>CM073589.1:91140643-93836476 GCA_037074715.1 Magnolia kwangsiensis
TTATTTTTTATCATTTACATGTATATGAGACTCAGTGATGTATTCATACTTTAGTGACAGTCGAGATCTACTTTGTTTTTCCATACAGTGATATATATATATTGTTTAGTCTTCCGCTTGCTTTTATCACTGGATCTAGAGTATGAATTACAGTTTTGGTATACTTTTACTCATGTGAATGTTTTAACTCAGACAACATTGAATCATAATCATTTTTGTTGCATAAGTGACGGTCTGGAACTCGGGAGTTGAGTTTATACACGATCCCCAATTTTCAGGGTGTTACACTTATCCCCCAGTTCTTCTAGTTGGGCCATGCGCTACTTAGGGCCCATCTTCATATTATTGAGAGTATTCTCATCAATCCGTCTAATAGGGACGAGACGGTTCACCTGCTGCATATACCCATAATTATGGGCAATCTTGCAGATCAGTTGGCCAAATGGGAGAGACTAATTCTCCTAAATAGATTGCACCACCTTCACTATCTGAGTCAACAAAGAGTAGGCAGGCAAATCTTATCTCCTTGCCCCACCCTGTATAGGAAGTCCACCATAAACCTAGTGCACTCTGTATGGTTGCTCGACCTGGGGTACACATTGTATATGCATATATGGTAGAATGGGCGGTAGTCGAGGGTCATCTATGTCATCTCGAGGCTATTTTCTCACCTCCATTCAACTAGTTGGCCACATAGGAAGCATGTGTGGGGGTTTCCCTCCTGTCTCTCAGCCAGGTGAGTCTCACTAGCGTGAGTGGTATCACGCCCTCTTGTCTACCCAGTAGTATGGTAAAGTCAATAGTGTTGAGGGTTGGATTTCTTATGTGCGCATAACAAGTTCGTATGAGGTCCTCACTAGCGTGAGACTTCCCCTCGAGCATTGGACCCCATCCATTTACTAGAAGGTGATCGAGCAATGGATATTCGCCAAACAACTTCTCATCTACATGGGCCTCAAAAACAATCTTGCGGAGGCGGAACCTACCGTGCTTGATGACTGATGGTAGTGACCACTCTATTGGGACTTAGGGATCAAGATCCCGCTTCAACCTCCTTTCGGTGCTCGACTTCTTCTTGGATCCTCTCGGTCGGCTCAGCCCAACTTCATCCGGGGCCGCTCGCTTCTTCCCCATAAGAGAGAAGCATAGAAATGGAGAAGATGGAGGTCACCATCTCAAAGAAGGCCACAAAGAAGAACTGCTTAGGGAATGGAGTGATTCTTTTGAAGAAATGAGAGTTATGGTGCTCAAACGGGTGAAAATGGGGATGTGCAAGGAGGATTTAGGAAGATTAAGATAGAATGAGGGTTAGAGATGGAGCATGCAGAGAGGAAAATGGACCTAGGAGCTTTAGAAATGGGGATTTGAGAGTGAGGAAGGGTTTAGGGGAGGTTTGGAGGGTGTAAATGAGTGGGAAAAGGGGAGTTGGGGGAGGGGGGGGGGGGGTTTAAAGGGTGTAGAGACATGTAAAGGGGGCCCTACACATGGGAGGGACCCCACTTAATCAGGCCAGCGGCGATGCGCCACCAAAGTGGTGGTGCCGTCACCCCTCTCTAGAGGTTCTGGTGGTGTCGTTGCCATTCGGTGGTGGCTACCCCCCTGGGGTTTGTGTTTTCACCATGCAGGACCCCTCGTGCCCCCCCTGAATGGGTCTATTTCATCTCTAAGTTGAGTATGGTGCATGTACTTCGGTCCAGGGGCTGTTTTCTACCTAAATGGGAGTTCGTAAGCTAAGCGTGCTAGCTCTAGGGCGTTGAATTGGATATAAACAAGTCTTTGGTCCATTCTAGATATGATCGAATCGATCCAGCATCAAATGGGCTCGCTGAATCCATAGACCAGACTGTGGAAGTCCTCTGAGCTACTAGAGCAGCTTAGACTTATGTTGTTTAACCTCAGTTAGCTTAGACCATCTAATTTTTTATTAGAAGTGATGGATCACTTTGTATAACTTAAGCGGTCCTACTTACTATCCTAAGCTAGCCTACAGGGGTCGATCTCTGTGAATGCTATCTTATCTAGCTCCTAGATTTGTCAAATTGTGTAGTGCCAAAACCTCTTGGAATCTGTATCTTGTGTAGCTTAACTTTATATCATCCTTACCTATAATCAAGTACAAGAACAAGAGACTCTACATCAAGACCTTCAAGTACAAGAATAAGAGATTCAAGTACAACATCAAGTGCTAGATTAAGTTTTCAAGCTTCAACTATATCAAGATAATGTGGTTTTCTTAAGAATTCAAGGTCAAGTAATCTTCTCAAGTTTAAGCTCATATACTCAAAGTTAAAACTCAAAGTCACAAGGTAACTACTTCAAGCTCATCTTCAAATATACAATGACAAGTTTCAAGTACTTCAAGATAAACTATCAACCAAAGAGAATGATGTTTCAATGTTCAATTTTTACCTATAAGGTATGAATGACCCTAGATTGACCATAGGTTAGGTCATATTGATTACATTCTTATTTTGGGTCATGATATAATTTTATAGGCTTTTTCTCAACTAGTACTTGCTTGTGTTCGACTAGTCCAAGTACTGGCTCGACCAGTCTAAGAATTTTCTCGACCAGTCCTAGGTCTGTTGTAGATTTTCAAAATTTTTGTTGGACCCTCGACCAGTCCCGAAGACTGCTCGACTAGTCAAGTGAACAGTGCTCGACTAGTCGAGCGAACAGTGCTCGACCAGTCGAGCAAGCTCGACTCAAAGTCTAACAACCTTTCTGGGTCCCACTCGACCAATCGAGTGCAAGGCTCGACCAGTCGAGGATCAATCTTATCTTATCGCCCCCAAAATTTTAAATTCTTGTTGGTCCTTCGACCAGTCGAGATGACCACTGGGCTAGTCGAGTAAACAATTTTTTCACCTATAATAGAACATGAATTTTAGAGTTTGGTATGTCATTCAAGAAAAATCAAGACACGACTTTGAAAGATAAGTTTGTGATATTCTTAAGCTATATTGTGCTCGTTTAATATTCTGTTTTAATTAGCTTTTTATATTTGATTTTGAGTTCTCAATTCCAATCTTATTTGAAGAAGGGATTTAAGTTTTTCTCCTTTCTTGAGATCAAAATCAAATCAAGCTAGCGTAAGGTGATTTAATCTAAAAATCATTTAGAACCCTTTCATAAGTGAGTGTAGACATTGAATGTTTAATTCGAATTGGTTCTACCAGGCTTCATCAAAGGAGAATATCTAGATAAGTATATTTACATTTTTATAAATCTCTTTTTGATTTTTAAAGTTGTGCTAGGAAAAATCTCTTTTTGGATTGTCTGAGGTGATCTAGAAAATCTCAGAGTGTGGGGTTTTTGAATTGTATAAGCCCATTTGAAAGGCACAATTGTGAAGGTTTTAGGTGAACCTTAAAAAACCTATTTGATGGTGAAAGCCAATATCCTGATGGAGAGGATATTGGGAGTGGAGTAGTTGTGTGGCTATTTTTTTAGTACTTGGTGTACACATAAGTGAACCACTATAATATCTGGTGTAGTGGCGGTTGGTTAATTGTGGCTTTGTGTGAATGTTGTAATTTCTCTTTAAGCCATTGTGTGAATGTTGTAATAGCTTAGTTTATTTTCTTTGTTATTTTTATTTTCCTCTGTATTGGTTTGGGACTTTGATATGGAGACCGTTCTAGGAATCAGGTTGTCCTACCATAAGCCATTGGTTTTTGGTGTAAGGTTGTCCTTAGAACAATATCTGTATCAACCTGTCAATACTTGTGCATTTGAGGTTGCTAGTTATTTCTACTTTGTGGATTGATAAGTGTAATCTTTATTTATTTCTTTCTAATTCCGCATTTAAATTTTAATTTGGCATAGTCCTATTCACCCCCCCACCCTCTAGGACTCTTAGGTCGGCCTTTTCAAGTGGTATAAGAGCGTAATAGCTCGTTTTATTTTTTTTATTTGGATTAATTTCTTGAACTAATCGATTTGAGCTTTTTAAGATGTCAAATTTTGATAGCCTTTTTGTCACTAGGCCTCCACCATTTGATGACTCCAATTATGCCTATTGGAAAGCCAGAATGAGGATTTTCTTAAAATCCATGGATGAGAGCATGTGGCAATCCACAGTGCCCAATTGGACCCCTCCTACCACTGAAGTAACTGGTCCCAATGGATTTAAAACTGTAAAAGTCACACCTTACTTTTCTTGGACTGCTCTTCACAAAAGTGAGAGTAGTGACAATGCAAAGGCTTTAAATGTTATTACTTGCGCATTATCACAGGATGAATTCAAGAGAATTATATCTTGTGATACTGCAAAGCAAGCCTGATATATTATAGAAATGACACACAAGCGTACACCAATTGTTAAGAAATCTAAAGTTCAAATCCTCACAACCAAATTTGAGGAAATACGTATGCAAGAAAGTAAAACTTCATGGAGTTGTATACAAGATTAAATGACATTGTCAACTCTATGTGGGGTCATGGTGATAGGATCCCAGAAAGTAAAGTTTGTGCAAAGATACTGCGCTCATTACCTGAACGATTCAATTCAATAGTGATCACAATCCAGGAACTTCATGATATGGATAATATGAGGGTAGAAGAGTTAGTTGGGTCTCTTCAAACCTATGAGTTAAATTTTAAGGCACCCACAGGTAAGTCAGTGGCCCTCAAGTCTTTTAAAATTATTTCTCATGAAAATAGTAATGATTCTGATTTAGAAACTTCTAAAGATGATATGGCTCTTCTAGCTAAAAAGTTTTACAAGATTTTCAAAAGTAAAAAGAGGGTTGATTTATAAAAACCTATTGAAAAGAAAAAATCTTGATCTAAAAATTGAAAATCTTTAAAAGACAGTCAATGCTACAACTGCCATGAATATGGGCATCTAACAAACAAATGTCCTCAGAAGGACAAGTCTAAAAAGAAAGGTATGTTGGCTACATGGGATGATTCTTCCTGCTTTGAAGTCTCTTCTGAGTCAGAAGATTCTGAAACCAAGTTGGCTAATGATGCTAAAGCCCTAAGGACTCTAGCTAAGTTCACTTTCTCAGATAATGATAATTCAACCAGTGAAGAAAATCTGAATAGTGATAATGAAAATGAAGAAGACCTTCAAGATACTTATGATGCCCTATACAGGGAAAGTTACAAAATTGCTGTAAAGTTAAAACTTCAGAAAGAAAAGGTTTTAAAACTAAAAGAGAATTTTGATAATCTAGTCTTGAAAAAATCATACTTTTTAAATTTCTTTAAAAAAACTAAGTGCAGCTTAGATTTCAAAACGTACTAAGTTAAAAAATTAAAATCTGAAAATGCAAAGCTAAAACTTGAAGTCTCTTTGCTTTTGAGTTTGAAGGACACATGGAGGTATGCCCAAGGCGATCCTAAATTAGAAATACTTTTATCCGGATCTAGAAAATGTGGCGATTGATTTGGATTGGGTTATTATAAAAGTATTCCTCCCAAATATAAGAATATTCCACCTAAATTTGTTAAAGGGGAGTCTTCTAACTCAAAAGGGAAAAGTCTGAATCAAAATAATTCTAAAAATTCTAAAACTTTTCAAACTTTTAAACCTAAAAGCAATTATATCAACTATAAAAATCAGAATCTTAACCCTTTGGCTGAAAAAATTGTTGACTTACTTAAGGAGCTCTTAAAATCTAACTCAGTGGTACGACTTATAATAACTACAAACATAAGAAGACCAACTATACTCCTAAACCCAAAACAGTAATGAAATGGGTTCCTAAGGTTACTTGTTTGGTTGCCCACACTGCTTTCAAAGATTCAAGCCATTTAAAGTGGTACCTAGATAGTAGTTGCTCTAGAAATATGACAGGTGACAAAGGTTTGTTCACCAGCCTTAAAGACATGACTGATGGCTGAAAAATTGTTGTCCAAGGTATGGTTCAACTCTTTAACCTCCCTTTATTTAAGAATATTGTATATGTAAAAGGTTTAAAACATAATCTATTAAGCATCTCTCAAATATATGATAATAATCATAGTGTAAAGTTTACCAACTAAGGTTGTGAAATTTTAAATAAGAATGGTTCTGTAATATTAACTGGTCACAGAACTTTTGAGAACTGCTACATTATTAGTGATATAAGCTCATTTAAGCTATCATGTTACATTGTCGAAACTGATGAAACTGAATTATGGCATAAGTGCCTCGGACATGTACACTACTGCAACTTGTATAAATTGAGCAAAAGAGAATTGGTAAGAGGTCTACCCAAAGTAAAAAAAGTACATAAAATATGTGGCAAGTGCCAGATTGGTAAACAAACCACTCAAACTCCTCCACATGGATCTCATTGGACCAACTAAAATGGAGAATCGAGGTTGGAAGAAGTATATTCTAGTGATTGTAGATGACTTTACCAGGTCTACTTGGGTAGTCTTCTTAAGAGAGAAATCTGAAACTTTCAATGAAGTAAAAAGGGTACTCAAACATATCCAAACTGAAAAAGAATCACAAATCACTAAGAAACGTAGTGATCATGGTTCTGAGTTTGAAAATTAGTTTTAAGAAATTTTACAATGATTAAGGAATATCACATGAATATTCTATGCCCAAAACACCATTACAAAATGGGGTAGTGGAAAGGAAAAATAGAGTTCTTTAAGAAATGACAAATGTAATGCTAAATAGTATGAAGCTTCCTAAAAATCTTTGGGCTGAAGCCGTAAATACTGCTTGTTATATAATTAACCGCGTTTACACTAGAAAATCAAACAGTAAAACTGCTTATGAAATATGGTTTGATAAGAAGCCTATGTCAAATTCTTTTGAGTTTTCGGCAGCAAGTGCTACATCTTGCGTGACCTAGAAAATCTGGGTAAATTTGACACCAAAAGTGATGAAGGGATATTTTTAGGGTATACTCTAAATAGTCGAGCATATCGGGTTCTTAACAAGAGGACTGGTGTAATTCAAGAGTCCATCAATGTGATTATAAATGATCACTTGAATAGACCTATCTCAAGTTCAGAAAATGATGTTCTTTTATTTGATAAACCAGAATTCATCTAGTCAAAATAACACTGAACTGTGGATAGTTAAAGACCATCCATTTAATCAAATCCTTGGAAACCCTCTCACTGGTGTGCGCACTCGTAAACAACTAGAAGATATGTGCAACTACGTGTGCTTTAAATCTCAGATAGAACCAGCTAATGTAAAAGATGAAAGTGCCCTGGTTTGTCAATTAGCGTAAGTGTTGAGTCAGCAAACCAAGTGAGCCCCATAAGAAGATCTTTCAAGTGTCTGCCTCAACTGGATGTTTACCCAGACTTGCCAAAGGTAAATCTTAGTCTCGCATCCCATGTCCCAAAACACCAGGTAAATAAAACCCTTAAAAATGGATAGAACATCTTAGGGTTTAAGGTGAGAAAACTGTTTTACAAAATAAGGAAAATCTCTAAGTTTTTTGCACTTGTCGATTTATCGATACGTGGTTTGATGAAATCAAACCCTGTTATCGATGTCCTCGAAACTCACTCGATCTTATCAAATTGAGGACTTAAGATGTCCAGCAACTTTAAAAATTCTAGATTGAATTATCGATGAAATCGATGGACTGCTTGATATCATCGAATTTTGAATCTTGAGTTCATCAAGACAGTTCGATAAAATCGACATCTGGTCAGTTATGTCCAATATGTTGTTAAGGTAAAACATGTGATTCTCAATATATCAAAGAGAGCCTCGATATCCTCAAAATTTAAATCTCGATGATATCAAGAGACCTTCGATGATAGCGGTTTGGGACACAAAACTATCTAACAAGCTTACAGGTAAAATATTTCAAGTGTCGAAGATCACTCAATAAAATTGATATTCAAATATTGATCATATCGAGACCGGGTCGATATCATCAAAATTAGACACAAACTGTCGAGTAAGCTTATAGCAAAATTCCTTAAAAATATCAATGAATCGACACGGTCATCGATATCATCGATATTCAAATTCCGATGATATCGAGAGATGCTCGATCATATCAAATACTTGTTATGTTTCAAAGGTAAATGCTCTCTTATTTTTAAATGTCGAGGAATCGAACCTTACCTCGATGAAATTGGAGTTCGAAATCTGATGACATCGAAAAGTGTTTGATTTCCTCGACCAGTTAGAAAAAAGGGTTCAAAAGCATTTGACAGATTGAGTTCGTATCATCAAGTGAAAATTCGATGCTATCGAGAGTATACACTCGATGATATCGAACTCAGTCAAAAATATGACTGTTTTATTTCCATTAGAACTTTTTGCCTATTTAATGAGAGCTTGCCTTTAGTTGTTTGTAAAGAAAATAGATAGAGCTTTTTAGTGTTTAAATTCAAATCATATACCCTAAGCCTTTTTCTCTCATGGGGAGTTCATCCTCCAATCTACCCTCATCATTAACATTCAATAGATTAGATTGAGGAATGAACTTCTGCATTCAAGGATCCTTCGCTACCATCTTAATGGCAAATCATTAAACTGGAATACCTTGAATGCATAGATGATTGAAATCACTCTTTTTCTTAAATAGGAAAACATTTAATAGCTAAGGATTCTAACATAACCTTGACCCAACCTGTCGCCTTACATTAGAGCATCATCTATGTTGCGATTCAAGGGAGCAGAAGATTCTTCGTTATCAAAGGAGGAGATCTTTATCAATATGCTAAATAGGGCTCATCTACTTATCTGTAAGTCATTAAAGTGCAGAGAACCCTTTTAATTATTCTTTTATAGGATTGGGTCAAAGGTGCTTCTCACCCCTTTCAAGTCCTCATAGGAGGCCTCGGACGGGAGTGTACGTGGGGTGCTGTGTGTTGACCCTTACTCTGTGGAATGCATAAATTGTTAGGTCCTTGACCTGTGTGGTCTAAAACCTGAGTGCTATGTGTTGACTCTTGCTCATGGAAGCATAAACTGTCAGGTTTCTTGTGTGGATCCGTGGCTTGTGTGGCCTAAAATTTAGATGTTGTGTGTTGACCCTTACTCCTGTGTGAGACATAAACTTGGGTCATGGAGACACATTAGAGTCATCCTAGTGTAGGTTGTACTGGTTTGAGGTGATCCTAATTTGAAACCTCTATTAGTGAAATCTGGTACACTCATGGGTTGAGGGCGTCCACCGAAAGTGGAGTAGACACGTAGTCGAACCACTATAAAAATGACTGTGTTTGAGTTTGCTATTTACATCTACTGCTTGTGTGATTTGTTTGAATGTTGTTATATTACATGCTTACATAATTATATGGAACTAAGTAGAATCACACCTCATACATAGTCACATCCATCATGAACAATGGTGTACATCTTGTTTATCTTTTGAATAGTCTTATGATTGGATCCTCTATTTGGCTTGGAAGCCATTAGAGTTATATTGAAGAAATCCTGATACTTGCATATTCATTGAGGATAAGGTGATAGGTTTTAAATTATCGTAACCTGTTAAAAAGTCCTATTCACGCCCCCTTAGGACATCTTGGCATATTCCCACTTCAACTAAAGTGGTCATTACCACAATTTCAATTGGTATCAAAGAGGATTTCTCTTAAGGGCTTCACCACCTAGAGAGTGATCTTGACTGAAGTTGGAATCATGTCCAATAGTGTAGGATTAGAGGGTGTGAAATATTTGAACAATTGCCTAGTAATTCATACTACTCTAAAAGTCGGCAATAGTTCAAAATGGTATCGTTCAAAATGGTATCTTGATAGTGGGTGCTCCAGACATATGACCGGTGACCAATCTTATTTTTATGAGTATTCAGACTTTAATGGTGGATCAGTAATGTTTGGAGATGGGAGCTCTGCCAGAATTATTGGGCAAGGAACGATAGTTGGACCAGGACTTCCTAAAATTAAAAATGTTCTCTGTGTAGAATGTCTAAAACATAATCTCCTTAGTGTCTCTTAAATCTGTGACAAAGAACATTTGGTCACCTTCTTAAAAGATGTGTATAGAATCTTAGATCATACAGAAAAATCTATTATAAAAGGTTTATGCACAAGTGAAAACTACTATGTTATTGAAAGTACGAATGAGAGTGTATTATCCACAAAATGTACTATGGTTGTGACGAGTGAATTCAAATTATGACACCAAAGGCTGGGACACGTTCACTACCGGAACTTAGCCAAGTTAAGTTCAAGGAATTTTGTTAGAGGACTTCCCAAGATTAGAAAAGAAGAAAAAGTTGTATGTGGTGATTGTCTAAAAGGTAAACAGATAAAAAATGGTCAAAAAAAGACAACCACCATCATAACAACAAAGCCATTGGATTTACTACATATGGACCTAGTTGGTCCCACCAAAGTTGAAAGTCATGGCAGAAAAAGATACTTCCTAGTCGCAGTAGATGATTACACCAGATTTACTTAGGTCGCATTTCTTCAGAAAAAATCTAATGCTTTTGATGGATTTGTAATTTTGGCGAAGTGACTTCAAAATGAGTAAGGATATTGCATAAATTGCATTAGGAGTGATCATGGTGGTGAATTTGAAAATGAATGATTTGAAAAGTACTGTGATGAGAAAGGAATCCGTCATGAATTCTCAGCCCCAAAAACTCCATAACAGAATGGAGTTGTTGAAAGGAAAATTTGAGTATTGTAGGAAATGGGGCCAGTTATGTTAAATGGAAAAGATATGGTGAAAAGCTTCTGGGTTGAAGCAGTCAATACCGCCTGCTACATAATGAATAGAGTATATCTTAGAGCATGTTTGAACAAAACACCATATGAACTATGGTATGGAAAATAACCTAGTGTGAAATACTTCCGTGTCTTTAGCAGTAAATGTGAGAGACAAAGATCACTTAGGAAAATTCAAGTTTAAAAGTGACGAAGGTATTTTTCTGGTGTATGCCTCGAATAGTCGTGCTTATAGGGTATACAATCTAAGGACCCTCACTATTCAAGAATCAGTCAATGTGTTGGTCGATGACCAGCCCCATGAAGAAGACAGCCCCTTGAATGAATTGGAAGATGATGTGGATTCATGCATTATAGATAAATTAGATAACAAAACTCCATCATCTAATGAACCACAACTATCATCCAACCTACCCATCATTAAGGATCACCCCCGAGAGTAAATCATTGGAGATCCTAATGATGTTGTAAGAACTAGATGGTAGATAGAAAATATCTATAGTCATCTTTACTTTTCCTCAAAGATTGAACCTAAGAACATTATGGAAGCTCTTCAAGATGAACATTGGCTAAATGTTATGTAAGAAGAACTTTAAAAATTTCAGTGAAATGAGGTATGATAATTGGTTCCCTGACTACTTGATATAAATATCATTGGAACCAAATGGGTCTTTAAGAACAAATTTGATGAATCTGGTAATGTAATCAGGAATAAAGTAAGGTTGGCAGCTCAAGGATATTCATAGATAGAAGGCATTAATTTTGATGAAACATTTGCTCTTGTAGTTCGTCTTGAGTCTAATAGGATTCTCATGTATGTTGCATGTGTGTTAAAATTTAAACTATTTCAAATGGATGTGAAAAGTGCATTTCTTAATGGGAAACTTGATGAAGAAGTTTATGTGGAACAACCTAAGGGATTTTCAGATCCTAAGTATCCTTATCATGTCTATCTTTTAAGCAAAGCACTTTATGGTCTCAAACAAGCACCATATGCTTGGTATGAACGTTTGACAAAATTCCTTTTGGATCATAAATTTTATAGGGGGAGTGTAGATAAAACACTTTTCACTCAAAAGACAAAGGATTCATTACTCATTGCCCAGATCTATATGGATGATATAGTCTTCGGTTCTAGATGTGAAGATACTGCATATAAATTTTTCAATCTCATGAAGTCTGAATTTGAAATGAGTATGGTCGGTGAATTAAATTTCTTTTTAAGCTTACAAGTGAAGCAATTAAACGATGGAATCTTTATATGTCAGACCAAATATGCAAAAGACTTGGTGAAAAGATTTGGACTAGAGTTTAGTCGTACTTATCATACTCCTATGAGCATCACACTCAAACTCTCCAAAGACATTAATGGTAAAAGTGTGGATCAACATCTCTATCGAAGTATGATTGAAATCCTATTGTATCTCACAGCTAGTCATCCAGATATATCCTTCAGTGTGGGAGTGTATGCTCATTATCAGGAAGATCCTAAGGAATCCCACCTAATAGCTGTTAAGAGAATCATCAAATATATAGTAGGAATAACCTCTTTCGGCTTATGGTATTCATTTGAAACATCCACCACTATTGCTAGATATTCTGACGCTGATTGGGCTGGAAATCTGGATGATCACGAATCAACAAGTAGAGGATGTTTTTTTTATCAAAAATTGTCTGGTCTCTTGGCAGAGCAAGAAGAAAAATTCAATATCTCTATCCACTATTGAGGCTGAATATATTGTTGCAGGGAGTTGCTGTGCACAACTCCTTTGGATGAAACAAATGTTATTGGATTATGGGATTAAGCAATCTACAATGACTCTCTTCTGTGATAACACAAGTGCTATCAATATCTCAAAAAATCCTGTTCAACATTCTTGGACCAAACATATTGACATCCACCATCATTTTATCCGACAACTTATTGAAGATAAGATTATTGTGTTGGATTATATGTCTACAAAAAAGCAACTTGCTGATATCCTAACTAAGCCTCTTGATGCAAACAGGTTTAGTGATCTCCAGAAATCAATCGAAATATGTGCACATTGATGAAAGACTCAGTGAAAGTGATCTACATAGGAAAATATTCATAACTGAGATACTCATGGTTAATTATAAATGAAAGAGTCAAATCTTCATGAATTAACCATGTTAGTTATGTCAACAGACATACTGAACCTTAACATACTCGATGATATCAAGTCACTTTCGATATCAGCGAGATTCAAATGTCAATGATATCAAAGTTCACTATCGATGTAATCGACAGCTCTTGGAAAGATAAGCTTGTGTTCGTTAGAACTTCCCAACGACTATTGGGTTTTCCCAACAGTCATCAACACGTTCTTCAATGAATTTATGAGCCTGTTTCGATGTTATTGAAACCACTTCGATGACTTCAACAAATCTGTTATTAAAGGCAATTGGAAGCATGAGAGGCTCTCACATTTGCCTTCATTTTCTCTAGTTTCTTCCATTTCCTTGTGTAACGCCCTGAAAATCGGAGGTTGAGTAATAACTTAACACCCGAGTTTCAAAACATCACTTATGTAACATAAATGCTTACGATTGAATGTTGTCTGTGTTAGTGCATTAATCATGAGTGAGATTATACCAAAACAGTAATTCATACTCCAAATAAATTTATAAAACGCAAACGGAAGACTGTCAGGTAAATATAAAGTATAGAAGTCAAAGATCATGTTTGGTCTCCAGAGTATGAATACATAACTGAGCTACCATATACATGTCATAGTATAAAAATCAAAATGTCAAAAGATAGTTCCACTAGCATGGTGAACCCTGTAGCCCCGTCAATCTGAATGGCCTAGGTGAAACCATCAGAGAACTGCATATATGAGAACTCGTCCAGATCGTCGTAGTAGTCAGGTACAGCCTCCTGCGCCTCGCCAATACCTATATCTAAGACAGGGTCTGGTGGGTGTCCAGAACACCGTCCCGTAGCGTGGGAGTGAGTAGCTAACTCAGTGGAACAATAAAGCATAAGTTAACATGTTATCAATTCAGTCAAGCAGTAATGATAAAGTAGTACAATCAAACACTCCTAAATACTGTAATTAATGTAAGGATGAGATGCAATAATGATGCATGCCCTCGTCAACATACTCCCTCATGTGACACCATCTTACATTCGCGGCATGTTTTCGTCCCTCAGTGCTCCATATCTTCCAGGCACATGCAGTGCGATATGGACATGATTATCAAGTTGTTATTAATCCTTTTCATACAACAGTATTGGAAAACTAAGGTACCTCCCTTGTATCATTCCCAAATAATGATCCATTCTAGGGTCATCAGTCCTAGATAATCTCATACGATGATGCGGTTCTAGGTCATTGTAAAGGGCTGCCAGGGCTGTTACATGCACTCGTTGCACCGTTCCCCCATCACCTTATCAATACAGGCCTAATTTATACTCTGTTTACTTCAAGAAGGCTCATCGCCTCTCCGTAGATTCAGAGTATGCTCGAGGTCACTATAAAGGGCTGTCAGGGCTATTATACGCACTCGTTACACCGCTCCCCCATCACCTTATCAGTGTAGGCAGACAGCTCGAATACAGTGTCCCATACCACCATATTTGGCTCACGAGTCTAGGTTGATCACTGGTCACTACGGGGAGGCTCGTGGCCCTAGTGTAAGCCGATAGCTCGACCACGGTGTTCCATACCACCATACCCGGCTCATGAGTCTTAGCGGATCAAGGTACCAAGGTTAACGGGGATATCACTGGTAAGTTCAGTACCCTAGGTTCAAGCAGTTATGATGAATGCAAGGTGAACATACAACGGTCAATCGGGCTACTTGATGAGCTCAACTAGTATGAGCGCACATCGTATTGATCGACATAAAATGCGTAAGCACTTCGTGTGGCTTAACTACTACCGTCGACCAATGTATGACTCGGGTTCGTCAAACGTGTCCTACATGGCGAATGAATCTCAGCCATGAACTCCAAACCTGTTACCGATTGCCTGGACCATAACATGGCCCCAAACACATTCCGTTTGCACGAGTAATCATATGAAACAGTTAAACCAGTAATGAACAGATAGTTCGATTCTTACAAGCATATGAGCATGTTGTGAAGTGCAACACAAACATGAGTTCACACACATTCATTCCATAAAGAAAGCATATATCATAATGTAAACGTACATGGAGGAAATCATACACATAAGTAAGGTAGCCAAGATTTACATCTCAGCCCTCATACAAGCATAGCTTGGTAACAACTAGCTCATTCAGTCAGTTCTACAAACACTTAGACTACACATAACATCATACATATGGTGTGTTGGCTACACATGTATTAGGCCAAATCCTTTCACTAGGGAGTTGCCCCGTATACCACGCACATATACCCACAACGGATTATCATGGCATGCATGAATTCGGGTTCCATAATCATTTGGACATTTCTACAAACACTTGGGCTACACACTTAGTCACATATAACGTATATTTTCCGTGACGTGATTTTGGGCAAGTCCTTTCACTAAGGAGTTGTCGCACATGTATTAGACATATATTCACAACAAATAAACATGTTAAGCATAAATCCAAATTCCAAACATATTCAAACATTCCAACATAAGCATAGAATACACTATATTCTACATAATTCATGTGAGCACGTATAACGAAACAGACGACACATTTTGCATGTGTAATAGCACTCTAGTTAGTTATAAATCATTAACCGACATTGAAAGCCTTAAAAACCATAACCTATACGTCTAAAGTCGGCACCTTACGCCGTAGAAGCGTAACGAATATGATTTTAACCATACGCTTTCATCAACGGTGGTATGACGACCTATAATACAAGGTAAGTCAGCTACTTCGCTACTTGTACCAATAAAAATCCTAAAACAGGTTAGGGTTAGGGTTTCTTACCTAGGAATGAATTCGGAATCGCCAAAAAAGTGATTAGATCGGGATGGTTAAGTATGTATGATGGCAAGGTAGAGTAACAGGAACTTTCTCCCACAACTCTCACACTATCTCTCTCTTTTCTCTGTTCTCTCTCCTAGGGTTTCTCTCAAATTCGTATGGGTGGAATGAGAGAGGGTTTAAGGTCCTTATGTAGGTTAAAAACTCACGAAATTAGACCCAGGGCTAAGGTATACTTATGTTATAACTAAATCGGGTCTGTTCCAATCCAACGGAGCACTTCTGGAGGTCCTATTACTAAATGCGGTCGGACTTAAGCTCTCTAATATTGGATCTAGGTTAAGCTAAGTTTTTGGTCCGGTCGGGTTCCCAGATCGACCGTGGCAGACCAGTTTCAGTTCAACGGTTACGAGAATTCAATCAGAGCTACAAGTACTATGACATATAAGGGCCACCTATCCTGATCCGAGGGTAAATTTGGGTCAAAATTTTAACGGTCAGAATGTTTAGAAATAACGCGCAAGCGACACGTCTCAGATTTCTTAAAATTATATTTAATTTCTTAAAAATCTTTATTTTCTCACACTCTTCACTCCGGACTCAAGGAAATCATCCTAGAGCATCGTTTAGACGTGATTTTCGAGGTGCTTGTCAAGTCCAACAACACGGTTAATAAGTTTATCGGTATCGAACTTTCGACGCGCAGTCTAGGTCCGATACGAAGTTTCAAAGTGCTCCCAAGAGCAACTGGGTTTAGAGTTGGATTCTAGATTTCAGGGTATTACAGCGTTAACGATTTCACAAGTTTTGAGTCTTGCAGAACGTATTTAAAGTGAACAGTGCTAATTTCACAACTAGTCTAACTTAGCGCTAGTTAACTTATGTTTAATCTCTAAGGGAATTAATCCTAAGTTATTTCTGCTCGAGGTGGTACTTAGGTCTTGGTACGCTATTTTCTGAGTCGTTACAATCTACCCCCCTAAAATAATAAATTTCATCCTCAAAATTTGTACCTTTTCGTACTCCTCAAGAAGCTGTAGGTAGTTCTTTATGATCTCAGCTTCTATCTCCCAGGTAGCCTCTTCTTCAGTATGATACGTCCACAATACCTTCATGAGGGGGATGACCTTACTACGCAATACTTATTCCTTCCTGTCTAATATACGCGTCGGTTGCAGTATGTATGTAACATCCTCACCTAACTGCACCTGCTCCTACCTAATGATATGGGAAGGATCAGGAACTTATTTCTTCAACATAGAAATATGAAATACGTTGTGTATGCTCGCGAGAGGTGTAGGAAAAACTAGGCGGTATGCTACTACCCTCACACGATCGAGTATCTGAAATAGGCAAATGAATCGTGGTGCGAGCTTCCACTTCTTCCCGAACCGAAGAACTCCCTTCATAGGAGAAACTCTCAAAAATATGTGATCTCCAATCACGAACTCTAGCGGTCGCCGCCTCATATCGGCATAACTCTTCTGCCTGCTCTGCTCTGCATTGTAAGAACTCTTCTGCCTGTACTAACTCAGGACCAATCAAATTTCGCTCGCTAACTTCAGCCCAGCAATGATGTGCTCGACAAGGACGCCCATACAAGGCCTTATAAGGTGTCGTACCGATACTCACCTGAAAACTGTTGTTGTATGCGAACTCCGCATATGGAAGACAATCATCCCAACTGTCCTTGAAATCTAACACGCAAGCCCGCAGCATGTCCTCTAAAATCTGGTTCACCCGCTCTGTCTGCCCGTCGGTTTGTGGGTGGAATGCAGTATTGAACTTCAACTTCACACCCATTGCTTCCTGGATACGAGTCCATAAAATAGAAGTAAACCACGTGTCTCTGTCTGACACGATCTCTAAGGAAACTCCATGCAGACGAACAACTTCCCTGATGTAAAGTCTGGCTAACTCATCTGCAGAGTTTGTAACTCTGATCGAAAGAAAGTGCGTCAACTTCGTCAAGCGGTCGACGATCACCCAGATAGAATCATGTCCCTTCCTCGTCTTTGGCAGTCCTGAAATAAAATCCATAGAAATAAAGTCCCACTTCCACTCAGCTATAGGCATAGGCTGAAGGAGACCAGGAGGTCGGCGATGCTCTGCCTTCACCTGCTGGAAAGTGAGACAACGGGACATAAAGTCTGCGATGTAGGTCTTCATGCCATCCCACCAATATGTCCTCTTCATGTCACGATACATCTTCGTACTGCCTGGATGCATCGCAAGCCTAGAACTGTGCGCAGCCTCAAGAATCTCTTGTCTCAAGTCAGGGACATTTGGGACGCATAGGCGGCCACGATAAAGTAAGCCCCCATCCGTTCCAACTCGCCACTCGACATCTGCATCGTCACTGGCCTGCTCTAAAGCTCAGTCAGACGCTCATCATCCCTCTACGCTACGATGACCCTATCATCGATAAGAGGTCGCACCTGAACGTGTGCGATAACCTCAAATGGCTCCTCCACAGTGAGTTTTTACTCAAAGTCTCGTAAAAAATCAATCATGTCCCACTCGGCAATCATCAGCTGAGCCGCAAACTCTATCACCTTCTTACGGCTCAACGTGTCAGCCACAAGGTTCACCTTGCTCGGATGGTAGGAAACCTCAAACTTAAAGTCCTTTAAGGTCTCCATCCATCGTCTCTGCCTCATATTCAGGTCTCGCTGCGTGAATATGTACTTGAGGCTCTTGTGGTTGTAAAAGAGATCGAACTCCTCTTCGTAAAGGTAATGTCTCCAGAGCTTCAATGCGAAGATGACAGCTGCCAACTCTAGGTCGTGTGTAGGGTAATTCACCTCGTATTTCCTCAACTGTCTCGAGGCATATGCAATCACCCTATCCTTCTACATAAGGACACAACCTAAACTAACCTGAGACGCGTCCGTATATATCATATATCTAACCCCTTGCTCTAGCAATATAGCACAGGGACAGACGTCAGCCTGTCCTTCAGCTCCTGAAATGTTATTTCCACCTTCTCATTCCAGGCGAACTTCAGATCCTTCCATTTCAACTGAGACAAGGGTCTGGCTATCTTGGAGAAGTTTCGAATGAATCGTCAATAGTAGCCAGTAAGTCCCAAGAAACTCCTCACCTCGGTAACCGAACCAGGATACTTCCAGTCCTGCACCGTGGCTACCTTAGCAAGGTCCATCGCTATCCTATCCTTGGACACCACATGTCCCAGGAACTTGACTTCTTCCTTCCAGAAGTCGCACTTCTTGTACTGTGCGAACAACTGGTGCTTTCTAAGAGTATCGAGGATCGCCCTTAGGTGCTCCTCATGGTCTTCCCGACTCACAGAGTATATCAGGATGTCATCGATAAACACGATGACAAACTGGTATAAAAATGGCTGAAATACCCTGTTCATCAAATCCATGAACACGGCTGGTGCTTTTGTAAGGCCGAACAACATCACGAGGAACTCATAATGCCCAAAACAGGTCTTGAAAGCCATCTTCTGCACGTCCTCATCCCTGACGCGCAACTGATGATACCCTGACTGTAGATCAATCTTCGAAAAATACTTCACCCCCTTCAACTGATCAAAAAGATCATCTATCCTGGGCAAAGGATACTTGTTCTTCACCGTCACTAGGTTCATTCTGCGGTAATCAATACACAACCACAGTGACCCATCTTTCTTCGTCACGAACAACACAGGTGCTCCCCAAGGAGATACACTAGGTCGTATGAAGCCAGCCTCCAACAAATCATCGATTTGTTTCCTCAACTCCTCCATCTCACATGAGGCCATGCGATATGTCGGCAATGAGATGGGCATCGAACCTGTACTAGGTCGATAGTAAAATCGATCTAGCGCTGAGGAGGCAACCCAGGTATCTTTCTAAACACATCCTCATAATCACAGGCTACTGGCGTGCTTTCAAGTGTCGGAACGTCAACATTCCTTAATAAGGAAGCATAACAAAGTACTCGAGAGGGGTGACTGACCTACACTGAAAATGTAAAGGACGTGCCCTCCGGCTCGTAAACTGTCACTACATGGGTCTCGCAGTCAATCTCAGCCCTCCCTACAGTTAGTCAATCCATGCCAAGGATGACGTCGAAATGATAGAGAGCGGAGATGACGATAAGGTCAATGGCCATCGTCCTGTTCCCTAGATCTAGCGAACAACCCTCACACATTATAGTGGCATCAGTAAAAGTCCCGTGTGCTGAAATAACTGCACCCCAACCATCCGAGTAGTCTGTAGCCCAAGGCGCTTGACTACTGAACAAGATATCATTGAGACAGTGGATCCCATATCCATCAACAGAAATATAGGAGTACCTCCAATGTGGGCTTTGACCTCAAAGGCCAAGGGTGGTGCGATCTCTGTCCCGGATGTCTCAGCTGTCAGTGCATGTACCCGAGCCTACTATGGATAGTTCAGTTGTGGTACCATAGGCTGTTGAGGTGGCTGGAAGTGAGGTGCAGGTGGTCTGAAGGACGGATGTGTAGGTGCTGTTCATAGAGGTGGAGCCGATAAAGCTTGAGGGTCAGGACGATCAATCCTCTGCGGTGGTGAAAATCCGTTATCTCTCATCCGCGTGAAGCAGCTCTACACGACATGACCTAGCCTCCCACAATAAGCACAGGTCATGCCTAGATGCCTCATCGGAACTACTGGCACCGTAATCCTGGGAGGAGAGTCAATACGAGGCCTCTTGCCGAGGAATGGCCTACTCTGGGTATCTGGTAGTGGCCTAACAACCATAGGGCCACGAGAGCGTGTCAGTCGATCTACATCTGCTCTATCCGCATAGACATATGTATCAGCTTGGCATAGGAGGGTATGCCTACACAGCACATCTTCGACCAAATGTCAGGTCGTAAACCCTCAAAAAAATGTCGTATCCACATCTGCTCGTCAGCAAGTATCGTAGGGACGTATCTGCCCAACTCAGTAAATCGATGCTCGTACTCGGTAACTGTCATACCTCCCTGCGTGAGGAGCAAGAACTCATTCTCCCTCTCATGTCAATAGGTCTGAGGGTAGTACTTCTCATGAAAATGAAATTCGAAAGCTGCCCAAGTCTACACGTAACCAACCGCGACCGTCCGTAAGACACTATCCTACCACATACTGGCCTCCTTCTCAAACATAAAGGTGGCCAACTCAACCTACTCTGGCTCAATACAATGCAGCATCCATAGCATCTTGGAGATGCGGTCTAGCCAATATTCATCCTCCTTGGGTCTGTGAGAACCCGTAAAAGTAGGAGGTCTCAAGCGCTGGAATCGCTCGAGAAGGCCACTAGTACTCAAATTCCCTGTAGGGTATGCAGCAGGTGCAGGCGGAGGCACATCCTCAGCTTGAGCAGAAGGCTCTGCAGTCTCCACAGGAGGTACAGATGGTGAAGGTGGAGTCGCACTCCCACCCTGAGATAAGGCCCCTGCAATAGTGGTCAAGAGCTGCTGGTGCTGCTACTGCATCAACATCATCATTTGCTCAAACCTATCGGTGGGTGGGGCAGGTTGAGGCACGTACTACGTCGAGGAAGATGCACGGTTCTACTCGTGAACTGGTGGTGTATACGGTGGTAGTCAGCTGTAGGACCAGTGGATGGCTAAGACGTAGGTATAGTCTCACGATCCGGGCCCAAACCAAGGTCCGTACGACCATCTCTGTAGGAAGGAGCCTAGTCCATCATATCAGGGAGTGTGAGGTGTGCTGTGCTCTGCGTATATTTCCGTGGCATGCCCTATACAACATAGGGTGCAATGCATGTAAGATGAAGCATAACAACACAACGCACAATTACTTAAGCAATCCACACACTTCATAGCAAAAGAGGCTGTATGCATTTCATTTACCAAAATTGTCACAATACATGGAATACAGAGTTACATGAATCATGACAGAAAATGCATGTGAGCTAATACAATCAAGCCTCAAACACTTAAAACATGTTACCACTACTGCACTACTAGGCCTATCAACATGAAAACACAAACATATCCTAAAGCAGTAACCAAACGAGCTGCAAGACGCCGGCATGGATGACTAAGCATCCGAGTCTGGTGTTGGAGGGGCACCCTTATCCTGCAAGCAGCACAGGATAGTCTTCAACGTGTGAGTCACTTTCTTGAACTTATCCTTCATGATGCCCCGAAGATCCATAATGTCCTGTCGTAGGACAGCCTGACCCTCCTCAAGTCGGGCTATACAAGTGTCCCTAGCAACCTGATCAATACCCTGCTCTGGTGTCGTAGGAGGGGAGCTCTCCTCCGTGTCCTGGGCCTTTGGTTCCTCTTCTTCTTCTTCCTGTTCCACCTCTTCTATCTCAGCTCCCTCCTCTTCCTCACTCTCTTCTTCCTCGCTCTCCGTCTCATCATCGCTCTCATCAAGACGAGCTTGGCATCACCGTAACCCGATATTCATCTGATTGAGAGTAGTCTCATCGATGTGATGAACCGGCACCGGCGTTTTTGCCCCAAGACTATAACTAAACTCACGGGCAATCTTGTATATGAGTCGGCCGAAGGGGAGTGAATCAGTCCTCCTATTGGAGTGTGCATATTAATTATCTATCGCAACACGAACTTAGGCACGCACAGGTTCGCTCTCTGCCCCACTTGATACAAGAAGTCTACCATGAGGCGCGTACACTCGCTGCGATTAGTCCACCTAGGATAGACGTTGAATGTAAAAATATGATGGAGTAAATGGAAGTCATCAGACATATGGGTCGCTAGGAGACTTTCGTTCGACTTCCACTGAACCAGTCGGCCACAAAGGGCACGTGTGCAGTGATCCCTTTCATGGGTACTCCTCAGATTTAGCTCACTTGCATGTACCTCGCCAAGGGGCACATTTAAAAGCCGAGATATCAATCTGACGTCAACTGTGGCTAACCGATCCACTCCACATGAGATCTGGAACTGCAAGGGCTCCAGCGTAGGCTCGTGAATGTTGGCATAGAAAGCTCAGACCATGCTCGCATTAGTGTGATACCTGCCATCGAATAGTAGACCCCAATGGGCCCCTTCCAGAAGCTCAAACAACAGATATTTGCCAAAGAGCCACCCATCCACCTGAGCTTCAAAAACGACCCTACGGCCCTCATAAACTCCATGAGACAGCCCCGCCAACTGAGGCCTTCTAGCAGGAGTCTGGGGATCAAGATCCCACTTCGTCTGAAACTCTCGATTAATGCATGAACTAGTGGCGGTGCCTCTCAGTCTCCTTGCACGTGCGGGGCGGCTAGGCCCAGCTTCATCCGCGGCACCCTTTCTCTTTCTCATAAGAGAAAGGACTGTGGAAATCGAGAAAATGGCCGCAATGAACTCGAAGAAGGCCATGAAAAGTGAAGAAAAGGGGGGATAGGGCTGGAGTTTCTGGTTCTCCATGAATGTGAGCCTCAACAGAGGTCGTACAGGCCCAAATGACAAGGATTGAAGAAGGGAAAGTGAAGAAATGGGCTGAGTTGAGAACTTACATGAATTTTAGCCACAAATGGAGGATGGAGGGGCTCAAACGAAAGAGAATGGAGAGTGTAGGCAGCAAAGGAGATGGATTTTGAATGGGTAGTGAAGGTGGTGCACGAAAATGAAAGAGGAAGTGATTGGAGGGGTGATTTTTGTTAAAAACCAGAAGTTTGGGAGAAAAAAGAGAGCTTGCGGGTCACTTTGTGAAGGAGAGGTGGGTTTGGGGATGTTTTTGTCGACGACCCACACACCAGGGGGTTACCCTAGCCCCCAAACATGGTCGGCCCGAAGGCCCGACCCGACCTGGCCCGATGACCGGCGAGGTCCTCACCACTCTCTGGACTAGTTGGTGAGGTCTCGTCAGTTGGGCGAGGTCCTCCTGCTCCCTAGGCCCCAAAAAGTTCTGGGTCCCACCCTGTGTCCCTCTGGATTAGCGTGGATAGGCCCACGACTCCGTTTTGAGTCGTTTCGGGTCATTTTGAGAAGTTTCTGATACATACTTGTATTTACCGACTTTTGACGGCTGGGATGGGGTGAGTTATGATCTAAACCCGTCGTTTGATGGTCTAGAAGTTTTTTGTGGTTGACTCATGCAATCATGGATGAGTATGGACCCAATCTCTGTGACCGTTTTCGATGAACTTCGCCATTTGGAAAAATAAAAAATCCTATGAATGTTTCTACGTTTTTCTCGCAACCACCTAAGTCGAAATGCGTAAGCGTACATTGTGTGACCATAACCCAGGTCCGGTTTAATCCAAATCATGCTTTGATACCAACTTGTAAAGCTCTGAAAATTGAGGGTCGAGTAGCAACTCAACACCCGAGTTTCAAAATATCACTTATGCAACATAAATGCTTATGATTGAATGTTATCTATGTTAGTGCATTAATCATGAGTGAGATTATACAAAAATAATAATTCATACTCCAGATAAATTTATAAAACATAAACAGAAGACTGTTAGGTGAATATAACGTATAAAAGTCAAAGATTATGTTCGGTCTCCAGAGTATGAATACATCAATGAGCTACCATATACATGTCATAGTAAAAAAATCAAAATGTCAAAAGAATAGTTCCACTAGCATGGTGAACCCTGTAGCCCCATCAATCTGAATGGCCCAGGAGAAACCATCAGAGAACTACATATATGAGAACTCGTCCTGATCGTCGTAATAGTCAGGCGCAGCATCCTGCACCTCATTAATACCTACATCTAAGACAGGGTCTGGTGGGTGTTCAGAATATCATCCCGTAACGTGGGAGTGAGTAGCTAACTCAGTGAAACAATAAAGCATAAGTTAACATGTTATCAATTTAGTTAAGCAGTACAATCAAACACTCCTAAATACTGTAATCAATGCAAGGATGAGATGCAATAATGATGCATGCCCTCGCCAACATACTCCCTCATGTGAAACCATCTTACGTTCGCGGCATGCTTTCATCCCTCAGTGCTCCACATCTTTTAGGCACATGCAGTGCGATATGGACATGATTACCGAGTTGTTATTAGTCCTTTTCATACAGTAATATTGGGAAACTAAGGTACCTCCCTTGTATCATTCCCAAATAATGATCCATTCTAGGGTCATCAGTCCTAGATAATCTCATACGATGATGCGGTTCTAGGTCACTGTAAAGGGCTATCAGGGCTGTTACATGCACTCGTTGCACCGCTCTCCCATCACCTTATCAATGCAGGCCTAATTTATACTGTTTACTACGGGAAGGCTCATCACCGCTCTGCAGATTCAGAGTATGCTCGAGGTCACTACAAAGGGCTGTCAGGGCTGTTATACGCATTTGTTGCATCGCTCCCCCATCACCTTATTAGTGTAGGTCGACAGCTCGAATACAGTGTCCCATACCATTATATTCGGATCATGAGTCTGGGTTGCTCACTGATCACTACGGGGAGGCTCGTGGCACCAGCTGTAACACCCTAAAAATTGGAGGTCGGGTAGAAACCCAACTCCCGAGTTCTAGAACATCACTTATACAACATAGATAATGATAAATGCATGTTGTCTGTAGAATGGCATTAAACAAGATTGAGACTAAGCCAAAATAGCATATCATACTCCAGAGACAGTTAAATTAGCAAGCGGAAGACTGTGATAAATACATAAAATATATAATTAATTATAAGTCTCCAGAGTGTGAACATGTTATCAGGTTAATTAAATACATGTATACTCCAAAAATAGAAAGAAAAGAATATACATGAGTGCTCCAAAAATATAAAATGACAAGTGTTAAGGCGTCTAATCAACCTCCCTGTAATCCCGTCGATCAGAACACGCATAAAGGAGGAATCCTCCTCCTCCTCATCAAGTCCAGCTCCGCTTCACAAGCAGTGCCATCATCTGAAACTAAAATAGGGACTGGTGGGTGTCCGAAACACCATCCCGTAACATGGGAATGAGTAATCAACTCAGTGGAATCATAGAGAAAAGATTAGCATGTTATCAAATCAATCACGCGATAATAGTAAAGCAAACAATCAAACATTCCTAAATACTGTTGTTAATGCATGCATGAAATGATATGATGGATGCCCTCACTGACATACTCCCTCATACAGAACCATCTTACGCCTGCGGCATGTTTACATTCCTCAGTGCTCCACATCTTCCAGGCACATGCAATGCAATATGGATAATGATTACCGAGTGGTTATTAATCCTTTTCATACAGCTGGATTGGGAAACTAGGGTACCTTCCTTATATCAATCCCAACACAGATCCTGTCTAGGGTCGTCACTCCTAGTAATCTCACACAACGTTATATTTGTAGGTCGCTGCAAGGGCTGCCAGGGCTGTTGCTTGCACTCGTTGTACCGCTTCCCCATTACCTTATCAATACAGGCCTAATGTACTCTTGTCGCTACGGAAGGGTCGTCGCCTCCCGCAGACTCAGAATACGCTCGAGGTCACTACAAAGGGCTCGTCACCTGATCAGTGTAGGCCGACAGCAAGAATATAGTGTCTCATACCACCATAATCTACTCACGAGTCTGGGTTGCTCACTGGTCACTACGGGGAGGTTTGTGGCCCCAGCGTAGGCCGACAGCTTGACCACGGTGTCCCATACCACCGTGCCCGGCTCATGAGTATTTATGGATCAAGGTACCATGGTTAACAGGGTTTTCAATGATAAGTTTAGTACCCTAGGTTCAAGCAGTTATGACTCATGCAAGGTGAACATACAATGGCCATTCGGGTTACTTGACGGGCTCGATTAGTACGAGCGCATCTCAAGCTGAGCGACATGAAGTGCATAAAACACTTCATGTGGCCTAACCCCTGCCGCCAACCCAAAGCACGATTCGCGTTCATCGACGCGTCCTTTGTGGCAATTAGAAACCAACCACGAATTCAATCCATTACCGACTGCCTGGAATAGATCATAGCCCCAAGCATTTGTAAATCCACATCAATAATCATATGAGAGTAATAGAAATGAAATACAACAATACAAGCATGTTAACACATGTTATAGCATACAAAGTAAGCAAATCAATCCAACACATGTATTCCATATATATAAGGAAATCAATTCATATGGCAAACATGATGGAAATCATATACATCCGCATATTAATTGAGAATTGAATCTCAAAAATAATTCACAACTCCATTTACTCAATATATACTAATACAAATATTTATACATACACTTAGTCTACACACTTTAGTCTACATAGCGTATGTCGACTCAAAGTGCGCATTAGGGTGAATCTCTTCACCAAACAGATCATGCATGCATTCCTAATATCATAACATGACAAATAGCCATGGCAATCATTTCAGCAAAATACAGACGTATACAGTATTTTCTACAAATACACAAAATGCCCTAAATCTCATATTTCCCGTACGTATACGAAATGGAAAACGGACAGCATGTTCTACATGTCAAACGGCGTTCTCTTCGACAATCTACTATTAAATGACATTGAAAGCTTTGAAATCAGTCAATCAAAGCGTCTAAAATCCTCACCTTTCGCCTTAGACGTGTATCGATTCGAATAGAACGTATACGCTTCGTCAACGGCGTAACGGCGACCTAATGCACAAGATACGTAAGCTACTTCGCTATTGAATCAAAGGAATCCCTAAATCAGCAAGTGGTTAGGGTTTTCTTACCTAAAAGTGCATTGAAAATCACCGGGAAAGTGATTTGAATGTGTTGCTTTGGTACTTGTAAAGGATGGAACAAACGGCAGGAAGTTCTCTCAAAAAATCTCTCACAATCTCTCACTTTCTCTCTCTCTCAATCTAGGGTTTCAAGCAAATTCGGATGGGAGAGATATGAGAGGGTTTGAAGCCCTTCTATAGGCTAAAAACTAACCTAAATAGACTTGGGAACAAAGTATACTTGGGTTATAGACAAATCGGGGCAGTTTCGATCTAAAAGAGCCTTTCGGGAGGTCCCTTGGCCGAACGCGGTCGGACTTAAGCTCATGTATATCGGATCCTGCTCACATCAAGTTTTCAGACCAGTAGAGTTCCCAGATTACACGTGGTGGACCAGTTTCAGTTCAGCGGTCAAGGAGACTCGATCGAGGATTTCAAGTACACTGACCTGAGTGAGAAATGTTCCCTGATCCGAGGGTGTATTTGGGTCAGATTCCGACGGTTTGAATGCTTATACTGATCCCGCAAGAGAAACGTGCCAGATTTATTTAAATCCCATTTAATTTTAAATGAATTTCACTCTTTCTCACACTCTCTGCTGTAGGCTCAATGAAATAGCCTCAGAGCATCGGTTGAGCTTGATTTTTGAAACGATTGTCAAGTCCAACTAAGGGGTCATAACCGTCTAAGATTGTAGATATCGGACTTTCGACGCGCGGTCTAAATCCAATACGAAGTTTCAAAGGGTTCTTGAGAGCAAACAGGTTTAGAGTTTGATCCTAGATTTCAGGGTATTGTAGCGTCATTGGTTCTATAAGTTTTGGGTCTTGCAGAACGTATTTAAAGTGATCAGTGCTAATTTCATAGGTAATCTAGTGTAGCGATGGCTAATTCACGTTAAATTCTAAAGAATTAGGTTCTAAATGATTTCTTTAGCTCTGGAATTGGGTTCTGAGAGGTTACTAAGGTGTTATGGTTGGCCCATTGTCTAAGGATGTCTAATCCCAGGTTGATAAAAATTCGGGGTGTTACAATCTATCCCCCTTAAAATAAAATTTCGTCAGCGAAATTGACTAAGGGTAACGAGTCCCTAGAGAGACTTTCGCATTGACATTCTAAGGAAGGTTCAAATTCGATTTAATGACCTAACCTTACGTACAACCTAAATCAACTTCTTTCGATCCTGGGCCAGTGGGGAAGGACTAACCACGCTTCTGCTGTACCACTCTGATCTAATGATTGCATTAGCTGACTTAACTAGATTGAGCTCAAAATGTTCTACCCCCCTTAAAACTTAGTTCTACTTAAGGCTCAAGAATCTATATCTCGATCCGTATATCGGAACAAGGTGTAACTTAGGACATATCCTTGACATGAAATGGGAACCAACCTCTCGCTACATTTGTCTTCCTTTGCTAATGATGCGTTCTATGGCATTGGCACCTATGGTTGTAGAAAGAATCCTAATCTCTATTGTGATTGAGTTCAGGGGCAGGGGTGAGCTTGCGGCAAGATGTCTAATTCTCTACTGGTTATAGGTCCTCGCCATTTTCCAAAGACAAAGCAATAACTTTTGGGTTGTAGGGGGTTGGGCCAACACGGAAGAAAAGTTGTGTAGTGGGTCTGAGCCGGATACATAGACTTTCTGCCTAGAACACAAAATTCATCGTATTAGTTCTTAATCTTATATGATGCCGATCTTCTGCTTGATCAGAGTATTAGATTTATTGGCAACTACCAGGATTAAGAAGTCAATTCAAACCGTGAATACTTCGCTTATATATACAGTTCCTTTACTCCGCGTTCCGAATGCAATAGGCCCTTGGAAAAGGCAAGTCAAAGGGACATGCTGGTTTATTCTAAGTTCAATCTGAGGGATTTATAAGTTCTCCCTAAGAGTGAATGGTTCTAAGTTATAACAACTTTTCTAAGGGTTATAACAGAAATCTGTAAGTATTAAGGGGATCTATCGAAGAAATGAGGTTCTACTCCAACCAAATCTAACCTACTATCCCTTAGCATATGCAGGCTTTACACTACTTATTATAACTAGTAGCCTAGTCTGTGACTCACTAGTTGTAATCCAAAGCGTAAGCTTATACACTAAATGGTTTCATACCATTTCTAATACAGGGAATTGTTCTATCGCTTAGGGTCACGATTGTCTAAATGGAATTGGATTTTCTATATAACTTTAGGTCCAAAACGCCAAGGGTATATGTTGCCAGTGGTCTCAAGTTGTGTTAAATGGGACTGCTTTCCTACTCCCGCCCAAGAATTGGGAATGACATGTTTAGTAGGTGGGTGAGTTGGGATTCAAATCAACTTCGTAGGCTTTGGAAAATGGGCCTTGTGTTGGAAAGCGTGAGAGGTAGCATAACAATACACAATCCCTCAAGCATTCCACACACTTCATAGCAAAAGGGACTGCATGCATTTTATTAAATCAAAATTTGTCACAATACAATAGATATATCCTTACATGCATCATGACAAGAAACACATGGGAAACTAAACTAGTCAAAGCTACAACCGCAACATAAACCAACGACTAAGCCTTCTCAGGCTCACACACCGAAAACAGAAAATAGCTAACTACGACCAACAAGCGACTAAAATCTAATCGCTAATCTGAGTCTGGCGATGGAGGAGGAGCACCCTTATCCTGCAGACAACATAGGATGGCCTTCAAAGTATGAGTCACCTTGCCGAATTTTCATTTCATGACGGCCTTGGTATCCTCAAGATCCTGTTTCACCTCAGCCCGGAGTTCTTAGAATTCCCGTCGCAAGGCAACCTGACTCTCCTCAAGTCGAGATATATGAGCATCCCTAGTAGCCCGAGTCGTAATAGGAGGACTCTCATCAGTATCCTGAGCCTCCTCCTCTTCTTCTTCCTGGACTTCTTCCTCTATTTCTGCCCCAGCCTCTTCTTCACTAGCATCCTCTTCGCTATCATATTCGCCCTCACTATCATCATCGAGCTGAGCCTCACGCTGTCGAGGCCCGATCTTCATGTGGTTCATGATAGCCTCATCAATGAAGTGAATCGGCACAGGCATCTCCGGCCCAAGTCTGTAAGCAAACTCAAGCGCGATCTTGCATATGAGTCGGCCAAAGGGAAGTGACTCAGACGTTCTTCTCGATTTCGCTATGAGGACGATCTTTCGTAACACAAAGGTGGCCATACACACATTCTCTCCATGGCCCACTTGATACAGGAAATTGACCATGAGACGCGTACATTCACTGTGGTTGGTCGACCTATGATACACATTGAACGTGCAAATGTGGTGCAACAGGCGAAAATCATCCGACATGTGGGACGCAAAGAGGCTCTTGTTACGCTGCCATGGAACCAAACCACCACATAGGAACTTGGTGCGGCAATTTTGCTCACGAACACTCTTTAGTTTCTTAGCACTTGGATGTACTTCACCAAGAGGCACCTTCAGAAGTCGGGCTATCAACCAAACATCAATCGTGGCTTCCCAATCTCTATCAAAAGGAATCCTAAACTGCAATGGCTCCAACGTAGGAGCCCGAATATGAGCATAGAAGGCACGAACAGTGCTCACGTTCGCACGAGATTGGGCTTTAAAGAGCGGAAGAGTGGACCCCAGTTGGCAGCTTCGATGTGCTCAAATAATAGAAACTCACCAAAGAGCCGCTCCTCCACATGCGCCTCAAACAGAACCTTGCGATCAGTATACGACCATGGGCCAAGTCCGCCAACAATGCACGCCCTATGTGCACATGGGGATCCAAATCCTGCTTCGTATGTAGCTCTCTGCTAACACTTGGACTAGCGGCGACGCTTGAGCTAGCGGCGCCACCTCTCGGCTTCCTCGATCGTGAAGGGTGACTAGGCCCAGCTTCATCTGCAGCGGTCTTCCTCTTTCCCATGAGAGAGAGGATGGTGGAGAAAGAGAAAAAGGCTAAAATAGCCTCAACAAAAGCCATGAAAAATGTGGGATATGGGGAGAAATGGCTGCCCAAATGGATTGAAACGAATCTAGGCCCTGTAGAGGGGTAGATCAGGCTCCCAAAGGCTAGATTTTCAAAGAGAAAAGAGCAAGATAGGATGGAAAGGAGGTCCACCCAAAATTTAGCCTTCAATGGAGGGTATAGGAGCTCCAATCGACGAGAATGGAGAGAGAGGAGACTGCCTGCTGCTGTGGACAATGGGTCAACGTCGGTTTTAGCAGAAAATGGGATGGGAGAGGTTTGACATCTAGATTTGAGAGAGAGGCAGAAAAAAAATGTAAAAAGGAGAGCTTAGGAACGTGAAATGTGAAGGAGGTAGGGTTTTTGGGGGGTTTTGAGGGACGTCCCACGTATGGGAGGGGTGCCCGAGCTACAAAAGGGTGTCGGCCCGAAGCACAGCCTGAGTGGGGCCCACCGTACGGCGAGCCTTGCCGAACCGCCGAGGTCCTCCCCGATGAACTTGCAAACCGGTGAGTCCAGCCTCATGGGATGGGTTTCCCCTGCCCTAGGGACCCCAAATATATGTGGGACCCACCCTGGTTCATTGTATTTGGGCTTGGATAGGCCCAAGACTCCATTTGGGGCATTTTGGGGCTAGTTTGTAAACCAGAATGAGTTTATGCATCATGTGGCATATGATTTTTGGATAGGAGAGGCTAATACATCCAACTAACCCATTTATTACAAGAGATTCCATAATTGGAATGGCCAAAAGTCCAATTTTTATATGTATTTACTATTTATAGTAAAATTTTTATTTAAGCATGATTAACTATCCTTCACACATTAGGATTTATGTGTAGTAAGAAAGGACTTAGAAAAAGTTGAAGAATGGGGTGGTAAAAGGAAAGATTTTGAAGGAATTGGATGAAAAGGGGTTTTTAAGCCTTGAGATTGAGTGTAAGGGTTGTGGTTGCCCCACAACCCAAGGACATGCATTTTTGGGCTTGAAATTATTCAGGAAACATCTCAAACCTGTCGACTAACGACCTAGAAGTGACTTAGGTCGCTTCACGCGATCGAAGATATGTTATGGACTCAATCACCGTATAGTCTCACCTGTCGGTGAAACTTGGAATTCTAATGTGGTTAAATTTCTATCGCCCCCTTCCTAAGTCAAAGTGCGTCAGTGTGTGTTGTGTTACCATAACCCAGGTCTGGTTTAATCCAAATCATGCTCTGATACCATCTGTAACACCCCGAAAATCGGGGGTCGGGTAGAAACCCAACTCCCGAGTTCCAGAACATCACTTATGCAACATAGATAATGATAAATGCATGTTGTCTATAGAATGGAATTAAACAAGATTGAGACTAGGCCAAAACAACATATCATACTCCAGAGACAGTTAAATTAGCAAGCGGAAGACTGTGATAAATACATAAAATATATAATTAATTGTAAGTCTCCAGAGTGTGAACATGTTACCAGGTTAATTAAATACATGTATACTCCAAAAATAGAAAGAAAAGAATATACATGAGTGCTCCAAAAATATAAAATGACAAGTGTCAAGGCGTCTAATCAACCTCCCTGTAATCCCGTCGATCAGAACACACATAAAGGAGGGATCCTCCTCCTCATCATCAAGTCCGGCTCCGCTTCACAAGCAGTGCCATCATCTGAAACTAAAATAGGGACTGGTGGGTGTCCGGAACACCATCCCGTAATGTGGGAATGAGTAATTAACTCAGTGGAATCATAGAGAAAAGATTAACATGTTATCAAATCAATCACGCGATAATAGTAAAGCAAACATTCCTAAATACTGTTGTTAATGCATGCATGAAATGACATGATGGATGCCCTCACCGACATACTCCCTTATACGGCACCATCTTACACCCGCGGTATACTTATGTTCCTCAGTGCTCCACATCTTCCAGGCACATGCAATGCAATATGGATAATGATTACCAAGTGGTTATTAGTCCTTTTCATACAGCCAGATTGGAAAACTAGGGTACCTTCCTTATATCAATCCCAACACAGATCCTGTCTAGGGTCGTCACTCCTAGTAATCTCACACGACGTTATATTTGTAGGTCACTGCAAGGGCTGCCAGGGCTGTTGCTCACACTCGTTGCACCGCTCCCCCATCACCTTATCAATACAAGCCTAATGTACTCTTGTCGCTACGGAAGGATCGTCGCCTCCCGCAGACTCAGAATACGCTCGAGGTCACTACAAAGGGCTTGTCACCTAATCAATGTAGGCCGACAGCAAGAATATAGTGTCCCATACCACCATAATCTGCTCATGAGTCTGGGTTGCTCACTGGTCACTACGGAGAGGTTTGTGGCCCCAGCGTAGGCCGACAGCTCGACCACGGTGTCCCATACCACCGTGCCCGGCTCATGAGTCTTTATGGATTAAGGTATCATGGTTAACAGGGTTTTCAATGGTAAGTTCAGTACCCTAGGTTCAAGCAGTTATGACTCATGTAAGGTGAACATACAATGGCCAGTCGGGTTACTTGACGGGCTCAATTAGTATGAGTGCATCTCAAGCTAAGCGACATAAAGTGCATAAAACACTTCGTGTGGCCTAACCCCTGCTGCTAATCCAAAACACGACTTGCGTTCATCGACGTGTCCTTGTAGCAATTAGAAACCAACCACGAATTCAATCCATTACCGACTGCCTAGACTAGATCATAGCCCCAAGCATTTGTAAATCCACATCAATAATCATATGAGAGTAATAGAAATGAAATACAACAATACAAGCATGTTAACACATGTTATAGCATACAAAGTAAGCAAATCAATCCAACACATGTATTCCATACATATAAGGAAATCAATTCATATGGCAAACATGATGGAAATCATATACATCTGCATATTAATTGAGAATTGAATCTCAAAACTAATTCACAACACCATTTACTCAATATATACTAATACAAACATTTATACATACACTTAGTCTACATAGCATATGTCGACTCAAAGTGCGCATTAGGGTGAATCTCTTCTCCAAACAGATCATGCATGCATTCCTAATATCATAACATGACAAATTGCCATGGCAATCATTTCAACAAAATACGGACGTATACTGTATTTCCTACAAATACCCAAAATGCCCTAAATCTCATATTTTCTGTACGTATACGAAATGGAAAACAGACAGCATGTTCTACATGTCAAACGACGTTCTCTTCGACAATCTACTATTAAACGACATTAAAAGCTTTGAAATCAGTCAATCAAAGCGTCTAAAATCCTCACCTTTCGCCTTAGATGTGTATCGATTCGAATAGCACGTATACGCTTCGTCAACGGCGTAACGGAGACCTAATGCATAAGATACGTAAGATACTTCGCTATTGAATCAAAGGAATCCCTAAATCAGCAAGTGGTTAGAGTTTTCTTACCTAAAAGTGCATTGAAAATTACCGAGAAAGTGATTTAAATGCGTTGCTTTGGTATGTGCAAAGGATGGAGCAAACGGCAGGAAGTTCTCTCACAAAATCTCTCACAATCTCACTTTCTCTCTCTCTCAATCTAGGGTTTTAAGCAAATTCGGATGGGAGAGATATGAGAGGGTTTAAAGCCCTTATATAGGCTAAAAACTAACCTAAATAGACTTGGGAACAAAGTATACTTGGGTTATAGCCAAATCGGGACTGTTTCGATCCAAAAGAGCGTTTCAGGAGGTCCCCTGGCCAAACGCGGTCGGACTTAAGCTCATGTATATCGGATCCTGCTCACATCAAGTTTTCAGACCAGTAGAGTTCCCAGATCACACGTGGCGGACCAATTTCAGTTCAGCTGTCACGGAGACTCGATCGAGGATTCCAAGTACACTGAGCTGAGTGAGAAATGTTCCCTGATCCGAGGGTGTATTTGGGTCAGATTCTGACGGTCTGAATACTTATACTGATCCCGCAAGCGAAACGTGCCAGATTTATTTAAATCCCATTTAATTTTAAATGAATTTCACTCTTTCTCACACTCTCTGCTCCAGGCTCAATGAAATAGCCTCAGAGCATCGGTTGGGCTTGATTTTCGAAACGATTGTCAAGTCCGACTAAGCGGTCATAACCGTCTAAGATTGTAGATATCGGACTTTCTACGCGCGGTCTAAATCCAATACGAAGTTTCAAAGGGTTCCTGAGAGCAAACAGGTTTATAATTTGATCCTAGATTTCAGGGTATTGTAGCGTCATTGGTTCTACAAGTTTTGGGTCTTGTAGAATGTATTTAAAGTGATCAGTGCTAATTTCGTACATAATCTAGTGTAGCGATGGCTAATTCACGTTAAATTCTAAAGAATTAGGTTCTAAATGATTTCTTTGGCTCTGGAATTGGGTTCTGAGAGGTTACTAAGGTGTTATGGTTGGCCTATTGCCTAAGGATGTCTAATCCCAGGTTGACAAAAATTCAGGGTGTTACAGCAGCGTAGGCCGACAGCTCGACCACGATGTCCCATACCACCATGCCCGGCTCATGAGTCTTAGCAGATCAAGGTACCAAGGTTAATGGGGATATCACTGGTAAGTTCAGTACCCTAGGTTCAAGCAGTTATGACGAATACAAGGTGAACATATAACGGTCAATCGAGTTACTTGATGAGCTCGACTAGTACGAGCGCACATTGTATAGATCGACATGAAATGCATAAGCACTTCGTGTGGCCTAACCACTGCTGTCGACCAACGTACGACTCGGGTTCGTCAAACGTGTCCTACATGGAAAATGAATCATAGCCACAAACTCCAAACTTGTTACCGATTGCCTAAACCATAACATGGCCCCAAACACATTCTGTTTCCACGAGTATTCATATGAAACAGTTAAAGCAGTAATGAACAGATAGTTCAATTCTTACAAGCATATGAGCATGTTGTGACGTGCAACACAAACATGAGTTCACACACATTCATTCCATAAAGAAAGAAGACATCATAATGTAAATGTACATGGAGGAAATCATACACATAAGTAAGGTAGCCAAGATTTACATCTCATCCCTCATACAAGCATAACTTGGTAACAACTAGCTCATTCAGTCAGTTCTACAAACACTTAGACTACACATAACATCATACATATGGTGTGTTGGCTACACATGTATTAGGCCAAATCCTTTTACTAGGGAGTTGCCCCGTATACCACGCACATATACCCACAACGGATTATCATGGCATGCATGAATCCGGGTTCCATATTCATTTGGACATTTCTACAAACACTTGGGCTACACACTTAGTCACATATAACGTATATTTGTCGTGACGTGATTTTGGGCAAGTCTTTTCGCTAAGGAGTTGTCACACATGTATTAGACATATTTTCATGACAAATAAACATGTTAAGCGCAAATCCAAATTCCAAACATATTCAAACATTCCAACATAAGCATAGAATACACTATATTCTACATAGTTCATGTGAACACATATAACGAAACAGACGACGCATTTTGCATGTGTAATAGCACTCTAGTCAGTTATAAATCATTAACCGACATTGAAAGCCTTGAAAACCATAACCTATACGTCCAAAGTCGACACCTTACGCCGTAGAAGCGTAACGAATATGATTTTAGCCGTACGCTTTCGTCAACGGTGGTATGATGACCTATAATACAAGGTAAGTCAGCTACTTCGCTACTTGTACCAATAGAAACCCTAAAATAAGTTAGGGTTAGGGTTTCTTACCTAGGAATGAAGTCGGAATCGCCGAAAAAGTAATTAGATCGGGATGGTTAAGTACGTATGATGGCAAGGTAGAGTAACAAGAACTTTCTCCCACAACTCTCACACTATCTCTCTCTTTTCTCTCTTCTCTCTCCTAGGGTTTCTCTCAAATTCATATGGGAGGAATGAGAGAGGGTTTAAGGTCCTTATATAGGCTAAAAACTCACCAAATTAGACCCAGGTCTAAGGTATACTTATGTTATAACCAAATCGAGTCTGTTCCAATCCAACGGAGTACTTCTGGAGGTCCTATTACTAAACGTGGTCAGAATTAAGCTCTCTAATATTGGATCTAGGTCAAGCTAAGTTTTCAGTCCGATCGGGTTCCTAGATCGACCGTGGCAGACCAGTTTTAGTTCAACGGTTACGAAAATTTGATCAGAGCTACAAGTACTATGACATGTAAGGGCCACCTATCCTGATCTGAGGATAAATTTAGATCAAAATCTAACGGTCAGAACGCTTAGAAATAACGCGCAAGCGACACATCTCAGATTTCTTAAAATTATATTTAATTTCTTAAAAATTTTTATTTTCTCACACTCTTCACTCCGGACTCAAGGAAATCGTCCCAGAGCATCGTTTGGACGTGATTTTCGTGGTGTTTGTCAAGTCCAACAACGTGGTTAATATCTTCTAAGTTTATCGCTATTGGACTTTCGACGTGCGGTCCAGGTCCGATACGAAGTTTCAAAGTGCTCCCGAGAGCAACTGAGTTTAGAGTTAGATTCTAGATTTAGGGTATTACAACGTTAACGATTCCATAAGTTTTGAGTCTTGCAGAACGTATTTAAAGTGAACGGTGCTAATTTCACAGCTAGTTTAACTTAGTGCTAATTAACTTATGTTTAATCTCCAAGGGAATTAATCCTAAGTGATTTCTGCTCGAGGTGGTACTTGGGTCTTGGTACACAATTTTTCAAGTCGTTACACCTTGCTGCCTTCCAAATGATCAAGAGGAGAAAGAATGATGGTTAAGAACAAAGGTAAGAATCTCTCTTCCTCAAAATCTTCCAAAGCCAAGAAAGGGAAAAATGCTCGATCACCTCCAAACTAATCGGATTGGGAATAAGTCACGATCGTAGATCATATTGTTCTCAATAGTGCTATTGAGCCTTATGGGGTGGATCTCTTATTAGAGACAATTGGCTATCAACATATACTCAATATGGGTGGTCCATACCAATATGAAATGATCCAGCAATTCTTCAATTGCTGCCACATTGTTCGAGATTATCCGCCATGTCTTCGTCTGGAATTTCTACAATAAACCAAACTCATTACTTTAGTGGTTCTTGGACGTCTTTTAGACATTGACATGACTCAGATTCCAGTCACTGTGAGAAGTCTAAATGAATTAGGAATATGGGGGGAAGTCACGCGTTGTAACGCCCGTGAAAAATTCGTACTTGGACTCGAGTACAACTCGACCCGAAATTGCGTAGAATTAATTCCTATGGAAATTAAGCGTAAGTTAGCTAGCGCAATGCTAGAGTAGCTGGGAAATAGTCCCTGATCACTTTAAATACGTTCTACAAGACCCAAATCGAGTAGAACCAATGACTCTACAATACTCTATAGCCTCGGATCAAACTCTAAGCAGGTTTGTTCTCTGGACCACTTTGAATCTTTGTATTGGATCTAGACCGCGCGTCGAAATTCCGATACCTCCTATCTTAGACCGTTAGAACCGCCTTGCTGGACTTGACAATCATTTCAAAAATCAAGTCCAACCGATAATCACAGGCTATTTCATTAAGCCCGGACTGAAGAGAGTACGAATAGGGACAGAATTAGAATTTTAAATTCAAATCTAGCACACGACTTGACGGGTCAGTATTAAGCGTTCTGACCATCAGAATTCAGCCAGATTACACCCTCGGATCAGGAAAAATTTTATTTCATATCATGAGACTTTCAGCCCTGATCTACGTGCGGTGACCGCTGAACTGAAACTGGTCTGCCACGCACGATCTGCGAACCCTGCCGGACTGAAAACTTAATACGTGCTAGATCTGGTGCGCATGAGCTTAAGTCCGATCGCATTCGGCCAGGGGACCACCAGAAAGAATCTTTTAGACCGAAACAGCCCCGATTTGGATATGCACTAAGTGAACCTTGTACCGGAGCCTATTTTCAGCGTTTTTGGGCTTATAAAAGGGGTTGAAACCCTCACTCCTCTCTCCCATCCGAATTTGAGAGAAACCCTAATTTGAGAGAGAGAAAAGGTGGGAGTTTGTGAGAGAGAGTAGAAGAGATTTTTCCCGTCTTCGTGCCACCTGTTGCACGTGCTGTAGCAACACCTTCTAATCACCAAGCCGGTGATTCTTCCACATTTTCAGGTATGAAACAACCCTAGATGTTGCTAATTTAAGGTTCACTAGGATCCATAGCTTTTTAACCAATAGATCTTGTAAAACAGGTTCTCTTATCGTCGTAGACGAAGCGTATACGCTCCGTTCGAAACGACACGTCTATAAGAGACAAGGTGAGGATTTTAGACGCTTTGATTGATGATTTACAACGCTTTCAATGTCGTTTAATAGTAGATTATCTATGGCATCGCCGTTTGACATGTACAACATCCTATTCGTTTCCTGTTTCGTAAATCAACGAAGAATATGAGATTTAGGGCATTTTAGTCATTTGTAAGAAGTACTGATTACATTCATATTTTGCTGATGTGATTGACATGGTTTGTTGTCGTATTAGAAAGTTAGGAATACGTGCATAATTAGTTTGGCGAAGAGATTCGCCAAATTGCGCACTTCGGGTCGACATACTATATGTAGACTTAAGTGTGTAGTGTATATGTTTGTATAAATGATTGTATTAGTATGTATTGAATTAAATGATGTTATGAATTAGTTTGAGACTGATTTCTCAATTAATATGCTGACATAAATGATTTCCTACATGTTGACTATGTACATGATTCCATTATATGCATAAAATGTATGTGCTTGAAGATTTGCCTAAGTTGTATGTTATAACATGCGTTAACATGCTCACATGATTGTATTTCAATTCCAATACTCCTACATAAATTGCTGATGTGAATTCATATGTGTTTGGGACTATACTTAGTCCAGGCAGTCGGTAACCGAGCGAATTCGTGGTTGGCTGGTCTTGGCCACGAACGACGCGTCGATGAACGCGAGTCATGTTTGGAGTTGGCGGCAATGGTTAGGCCACGCGAAGTATTTTACGCACTTCATGTCGTTCAACTTGAGATGCAATCGCGCTAGTCGAGCCCGTCAAGTAACCCGACTGGCCGATGTATGTTCACCCTGTATGAGTCATAACTGCTTGAACCTAGGGTACTGAACTTACCATTATAAACCCTGTTAACCATGGTACCTTGATCCACGAAGACTCATGAACCGGGCATGGTGGTATGGGACACCGTGGTCGAGCTGTCGGCCTACGCTGGGGCCACAAACCTCCCCGTAGTGACCAGTGAGCACCTAGTCTCGTGAGCAGATTATGGTGGTATGAGACACTATATTCTAGCTGTCGGCCTACACTGATCAGGCGACGAGTCCTTTGTAGTGACCGCGAGCGTATTCTGAGTCTACGGGAGGCGAAGACCCTTCAGTAGCAGAAGAGTACAGTATACCTGTATTGATAAGGTGATGGGGGAGCGGTGCAACGAGTGCGAGCAACAGCCCTGGCAGCCCTTGCAGCGACCTACAAAATATACATCGTATGAGAATACTAGGAGTGACGACCCTAGACAGGATCTGTGTTGGGATTGATACAAGGGAAGTACCTTAGTTTCCCAATCCTGCTGTTTGAATGGACTAATAACAACTCAAAAATCATATCACCATAACATTGCATGTGCCTGGAAGATGTGGAGCACTCTAGGGAGTGTGGCATGTCGCGGTCGTAAGATGGTGCCGTATGAGGGAGATCGTCGGTGAGGGCATACATCACGTCATGTCATCTTGCATTAACAACAGTATTAGGATTTTCTGATTTACTGCTTTACTATTATCGCATGATTAATTTGTAAACATGCTAATCTTTGCTCTATGATTCCACTGAGTTGATCACTCACTCCCACGTTACGGAATGGTGTTTGCAACACCCACCAGACCCTGTTGTAGATGCAGGTGATGCTGAGATCCAGGAGGCAGAGCCAGACTTCGACGAGGACCAGGACGAGTTCTCGTACATGCAGTATCATGATGGCTTTGCTTAGGCGACCTGGGTTGACGGGACTTCAGTGGGACTATTTTGAACATTTGATTTTGTTCATGTATATGTATGTGAGACTCAGAGATGTATTCATACTTTAGAGACAGATGAGATCTACTTTGTTTTTCCATACAGTGATATATATATTGTTTAGTCTTCCGCTTGCTTTTATCACTGGATCTGAAGTATGAATTGCAATTTTGGTATACTTTTACTCATGTGAATGCTTTAAATCAGACAACATTGAATCATAATCATTTTTGTTGCATAAGTGACGGTCTGGAACTCGGGAGTTAAGTTTATACACGACCCCCGATTTTCAGGGTGTTACACACGTGCACTGTGCCAGGGTGCTACAATTCCCAGAAATGATGAAAACGTACTTCCTATGAAATATTTAGGAACCCTGTTCAAAATCCTCCATAGTATTTTCAGTACGAATATGTACCCATATGACACCAAAGAAACCGGACTGAACCCCTTTGTGTTAAATTTCCTGTATGATGTATATCAAGAGTTTCCTGTGTGTCTGTCAACTCTTATCCTCGAGCAACTAATTAGGATAGTCAAGGGGGATCATATTGATACACTTCCATTTCTGTCCCTCATCTATAAACTTGCACACTGGTTAGGACTGTCGGCAACATCAGATAAAGTACATCCTGAAGTATGGTTCAACCATGATGTAGTTCGATAGGTGTACGTTTCAGCCTACTCTCATGCAGATAGTCCTCCACCAGTATGTGCAAGCAGCCATTAGCCAAATGTGCACACGCCTTGGGGATCTAATCAGACACCCCTCCACAGTCCTAAGTCAGTCACAAATCACTGACATCATGTACTTAAACGCCATCTGTTGAATGGACTAGCCGAGATTGACGAGTGGCTCCACTACTACGAACGATGATTGTCAGGGATAGAGGACAGGATGGACACTCTCTAGCACACTATGCAACAGATTCTTGAATTGCTAACGGCTGGCAGGCTTAGTGCGCTCTAAAGGGTGGAGGTGTAGGCATATGGATGTGTCTCGGCATGAACACTGTGATCGCTTTTTGTAAAGCCAACATCTTTTTTTCTGACCTTGCGTACTTTGGGTTATTCTCTTTTTATTATTATTATTATTTTTTTAAGCCCATGCTTGGGCTAGATATTTGGTCTTGTTGGCTTGGGATGGATGTTGCAAGACTGCCAAGCTTGGGCAATTCTTATTTTGGATATTTCTAATGGTGGTTGTTTGATAATTCATATATATATATATATATATATATATATATATATATACATGCTGCCATATCTCTCTGTTCGCAATTTTTCACAAAATTCTAAGAAATTCTAGTATCAACTGTGATTGTCTTCTCCTGCATATTCCTTCATAATTGAAAATTGGATTGTGATTTCTTATCCTTTAAAGTTATACTGTTAAAATCACATCTCTCCTTTTGACATGGTATGCATAAATGGTTTTTTATGCAAATAAGAGATGTTAGTATCTTTATACATCTGTCTCTTACTGATTTTGCATTTTAGAGATGTATCTGTTATACATTAAATTATCTCAGTCTCTATTGGTTCTCCCATATCTTTATGCTTCAACTTTAGTCAACTTGTATTGCTATATTACCCTTTGCCAATGACTGATAAAAAGAGGGAGAACAAATCCTACCATGGAGGAAAATTGTGTGTATCTATTTGTTGATGGTGATACAAGTGTTAGGGGGAGCAGCTGCAAGAAGACAGGGGGAGCAGCTACTACTGAATGATACAGTTGTGTGTGTGAACTCAACATCTTTATAAAATTGTGTAAAGTTCATATACACACAATTTAAGGTGTTGGTCTAGATGTTGTTCTAGGACTTTAGGTGTTTTATCACGCAATTGAAAAAGGGAGAGATTGAAAGTGCCCTGGTTTGTTAATTAGCGTGAACGTTGAGTCAACAAACCAAGTGAGCCTTAAAAGAAAATTGTTCGAGCGTCTGCCTCAACTGGATGTTTGCTCGAACTTGTCAAAGGTAAATCTTAGCCTCACATCCCATGTCCCAAAACACCAGGTAAATAAAACCCTTAAAAATGGATAGAACATCGTAGGGTTTAACGTGAAAAAATAGTTTTGCAAAATCAGGAAAATCTCTAAGTTTTCTACCCTTGTCGATTTATCGATATGTGGTTTGATGAAATCGAACCTTGTTATCAATATCCTCGAAGCTCATTCAATCTTATCAAATTGAGGACTTAAGATCTCAAGCAACTTCAAAAATTCTAGACTGAATTATTAATGAAATTGATGGATTGTTTAATATCATCAAATTTTGAATCTTGAGTTCATCAAGACAGCTCGATAAAATCGACATCTGGTTAGTCGTGTCCAATATGTTGTTAAGGCAAAATATGTGATTCTCGATATATCAAAGAGAGCCTCGATATCTTCAAAATTCAAATCTCGATGATATCAGATTGAGACACAAAACTATCCAGCAAGCTTACAGGTAAAATATTTCAAGCATCGAGGATCACTCGATATAATTGATATTCAAATATTGATCATATGGAGACCGGGTCAATGTCATCAAAATTGGACACAAACTGTCCAGCAAGCTTATAAGAAAATTCCTTGAAAATATCGATGAATCGACACCGTCATCGTATCATCGATATTCAAATTCTAATGATATCAAGGGATGCTCGATCATATCAAATACCCGTTATGTTTCAAAGGCAACTGCTCTCATATTTTCAAATGTCGAGGAATCGAACCTTGCCTCGATGAAATTGGAGTTCGAAATCCGATGACATCAAAGAGTGTTCAATTTCCTCGACCAGTTGCCAAAAAGGGTTCAAAAGTGTTTGACAAATTGACTTCATGTCATCGAGCAGCCATTTGATGCTATCGAGAGTATACGCTTAATGATATCGAACTATGTTAAAAATATCACTATTTAGAACTTTTTGTCTATTTAATGAGAGCTTGCCTTTAGTTGTTTGTCGAGAAAATATATAGAGCTTTTGAGTGTTTAAATCCAGATCATATACCCTAAGCCTTTTTCTCTCATGGGAGTTCATCCTCCAATCCAACCTCATCATTAACATTTAATAGAGTGGATTGGGGAATGAACTTCCACATTTAAGGATCCTACAGCTACCATCTTAATGGAAAATCATTAAGCTGGGATACCTTGAATGTATAGATGATTGGAATCACTCTTTTTCTCAAATAGGAGAATATTTAATGGATTAGGATTCCAAGATAACCTTGACCTAACCTGTCGTCTTACATTAGAGCATCATCTGTGTTGCGGTTCAAGGGAACAGAAGATTCTTCGTCATCAAAGAAGGATATCTTCATCAACGTGTTAAATGGGGCTCTTCAACTTATCTGTAAGTCATTCAAGTCCAGTGAACCTTTGTGATTATTCCTTTTGTAGGATTGGGTCAAAGGTGCTTCTCACCCCTTTCAAGTCCTCATAGGAGGCCTCAGATGAGAGTGTACGTAGGGGTGCTGTGTGTTGACCCTTGCTCTATGGAGAGCATAAACTGTTAGGTCCTTGTGTAGGTCCTTGACCTATGTGGTCTAAAAACTAAGTGCTTTGTGTTTACCCTTGCTCATGGGAGCATAAACTGTCAGGTTTCCTATGTGGATCCTTGGCCTATGTGGCCTAAAATTTAGGTTCTGTGTCTTAACCCTTGCTCCCGTGTGGGGCATAAACTTGTGTCGTGGAGACACGTTAGAGTCAGCTTAGTGTAGGTTGTATGGTTTGAGGTCAACTTGATTTGAAACCTCTGTTATTGAGATTCGGTACACTCATGGGTTGAGTGCGTCTGCCGAAAGTAGAGTAGACACGTAGTCGAACCACTATAAAAATGACTGTGTTTGAGATTACTATTTACGTCTACTACTTGTGTGATTTCTATGAATGTTCTCATATTGCATGCTTATATAATTATCTGGAACTAAGTAGAATCACACCTCACACACAGTCACATCCATCATGAACTATGGTGTACATCTTGTTTATTCTTATGATTAGATCCTCTATTTCGCTTGGAAGATATTAGAGTTATATTAAAGAAATCCTGATATTTACATATTCATTAAGGATAGGGTGATAGGTTTTAAATTATCATAAACTATTAAAAAGTCCTATTCACCCTGCTATAGGGCATCTTAGCATATTTTCACTTTAACTAAAGCGGTCATGATCGCAATTTTAAAAGAAGCCCTTACTAACAAAAACCGGATTGTAACAATGCAAGAAGAGCTCAATCAGTTTGTTAGAAATGATGTTTGATACTTAGTTCTAAGACCTAATGATAAATAAATTCTTGGAACAAAATAGATTTTTAAAATTAAGTTTGATGAACCTGGTTACATTATTAGAAACAAGGGTAGGCTAGTTGTGCAAGGGTAAACTTAAATTGAAGGCATTGATGATGATGCAACCTTTGCCCCAATAGCTCATCTTGAATCAATCAAACTATTTATATCCATCGCATGCTTTAAAAATTTTAAAATATATCAAATGGATATAAAGAGTGCATTTTTAAACGATGATTTGCATGAAGAAGTGTATGTTGAAGAACCAAAGGGTTTTAAAGACACTAAGCATGCTAATCATGTCTATCGCCTGAAAAAGGCACTCTATGGTTTGAAATAAGCTCCGAGGGCATGGAACGAAAAGTTGACTATGTTTCTACTAAGTCATAACTTTGTAATGGGAAGTGTTGATAAAACACTATTTGTAAAGAAACATAATGATCACATACTAATAGTTCAAATCTATATTGATGACATTATTTATGGATCTACTTATACTAACATGACTGTTAAATTTGTAGATCTTATGAAATCTAAATTTGAAATGAGCATGTTTGGAGAACTAAACTATTTCTTAGAGTTGCAAGTCAAACAGCTCCCTGATGGTTTTTTTATCTCTTAAACCAAATATGCTCTGAACTTAGTTAAAAAGTTCATATTTGAGAGTGTGAAAAATTTTGGTACTCCAATGAGTACTACTCTAAAACTCTATAAGGATTCAATAGGTAAGAGTGTGGATCCTAAGTTGTATCACAGTATGATAGATAGTTTACTTTGTTTAATTGCGAGCCGACCTGATATTGCTTTTAGCTTAGGAATTTGTGCTAGATGTCAGTTGGACCCTAAAGAGTCACATATGATTACTGTCAAGCGTATTTTGCGATATGTCACTAGTTCAGCTAATCTTGGTCTCTGGTATCCATATGATACTAGTGTGTAATTAACTGGTTACACAGATGCTGATTGGGCTGGTAACATTGATGATTGTGAATCAACCAGCGGTGGTTGTTTCTATGTCGGGAACTGTTTGGTTTCTTGGCTAAGAAATAAAATTCTGTATCACTCTCCACAGCTGAGGCTGAATATATTGCTGCGGGTAATACATGTACTCAACTTGTGTGGATGAAGAGAATGCTAAGCTATTATGAATTTGTGTAAGAATCTATGGTCTTATATTATGACAATTTAAGCGTAATTAATATTTTTAAAAATCTAATTCAGCATTCACAAACCAAGCATATTAACATTAGATATCATTATATTCATAAATTGGTGGAAGACTAGATAATTTCATTGGAATATATTCATACCAAGAATCAACTTGCTGACATATTCACAAAACTGCTCGACAAAAACAGGTTTGTAAAATTGAAATTTGATCTTGGTATGTGCAATATGAACTGATGATTTGTGCCTATTTGTATCATAATGTATATATTTATTATTTTAAAAATTTTAAAATTTAAATATAATGCAAAATTGCATATATTGTGTGACGCATGACCAGTCAAGTACATACTCGACCAGTCATGGCTTGACCAGTCGAGTATGTACTCGACCAGTCATAAATCTCAAGTTTGGTCATTTATTTGGGAAAAAACATCTTTTTCATTATTTGGGTCTTCTTCTCCAACAAGCTTTACAACGACCGCTCAAACCCATTTTCAATTCCTCCATGGTTAGTGCATTATTTTCAATTTCCTTGTAGATTTAAGTCCTTTACTCTTCATTTTATTCATTTGTATGGTTTATTTCAAGCTTTATGATTGCTTTGTAGATTTTCTATTAAAAAAATCTGATGTACTAGAAACCCTTCTCGCCTCTTTTGTAATCTTTGTATTCCTTGATTTCTTTGTTGCAATGGAGAATAGAAGCAAAAAGAAAGGATCTCGTGGTCCCTCTTCTTCTTGTTCCACTCCTATCACGGTGTGCCATCTTTAGTCACCTGAGGAAGATCCCGAGTATGTGCAGGATATTTGCTGACGCAACGTGATAATTGAATGGACAGTTAATCCTGATCATTTGGCACCATTTGGCATTGTTCCTTTCCTTCAATCTGTAGGTTGGGATAACATTTTACATTGGGGCGAACTGACATACCACTCCTGTAAGACCCGTATCCTAGCCCATATCGTTCCGTAGGCCTCCGTGATTCTCCCAGTTGAATTTCGACGACCCACGATCTATTGTTGGCATTTACATGTGATCCTTAGTCTTGTCCTGTATATCAGAGTCGGCTCGACTTAAAACTTATATCCTTGCGACAGCATCGTCGTTGCGGTTTCAACGCCACATCTCGCGCACCGAGGCGATACCCAGGCCAGGAGATGTGGGCTCACGTTCAGTTCAAGGAAAACACCGCGCATTGCAATCCGAGAGAATCCATCACATCAAATGTCAAGTACGCATTCCATTACTCCCATTATTCACACCCATCCCTAAGTCAACCAGCCATCTCCAAAGTCAACTATCTCCCTTACACAAGTACTCTCATCACTCACCTTTTCACCCATCACCATCTTACATCACCTCTCTCTCTCTCTTTCTCATCTCTCTCTCATTTTCAAAACTCCATCTCCCAAACAACTCCAACGTCCATGGCTTCCATGGAGAAGCTAGTGTGGCCCACTTTCCTACCTCACATCTCCACCCTCCAAGCCTCATCTCAACCATTAGATCACATTCCTTGGAGCTATAGAATGCATTGATGGAAGAAAAAAGAAGGGATCTTGAGGTGGGTGTTTTTCTAAAGTTGATTTGCGTGGTTTCGATGAATTGAGGGCCCACATAAGTGGGACCCATCTTGATGTACGCATGTATAGGGAGGGCCCATAGTGGCGGGCCTCCTCCCCTCTCACGATCATCTCTCTCTCTCTCTTTCTCTCTCTCCCACTTTCCCCTCTCCCTTTTAATGTGTGGCCCACCCGATGCATGTGACATATCCACGCCATCCATCATCGTGGAGCCCACCATGATGCATGTGTTGCATCTAAACCATCCAACAGTGGGACCCCAACTGGCTGACTGACGTCAGTAAGTTTTATGGGTCCCACGTGATATATATGTTAAACCTAAACCGTCCAGATGGTGGGACGCATCTGATGAATGACATCAGCAAGTTCTGTGGGTCCCACGTGATTGTATGTATTGGATTCCAACCTCCCACCTGTTGTAGGGCCACACAATGATGTATTTATTTCATCCACACCGTCCAGACCATCTAGACGGTGCTGGATAGGTTAGACGACCCTATGGGGCCAGTTAGCTACTGCAATGTCAATAGTGTGGGTCCCTTAAATCTAAACCATTCATCTATTGGGACCAGCAACTGTAGCTATTATTGTAGCATGATAGCAAGCCTTGTGAGTTACATTGCTAGGGTATTGCGTTATCAGGTTCTGTGGGATCCACCTCCCTGTTCATCCAACTGCCCATCCATTAGCGTGCTCATCTTAGGTGGGTCACGCTCGTGGACCCACCTTTCATCTGCACCATCCATCCCAATGAGACAAATCTATCAAGTGGACTACGCTGACAGTGGAGGATGAAACATCAACCATTGAAATCCTTTTACAGAAGTTTTGGATCAATATAATAATATGATACTATATATTATATATATGGATATATATTATATTATGGTGGGCCCCATATGGGACCCACCTTTGATAGAACTGAAGGACGATGTACCTACAACAGAAATATAGTTGTTGTATTGCCGTTGGCTAACCACTTGGACCGCATCACGTGGTCCAAGTTACATCCCAACCACACATCCATTTGCTAGTGGGGTCCACCTTAGATATGGTATCTACGCCCTCCATCTTCCGTGTACGGCTCACCTTGATGTTCTATATCGGCACCATCTGTGCAGTGACCCACCATGATGCATGTGTTGTATCTTCACCGTCCAACCATTTTAACAGATAATGTTATGGCATGAGAAAAAAAGAATGAGACAGATCTAGTTATCTAGTGGACCACACCGTCAAAACAGTGGGATTGAACATCTACCATTAACACTATTTTGGGACACAGAAGTTCTGGACCAGTATGGTATTTTTTTCCTATTGGTTCAGGCCTTTGTGATCTTATGAACAGACTGGATGGAAAATACATGATTGCCCTTTGTGAAATTTTGTACAGTGGAAATCACTGTCTCCATTGCTATTTGTGATGTGGTCCAACTGATCATTTGATCACTATCACCACCATTACTTATGGTATGATCCAGATGATCTGTTGATATGATTCATATATTTTTTATATAATACTCTAAAATGACTTCTAAAAATAGATGAACGGTGTAGATGGTGCGGCCCGTTGAGCGACCCATCATGTTATATATGAAGCCCATGTACTGAGGCCCATGTGATGTATGTATGGCCCATTGGAATGGCCCACTTGATGTATATGAGGCCCATTAAGACATATTTGAGGCCCAGGTATGAAGTCCACTTGATTGTATTAGGCCCGTTGATATGGCCCACTTGATGTATATGGGCCCATTGGTGCGGCCCATATGATGTGGCCCATTTGATGCATGTTGGCCCATTGGAGAGGCCCACTTGATGTATATGAGGCCCATTGAGACGTATTTGAGGCCCATGGGTTAAGGCCCAATGTAATGTATATAAGGACCATGAGTGGGCCCAATGAGACGTATGTGAGGCCCTTGTGTGGGCCGAATGTAATGTATATGTTTTATATCCACACTGTCCAATTATTTGGATGGGATCCACCATGATGTATTCTTATCCACATCATCTAGGGCAAACAACTCATTGTGATGTAATCAGGGCCCATGGGTTGTGGCCCATTGAGATGTATTTGGGGCCTATGGGTTAAGGCCCATGGTGAAGCCCATGGGTAGAGGCCCATTGTGATATGTGAGGCCCATGTGATGAGGCTCATTATGATTGTATGCGGCCCATTGAGATTGTATGTGGCCCACTATGTTGTGTATGAGGTCCTTGCATGAAGCCGTGGGCCCACTATACGTTTGGCCCAATGTGGGCCACTCCCTAGGAGCAATGTTGGTTAAAGTTCCACATTGGTGGGCAATGATGGTTGGAAGTCCACATTGTAACCTTCCCTTAGGCCTTGTTAAGCCCATCCTCATCATTCTCTACTGGGTTACCCTAAATGATTGGGCCCCATTGATATATTGTTTGGTCCATTATCGGTTATCCATTTATAAACCTCGTCGATTATCAAGGTCGGTTTTGATTGTTGAGGCCAATTCAAATTGTCAAGGCTGATTCCAATTATCGAGGCCGATTTCAATTATCGAGGTCGATTTTGATTGTCGAGGCTGATTCCAATTATCGAGGTTGATTCTGATTATCGAGGCCGATTTCGATTGTCGAGGCCGATTCCAATTGTCGAGGTCGATTCCAATTGTCAAGGCCAATTTTGATTGTCGAGGCCGATTCTGATTGTCGAGGCTGATTCTGATTGTTGAGGCCGATTCCGATTGTTGAGGCCGATTCCGATTGTTGAGGCCGATTTCGATTGTCGAGGTTGATTCCGATTGTCAAGGTTGATTCTGATTATCGAGGTCGATTCCAATTATCGAGGCTGATTTCGATTGTCAAGGCCGATTCTGATTATCGAGGCCAATTCTGATTGTTGAGGCCAATTCTGATTATTGAGGCCGATTCCGATTATCGAGGTTGAAAGGGCCTAGCTATATGCCCTAGAGGGGGGGTGAATAGGGCAATGCTAAATAAAACTTATAACAGCGGAATAAACAAAGAAATAAAGTACAATGCTGAATATAAAATAATCTCAATAGCCTAAAATAAAGAGAATGATACTTTATCAGTTCTAAGGACAACCTTACACCAAAAACCAAAGGTTTAAGGTAGGACAACCTTATTTCTAAAACGTCCTTTGTATCACAAACCAATGAGGAATAAAAAGCAAGGAAATCAAAATAACTTGCAAAAAATAAATCCTAAGTTATTACAACATTCATCCACACTTGCTTGAAGTAATTACAACATTCATCCACAAACACTCTCCACAAAGCAGAATGAATAAAGGAATGAAAGAGTAAAACACATCCACAACACAACGATATATAGTGGTTCGCCTGTGTGTACACCAACTGTTATCCAACAGTCACACAGAATGCTACTCCACTCCTAATATCCTCACACAGGGGATATTATCATGCACTATCAAAATAGGTTTCACAGGTTCACTTAAAACCTTCACAATTGTGTCTTTGATCTTGGGCTTACACAATCCAAAAACCCCACAATCTGAGTTTTCTGGCTCTCCTCAGATAACCAATACAATGAGATTTTTCTAGCAAATCTCAAACAAAAACCAGAGAAAGTATATTACAAAAATGTAAAATACCTGAATCACCTTTTGAAGAAGCCCGGTAGAACCAATCGAAGTAGAAGTTCGATTCAACGTTCAAAGTCCAATACTCACTTTAAGAATGGTTCTAAGTCTAATTGATTTTAAATCAAAAGGGCTAGTTCTATTTGATTTTGAATCCAAGAAGAAGAAATATCAGAAATTCCCCTTTTCTAATCAGATTGGAATGTAGATCAAAATCAAATAAAAATAAGCTAGAAAAAGGAATATTAGATAAGCACAAAGTAGCTTAAAATAAACACAAACTTATCTCAGAGAATAGCCTAAAGATTGCTTGAAAAGAGTTGAATTGAATTGCTAAAACTCTGAAGTTCGTGCACTATTTATAGCCTGAAAAATCCTGTCTACGACTGGTCTTAGGATCCTAGGACTGGTCGTAGCTTCAAAGATTTTCAAAGATTTTCATGAGATTAGATTTTCTATTCCACGACCGGTCTTGGGAGGTCTACGACCGGTCGTGGGCCACCTACGACTGATCGTGGGACACCTACGACCGGTTGTAGGACCCCAAAATTGGTTGCTGGAGTTTGAGTCGTAGGGCTATGACCATTCGAAGGATGAGTCGTAGAACTCACAGAACTGGTCGTAGGATGTCTAGGACTAGTCGTAGGACAGCTAGAAAGATCCAAAAATCTTCAACAACCTAAGACTGGTCCTGAAAAACTTAAGACTAGTCGTAGCAGAGCTAGGACTGGTCTTGAAGTCCCTAGGACTGGTCTTAGAACAGCCCAAATAAGCATATTGAAATATATGAGTTATGTATCCAGAATGACCTCTTGTAAAGCTCATCCTAAGGTCAATCTAAGGTCAAACAAACCTTAAAAGTGAGATTGACATTGAAAGTCTGTACACTCAGATGACCCTTAAGAGAAGCTTGAGAATATACAAATCTTGTAGTAGGCCTTCTTGAGCTTGAACTTGACTTGACAAAGTCTTCAAATATACTTGAACTTGATTGAATCTTGAACATGCAAACTTGAAGACTGCAATACTTGAATTCTTTATCCATATCTTGAAAATTTTCTTCATTTAAGATCTTATCTTGAAATGCAATGTCTTGATTGCAATGAATAGTCTTCAAATATAAAATACAAGATATACAAGACATAGATATAGGTTTTGGCACCACAAAATTTGACAACCAAAGAGATATGAAATCATAGCACTTACAATCTCCCCCTTTGTCAAATTTGTGATAAAACACATAGCATAGAAGATAATAAGGAATCATGAGCCATAAAATCACAAATTACTCTACTCCCCCGGAGTAATATAAGTACTGCTCATGTAAACAGTTAATAACATATTCTCATCCACATATCCTTCTCAATTAATCAATTCAAACAAATTACTCCCCCTTTCCATACTACTTACTACTCCCCCTTTTAGCTTTAACTCTTACTACTCCTCCTTTTTATCACAAAATGACAAGGAAAAGGCACCATAGGAAGGAGAACATAGAGAGGAATAAACAGATAATGAGAAAGAGATATGAAAGGATATAATATAAGCCTGAAGCATCAAGCTATCATCAATCCATAATACAACATCCAAAAGACAATGTTATCAAACCATAATCCATAATACATATCCAAAATAAAAGGAAATGATATACTATCCAGAAGATAATTCACCTAATCTGATCCAGAGGAGGGAGCAGGGATAGTCAGATCAATCTGGTGTAAGCCCTTATTGATGCGATGAAGATATTTTCACATGTACTTAAATCGCATATCGTGGGCTATATTCATATTATCAACCTTCTCCTCCAATGCATGAAGGCGTGCATCATAACAAGATGGATCATAATCTGGATCATTTGGTGAATCAGATTCTATCTCATTAAAAATCTCATCCATATTAACATCTTGTTGTGGAAGATCGCCAGCTTCTCCTTCATTTCCAGCTTCACCACCAACACCTCCAACACCACCTTCATCTACTTGGCCAGGAAGAAAATCCAACTTCATCTTATTAAGATTGGAATTGTTGAAGATAAGATGATGAATTGGTGCCTCATTAACAGGTTTATCGACAAGCATATGAGTGGCTAAAATGGTCATAAGATAACCGAACGGAATATCACTATGACCCGAATGGAGACGAAACTGAATAATGAAATAACAAATCAAAGAAGGAAGACAAACCTTGGTACCAGAAGCAATAGAATGCAACACACGAACCATGTAAGAAGTCAACTCGGTTTTATTACCGGACCGAGGATACACATTGGAAATGAAGAAACGATGTAACACTCTGTATCTAAGTAACAGATACTTTGAAGGGAGCGCATTCGCTTTGTGTGTCCATTGCACATCAATTTTGCATAAATCTCGTGTTAACATGCATTTTTTCGATTCAGATGGTTTGTCATATAAAGTATGAATTGGTATACCTTCATCATTAACAGGTATATCCATAATACCTAATATCAAATGACGGTCTATTTAAAAATTTTCTTCTCTAGTATCAATTGAAAATGTTAAATTATCAAGAGAAAATTCTGAGATGCATGCTACCATTAATTGGGCAATGGACTGGTATGCAAGCCCACCCCAAAGTAAAATGTTAGTCCAGATAACAGATTCAAGGAGAGGGATAATAGCATATGGAACAATGTGATTGAGGTCAGCGGTATGCTCAACGATAATTTTACGGACACGTAAATCTCTTACATCTTGAGAATCATCTTCGGGTGACCGAAGGTGCCATTTAGTTATCGGTGCAGATCTAGATGAAGATGGACCACGGGATGTTTTCTTTTTCCCTCTAGCATTCATATTCAAAAAATACAAAGAGAAAGATAAATACATAAAAAGAAGGATGGGTTTTCTCTAGATCAGCAAATTGAGAAGAAACCCTTGAAAAACCCAACAAGAGATGAAATCTAGCTATACTATGAACAAATCAAAGTATAGAGAGCATGAATCTTCAAGAAAAATGATGAAATAGGACTCACCTTGAAGAAAAACAAGAAATCCTATGACTGGTCGAGCCACGACTCGTCGTAGGTCGGAGTGAAAATGAAGAAGGGGATTTTCTCCAAATATATCATGTTCACGAGTACTACGACCGGTCGAGTGCAGTGCATGACCGGTCATACCACGACTGATCGTGTCCATCCACGACCGGTCGAGTATCGACCAAAAATCATATTTTTTATGTAAAAAAAAATTAAAATTTAAACAAATATAATATGAAATATAATACACTATGATACGTGCAACCAAGAATATTCAATGCAAAATGCACATAGCAAGATCAAATTTCAGTTTATTAAACCTGCTTTTGTCGAGCAATTTAGTAAATATATCAGCAAGTTGATTTTCGATTGATATATATTCTAAAGAAATAACTTTTTCTTCAACCAACTCACGTATGTAATGATACCTAATGTCAATGTGCTTAGTATGTGAATGTTGGATTGGATTTTTGAAAATATTTATAGCACTGGAATTATCACAATGTAAGATCATTGATTCTTGATTAATTTCATAATCGCTTAGCATGCGTTTCATCCAAACTAGTTGAGTACATACATATCTAGTTGCAATATACTCATCAGTGGAGAGAGATATTGAGCTTTGCTTCTAGCTGAACCAAGAAACTAAACAATTTCTAATGTAAAAATAACCACCACTGGTTGATTTTCTATCATCGATATTACCGGCCCAATCAACATCTGAGTACCCGGCTAATTGAACACTAGTATCAAAAGGGTACCAAAGACCTAAATTTATAGTACTTGCGACATATCTAATAATCCTTTTAATAGCAGTAAGATGTGATTCCTTAGGATTAGACTGATATCTCACACAAATTCTGACACTTAACGCAATATCAGGTCTACTTGCAGTAAGATACAACAAACTACCAATCATACTATGATATAGTTTAGGATCTATATCTTTGCCTGTAGAGTCTTTTGAGAGTCTTAACGTTGTACTCATAGGAGTATCAAAGTTCTTACCATTCTCAAATCCAAACCTTTTAACCAAGTTTGAAGCATATTTGATCTAAGAAATGAAAATTTCATCAGGTTATTGTTTTACTTGCAACCCTAGAAAATAATTAAGTTCGCCAACCATGCTCATTTCGAACCTTAATTTCATTAACTCTGCAAACTCAATAGACATGTTAGAGCAAGTTGATCCATAAATAATATCATCAACATATATTTGAACCATCAAAATATCATTGTTATTCTTCTTAACAAAGAGTGTCTTATCGACACTTCCTACTTGAAAGCTATGACTAAGTAAGAATTTAGTCAACTTTGCATATCATGCCCTGGGCGCTTTTTTTAGACCATAAAGAGCCTTTTTGAGACGAAATACATGGTCAGACAACTTGGGGTCTTTAAACCCTGAAGGTTGTTCAACATACACTTCTTCATGTAAATCGCCATTCAAGAAGGCACTCTTTACATCCATCTGATAAATTTTAAATTTTCTAAAGCATGCGATGGAAATAAAAAGTTTGAATGATTCAAGGCGAGCAACTGGAGTAAAGGTTTCATCATAATTGATGCCTTCAATTTGAGTGTACCATTGTACAACCAGTCTAGCCTTGTTTCATATAATATTTTCAAGTTCATTAGACTTATTTTTAAAGATCCATTTTGTTCCAATAATGTGTTTATCTTTAGGTCTAGGAACAAGATACTAGACATCATTATGAACAAATTGATTAAGTTCATCTTGCATAGCAACTATCCAATTTTCGTCAGAAAGTGCTTCTTTTACGTTGACCGGTTCTATTTGGGATGTAAAACAAACATAATTACATATGTTCTCAAGTTGTTTGCGAGTACGAACTCCAGTGAGAGGGTTTCCAAGTATTTGATTGGTTGGATGATCTTTAACAGTCCTTGGTTCAGATTCTTTTTGACTTGATGAGATATCTTGATTGTCAATAATAAGAGCTTCATCATCATCTGAACTCGGGGCTGGTGTATTCAAATGATCATCAATGACCACATTGATGGACTCTTGAATCACACTAGTTCTCTTATTTAGAACCCTATAAGCTCGACTGTTCAAAGAATAACCAGGAAAAATACCTTCGTCACTTTTCGTATTAAACTTAACCAAATTTTCACGATCCCGTAAAATATAACACTTGCTGCCAAAAATCTGAAAGTATTTGACAGTAGGTATCTTTTCAAACCATAATTCATAAGCAGTCTTATTATCAGATTTACGGGTATAAACCCGATTAATAATATAACATGTGGTATTAACTGCTTCAGCCCAAAGATTTCTAGAGAGCTTCATGCTATTCAACATAATATTAGCCATATCCTGAAGTACTCTGTTTTTTCTTTCAACAATACCATTTTGTTGTGGTGTTTTGGGCACAGAGAATTCATGTGATATTCCCTGATCGCTATAGAATTTCTCAAAACTACTGTTTTCGAATTCAGATCCATGATCACTACGGATCTTACTAACATGAGAACCTTTCTCATTTTGGATTCGTTTGATGACCTTTTTCACTTCACCCAGGGTTTCAGTTTTATCTTTTAAGAACGATACCCAAGTGAATCTGGTATACTCATCTACGATAACCAAGATGTATTTTTTGCCTCCTCGACTCTCCGATCTGGTTGGTCCAATAAGATCCATGTGGAGAAGCTCGAGTGGTCTAGATGTGGTATTAGAGTTCACTTTCTTGTGAGAGCTCCTAATATGTTTGCCCAACTAGCATTCACCACATATTTTGTCTACTCTTTGCAATTTGAGTAGACCTCTAATTAGTTCTCTTTTGCTTAATCTAAATAAGTTCCGATAGTGTACAAGTCCAAGGCGTTTATGCCATAATTTAGTCTCATCGGTATGGACCATGTAACATGATTGAATAGATGAGCTTGCATCACTAACGATGTAGCAGTTTTCAGAAGTTCTGCGACCAATTAATATAACAGAACCCCTTTTATCAAGTATCTCACAACCTTGATTAGAAAACTTCACACTATGGTTGTTATCGCATATCTGAGAAATGCTTAATAGGTTTTTTTTTAAGCCCTCAACATATAAAACATTCTTAAATAAAGGAAGGTTATAAAGCTGAACCGTACCTTGGCCAATGATCTTACAATTGCTTCCATCACCAAATGTGACTGACCCGTCAATCATATCTTTTAGATCGGTGAATAAAGCTTTGTCACCTGTCATATGCCTCGAGCAACCACTATCTAGGTACCACTTTAAATGGCTTGTAGCTTTGAAAGCAGTGTGGGCAACCAAGCTGGCAACTTTAGGAACCAATTTCAGAATTATTTTGGGTTTAGGAGTATAGATGGTCTTTTTCTGTCTGTTGTTATAGGAGAGACCTATAGAGTTAGACTTTAATAGCTCCTTGAGAAGATCAATTATTTTTTCAACCAATGAATTTCGGTTTTGAAAATTAAAGTTGACATGGCTACTTTTAGGTTTTTGAAAAGTCTTTGAATTTTTAGAAAAACCTTGATAAGTATTCTTTTCTTTTGAGTTTGAAGACTCTCCTTTTATAAATTTAGGAGTAATGTTCTTTTGTTTTGGAGATGTATCTTTATCATAGCCTAACCCGGATCAATCGCCACATTTTCTTGATCCGAACAATAATTTTTTCAATTTAGGATCACCATGGGCATATCTCCATGTGTCTTTCAAACTCTGAAGAGAAGCTACCTCATTTTTGAGCTTTTCATTTTCGGATCTCAAATCTTCAATTTTGAAGGTTTTGAAATCTAAATCACATTTGATTTTTTCAAAAGAATCAGAAATATGAGACTTTTCTAAAACAAGAGACTCATAATCTTCCTTAAGCTTAAAAATTTTTTCCTTTTGTAATTTAAGCTTGACGACAATTTTACAACTCTCCTTATAAAGGGCATTATAAACATCCTGAAGATCATCTTCATTATCGCAATCAATATTCAGATTTTCTTCACTAGATATATCATCATTATCTGAAAGGGTGATCTTGGCTAGAGTCATAAGGGCTTTAACATCTTCGCCCAACTCGGTTTCAGAATCTTCTGATTTAGAAGAGGATTCAGAATCAGATGATTCATCCCAAGTAGCCATCATGCTTTTCCTTTTTGATTTGTCCTTTTTAGGACATTTGTTAGCCAAGTTCCTATACTCTTGACAGTTGTAACATTGACTATCTTTCAAGGATTTACGAGTTCTAGGTTTAGATCGTCTCTTATCATTTGACTTTTGAAAATCAACTTTTTTCTTATTTTTGAAAATTTTGTAAAACTTTTTTGCTAAAATCACCATATCATCTTTGAAAATTTCTAAATCCGAAGTGCTCTCTTGTGAAGCATTTTTAGATGATTTGAGAGCAATTGATTTTCCTTTAGGAGCCTTAAAGGACAACTTATAGGTTTGAAGTGAACCAACTAGTTCCTCAACCCTCATGGTATCCGTATCACGAAGTTCCTGAATCGCGGTTACTTTAGAATTGAACCGTTCAGAAAGTGAACGTAGTATCTTTGCGCACACTTTACTTTCTGAGATTTTATCACCAAGACCCCACATAGAGTTCACAATGTCATTCAATCTAGTATATAAGTCCATAAACATCTCATTCTCCTCCATATGAATTTCTTCAAATTTAGTTGTGAGGAGTTGGACTTTAGATTTCTTGATAATAGATGTACCCTCGTGGTCATTTCTAATAAATTCCATGATTGTTTTGTATTTTCACAAGAGATAACTCTTTTAAATTCATCTGGTGATAATACACAAGTAATTACATTTAGTGCTTTTGCATTGGCACTACTTTCACTTTTCTGAAGTATGATCCAAAGAGAATAAGTCGTTACTTTCATTGATTTTGAACCATCACTATTAGTTACTTCAGTGATAGGAGGGTTCCATTCATTCACTATGGCCAACCACACACTTTCATCCAAGGATTTAAGGAAGATCCTCATCCTGGCTTTCCAATAAGCATAGTTTGTGCCATTAAAGGGTGGTGGCCTAGTGACTGATAGGCTATCAAAATTTGACATCTTAATATATCTTAGATCGTTAGCTCAGGAAATAAATCCAATAAATAAACAATAAGCACGAGCTATTAGGCTCTGATACAACTTGAAAGGGCCTAGCTATATGCCCTAGAGGGGGGGTGAATAGGGCAATGCCAAATAAAACTTATAACAACGGAATAAACAAAGAAATAAAGCACAATACTGAATATAAAATAATCTCAATAGCCTAAAATAAAGAGAATGATACTTTATCAGTTCTAAGGACAACCTTACACCAAAAACTAAAGGTTTAAGGTAGGACAACCTTATTTCTAGAATGTCCTTTGTATCACAAACCAATGAGGAATAAAAAATAAGAAAATCAAAATAACTTGCAGAAAAATCCTAAGTTATTACAACATTCATCCACACTTGCTTGAAGTGATTACAACATTCATCCACAAACACTCTCCACAAAACAGAATGAATAAAGGAATGAAAGAGTAAAACACATCCACAACACAACGATATATAGTGGTTCGCCTGTGTGTACACCAACTGTTATCCAACAGCCACACAGAATGCTACTCCACTCCTAATATCCTCACACAGGGAATATTAGCATGCACTATCAAAATAGGTTTCACAGGTTCAGTTAAAACCTTCACAATTGTGTCTTTGATCTTGGGATTACAAAATCTAAAAACCCCACAATTTGAGTTTTTTGGCTCTCCTCAGATAACCAATACAATGAGAATTTTTTGGCAAATCTCAAACAAAAACAAGAGAAAGTATATTACAAAAATATAAAATACCTGAATCACCTTTTAAAGAAGCCCGATAGAACCAATCGGATTAGAAGTTCGATTCAACGTTCAAAGTCCAATACTCACTTTAAGAATGGTTCTAAGTCTAATTGATTTTAAATCAAAAGGGCTAGTTCTATTTGATTTTGAATCCAAGAAGAAGGAATATCAGAAATTTCCCTTTTCTAATAAGATTGGAATGTAGATCAAAATCAAATAAAAATAAGCTAGAAAAAGGAATATTAAATAAGCACAAAGTAGCTTAAAATAAATACAAACTTATCTCAGAGAATAACCTAAAGATTGCTTGAAAAGAGTTGAATTGAATTGCTAAAACTCTGAAGTTCGTGCACTATTTATAGCCTGAAAAATCTCGTCTACGATTGGTCTTAGGATCCTAGGACTGGTCGTAGCTTCAAAGATTTTCAAAGATTTTCATGGGATTGGATTTTCTGTTCCACGACCGGTCATGGGAGGTCTACGACCGGTCATGGGCCACCTACGACTGGTCGTGGGACACCTACGACCGGTCGTAGGACCCCAAAATTGGTTGCTGGAGTTTGAGTCGTAGGGCTATGACCGGTCAAAGGATGAGTCGTAGAACTCATAGGACTGGTCGTAGGATGTCCAGGACTGGTCATAGGACAGCTAGAAAGATCCAAAAATCTTCAATAACCTAAGACTGGTCCTAAAAAACTTAAGACTGGTCGTAGCAGAGCTAGGACTGGTCTTAGAACAGCCCAAACAAGCATATTGAAATATATGAGTTATGTATCCAGAATGACCTATTGTAAAGCTCATCCTAAGGTCAATCTAAGGTCAAAGAAACCTTAAAAGTGAGATGGACATTGAAAGTCTGTACACTCAGATGACCCTTAAGAGAAGCTTGAGAATATACAAATCTTGTAGTAGGCCTTCTTGAGCTTGAACTTGACTTGACAAAGTCTTCAAATATACTTGAACTTGATTGAATCTTGAACATGCAAACTTGAAGACTTCAATACTTGAATTCTTTATCCATATCTTGAAAACTTTCTTCATTTAAGATCTTATCTTGAAATGCGATGTCTTGATTGCAATGAATAGTCTTCAAACATAAAATACAAGATATACAAGACATAGATATAGGTTTTGGCACCAAAAAATTTGACAATCAAAGGGATATGAAATCATAGCACTTACAGAGGTCGATTCTGATTTTCGAGGCCGATACCGATTGTCGAGGCTAATTTTGATTATCGAGGATAATTTTGATTGTTGAGGCCGATTCCGATTGTCGAGGCCAATTTTGATTGTCAAGGATGATTCCGATTATCAAGGTCGATTCTAATTATCAAGGCCGATTCTAATTGTTGAGGCCAATTCTGATTGTCAAGGGTGATTCTGATTATCGAGGCTAATTCTGTTTATCGAGGCCGAGTCCGAATGTTGAGACCAATCATCGAGGCCGATTCTGATTGTCGAGGTTAATTTTTACTATTGAGGCTGACCACCCAGGCCGATTCTAATTGCCGAGGCCGATTGATAGGACCCATTGTAATATATATGCAGACCTTATTTGAGGCCCATTTGTGATATGTATTCAACCCGTGTTAAAGGGTCGTTCCGTAGACCCGTATCTTAGTCCGTACCGTTCCGTAGACTTCCGCAGTCTTACCGGTCGAATTCCGGCAACCTTCGACCCTTAACCGATATTTACGCGTGACCCTGATTAATATTCCGTCAACTTGTATCGACTCAATCCAAGACTACTACCATAGTGACCGCGCCATCGCTGCAGTTTTGATGCCACGACTTGCGCGCCGAGGCGATACCCTGATCAAGAGATGTGGGCCAACGTTCGGTGAGAGGAAAACGCCGCGCATTGCGAAATCCAAGAGAATCTCTACGATGTGTCACATCAATCCCATCAATCAATCAATCCATCATGTGGACCCCATCATGATGTTTATTTTATTACAATAGGAAGGTCATCTAGACCGTCCATGTTGGTGGGGAAAGGATCTCCACCGTTGCTTGTAGATTTCGGTGGTCCCACGTGCTTTAGGGCCCACTTGATGTATGATTCATTGCAAGGGAGGGCCCATAATGTTGGGGTCCCTCCATCTCAAGCGTGTCCCACTCTCCATCTCTCTCTCCCTTTTTATTTATTTATTTTTATTTTTTTTATGAGTTTACAATAGGGTATTGTGGCCTATTTGAATGGACCCCACCATGAGACCTTTATTTTATCCAAATCATCAATGTGACCCACTTTATGTGTGAAGTATCCACACAGTTTTCCATGTGGTGGCCCACCTAATCAGGGCCCACCACAATGTACTTGAAGAGACCAACCATCCAGCGTCTGGGACGCTGGACGGCCCTGTATATATAAAAAAAAGGCTTTTGAGGTGAGCCACACTGGATGTCCCTGTTTATATAAAAAAAAGGCTTTTGAGGTGAACCAGGCTGCTCCCAGTCCTGAATTGCAGCTACCTTCGCCAGGTCAACTGCCATCCCATCCTTGGACACCACGTGTCCCAGGAACTTCACTTCCTTCTTCCAGAAGTCACACTTCTTGTACTGTGCGAATAACTGATGCTGTCTGAGTGTATCCAGGACCAAGCGCAAGTGCTCCTCATGCTTCTCTCGACTCCTGCAGTATACCAAAATATCGTCAATGAACACAACGACGAATCGATAGAGGAAAGGCCGAAATACCCGGTTCATCAGATCCATGAACACGGCTGGTGCGTTCGTGAGACCGAATGACATTACAAGGAACTCGTAGTGGCCAAAGTTGGTCCGGAATGCTGTCTTCTGCACGTCCTCATTCCTGACATGCAACTGATGATATCCTTACTGAAGATCAATCTTCGAGAAGTACTTCGCTCCTCTCAACTGATCAAACAAGTCATTGATCCTGGGTAAAGGGTACTTTTTCTTCACCGTGATCTGGTTCAGCCTGCGATAATCAATACACAATCGCATCGAATCATCCTTCTTCCTTACAAACAGGACTAGTGCTCCCCAAGGAGACACACTGGGTCGAATAAGGCCAAGCTCCAACAGACCATCAATCTGCGTCCTCAACTCCTCCATCTCACACGGTGCCATGCGATATGTCGGCAGTAAGACGGGCGCGAAATCAGGCACCAAATCGATAGTAAAATCAATCTCTCGTCGAGGCGACAAATCAGGGATCTTCCTGAACAGATCCCCAAAATCACAAACGACTGGCGTATGCTCAAGCGTCAGGGCATCAGCGTCCCGAAGTAAAGAAGCGTAGCTAAGTATGCGGAAGGAGAGATTTATCGAATTGAAAATGTAAAAGGTGTGCCCTCTAGCTTGTACACCATCACCATACGAGTCTCGCAGTCAATCTCGGCCCTCCCAGTAGTCAACCAGTCCATGCCAAGAATGACGTCGAGATAAACAAGAGAAGGGTCGACGATAAGATCAAGAGCCATCGTCCTGCCTCTTAGATCCACCAAGCAACCCTCACACATCAGGGTGGCATCAGAAAAATCTCCATGAGCTGAAAGGACTCGCACTCCATCCATACGAATGGTCGATAGTCCAAGACGCCTGACTATGGAATGCGATATCAAAAAAAGTATGGATCCAGTATCCACCATCACAAGTATAGGAGTACCTCTGATGTGGGCAGTGACCTCAAAGGCCGAATGCTGAGAAGTCTCTGTCTCGGCTGCCTCAGCTGTCAAGGCATGCACCCGCGCCTGCTGTGGCCGGTTCGACCGCTGTACCATGGGTTATAAAGGCGGCTTGAACTGAGATACGGGAGGTCTGAAGAAAGGGTGCGCAGGAGCTAACCGTAAAGGCGGTGCTGATATAGCCTGTGGGCGTGTATGGTCGATCTTCTGTGGTGGCGAGAACCCACTGTCCCGCATCCGAGCGAAACAACTCTGTGCTAAATGGTCCGATCTCCCACAATAAGTACATGATAAATCAGGGCGCCGAATCGGGGGTACTGGCGCTGTAGCCCTAAGAGGAGGGTCGACGTGAGGCCTCTTGCCTGCAAAGGGCCTGTCCTGCAACTTTGGTGGTGGCCTAGGAACAATAGGGTCACGAGATCGCGCAAGTCGATCCACATCCTACTCTGCCCTCATGGACATGTGAATCAACTCAGCGTAGGAGGGAATGCTCACGCAACACATTTTCGACCGAATATCCGGTCGCAAACCCTCAGAAAAGCACCGTATGCGCATCTGCTCATCAGCAAGTATAGTCGGGACATATCTGCCCAACTCAGTGAATCGATACTCATACTCCGTGACAGTCATGCCTCCCTGTCTGAGGCATAGAAACTCATTCTCCCGCTCATGCCTGTACGTCTGGGGATATTATTTCTCGTAAAAATGGAACTCGAACGCTACCCAGCTTCAGATGTAATCAGCGGCAACGGTCTGCAACACACTATCCCACCACAAGCTGGCCTCTCGCTCGAACAAGAACGTAACAAACTCAACCTGCTCAGTCTCTGAGCAATGCAGCATTCGTAGTATCTTCGACACACGGTCGAACCAATACTCGGCCTCCTCGGGTCTGTGAGAACCCATAAAAGTAGGAGGCCGCAAGCGCTGGAATCATTCGAGTAGGCCCCGTGTATCTGCAGTAGTCCCCATAGGATAAGCAGGCGGTGCAGGATGAACAATACCCTCATCCTGAGCATAAGTACTGGCATCCTTAGCTGAATGCACAAGTGGTGCAGGTGGAGTCGCACTCCTACCCTGGGTTAGAGCCCCCACTGTAGTAGTCAGGAGCTGCTGCTGCTGCTGCATCATGGCCATCATCTGATCAAATCTATCTAGAGGTGGAGCAGGCTGTGGCATGTACTGCATCGAAGAATATGCACGGTACTGCTCTCTGACGGGCAGTGTGAAAGGCGGTGGTCCAACTGCAGGACCAGTAGGAGGTTGAGACTCCCGTGATGTCTTAGGAATTGGGCCCACAGTAGGGTCTGTATGAGCATCAGACTGGAGGGGAACCTGATCCATAGGCTCACCCATTGTAAGTCGATCTGTGCTCCGTGTAGCCTTAGGCGGCATTCTCTATATTTAAAATAAGGCGCAACCTTGTCAGTCTCAATAGCACAAACACACCGCAATCATTCACATAAAGAGTCAAAGGCATTCCATGCATTTCATTTAATCAAAATTGTCACAATACAAGGGATATCTCCTTACAGGCATCATGACAAGAAGTACATGGGAACTAAGACAGTTAAAGCTACAATAGCAACATAAGTAAACTACTAGCCTTAACAAGCTTACACAACATAAAGCAGGAAACGACTAACTACTACTAACAACATCTAAAATCTCATTCCTAATCTGAGTCGGGTGATGGAGGAGGAGCACCCTTATCCTGCAAGCAGCACAGGATCGCCTTCAAGGTGCGATTCACCTTGTTGAATTTTCTCTTCATAACGACCTTGATATCCTCAATCTCAGCCTGAAGTTCCTAAACTTCCCTTCACAAGATGACCTGGCTCTCCTCAATTCGGGCAATGTGAGCATCACTAGTAGCCTGAGTAGAAGGAGGAGGGCTCTCATCAGTATCCTGAGCCTCCTCTTCTTCCTCTTCCTGGGCTTCTTCCTCTACTTCTACCCCATGTTCTCCTTGACTTGAATACTCTTTGCCATCAAAATCGCCCTCGCTATCCTCATCAAGCTAAGTCTCACAGTACTGAGACCCGATCTTCATCTTGACCATGGTAGACTTATCAATGCAGTGAATCGAAACTGGCAACTCCGGCCCAAGTCTGTAAGCAAATTCAAGCGCGATCTTGAATATAAGCCGACCAAAAGGAAGCAACTCAGACATTCTTCTTGATTTTGCTATGAGGATAATCTGTCGCAACATGAAAGTGGCCATACAAACATTTTCTCCCTGGCCCACCTGATACAAGAAATCGACCGTAAGGCGCGTACATTCAACGCTATTTGTCGACCTGGGATACACGTTGAACGTGCAAATGTGGTGCAGCAGGCGCAAATCATCGGACATATGAGACGCCAAGAGGCTATTGTTAGGCTGTCATGGAACCAGACAACCGCATAGGAACCTAGTACGGCGATCTCGCTCATGCCTACTCCTTAAATTCTTTGCACTGGGATGAACATCACCAAGGGGCACGTTCAGAAGTCGCGCTATCAACCGAACATCGATCGTAGCCATCCAGTCTCTATCAAAGAGAATCTTGAACTGCAATGGCTCCAATGTAGGATTTCGGATACAAGCGTAGAAGGCACGAACGGTGCTCACATTAGCACGAGAACGGGCTTCAAAGAGAGGATCCCAATGTGCCGCTTCAATGCGCTCAAACAATAGGAATTCACCGAAGAGCCGCCCATCCACGTCTGCCTCAAACAATACCTTACGGTCAGTATAATCGCCATGAGGCATCTCTGCTAACAGCACTCGCCCAATTTGAGCATGGGGATCCAAATCCCACTTTGTATGAAACTCCCGGGCTGCGCTTGGACTTGCGGTGGCGCTTGAGCTAGCGGCGCCACCCCTCGGTCTTCTTGATTGTGCAGGGCAACTAAGCCCAGCCTCATCCACTGCGATCTTTCTCTTTCCCATCAAAGAGAGGATGGTGGAGAAAGAGAAAAGAGCCAAAATGGCTTCAACAAAAGTCATGGAAAATGTGGGAAATGACTATCCAAATAGATAGAAGGAAATCTAGGCATAGTAAAGGGATGCTTCAAGCTCCCAAGGGCTAAATTTTCAAAAAGAAAAGAGAAGAATAAAGGGGAATGGAGCTCCACCTGATTTCAGCCACAAATGGAGGTTGTAGGAGCTCCAACGGATGAGATTTGCAAGGGAGGGGATTGCAAATCATGATGGAGGGATGGAGTGGGATCGTTTCTAGCAGGGAATGGAATTAGGAGTGATTTGGAGTGGCGGCTTGAGCTGAGGCTGCAAGAAAAATGAAAATGAGAGGGCGTTGGAGCGTTTTTGTGAAGGAAGTGTAGGATTTAGGGGGTTTTAAGGGACGAACAACATATGGGAGGGGTGCCCTACCCCAAAAAACACATGCGTCCAAATTTCAGCCCAAACAGGGCCCACCGTACGGCGATGCATTGCCGGATCGGCGATGGCATCACCGGCCATCTCCAAATCTGGCCATTCTGGCCTGGTGAGCTGGGTTCCCCCCGCCCTGGAGGTACCAGATATATATGGGCCCCACCCTAGTTCATTGTATTTTGAGCTAGGGAGGCCTAAACTTCTCTCCGGGGCATTCCGGGGCCAATCTACAAACCAGAATATGTTTACCCATCATGCAACATATGATTTTGGGGTAGGAGGAGCTAATCCATCCAACTAACCCATCAGTCACTAAATATTTCAAGGTTGGGGTGGCCCAAAGGCCAATTATCATGTATTTTTACTATTCATTATAAGATTTTTTCTAAGTATGATTTTATATCATTTTTACATTAGGATCAATGCCTAACATGAAAATACTGAGTAAGGATTGAAGAATGGAGTGGTGAGGGGAAGGATTCTGAAGAAATTTGGTGAAACGGGATTTTTAAGCCCTAGCGATTGAATGTAAGGGTTGTGGTTGCCCCACAGCCCAAGGATTCCAATTTCTGGGTTTAGAACCTTTCAGAGAACGTCTCAACCCACCTACTTACAACTTAGGAGCTTCTTAGGTCGCTTCATGCGACCCTAGATGCGTTACGAACTCGATCGATCAATCGATACGAGTAGACTTCGCCTATTGGTGAAACTGCCATCCTACAAGTATTTCTAGACCTTTCTCGCACCCACATAAGTCAAAGGAGCGACAGCGTATGTTGTGTGACTATAACCCAGGCCCGGTATAATCTCATTCATGCTCTGATACCAACTTGTAACACCTTGAAAATTGGGGGTCGTGTATAAACCCGACTCCTGAGTTCCAGACTGTCACTTATGCAACAAAAATTTTATGATTCAATTTTGTCTAAGTTAAAGCATTCACATGAGTAAAATTATACCAAAACTGTAATTCATAATCCAGATTTAGTAATAAAAGCAAGCGAAAAACTAAAGGATATACATATCACTGTATGGAAAACAAAATAGATCTCAACTGTCTCCAAAGTATGAATACATCTCTAAGTCTCATATACATGTAAATAAACAGAATCAAAATATCAAAATAGTCCCACTAAGGAGTCCTGCCAATCCAGGTTGCCTATGCAAAGCCGTCGTGATACTGCATATATGAGAACTCGTCCTGGTCCTCACCATAATCCGGCTCTGCCTCCTGAATCGTTGCCTCACCTGCATCTAAGATAGGGTCTGGTGGGTGTTGCAAACACCATCCCGTAACGTGGGAGTGAGTAGCTAACTCAGTGGAATAATAGAGCAAAGATTAGCATGTTCTCAAATCAATCATGCGATAATAGTAAAGCAATAAATCAAACATTCCTAATACTGTTGTTAATGCAATATGACGTGACATGATGGATGCCCTCACCAACGATCTCCCTCATACGGCACCATCTTACGCCCGTGGCATGCTTTCTTACCACAGTGCTCCACATCTTCCAGGCATATGCAATGTGATGGTGATATGATTATCGAGTTATTATTAGTCCATTCATACAGCAGGATTGGAAAACTAAGGTACTTCCCTTATATCAATCCCAACACAGATCCTGTCTAGGGTCATCACTCCTAGTAATCTCATACAATGTATATTTTGTAGGTCGCTGCAAGGGCTGCTAGGGCTGTTGCTCGCACTCGTTGTACCGCTCCCCCATCACCTTATCAATACAGGCCTACTGTACTCTCATTGCTACGGAAGGGTCGTCGCCTCCCGTAGACTCAGAATACGCTCGCGGTCACTACAAAGGGCTCGTCACCTGATCAGTGTAAGCCGACAGCAAGAATATAGTGTCCCATACCACCATAATCTTCTCACGAGTCATAGGTGCTCACTAGTCACTACGGAGAGGTTTGTGGCCCAAGCGTAGGCCGACAGCTTGACCACGATGTCCCATACCACCATGCCCAGCTCATGAGTCTTTATAGATCAAAGTACCATAGTTAATAGGGTTTACAATGGTAAGTTCAGTACCCTAGGTTCAAGCAGTTATGACTCATACAAGGTGAACATACAATGGCCAGTTAGGTTACTTGACGGGCTCGACTAGTACGAGCGCATCTCAAGCTGAGTGACATGAAGTGCATAAAATATTTCGCGTGGCCTAACCACTTCGCCAACTCCAAAACACGACTCGAGTTCATCGACGCGTCGTTCGTGGCAAAGATAAGCTAACCACGAATTTACTCGGTTATCGACTTCCTGGACTAGGTATAGTCCCAACCATTTATGAATCCACATCAGCAATCATATAAGAGTAATGGAAATGAAATACAATAATGTGAGCATGTTAACACATGTTATAACATACAACTTAAGTAAATCATCTAACGCATGCATTTTATACATATAATGAAATCATGCATATATCCAACATGTAGGAAATCATTTACATCAGCATATTATTTGAGAATTCAATCTCAAACTAATTCATAACACCATTTAATTCAATACATACTAATACAAACATTTATACAAACACTTAGTCTACATACTTAAGTTTACATATAGTATGTCGACTCAAAGTGCGCATTTGGGCGAATCTCTTCGCCAAACTGATTATGCACGCATTCCTAATATCCTAATGCGACAAAGAGCCATATCAATCATATCAGCAAAATATGGATGAAAACAGTATTTCCTACAAATGACTAAAATGCCCTAAATCTCATATTTTTCGTCTGCTTACGAAACAGGAAACGGACAGCATGTTGTACATGTCAAACGGTGTTGCCATCGATAATCTACTATTAAACGACATTGAAAGCATTGAAATCAGCCAATCAAAGTGTCTAGAATCCGCACCTTTTCCCTAGAGGTGAACCGATTCGAACGGAGCGTATATGCTTCGTCTACGGTGAACAGGCTACCTATTTCACAAGATGTATAAGTTACTTTGTTAAGAAATCGACGGAACCTCAAATCAGCAAGTATTTAGGGTGTTTTCTTACCTAGAAATGCGACGGAATCACCGGGAAAGTGATTGAGGTGCGTTGCTTAATCACGTACAACAGGTAGTGCAAGAAGCAGGAAGATCTCTCCCACTCTCTCTCACAATCTCTCACTTTTTCTCTCACACCAGCTAGGGTTTCTAGAAATTTTGGATGGATGAGAGAAGTGAGGGTTTAAGGTCCTTTTATAAGCTAATTTCTTCCCAAATTAGTCTTGGGAACAATGTTTACTTGAGGTCTAACCAAATCGGGGCTGTTCTAATCCAAAAAGACATTTCGGGAGGTCCCCTGGCCGAACGCGATTAGACTTAAGCTCATGTATGTCGGATGTCGCTCACATCCCATTTTCAGACCAGTAGTGTTCGTAGATCGCACGTGGCGGTCCAGTTTCAGTTCAGCAGTCATTGCACGTAGATCAGCTACAAGTCTTATGATATGAAAGGGAAATTTTTCCTGATCCGAGGGTGTAATTTGGCTGAATTCTGACGGTCAAAACGCTTAATAATTACACGCCAAGTCGTGTGCCAGATTTGAATTTTAAAATTCCAAATCTAACCCTATTCTCACTCTCTTCACTCCATGCTCAATGAAATAGCCTCTGAATGTCGGTTGGACTTAATTTTCAAAATGATTGTCAAGTCCAGCTAAGCGGTCATAACGGTCTAAGATTGTAGGTATTGGACTTTCGACGCGCGGTCTAGATCCAATACAAAGTTTCAAAGGGGTCCTGAGAACAAACCAGTTTAGAGTTTGATCCGAGGTTTCAGAGTATTATAGCGTCATTGGTTCTACTCATTTTGGGTCTTGTAGAACGTATTTAAAGCGATCAGGAATGATTTCACAGCTACTCTAGCGTTGTGCTAGCTAACTTACGCTTATTTTCTAAAGGAATTAATCCTACGCGATTTCTGGTCGAGTTGGTACTCGAGTCCAAGTACGGATTTTTTCAGGGCGTTACAATTTATATACATATATATATATATATTATTGTATATACTATATACATATATATATTATATTATATTATGTAATGTACATGTTGGTGGTCCTTCATGTGGGCCCCCACCATTGATGCAGGTGCTGCATCTAATCTGCCCGTCCATTTTAAAGATCATTTTATGGAATGAGTCAATGAATGAGCCAGATCTACAGTCCAAGAGGACCTCATCTTGGCATGATTTGAGGTCCATCTTAATAAAATTGTGACAGTTTATTGGGGCCCACTTGATGTGGATGTAAGGCCCAGGGGATTGGACCATTTGATATATCCTGAGGCCAGTGGGACCAGACCCATTTGATTTATATAAGGCCTATGGATTTAGGCCCAATTGACATATAAGGCCTATGATTTAGGCCCATTTGATTTATATAAGGCCTATGGGTTCAGGACCACTTGATCTATATAAGGCCCATGATTTAGGCCCATTTGGTATGTATAAAGCCCATGAGATTAGGCCCATCTAAGTCACATAAGGCCTATGTGATTAGACCCATTATGATGTACTCTGAGGCCCATGGGTTATGACCGTTGCAATGTACCTAAGGCCCATTGGTGAAGCCCAGTAATGTGGCCCATTTGATGAATAAAAGGCCCATATGACAAGGCCCATTTGATGTATTTAAGGTCCAATGGGGTGTACCTAAGGTTCATTGCAATGTGTGATCCCAACACGGGTTATGTAGTGATGTTTACAAAGATCGTTCCTTGGGAGAAATGTTGGTTTGACGTCCACATTGCGAGTGTAATGTTGGTTGGATGTCCACATTACGACTCTCCTTAGGGCCATTGTTAGACCCGTACTTATTGTGTATAAGCCGTCTAGGCCCATCTGCATTGTAAGAATGGTTCATCACTTATTTTCATGTTTAGTATAGTTTCATGACTCATGATCATACGCATCATATGCATGCTTGATATGAGAATTGATTGATCATAGCATATACCTTCGGACAGGTTGTTTATGGGCTCCCGGTTAGGCGGTGTTGCCTTACATGAGCGCACGATATGTGCAGGATTTGTTGCATGACTGGATAACGTGATTCATACATTTCGTATTTGTGTGACATGGTTATTGTACGCCCTAGCTACATCTGGGCCTTAGCCTCCACAGGCGTATCGTGGTTGGCAGGATTGGATACCGAAAATCTTGTTCTACTTGGGGTGCTATAAATATCCCTGGGTGAAAGTCCCTAAACCTTTATGGTGCTAAGAGGTTGCTCCAACGTCTAGACCGAGTGGGTAGATGAGCGTTGAGTGCCGATTACTAGACGATTGCGCTCTCCACTGTGTCATGGTCGGTTGGAAGAGGGTGCGGCCTTACCCGCCCGAGTGTAGGGAGAAATGCTAGGCTGAGTCTGACCAGCTCGAGAAATGGGTCCGCTATCGACGAGTCGTGCCCGATATTGGCAGACAGATAGTGAGGTCTCTTCCACTTACCTTATCGCGCGCGATAAGGCGGCGATCTGGTTTAGAGTGTACTAGAACCCGGTGATATCTCAGATTTGAGCTGTATTGACATGTGAACTTAGATGAGGATTGTATGCTTAACTTGCATCTTGCATCGCATAGCCTTTGTACGGCTCATGATATTTATGGATCCATCTGCATATTCTGCATTACCCTGATATTGCATGTTCATATTACTACCTTGCGCACACACTTTCACCACCCTCTAAGCTTTCTATAAGCTTATACACGACCGTTGCGTGCAGGTGACGTTGGGACGCAGCAGCGCTAAGGCAGGAGCGCTTTGCAGATCATTTTGGAGTTTTATTCTTCATCATTGTATTTCCCTTTATGCTCATTGTACTTGTAAAGTTTTTGATCATAGTGAAAATGTAATGGAGTTCTTGGTTGTTGTTTGTAGGTTATGCCTTTGGTTATGCTTATTACGAATCAAACTGACGTTGAAAATCCTCCTCGTAGCATCCCAGGATCGGACCCTGGAGAATGGGCGCTAGGAGCCGAGAATGGAGTTTTACGGAGGCTGTCGGCGCCAAATTCGGTGATCGAGAATTTTGTGAGCCCGATTTCTGAGTTTAGGGCATGACATTAAGCCTATATGATGAGGCCCATCGTGATGCATTTGAGGGTCAGGTGATAGAGTCCATTGTGATGTATATTAAGCCCATGTGTAAGACCTGCATTATCGTTCATACCATTCTGTAGATTCTCGTGATCCTCCCTATTAAATTCTGGCAACCCTAGACCCATATTCGACGTTTGCGCATGATCCTACGCTGAGTCCTGCAAACCAGACTTGGCTCAACCCGAGACTTATACCCTGGTGACCACGCCGTCACCACGGTTCCAATGTCGTGTCTCACGCGCCGAAGCGATACCCAGGCCAGGAGATGTGGCCCGCGTTCATTTTGAGAAAACGCCACTCGTTGCTAAACCCAAGAGAATCTCTACAACTTGTCACCTCAATCAATCAATCAATCCCATCAAGGGTCAAGTACATGTCAAGTGCACCATCACCTTACACCCATCCCTAAGCAACCCCATAAGTCAAAAAGTTCTTACACACTCCATACCTTTCTTACACCATCTACCCTTAAAGTCAACAAAAGTTCTTACACGCACATCACTCACCACATCCATCACTCCATCACCCATCTCTCTCTCTCTCTCTCTCTCTCTCTCTCTCTCTCTCTCTCTCTCTCTTTATAACCCTCTCTCTCTCATTTCTCAAACTCACTTTCCCAAGTAAGAAAAACATCACACGTCCAAGCTCTCCCGAACCTCCATGAGAGAGTTTTGTATGTGGCCCACATCCTACCCTCTCATCTCTCATCTCAACCATCAAAACTTCATCATCTTCTGTTGGGATCGAAACTAAGGAGTAAAGGAAGCTAAGGGAGCAAGAAGAAGTGGATGATGGGTGATCTTGGACCCACATTTTTATTCTTTTGTAATTGTCTTTCTAAGATCTAAAGGCCCGCATATAGTGGGACCCACCTTGATGTATGCTTGTATGTCCCCTCCGTCATCTCAGATCTCTCTCTCTCTCTCTCTCTCTCTCTCTCTCTCTCTCTCTCTCTCTCTCTCTCTCTCTCTCTCTCTCTCTCTCTCTCTCTCTCTTTCTATGATCATAGCCCACCTATGATGTGTGTATTTTACCCATGTCATCCAACTAGTGGGCCACTTTGATCCCGATTTGGGGCCTGCATGACCGGACGGTCATATCGGCCCAGATGAATAGGAAATATAAATATCAGTTTGATCCAAATCTAGTGGCCCACTACATGGGAGCCCTTGATTTCTGTACATCATTCAGCACCGTCCAGCTTGCTGGACAGTGGCTGGATGCTGGTTATATACATATATATTTATATATATATATATATATGGTATGTATTATTATAATATTATCTTATATTATAGCATTATGATATGATATAATATAATATTACATATATATATATATATATATATATATATATATATATATATATATATATATACACTGTATATATCTATACATATAAGCTTGTAGCAGTACGTGTGGGCCCCATGTGGGACCCACCTGATTTAATGAAACATGATTGGCTGGTGTACGTTGATCACGACTGCTGTATGCAGCAAATACGGTGGGCCACCACCTGACAACCACCTTAATGATGCGTTGTATCCATCGTCCAGCTCATGGACGGTGGATCCCAACCCGAATGCACGTGTATTTTCTATGTCGTCCAACTGTTTTGATAGGAGACCCACCTACTGTTGACGTCAGCACATTCTGTGGGTCTCACGTGATGTATATATACATCCAACCATTCTGATGGTGGGACCCACTACTGGATTGACTTCAGCAAGCTCCATGGGTCCCATGTGATGTATATATATGTCCAAGCTATTCTGATGGTGGGACCCCCTGCTGGACGGACGTCAACAAGTTCTATGGGTCCCACATGATGTATATATGCGTCCCAGCTGTCTTGATAGTGGGACTCGCTGCTGGACAATGTTTGGACGGTGCTGATGCACCTGGACAAGTTTGGATGGTGCTGATTTATATGGACAATGTTTGGGCAGTGCGGGTGTAAGACCCGTATCCTAGTCCATACTGTTCCTTAGGCGTTCGCAGTCATCCCGGTCGAATTTCGGTGACTCACGATCTGTAACCGGTGTTTGCATGTGATCTTGAGGTGGATCCTGTCGGTCTGAGTCAGTTCGACCCAAGACTTATACTAGTGCGATCGCACCGTTGCGATGGTTCCGATGCCGCGTCTCACGCGCTGAAGCGATACCCGGGCCAGGAGATGTGGGTCTGCGTTCATTTTGAGGAAAACACCGCACGTTGAAATTTTCAAGAGAATCTCCACTCTAAATGTCACATCAATCCATTAATGAAGTCTAATACACAACCTAACATAACCATCCCTTTTTCACCAACAAGTCATGTCACCCATTCCTTTTTCACCCAAAAGTCAACATGCACCATGCTCCCTCATCCCATCAACCCATCCATCACCACTCCTCTCTCTCTCATTCTCTCTCCATTCTCCCAAGCAAGCCCACCATGACAGACATCCAAGCTATCTCTAAGAGAGGGGAGCTTGGTGTGGCCCACCTCCCTATCTTCCTTCTCCACTATCCAATCACCATCATCCTCCATTAAAGTGGTAGTCAAGGAGCTTAGTGTGCCATTGATCCAAGATGAAGCAAGAAAGGTGAGTGTTTATCCGTTGATTTTTAAGTTTGATGGCCCACATATAATGAGACCTATCTTGATGCATGTATTGTTTAAAGAGGGACCCATAGTGGCGGTGTCCCTCCACTACTCACGTTTCTCTCTCTTTCTTTCTTTTATGGTATATATGAGATGTGTGGCCCACACGTGGACCCACCTTGGCTTGTATATTTCATCCACACCATCCGCCCATTTAAGCGGGATCCACCTGATGTGTGGATGGAACCCACGCTGCCCATTGTGGGGTCCGCCTTGCAGATGTCCAGCAGTGATGTTGCCTGGATCGTCTGGGGCAGAGCACCTGTATGAAGAGAAAACACATATGTCAGCTTAATCTCACAAATTGGTGGGTTCCACATGTGTGGACCCACCTTAATCTATGCGTTTTAGATCTGGGACGTTCATCTGTTGGATGTCCAGCAGCATGCAGCTGTCGAACTAGCGTCAGCAAGTCCTGTGGGCCCATTAAGATGTATGTGTTAGATCCACTACCGTCCGTCCATTTTGGCTGGATTGCGTGCCCACCTTGATGACTGTAATCCCAACCGTCCAAGCATTGATTGAATTGAAGAGGGAAGGCATCTCCTTCCAAGAGCTGGTGGGTCCCACACGTGTGGACCCACCCTTTAATATACATGTATGTTTTTGCCATGCCGTCCATATGCTAGACGGGTGGGGCCCACCTTGTGTGTACTGTGTCTGCACTGTCCAGACACTTGGACGGTGCTGTGTCACCATAATTTATGTGTTTTATCTCCACCGTCCAGCACCATAATTTATGTGTTTTATCTCCACCGTCCAGATTGCTGGACGGTGGGATTACACTGTGATGCAGGTGTTTTATCAACACCATCCATCTATTTTTTTTTCTAGATCATTTATGTGGTGGGCCTTGGTCTGATTTGGCGGGCCTGGACGAAGGAAAACTAGGAATATCAGCTTCATTAAACTGGCCACTGACGTGGGCCCCACCCCACCTGACGTAAGCACTTAATCTAGATCGTCCATCCCATGGCCAGGGATATAGGGCAGATTTAAATCTCTGGTGGGCAGGCCATTCGTAGGACCCACCTGATACATGTGTTGTATCCAATCATCCATGCATCTGGACGTGGTTAGCTGGTACAAACCAATTATTCATCTGCTGTAGTTGCATGTGGGGTCCACCTTGATTTGCGTATTCTGCATCCACACCGTCCATTTGCTAAGGACAGTGGGCCCCTGATGTAATGGCTTTAATCCAGGCCATCCGTCCATCTCTGGACGTTGGACGCTGGAGCATCTCTTAATGTTTTTATATACATTATAATATAGTATAAAAATATATTATAATATTATACTATGGTGGGCCCTGGTGGGACCCACCTGCCAAGAAGCCTATTGGCTGGTGCACCGTATCAGCTATATAGCTGCTGATTTAACATCAGTAGCCCTGAGGGCCTGATGTAGGTGTTATAATTTAGATCATCCACTCTCGTGGACCCACGACGATGAGTATATTCTTGATCCACCCCGTTCATGCACAGCTACGTGGGCCCCACCTTGTGGCTGCCACGTGTGGCCTGCCATGATGCATATCTAGCCGTCCATTTGCTTTACCATGTGGGAGGTGCCAGCAGCGTAGCTGCTGTACTGACGTCAGTTAGTGGGTCTGATCCAAGGTACATGTTATATTCAACGTCCATCCATTTGGTAAGTGAGGCCCACCAGGGTACGTGCTTCACTCACACTGTCCAGCCATTTTGAGATGGCAACTGAGGCCCCCGTGATGTACGTAATTCATTCATACCGTTCACAACATTTGGACGATGGCTGGACCATGGCTAGACGGTGGCTGGACCGTGACTGGATGCTGGACTCCTCACTCTCTCAAACACCCACATATGTATATATTAAATGATATATGTTATATTATATAAATATATCTTACAGTGAGTTACTCCCATGTGGGACCCACATTGAAGTGAATTCCATCCACTAATGTATGGGTTTTATTCACACTATCCATTACATAGACGTGGGCCGCCTTAATACATGTGCTGTATATCCATGCCATCCATCTATCTACTGCTTGGATCACACCATGATGTATTTGTTTCATCCACACCGTCCAAATAGTGTTGGATGGTGCTAGACGTGTTTGGATGGTGCAGATTTACATTGGCAGTGTTTGGACGATGCTGATTTACATAGAAAATGTTTGTGTGGTGCTGATTTATCTGAAAAATGTTTGGATAGTGCTGATCACATTAGTGAACCATGTACCCCTATAATAGTGTACAGTGGTACACATGATACACCTACAACTATTGAAATGAAATTTTGGTGTAATCCAAGCCCACTCGAGGCCCATTAGTGAGGCCTATCTATGAGGCCCATCATTATGTATTTTGGCCCATGTGCGGGGCCTGCCTATTTATACTTTTAGCCTATGTAATGGGGCCCATCCATTTGTGTTTGAAGCCCATATGATAAGGCTCATCATGATGTATATTTAAGGCCCGTATGATGGGGCCCACCTACTTGAATCTGAGGTGCATGGGCGAGGCCCATTGTGATGTATTCGAGGCCCATGGAACGTGGCCCATTATGATATATTTCCGTCCCATTTGGCAAGGCCCATTGTGATGTATTCAAGGCCCCTGGTTAAGGCCTAGTGCGATGTATGCATGACCCATTAAGTTGTGTATGAATCCCTTATAAGGGCCACTCCTTAGGAGCAATGTTGGTTAAATGACCACATTGATGGGCAATGATGGTTCGATGTCCATATTATGACCTTCCCTTAGGCCTGGATAGGATCATTCTCATCGTTCTCTAGTGGGTTAACCCAAATGCTTGGGCCCCATTGACATTACTTGATCCATCATCGGCCGAACATCTATGGACCACGCCTTGTGTTGAGGTTGGTTATTATGGCCGATTATCGATTCCGATTGTCGTGGCCAATTGCCAATTCTGATTGTCATAGCCGATTGACCGATTTTCGATCGAGGTCGATTATCGTGGCCAATTACCGATTCTGATTGTCATGGCCGATTGACCGATTATCGATCGAGGCCGGTTATTATGGCAGATTCCGATTGTCGTGGCCAATTGCCGATTCTGATTGTCATGGCTAATTAATCGATTATTGATCGAGGCCAGTTATTGTGGCCGATTGTCGTGGCCGATGGCCGATTCCGATTGCCGGGTCCTAATGTGATGAATATGTGACCCGTATTTGTGGCCCATTGTGATGGATATTCAGCCTGTTTTTAAGGCCAATATGATATTTTTATGGCCCACATTGATGTATTAGTGCGTCTCATTGATGCAGCCCACTTGATGTGAATGAGGCCCATGTGCAGGGCCCACCTATGAAATGTATATTAGGCCCATGTGAACGGCCCATAGTGATGTATTAGTGGCCCAGTTGATAAGGCCCATAGTGATGTATTTGCGGCCCAGTTGATAAGGCCCGTTGTGATGTATTTGTGGCCCGTATCGCGAGGCCTGTCATAATGTATATGTAACCCTTGTATGAGGCTCATGTGAGAGCCCCACGTGGTGTGTATTAAGCTCTTGAGTGGGACCTATGGTGTTGTATATTTGGCCCTTATGTGAAGCCATGGGTCCACTATATGTTAGGCTATATATATGTCATTCCTTGGGGCAATGTTGGTTAAATGTCCACATTGTAGAAGCTGATTGTTGAGGCTAGTTATTGACACTGATTATGAGTGTGTGACAGCATAGTATCATGATACATGCCCATATGCATCATTTGCATGTTTATTATTAGATGGGGTTGACCATTGCATATGACATTGGGTAGGTTATGAGACTCCCTGATAGGCAGAGGTTATCTCACATGAGCGCACGGTATGCGCATGATTGATGCATGACTGGAATGTATGACTCATGTATCTTGCATTGTGTATTGTGATTACTGTACACCCTAACAATATTAGGGTCGTAGCCTCCACAGGCATATCGTGGATGGCCAGATGAGACACCAGAAATATTTGGTTCTAGCATACGGGTGCCATAGATGTCCCTGGTTGAAAATTCCTAAACCTCCATGGCCAGGAGACGCCCCAACGTCGAGACCGAGAGGATGAATATGAGCACATGAGGGTCGTATACCAATAGGCTGCGTCTCCCACTGTGTCGTAGTCGGTTGGGAGGGGGTGTGGCCTTACCCGCCCGAGGGTAGGGGGCATTACTAGGCTGAGTTTGACCAGCTCGTGAATGGGTCCGCTATCGACGTACCAGATAGATATTGGCAGACTATTGGCCAGGCGGATAGGGAGATTTCTTACGCTCACTTGGACTGTGCGACTAGGAGAGCGGCAGTGCCTTCTGGAGTGTACTAAACCCCGATGATGATCTCAGAGATGAACCGTACTGATACGCGGACTTATTGAGCAGGAGTTGTATACTCATTCATTCACTATCCACTCGGGCTAGTGGTGCGCAACTAATTGTTACATGTACCTTCGTAATGGCCAGGATTTCGGTTGGGGCGCGCTACTAACCTGAGATCAAGAGTTTACCACAACGAGTCTAGTTATCCAAATTTAGGTATGGGACTGGTTTGGATAGAAGTCCTTTGTGATGGACCCCATAGCCTGGGATATTACGTAATACCATCCCGACTTCACACTCCAGCATGGTCATTCCATTCGTATTGCATGTTGCATTACATCCACGGAATATGGTACTACTGACGCTGTTTGTGTTACTCATCAGGAATGCATATTGCATTGCATCCACCGCATCTGATATTTGACTCTCTATGACTCTTCATTTACATAGTTGATTTCTATTGCATATTCTAATATTGTATGACTCATGCACTGGTCAGTATTTCCACTTACTCTGTTATCGTGTGATTTAGGACTTTGTCAGTATTTCTGTTTACTTTGATAATTCATGATCTTATCAGTATTTCTACTTATTCAGACATTGTACGATTTATGGATTACCAGTATTTTCAGTATTGTATGATTATGGCATTGTATTGAATATTCGACACTTACCTTGTGCACACACTTACACCACCTTCTAAGCTTTCTATAAGCTTATGCACAATAGATGCGTGCAGATGATGTTAAGTTGCAGCAATGTTGAGCTTAGAACGTGCAGTGGTCTTCTGGAGCTTGATTTTCTATTTATGTATTTCCCTTTTAGTATTGTACTCAAATGATTATATTAGTGGATATGTGATGATGATGTTTCCTTTGTGAATTGGGTAATCTTGTGGTTATGCTTATTACGAGTTAAATGTATATTGAAAAAAAAAAATCCTCCTTGTATGATCCCAGGATTCGGAATCTGGATATGGATGTTAAGAGCCGGGAATGGGGTGCTACGGAGGTTGTTGGCATCGGATTCGGCGATCGGGATTCCTATAAATCCGATTTCTGGGTTTGGGGCGTGACAGCGGGTGTAACACCCATTCCATTCCGTACTATTTTCTATGCTGATGTACATGATGATCGACGCCCTTATCTAGACATAGATTGGCCGGTCATAGTACACACCCAATTGACTGGAACCCCAAGACCTCGAAACCTATCTCATATCGACCACCCTGTCGCTACGATCGTGTAGGTACCACCCGTGCGTCTATTCGATACTCCGTTAGTGAGATACACCGTGAAAAATCATTAATATATCATGTGCGCAAGGCGCCATGTACTCTATTCCACACATGTGCATCACACATGCTATGCACACATATACATGCCACACATGGGTGAGAGAATCTCTACCCATGTGTGTGATGTCACACACCCATACCCCTCCCTCTCTCATGTACACCTCAAGTCAACTCTTTTCCATGCCACACCTTAGGCATGACATCATCACACCATACCATTTCATGATCCTTTAACCCACCATTAATTATAAATCATGAGTTAATTATTATAATCTTAATCTAAGCTAACCAAGATCCATTAATTAAATATAACCACACTTTTAACAATTTCTCTACATATACCCCTCAATCCCTTAGCATTTCCCCATTTTCAACACATGGAGAGAGAGAGACAGAGTGATCTTGGTGGGCCATCAACTCCATCAATCTAATCCCTTCTATCCATCTCAACCATCCATCTAATCCATCAAGGTGAGTACACCCACTCTACTCTTGATTTTTTTTTCCTTTTTTATTATTTCTATAGTTGTTAGCGGTGACGATTTGATGATAATGATGTGATCAATGGTGTGGATACATAGGAGAGTACATATAAAAAGATAATAAAAAAAAATGGTAATGATATGATGATAATGATGTGTTTAATGGTGCGGATTCATGAGAGAATACATATGACAATAATAATAATAATAATAATAATAATAATAAAATAATTTATACACTTCATGTGGGATCCATTGATTGTGGGCCCCACTAGAATTTGGTAGGCCATCCCAATCATCTAAAGTGTAGTCCATTGTGTTGGCCAAACACACACACTCACACCCATGCAGACACATGCTCACCGTAACTAAAAAAAAATATAAATAAATAAATAAGATAAAAAAATAATAGACGATGCTGCTGCCAGCATCCAGAGGACGCTGCCAGCGTCCAGCCGCTCAATCAAAGAGAAGGGGGGCTGTGGGTCTACTGCACGCCCCACCCATGATGTGTATATCTAATCCACACCGTGCATTCAAATTCTCACCTCATTTTAGGCTTTGAGCCGAAAAATGAAGCTAATCCAGTTCTCTGATAGGCCACACCATAATAAATCATGTGAAGACATGCTAAAACATATAAAAATACTTGTTGGGGCCCACTTGAAATTTTTTATGCATCCGAAACTTAGAAAAACCTCTCCAATAAGTGGGACACACACAACAGATGGACTGGATCATCCTGATGTGAGCCCCACTTATAAAATAAACTCCAATAAAATAAATAAATAAATAGGCATTGGCAGGGGCCGGTGCCCGTGGCCGCAGACGTCCAGTGTCCAGAGGGCGCTGTAGCGTCCTGCTACTTGGGACGTAGGCAGGGACGGTGGGCCCCACCACATGCCCCACCATTATATATGTTGTACATATACTCCGTGTAATTGATGGTTCCCCTTTGGGAATTGAGATCCTCCGAAACTCTGCCGTTCACTGCACTCAGGTGGTCCACGCCAATAAACAGTAAGGGATTGAACGTCTACCATCGAAGCCTTTTTTTGGTCCCAAGAGTTTTGGATAAATACGAAATTTGTTTTTCTTCTTTATTCAGGTCTTTATGACCGATGGGAAATAAACGTTATGGTGTGCCCCACTTGGGACCCACCTAGATTGGGAAAGGATTGGCTGATGTACACCCCACACACCAGCTATATTGTTGCTGTAAAAGACGTCAGCAAGATTCTGGGTCTATGATATCCACACCGTCCACTGACGGTGTAACCCACCTTAATGTACATGTCTTAACCATCCTGCCCACCTTGACGCTGTGTTGTAGAGCCTACCTTGATGTACATACCATCCAACCGTCCAGGATGGTGGGGCCCTGATCTGATGTAGCTGATCTGACACCGTCCACTGTCTGGACGGTGGAATACCCACCTGACATGTTGACTTTCAGCACCATCTAAACAGTGGGGCCCCTCAAACATATGGGTTTTTATCCCTACGGTCCAAATGGCCACATGGCATATGTATTTTTTTAACGGTTGATCGGTTGAATGGTGTAGGCTAGCATACTGTATTTGCGTCAGACCATGGGGTTTGACCATGGGCTTACATTTCATCCAGACCGTCAATCTGTTGGATGCTGGTTTATATTATAATAATAATAATAAATAAATACGTATATATATAAATATAACATAGCATGATTATATACATGTACATAAACTATGGTGGGCCCCACGTAGGAACCCACCTGTTGTGTGAAGCGGACTAGCTTGAGCAACTACCACCAGCAGTAACGTCAGCAATTGCTGAGGGCCGCCATGATGTATGTGGTGTATCCACACGTGTGGAGCCCACGTATGATGTAAGTGTTTCATCCTAGTCGCCCATCTACTCGGATCAAAGGACACCACCATAATACGTGTGTTTCAACCATGCTGCCGTCCGTTTTTGGCTTGGACCCACCCCACACGTGCTGTACGTTTGAGGGTGGGGCCCACTTTAAGATGTGTGTAGATCCAAACCGTCCACATATTTGGATGGTGCTGTCCAATGTTTGGACGGTGCAAATCAACACCAACCATGAAGTATCTGTTATATATATGTTGTTCATCCGTTTAGGGCCTTAGGTTGTCCATGAGGCCCACCATGATATACATTTTTTTATCCTTGCCATCTATTAGTTTTTGGGCCCATGGGATGTGGCCCAATGCGATATATAGGCCAATTAGTGTGGCCCATGTGATGTGACCCATTGTAATGTGTTGGAGGCCCATGGGTCATATCTCATTGTGATGTATTTGAGGACCATGGGTCGTGGCCTATGCTGATGCATTTGAGACCCGTGTATTGCGGCCCATTACGATGTATATTGAGGCCCATGGTTATGGCCGTTATGATATGTTGGAGGCCCAAGATTGTGGCCCATTATGATGTGTTTGTGGCCCATTTGGTAAGGTCCACTGAGATTTATTTTTGGCCCATAAGTCAAAGCTCATTGTAACATGTTTCTGGCCTAAGGGTCATGGCCTACTGAGATATATTTTCGGCCCACGTGATGGGGCCCACCTGTTGAATATTTACAACCCATATGAAGTGGCCCATTGTGATATATTTGAGGGCCATGAGTTGTGGCCCATCGTGATGTAGCCCATTTATGAGGCCCATAACGATGCATATGCAGCACAAATATGAGGCTCGATGTGATATATTTGTGGCCCGTCTGGTGGGCCCATTGTGGTGTATATATGGCCCTTGAGTTAAGTCAATTGCGATGTATACTAGGCCTTTGTGTGAGGCCATGGGCCCACTATATGTTTGGCCCTATGAGGACCATTCCTTGAGAGCAATGATGGTTAAATGTCCACATTGTTGGGTATTGATAGTTTAATGTCCACATTGTGACTTTCCCTTAGGCCTTATTTGGTCAATTATCAAGGCTGATTATCATAACTGATTGCTGATTTTGATTATTGTGACCAAGTAACCGATTAGCGATCGAGGCCAATTATCATGACCAGTTGCCGATTCCGATTATCGTGACCGATTGCCGATTCCGATTGTTAACGCCCAATGTGATGTATATGAGGCCTACGTGATGGGCCCCATTGCGGTGCATTTGAGGGCTAGGCGATGGAGCCCATGGTATTGTATGTTAGGCCCGTGTGAGAGGCCCATCATGATGTATATTAAGCTCTTGAGTGAAGTCCATAGTGTTATATAATTGGCCCTTGTGTGAGGCCATGGGTCTATTGTATGTAGGTTCTATGTGGGTAATTCTTTAGGGGACAATGTTGGTTAAATGTCCACATTATAGAGGTCGATTGTCGATACTGGTTTTTAATACCGATTATGAGTAAATGACTGCATAACATCATGATACATATCCATATGCATCATCTGCATGTTTTGAGATGTGGTTGACCATTGCATATGTCATTGGGTAGGTTGTTATGAGACTCCCTGATAGGCGAAGATTATCTCACATGAGCGCATGATCGGTGCAGGACTGATGCATGACTGAATTGTATGACTCATGCATCTTGCATTCTGATTACTGTATGCCCTAGCGACATCAGGGCTGTAGCCTCCACAAGCACATCGTGGATGGCCAGATGAACACCAAAAATTTGTTATTAGCATTGGGCTGCCATAGATGGCCCTGGGTGAAAATCCCTTAACCTTCGGGCCAGGAGACGCCCCAACGTCGAGCCCAACGTCGAGACCAAGTGGATACATGAGTGCCCGAGTGCCAAATACCAGGAGGCCGCATCTCCCACTGTGTCTGGTCAGTTGGGAGGGGATGTGGCCTTACCCGCCTGAGGGGAGGGGGTATAGCTAGGCTGAGTTTGACTAGCTTGTGAATGGGTCCGCTATCGACGTACAGGATAGGTATTGACAGACTATTAGCTAGGTGGATAGCGAGGTTTCTTACGCTCACTTGAATTGTGATGCTGGGAGAGGGGCAGTGCCATTTGGAGTGTACTAAATCCCGGTGATGATCCTAAAGAGGAACCGTACTAATATGTGAACTTATTGAGTATGAGTTACATACTCATTCATTCACAATTCACTCGGGTTGGTGATAATGATGTTGTTTTTGTGATTTGGGCAAACTTTTGGTTATGCTTCTTACGTGATAAATGTACGTTAGAAAATCCTCCTTGTAGGATTCCAGGATCAGAACCTGACATATGGCCACTGAGAGCCGAGAATGGGGTACTACGGAAGCTCGGCACCGGATTCGGTGATCGGTGTTCCTGTGAATCCGATTTTCAGGTTTGGGGCGTGACAGCTCCATTGCACAGGCAATGTTTGCTTGTATTAGTGATTATTCTTCTAAGAATTTGACATTTACAATTATGACAAGAGAAGGTCCAATTGAAGTGAACCGTCACCTTATTTCTGAGTTAATGGATGTACCTGTCAATGATGATGATATTCTCATTCATTTACTTGTAGAAAAACTGTCTGAATCTGAGAAGATAATGCTCACTAGAGTTTTATGTAATATGGATGTGGAATGGAGTACTAGGAATGTGCTCGCCTCTAAGTTTATGTTACCCAGATACAGGGTTCTCCATCGAATTTTTATTTTAAATGTCTACCCTCGATCTGGTAACAAAACTGAGTTTACTACATTCATGGCTCGTATTCTTCATTCTACTGTTACGGGAGTCTCTGTATGTCTTCCATCACTTATCTGTTATATCATGATTTAGTTCCGTCTCCATCCAAGTCACAATGATATACCTTTTGCTCTATGACTGTATTAGTCACCCATAGTCTAGTGCCTATACCTGTTGGAGAAGTTTCCATTAACCATCTACCATTCAACAATTCGAATATAAATAAGATGAATTTGAGGTTGGCTACTCGCCAAGTTGATGTAGGAGCTGGAGGAGCAGCAATAACAACTGAAGAGGAGGATGCTTTACCTCCAGATGATGTCAACATGGATGACATTTTTAATGAGATTGAATCTGACTCTGCGGCTTATCCTGATTATCAATCTTCTGATTTTGATGCACGTTTACGCTCTCTTAAGGAGAAGGTTAAAGGTATGCATGTGTCCTAAGAAATGCAATTTAAATATATGTATAAATATCTTAGGCGCATTAACAAGGGACTTCATCAAATTGATCTTTCCATATCTACTCCTTCTGGTTCGGATTAGTTTTTGAATATCTGATATGTAATAACTTTCATACTTGGATTTCTCTTGACTTTATTTGCTTGGTCATGTTTTTTTTTTTTTTTTGTGTTATTGTAGACATGTTTAACTGGTTACTTGCCCATATTTATGTTATTTTGAATTTTCTTATTCTCTCATTACTCATTGCTCTTATTACTTCCATCTTTATTTATAAGTTCTTTCCTTTGTCATATTGTGACAAAAAGAGGCAGAATTTGTGTTGATAATGCCTATTTCATGCCTATTTCATAATGATATTGGATTTTATGGATTCTATGAAATGTGGAGAATGTGGAATAGAGAAGAGAAGTGTAGGGAGTGGAGAAGTGAAGTATAGCAAATTTTCTCCTTTGAATTATATGGAGTAATATATTGAGGGGGAGTATTTGGTTTGTTATTTGGTTTCTTAACTGGTGGTGCATGATTCTTTATTATGCGTATTATGCATATTTTAATGTATTTTGTTTTGTCACAAATTTGACAAAGGGAGAGATTGTGAATGCTATCTTATCTAGCTCCTAGATTTGTCAAATTTTGTAGTGCCGAAACCTCTTAGAATCTATATCTTATGTAGCTCAACTTTATATCATCCTTACCTATATTCAAGTACAAGAACAAGAGACTTTACATCAAGAACTTCAAGTATAAGAATAAGAGATTTAAGTACAACATCAAGTGCTAGATCAAGTTTTCAAGCTTTAACTATATTAAGACAATGTGCTTTGCTTAAGAATTCAAGCTTAAGTAATCTTCTCAAGTTTAAGCTCATATACTCAAAGTTGAAACTTAAAGTCACAAGGTCTCTACTTGTCATGCCCCAAACTCGGAAAACGGGCTCACAAAATTTTCGATCGCCGAATCCGCCGCCGACAGCCTCCATAGAACCCCATTCTCAGCTCCTAGCGCCCATTCGCCAGGTTCCGATCCTGGGATGCTACGAGGAGGATTTTCAACGTCAGTTTGATTCGTAATAAGCATAACCTACAAACAACAACCAAGAACTCCATTACATTTCCAGTATGATAAAAAACTTTACAAGTACAATGAGCATAAAGGGAAATACAATGGTAAGGAACAAAAACTCCAAAATGATTGCAAGTGCTCCTGTCTCAGTGCTGCTGCGCCCCAACGTCACCTGCACGCAACGGTCGTGCATAAGCTTATAGAAAGCTTAGAGGGTGGTGAAAGTGTATGCACAAGGTAGTAATATGATCATGCAATATCAGAGTAATGCGGAATATGCAGATGGATCCATAATATCATGAGCCGTACCAAGGCTATGCGATGCAAGATGCAAGTCAAGCATACAATCCTCATCTAAGTCCACATATCAATACAGCTCAACTCTGGGATATCACCGGGGTCTAGTACACTCTAAACCAGATCGCCGCCTCATCGCGCGCAATAAAGTAAGTGGAAGAGACCTCACTATCCGTTTGCCAATATCGGGCTCGACTCGTCGATAGTGGACCCATTCCTCGAGCTGGTCAAACTCAGCCTAGCACTGCCCCCTACACTCGGGCGGGTAAGGCCGCATCCCCTTCCAACCGACCACAACATAGTGGAGAGCGTAATCATCTGGTATCGTCACTCAACGCTCATCTACCCACTCGGTCTAAACGTTGGAGCAACCTCTTGGTACCATAAGGGTTTAGGGACTTTCGCCCAGGGATATCTATAGCACCTCATGTAGAACAAGAATTTTCGGTATCCAATCCTGCCAATCACGATCTGTTGGTGGAGGCTACGGCCCCGATGTCGCTAGGGCGTACAGTAACCATATCACATAATGCGAGATGCATGAATCACACTACCAATCATGCAGCAAATCCTTGCACGTAACGTGCGCTCATGTAGGGCAACACCGCCTAATCGGGAGCCCATAAACAACCTGCCCGAAGGCATATGCTATGATCAGTCACCTCTCATATCAAGCATACATATGATGCGTATGATCATGAGTCATGGACCTATAGTAAACATGTTATAAAATAATGCACTATTCTTTCAAAGCAGATGGGCCTAGACGGCCTATACACAACAAGTATGGGCCTATTAATGGGCCCCAAGGAGAGTTGTAATGCGGACATTTAACCAACATTAAATTTGTAATGTGGGCGTCAAACCAACATTACTCCCAAGGCGTTACCCGCAGTGAATATCATGAACTAGGTTGGGATCACACATTGCAATGGGCCTTAGGTTATCCCATTGGGCCTTAAATACATTAAATGGGCCATATCAGATAGGCCTTCCATTCGTCAAGCGGGCCACATCAATGGGCCGAACCAATGGGCCTTATGTGCATTGCAATGGATCATAACCCGTTGGGCCTTAAATGCATTAATTGGGCCTAAACCTATAGGCCTTATACAAATCAAATGGGCCTAACTCATAGGCCTTATATGAATCAAATGGGCCTAACCCATAGGCCTTATATAAATCAAATGGGCCTAACCCATAGGCCTTATACAAATCAAATGGGCCTAACCCATACATAGGTGGCCCACTTGATCATTGATCGGGCTCATTCTTCAACTCATGCCTTAAAATGATATTTCCAAGTGGATGGACAGTCTAGATGCATCACATGCATCATGACGGGGTCCACTGAGGTTGGACGGTGCACATGCATCACCGTGGGCCCCAGCACCACCGTCCGCTGGACGGATAAAACATAAAAATCATGGTGGGCTTCCACCGTCCATCTGGACGGTGGATATAAAACACTTACATCACTGTGGGTCCCATGTGGGGCCCACTGTAATGTTTAAATGCCATCCAAACCTTTCATAAGGTCACTTGGACCTGGATGAAGAGAAAACACAAATTTCAGATTGATCTGAAACTTCTGTGGGCCCAAAAGGGAGTTTCAATGGTAGAGGTTCAATCCCACAGTTTCCTGCGGTGTGGGCGTGTCGGATCGGCCTCATTTTTGGAGGGGGGCCACCTTGGTGAGGGGCCCACCAAACGGACGGCACGGATATTACATATGCATCATGATGGGGCCCACGGCAACAGCCGTGGGACGCTGCCCGGCCGCCTGCTGCACGCAGCAGCGTGCTGCTGCTGCAGCGCGTCAGAGGCAGGGTCTCTGATTTTTTAAAAAAATATAAAAACCCGTTTTTTCGGGGTTTTTGGCGTCTAGAGCCGGCAACAAGGAAATCCACCCCGTCCATTGGCTTCCCTAGCTCGTAACAGATCCAACGAGTCTAATAAAGGATATTTTTTCATGTTTAGAAAATAAAATAAAATAAGAAAATGATCTTTGAAAGGTAATGATGTAATCTTCGACGCTATGCCCCCCCCGATCTTCCAATCAACCCCAAATCTTGGCTCAACGCCTAAAATGAGATGGGTAAGAGAATGGACGGCTTTGATTTCACACATACGTCAAGGTGGGGCCTATACTAGTGGTCCACCCAAAAAGGACTCTCTTTCCTTTCTTTCTTCTTTTCTCTCTTTTTTTTTTCTTCCAGCGTCCAGCAACGTCCCTGGACGTTTTCCTTCTTCTTCTTTTTTGTTGTTTTGGCCTTATCAAATACATTTAGGGTGGGCCCTGTTTAGGTGGGCCACCACATGGTGAGGTGGTGAGGTTACAATACATGTGTAAAGTGGGCCCCTCATTTAGATGGTTTGGATTCAACACATGCTCCATAGTGGGGTCCATCCAAGTAGGCCATAAGGTCATTTCATCACAAAAAACAAATAATTAAAAGAAAAGAGAGGGAGAGAGAGATAGAGTGGGACACGCTTTGTGATGGAGGGCTCCGCCACTATGAGCTCTCTCTTGTAAAACAAATCATACATCAATCGAATCTCTTAACACATGGGACTACTAAAATTGAAAATCAACGGTGGGGATCCTTTTTCCACCAATATGAACGGTCTAGATGACCTTTATAATGCCATGAAATAACCATCATGATGGGGTCTATGGAGAATGGCCCCATCATGGAATGATCATGATGATCAAAGTGGTCCATCGGCCACAACTTAGGGTCTCAAGTGAGATCCAAACCATTGATCGGTTGGCCTCACTTGGCCCATCTCAAAAATATGAAAAACTAGTATTATCAAGCACCCATCGTCCGATCTTCTTGCTCCTATGGGTTCCTTAACACCTTAGCTTCGACTTCAATGGATGAGATGAGGAATGGATGGCTAGGATGGGAGATGAAGGGGTAGGAAAGTGGGCCACCTTTGGAGCTTGGGAATGCTTGGAGAGCTCTCATACGTATGGAATTTCTCTCCCTTGGAGATTTGAAAATGAGAAAGAGAGAGTTGTAAAAGGGAGAGAGATGTGTGATGGATGGATGTGGTGAGTGATGGGTATATAAGAAAACCTTGACTTTTGTGGCCATTTGTGTAAGAAAGGCATGGGAGGTGTAAGAACTTTTTGACTTTGAGAGCTTTTGTTGTAAGAGAGGTATGGGCTTTGTAAGAGATTCTTGACTTTTGTGGTTGCTTGGGAATGGGTGAAAGGTGATGTGTACTTGACATGTGATGGATTGATTGATGGGATTGATGTGACATCTCGTAGAGATTCTCTTGGGTTCGTAATGCGCGACATTTTCCCGCACCGAACGTTGGCCCACATCTCTTGACCAGGGTATCTCCTCGGCGCGCAATTCGCGGCATCGGAACCTCAGAGATGGCGCGGTCGCTATGGTAGTGGTCTTGAGTTGAGTCGATACGGGTTGATGGTATATGAATCAGGGTCACGCGCCAATATCGGTTAAGGGTCGAAGGTTGTCGGAATTCGACTGGTAAGACCGCGGAAGTCTACGGAACGCTAAGGACTAAGATACGGGTCTTATAGCTACTTCAAGCTCATCTTCAAATATACAATGACAAGTTTCAAGTACTTTAAGATAAAATATCAACCGAAGCGAACGATGTTTCAATGTTTAATTTTCACCTATAAGGTATGAATGACCCTAGATTGACCATAGGTTAGGTCATATTGATTGCATTCTTATTTTGGGTCATGATATAATTTTATAGGCTTTTTCTCGACTAGTCCTAGCTTGTGTTTAACTAGTCCAAGTACTGGCTCTACCAGTCTAAGAATTTTCTCGACCAGTCCTAGGTTTGTTGTGAATTTTTAGAATTTCTATTAGACCCTCGACCAGTTTTGGAGACTACTCAACCAGTCGAGTGAACAGTACTTGACCAGTTGAGTGCAAGGCTTGACTAGTCAAGCCAGTGACTTGACCAGTCGAGGATCAATCTTATCTTATCACGCTCGAAATTTTAAATTCTTGTTGGTCATTCGACCAGTCGAGTTGACCATTGGGCCAGTCGAGTAAACAGTTTTTTCACCAATAAATAGAGCACGAATTTTAGAGTTTGGTAAGTCATTCAAGCAAAATCAAGGCACCACTCTAAGAGATAAGTTTGTGATATTCTTAGGCTATATTGTGCTCGTTTATTATTCTCTTTTGATTAGCTTTTTGTATTTGATCTTGAGTTCTCTATTCCAATCTTATTTGAAGAAAAGATTTAAGTTTTTTCCCTTTCTTGAGATCAAAATCAAATCAAGCTAACCTAAGGTGATTTAATCTAAAAATTATTTAGAACCCTTTTATAAGTGAGTGTGGATATTGAACATTTACATTGATCATCTACTTCAAATTGGTTCTACCGGGCTTTATCAAAGGAGAATATCCAGATAAGTATATTTACATTTTTTGTAAATCTCTTTTTAGTTTTTGAGGTTGTGACAGGAAAAATCTCTTTTCGGTTTGCCTGAGGTGGTTTAGAAACTCTCAGAGTGTAAGGTTTTTAAATTGTATAAGCCCACTTGAAAGACACAATTATGAAGGTTTTAGGTGAACCTTGAAAAACCTATTTCATAGTGAAAGTCAATATCCTGAGGGAGAGGATATTAGGAGTGGAGTAGTTGTGTGGCTGGTTTTTTAACAGTTGGTGTACACACAAGCGAACCACTATAATATCTAGTGTAGTAGTAGTTGGTTGATTGTGGCTTTATGTGAATGTTGTAATTTCTCTTTAAGCCATTGTGTGAATGTCGTAATAGCTTAGTTTATTTTCTTTGATATTTTTATTTTCCTCTGTATTGGTTTGGGATTTTGATACATAGACCGTTCTAGGAATCAGATTATCCCACCATAAGCCATTGGTTTTTGGTATAAGGTTGTCCTTAGAACAACATCTGTATCAACCTCTTAATACTTGTGCATTTGAGGTTTCTATTTATTTCTGCTTTGTGGGATTGATAAGTGCCATATTTATTTATTTCTTTCTAATTCTACATTTAAATTTTAATTTGGCATAGTCCTATTCAACACCCCCCCCCCCCCCAATCTAGGATTCTTAGCTCAGCCTTTTCAATCTCGCCGATTAGATAAAGTTTCGGGATCCTAGTACTGTCTTTAAATTGAGTCGTTCCCTCCTAAGTCAGAGTGCATTGCAACAAACCCGTTAGGCCCGATTTAATCCAAATCATGCTCTAATACCAAGTTGTAGCGAGTCGAAATTTGAGGACCGAGTAGCAACTCGGCTCCTGAATTCTCAAGTGCTACGTGTGCATAAATGAGTCACAAATGCATACAATTATCAGGCATTAAAAATAATGAAGAATTAAACTAAGCATTATTAATATTATATCATTCAAAAAGGATTCAAAGTGCCACTAAGTTAAATAAACATCTCAACATAAATTCATACCTATCCATGGACAAATAAATCCGATAATCTAAAATGTCATCGCTTAGGAACCCTGTCCCTTCTACATGTCAATCCCCAAAATGATCTAGGCTCTGGCCCAATCCCGCAACCATCCATCACGCTAATAAGGTCTGTCAAATGCTTAAAAATACATTTGTTTCTTGTTGTCGTCAGCACCGACATCGTCCAGTGTGTCCTGTTCCATGGTACCTACATTTATATCGAATTCTGATTGGTATTTTAGAACACCGTCCCAGAGTGGGAGTGAGTAGCTAACTCAGTGGTACCATTAGCAATAGACCACAAAAATTATCATACATAGAATACATTTAATGAATAGAAAATAACATAGAATCTTAAATATTGTTGTTAATGCAAATGCATGGCTTAATGATATGATGCATGCCCCTCACTACCAACTCTCCCTCAAGCGACGACATTTGATGTTCACAATGACCAACACTCCCTCAAATTGTGACCTTGACTGCTTAATCACCACAATAATAATAATACAAATGTCATGAAATATGTCAGCCCGGTTGATTAATTAGATTCATTCGTCCAGTAGATTGGAAAAACTGGAATACCCTTAAAGAAGTTGTTACCCTAACCCGATCGCGCGGCTCAAGGGTCATGCTCATACGACTCTTGCGATCCTTAACCCTGTATGAGGTCGTCAATCCTGGAAACTATAATCCCAGACAAAGCATAATTGAGACTTAAATGTCTTACTCGCGGTCACTATGGGGAGGTCATCACCCCAACATAGGACGACAGCACGGGCACAATGTCTCATACCACCGTTCTTGGCTCACGAGTCTATGTGCTCACTAAACACTACGGGGAGACTTGTCACCCCAACTTAGGCCAACAGCACGGGCATAGTGTCCCATTCTACCATCCCCGGCCCATGAGTCTTTGTGGGCTATAAATTATAGCTAATAGTGGGGGCAATGGTCTTAGAGTACTTCGGGTTCATACAGGCGTGATCAGACATTGTTAACGTATAAGGATGATTGACTTAAGAGTCAATATGCCCCGATGGGCTAAACCATAACTAATCGGCCTGAGAACACTATCTCGTGTAGTCCAACAACAACAACCTATAGTTCAACTATTCAGGCCAGATTACTTGCGGACAGGTCCAATGAAAAGGGTCACCCAAGTAATTTCAGGTAATCGGTCCATCCACAAGGGTTTATGCAATAATACACAACATGTATTGTCAAATTCAGAGATAGTCCACCCATGGCAGGCATAAATCAACAATTTAAATACATGGACAGTAATATATCAAGTTCTGCTAACCCATACGGGTCATGTTTATCATGTTCTAACATATACAACCATAAGGGCAACCATACACCAATATGCAGCAACTAGTCTTCCTTAAGTTAACATAGATCACATAATTCATCTATAAATCGAGGAAATCAATCAAGTAGTTCAACAAATCAGCAATGTGACAATATTTCACGCCTTTACTCCTAACATAATTGACATGTAGCAACAATTCAACCAACAATCAACAAGTTACAGCAATTCATGTCATTATTTAAGCATAGTTAGCACCAAATCAGGAAATCAACAATCAACTAGCATAAATTTAAGGAAAGTTAGATATTTGCACCCTACATGAGCATGCAAATGCACAAGTCACAAATTTGTGTATTAAGGTCTAATCCCCTTCCATAATTTTAGCAATTTCTAGTCCATTATCCTAATTATGCAACCTAGATGAAAATTCAGTAACATGCACTAACAATGCACCACACACATTCACTAAACCTATGTTAGGCACGATAATCGGCCACCTAAAGGTAATGGTCTGCATCTAATGTTGAGCGGAAGTTGCTGAGATTGTCCTAACTGTGCCGGGTCCGCAAGCATGACACGCCGGGGCCCTGCATGACATGGAGTGGTGGTAAGTTACATGCATGTAGCCAGAATTTAGGGAGAAACGGTCTACAGCTCAATCTTACCTTAGATTGAAAGGGGTTTCACTCCAACAGTAATTAGGTTGGTGCTTTCCAGCAATTGGAAGGTGTGGATGCGGTGATTCCCAAATCCCAAGCACCACCCAATCTCCTCACTTTCCCTCTCTCTCTCTCTCTCACACAGAATTTTTGTAAGGCCTGTATCCTAGTTCGTACCATTCCGTAAACTCTCGCGATACTCCCCGTCGAATTTCGCCAACCCACGACCTGTAATCAGCGTTTTCCCTAAGTTGTATCCCATAGATTTGAGTTGGCTCGAACTGAGACTTATACTCTTGTGACCGCGCCGTCGCCGTGGTTCCAATGCCGCGTCTCGCATGCTGATACGATATACAAGCCAAGAGTTGTGGGCCCATTTTTATTTCAAGAAAATGTCGCGTGTTATAAATCCCGAGAAGAGAATCTCTACAATCTATCAAATCAATCCCATCAATCAATCAAGTACAACACCCATTCCTCTCTTACCAATAAGGCATGACAACCCATACCTCCCTCATCCAAAGTCAACTCTCCCTCTCTCCACCCATCTCTTCCTTACACCCATCACCATCTCTCTCTCCCATCTATCACTCTCTCTTTCTCTCATTTCTCTCTTCACTCCTAAGCAACCTAAGAGTGTGGACGTCTATGTTAAGGAGAGAAAAGAGAGGATCCTAATGTGGCCTAGTTTCTACCACCCAATCTCCCATCCTAGCCATCAACCTTCATCAACTTCCATTAAAGGGAAAGCCAAGGAGTTTAGGAGTCCAAGGAGCCAAGAAGGAGCGAAATCGGTGGGTGTTTTATAAGCTTAGATTTATGTTTTGATGATGGGCAAAGTGGGGCTTACCGATTGATGGTATGGATCTTATTTAGGACCCATTTTTATGTATGTATTGTGATCAAAGAGGGCGCATAGTGGCGGGGTCCCTCCATCTCACCACTATCTCTCTCTCTCTCTCTCTCTCTCTCTCTCTCTCTCTCTCTCTCTCTCTCTCTTCTCTACTTTTCTTTTAATGTTGATGATGGTATGTGGAGTGGGACCCACCATACTGTACGTGTGAAATCCACACCGTCCAGGCCATGAGGCCGCGAGATGTATGTGTTTTACCCATGCTAGTCATCAACCGTAGGGCCCGCCTTGATGGCATGTGGTGTCCACGCGTGGACCCATCTAATCTACACCGTCCATCTGTTGGGCTACTGGGCAGTAGCCCAACAGCATATAGTTGCTGCAATTGACGTTAGTAAGCTCTGTGGGCTAACTAATGTATGTGTTTTATATACACCGTCCATCTATGTTATGAGGACCCCGCCACCAATCATGTAATTCATGTGTGGGGTGGCCATGTGTACGTGGACCCCACCTGAAGCATGCGTCCATCCATGCTATCCACCATCCAGGTAAGGACAGTGGAGCCTAAATTATGTATGTATTTCATAACCACACCGTCCACCGTTCAATCCCTGGATGGTGGAACCCATATGTAATGGGTGTTGTATTCACATAGTCCATCCGTTTTCCTTGACGTTGGACCCCACCTAGATGTGTGTTATATCTCCACTGTCCATCCAATTTCTCAGCTCATTTTAGGCATTGAACTAAAAAATGAAGTCAAACCGAGCCTCTGGCGGGCCACATTGAAGAAAATAGTAGTTTTGGGGATATAAACTGTTACACCCCACTGTGATGTTTCTATATACCGAAATACATCGAATATTGGGCTCATTATATCTATCACGAGCTCGGGAACCCAGTAGACAGAGTAGATCATCATGATGTGGGCCCCACCTATGAAAAACCATGGAAAAAACATATGTGCCAGACGCTGCTGCTGCTAGTGTGACACTACAGCAAGCAGTGTCTAGTTACTTGGAATGGTTGGGTCCGTGGGACCCAACAGTAGGCCCCACCATGACGTATGTTAAACATCTGCATCGTGCATTCAATGAGTCCCCTTTAAAAATTGGGATAAAAATCAGCTGTATACAGGACTCAGGTGGCCCACAACATCTAAAATCATGTGAAGACATGCTAAATCATATATATACACTTATTGGGGCCCACCTAAAATTTAGATGCTTCTGAAACTCGGTCTGACCCTTTAAGTAAGTGGGACACACTAAATGGATGGGATGGATTTGTGAACCACAGCTTGGTGGGCCCAACTAATGATTGTGAATGTTTTAATGGAGGCTAAACCTCTCAACTGTGTGCCTGGTGTGGCCCACACAAGCCACAGATTGCTTGATTTTAAGTCTCAGGCTCCACCATGATGTGTCTATTATACCCACACTGTTTAACTTTTTTTTAGGGCTGTGGGCCCCATTGCATTGTACGACACACCATATTGTATGTGTTTCATCTATGCCATCCACTTATGCAGTCCACCTTAATGTGTGTATAGCAGGCACACTGTCCATTTGATGAGGCCCATTTGAAATGTGCAGGGCCCACCTTGATGTGTTGTATGTGAGGCCCATTATGATGTATTTAAGGCCCAGATATGAGGCCATTGTGATGTGTTGGAGGCCCATGAGTTGTGGCCCATTGTGATGTATTTGAGGCCCATGGGACGTGGCCTATTGTGTTGTATTTGAGGCCCATGGGACGTGACCCATTATGATTGTGTTAAGCCCATTGTTGTGGCCCCTCTTGATGTACGTGAGGCCCATTGTTACGGCCCATGTGCTGCGGCCCACTTGATGTATGAGACCCTTGTATAAGGCCCATTGTGATGTATGAGACCCATTGCGATTATATGTAGCCCATTGTGATTGTCCCATTAGGCCCATGTGATGTGGCCCATTGTAAAGTGTATTAGGCACATGAGATACGGCCCATTGTGATGTATTTAAGGCCCGAGTATGACGCCTAATGTGATCTATATGAGGCCCATGAGTGAGGCCTAATGTGATCTATATGAGGCCTATGAGTGAGGCCCAGTGTGATGTATATAAAGCCCTTATGTGAGGCCCATGGTGATGTATATGAGGCTTATTGTGGTTTGTGATTCCACCAGGATGTATGTAAGATGTTTATGATGCTCATCCATGTTCCTAGTTGAAATTAAATGGCCATGCTTTGGGAGCAATGATGGTTTAATGTCCATATTTTATGAGCAATGATAGTTAGATGTCCACATTGTAACTCTCCCTAGGGCCCGTTGTTAGGCCCATTCTCATCTCCCCTTAATGAGTTAACCCAAACTGTTGGCCCCCCATTGATGATATATTACCCATCTTTCCTTTGATTTCTGTTGGGGCCCCATTTGATAATGATTCTTTCCACCATACCTTGTAAGACCACCCAAGCCTTGGAGCCCATCTTGTGTTCATACCGAGCCTTCCATAGGGAATGTGGCCCACCTTGTGCTTATTGAGCCCTTAGGAAGCCCAGATTGCTATGTATTGGAACGGGCAAAGGAAGCCCACTCCTTGTTCTTAGGCCCATTCTTGATATGAATAGGCCATCTAGGCCAATCCTTGATATGAGGAGAGTACATCATCACCGTAGGTGAAAAGATCGGTGGTATCAGGTTTGGTATATCCATTGTTGAGGACCGATCCTCATATTATGGATTAGATTTGTTGTCCTTTTATGAACCTTGTTATATATATAGACCGATTATTGATTACGACTATGATTAGTATACGCACTGAGTATGTGTTAACATAACATTGTGATTGTATGAGGCCTATTTGACTATGTGAGGCCCATCGTGATTGTATGGGGCCCATTGTGTGATTGTATGAGGCCCATTACGATTATATGAGGCTCATTGTGATTGCATGAGGCCTATTGCGATTATATGAGGCTTGTTGTGATTATATGAGGCCTATTGTGATTGTACAAGGCCCATTGTAATTATATGATGTCTATCGTGGTTGTGTGAAGCCCCTTATATGTGCGAGGCCCAATCGTGATGTGTGAGACCCATCATGTGTATGTTGAAAGTATCCTAGTTTGTCAATTAGCATGAGTGTTGGGTCAGTCAGACTGCAGAGCCTCATAGGAAGATCAATTCAAAGTGTCTGCCTCAACTGGATGTGTGCAAGCTTGCCATAAGTAAATCTAAGCCTCACAACTCATGTCCCAAAACATCAGGTGAATAAAACCCTTAAAATAAGTTAGAACATTATAGGGTTTATAAGTGAGAAAACTTTTTTTTGAAAATAGAAAATTTCTAAGTTTTTCTTTCTTTGTTGATTGTATCGATACAAGTCTCGATATGATTGACCTGCGCTATCGATGTCCTTGATAACATAATGATTCCATCGGAATAAGGACAAAAAGTGTCCAACAACCACATGTATATCTGGACGGAATTATCGATGTATCAAAGTACCTATCAATACCATCAATATTTGAATCTCGAGTCCATCGAAGGTGACTCGATAATATCGACAGACAGATCTCCAGTGCCCCTGTTTTTACTTAAGAAAATCATATATGCTTTGATATATCGAAGCCCTCCTCGATACCATCGAAGTTCAAATCTCGATGATATCGGAAGGCTCTCGATGATATCGGTCATGGGTGCAAAGTTTTCTAGCAAATATTTTATGCTATTTAATCTATGATCGAGAGTCTGTCGATAGAATCGATATTCAAATATCAATAATATCGATAGGCATAATGATGCATCGAATAGGGACAAAAAACTGTCCGACAAGCTTAAAATGAAAATCCTCTGGATTTACCGATGCCTCAACACAGTTATCGATATCATCGACATTCAAATTCCAATGATATCGAAGGACCCTCGATCATTCTTATAAACCTAAAATATTTCATAGTAAGTCTCTCTCATTTTTAAATGTTGAGGAATCGAACCTCACATCAATGAAATCGGAGTTCAAAATCCGATGACATCGACAAGTGTTTCGATTCAATCGACCAGCTGGCAATTGGTTTCAAAAGTATATGACATTAAGTTTGTGTCATCGAGCGGACCATCGATGCAATCGAGAGTATACGCTCAATGATATCGAACCCACATGATGATATCAAACTTTGTCATAAATGTGACTGTTTTATATACATTGGAACCTTTTTCCTATATAAAGAGGACTTGTCTATTGTTGCTTGTAGAGAAAGAAGAGAGTGCTTTTGAGTATTTTACCTTAAATCATATACCCAAAGCACTTTCTCTCAAGGGAGTTCATCCTCCAATCCACCCTCATCATTGATATTCAATAGAGTGGATTGGGGAATGAACTTTGCATTGAAGGATCCTCCAGCTACCACCTTAATGGAAAATCATTAAGCTGGGATGCCTTGAATGCATAGATGATTGGAATCTCTCTATCTTCCTGATAGGAAAACATTTAGAGAGTAGGATTCCATCATAACCTTGACCCAATCCGTTACCATATATTGGTACATCATTTGAGTTGCGGATCAAGGAAGTAGAAGATTCTTCATCGACAATGAGGCGATCTTCATCAATGTGCTGAATGGGACTCATCCACTTATTTGTAAGTATCTAGAGTCCAGAGGACTGTTTGATCATTCCTTTGTAGGATTAGGTCTAAGGTGTTTCTCACCCTTACAAGTTCTTAAGGAAGCCTCCGGTGGGAGTGTACGTGGTGGGTGATTTATGTGGATCCTTGTTCTGTGGAGAGCATAAACATCTGGTTAAAGGTGAACCAGTTAAAACCTTGGGTTTGAGATGAACCGTGTGAAACCTCTGTTAGAGTCTTATGGAAGATCCTTGGTCAGTGTGCCTAAAAGTGGGTGCGTTTTGTTGACCCTTGCTCGTGAGAGCATAAACAGTCAGCCTCAGTGTATGTTGTAAAGGTTGAAGGTGAACTTGATTTAAAACCTTAGGTTTGAGGTGAATTACTATGAAACCTTCTTAGTGAAATCCGGTACACTCAAGGGTTGAGTGTGGTTATCGGGAGTGGAGTAAACAAGTAGTCGAACCACTATAAAAATGACTATGTTTGTGATTACTATTCTTTTATGTGTGTGATTTACTTCAATACTTTCATATCTGTATATCTGAGATCACACCTCACACACACACACAGTTATATCCATCATAAACTAGGTTACATATTATTTAATTTCTTGAATAGTTTGTGATTAGATCCTCTACCAGGCTTAGAAGTCAGTAGAGTTACTTTTAAGTAATCCTAATAAATGTTGTTTTTTTGTTTTGTTTTGTATTTGTAGAAATTTTAGTGACAGGCCAATTGTAGCTTTCATAAATCTGAAAGTTTCCATCATTGGCATGGCAATTCACAAACTACAACTCTAAGAACTATATTTTACTAATCATTGGAGAAAATGAAGAGCCTCATCTTAATTACGAAAATTGTCTTCATTGATGATCAGTCTCGGTGAACAGCATGTTGGTTATTATCATTTGGATTTTCCCACATTAAAGCTCAACGTTGTTGGTGGACGCCCATTTTCTTGTGGGGGAGATCAATTATTTCGGAAAAGACTTCTTTCTGCAAGGTCAGTAGAAATAATAGATGATTGAGTCACATTTTAAAAATGTGGGTTTTAACAGATTACAGCCATGGGCAAGGGAAGATGCTTGGCATTCCAAGAAACTCATATTTGTCTTCCATTAAGGAATTTTGTTGCTTCTTGAAGCTTTCACGAGTCGACCATCTTCCTAGGTAATCTAAAATACCTCACTGTCATTATAGATTATAGAACTAATTTAGAAGTGAACTATTTAAAGACCATGTTGAATGCATAGGCTATGTCTATATCAACATCTCTATGAATGCTTTAAACCATTATTCCAGGTTTCTGCTTCATCAAATATATTTATACAATAAAGGGAGCTGATCATGCTAGAAGGATGAAAAAATTGATTGTGCCGGCCTATTCTACTGTCTTGTATGTTGTTTGTCAAACACCTTAAATAGTAAATGATCTTGGACTAGTTTTGTAACACCCCAGATTTTTTCCAACTTAGAGTTAGACGTCCTTAGGTAATGGGTCAACCATAACGCTCTCTGTAACGCCCTGAAAATCGAGGGTCGAGAATAAACTCCACTCTCGATTTTCAGAACATCACTTATGCAACATTTTCAATGATGGATGAATGTCGGCTGTAGTAATGCATAAAACATGAAGTGGATTAAGCCAGAACAACAAACATAATTCAGGGACAGTCTGAAAATACGAGCGGAAGACTAAAATACATATATAAATCAACATAAGTCCCCAAGATATGTATGATCTGCCAGGTCATAATTACAAGACGTGTCTCATAATACCTATATCAAAAGTGATAAATCACTACCAACATAGCCCTGAATCCCCATCAATCAGAGCATTATTCACATGAACCCGTCTGAGATCTGCATATAGGAGAAGCCCTCCTCATTGGCATAAAAGACCGGCTCTGCCTCACGAGCATCGCCACTATCTGAAACTAAAACAGGGACTGGTTGGTGTTGCCAACACCATCTCGTAACATGGGAGCGAGTGATCAACTCAGTGGTAACTATATAGCAGAGGTTAACATGTTATCAATTCAATCAAGCAGTAATGATAAAGCAGTACAATCAAACATGTCCTAGATACTCTTATTAATGTAAAAATGATATGAGGGAATGATGCATGCCCTCACCACAAACTCCCTCTGCGATCTTCATCTTATTATCGCGCATATTAGTCACTTCCTCAATGCTCTTACACCAACACCAATAGCACATGCAATGCGATGATATGAGCATGATTACTAAGTTCTTATTAGTCCTTTTCATACAGCAGGATTGGAAAGCTAAGACACCTCCCTTATATCAATTTACAAACATTGATCCAGTCTAGGTTCGTCAATCCTAGCATATCTCATATGATGTTATGGTTCTAGGTCACTGCAAGGGGTGTCAGGGCTGTCGCACGCAATCGTTACACCACTCCCCCATCACCAAATCAATACAGGTCTAGTTTGTACTCTTGTTGCTACGGAAGAGTTGTCGCCTCCACGTAGACTCAGAGTACGCTTGTGGTCACTATAAGGGCTGCTGGGGCTGTTACACGCAATCGTTACACCACTCCCCCATCACCAATTAATGTAGGTCGATAGCTCGAATACAGTGTCACATACCACCATATTCGGCTCACGAGATTAAGGTGCTTACTGGTCACTACGGGGAGGCTTGTCGCCCCAGCATAGGCCGACAGCTCGACCATGGTGTCTCATACCACCATGTCTGACTCATGAGTCTTAGGAGATCACGGTACCACGGTTAACGGGAGTTTCACTGGTAAGCTCGGTGTCTTAGATTCAAACAGTAACAACCAAACATGGTGAACAAACATCGGTTAATTAGGTTAGTTTATAAGCTCAACTAGGCCAAGCGCACGTTGAGTTGAATGACATGGAATGCATAAGCACTCCGTGTGGCCTAACCACTATCGAACATCCCAAGTACGACTCGGGTTCGTCGAACACATCCTGCGTGGTGAAAAGAATCTCAACCACTAGTTTAAAGACTGTTACCGATTACCTGGACCATACAATAACCCCAATCACATTCAATTACAACATGATGTCCTATGAGATAGTCAAAGCAATAATTGATCAATATTACAACTCATACAATCATATGAACATGTTCTGAAGTGCATTGTAAACATGAATTCACATACATTCAATTCATAATCAAGTAGACATCAGAATAAGTCATATATGGAGGAAATCATACACATCGTTGATGTAGTTGAGAATCATATCTCAACCCGTATACAGGTACATCTTACTAACTACTAACTCGTTCAGACACTTTTACAAACACTTAGTCTACACATTACATCATACATATTATGTATTCATTAGCATACGTATTAGGGCAAATCCTTTCGTCAAAGGGTAGTTGCCCATATAACAATCATATATCCACAACAGATTGTCATGGCAAGCACGAATACAAAGTCTATACTCATTCAGTCATTTTCACATACACTTAGGCTACACATACTAAATACATATCATATGTTGGTATATCATGCATTTGGACTAAACCTTTAGCCTAGGAGTTGTTACACATACATCTAGCATACATAGATAGTAGTTAATCATGGCAAACTCAAATTCATATTTCATACGTATACAGTATTTTCTACAAATACGAGGAATACAGTATATTCAACATAGTTAATATATAACTGAAAAATGAAACGGACAACACCTTATACATGTAAAATAGCATCCACGTCAGTAATATATCATTAATTGACATTGAAAGTCTTGAAAACCATAACCTAAACGTATATAGTCCGTACCTTAAACCAGAAAATACGTATTCGATAGGATTCAAAAGATGAGTCTTCGTCAACGGCGGATACGCTACCTATGGCATGAAACAGGTTAGCTATAACGTCATTGGAATTATTCTAGGTTTCAAAGCATGTTAGGGTTAGGATTTCTTACCCAAGAATGGAACCAGAAATGCCGGAATAGCGATACGGATTGGTGGATTAGGCACGTAGAAAAGCTGGGAAGAGTCCTAGGAAGAATCACCAACTTCTCTCTCACTTTCTCTCTCTTTTTTCTCTCTTTCCTAGCTAGGGTTTGGAAATTCATATGAAATTTAGGAATGAGGGTTTAAGGCCTTTTTATAAGCCTAAAAATGACAAAAACAGACTTAAGGCTAAGGCATACTTAAGTTATAACCAAATCGGGCTCTTTCTGATCCAATGGAGTACTTCTAGAGGTCCTATTACTAAATGCGGTCGGACTTAAGCTCTCTAATATCGGATCTAGGTCAAGCTAATTTTTCAGTCCGATCAGATTTTCAGATCGACCGTGGTGGACCAGTTTTAGTTCAACGGTTACGGGAACTCGATCAGAGCTACAAGTACTATGACATGTATGAGCCACCTATCCTGATCCGAGGGTGAATTTGGGTTGAAATCTAATGGTCAGAACGCTTAGAAATAACACGCAAGCGAAACGATTCAGATTACTTAAAATCATAATTAATTTTCTTTAAAAGATTCATTTTCTCACTCTCTTCACTCCAGACTCAAGAAAATAGTCTCAGGACATCGTTTGGGCTTGATTTTTGAAGTGATAGTCAAGTCCAACTAGGCAGTCATAATGGTCTAGGTTCATCGCTATCAGACTTTTGACGTGCGGTCCAGGTTCGATTCGAAGTTTTCAAAAGATCTCGAGGGCAACTGGGCTTAGAGATTGATCCTAGATTCTAGGGTAACATAGCAGTAACAAGTCTATAGGTTTTGGGTCTTACAGATCAGATTTAAAGTGGTTGGTACTAATTTTGCAGGAAATCTAGTGTAGTGCTCGTGAATACACGGTAAATTTCTAAAGAATTTGGTTATAAATGATTTCTTTGGCTTTGGAATGAGTTTTGAGAGGTTACCAAGGTGTTATGGTTGACCCATTGCCTAAGGAAATCTAACTCCAGGTTGGTAAAAATTCGAGGTGTTACACTCTCAGAGCTCAATCCCAAAGTCTAAAAAAATCACTTTTCAACCCATTTTCTTTAAAATCTCACCTTTCACCACCTTATTCTTCAAAATTTTTTAAGTACTTTCATATTAGACACAAATCCTAAAGTTTAAATAGTGAAGAACTATACTTAAACTAAAACTGACTGTAAATGGTAAATACATGAATAAAATGAGATTTCGATTATTGAATTTTTAGAATTTCATGATATATATAGGACATTTGGATAAATTAGCTTCTTCGATACCAAAATCATATATTGTACATTGTGTAACTCATTTTGGTTTACAAATGAGACCCGATAATGCCTCGACGGACTCGTGGGCCCAAACGACACATTTCGGGAGGACCCGGGGTGGGTCCCGCATGTATCAAACACCCCCCTTCCCATCCCGGGGGGGAGGGGGGAGGACATCACCGCTGGGGTGAGCCTTCGCAAGCCTTCACCAAAATGACCAGTGACCGGCGAGGGGCTCGCCGGTTTGGCGAGGCCTCGTCTGTATAGCGGGCTGGGCAATCCATTTTTCACAAATTTTTGTGAGTTTCATCCAAATTTGAAAAATCATATCTCTCTTGTTATAACTCTGATTTAGGTGATACAAAAATTATATTGAAGATAAATGAGTCTAATTTTATATAAAAATAATTAAAAAATATAATAAAATATTTAATATAGTTTAAAGTAGGTCGTTGTGACAACTGTCTAAAATTATTTGTTGGACAGTTGCTGCTTTTGGAATTTTTAGAATTTTTCTACAACACGAAATCTGAATAAATTTAGTGGAGATGAAGAAAACTTGATTATGAACTACTAAAAAAATAATTTAAATAATATACTAACTATAAGTGCCAAAAACGGGGCATAAAATGGCCCTAGGACCTTAATCTACCATAATTAGGGTAGAATTTGGTTAAGTACTAAAATGAATACTCAATAGAATTAGCTTGAACCACTTTAAATATGATCTACAAGACCCAAAATGAGTATGGCCTCTAATGCTATGTTACCTAGAAACCTAGGATCAATCTCTAAACCCGGTTGCTCTCGGGAGCACGCCGAAACTTCGTATCGGACCTGGACCGCACGTCGAAAGTCCGATAGCTACGAAGCTATACGAATACGACCGTCTTTTTGGACTTGAAAACCACCTCAAAATTAAGTTTAGATAGTATCCCGAAACTATTTACTTGAGTCCGGAGCAAAGTGTGTGAGAAACGTGAATATTTTTTGAATTAAATCCGAATTTAAGAAATCTGAGTTGTGTCGCTTGTGGGCCAAATATAAGAATTCAGACCGTTAGAATCTGACCCAAACATACCATCAGATCAGAAAAATGTCCTACACATGCTAGTGTACTTGTGGCCCTGATCGAATACCGGTGACCGTCGAACTGAAACTGGTCCGCCACGGGCGATTTGTAAATCCAATCGAACTGAAAACTTATCCTGACCATGATCAAATGTAAGGGAGCTTAATTCTGACCACATTCAGTAAAAGGACCTCCAAAAGTGCTCCGTTGGATCGGAACAGACCCGATTTGGCTATAACCTAAGTATAACTTGGTCCTGGGAATTTGGATAAGCTCTCACTCTCTCATCCCATACGAATTTGGAAAACCCTATGAGAGAGAAGAGAGAAAAGAGGAGGAAAGAGAGAGGAAGTGAGAGAGTGTACTGGTGTTTGTTCCTGGGATTCGATCCCATCGCTCCACAGGCTAAATCACTGCTTCTGTATTACTATTTCAGCGATTCCAACTTCGTTCATAGGTAAGGAATCCTAACCCTAACTGGTTTTAGGGATTTGAATAGAGTGTAGGGTGAAATAGCTAACCTATTTCATGCTTCAGGTTGCCATCTTGCCATAGACAAAGACTTATGGTTTAAACTGAGTTCGTTACGGGCGTATTGACGAAAGGTAAGGAATATAAATGTGTAGGTTATGGTTTTCAAGGCTTTCAATGTCAGTTAATGATTTATGACTAACTTGATTGTTGTCACATGTGCTTAGATGCAAGGATTTCCGTTTATTATATATATATATATATATATATATATATATATATATATATATATATATATATATATATATATATATATATATATATATATATATATATATATGTGTGTGTGTGTGTGTGTGTGTGTGTGTGTGTGTGTGTGATTATGTTGAATATAATGCATTTCATGTGTTTGTTGAAATGTTTGAATGAATACGAAATTATGATTTGTACTTATTACGATTGATGTGTGGGAATACATGATTGTTGTATGTATGACAGCTGTTATTTAGAAGGATTTGTCATAATATGTGGTTTAACTAATTTATTATAAGTATGTAATATGTGTAGTTTAAGTGTTTGATGAAATGTTTGAATAAGAAAATGCTTGTATTTATGTATGTAATGAGGGCGTTGAGATAGGATTCTCAACTCCCTTACCTGTAGTTACAGTTCCCTTTATGTAACTTAGCTTACTATTATGTGATTTGTGAATGAAATGCCTATGTAGGATGTGTTCGTTAGATTGTTTATATGAGATTTATATCTGAATTGGCTGCTCATGCTATCTTGACTAGTGCATATGAATGCCTACTGCAATTGACTATGATTGGGACTACGTTGTAGTCCAGGCAATTGGCAATAATTCCAGTTTGAGTGGCCGAGCTAGTCTCGCCACAATTAATGTGTTCGGTGAATCCGAGTTGTACGAGGATCGTCGACAATGGTACCTTATCGATTAATTCAGCGTAAGTTTGTACCAGTCGAGCTTGTCAAGTAACCCGATTGGTCCAATGTATGTTCACCATGTATGGATGTCACTGATTAAACCTAAGGTACCAAACTTACCAGTGAAAAACCCATTTAACCATGGTACCTCGATCCGCTGAGACTCATGAGCTGAGCATGGTGGTATGGGATACCATGGTCGAGCTGTCGGCCTACACTGGGGCGACGAGCCTCCCCGTAGTGACCAGTGAGCAACCAAAACTCGTGAGCCAAATACGGTGGTATGGGACACTGTATTCGAGCTGTCGGCCTACACTGATTAGGTGATGAGCCCTTTGTAGTGACCTCGAGCATATTCTGAAGCTGCGTTGAGGTGATGAGTCTTTTCGTAGCAACTAGAGTATAAACTAGGCCTACACTGATCAAGTGACGAGCCCTTTGTAGTGATTTAGAACCGCAACATCGTATGAGATTTGCTAGGACTGACGACCCTAGAATGGATCATTGTTTGAGAATTGATATAAGGGAGGTACCTTGGATTCCCAACACTACTGTATGAATAAACCTAATTAATTATTGGCTAACATGAGCATGCACCGCATTACACGTGCTTTAGCAAGGAAGAGCACTTTCGGGTGGTTGCCATGCGCGTTGTAAGATGAAGACGCTGAGGGAGTGCAGGCGAGGGTATGCATTATTATTTCATATCATTCTTGCATTAACAAGAGTACTTAGGACCTGATTGTTGTATTGTGTTATCATTACTGCTTGACTAAATTGATAGCATGTTAACCTTTGCTTTATTGTTCCACTAAGTTGATCACTCACTCCCACATTACAGGATAATATTTTAAACACCAACCAGACCCTGTTTTAGTTTCAGATGATGGTGATGCTTGCGAAGCGGAGCCGGAATTCTATGATGATAAGGAGGGTTTCTCCTATATGCAGCTATTAGGCAGGTCTATGTAGACCATGTTCTGATCGACGAAATTACAAAGATGTTGATTAGATGCCATTACACTTATTAGTTTGCACCTTTGGAACACTTATGTATCTTCATTTGTTCATTTTTGGAGTATACATATATATATTTAACCTGGTAACATGTTCACACTCTGGAGACTTACAACAGTTTATACATTTTATATATTTATCACCGTCTTCCGCTTGTGAAATTTAACTGTCTCTGGAGTATGATATGCTATTTTGGTATAATCCCACTCATGTTTAATGCACTAATCTGAACAACATTTAATCATCATTATCTATATTACATAAATGATGCGTTGGAACTTCGGAGCTGAGCTTCTGCTCGACCCTTGATTTTCAGGGTGTTACAAGTTTTTTTTTTATTATGTCCTGTATGTTGTTTGTTAAATGCATTGGAATAGGGAGCGATCTTGTGTCACATATGACTTATATGCAAAGGGACAATTTTGCACATTTGAGGCTCTTACAGATTAATAGTGGCACCTCCAAGGTACTTTTAGATGTATGGTAACAAATGTAGGCTATGGTGTGTGTACACTTTTTCGTAGTTGCATGTGCGATGCTTGAAGGTTGAATGTTGCAAGCACACTTGCAGGCTTTTAAATTTTTATAAGCTGACACTGAACCAAACTGGGAAACCATCACTCACAGCAATGGGAGCTTAAATTTTTATAAGCTGATCTAAGAGTTCCATCTTGATCATTATGTTTAACTTCTTTCTTCAACAATTTTAGATGGATTTTTTTTTTCCATCAGCTGCACATTGTATTCTTCGATCTGTGTTAACCAACTTTAGACAAATTTATTTATTTTTTCTTACAAGAGAATGCTGATGGAGATATTTAACTGTTACATATTCAGCACTACCACCACTGTTGGAACGAGATTGCAGTGCTTGATAATCAAAGAAATAAACTCAAGAAGCTAGTACTTACAAAGTATTAATAGATCAAACATTGTAGTTTGGCTTCAAAAAACAAGCTCAAAACAAGAGAAATCTGGCTTACTTATGAAAGTGGGGATCGTTGCTCTTCTATTCCAAATCCTTAACACATATTCCTTCTTTCTCATTTTCCTTGTTTTCATTGTTTGTAGCTTATATCAAGCCTTTGAGCCCCTTGGAAATGAAACTATGTATCCCTTGACAAGGAGTAGTTTGGCCATGGAGGTCGTAATCTTTCAATATGATGTAGCCCTTATGCAAATCCACTTATGGAAATGCCATACCTGTAATTTTAAAACAAAAAATATCTCATGAGTTCCTTTCCAGTAACTCCTGCAATTATCATTATCATCATCTAAGCCTTACCCCAAGTAATTGGGATCAGCTACATGAATCTTGTTCCACCATTCCATTCAAGGGCTAGTCCTTTAGTTAGACGGTAGATCATCAAGACTTTTCTTGCTACCTCAATCCACCTCCTTTTGAGCCTTCCTCTTATCCTTTTAGAGCCTTCAACTTGTACTAACTCACCCATCCTAACCTGCATGGTTCTTGGTCTCTGTTGTAATAAAGCTCATGTGCTGACATGACATGATAGATCCGAGATCCAAACAAATGTACAGCTTTAAAAATCTTGGCTGAAGTTCTCTTACACATCCACCTATTTCCAATCTTGGCATAGGCCCCAATATATCTTGCGGCCTATGTTTTGAGTGGACTGGATTTATTTTTTGGGAAAACATGTACAGTGTTGGACCAACCTAATGGATGGATTGGATTTTGCATCCATGTGCCATGTTGGCACATTTGTGGCATGTACATGAGCTTTATTGCACATGCGTGTTTTCTTAGCAAAGCTCTGCAATTGTTAGTCTAGTAATTTGGAAATAACCAAATCGTAATTCCCTCATCATTCATGACCTGAGCTCCAAATGACAGCAATATTCCTTTCAAGTTAAACTGGAAAGCAACGTTGTTGCCATGTGACTGATGGCTACTTTGCAACTGTGAATGCTAGGAAACATCGCAATTTTAGAAATTTACTTTACACATAAAAAGCACTGTTAATTGATATGTGAGACTGCATTGGTTTTCAGGGAAGAGAGAAAAGAGCATGCTATCTGATCTTGAAAAGCGTGTGCAGATAAGATAGCTGCTGTAGAGGAGTCGCTGAAAAAGAAGAAGCAGGTCATTAGCTACCCTTATTTAATAGTTATCTTGATTTCATGAGATGAAATACCAAGTCCGTAGCCCATCAAATGGTTATGGGATTGTGAAGTGAAAAGGCTAATATATCCCTCTCTTTTGATAAATAGTAAAAATACATGATTTGAATATCTGTGAAATCAAACACTTCCGCAACATATCTTTTAATTATCAAAAGATAATTTGCTGAAATATCTCTACTTTCTGGAGAAGGGTGAGCATCTTATACAGTTTATAGTGTCCTTGAGAATTGACATGTATTCCCATCTCCCTCCCTCTCTCAAATTGCAGCTTATCCATTTCTCTGTTATTTCTTCCTTTTCTCAAATTGTGCTTGAATATTTCACAGTTTTGAGATGAAGCTGAAAAATACATATGATCAACTACATTTTGGCATGTTTGCATACTTACCACCATCAATCCTTTTTTTTAAAAATGTCGGATGGATGTTTAAGTATTTATATATGTAAATATATGTACATATAAGGTTGGATCTTTCAAGCTAGATAGTTGTATTCTTCCCGGCTTTTTATTGTAGTTTAAGCTGCATCTGTTTCTACTAAATAGTTCTTTTTTTTTTTTTTTTTCCTTTTGGATCTTTCAAGTAATTTGAATAGGCATGATAAATAAATGCATTGTAAATCAAATAAAATAAGTATTCTAGGTTCCACTTGGTCATGATGTGCTGGCTGGGTGGGACCCAGACTTGGATGGAGGGTTGATATTAAGCATCCCATCATTGAACTTTGAACTTTTTCCAGCCCAAAAAAGCAAGGAGAAGGCGATGATGATGGGACCCAAGTTTTGTGTATCCCCTATTACATGATGCCCATGTAACCCAAAGCGCTATAGAACTGATTTTAAGTATCATCTGAAACCAGTATGTATCGCCTGGCGGAACTAGTTTCATCCATTGTATTGGCCTGATAAAGGGAGATATGACCTGATTTTAGTGGTGACAATATGGTACATTGAAACTAATTTTTAAACCTTGTATACATTTTTTTCTTAATTAGACCCAATATAAATGGTTAATGTGTTTGAAATCTATTGTCATCAATGCTCACAACTAAGAAAGAAACTAAATAAATGAACATCTCATCTAATAGAAGTTGTGTGCTGTGTAATTGCATCTTTGTATCTATTTAAAAGCTACATTGTGTGAAAATTTCTGGATTTTCTCTATATTTCTTGAAGTTTAGCACAATAGATAACCTGATCTGATTGAACTCATTCTTGCATAAACATTCTCCCCATTACTTTGCTTTTGTTGTTTGTCATGACAGATGAAATATTTTGTGTTTAATTTGTTCAACTGTTTTGGATTTTGGGTGCATTGAGGACTGGTGTAGATGTGAATGATTGAGTAATTGCATTGGTGACATGTGCTGAAGCATGGAGTTGCAACTTTACACGTTCCCTATGCATATGGATTTGCTATTATCTTGTTCACTTCATGGTTAATGACACTTCTCATCTTGTTGAGAAATGAAAAATATACAACGTTTGGACTTCTTTTTTTAAAAAAACTAATTTTGTTATTGTACTGATTGGAGATCAATGCATGTCCTTTCTTACCTTCCCTTGGTTTGACATGTGCCCTGGCACAGATGAGTTGAATGGTAGCTAGCTATGTACTTTCTTTATTTCACTGGAAGAGAGTTGTAGTGGGCCCACTTCATGAGCTAAACCATGGGCAGTATGAACATACCCGCTGCAATTGTGTTTCCCTAACTGTAGTTTAGGAAATTATCATTGACTTAGCAGGCCATTGTTTTAAAACACAATCTCAATACCAGAGTGTGATGGATGGATTGGGTCTTGCTCCAATGTGCCACATTGGTGTGTAGTACCCACCTATTGGAAGCTGACTCCATTGAATGGGTGGTTATTATTTTCCAATAAAAGTGATCTTTTTTACAGGACGTGTGATTAAGGATGAGAACTACGTGACATATGATCTAGATGGATGATCAGAAATGTGAACTATGTGGGCTAAATTCAGGTGCTGCTGGTTATGATAATGGGAGCCTTCATTCTCGGTCTCAGACGTAAATATCCACTCCATGAATACATTTCCACCGTTCTTCTAGTGGTGGGTTTGATCCTTGCCGAGGACAAGAAAAGTCATGAGGGATCAAAACATGGACATCGAAGAAAAACATAAGTTACAATGCCAGCCTATTTTACTTGGACATGGAAGCGTTTGAATAGAAACATGAGTTACAATACCAGCCTACGTCACTTGAACATTAAACACCAAAATGGACCAAGCTTCCGACAAAGACATTAGGACTTCTAAACAACTCACATGTTTAAATAGTTAAGAGTGTGTATGTGACCAAGTTTTAGCGATATGAAGAAAGATGAGGAAATGATAATGTTTCTCCTCTTTTTCCTTGCAGAGGACAAGAAAAGTCATGAGGATTAAATGCAAGTATGACACTTATTTGTAAAGTTTTCAGGTAGTGTAGAACCAACTGCCATTCCGTAATGAGGCTAGGATCCTAGAACCACAGTACAGTCCAATCAAAACAGAGGCAAAACCATAATCATTCTCTATGTATACTTCTATATTGTAATTTGTAATTAGTAGACATCTTCATTTAGCAAGTTTTCACACTTTGAATCCACAAAGAAATCACAGTATGTGCATTCACATTTACAAATGCATTATTAGAACCCATACATAATTAAACAGTGAAGGATTTTTTACTACTTTGGATGGATCAATAAAGCCTGAAAAGTGTTTTGATTTGTATCAGTTTTAACTGTGTGTCCTAGGTCAAATTGCATTTCACAGAAAATGCTTTGAGGCTAATTGCAAGAAAAGCAATGGCCAAAAACATCGGGGCCCATGGCTTACGATCCTTATTTCTTACTGTGCAAAATCCAGGTGTCGCTTGTATTGCCAATGTATCCCCAATATTTTTTATTGTGTAAATTCCAGATGTTGATGGGATTCATCTACTAGACTTCTACCCAAAGTCCACCTCAGCATGCCATGTGGATTTCAAGTGAGCAATATCCAAATCTAGTTATCTACAGTTATAAAGTTATACAAGCAATTGATCTCACCATGAAGATCACATCTTGAAAATTAGGATGATCCACTCATTAGATGGGCCACACTTGTATGTTGAGTCTAAACATCACTTATCCATCTGTTTTGATGGCATGACCTGCTTGATGAGTGGATCAACTGATTTTTGCTTCAGGTGACTTTCATGATGGGGCCTACCATTTGCATGCTTGTCCCACAGGTGACTCATTAGTAAGAAAGATGGAGCTGCATACTAAGGTAGCATATAGCTGGCTGTAGGTGATCAGTTTTCTTTTAGTTGTGGAAGATAGTACAACTTATTGTTTCTAAGGGAGAATGTTATTTTTGCATGTATGGTCATCATGCACATAGACAGAAAATGCTTGCAATAAATGTTTATGAGTACTAGGTGGCCTATTCATGAAAACAATGTCTCCGTCCATAAATAAAGTTTGTTTATGATTTGACCAACTTTCAAATATGTATGTCCTTTTGAACTTTCAAGTATGTATGTCATTTCAAGTCATTAGATTTTCCTAGATTTGGGGGGTTCCCGCACAGTGGCAGTTTGGTAATTTTGGAGTCCTTCTTGGTTAGGGTTTGGTTGAAAGTACGAGTGCTGGAGTCGACAATTTCGGAGTCTGAACTCATTCTTTTGAAAAATAGAAAAATGGGAACATTAGTAAATATGGATTTTCTTGTTAAGAAGAAAATGGAAGATGGATTGAAAAAACATAAAAGAGATTTTATTTTTCTTCTTCTTTTTTGGTTCAAGAGAGAGAGAGAGAGACGGAGAGGTGAGAGTGGAGAAATCAAGGGAGAGAGTGGGGGAATGAAGTGGCCGCGTGAGATTTGAAAATAGCGAGTGTAGTTCGGTTTGAAAATGACGTTTCACATGCGTGGCGTGCGTGTCTATGAGAGGTGTCTACGGGCGCAGATTAGCTAATGAATGCGACAGTAGCGAGTTTGCAATAGATTGTGTTAATTGAGAAGTTTTTTTAACAACCAATCTAAGTTAATTTCTTTCCAATTTTAGATTGTGTTAATTTTCTGATTTCAGGAAATTTTTACATGAATTTATGCATGTTCTGGGATGTTTTATGTTTAGAAAGTCATGTTATGGCAGTAAATTGAGTAAGGGTTGTTTTGGACTATGACAATTGGGCTTTGGGAGGTTTGCTAATTGCACATGCATTTGGGGCCCTGTGCCCCTACCGATCCACATGCAGGTGCACATGCTAATGTAGAACACGTGTGAGAGATCTGAGCTTTCATCAGGTCGGCTTCTCTGTTTAGATCTTCTGGCTTAAAATTCATGCCATTCAATGCGTCAAGTGGCCACAGCTACCAAAACAGATCAGCAGCTAGTAAAAATGTTGAATCACTGGTCAAGTGGGCCACAGTTTGTTAAACAAATGTACAGCTCTGAAAAACTTGGCAGAAGTTTTCTAACCCATCCACATGTTTCCAATATAGTGGCCTACATGCTGATCATGCCAGATTTTGTTTTGGGGAAAACATGTACATGGTCTGACCAACCTAATGGATGGATTAGATCTAGCATGCATGTGCCATGCTTGCACCTTCTTCTCATGAAGAAGGTGCATGCTTACAATAGCAAAGTTTTTTAACCCATCCACATGTTTCCATTTTATCGTGTATTCTCCGTTTTGTTGGTTCTGCATTCCGTGGCCTCATCTGCTGCAACGAGTTTGATGAATTTCTTTGAGCCAGTGACTCTGTTTATTCAGAGGTGGCTTCCTCTTTTTTATGTTCCGTCATTGGTGGTGTTGCCTCTGGTAGTAAGGGATATCCCTACATCTTTGGGACTCAAGATCTGTTGCATCCTAGGTATTGGATTCTTCAATGGTTTCATTTCATTCAAGGACTGTTCAAATGACAAATTTTGATTGAAATGCGATGTTACACTATTAGGCAGTGTTTATATGAACTTTTGAATTGAATTGCAATTCGTAACACCCCGAATTTTTGCTAACCTGGGCTTAGACGTCCTTAGGCAATGGTTCAACCTTATCACTTTCAGAGCTCAATCCCAAAGCCAAAGAAATCACTCTTCAACCTATTTCCTTCAAAACTCACCTTTCACCACCTCATTCTTCAAATTTCTCCAAGTACTTTCATATTAGACATGACTCCTCAAGTTTAAATAGTAAAGAACACCAATCCTAGGGTATTAATGATGAAGAACAATACCAAAGCTAAAAATTACTATGAATAGTAAATAAATGGGTAAAATGGGTTTCGACCCTTAACCTTTTGGAATCTAACAAAATAGATAGGTTAGTTGGATAGATTAGCGTCTCCTACCCCAAAATCATATGCTATATGCCATAGAAATTCATTTCATTTTGCAAAATGGCCCCAAAACGCCTCGAACGGAGTCGTGGGCCCACCCACGCTAATCCACAATGATCCAAGGTGGGCCCCACATATTTTTGGGCACCCCAGGGCAGGAGGACCCAGCCTAGATGGCCAGGTATCACCGAAACTAAGTTCGGTCGGCGAGGCCTCGTCGATCAATGGGCCAGGCTGGGTCCGGGCTTAGGGCCGACGCAGTTTGGGGGGTAGGGTACCTCCCCTAGGTGTGGGTTGTCCCTTAAAACCTCCCCGATCAGGTACTTCCTTCACAAAGTGACCCTCCAAGCTCTCCTTTCTCACTAAAACGTCCAATTTTTGGCAAAAACCACCCCTCCAAACTTTTTTTTCTTCCGTTTCTAAGCACCCCCACTCCACCCTTCAAATATCATTTCAAACAAAAATCAATAAAGGCTACTTCCTTTAGAAATCTAACGAGAATTAACTAGCGCTGCACTAGATGGCCAATGAAATTCTCACCAATCACTTTCAATACGATCTGCTAGAGTCAAAATGCATAGAATAGTGGACGCTACAATACCGTAAAATCTAAGATCAAACTATATTCCCGATTGCTCTCGGGAGCACCTTGAAACTTTGTATCGGATCTGAAACGCACGTCGGAAGTCCGATTACCCCGAACTTAGACAATCCTGACTGCCTAGTTGGACTTGACAATCACCTCAAAAATCAAGTCCAGATGATGTCCCACAACGATTTCCTTGAGTCCAGAGTGAAGAGTGTGAGAAATGTTAGGAATTAATATAAATTATGAAATCTGGCACGTGTCACTTGCGCACCTTTTCTAAGCGTTCTAACCGTTAGAATTTAATCAAAATTTACCCTCGGATCAGGATAGGTGGCCCTTACATGTCAATGCACTTGTGGCCCTGATCGAGTACTGGTAGCCGTTGAATTGAAACTGGTCCGCCACGTGCGATCTAGGAACACTACCAGACTGAAAACTTGATATGAGCAGGATCCAGTATCCATGAGCTTAAGTCCGACCGCATTCGGCCAGGGGACCTCCAGAAACGCTCCGTTGAGACGGAACAGTCCGTATTTGGACATAAAATAAGTATACCTTGGCCCCAAGTCTATTTTTGTCGCTTTTGGACTTATAAAAAGGGCTTAAACCCTTGATCTTTCATTCAAAACGAATTTGGAGAGAGAAGAGAGAAAAGAGAGGGAGAAAGAGAGAGAAAGGGAGGGAGATTTGGAGCTCTCTCCTGGGATTCTTTCCTGCTGCTCCATGTTCCATAGCCGCCGCTTCTGCACCGCCATTCCGATATTTTCAGCTCCATTCTTAGGTAGGAAATCCTAATCCTAACCTGATTTGAAGCTTAGAATAGTTGTAGTGTTGGTATAGCTAACCTGTTTCATGCCATAGGTAGCATACTCGCCGTTGATGAAGACTTATCGTTTGAATCAACTCCATTTCACAATTTCTGGTTTAAGGTGCGAATTTTAGACGCTTTGATTGACTGATTTCAAAGCTTTCAATGTCGTTTAATAGTAGATTATCGAAGAGCACGCCGTTTGACATGTAGAACATGCTGTCCATTTTCCATTTCGACTGCGTATGGAAGATATGAGATTTAGGGTATTTTAGTCATTTGTACGAAATACTGTTTATGTTCATATTTTGCTGAAATGTTTGTCATGGTTATTTGTTATGTTAGGATATTAGGAATGCATGCTTGATCTGTTTGGCTAAGAGATTCGTCCTAGTGCACATATTGGCCGACATATGCTATGTAGACTAATGTGTGTAGACTAAGTGTTTGTTGAAATGCCTAAATCAATATGATTTATGCCTGCCATATGTTTTAAATGTAAGAGCATGATTGTGTGTACTAAACAACTCCTTGATATAAGGATCTGTCATATTATATGTTGAAATCAACATACGTCAAGTACGTTGGAATTGTGTGGACTAAGTGTTTGTATAAATGTCTATATTAGTAAGTATTGAGTAAGTGGTGTTCTAGATTAGCGTTGAGAATGGATTCTCAACCAATTTAATGATGTACATGATTTCCTCAATACTTATTGTATTTGAATTGGTTACCTTATGTGTGAAATACTCGTGTTTGGTTAACTGCTTATGATGTATGTTACAACATGATGATAACATGCTGGAATTTCTTGTATTTCAATTTTGCCTGTCTCATCTGATTACTGTTTCACATTACATGTGCTTGGGGCTATACTCTAGTCCAGGCAGTCGGTAACAGTTTAGAATTTGTGGTTGGATTCTATTCGCCACGAAGGATGTGTATGACGAACCCGAGTCGTACTAGAGTCGTCGGCAGTGGTCAGGCCACGCGAAGTGCTTGTGCACTTCATGTCGGTCGATTCAACGTGTGATCGTGCTAGCAGGACTCACCAAGTAACCCGACTGACCATTGTATGTTTACCTTGTATTTGTCATAACTGTTTGAACTTAGGGTACTGAACTTACCATTGAAAACCCTGTTAACCATGGTACCTTGATCCATAAAGACTCATGAGCCGGGCATGGTGGTATGGGACACCGTGGTCAAGCTTTCGGCCTACGCTGGGGCCACAAACCTCCCCGTAGTGACCAGTGAGCATCCTACTCTGAGCAGATTATGGTGGTATGGGACACTATATTCTTGCTGTCAGCCTACACTGATTGGTGACGAGTCCTTTGTAGTGACCTTGAGTTTAACCTGACACCGCATGAGGGCGACGAGTCCTGATGCAGTCTTAAGAATATAAATAAGCCTGTATTAATAAGGTGATGGGGGAGCGGTGCAACGAGTACGAGCAACAGCCCTAGCAGCCCTCGTAGCGACCTACAAATATAACATCGTATGAGATTACGAGGAGTGACGACCCTAGACAGGATCTGTGTTGGGATTGATATAGGAAGGTACTTTAGTTTCTCAATCCTGCTGTATGAAAATGACTAATAACAACCCGGTAATCATTATTCATATTGCACTGCATGTGCTTGGAAGATGTGGAGAACTGCGGGAAGAAAGCATGTCGCGGACGCAGATGGTGCCGCATGAGGGAGTATGTTGGTGAGGGCATCCATCATGTCATTTCATGCTTGCATTAACAATAGTACCTAGGGATGGTTGATTGTTTTCTTTACTATTAACGCATGATTGATTTGATAACATGCTAATCTTTGCTCTATTATTCTACTGAGTTGATCACTCACTCCCACGTTACGGGATGGTGTTCCGGACACCCACCAGTCCCTATTTTAGTTTCAGATGATGGCGCTGTTTGTGAAGCAGAGCCGGACTTGATGATGATGAGGAGGATCCCTCCTTTATGCGTGTTCTGATCGACGAGATTACAGGGAGGTTGATTAGACGCCTTGACACTTGTCATTTTATATTTTTGGAGCACTCATGTATATTCTTTTCTTTCCATTTTTGAAGTATGTATGTATTTAATTAACCTGGTAACATGTTCACACTCTGGAGATTTACAATTGATTATATATTTTATGTATTCATCACAGTCTTCCGCTTGCTAATTTAACTGTCTCTGGAGTATGATATGCTGTTTTGGCTTAGTCTCAATCTTGTTTAATGCCATTCTACAGACAACATGCATTTATCATTATCTATGTTGCATAAGTGACGTTCTGGAACTCGGGAGTTGGGTTTCTAATTGACCCCCCGATTTACCTTATATTTATCATAACTGCTTGAACCTAGGGTACTAAACTTACCATTGGAAAGCCCCTCTAACCTTGGTACCTCGATCCCCTAAGACTCATGAGCCGGGCATGGTGGTATGGGACACCGTGGTCGAGCTGTCGGCCTACGCTGGGGCCACAAACCTCCCCATAGTGACAAGTGAGCACCCCACTCTGAGCAGATTATGGTGGTATGGGACACTGTATTCTTGCTGTCGACCTACATTGATAAGGTGATGGGGGAGTGAAGCAACGAGTGCGAGCAACAGCCCTGACAGCCCTTTGTAGTGATCTTGAGTTTATCCTGACACCGCATGGGGATGACGAGTCCTGATGCAGTCTTAAGGATATAAACTAGGCCTGTATTAATAAGGTGATGGGGGAGCGGTGCAACGAGTGCGTGCAACAGCCCTGACAGCCCTTACAGCGACCTAGAAATATATCATCGTATGAGATTACTAGGAGTGACGACCTTAAATAGGATCATTGTTTAGGTATTGATATAAGGGAAGTACCTTAGTTTCCCAATCCTGCTGTATGAAAAGGACTAATAACAACTCAGTAATCATTATCCATATCGCACTGCATGTGTCTGGAAGATGTGGAGCACTGAGGAACGCAAGCATGTCGAGGACGCAGATGGTGCCGCATGAGGGAGTATTTCGGTGAGGGCATCCATCATGTCATTTCATCCATGCATTAATCACAGTATCTAGGAATGTTTGTTTTGTTTGCTTTATCATTATCGCGTGATGGATTTGATAACATGTTAATCTTTATTCTATAATTCTACTGAGTTAGCTACTCACTCCCACGTTACGGGATGGTGTTCCGGACACCCACCAGTCCCTATTTTAGTTTCAGATGAGGGCGCTGCTTATGGAGCGGAGCTGGACTTGTATGATGCTGAGGAGGACTTCTCCTCCGTGTTTTGATCGATGGGATTACAGGGAGGTTGATTAGATGCCATGACACTTGTCATTTTATATTTTTGGAGCACTCATGTATATTCTTTTCTTTCCATTTTTGGAGTATACATGTATTTAATTAACCTGGTAACATGTTCACACTCTGGAGATTTACAATTAATTATATATTTTATGTATTCATCACAGTCTTCCGCTTGCTAATTTAACTGTTTCTGGAGTATGATATGCTGTTTTGGCTTAGTCTCAATCTTGTTTAATGTCATTCTACAGACAACATGCATTTATCATTATCTATGTTGCATAAGTGACGTTCTGGAACTCGGGAGTTGGGTTTCTACCTGACCCCCCGATTTTCGGGATGTTACACAATTAGTAGTCGAGTAGAGATTAAATGATCCAATTAGAATAGTCTTCCTCAGCATTCGTGATGAGGAAGTACACCCCCAATTGTAGTTACAAGCCTTTAATGTCCAATTGAAAATAATGTAATTGTAATTGGATACTCTAGAAATTCAAATTGGTCATTTCTATTTAACTGAATTAATGGTCGTAATTCAATTCGATAGTGCATCATAACACAGCCCAAAAGTATAATTTTGATTGGGTTTTCTTTCATGTGCTAATGGACTCCATTTTCTTCTTGTTTTTCTGCAGTTGTTGGGTGGTTGGCCTCACTTTCTGTCGCAGGCTACATGGCCTTAACTGTAAGAAAGATTGTAAAGATAGAAATGGTAGCTGCTGAGCCAATGATAAAACCTTCACCATTTTCAAGCATGGAGGTGTGGACTTTGACAGCCATTTTCATTTTATCATTTACTCTCGCATTCTTGTCCCCAACGGCACTTGGGACGACTGCAAGGATGAGGCTTCCTTTCTTACTTGCTACCACTGTCTTAGGATATATGGTCGGTTTTGGGTAATGCACTCCATCCATTTATCAAATACGAGCAGACAACACCACAATTTACATTTCGAAAAAACCCAGTTACATTCTTGGATTTGAAAATCAGTTATTAAAATGTTAGGTCCAGTCAAGTTGAGTTCTCATGTTTTTGAACTATGATTATGAATACTAGGAAATTTTGGGTCCAGTCAACTTTTGAGAAGAAGGCAAGAAGTGACAACACTACAACAAAAGTAGGATTAGCCAACGATGTATTTGGCTGATTAGTGGTGCTAATTAAATGAGGGCGTCGGTTTGCGATAGGGTATAAATACCGTACCAAAAGCCCTCAGCCTCTTTTGCTTCTTTTGCTACCCTCTCCTGACTCTCTCTCTCTCACCGCCCCCGCACCTCTCCCCATCTGCCTCTCTCCCTCTCCCGATCTCTCTCTCTCTCTCTCTCCATCTGCCTCTCTCCCTCTCCCGATCTCTCTCCCTCTCCCGATCTCTCTCTCTCTCTCTCTCTCTCTCTCTCTCCATCTGCCTCTCTCCCTCTTCCGATCTCTCTCTCGCTCTCTCTCTCTCTCACTTACATCATATCCAGATCTCACGCCTCTCTCTCCATCTGCCTATCTCGTACTCTCTCTCCCTCTCTCTCTCTCTCTCTCTCTCTCTCTCTCTCTTCCTCACTTGCATCATCTCCAGATCTAGTGCGGCCAGCAGCCCCTGCCCTTCATCTCTTCCCCGGCCAGGTACTCATTTCTCTCAAATAGATATTTAGGTTTTTTATTAGAGTTGTAAATCCACAGATTATCAGAGGATACAATATTGAAATTAGGGATTTCCTAAACTCTGTAATGGGAAAAGGATTAGGGCTTTCCTAAAAAATTACTTTTATGGTTTATTGGTTTGATTTTCAGTAACATTGTGTAATGATTTGTGTTTTGATAATTTTTGAGTTTCGAATCCCTAATTAGGGATTTGTAGTGTTGATTCCCTAATTATGGATTATAGATTAAAAAAAAACTGAAAAACCCTAATTAGTGGAATTTTCTTTAGAACTATGAAATGTTGTGTTTGTCTCCAGAGTAGCTAGATTGGGAAAATGCTGAAACCATTAGCTTCTATGCAATTTCCCCAAAGCACATGCGTGGGTGCGCGCATACAGCTTACAAGAATAGCCCTTGAGTGTGACCTGTGAATTTGGATCAGCTGGACCCTTAACAAATCCTATCAGGACACAATCAGGTCGGCACGGTGCATAAGGAATGATTGTGTGTGCACACCCCACATGTGTAGGCTCCCCACGGTGCATAAGGAATTTCTCAGATGGGGCCCACTTGATCATATATGTGGCATCATACAAAGGCTTACTTTCCTTTTTTAATTGATTCTAGTTTCCTGTTTCTGCATCCAATCATAATGAGAAATCCAAACGGTCATAGTATTGATTGATGAAAGGTAATCATTAATTTCAGCCATTCCAAGTATTACCTACTCTTCTATCTTCTTAACACCCACTATATCACCAAGTTTTGATCCTGCAAGCTCTCAAAACTGTTGGTGTGATTTGTTCTGACTCTGTTTTTCATGAATTTCCCTAACAAGAGCAGATCCTTTGGGTGATATTATAGCCATATCAGATGTGGGATCTTTCAACGGCATTATAGGCTCTGCCTACTTTGTAAAAACAACCCTGCCATCCAGGAAAGGAGGCTTTGTATCTGTGGGAGAAAAGATAGTAAACATGTTTAGGTAGAAGGCCCAATGAAACAAGTCCATTCAATTTTTTTTTATCAAAGGCATTTAATGTGTCAAGAATCATAGACAAACAAGATATGTGCCCAAGTACAAAACAGAAATTGAAACATGCGTGTGTTAGACAGTTACACAAAAGGAAGCCTCACACCATCAATTGAAGCTCATGCAACTCATTTTACGTGAGTTTTGGAAACTTCACACCATCAATTGAAGCTCATGCAATAAATTACATTTAGTGAAAGTCTTGTGGAACAGGTAATTCACCTTTTTACTTTAATATTTTACACTGTGTACTTCAATGATGATGATGATGATTATAATATTTTGGTAGAGAGTTGACCAAGAATGTTCACTTCTGACTGCCTTCGAGCTTGCCAGACAAGTATTACTTTGCCTTTGGGATAGATTGGACCATTTGAATGAGGAGCCACTTTAGAACAGGATGAAAATAGCAATTGCCCCATTTTTGGGGAAGCTCCCACTTTAAATTGAAAATGGAAATTTGTCTGAGAAGGGTAGAAACCCCCATTCCACTTCAAAAGGAGTGGAGAAAGTCTATCAAACTGGCTCCAATTTTCCTCTATTAGAAGAAACAAACAAAGGCCATTCCACTCTATACGATGTAGTAACTTCATATGCATCCTAAATCTGCCTTCCTACCATGTATTTAATGATCAGATTTTGTCATGTTGCATTAAGTTCCTTTGCTATTTTGTTCATGTTTTTGTGTTTTTCTTTTATGCACATCTTATATTTTTTGTTCCCATGAATTAAAATGGTTAGAATTCTCTGCTATGTTGGTGCAGGCTGTTGCCATGTTCAAGGTTATGAAGAATGAATCCCCTCCTATACCAGATACATTGGCCCCTGAGGGTAAGAATTTCATGCAGTTCTACTTACGGAGGAATCCGGCAGAGAGGCCGTCAGCAAGCATGCTGCTCGAGCATCCCTTTACTTTTTTTCTTAAAAAATAAAAATAAAATTTAAATGGATAAAACTCATGTCAAATTAATCAATGCATAATTGAGAAAGAGTGGAGCATATAAGATACCTGACAAATGGTCACATCGAAGGAAAATGCTTTTCCTTTTCCATTGTTTCACATATGATGTAATCTCTTTTATGCAAACATAGTCTAAGATCAAAGTGAGGGTCATTTGCTGTTGGCTCATTTTCCTTCGTCCCTAATTGTTTGTTCTGTTTTGTAGGCTTGTTAATAAAATTCAGTTATCTTTCTGAAAAGAGAAAGATCAAAAGCGATCATGTGCCAATTCTTTTTTTATTTTTATTTTTATTTTTTATTTTGTTATGATACAACAGTCTTTTTCCAATCTAGCTTAGAGTTATGTATTAGAAAAGTTAGCAACCTGTTGATATTGTGGTACACAATTACTACAACTAGTACAACTGACAAATGAATTTTAAGTTGTGTGCCAATTTCATATTTCTCACAATCCTTTCTCACTTATTTGTTGAAAGAAGCCCTGTAAGTGCTATGATTTCATATCCCTTTAGTTGTCAAATTTTGTGGTGCCAAAACCTATATCTATGTCTTGTATATTTTGTGTTTTATGTTTGAAGACTAGTCATTGCAATCAAGACATATCAAGACATCACATTTCAAGACAAGATCTTAAATGAAGAAAGTTTTCAAGTCTATGATGAAGAAATCAAGAATAGAAGTTTTCAAGGTTGCATGTTCAAGATTTGATCAAGTTCAAGTTTACTAGAAGACTTTGTCAAGTCAAGATCAAGCTCATGAAGGCCTACTACAAGTTTTGTATATTCACAAACTTCTCTTAAGGGTCATATGAGAGAACAGACTTTTAATGTCCATCTCACTTTTAAGGTTTATTTGACCTTAGATTGACCTTAGGATGGGCTTTACTGTAGGTCATTCCGGATACATAACTCATATATTTTAATATGCTTGTTTGGAGTGTTCTAAGACCAGTCCTAGGGACTTCAAGACCAGTCCTAGCTTTGCTACGACCAGTCTTAAGTTTTTCAGGACCAGTCCTGGGTAGTTAAAGATTTTTGAATCTTTCTGGCTGTCCACGACCAGTCCTGGACATCCTACGACCAGTCCTGGAAGTTCTACGACTCATACTTTGACCGGTCATAGCCCTACGACTCAAACTCCAGCAACCGTTTTTGGGGTCCTACGACCGGTCGTAGGTGATCCATGACCAGTCGTAGGTGACCCAGGACCGGTCGTAGAGCACCCAGGACCGGTCGTGGAACTGAAAATCTTATCCCGCGGAAATCTTTCGAAAATCTTTGATGCTACGACCAGTCCTAGGATCCTAAGACCAGTCGTAGACGGGATTTTTCAGACTATAAATAGAGCATGAACTTCAGAGTTTTAGCACTTCAAATCAATTCTATTCAAGCATTCTTTAGGCTATTCTCTGAGATAAGTTTTTGTTTATTTTAAGCTACATTGTGCTTATTTAATAGTCCTTTTGCTAGCTTATTTTTATTTGATTTTGATGTAGATTCCAATCTTATTAGAAAAGGGGAATTTCTGATATTCCTTCTTCTTGGATTCAAAATCAAATAGATCTAGCCCGTTTGATCTAAAAACAATTAGACTTAGAACCATTCTTAAAGTGAGTATTGGACTTTGAACGTCGAATCAAACTTCTACTCCGATTGGTTCTACCGGGCTTCTTCAAAAGGTGATTCAGGTATTTTACATGTTTTGTAATTTACTTTCTCTGGTTTTTGTTTGAGATCGCCAGAAAAATCTCATTATAGTGGTTATCTGAGGAGAGCCAGAAAACTCAGATTGTGGGGTGTTTGGATTGTGTAAGCCCGAGATCAAAGACATAATTGTGAAGGTTTTAGGTGAACCTGTGAAACCTATTTTGATAGTGCATGCTAATATCTCTTGTGTGAGGATATTAGGAGTGGAGTAGCAATCTGTGTGGCTGTTGGATAACAGTTAGTGTACACATAGGCGAACCACTATATATCGTTGTGTTGTGGATGTACTTCATTCTTTCATTCCTTTATTCATTCAGTTTTGTGGTTTGTGTTTGTGGATGAATGTTGTAATCACTTCAAGCAAGTGTGGATGAATGTTGTAATAACTTAGGATTTATTTTTCGCAAGTTATTTTGATTTCATTACTTATTATTCCTCTTTGGTTTGTGATACTAAGGACGTTTTAGAAATAAGGTTGTCCTACCTTAAACCTCTGGTTTTTGGTGTAAGGTTGTCCTTAGAACTGATAAAGTATCAATCTCTTTATTTTAGGCTATTGTGATTGTTTTATATTCAGCATTGTGCTTTAAATCTTTTATTATTTCGCTGTTATTAGTTTTATTTGGCATTGCCCTATTCACCCCCCCTCTAGGGCATATAGCTAGGCCCTTTCAAGCCCATACGATATGTTTCATATTTAACTATCCAATAATGTTCATCAATCCCATTAGTATAAATTCAAGCATAAATTCTAGTTCACGATACCCATAATTTGTATAGTTTAATTTGATAGAAAATATGATTTATATACTCGCTACTGTATGATGTTCATGAACAAGATGTCCCTCTTAACAAATGTAGTATTATTTTTACAAAAAGAAAAAAATGGAATGAAAATAAAAGAAAAAAGATATTGTTATTTTTTTAGTTGCTGCTATTTATACTCTGAATCATTGCAAAAAGGTCTTAGAGGGTTGATGCTTGACATGTACGACTTCAACTGATGTCGAGTATTATACATCCAGTTTGAGAAGATTTGAACCCATGACATGGAAATTTTAGTACAATGATTCGGATGTTCCTTGAGAACTTATGTATATGTGAGCAATATTGGGACATTGATGGCATGGATGTTGGAATTTTGAAGAGGAACAATGAATGTCCAGTGAAAGTGCATCTGAGAGCAAGAAAAAATGGGAATGCGTCATAATGGCAGCACACCTCTATGCTTGGCAGCAAATATACTTATATTAGAACTACATTTACTTGGAGGTGTTGACTATATCTTCTTGCTCTAGGCTTCATATTTAGCTTATATTAGATCTCATCTGTTAGGAGTTAGATTTTATCGTTTGTTGTCTGCTATTAGAAGCTTCTGGACTTCAGGTTTTGGAATACTGAAACATTGTGTTTGGAGTCTTAAAAGCATCAGTTTAACTAAATTGCAGACATAAATGTGTTGCTTTCAGTTTCATATGTTTATCTCATAGTTTACAATACCATGTTTTTCACCAACATTCATTTACCATGTGTGTTTTCCTTATTTCAAATGCTTCTATTGCTTCATTTTTCTTACATTCTGCCTTTTGGTTTTCCATTTGGGATTGTTTCCGTTCTGCATGTGAGTGTATAACAATGCACCCCAAATGCAATTAACTATAATATGATGTGAATGCAATTGACTCTAGTCTAATTTTTTTTCCCATTTCCAATAATGACAATTTGAATGCATTTAAAATGGTAGGAGAACTAGTATGCTATGGTAGATGCTTGCTACCCTCAGTCAGTATGTTACCATCGCACTCACTTTGAGTGTTTCAAAGTTATGTTGTTTTCATAATTAAAGACAATTGTGAAGCATCCACTTCTTTTTTTTTTTTTTTTTCTTTAGTTGTATTCAAGATTTTGATATGTGATTTTTCCCTAAATTGACTTCTGTAGGGATGGAGATATATTTAGTTTTGTCCATGTAAATCTAATGGTTCATAGCCATTGTAATTAGAATGCTTCTGTAGGGATGGAGATATATTGTCTTTCTTGGAAGGTTAGAAGCCATATTGTAACACCCTGAATTTTTGCCAACCTGGGATTAGATATCCTTAGGCAATGGGTCAACCATAACACCTTGGTAACCTCTCAGAACCCAATTCCAAAGCCAAAGAAATCACTTAGGATTAATTCCTTTAGAAATTAAGTGTAAGTTAGCTAGCGCTACGCTAGAGTAGCTGTGAAATTGTCCCTGATCGCTTTAAATACGTTCTGCACGACCCAAAACTTGTAGAAACAAGGACACTACAATACCCTAAAATCCAGGATCAAACTCTAAACCGGTTTGTTCTCTGGAACCCTTTGAAACTTTGTATTGGATCTGGACCACGCGTCGAAAGTCCGATACCTACAATCTTAGACAGTTATGACCGCTTAGCTGGACTTGACAATCATTTCAAAAATCAAGCCCAACCGACATTCAGAGGATATTTCATTGAGCCTGGAGTAAAGAGAGTGAGAAAGGGTTGGATTTGAAAATTTAAATCCAAATCGGGCACGTCACTTGACGCGTTATTATTAAGCGTTCTGACCGTCAGAATTCAGCCAAATTTCACCCTCGAATTAGGAAAAATTTCTCTTTCATATCATGAGACTTGTGGACCTGATTTAGGTACGATGACCGTTGAACTGAAACTGGACCGCCACTGCGATCTGGGAACTCTACCGGTCTGAAAACTTGATGTGTGCTAGATCCAGTAACCATGAGCTTAAGTCCGACTGCGTTCGGCCAGGGGACCTCCCGAAACACTCTTTTGGATCGAAAAAGTCCCGATTTGATTATAACCCAAGTATACCTTTGTCCCAAGTCTATTTTGGTGAAGTTTTAGACTATATAAGGGCTTGAAACCCTCTCATATCTCTCTCATCTGAATTTTGATTAAACCCTAGAAAGAGAGAGAGAAAAGGTGAGAGATTGTGAGAGAGTTGTGGGAGGAATTTCCTGTCACTTGCAACAGCTATTGCACGTACCGAAGCACCGCACTCCAATCACTTCCCAAGTGATTCCAACGCACTCCTAGGTAAGAAAAACCCTAACCACTTACTGATTTAGGAATTTCTTTGATTCAATAGCGAAGTAGCTTACGTATCTTGTGCATTAGGTCGCCGTTACACCGTTGATGAAGCGTAGACGTTCTATTCCAAACGATACACGTCTAAGGCAAAAGGTGAGGATTTTAGACGCTTTGATTGACTGATTTCAAAGCTTTCAATGTCGTTTAATAGAAGATTATCGACGGCAACGCCGTTTGATATGTACAACATGTTGTCCGTTTTTCGTTTCGTAAACATATGGAAAATATGAGATTTAGGGCATTTTAGCCATTTGTAGGAAATAATGTTTATATCCACATTTTGCTGAAATGTTTGCCATGGCTATTTGTCGTGTTATGATAACAGGAATGCGTGCATGATCGGTTTGGCGAAGAGATTCGCCCAAAAGCACACTTTGAGTCGACATACGCTATGTAGACTAAAGTGTGTAAACTAAGTGTTTGTATAAATGTTTGTATTAGTATGTATTGAGTAAATGGTGTTGTGAATGAGTTTTGAGATTGAATTCTCAAGTAATATGCTGATGTAAATGATTTCCATCATGTTGGCTGCATGTATTGATTTCATTATATGTATGAAATGCATGTATTGGATGATTTGCTTAAGTTGTATATTGTAACATGTGTCAACATGCTTACAATGTTGTATTTCATTTCTGTTACTCACATATGCTTACTGATGTTGATACACAAATGCTTGGGGCTATGATCTAGTCCAGGCAGTCGGTAATGGATCAAATTCGTGGTTGGTTTCTATTTGCCACGAAGGACGCGTCGATGAACACGAGTCCTGTTTTGGGTTGGCGGCGGTGGTTAGGCCACGCGAAGTGTTTTATGCACTTCATGTCGCTCAGCTTGAGATGCGTTCGTACTAGTCGAGCCTGTCAAGTGACTCGATTGGCCATTGTATGTTCACCATGTATGAGTCATAACTGCTTGAACCTAGGGTACTGAACTTACCATTGAAAACCCTGTCAACCATGGTACCTTGATCCATAAAGACTCATGAGTCGGGCATGGTGGTATGGGACACCGTGGTCGAGCTGTCGGCCTACGCTGGGGCGAAAAACCTCCCCGTAGTGACCAGTGAGCACCCTACTCTGAGCAGATTATGGTGATATGGGATACTATATTCTTACTGTCGGCCTACATTGATAAGGTGATGGGAGAGTGGAGCAACGAGTATGAGCAACAGCCTTGACAGCCCTTGCAGCGACCTACAAATATAACATCGTATGAGATTACTAGGAGTGACGACCCTAGACAGGATCTGTGTTGGGATTGATATAAGGAAGGTACCTTAGTTTTCCAATCCTGCTGTATGAAAAGGACTAATAACAACCCGGTAATCATTATCCATATCGCATTGCATGTGCCTAGAAGATGTGGAGCACTGCGGGAAGAAAGTATGACGCAGACGCAGATGGTGCCGCATGAGGGAGTATGTCGGTGAGGGCATCCATCATGTCATTTCATGCTTGCATTAACAACAGTATCTAGGAATGTTTGATTGTTTGCTTTACTATTAATGCGTGATTGATTTGATAACATGTTAATCTTTGATCTATGATTCCATTGAGTTAATTACTCACTCCTACGTTACGGGACGGTGTTCCGGACATCACCAGACCCTTTTGTAATTACAGATGATGGCGCGGCCTGCGAGGCACAACCGGACTTGATGATGAGGAGGAGGATCCCTCCTTTATGCGTGTTCTGATCGACGGGATTACAGGAAGGTTGAGTAGATGCCTTGACACTTATCATTTTATATTTTTGGAGCACTCATGTATATTATTTTCTTTCTATTTTTGGAGTGTACATGTATTTAATTAACCTGGTAACATGTTCACACTCTGGAGACTTACAATCAATTATATATTTTATGTACTTATCGGTCTTTCGCTTGCTAATTTAACTGTCTCTGGAGTATGATATGCTGTTTTGACTTAGTCTCAATCTTTTTTAATGCCATTTTACAGACAACATGCATTTATTATTATCTATGTTGCATAAGTGATGTTCTGGAACTCGGGAGTTGGGTTTCTACCCGACCCCCAATTTTTGGGGTGTTACAGTTGGTATCAGAGCATGTTTGAGATTAAACTGGACCTGGGTTATGGCCACGCGATGTACGCTGTCGCCCCTTTGACTTAGGTGGGTGCGAGAAAAATCTAGAAACACTCCTAGGACTTCAGTTTCGCCAATAGGCGAAGTCTACTCAAATCGATCGTTTTGATCGAGTTCATGACGTATATTTGGTCGCGTGAAGCGACCTAAGTTGCCTCTAGGTCGTTAGTTGGTGGGTTTGGGATGATTCCAGAAGAATTCCAAACCCAAAAATGCAAGTCCTTGGGTTTTGGGGCAACCACAACCCTTAAACTCAATTTTAAGGCTTAAAAAACCCCGTTTCATCCAGTTCCTTCAGAATCCTTCCTCTTACCACCCCATTCTTCAATTTTTTCTAATTATTTTCACACTATACATAAGTCCTAATGTATAAAAGATAGAAAATCATACTTAGACAAAAAATTACTATAAATAGTAAATATAGGTAAGAATTGGACTTTTGGTCATTCCAATTATGTAATATCTTGTAACAAATGGGTTAATTGGATGGATTAGCTTCTCCTACCTCAAAATCATATGCTACATGATATATAAAATTATTCTGGTTTACAAACTGGCTCCGGAACACCATAAATGGAGTTTTGGGCCTCTCTAGGCCAAAATACAATAAACTAGGGTGGGTCCCACACATATTTGGGGTCCCTAGGGTAGGGGGAACCCATCCCACATGACCGGACTAGCCAGATTGAAAGTTGGCCGGTGATGGCATCACCGGTTCGGCGATGCATTGCCGTACAGTGGGCCCCACTTGATCTGAAAATTAGGCCGACACCCTTTTGTGGCTAGGGTACCTCCCCCATGGGTGGTTCGCACCTTTAAACCCCCTAAAACCCATACTCCCTTCACAAAAAATGTCCTCAAGCCCTCCCTTTTTGATTTTCTTGCTGCCTCCATCTCAAATCACGTCTCCAAACCACTCTCAATCCCATTTTCTGCTAAAAACGATCCCACTCCATCGTCCACGGCAGTAGGCAGTCCCCCCTCTCTCCATTTTCGTTGTTTGAAGCTCCCACAACCTCCAATCAAGGCTGAAATCGTGTGAGCTTCCATTCCCATTTAGAATTCTCTTTTTCCTTTGAGAATCCAGCCTTTGAAAGCTTGATTCATCCCTCTATAATGCCTAGATTTGCTTTCATCCATTTGGGCAGCCATTTCTCCCCATTTCCCTCCTTTTCCATGGCTTTGTTGAGGCTATTTTAGCCTTTTTCTCCCTTTCCACCATCCTCCCTCTCATGTCCCTTTTATTTGAGCCTTTACACTCTTTTTGGTCTCAAAATCGTGCAAACCTCAAATCCCATTTCTCCATTTTCTTCGCTTGAGGAGTAGTGAAAATACATGGCCGATAGAGCTCTAATGGGCAACAAGCAGTGTTAAACTAGACAGTATTAAAGAAGGTAAGTCGGGACCGTGGTAGAAGTCCTTTGATAGAATTGGGCATCTATGCTATTGTCCTGTAAATTGTTTGTTTACCATTTTAGAGATTTCTGTGTCTTGTTGTTGTTGGGTCTAGTGAAGTCATTGGTAGAAAGTGTGTTTGTGTTTAGTGGTTTGGGTTTAATATAGCCGAATGCATTCCTGTCATAATTCATGTGGAACTTTATTCCATATATTGTGACATATTTTGTTAAATGAAGTGCATGCTGTTTCGTTCGCTGTAAGGTATTGTCCTTAAATTGGGTGTATCCTATGGTTTTCACTGCCATGTTGTAAATCCCGGGATTAAGCCTACAAAATTAGTTTTTATCCCACCCCACCCTCCTACCAAGCATGCCACTCCCAATCCCAACGTAGGATTAGGAAAGCAGTTTCATTTAATAGAACTTAATGCTACTGGCCATATAGGCCCTTGGCATTTTGGACCTAGAGTTAGTGCTCCTAGATTTGAAAGGTTTGATCATATAGGAAATTCAATTCCATTTAGACATTCTTGACCCTAAATGATAGAACAATTCCCTGTATTAGAAATGGTATGAAACCATTTGGCGTATAAGCTTAGGCTTTGGATTACAGCTAGTGAGTTACAGACTAGTTTATTAGTTACCTTAAGTAGTGTAAAGCCTGTATATGTTAAGGAATAGTAGGTTAGATTTGGTTGGAGTAGAACCTCATTCCTTCGATAGATCCCCTTAATACTTATAGACTTCTTTTATAACCCTTAGGAAAGTTGTTTTAACTTAGAACCATTCACTCTCAGGGAAAACTTATAAAACCCTCAGATTGAACTTAGAATAAACCAGCACACCCATTCGATTTCCCCTTAGAATTGCCTTCCCAAGGATTTATTGCAATCGGGAAAGCGGAGTAAAGGAATTGTATATTAGCGATGTATTCGCAGTTTGAATTGACTTCTTAATCCTGGTTGTTACCAATGAATACAATGCTCTGATCAAGCAGAAGATCGGCATCGACTAGGATTGAGGACTGATACAACATATTTTCTGTCATCGTGAGGCAGAAGGTTTATGTATCCGGCTCAGACCCACTACATAACTTTTCTTCCGTGTTGGCTCGACCATATACAACCAAATTTCTTTACCTTTGGGAAATGTTGAGGACATCTAGCCAATAGAGAGTAGGCTTATTTCTACAACGATAGGTACCAATGTCATAGAACGCATCATTAACAAAGGAAGACCAATGTAGTGAGAGGTTGTTTCCCATTTTATGTCAAGGATAGCCCCTAAGTTGCACCTCGTTCCGATATACGTATCGATACATAGATTCTTGAACATTAAGTAGAACTAAGTTTTAAGGGGGGTAGAACATTTTGAGTCTAATCTAGTTAGTTCAGCCAATGCAACCGTTAGATCAGAGTGGCGCAGCGGAAGCGTGGTTAGCCTCTTCCCCACTGGCCCAGGATCGAAACAGTTGATTTAGGTTATACGTAAGGTTAGGTCATTAATTACAATTTGAACCTTCCTTAGAACGTCAATATAAAAGTCTCTTAAGTACCCATTACCCTTAGCCAATTTCGGGGACAAAATTTAGTTTTAAGAGGGGTAGATTGTAACACCCCGGATTTTTGCCAACCTGGGATTAGACGTCCTTAGGCAATGGGTCAACCATAACACCTTGGTAACCTCTCAGAACCCAATTCCAAAGCCAAAGAAATCACTTAGGATTAATTCCTTTAAAAATTAAGCGTAAGTTAGCTAGCACTACGCTAGAGTAGCTGTGAAATTATCCCTGATCGCTTTAAATATGTTCTGCATGACCCAAAACTTGTAGAAACAAGGACACTACAATACCCTAAAATTCAGGATCAAACTCTAAACCGGTTTGTTCTCTGGAACCCTTTGAAACTTTGTATTGGATCTAGACCAGGCGTCGAAAGTCTGATACCTACAATCTTAGACAGTTATGACCGCTTAGCTGGACTTAACAATCATTTCAAAAATTAAGTCCAACTGACGTTCAGAGGCTATTTCATTGAGCCTGGAGTAAAGAGAGTGAGAAAGGGTTGGATTTGGAAATTTAAATCCAAATCTGGCACGTGACTTGACGCGTTATTATTAAGCGTTCTGACCGTCAAAATTCAGCCAAATTTCACTCTCGGATCTAGAAAAATTTCTCTTTCATATCATGAGACTTGTGGACCTGATTTAGGTACGATGACCGTTGAACTGAAACTGGACCACCACGTGTGATCTGGAAACTTTACCAGACTGAAAACTTGATGTGTGCTAGATCCAGTAACCATGAGCTTAAGTCCGACAGCGTTCGGCCAGGGGACCTCCTGAAACACTCTTTTGGATCGAAAAAGTCCCGATTTGGTTATAACCCAAGTATACCTTTGTCCCAAGTCTGTTTTGGTGAAGTTTTAGACTATATAAGGGCTTGAAACCCTCTCATATCTCTCTCATCCGAATTTTGATTAAACCCTAGAAAGAGAGAGAGAAAAGGTGAGAGATTGTGAGAGAGTTGTGGGAGGAATTTCCTGTCACTTGCACCAGCTATTGCACGTACCGAAGCACCGCACTCCAATCACTTCCCCGGTGATTCCAACACACTCCTAGGTAAGAAAAACCCTAACCACTTACTGATTTAAGGATTCCTTTGATTCAATAGCGAAGTAGCTTATGTATCTTGTGCATTAGGTCGTCGTTACGCCGTTGACGAAGTGTAGACGTTCTATTCGAAACGATACATGTCTAAGGCAAAAGGTGAGGATTTTAGATGCTTTGATTGACTGATTTCAAAGCTTTCAATGTCGTTTAATAGTAGATTATCGATGACAACGCCGTTTGACATGTACAACATGTTGTCCTTTTTTCGTTTCGTAAACGTACGAAAAATATGAGATTTAGGGCATTTTAGTCATTTGTAGGAAATACTGTTTACATCCACATTTTGCTGAAATATTTTCCATGGCTATTTGTCGTGTTATGATATCAGGAATGCGTGCATGATCGGTTTGGCAAAGAGATTCACCCAAAAGCGCACTTTGAGTTGACATACGCTATGTAGACTAAAGTGTATAGACTAAGTGTTTGTATAAATGTTTGTATTAGTATGTATTGAGTAAATGGTGTTGTGAATGAGTTTTGAGATTGAATTCTCAAGTAATATGCTGATGTAAATGATTTCCATCATGTTGGCTATATGTATTGATTTCATTATATGTATGAAATGCATGTATTGGATGATTTGCTTAAGTTGTATGTTATAACATGTGTCAACATGCTTATAATGTTGTATTTCATTTCTGTTACTCACATATGCTTACTGATGTTGATACACAAATGCTTGGGGCTATGACCTAGTCCAGTTAGTCGGTAATGGATCGAATTCATGGTTGGTTTCTATTTGCCACGAAGGACGCGTCGATGAACACGAGTCCTTTTTTGGGTTGGCGGCAGTGGTTAGGCCATGCAAAGTGTTTTATGCACTTCATGTGGCTCAGCTTGAGATGCATTCGTACTAATCGAGCCCGTCAAGTAATCCGACTGGCCATTCTATGTTCATCATGTATGAGTCATAACTTCTTGAACCTAGGTACTGAACTTACCATTAAAAACCCTGTCAACCATGGTACCTTGATCCATAAAGACTCATGAGTCGGGCATGGTGGTATGGGACACCGTGGTCGAGCTGTCGGCCTACGCGAGGGCCACAAACCTCCCTGTAGTGACCAGTGAGCACCCTACTCAGAGCAGATTATGGTGGTATGAGACACTATATTCTTGTTGTCATCCTACATTGATAAGGTGATGGGGGAGTCGAGCAACGAGTACGAGCAACAGCCCTGACAGCCCTTTGTAGTGACCTTGAGTTTATCCTGACACCGCATGGAGGCGATGAGTCCTGATGCAGTCTTAAGGATATAAATAGGCATGTATTGATAAGGTGATAGGGGAGCGGTGCAACGAGTGCGAGCAACAGCCCTGACAGCCCTTGCAGCGACCTACAAATATAACATCGTATGAGATTACTAGGAGTGACGACCCTAGACAGGATCTGTGTTGGGATTGATATAAGGAAGGTACCTTAGTTTTCCAATCCTGCTGTATGAAAAGGACTAATAACAACCCGGTAATCATTATCCATATCGCATTGCATGTGCCTAGAAGATGTGGAGCACTGCGGGAAGAAAGTATGACGCGGACGCAGATGGTGCTGCATGAGGGAGTATGTCGGTGAGGGCATCCATCATGTCATTTCATGCTTGCATTAACAACAGTATCTAGGAATGTTTGATTGTTTGCTTTACTATTAACGCGTGATTGATTTGATAACATGCTAATCTTTTCTCTATGATTCCACTGAGTTAATTACTCACTCCCACGTTACAGGATGGTATTCCGAACACCACCAGACCCTTTTGTAATTGTAGATGATAGCACGGCCTGAAAGGCAGAGCCGGACTTGATGATGATGAGGAGGATCCCTCCTTTATGCGTGTTCTGATCGACGGGATTACAGGGAGGTTGAGTAGATGCCTTGACACTTGTCATTTTATATTTTTGGAGAACTCATGTATATTCTTTTCTTTCCATTTTTAGAGTATACATGTATTTAATTAACCTGGTAACATGTTCACACTCTGGAGACTTACAATCAATTATATATTTTATGTATTTATCAATCTTCCGCTTGCTAATTTAACTGTCTCTGGAGTATGATATGCTGTTTTGGCTTAGTCTCAATCTTGTTTAATGCCATTGTACAGACAACATGCATTTATCATTATTTATGTTGCATAAGTGACGTTCTGGAACTCGGGAGTTGGGTTTCTACCCAACCCCCGATTTTCAGGGTGTTACACATATAGCTGGATTTATAGAGAAATTGGGTATGTAAGGTTGATGGGATTTGTTATGGGTTGTCTTAAGAATGTGAATTTTGTTTTCTATTTTATGTTAATATTCTTGTTTTGGTTTCTTTTCTTATACATTGTTTCAGGGTCATGCTGGGCCTGTTTATTCAACTACATTTAGTCCTCTTGGGGACTTTATTCTCTCTTCTTCTTCGGACTCAACAAGTATGTTTCTTCTCCTGTCATCTTACTTTCTTTTCATCAATCAGGTCCCTAATCTAATGCTTGCCTGTTGCAAGTTTGCTGGTAAAAATTTAGCCGATTAGACCCAAGCACAAACTCAAGCAAATCACTATCTACCTGCTAACTGCAGATAGGGAGAGAACGTTTCTATTTGGGATCCACCAAATATGTATAGGAAGATAGCTCTCAAAATAATGTCCAGGAGCCTCTGCCTTGGTTGAGTAGATTATCTTGTCCAGTAGTGATGCATATCGTCATGGACAAGCATCTCCATACCCCATCTCATGGACTTACCGATTCTATCTCTCCTTTTATGCTATGAGGTTATGCACATAGAGTGTAGAGAATTCTAGAGAAGATTAGTGTATGGATCTCTTGAACATTCTTAAGTTCTCTAATGGCTTCTATAGCCAGAATAGTGTAGAATAGTTTAGAAGATTTCTGGAGTATTCTTAGCCATTGGATGATTGTCATATGGCACCATCCTAGCCATTCATATTCATATCTGTGTGAAGGTAAACATGAATGAGAAGGACTATCAAATAAAGAAGAACAAGTTTTTGCCAAAGATACATGCTGGTACAATACCATTGATGTACGCAATCAGGATGCATGTAGAGTCACCATCTCAGTTTAGCTAATGAAGAAGCAGATTATGAAATACAATGATTGATGGGAGAATTCACATAGTTTTACTTTGCTACATGAGCAAATGTTTCTTGATAGTCCACTTGATACTGTTGGGTGAATTATTGACTTATGTTTGGGTTCATCTTATTTGCAATCAATTTCAGTATTTCCTTTGTGAATAAAAATGAGTTTACACGCCTTTAAATAAGGGAACCAAGCAACAGAAAAGAAATCAGACTCAAACTACAACTAAAAATCCTAGAATCCGCGACTTACTATAAATAGTAAACTTACTATTTATAGACGGTCGTGATGTCTACTAGTGCGCAAGGTTTTCGGCCAAAAATAGTAAGTGTCCTATTTGGCTTTACCAAACCGTTCTCCTAATTATCCTAAGCACTTTTCATGTTGGACACAACTCCTAAAGCCCAACGGATGAAGAGCTATAAGCAAACTAAAACTTACTATTTATAGTAAAAACGAAATTAAAATGGGGAAACGGCCGTCGATCAGGGAGTTTCTCACAAATTCAGGCTATGCAACCTGGCATAGCAGGGTTGGTTGGCTAAAGTAGCTCGTTCTATCCCAAATTCATATATTTTACATCAGATAACTCATTCCGGATTGCAAGATACACCCGATCTAAGGTCCAACGGTCCAGATCACTTATGTTGCCGACTGTGCCTTTTTTGATCCATCTTGGCCATGAAATTGTCTGCGACCCTCTCTACATCAGTCCCCTCCACTTGAAAAGAACTTGTCCTTGAGTTCTCCTCCTGCGCTTGTTCATGATACTCGGTCAGGTCCGTGATGTTGAAAGTCCGTGAGATTGCCAGGTCATTTGGAAGATCAACAACATAAGCATTGTCATTGATCTTTCGGATGATCGGTACCGGTCTAATCTTCTTATTTTTCAACTTATTGTATGTTTCGGTTGAAAATCTCTCTTTACGCAGATGGACCATAACGCGGTCGCCCACCTCGATCACTTTTTGTTGCCGGTGCTTGTCCGCTTGTTCCTTGTACTTCTCGTTCGAGGCATGTATCTTGGCTTGCACTTCTGCATGGATGCCCATGATCTTATTTGACATATGTTCTGCTACAACGCTCATGCCTGGGTACTTGGGCAAAGGGACCAAGTCAAGTGTGTGGCGAGGCACTCGTCCGTAGATAATCTGGGACGACGATTTTCCTGTCAAGCGGTTCACCATGTTGTTGAATGCAAACTCTGTTTGAGACAAGGCCAAGTCCCACTGCTTCAGCTTTTCTCCTTCAATACTGCGAAGGAGGTTTCCCAATGTGCGATTCACAACTTGGGTCTGCCCATCAGTCTGTGGGTGGTAAGCACTGCTGAATTGAAGTTGTGTATCGAATCGAGTCCACAAAGTCCACCAAAAGTAGCTAATGAACTTCATGTCACGATCATAAGTAATGGTCTTGGGGACCCCGTGTAGCCGTACAACCTCTCTGAAGAAGAGATTTGCCACGTGTGTTGCGTCGAGGGTCTTCTTGCATGGGATAAAGTGCACCATCTTGGAGAAACAATCAACGACCACGAACACCGAATCCAAGCCGTGTTGTGTTCGTGGAAGACCAAGCACGAAGTCCATTGATAAATCCTCCCAAGGACCATTAGGCACAAGTAACGGGGTGTAGCGTCCCGTATTTTGAGATTGTCCTTTGAAAGTTTGACAAATATGACAACGTTGTACGGTTCTTCCCACATCACGTATTAATTACGGCCAGTAACACCATTCTTCCACAAGAGCTCGCGTCTTGTCTCGCCCAAGGTGTCCACCGAGGCCACTTCCATGTAGCTCCTGAATAATCTGCTCCCTTAGAGAACTTTGGGGGATGCACAATCGATTTTCTTTGAAGAGAAACCCGTCCTGTATATGAAGGTCACTGAGGTGACCTTCTTGGCACTTTATCCAAGAATCCTTGAAATCCTCATCCTCGGCATACAGCTCCTTGAGACAGTCGAAGCTGACCACCTCGTTGCTTATCGTAATAAGTAGTGATGCATGACGGCTAAGTGCATCAGCCACCTTATTTTGTTGTCCTGACTTGTGCTTCAGAACGAACGTAAATTCCTGTAAAAATGTAACCCATCTAGCATGCACACGATTCACATTAGTCTGACTAGTAATAAACTTTAATGCTTGATGGTCAGTGTACAGAATAAACTCTCTTTGAATCAGATAATGTCGCTAATGTCGCAGCGCCTGAACAACTGCGTACAACTCAAGCTCATAAGTCAACCACTTCTTTCATGCTTCGCTGAGCTTCTCGTTATAGAAGGCTATCGGCCTGCCTTCTTGTGATAATACTCCAATTCTGACGTATGAGGCATCACACTAAATCTTAAATAATTTATCAAAATTAGGAAGCACCAAGACTGGTGTTGTAGACAAACGATGCTTGATCTCGTTAAAGCTCTTATCAGCTTTATCGATCCACTGGAAGGGTCCCTTTTTCATGCAATCTGTAATAGGCACGACTATAGTGCTAAAATCTCGCACAAATCGACGATAGAAAGTCGTCAAACCGTGAAAAGTCCTCACCTCATAAATGTTTGTCGGGATCGGCCATTCCTTAATAGCTCACACCTTTTCATCATCCACTCGAATGACTGTGGACATTACAACAAATCCTAGAAATAACAGGCTATTAGTTAAAAAGCTATACTTTTTCAAGTTGAGGTACAACTTGTTATCTTGTAAGACTTGCAGCACCTGCCTGAGATGTTTCTTGTACTCCACCTCATCCTCGCTATATATTAATATATCATCAAAATATACTACCACAAATTGGCCAGTGAATGGTTTTAAAACTTGATTCATCAAACGCATAAAAGTACTTGGTGCGTTCGATAGGCCGAAGGGCATGATCAGCCACTCATACAATCCTTCCTTTATCTTGAATGCCGTTTTCCACTCATCACCGGGTCGGATACGAATCTGATGGTACCCACTCTTTAGATCTATTTTAGAGAACACCTTGGCCCCTCCCAGCATATCGAGCATGTCGTCCAACTGTGGTATTGAAAACTGATATTTGATGGTAATTTTGTTGATTGCTCGGCTGTCGACACACATGCGTCAGATTCCATCCTTTTTTGGCGTTAATAATGCTGGTACAGCACATGGGCTCATGCTCTCTTAATAGACCCTTACGGATCAATTCCTCCACTTGCCCCTGAAGTATCTCACACTCCTTCAAACTCATCCAATAATGAGGGCGATTAGGCAGGCTAGCCCCAGGGATGAGGTCTATGTGATGTTGAATGTCCCTCATGGGGGGTAATCTATCAGGTAAATCTTTAGGATAGACTTCTTTGAATTCGTTTAGCAACAGTTTTAAGTTTGGAGGGATGTTTGAGGGTTCTTCTTCCTCGCCCTTCACCACTGCGGCGTATACCTCGCCGGTTTCCTTGGATACCTCCATGAAATCTCGAATGGTCAAGAGAGAACTCCCCTCCACTTTAGAGGCTTCAGGGTGGTTCTTTGGTGCCATAGGGATAAGGATTATTTTTCGACTATTCTTGACAAATATGTAGACATTGTCTCATCCTCGATGGGTCGCATCACGGTCCGACTGCCAGGGTCGACCGAGTAGCATATGGTAGGCTTCCATGTCAACCACGTCACAAACTATCTGATCCTTATAATGTTTACCAATTGAAAACGAGATAGTACATTGTTTAGTTACCTTAGTCTCATTTACCTTTTTTATCCAGCCAATTAAGTACGGGGAAGGATGTCTCATCGTTAGTAGTTGTAACTTGTCCACCATCACTCTTGAGATGATGTTTTCACTGCTACCACTGTCTATGATCACATCATAGACCTTTTTGCTGACAGTGCATCGGGTACGAAATATATTGTGCCGCTGTGGATGTAATTCCTTTCGCGGGGTATACAGTAGTCGCCTCACAACGAGAGATTTGCCACGATCCTCTCCTGTCACTTCACCGCCACCTGCTATTTCTTCAGTGGTTTGTTCATATTCATCAAAGCCATGATCTTCTTCTGAGGCCTCATCTTCAGTGCCCCCTTCGTTTATATTCAAGTGTGCTGCCGGACGTTGAAGACAAGTGTTTGATAAGTGACCTGGTTGGCCACAGCGGTAACAATTATTCAGAATCCTACTCGGTCCTACTGTTGTGGGTGCTGCCCGTTGAGGTCTAGATGGTCCGCTCCCCGTATCACGGTTTGTGGGTGGAGGAGGTTGAGGACACTCTCCTACTAAATCTTTTCCTTGAGCCAGCACTTGATCCTGTGTGGGACCCGTCATAGGGGGTCGATTTGAAGGATAGAGATGAGTATAAGCTCTTACAAGTTGTGTTTCTGCCCTTCCTACCAATTGAACTTCTTTATCTACGGTCTCGACTGGGTACATCTGAACTCGATCCTGAATTACCGGTCGCAACCTACCTATAAATCGTGCCACCTTCTGTGACTCAGATTCTGACAGATCATTTCGTGTAGCCAATCGGTGAAATTCTTCAGTGTAATCTGTAACAGTTCGATTTTCTTTTCGGTAATTCTGGTATTATTGGAATAAGATCTGCTCATAATCACTGGGGAGAAATCGTGATCGAAGAAGACATCTCATCTGAGGTCAGGATACGATGGACGCCTTGTTTTGGCGGGCTCGTGAGAGTTGTAATTGTTCCCACCATGCAGAAACATCAGATTTTAATTTAAACGCTACCAATTTCACCCTTTTATGATCTGACACATCCATATAATCGAAATATCTCTCTACTTTGGCTAGCCAATTGAGGAAATCTTTGATACATAATAAACCGTTAAAACTAAGAAGCTCGGCCTTACCTCGATAGTCTCTTTCAGCACGATCTAAATAATCACTTTCATGGATTGGTCGTCGGTCAAAATCCTCATTAATGTCCTCGTTGCTGGAATTAGAATCATCTAGTGTAGCCCTACGGTTTGCCACTGGTAGTGCTCTGCGATAATCGGGGTCACGTCGTACAGCAACCACGGGTGGTGGAGCAACCATAGGTGGTGGAGCACCGCCTAGGGCTTGGGGCGGAAGTAGCACATCCGTCAGACGGTCAAAGGTTTCCTGCAGCCCTTGCATGGTCAACTGACTCTCCCGATGGAAAGCTTCCATTCTTTCCGAAAGATAACGAATCCCTGGATCACTGTCCACAGGATTTTGATTCATACCTTCGTTGTTTGCCATCGGCCCGAGGGAAAACCTCGCTCTGATACCGAATTAATGTAGGGATGAACTTGATGAGGTCGATCACCGTCTTCCTCAAGGATAACTACTCCGAATCCACGGATCTTCTCTGGACTCCTCACAGAGACTTCTCGAATCCATGAGGAAAGAAAGTAGGAAAATAGAAATAAATTCTAATAAATTTGAAATTAATTGATGAATGAATAAAAATGAGTTTACACCCCTTTAAATAAGGGAACCAAGAAATAAGAAAGAAATCAGACTCAAACTACAACTAAAACTCCTAGAATCCGCGACTTACTATAAATAGTAAACTTACTATTTATAGACGGTCGTGGTGATGTCTACTAGTGCGCAAGGTTTTCGGCCAAAAATAGTAAGTGTCCTATTTGGCTTCACCAAACCGTTCTCCTAATTATCCTAAGCACTTTTCATGTTGGACACAACTCCCAAAGCCCAACGGATGAAGAGCTATAAGCAAACTAAAACTTACTATTTATAGTAAAAACGAAATTAAAACGGGGAAACAACCGTCGATCAGGGGGTTTCTCACAAATCCAGGCTGCACAACCCAACCTAGCAGGGTTGGTTGGCTAAAGTAGCTCGTTCTATCCCAAATTCATATATTTTACGTCAGATAACTCATTCCGGATTGTAAGATACGCTCGATCTAAGGTTCAACGGTCCGGATCACTTATGTTGCCGACTGTGCCTTTTCTAATCCATCTTGGCCATGAAATTTTCCGCGACCCACTCTACATCACTTTGGGTTCCCCATGTATCAAGATGCATATGTATTGACAAAGATGAAAATTATCTGAAACTATAGCATGATACTGTTTTCCCTTTCAACAATGATTTGCATTATTGTGATAAGTGATAACATGCATTTAAACTTTGTGCCAATGCCTTTCCACTTGGTTTTCCTCACAACGAGAACACATCATATTCTTCTTTTTACTCATTTAGAATCAAAGAGTTCTATAACTCTGTGTAACACCCCGGATTTTGGCCAATCTGGGATTTGACGTCCTTAGACAGTGGGTCAATTAAAACACCTGAAAAATCGCTTAGAACCCGATTCCATAGCCAAAGAAATCACTTAGGGTTAATTCCTTTAGAAACTAAGCATAAGTTAGCTAGCGCAACGCTGGAGTAGCTGGGAAATAGTCCCTGATCACTTTAAATACGTTCTACAAGGCCCAAAGCGAGTGGAACCAATGGTGCTATAATGCTCTAAAGCCTCGGATCAAACTCTAAACCGGTTTGTTCTCGGGACCTCTTTGAAACTTTGTATTGGATCTAGACCGCGCGTCGAAAGTCCGATACCTACCATCTTAGACCGTTATGACCACTTAGCTGGGCTTGGCAATCGTTTCGAAAATCAAGTCCAACTGACATTCTGAGGCTATTTCATTGAGCCTGGAGTGAAGAGAGTGAGAATAGGGTAGAGTTGTAATTTTAAAATTCAAATCTGGCACACAACTTGACGCATCAGTATTGAGCGTTCTGACCGTCAGAATTCAGCCAAATTGTACCCTCGGATCAGGAAAAATTTCTATTTCATATCACGAGATTTGTAGACCTGATCTAGGTGCGATGACCGTTGAACTGAAATTGGACCGCCACGTGCGATCTGGGAACCCTATCGGTCTGAAAACTTGATGCGTGCTAGATCCAGTATGCATGAGCTTAAGTCCGAACGCATCTGGCCAGGGGACCTCCAGAAATGCTCTTTTGGACCGAAACAGCCCCGATTTGGTTACCCCTCAAGTGAACTTTGTTCTTGAGCCTATTTTGGGCATTTTTGAGCTTATAAAAGGGGTTGAAACCCTCACTCCTCTCTCCCATCCGAATTTGCAAAATCCCTAGATTGGGAGAGAGAAAAGGTGAGAGTTTGTGAGAGAAGGTGGGAGAGTTCTTCCTGCCACTTGTGCTACGTGTTGCACGTGTTAAAGCAACGCACCTCTATCGCTTTCTCGGCGACTCCTCCGCTTTCTCATGTAAGAAAATACCCTAGAAGTTGCTGATTTGAGGTTCCTTTCATTTCCTAGCGAAGTAACTAATGGAACTTGTGTATTAGGTTCTCTAATCGCCGTAGACGAAGCGTATACGCTCCGTTCGAACTCACACCCCAAAAAGGAAAAAGGTGCGGATATTAGACGCTTTGATTGACTGTTTTCAAAGCTTTCAATGTCGTTTAATAGTAGATTCTTGACGGCAACGCCGTTTGACATGTACAACATGCTCTCCATTTCCTGTTTCGTAAATTAACGAAGAATATGAGATTTAGGGCATTTTAGTCATTTGTAGGAAGTACAGTTTACATTCATATTTTGCTGATGTGATTGACATGGTTTGTTGTCGCATTAGGAAGTTAGGAATGCGTGCATAATTAGTTTGGTGAAGAGATTCGCCTAAATGCGCACTTCGGGTCGACATACTATATGTAGACTTAAGTGTGTAGTGTAAGTGTTTGTATAAATGCTTGTATTAGTATGTATTGGCTTAAATGGTGATATGGATTAGTGTGAGATTGATTTCTCAATGAATATGTTGATGTGAATGATTTCCTACATGTTAGCCATATGTACGATTTCATTATATGTATGAAATGCATGTGCTTAATGATTCATTTAAGTGGTATGTTATAATATGTGCTTGATGAGTTTCTTATGACTTAGTTGGAGATTGAATTCTCAATTAATACGCTGATGGTGATGATTTCCTATATGTTGGCGATATGTATGATTTCATTATATGTATGAAAGGCATGTGTTTGAAGACTTGCTTAAGTTGTATGTAATGAAATGTGTTAACATGCTCACATGGTTCCATTTCATTTCCATTACCCTTACACAACTACTGATGTGATTCTATGATTGTTTGGGACTATGCCTAGTCCAGGCAGTCGGTAACCGAAAGAATTCGTGGTTAGCTTATCTTGGACACGAAGGACGTGTCGATGAACGTGAGTTGTGTTGGAGTTGGCGGCAGTGGTTAGGCCACGCGAAATGTTTTACGCACTTCATGTCGTTCGACTTGCGATGCGCTCGTGCCAGTCGAGCTCGTCAAGTAACCCGACTGGCCGTTGTATGTTCACCTTGTATGAGTCATAACTGCTTGAACCTAGGGTACTGAACTTACCATTGTAAACCCTGTTAACCATGGTACCTTGATCCATAAAGACTCATGAGCCGGGCATGGTGGTATGGGACACCGTGGTCGAGCTGTCGGCCTACGCTGGGGCCACAAACCTCCCCGTAGTGACCAGTGAGCACCTAGACTCGTGAGCAGATTATGGTGGTATGGGACACTATATTCTAGCTGTCGGCCTACACTGATCAGGCGACGAGCCCTTTGTAGTGACCGCGAGCGTATTCTGAGTCCACGGGAGGCGACGACCCTTCCGTTGCAGTAGAGTACGGTAGGCCTGTATTGATAAGGTGATGGGGGAGCGGTGCAACGAGTGCGAGCAACAGCCCTGGCAGCCCTTGCAGTGACCTACGAAATATACATCGTATGAGATTACTAGGAGTGACGACCCTAGACAGGATCTGTGTTGGGATTGATATAAGGGAAGTACCTTAGTTTCCCAATCCTGCTGTTTGAATGGACTAATAACAACTTGGAATTCATATCACCATAGCATTGCATGTGCCTGGAAGATGTGGAGCACTCTAGGGAGTGTGGCATGCCGCGGTCGTAAGATGTTGCCGCATGAGGGTGATCGTCGGTGAGGGCATACATCACGTCATATCATAATTGCATTAACAACAGTATTAGGATTGTTTGATTTACTGCGTTACTATTATCGCATGATTGATTTGATAACATGTTAATCTTTGCTCTATTATTCCACTGAGTTAGCTACTCACTCCCACGTTACGGGACGGTGTTCCGGACACCCACCAGACCTTTTTGTGATTGCAGATGATGGCGCGGCCTGTGAGGCAGAGCCGGACTTGATGATGATGAGGAGGATCCCTCCTTTATGCGTGTTCTGATCGACGGGATTACAGGGAGGTTGATTAGATACTTTGACATTTGTCATTTTATATTTTTAGCGCACTCATGTATATTCGTTTCATCTACTTTTGGGGTATACATGTATGTGTATAACCTGGTAACATGTTCACACTCTGGAGACATACAACAGTTTATATATGTTATACATACTATTACAAACTTTCGCTGGTTAATTTAACTGTCTCTGGAGTATGATATGCGGTTCTAGCTTAATCTCACTCATGTTTAATACATTATCACAGACAACATTCAATCATACATATCTATGTTGCATAAATAACATTTTGGAACTCGGGAGTTGGGTTTTTACTCGACCCCCCGATTTTCGGGATGTTACAGATGGTATCAGAGCATGATTTGGATTAAACCGGGCCTGGGTTATGGTCACGCGACGTACGCTGTCGCTTCCTTTGACTTAGGTGGGTGCGAGAAGGCTCTAAAAACACTTTTAGGATCCCAGGTTCGCCAATAGGCGAAGCCTATTCATTTCAATCGCGTGATCGAGTCCGTATCGCATCTAGGGTCGCGTAGAGCAACCCGAATAGCTCCTAGGTTGTAGGTAAGTGGGTTGAGCTATTCTTTGAACAATTCTAAACCGTTAATGTGAATCCTTGGGCCGTGGGACAACCACGACTCTTGTATTCAATCGCTAGGGCTTAAAAACCCCGTTTCACCGAAAATCTTCGAAATTCTTCCTCTCACCACCCCAATCTTCAATTATTTCTTATCCATTTCATGTTAGGCATCAATCCTAATGTGAAAATAACATAAAATCCTACTTTCACAAAATTTTACAGTGAATAGTAAAATTTCGTGAAAAATGGCCATAAGGCCATTCTAACTTCACTTTCTTTAGCAACTAGATGGATGTACTAGATCCTTCTACCCCAAAATCATATGCTGCATGATATGGTTTTGTATTCTGGATTGAAGATTGGACCCGAAAAGCCTCGAATGGATGTTACAAATGTATTGGCCTCCCTAGGGCAATCTACAATGAACTAGAGTGTGAACCATACCTTTTTGGAATCCCTAGGGTAAGGGGAATCCATCCCATATGGCCTCAGTGGCCAGTTTGCAACTTCACCGGCGATGCCATCGCCGGTCAAACTTGTCGGATGGGCTTGATCTTTGGGCTGGAGGAGTTTGGGGGCTAGGGTAGTCCCCTGGTATGCGGTCCGTACCTTGAAACTCTCTAAAAGATGTACTTCCTTCACAAAAGTCCTCTTCCCTAGCCCCATTTTCGTTTTCTTGCTGCCCTAACCCAAAACCGTGGTTCCAAACCACCCCTAGATCCATTCCCTGTCAAAAACGACCACCCTCCATCATTCCTTTGAAGTTGGCAGCCCTCCCTCTTGAAGATTTCATCCGTTGGAGCTCCTAAAACCCCCAAATCGCGCTGAATTCGTGAGGTGCTCCATTCCCCTTTTTCGTTTCCATTTCTTTCTAAAAATACATCCTAGGGGAGCTTGAAACATCCCTCTACAATGCCTAGATCTCCCTTTTCTAGTTTGGTTAGCCATTTTCTTGCATTTTCCCCATTTTTCATGGCTATTATTAAGCCGTTTTAGCCTTTTTCTCTCTTTTCACCATCCTCCCTCTCAATCCTATTTCTCCATTTTCTTTGCTTAAGGGATACTGAAAATATATGGCTGAGAGAGCTCTAGTGAGCAACAGACAGTATTAGACTCGACAGGGATAAAGAAGGTAAGTCGGGACTGTGGTAAAGTCCTTTGGTAGAGTTAGGCATCTATGCCTTTGCCCTGTAGATTGTTTGATTTTTGTTTTAAGGATTTCTGTGTTTTGTTGTTGTTAGGTTTAGTGAAGTTACAGGTAGAAACTGTGTTTGTGTTGTGGTTTGGCCTTATCATAGCCGAATTTTGTTGAATGAAATGCATGCCGATTCATTTTGTGGTGAGGTATTGTCCCTAGATTGGGAGTATTATAACTCTCGGGATTCAGCCTACAAATTAGATTTTTATCCCACCCCACCCTCCAACCAAGCATGCCACTCCCTATCCCGCTATGGGACTAGGAATGCGGTTCCATTTAAGACAACTAAGCGCTACCGGCTACATAGGCCCTAGGCGTTTTTGGATCTAGTGTTAGCACTCCTAGATTTGAAGGATCTGACGACATAAGAAATCCAATTCCAGTTAGACAAATCTTGACCCTAAGCGATAGAAGAATTCCCTGTAGTAAAAATGGAATAGAAAGCCATTTACCGTATAATCTTAGGCTTTGGATTATAACTACAGAGTTACAGACTAGGCTACTAGTTGTCTTAGGCAGTGTAAGGCCTATATATGCTAAGGGATAGTAGGTTAGATTTGGTTGGAATGGGACTCCCTTCCTTCGGTAGATTCCTTTATGGCTTATAGACTTCTGTTGTTGCCCATAGGAAGGAACCATACACTCTAAGGGAACATTTATAACTCCCTCAGATTGAACTTAGAATGTACTAGCACACCCCTTAGAATTGCCTTCCCCAAGGACTTATTGCATTCGAGAATGCGGAATAAAGGAACTACATGTAAGCGATGTATTCGCGGTTTGAATCGACTTCTTAATCCTAGTGGTTACCAATAAATCCAATGCTCTGATCAAGCAGAGGATCGGCGTCGACTCGGATTAAGAACTGATACAACGCATTTTCTGTCCTGATTAGACAGAAGGTTCAACGTATCCGGCTTAGACCCACTATACAACCTTTCTTCTGTGATGGCCCAACCATCTACAACTAAACAGGATCACATTGTCTTTGGGAAATGGCGAGGACTTAAAGCCAGTAGAGAATTAGACATCTTGCCACCAACTCATACCTGCCCCTGAATTCAATCATAATAGAGATTAGGCTCATCTCTATGATCATAGGTACCAATGCCATAGAACGCATCATTAGCAAGGAAGACCATATAGAGAAAGGCTGTTTCCATTTTAGGTTAAGGATAGCCCCTAAGTTGCGCCTCGTTCCGATATACGGATCGATGCAAATATTCTTCAACCTTAAGTAAAACCAAGTTTTAAGGGGGGTAGAAGGAATTAAGTCCAATCCAGTTAGATTAGTTAACGCTACCGTTCGATCAAAGTGGCGCAGCGGAAGAGTGGTTGGCCTCTTTCCCACTGGCCCAGGATCGAAACATTTGAGTTAGGTTGTACGTACGGATAGGTTATTAAATAGGATTTGAACCTTCCTTAGAAAAAGTACTCCTTGCCCTTCGCCAATGTCGGGGACGACATTGTGTTTTAAGGGGGGTAGATTGTAACACCCCGGATTTTGGCCAATCTGGGATTTGACGTCCTTAGACAGTGGGTCAATTAAAACACCTGAAAAATCGCTTAGAACCCGATTCCATAGCCAAAGAAATCACTTAGGGTTAATTCCTTTAGAAACTAAGCATAAGTTAGCTAGCGCAACGCTGGAGTAGCTGGGAAATAGTCCCTGATCACTTTAAATACATTCTACAAGGCCCAAAGCGAGTGGAACCAATGGTGCTATAATGCTCTAAAGCCTCGGATCAAACTCTAAACCGGTTTGTTCTCGGGACCTCTTTGAAACTTTGTATTGGATCTAGACCGCGCGTCGAAAGTCCGATACCTACCATCTTAGACCGTTATGACCACTTAGCTGGGCTTGGCAATCGTTTCGAAAATCAAGTCCAACTGACATTCTGAGGCTATTTCATTGAGCCTGGAGTGAAGAGAGTGAGAATAGGGTAGAGTTGTAATTTTAAAATTCAAATCTGGCACACAACTTGACGCATCAGTATTGAGCGTTCTGACCGTCAGAATTCAGCCAAATTGTACCCTCGGATCAGGAAAAATTTCTATTTCATATCACGAGATTTGTAGACCTGATCTAGGTGCGATGACCGTTGAACTGAAATTGGACCGCCACGTGCGATCTGGGAACCCTATCGGTCTGAAAACTTGATGCGTGCTAGATCCAGTATGCATGAGCTTAAGTCCGACCGCATCTGGCCAGGGGACCTCCAGAAATGCTCTTTTGGACCGAAACAGCCCCGATTTGGTTACCCCTCAAGTGAACTTTGTTCTTGAGCCTATTTTGGGCATTTTTGAGCTTATAAAAGGGGTTGAAACCCTCACTCCTCTCTCCCATCCGAATTTGCAAAATCCCTAGATTGGGAGAGAGAAAAGGTGAGAGTTTGTGAGAGAAGGTGGGAGAGTTCTTCCTGCCACTTGTGCTACGTGTTGCACGTGTTAAAGCAACGCACCTCTATCGCTTTCTTGGCGACTCCTCCGCTTTCTCATGTAAGAAAATACCCTAGAAGTTGCTGATTTGAGGTTCCTTTCATTTCCTAGCGAAGTAACTAATGGAACTTGTGTATTAGGTTCTCTAATCGCCGTAGACGAAGCGTATACGCTCCGTTCGAACTCACACCCCAAAAAGGAAAAAGGTGCGGATATTAGACTCTTTGATTGACTGTTTTCAAAGCTTTCAATGTCGTTTAATAGTAGATTCTTGACGGCAACGCCGTTTGACATGTACAACATGCTCTCCATTTCCTGTTTCGTAAATTAACGAAGAATATGAGATTTAGGGCATTTTAGTCATTTGTAGGAAGTACAGTTTACATTCATATTTTGCTGATGTGATTGACATGGTTTGTTGTCGCATTAGGAAGTTAGGAATGCGTGCATAATTAGTTTGGTGAAGAGATTCGCCTAAATGCGCACTTCGGGTCGACATACTATATGTAGACTTAAGTGTGTAGTGTAAGTGTTTGTATAAATGCTTGTATTAGTATGTATTGGCTTAAATGGTGATATGGATTAGTGTGAGATTGATTTCTCAATGAATATGTTGATGTGAATGATTTCCTACATGTTAGCCATATGTACGATTTCATTATATGTATGAAATGCATGTGCTTAATGATTCATTTAAGTGGTATGTTATAATATGTGCTTGATGAGTTTCTTATGACTTAGTTGGAGATTGAATTCTCAATTAATACGCTGATGGTGATGATTTCCTATATGTTGGCGATATGTATGATTTCATTATATGTATGAAAGGCATGTGTTTGAAGACTTGCTTAAGTTGTATGTAATGACATGTGTTAACATGCTCACATGGTTCCATTTCATTTCCATTACCCTTACACAACTACTGATGTGATTCTATGATTGTTTGGGACTATGCCTAGTCCAGGCAGTCGGTAACCGAAAGAATTCGTGGTTAGCTTATCTTGGACACGAAGGACGTGTCGATGAACGCGAGTCGTGTTGGAGTTGGCGGCAGTGGTTAGGCCACGCGAAATGTTTTACGCACTTCATGTCATTCGACTTGCGATGCGCTCGTGCCAGTCGAGCTCGTCAAGTAACCCGACTGGCCGTTGTATGTTCACCTTGTATGAGTCATAACTGCTTGAACCTAGGGTACTGAACTTACCATTGTAAACCCTGTTAACCATGGTACCTTGATCCATAAAGACTCATGAGCCGGGCATGGTGGTATGGGACACCGTGGTCGAGCTGTCGGCCTACGCTGGGGCCACAAACCTCCCCGTAGTGACCAGTGAGCACCTAGACTCGTGAGCAGATTATGGTGGTATGGGACACTATATTCTAGCTGTCGGCCTACACTGATCAGGCGACGAGCCCTTTGTAGTGACCGCGAGCGTATTCTGAGTCCACGGGAGGCGACGACCCTTCCGTTGCAGTAGAGTACGGTAGGCCTGTATTGATAAGGTGATGGGGGAGCGGTGCAACGAGTGCGAGCAACAGCCCTGGCAGCCCTTGCAGTGACCTACGAAATATACATCGTATGAGATTACTAGGAGTGACGACCCTAGACAGGATCTGTGTTGGGATTGATATAAGGGAAGTACCTTAGTTTCCCAATCCTGCTGTTTGAATGGACTAATAACAACTTGGAATTCATATCACCATAGCATTGCATGTGCCTGGAAGACGTGGAGCACTCTAGGGAGTGTGGCATGCCGCGGTCGTAAGATGTTGCCGCATGAGGGTGATCGTCAGTGAGGGCGTACATCACGTCATATCATAATTGCATTAACAACAGTATTAGGATTGTTTGATTTACTGCGTTACTATTATCGCATGATTGATTTGATAACATGTTAATCTTTGCTCTATTATTCCACTGAGTTAGCTACTCACTCCCACGTTACGGGACGGTGTTCCGGACACCCACCAGACCTTTTTGTGATTGCAGATGATGGCGCGGCCTGTGAGGCAGAGCCGGACTTGATGATGATGAGGAGGATCCCTCCTTTATGCGTGTTCTGATCGACGGGATTACAGGGAGGTTGATTAGATACTTTGACATTTGTCATTTTATATTTTTAGCGCACTCATGTATATTCGTTTCATCTACTTTTGGGGTATACATGTATGTGTATAACCTGGTAACATGTTCACACTCTGGAGACATACAACAGTTTATATATGTTATACATACTATTACAAACTTCCGCTGGTTAATTTAACTGTCTCTTGAGTATGATATGCGGTTCTAGCTTAATCTCACTCATGTTTAATACATTATCACAGACAACATTCAATCATACATATCTATGTTGCATAAATAACATTTTGGAACTCGGGAGTTGGGTTTTTGCTCGACCCCCCGATTTTCGGGATGTTACACTCTGGGGCTTAACTATCCAGTTTATTTTTATGTTTCTGAACTGCATGCTCTCTCTATGTGCAGCAGCTAACACATCAAAGAAACCGTATAGACTATCCATCTAAGAGTATAAGCTATTAATCTGTTCACTGATGGCTGAGAGGGCTTGTGTGAAGCAGCTTCAAAAGGAATATAGAGCACTATGCAAGGTATGTCTTATTGTAGAGTCTTCTTTAATTTTCCACTCACCTGGCATTCAATAGCATGCACATGTATTCTTTGAAACATATCTTCAACTTCATTTCCACAAATGATTTACATGCTTATGAGTTTAGCTTTTCACTTTGAACACAATTTATGAAATATAATTACAACGTCTCTCTAATTTGTTTTCATGAGCCTTTTGCTGATGCTTCCATTAACGAATTGCAGTGTTTTTGTCAATGGAAGCATCATGGGCATACATGTAACAGGTAACAGGACACTTCAGACTAATACAAGTCAGGCTCAAATCATGGGGGCCCATCTTTAGACGAGGCAGGGCCTCAAATTAAGATTGTTTGGGAAATTGTAAGTTTTAACATTTGACTAATGAAAATTTATTCTTTCAATGTGTTTCATTCTTTAATTTTCATTGTGTAGTCTATTTGGTTGGTTAATTGTTCCAATGCAAACCAGTAATATGCAGAATTCCACTTGTCATTTTGTCTTTTGATATTACATTCTTCAACTCCAGTTGTGTGCCATGCAATTTTGATTGGATTAAAACATGGAATCCAGTTGATCAGCCAAGCATAAGGAAAAGAATCCTAAAATGGGTTTTTGGAAAAATTGAAATCAGAGATTCACCAGCTAAAAATAAGTAAAATTAACTGAATTTCTACAATTTAAAAAGGCATACAGAAAATTAAACAATATTTTTGTGAATTCAAATTCCTCATGTTTGAAGTAGCCTTGGATTCAAGCATGGCTTAAACTGAAATTCCTTCAATGCAAAAGTAAATTCCATGCTTTAAGTCTTTCAATTACAAGATTGGGAATTATGTTGAGGTCTACAAATATAAAAATCATCATGACTGTTATAGATGCATAGCAGGGTAGCAGTTGGTTTGGGTGAAGGAAACTTGGATTGGAATCCCAACCATTTTTGTGTGTAGTTCACTCCAACCTCTGGTTCAACCATGTCTGAGCCGCTGTAGCTGTTCCAACCCAGAAATCTACTTAGATGTAAATTTTAAAAATAATAGGAATTAAAAGTTAATCCACTTTCCAACCCAGAAATCCACATATAAATTTTAAAAATGAAGGTGTATATGAGTTCTGGATTAGTTTAAATCTTTATTTCATGGTTCTCCTCAGGATGTTTCTATCTTAGGATTTCTTTACTTGCAGAATTTGGAGAATGGTCACCATGAGAATGAAGAGCCCAACGGCAAAACTGTAGGTTCAATGATTAAATTATTTTATATTATTGTCTAATTGTTTATTTGTGTCCAGTTTTACCTTTTTATGCTGAGGCCTAAGAAAGAGCAATTTCTATATGTGCCACAAAGTGCAACTCTTGCTACCAAGAATAATGCATTATCTGATAGCAAGTTGAGGGCATCCCAGGTTCAGAGACAACATGTATGTGCTCACTAGTATCAGCATTCATCTAATCTGTGTAATTTATTAGTTTCAAAAAGAAAAGATAAAAAGATTTTGTGTAATTTATTATTTGCTTCATGCCTTACCTTTTGAGAAGAGTCTAATTCAATTCAGCCAATGCGATGATCCTCTTTTGTCACAGGAGAGGTTAGATGCTCTTATGAAATGTGTGGTTTTTATTTGTTATTGATTTACTTTTGGTCATATGTACTTGAGGTTTCTGAATTTGTGTGCATTTCTGAAATATTTTACATATTTAAGCATGACATCAGTTTTTGTGCAAATTATGACTAAATATTTATTGTTGCTGACTTTATGATAGGGTGCGATTGACCTACTAATGACTGTGTACAAGGAGTTTGTTCGAATGGGCGGTTACCTGACTAATTCTTTTGAGGTCCTTTGAGCCATTGCATTGCCTTCAAATAATTCAACATTTTGGGTTTTCATAATTGTTGCAATTCTTTCCTAACTTTTGTTAGTCCTACCTTGTCTAATGGCATGGAATTATGCCCCCCTTCCCCCATCTATTTATTGTCTTTTGATTTTTGAATCCATTTCTGACTCATTGTTGTTTGAGGCATCCATGGTTTTTTTTTTTTTTTTTTTTGTGTCTGAGCCTGCTTGGAACTTAGCGTCATTAATATTATGTTAGTACAACAACATGTAGTGAGGAGATGCCTTTTATAATGAGTGTATTTAAATGCACATATGTTAGCTTCAATCTTAACTATGAATGCATCTCCGTGGTTGCATTGCAAAAGGGTAAACTGTGTGCATGCATATTACTAAAATTTTGCATGCTAATAGTTAGGCTGTAACTATTTAAGAAAGAAAATTAATAATTTGGCTGCAATCAATTCTGTGGGATTTGTGGGCCCAAATAGGAAATAGCAGAAATTAGTAAGAAGATGCAGGTGTAGTTGAATCATATTTATAGAGAGAGTAATCAAGTAGATGATTCCCTTGTGAATCTAGCTTGCGATATGTCAGAAGCTAGCTTTTATTTCAAGTACAATCCTTCCATCCTGGGTTCAGAGAATTTTTAATAGTTCCTCAGGATGATTTATGCAGTCATTTGGATGCGTTGAATTGCTAGGTGGAGAACATCATCAATCAGACGTAATTGTGAACTGCCAAAGGTAATACTTGGATCTTTTTCAAGATTTACTGATTTGTCTTCAAATTCTAGTTCAGTGATAATGATGGATCCAGTAATTCTTGTTGGTTGTGTAGTGGGAGGATTCTGTAAGCGAGAAATATCCACACATTGTATATGAAGAACAATCAAAGTGAAATGATGCTAAAGAGGGTGGTGAACAGGTCTCAATTGGAGACTATGGTTCTGATACGCTAGAAGGTCTGTATTGTCATTGATTGGTTGGAACAAACACCACTTAAAAATGAGCCAATCTCATTGGAGTTAATCTTATATGTACAGATTAAAAGTAATTTTGATAATAAACAATCATGATTTCTAATGCATAATTATGATTGAGGGTGTGTTTGGTTACCAAATATCAGGAATTTTCAAATGCACACTCAAATGAGAAGAACTTATTTTTAAGTGGGCACCCAAACAGGATCATAATAAAATCATTTTTCTCTATGATTTTCAAGAGATGAAATCAGTCTTTCATGAGACTAAAGGTCAGGTCCGGTGCATTCAATCAAAGTGGGAGGAGGAACACAAAAGGCTTGGTGAGAAACTGGAAACTTACATAGGTTGATGTTCTTTGGTTAGCAGAAAAAAGAAAAACAAGAGGGAAAAAAAACTTCTAACTTCCTACTTTATTTAAAAGAGAAAAGCTCATTGACCAGTTTTTGCTTTTTGTCACCTCAGAACATAATATCAACGCCCTGGAACAGGCTGCATCTTCCTATCATAGAGTGCTTGAGGAAAATCACACGCTCTTCAATTAAGAACAAGAATTTAAAGGTTATAACCTGACATTTGTAGGATTAAAGGCTATATTGATTTTGTAGGAGCTTTAAAGCCTAACATCGACTTTTCTTTCTTTTCTTTTTTTTTCATTATTGCAGGGTGTATTAGGGACTATTGTAGAGTGAGACCCTTCTTACCAGGGCAAGCGGATGGCCAGACTACTGTAGATTATATTGGAGAAAATGGGAGTATCATGATTGTAAATCCTCTTAAGCATGGTAAAGATGAAAGGAGAGCATTTTCTTTTAACAAAGTGTTCGGAACAAATGTCACACAACGTATGTTCTCTTTCTCAGAGAAGGTTTCTTTTATGAAATAAGGGGATATATACTCCATGATATAATGGGAATTTTTCTGAAATGACTTTCCTTCAATATACCAATGAAAATACCATGCATTTTAGAAATAGTGAAAATACTTTTCTGTCAGAATAGATTCAATAATTGTCATGAAAGCATTTTGGTTTTTGCCTAAATACTAATGTTGATATGTGAGACTTGGAATTTTGTGAGGTTACACCCTTCATAATATTCTTGTAAGAAACAAGAATCAAGCAGTTATTCCAGAAGCAGATATTCTTGTCATTATCTACAGAAATATCCACTACTCTTCAATCTCCATCAAACATACACTTATAAACATACAAGTAATTAGGATAATGTCAAGAAGTAGATCAAATGAGGAATAATTTCTTCCTTTTCTATATATTATCTGGACAGCCAATAGGGGTTGTGCGATTGTAGGTAGGGTTGTCAATGGGTAGGGTCCTATTAGGCCTATTTGAATGCTACTTTTTGACACACACACTCTCTCTCTCCCCTTATGTGCAGGATTTTAATCAATTGTGCCTAAATTTAGGCCTCCCCAGGTGCAGCAGGAAATAAAATAAAGAAATGAGGGCTTCTAGATGATTCCAGGCAGCCTCACAGCTGCATGCTAGTATTTGTGCACAAAACATCTTCTCTCTAGAATAATAAGCAACAAAGAGACCGACCTCCCCATGTTGTTTTTAATGTTTAGCTTTTTTGAGACACAGAAATAGATCTTCTATTTTTTGGCTAATCCTGGGCATAGGTCCTGTTGCATTTAATATTCTTATTCTAGTCTCTGGGCCATACTTCATCCAGCTGTTTATTATCTAGGAAAACTACTACTCATAATCTCTATTTAGGGAGCAATGATTACTTGTAGATATGCTTGTTGGGTTACTGTAGATGGCATTTGAAGCTCATGATGGACAAAAAAGAGGAAGTGCAGAACCTTTTATCATTCATCCTATTGATGTTGCACGAATACTAGGCACCCATCATCCAGTTCCCATCATCCAGACACGAATTCTAGGCACCCATCATGCTATCATCCTGTGGGTATGAAACATTTGAATCTCCATGCATGTCATATGCCATCATATACCTTTCTTCTCTTTTCTTATTCCATATATACTCACCCTGATTTTGCCCATGTCAGTTAGTTCTCATGTGCTCATGGATATGTTCATTTAGCTAATGTTGTGTACATGATGTTTGAAACACTCTTAATTTGTGCATTGTCTTTAACTTACCTGCCTAATTTTTACTCCTACATCGGCTCTGATTTTGCAGCATTGATTCTGATTGGAAGTTTGTTACTGGATTTTGGGAAGGAATTAGAATTTTATAGAGATTATTCTAAGTGTTGTTTATGTATATCTTGTTTTGGGTGTTCTTGCTCCATTTTTTTCAGGATTATTTGGGTAATTTTTGCTGTATGATTCTGTTATCTTGAGAAATCTAATATTTGAAGTAGGACAGAGTCTGAATTTTATAGATTTTTTTATTTTTTATTTTTGGATTCTTTGATGGGTTTGAAAATTTTGAGAATGGCAACTAATTTTTGAATACAACCTGTTTGTTAGATGACTCCTTTCTTTCTACTTCTGGTATTATGGTAGTATAGCTTTTTGTTGTTGTATTACTGAAACTTGGAGGAAAGGGTGCATCTATCCGTAAGGTGGTGTAAATAGTGTAATTGCATGTTTTGTATTAGTGTAAAGGGTGTCTGTAGTTTTTAGGCCATTTTTCTATTTTTGTTTTTATTTTTTGTGTATGATTTGTAATAGAGGATTTCCAAGACTGTTTTCTCAAGTATAGATGGAAAGGCAATTTGTGGCACATGTGCCACCGCCTGGATCAATAAAGAGGAATGACCCATGCGGGGCTAGCCACCAAACATGGAACATCATTAATAGCTTTAACCATCATTGGTTTAAAATGGGGCCACACCCACATTGGTACTTTTCTTCATTGTAGGTGAGTTTGTGTGGTTAGTTGCACTCTTTTCAGGTGATTATGCTATAGTACCAGGCACTGGAAATTCTCCTTGCATCCTGACATTACTCTTGTGGTGAGTGGCACTACACCAAAATCATTTATTAGGAACAACTACTTTTTTTTTTCCTGCGGAACTGTGATTTATGTGGGTCCACTTCCTGTTTACAGAGTTTTCTATCTTTTTGTTAGTTTTTTCTTTCTTCCTTGAAGATATTGATCATGGCCTTTGTGTTTGGGCAGTTAGAAAAGTGGGAAGCTACAAGGAGACTGCAGGTTTTGTGGAATGGGATTGAAATACAGCCATAGTTGTATGTATTGTCATCTAGAAAAAGAAAAAGAGCAACAAAATGAGACTAGACCAAAATGAAACAACAACAACTGGCCAAACACTTTAGCACACTTTTGTGTGGCCACTCTAAATCAGCGGGTCACTTAGTAGAGGCATCTGCACAATTATTCGTGACAGATCACTGTAGTTGGCTTGAAAGAGGCACTTCTCCATCTATACAATTGTTTGTTTTTTCTTTTTAGTTTTTTGAGAGATGGTTAAACCTGTAATTGTGTTGTGTGACATTTTCCTTCTCTTCATAATTGTAATAAAAAAAAATTATATTTAAATATAAATTTTGTTTATTATTTGTTGTATTTGTATTGCATCATTTTTATGTTTCAAATATTTAAAAAATACAGGTTTTGATTGAATTATATATAATAATAATAATTACTGGCATGCTAGGGCCTCTCAAATTCATACAAGGCTTTTAGCGGCGCTTGCGTAGAAAATTATGCACTTTTCCGTGAGAATAAGTGTCTACAAACTACTTTAGCGGCGCTCTAAGTGATTTTTATTGGCTCTTATTCGCGTTGGAAAAACCTGCAATTGGCGGCGCTCAGAAAAGTGCCACGAAAAGTTACCTGGCGCCGTTAATACTTTTAGTGACATACCCAGCGCCGAAAATACAAACGGCGGCGCTTTAGGGAGTTTTAGCGGCGCTTGTGAGCGCCGTGAGAATCCCATTTGTTATAGTGCAACTTTACTATTGCTTGTACCTTCTTCTCATGTGCTATGCATTACCTAGGCCACTATGCATTACTTTCTTCTCATGCCCTTTAGGTTGGCTTTTATTTGATATTTTGTTTGATAGTGGGAATTATATATTTTGTTTGATATTGTCATTTGGAAAAGAATTAGAAGAAATGTTCCCTTTTTGTGTTGAATTTATGGAACCTCTTATTTAAAGTGAAAAGGTTCCCTTAAATGATAAACACCCTTCAATAATGAGGTTGATCTACGTACACGCATCTTTTCTTCAAAAATATTGAGCTATTAATTTTGTTATTCTTCAGGCATTTGATCAAGCACTTTAGGTTGTTTTCTTTCAGTCAACCTTTATGCAGAACCTTCTATTTTATTTCTATATGTGAATATCATTTATTTAGGAGAGCAAGTATAGTACTTCTCAGTTATGCTAAAAGATAATCTAGTTGCCAGTCCTAGGTAGACTAGGGTCCATCTGATGAACAGGTCAACAGTTCTCCACACATGTGCCCAGGTTGTGTGTGTGGGGCACTTGGTTGGAGCATTTGGAGATGCACATGAGGAGAATTCCAAGACTTGTGTCTATTAAAAAAATATGGTGTCTTCTAAGATCGGAAGAATTCTAGACATCTAATCTGAAAAACTTTTTATAGGTTGGTTGGTATGAAAACCCAGAGGAGTGTCCGTTCTTCCCTGATGATTTACCGTCCCCATTGGCTCCTCCTCTCGACCACGCATAGGTAAATTTCTGCTGTATTCAGCTAAAACTTTCCTCATGCCCCCCTATCTGAATCTCATTTGGTGTGAGTCCATCACAGGTGTTGTATCCTAAGCTGCATCTATCAACATAAATAAGACCATATGGAATATGTACATCAACGAGCTGCTGCCGCTATTCATGGCCAAGGGTGATGATGGCAACTATGCATCAATGGCAACATGTGATCTCGCATGTTTGCAGATAAGGATCGGTTGAATTCATCTTATGGGCAGTGTTGATTATATGTGCTAGTTACACAAATGAGACGATTTTAGTATTCGCAGGCTATCTCTAGAAGGATTCATTATGGAATGTATGTTGTCGAAATCAAATTCAGAGATTGCCCACAGAAGTATGGGCCTACTTTCCGTGCTCAGGTCTGCACTTCTTTTCTATTTTGTGTTTTTTGAAGTGAAATGAATAGTTTGAAATTCAGGCCGACTCCTATATATTAGCTTTTCACCATTTGAAAAATGGGGGTTGCTCTTTAAATGTGCACATGTAGAGCTGTGTGGTAGTCCAGACTGTCCAAGATGCTGACCCAACTGTACATAGAGCATAATTGAAAATTTGCACTGAGAAGATAATATTAACCATCTGACTTTTCCCTTCGAATTTGGATCACTCATGATTTTTTTCGAATGATCCATTTATTACCCACTAATTATATGGTTAGGATTGCTTGATCAGTGTGAATTTTAGATATATGCTTCATTCATTGGATTAGGTATATGCTCCATCCACAATGGGACTTCAGAATTTTAATGGTCTGGATAACTGCACCTAAGCACCACTTGTGAGAATGATGAGTTGTCACCATTTTTAAATGGTGCAAAATAAAATGCTATTTGACCCTTGGAAGATGGTATGGATGTTGATAAACAACTGGTTAGATGGTTTTTATTTCTACATTATGCAGTCTTCTATGCTTTTTGTTGGTTCTTTTTTATGTGGAATGATCGAGAAGTATGGTGCAAATGAATTGTATAGGACACCTTGAGAATTCAATCATTGGTCTAAACTGTCCATCTGGTAACTCTAACCATCCAATGGCTGGCCATTTTTCCATCTCTTTTTGAGTAATGAATTTGTTTTTAAGAACATCACATCAAGTTGTTTAACGGGGCTTATCGGATGGATGGTCTAGGTTGATGATTGGACTTTTTTTTTTCAATGATATTTTTTGGCCTGTTAGTTGGATGGTTAGGATTATCCAGTCAGTGTATTTTGGCAATGAATACGCAAAGATTGGGACAGTGAATCAATGGTCCATAAAGTTGATTGAACTGTCAATGAATCTCGCACAACTGGTGTGCCCCACATAACAATTCACATGAAATGTACTGGTTCATTGCCATTCCAACTTCTCTAAAATAAAGCAGTTTTATGTTTGGAGCCCATCATGAATGTCCACCTCTTTTACTTTCTTATTTATTTCAGAATAGGGATGCTCTAATGAAAATGTTGACATTTGAGAAGGTGGAAGAAATGGTGAAGATAAGGGTGGAGAAGAAGGCAAAGGTGTTTGGGCAAGAAGTGAGCCTTGATGACAAAGCTAATAAGGCTAAGTGCTTTTGAATCTACAGAAATGCTCACCTTAGCAGAGAGTTTTAAGTAGGTAAATTCAGTGCCACTTAGATGAAAGCGGGCACTCTTGTTTCTTTTCTTTTTTTTAAAGCATATATCCAATTAAATATTTAGAATTTGGATGATATATTTGATTATGATTTCTTCCTTTTCTATTGTGTAGACTTACCTTCTCAAATAGGTTGGTTCATTAAGAGCTTTGGAGAAATGGGTATGTCTAGTTTTGGATGTGTGCGTTGATTAATACACATCCATAACTAGATATACTAATTTCTCCAAAGCCCTAACGAACCAACTTATTTGAGAAGAAAAAGTCTACACAATAGAAAAGGAAGAAATCAAAATCAAATATATCATCCAAATTCTTAATTATTATTATTTTTTTAATTAATGAGAATCGTCAGCAGTTTTTAGCTACCAAAAATACTGAATCGCCGATGGTTTTTAGTCGTCAAAAACACCGACGGTTTTTAGCCGCTAAGAACATCGACAGTTTTAGCCGCCGAAAACGTCGACGGTTTTAGCCGTCACTCTTACCATCGGAAAGGCTGACGGTTTTAGTTATCGAAAATGCTGATGGTTTTAATCTGTCGGTGAACAACGCCAACGCACTCTTTATCGACGGACCTTGCAACGGCTAAAAGCCGTCGGGGAAGGTCATTGCCGATGGTTTTTAGCCGTCGGTGTTGCCCTGTTTTTTTGTAGTGCTTCTATGGCATCAAAACAATTTTGATGATATCGAAGAAGTAACATGACCCAATGAATCCCTCCAATGATGGAAGTAGTGGCTAAAAATGGAACCATGTCCATAAAAGAAATCACTTGTACTTTTTGAACAACATTTCAGAAAAGTGAAAGTAGTTCAAATGCAAAAGCCTTTAATGTTATTATTTATTCTCTATCACCGAATGAACTCCAAAGAATCATTTCTTGTGATACAGTAAAATAAGCATGTGATATTCTTAAAATGAGATGTGAAGGGGCTAACATTGTTAAAAATTCTAAGATTTAAATCCTCATAACAAAGTTCTCTATACGAAAGTAAATGAAATTGTTAACTCTATGTGGGGTCTTGGTGAAAAGTCCCTGAAAGAAAAGTGTGTGCAAAAATACTACGATCACTTCCTGATAGGTTCAATTCTAATGTCACTACAATTCAAGAATTTAAGGATATCAATGCTATGAAGGTAGAGGAATTAGTTGGATCCCTACAAACTTACGAGCTAAATTTCAAAACTCCTAAGAACAAGTCTATAGCCCTTAAATCTTCTATATCCAAATCTAAATCTAAAGACAGATTCTGAAAATAATGGGAATGAAGATGATATGGCTATGTTGGCTAAAAAATTTTATAAAATTTTCAAAAATAAAAATAGATCAGATTTTTAAAAACCCTTTGACAAAAGAAAAGGAAACTCAAATGTTTGGAAACCAAAATCTAAATACACCAATGCTTCAGCTATTCTAAATTTGGGCATATAGCCTCAAAATGTCCTAAGAAGGATAAATCCAGAAGAAGAGGCATGATTACCACTAGGGATAAATCATTAGAATCTGAATCCAATTCAGAAACTGATGAATCCGACAAAGAAACTAAGAAAGAACAAAAGGCCTTCATAACTATAGCTAGAATCACTTCCCAAGATGATTGCGAAATTTCTGACTATGAAACCTCTGGAAGTGATTATGAAAATGAAGAAGATCTTCAAATTTCTTATGATGCCTTATACGAAGAAAGTTGTAAGATTGTGACCGAAATGAAAATTCAAAAAGAAAACTTTGCTAATATGAAATTAGAACTTGAAAAATCAATTTTGGAAAAATCTCATTTTTGTGAATTTTTTTTTGAGAAAACTAAAACTAGATTTAAGTCTGAAAATTTCTGAAATTTAAAATATGACAACTGAAATAAGAATTTAAAATTAGAAGTTGCTTCTCTTAAAACTTCAAAAGAGACTTGGATATACACCCAAGGTGACCAGATACTTGAAAAATTATTAATTACATCTCAATGAAGTAGCGACAAATCTGGCTTGGGATATATCAAGAATTGTATAGAAAAATCTAAAACTTCTGCTTCCATATTTATAAAAGGCGAATCTTCAAAATCAAAATTAAAAACTACAAAGGAAGTAAAGAAGAATGAAAAACCTTTTCAAAAAACTTCTAATCCAAAAACTAAGGCCAACTATCATAAATATCAAAGGAAAAATAATAATCCTCCTCTAGTAGATAAGATAATGGACTTAAAGAGCTCTTGAAATCCAACTCTACAAATAACAAAGTAAGTAGAAACAAGAAAAACTTTTATTCTCAAACACATCGAATAGTAAGAGATCCTCCTAAACCCAAAACCATATTAAAATGGGTTCCAAAAGATAAGTGTCTTCTTATCTACGAAAATTTCAAAGCAAGTAGCCTTTCAAGATGGTACCTAGATAGTGAATTTCTAGACATATGACAGGTGATAAGGTGATACTATCGGACATCAATCAAATCGATAGCGGGTCAGTAACATTTGGAGATGGTAGCAACTGCAAAATCATCGAAAGAGGAAACGTAAAACTTCCTAACCTACCTATTTTTTTAAGATGTCTTATATGTTGAAGGTTTAAAACATAATTTTCTATATCTCAAATCTGTGATAATAATCATAATGTTAAATTTTTAGATCATGGATGTGAATAATTAATAACTAAGGTCATATAATATTAAATGGTTGAAGAACCTCTAAAAATTGCTATATTATTGATGAATCTTGTTCTTCAAATCACTCTTGCTACATGTTCCAAACAGACAAAACTGAATTGTGGCATCTGAAATTGTGATTTATACCATTGATACTAAAGAATGAATATGAGAGAAGGTCCTAGAGGGGGGTGAATAAGTCTTTTCAATTATTTTTGCCTATTTAAAATACTGATTGCCTAACTTAAATAATCATTTAGTTTAAATCAAGTAAGGCAATATAACTCTAATGGCTTCCAAGCCAGTTAGAGGTTCCAATCACAAGGGACATTAAAGATATAAAGATATAACAACTAGCCTAGTGTTGTGAGCTTGTGTGTGGAATGTGCTTCTTATCAATTAATAACATTCATTCAATCATGTATGAGAATTTAAAACATTCATGCATATATAAGTATGATTAAACAGATGCACAAATGACAATTCCAAACACAAGCATGTATAGTGGTTCGGCTATGTGTCTACTCCACTCCCGGCATCCACACTCAATCCCAGAATGCACGGAATTTCACTATTAATGGTTTTAAAATAGGTTCACCAATAACCTTTATAGTCCTACACTAAGGACACAAATTTATGCTCACCTCAAGAGCAAAAGTCTTACACTAAGAACCCACGTTTAGGCCCAACAACCATGGTCCCACACTAGGCACCTCTGTTTAGGCCCATTGGCCAAGGTCCCACACAAAAAACTACGTTTAGGCCCACTATTCACAACCCCAAGTATAGGGTCGCGATGTAGTAATAATCTCGGTGAGACTGAGGTCGAATCCGTAGGGACTAAACTTGTGAGTCTTCTGAAAGTAACTAGAACTATAACTAGAAGAAGATGTAAACCTAAATTTGAAATATTTGAGAAAGTGATTTTAAATAAGGTAATTAAAACTTATAAATTTAAAGGTAGTAACTAGGGTGCCATGGATCTACTTGTAGCAATTAGGGGGCCACCTTGATTAATTTAAGGACACAACTGGAATTAGAGTCATATCATATCCAATTGGTAAGAAGAGATTTGTCAGATCTTTGAACTTCTCATGGATCTAATCATCAATGGATGAGAGTTGTGAGGATTTGAAAGTGATTTCATCACCTAACCATGCTCAGGAGATAAAGCAAATAACAAGATTTACCAATCCCAAAACCAATAATAGGAGAATTGTGAAAGTTAGGAATGATTTCATCATCCTACCATGCCCAAGGGATGATGGTAAACAACAGAATTTTCTAATTTCACAATCTCAATTCAGGAAAAGAAGATATTTAAAGCAATCGCAGATCCATTGTAATTTGAGTCACAATAAACCATTAAACACTAAAAATATTCCTTAATAATTAAAGTAGAACCAAAAGGTTCAACAAGATATGAATCAAAATAAAGCAAACATCTCAATCATGCTACACCTCTTAGCCCTAGCTAAGAGGTTTAGCCAACCATAGATATGATTAAACTAAGAACTCTTAAACAAAACAAAAAGATCAACTAAGGAAGCAGAAGAGACACTCCCGGACGGTGAATCCACCCTTTTCCTCCACTCTTCAAACCCTAGAAGATGCCTAGGAACATCCTAGGGACTCCTATTTATAGTTTTATAACTCAAACTTTCGCACCAAGTTGGAAAAATCTGAAATTCGCCTTAAATTTCTGTAATTCGTGTGATTTATGTGTAACCTTAGAATGGTCGAGGACAACATTCGACTAGTCGAGGGTCATCTTCGACTGGTTAAAGATGACCTGATTTTAGAGGATTTTGTTGCTGGAGTTCTAGTCGAGGGACTAGTCAAGGAAGGCAGATTTTTAGGGTTCCTTTTCTTCACTTCTTATCTTCAATGCTCTTCATTCCTCACTTGATTTTCTTAGATCTTTGGCATGCGAATTCTTCATTTTTGTCTCATAAGATCCATCATTGGCTTTAGTGATTCTTGAGCGTTAAATCCATCCTTTTAGCATCATTTTTAATACATGCTCTTAAATTCACCTTGCAACACAAACATGATTAAAATAGAACATTAAGCATTATCATGTTCATAAAACCAAGTAATAAATAAGGGATAATATGCAATATTTGACCCTCAACATAATCCCCAACCAGCATTTTGCTAGACCCGAGCAAAGTATGCAAAAATTATTTCAAGAACCACAAGACAATTTCCATAAGCTCAAGTGGTTCTAAAGACAATCCATTTCATAGAAAATTAGGATACATTAATATTGAGCAGTATTTCCTCCTAAGCTCTAGCACACGGTAAATCTCATAGTTAAGTACAAAGCATTAATCCTCCAACTAGAATAATCCTAAACATTGAGTTCCATGGGTGCATAATGAAGCCTAGACTTATCAAAGATTCAATTCTCAATTTTCATAATAACATTGATAATCAAAAGAACATTCAAGACAACCAAAACCTAAACTAAAACTTGCCTTACAGTTCATCTTTTTATTCTTCTAGCTTTTAATTTTTCCATCGATGGCTTTCACGTTATGTCAACTTTTTTAAAGATCTTTAATAGGTTTCCGTTTTCGACGACAACTGTTTTTTTTAGCTGAGTGTTTTTTTTTTTGTATATATATATATTTAATTCTTTTCATTGAACATGATGGAAAAATTCTCCAGGTTGGTTCATTGCATGCTTAATAATCACCAACTTAACAATTCAATATCAAATTGACACCTTAATGTGTAAGCTAGATGTAACATGTGAAATCATGACTCAATCAATGTTTAAAACTTCTAATCTTGGATTAATAATTTGAACTTAACTGTGAAATCTAACAAGTAACTGAATCCAAGAGTCATAAATCACCAATATTAAGTATCTTATACTTCTAAATCATGGAAGAACTTAAAAAAATTTCACAATTTTTGCTCAAAGACTAAGAAAATATTGATTAGCTTGCCTAATCCACACCCCCAACCTAAAAACTACATTGTCCTCAATATCAAAGATATAAGCATGCAATGCACATGAGACAACGAAAGTAAAGGAGAAGTTATGAAAAGGTAGTACTTGAAGAAGGAATCTATAGGCTTTTCTAAGGGTCTCAAAGTGAAGATGGGTTAGTAGGAGGACTCAACAGATGATAAACAAACTATCCTAAAATAGTAGAAGAAAACTACCCTAGTCCTATGAAAGCAATAAACTAATCTTAAACAGGAAAGTAAGGAAAAACTACTTAGTCATGCCATAAGGTTCCTCCTCCGGCCAATATCTTGATAAATTTCTCAGTAGGTTTCTCAATAAGATTATCCAAAAGCCCCTTTTGCATTAGGATTGGATGCCATAAAGCATGAATTTCTAGAGAAATTTATGGACTTCAGCATAAGGTTTCCTTTTAATTTCCTGAGGAGTCTAGAGTATATACGATTCACCTATGATAGAAAAATTTTCAATGTTAATATAACGTAGTGAATCAGAGACTACACATTAATGAAATTCAGAAAAAATCTCAGAAAGTGATGTAGTCTCGACACATTCCGAAGTTTCAGACTCTAGTTCAATTTCTAACTCCTCCTCCTTTAATGGTAACATTTAGGATCTATGGAGAGAAGGATTTTAGAATAAGGGTTCTCTCAGTTAGTAATAACTACTGAGATGTTGTCTTGCAAGGCATTCACTACGTCTTGTATCATGGGATCGTTTGAATTTACACAGTGAGATAAGTAATATTCCAAAGAGTTAGAAAATTCAGTTGAGAGTGGCTCATTCTCCACATTGAAGTTTGTGATGATCTGCCTAAGGATTCCATCATTTTTTAAAGTGGATGGATGCATGCTCTCTTGCTCTTACCCTTCACGGATAGAATCAAGATCAATAGGTGAAGCATCGATGTGAAGACTCTGTTCATTGAAGCTTCTTAGTAGAGGTATTAATGTGAAGATTCTGTTTATTGAAGCTTCTTAGTAGAGGCATTGAATCGTCAAAAGTGTACAACTTAGATGGTGGCCTCAATTGGGTGGTTTCAAAATCCAGAGTCATATCGAGCAACTCGTCCATCTCCCAAATCATATCATCATTCAATTCAGGGGAGTGGTTTAAACATACCTCACAAAGGTTGGAAGGTTTAGTTGAAAGTGGTTCATCCTCCACATTTAAATCGGTCATGTCAGATCGGTGGAGTAGATCACTATGGTCGACAACTTCCTGAACCTCTTGATCATTGATATGGGCCAAACTTGAGATTGAATCTAGGGGGATTTGAGCTGTACATGCATTATTGTCATCCCAAGACTCATCATCTTCTAATTCAGTGCAGTACACACATGGAATGAGAGCGCTTTCCTCACATTCTGTTCCTAGATTGGGTTGAGGTTCGAATAAACTAACCTCTTCCTCATCGTTGAAACCAAGCGTGTTATGTGAGTGAAGTGTGTCAGTATTATTATATTTGAAAGACACCCAAATTTCTTGATCATTCCTTTGGACCATCATCAAGATCGACTCTTTGGGAAATTGAATCGTATGCTCATTAACACAATCCAACTCTTCATTCTTAATTTCAATATTTTTCACAAGTGAGTTAGGATCACTTTCCTTGCATTGTGTTTTCGAATTAGGTTGAAGCTGGTATGAACTAGCCTCTTCCTCCTCATTAAGATGTGACTGGCACTCTTGAATGGCAGTTTCAGTTGCCTCGAATGATTTCGTAATACCTGCAATTGATTGTGCGACATATTCATTGAATTATTCTTGAGCACCTATGTATTTCTAAATTGACTCCTCTTGGATTATTTTCGGTTGAGTCTCATAAGTAGGGAATCCAAGGGAGTAGTCATTAAAATCAATTGGTGGTTCATCTCTCCAATGTTGATGTTTCCATCGATTATAGTTATACGGGTCATAGGTGAGACAATCTGATGATTTTTGGTACATATTATCACCCATAATATAATCACGCATTGCTTTCTTCTTATCTGATGGGTGATAATACTTCTCGCTCCCATAATTATGAAAACCCCAACATTCACATATTATTTCCTTAATCCGTGGAGTGTAATTATTCTCCTGCATATAATCACGTAAGGACTTCTTAACTGGTAGAGCATTATATTTTGGTTGGTTCTCAATGATGGTTTTAAAAAAAATTTGAGACATAGGTTGATTTCTATCATAATCATCATACATCCCTTCCCAATATCTCTTATCCATCTCAGCATACCGACTTTCCCACTCATACATGGTTAAACCCTAACTCTGAATATAATCCTTAAAAAAAGAATAAAAGAAAATTTCTACAATAATATGGAAAGCTAGAAATAGAAAGAGAGAGAATTAAAAAGAAGTTACCAAATTAAAAGTTCCGAAATTAACATACTGCAAAACAAAACAAAACAAGTCAGTTTCTAAAAATAAAAATTCTAAAATTAAAAAGTTTCTAAAAACAAAATAGAAAGTTTCTAAAAAGAGTTAGTTTCTAAAATTAAATTAAGAAAATTTCTAAACCTAGAATTAGGAAGCTAAGTTAGTTTCTAAAATAAAACCAAAAAAACCATAATCCTAAAACTAGAAAACAGAAAAACCCTAATCTTAACCTAATTCTAAAACTAGTTAATCTCAGAAAGATGCAACCGTCAATCCCCAGCAACGGCGCCAAAAACTTATTCACAACCCTAAGTGTAGGGTCACGATGTAGTAATAATCTCAGTGAGACTGAGGTCGAATCCACAGGGACTGAACTTGTGCATCTTCTGAAAGTAACTAGAACTAGAACTAGAAGAAGATGTAAACCTAAATCTAAAATATTTGAGAAAGTGATTTTGAATAAGGTAATTAAAACTTATAAATTTAAAGGTGGTAACTAGGGTGACAAGGATCCACTTGTTGCAATTAGGGGGGCACCTTGCTTAATTCAAGGACACAACTGGAATTAGAGTCCTATCTTATCCAATTGGTAAGAAGAGATTTGTCAGATCTCTGAACTTCTCATAGATCTAATCATCAATGGATGAGAGTTGTGAGGATTTGAAAGTTATTCCATCACCTAACCATGCCTAGGAGACAAAGTAAACAATAGAATTTATCAATTTCACAACCAATTATAGGAGAATTATGAAGGTTAGAAAGGATTCCATCATCCTACCATGCCTAAGTGTTGAGGGTCAAATATTGCATATTGGACCACATTTATTACTTAGTTTTATGAACATGATAATACTTAATGTTCTATTTTAATCATGTTTGTGTTGCAAGGTAAATTTAAGAGCTTGGATTGAAAAGGATGATAAAAGTAATGATTTATCGCTCAAAGATCACCAAAGCCAAGGATGTATCTTAGAAGACCAAGAATGAAGCACTCAGATGCCAAAGATCTAAGAAAACCAAGTCAAAAATGAAGAGAATCGAAGTTTTGAAGTGAATTTGAGTAATCCTCAACTAGTCCTAGCTCCTACTCGATTGGTCCTGGCCCAGCTCGACCAGTCGAGGATTCCTTGAATCAAACTCCAGCGATAAAATTATGAAAAATCAGGTCATCCTTGACCCGTTGAAGGTGACCCTCGACCAGTCCTAGGATGTCCTCGACCAGTCCTGGGTTACGCAGCTAAATTTGAAGCGGTTTGCTGATTTTTCCAACTTAGTGTGAAAGTTTAAGTTGCAAAACTATAAATAGGGGTCCCTAAGGCATTCCAAGGCATCTTCTAAGGTTTGTGAAGTCAAGAAAAAGTGTGGAGAAGCCATCACCAAGAGTTTTCCTTCCCTTTCCTTAGTTATTGTTATGCTTTTCTTAAGAGATTTTAGTTCAATCATGTCTATGATTGGCTAAACCTCTTAGCTAGGGCTAAGAGGTAAAGCTTGCAGTGTGATGAGATGTTTTCTATTGCTTTGATTCATGTCTAAGTTGAACTATCTTTGATTCTAGTTTGATATTTAAGAAATACTTTCAGTTTTTAATGGTTTGTTGTGACTCAAATTATAAAATATTTGTGATAGCTTTGAGTATGTTCTTTTCATGTATTAAGATTGTGAAATTAGGAAATCCTGTTGTTCACCATCGTCCCTGGGGCATTGTTGGATGATGGAATCCTTCCTAACTTTCACAATTCTCTCATGTTGGTTGTGAGATTGGTAAATCTTATTGTTTGCATTGTCTCCTGGGCATGGTTTTGTGATGGAATCACTTCTAGTTCTCACACCTCTCATCCATTGAGAACTAGGTCAAAGGAAGTTCAAATTTGGTTTTACTAAGATATCTTCTAATTGGATAAGATGGGACTCTGATTCCAGTTGTATCCTTGAATTAAGCATAGATCTCCCTGATCTCTATAAGTGGATCCTTGGAAACCCTAGTTTCCACCTTTAAATTTATTAGTTCTAATTATTTAATTCACAATCACTCTCTCAAATATTCCAGATTTATATTTTCATCTTCTTCTAGTTCTACTTCTAGTTGCTTTTACAAGACACACAAGTTCAGTCCCTGTGGATTCGACCTCGATCTTACCGAGATTATTACTACATCGTGACCCTACAATTGGGGTTGTGAACAAGTTTTTAGCGCCATTGCCTAGGATTAACGATTACATTTTTCTGAGAATACGCACGAGATTAGTCCTTGTGGATTCGACCTCATTCTCACAGAGATTATTACTACATCGTGACCCTACACCCTACACTTTTTATTTTTAGGTTTAGAAACTTTCATTTTCTCTTTTTAGAAATTTTTTATTTTCTGTTTTTAGAAATTTTCCCTTTTAGAAACTAGTTACTTTCCTAATTTATTTTTAGAAACCAACTCATCTTTTTATTTTTATTTTTTTATAAACATTCTAATTTTAGAATTTCTATTTTTAGAAACTGACTTGTTTTGTTTTATTTTGCAAGATCTTAATTTAGGAACTTCTAATTTGGTAACCTCTTTCTAATTCCCTCTCTCTTTCTATGTCTAGATTTCTATTTCCCTTCTTTCTTTTAGGTTTAGGTTAGAATCTGAAATTGAAGGCTAAGAGTGTTTCATGCCCAAGTGGGTCCGTGACAACACTCAATGTCTTTGGAGTGAAGGAGGATTGGTTGAGTGGTTATGTATCCATTACAGGATTAGACACCACTCGAGATCCTTAGAGTTAATTGAGGTTATGACTGTCACTCAACTAGGAAGACAACCTCAACCTAGGGTTGAGGAAGTCCAAGATGAGAATGAGGTGCATCAAGCACACCCGCCTCGTACTTTATGAGATTATATGCAACCAGTGGGGGTGAGCACACCTTCCTGTATGGTTTTTCTAGAAAATACAGGAAACATGAAAATCAAGCCTGGAGTGATCCAACTCCTTCCAAAGTTCTTTAGACTTGAATCTGAAAGTCCATATCTACACTTGCAAGAAATTGATGAGGTTATAGCCACTTTATACTTTCCTAACATGTCTGAGGACACAATCAGGCCGAAACTCTTTCCTTTCTCCTTGAAAGAGAAAGCTAAGATGTGATTGCACTCACTACATCCATGATTTACTGGCACATGGAATGACATGATGGAGTTCATAAAAAAATTCTTTCCATATGATAAGATGAACACCATCAAAAAGTCGATCATGAACTTCGTCGAGAAGGAAGATGAAACATTCTTTCAATGTTGGGAGTGGTTCAAGGATCTCATCAGTTCATGCCCACAATACAATTTTGAAACGTGGCGCATAACAACTTTCTTCCATGATGAACTGACATCTTCCACGCGCCAATTCATCGAGACGATGTGTAATGAGGAATTCATGAATAAGAATGTCGATAAGGTGTGGGATTACTTTGATAAACTCGCTGAAACCGAACAATCATGGGACATCACCCCAAAACCTAGCACCACATCTAAGCCTACTCAAGCAAGGGAGAGAAGTGGGATATACTTGCTGAAAGAGGATGATGATATAAATGCTAAAGTGGCTAGTCTTGTAAGGAAGGTTGAGGCCATGGAACTTAAGAAGGATGAGGGTAAGGAAACTATTTACGGTATTTGTGCTTGTTACTTCACACAACTGAAAATTACCCAACAATATCTACTTTTCAAGAGGTACTAAATGAGCAATCTAATGCTGTAAATAGTTACCAAAGACCTTTCAGTGGACCCATCTCTAACACTTGGAGAAATCATCCGAACTTTAGTTGGAGGAATGGACAAACTTCTAATTCTCAAGGAATCCCTAACCAATTCTTAAATCAAGGGAAACCTCAAGAGGATCAGGTCTGGAAACATATTCAAAACCAAGAGCTTATCACTCAGGGTATATTACAAACCCTTCATGACCTTTCGAAGGCCATACAAGGGCATGAGATAAAATATTCAATTGGGGAAAAAGGGATTCTTCCAACCCAACCTTTCCCTAGTCCTAAACTGTAATATGATATAAGTGATTCAAGCTCCTAAAATCAAGTGGAGAAAGCTAAGTCTATCACTACTCTTAGGAGTGAGAAGATAATTGACAAATCTATTCCGGTAAGGGCTGAAAAGCCTAAGGACCTGGAAGAGGACAATGATGATAAACATAGCACTACTCCATAAGAGTAAGAACCAGAATTTCAAGGCAAGCCAATTGCCTCATTCCCTCAACGGTTGGTTGTACCAAAATCTCTCTCTAACTCTCAGGACATTCTAGAGGTGTTGAAACAAGTGAAGGTCAATATTCCTGCCATAAAATAAATACCATCATATGCCAAATTTCTAAAAGACTTGTGTACGACTAAAAGACGGCAAAATATTCAAAAGAAAATCTTTTTAACTGAAAAAGTGAGTGTCATCCTAAAGTAAGATATGTCACAGAATTACAAAGATCACAGTAGCCCAACCATCCCTTGTGTAATTGGGAACTACCGGATTGAGCACACACTTCTTGACTTAGGAGCGATCATAAATATGATTCCTTACTCAGTATATGAACAACTAGATTTGGGTGAATTGAAACCCACCCGAACTACATTACAACTTGCCGATCGCTCAATTCGTGTACCGAGAGGGATAATTAAGGATGTGTTAGTCTAGGTTGACAGATTCTATTACCGGTAGATTTTATCGTCCTAGATACTCAACCCGTTATGGACATAAGCACTCAAATTTCTATCATTCTTAGTTGCCCAATCCTTACCACTTCAAACGCAATCATTAATTGTAGGAATGGAGTCATGAGTATGTCTTTTGGAAATATGACATTAGAGTTGAATATCTTTTTCGATACAGGCAGACAGTTATAGGATGATGACGATTTCCACGACATGAACATGATTGACTCTTTTGTGGAAGATAGAACACTTTTGACCTTATCCTCTGACCCTCTAGAGATGTGCATAGCACATTTTCATGATTTTGATGATGATATAATTAGGGAGATGGGTGTTATGCTTGATAATGTGCCTGTACTTAAAGTTAACCAGTGGAGGCCACAATTTGAAGAATTGCCCTAAACTAATGTAGTGCTTCTACCATCTAACCTCAAGGCACTGAAGCTTGAACTAAAACCTTTTCCATCTAATTTGAAATATGTTTATTGAGGTCAAGATGAGACATACCTGATGGTGATTTCTTCCCACCTTGAGCAAGAATAGGAGAGTATGCCCATCTCTATTCTCATTGAGCACAAAGGATCCCTTTGATGGTCAATTACAGCCTTCAAAGGAATTGACCATTTGATATGTATTCACCGCATTCATCTTGAGGATAATGCGAAGACCTCACAACAACCACAATGTAGACTAAATCCAAACATGAAGGAAGTGATTAAGGCCGAGGTTCTTAAGCTATTGGATGTAGGTATCATATACGCAATATCTGATAGCCAATGGGTGAGTCCAACTCAGGCGGTTCCTAAGAAGTCTGGAATTACCATCGTAGTCAATGCCAACAATGAACTCATGCCAATTAGGATAACTACTGGTTGGAGAATGTGCATTGACTATAGGAAGTTGAATACCATCACGAGGAAGGACCACTTTCCTTTATCCTTTATCGATCAAATTTTGGAAAGGCTAACTAGTCACTCTTATTATTGCTTCCTCGGCAGTTATTCTGGCTACAAGCATATCGAGATAGCCCTTAAAGATTAGGAAAAGACTACATATATATGTCCTTACGACACATTTTCTTACCAAAGGATGTCATTCGGGTTATGTAATGCCCCCGCCACTTTTCAGTGATGTATGTTGAGTATTTTTTCTAACATGGTGGGGCAATATTTAGAGGTCTTTATGGTCGAGTTCTCGGTCTTTGGTCCATCCTCCAATTAATGTTTAAAAAATTTGAAAAATGTACTGAAGCGATGTGAGGAAAAAACTTGGTACTGAATTGGGAAAAGTGTTACTTCAAATTTCATAAGGGAATTGTCCTTAGATGCATCATGTCGTCCAAGGAAATTGAGGTAGATAAGGTTAAAATTAATCTTATCTGTAACTTACCTTCACCCAAGAACATACGAGATGTGCAATCCTTCCTAGAACACGCCGAGTTTTACAGAAGATTCATAAAAGACTTTAGTCACCATTCTCATCCTCTATATAATCTACTTCAAATGGATGCACCATACAAGTGGATTGAGCAATGCCAGGAAGCTTTTACGAAGCTCAAGGGCATGTTAACCACTGCACCTATCATGCAACCACCCGACCGGAGCCTTCCTTTTGAACTTATGTGTGACGCGTCTGACTATGCTTTTGGAGTAATTTTAGGCCTGAAAAAGAAAAGAAGCCCTATGTTATTCATTACACAAGTAGAACTCTAAATTCTACCCAAGTGAACTACTCTACTACGAAAAAGGAACTCTTAGTCATAGTGTTCGTTTTAGACAAATTTAGGTCGTACTTGATCGGATCCAAGATTGTCATAATAAGATGGATCCTCCTACTCCAAGAATTTAATTTGGAAACAAAAGATAAAATGTGAGTAGAGAACGTAGAGGCTGACCATATTTCCTGCCTTGATATCTCTGATTCCCTTAAGATGATGCATATAAATGACATGTTCCCTGACGAACAGTTGTTCAAAGTCTTCCATTCAACTTAGTTTTCTAATATTGCTAATTATGTTGCCATAGGTTTCACGCTGGCATATTGGACTGCACAAGATAAGAAAAAATTCTTCGCCAAGGTTCGTAAGTTCTTCTAAGATGATCCATATTTGTTTAAATATTACCCAAAATAAATCTTAAGGAGATGTATGCCAGACAATGAACACCAAAGTGCCATCTCCTTTTGTCATTCTCAGGCTTGTGGTGGTCACTTTTTTGCTAAAAAGACCACGGCCAAAATTCTGCAGTGCGGCTTTTACTGGCCCACATGTTCAAAGACACTCATGAGTTTTGCAAAGCTTGTGAGCATTGTCAGAAATTGGGATCATTGTTGTAAGACACGTATCTTAGTCCGTACCGTTCCGTAGACTTCCGCAGTCTTACCGGTCGAATTCTGCCAACCCTCGACCCTTAACCAATATGTACGCGCGACCCTGGTTCATATACCATCAACCCGTATCAACTCAACCCAAGACCATTACCATAGCGACCGCACCATTGCTGAGGTTCTGATGCCGCGACTTGCGCACCGAGGCGATACCCTGGTCAGGAGATATGGGCCAACGTTTGGTGCGAAGAAAATGCCACACGTTACGAAACCCAAGAGAATCTCTACGAGGTGTCACATCAATGCCATCAATCAATCAAATCTTATCACATCACATGTCAAGTACACATCACCTTTCACCCATACCCAAGCAACCACAAAAGTCCAAAAGTTTCTTACAAGCCCATGCTTTTCTTACAAAAAGGCCACCAAAGTCAAAAGGTGTCTTACACACCCATCTCTCTCCCATCACTCCATCACCCCATCACCTCACATCTCCTTACAACTCTCTCTCTCATTTCTCATTTTCTCAAGCAACCAAAAATCCCACGTATAAGCCTCTCCCCCTCTTCCAAAAAAAAACTTCAAGTGTGGCCCACCTCTCCATCTCAAGATCTCTCATCCTAGCCATCCATTTCTCATCTCCTCCATTGAAATCAAAGCTAAGGAGCTAAGGAACCCATATGAGCAAGAAGATCCAACGGTGGGTGCATGATAATAGTAGTTTTCCTTATTTTTGAGATGGGCCAAGTGAGGCCAACCGATCAATGGTTTGGATCTTACTTGGGACCCTAAGTTGTGGCCGATGGCCCACTTTGATCGTCATGATCATCCATGGTGGGGCCATTCTCCATGGACCCCATCATGATGTTTATTTCATTGCATTATGAAGGTCATCTAGACCATCCATATCGGTGGGGAAAGGATCCCCACCGTTGATTTTCGATTTAGGTGGTTCATGTGTAAAGGGACCCATTTGATTGTATGATTTCTTCAAAGGAGGGCTCATAGTGGCGGAGCCCTCCATCACAAGCGTGTCCCACTCCCTATCTCTCTCTCTCTCTCTTCTTTTCTTTTTCTTTCTTTTGTGATGATGTAGCCTAATGGCCCACTTGGATGGACCCCACCATGAGGCTTATATTCTACCCAAATCATCAAGTGTGGCCCACTTTGTGTGTGATGTATCCACAATGTTTTCCATGAGGTGGCCTACCTAATCAGGGCCCACCTCAATGTATTTTTTTTAAATATCCAACTGTCCAGCGTCTGAGACGCTGGACGTCTGTGCCAAAAATAAATAAATTCAAAAGACGCTTGATTTCTTTAAAGCTTTTGGGGTGGTCCTCTCATAGGCCCCACCTTGGTGTATGTATTAAATCCATGCAGTCCACCTCATTCCCTGGGTCATTTTAGGCGTTGAGCCAAAGAATGAGGTCAATCCGATGATCAGGCGGGCCATACTTTTTAAAACAGTGGTTTTCACCGTTTATAAAACATTTTAAACTTTTCTTCAGGATAAAAATATTCAACATTAGACTTGATGGACTTGTCATAGCCTTTAGAAGCCAATGGACAGGGTGGATCTACTTGATGCGGGCCCTAGATGCGAAAAACTCCAAAAAAAAATGGGTTTTCAATATTATTTTTTAAAATAGCAAAGAGGCAGAGCCTCTGTCTCTGACACAACTGCAGCGGCAGCACGCTGCTGCGTGCAGCAGGTAGGCAGGCAGAGTCCCACGGCTGCTTCCGTTGGCCCCACCATGATGTATATGTATCATCCATGCCGTTCATTTGGTGGGCCGCTCCCTGAAGCGGGTCCCCTCCAAAAATGAGGCTGATCTGACGCTCGGGTGGCCCACGCTGTAGAAAACAGTGTGGTTGAATGTCTACCATTGGAACCCTACTATGGGCCACGGAAGTTTTAGATTAATATGAAATTTATTTTTTTCTCTTCGTCCAGGTATATGTGACCGTATTGAACGGATTGGATGGAAGATAAATATTACGGTGGGCCCCACATGGGACCCATAATGATGCAAGTGTTTTATTCGCACCGTCCACAGTCGTGGACGGTGGATGGTGGGCTGTGCACGGTGGAACCCACCGTGATTCACGTGATCTGTCCACGCCGTCCACCCCTGGATGGTGGGACCCACCATGATTTTTGTGTTGTATCTGCACCGTCCACACTTGACGGTGTGACCTATCCCCCCTTGACCGTGTGATTTCATGAATAGCTTGGGTGGCGAATAAATATTACAGTGGGCCCCCCAACGTCCACGTGACCTCATGAATAGTTGGGTGATAAATAGACATTACAGTGGGTCCTTGGCCAGTTTGGATGGAAAATAAACATTACATGGGTCCCAGTCCCACCTTAGGCGCACGTGACCTTATGAATTGCTTGGATGACAGATAAACATTACAGTGAGCCTCTAGGTCCATGAGGCCTATTTGATATATTCCAAGGCCCATGGGATTAGGCCCATTTAGTGTATTATAAGGCCCATGGGATTGGACATTTGATATATTCCAAGGCCCATGGGATTAGGCCCATTTAGTGTATTATAGGGCCCATGGGATTGAACATTTGATATATTCTAAGGCCTATGGGATGAGGCCCATTTGATGTATATAAGACCCATTCGGTGTGGGCCATCTGACATATAAAAGCCCATGGGTCGAGAACCATTGTGATGTAATCTAAGGCCCACGGGTTATGACCCATTGCAATGCACATAAGGCCCATTGGTGTGGCCCATATGACATGGCCCATTTGATGTATTTAAGGCCCAATGGGATGCACCTAAGGTCCATTGCAATGTGTGATCCCAACATAGATTATGTATCGATGTTTATGACGATCGTGCCTTGGGAGCAATGTTGGTTTGACGTCCACATTGCGAGTATAATGCTGGTTGGATGTCCACATTACGACTCTCCTTAAGGCCCATTATTAGGCCCGTACTTATTGTGTATAGGTCGTCCAGGCCCATTTGCATTGTAAAGATAATTCATTACTTTGTAACATGCTTAGTATAATTCCATCATACGCATCATATGTATGCTTGATATGAGGAATGTTTGATCATCGCATAAGTCGTTGGGCCAAGACATTTACGAGACTCCTTATGAGACGGAGTGTCCCACATGAACGCATGGTGCGCACGAGATTGTTGCATGATTGTATAGTATGACTCATGCATCTCGCATTTACGTGACATGTGACATCAGGACCATAGCCTCCACAGGCATATCGTGGTTGGCAGGAATGGATACTGAAAATCTTGTTCTACATGGGGTGCTATAGATATCCCTGGGTGAAAGTCCCTAAACCCTTATGGTACCAAGAGGTTGCTCTAACGTCTAGACCGAGTGGGTAGATGAATGTCGAGTGCCGATTACCAGATGACTGCGCTCTCCACTATGTCGTGGTCGGTTGGAAGGGGGTGTGGCCTTACCCGCCCGAGTGTAGGGGGCAATGCTAGGCTGAGTCTGACCAGCTCGAGGAATGGGTCCGCTATCGATGAGTCGAGCCCGATATTGGCAGACGGATAGTGAGGTCTCTTTCACTTACCTTATTACGCGCGATGAGGTGGTGATCTGGTTTAGAGTGTACTAGACCTTGGTGATATTTCAGATTTGAGCTGTCTTGATGTATGGACATAGATGAGGATTTGTATGCTTGAGTTGCATTTCACATCGCATGGCCTTGGGATGGCCGATATCGTTCATGTCTTGCATCACATAGCTTTGGTACGGCTAATGGTTTTCATGGATCCATCTGCATATTCCGCATTTCTCTGATATAGCATGTTTATATTACTACCTTGCGCACACACTTTCACCACTCTCTAAGCTTTCTATAAGCTTATGCATGACCGTTGCGTGTAGGTGACGTTGGGGCACAGCAGCGCTGAGGCAGGAGCGCTTTGCAGATCATTTTAGAGTTTTTTATTCTTCATCATTGTATTTCCCTTTATGCTCATTGTACTTGTAAAGTTTTTGATCATAGTGGAAATGTAATGAAGTTTTTAGTTGTTGTTTGTGGGTTATGCCTTTGGTTATGCTTATCACGATTCAAACTGACCTTGAAAAAATCCTCCTCGTAGCATCCCAGGATCGGAACTTGGCGAATGGGAGCTGGGAGCCGAGAATGGGGTTCTATAGAGGCTATCGGCACCAGATTCAGCAATCGAAAATTTTGTGAGCCCGATTTTTGAGTTTGGGGCGTGACAATTGTCCCATCGAAACATGATGCCTTTGAACCCCATTCTGATCATTGAAGCATTTGATTGTTGAGGCATTAATTTCATGGGACCATTCCCCCAATCTTTTGAAAATTTATATATTTTGCTTGTCATAGATTATGTCACTAAATGGGTCAAAGAGATTCCTTGCCAGAACAATGACCATCAAATGATCATTAAATTCTTAAAAGAGAACATCTTTTCTCAGTTCGGAACGCCTCAAGCCATCATTAGTGATGGGGGCTCACATTTTTATAATACGTCATTCACGAACTTAATGAAGAAATATGGCATCTTTCAAAAGCTAAGCACTCCATACCACCCACAAACAAGTGGGTAAGCTGAGATTTCCAATAGAAAAATTAAACACATCTTGGAAAAGACGGTTAACCCTAACCATTAAGATTGGTCAATTGATTGACTAATACCTTATGGGCTTACCGTACCGCATTTAAGACCCTTATTGGAATGCCTTCCTTTAGACTTATCTATAGGAAGGCTTGCCACTTGCCTGTGGAGTTGGAACATAGAGCTTACTGGGCTATTAAAAATTTAAATTTCAATTTGGACAACGTTAGCTCGCGACGTAAAATTCAGTTGAATGAACTCGAAGAAATCTGGAATGATGCGTATGAGAACTCGAGAATCTATAAGGATAAGGTGAAGGTGTTTTATGATCAACACATTCTTTGAAAATCATTCACACCAGGTCAAAAAGTCCTCTTGTATAATTCTCGGTTACATGTCTTTTCAGGCAAACTCTGATCTTATTGGACCGGTCCTTTCACTGTTACTAATGCCTATCCTCATGGGACCGTCGAGATATAAGATCCGAACAATGGTAAAGAATTCAAAGTAAATGGACATCGATTAAAGCCATTTGTGGAGAAATTTAATTCAGAGGATATGTCCATACTTCTAACTGATCCTGTATACTAGGATTGATCTCCTAATCTGATGAAGGTATAGTTAGGTTTATGCTTTCATGTTATGTTTAGGATAGTTTATTTTATGCTATTTAGGATAGTTTGCTTTCCATTGTTTTAGGATTTTTTTTTTTTTTAACTCTTGTACTAACCCATCTTCACACTTAGATCATTGGAAAAGCCTCAAAATTTCTTCTTCACATATTTTCTTTCCATCACTTCTCTTTTTCTTTTCATTACCTCTTTTACATTACATGATTTTTTCTTTTTCTTTTTTACATTGAGGACAATGTATATTTTTCAGTTGGGAATGGGGGATTAGGTAAGCTAATAAGTGTTTACTTAGTTTTGAACAAAAAAAATTGAAAATTTTTAATGTTTCAAGTTGAATCTGTTTGGAAAGCGATGAATTATACTTAAGAATGTTTTAGGCATGATAAGATAGAGATTAAATTTTGAATTGCTAAAGTCTAATCATCTAAGTAATTTATCACTTAAATGCTTGCGTTCAATTGATTAAGAGGTAATTTGAATATCATGTTAAATCACAAGACATTCAATTTGCCTTCTATATGATATACTAGAATTTCTGATTGTTAGTATGTGAATCATTGATGAATGGTGAGAATCGAGTCTAGAGAATTGTATCCACCTTAAAAGATGAAAAGAACTAGTTAAAAAATAGGAGATCCATAGAGAGGTCATGAAAAAGAATGAAAAGAAAGAAAAATCTGAAAAAGAATGCAAAAATAAAAAGAATGAATATAAATGACCATCGATATAAAATAAAAAACTGAAAAAAGAAGGAAAATGGGATAAGTTCAGAATCAGTACTCGAGTTTCAAATTGATCTTGAAGTGATGAGCATAACTAGCATGATGAATTGATAGTATTAGTGTGAGGAGTAAATTGACTTTTAATGAACACATTGAAAAACTTGATATACAAATTATGCTCCAAGTTAGTAGATGAAGAACTTATTTGATTGGTTTCTTAAGTGATTGGACTCTAGGTTTTCGAAATATCATGTTCGTATCTTAATTCTACCCATTTATCCTTGAGTGCACAAAATATTATTTTTTGAAAAAGATTTCTGACATTAAGCAATGAGATTTATTTTTCACATACTTTGCTCGAGACTAGCAAAATACTGGTTGGGAATTGTGTTGAGGGTCAAATATTGTATATTTAACCCCATTTATTACTTGGTTTTATGAACATGATAATACTTAATGTTCTATTTTAATCATGTTTTATCACAAGGTGAATTTAAGAGCTTGGATTTAAAAGGATGATAAAAGCATGGATTAAACAGTTAAAGATCACCAAAGCCAAGGATGGATCTTAGAAGACTAAGAATGAAGAATTCGCATGCCGAAGATCCAAGAAAATCAAGTCAAGAATGAAGAAAAATGAAGTTTTGGAGTGAATCTTCAACTAGTCCTAGCTCCTACTCGACCAGTCGAGGATTCCTCGACTCAAACTCCAGCGACAAAATCCTTGAAATTCAGGTCATCTTCGACCAGTCAAAGGTGACCCTCGACCAGTCGAGGGTTACGTAAATTTTGTGCAGACTGCGTAAATTTAAGACGGTTTTTGAAAATTTCCAACTCGATGCGAAAGGAGGTGATACAAAACTATAAATAAGGGTCCCTAGGGCATCCCTAAGTATATATAGGGTTTGAGGAGTGGAGAAAAATTGTGGAGAAGTCATCGCCAAGAGTTTTTCTTCCCTTTCCTTAGTTATTTTTATGCTTGTCTTAAGAGACTATAGTTCAATCATGTCTATGGTTAGCTAAACCTCTTAGCTAGGGCTAAGAGGTGAACCTTGTAGCGTGATGAGATATTTTTTATTGCTTTGATTCCTATTTAAGTTGAACTATTTTTTATTCTAGTTTGATATTTAAGAAATACTTTTAGTTTTTAATGGTTTGTTGTGACTTAAATTACAATAGATCTGTGATAGCTTTAAGTATATTCTTTCATGTATTAAAATTGTGAAATTAGGAAATCTCGATGTTCACCATTGTCCCATGGGCAAGGTTAGGTGATGGAATCCTTCTAATCTACAGGATTCTCTTATGATTGGTTGTGGGATTGGTAAATCATATTTTTTCCTTGTCTCCTGGGCATGGTTTTGTGATGGAATCACTTCCAGTTCTCATACCTCTCATCCATTGAAAATTAGGTCAAAGGAGGTTCAGATTTGGTTTTACTGAGATATCTTCCAATTGGATAATATGGGACTCTGATTCCAATTGTATCCTTGAATCAAGCATAGATATCCCTGATTTCTATAAATGGATCCTTGGAAACCCTAGTTACTACGTTTGAATACTTAGTTTTTAATTACTTTAATCACAATTACTCTCTCAAATATTCCAGATTTAGATTAACATCTTCTTCTAGTTCTAGTTCTAGTTTCTTTCAGAATACGCGTGAGATTAGTCCCTGTGGATTTGACCTTGGTCTCACCGAGATTATTACTGCATCATGACCTACACTTGGGGTTGTGAACACCTACTGCCTTGTGTAGGCATAGAGTTGCTTGTGTCAGCACAGTGTTGCTTATGTAGGCATAGTGAGTTGCCTTTTGTAGGCACCTAAGGTTTCTTTGTGTAGGCTCCTTAGTTTAAACTTTGTGAAGGTTGTAAAGGTTTGAGATGAACATGATTTAAAACCGTCGATAGTGAAATCTGGTACACTCACGGGTTGAGTGCATCCGCCGGGAGTAGAGTAGGAAAGTAGCCAAACCACTATATATTGTTGTGTTTGTGATGCATACTTTTGTTTATGTTGTGTTGATTCATGATATAATTATTTTCCGCACACTACATGTTTAATGCATTGCAACTATTTCATATTTCAGTATCCTATCCTTTGAGTGTGAATAGTTTCATGTTAATCCTACTTATCTTTGTTTAAATTAGAAACATTAATTTTTAAGTAGGAATAAAGTTGTTTAAAAGTCTTATTCACCCCCTCTTGGACACTGGGTCATAATTGCATACTCCAATTAGAAAATTACCACAATTTAATTCTCGTGCTCCCCAGCTATCCCAACCTACCACAATTAATGGATAACTTCCTCAGATGGTGTGAGAATCACTACTATAGGTTGATGAAGAAGGACCCCACAAAGCTCATCCACCACTTCCCTTCACAACTAGAGACAAAAAGGGTACAACAGCAATGGCCCCATCGGTTGCCACACTGGCTAAGAGAATAAGCAAGCCGAAGATGAGGTCGGCCGCTTCTTCTCCGCCTAATCTCTAACGATTGAGACTGCCACTCCAGCAAGCCAAGAGGTTGTGACAAAAATTTTTGTTGCTCTTGCGCCCACACTGCCAATTCCTTGGCTTTCAACAGCTCCAAGGAGAATTCTAGAGCTCGGAGCCCTACGTGGTCTACCTCCTAAGGCGTCAGCCCTTCGGCGCGTTAGTCCTTATAAACTCGCAACAAACTTGGAAAGTAAAGATTAAACTAAGAAACGTAATTTGTTTAACAAGGAAAGTAAATATTATACTATGGAACATAAATCAACAAGATAATTGAAAGATAGATTTGGTTTGTTTGGGTTGGTATGAGATCTTTTCTTTTTTTGCATGTTTTATTTATAGTCTTCATCCAGCGGTTATAGATTCTTCCCACATTCCGACGGTTGTGATAACATTTTTTCATTACTATTCTCTGGATGCTTCCCACATCTTTACTTCCTTTACTTCTCCTCTTGCCACCCGTTATATAACCATTTGAGCATGATCACTTTCCCATTAACTGCTTAAGTGGCACATGGCACCATCCAATACGTCCTGTCTATGTTTATTAAGAAATCTCCTCCATAAATATCAGTAGATCTCTAAACACACCATGTATATCTGTACAGATCACACGTAACGCCGCCTCCTGATTGGTATGACATTAGTGGGGATGAATACTAAGAACTATAAAAAATAAACACAACAAGTTCAGTGGACCCCACTATAATGTATGTGTTATATACACACCATTTGTCCATTATCTGAGATCATTTTAGAGTGTGAATCCAAAAATGAGTCACATCCCAACCTCAAGTGGACCATACCATAGAAAGCAGTGGAGACTATTATAGCGGCTGTTGAAAAGTCATCGTGATATTTATTTGTCATCCAACCTACTCATAAGGTCATACCCAAGATAAAGGAAAAACACATATATTAAATTGACCCAAAACTTATGTAACCCTGGAAGTACTGAATGCTAGGCATCCAGGTGTTCACAATCCCAAGTGTAGGGTCGTGATGTAGTAATAACTAGTGAGAATGAGATCAAATCCACGAGGACTAAATTTGTACGTATTCTGAAAAGAATTAAAACTAGAATAAGATCTAAATCTAAATTTTGAAAAAAAGAAGAAGAAAGGTTTAAACTATCAATTAAAGGTGGGAACTAGGGTGCCAAGGATCAACTTGTATCTATCAAGATGTTAACTTACTTGACTCAAGGAAACAATTGGAATTGGAGTCCTATCCTATCCAATTGGAAGATAAAGCGATTTAAATCAAATCTAAACTTTTCATTGACCTAATTCTTAATAGAGGAGAATTGTGAGATTAGAGGGGATTCCATCACCTTACCATGCCCAAGAGACAATGGTGAACAATAGGATTTACCAATCTCATAATCTCAAAATAAGAAAAGAAGATATCCAAAGCTATCACATCATCTATTGTAATTTGAGTCACAATAAATCATAGAAAACTAAAATAATTCATTTAATATCAAACTAAAAATTAATGAGGTTCAATAAGAACAAGAATCAAAGCAAGATAATCATTCAAACATGTTACAAGCTTCACCTCTTAGCCCTAGCTAAGAGGTTTAGCCAATTATAGACATGATTGAAACTAAATCTCTTAAACAAAGCATGAAAAATAAACTAGGAAAGAAAAAAAATCTTTAGTGGCTGCTCCACCCTTGTGTATGCTCCTTAAGACCTTTCCAGATCCTACAAGATTCATTCGAGCATCCTAGGGAGTCTTATTTATATTTGCAGAACTCCAACTTTCACACCAAGTTGAAAAAATCTAGAAACTGTCTCAAATTTATGCACTCTATGCAATTTTCCAAAATATGCTTGGAGTTTAAACTTTCCCAAATTTACGCACTCTGTGCAATTTTTAAAATAGACTTGGAGTTTCAGGATATTCCTTTTCAGGAAAATTTCAGGAATATGTTTGTTTCTGGATAATTTTAGGATTCCTTTTCTTCACTTCAAATCTTTGATTCTCTTTATTCCTCACTTAGTTTCCTTATATCTTTGGTATGTAAATTCTTCATTAATAACTTTCAAATCCAAATATTTATTTAGTAATCTTTTGAGCATAAATCTTCCTTTTGGCATAAATTTCATCTTTAAGCTCTCGAAATCACCTCGCATATGAAATCATTTTTTTGTGCAATCAAGTATGAACGAGTACAGTCTAAAAAAGTGAGAGTGCAATTTTGAAAACCTAGAGCCGAATCATATGAGCAATCAATCAAAAAGTTTATTTATCAATCATTTAAGAGCATAAGTTTATATATCAAAATTTTTCAATGTGCTTAGTGCATTCTATTTACTTTCCATAACATACTACTATTTCATAATGTTAGCCATGCTCGTCACCTCAAGTTTTATTGAATAATCAAGTATTGATTCTGAAATTATCACCTCTTCCTTCTTTTTCTAGTTTTTGATTTTATATCAACGGTCCCTTTTATTTATTCATTCTTTTAAGACTTTTCATTCATTTTCAGTCTTTTCATCATACATGACCTTTTTGTCAATCTCTCTGTTTTTTAACTGGTTCTTTTCATCTTTTTAAAGTGGATAAAATTCTCTAGACTTAATTCTCAATATTTTTCAATGATATAAATACTAACAATAAAAAATTGTAGTACTATTCACAAAAAGCAAATTGAATGTTTCTTGTTACTTAGATTAACATGATATTTAAACTTCTTCTTAATCAATTAAATGTAAGAATTTAGACGATAGTAAATCGGTTGATCAAACTCCAACAATTCAAAGTTCAATCTCCAACTTATCATCATGCTCAAAGCATTCTTAATTCTACAAATTATCATTTTTCAAACATGTTTTGTAACACCCCAAATTTTTGCCAACATGGAGTTGCATGTCCTTAGGCAATGGGTCGATCATAACACCTTGGTAACTTCTCATAACCCAATTTCAAAGCCAAAAAAATCCCTTTTTAACCCATTTTCTTCAAAATCTCACCTTTCACCACCTTATTCTTTAAAATACTTTAAGTACTTTTATATTAGACACAAATCTTACAGTTTAGGTGATGAAGAACAATACTTTAACTAAACATTACTATAAATAGTAAATAATAAATAAACTTGGTTTTCAACCATTAATCTTTTAGAATCTCATGATATAAATAGGTTATTTGGATATATTAGCTTCTCCTACCCCAAAATCATATATTGTACATCACATAACCCATTCTAAATTGAAAGATACACCAATTTCAAATATCGGATCGGTGAAACCATATCAAATGGAGTCGGGGGCCTATCGGAGCAAGTCCAGTGGGGTCCACAGTGGGTCCCACATGTTTCTAGGGTCCATGGGGCAGGAGGACCTCACCCCACATGTGAATTCTCACCGAAAATTCTAGTAGTCGGTGAGGCCTCATCGTACAGCGGGCCCGGTCAGGCTGCATCAGGCCGGGCGGTCCTTTTTTCACAAATTTTTTGTGATTTTCATCCAACTTTGAAAATTCATATCTCCCTCGTTATAACTCTGACTTAGGTGATTCAAAAACTAAATTGAAGATAAATGAGGATAGGTTTATATAAAAATAAGTAAAAAATATAATAAAATAAATAATGTAGTTAAAAATGGGTCGTAGTGACAACTATCTGAAAAATATAGTTTGGACAGCTGCTGCTTCTGGAATTTTTAGAATTTTTATACAACATGAAATCTTATAAAATTTGGTGGAGACAAAGTAAACTCGATGATGAACTACTAAAAAAATAATTAAGAAAATATACTAATTAGAAATGCCAGAAAGGGGCGTAGAACTGCATTAGAACCTTATTCTGGCCTAATTAGAGTAGAATTTGGGTAAGTACTAAACTGAAAAATCAATAGAATTAGCTCAACCTTATCCCTGGGGCCATTTGTGTTAGTCCTGGGCCTATATAAGGACCATAAACCCACCCCTCTCTCTCCTATACAAATTTCAAAACCCTAGTTAAGAGAGAGAGAAAAGGGAGAGGAAAAGAAGAAGGAAGAAGGGGGAGTTTGTGAGGAGTTTTGCTGTAATCCTTCCCTGTTGCTACACACACTGAATCACCTCTCTTCTACGTTATTCTACGAACTTTGAGTTCGATTTAGGTAAGTAAACCCTGACCCCAATTTATCTTAGGGATTCAAATAGAGTAGATTGTGAAATAGCTAACCTATTTCATAAATTAGGTAGTCGTTGTGCCATAGACGAAGGTGCTGTAGACGAACCGAGTTCGTAGTCGGCGTACTGGAAAAAGGTGTAGACTCTAGATGTTTAGGTTATGGTTTTCAAGACTTTCAATGTTAGTTAATGATTTATGACTGACTTGATTGTTGTCACATATGCTTAGATGCAATGATTTCCATGTATTACATATATATGTGAAATATGTTGAAAATAATGCATTTCATGTATTTGTTGAAATGCATGAATGAATATGGATTCATAATTTGTACTTACTATGAGTATTAAATTGTGCATATAGGTTTGTTGTTTGTATGGTAACTCGTGAAAGGATTTGTTATAATATATGTTATAACTAACATGTTACATGTATGTGGTAATGTGTAGTCTAAGTGTTTGATAAAATGTCTGAATGAGAAAATGCTTATTGAAATGTATTTTAATGAGGGTATTGAGATAGGGTTGTCAATTCCCTTCTCTATAGTTACCGTTCCCTTCATATAATATATCTTACTACTATGTGTTTTATGTATGGGATGCCCATGTATGATAACATGTTAACATGTATAGTATGAGTTTGTTAGAATTCTCAATGCAATTTATTCCTGAAACTAGTTGTCACATGCTTCTTAACTATCACATAGGAATACCTACTGTGTTTGGATGTGATTGAGGCTATGATGTAGTCCAGACAATTGGTAACAATTTCTGTCTGAGTGGTCGAGCTAGTCTCGCCATAATTGATGCGTTCAGTGAATCCGAGTTGTACGAGGATCGTCGACAATGGTACCTTGTTGATTAATTCAGTGTACGTTCGTACTAGTCGAACTCATCTAATAAACCGATTGGCCCAATGTATGTTCCCCATGTATGAACGCTACTGCTTGAATCTAAGGTACCAAACTTACCAGTGAAAACTCCATTAACCTTGGTACCTCGATCCGCTAAGACTCATGAGCCAGACATGGTAATATGAGACACCGTGGTGGAGCTGTCGGCCTATGCTGGGGTGACGAGCCTCCCTGTAGTGAGTAGTAAGTAACCCAGACTCGTGAGCCAGATACGGTGGTATGAGACACTTTATTCGAACTGTCGGCCTACACTGATAAGGTGAGGAGCCCTTTGTATTGACCTCATGCATACTCTGAGACTGCGTTGAGGCGACGAGCCTTTCCATAGCCACTAGAGTATAAACTAGGCGTACACTGATCAGGTGATGAGCCCTTTGTAGTGACCTAGAACCACAACATCGTATGAGATTTACTAGGACTAACGACCCTAGAATGGATCATTGTTTGGGAATTGATATATGGGAAGTACCTTAGCTTCCCAACACTGCTATATGAATAAACCTAATTAATTATTAGCTAACATGAGCATGCATCGGATTGCATGTGCTTTGGTGAAGAAAAGAACTTTCGGGTGGTTGCCATGCGCATCGTAACATGAAGACGCTGAGGGATTACAGGCGAAGGCATGCATCATTATTTCATATCATTCTTGCATTAACAAGAGTACTTAGGACCTGATTGTTGTACTGCTTTATCATTACTGCTTAATTGAATTGATAATATGTTAACCTTTACTTTATTGTTCTACTGAGTTGATCACTCACTCCCATATTACGGGACGGTATTTTAAACACCCACCAGACCTTATTTTAGTTTTAGATGGTGTCGATGCGTATGAGGCGGAGCCGGGCTTGTATGATGATGAGGAGGGTTTCTCCTATATGCAGCTATCAGGCGGGTCTATGAAAACAATGTTCTGATCGACGGGGTTCAGGGATGCTGATTAGATGCCATTACACTTGGTATTTTACACTTTTAAAACACCATGTATATTCATTTTCCCATTTTTGGAGTATACTGTATATATTTAACCTGGTACCATGTTCACACTCTGGAGACTTATGACAGTTTATATATTTTATATATCTATCACAGTCTTCCGCTTCTGAAATTTAAACTGTCTCTGGAGTATAATATGCTGTTTTGGTATAATCCTACTCATGTTTAATGCACTAATATGAATAATATTTAATCATTATTATCTATGTTGCATAAGTGATGCGTTGAAACTCAAGAGCTGAGCTTCTACTCGACCCCCGATTTTCATGGCGTTACAAGATGGTATCAGAACATGATTTGGATTAAAGTGGACCTGGGTTATGGTAACACGATGCACTCTGACACACTTTGACTTAGGAAGGGGGCGATGGAATTTAGAAACCACATTAGAATTTCAAGTTTCACTGACAGGCGATATTAACTACTGTAGTTTAGCCGTATGTGCCTGAGATCATGTGAATTGATCTCAGTCACATTTAGACCGATAGTCGACATAACCTATCTTTTGTGTCTCATAACCTTTCAATTTCGAACTCCTTTCACCCTTCCACCCTTTCACACTTGTATGAGCACAAAACCTATCTTTTGTGTCTCATAACCTTCCAAACCCACAAACCCATCTCACCCTACAAGCTTTTTCAACCCAATGGCTCTTTTGAGCTAGTTACAGCCATCTTCTCGATCCCTACACTTCTTTCCCTCATGGGAAGGAAGAGAGCAGCCCCGGATGAGGCCGGGCCTAGCCGTCCAAGCCGTTCTAAGAAGAAGACCATTGCCGAGACAAGTGCAAGCGCCGAATGAAAGTCGAAACGAGATCTCAACCCTTGAATTCCTTTAGAATGGTCTCTACCGACGGGTGAGACCAAACATTGTAGCTTAGTCCATAAACAGTGACCATTAAGTATTGGGACATTTAGATTTTTGGACCTAGAGTTGGTACTCCTAGATTTCGAAAGATCTGACAGTATAGGAAATCTAATAAATTATTAATGCGAACCCTATGACCTTCTTAGTTGGTATGAGCATATGTGAAGTGCTCGAGCGTAATTAAATTCAGGTCCGGGCAATTCAATTTCAATCAGACGACTTCTGACCATAAGTGATAAAATCATTCTCATCTAGCGTATAAACATAGGCTTTGGATTACAACTAGTGGATTACCACTACTCATAAGTTAAGACTAGGCTACTGGTTATACTCAGGAATGTAAAAGATTAGTGATGCTAAGATACTTGAAGGATAGACTTAGTTAGTTGACTTGATTAGTTGGAGTGAGACCTCATTCCTTCGTTGAAATTTTTCTAATGCTTATAGGCTTCTTTAATAACTCTTAGGAAGCTTGTGTTGATTAAAAACTATTCACACTTAGAGAAAACTTATAAATCCCTTGGAATTAGTGTTAAGTCAAATCAATACACCCCTTAGAATATATAGCCAATAGAGATTAGGCATCTTGCCACAAACTCACACCCGTCTATGGAATCAACCGCAACACCTATCATTTTAGCTCCCTTCTATAACCATAGGTACCAATGTCATAGTACACATCATCGATGGAACAAAGACCAATGTATTGGGAGATCATATCCCATTCCATGTCAAGGATATGTCCTAAATTATACCTTGTTCTGACATACAGATTAGGACATAGATTCTTGAGCCTTAAGAGTAGAAATAATTTTTAAGGGGGGTAGAATATTATGAGCCTAATTTAGTTAGGTCAGCTAATACAACCATTGGCTCAAAGTGGCACAGTAAAAGCGTGGTTGGTCCCTTCCCCACTGGCCCAGGATCAAAAGAAACTGATCCATGTTAGACGAAAAGTTATGAATTCGGTCGAGTTAGAAACCTTTTTTTTTAGGATGACTTATAAGATGTTTATTAACTCCCACCATGGACATAAATTAAGATGAGAATTCTTTAGACCAAGACCCAAATAGGAAATTTGAACCTTTCAGTGATGGGCATTCCCTAAGCGTTTGGAGTGATCGGACGACGGAGTTACTGAAATATACAACTGCAAAGCATTCACGGCTTGACCTAATTCTCAATCCTGGACGACTACCAATGGACTCACTGCTTTGACTGAGCAGAAGAACAGGATTTACCAGGACTAGAAAGGGATACGATGAGCCTTCTACCCTAATCAGGTAAGTGATCAAAGTATCGGGATCAAGCCCATTACAACCGTCTCTCTATATCGGTCGACCATTGAAAACATATATCTTACTCTAATTAGATGGGAATCGTCGTCAAGACTCCAAATAGATAAAGAACGAACTTGTAGCAAACTGTCAGAGCATAAGCAAGAGGTAAAGAGTAAGGTTTTAAGGAGGGTAGACTAAAATATGCCAGACTAGCATAGATAGTATACACTCTACCATGCATATAAACTTGAAAAAGCTTAAGCGAAAGGAATAATAGAATCTTTACTCATTACCCTTTACCAATTTCGGGGATGAAATTATTTTTTAAGGGGGGTAGATTGTAACACACTAGATTTTTTTTAACATGGAGTTAGACGTCCTTAGGCAATGGGTCGATCATAACACCTTGATAACTTCTCATAACTCAATTTCAAAGCCAAAAAATCTCTTTTTAACTCATTTCCTTCGAAATCTCACCTTTCACCACCTTATTCTTCAAACTTATTTAATTACTTTTATATTAGACACAAATCTTATAGTTTAGGTGATGAAGAACAATACTTAAACTAAACATTACTATAAATAGTAAATAATAAGTAAAATGAGTTTTTAACCATTAACCTTTTGGAATCTCATGATATAAATAGCTTATTTGGATAGATTAGCTTCTCGTACCCCAAAATAATATATTGTATGTCATGTAACCCACTCTAGATTGAAAAATACACCAATTTAAAATATCAGATCAGTGAAACTACATCAAACGGAGTCGGGGGCCTATTGGAGCATGTCCAGTGGGGCCCACAGTGGGTCTCACATGTTTCTAGGGTCCAGGGGGTAGGTGGACCTTGCCCCACCTGCGACTCCTCACCAAAAAGTCCAGTGGTCGGTGAGGGCCTCGCCGGTTTGGCGAGGCCTCATCCATACAGCGTGCCCGGTCGGGCTGCATCGGGCCGGGCGGTCCATTTTTTGTAAATTTTTAAGATTTTCGTCCAACTTTGAAAAGTCATATCTCCATCATTATAACTCCAATTTAGGTGATTTAAAAACTAGATTGAAGATGAATGAGTCTAGTTTTATATAAAAATAAGTGAAAAATATAATTAATATATTTAAAAATGGGTTGTAGTGACAACTATCCGAAAAATATAGTTTGAACAGCTGCTGCTTCTGAAATTTTTAGAATTTTTATACAATATGAAATCTCATGAAATTTTATGAAGATGAAGTAAACTTGATGATGAACTACTAAAATAATAATTAAGAAAATACGCTAATTAGAAATACCAGAAAGGGGTGTACAACTGCTTTAGGACCTTATTCTGGCCTAATTAGAGCATAATTTGGGTAAGTATTAAACTAAACAATCAATAGAATTAGCTCGAACTACTTTAAATATGATCTGCAAGACCCAAAATGAGTATAATCATCAATGTTACATTACCGTAAAACCCAGGAGCAATCACGAAACCCGGTTGTTCTCGGGAGCACATTGAAACTTCGTATCGGACCTGGACCGCACGTCGAAAGTCCAATAGCTACAAAGCTATACGAATATGACCATCTTATTGGACTTGCTGACCACCTTGAAAATCAAGTCCAAATGTATCTTGAAGCTATTTGCTTGAGCTCGGAGAGAAGTGTGTGAGAAACGTGAATGTTTCTAGAATTAAATCCGAATTTAAGAAATCTAAGTCATGTCGCTTGTAGGCCAAATATAAGGATTTAGACCATCATAATTTGACCCAAATATACCATTGAATCAGAGAAAATGTCCCACACATGCTAGTGTACATGTGGTCCTGATCGGATACCGGTGACCGTCGAACTGAAACTGGTCCGCCACGGACGATCTATAAATCCGATTGGACTGAAAACTTAGCCTAACAATGATCAAATTTCAGGGAGCTTAAGTCTGACCGCATTCAGTAAAGGGGCCTCCAGAAATGCTCCGTTGGATCAGAATAGACCCGATTTGGCTATAACCTAAGTATACCATGGCCCTGGGGCCATTTGTGTCATTCTTGGGCCTATATAAGGACAATAAACCCACCCCTCTCTCTCCGATACGAATTTCAAAACCCTAGGTAAGAGAGAGAGAGAAAAAAAGGGAGAGGAAAAGAAGAAGGAAGAAGGGGGAGTCTGTGACGAGTTTTGCTGTAATCCTTCCCTGTTGCTACGCACACTGTCGCTTCTCTTCTACGTTATTCTACAAACTTTGAGTTCGATTTGGGTAAGTAAAACCTAACCCTAACCTGCCTTAGGGATTCAAATAGAGTAGATTGTGAAATAGCTAACCTATTTCATAAATTAGGTAGCCGTTGTGCCATAGACTAAGGTGTTGTAGACGAACCGAGTTCGTAGTCGGCGTACTGGCAAAAGGTGCAGACTCTAGATGTTTAGGTTATGGTTTTCAAGACTTTCAATGTCAGTTAATAATTTATGACTGACTTGATTGATGTCACATGTGTTTAGATGCAATGATTTCCATGTATTACATATATATGTGAACTATGTTGAAAATAATGCATTTCATATATTTGTTGAAATGCTTGAATGAATATGGATTCATGATTTGTACTTACTATGAGTATTAAATTATGCATATAGGTTTGTTGTCTGTATGGTAACTCCTTGTGAAAGAATTTGCTATAATATATATTATAATTAACATGTTACATGTATGTGGTAATGTGTAGTCTAAGTGTTTGATAAAATGTCTGAATGAGAAAATGCTTATTGAAATGTATTTTAATGAGGGTATTGAGATAGGGTTCTCAATTCCCTTCTCTATAGTTACCATTTTCTTCATGTAACCTATCTTACTACTATGTGTTTTATGTATGGGATGCCCATGTATGATAACATGTTAACATGTATAGTATGGTTTGTTAGAATGTTCAATGCAATTTATTCTGAAAACTAGTTTTCACATGCTGCTTAACTATCGCATAGGAATACGTATTGTGTTTGGATGTGATTGGGGCTACGATGTAGTCCAGGCAATCCGTAACAATTTCTATATGAGTGGCCGAACTAGTCTCGCCACAAGTGATGCATTCAGTGAATCCGAGTCGTACGAGGATCGTCGACAACGGTACCTTGTCGATCAATTCAGTGTACGTTCGTACTAGTCGAACTCATCTAATAAATCGATTGGCCCAATGTATGTTCACCATGTATGGACGCTACTGCTTGAATCTAAGGTACTAAACTTTTTAGTAGAAACCCCATTAACCTTGGTACCTCGATCCGCTAAGACTCATGAGCTGGACATGGTGGTATGGGACACCGTGGTCGAGCTATCGGCCTACACTTGGCGACGAGCCTCCCCGTAGTGACCAATGAGCAACCCAGACTCGTGAGCCAAATATGGTGGTATGAGACACTGTATTCGAGCTATCGGCCTACGCTGATCAGGTGACGAGCCATTTGTAGTGGCCTCGAGCATACTCTGAGACTGCATTATGGCGACGAGTCTTTTTATAACAACTAGAGTATAAACGAGGCCTGCACTGATTAGGTGATGAGCCCTTTGTAGTCACCTAGAACCACAACATCGTATGAGTTTACTAGGACTGATGACCCTAAAATGGATCATTGTTTAGAAATTGATATAAGGAAAGTACCTTAGCTTCCCAACACTACTGTATGAATAAACCTAATTAATTATTGGCTAACATGAGCATGCACCGCATTGCATGTGCTTTAGCGAGGAAGTGCACTTTCGGGTGGTTGCCATGCGCGCCATAAGATGAAGACGCTAAAGGAGTGCAGGCGAGGCATGCATCATTATTTCATATCATTCTTGCATTAACAAGAGTACTTAGGACCTGATTGTTGTACTCCTTTATCATTACTTCTTGACTGAATTGATAACATGTTAACCTTTTCTTTATTGTTCCACTGAGTTGATCACTCACTCCCATGTTACGGGACAGTGTTTTAAACACCCACCAAACCTTGTTTTAGTTTCAGATAATGGCGATTCGTATGAGTCAGAGCTGGACTTGTATGATGATGAGGAGGGTTTCTCCTATATACAGCTATCAGGCAGCTCTATGAAGACCATGTTCTGATCGACTGGGTTTAGGGATGCTGATTAGATGCCATTACACTTGGTATTTTGTACTTTTAGAACATCCATGTATATTCGTTTTGCCCATTTTTGGAGTATACATGTTTATATTTAACCTGGTACCATGTTCACACTCTGGAGACTTATGACAGTTTATATACTTTATATATCTATCACAGTCTTCTGCTTCTGAAATTTAAACTGTCTCTGGAGTATTATATGTTATTTTGGTATAATCCTACTTATGTTTAATGCACTAATATGAACAACATTTAATCATTATTATCTATGTTGCATAAGTGATGCGTTGAAACTCGGGAGCTGAGCTTCTACTCGACTCCCGATTTTCAGGGCATTACATGTTTTTAGCTTGAAAATTTGAAAATTTTCACAATTTTTGCTCAAAACTAAGAAAACACTAATTAGTTTACTTAATCCACACCCCCCAACTTAAAACTTACATTGTCCTTAATGTAAAAGTTATAAGCATGTAATGCACATGAGACAAAGAAAAGAAATGGAAAGTGATGGGAAGATAATACCTGAAGAAGGAGAATTAAAGCTTTTCCAAAGTTCTTAACATGTAAATGGGTTAGCACAAAGACTAAAGAAACTGAAATCAAATTATCCTAATCCTAAATTCTATGAAATTAATAAACCTATTTACACCTCCATCAAACTATGAGATCAATCTTAGTACACAGGATCAGTCAGAGGTATGAACATGTCCTATGAATCAAACTTCTCAACACACGGCTTGAGACAATGTCTATTCACTTTGAAAACATTGCATTTGTCAGATTCTTTATCTCGACAGCCCCATGAGGACTGACATTAGTAACAGTGAAAGGGTCGGTCCAACGAGATCGAAGTTTTTCTCAGAAAAAGATATAACGGAGAATTATATAGGACTTTTTAACCGATTATGAATGAATTCCGAAGGATGTTCCTATCATGGAACACCTTCATCCAGTCCTTATAAATTTTTAAGTTCTCATAAGCGTCGTCCTAGATTTCCTCAAGTTCATTTAGTTGGAGCTTACGCAGCAAGCCAGCTGTTTCGACCAGAAATGAAAACATTTGATTCAGGGGAATTATCTTACTTAATAATGACAAAGAACAAATAGAGAGAATAATCATCAAATTTATTCATTCTGAGTTCATTACATCCTTTTAATCGTTTGATTCTAAGATAAAATTCTTATTACAAAATGTAAGTGCTAAAATGAATTGAAATGTGAATTTCAACAACATTCCGGATAATATCATTCATGTCTCCATTGGAGATGAGTTGTGTGGATCTTCCTTGTACTTCTTCCTTCATTAATATGATATGGGAAATGTTAGGTACCCCTTAAATATTTTCAATGACTTAGAAGACTCCTAAAAATGAATATGTTGTTGCTTCATAGAGTATCAGCGTAACTCATCCATGAGTTGCGTGACTAAGGAATTGCATTGGTCCGCGCAACTCATGTAGTGCTGCCTAGACTCCACTTTCTCTCTCTCTCTCTCTCTCTCTCACTCTCTCTCTCTCTCTCTCTCTCTCTCTCTCCCTCTCCTCTCCTCTTTAGTACTTGTCAAAGGGACTGGTCTTCTAAAAATCCAAATCCCTCAAATGAGGGGGTAGAGGGGTATTTGTAGGCCTCTGCACGCGTGAGTCCTTGAATTTTGAGCTGTGGACCCCACTTTGCACTCCTGATCCAACCATCCACAAGAGTAGCACGATCCCATGCACCCATGATGAGTTGCGCGGACCCGCGCAACTCGTGTGCTAGCGCAACTTATGGTCCGCCCAACTTATCCCCTTTATATTCGCTTCAATCTTCAATTCTTCCTTGACCAAATTCTATGCTCCACATATGCCTCGTTGATATGAGAATAAACTACTTATCCATTCAATCTGAAGGATCAAAACTTCTTGTTGTTGAGTTGAGTTGCGTGGACCCACGTAACTCATGTCAGTTCTTGGGTCGGCTAAAAATACCAAGCTTCTGATCACTTCTTTACTCTAGAATTTTTTCTTCAGATCAAATCTCCTTTTCTGTGTAACTCGAAACCTGTGTGTAACACCCTGAAAATCGGGGGTCGTGTATAAACTCAACTCCCGAGTTCCAGACCGTCACTTATGCAACAAAAATGGTTATGATTCAATGTTGTCTAATTTAAAGCATTCACATGAGTAAAAGTATACCAAAACTGTAATTCATACTTCAGATCCAGTGATAAAAGCAAGCGGAAGACTAAACAATATATATATATCACTGTATGGAAAAACAAAGTAATCTCAACTGTCTCCAAAGTATGACTACATCTCTGAGTCTCATATACATGTAAATAGACAAAAGAATAAGTTCAAAATAGTCCCACTGAAGTCCCCCTCGATCCAGGTCACCTACGGGAAGCCGTCGTGATACTGCATATACGAGAACTCATCCTAGTCCTCGTCAATCTCCGGCTCCACCTCCTGGATCTCGTCGTCACCTGCAACTACAACAGGGTCTGGTGGGTGTTGCAAACACCATCCCGTAACGTGGGAATGAGTGATCAACTCAGTGGAATCATAGAGCAAAGATTAGCATGTTCACAATTCAATCACGCGATAATAGTAAAGCAGTAAATCAGACAATTCTAATACTGTTGTTAATGCAAGATGATATGACGTGATGTATGCCCTCACCGACGATCACCCTCATGCGGCAACATCTTACGACCGCGGCATGCCACACTCCCTGGAGTGCTCCACATCTTCCAGGCACATGCAATGCTATGGTGATATGATTACCAAGTTGTTATTAGTCCATTCAAACAGCAGGATTGGGAAACTAAGGTACTTCCCTTGTATCAATCCCAACACGGATCCTGTCTAGGGTCGTCACTCCTAGTAATCTCATACGATGTACATTTCGTAGGTCACTGCAAGGGCTGCCAGGGCTGTTGCTCGCACTCGTTGCACCGCTCCCCCATCACCTTATCAATACAGGCCTACTGTACTCTACTGCACGGAAGGGTCGTCGCCTCCCGTGAACTCAGAATACGCTCGCGGTCACTACAAAGGGCTCGTCGCCTGATCAGTGTAGGCCGACAGCTAGAATATAGTGTCCCATACCACCATAATCTGCTCACGAGTCAAGGTGCTCACTGGTCACTACGGGGAGGTTTGTGGCCCCAGCGTAGGCCGACAGCTCGACCACGGTGTCCCATACCACCATGCCCGGCTCATGAGTCTTCGTGGATCAAGGTACCATGGTTAATAGGGTTTACAATGGTAAGTTCAGTACCCTAGGTTCAAGCAGTTATGATACATACAAGGTGAACAAACATCGGCCAGTCGGGTTACTTGACGGGCTCGACTAGTGCGATCGCATCTCGAATTGAACGACATGAAGTGCGTAAAACACTTCGCGTGGCCTAACCACTGCCGCCAACTCTCAACACGAATCACATTCATCGACGCGTCGTTCGTGGCTATGACCAGTCAGCCACGAATTCGTTCGGTTACCGACTGCCTGGACTAAGTCAAGTCCCACACATCTATTGAATCACATTAACGCTATATATCAGGGTATTGGAATTGAAACACATCATGTGAGCATGTTAGCACATGTTATAACATTCAACTAAGGCAAATCTTCAAGGCATACTTTCCCATGTATATTCAACTTAAGCAAATCTTCAAGGCGTACTTTCTATGCATGTAGTGTAATCATGCATAAGGTAAGCATGTAGGAAATCATTCAGGTTAGCATATTAATCATGAAATCAATCTCAATCTACTATATAACATCATTTAATTCAATACATAATAATACAAGCATTTATACAAACACATACACTACACACTTAAGTCCACATATAGTATGTCGACCCAACGTGCGCAACTTGGCGAACCTCTTCGCCAAACTGATTATGCAAGCATTCCTAACTCTCTAATGCGGCGACAAATCATGTCAATCCCGTCAGCAAATTATGCATGTAGACCGTACTTCCTACATATGACTAAAATGCCCTAAATCTCATATTCTTCGTTAATTTGCGAAACAGGAAACGGAGAGCATGTTGTACATGTCAAACGGCGATGCCGTCGATAATCTACTATTAAACGACATTGAAAGCGTTGTAAACCGTCAATCAAAGCGTCTAAAATCCTCACCTAGTCTCTTACGGTCGCGGGAATTTGAACGGAGCGTGTACGCTTCGTCTACGACAGTAGGAGAACCTGATTTATGGATTTAGTCAGCTAACCTGTTCAGAATCTACATAAACCCTAAATCAGCAAGTTTTTGGGGTTTTTCTATACCTGAAAAAGTGGAAAAATCACCAGCCAGGTGATTGGAATGAAGTGTTGAAGCAGCACTGTCAGGGGCTCGGATGCGGGGAAAATCTCCTCTTCCCTTTCTCTCAAACTCTCTCTCTCTTTTCTAGGGTTTGTGAATTTCGTATGCAAGGAAGGAATGAGGGTTTCAACCCCTTTTATAAGCTTGGAAACGCTGAAAATAGGCTCCGGGACGAAGTTTACTTATTGCCTATCCAATTCGGGGCTGTTTCGGTCCAAAAACTGATTTCTGGTGGTCCCCTGGTCGATTGCGATCAGACTTAAGCTCATGGGTACCAGATGTACCTCGTATTAAGTTTTCAGTCTGGCAGGGTTCGCAGATCGCACGTGGCGGACCAGTTTCAGTTCAGCGGTCACCGCACATAGATCAGGGCTGAAAGTCCCATGATAATAAATAGATTTTTTTCCTGATCCGAGGGTATAATCTGGATGAATTCTGAAGGTCAGGACGCTTAATACTGACGCGTCAAGTCGTGTGCCAGATCTAAATTTGAAATTCCCAATTCGTCCCTATTCGCGGTCGCTTCAGTCCGGGTTCAACGAAATACTCTGTGTTATCGGTTTGACTTGATTTTCGAGATGATTGTCAAGTCCAGCTGGGCGGTTCTAACGGTCTAAGATAGGAGGTATCAGACCTTCGACGCGCAGTCTAAATCCAATACAAAAGTTCAATATGGTCCAGAGGACAAACCTGCTTAGAGTTGGATCCAAGGTTATAGAGTATTGTAGAGTTGTCTGTTCTACTCGATTTGGGTCTTGTAGAACGTATTTAAAGTGATCAGGGACTATTTCCCAGCTACTCTAGCGTTGCGCTAGCTAACTTACGTTTAATTTCCATGGAAATTATTTATACGCGATTTCGGGTCAAATCGGTACTCGATTCCAAGTACGAATTTTTCACGGGCGTTACAATCTACCCCCCTTAACAAATAATTTCGTCCTCGAAATTTGTACCTGTTCGTACTCCTCGAGAAGCTGTGGGTAGTTCTTTCTGATCTCGGCTTCGGTCTCCCAAGTAGCCTCCTCCTCAGAGTGATGCGTCCAAAGTAGCTTCACAAGGGGAATCACCTTACTACGCAGTACCTGCTCCTTCCGGTCTAAGATGCGTGTCGGTCGCAGGATATAAGTAACATCCTCTCCTAACTGCACCTGCTCCCATCTGATGATATGGGAAGGATCGGCAACGTACTTCTTCAGCATAGAAACATGAAATACGTTGTGGACGCTCGCGAGGGGCGTGGGTAGAGCCAATCGGTAAGCCACTGCTCCCACACGATCGAGGATCTGAAATGGACCAATGAATCGCGGTGCCAGCTTCCCCTTCTTCCCGAACCGAAGGACTCCCTTCATAGGGGAAACTCGCAAAAACACATGATCCCCGACTGTAAACTCTAGTGGCCGTCGTCTCGTATCGGCGTAGCTCTTCTGTCTGCTCTGCGCTGTAAGAAGCCGACGTCGAATAATATCAATCTTCTCTGACGTCGCCTGCACCAACTCTGGGCCAATCAAGCTGCGCTCACCGACCTCTAACCAGCAATGCGGTGCGCGACAAGGTCGCCCATACAGCGCCTCATAAGGTGCCATGCCGATACTCATCTGGAAGCTATTGTTGTACGCAAACTCCGCATATGCAAGACAGTCATCCCAACTGTCCTTGAAGTCCAATGCGCAAGCCCGCAACATATCCTCCAGGATCTGGTTCACTCGCTCCGTCTGTCCGTCCGTCTGTGGGTGGAAGGCAGTACTGAACTTCAACTTCACACCCATAGCCTCCTGAATGCGAGTCCAGAAGATAGAAGTGAACCGCGTGTCTCTGTCCGACACGATCTCCAACGGAACTCCATGCAGACGCACAATCTCTCGGATATACAATCTAGCCAGCTCGTCTGCAGAGTTCGTAACTCTGATCGGTAGGAAGTGCGCCGACTTCGTCAATCGGTCGACGATCACCCAAATGGAATCATGCCCCTTTCTCGTCTTCGGCAACCCAGAAATGAAGTCCATGGAAATGAAATCCCATTTCCACTCTGCAATCGGCATAGGCTGCAAAAGTCCAGGTGGTCGGCGATGCTCTGCCTTCACCTGCTGACAAGTGAGACAACGGGACACGAACTCAGCTATGTGGGTTTTCATACCTTCCCACCAATACGTCCTCTTCACGTCACGATACATCTTCGTGCTGCCAGGATGCATCGCGAGTCTAGTAGAATGCGCAGCCTCGAGAATCTCTCGTCTCAAGTCAGGGACATCAGGAACGCATAGGCGGCCACGGTAACGTAAGCCCCCATCCATACCAACTCGCCAGTCGGCGTCAGCATCATCACTGGCCTGCTCTCGAAGCTCAGTAAGATACGTGTCGTCCCTCTGCGCCTCGATGACACGGTCATCGATCTGGGATCGCACCTGTACATGTGCGATGAACTCAAATGGCTCCTCTACGGTGAGTTTCTGCTCAAAGTCTCGCAAAAACTCAACCATATCCCACTCGGCAACCATCAGCGGAGCCGCAAACTCTATCGCCTTCTTGCGGCTCAACGCATCAGCCACAAGGTTCGCCTTCCCAGGATGGTAAGAGACTTCAAACTTGAAGTCTTTCAGCGTCTCCATCCATCGCCGCTGCCTCATATTCAAGTCTCGCTGCGTGAATATGTACTTGAGGCTCTTGTGGTCGCAAAAGAGCTCGAACTCCTCTCCGTAGAGGTAACGTCTCCAGAGTCTCAGTGCGAATATAACGGCTGCCAACTCTAGGTCGTGTGTAGGGTAATTCTCCTCGTGCTTCCTTAATTGTCTCGAGGCATACGAAATTACCCTATCCCTCTGCATAAGGACACAACCCAAACCAACGCTAGACGCGTCAGTGTATATAGTGTATCTAACCCCCTGCTCTGGCAATACTAGCACAGGGGCGGACGTGAGTCTGTCCTTCAGCTCCTGAAAAGCTGACTCCGCCTTATCATTCTAGGCGAACCTCACGTCCTTCCGTGTCAACTGAGATAAGGGTCTCGCGATCTTCGAGAAATCCTGAATGAAGCGCCGATAGTAGCCAGCGAGACCCAAGAAACTCCTCACCTCAGTGACAGAACCAGGCTGCTCCCAGTCCTGCACCGCAGCTACCTTAGACAGGTCAACTGCCATGCCGTCCTTGGACACCACGTGTCCCAGAAACTTCACCTCCTGCTTCCAGAAGTCGCACTTCTTGTACTGTGCGAACAACTGATGTCGTCTGAGCGTATCAAGGACCAAACGCAAGTGCTCCTCATGCTCCTCTCGACTCCTAGGGTATACCAAAATGTCGTCGATGAAGACAACGACGAATCGATAGAGGAAAGGCCGAAATACCCGGTTCATCAGATCCATGAACACGGCCGGTGCGTTCGTGAGACCGAACGACATCACGAGGAACTCGTAGTGACCAAAACTGGTCCTGAATGCTGTCTTCTGCACGTCCTCATCTCTGACGCGCAGCTGATAATATCCTGACTGAAGATCAATCTTCGAGAAGTACTGCGCTCCTCTCAACTGATCAAACAAGTCATCGATCCTGGGCAAAGGGTACTTGTTCTTCACTGTGAGTTGGTTCAGCCTACGATAATCAATACACAATCGCAGTGAACCATCCTTCTTCTTCACGAACAAGACCGGTGCTCCCCAAGGAGACACGCTAGGCCGTATAAAGCCAAGCTCTAGCAGGCCATCAATCTGCGTCCTCAACTCCTCCATCTCACATGGTGCCATGCGATACGTCGGCAGTGAGACGGGTGTAGAACCAGGAATCAGATCGATAGTGAAATCGATCTCACGTCGGGGTGGCAAACCAGGGATCTTTCTGAACAGATCCCCGAACTCAGAAACAACTGGCGTCTGCTCAAGTACCTGGGCACCAGCGTCGCGCAATAGAGTGGCGTAGCTAAGAATGCGGAAAGGAAGATTTACCCGCACTGAAAATGTGAAAGGCGTGCCCTCAGGCTCGTACACCGTCACCACACGAGCCTCGCAGTCAATCTCGGCTCTCGCTGCAGTCAACCAGTCCATGCCAAGAATGATGTCGAGATATACGAGCGAGGGATCGACGACCAGATCAAGAGTCATCGTCCTGCCTCCCAGATCAACTAAACAACCCTCACACATCTGGGTGACATCCGAATAATCTCCATGAGCTGCAAGGACTCGCACGCTATCCATAGTGATAGTCTGCAACCCAAGATGTCTGACTACGGCACGCGATATCAAAGAAATCGTGGAACCAGTGTCCACCATGATAAGAACGGGAGTACCTCCGATATGACCCGTGACCTCGAAGGCTGAATGCTGGAAAGTCGGCGTCGTAGCTGCCTCAGCGGTCAGTGCATGAACTCGAGCCTGCTGTGGCCGGTTCGGCCGCTGTGTCAAGGGCCGTGGAGGCTGTCGAATCTGCGATACCGTAGGTCGGAAAGAAGGATGCGCAGGAGCTGACCGTATAGGCGGTGCTGAAATCGCCTGTGGATGTACACGATCAATCTTCTGCGGCGGCGAGAACCCACTGTCCCGCATCCTGGAAAAGCAACTCTGCGATAAATGGCCCGTCCTCCCACAGTATGTGCATGATAAATCAGGGCGCCGAAACGGTCGTACAGGCGCCGTGGTCCTGGTAGGAGGATCAATGCGAGGCCTCTTGCCCGCGAAGGGCCTATCTGGCAACTCCGGTCTCGGCCTGGAAGTAGTCGGGCCCCGAGATCGCGCCAGTCGATCCACGCCCTGCTCTGCCCGCATGGATATATGAACCAACTCCGCATAGGAAGGGAAACTGACGCAGCACATCTTCGACCGAATATCCGGTCGCAAGCCCTCCAAAAAGCGCCGTATGCGCATCTGCTCATCAGCCAGAATCGTCGGGACGTACCTGCCCAACTCTGTGAACCGATGCTCATACTCAGTAACCGTCATCGCTGCCTGCCTGAGACGGAGAAACTCATTCTCCCTCTCGTGCCTGTAGGTCTGGGGATAATACTTCTCATGGAAGCGGAACTCGAATGCTGCCCACGTCCATACGAAATCTGCGGCAACAGTCCGCAATATACTATCCCACCACCGCAATATACTATCCCACCACATACTGGCCTCTCTCTCAAATAGGAAGGTAGCCAGCTCTACCTGCTCAGTCTCGGTACAGTGTAACATGCGTAGAATCTTCGACACTCGGTCGAGCCAGAACTCTGCCTCATCAGGTCTGTGAGAACCCGAAAAAGTAGGATGCCGCAAGCGCTGAAATCGCTCCAGAAGGCCCCGTGTGTCGGCAGGATTCCCCGCAGGGAAAGCAGGCTGCGCAGGGTGTGCTATGCCCTCATCCTGGGCGTAAGTATAGGCATCCTCAGCTAGATGCGCAGGTGGTACAGGTGGAGTAGAGGTAGTCGCACCCCCACCCTGGGCTAAAGTCCCAACTATAGTGGTCAATAGCTGCTGCTGCTGTAGCATCATAGCCATCATCTGCTCGAATCTATCAGGGGGTGGAGCAGGCTGTGGCGGATGAGGTGCGGAAGTAGATGCGCGCTGTGGCTCTCGAACTGATGGTGTAAATGGCGGTGGTCCATCTGTAGGACCAACAGCAGGCTGAGACGATCGAACAGTCTCAGGAATCGGGCCCACAGCAGGGTCCGGACGAGTGCCAGACTGAGAAGGAGTCTGATCCATCTACTCAGACAATGAAAGCCGAACCGCGCTCCTCGTAGTCTTAGGTGGCATTCCCTATATTCAAAATAGGGCGCAACCTTGTCAGTCTCAATTGCACAATTACACCACAATCATTCACTAGAGAGTCAAAGGCATTCCATGCATTTCAATTAATCAAAATTGTCACAATACAAGGGATATATCCTTACAAGCATCATGACTAGAATGACATGGAAATTAAAACAGTTAAGCAACAGCAACATAAGCAAAGCACTAGCCCTAATAGGCTTTACACACATAAAACAGGAAATGGCTAACTACTAATAACAACATCAAGGATCGCGTCGCTAGTCGGAGTCTGGCGACGGAGGAGGAGCACCCTTATCCTGTAAACAACACAGGATTGCCTTCAAGGTGCGAGTCACCTTGCCAAATTTCTTCTTCGTAACGGCCTTGGCATCAGCGACCTCTGCTCGAAGTTCTTGGACTTCCCTTCGCAAAGCGGTCTGACTCTCCTCCATTCGAGCAATGCGGTCGTCAATAGTAGTCTGCGCAGAAGGAGGAGGGCTCTCATCAGTATCCTGAGCCTCCTCTTCTGCTTCTTCCTGAACCTCTTCCTGAACCTCTGCTCTAGGTTCTTCTTCGCTTTGATCTTCCTCTTCATCAAAGTCATCCCCACTATCCCTTTCAAGTTGATTTTCACGGTATTGCGACCCAATCTTCATCTTAATCATTGTCGACTCATTGATGGTGTGAATCGATACCGGCAATTCGGGTCCAAGTCTATAGGCAAACTCGAGCGCAATCTTGCAAATGAGTCGGCCAAAGGGAAGGGATTCGGATGTTCTCCTCGACCTGGCTATGAGAACTATCTGCCGTAAGATGAAAGTGGTCATACATACGTTCTCTCCCTGGGCCACCAGAAATAAGAAATCGACCATAAGACGTGTACATTCAATGTGGTTCGTCGACCTAGGATATACATTGAACGTGCAGATATGATGCAACAGGCGCAAATCCTCAGACATGTACATCGCTTTGAGGCTATTATTAGGCTGCCATAGAACCAACTTACCGCACAGAAACCTGGTGCGGCGATCTCGTTCACGTCTAGTCCTCAAATTCTTCTCACTTGGATGTACATCACCTAGAGGCACGTTGAGAAGTCGCGCAACCAACCGGATGTCGATCGTAGCCATCCGATCTCTACCAAAAGGGATTTTGAACTGTAAGGGCTCCAAGGTAGGACTCTGGATGTTAGCATAGAAGGCACGAACGGTGCTCACATTAGCACGAGATCGAGCTTCAAAGATCGGTCCCCAGTGCGCGGCTTCAATGCGTTCGAACAACAGATATTCGCCGAACAATCGCCCATCTACGTCCGCCTCAAATAACACTCTACGGTCAGTGTATTCACCATGAGGCATCTCTGATAGGCTGGTTCGTCCAAGGTGTGCATGGGGATCCAAATCCCGCTTTGTACGACACTCCAGGACTGCAGTTGGACCTGCGGCGGCGCTTGAACTTGCGGCACCACCCCGCGGTCTTCTCGATCGAGTAGGGTGGCTCGGCCCAGCCTCGTCTGTCGCAGTTTTCCTCTTACCCATCAAAGATATGATGGATGAAAGCGACAAAAGGCCCAAAATGGCTTCCACAAAAGCCATGAAAAACGCCGAAAATGCTGAGAATGGCTGCCCAATCTGAAAAAAAGAAATCTAGGCGTCGTAGAGGGATGCTTCAAGCTTCCCAAGGCTGTACTTTCAGGGAAAAATACAAACAAAAAGATGGGATGGAGCAGCTCACGATTTCAGCACTATTTGGGGGATTTTGGAGCTCCAAATGGGGAAATCTTCAAGGAAAGGGGCTGCCAACATCCAATAATTGATGGGTGGTGGTCGGTTTTGGCCAAAGAAGGGTTTAAGAGTGGTTTGGGTCGCCGGGGTTTGGAATGGAGTGCTGAAAATTGAATCTAGGGTATGCAAGGGGGCTGTTTGTGAAGGAGAGGTGGGTTTTGGGGGTTTTCGTGGTGTGGGAGTTACATAGGGGTGATGTGGAGGCCATTTAAGTGGGTACGCCCGAAGGACAGCACCAATGGAGGTCGCCGGCCGGCGATGGCATCGCCGGTCAACCCTCAAGTTGACCGGTGGGACCCCATGGGTCTGGTCCCCCATGGTCCCAGGGTCCCAAAAAGTCAGGTCCCACCCCTTGGTTCATAGTATTTTGGTCTCTATGAGCCCAAACATGTGTTCAGGGCTTTCCGGGTCTACATCGCAATCTCGAATACCAAACTATATGATGCAGCATATGAATTTGGGGTAGAAGGAGCCATTACATCTATCTAGCTCCTTAGTTGCTAAAGAAAGTGAAATTAGAATGGCCTTATGGCCATTTATCATGAAATTTTACTATTCACTGTAAAATTTGGTGAATGTACTAATTTGTGTTATTTTCACATTAGGTTTGATGCCTAACATGAAATGGATAAGAAAGAACTGAAGGTTGAAGTGTTTAGAGAAGGAATTTTGAAGATTTTTAGTGAAACGGGGTTTTTAAGCCCGGCGATTGATTACTGGAGTCGTGGTCATTCCACGGCCCATGGATTCACTTTTGCGGTTTAAAACCGCTCATAGGACGTCTCCACCCGACTTCCTACAGCTTAGAAGTGATTCGGGTCGCTTTACGCGACCCGAGATACGTTACAGACTCGATCTTGCGATCGATTCTTATAGACTTCGCCTATCGGCGAATCTGTGATCCTAGAAGTGTTTCTAGACCCTTCTCGCACCCACCTAAGTCAAAGGAAGCGACAGCGTACGTCGCAAGACCATAACCCAGGCCCAGTATACTCTCATTCATGCTCTGATACCAACTTGTAACACCCTGAAAATCGGGGGTCGTGTATAAACTCAACTCCCGAGTTCCAGACCGTCACTTATGCAACAAAAATGGTTATGATTCAATGTTGTCTAATTTAAAGCATTCACATGAGTAAAAGTATACCAAAACTGTAATTCATACTTCAGATCCAGTGATAAAAGCAAGCGGAAGACTAAACAATATATATATCACTGTATGGAAAAACAAAGTAATCTCAACTGTCTCCAAAGTATGACTACATCTCTGAGTCTCATATACATGTAAATAGACAAAAGAATAAGTTCAAAATAGTCCCACTGAAGTCCCCCTCGATCCAGGTCACCTACGGGAAGCCGTCGTGATACTGCATATACGAGAACTCATCCTAGTCCTCGTCAATCTCCGGCTCCACCTCCTGGATCTCGTCGTCACCTGCAACTACAACAGGGTCTGGTGGGTGTTGTAAACACCATCCCGTAACGTGGGAATGAGTGATCAACTCAGTGGAATCATAGAGCAAAGATTAGCATGTTCACAATTCAATCACGCGATAATAGTAAAGCAGTAAATCAGACAATTCTAATACTGTTGTTAATGCAAGATGATATGACGTGATGTATGCCCTCACCGACGATCACCCTCATGCGGCAACATCTTACGACCGCGGCATGCCACACTCCCTAGAGTGCTCCACATCTTCCAGGCACATGCAATGCTATGGTGAAATGATTACCAAGTTGTTATTAGTCCATTCAAACAGCAGGATTGGGAAACTAAGGTACTTCCCTTTTATCAATCCCAACACGGATCCTGTCTAGGGTCGTCACTCCTAGTAATCTCATATGATGTACATTTCGTAGGTCACTGCAAGGGCTGCCAGGGCTGTTGCTCGCACTCGTTGCACCGCTCCCCCATCACCTTATCAATACAGGCCTACTGTACTCTACTGCACGGAAGGGTCGTCGCCTCCTGTGAACTCAGAATACGCTCGCGGTCACTACAAAGGGCTCGTCGCCTGATCAGTGTAGGCCGACAGCTAGAATATAGTGTCCCATACCACCATAATCTGCTCACGAGTCAAGGTGCTCACTGGTCACTACGGGGAGGTTTGTGGCCCCAGCGTAGGCCGACAGCTCGACCACGGTGTCCCATACCACCATGCCCGGCTCATGAGTCTTCGTGGATCAAGGTACCATGGTTAATAGGGTTTACAATGGTAAGTTCAGTACCCTAGGTTCAAGCAGTTATGATACATACAAGGTGAACAAACATCGGCCAGTCGGGTTACTTGACGGGCTCGACTAGCGCGATCGCATCTCGAATTGAACGACATGAAGTGCGTAAAACACTTCGCGTGGCCTAACCACTGCCGCCAACTCTCAACACGAATCACATTCATCGACGCGTCGTTCGTGGCTATGACCAGTCAGCCACGAATTCGTTCGGTTACCGACTGCCTGGACTAAGTCAAGTCCCACACATCTATTGAATCACATTAACGCTATATATCAGGGTATTGGAATTGAAACACATCATGTAAGCATGTTAGCACATGTTATAACATTCAACTAAGGCAAATCTTCAAGGCATACTTTCCCATGTATATTCAACTTAAGCAAATCTTCAAGGCGTACTTTCTATGCATGTAGTGTAATCATGCATAAGGTAAGCATGTAGGAAATCATTCAGGTCAGCATATTAATCATGAAATCAATCTCAATCTACTACATAACATCATTTAATTCAATACATAATAATACAAGCATTTATACAAACACATACACTACACACTTAAGTCCACATATAGTATGTCGACCCAACGTGCGCAACTTGGTGAACCTCTTCGCCAAACTGATTATGCAAGAATTCCTAACTCTCTAATGCGGCGACAAATCATGTCAATCCCGTCAGCAAATTATGCATGTAGACCGTACTTCCTACATATGACTAAAATGCCCTAAATCTCATATTCTTCGTTAATTTGCGAAACAGGAAACGGAGAGCATGTTGTACATGTCAAACGGCGATGCCGTCGATAATCTACTATTAAACGACATTGAAAGCGTTGTAAACCGTCAATCAAAGCGTCTAAAATCCTCACCTAGTCTCTTACGGTCGCGGGAATTTGAACGGAGCATGTACGCTTCGTCTACGACAGTAGGAGAACCTGATTTATGGATTTAGTCAGCTAACCTGTTCAGAATCTACATAAACCCTAAATCAGCAAGTTTTTGGGGTTTTTCTATACCTGAAAAAGTGGAAAAATCACCAGCCAGGTGATTGGAATGAAGTGTTGAAGCAGCACTGTCAGGGGCTCGGATGCGGGGAAAATCTCCTCTTCCCTTTCTCTCAAACTCTCTCTCTCTTTTCTAGGGTTTGTGAATTTCGTATGCAAGGAAGGAATGAGGGTTTCAACCCCTTTTATAAGCTTGGAAACGTCGAAAATAGGCTCCGGGACGAAGTTTACTTATTGCCTATCCAATTCGGGGCTGTTTCGGTCCAAAAACTGATTTCTGGTGGTCCCCTGATCGATTGCGATCAGACTTAAGCTCATGGGTACCAGATGTACCTCGTATTAAGTTTTCAGTCTGGCAGGGTTCGCAGATCGCACGTGGCGGACCAGTTTCAGTTCAGCGGTCACCGCACATAGATCAGGGCTGAAAGTCCCATGATAATAAATAGATATTTTTCCTGATCCGAGGGTGTAATCTGGATGAATTCTGACGGTCAGGATGCTTAATACTGACGCGTCAAGTCGTGTGCCAGATCTAAATTTGAAATTCCCAATTCGTCCCTATTCGCGGTCGCTTCAGTCCGGGTTCAACGAAATACTCTGTGATTATCGGTTTGACTTGATTTTCGAGATGATTGTCAAGTCCAGCTGGGCGGTTCTAACGGTCTAAGATAGGAGGTATCAGACCTTCGACGCGCGGTCTAAATCCAATACAAAAGTTCAATATGGTCCAGAGGACAAACCTGCTTAGAGTTGGATCCAAGGTTATAGAGTATTGTAGAGTTGTCTGTTCTACTCGATTTGGGTCTTGTAGAACGTATTTAAAGTGATCAGGGACTATTTCCCAGCTACTCTAGCGTTGCGCTAGCTAACTTACGTTTAATTTCCATGGAAATTATTTATACGCGATTTCGGGTCAAATCGGTACTCGATTCCAAGTACGGATTTTTCACGGGCGTTACACTGTGCTACTTGCGATCTACGTAACTTGCAGACCAGCACTACCTGCGATCTGCGCAACTCATCTGCACTTTATGCAATTTCGAACCGTTTCGAAACTCTACTCATTTTTCTTTTAAGCCATAAGTTTTCTCTTTTCTCCTCAAAACCTTATACTTATCTTAACATTCCCTAATCATGAGACATTCAAAAGATTCATCTTTAAGAAGAAGAGGTCCTTCGTTTCCCTCAGCACGTGAACAGTTCCCTCGCCATGCTTGGGATTGCGTAGAAATTAATGAAAAATACTAGAGCTCTACCATCCCTCTATGGGTGAAATTATCACTGTCCCTATAGATTTACGATGCCATTGGTCAATTCTGCATAGCGAGCCATCCATTTATCAAAGAAACCTTGTTTCTATAGATGATTGGATTATGAGGGAATCGGGGATTTTAGAAGGCTGTCTGAAAGGAAAGGACTTACATCAAAAGGCTAGCATGATATATAAAATGTGATTCTTATGTCCTTGCCATAATCCTCATTAGCCTTTCCCTACTCATTTCTTTGAAATTGCTTGACAATATTTCTTCAATAGTCATGTTCCCTGGGGAATAGACGATTTTCTAGTCAAGGGTCTTCTGTCTCCTCAAGATTTCTATAGTGCTTGGGCCCGCGCTGTCGTTCGAAAGCATACTATCATTTTGGAACAAATTAACCTTCTTGATGTTATCATAGCTACATCAAAACATTTTCATGAAGATAAATCTATCTTCAGGGGTTTTCTCAATCACTGGTCCCCAATCACCAACTCATTTCATCTTCCTTTAGGTGAGATGAGCATTACCCTATGGGATCTGCTTTGTATAGAAAGTCTCCCCATCATGGGCAACATCTTTGATGCTTATATTCCTTCAAATGAAGAATTATCCCTTGCCTCTGTAGAAAACGGAAAATTTGAGATTTTGAAGACCACTCTTGAATTCTTTAGAGAACTGGCCAACTTCCATCAACCTGAACACATTACCTCCCTTGAATGGTTAGCTCATTTTTCTTGAAATTTACAGTACGTCTCTTTTATTCTACTTTACTCTCTTTTTCAAATCTTCATTTTCCCTTCTAAATAACTATATTATTTTACTTTGGCAGTTTTATAGGCCATAACCATCAGGATCTCAAGACCATTCATGAAAATATTACAGGCACCACTGAATACAGTCGTTCTTGTGAATTAGCGGCTTTTTTAGCTTATTGGCTAAGCTGAGTAATATTTCCTGACTTGGAACAAGTGGATATCATCAGACCATCCCTCTTTGTAGTCACGGGTGCGATGGCTGAGGGTCAGAGACATTCATTAGCTCCTCCAGTTCTATGCTCCCTATATCACGCTTTTGGGAATAATTTTTGGCCCTGTAGATTCAACAATCAAATCCTTCTTGGTTTATGCTCCTTGGCATTTCTTTATAGGTTGGCTAGGAGTGTATTTTCCCTGGACCTTTGATGACTCAAGAAGAGCATATTCAAATCCTCAGTGGCTTCCTCTTCAACACTATCAGCTAAGGAAGATGGTTAAAAAATCTAACAGTTGGGTCACTGGAAAGATAGAGGATGGTGACCCTATTGATTTTCATCAATTTCCATCCACCATTCATCCGGAAGGCATAGAAGTTGTTGATGACAATTCTATCTCTTATGGTAAACATTCATTACTTGTTTCCATTAGATCCAATACCCTTTCATTGAGAAAGGGTAGGACATTTTGGCACGAACCATATTATCTGAGTATATTCGCTCATCAATTTGGATTTGACCAAACTGTGTTGGAGACCTGTGATGTTATTATAAGATCTATGAGGAGTTGTAGCATCAAACCATATAATTGGGCTTTGATATGGAGGTAGCTCTTAAATGTCAATACTGGATCTCACTTCACAGTCCCAGGCCATGATTACCCAGTCCATTCTTCCTATCCCTGGATTTGCTGGTGAGCTCATCAGTACTACTTGGTGCGTAGATATTATTCGGTTGATCATGCCATATATATTCTTCCACCACAGCTAAGGAGTTATCAGGAAGACGAACACATAAGTTATTCCAAAGTGACTAACCATGCCCCCTGTCATGGTCAGTTCTGTGTAAGAATTTCCTTGGAACATATTATTCATGAAGCAAAACCAGCGAATAACCTTGAAGGATGGATAGCTTCTGGTGTCATTGTAAGGAGTTCTGAAATTGTATTCAATTCATCGGGCCTTTCAAAGGACAATGATGATTCTTCACGATTTCATCCTCCACCGCCTTTAAGAATTTTGCAGGACAATTTATCTTCATTATAAAGACCTCATAGCTTTTATTATAAAGGTAAACATATCACAGTTAAATGATAGATATCTCAAAAGGCTGAACTTTTGAATAGAATACCGTAAACTTTTCAATTTTCTTGCCATTGCTATGACTAAAAGAGGAGATACAATGTCTTGTATTTCTTGCATTAATTTCATGACAATGAATTTTTCTATACGAAATGAAGGAACGCATGCATTTGTAGAGTTATACACTAGTTCAAAGTTCATAATCATATTAGTTCATGTAAGCATATTTAATAAGTACACATTAATATAGTAACAATTTATTTACGACTGTTAGCACAACACCACCTATATGTCATTTTAAATGGGCGAAACTAGATTTTAGTTTTAGTTAGTTTCACACACAGTTTAAGCTCATGAGTAGTTGGAGTAACCACAGTTTTTAGACTCATAAGTAGTTGAAGTTAGGTCTTACACGAATGACCTCCGTAACTCTCTAGAGTTCGTAGGGCTTATCATGGCCAGGGAGTTCACAAACAGTGATCCATTAGAGGGGCCCAGCGAAGCTATCGATGTAGTGAACTCGGTGGTTTTATGCATATAGTTGGCCATAGTAGCTCTCTAGAGTTCACGGGGCACGCAAGGCTACCTTCAGATACCAAGTCCAGGGCCGTCAGTCCGTCAATGAGGGGTCATCTTGCTTCAGAGGCATGTCATCATACGTTACTACTAAAATCAAGCCAAGGATATGGGGAGTCGTCTTACTTCAAAGACTCACTTTTTCTTTGCATGTCAGGTCAGACCCATTAACGAGAGGGCATTTTCTTACCAACCCTCGTGATGCTGCCAGAAAATGTACAAACGACATAGGTCTTATGTGACTGCCTCGTCAACTTCCCGCATGGGTGCACATGATGCTCTTTACGGGCTTTTTTAGGGCCACAAGCTTCTCACTATTGCCCAAATAATTCCATAGTATCGCCATTGCCAATGATGATAAGCCTTTTACGTAGTTAGCTTCATAGACTTGACTCTACCACTTTACATGATAGATTGCTATATTTTAATGATATTCATATACAACTAGCTTTATAGGCCTTGCTAAAGGTAATAAATTAAAATTGATGTATCGCCCTTTGCCGATGATATAAAACCAATTTTTCTAGCTAGAATAGTGTATCAACTTGGCGATGCTATTAATTTCAATAAATTTAGATAGTAAAATGACCTTCGTGTCGTGTTAGCGATTAGTGATATTGCCATTTAATGATTTGATAGCAACCATTGACGTCCTCCATTTGGTGATAATCATTAGCGATAATCATTGGCGCTTTAACTTGATAGGTCTGAAAATCTATGTTCTTATTAATTGCATAGGAAAGAATACAGAGCGTTGCCTTTTGAGGCTCTTTCATCATTCCGCTTGCCTTGCCCCGCTTTTGATTGAGAAGCATTATGCTGTGAATCTTCTGAATCAAAACCTTAAGCATATTCAGAGACGATATACTTTTATGAAGCAAGCATTAACTGATATACCTATGCCTCGTCCGTCTTGATCTACCACCCAATAGGCTTCATTGGAGTATACTTCGGATATTATATACGGACCATCCCATTTGGGATCAAATTTTCCCCCTGTTCTATGGGTGACCATGATTGGCCTTTTCAACATCAACACCATGTCGCCTTTCTTGAAAGAGCGATGCTTAACTTTCTTATCAAAGGTAGCAGGGATTCTTGCCTGATATAATTGTAATCACTATTGGGTTGCCAGTCATTTTTCATCAAGCAAATCCAATTCCACCAGTCTTATTTAGGCATTTTCATTGTCTGTAATTGATTGATGTACCACTACTCTGAGCAACGTAACTTGCGTCTCAATTGTGATGATAACTTCGACTCCATATACTAAAGAATATGGCGTGGCTTTCGTAGCAGTACGATGAGTAGTCCGATAAGCCCACATAGCTTCTTGCAATTTTTGTCCCAGTCACGCGTATTCCCTATGACTATCTTCTTAAACATCTTCACAATTGTCTTATTGAATGCCTCAGCTAACCCATTGGCCGGCGGATAGTAAGGCATTAAGAACTAATGCCGGATGTCAAATTTTCGGCATAATTTCTCCACTCTTTTATTCTTGAATGGTGTCCCATTATCAGTGATAATCCTTTGTGAAATACCATGGCGATATATTATCGCATGTCGTATGAAATTTACGACATCCTTTTCTTTGACATTTCTTAACACGATAGCTTTGATCCATTTCGAAAAATGGTTTGTTGCTACTAAGATGTATTGTTTCCTTTTAGACGATGGTGGATTTATAGGGCCGATAACATCCAGCCCCCAAGCTGCAAAGGACCAAGAAGTCATTGATTGATGAAGATCTTCAGGAGGCACACCTATGATGTCACTGTGTATTTGACATTCATGACATCGCTTCGCATATTTAATCACATTTTTGAACATTGTTGGTCAATATTACCCCATCTAATGTACCCGATGGAACAAATTCCTCCAGCCTGATGAGCCCCCCATTCACCTAAGTGAGCCTCTATAACATTTAATTTGCTTCTTTCGTATCCAAGCATCTTAACAACACCTCATTATATGATTTCCTGTAGAGCTCTTCATTGCATAAAACGAACTTCTTCGCCCTTTGCTTTATCTACAATTTATATGCTGGCTCTTTTGGCAAAATATCATATTTGAGATAGTCTACAAAAGGAAGACGCCAATCGTCTATTGTGATCTCCAAACATGACACAGGAAGTGCTTAAGAGATATCGTCGACATCTTCGACTGATGGTAAGAATCTTCTCTCTTCGATTGTTATCTGAAGAGGAATTCGATTGGGACAAGATAAGGCTACAACCAAGCTAGCTAAAGCATCCGCTCTTGCATTTTTCGATCCTTGTACATGCTTGATTTCAATGTCTTGAAATTGCTCCAACAGTTGTTACGCTCATTGATGATACGGTAGGAGTTCCTGCTTCCTTATTTCAAATTCAATCGTAAGTTGATTTATCACCAACTTGGAATCACCAAAAATCCGTAGTGCCTTTATTTTCATCTCTTGGGCTATTTCCATTCCTATAATGAGGGCTTGATATTCAACTTCGTTATTAGTATATGCAGTTCCTAATGTAAAGGAATATGGTAACAAGTCACCCTGAGGACTGATGAATATCACTCCACCCGTTCCTGAAGTCCTAGAGGCCCCATCGAAGTACATCCACCATACATTAAGCAATTCTATCATCATTACCAGCTCATCTGGAAAATCATCACTGATCGCTTCATTATCTGGCACAGGATGAGCAACTAAGAAATCTACCACTGCTTGTCCCTTCACTACTTTTTTCAGTTTGTAGGTGATCGTATATTCTGAAAGCAAAAGCATCCATTTAACCAATCTCCCTAATAGCATCGGTCTCGTCATCAAGAACTTTATGGGGTCCGCTCATGAGATTAGGATTATATCATGAGAAAGACAGTAATGTCTTAATTTCTATACTGCGAATATCAATGCCAGGCATATCTTCTCAATGGGCGAATAATTACACTCTGTGCCTATCAGAGTCCTACTCAAATAATATAGTGCTATCTCTTTTCCTTGTTCATTTACTTGTGCTAGCAGGGCCCCTAATGAATTTTCTACCGCTAAGATATAAAGAATGAGGGGTTTGCCTTCCACGAGAGCTGCTAGTACCGAGGGATGTTTCAATAACTCTTTAATTGAATCAAACGCATTCTGACAAGCTTTGTCCCACATAAATTCTGTCACTTTCTCCATCAGATGAGAAAACGGCTGACATCTTCCTGCTAAATTCAAAATAAAACGGCAAATATATGTTAACTTGCCCTGCACACTCTTTAATTCTTTCAACATTTTTTTGTGGTGGCATTTCCTAAATGGCTCTGACCTTTCCTGGGTCGATTTCAATTCCTCTATGTCGGACAACAAAACCGAGAAATTTTTCTGACGAAACTCCGAAAGAGCACTTAGACGGATTCATTTTCAATTGTTTCTTTTTAAGTCGATAAAATACTAAAGCCAAATGTTTGCGGTGTTCCTTATGATCATTTGATCTGACTACTAAATCGTCCACATAGCACTTAACACGCTTATACATCATGTCTTGAAATATATTCTGCATTAGCCTCTGATATGTTGTGCCAACATTTTTTAGGCCAAACGGCATGACTTTATAACGGTAAATTCCCGAAGACGTTCTAAAGGTCGTGGCTTCCTCATCTTCTGGAGCCATTCTTATTTGGTTATATCCAGTATAACCATCTATAAAGGACATGATAGCATATTTGGTCGTACTATCAATCAATAGTTCAGTTATCGACAATGGGAACTCATCTTTCAGACATGCTTCGTTCGAATCTTTGAAATCAATACATACCCTGATTTATCTGCTTTTCTTTTTTACCAGGACAATGTTTGATATCCATATGGGGTACTTAACTTCTCTGATGAATCTAACCTTAATCAACTTATTTACTTCTTCTTCAATCAGGGGAATTAGATCTGAATGAAATCGCCTTTGCACTTGCTTAATTAGTTTCTTATCTTTGGTGATGTTTAGCCGATGCATGGCCACTGATGGTTCCAAGCTTGGCATTTTTACATATGTCCAAGCAAATACGTCGTTATTTTCTCTTAGAAGCTTAATATATTAATCAACTTCTTGTTCAGGGAGACTAGCGCTTATGAATGTTTCCATGGTCCTTCTTCAGTTCCTAAATTTATTTCTCACAAATTATCAATGGTCGGTTTCCCTCCGTCTTCTACCTGCTTTGGAGCCGCTTCAAGATGTTTGACTATTTCAGGATCTGTCTCTTTCATTGATTCAACTGTGATCATATTTATTGAAGATTCTTCCCCAAATCCAGGGGATTTCTTTCTTTTTTCCTCGTTGACTCCAATCAGGATTAAAATACCTTTCCCATCGTTTAGTCCGACCAGTTCTTCACAATCAAAATCCATATTCTTCATCATTTTCCTGCTAGCGGGGTTGTATCTTTCAAAGTCTTCAGGCATTAACGTATCAGTATTCACCTTATTATCTATCTTCCCTTCTATTTCTGCTTCGTCAATCGCATAGAATTCAATGGGCTTCGGGATCTTTGAACTAGCTTTAACATGAAACCTTTTTGGCATGACTGAAAATGTCTTTTTCCTTTCTGCATATGGTAGCTGCATTGTATAATTTTTTTGTAGGATCTCCAACTGTTCGAGTGATAATAATGTCAGTGGAGGCTGTCCCGGTTTCCTTAAATGCTTTAGTACGAAATAAAATTTTGGCTTCATGTTTTCCTTATCAGACAACTTTATTTTAGCAACTTCATTATGCACCATTTTCCTTTCATCATTTCTCTTTTTATTTTCTGAGGCAAATCCTTTGTAATAGTTAGTGTCAGTAAAGAAGGATTATGCTTTTGTGTATGGTTTTGCATCAGCCATTACTTTATGTTGTAGCCCATCTTTACAATACTTGAAACACTAGCGTAGAGTCTATGATATAATGCCATATTGATGCATCCAAGGTCTTCATAACAGGAGGTTATACATTGTCACTGCATTGATAACATGACAAATGACATCCATTATTAGTTCTCCTATCTCCAATGTTAATATGATCTTACCGAGCGCTCGCTGTCTATCCTAATTAAACCCTTGTATCATCATTTTGCTGAGGCGTAGATGGGCACGACGATATCCCAATTCATTCAACACTATTAATTGTAATAAATTCATCGCGAACCCATTATCCAGCATTATTCGCTTGATCTGCTTACCCTGAACATGGCCTACCACCATCAATGGCCTATTGTGTTCCTCGTCGTAAATTAAATCATCATCGGAGAAGGAAATTACTGGCATGCAGTTGTTTTGTTCTTCGTGTTCTATTTATGTGAGCAATGCTTTTCTGACATTGTAATCAAATAGAGCTTGCATCAGACTACGCCAAGAATCTTCGGACAGCCGCAATGCATCATACACACTTAATCGAGCTGGTATGCCTTTTAGATGACTTATCACGTCGTATGTTACCTTCTCGGCCTTATCCTTTTCTCCTTCTATGTTGTCACCATGGTATTCTTCAAACGTTTCTCCTCTCTTTGCTTCAATGCATTGTTTTCGAGGATAGTTACCCTTTTGCCGGAACGTAACGTGATTACTTTAACTTCGTCTGTACGTCTCAACAAATAGTCATTGTCCATCTCCTTCTTCCGTTTCGTATTTATCTGCGAATGATCTCTTGGATGATTGATACACTTGCTATTGTTTTATTATGATTTTGTTAGTAAACACAAACAACATTAGTCAATATTATTTGCAAACGCATTCTATCCTGAAGATGAAAGGAAGAATGTTCCCGCCAAGAGTCGCCATTTTAACATCTTGCAGGATGCCAAACAATGATGAAGTTCTCCATACTGTCCCTTAATCAAAATCAAATAAGATACAAACTCCCTAGTGGAGTCACTATTTTATTTCGACCAAAAACGAAAGCATTTGATTCAGGGAAATTATCTTACTTAATAATGACAAAGAGCAAATAGAGAGAATAATCATCGAATTTATTCATTATGAGTTCATTACATCTTTTTAATCCTTTGATTCTAGGATAAAATTGTTATTACAAAATGTAAGTGCTAAAATGAATTGAAATATGAATTTCGACAGCATTCCGACTCATATCATTCATGTCTCCATGGGAGATGAGTTGTACGGATCTTCCTTGTACTTCGTCCTTCATTAATATGATACAGGAAATGTCAGGTCCCCTTTAAATATTTGCAATGACTTAGAAACTTTTGAAAATCAATATATTGTTACTTTATAGAGTACCAGCGCAACTCATCCATGAGTTGCTTGGCCGAGGAGTTGTGTAGGTCCGCGCAACTCATGTAGCGTGTCCCAGCCTCCACTTTCTCTCTCTCTCTCTCTCTCTCTCTCTCTCTCTCTCTCTCTCTCTCTCCCCCTCTCCTCTCCTCTCCTCTTCAGTACCTGTCAAAAGGACTAGTCTTCTAGAAATATGAATCCCTCAAATGAGGGGGTAGGGGGTATTTCTAGGCCTCTGCACGTGTGAGTCCTCGAATTCCAAGTTGTGGACACCACTTCGCACTCCTGATCTAACCATCCACAAGAGGAGTAGCACTCCCGCGCACCCATGATGAGTTGTGCAGACCCACACAACTCATGTGCCAGTGCAACTAGTTCTTCACGCAACTTATGGTCCACGCAACTTATCCCCTTTATATTCGCTTCAATCTTCAATTCTTCCTTAACCAAATTCTATACTCCAACACCAGCGTTATCCATGTTAAAATTCAGATTTTTGATAGCCTAATAGGCTCTATGCTCCAGCACCACAATCAAGTGGCAGGTTTTCCCATAGACGAGTTTAAAAGGAAACATTTCAATGGGGGTTTTAAAAGCTGTACAGTAAGCCCATAAAGCATCAGTCAAATGGATTAACCAATCCTTATGGTCAGGGTCAACTGCTTTTTCTAGAATTTGTTTAATTTTTCTGTTAGAAATCTCAGTTTGCCCGCTTGTCTGCAGGTGGTATGGAGTGCTCACTTTATAAGAGATGTCATATTTCTTTATTAAGTTCTCAAATGGCCTATTACAAAAGTGTAAACCTCTATTACTGATGATGGCCCGAGGCATTCTGAACCGGGAAATGATATTTTCTTTTAAGAATTGAATGACCGTTTTATGATCATTATTCCAACACGGGATTGCTTTGACCTAATTAGTGACATAGTCTACTACTAACAAAAATATAAATATTCCTAAAGGATTAGGGGAATAGTCCCATGAAATCGATGCCCCAGCAATAAAATGCTTCAATGATAAGAATGGGGTTTAGAGGCATCATATTTAGACGGGATAACCCTCCCAATTTCTGACAATGCTTACAAGCTTTACAAAACTCATGAGTATCTTTGAACATCGTAGGCCAGTAAAAGCCGCACTATAGAATTTTGGTCATGGTCTTTTTAACAGAAAAGTGACCTCCACAAGCCTGAGAATGACAAAAGGAGATGACACTCTAATGTTCAGTGTCCGACACACATCCCCTTAGAATTTGGTCTGGGGTAATATTTACACAAATAAGGATCATCCCAGAAAAACTTACGTACCTCAGTGAATAATTTTTTTCTTATCTTGCGTAGTCCAATATGTTGGTATGAAACCTGTAACAAGATAATTTGCAATGTCAGCTAACCAAGGTAGTTGGGAGAGTTTAAATAATTATTCATCGGGGAACATATCATTTATTAGTGTCGGCTCAAGGAATCAGGGAGGTCAAGTCAAGAAAGGTGGTCATCCACTACATTTCCTACTCCTTTTTTGTCTCGTGTATTAATATCAAATTCTTGGAGTAAGAAGATTCATCTTATCAGGCGGGACTTGGCATCCGTCTTAGAAAGAATATACTTTAGTGTCGCATGGTCCATGTAGATGATGATCTTAGATCCAATCAGGTAGGACTTAAATTTGTTCAAAGAGAACACTACGGCTTAGAGTTCCTTCTCTGTAGTAGTGTAGTTCACTTGGGTAAAATTTAGAGTTCTACTTACATAGTGAATAATGTTGGGCTTCTTTTCTTTTCTCTAGCCTAACACCACCCCAATAACATAGTCAGATGCATCGCACATAATCTCAAAAGGGATGCTCCAATCGGGTGGCTATGTGATAGGTGTGATAGTTAACATGCTCTTGAGCTTAGTGAAAGCTTCTTGGCATTATTCAATCCACTCGCATGGTACATCCTTTTGAAGTAGATTGCATAAAGGACGAGAGATAACTAAAGTCCTTTATGAAGGATCGCACATCACGTACGATTTTAGGTGGAGGTAGGTTGAGATAAGATCAATTTTTCCCTTGCTTACCTCAATTTTCTTGGATGAAATTACATGTCCAAGTACAATTCCCTTGAGAACCATGAAATGACATTTCTCTCAATTCAGAACCAAATTCTTTTCCTCGTATCACTTCAATACATATTTAAGATTTTCCAAACACTCGGTGAAGGATGGACCAAAGACAGAGAAGTCGTCTATGAAGAACTCTAAATATTTCCCATTATGTCAGAAAAAATACTTAACATGCATCGCTGAAAAGTGGCGGGGGCATTACATAGTCCGAATGACATCCTTTAGTAAGCAAAGGTGCTAAAGGGACTTGTGAATATTGTCTTCTCTTGATCTTCAAGGGCTATCTCTATCTGATTATAGCCCGAATATCCGTCAAGGAAGCAATAGTAAGAGTGACTGACTAGCCTTTTTAAAATTTGATCAATGAAAGGCAAAGGAAAGTAGTCCTTCATTGTGATGGTATTCAACTTCTTGTAGTCAATGCACATTCTTCGACCAGTACTAACTCTAGTTGGCACGAGTTTATTGTCGACATTGGCTACGATGGTGATTCCGGACTTCTTAAGAACTACCTGAGTTGGACTCACCCATTGACTGTTGGATATATGGTATATGATACGCACATCCAACAACTTAATTACCTCAGCCTTAACCACTTCTTTTAAATTTGGATTGAGTCGACATTGTAGTTGTCAGGAGGTTTTCTCATTATCCTCAAGATGAATGCAGTGAGTACAAATCAAAGGGTCGACGCAATTGACCATCCAAGAGCTCCTTTATGCTCAATGAGAGTGGAAATGAGCACACTCTCTTGTTCTTTCTTAAGGTGGGAAAAAATCACCACCAGGCATGTTTCATCTTGACCTAAGTAGATATATTTAAGATCAGTGGGCAAAGGTTTTGTCACGCCCCTGAACTCGAAAACAGGGCTCACAAAATTTTCGATCGCCGAATTTGGCGCCCACAGCCTTCGTAATATCCCATTCTCGGCTCTTGGCACCCCTACACCAGGGTCTGATTCTAGGATCCTACAAGGAGGATTTTAAATATGATTTTGATTCAGTATAAACATAACCATAAGCATAACCCATAAACAATAACCACAAGAACACCATCACAAAATCCACTATAATAAAAAACTTTTGAGGTAACCCAAAAAGGTTTCAATGGTAGAAGCTCAATCCCACTATTCCCTGCCATGTGGGCTACCTGAGTTCCACATACAACTGATTTTTGGGGTGGCCCACTGCCCTCAGGGGGGCCTACCAAATGCACGATGTTGATGTCTAACACACCTCACGGTGGGGTCCACGGCTAAGACCCACGGTACCAGCCTCTGAAGCACGCAACAGTGCAGTAGCGTCTACTGCTCTAGACGTCACCGGCAGTGGGTGCTGCTGCCTATATTTATTATTATTTTTTTCTTTTAAAAAAATGATTTTCTTAAGGTTTCCAACGATTGGGCCCGCATCAGGTTGATCCATTCCACCCATTATATTCTATAGTTCATAACAGATCTAACAAGCCCAATATTGAGCATGTTTCGATGTATAGAAAGATCAGAGTGGATTTTAACAGTAAACCACTGTTTTCTATGCAATGGCTCGCTAGATAATCGGATTAACCTCATTTTTTTATCTCAAAGCCTAAAATGAAATGGGGAATGGAATGGATGGCATGGATTGGACCCATACATCAAGGTGGGGCTTGCATGAGCAACCCACCCAAAGGCTTAAATATATATATTTTTTGTTTGCTGCTATGAGTATAACCCACTGTCCGTTCACACTCACAGAACACGTCTAACATCCCTGGATGCTGGACGGATGGTGTGAATACATAAATCAAGGTGTGTCCCACATAGACATGGCTCACTTGATTTAGATTAATCTGATACTTGTGTTTTCCATCACCGAAGGGTAGGGCCCACATGGTTTGGATGGACGGTCTAGATATCACATACACTCATCATGTGGGCCACATAATAAAGGAAGGAGAGAGAGAGGGAAGGAGACACGTGCGATGGAGGTACCGCGACACTATGGGCTCTCCATTCCATGCATTCAACCGCACATCAAGTGGGTCTCATTACATGTGGGCCCACCAAATTAAAAATCAACTGTGGAGATTCCTTCTCCACCAAAATAGAAGGTTTAAATGACCTCGTTCAACTTATAAAAGTAAACATCATGAGGGGGTCCATGGAGAATGGCCCCATCATGGGATGATCATATGAATCATAGAGAGTCATCGACCACATCTAGGGTCCAAAGTGAGATCCATACCATCAATCGGTAGGCCCCATTTGGCCCATCATCAAAAGAATGAAATCTAAGCTTATAGAAGCACCTACCGTTCGATCTTCTTAGTCCAATGGAACACCGATCTCCTTGTGTCCCTCTTTAATGGAAGATGATGAGAAATGAATGGATAGGATGATGCATCTTGAGGTGGGAAGTGGGCTACACACATGCACTTTTCTCTCTTAAGATGCTTGGATGTCCACCAGATTGGTTGCTAGGAAAATGTGTTGAGAAAGAGAGAGAGAAGGTGTCACACCCCAAATTCAGATTCATAGGAATTCCGACCGCCGAATCCGGTGCCGACAGCCTCCGTAGTACCCCATTCTCGGCTCCTAGCATTCATATGCCAAATTCCGATCCTGGTATCCTATAAGGAGGATTTTTTTTTGAAATGTACATTTAACTAGTAATAAGCATAACCACAAGATTACCCAATTCACAATGGCAACATCGTCATCACATATCCACTAATATAATCATTTGAATACAATACTGGAAGGGAAATACATAAATAGAGAATCAAGCTCCAGAAGACCGTCGCACACTCCAAGCTCAACACTGCTGCAGCTTAACATCACCTGCACGCATCTATCATGCATAAGCTTATAGAAAGCTTAGAGGGTGGTGTAAGTGTGTGTACAAGGTAAGTGCCAAGTATTCAATACAATGTCATAATCATACAATACCGGAAAACTAGTAATCCATAAACCATACAATGTCTGAATAAGAAGAAACACTGACAAGAGCAGGAATTATCAGAGTAAGCAGAAATACTGACAAGATATAACTCACATGATAACAGAGTAAGCGAAAGTATGGACAAGTCTATGAGTCAATCAATATCAAAATACGCTATATAGAATAGCTATGTAATAAGGAGTCATAAAGAGCCAAATATCAAATGCCGAGGATGCAATGCAATATACAATGCCTGCTAAATCTATTTAGGCCATATAAGTGCAGAAATAGCAACCCAAGATGCCATATGCCTGCAGATGTAATGCAATATGCGATGCGAATGAAATAACCATGTTGGAGTGTGAAGTCAGGATGATAGTACATAGTATCACAAGTTATAGGGTCCACCACAAGGGACTTCTATCCAAACCAGTCCCATACCTAAATTTGGATAGTCAGACTCTTCGTAATAAACTCCTGATCTCAGGTTAGTCGCGCGTCCAACCGAAATCCTTACCATAACGAAGGTACACAATAATTAGTTGCGCACCACCAGCCCGAGTGGATAGTGAATGAATGAATGAATGAATGAATGAGCATGCAACTCCTACTCAATAAGTCCACATATCAATACTGTTCCTCTTTGAAAAATCACCGGGGTCTATTACACTCCATACCAGATTGTCGCCCCATCGCATGCAACAAGGTGAGTGGAAGAGACCTCACTATCCGCCTGCCAATATCGGGCCAGGCTCGTCAATAGCGGACCCATTCCTCGAGCTGGTCAGACTCAGCCTAGTATTGCCCCCTCCTCTCGGGCAGGTAAGGCCGCACCCCCTTCCAACCGACCACGACACAGTGGAGAGCGCAGTCATCTGGTAATCGGCACTCGGCGCTCATCTACCTACTCAGTCTAGACGTTGGAGCAACCTCTGGAACCAAGAGGGTTTAGGAACTTTCATCCAGGGATATCTATAGCACCCCATGTAAAACAGATTTCTGGTATCCCATCTGGCCATCCACGATATGCATGTGGAGGCTACGACCCTGATGTCGCTAGGGCATATAGTAATCACAACACACAATGCGAGATGCATGAGTCATATAATCCAATCATGCATTAATCCTACGCATATTGTGCTCTCATATGAGACAATCACCGCCTATCAGGGAGTCTCATAACAACCAGCACTATGACATATGCAATGGTCAATCATATCTCATAACAGACATGCAGATGATGCGTATGGCCATGTATCATGATGCTATGCAGTCACATAATCATAATCAGTATCAATAACCGACATTGACAATCGACATCAACCATGTGGACATTTAACCAACATTATCCCCTGAGGAATGGCTCACATAAAGCCTAACATATAGTGGACTCATGGCCTCACACAAGGGCCAAATATACAACACCATGGGCCTCACTCAAGAGTTTAATACACATCACGATGGGCCTTTCACATGGGCTAACATACATTACAATGGGTTCCATCGCCTAGCCCTCAAATGCATTACAGTGGGCCTCATCACATAAGCCTCATATACATCACATTGGGCCTTAAACACGGGTTGGATACACATCACAACGGGCCGCATATACATCACATTGGGCCTTAAACACGGGCTGGATACACATCACAACGGGCCGCATATACATCACATTGGGCCTCGACAATTGGAATCGGCGATCAGCCACGACAATCAGAATCGACAATCGGCCACAATTATTGGCCTCGATCGGTAATCGGCCTCGATGATCAGAATCGGTCAATCGGCCATGACAAGAAGAATCGACAATCGGCCACGTCAATCGATAATCGGCCACGATCGATAATCGGTCATGATAATCGGCCTCGATCGGTAGTCGGTCAATCGGCCATGACAAACAGAATTGGCAATCGGCCACGTCAATCGACAATCGACCACGATCGGTAATCAGTTTCGATAATCGACTTTGATCGGTAATCAGTCAATCGGCCACGACACGCAGAATCAAAAATTGGCTACGTCAATCGACAATCGGCCATGATCAGTAATCGGTCATGATAATCGGCCTCGATCGGTAGTCGGTCAATCGGCCACGACAAACAGAATCGGCAATCGGCTACGTCAATCAATAATCGACCACGATCGGTAATCAGTCTCGATAATCAGCCTCAATCGGTAATCGGTCACGATAATCTGCCTCGATCGGTAGTCGGTCAATCGGCCACGATAAACAGAATCGGTAATCGGTCACGTCAATCGACAATCGGCCACGATCGGTAATCAGTCTCGATAATCGGCTTCGATCGGTAATCGGTCAATCGAACACGACATGGAGAGTTGGCAATCGGCCACGTCAATCGATAATCGGCTACGATCGGTAATCGGTCACGCTAATCGGCCACGATCCGTAATCGGTCATGATAATCGGCCTCGATCGGTAGTTGGTCAATCAACCACAACAAACAGAATCGGCAATTGGCCACGTCAATCGACAATCGGCCACGATTGGTAATCAGTCTCGATAATCGGCCTCGATCAATAATCGATCAATCGACCACGACACGCAGAATCAAATATCGGCCATGTCAATCGACAATCGGCCACGATCGGTAATCGGTCATGATAATCAGCCTCGATCAGTAGTCGGTCAATCGGCCACGATAAACAGAATCGACAATCGTCCACGTCAATCGATAATCGGCCATGATCGATAATCAGTCTCGATAATCAGCCTTGATCGGTAATCGGTCAATTGGCCACGACACGCAGAATCAGCAATCGGCCACGTCAATTGACAATCGGCCACGATCGGTAATCGGTCAATCGGCCACGACACGCAGAGTCGGCAATCGGCCACGATCGGTAATCGGTCACGACGATCGGTAATTGGTCACGATAATCGACCATAACAATTATAATCGGTAATCAGTCTCAAGACAGGGTTTATAGATGGATGGCCGATGATAGTTTAAGCAGTATCAATGGGGCCCATTTGTTTAGGGTAACCCACTAGAGGATGATGAAAATGAGCCTATCCAGGCTTAAAGGAAGGTCACAATATGGACATTTAACCATCACAGCTCATCAATGTGGACATTTAACCAACATTGTTTCCAAGGAGTGGCCCATATGGGGCCAAACATGCAGTGGGCCCATGGCCTCACACAAAGGCCTAATATACATCGCAATGGGCCTCGTACAAGGGCTACATGTGCATCACATTGGGCCACTTCTTAGGGCCTCATATACACAATGGGTGGGCTCTGCACATGGGCCTCAATACACAGCGTGTGGCCCTACACATGGGTCTCATATACATCAAATGGGCCTTATAAATGCCAAGGTGGGCCTCAACAATGGGTCATAAATACATCAATATGGGCCTCAACCCATGGGCCCTATATACATCACAGTGGGTCTCAAACCATGGGCCCCAAATACATCGCAATGGGCCTCAAACCATGGGCCCTAATACATCACCATGGGTCTCAAACCATGGGCCAATATACATCAAGTGGGCCACATTAATGGGTTGCACTAATGAGCCAAATCAAATGGGTCGAATCATATGTGTCAAATCAAATGGGCCAAGCCGAAGGGGCCCAAAACAACCACACGATTCATCTATAGATAGAGATCTTTTAGAGCATTATCACAAAATGAATCATATCGAAAGATCATCTGGACCATACTACAAATAACAGTGGAGATAGTGATTTTCACAGTTAAGACTTCACAAGGCCCACTATCACATTTATTTTCCATCTAATCTATTCACCAAGGCCTGAATTAAAAGGGAAAAATAATTTCATAGGGATTTAAACCTTCTACAACCCAAACAGTTTTATTGGTGGACATTCAATCTCCACTGATTTTTACAGTGTGGTCCACCTGATAAATGGCTGGATATAACATATACATCATGGCATGGCCCACCGTCCAACCATTTGGACAGTGTGGCTACATCATATACATCATGGCGTGGCCCACGGAACTTGATGATGTTACTACATCAGCTATCTGCTGCTTGTCCAACATATGGACAACGTCGATATAAAACAGATGGACGGTCTGGATATCACGGTCAAACCCATACCATTCGCTGACATAAATACATCATTTGTATTGCTGGTGGGATGCTGACCCACCCGCAGATAGACGGTTAGGATATAAAACATACCTTATGACCAGACCCCTGACACGTGTGGAATCCACACATGAATGGGCGGTTTGGATAACACAATACCTCGTGGTGTATGCACTGTCCATGTGGCTGGATGGTGAGGATCCCACATGCCTCTGGCCCACCACGTAGAAATGGATGGACGGTATATAGACGGTGAGGATTCCTCACTTCCACAGCACCTGTTGTCATTTTATACAGTAGCCTTTTAGTTGTTGTGGTCCACATAAATGGTCAGTCCAGATGAATGGACGGGCAGGATAAAGCACATGTAATCATGGCAGGGCCCATCGTTCAGTTGGGCTGGATGGCTTGGATTTCAACACGTCCATCAAGGTGAGGCCCCATGTCCAGTGCAATGGATGGTGTAAATGATCACACGTACAGGTGGGTTGCACCGTCTAGACATGCTGGACGGTGTGGATACAACAAATACTTTAAGGTGGGTACCACGTGGTGCGGCCCCATAGATACAGTACACATATATGTATATATTTATATATTATATATATAATTTAATATATATAACTGGACAGGAACGTCCAGCGTCCAGATGGACGACTGGACATAACACATACCTCATGTGGCACGTCGTCCCAGCCCTGCTGGATGGACAGCTGAGATATCACGTACGTATGGTGGGCCCCACCCTCACACGTATCACACGTGTGGGGTAGATCCCACGCAAATGGATGGATGGTTAGATAAAACACATATCTCATGGTGGGGCTCAGACTTTGGGTGGTGTCAATACACAGCCACCTAGCTACTGTAGTTGGATGGACGACGTGGATATAATCATGCATCAAGGTGGCCCCACCCCACACGTGTAGCAAGTGTGCGTACGTCCCACGTCCTGTCCAAAATGGACAGACAGGTTAGATGGAAAAATACATCACGGTTGGCCCTACCCAGCACTGTCCGTGGATGGACGGTGCACGCAGAACACGTACAGCAAGGTGGGTCCCATGTGAGTGGGCCTCCCCACTATCAAGCTGATATTTATATTTTTACTTCGTCCGGGACTGTCCAGATGTGTAGCTAGGTGAACCCACTTGACGGACGGCATGGATAAAATACATACACCACAGTGGGTCCCCAGTTGGTGTGGATCGAGTGGGCCACACCCATGATCATCTTCACCATAAAGAAAAAGAAAGAGAGAGAAGATGGTGGAAATGGTAAGGACCCCGCCACTAAGGGCCCCTCCTAGATACAAAACATGCATCAAGATGGGTCCCACCACAAGTGGGCCCTAAAATCATCAAAATCATACAAAAATCACCCACCTTTGATCTTCTTGGACTTTTTCTTCCATCAATGTATGCTAGAGATCCAATGGATGCACTTCAACGGTTGAGATCGACTTAGGATGGTGGAGATGTGAGATAAGAAAGTGGGCCACACTTGCTCTCCATGGAAGCCATGGACGGTTGCTCCTCTCTTGGTGCTTGGGAAATGGATTAGAGAATGAGAGAGAGGTAGAGTGATGTATGGAGAGGGATGGGTGTGATGGGTGAGAGTGATGTATGTACTTGACTAGGTATGGGTTGTGTTGACTTGGGTGAGAGAGCAGTATGGGTTGTGTTGACTTGGGTGAGAGAAGGTATGGGTTGTGATGAGAGGTGTACTTGACATTGACTGATGGATGGGATTGATTGATATGACATTTTGTAGAGATTCCCTTGATACTCGCAACACGCGGTATTTTCTACAAATTAAACTCGGGCCCACATCTCCTGGCCTGGGTACCGCCTCGGTGCGCGAGACACGACATCGGAACCGCAGTGACACCGCGATCGCACTAGTACAAGTCTCAGGTCGAGCTGACTCTAATATATGAGACACGACTCATGATCGCGTGCAAACGCCGATAACTGGTCATGGGTCACCGAAATTCGACCGGAAGGATCGTGGGAGTTAACGGAACAGTACGGACTAGGATACGGGTCTTACAGAAGGGGTGATTGTAAGAGAGGTAATGGATGTGAGGTGATAGTTGTACTTGACATGAGGTGATTGATTGATTGATTGATTGAGTGATTGATTGGTGAGACATGTTATAGAGATTCTCTTGGGATTGTAAATGTGCGACATTTTTTTTCGAACTAAATGTGGGCCCACATCTTCTGGCCCGGGTATCGGATCGGTGCGCGAGTCACTGTGTTGGAACCACGGTGACGACGGGTCGCTAAGATACAAGTTTCAGGATGATTCGACTTTGATATACGAGACATGACTTAGGGTTGTGTGCAAATGTAGTCTATGCATCATGGGTCACCGAAATTCGACTGGGAGGATCGTGGAAGCTTACGGAATGGTACGGGCTAGGATACAGGTCTCATAGGCTTTATGTTAAGCTTCGGTGCTTCAAGGCTAGACAATAGAAGCACTACATCGATATGAGATAATTTCTCAAATTGTGGCCTCCACCAGTTAACTTCAAGTACTGGCATAGTATTAAGTAAGGCATCTATGTAAGGCCCGTATCCTAGTCCGTACCATTTTTTGGATTCCCACGATCCTCCCCGTCGAATTCTTGCAACCCGTAACCTGTATTTGGTATTTACGTGCAACCCTTAGTCGTATCCCTTAGATCTGAGTCGACTCAACCTGAGAATTGTTCCATTGCGACCGTGTCATCTTCGCAGTCTCAACGCTAAGCCTTACGCACCAATGCGATACCTAGGTTAAGAGTTGTGGGCCCACATTTATTTTGAGAAAAACGTTGTACATTATGAATCTCAAGAGAATCTCTACCACCCATCACATCAATCAATTAAGTTAAGTCAAGTACAAATCCCATCACTCACCCATACCTCTCTCTTCACCAAGTCAAATGAACCCATGCCTATCTCATCCCTTTCTTACCAACAAGTCAAGGCAACCCATATCCCATGCCACCTTATGCCCCCATAAGTCAGCAAAGCCCATACCCTCCATGTCACCTTCTCTTTTAACCACCCTCTCTCTCTCTCTCATTCTCTATCCATTCCCCAAGCAACCCAAAAGAGTGGCTGTCTAAGCATTCCAAGGTGAAAGAACCCAAAGTGTGGCCCACTTCCTACCCCCTCATCTCTCATCTCCACCCTTCAATCTTCATCATCCTCAATCAAAGTTAAAACTAAGAAGCTAAGGAAGCCATAGAACCAAGAAGATTAGCAATTGTTGAGGCATAAAAAATATATTCCACGTCCGGGGTATTTCGGTAAATTCCACGTCCGGGGTATTTTGGTAAATTCCATGTCTTGAGTATTTTGGTAAATTCCATGTCTGGGGTATTTTGGTAGAAATCCAGTTCAAAGGGTAGTTTGGGTATTTTGGTAAAATCCAGTTCAAAGGGTAGTTTGGATATTTTGGTAAAATCCAGTTCCAAAGGTATTTTGGATAGTTTGGTAAAAATCCAGTTCCAAGGGTAGTTTAGGTATTCTGGTAACATTCCATATCCAAGGGGTAGTTTAGGTATTCTGGTAAAAGGGATTGAAAAGGGTAGTTTGGTAAAAAGGGGTGCACATGTGTCATTTTAAGATAGAAAGGTTATACACCACCATTTAAGAGGTAGCTTGGTGGTCACCATAGTTCAAGTGTGAAGCAATAGGTGGTGGTGATCACCACTCTGTAAGAGTGGTGAGGCCTATAAATACCCCACTTCCACTTCATTTGGGAGGTTGGATCGGATGAGATCAATTGGTGGGCCAAAGAAATGAGAGAGGAGAGGAAGAGAAGGAAGTCCTTGCGCAGGACTGCGCAACTGAAGTTGCTCGCGCAGGACTGCGCAATTAAAGTTGCTTGCGCCCAACTGTGCAAAGGAGGAGGCTGCGGTGTCCACGCAAAGGAAGAGGCCGCAGCATCTGTGCAAAGGAAGATGATCGCGCAAAGGAAGAGGCCGCAGCGCCTGTGCAAAGGAAGACGTCCGTGCAAAGGAAAAGTGATGTTGCAGCATCTGCGCAATCGGCCAAGGTTCCACATCGATCTGTTGTGTTGCTGGTAAAGTCTAATACAACCCTCTTTTGAGAGATCCACGCCGTCTAATGTCTTCCTCTCCTGATTTCGACTGTGAAAGGCCGGTTTTGATCAACTAATGATGTGGCTCATCTAGATAATTAAGTTATGAAAGCAGTTGAACGGTCCTTTTGTGATCACTGTCGCGGTCATAGGAATGACCATGGTCACCAAATCTCAGCATCACTTCGATTGTTTTTGCCTCCTCCATCTGATGGATGACTTGGATCAGCCCCTCCCTGCGTGATGGTGGCCCACTAGGTAAGAACCGATGCTCTATTTTGCACAGAGTCGACGTACGTCTTCTCTGTGATTTTTGATGGCCCGTTTACTGAAGGTTTTCGAAAAATCTACTCCATTCATTGGACTCACGACGAAAAATCACTAAGGACAGATTGGTTTTGAAGTGAAAGCAGTGCGGTCCACCAGATTATCTACTTAACCATTCGCCTTCTCATTAACGGTTAAGATCTTGTAATGGTCTGCATGGCAACAAAAGGACAACTAGGCAATGGTAATTCCCACTTTATGAAGAGAATGGACAGGTCAGATCGTTCAATGGAGCAACAAATGGGCCACACTTCATAAAAAGTGGTGAGCGTGGGAAGGACGTTGGGCGTTTTTGAGATTTGAAGAAGAGGAGTCGGTCAGCGGCGCTGACCGACTCTGAGAAGGTCCTGTGACGTTAAGTGCATTTGTGCACTATATACGTGCAATGTACACGTGATCTCAGTGTGATGTTCATGGGAAATTCGCTCCATCCATTCACTCGCCCACTATATTTAGCCCGTTGGGATCAAATCTGAAGCATATCCAGATGATAGGTGGGCCCCAAATCATGATCCCAAGGGGCTGATTTGTCAGTTTGGCCACTTCTACAAGGATCTAGAAGCTGAAATTTGACATGGACGGTTAATTTGTGGTTTTAATGCGGTACATAAAGTTTCGGTCCAAACGGATAGTGGCAACCCCCTGATCTTACATTCTGGGAGACTTTTCAGGCCCGTTTAGCATGATCGGCTCGATTTCTTCAGGGCCTGGCCACACTACAATGGGCTGCTGTATATTTCAAGGAAGAATGACCGGAAGGATGCTCTATCTCATTGAAGACTGGCTGATCAGATCAGCAATTCCTCCTAAGTACCTAGGAGATGACTGAAATAGCACCGGAATGCTGCCGAAATTTCCATCGAGTTATCTTCTCTTTCATTCAGTACATTGTATTAATTGTACTTTATTTTCAAAATCAAGGGAATCAGAGGATGTAAATGAACTCAGATAAATATGATGAATGTTCTCTCATTCATTCTTTGTTATCATTGAATAAATCTCCCAAATGAAACGCATTTGTTTTCTTGTTAAAACAAAATGGCGACTCTGCTGGGGATTTTACTATTCAATGGTAACTTAGAAAATATTCTGAGAATATTGATCACTTTTTGGCGTCTGCAAAGACGCCAAAATGGCGACTCTCAGCGGGAACATCCTCCCCTTCATCTCTGAAAATAAGGTACGATTTTATTTAATAAATTAACTAACGCTCTGTTCTGAATGATCAAATCAGTTTCGGTCAAAGACAAATAATGCCGGAATGATGGAAGTTACCGGAGAAAGCTAGCTTCCTATACAAAAGTGATACGAACATCAGCTAGTCAGTGCATGTCTAAGGAAGAGAAACAGGCTGCCTTGATTTGTCTCAGATGAAAGGATTCTTCAAAAGTGTTGTGTGACTCCCACACATGCCCAGTTAATAGATAAAGTAGGGAAAGGGTGGAGTACTTGTGAATCTTCCAAAACTGGAAAAAGGAAACATTTGAAAATTTCTAAAGCTTCTTGTACAAAACATTTGGAATCGGCTATCGATTCAATTATAGCACGTCCATTGGATATAAGGATCTTGAAGGCAATCCTGGTCATCCATTTGCAGCAGGCGTAACACTAGCAAAGCTTTCCGCAATAACAGCTAACAATGGGAATGTTGACAAACCATGGAAAGGCTTGCTTCCTTCAGAATGGAGTCAGGTATTTGAAATTGTGAGTCAAGATGGTAAACCTGATCTTGTTCTTCCGAAAAAGCACAGTTACATTCTTTAACCAGTAATAGGAAATGCCAAGTATTCAAAGCTTCGGCCTGATGTATCTCAGAGTGTGGGACAGCCACTACAAAAAGTAGCAGTTAACTTGGATGATGTCACATTGTGTTTATTAAAGGATGGAAGTGAACCAGTGCGTTTCAGTAAGGAAGACTGGGAACAATTAAATAAGATCATTGGCTACAGGGAAGGTGCGGATGAGCATTTGGTGGAAATTCAAGACAAGGAAAACATGCTTCATACCCTTTTGGAAATCCGTATGAAGCACTTCCATGGTGGGGAAGTTAAATGAAGAAGAAGCATGGTAGCATCAAAAGAAGTGTCTGCTTCATCAGTAGCACTGTGAGACAATGAAGGATGGATGATAGCATGTCGGTGCACAAAGAATGTACAAAGCCTTCAGATGAAAAGTTATTTAAACTGAGTCAAGCGTTGCTCACCAACAAGTAAATAAATCAATTAATGAATTAACGAATTCATCGGTCAATAGAGAATCCTAGGGGCATCATCACAAATTTCCAGATTAGATGAGTAAGAGTCAAAGTAAAGCTGCTCCATTCTCATATGAATTGGCTATTTCAAGAGTTCTAGGGGAACAACAACAGATATTTCCGAAGACAGAAAGAAAAACAAAGGATTGTCAAAGCTGAAGAAGGTAATATATTTCTTATGAGGAATCAATCGCTAGCTGCAGAGGTAATCAAATTACCATAGTTAAAGTATTAAAGGAAATAAAACAAAGAAGAAAAGAAGAACAAGCAATAAGAAAGCAAGACAGCGTGTTGACTCAGAAGATTCACCGCAGAATTATTCAGGGGGCAGACAAAGGCATGCGAAATACGTTATCCTTGAAGATAAATTACAATTTTGATGCTTCTAAATCAAAAATGGAAAGATCAGCAAAGTCTCAGAATGACAAAATCTCAGAATTCCAAATGAGGTAATTATTGACTCCTCAAAATGATAATTGTTTATAATAATTATCTATACTAATTTTTGCAGGTTAAAGTTGTATTAAAAGCTAGCATTGATGATTGATATCAAGCATTAATGATTATCGCCAATAAGTAGAGGAGTGAAAGGATTTCGAAAGACAAGGAGATACAATCGAAGAAGAAAGAAAAGTGAATGGCTTGAAGAATAAGTTACAGAAGACGGTTGATAAAGGAGAAATTGTTAAGGTGTACGACATAAAAAAAAAAAAAAGAAAAAAAAAAGAGAGAGATATAGGCTCAATTAGCTCGAGACTGGGGGCAAAGTTAATCTTGGGCAAAAAGTGTGAGGGGGTGCGGTGTCAGGTGACAACATCATTATTTTGATTACGAAGATTCCTGGAGCAATGCTTCCTAATCAAAAGGGGGCAAGACAGGTGAGTAAAAACTGTGTGTTTCTCCCCATATAATATATTTCTTTTGTATTTGGATAGAGTGAAGGCTTTTAAGCATATCAAGTCATCGCCAAATGCGAAGCACCAATAACTATCGTCAAATAAAAGCTTCAACGATTATCGCTAAATAACCAAAATAAGCAAGTGCCAATGATCGTCACCAAAATAAAATATATCGGTGACGGCGGAATATCAGTTATTGATTCTCAGAATATATCAGCGACAATGAAATATCAATTGTTGATTCTTAGCAACGGCGGAATATCAATTATTGATTATCAGTGACAACGAAATATCAATTGTTGATTCTTAGCAACGGCGAAATATCAGTTATGGATTCGCCGTTCAAGGCAGTGAAAGAAGCAAACGAAATATGTTATCCTTGAAGATAATTACAGTTTTGATTCCGAAGATTATGAGCATAATACTTCAAAATTAAAACGGAGGCAAGATAAGAAGGATATCAAGAATGTCAAAACATCAAGGTATTAAGAAGACTAAAATTTCGGAATAAAAAGTTTCAAAATGCAAAGTCTCAAAATGTCAAAGTCTCAGAAGTCTGATGCCATACATAAAGAAAAAGATAGACTTTCAAGCGCTGATAGTTATTGCCAAATCAGCCAAATTAACAATGATTGCCATTATCATCACCGTATCACTGATGTGAAGATTATTTTATCATCAACGACAATGGGGCAATATGTCAATCATCGACCTGTCATCTTCAATTATCGATCTATTTTCTTCAGCAAAAGCATCGATCTATCATTGATCTATTATCTTCATCAAAAGCTTATAAGATCAATTATCATGTCAGCAACAACAGTTTATCATTTAAGGCAGTCTAGCCAAGCCCCTAGCCAAAATCCTAAAAGGGTCAAAATCCTAAAAGAGTCAATCCTAAAAAAGGGGTAGCCAAATCCTGCAAAGAGCCAAATAAAAAAAGATAAAGCTCTGAAAAGGGGCTAAAAGCTCTAAAAGGATCAAGCTCTAAAAGGATCAAACTCTAAAAGGATCAGATTCTAAAGGATCAAGCTCTAAAAGGGCCAGCTATGCATAAGTCCTACCATTTTCGCCATTCGGGTAAGCGGACGAGAAATCAGTGGCCCTAAAAAGCCCGTGAAGGCTATCGTACCCAACCATGCGGGAAGCTGATGAAGCCTACGACTAATATGCCTAAAAGGCTAGTCACGCGTAACTCCCATGCCGTCTGTATAGTTGCCTGACAGCGTCACGGGAAACGGAGGAAAAAGCCCTCCCATGAATGGGCTCGTTCTTGCAGACGAAGGAAATAAGGGCCGCAGTGTGAGCACTATGCCAACCATGCATAAGACCCTCCAGATTTGTGGTTCGATTCCGGTACTAACTCATGAGGAAGGGCTTAAACCTACTCATCGATGGACTGGCAACCATGGATTTGGTACCCCAAAAGTAGCCTTGTGAGCTCTGTGAACTCTAGAGAGTTACCGTGGCCAACCCTGTGCGTAAAACCAACTGAGTTCACGGCCCTGGTTGCTTCACTGGGCCCCTCTGATGGATCGCGGTTTGTGAACTCCCCAGGTAGTGAGAAGTCCAGCGAACTCTAGAGAGTTACAGAGACCATCACGTGAGACCCGACTCTTGCATGAGTCTAAGCTGCTCCAACTACTCAAGAGCTTAAACTGTGTTGCTCCACTACTCAAGAGCCTAAACTGTGTGTGTAAATATCTGGCCAGTAGTGTCGGTCTAGTGTGTCGGTCTAGTAGTGTCAGTCAAGTCAAGTCAGTCTAGTTCAAGCTAGACTAGTCAAGTCAAGTCAAGTCAGTCTAGTTCAATTTAGACTAGTCAAGTCAAGTCAGTCTAATTCAATCTAGACTAGTCCAGTCAAGTCAGGTCAAGGTCAGTTTTGTCCAGTCAAAGTATGGTCAATCAAAAGTACACTATCTCCACTGCTCAAAAGCATAAACTAAGTATAGCATTCAAAATGCTGCAAATACATATTTCAATTTATATATACTCAAATATGCAAATTTCCTGATGAAAATTTTAAACGTTAATTAGAAAACATGCAAAAATGTGTTTCTCTTTAATCAGGTTCAAATTACATCAACAGTAATGCCTTCAAGATATTGGTGATTATCTAGTCAAAAGCTCAAGTCTCCAAGGTCAATTACTATATTGATAAGAGCTATAAGACCATATAAAAAATCAGATGTATTCCTTGGATTCGTCAAAAGAGCGGTAAAGATTATCCATTCTTCTGAAGAAATCTTTGTGCGAGATTGACTTGGAAAGGAGGCAGGATTTAATGTCTTCAAAGTAATCTATGTCTCGGTCTTTCTGATAATCTATACCGATTCATAATTTCTCGTTATTCTAGTAATGGTATTGCAAGACTTCAAGTATAAGATCTGATGGAGACAAAGAACGAACGGAAACGTCATCATCAAATTAGCAAAGATTTAAGAAAAAGTCTATGAAGAAATGCTGAGTACAAACTCGAGAAGACTCAGTAAAAAGACTCAGTGATCGAACCTTGGGAGCTAAAGACGAAATCTCCAAGAGTGCAATATAAAGAATACAATGCGAAGCATGATGATAAGCACAAAGATTGATTAAATCATATTGCGAATATCACACTCAGCCTAAAAAGAGAAGAAATTCTCAATCTATTTCAAAAATAAATTATCAAATGCTTCATAAAGCTACATTGAAAAATTATAATGAATTAAGATACTAATTTCGATTAATTTGGCAGGAGAGACCATTATTCAAAAGCTTGAGTTATGCAGATCATGAGTAAAGGAAATAATTGAAAAAGTTATTGCGGCAGGAGCAACATTAAAGAACAATCCCAGATATAGATCAAAAGGAAAGAATCACTGGAGCTAGTCAAAAGGAAAGAATCGCTGGAGTTGATCAAAAGGAAAGAATTGCTGAAGTTGATCAAAGAGACCGTTATAGCAGCAACGGTGTTGAAAGAAAGTACTCTGATCAAATCACTCAAAGATGAAGTCGTCACAGCTGCTGCAGAAGTGTGCTTCAATGAAAAGAGAATCTTATCCTCTCTAATGAAACATCTGCTCGACACTACTGACTGGGGGAATTCCAGTCTTCCATTCAAATGTCAGCATTCCAGTCCTCCGCTTGAGCGTCAGTTTTCCAGTCTTCCGCTTGAGCGTCAGTATTCAAGCCTTTTATTCGAGTGCCATCATTTAAGTCTTCTGTTCGAGTGCAATCATTCAAGTCTTCTGTTCGAACACAATCATTCAAGTCTTCCATTCAAATGCAATCACCCAGTCTTAATGCGAGCATTCCAATCTTCCAATTGAACGCAATCATTCAATCTTCTGGTCAAGCATGATCATCCAGTCTGCTATACAAGAATGATCATTCAGTCTTCCATGCAAGCATAATCATCTAGTCGTCCTTCAGTTGCAGTTCATTCAAGTTTTTCAGGAGGAGAAGGATCGATCCTCTATTTGATTTCAGGAATCAATCAAAGAAGGATCGAGGGGGCATCTGTTGAGGCATAAAAAATATATTCCACGTCCGGGGTATTTCGGTAAATTCCACGTCCGGGTTATTTTGGTAAATTCCATATCTGGAGTATTTTGGTAAATTCCATGTCTGGGGTATTTTGGTAGAAATTCAGTTCAAAGGGTAGTTTGGGTATTTTGGTAAAATCCAGTTCAAAGGGTAGTTTGGATATTTTGGTAAAATCCAGTTCCAAAGGTATTTTGGGTATTTTGGTAAAAATCCAGTTCCAAGGGTAGTTTAGGTATTTTGGTAACATTCCATATCCAAGGGGTAGTTTAGGTATTCTGGTAAAAGGGATTGAAAAGGGTAGTTTGGTAAAAAGGGGTGCACATGTGTCATTTTAAGAGAGAAAGGTTATACACCACCATTTAAGAGGTAGCTTGGTGGTCACCATAGTTCAAGTGTGAAGCGATAGGTGGTGGTGATCACCACTCTGTAAGAGTAGTGAGGCCTATAAATACCCCACTTCCACTTCATTTGGGAGGTTGGATCGGATGAGATCAGTTGGTGGGCCAAAGAAATGAGAGAGGAGAGGAAGAGAAGGAAGTCCTTGCGCAGGACCGCGCAACTGAAGTTTCTCGCGCAGGACTGCGCAATCAAAGTTGCTTGCGCCCAACTGTGCAAAGGAGGAGGCCGCATCGTCCGCGCAAAGGAAGAGGCCGCAGCGTCTGTGCAAAGGAAGATGTCCGCGCAAAGGAAGAGGCTGCAACGCCTGTGCAAAGGAAGACGTTCGCGCAAAGGAAAAGTGATGTTGCAGCGTCTGCGCAATCGGCCAAAGTTCCACATCGATCTGTTGTGTTGCTGGTAAAGTCTAATACAACCCTATTTTGAGAGATCCATGCCGTCTAATGTCTTCCTCATGGAATTTCGACTGTGAAAGGCCAGTTTTGATCAACTAATGACGTGGCTCATCTAGATAATTAAGTTATGAAAGCAGTTGAACTGTCCTTTTGCGATCACTGTCGCGGTCATAAGAATGACCATGGTCACCAAATCTCAGCATCACTTCGATTGTTTTTGCCTCCTCCATCTGATGGACGACTTGGATCAGCCCCTCCCTACGTGATGGTGGCCCACTAGGCAAGAACCGATGCTCTGTTTTGCACAGAGTCGACGTACGTCGACTCTATGATTTTTGATGGCCCGTTTACTGAAGGTTTTCGGAAAATCTACTCCGTTCATTGGACTCACGACAAAAAATCACTAAGGACAGATTGGTTTTGAAGTGAAAGCAGTGCGCTCCACCAGATTATCTACTTAACCGTTCGCCTTCTCATTAACGGTTAAGATCTTGTAATGGTCTGCATGGCAACAAAAGGACAACTAGGCAATGGTAATTCCCACTTTATGAAGAGAATGGACGGGTCAGATCGTTCAATGGAGCAACAAATGGGCCACACTGCATAAAAAGTGGTGAGCGTGGGAAGGACGCTGGGCATTTTTGAGATTTGAAGAAGAAGAGTCGGTCAGCGGCGCTGACCGACTCTGAGAAGGTCCCGTGCACGTTAAATGCATTTGTGCACTATATACGTGCAATGTACACGTGATCTCAGTGTGATGTTCATAGGAAATCCGCTTCGTCCATTCACTCGCCCACTGCATTTAGCCCCTTGGGACTAAATCTGAAGCATATCCAGATGATAGGTGGGCCCCAAATCATGGTCCCAAGGGGCTGATTTGTCAGTTTGGTCACTTCTACAAGGATCTAGAAGATGAAATTTGACATGGACGGTTAATTTGTGGTTTTAATGTTGCACATAAAGTTTCGGTCCGAACGAACGGTGGCAACCCCCTGATCTTACATTTTGGGAGACTTTTCAGGCCCGTTTAGCATGATTAGCTCGATTTCTTCAGGGCCTGGCCACACTACAATGGGCTGCTGTATATTTTAAGGAAGAATGACCGAAAGGATGCTCTATCTCATTGAAGACTAGCTGATCAGATCAGCAATTCCTCCTAAGTACCTAGGAGATGACCGAAATAGCACCGGAATGCTGACGAAATTTCCATAGAGCTATCTTCTCTTTCATTCAGTACATTGTATTAATTATACTTTATTTTCAGAATCAAGGAAATCAGAGGATGTAAATGAACTCAGATAAATGTGATGAATGTTCTCTCATTCATTCTTTGTTATCATTGAATAAATCCCCCAAATGAAACGCATTTGTTTTCTTGTTAAAACAGCAATCGGTGGGTGTTTTTGAAGGATTAGATTGTATTTTGATGATGGGTCAAGTGGTGCCTACCGATCGATGGTATGGATATCACTTTGGACCCTAGGTATGGCCTATGGCCCACCACGATTCTTATGATCATCCCATGTTAGGGCCATTTTCCATAGACCCCATCATGATGTTTATTTTTCCCATTTATAGAAAGGTCATCTAGACCTTGTATCTTTTGGTGGAAAGGGATCTCCACCGTTGATTTTTATGATTTAGAGCCCACACGATTTGGGACCCATTTTGATGTATGTATTGTATTTACATAACCCACCTAGGAAGTTCATAGTGGCGGAGCCCCTCCCCTCCATCGTCGTTTCTCTCTTTCTCTCTATCTCTCTCTTTCTCATCTTGTGGCACACAAAGAATGTATGAATCTTATCTATGTCGTCCACTGATTGGACCCACCTTGATGTCCACTAGTGGGACCACACGCTGTCCAAATGGGCTTACATGACCAGTCAGTCACACAGGCCCAATGGCAGGAAAAACACGAGGATCAACTAGATCCCAAGCTGGGTGGGCCACCTATGTGGGAACCACCATCATGTATGCATTGCATATCCTGGTCGTCCCTCCTAGATGGGCCTGGACAAAGGAACACAAATATCAGATTAATCGGGTGGGCCACCACATGGCACCACCCTGATGTATGTGTTTTTGGGCCCTACTATAATGTATGGGTTTCATCCTCACCGTTTAGCTCCTAGACGATGGGACCCCACTTTGATGTATGTATTAAATCCACGCCATCTATTAAAATTTCTAGCTCATTTTAGGCCTTGGGCCGAAAAATGAAGCCAATCCAAATCCCTGGTAGGCCACACCATCAAAAATATTGTTTTAATAATGAAATTTTCTATCGAAACTATTAGGGCTCGCTGTGACGTTTCTATATGCCCAAAAATATTGAATATTGGGCTCATTAGATCTGTCACGAACCCGAGAATGCAATAGATGGACTGGATCACCCTCATGTGGGCCCCACCTATGAAAAACCAACAAAAAAATATAATTAAAAAATGTATATATATATATATGTGCCAGACGCTACTACTGCCAGTGTCCAAACTGCTTAGAATGGCTGGGTCCGTGGGACCCAGCAGTAGGCCCCACCATGATGAATGTCAAACATCTACACCATGCATTTGATGGGTCCTCTTTAGAAATTGGGATACCCCAAAAATCAGCCGTATACAGAACTCAGGTAGCCCACACCATCTAAAATCATGTGAAGACATGTTAAATCATTTAAAAGCACTTGTTGGGGTCCACCTGAAATTTGGATGCTTTTGAAACTCGGTCTGACCCCCTAACCAAGTGGAACACACTTAATGGATGGATTGGATTTGTGAACAACGACTTGGTGGGCCCAACTAATGATTGTGAATGTTTTAATAGAGGGTAAACCTCTTAACTGTGTGCATGGTGTGGGCCACACAAGCCACAGATTGACTCGATTCTAAGTCCCAGGCCTCAAAAGGATGTGTGTATCAAATACACCTTGTCCATTCTTTTTTCCTTAGGGTCATGGGGCCCATTGTCTTGAGAAGCCTACACTATGTATGTGCCCAACCATGGGTTGCCTTATGCAGGCCCACCATGATATATGTTTTATATGCATGCCATCCATCAGTTTTGGGGCCCACCTAGTCAAGCCCACCATGATATATGTTCCATCCACGCTGTCCAGGTACTGGATGTCTAGCAGGCCCAAATGGGCTAGACGTCCAGCCCTTGGAGCCCATCATGATGTACGTGTTGTTTACATGTTGTCCATCCCTTTTGTTGGGCCATAGGCTGCTTTTATGAGGCGCAATATGATGTAGGTGTTGTGTACACACCGTTCATCCATTCCTTGGATATTGGGGCCGTATGTGAGGCCCATTGTGGCAATATGTGAGGCCTATTGTGGCTGCATGTAAGGCTCATTATGGATATATGAGAGGTCCATTGTGATTGTATGATGCCTATTATTTTATGAAATCCACCATGATGGATGTGTTATATATATATATATATATATATATATATATATATATATATATATATATATATACCTTGTCCATCCATTTTTCTAAGCGATAGGGCTAGCCTGTGAGGCATGCCATGATGTATATGTTGCACACATGGCCTACTCATTATTTCAAGGCCATGGGCCCCTTTATCATGAGAAACCCACCTTGATTTATATGATTATATGTATCCTATCCATACATTCCATATGCCACGAGCCACCTTGAGAGGCCTATAGTGATGTATATGTTTTATGCCCGTGTTAGGGGCTGCCTTGTGAGCTCCACCATGTGTGAGTGATGTGCATACATTATCCATCCACTTTTTAGATAGTATTAGGGTCGTGGGCCCCCATTATAAGTTAGATCCCATATCCCAAATGGGTTGCGCCTTAGAAGCAATGGTTGTTAAATGTCCACGTTGTAAACCTCCTTAGGGCCCATTATTACGTCCATTTCCACCTTACCCTATTGGGCTAACCCAAGTTGTTGGGCCCCATTTGATAATGATACTCTCCACTATACCCTGTAGGACTACCCAAACCTTGAAGCCCATCTTGTGTTCATACTGGGTCTTCCATAGGAAATGTGGCCCACCTAGATGTGTATATCTTGCCCAAGTTTAGTGAATATATCCAAGGCCCACTTAGATGTTGAGCGGGCTACCCAATCCATGTGTAAGGACACATTGTCCTAGATGTATGAACTCCACCAAGCCCACTTTGTGTATGTATCAGGCCCTATAAGGAAACCCAATTTATTCATGATAAGAGGTTGAGGAAGCTCTATTGTTCACCCTTTTAGCTCATCCTATGTACTCACCTCATTATATACCCACTGGACTCACCCCCATGAGATGAATCCTACCTTGTAATCGATTGCTAGGACCTCGTGTTATATATGTATCATCCACACTATCTATTTACCTTCTTAGGACGAGTGTAAGGCCTATCTTTGATATTAGTACATCATCATCCCCCCCCCCCCCCCCATTATAGATGGAAGAATATGCAGTATCAGGTTGGTATATCCGATATGTGGAACCTATCTCGACATATGGAGTAGATCAGTCGTCCCCGTCTTAGATCATGCGGAGCCTTAGAAGGCTAATGTAAGATATACCCCATGGGCTCCTATAGTTGTAGAAGGTGCATGTTGTTTAGTTTATACTTTGGGTATGTAAGATGCTGGTGAAGGTCGATTGTGGATTATTATTATCCGCCTTATCAGATAATCATACCTATGTACTTTATTACATCATGATACATTCTCATACGTATCATATGTATACTTGTTATGAGGAGTGACTGATCATAACATGTGCCGTTGGGCTGGTTTATTATGGGACTCCTTGTGAGATGGAGTGGCCCCATATGAGCGCGCGGTACGCGCAGGTTTGATGCACGACTAATAGTATGAATCATACATCTCGCATTTGTGTGATATGATCACTATTCATCCTAGCGACATTAGGGTTGTGGCCTCTATAGGCATGTCGTGGATGGCCAGATGGGACATCAAAAATGTTTGGTTCGAGCATCTGGGCATGTTAGTTATACATGGTGAAAGTCCTTAAACCTCCCTAGCCAGGAGACTCTCCAACATCTAAACTGAGTGAATACATAAGTGCATGAGGGCTGTATACCATTAGGTCGCATCTCTCAATATGTCACGTTCGGTTGAAAGGGATTGTGGCCTTATCCGCCCGAGTGAGGGGGCTGTAAGCTAGGTTGAGTTTGACCAGCTCATGAATGGGTTCACTATTGACAAGCCAAGCCGATATTGGTAGGTGGGTAATAAATTTTCTTTCACTCACTTGGTTGCACGACTAGGGAGGCAGCGGCCAATGTGGAGTATACTAGACCCCGGTGATGATTCCAAAGATGTACGGTACTAACATGTGGACTTACTGAGTAAGAATTGCGTACTCAGCATTTGACTCATTCATTTATTCACTATCCACTCGGGCTGATGGTGCGCAACTAGATCATTAAGTGCACCTTTGTAATGGTCATGATTTCGGTTGGGTACGCGACCAACCTAAGATTAAGAGTTTACCATGTTGAGTTTATCTATCCAAATTTAGGTATGGGACTGGTTTGGATAAAAGTCTCTTGTGATGGACCCCACAACTTATGATACTATGTACTATCATCCGAACTTCACAGTCCAGCTTGGTTATTTTCTTTCGCACCACATATTGCATTACATCCTCAAAACATCGTATTTAGTTTACTATGCTTCTGTATTGTCTAGCCTGAATAAGGTTGATAGTATTATGGACTCACCAGGATCTGCATATTTCATTACATCCACGGCATATGACATTTTAGGTTGTTTCTGCATTTATATGGTCTAGATGAGGTTGATGGTATTCTGGCTCGTCAAGAATTGCATATTGTATTTCATCCTCGGTATCTGATATTTGGCTCATTATGACTCCGCATTGCATAGCCGATCTGCATTGCATACTCTAATATTAAATGACTTATAGACTTGTTAGTATTCCGCTTACGTTGAAATTTGTGTGTTTGACACTTATCTTGTGCACACTCTTACACCACCCTATAAGCTTCTTCTAAGCTTATACACGATCGTTACGTGCAGGTGATGTTAGGCTGTAATAGCATTGAGGCAGGAGCGTGGAGGCCGAGCTTTGTGGAGATTTTATTGTATGCATGTATTTCCTTTCAGTATTGTAATCAACTATTTATATTAGTGGATATATGATGATGATGTTGCTCTTATGATTTGGGTACACTTATGATTATGCTCCTTTACAAAAAGAAATCACACTGAAAATCCTCCTTGTAGGATCTCAGGATTGAAATCTGGCATATGGGTGTCAGGAGCCGAGAATGGGGTACTACGAAGTTGTCAGCACCGGATTCGGCAATCAGGATTTCTGTGAGCCCAGTTTTTTATTTTATGGCATGACAATCCATCTCCCTAATCATGCCATCATCTAAATCAGGGGAGTGGGCCAAGCATGTTTCTAAAGTGTCAAAGTGTAGATTCAAAAGTGCTCTATCTTCCATGAAAGAATCGATCATGTTAATGTCGTGGGATCGTCATCATCCTCTAACTGTTTGTTCATATTTAAAAAGATGTTGAGTTCCATGTCTTATTTCTGAAAGATAAATTCATAATTCTATTCCTACAATTAATGATATCATTTAATGTAACAAGGAATGGGTGACCAAGAATGACGGGTATTTGAGTGCTCCTACCTATGATGGGTTAAGTGTCCATGATAATAAAATATACTAAATAGTAGAATTTATCAGCTTGGACCAACACATCTTCAATCATCCCTCTCGGTACACGAACAGAGCGATCAACAAGTTGTAATGTGGTCCGAGTAGGTTTTAATTCACTTGGACCCAATTGTTCATAAATTGAGTAAAGGATCAGATTTACGCTTGCTCCCAAGTCTAGAAGTGCGTGCTTAATCCAGTGGTTCTCAATTACACAAGTGATGGTTGGGCTACAGGGATCTTTGTATTTTTGTGGCACATCTTGTTGAGGATGACACTCACTTTTTCTGTCAAAAATATTTTCTTTTGTATGATTTGTCGTCTTTTGGTCGTACATAAATCTTTCAGAAATTTAGCATATGAAGGGATTTGTTTAATGACATCTGGTAGAGGGATGTTGACCTTCACTTGTTTAAGCACCTCTAGAATATCCTGAGAGTTAGAGAGAGGTTTTGGTGCAATCAACCGTTGAGGAAATGACGCAATTGGCTTACTTCAAGGTTTCCATTCTAACTCATGTGGTGCATTGGTAGATCTATCATTTTCATCTATTTTCGGGTCTTTAGGCTTTTCACCCCTCACCAGAATAGATTTGTCAATTGTCTACCCACCTCTAAGAGTGGTGATAGACTTAGCCTGCTCCATCTGTTTTAAGGAGCTTGGGTCACTGATTTCATATTGTTGTGTTGGGTTGGGGAGAGGCTGAGCTCGGATGATCCCTTTCTCCCCAATCGAATTTTTTGTTTCAAGCCCTTGTATGACCTTTGTAAGGTCTTGAAAGGCTTGTAGCATACCCTGATTAAAAAGCTCTTAATTTTGTCTTGAGGTTTCCTTTGATTCAGAAATTGGTTAAGGATCCCTTGAGGAATAACTGTTTGTCTGTTCCTCTAACTGAAGTTTGTATGGTTTATCCAGCTTGAATTATATGTATTTGAGGTGGGTTCACTGAAAGGTTTTGGGTATTTGTTTACGGCATTTGATTACTCATTCAATATCTCTTGAAAAGCAGGAATTGCTAGGAAATTCTCAGTTGTATGCATATTACAAGCACAAATACCACAAACAACTTTCGTAGTCATTTCGGGTCCCATGGCCTCAACTTTTCTTGTGAGTTTGGTCACTCTTACATTTATATCATCTTCCTCTTTTAGAACATAAATTCCTCTCATTTCCTTTGATTGAGTAGGTGTAGAAGTGATAATTCTTGAAGAGGTATCCCATGATCATGCATTGTCAGCAAGTTTATCAAAATAATCTCACGCATCATTGGCTTCCTTATTCATGAATTCCCCATTATACATCATCTCCACAAATTGGCGCATGGATGAGGTCAATCCCTCATAGAAAAAGCTTATTATACGATATGTTTTATAACCATGTTATGGACATGAATTTATGAGATCCTTAAATCATTCCCAACATTGGAAGAAGGTCTCATCCTCTTTTTGTGCAAAATTCATAATTGTTTTCCTTAAGGTATTTGTTTTATGATAGGGGAAGAACTTTTTAAGGAACTCCCTTGTCATCTCAGCCCACGTGCCAATGGACCTTGGTCTTAATGGATGTAGCCACAATTTGGCCTTTTCTTTCAAAGAGAAAGGAAATAATTTCAGTCTAACTATGTCCTCAGACACGTTTGGGAAGTGTAATGTAGATATGATTTTATCGAACTCTTTCATATGCATGTATAAACTTTCAAATTCTAGTCCATGAAACTTAGGGAGGAGTTGAATTACCCTTGGTTTAATATCCACAGTTATTGCATTCAATGAAAATATCATGCAGAAAGGTATACTCACTTCCGTCGGTTGTAAATAATCTCGTAGAGTACGAGGTAGGGGTGCATTATGCACCTCGTTTTCATCTTGAATTTTCTCAACTGGTGGTTCATGTTGATTTGCAGCCATTACTTCAATTAACTAAGAGGATCTCAAGTGGTGTCTAATCCTTTGATGGATAGGCAACCCTTCGACTAATCCTTCTTCACTCAAGAGATGTTGAGTGTTTTCATGAACCCACGTGGGTATGAAACACACACAGCCCTCAAGCACCAAACAACTAAAACCTAGAATAAAGAAAACTAAAGCAAATAAAAAATCTAGAAAAGAAAGAGAATTAGAAAGAAGTTATCGGATTGGAGTTGTTATGTTAAGATCCTACTAAACAGAAAACAATATTAGTTTTTAAAAACAATTTCATACAAAATCTTAACCTATAAAATAAAAAATAATTAAAAAAAAAGAGCAAAAAGTTAACCTTAATCTTAACATAATTCTAATACTAATTAATTCCAAAAAAACGTAGTCGTAGTCCCCTACAAAGGCGCTAAAAACTTGCTCACAACTTTAAGTGTAGGATCGCGATGTAGTAATAACTCATGAGAACGAGGTCGAATCCATATAGACTAAACTTGTATATGTTATGAAAAGAACTAGAACTAAAAGAAGATCTAAATCTGAATTTTGGAATAAAAGAGAGTAATTGTGAATAATGTTTAAACTATCGATTAAAGGTGAAAACTAGGGTGCCAAGGATACATTTGTAACTATCAATATATTACCTTACTTGATTTAATGAACACAATTGGAATTGAAGTCTTATCTTATCTAATTGGTAGATAAAACAATTTAAATCAAATCCGAACTTTTCATTAATCTAATTCTCAATGGAGGAGAATTATGAAGATTGGAAGGGATTCTGTCACCCTACCATGTCCAAGAGGCGATGGTGAACAACAGGATTTACCATTATTATAATATTAAAACAGGAAAAGAAGATATCCAAAGCTATCATAAAATCTATTGTAATTTGAGTCACAATAAATCATATAAAAATTAAAACATTCTTTTAATATCCAATTAGAAATCAATGAGGTTCAATAAGAACAAGAATCAAAGCAAGATAATCATCCAAACACGCTACAATCTTCACCTCTTAGCCTTATCTAAGAGGTTTAGCCAACCATAGACATGATTGAAACTAAATCTCTTAAATAAAGCATGAAAATAAAATATGGAAGAAGAAAAACTCTTTGACGACTACTCCACCCTTGTAAATGCTTCTTGAGACCTTTTCAAACCCTATAAGACGCTTTGGAGCATCCTAGGGAGTCTTATTTATAGTTGTGGAACTCCAACTCTTGTACCAAGTTAAAAAAATCTAGAAACCGCCTCAAATTTACACACTTTTCATAGTTTTTCAAAATATGCTTGGAGTTTAAACCGTCTCAAATTTAAACACTCTGTGCGGTTTTCAAGAATAGATTTGGTGTTTTAGAATATGCCTTTTCAGGACAATTTTAGGAATACGTTTATTTTCAGGATAATTTTAGAATTCATTTATTCACTTCAACTATTTTATTCTCTTCATTCCTCACTTGGTTTCCTTTGAACTTTGGCATGTGAATTCTTCGTTAATGACTTTCAAATCTTTAAATCTTCATTTAGTAATTTTTTGAGTATAAATCTTCCTTTTGACATTAATTTTACCTTTAAAATCTTAAAATCACCTCACACATGAAAATATGTTTAATTAAATCAATTAAACAATATTATATTTATAAAACTAAGGCATAAATAAAAAGAAATATGCAATATTTATACTTAACACTAGGCCCCACTGCTTTAAATGGTGTGGTCCACCAGAGGTTTGTATATGCTTTAATTTTGGGCTCACGCACTGAACTTATCTGCTAAAATTGATGGACGAATGTGAATATAACACATATCATCATAGGCCCACAGAACTTTGCAACGTCAGCACCCCACTGTGGTCGGGTTGGTGGTGTATCGCACACCACACAATCCAACAGGGCCTAAATTATCCTCAATGGAACGATCTTAACCTTTCAAATTGTGACCTAGATGTAGAAAATAAAGAAGAAAAATACCGCAATGGTCCGTATTCAACTCAAAAGTCTCTGGCCCATGGTCCATCAATGGTGTGGCACAACAGGCGAACGGTCCGGATTAATAAAAAATAAACCCCACTTGTGCAGAGGCAGGGGCCGAGTATCATAGAGTCCCCATCCTTTACCAACGGTTCCCATGTGATAGTACCGTACGGGAGCATGCCACGCGTACATCTCCCCTTGGAAGGAAGGAACAAGATCTAATCTCTACTCTTCCGATCCTTTATTCTCATTACAGGTAACTTCAGATCACATCTGTTAACTACTCCTCACCTCCTTAGATAACTACCTTTCCCCGAACTCTCTCTCTCTCTCTCTCTCCCATCTCTCTCTCTCTCTCTCGCCACACCCCCTTTCCCCAATGGGTATCAAAGAATTCATGATCTCCTTCATCTTCACTTCAATTCTGTTCACCCTCCTCTTCATCCCAACCATCTTAACCAGACCCATTACTGGTTTGCGGCCTGCCGACCTCCCGGGCCTTCACCAGCCTGCCAAAGCCTTCCCTGTCTCCTTCGCTTACCTCATCTCCGCTTCGAAAGGTGACATCGACCGGCTGAAACGAGCCCTCCGTGTGTTGTACCATCCCGCCAATCACTACCTCCTCCACCTGGACCTCGATGCCGACCCCGCCGAACGGCTCGCCCTGTCCGAATTCGTCGCCGGAGAGCCCACATTCGCCCATTTCGGCAATGTGTGGATCGTCGGGAAGTCGAATTTGGTCACTTACAGGGGATCCACCATGCTTGCAAACACGCTCCATGCAATGTCTATGCTCCTCAGGACCTGCAAATGGGACTGGTTCATCAATCTCAGTGCCTCTGACTACCCTTTGGTGACTCAAGATGGTAACGTACAATAAGGACAGAATGGTCATTTCCAGCAACTCAGTCTCTCTCTCTGATCATAGACTGTGTGGCCCACTTTGCAGATCTGATACACGCCTTCTCCAATTTGCCCAGGCATCTCAATTTCATACAGCACAGCAGCCACTTGGGTTGGAAACTGTAAGAGAATTTTCCTGTCTTTTGGGGGGTGGAATTGATGATATCTAACTCCACCTCTAATTGATTTGCTTCCATCAATCTTCCCTTTTGTGAATTGGGTTTGAACAGAAAAGTTGCGCTACCCCAATTTACAAAATTAAAGGGGTTTTAGACTCTTTCAATGGCTTGGATTAAATTAAGTATTTTAAATTGATTTTTTTCTTTTCTTTTTTGTAATCTTGAAGGAATAAGAGAGCGAAGCCAATAATGATAGATCCTGGGCTCTACAGTCTCAACAAATCAGAGATTATGTGGGTTACAAAGCAGAGGACCCTTCCTACTGCTTTCAAGCTATACACAGGTTTTTATCCTTTACTACATATCCCTTCCTGCTCTTGTAGAGGGCTTATTCCATCGACTCACATTACATGTATCCATTCGTGCAAAAACCCGACAACTCAACTCGACTTAATGTTAAGAGAAGTCGGGTTGACTCAAAGGCTCGACCCAACCCTGACTCAATAATTGCTACTTAGAAAATGAAAATATTATGATTGTTAATACATATTTAAAACAATTAGATCTCTTATAAGTAATGTATATCCTAATAATAAAAAATCCAATATTGTTCTTAACTCATTGGTTAAGGGTTTCGCTTCTTTAGTCAAAGCATAGGACCCTTTCCACTGCCATACAACATTGTTGTTGTTGTTGCTGCTGCTATTTTTTTTAAAAAAATAAAAAAATAAAAAAAAAAATAAAAAAAATAAAAACCAGGGTAGTTTTTATTGGAAACTAGGGAAACACTTAGGAATGAAGTAAGCAAAGTACACTCAATTATACAACCAAATCCAAACAGGAACAATTCAAATTTTATGTGAAAAAATTTTTGCGGGAAAAAAAAACCACAGCACAAAGTGACAAGTAATGTACCATGAAAGCAAAATTTAAATTACAAGAGATAATAGCTTACCGATTCCAAGAAGCCTCGAATCTACTTCATAAGCCTTATCTATGCCCTTGAATCCTTGGGAACAATTTAGAAAGCCCTAATACACCTCTTCCATACCCTAATCCCTATTACACTCGATATACATACTATCAAAACCAAAATAGAAAATAAATTTTGCACATACACAGTTTTGCGCATATCTTTAACGAGACCTTCGATGGCATCGGGAACCCATTGAGGAAATGTTGATGGCATCGAACTCCTTAGACGTCATCGAGTAACAACACTAAAACGTTCCGCCAACTAACATAGATTTTTCAGATTTTTCCAGTGGGATCGAGTACTTGTCGATGGCATCAACATTTGCTCGATGACATCAAGTGGTTTGTCGATGACATCGACAAATCCTGTTATTAACATATTTAAGACATTAGCAATAATCTCCATCATGTATTCAATCTTCATTCATCAATCAGTATCTCTAATTCTGCCTTCCATTATAACTTCATCATCACTTCTTGTGCACACTTCATCTTCCATTTATGCCTTCGTCAAGCCTGGAGAGGTTGCACAGAACTTGAATTTTTTTGTATGAACCACCTTCGTAAGTACGTTAGTCGGATTCATGCTTGTGTGAATTTTCTTTGAAGTCACGCCTCATTCCTTAAGCATTTGTCAGATAAAATATGATGCATATTAATATGTTTAGTACGTAAGTGATAAATAGAATTCTTAGCCAAATTGATCACATTTTCGCTGTACAATTGACTGGCACGACATCCTGTTGAAGCCCCAACAGATTTATCAGTCCTCTAAACCAAAAAAATTTCTTGAATGCTTCTGTCACTACCATATATCCAGCTTCGGTCATGGAAAAAGTCACCATAGATCAAAGCTTCGACATCCAACTAATCTCTCTACCCACTAGTACAAATGAGTAATCGAAAGTCGATATTCTATTATTCATACTACTTGCGTAATCAGAATCTACATAGCTTACTAATTAGTCTCCTAATTTTTCAAATGATAAGATATAATCCTGCGTACCTCGAATATATCGAAATAGCCATTTCACTGCCTTCATTAATATCAGACCCTTCTGCCATCTTAAGATTATAAAACTCTTTCTTAAGATACAGATGATTGCCCAAGGATTTCTTCATTACAAACTGTCTAATTTTTTTTAAACCCCTGCGACGGTCTTTTAATCAATGACATTATAAAAAACCATTGTCTATCAAACATAATTGGATTAAAGTAGTGGCTCTCTCATCAAGTTCTTCTCACTCTGCATCACTCATAGATCTAGGACGCTTTACTTTACTAAGGAGTGCTTATTGCAATCTTTGTTGAACTAAAAGGTCTCTTATCTTCACCTTTCATAGTTCAAAATTATTTCTTCCAGTGAACTTCTTCGTTTCTTACTTCACATTTGATCTCTTCGATGACATGTTTTAAATTCAAACTCAAAACCCAATATTATCTCTAATACCACTTGTTGGGGAATCATATAAGTAAACCCCAAATTCGAATTATACAAGAAAGAGATAATTGTAAACAAATACCACAGAGAAATCATGATTTTTACATGGAAAACCTTTACAAAAATACCACGCCATAAAAATACAAGCAAATCCATTATGGTAAACTAATTACAAGATATGGATGCACTTACATAGATGAGAATGCTTGAAAAACTCTCTTCAAAATCCTTACTTTCTCTCTAGAACGCCTTAATGATGCCCTTTAATTCCCTAATCCCAATTACACCAGATATATACAGTGTTAAAATCGAAATAGAAAACAAATCATGCAATTACCCAAAACTGCATGCGTCGTCGATCTACGCATCAATCTATCAACAATGATCGAGCAGTCTTAGATCGAGTGAGCAGGTGAGTTTAAATGATCGAACATGTCCAAAAGTGTCCAGAGAGTTCAGAGGTATTTTTGAATTATGTTGATCGATCAACCCGATAGTTCAATCGATCAAGATTGTTCAAAACTATCTAGAGACCAATCTGTATAATACGGAGTTCAGTCAATTAATCGACCACCCCTATTTCTACACAGATTGAAGACATAACATGACAATCTCTACCATGGCGTCCCTAGGAAACCTATTGCATGGCTCAGGATTGTCCCCATGGAAAGTGGGAATGTTTAGCCATGTGAGGCTCACCTTAATGAGTCTTTATGTCTTAAATCCCTTAAGAAGGAATACTTAGAGTCTTGAAAAGTGGTCAAGTAGGAACCTTGTGGGCCTTAGCTTGAGGAAAGACTTGGGACTAAGGAGACGAGCATAACAACAAACAATCGCCTCACAAGGTTGGCATGAGCCATCACATGGTATTACACCTGTGATTTGGATGGGTAGAGTAATGACCATGACAATGGCCTCCTTAAGGAGTCGGAAGGAGGGCGGATAGCACCTGACTTATGCATGCAAGCTAACACTTCATTCGCACGCTTCTATGAGTTCTCCACCTTAGGACATATCGGTTTGGGCACCCATCGGGGAACTTGTTTCAACAAATGAACTCTTGAAGGGAGGAAGAAATATAGTAGGGAGGAGTTTCTAAGGGCTTCCTAGTTGCAAATTCCTCTTATGGCAGTCGAGTCATACTAGTCTTGAACAATATACATGAGAAACTACTGGAAGTTGTTTAAAAGACGACGTGACTTAGACGGATCACCAAAGTACTCCTTTATGTACCGGAGCAAGTGTTGTACTTGCGACTCAGAACCCAAGTATCGAGCAGAGACCAAACTAGGGCTCTTGCATCTCCTCAGCGTCGTAGAAGATTGTGAACCCTGAGGCAGGCTAGGGCAAATGACGAGGTGTGGAAGGTGACTAATATTGTCATGCATTGGATGACGACTCGTGTCTGATTGCAGGAATTATTGTCTGCCTCCTTGTCATTGTCACGTGGAGGGATGAGCTCTTGAGTGAAATATTCCCATAGGGTAATAGGGTAATGAGCACTTAAGTCTAGGAGGTCACCAAGATCAACCTGCTTCTTTCACTTCCTAGCCTTAGGGTAGGCAACATGCCAATGTAGCCAGATGATGACTTTATAACGTAGTTGTTCTCTTGTTGGGTGGAGTAGCCAACAAGGTATTATAAGTTGTGAATACACCTTTTGCTAAGGACTAGCTACCTAGGTTCAACATGGTCCTCATCATACTCGTCCTCCAGTTTTAGAACTTTCGAAGAAAGGGACAAGTGAATCCGAAGAGGAAAAGTGAAGGAAGCATCACTGACTGGTACGTAGGTGTGTAAGAGATGGTGTTAAAATCGATCGGCTTATTTTTGTTTCCTCCTCAAGCGTGATATCACCATCATTATTCATCTTCTGGATGAGGTTCTTAAAGACATGTCAATCCTTAATTTTATGGCCAATGATGTGGTGATGTCAGTAAAAGTTGGGATCCTTCGTTGTATTGGCCTCTTGAGGCCAAAGAGACTCAGGCAGAAAGGTAGTGCCCCCACATACCAATTGTTCAAACATTGGAATCGAGGGCCGTTTGGTATCTTTACTAATAAGAGCTTATTTGCTTACCGTAAAAAATAAGCTATTATTTTGAAAATAAAATGTTTGATAAAGCTCCACTTTTACTATTTAATTCTTTTAGAAACTAGCAACAAAGCTCTCAAAAAATGAGGGAGATGTTACTCTTTTAAGTGCTTATTTGGCTTATGTGGGTAGACATTTTTTTGCTATTTTTGAACAAGTTTGTCCTTAAAACCTTTTGGGTAATTCCCATCTTACCCTCTACTCTTTTCTTTACAATCTCTCTAAGGTGAGCCCCACATGATGAATGACCCATATTACATGATGCATGGTCCATATCAACGTTGGCCCACTTAATGCAATGTGACATCAAAGGTCGGACCCACATGATGGATGAGCCACTTGGCCCCACATAAGGGATGATCCATATCAAATGGGCCTGCTTGATGGACAATCCACATCAAATGTGGGAACATGATGGATGGTGGACGTTGAAGGTGGGATCACATGATGGAAGGTTGACATCAAAGGTGGGCCCACATAATGAACAACACATATTGAAGGTTAGGCCCCACATGATGGGCGATCTACAACAAAGGTGAGACCCACATGATGGATGACCCACATCAAAATGTGGTCGCTCATGATGCATTATCCACATCAAGTGGGCCTCTCATAATGTACAGTCCACAACAAGCATTGGCCCACATGATGAATGACCCCTATCAAATGTAGACCCCACATGATGGATGGCCCACACCAAAGTATGGCCCAACATGATGGACCATCCACATCAAGTGGGCCACACTTGATGGATGGTCCACATCAAAGGCGAGACCCATATGATGAATGATGGACATTGAAGGTGGGCCCACGTGATGGATTGTTGACATCAAAGGTGGGCTCACATGTTGAACGACCTATATTGAAGGTAGGGCCCCACATAATGGACACATAATGGATGAGCCTTACATGATGGACAATCCACATCAAAGTGTGGTCCCTCGTGATGGACAATCCACATTGAAGTGTGGCCCCTTGTGATGGACAATCCACATCAAGTGGGCCCCACCTGATGGACGGTCTACATCAAAAGTCTCGCATGATGGACGACCTATATCCAAAGTGGCCCAACATGATGGTCCACATAGAGGTGCACTTTAGACGATGGATAGTGGAACATCAAATGCGGGCCCCCCATGATGTATAACCCACTTCGAAGGTGGGGCCCACATGATGGGACACATCAAATGTGAACTCCACATGATGGATAGTGGACATTGCGGGGCCCCATATAAAGAACAATTATCATTGATGTTGGGCCTGATATGATGAATGACCTACATCAAGTTGGGCCCCACATGTGTATAGTCCACATCAAAGGTCAACCCCTAATGATAAATGGTCTACATTCAAGATAGTCCTCGCATGATCAATGACCCACTTTGAAGGTTTGTCTCACACGATGGATGATCCACATTAAAATTGGGCTCCATACGATGGATGGTCCACATCTAATGTCCAACATAATGGACGTCCCAAAAGTCTTAAAACATGAAGATTGTAGCCATCCATTCTTTTGCCAATCTTTAGTGAGATCCACCAAAACAACTATTTGGATTGCTCTTACAATGGAGTTGTAATTTTTGAAAGTAACATCAACTACCTCTTAAAAAGCTCTTATTTGAATGTCTTATTAAACATGCTTATTTCAAATATGAGTTTTTTTTAAGGATATTTTACCAAACAAGCATATATAAAACAAGTGCTAGAAGAAAAAGAGCTTACTAAAGTAGCTCTTATTAGAATTTGAGTAGAGATGGCAAATGAGCCATAAGGTCCACCATTAGGAAGGTGTGTTCCCTCTTTGGGCATGTCACACTTTTGTTGCTTGCATCGTTCTTGCCTTCCTTGGTCCCCCCCCCCCCTCGATGTTAACTTTTATATTATTCTTTCCCTCATCGACAGAAATTGAGGAAGACACATTGTTATGTTCTCACTAGAGTCTCTAGTTAAGGTACCTAATTATTAGACATGACCTACTTAAAAGGAGCTTGCACCTTCGCACGAATGCCCATGATTCAGTCTATCATGTTTTCTGCTGCAATGCTTATACCCAAAAGCTTGGGCAAAGGGACCAAGTTAAATGTGTAACAAGACACTCGACCATAAACGATCTCGAATGGAGACTTCCCTATCGAGCAGTTCACCATGCTGAATGCAAACTCCGCTTGAGACAATGCCAAATTCCACTACTTCAGTAGTCTGCCCATCGGTATGCAGGTGGTAGGCACTGTTGAATTGAAATTGTGTACCGAGCCAACTCCATAAAATTCGCTAGAAGTTTATTTTGAACTTCTTGTCATAGTCAGAAGTAATGATCTTAAGAACCCCTTGTAGCCGCATGACCTCTTTGAAGAATAGGTTCGTCATGTGTGTTACATCAATAGTCTTTTGTAACGCCCCGAAATTCAAGGGCCAAGTAAGAACTCGGCTCCCAAATTTCCGAGTGCCACGTGTACCCTAATGAGCCTCACGTGCATGTAAATATGGATATCAAGAAATCAAATAAAGATTAAATCAACATAAGGTAACTAATCATCGAAAATTTAAATATAAACTATCCACAATCCAAGTGCTACTAATAAAGTTATGAACCAGCATAAAACCTCATAATCCCAAGAAACAAATATTCATTAGGGACTTAGTCTCATCCTCTCGTCTCTCCTAAAGAAAGTTGGGCCCTGGCCCTGGCCCGAGATCATTCATCGCGCTAGTATGATCCGTCAAACGTCTGAAAGTATGCTAACTCCTTGTCATCGTCTACATCGAAATCGTCTAATGCGTCTCGCTCCAAGGTTCCTGCATCTATGCCAGAGTCTGGTTGGTGTTTTAGAACACCATCCCAGAGTGGGAGTGAGTGATCAACTTAGTGGTACCATTAGCAATAGATAGCATAAATAATCATGCATAGAATAGATTTAGCAAACAACATACATCACAGATTTCTAAATACTCTTGTTAATGAAATGCATGATTCATGATATGATGCATGCCTCTTTCCACCAACGCTCCCTCGAGCGACAACATCTAATGATACCGAATGACCAATACTCCCTCAATGCAACCTCGACTCCCTAATCGCCAAAGTAAGCAGTACAATGTTATAAATCATGTTAGACGAGTTGATTAATTAGGTTCATTCATTCAACAGGTTGGGGAAACCCTAATACCCTTAGTAAAATGTTACCCTAACTTGATCGTGTGGCTCAAGGCCATGGCCGATTGGCTCTCGTGACCCTTAGCCCTCGTGGGTTCGATAATCCCATAACTCTTAAGCTCATACAAAGTCAATTAGGACTTTCAAGTTCAGCTCACGGTTACTATGGGGAGGTCGTCACCCCAGCATAGGCCAACAAGACGGGTATAGTATCACATACCACCATCTTTAGCTCACAAAGTCTTGGTACTCATTGATCACTATAGGGAGGCTCATCACCCTAACGTAGGCTAACAACACGAGCATAGTGTCCCATACCACCATCCCCGGCTCGTGAGTCTTATGGGCCGAATATTATAATTAAAAATGGGCACAAAGGTCTCGGGGTTTATCGGGTTCCTAAATAAGTGTGCGATTATGGTTAACATGAATCAGCAGGTTGTCAACAATTCATGCCTTCTCTCCTAGCACATTTGACATGCAATAGTGATTTATCCAAAATTATTAATATTTGGGGAAAATTAATTGCTTATACCCTATAAGAACATGCAATTAACAATTCATACATTGGGATATTGGGGGCTCACACCCTCTTTTTCGTGAATTTGAAAAATCCCTAGTCTATAGTCCCATTCATGTACTCCCAAGGAAATTTCAGCAACATGTAATAGCAATGCACCATACACATTTGCTAGACCTACACTAGGCACAATAATCAGCCACCTAAAAGTAATGGTATGCACCTATAGTTGACCAGAAGCTGCTGAAATCGTCCTAACATCGCTTGGTCTGCAAGCTCGACGCACTGGGGCCCTGCGTTGCAAGAAAACAGCAGTAAGATGCATGCATGTGGCTGGACATTAGGAGGAAATGGGATGAAATTCGGTTCTCACCTTAGATCGGGCGTAGCTCGGTTCTACGACGGTAGGATCAAGATCCGCGGGGTTGCAAGGGCGTGGGTGCGAGGGAAATACGATCCCCAAGCACCAAAGCACTCCCTTCCTCTCTCTCTCTCTCTCTCTCTTTCTCTCTCTTCTCTTTCCCTTTCTCTCTATTCTCTCTCTCCCAGATTTTCAGTTGCTAGAAAATCAGCAAATGAGAGAGGGTTGGGCCATATATACCTTGGAATTAGATCCTTTAACCCTGAGTTTGATAATATGCCTCCAATGGCCTTGTGAGGCCCATTTTTAGCTATTGGGGCTACCCTGATGGGCCCTTGGCCCATCCAATTCATGGATAAGGTGTCTCATGGTCTGATGAAGGGCTAGGTAAAATTTGACGACAAATGGATGCGGGGCTTTGCCGCAGCGGTCCGATTTGTGATCAACGATTACCGTCTTTTGATTACTGGTCAGAATTTATGGGCGAGGGCAGTGAAATATTTCTAGCCTTTGGTGTAAATTTAGAAGAGATCCGATGATTGGAATGCCCGGATTATCTGATCCAAGAAATAGGGCCAATTGATTTAAATTTTTAGGTTTTCCTTCTTTAGGCCTTACAATTCGTGATTTCCAAGTGCCAGTTGGACGGGATGGTTTATCCATCTCTGGGCATCATTTGAGCCCGTAGTCCGCGAGGGACGAAAAGCCTAGTGAGGCATATAACTTCCCAGAGTTTCAGAATTTTTGGTACTTCCTCGGGTGGTACACGACTCGTATGAATAGTCATCAAGTGAGACTTGGCCATCTGACCCTACGGCCTATGTTCGGCCTGAATATAATTTGATCAAGTTACATTAGTGGCTTAATCATGATTAATTTATCGGTAATAAACCCACACGTGCGACCGAATTGTATTGTCCTACGTCAGTTCGCACGTGAGTGCCTCAGGACACTGCTCCAATTTTGGGTCGGGTGTTACAATCTACTCCCCTTATAAATAAATTTCGTCTTTGAAATTTGTACCTGTTCATATTGCTTGAGCAGGTTCGGGTAGTGCTTGCAGATTTCAGCTTCAGTCTCCCAAGTAGCTTTTTCTTCTTCGTAGTATGTTCACAGTACTTTGACCAATGGGATTACCTTGTTCCGCAACCCTTGTTCTTTCTTCTCTAGGATTCGCGTGGGCTTAAGAATGTACGTGGCATTGTCCTTGAGTTCCATGTGTTCCCATCGAATGACATGTGAGGGGTCGGAAACATACTTTTTGAGCATAGAGACATGGAACACATTGTGCACTCTGGTGAGTGGAGTGGGCAATGTCAAGCGATATGCGACCGGCCCTATGCGGTCGAGAATTTGAAAAGGCCCAATATATCGCGGGGCAAGCTTCCCTTTCTTGCCAAAATGTAAGACTCCTTTCATTGGCGAAATCCTTAGGAACACATGGTCTCCTGCTTTAAATTCTAGGTTCATTCGCCTTGTGTCTGCGTAGCTTTTCTGTCTACTCTGGGCCATTTGGAGATGTCGCCTAATGATTTCGATCTTCTCGGTGGTTGTCCGCACCAAATCAGGCCCCAATAAACCTTTCTCGCTACTCTCAGCCCAGCATGAGGCGCTTGACATGGGCGCCCATATAAGGCTTCATAAGGTGTTATGCCAATACTAGCTTGAAAACTATGGTTGTAGGCAAATTCGACGTAAGGGAGACATTCGTCCCAACTATCCAAGAAGTCTAGTGTACAGGCTCTCAACATGTCCTCTAATATCTGATTTACTCGTTCTATCTTTTCATGTGTTTGTGGGTGAAAGCAGTACTTTACTTCAACTTCACTCCCATTGCTTATTGTATTCGGGTCCAAAACATTGAAGTGAACTGGGTATCTCGACCTGATACGATTTCCAAGGGAACACCATGGAGCCGAACTATTTCTTTAATGTACAATCTAGTTAGATCGTCAGCAGAATAAGAAGTTCGAATCAGGAGAAAATGGGCCAATTTTGTCAACTCGTCCACAATCACCCAAATTGAACGTGTCCCTTCCTCGTCCTGGGCAAACCTGAGATGAAGTCCATGGAGATGAAGTCCCATTTCCATTCTACAAGAGGCCTGATGGTAGGCGATGTTCAACCTTGGCTTGTTGACATGTGAGACATTGAGAGACGGAATCAATTATCTCTCTTTTCATGTTGTCCCACCAATAATTTCTCTTGAGGTCCCGATACATTTTGGTGCTCCCGGGGTGCATTGCTAGCTTCGAGTTATGGGCCTCGATTAGAAGTTCTTCTTTCAATTTGGGATGGTTCGAGACGTAAAGGCGGCCTTGGAATCATAGGCCTCCATCGGAGCCGATTCTCCGTGCTCCGAACTTCTGCCAGTTCTCTCATTTTTCTCAACAATTCATCGCCGCTCTGGGCCTCGATGATTTGACTGTCAATCATCAGTTGAACGTGAACATGTGCAACAACTTCATATGGTTCTTCCACCATCAATTTTAACTTGAAGTCCCGCACAAATTCCACAATACTCCATTATTCTACCATTAATGGGGCGACAAATTCTAGCGTCTTCTTTCAGCTCAAAGCGTCTACCACTAGATTGGCTTTACCATGGTGGTAGGAGACATTAACCTTGAAGTCCTTTAGCGTCTCCATCCAGCGGCGTTGCCTCATATTCAAGTCTCTTTGGGTGAAGATGTACTTAAGACTCTTGTGAGTGCAAAAGAGCTTGAATTCTTCCTTATGGAGGTAATGTCTATATAGCTTCAAGGTGAAGATGATTACCACCAATTCGAGGTCATGAGTAGGATACTTTTCTTCATGTTTCCTCAATTATTGTGAGGCATAGGCAATGACTCTGTCCTTCTGCATAAGGACATAACCTAATCCGACACGGGACACATCTGTGTAGATCGTGTATTTGACTCCTTGCTCAGGAAGAATAAGCACTGGAGCCGAGGTCAATCTCTCCTTTGGTTCTTGGAAGGTCGCTTCTGCCTTTTCATTGTAGGTAAACTTGAGGTCCTTTCTGGTGAGCTGGGGTAGGGGTCGGGCTATCTTTAAGAAGACCTTGATAAACTGGCGGAATATCCCACCAGTCCCAAGAAGCTCTTGACTTCCGTAACCGAACTCGGCCGTTTCCAATCTTGTATTGTCGCTACCTTGGCTAGGTCCACTAAGATGCCTTCCTTGGATACCACATGGCCCAAGAACTTGACTTCTTCTTTCTAGAAGTCACGCTTCTGGAATTTAGCAAAAAATTTATTTCGCTTGAGTGTCTCCAAAACTGCTCGCAAGTATCCTTCATTTTCTTTACGACTTTTGGAGTATATTAGAATGTCTTCAATAAACACGGTGACAAATCGGTATAGAAAGGGCCTGAAAACTTTGTTTATCATATCCAGGAACACGGCTGGTGCATTCGTGAATCCAAGGGGCATGACCAAGAACTCATAGTGCCCAAAGCTAGTTATAAATGTTGTTTTCGGTATGTCCTCTTCCCTAACTCAAAGCTGAGGTACTCGGATTGCAAATCAATTTTCGAGAAGTACTGAGCGCCTCTCAATTGATCAAACAAATCATCAATCCTGGGCGGCGGGTATTTATTCTTCACGGTGACTTGGTTCAACCATTGATAATCGATGCACAGCCGTAAGGAGCCATCCTCCTTTCTTACAAACACAACTGGGGCTCCCCACGATGATACACTGGTTCAGATGAAACCTGAGTCCAGTAATTCATCTATCTGAACCTGAAGTTCCTCCATTTCATACGGGGGCATTCGGTAGATTGGAAGAGAACTGCGCGTAATGCCCATCCCCAATTCTATGGTGAAATCAATCTCCCGTTGGGGAGGGAGTCTCGGTAGTTGCTTGAATACATCAACGTAGTCTTTGACTACGGGTGTGCGAGTTAATGAAAGTTCTTCGTCGTCTTTTTCTAATGATGCATAGCAAATGACTCGTTGCGAGTAGCTAACCTGAATTGGAAACGTTAAAGGAGAGCTATCCTCTTCATAGATCGTCACTGTTCGGTCCTCACAATCAATCTCGGCTCTCATTGCAAAGGGCCAGTTCATACCCAGGATCACGTCATAGTGGAAGGCCCTTGTGACTATAAGGTCCACGTGAATTCTCTTGTTTTCCAGATCAATGGGACAACCTCGGTAGACGGATGTAGCTTCAGTGAAGGTTCCGGCTACCGCTATGACTCTTACTCTCGACATGAGAGTAGTCGGTAACCTTAGGTTCTTGGCGGTTGTAAGCAATATGATTGATGTTATGGACCCAGTGTCCACAAGAAGAAAGATAGGGATACCTTGAATATGGGTCGTGACCTCGAATGCTGAGGGTGTGGTCGTGGCTGCATCCACACCTTCAGCAGTTAGGGCATGTACTAGGGCTTGTTGCGTCCTGTTGGGTTGATGTGTAGGTCGAGGTGGCAACCTAATTTAAGGCACCGGTGACCTACAAAATTGCTAAGATGAGCCCGTGACTCTTTGGGGAGGAGTTGGCAATGCTTGTTAGGGCGGCCGACTTACACGTTGAGGGTGCACATAGCCATGATCCCTCATCTTCGAGAAGTAATATGCCACCGAGTGCCCCACTTTTCTACAATACCCGCAGGTATGATTGGGTCGAGCGAATGCGGGTGGAGGAGGAGCATATTGAGGAGGCGGACTTGGTTGTACTCTTCTTCCTAAGGTGGAGGAAGACTGTCCCACAGATCTCCCCCGTGACTCGACTTGGAGGCACGCCCGGGAGACTCGTTCTCCGTCCTGCTCCGATCGCAAGGACATCTCGACCAACTCAACATAAGTCTGGATGTTCGCATAGCACATCTTAGTGCCGATTCCGGCTCTCAGTCCTTCAGCAAAACGCCTCATGCACGTTTCTTCGTCGGCGACAATCTTGGGGGCGTAGTGGGATAGTTTGGTGAACCGATTTTCATATTCGGCCACTGACATTCCCCCTTGCTAGAGGTGTAGAAACTCGTTCTCATTTTTAATTCAGTATGTACGTGGGAAGTACTTCTGGGAGAAATGAGTCTCGAAGTCCTCCCAAGTCCATACAAAGTTTTTGGGGATAGTCCTCAGCACACTGTCCCACCATACATCAGCCTCCTTCTCAAATAGATAGGATATCAGTTCCACCTATTCTGCTTCAGAGCAATGGAGAGGCCAGATCGCCTTAGTAACCTGATTGAGCCAACTTTCAGCTTCCTCCAGTCGGTGTGTGCTGACAAAGGTCAGCGGTCTAAGCCAATGGAAGCGTTCAAAAAGATTGTAAGATGCGACTGCCATACCGGCTTGATCTGGCGATGACATGCTCATATGGTGGGCCACAGCTCCCACTAAAGTGTGTAACGACTGGTGTTGTTGCTGCTGCGTGACGTGCATCACCTGCTCCATCGTGCCCATAGCCAAGGCTGCGTGGTATGAAGAGGTCTTGCCTTGAGCGAATGGCGCCTCTGGGAGTTGACCCGGTAGGTCATTTTCTATATTGGGTTGACTGGCTTCGCCTTAGCTATCTTGTGGCTCATTTGGGGTGGTTCATCCACGTTCGTCTCTTCTGCCCAAAGCCAGGCGGATGAGGTGGCTATCGCCTTGGGGTCTCATTATCATGGAAGTTAAATTCTACATTGTTTAGATACAAAAATATCCATGGACATGACATATAATACATACACAAATTCAGAGCAACATCAAACGAGTGTCATCAATTCTCCAAATATTCTAACACATTACTCAATTAAAGGCAACCTCATGCATTTCATTAAGCAAAATTGTCACTGTTACATATGCTAGGGCATTACATGTACAATGACAGAGAATGCATGATCACCCATCAACAAGAAAAACTTCTATAACTTTTTCCTAAGACGACCAAACTAAGCCTATCCAAGGCCATTACAAAAGATAGGGATGAAAACATCTACATCATCACTCTCCTAATCCTTCGACTCGGGCGAAGGTGGAGGTGCTCCCTTATCCTACGTGCAGCACAGGACTTCCTTCAATGTACGAGACATCTTCTTTAGCTTCTTTCTCATGTTCTCCTGATTCTTCTCGATTTTGGTGAGTTGAGAGTCAAGTGTATCCTGACTCTGGCGCCCGCTACGGGTGGTGGGAAGCTCCCAGTCAATGTCCTGAGCCTCACCTTCTTCTTCTTCGAGCTCACTCTCCTCTTCCTCTTCAGTCTCTTCTACCTCTATCTCATCCCCGAACTTCTCAAGTTGGGCCTGGTATTTCTTGGGGCCAATTTTTATGTTGTTGAGGGTGTTCTCGTCTATCATTCTGATTGGGATGAGACACCCTGCAGACTGCCTGTACTCGTAGTTATGGCCGATCTTGCAGATCAGTCGGTCGAAGGGGAGTGACTGTTTCTTTTGGTGAGACTGCACCGCATTCACAATTTGCATCAGTATGAGCGTAGGTAGGCGTACCTTCTCTCCCTGACCCACACGGTAGAAAAAGTCTACCATGAACCTAGTGCATTCTGTGCGATTGCTCGTCCTCGAATACACATTGTAGGTGCATATATGGTGAAGGATGTGGTTGTCGGGGGTCATCTTCATCGGTTTGAGGATGTTTACACGCCTCCACTTAACTAGTCGACCACACAAGTAGCGCGTGCAGCGGTCTCTCTCCCATCTTTTAGCGAGATTCTTCTCGCTGACATGAATGACGCCGCGCTCAACCCCGAGGATACTTGCGATGACATCCACATTGATCCGAGTTTCTGTCTGCCTAGAGGGATGTAGAATTCAAGTGGATTGAGGGATGCCCTCTGTATGCGTGCGTAGAAGGGTCGTACGAGGTCCTCGCTGACCCGATACTTCCCTTCAAAGATCGGACCCCATCCGTTCTCAAGAAGGTGGTCCAATAGAGGATGCCCGCCGAACAGCTTCTCATGCATGTGGGCCTCGAACACGTTCTTGCGGTTCTTGAACCTGCCATATTCGACGCCCAGTAGTGGCGCTCTTGCCGGCAGAGCAAGGGGTCGAGATTCCTCTTGGATCTCCATTCGGTGCTCGGGCCTGCACTAGCATCTTGCTTCTTCTCCGATCTCCTCTCTCGGCTCGGCCTGGCCCAGCTTCATCGGAGGCCATTTGTTTCTTCCCCATGAGGGAAAGAAGCATGGAAATGAAGAACATGGATGTTACCACCTCAAAGAAAGCCATTGATGTGTAAAATCTTGGAGAAAGTATTGGATTTGAAGGAATGGAAGTTGTGGGACCCTAAAAGGAGAGATTTCGAGTTCAAAGGAGTGAGATTGGGTAGGTATATGGAAGGTTTAGGATGATTGGGGTTGAGGATGGGTTAAGGATGAAACATGTAAGGAAGATGATGGACCTAAGAGCTTAGGAATGAAGATTTGGAAGAGGGAAAAGATTTAGGAGGGGTTTGGAATGTAGAAAGTGATTTGGGAGGGGGGTTTTCACCTTAAAAAAGGGGAAATGGGCGTGTTTGGGGGTCCCCACATGTGGGAGGGGCCCCACATAGCGTTGGACCGGCGGCGTGCCACCGTCCTCTGGACATCCCGGCGCCGCTGTTGTTGCTGTCTGTCTCTTCTGGTGGCGTGCCGTTGAGGTAGCGGTGGCCAGCCACCCCCGGCTTCCATTCGCAGTCTGTGGGACCCTCTGGGTCCTGTACGCATCCTTCGGGCCCCCAATGGTTCAGGTTCACTCATTCGCGACCCACAGACCATTTCATTGTGTCATCTAGTCGATATTGGACCTTGGATATCCCTAGAATGGTAATTCAAACGGGTTTTCAGTCCGTCGGGTCCATGTAGAGACGTACTATCTTAATGAACTTAGAAATTTATGGAAATCTATGTTTGATTGGACCGCTAGGTTGAACGTTAAGACCATTGAAGACTCGCGAGTTACTTATGCTGCTTAGTCTCGACGTACTAATGTCGAGTCAACTAAGTTCATTTGTTCATGATTAGGAGTGACTTGAATCATTTCTCATAGCCTAAGCATTTCTACTCGTAAGTCCTAGGCTAGTCTACAAGTTCAATTGCTCCCTCCTAAGTTAGAGTGCGTCGCAATAGACCTGTCACCCTAGGCCTGATTTAATCCAGACTATTGCTCTGATACCAAGTTTATAGTGCCCCAAAATTCAAGGGCCGAGTAAGAACTCGGCTCTCGAATTCCTGAGTGTCAGGTGTACCCTAATGGGTGTCATTTGCATGTAAATACGGATATCAAGAAGTCAAAGAAAGATTAAATCAATATAAGGTAACTAATCATCGGAAATTTAAATATAAACTATCCACAAACCAAGTACTACTAATAAACTTATGAACCAGCATGAAACCTCATAATCCTAAGAAGCAAATATTCATTAGGGACCTAGTCCCATCCTCTCGTCTCTCCTGAAGAAAGTTGGGCCCTGACCCAGGCCCGAGATCATCCATTGCGCTAGTAAGTTTGCCAAACGTATAGAAGTATGCTAACTCCTCGTCGTCGTCTATACCGACATCGTCCAATGCGTCTCGCTCCAAGGTTCCTGCATATATGCTCGAGTCTGGTTGGTGTTTTAAAACACCGTCTCAGAGTGAGAGTGAGTGATCAACTCAGTAGTGCCATTAACAATAGAAAGCACAAATAATCATGCATAGAATAGATTTAGCAAATAGCATATATCATGGATTCCTAATTACTCTTGTTAATGAAATACATGGTTCATGATATGATGCATGCCTCTTTCCACCAACACTCCCTTGAGCAACATTTAACGAAAGCAAATGATCAACACTCCCTCAGTGTGACTTCGACTCCTTAATCGCTAAAGTAAGCAATGCAATGTTATGGATTATGTTAGCCGAGTTGATTGATTAGGTTCATTCATCTAACAGGTTGGGGAAACTATAATACCCTTATTAAAACGTTTCCCTAACTTGATCGCACGACTCAGGGCCGTGGCCGATTGGCTCTCGCGACCCTTAGCCCTCGTGGGTTTGATAATCCCATAGCTCTTAAGCTCATACGAAGTCAATTAGGACTTTCAAGTCCAGCTTGCGGTCACTATGGGGAGGTCATCACCCTAGCATAGGCCAATAGCACGAGCACAGTGTCTCATACCATCGTCCCCTGCTCACGAGTCTTGGTGCTCATTGGTTACTATGGAGAGGCTCGTCACCCCGGCATAGGCTGACAACACGAGCATAGTGTCCCATACCACCATCCCTAGCTCATGAGTCTTGTGAGGCGAATATTATAATTAACAGTGGGTGCAAAGGTCTCGGGGTATCTCGAGTTCCTACATAGGCGTGTGATCATGGTTAGCACACAAGGATGGTCGATTGTGAGTCAATATGCCCCCATAAGTTGCACCGTAAACCGAACGGTCTGAGAACGATGTCTCATATAGTCCAACTACGACTGCCGATTCACAGCTTAACTGACGAGCCAGATTTACTAGTGGGAAGGCCCAATGGAAGGTCGCCCAAGTGATTCAATTAATCAGTCAATCCATAAGGGTCTATGCACTAGATAAACAACATGTATCATCAGATTCAAGGATAAGTCACATAAGGCATGCATAATTCAACAATTCAGATACATGGATAGTAATAAACTAAATTCAACTAAACCATACGGAACATATTCAACGTGTTTCAACATATACAGCCATAAGGACAGCCATGCACCAATATACAACAGTTCAGTCTTTCATGGGTCAACATAAATCATGTAATTCAGTTGTATATAGAGGATCAAATACAAGTAATTCAACAAATCAACAAGTTGTCAACAATTCATGCCTTCTTTCCTAGCACATTTGACATGCAACAGTGATCATCCAAAATCAGTAATATTTGGGAAAAATTAATTGCTTATACCCTATAAGAACATGCAATCAACAATTCATACATTGGGGAATTAGGGGCTCAAACCCCCTTTTCCATGAATTTGAGAAATCCCTAGTTTATAGCCCCATTCATGTACTCCCAAGGAAATTTCAGCAACATACAATAGCAATGCACCATACACATTTACTAGACCTGCGCTAGGCATGATAATTGGTCACTTAAAGGTAATGGTCCGCACCTATAGTTGACCGAAAGCCGCTGAAATTGTCCTAACGTCGCCGAGTCCGCAAGCTCGATGCGTCGGGGCCCTGCATTGCAAGAAAACGGCAGTAGGATGCATGCATGTGGTTGGAAATTAGGGGGAAATGGGTTGAAATTCAGTTCTCACCTTAGATCGGGCGTAGCTCGGTTCTACGACGGTAAGATCGAGATCCGCGAGGTTGCAAGGGCGTGGGTGCAGGGGAAATGCGATCCCTAAGCACCAAAGCACTCCCTTCCTCTCTCTCTCTCTCTCTCTCTCTCTCTCTCTCTCTCTCTCTCTCTTTCTCTCTCTCTCTCTTCTCTCTTTCTCGTTCTCTCTCTCTCTCTCGAATTTTCAGTTGCTGGAAAATTAGCAAATGAGAGAGGGTTGGGCCATATATACCCTGAAATTAGATCCTTTAACCCTAAGTTTGGTAATATGCCTTTAATGGCCCTATGGGGCCCATTTTTGGCTATTAGGGCCACCCTGATGGGCCCCTAGCCCATCCAATCCATGGATAAGGTGTCTCATGGTCTGATGAAGGGCCAGGTAAAATTTGATGACAAACGAATGTGGGGTTTTACCACAGCGGTTCGATTTGTGATCAATGGTTACTGGCCTTTGATCAACGGTCATAATTTATGGGCGAGGGTAGTGAAATATTTCTAGCCTTCGATGTAAATTTAGAAGCGATCCGACGACATGAATGCTCAAATTTTCCAATCCAAGAAATAGGGCCAATTGATTTAAATTTTTAGGTTTTCCTTCTTTAGGCCTAACGATTCGCGATTTCCAAGTGTCGGTTGGACGGCATGGTTCATCCATCTCTGGACATCATCTAAGCCCAAGCCCAGTGAGGCACATAACTTCCCACAGTTTCAGAATTTTCGGTCTTTCCTCGGGCAATACACGACTCATACAAACAGTCGCTAAGTGAGACTTGGCCGTCTGACCCTACAGCCCATGTTCGGCCTGAATATAATTTGATCAAGTCATATTAGTGGCTTAATCATGATTAATTTATGGGTAATAACCCCACACATGCGACCAAATTGTACGGTCCTACATTAGTTCGCAAATGAGCACCTTAGGACACTACTCCAGTTTTAGGCCGGGTGTTACATCTTCTACATGGAATAAAGTGTATCATCTTTGAGAAACGATATATCACTACGAATACTAAATCCATGTTGTGCTGTGTCTGTGGGAGACCAAGCACGAAGTTAATAGATAAGTCCTCCCAAGGGCTGTTAAACATAGGTAATGGGGTGTAGCGGCCCATATTCTGAAACTGCCCTTTAGAAGTCTGACAAACATGATCTCGTTGCACTACTTTACCCATGTCATGTGCCAATTGCAACCAGTAATATCACTCCTCTTCAAGAGCTCGCGTCTTATCTCACCCAAAGTGTCCACAAAGGCCACCTCCATATAGCTCTTGAATAATCTGATCCCTCAGAGAACTTTAAGGGATGCACAGTCGATTCCCTTTGAAGAGGAAATCTTCTTGCATATGTAAGTTACTAGGATGAACATATTGACATCTCATCCATGTATCTTTGAAGTCCTTGTCCTCGGCATACAGCTTCTTGAGACAGTTGAAGCCGACTACCTCATTGCTTATTATAACAAGTCGTGAAGCACGAAGGTTAAGTATATCAGCCACCTTATTTTGTTGTCGTGACTTGTACTTCAGAACGAACATGGATTCCAATAAAAATGCAACCCATCTATCATGCACACGATCCATGTTAGCTTGACTATTAATGAATTTGAGAGTTTGATGGTATGTGTAAAGAATGAACTCCCTCTAAATTATGTAATGTCACCAATATTGCAGTGCCTGGAGTACTACATACAATTCGAGCTCATAGATCGACCACTTTTTCCATGCATTATTAAGCTTTTCATTATAGAAGACTACAAGCCTTGCTTCTTGAAATAAAACTTCCCCAATTCCGATATATGAAGCATCACATTTGACCTCAAACAGTTTATCAAAGTTGGGAAGTACAAGAATCGGGGTTATGGACAATATGTGCTTGATTTCACTAAAGCTCTTGTCAACTTCTTCAGTCTACTGAAATGACCCTTTTATACAATCTATAACTGGTGACACGATGGTGATAAAAATTTTCACGAACCGGCAATAGAATTTCTCCAATCCATGAAAAGTCCATACTTCATAGATATTTGTTGAAACTGGCCATTCTCTAATGGCTTTCACATTTTCGTTGTCCACCCGGATGCCACGACAATGCCTAAAAACAACGGGTTATCGGTAAAAAAGCTACATTTTTTTAGATTGAGATATAACTTATTTTCGGTGAGAACTTGAAAGACCTGTTTAAAGTGTTCCATATAACTTACTTCGCCTTGGCTGTATATCAAAATGTCATTAAAGTAGACTACGTTGAAATGCCCAATAATCGCTTTAGAACTTAGTTCATCAACCTCATGAATGTACCGGGTGCATTTAAAAGACTGAAGGGCATGATCAACCATTCATACAACTCTTAGTCTTAAAAGTTGTTTTTCACTCATTACCCGGCCATATTTGAATTTGATGGTATCCACTCCTTAAATCCAGTTTAGAAAATAATTTCATACCCTCAAGCATGTCCAACATATCGTCAAGCCATGGTATGAAAAATCTATATTTTATGGTAATCTTGTTGATCGTCAGGCTGTCGACACACATGCAACAACTCCATCTTTCTTTGGAGTTAGTAAGGCCGATACAGTGCATGGGCTCATTCTTTCTCAGATTAGACCCTTACAGATTCATTCCTCTACTTGCCCTAGTAGAATATCGCATTCATTCAGACTCATCTAATAACAAGGACGATTAGGTAAACTAGACCTAGGTACAAAGTCAATATGGTGCTGAATATCTCGCATAGGAGGCAATCCATTGGGAAGGTCATTGGGCCAAAAATCTTTAATTTATTTAGCAACGACTTTAAACTTGGAGGAATGTTTAGGGGTTCCAATTTCCTACCATTTACCACTACGGAGTACACCTCGTTGATTTCCTTATATTCCTTCATGAAATACCGAATGGTCATGAGGAAACTCTCCTATACTTTAGAAGCTTCACGGTGGTTCTCTTGTGCCAATGCCATAGGGGTAAGTATAATTTTTTGACCATCCTTGACGAAGACGTAAACATTATTTCATGCTCAGTGGGTTGCATCGTGGTCTGATTGCCATGGTCGACCGAGTAACATATGACATGTTTCCTTGACGAATACATCATAAAATACTTGATCCTTATAATTTTTACCAATTAAAAATGAGACAACACATTGTTTAATTACCTTAATCTTGTTTACCTTTTTTATCTAGCCAATTGAGTATGAGGAATGATGTTTTGTCGTAGGTAGATGCAACCTATTCACCATCACCTTTAAGACGATGTTCTTGCTACTACACTATTTATGATTACATCACAGAATTGCCGTTGACGATACACCACGTACGAAATATGTTACGTTGTTTTGGATGCAATTCCTTCTGTAAAGTGGACAGTAATCGCCTTATGACCAAGGATTCGCCATGATCCTCGGCCAACCATTCTTCATCACTAGTTCCTTAGTGGTTTGATCATCTTCATCAAATCCATGGTCTTCTTTCGCTACATCATATTCAGTGCCCTCTTCGTTAAGGGTTAAGTGGGCTGCGGGGCATTGAGGGCAGGTGTTTGATAAGTGGCTCGGTTGGTCATAGCAGCAACAAGTGTTTGACCTTGGCCAACCATAAGGATTTGGAGTCTTACTCGAGCTCACTATTGTAAGTGTTACACGTTGAGGCTTAAATGGGTTGGTCCCTGTGTCATGGTTTACAGTTGCATGAGGTTGAGGATGTCCTTCTACTGGTTCTTTTCCTCATACTAGCATTGAATATTGTGTTGGACCCGTCATGGGGCCAAGTTGACGATGTCTTTCTTATTCTTTGGTGTAATTTGTGACTGTTCGATTCCCATGTCAGCAATTTTGGTATTGCTGAAACAATACTTATTGTAATCACTATGGAGGAATCGTGATTGAAGAATGTGTTTCATCCATGACCGTGATCGGATGGGTGCCTTGTTCTGTCGGACATGTGAGAGTTGTGATTGCTTCCACCATATGGATGCACCGAATTTTAATTTGAACACTATTAATTTCACCTTTGTATGTTTCGGTACGTCAGTATAATCAAAATCTCATTCTACTTAGCTTACCAATCGAGGAAATCTTCTATATGTAATAAGCCATTAAAACTGGGAAGTTTGACTTTACCTTAATAGTCTATTTCAACAAGATCTAGTCAATCGCCTTCATGGACTAGTCATCGGGCAAAACCGTCATCGATATCCTCGTCATTAAAGCTCGACTCATATGGGGTAGCCCTATGATTCACCACTGGTAGTGCCCTACAAAAATCTAGGTTGTGCCGTACAGTAACCATGAGCGGCTGAGAATCGCCTTGGGCTTGGGGCGGAATTAGAGTATTCGTAAGACAATTGAGGGTTGCCTTCAGCCCTTGTATAGTCAACTAACTTATTGGCGGAAAGCCTCCATTCTTTTCAAAAAATAACAAATCCCTGAATCACCGTTCACGGGATTTTCGTCCATTCCTTTGTTATTTGCCATCAATCCAATGGGAATCCTCGCTTTGATATCAATTGACACAGGGATGGACATGATGAGGTCAATCACCGTCTTTCTCAAGAGGATAATTATTCTAAATCCACGGAGCTTCTCTGGACTCCTCACTGGAGTTGAGCATTGAGTCGAGTCGACCGAGTTAGGGCTGACCCAACTCGATCCGGTTTTGAAATATGCCTGACCCGAACTCGACCCGACTTGGTACCGAGTCCAGCATGCCTGACCTGATCTGAGTCCGGTATGCCCTTGACTGATCTGGACCAAGTCCGAACCAATCAAAAGTACCAAGTCGAGTCGAGTTGGCACCGAGTCAGATGGAGGGAGGGAGGGACGAAATGGAGAGGAGAGAGAGAGAGGAGTAGGGTGGTGATGGTGGTGGATGGCTTCCAGATTTGGAAGAGGAGGATGAGAGAGAGAGAGAGAGAGAGAGAGAGAGAGAGAGTTTGGGTTCAGATCGGGATTGAGTGCGACAGGTAGCTTTAGAAATATATATATATATATATATATATATATATATATATATATATATATATATATATATATATATATATATATATATTCGAATTTGAATTCGAGTCGAGTCAGGTTTTGAATCAAGTTGAGTCTAACCGGATCGAATTTCAGGTCTAGTCGGGTCGAGTTACTAGGTAACTTGGACTCAACTCTATTTGAGTTAGGATTGGGCAAAGCCTACTCAATTCGGACCGACTCACCCATTTGGTACGGATCGAGTCGAGTCGAGTCATCCCATGCCCAGCTCTACTCCTCATAAAGATTCCTCAAATCCACGAGGGAAAATAGGAAAATATAAATAAATTCTTAGAAATTTTTAAAAAAATAATTGCTAGATAATAAAAATGAATTTAGAGCCCTTTAAATAGTGATATCAAACCTACCTTGGAAGCAGTTTCATAATCAAAATCCAACTCAAACTCCCTAAAAAACTTGACTTACTATAAATAGTAAACTTACTATTTATAGAGGGTTATGATTTATACTAGATTTCATGGTTTCCGACCAAAAATAGTAAGTGTCCTACTTGGCCTAACCACATCATTCCCCTAAAATTTCTAAGGCCTTTTCATGTTGGGCACGACTCTTAAAGCTCAAAGGATGAAGAATTATGAACTAACTAAAACTTACTATAAATAGTAAAAATGAAATTAAAAAAGATTTTCAACCGTTGATATGACGGAATCTCACAATTTCTGCATTGGCAACCCGACATAGCTGGGTTAGGTGGCTAAAGTAACTTTTCATACACCAAAATCATATATAGTACATTGAATGACTCATTCCAATTTGCAAGATATGTCTATTTTAGGGTTCTGACACTCCTAGAGGTGTACACGATTCGAGTTGAGCCAAGCTTTGCCCAGCTCGTGCTCGACTCGGTCTGCTTGAGGCCCAGCTCGTACTCGGCTTGGCTCGGGCTTCAAGTTCGGAGTAACAGCTCATGCTCAGCTCAACTCCCAGCTCGTACTCAGCTCGGCTCGAGCTTTGAGCTTGGGGCAGCAGCTCGTGCTCGGCTCGGCTGAGTTCGAGCCGATTTCGAGCAGCAGAAGCTCTTCCGCAGAGGCAGATGCTGTGGTGGGTTTTGGTGTGGCTGTGTACTGACATGGGTATGCACTAACAAGCTAACCCAAAAATAAATAAAATCTCCCAGTTGTGAGTTTTTTCTCTCGTGCATTGAAAATGGAGAGAGGTGGAGAATATTCCTGCAAAGCTCTTCTTATAAAATGATTTGAAAATTTTTAGCTCTTACTTGTAAAGAGATTACAGCTGAAAGCTTCTTTGAGTAATTTCATCGAACAGGTGAGCTGTTGTTTCTTCGACTGTCAGTCATCATCTGTATGCTATTATTAACTACTGCCATTCCAAGTTGAAACCTTGCTAACCGTCATCAAACATTTCTTAATTTACTCATAGATAGATAGATAGAATTTGATGTTGGTTCTTCCCCACACCATCAAAAGAAACCCTACCCTCCTATCATTTCACCGTCTCCTTTCTCACCATTCATCATCATCATCATAGCTCTCCATTCCTGGAAATCCCCTTCTCAAATGGCCATCCCAACTTCAAACCCAAAGTTACAACAACTACAACAACCACAACGACATATCACAGCCACAACAGTAGCAGCAAAAACAAGATCAAGATCTGCCTCTTACGTGCGCCTCACCTTTCCTTCCCAGTCGAGCCGAGTTCAAGTCGAGTTCGAGCAGTATCCGAGTTGAGTCGAGTCGAGTCGAGCAGGGGCAAGCTCAAACTCGACTCTAACTTGTTTCGAGCTCCAAAAATCAGCTCGAACTTAGCTCGAGTCGAGTGAGTTCCGAGTCGAGTCGAGCTTTTTCAAGCCGAGTCGAGCAAGTTACCGAGCTTTTGCTGCTTGTGTACAGCTCTAGACACTCCTGATCACTTCCGCTTTCGATCGGGGCTTCTTTGGTCTGTCTTGAAAGAATCCGCGACCCACTCTACATCAGTGGTCCGGTACATCATTTATACATGGGTATTTGGATCCTTGCTCTTGCTCGGGTAGTAGACTCTCGGGAGTTTCAACACCCGGTCGAGGGTTTGAGTATCCATAGGTGGTGAAAGCCCACTACAACGTGTGTGTGTGAGGGCGTGTGTGCGTGTGTAGAAAAAAAAATACATGGGTATTTTTTTTAGGTTGTAATGCATATAAGGCATGTGACCACTGTCTGCTTTTCAGCCCAAGGGCATGGGGATGCACATGCTCTCTGCTTCTGCAGAGGAGACGGGTACTATCCCCGAAAAAGCGTTAATTTAATAAAGAGTTTTTTTATATAAAATTTCACTCGGATTTATGCATAATTAGATATAGCCATCGAAAAAATTTCTTTACATGTCACCACACATATTTTGAGAGTTCTCTTTAGTTTACAACTTTGCTACTTTCCATTTTGGAATGGTCCATGTCATTGTCCAATTATTCTTCAGTGGTCTAGATTGTTGTCCACTACTACCTTAGAATGGTCCAGATTACTATCTGTTGGGGGAAAAATATGACAAGTCAATAAGTCGGCTTATGGAATGGACCAACTCTACTGACATGACCCGAACTCACCAAGTGTCGAGCCTAACCAAGACCCACATGTCCAGAAAGTCGAAAGAAGAGACATGGCCCGGATTTACCAGGCGTCGAGCCTATTCGAGGCCCACATGTTCGGAGCCATAAGGCGAGACCTCTAAGGAGGCCGATACACCTTCAAGGGCACTTAAAGGGTCCCTCACACCGATCCAATTCATGGGTCAGCTATTAATCAAGCACAGGTCGACCAAGCCTTGGCTTAAGCTCAGTCCAATCTATCTTCTAGGTCAGCCATGGGTCGACTGTCAGTCGGCGATATGTCAATTACGGATCGACCATACCTCGGCTGATTGCCGATCGAAGGCCATCCATCCACAGTCAACCACGGTTTAGTAGAAAGCAAGTTGACGAGGGTAAGCCATCCGAACATACCGTTACTCTGAGATCAGTTGATGATCGGCTAAACTCTGTCAATTGTTCCCATCTAGATGTTTGGAGTTGAGCCAAGGAGTTGGCATGATATCAAGATCCTCTTCCGAGATCCTCAGAGAATAACATCCGATTCCAGAAATCTATGAGATCGAAAATCTCGGGATCATCATAGATAATGATCAATCCCCTTTAGGGAAAGTTCTAGACACCGTGGGATTGCGTTGCCTTTATAAATAGAGAGCCTACCCACGATGAAAGGTACGAGACATCCATTTCTCACCTCTAAACCTTTATTGTTAGATCCAGATTCCAAGTCTGACTTAGGCATCAGAGGGTCCCCTAAACTAGCCAGGGTCTCCTTTGTCCTACTCTTGTGAAGGTACCAGGTACTTGAGTGCAAAAACGGGGGTGAGGTGAAAATTGCATTAATAGATTGGCGCCATCTATGGGAAACGACATTACAAGTCGTGTTCTGCACTATCAACGCACTACAAGTCGTCATGGCAAGAGGGAAGAAGAAAACCCAAACCCCTCCAGAAGCAGTTCCAATTGCGACCTTGTCGCCGACAGAATGCGGACCACAAACCCTGGACTTGCCAGAATGACAAGAGAGCTATCAAGGTTGTCTAGCTCATCGAGCCACCTTTGGCCCATCCAAGTATGGACAACGAGACGTCGGAGGGAGCAAGCGATGTGATTCACTAGAAAGAGAGGTCGGAGATATTAGGGCCGACATGAACTACATGAAGCAAATGTTGGAACGGATGCAGCCTCTGCAAATGCAGCAACCCAATCCGAGGGAAGAGCGGTCGAGTGACGTCCGATAGTCTGCCTATCCTTAACTATCTACCCTCTGGGCCACTCCCCTGCCGAGCCAGCATCAAGGGCCTCCCAAGCCCGTTCCTACTCACGTCTCGAAAACGGCTCCACTACCCGCTTCCGACCTTTGGCATGAGATATGCCGGAGGAGACACAACCGATCCCCGGCCGAGTAAATGGCAGATAGCAAAGCACCCTGAAAGGGCACGTTCCTAGCTCTGAAGAAAGAAATTACAGACATGAAGCAAAATCGGACGAGCAATGCATCCGAGCAGGAAGAGAGAATCACCATTTGTGGCGGATATAATGTGCGCTCGGCTCCTAGATCGGTTTCGCCTGCCTCAAATTGCGTCATACAATGGGAAAGCCTACCCTACTGAACATATTGAGTCCTTCTGGACTAATATGGAGTTACATAATGCCTCGGATGAGGTAATGTGCCGCGCTTTCTCGCTCACCTTAACCGATGCTGCCCGACTCTGCTTCAAACAATTGAAACCGAGGTCCATTAACTCGTTCGACGAGCTCAGCGAGGCCTTCATCGCGAACTTCATAGGGGGTAAGAAAAGGCTCAAAGCCTCGGCCCATCTCAACAACGTGATCCAGAAAGACGAAGAGTTCCTTAAAGATTACATTCAGCATTTCAACCTCGAGTCATTACAGGTCCGTAAACATTCGGATGAAACGGCCTTGAATTCCATTATGCGAGGGGTAAGAGACAAGTCATTTCTCTCTTCCCTAGATAAAAATCCTCCGTCCACTTTGGTTGAGTTCATGTTTCAATTGCAGAAATACTCCAATGCCGAGGAAACTAGAATCTTACGAGAATCAGCTCAGAACAGAAGCTCCTCGGCCAAGGGATCGACAAAGAAGGACACCGAATCAGTTGACGCTGGCAAAAAGCGTAAGGAAGATCTGCCTCGAGACGAGCGAAGGTTGAACAAACGACCTGATAACAAGTTTACCAACTACGCCCCATTCAATAAGCCCCAAGAACAAGTCCTGATGGAGATTAAAGGTGAACAATTCGTCAACTGGCCAAATAAGCTGCAACGCAATCCTGACCGACGCAATAAAAACAAATATTGTCACTTTCATCATGATCATGGACACAACACGAGTAATTGTCACACTCTGAAGCAAGAAATCGAGAGGCTCATTCACAAAGGCCATCACAGTGAGCACGTGGACCAAGGAGCCAACAGGGCCATCGTACCAGAAGAACGCTTGAGTGAAAACCGACCACTAGAAGAAATCCGAACGATCGTCAGTGGTTACAAGGATGGATGCGACTCAAACAACACTCAGAAAACCCATGTAAGAAACTTAAGTCGACCTAAGTCTGAGATCATGGTCCTAGCTCGGCCCTCGAAGGAAAGGAAACTGGAAAAGTATAGCATGACCTTTATTGAGGTAGACGCTCGAGCATCCATCATCCACATGACAATGATACAGGGTTGTCTACCGATGTGTTATTCACTCAGGAGTTTGATAAAATGAGCATCGAACGGTCCGTGTTACGGCCCGTCCGAACTCGCCTAATTGGATTCTTGGGCGAACAAGTTATGCCCGAGGAATCATTCACCTCCCGCTCATAGCTGGAGATGCACCGAACCAAGCAACAACTATGGTCAACTTCATAATAGTCGACCAATCTTTGGTCTACAAAGGTATCCTTGGTCATCCTTCGCTTTGCCTTCTCCGACCAGTAGTTTCGACGTACCACCTTTCCATGAAGTTCCCAACTGAGTCAGGAATTAGAATCGTCAAGGGAGATCAGCACGTTGTCTGGCGTTGCTACGCTACCGCTTTAAAAGCTCCATCCGAAATTGCAATGATCAAGTCCCTGGACCTACGTGACGAAACTTCCGAACGAGGCCAACCGGTGGAAGACCTTGTCCAGGTCCCTCTGGATGAGTCTGATCTCTCCAGAACTGTTCGAGTTGGCTCGTCCCTGACTCCGTCGCTGAGAGGGAAGTTAGTATCCTTGTTGCGCTGATACACCGACATCTTCGCATGGTCACATGAAGACATGCCCAGGATCGATCCTTCGATCATCACTCATCGCATCAACATCGATCTGACCTACAAGCTAATCCGACAGAAGCGGCGTGCCCTTGGCTCTGAGAGGTATGCCGTCATTGAAGAAGAGGTCAGCAAGCTCCTCGAATCCAAATTTGTCGAAGAAATGTACTACCCTGACTAGGTAGCTAACATCGTGCTTGTCAAAAAAGCCAATGGAAAGTAGCGGGTTTGCGTAGATTACACCGACCTAAACAAAGCCTGCCCGAAGGACAGTTTTCCTCTCCTTAGGATCAACTAGTTAGTTGATAATACTGCGAGGCACGAATTGTTAGTTTTATGGATGCCTACTCAGGACATAACCAAATTATAATGCACCCCTCTGATAAATCAAAAATGACCTTTGTCACTGGCAAAGGTCTTTATTGTTATTGAGTGATGTCGTTTGGATTAAAGAATGCCGGAGAGACCTACCAAAGGTTGGTCAATAAAATGTTTTCCCGACAAACAGGGCGAACGATGGAAGTATACATTGACGACATGCTCGTCAAGAGCATTAAAGCAGCCAAGCATATTTTCGATCTAGAGAACATGTTCCTCGTCCTCTAAAAATATCAAACGAAGCTGAACTCAAGCAAGTGAGTGTTCAGCGTAGGCTCAAGTAAATTTCTCGGCTTCCTGGTCAGTCAGCGAGGAATCGAGGCAAATCCAGAGAAGATCCAGGCCCTAATCGACATGGACTCGCTAAAGATGATTAAAGATATTCAGCATATAACCGGAAGGGTTGCTGCGCTTAATTGCTTCGTGTCCCGAGCCACAGATAAATATCTTCCCTTCTTCAAACAGTTGAAGGGTCGACAGATGGTGAACTGGACAGAAGAATGCAAAACAGCCTTCCAGTTGTTGAAACAGTACATGGGATCGCCACCGTTGCTCTCTAAGCCTGAGCCGAGCAAAACACAGCTAATCTACATAGTAGTATCTGATGTAGCTATAAGTTCAGCTTTAATTTGTGAGTACGAGGGGAAACAGTTCCCAGTTTACTATGTCAGCAAAGTATTTGTCCCGGCAGAAACAAGATATCTGACCTTAGAAAAAGTGGCCCTTGCGCTGGTTATCTCTTCCCGACACTTATGACCATACTTTCAAGCTCATTCGATTATTATTCTGACTGATCAACCATTACGGCAGATACTCCAGAAACCAGAAGCATCAGGACGCCTCACTAAATGTGAGATTGAGCTACGCGAATTCGACATTTAGTACAAACTTCGAGTCGTAATCAAAGGCCAAGAGGTACCCGACTTTATCATTGAAGTCACAAAACAGCCCGAGCCAATTGTGACCAATCCTCACCCGGTCAATCCACCTGAAAGCTCAGTCGATGCTCTGAATTTAGAACAGTCTAATTTCACTACCCCACCCGATCGATCCCATTGGCGACTTTATGTCGACAGGTCATTCAACTCTAAGGCAAGTGGGGTAGGGGTCGTCCTGGAAACTCCCGATCATACATGCATGCAGTATGCCTTGAGACTCAAATTTCAAGCTTCCAACAACACAGCGGAATTTGAAGCACTGCTCCTCAGACTCCGTTTAGTGGCCAGCTTTGGGGTGACTCACCTCGATGTATACAACAACTCACAATTGGTTGTCAATCAAATAGCCAATGTCTACCAGACCAGGAAAGAGCGGCTAAAGGCTTACCTCCAGAAAGCAAAGGAACTTATTGGTGGTTTTCAACATTGTGCCGTCATCTAGATCTCGCGAGTAGAGAATGTCCAAGCCGACTTACTGGCTAAGCTCACTACAGCCGACAAAGATGAGATCCCTAGGTCTGTCTCGATCATGTACGTCACCAAACCAAGCATCGACAAAACCGAGACTGCGACCGTACTCCCCATTGATTCGGAACCCTCTTGGGTTGATCCTATCATTCGCTACTTCAAAACAAATGAATTATCGAAAGACCGGGCCGAAGCTCGATGACTCAAGACTCGAGCCGCTTGTTACACCTTGCTAAATGGGATACTATACAAGAAAGGATACTACGTGCCTCTGCTACAATGCTTGCGACCAGATGAGGCCAGCTACGTCCTAACGGAGATACATGAAGGCATCGACGGAAATCACTCTGAAGGATGATCCTTGGCTCATAAGGTAATACGGCAAGGGTATTACTGGCTGACCATCCAGTATGATGCCTGGAAACTCGTCCAGAGTTGTGACAAATGCCAAAGGTTCTCGACCATCCCTTGACAACCGCCTAAAGAGCTCACCCCTATGGTTGTCCCGTGGCCTTTTGCTCAATGGGGGATTGACATCATCGAACCTTTTCCTACGGGAAAGGGTCAAACAAAGTTCGTCGTTGTTGCTGTAGACTACTTCACCAAGTGGGCAGAAGCTGAACCATTGGTCAAGATAACCGAGCAAAAAATCACGGACTTTGTTTGGAAAAACATCATCTGTCGATTTGGCGTGCCTCGGACCATTTTCTCCAATAACGGGAAACAGTTCGACAATAAGTAATACCGAGAGATGTGCAAGAACCTCAGAATCAGAAACTTATATTCGTCCCCGCGTCATCCTCAGGCGAATGGGCAGGTCAAAGTCATCAACAAGATCATTAAACAACATCTCCGAACTAAGCTCGACTGAGACAAAGGAGCTTGGGCCGGGGAGCTTCCTAAAGTTCTATGGGCCTACCGAACTACAACCCGGACTGCAACAGGGGAGACCTCATCCTCCTTGGCGTATAGGTTAGAAGTCATCACCTTGGTTGAGATTGGACTGCTGACCACTAGAATAAGCTCGTTCGATGAACAAGACAACGAAGAACTCTTGGCGCTCAGCCTCGATCTCTTGGAAGAACGTAGAGAGCAAGCTCGGCTCCGAATGATCGTCCGTCAACAGCAACTGTCACGATTCTACAATGCCTGAGTTAAAGTAAGAAGATTCTGAGTTGGGGACTTGGTCCTTCGAAAGACATTCCAGAACACTAAAGAAGTCGGCGCAGACACGTTGGGGCCCAATTGGGAAGGAGCTTACGTGATTGTGAACACCATCCGACCTAGAACATATCGATTGGAGGACTTAACTGGTCAACTACTACCTCACCCTTGGAATGCCAAGCATCTTAAGATCTACTATCCCTAAATCGGTCGACAGACAAAGCATTGCTCGAGTTCTATTGATAAACATGCAAAAAATTCACAACCATGTAAATCAAACAATTGCATGCAAGGAAAACGTGTATTCATTGATCAGAATAAGATTTACATAAGGAGTGTATCATCATGTACATCGATATTACATTAACAAAGAAAGAAAGGCATGAAATGCATGTGTTGAGGGTCAGTGACGCCCGGGGTTGCAGATGCTCTCGAGCTTGGCGCTTGGCATGCTTGAAGTGCCTTGAGTTAAAAAAGGGGAGCAGAAAGGAATTTTGCACTGCAAATTCAACTTCATGGCTCGGCCGCTGCATCAGGAGCCAACTCAGGAGCATCCTCAAAAGTTGCCTCAGGATCAACTATAACCGTCGTAGGGCCAGCTGCAGCTGACTCAACCTCGGGATCAGCGTCCCCCTCTTCGCCCGGCTCACCAGATCCCGACCCGCTCTTGTCGAAGCCAAAGAAGTCGAGCTGAGGAAAGCTCTCCCTCATCAAGTTCACATTCTCAGCGTAACCATGAAAGATTGGGATAAGAGAAAGGCATCCACAGCCTCGACTCATCCCTCCTCCCGTGCCTTGTTTTGCGCGATGACAAGAGTGGCCTTTGTCTCCGTTCTGAGCCGGTTTGCCACTTCGCAAGCTCAGACGTACTCAATGTGGCATTTATCGTATGCTGCCCTGACCTCTTCCAATCGCGAGGCCAAGTGAGTATTTTCTGTTGCGGCCTCATCAAGGGACACAATTGCCGAGGACAGATCGGTCATTACAGTGGCAACTCGAGCCTCAACGGTCACTAGCCGAGCCTCAGCATCATTCTCGTGCTCGTTGGCCTTGGACAGCTCGGCGCGGGCCTCCAGCACACAAGCGCGAACTGCATAATAATAATAATAAATATCACCATCTAACAAAGAAGCCGACTGAAAAACAAAGGATTTTGCTCTTACCTCAAGGAGCATCCTCGACATCTTGGCAAGCGTCCGTTCCATGGAAGACTCGAAGAGGTCGGTGAAACCCTCCTCGATCCCTTGGCGACTCGCCTAATGGAGAATCCCTTTGACGTAATGAAGGAAGCCCATCCTTTCTCCCTCGGTCGCCTCCCCACTAGGGGGCTCATCCCCTTCCACTTCCTCTCCTCTCAAGCACTTGTTCTACAACAGGTCCTAGCTCAGGAACCTCTCGAGGCTTAGGTGGAACCACCTCCGCCACCTCCATACCCTCGTCCGCAACTTCTATGACGGTCGGATGAGGAGCAACAACCTTCCCCTAGCTCTTGGAGGCCGCCCTCTGCCTCTTTGAGGGTCGAGTATCGACCTGAGGCTCGCACTGAGGAGGAGCCTTTATCTTGGAAGGAGGACGAAGGGTCGGCCGAGCCTCAGACATCTTTGCATCAGAAGCAAGATATAAGTGTCAGTAAACAAAATAAAAAAAAATTTATAACAAGTACTACCGCTCAACTATGGGTCATACCCGCCGGAGCCGAATGTAAGCTCGACTCAAAAAGGCGCTCTAGTTGGAGAAGTCTTTTACAAGACCTCATCTTCGGATCCAGCGCTCTCAGATCCTTGATACGAGCCTCCGAGCTTGGTCCAACTCCTAGACGGTGCGTGGGGAGGACTGAAGGAGCACAGACGGTCAGAGGACACATTAAAAATGTTCCGCCAATCAAGAAGGAAAAATAATAAACGTTAAATCACCTGGCTCGGAAAAAGCCCGAGAAACAAAAGGTACTAATGTGTAGACAGTGAACATCGGCGCCCACGCTGGTTTTGTACTTGTGATGTTGATTAGGGGGTGATAGGCTAAGTATGGATGTTGGAGTCGCCACTAGCCAAAAAATCTTAAAATCCCGCGGTCAGCTAGAACCATGAAATATGTAAGGTGAGGGAAATTCGAAGACTTCCATACCTTAAATTGACTCCTGGTCTGCGATCCGGGATTCTGGGTAAGGGACATCGGTTATAGAGAGGGAAGGTGTTAAGCACCCTCTCTACCCGTACAAACGTACGATCTCTACTTTGTGTGGTAAAACAATCTCAAGGGATAGATGATGTGGTTGAGATAGGACTAGGTACACGCACGGATTTTTGATGTGACAAGATTTAAGATTTTGACAAGCCATAGAGCATACGTCCAACGACGCGTCTAGAAGGCGGATGTGATGATGCTTATGCAAAGATTAAAAAAGTGAACTAGATCAGTAGAAATTTCTAATGTGACAGGATCCGATGTATGGCAAGTCACAGATCATACGTTCACTAGGGATTGGCTTGATCTCTGAGTAGTCTAGGAGGTGGGTTGAACCATGATCAACTAGGCTAGGTTGGGAGGTTAAGATGGCTAAAAGGCAAGGGAGTGGGCTAAGAAGGTGGTTGAAAAATCTAGACTTTGAGGCTTGGGAACACCTCCTCACCCTCACTCTCTTCCTCTCTCTCTCCCTCTCACTCTCCTTTTGTAAGTGAAGAATGAATCTTCTTCTTGGTGATTGTTGGTGAAAAATGTGAAGAGGAGAGGGCTATTTATAGCCTTCTCCAATGGTTTTCTTTTTTTTCTTTTTTGTTTTTGAGGGAGGGGGGGGGTAAAAGATGATGTGGCAAGCTTTGATTGGTTACAGAGAGAGGAATTCCATATGACACTCTCTCATTGGCCATGGGGGCGGTAAAAAGGTAAATAGTGAAGGCTAGGGGGGTAATTTTGAAGGAAAGTTGACTTTTGGACGCTGGAACAGCTGTCCACACGCAGGCCGCGAGGGGCGGCATTCGAAGTACCACAGGGGGCAGTCAGACTGCCGCCCGGGCCAGGTTTGGGCCGGGCTCACACGTATGGGCCTTGTACGTGGTGCGGGTTCGCCTGGAAGTCTTCTTTTGGAGTTTTCGGTTCAGAAAAGTGGATTTCGACTTGGGTAAAGGGGATCCCGGTCATGGTATAGGGTACAAGCGGGGTTGTATGCGTGTTGAACGGTTTGGATCGCGATTTCAGGTTGCGGATTAGGGGTTTGGGGACTTTGGGTTTAGGGTTCGGTTTAGGCTGCGATTAGGGTTTGGTTTAAGGTATGATCATGGTTCCCAGACAGTCTTAGCCTTCTCAAGATTTAGCTTGGGTAGGGTGTCTATAGAATGGTTCCGACTCAGCCATCTCCCAACGATTGCAAGCCTAGAACCACCGATCCCTCCAGTGTTTGTTAGAGGAAGGAGGGTCAATTATCAGCGCTCCTCCTTTCCTCCCCAATAGTAGAAGTAATACCAACCGGGTTGCTGAGGATTCACCTGCACTTGGTATAGATGGAGGAATTCATTTATAGTCAGCACTGGATGATCCATCTCAGCCCACAGGACTGCACAACTGAACAAGTCCCTCTACCCATTTGAAACTATTTACCCCGGAGCCAAACCAAGAGAGCCCAGAAGATGCCAAGAGACATCCTGTAGTTGTAAGCGGAGGCCTAATGCGACCTGAAAAATCGCGACCGCCCCTAAGGGGGTCAGTCGGGCAGTTCATTTTGCCAAGGAAGGCTAAGGCCGATAGAGTCAGGGATATGATATCTGACTCGGATCCGAAGCAGGTCGTCCTCAGTCAAAACTGAGACTGGCCCCCTCGATCCTTCCTGGGCCGAAGCTTTTTCAGTCGTGACTTCGTTGGCTTCCTCGGCTTTGTCATCCTCATCCACATTGGGGGGATGGGCTTGCTTGGAGCAGTTTCTATCATTGCCCCCCGCCTAAGAGACGAGTCAGATGTCCCAACAGATGTCACCGGCCTCTGCGCCAGGGACTCCATCACCCTTTGCAAATGCCGGAATGCGAAATCAGCACCGGCCACCATCTCCCCTAGCAGCGAGGGTAGTTCCGAAGTGGCCTAAAAACTGCTCATTCCGCCCTCGTCACTGTATACTCCCTCCCAAGGGCTTACAGAGCTTGAAATTGTTCAAAATAAAATGAAAGGGAGGGAGAAAAATGCTCACTAGAGTTTGCAATGACAGCCAAAAAATACAAAGAGGGTAGAGAAAGTGAAAGGACAGAAAACAGGAGAAAAGATGAGCAGAAATGGGTCCGATTCGGGGACTAGGGCGATCCTTTTATAGTCGTGCCACATAGCACCCACATTAAAGGAGAAGCCGACTCGATGCCCCCTCGAGCTCCCCAGTCCGACATGTGGCGCCATGCCACGCTGTACGGATCCATCATCAAACACCCTGCCATGCGTCCACCGTTAAACAACGGCCTCTCACTGTGCGGCCTCGAGAACTGAACCGACGAGTGTTTAGGATGAGGTAGTCCGCTTCGATATTCGAGCTAGCCGTCACACCAGGAATAACTGCTCCATCATAAGTTCGAACTATGCATAATCCGACCCAACACCGATCTACTCCTCAGCCTCTATAGGTCGGCGCAAGGAGTAGGGGGCTCACTGTTGGGGGAAAAATATGACAAGTCAATAAGTCAACTTATGGAATGGACCAACTCTACTGACATGGCTCGAACTCACCAGGTGTCGAGCCTGACCAAGGCCCACATGTCCAGAAAGCTGAAAGAAGAGACATGACCCAGATTTACCAGGCGCCGAGCCTATCTGAGGCCCACATGTCTGAAGCCATAAGGCGAGACCTCTAAGGAGGCCGATACACCTTCAAGGGCACTCAAAGGGTCTCTCACACCAACCCAATTCATGGGTCGACTATTAATCAAGCACAGGCCGACCAGACCTTGGCTTAAGCTCAGTCCAACCTATCTTCTAGGTCGGCCATGGGTCGGCCATTAGTCAGCGATATGTCAATTACGGATCGACCATACCTCAGTTGATAGCCGATCGAAGGCCATCCATCCACAGTCAACCACGGTTCGACAGAAAGCGAGTCGATGAGCGTAAGCCATCTGAACATATCGTTACTCTGAGATCAGTTGACGATCGGCTGAGCTCCATTGATCGTTCCCATCTGGATGTTTGGAGTCGAGCCAAGGAGTTGGCACGATATCAAGATCCTCTTCCGAGATCCTCTGAGAATATCATCCGATTCCGGAAATCTATGAAATTGAAGATCTCGGGATCATCATAGATAACGATCAATCCCCTTCAGGGAAAGTTCTATACACCACGAGATTGCATTGCCTCTATAAATAGAGAGCCTACCCATGGTAAAAGGTACGAGACATCCATTTCTCACCCCTAAACCTTTATCGTTAGATCTAGATTCCAAGCTTGACTTAGGCATCGGAGGGTCCCCTGAACTAGCCAGGGTCTCATTTTTCCTCCTCTAGTGCAGGTGCCGGGTACTCGAGTGTAAAAAGGGGGGTGAGCTGAAAACTTCATCAACACTATGTACTTTTAAACGGTGTAAATAATCTATCTAAAATAAATAGTCACTTAGTGTTGAATGTCTAGATTATTATTCACTATCTTAGAATGGTTCAGATAATTGCCTATATACTCTTGAATGGTACATATCGACATTCACAATTGACACCTTTTATGACCATTTTTCAGTATATTTAGAAATAGGAAAATGGACATTTCTTAGATTTCACAAATAAATAAATAAATAATAAATAATAAAAAATCCACAGACTATAGGCGGTAATATCTAAGGAATTTTTTAGGATCGTTAAGAAGGCTGCACGTAGTGGCTCATTAAAAAAATAAAAAATAAAATAAAAACTTTTCACTTATCTTAATTAATGAAATTGTTTGCCTCACTTCATACACAATGGCACTCCTTTCCACCAAATGTGTAACTTAGGAACATCCAAATCATAAAGACCACCTTTGCAAAAATCAGGATGGCATACTGATCATCAAGCCAGCGACAATGTCTAAATCAATAGACCGCTAATGTATAGGTGTGGCCATGAGTGATCTGGTCAAGTGTTGTACCGGGTGTTGTTTATGATATATCTTACACTTTTAATATTGTTTTTATACAACCATTTAATACAAGGCCAGCAATAATTCTCTGTCCTGCTCTATGTGCACGATGAAAGTGCCCTTATAAGTGCCCTGGTTTGTCAATTAGCATGAGTGTTGAGTCAGTCAGACTGCAGAGCCTCATAGGAAGATCAATTCAAGCGTCCGCCTCAACCGGATGTGTAGAAGCTCGTCATAGGTAAATCTAAGCCTCACATCACATGTCCCAAAACACTAGGTGAATAAAACCTTTAAAACAAGTTAGACATCATAGGGTTTTTAAGTGAGAAAACTTTTTCAAAAATCAGAAAATCTCTAGGTTTTCTTACTTTGTCGATCCTATCGATACATGTGTCGATATGATCGACCTGCGCTGTCGATGTCTTCAATAACCAATCGATTCTATCGAAATGAGGATGGAAGTGTCCAACAACCACATACATATCTGAACAGAATTATCGATGTATCGATATACCTATCGATACAATGATATTTGAAATCTCAAGTCAATCGAAAGTGACTCGATAATATCGACAGGTAGATCTTCGGCGCCCATATTTTTTCTTAAGAAAGTTATATATGCTTCGATATATTGAAGCCATCCTCAATACCATCGGAGTTCAAATCTCGATGATATCAGAAGGCTCTCGAAAATATCGATCATGGGCGCGAAGTTTTTTAGCAACATTTTTCAGGTGATTTTCAATTCTGATCGGGAGTCACTTGATAGAATCGATATTCAAATATAAATGATATCGAGGCCGGATTGATTGGATCGAGAATAGACATAAACTGTCCAGCAAGTTCACTGATAAAATCCTTGGATTTATTGATGCATCGACACGACCTTCGATATTATTGACATTCAAATTTCGATGATATCGAGTATCCCTCGATCATATCTGATAACCTGAAAAATATCAAGCAAGTCTCTCTCATTTTCAAATGTCGAGGAATCGATCCTCATATCGATAATATCGGAGTTCGAAATCTGATGACATCGATACGAGTCTCGATTCCCTCGACCGGCTGACAAAAGGTTTTCAAAAGCGTATGACATTAAGTTTGTGTCATCGAGTGGACCATCGATACAATCGAGAGTATACGCTTGATGATATCGACCCTGCTCGATAATATCGAAATCTATCATAAATGTGATCGTTTTATATCCGTTGTAACCTTTTGCCTATTTAAAGAAAGCTTGGCTTTAGTTGCTTACAGAGAAAGAAGAGAGTGTTTTTGAGTGGTTAACCTTAGATCATTTACCTAAAGCCTTTTCTCTCAAGGGAGTTCATCCTCCAATCCACCCTCATCATCTATATTCAATAGAGTGGATTAAGGAATGAACTTCCGCATTCAAGGATCCTCCAGCTACTACCTTAATGACAAATCATTAAGCTGGGATACCTTGAATGTATAGATGATTGGAATCGCTCTATGTTCCTAATAGGAAAACTTTTAAAGAGTAGGATTCGATCGTAACCTTGACCTAACCTGTCGCCATATATTGGTACATCATTTGAGTTGCGGATCAAGAGAGTAGAAGATTCTTCATCAAACAAGGAGGAGATCTTCGTCAACGTGCTGAACGAGACTTATCCACTTATCTATAAGTATCTAGAGTCCAGAGGACCCTTTGATCATTCATTTGTAGGATTGGGTCTAAGATGTTTCTCACCCTTGCAAGTCCTCAAGGAGGGCTCCGGTGGGAGTGTACGTGGTGGGTGTGTTGTGTGGACTCTTGCTTTGTGGAAAGCATAAACATTTAGTTGAAGGTGAATCAATCAAAACCTTAGGTTTGAGGTGAACCATGTGAAACCTCGGGTTTGAAGTAAACCGCGTAAAACCTCAATTAGGGTCTTATGGAAGATCCTTCCAGTGTGCCTAAAAGTGAGTGCGATGTGTTGACCCTTGCTCGTGAGAGCATAAACAGTCAGCCTCAATTACGTTGTAAAGGTTGAAGGTGAACTTGATTTATAACCTTAGGTTTGAGGTGAACCGCTGTGAAACCTCTTTAGTAAAATCCGGTACACTCGAGGGTTGAGTGCGGTTACTGGGAGTGGAGTAGACAAGTAGTCGAACCACTATAAAAATGACTGTGTTTGCGATTGTTATTCTTTTGTGTGTGTGATTTACTTCAATACTTTCATATCTGTATATCTGAGATTACGCCTCACACACATACACAGTCATATCCATCATAAACTAGGTTATACATTGTTGTTTCTTGAACATTTTGTGATTGGATCCTCTACAGCGCTTGAAAGCCAGTAGAGTTATTTTTAAGTAATACTGATGAATGCATATTGATAGGATTAGTGTAATAGGATTTTTAAAATAAACTATAAAACTTTGAAAAGTCCTATTCACTCTCCTCTAGGATATATTGACATATTACTGCTTCAACTAAAGCAGTCTTCACCGCAATTTCACATGATCCCAAACATCTTCATGGATCTGATCCGGACCATTCTTCAAATGTATTCTCCCATAATTAGTGTGGGAATAAGAAAGAAGAGACGGAATTGGAAAGAAGAGAATGGGAAAATAAGAGACTGAGTGGGAAACAAGAGATAATAGGAAAGAAGAGAGAAACTTAAATTATTATTTTTTTCTCTACCTTTAAAATCTTTTATTTATAACAAAAGATAACTGCTTTTCAAATAAAATAAAGTTAGAAAGAGATACCATTGGCTCTAATTAAGGTTATGGTGCACTATATGACCATTGAATATATGTACACTCATATTTAAATACACTGCAATTTATATGCACCTAAGACTTAACCGGATACCAGTTCTGGACCTCATCCAACGCATACATTCATATAGATGTAATCACATCACATGATCAATTCTGATTTATTAGTCTCCCCATATACAGGTTCGGCTTGGATGATATTATCAAGATCTTTTTCGGAGTACTGTGTAGTGGGGTGGGACAATCTCCCAAGAACTCTCCTTCTTTACTATACTAACTTCGTATCATCTCCCGAGGGCTACTTCCAAACACTCATCTGCAACTCCAACGATTACAAGAACACAACCGTCAATCACGATCTCCACTACATTGCATGGGACACACCACCTAAGCAGCACCCGAGGTCACTCGGATTGAAAGATTACAGGAGAATAATCTTAAGCAATGCCCCATTTTCTCGCAAGTTCAAAAAAGACGACCCAGTGCTTGACAGGATTGACCGTGAATTGCTCAGAAAGCGGGACGGGCTATTCGCGTTTGGTGGGTGGTGTTCAGGAAGGGGAGAGAGCTCCGGGAGGTGCACAGATTTTGGTAGGGGTGAGGAGTTGGGAGTTCTGAAGCCTGGAGCTGGTGCAAGGAGACTGAAAGTTTTGGTAGCAAAGATGCTAAATAAGAGAAATTTCAAAAGAAGGCAATGTGGATGACTTTTTTATTTTTATTATTTTTTTGAAATGTCTACTCTTATTAAAAAAAACCAGGGAAAGCATTGTGTGCACGCTGTCTGCACCAAGAGTCAGTAGACACTTATCTCCGACCATTTAATACGATAGGCAGGAATCCAAAACATATTCTAACAAATCCAAAAGTATGATCTGATATACGTTTTTTTGGATTCCCAGCCAACATGTTTGTACGGTGGGAGATAGTGGTTGCATAGACTCTCGGTGCACACTGTGTGCACGGAAATCGTTTCCAATGTGGGAGAGTTGGTTATAGAGAATTTTTATATGGTTTCAAGAAAAATTCCTTGTCATTTTCTTGTCATCCTGGGAGGACTCAAATTTCTCTATTGATTTGCATCTGGAATCGTAGAACGCCCGATCAATCAATCTTGGCCGTCCATTATTTCCTTTTGAATCTTCATGAGTCTCAATCCAAATATCATACACATTGGATGATCCTAACCGTCCAAGTGTTGGTCTTCTTTTCTATAGCCATTTATATCAAGGTTGAAAATATGATGGTTAGGATCATCTGATGGAAGTGATTTCTTAATAGTTCAAGCAACCTAGTATAGGTCCCACCAAATGTATGGTTCAAAATGCTAATTGTACCTATTTTTATAAACGGTCCTCACCATTCAGTCTGATCGGAATGTTATAGTCAACCAGTCCGTATAGTTGTGAGGTGGCCTATGAAAATTGGGTGGACATAATGGATGGTCTTGATTGATGATTGGACTCTCAACCAGAACAAATGACACGGATTGCCTGGATGGCCACGGGAAGTTCCTGTGGCTGGAAGCTACATGGGACCCATAGACATGCCCGTAAGAAATTCACTCCGTCCGCTAGTTTCTGGACCTCATGATAAGGTAGGACACTAGAAATCAAGCAGATCCAAAAACTCATGCCGCCCACAACACGTGAAACAACATGGATTGAATGCCCGCCATTGGAAACTATGAACGCTTGCATGAACATGCACGGCGGAATGATGCCCTCATTTTCTTGGCTTTTTCATTTTTATTTAGGTTTAATTTAAATGTGAAATTAACTTGTAGATTAAAATGTGTTTGCACCCGCATTACCTCGTTTCAACACTTGAGGTCTTGGCATCGATTTCTTGCCGGGGTGGCTAACATGGAGTGTGTGTACTAACAAGCTAAACCCCCCCCCCCCCCCCCCCCCCCCACCAAAAAAAAAAAAGGATTAAAACGTATTTGACTTTGAGGAATAACTAGCCAAGTGAAGTTTACACTAGAAATTGTAGAATCGCTTAACAATCGTCCTATCCCATTTTAGGTGACTTATGTAGTTGGTCTTAGATCCTGGGTAAGAATATTGTTAAAGAAAAGGAAGGGATTAGGCACCCGTTTTTGCCCGTACAATGCACCTCTCTATTTTATTAGATTTTTTGGTTTTTAAGGGGGATCTAGCAAAGTTTTGACATTGTTGCATTTAGTCATACTTCGCGGAGTTTAAGATTCTAGATATGCAAAAAGTAAATAAACAACACCTAGCCTTATTGCATAGGGTTTAAGAACCGTCCTTACACCATCGTATATAGGATATTAATTTACCATGGTCTATGGGTAAGCCTGGATTGGTATTCACTCAATTTTTTAATGTAACATGCTCGGGGGGTGAGCTTGCTGCATCACTCCCTCACCCTTTTTGTTATTTGCGCACCTCGGATTTGGCTAATAAGATGAGGTGGACACCTCCAGGGTGTGCTTTTAGCTGTAAAACTACCTCGGTTGGGGCCCACTAAAGTCGACGAGCAAAATTACCTCTCATTTTAAATTGGGGCATCCGTAATTGGGGCATCTACGGATGCCCCTTTTTAACAGAGGTTATAGATGCCCCTTTTTAACAAAGGTTATGTTTGTGAGTCTGATTTTTTTATTGTTAGAGCCCCTGCACTTTATACGGCCTTACGAGGATAACCTAGTTATATATGTAAAGGTAGTTCTCAATTTTGACCTAGTTAGATATGTAAAGGTAATTCTCAATGTTGCACAATCCCATAGCATTGCTTGTAAGACATGTCATTTGTAACAGGCAGTTGTATGTGCATTTTGCGGCTTTACGGATCTCACACATTACAAATGTATTAGGTTTATAGGTGTCTCGAACTAGAACCACCTAGGCTATCCTTCTACCAATCAAGTCTTTTATTTTAACACTTTGATTGTAATAAACTTTTCTATGGATTGAAATATGGTTGTGCTAACACAAATGTAATCATCTTGCATTTCGGGACAATCAAGCTAACACCGAAGGTTTAGGTCAGCTGTCCCACATTTAATTTATGATTTTGGAGGAAATCGAAGGTTCATAACTCCCCTCGGGTTATCCTTCTGCCAATTAAGTTTTTCTTTTTTTAACACTTTGATTGTAACAAACATTTCCATGAATTAAAGTACGGTTGCGCTAACACAGATGTAATCATCTTGTATTCCAGGACAAAGTTCGATTCCATTGAAGACCCTTTGATTCTATCAAAGCATAAGTTCGATGACATGGAGAATTTCCATATTTTCAAACTTAACTTGCTAGACAGTTTTGGACCATTTCTGACATTGACACATGTTCGATGACATCGAAGACTTACGCAATGCGATTGGTGCGAAGTTTCCAATTCAAATTTAACCTGAACACAGACCTTCGATGGCACCGAAGTGCCAACAAAGGTGCGCAGAGTGAGTAAAATTGAGGTGACTTTCAAAGTCGGCTGAACAAAACCTATATATTTGGGTTCGCCAAGGAATTTTAAGCACGAATTAGGTTTAGAGGAGTAGAGCCAAGGGTGCAGCAGCTTCCAAGGAGTTCTTTCTTCTTCCTTAGTATTTCATATTTTTCTTTACAAGTTTTAGCTTAATCATGTCTTTGGTTAGTTAATATCTTAGTTAAAGCTAAGAGGTGAAGCTTGTAGTTTATTTTGATGCTTATTATACTTTGGTTCAAGTTTATATTGAACTTTCATTGATTTCTAGTTTGAATGAAGGAATATTTTCAGTTTTCTATGATTTATTGTGATTGAAATTACAATAGATGCTCGGGAAGCTTTTGATATCTTCTTATTTTTTTTTACGATCGTGTGATATGTAAAATCCGTGATCCACCATTGTACATAGGCATGGTTGATGCATGAATTCCCTGCAATTATGAGACTGGTGCTTCATGTGTGAACCAATTCAATGAAATTCAGCATCACATTATAATTTAATTGCTCCATCTTCCAACTGGATAGAATAAGACTTTGATTTCAGTTGTGCTTCTATTAAATCAAGTAACATCATAATAACTACAAGTGAATCCTTAACGCTATATTTTCCATTACTTTGATAGATTCAATTTACAACAATTTTTCTCCAAAATTCTAGATTTTAGATCACTAGTTCTAGTTCTAGTTATTTTCAAAATATGTACAGGTTAAGTCCTTGTGGATTCAATCTCGGTCTCACCGAGTTATTACTACAATCCAGCCCTGCAATTGGAGTTGTGAACAAATTTTTAGCGTCATTGCCAGGGACTTTGGTTGCGTTTTTCTAAAATTGATTAGTGTTGGAATTATTATAGGATTACGATTTGTTTCTGTTCCGTTTTTAGAACTAATTTTTTTTTCTATTTTTTTTAGCAACTAACATAGCACTTCTGATTCGGTAACTCCTTTCCAACTTCTATTTTTGGATTTCTTATTTCTGTAGTTTCTTCTTAGATTTTAGTTTTAAAACTTGAGGGCTGGGAGTGTTTCATGACCAAGTGGGTCCATAACAAGACTCTATGACTCTTAAGTGGAAGATTGGTCAAAGGATTGCCTATCCATCACCGGATTAGATATCATTTAAGATCACCTGAGTTGACAGAAACTATTGATGTGAATTAACTGCACCAACCTGTGTGGGACACCAAGATGAGATGAGGTGCACAATACCCCTGCACCAAGAACATTGAGAGACTATCTCCAACCAGCAAAGGCAAGTACACCTTCACACATAGTGTTTCCACACAATGTAAGAAACGTGGATTTTAAACCAGGAGTGATCAAACTACTTTTGAAGTTTCATGGGCTTCATTCTAAAAGTCCATTTCTATATCTTAAATAATTTGATGAGATAATAGCAACCTTGCACTTCCCGAATGTATCTGATGACACCATAAGGCTTAAATTATTCCCTTTCTCTTTGAAAGAGAAGGGCCAAGTCATGGTTACATGCCATTTGAGTAAGATCAATAGAGACTTGGGCTGAGATGACCCAGGAGTTCCTTAAAAAATTCTTCCCGATTCACAAGACCAACACATTAAGGAGAGTGATCATGAATTTCTCCCAAAAAGAGGAAGAGACCTTTTTCTACTGTTGGGAGAGATTCAAGGATCTTCTAAACTCTTGCCCCCATCATGGCTACGAAATATGGTGTGTCATAAGCTTTTTCTATAATGGATTGACTTCGTCCATGCGCCAATTCGTAGAGATGATGTGCAATGGGGAGTTTATGAATAAAGCTGTTGATGACACGTGGGACTATTTCGATCTACTTGCTGAGAATGCCCAGTTGTAGGACACCTCCTCAAAATCCTCAACTTCTAGGCCCAATCAATCAAGATAAAATGGAGGAATATACATTTTGTGGGAAGAGGACGACATAAGTGCAAGGGTGGCCAACCTTATAAGAAAAATTGAGGCCATGAAACTAAAGAATATAAAGATGGTCAAACTTAAGGAGACCGTCGAAGTTGTATGTGGTGTTTGTGCCAGTAACGTAAACTTGACACGGGATTGTCCTACCATTCTTGTCTTTCAAGGGTTGTTCACGAGTCTAGTTAGCTCGAAAAGCTCGCTCGACTCAGCTCGAGTTGGCTCGGATTGACTCGGCTTGAATGGTCGATTCAAGCCAAGCCAAGCTAATTATTTGAAGCTTGAGTTGAGTTCAAGCCAAGTTTGACCACGGGGCATTTCAACTCAACCCGACTCAAAGCTAGAACTCGAGCTCGACTCGGCTCGATTAATAAATATATTAAATATTATATATAATATATATATTATATTAGTATAAGTTTTAACTTTTAACTTTTGAAAAAAAAAAACAAAACCAACCCTAGAGTCTCTACCCGACCGCACGCACCCCCTTTCCCTTTTCCTTTCTTCTCTTTCTCTACTCACTGCCGGCCACACGCCTGCCTGGACCATCACCACTAGGTTTCCTAATCCGATTCGAAGCTTTGTTTTGTTTTCTCATCAGGTTTTTCTTTGATTCTCTTAAGATTTTTGAATTTTTTATCAATGGAGGAGGATTAAGAACAGAATCCATTATTTTCTCACCTAACAAGCTCGAGCTCGACTCAAGGTAAACTCGACTCGACTCGAACCACTAGCTCGACTCGACAGCTTTGGGAAACAAGCCAAGCTTTAATGTTGAGCTCAAGGCCAAGCTTGAGCTCGAGCTCGAACTCGAGTACATTATGGACAAGCTGAGCCGAGCTTGGCCCACCTCGACTCGACTCGGCTCGATGCCCACCTCAATTTGTTACATGAGCAACAACTATCAACGGCCATCCAACACCCCCATCTCAAATACACACAACTCTAGTTCGAAGAACCATCCCAACTTCAATTGGAGGAGTGGTTAATCAGCCAATAGAAATCAGCAAAGATCCCAAGAGGATCCAGTTCTCAAACACATTCAAAACCAAGAGCTTTTCAATCACAACACTTTGTAAGCATTCTAGGACCTTAGCAAGTCCATTCATGGGATTGAGTCACACTTAATGATTAGAGAGAAAGAGACTTTTCCAGCCTAACCTCTCCATAATCTGAAATCGCAACGTGAAATAAGTAACCTGAGCTCTTCGGACCTGTTTCGACAAGAAACGAATGTATTTTATTTGGGGGAATCTTATTCAATAATAACAAAGAAAGAATAAGAGAACAATCATCACAAAATATTTTTATTAATTCTAGAATTCGTTTACATCCTTGTGCTTCCCTTCATTCCAAAATAAAGTGTTTAGTTACAAAATACAATAATTAAATCTATTCGAATATCAATTTCGGCAGCATTTCGATTCGTGGCATGATCTTCCGAATGCAGAAGTTGTTGTGCGGAAACGTATTCACTTGATCAATCTTCTAATCCCTTAGAAGTTTTTTTCCTTTTGAATCGATCAACACTTCTGAGAGAATTACGAATATATAAATCATAAGCAATGAGTCATTGTGCGAGCAACAACCCTGTTGTGTGCCATATGATGAACCCTAGGTCCATTACGCAGTAACCCTATTGCGTGTTGCGCAATAGGTATCCTCTTGTACCTTGCAAGATCTGAAGAATTCTCTAGTCTTCTGCTAGTTCCCGGAGTCTTCGTATGTGTCAAATGAAGAGAGGAGAGGGGTATTTATAGGCAACCATACGTGTAAACCCTAGATTTGGCGCAATGGCTTCTTATCGTGTGAAATATGGGTCCCATTGCACGGGTGCAATAGATCATTACCAAATCCCATTGCACGAGGGACACATTTCTATTGCGCGGCACGTAATGAACCTTGATCTTCATTCTGTTGTGCGTTGCGTAACCAATGTATATTGGTTCCCAATCTTCAATTTTCTTCTTTAATTTATGCTTGAACAGATGCCCCCTTGATCCTTCATTTAATCTTTTCTTTTGAGTTAAATGGAGGATCAACTAATATTTCAAAATTTACTTTATATGATCCATTGCACGCAAAGCATATTCATTGCATTATCAGGTCCGCGTAACAGGCTCGGGTCTAGTCACTATATAAGCAGAAGTTGGCGAATCATTCCATCATTCCTTCTTCCAGAGTTAAGACCATTTTGTCCGCAACTTCCTTTTCACGAAATGAACCTTTGCGTGAAATAGCTCTCTGCCCACGACAACTCTACACTTTGTAGAATTTTTCTAAGTCATCAAACTTTGCCAAAATTTTCTTCTTTAGTTCTCAATGGCTCGCACTAAGAGACAATGCATTTCCTTAAAGGAGCAAGCTACTCCTTCCCGACAATCCGAGTCTTCAAATCCTCAATCTCGCTCTATTGAAGATCACCCCAAGAAGAAAGTTTGAGTGACTGGGGAGCAACCTTCTCTTTTTAGAGAACCAGTCCCTTCGACTGTTGACTTCTCTGATCACGTTCTTCTTTTAACTAGTCCAATTCAGAACGCCATCATAATGGGGGACATCAAGAAGCCACCAAGAGAAGGCCGCGAATCTAATTGGGAGACCTGATTAAAATCTACAGCCAACTTCGGCACCAACATAGAATCTTTGCCTTCTACATTTTCGAAGAAGAAGAAGATAAAGAGCAAGGGAGAGATTCTACAAGAGAAGATTAAGGAACATAGTAAAAAGCGATATCAAAACACATGGGATAGTATCAAGATACAACAAGAGGTGATCAAGTTCAGAAATCCTTATAAGGATGAAACAATTATTATCTTGATGAGTGTTCATCGCCTCTCTCCATGCTTCAAAGTGAGTCGACTGACTAAATGGCATAAAACAAACTCTTTTTCACTAGCAATTGGGTCATCAAGGAACCAAAGATCTTGAAAGGCTTCCTTTTAGAGAGAGGATTGCAGCAGAAGATGGGCCAAAATCCTACATGCAATTCTTGATCCCATATTATAATCATCATACTCTCTACCCCCTCACTACTTCAAGACCGTTCAACAACGCTTTCATAATAGAGATTCTTTGTGGCGTAACGAAGAGTTTCAGACGCGTGACTTTCTTTCCCATCACTTTTACTATAATGCATGGGTGAAGGGTATTCTGAGGAAATACACGCAAGTGCTAGCCAACATTGGTTTGTATAGTACCATTGAAGCTACTTCTGACTATTTTTGCATAGACGCTATCGTGTATGAGGGCTTCCTGAAGTACTGATCTCCAACGACAAACTCTTTCCGTCTGCTCATAGGTAAAGTAAGCATAACTTTATGGGATCTTCATCGCATGGCAGGACTTCCTGTCACAGGACGTTTCTTTGATGAATTTATCCCAACTAATGAAGAATTTTCTTATTTCGACCATGAAAGATCTCCTTCGGTTTTTGCAACAACCATAAAACTCTTTCAGGAAATGTCTAAATTCCCTGACATCCAAAAGATATCACCTTTCCAATGGCTTATGCACTTCATGAGATACTTGCGGTACATTCTCTGACTACTTTTCATCTGTGTATATTCAGAAGCATATATCTTTATATTATATATTTTTTAACATCTTCTATTCTTTTTGCAGTTTCTTGGGTAGCCATTCACGGGATTTGGAGAACCTCAGTTGCAAAATAAAGAGTTTGGCATATTATAACTCCAACATTGAATTAGCTACCTTTCTCGCTTATTGGCTCAGTCAAATGGCTCTACCAAGTTCAAAATGGGCAGATGTTATCCAGCCGACTTTATTTGCAGCTACTGGAGTGATGGCTGAAGGTAGGAAATATTCATTAGCCCCTCCTGTTCTTTGTTCTATATATAGAGCCTTTGGGGATGTTCCGACGCATTGTTCAAGTCCAACCGGTGGAGCCTCATCAGTGTATACAGCCTGACATTACTTCTCTGGTTGGTTGGATGTATACTTTCCATAGACGTACGGAAACCCCGAGAAAGCTTACATTAACCCATAACATCTACCTCTATGTCACTATCAACAGTGTAAAAGGAAAAAGAAGACAAACGATTGGGTAGTTGATAAGATCAAGGCATAGATTCTATTGATTTTTTCCAATTCCCCCTGTCTCACCAAGTTGAAGACAAAGATGCAACAAACAACAATAATAGCAAACCTTTTTCATCTGCATCAGATCGAGTAGTCTCCTCTTGAGAAAAGGCAATGAGTTTTGGTGTGAACCTTACTACTCGAGTAGGTTTGCATGAAAGTTTGGTTATGATCAAACTGTGCCACAGGACAGGGAAGCCATACTCAAATAACGAGGAGCTACAGAGTAGGTCCTTATAACTGGGCTCTAATATGGAAACACTTGCTAGCCAGAAAATTTTCTCCAGCTTTGTTCTCCTCAGCTGCAATCATCAAGTTCAGGCCTCTTATGTTTGGATGTGTTTGTGGACGCATCAATTCCATCTTATGTGTAATTATTACTCGGTGGATTGGCCTATTTGGATTCCCCCTCCCATGATAAGAAACTACAAGCCAGAACAAGGCATCACACAAGATGGAATTGATGCGTCCACCACCGCATCCAAACATAGGAGGCTTGAACTTGATGATTCCCCCTCCCATGATAAGAAATTATAGGCCAGAACAAGGCATTAGTTATATCATTGAAAGAGACCATGTCGTCGCCCCTGGTCAAGTTTGTCTGAAAATTTCCATGGAGGAACCCATTTAGAAGATAATGGTAGCTAATACTTTGGAAGGGTGGATTACTTGTGGGTCTTCTTTAGACCTCATAAGACAATCAGAGAGACAATCTGTCGCAACTGCTTCTCTAAATTAGCCTGAAGTTCCAATTACCACTTTATATACACCTACTCGAGGGGTAAGGGACCAAGCTACAGTTACGATATCTCCTACAGCAGGGTTGATTCGTTCTTCTCCAAGAACTCAATCTCAGACAAGATCTATTTCACCTCAAGTACAGGTCCAACAAACCACTTCTCCTCCCCTCAGAGATGTCTGATCCTCTCCTGTCGAGGTGGATCTTCCATCCAAGGGTAAGCAAATAGTTTTTGAGGAGAGCTCGTCTAGTTATTCTGAAGAAATTGAAACTAGCGAGGCATCTTCTAGCGAAAGTTTGACTGACGAAGGTGACGCGTTGAAAGATGATAACCAGGGGGAAGATGAAGAGGTGGACATTGGTGAAGAAGGTGAAATTGGAGATGTTCCAGTTATGGAACTATAGCAAGAAATTCAAGGTGCCTCTTCACCAATTGTCCAAGTGAACACTCCCATCGAAGAAGAATAACTCAACTATCAGCTATTCCCCGGGCGTGAATATTTTTGTATCTTATGATACTCTGTATTCTCCTTCGCATGTAGTTGTCACTGATGCGCTTCAACAAAATCCTATAGCCCTTCTTGGTATTGCAGAAGTTTCATCATCAAGAGAGGTTGGAATTTATGCACCAGAAGTGCAGATGATGATGGAATTATTAGTTTCTCCTCGAAGGATAGAGGTGAACCAAGATACTTCAGACATTCCATTGGCTACTAAAGAAAATAGAGTTGTTGTTAAACAAGTTCACGTTGAAAGGATGACAATTGTACGTCCTGCCACCCTTCAACCAGTTGCTCGCGGTCTCTAATTCCCTTTGATCTCATTGACATGGCAACACCGACGACTTTGGATTTGAGTATCGGGGGTAGGGAGTTATCTTTTAATATTACGACTACCGTCGTAGATATTCTCGAACCTTCAAAAATAGGGGCTTCTACATCACCAATTATTTCACAACCTGCTCCCGGAGATGGTATATATTTTCTTCTAATGCGTCTTCATTCTTAATATTTTATTGTTGTTACATCATTCTCTTTCTCTTTTAGCTGGAGTTATTCCTTCTTCTAGCGGCTCAGCGAGCTCCAATTCAGTAGCCACAATATCAGATAAACTCTCTCTAGATAAAGTTCCTACTTATATGCTCATGCTGTTTAAGAATGTTATCTCTGGCGTTGTATGCATGTTCAAGGATACTAAACAGTGGTCTTATATGAATAGTGCATTAGCCATTCTTGACCATACGACGAGGGTATCGCATATAAATATTCTTCTTCTGCACGACTCTTTAAATCATTTCTGTGCTTCGCTAAAAATCTAAATAAATATTCTTTTCCTCGCATCGTTTCAGCACATTTTAAAGATTTTTCAAACACTCATTGAAGGATGGATCAAAGATAGAGAAGTCATTCATGAAGACCTCTAAATATTGCCCCACCATATCAGAAAAAATACTCAACATGCATCGCTAAAAAGTGGTGATGGCATTACATAGTTCGATTGACATCCTTTGATAAGTAAAGGTGTCAAAGGGATATGTGTATGTTTTCTTCTCTTGATCTTCAAGAGCCATCTCTATTTGATTATAGCCCAAATATCTATCAAGGAAGCAATAGTAAGAGTGACTGACTAGCCTTTCCTAAATTTGATCAATGAAGGGTAAAGGAAAGTGATCCTTCCTTGTGATGGTATTCAACTTCCTTTAATCAATACACATTCTCCAACTAGTAGTAACTCTAGTTGGCACAATTTCATTGTCAGCATTATCTATGATGGTGATTTCGAACTTCTTAGGAACTACCTGAGTTGGACTCATCCATTGACTGTCAGATATAGGGTCTATGATACTTACATCCAACAACTTAATAACCTCAGCCTTAACAACTTCTTTCATATTTAGATTGATTCGACGTTGTGGTTGTCAAGAAATTTTCACATTATCCTCAAGATGGATGTGGTGAGTGCAAATCAAAGGCAATATTCCCTTTAGGTCCGCAATTGACCATCCAAGAGCTCTTTTATGCTCAATGAGAGTAGAAATGAGCACACTCTCTTGTTCTTTCTTAAGGTGGGAAGAAATCACCATCAAGTATGTCTCATCTTGACCTAAATAGACATATTTAAGATCGACGGGCAAAGGTTTTAGGTCAAGCTTTGGTGCTTAGAGGCTAGACAGTAGAGGCACTACATCGGTTTGGGGAAATTTTTTAAATTGTGGCCTCCACCGGTTAACTTCAAGTACCGCCATAGCATCAAGCAAGGCATCCATCTTCATAATCATGTCATCATCTAAATCAAGGGAGTGGGCCAAGCACATCTCTAGAGTGTCATAGTATAGAGTTAGGAGTGCTCTATCTTTCGCGAAAGAATCGATCATGTTAATATTATGGGTATCATCATCATCCTCTGCCCGTTTGTTCATGTTAAAAAAAGATGTTGATCTCCAATGTCATATTTTTGAAAGATAAATTCATAATTCTATTCCTATAATTAATGATAGCAGTTGATGTAACAAAGAATGGGCGACCAAGAATGACAGGTATTTAAGTACTCACGTTTATGATGGGTTGAGTATCCAGGATAATAAAATCTACTAGATAGTAAAATTTATCAACTTGGACCAACACATCCTCAATCATCCCTCTTGGTACATGAACTGAGCGATCAACAAGTTGTAATGTGGTCTAGATGGGTTTTAATTCACCTAGACCCAATTGTTCATAAACCGAGTAAGGGATCAGATTTACGCTTGCCCCTAAGTCAAGAAGTGCATGCTCAATCCAGTGGTTCCCAATTACACAAGTGATGGTTGGGCTACTAGAGCTTTGTATTTTTGTAGCACATTTTGCTTGAGGATGACACTTACTTTTTTTGTCAAAAAAATTTTCTTTTGTATGTTTTTCTATCTTTTGGTCATACATAAGTCTTTAGAAATTTGGCATATGAAGGGATTTGTTTAACGGTATCCAATAGAGGGGTGTTGACCTTTACTTGATTAAGCACCTTTAGAATATCTTGAGAGTTAGAGAGAGGTTTTAATGCAATCAACTATTGAGGGAATGGAGCAATCAACTTACTTTAAGGTTTTGGTTCTAACTCATGTGGAGCATTGCTAGGTCTATCATTCTCATCTATTTTCGGGTCCTTAGGCTTTTCAGCCATCATTGGAATAGATTTGTCAATTGTCCTCCCACTCCTAAGAGTGTTGATAAACTTAGCCAGCTCCGTTTGTTTTGAAGAGCTTGGGTCATTGATTTCATATTGATGTTTTGGGTTAGGGAGAGGCTGAGTCGGAAGGATCCCTTTCTCCCTAATCGAATTTTTTGTTTCAAGCCCTTATATGGCCTTTGTAAGGTCTTGAAAGGCTTGTAGTATACCCTGATTAAAAAGCTCTTAGTTTCGAATATGTTTTAAAACCGGATCCTTTTGAGGTTTTCTTTGATTCAGAAATTGGTTAAGGATCCCTTGAGGAGTAGTCATTTATCCGTTCCTCCAACTGAAGTTTAGATGGTTACTCTACCTTGAGTTATATGTATTTGAGGTGGGTCCACTAAAATATTTTTGGTAGTTGTTTATGGCATTTGATTTCTCATTTAATATTTCTTGAAAAGCAAAATTGTTGGGCAATTCTCAGTTATATGTATGTTACAAGCACAAATACCACAAATAACTTTTGCAGCCTTTTCGGGTTCTACCTTCTTATGTTCTATGGCCTCGACTTTTCTTGTGAGTTTGGCCACTCTTGTATTTATATCATCTTTCTCTTTTAGAACATAAATTCCTCTCCTTTCCTTTAATTGAGTAGGCTTAGAAGTGGTAATTCTTAAAGAGGTATCCCATGATTGCACGTTTTCAGCAAGTTTATTAAAATAATCCCACACATCATCGGCTTCCTCATTCATGAATTCCCCATTACACATCATCTTCACAAATTGACACATGGATGAGGTCAATCCCTCATATATAAAAAAATCTTGTTATACGCCACGTTTCGTAGTCATGTTGTGGACGTGAATTTATGAAATCCTTAAATAGCTCCCAATATTAGAAGAAGGTCTCATCCTTTTTTTTCTCAAAATTCATGATTGTTTTCCTTAAGGTATTTGTTTTATGATATGTGAAGAACTTTTTAAAGAACCCCCTCATCATCTCAGCCCACGTGCCAATGGACCTTGGTCTTAAGGAATGTAACCACGACTTAGCCTTTTCTTTCAAAAAGAAAGGAAACAATTTCAGTGTGTCCTCAGACACATTTAGGAAGTATAATGTAGATATAATTTCATCAAACTCTTCCATATGTAAGTATGGACTTTCAGATTCCAGTCCATAAAACTTATGAAGGAGTTAAATTATCCCTAGTTTAATATCCACAGTTCCTGCATTCAATAGAAATATCTTGCAGGAAGGTCTACTCAACCCCGTCGGTTGTAAATAATCTCGTAGAGTTCAACGTGACAGTGCATTATACACCTCATTTTCATCTTGAACTTCTTCAACGGTAGGTTGAGGTTGATTTATAGCCATGTTGAGGCACAAAAAATATTCCATTACATTAGTCAGAGAATTCCATGGTGCAAATCCTTCCCAAGGTTGTGCACTCCTTATTTTGATAAAAAGCTGTGAATGGGGGTATTTTGGTAAAAAGCGGTGACTAAGGGTACTTTGGTAAAAAGCAGTGACTGAGGGTATTTTGGTAAAAAGAAGTGAAGAGGATATTTCGCTAAAAAGGGGTGCATGGGTGTCATTTTTATGAAGAAGTGGTTGTACACAACTATTTAAGGAAAAATGGTTGAACACCACTATGGAAGGAAGGAGGGTAGAAGTTGTATGAAGAAAAAAGTGGTGGTGATCACCACTGTGTAAGAGAGGGATGCCTATAAATACCCCTCCCCGTGCCACATTTGGTGGTTGGTTGGTTGGAAGACAAGAGGGAAGAGAGACAAGAGGGAAGGAAGATGATAGACAAGAGAGAGAAGCCTCTTTGCGCAACCTCGCGCAATGGAAAGAAATGAAAAGCCTTTTGCGTGACCTTGTGTAAATGAAATGGGAGGAAAATTGGTTTGCACCACTTGGAGAGGAGCATTGTCTGAAGGAAAAGCTCCATGCTCTACCTTTTGTGGACTTTTGTCATAATGAAAGCCTCTTGCGCCACTTCTTAAGGAGAACCTTTGAAAAGCCATTGCGCGAGTCCGCGCAACCATTTTAGCAAAGGAAAGCCTTTGTGCGAGTCCGAACAACCATTCCTGCAAAGAAGCCTTTGCGTGAACCCACGTAACCAATTCTGCAAAGATGCCTTTGCGCGAACCCGCGTAACCACTTCTGCAAAAGGCCTTTGCGCAAGTCCGTGCAACCATTCTTGCAAAGAAATCCCATGCGCCATTCCATATGGAGTTTGTTCTAAGACAATGTTTTTGTTGTCCTGAAGCTTGCTCCATGCGTCATTCCATGTGGAGGCTTATCTTAAGACAAGGTTTTTCTTGTCTTAACAGAAGCTCCATGCACCACTTCTCTCTCTTGTCTTAAGACAAGGCTTTTCTTATCTTGATGGAAGTTCCATGCACCATTTGAAAAGGGAGCATGTCCAAATGCAAGCCTCTCATACCACTTCTCATGGAAATATGTCCTGAAGACAAGCTTTTGTTGTCTTAAAGAAAGTTCCATGCACCACTCCTTATGGAAACTTGCCCTAAAGCATGACTTTTGTTCTAATACAAGCCTTATGCATTCCACATTCCCTATCTAAACTTGTGCACTTCCATCTTCGGATAGATGACCTCCATACCTATTGAATGTCTATAAATACCACTCTCCTACCTCCATTTAGAAAGGGCAGTGAGAGGGAGAAGCAAGAAGGAGAAGTGAGAGAAGATAGGAGTTAGAGAATCTTAAGGAGCCCATAGAAGAGATAAAAATTCCTCAATTGCTGGGTGCACAACAAATGAGAGTGCACAACCCTTCTGTTGGAGCATCATGTGGCCCACAAGCGTTTTCTCAATTGTGCACCTGCACAACTCAAAATCAAAGGCTTTGAGTTCACGTAACCCATTTGCCTTTGTCATGAGCATCAAAAATGTCAAAATGCTGCTAAAATTGTTATTAAACTACCTTCTCTTCCATTCATTGTGCTTATTCATTATAATCTATCTCAGAATAAAGGGATATGCAAGGATGTAAATGAACTCAGAATGAAAACTTTGTGATCATTGTTCTCTCATTATTTTTTTGTTATCATTGAATTCCCTAAATCAAACGCATTCGTTTCTTGCCGAAACAAAATGGCGACTCTACTGGGGACCCTTTTCAATGATTACTTAGAAAATATTTAGAAAACTTTTAGCACTTTTTGGTATTGTATAAATGCCAAAATGGAAATTCTCAATGGGAACATCTTCCCCTTCATCTTTAAATAGAATATTTTATCTCTTGGATACTGATTGCAATTTTGTAATTTTGTCTGAAGGTAAGAAGAAAGCACCCAAAGAAAGCAAAATCCATTGTGATCAAGAGTAGGGAATTTCATATAATGGACGGAACGATCTCTGTTTCACAAGTAGCTCGACAAGATGAAGGAGGATGGAGGATAGTAACATGCAAAAGATGAAAAGTTCAATTTACTTTCACAAGAAGCATCATCTCGCCAAGTACAAGGTTGATGACGTGAAGTGTCGTGAGACAGTCCTGCCTTGGTCAGACAATCATCTCATTCGAGAAAGACAGAAAGGCCTATTACTCCAAAAGGTCTTCCGATACCATTAACTACAACCGTAAAGACATCTTCCATAGAATCATTACGAATTTATCAAAATAAAGGGAAGGCCATCACGATTAGCGAATGTGCTCATAGCACTTATTGTAAAAGATTTCAAGCAAACTCATGGATTAAGAATGTCACGATTTGAGTCAAATAGTCCTTTGAAGCGACAATACACTAGTTTCAAACTAAACAATAGTTCATCTTATTCAACAGCATCAGCAGCGCGACACTCGCTTCCTCCCTCAATATCAAGACAATCAAAGAATAAGAAAATAAAAGTTTTATCGGTAGACATCAATCCGCCTAACCATCCTTCATCAGATAAGCACATAGATGAAGAAGTCCTTAATTTTCCAATAGTGACTGTTGTGAACAACATTGAACCATAGGTAGAAAGGTGTAACGTCTCGGAAAAATCCGTGTAAAGACCCGAGTACCACCTCAGGCAGAATTACCCAAGGACCACATCCTGTCATATAAATTAGACGGGATTTAGTTAAGTACTAAATGATCGGTGGATTAAGCTTGGGCCACCATTTTCACAAATGGGAAGGCCTAAAACCATGAGTACCACTGGCTCAATGTCACCTAAAGACCTAGGAGAAATCCCAAGGGCCTATCGCTCTAAGGAGTACATTGAAGCTTAATAATAGACCTAGACCGCACGTCGAGGGTTCGATAACCGTGAAATTATAGGACTATCCATCGTGCTGGGCTTGATGACCATCATAGGAATCAAGCCCAAATAGTCTCCAGAAATGCCCATCTTGAACCATGAGTGAAGTGAGTGAGAAACGCGAATATCCTTAGAAAATAAACTGGAACTTAAGTGAATTAGGTCGTTCGCTCTCACACAAAGTTGAGGATTTCAGACCATTAGTTTGTGACCAAACTTCACCCATGGGGAAAGGAAATTTCCCTGCACATATCCGTATAACCGTGGCCCCGATTGAACACGTACGACCGTTGATCTGATACATGCTCTCCACGATCGGTCGGCTTATCCAATTGCACTAAAATCATGTCCTGGCAAGGATCCATTGTTAGGGAGCATACCCTATGACATAGATGAGTCATGGGCCTCCCTATGAGCCCTGTTCATCAGAAATGGCCGCCCACAGGGTTGTAGTATAGTATAAAGTGGCTCTGGGGCCATTTACATCACATCTGGGGCTATAAATAGCTTCCCACACACCCCCTCTCTTACAAATACGAATTTCAAACCCTAGATAGAGAGAGAGGAGATAAAAGAGAAAATAGAAAAGAGGAAGTATAGGAGATCGCTTCAACTGTGGGAAATCTTCTCCCACACACCCACACGCCTAATCACCGCCCCATTGTGCTACCAAACCTTTTCGACTATGATTTCGGGTAAGAAATACTAACCCTAATATCAATTTAGAACTCTCAGATAGTTTTACGCTAACCTAGCTAACCATTTTTGTCATTTAGGTGCTCGACATTTCATTTTTGGAAACGTAGAATTTGGACCGAGTTCGAGTCGAGCAACCTAACGAAAGGTGTGGACTGTAAACACTTAGGTTGCGATTTATCAATGCTTTCATGACAACTAATGATTTATGTCTGTCTTGATTGTTGTCGTATTGTCTTAAATACATTGATTTCTGTAAGAGATTCTCCTATGAATTGTGATAAGTAAATGATGCAACCTATGTGTTTGTTGAAATGTAAAAATAGAAAATAGAGAATGATTAGTGCTTATTATGATTCCTAATCTAGGATTCCTCATCATCATATGCATATAGATTTCTCTGTATGAATATTTGATAAAACACATCTTGTAACTAATGTAGTCTAAGTGTTTAATAAATTGTTTCAATGAGAAATTGTTGATGATTTGTATTTATTATAAGTATTAAGATAGGATTCCCTGTTGTATTATGCATATGTATGTTTTCTTTTTTGAAATCAATTGATAAAATGCAAGTTATATTTGACATGGTCTATGTGTTTGATGAAATGCCCACATGAGAAATCCACATAGATTGTTTGTTGAATGCTAGGATAATTACTACACGTGGTTTTTAGCCGCATTTGAGTAGGATTGAGGATACAAACATAGCCTAGACAATTGGTAAAAGTCCTTTTTTGGGTGATCGAATTAGTCTCACCACCTTGGGTAAACTCAATGAATCCAAGTCACACGATGATTGTCAACAGTGGCTAGGATATGAGGGGTGTTTATGCACTCCATGTCGATTATGTCAGCGTGCACCCATACCAATTGAGCTTGCCTAAAGAACCGATTGACCTATTGTGTGTTTATCATGTATGAACACGAGTGCTTGAATTTAAGGTACCCCTTACCAATGTAAAGACCCACGTTAACCATGGTACCACGATCCGCTAAGACTCATGAGCCGTGCATAGTGGTATGAGTCGTGCAACCCGATTAACCCGATGTATGTTCACCATGTATGGACGCTACTGTTTGAATCTAAGGTACCAACTTACTTGTGTAAAACCCTTTTAACCTTGGTACCTTGATCTACTAAGACTCATAAGCCGGGCATGGTGGTATGGGACACCGTGGTCGTGCTGTCGGCCTACGTCGAGGTGACGAGCCTCCCTGTAGTGTCCAGTGAGCAACCTAGAATCGTGAGCCGAATACGGTAGTATGGGATACTGTATTCGAGCTGTCAGCCTATGATCAGGTGACGAGCCTATAGTAACCTCGAACATACACTAGAAACTATGTTGAGGTGATGAGCCTTTCCGTAGTAGACTAGAGTATAAACCAGGCCTACGCTGACGGTGATAAGCCACTCCGTAGCGACCTAGAAACCATCTATCATATGTGACTACTAGGATTGATGACCCTAGATGGATCAATGGTTGAGTTATGATAAAAAAAGGGAGGTGCCTTAGCATCCTAATCCTGTTGTATGAATATGTCCAATTAAGAACTTGGCTAACACGACCATGCATCGCATTCCACGGTGCTTTGGCAAGGAAGTGTACAGAGGAAGGGTGCATATTGCGATCATTTGATGTTGTTGCAAGAGAAAGTGTAGGTGAGGGCATGCATCATTAACACATACCATCATTGCATTAATAAGAGTACTTAGGACCTTATTATTATACTGCTTTATCATTACTGCTTGACTGAATTGATAACATGTTAACCTTTGCTTCATAGTTCCACTGAGTTGATCACTCACTCCCACATTCTGGGATGGTGTTTTAAACACCAACCAGACTCTGTCTTGAATGCAGATTCTGGCGTGACATTTGAAGTCGAGCCAGACTTCTATGACGATGAGGATGAGTTCTCATATATGCAGTTATCAGGAGGGTCTACCTAGGCCGCTCTGATCGACAGGATTATAGGGATATATGATTAGTTGGACAGTCGCATTTTTTCATTTTGTATTATTTCGAAATAAATATGTATTTATTTAGCTCAGTAATGCCATCATACTCTGGAGGTTGGAAAACACATCTATGTACGTTATATATCTATCACAGTCTTTCACTTGTAAAATTTAACTGTCTCTAGAGTATGATATGTTTTTTGGTATAATCTCACTCAAGTTTAAGGCACTAATACAGATGACATTTAATCATCATTATCTATGTTGCATAAGTGATGTGCTGGGACTCGGGAGTTAGGCTCTTATTCGACCCCCAAATTTCAGAGTGTTACAAGTTGGTATCAAAGCATGATTTAGATTAAACTGGATCTAGGTTATGGTCACACAATGCACACTGACGCATTCTGACTTGGGAGGGTCGCTAAAATGTAGAAACAGTGTAGGAATTCCAAGTTCCGTCCGGCGATGAATGTTTGACCGTAGAGGTGAAACTGACCATAGAAATCGCTCTTATGGGAACCGGTAATCATGTGGGATGATCCCAAACCTTTCCTAGGCCCTCGATTGACAGGTCTAGACTATGTTTTGGGCCATTTCACACTCAAGCCAACCCAAAAATGTGAATACACATGAAATGGGATTTGAAACTGCTTCGAGCGGCCGAGGGGACCCAAATTGCATAAAACGATGGGACCCAGGGGGTTCCCACATGTGTAAGGAACCCCGGGATGGGTTGGCCACCGCCCAACCGTGGTACACAGCGTCGGGTCCAGCAAACCGAGGTGGCACTACACCGACCACGGCGGCACCGCGCCATCCGCAGTCGACCGTGGCCGGGTTGGTTCGGGCCTATTCGGCCGTAGCAGGCCGGCATCGGGCCGACCTCCCAACATATGTGGGGCCCACCAAATCTTGTGGGGACCCCTATTTCTTTCCCATTTGCTTCTTTTTCTCCATTCTTACCCCTCCAAGCTCTCCAAACTTCTAAAACTTCATTTTTATCCCTCAAATCTCCCCCTCTTACACTATCTTCTTCACTCCCTTCATCACATACTCTCTTTCCCTCATCCTCCTCAAAACCCTATCTTCCCTTGTTTCGATTTTCCCCTTTTCTTACCCATTTGTGCACAAAATTTGTAGCTCTGTGTCTCATCTTTTAAGAGCCCCACATCTACCTCCATTACAAAGCTATTTGGGTTTCCATGGCTCTTTTTGAGCTTGTGGCGGCCATTTTCCCTCTCTCCATGATTTTTTCCCTTATGGGGAAGAAAAAAGCTCTTGTGGATGAAGTCGGGTCTAGCCGCCTGTAACGCCCGTGAAAAATCCATACTTGGGCTCGAGTACCAACTCGACCCGAAATTGCGTAGAATTTATTCCTTTAGAAAATATGACTAAGTTAGCTAGTGCAACGTTAGAATAGCTGGGAAATGGTCCCTGATCACTTTAAATACCTTCTACAAAGCCCAAAGCGAGTGGAACCAATGGTGCTATAATGCTCTAAAGCCTCGGATCAAACTCTAAACCGGGTTATTCTCGGGACCTCCTTGAAACTTTGTATTGGATCTATACTGCGCGTCGAAAGTCCGATACCTACCATCTTAGACCGTTATGACCACTTAGTTGGGCTTGGCAATCGTTTCGAAAATCAAGTCCAACTGACATTCTGAGGCTATTTCATTGAGCCTGGAGTGAAGAGAGTGAGAATAGGGTTAGAATTGGAATTTGAAATTCAAATCTGGCACACGAATTGACGCATCAGTATTGAGCGTTATGACCGTCAGAATTCAGCCAAATTACACCCTTGGATCAGGAAAAATTTCTATTATATATCACGAGACTTATAGGCCTGATCTTGGTGCGGTGACCGTTAAACTGAAACTGGACTGTCACGTGCGATCTGGGAACCCTACCGGTCTGAAAACTGGATGTGTGCTAGATCCAGTATGCATGAGCTTAAGTCCGACCGCATTTGGCCAGGGGACCTTCAGAAATGCTCTTTTGGACCGAAACAGCCCCGATTTGGTTAGGCACCAAGTAAACATTGTTCCCAAGCCTATTTTGGGCATGTTTTAGCTTATAAAAGGGGTTGAAACCCTCACTTCTCTCACACATCCGAATTTGCTAGAAGCCCTAGCTTTTGTGAGAGAAAAGGTGAGAGATTGTGAGAGAGAGTGGGAGAGTTCTTCCTGCTACTTGTGCTACGTGTTGCACGTGCTTAAGTAACGCACCTCTATCGCTTTCCCGGCGATTACACCACGATTCTAGGTAAGCAAATACCCTAAATAGTTACTGATTTGAGGTTCCTTTGTTTCCATAGCGAAGTAGCTTATGGATCTTGTGTATTAGGTTCCCTATTCGCCGTAGACGAAGCGTATACGCTCCGTTTCAATTCACGAGTCTACAAGACATAAGGTGACGATTTTAGATGCCTTGATTGACGGTTTCCAACGCTTTCAATGTCGTTTAATAGTAGATTATTGACGGCATCACCGTTTAACATGTACAACATGCTCTCCGTTTCCTGTTTCGTAAATTAACGAAGAATATGAGATTTAGGGCATTTTAGTCATTTGTAGGAAGTACGGTTTACATTCATATTTTTCTGATGTGATTGACATGGTTTGTTGTCGCATTAGGAAAGGAATACGTGCATAATTAGTTTGGCGAAGAGATTCGCCTAATTGCGCACTTTGGGTCGACATACTATATGTAGACTTAAGTGTGTAGTGAATGTGTTTGTATAAATGCTTGTATTAGTATGTATCGAATTAAATGATGTTATGTGATAGTTTGAGATTGATTTCTCAATTAATATGCTGACTTAAATGATTTCCTACATGTTGACTATATGCATGATTTCATTACATGCATGGAATATATGTGCTTGAAGATTTGCTTAGGTTGAATGTTATAACATGTGTTAACATGCTCACATGATTGTATTTCAATTTCAATACTCTTACATAAATTGCTGATGTGATTCCATAAGTATTTGGGACTAGACTTAGTCCAGGCAGTCGGTAACCGAGCGAATTCGTGGCTGACTGGTCTTAGCCACGAACGACGCGTCGATGAACGCGGTTCGTGTTTGGAGTTGGCGGCAGTGGTTAGGCCACGCGAAGTGTTTTACGCACTTCATGTCGTTCGACTTGAGATGCGATCGCTCTAGTCGAGCCCGTCAAGCAACCCGACTGGCTGATGTATGTTCACCTTGTATGAGTCATAACTGCTTGAACCTAGGGTACTGAACTTACCATTGTAAACCCTGTTAACCATGGTACCTTGATCCACGAAGACTCATGAGCCGGGCATGGTGGTATGGGACACCGTGGTCGAGCTGTCAGCCTACGCTGCGGCCACAAATCTCCCCGTAGTGACCAATGAGCACCTAAACTCGTGAGCAGATTATGGTGGTATGAGACATTATATTCTAGCTGTTGGCCTACACTGATCAGGCGACGAGTCCTTTGTAGTGACCGCGAGCGTATTCTGAGTCCACGGGAGGCAACGACCCTTCCGTTGCAGTAGAGTACGGTAGGCCTGTATTGATAAGGTGATGGGGGAGCGGTGCAAGAGTGCGAGCAACAGCCCTGACAGCCCTTGCAGTGACCTACGAAATATACATCGTATGAGATTACTAGGAGTGACGACCCTAGACAGGATCTGTGTTGGGATTGATACAAGGAAAGTACCTTAGTTTCTCAATCCTGTTGTTTGAATGACTAATAACAACTTGGAAATCATATCACCATAGCATTGCATGTGCATGGAAGATGTGGAGCACTCTAGAGAGTGTGGCATGCCGCGGTAGTAAGATGTTGCCGTATGAGGGAGATCGTCGGTGAGGGCATACATCACGTCATATCATCTTGCATTAACAACAGTACTAGGATTGTCTGATTTACTGCTTTACTATTATCGCATGATTGATTTGTGAACATGCTAATCTTTACTCTATGATTCTACTGAGTTGATCACTCACTCCCACGTTACGGGATGGTGTTTGCAACACCCACCAGACCCTATTATAGATGCAGGTGAGGCTGAGATCCAGGAGGCAGAGCCAGACTTCGACGAGGACCAGGACGAGTTCTCGTACATGCAGTATCACGATGGCTTTGCGTAGGCGACCTGGATCGATGGGACTTCAGTGGGACCATTTTGGATATTTATTTTTGTTCATGTATATGTATATGAGACTCAGAGATGTATTCATACTTTAGAGACAGATGAGGTTTACTTTGTTTTTCCATACAGTGATATATATATTGTTTAGACTTCCGCTTGCTTTTATCACTGGATCTGAAGTATGAATTGCAGTTTTGGTATAATTTTACTCATGTGAATGCTTTAAATCAGACAACATTGAATCATAATCATTTTTGTTGCATAAGTGACGGTCTGGAACTCGGGAGTTGAGTTTATACACGACCCCCGATTTTCAGGGTGTTACACCGCCCTACCCGTCCGAGGAAGTAGGCAGGCGCTGAAGCTAGCACAAGTGCCGCCCAAGAACGAAGGTCGAAGTAGGAGCTCAATCCATGACTCTCGCTTGAGAAAGTTCTACTAGCAAGCTTTGAACATAGTCGCTTTGGTGGTCGTAGGGTTGTGCTTGAGGCTCATGTGGATGAGAAGCGATTTGGGCTGTATCCAATGATGGACCACCTAGTGGATGCTGGATGGGGTCCCATATTCAAGAGTGAGTCTTACGCATGTGAAAACACGGTTTGAGCCTTTTATGCACATATACGGGACCTTGCACTGGACCCTCTGCAATTCAAGATTCCATTTAGAAGGCGAGAAGCAACAATTGATGTGGTGTTAGTATCCCAGATCATGGGATTCCCGCGTGGAGAGGTGTGCGCTAGCGATAAGCCTCTCAAGAATGTGCGAGAGAGAGATCACCTCACGCGCTACCTATGCGGCTAATTAGCCCATTGGAAGGAAGGCAGAAGCCTCCGGGCATCAGATATGACAGACGATTTTTACTTGCTTCACCACATATTCACGTACAACGTGTACCCTAGGTGGGGCAACCGTACTGAGTGCACTCGACTAATGGTAGATTTTCTGTATAGAGCTGGACAGGGAGACAAGTTTTGTCTGCCTACATTCGCCCTACTACAGATAGTCCAGACGGCACTTCTCCCAGGAGTGATATCTCGCTTCCATTTGGCTAACTCATATGCAAGATCGCTCGAGAGTTCGCCTACAGACTTAACATCGATGACCTTGTGTCGATCCACTACATTAATGAGACCACGCTCAACAACATGAAGATTGGCCCTCGACAACGTCAAGCTCGACTTGACGAGTATGGGGATGAGACCGAGAGTGAAGAGGAAGAAGTTGAGTCAGGGGGAGGAGGTGAAGAAGGTGAGAGTGAGGACGAGGAAGAGGAGGCCCCGGGTTTCAATGAGGGCTCTCCTCCTGCTACTCAGGTGCACGATAGTGATCGGGTTGTTAGGGAAGCCTGTTTGGCTCAACTAGAAGAGGGCCAAGTTTTCCTGAGAGAAGAGATCATGCAGGTCCGAGCCAAGGTTGAAGAGACCGAACCTTCATGAAATAAAAATTCAAGAAGGTGTCTCGCACCTTGAGGGCCATCCTATGCTGTGTATAAGACAAAAGTGTACCTCCCCCATCGCTAGATTCTAACGACTAGTCACACATGTAGTCTTCATTTTAGTTGCTTTGTTTGTGTTTCTTTCCTTTTTGCTATGTATAGCCTTGTTAGGCATAGTAGTGTGGTAAGTGGTTAATATGCTTTAAGTGTTGGAGCCTTGCTTATATTAGCTCACATGCATCTTCTGTCCCAATCCATGTAATGTCACGTCTCATGTATTATGATAATTTTGGTAAATGAAACGCATGAAGTTTTCTTTAAAGCTGTTGTAACTGTTATGTAGTTGAGTTTGTGAGTATGCTGAATCTAACTCGGGTTGCACCCTATGTTGTATATAGGGAATGCTACCTAAGGCCACAGGGAGTACGGTATGTCTCACACTTGGTGATTTGGTTGACAGGGCACCTACCCTAAGGGTTAGCCAGACGGACCCCAGTTTGGGCCCGACTAACGATACTATGCCGGATCCTCAGCCGGCTACTAGCCCCACTAATGGGCATACACCTGTTACACCATCGGTTTCTGAGCAGAACCGTGCGTCTTCTTCGATGCCGCACGTGCCTCAGTCTACTCCTCCTACTGATAGGTTGGAGTAGATGGTGCTACTAATGCAGCAACAGCCACATCTGCAGGAACAGTTTTTGGCCACCATTGTCAGGGTCTTTGTCCAGAGCATGGGTGTAGCCCCGCCTGCACCTCTTATGCAGCATGTGGGTAATATGAGCACTAGCGGCCTATTCGAGCGATGTCAGCGCTTTCGACCTCCTACTTTTACGGGTACTCATAGACCTGAGGTGGTCGAGTATTGGCTTGATCGCATCTCTAAGATGCTGAGGCCACTGCACTGCACTGAGGCAGAGCAGGTGGAGCTAGTCACCTATATGTTTGAGAAGGAGGTCAGCCTCTAGTGGGACAGCTTCCTTCGGACCATCACTGTTAGATATGTATGGACATGGGAGGCCTTCAAGACACGCTTCCACGAGAAGTACTTTCCTCTCACGTATCATCATAGAAGGAAAGTGAGTTCTTTTGCCTCGGTCAGGGAGGGATGTCTGTTGCAGAGTACGAGAATAGATTCATGGAGCTGGATAGGTATGCTCCGTTGATATTAATTGACTAGCCGATGCGGATGTGGCGGTTTTCGGAGGGCTTGCGACGCGAGATACGCTCGAAGATGTGTTGCGCTAGTATTTTCACCTATGTTGAGCTAGTGGGCATGTCTCTTCGAGCTGAGCAGGATGGGGATAGATTGTCCCACACTCGTGTGCCTATGGGTCCTAAGCAACGTTCAAATTTACCGAGCAGGCCATTCCTCGGCAAGAGGCCCCGTGCAGACTCGCCTCCTAGGCTCGCGGCTCCACCAGGCCCCATGAGGCAACTAGACTTGTGGTGCACTTACCGCAAGAGGTTGGGCCACACAGATACCTACTATTTCACTAAGATGAGGGACAACGGATTCACACCGCCTTAGAGGATCAACCGCCTGCTTCCTCAAACGATTGCGGCACCACATCTGCGTTCAGCACCCACACTTCCATCATTTCGGCCGCCTACACCTCGTTTTACGCTGCCTCAATGGCCTATGGTACTGCAGCCGAACCATCAGCAGCAGGCTCAGGTGCATTCACTGACAGTGGGGGCATCTGAGACAGCAGATGCAGCACCGATGGCTTTTAAGGTCACGACTCATGTCCAAGATACTCCAGTCTTCTTATTGGTGGACATCTGGTCCACTACCTCCATCATATCATGCACGGCAGTCAAGTGACTAAGTTTGGACACTGCTCCTACCAAGGGAGTGAGAGTCCTCACCACCACAGGGACGTTCTCTAACGTTACCAGGGTTTGTGAGGGTTGTTCGATAGACTTAGGGAGCAGGACGGTGTTGGTTGACCTGATTGTTGTCCCCCTATTTCATTACAACGTTATTCTCAATATAGACTGGCTCACTGAGATCCGAGCAGAGCTCGATTGTGAGCCTAGAGTGGTGCCAGCCCATGGATCTGAGGGCACGACTTTTACTTTCCCTGTTCAGGTCAGTCACCCTTCCCGTTTGAGTTGTTACACTTCTCTATTGGAGAGTATCGATGGTCCAGCGTTGGGGGATACGCCAGTGGTTCAGGATTTTGAGGACGTGTTCGAATGATTCCTGGATTACCTCCTCGATGAGAGATTAATTTTACCATTGATCTAGTGCCTGGTGCGATACCCATTTCACTACCGACTTACCGCATGCCTTCATGTGAGATGGAGGAGCTGAGAAAGCAGATCGATGGCCTGTTAGAGGCCGGCTTCATACGACCTGGTGTGTCTCCTTAAGGGGCACACGCATTATTTGTAAAGAAGAAAAATGGGTCACTGCGATTATGTATTGATTATCGCAGGCTGAACCAAGTGACAGTGAAGAATAAATATCCTCTGCCCAAGATAGATGATCTGTTTGACCAGTTGAAGGGGCACAATATTTTTTAAAGATCGATCTACAGTCAAGGTATCATCAATTACGCATCAGGGATGAGGACGTATAGAAGACAGCTTTCAGGACTAATTTTGGACATTACGAGTTTCTTGTGATGTCGTTCGGCCTTACGAATGTACCGGCCGTGTTCATGGACTTGATAAACAGGGTGTTCCGACCATACCTTTTTCGATTCGTCATCGTGTTTATAGATGACATCTTGATATACTCCAAGAGTCAGAAGGAGCACGAGGAGCACCTGCGAGAAGTCTTTGATACGCTCAGGAAGAACCAGTTGTTTGCACAGTACAAGAAGTGCGACTTCTGGAAGGAAGAAGTCAAGTTTCTAGGACATGTGGTGTCCAAGGAAGGGATAGTTGTGGATCTGGATAAGGTAGCCACAGTACAGAACTGGGAACAGCCCGGTTCAGTTACTGAGGTGAGGAGTTTTCTGGGACTTACTGCTACTATTGACAATTCATTCAGGACTGAAAGTGCCCTTGTAAGTTACAAGTGCCCTGGTTTGTCAATTAGCGTGTGTGTTGAGTTAGTCGGACTGCAGAGCCTCACAAGAAGATCAATTCAAGCTTCTTCCTCAAACCGGATGTGTGGAAGCTTGCCATAGGTAAATCTAAGCCTCACATCACATGTCCCAAAACACTAGGTGATTAAAACCCTTAAAAATAAGATAGACATCATAGAGTTTTTAAGTGAGAAAACTTCTTTCAAAAATCTGAAAATCTCTTTGTCGATTGTATTGATACACATCTCGATATGATCGACCTGCAATGTTGATGTCCTTGAAAACCAATCGATAAAATTGAATGAAGACTTAATGTGTCCAGCAACCACATACATATCTGGATGAAATTATCGATGTATCGACACATGTATCGATATCATCGATATTTGAATCTCGAGCCCATCGAAGGTGGCTCGATAATATCGAAAGGTAGATCCGACACCCCTATTTTTTCTTAAGAATATCATATATGCTTTGATATATTGAAGCCATCATCAATACCATCGAAGTTCAAATCTCGATGATGTCGGTTGGTTCTCGATGATATCAGTCATGGGCACGTTCTCTAGCAACATTTTTCAGGTGGTTTTTAAATTTGATCGGGGGTCATTCGATAGAATCGATATTCTAATATCGATGATATCAGGGCCAAATCGATTGCATTGAGAATGGACAAAATTATCCAGCAATCTCACTGATAAAATCTTTAGATTTTTCAATGCATCGACATGACTTTCGATATCCTCGACATTCAAATTCTGATGATATCGAGTATCCCCCGATCATATCTGATGACCTGAAAAATTTCAAAGCAAATCTCTCTCATTTTCAAATGTTGAGGAATCGAAACTTGCATCGATAAAATCAGAGTTCGAAATTTGATGGCATCGACACGAGTATCGATTCCCTCGACCAGCTGGTAAGAGATTTTCCAAAAGTGTATGACATTAAGTTTGTGTCATCGAGCGGACCATCGATACGATCGAGAGCATACACTCGATAATATCGAACCCACTTGATGATATCGAACTCTGTCATAAATGTGACCGTTTTATATCCGTTGGAACCTTTTGCCTATATAAAGAGAACTTGTCTTTAGTTGTTGGTAGAGAAAGAAGAGAGTGTTTTTATGTGTTTAACCTAGGATCATATACCCAAAACCCTTTCTCTCAAGGGAGTTCATCCTCCAATCCACCCTCATCATTGATATTCTATAGCGTAGATTGGGGAATGAACTTCTGCATTCAAGGATCCTCTAGCTACTACCTTAATGACAAATCATTAAGTTGGGATGCCTTGAATGCATAGATGATTGGAATCGCTCTATCTTCCTAATAGGAAAACATTTAGAGAGTAGGATGGAAAACATTTAGAGAGTAGGATGGAAAACATTTAGAGAGTAGGATTCCATCATAACCTTGACCTAACCCGTCGCCTTATATTGGTACATCATTTGTGTTGTGGATCAAAGGAGTAGAAGACTCTTCGTCAACAAGGAGGAGATCTTCGTCAATGTGCTTAATGGGACTCATCAAATTATCTGTAAGTATCTAAAGTCCAGAGGACCCTTTGATTATTCCTTTGTAGGATTGGGTCTAAGGTGTTTCTCAACCTTTGAAGTCCTCAAGGAGGCCTCCGGCGGGAGTGTACGTGGAGGGTGCGTTGTGTGGACCCTTGCTGTATGGAGAACATAAACATTTAGTTGAAGGTGAACTAGTCAAAATCTTAGGTTTGAGTTGAACTGTTGTGAAACCTCGGGTTAGAGGTAAACCGCGTAAAACCTCCATTAAGGTCTTAAGGGAGATCCTTGGCAAGTGTGCCTAAAAGTGGGTGCTATGTGTTGACCCTTGCTCATGAGAGCATAAACAGTCAGTGTCAGTGTAGGTTGTAAAGGTTGAAGGTGAACTTGATTTAAAACCTTAGGTTAGAGGTGAACCACTGTGAAACCTCTGTAGTGAAATTCGGTACACTCAAGGGTTGAGTGCGGTTACCGAGAGTGGAGTACACAAGTAGTCGAACCACTATAAAAATGACTGTGTTTGCGATTGCTATTTTTGTGTGTGTGTGGTTTATTTTAATCCTTTCATTTTTATATACTCAATCACACCTCATACACGTACACAGTCATATCCATCATAAACTAGTCTATATATGGTTTTCTCTTGAATAGTTTGTGATTGGATCCTCTACCAAGCTTGGAAGCCAATAGAGTTACATTTGAGTAATCCTGATAATTACATATTTATAGGAGTAGTGTAACGGGATTTTTAAATACATTGTAACAACTTTTAAAAAGTCCTATTCACCCTCCTCTAGGACATATTGGCATATTCCTACTTCAACTCAAGCGATCTTCACCGCTATTCCAGGGACTTCTCCAAGATAGCTAGACCGTTGTCTCAACTGACCCGGAAGGACCTCAAGTTTGCCTAGAATGAAAAGGCAGAAGCAGCTATCCTGGAGCTGATGGACAAGTTGACGTCCACCCCTGTGCTAGTATTGCCAGAGCAAGGGGTCAAGTATACGATATACACCGACGCATCTCGCGTTGGTTTGGGTAGTGTCCTTATGTAGAAGTGAAATAGCCTAGCTATATGTCCTAGAGAGGGGGTGGGGGGGGGGGGGGGGGGGGTGAATAGGATTATGCCAAATTTAAGATAATTACAGCGGAATCAAATAAAAAGAGAGAGCTAAATAAATAAATTCAATACACAATGCTGAAATGAAGGCACCCTCAAAATTCAAGTCTTGAGAGGTTGATACAAATGTTGTTCTAAGGAAAATCTTACACCAAAAACTAAAGGTTTATGGTAGGACAACCTTATTTCTTGAAAGGTCTCTGTATCAAGAACTCAAACTAAAGAGGAATAAATAAAAGAATGAATAAATTCAAACTGAACTGAAATATGCAATCTCAAATATTGATTGTTCTAAGGACAACCATACACCATAAGAATAGAAGGGCAACCTTTCTAGAACAAATAAAGAATCCGAATCTCAAAGCAAGAAAGGAATATCAAAAAGTAAATTCTAAACTATTACACCATTCACCACAATGCTTGAAATAGAATGATTACAACATTCACATCCACATATACATCCCACAAATGAATAATCAAAGATAGGAAGATAAATCACACAACCACAAAACACAAGGGATTATAGTGGTTCGCCTATGTGTACACCAACTGTTAATAAACATCCACACAGCTACTTCACTCCTAATATCCTCACAGGGTGGATATTAGTGTTCACTATCAAAATAAGTTTTCCAGGTTCACCCAAAACCTTTACAATTGTGTCTTTCTCCATGGGCTTACATAATTTAAAAAAACCCCCACTTTTGAGTTTTCCTGACTCTCCTCAGATAACCAATACAATGAGATTTTTCTAAAAAACCTTAAAAGTAAACCAAAAGAAAGTAAATTACTGAAACGTAAAATACCTGAATATCTCCTTCGATGTAGCAGCCCAGAAGAACCAAATCGAAATAGAGGTTTGAATGTCCAAGTTCAATGTCCAATACTCACTTTACAATGGTTCTAAGTTCTAATAGATTTTAAACTAAATCAAATGGGCTAGCTTTAATTGATTTTGATTTCAGTAAAAGGATAATCGAGATTCCTCTTTTCAGATTAGATTGGAATATAAGAAATAAAATCAATTAACAAAGCTAAAGAAAGAGAATATTAAATAGGCACACTTAGCTTAAATGGAACACAGTCTTATCTCTTAGAAGGCCGAATTAAATTAGCATGAATTGTGTTTTTTATTCTGGGATTCGTGCTCTATTTATAGGTGAGCAAATCACGTCTACGACTAATCCAGACAGATCTACGACTGGTCGTAGAACTAACGGATACTTCAAATTTCAGGCGCGATAAGATAAGACAGTTTCACGACTGGTCGTAGGTCATCTACGAATGGTCATAGGTCCCGTACAACTGGTCGAAGGTCTCCCATGACTAGTCGAAGGAAGCTGAATTTCATCGTGTACTTTGAATCATAGGGCCACGATTGGTCGAAGAAGCAGTCGACACTGTTCATACGACTAGTCGAACAGACTCTAGGACTAGTCAAAGCTTAAGAGAAAATTTTTGAATTTTACAAGAAACTTACGACTGATCCAAGAAAGTCTTAGATAGGTCGAAGCAGTGCTAGGACTAGTCGAGAAAGACCCAGGACTAGTCTTAGAACAGACTAAACTCACTTATATAAAACATATGAGTTGTGTATCCAAAATGACCTACTCAAAGGGTCAACCTATGGTCAGTCATACCTCAGTAGTGAAGAAAGGACATTGAAACTTGAAGACGAATGACCTTTGAGAATAATGAAGCCTGAGATCTTGATGTACCTTAGACTTGAAAGCGTCTTGAGATCTTGAACTTGAAAGCTTCCTGTATTAAGTCGTACATATTTGCATTCTCGAGACTTAACTTGTGAGTAGTACTTGTCTATCGAAGCTGATGTTGTGAGGCTTATTACTTGGCATATCTTGAGTAGACATATGTAAGCTTCATAACAAGATACAAACAATGTCTTTGGCACCACAAATTTGAAAACAAAAAGGGGCTTGCAACTATAGCACTTACAATCTCCCCCTTTGTCAAATTAGTGATAAAACACACTTTCAAGATATATTATAAAAAACAGAATATCTGATTAAAGAATCATGCACCAGTTGTTATGAACCAGCACACATGAACCTGTAAATCAATATTCAACATATAATCCACCTCTACACATACTCTCCCTAAGTAACATACATCACAAAAAAATGTTACTCCTCCTCATAACATAACATAGGCATAAACAAGACATCCATTCTCCCCCTTTTTGTCACAATAGGACAAAGGAAGCACAGAAAGGATGACTGAGGAGAAAGAGATATAAGAGAGGTAACAAGACAAGATATGACATAAGCAACACACATCATTCATAAACAAAACAAAGTCAAAGAAAGCTACAATCTCAAAACTAGTTAAGCTAATGCAAGAGTAATAAAGTCATTACAGTCTAGCAAAGCAAAAAAAAAAAAAAAAAAAAAAGAGCTAATCTGAGCCAGATGAAAGAGTAGGGATGGAAGGATCAAGTTGATGCATGCCCTTGTTCAAGCGCCTTAGATATTTGCGCATATATTTAAACTGTAAATCATGGGCAACATTCATATTTTCCATCTTAACATTAATATTCTTAACTTTCTCTTCCAATCACGTAAACGCACATCAAACTCAGATGGTTCATAATCTGGATCATTAATCCGATTCAAGTTCTTCAAAAATATCATCCATGTCAATGTCATCAGGAGGAAGATCACCTACTTCTTCCTCATGTCCAACTTGAGCACCACCATCATCATTACCTTGACCAGGAAGGTAATCTGGCTTCATCTTATTAATATTAGAATTGTTAAATATAAGATGATGGATAGGGGCCTTTCTAACAGGCATATTGACTAACATATGCGTAGCCAACACAGTCATCAGATAAGCAAAAGGGATGTCACTATAACCTAGATGGAGTTTAAACTAAATAATGGAATAATAAATTAAGGATGGTAAACAGACATGAACACATCTAGCAACAGTATGAAGAATGTCAATTCAGATTTATTACCTGATCGAGGATACAAGTTGGATACAAAAATTTTGTGAAGAACTCTATATTTGGGTAACAAAAACCTTGAGGGGAGCACATTCCCTTTATGTGTCCATTGAATGTCCAAATTACATAAGGTTCTAGTTTGCATACGTTTTTCAGTTTCTGAGGGCTTTTCAAATAAGGTATGGATTGGAATGCCCTCATCATTCACGGGAATTTTCATAAGAGCTAAAATCAAATAACGATCAACTTCAAATGATCCTTCTCTTGTGGCTATGTTAAAAGTTAAATTTTCCAGTGAAAACTCACTAATACAAGTGAACATGGACTGGGCAATGGACCGGTATGCTGGCCCACCCCAATGCAATAAGTTGTCCCAACTTACAGCTTGGAGCATAGGAAGGATATCAAAAGGAGCAACATGATTAATATCAACAGGATGTTTAACAATAACATTATGCAATTTGATGTCCCGAACATAAGACGGATCATCCTCGAAAGCCCGAAGATGATGCTTAGTGATAGGGGCAGATCTGGAGGAAGATGGACCACGGGATGTTGTCTTTCTCCCTCTAGAAGCCATTTGCAACAAGGATTTTAAGAAGACAAGGAGTTACAAAGGATGGAGAAGAAGGTTTTCTCAAATCAGATTTTTCAAAAGAAAAACCCCAAATCACAACGAAATATGAAATAGACAACTTCAAGGGATAAATAAAAGTAATCTAGACACAAATCTATAAGAAAAATGCAAATGGAGAACTAACCTTAAAGATTTTGAGAGATGGGTTCGACTAGTCATGCGTCGGCTCGTTGGAGAGTGAAGAGGAAATGAAGAAGATGAAGTGATTTCCCCAAATTTAAGTGATTAACACGATTTACGACTGGTTATGGATGTGCATGACTGGTCGTAGCAAGACTAGTCGTGTATACTCACGACTGGTCAAGTATCGGCCAAAAATTTAAATTTTCTGCATATATAATTTTTTAACAAAAAAAATAAAATTTAAACTAGCAAATATGATACAATATGATACAAATATGCATAAATAATCATTTTAGAATATATATGCCAAGATCAAATTTCATTTTGTTAAACTTGTTTTTGTCAAGTGGTTTAGTAAAAATGTCAGCACGTTGATTCTCGGTAGGGATATAATCCAAAGATATAACCTTTTCTTCCACTAATTCACGAATATAATGAAATCTAATGTCAATATGTTTAGTACGAGAATGCTGAATTAGATTTTTTGAAATATTTATGGCACTGGAATTATCATAATATAATAACATAGAATCCTATTTAATTCCATAATCACTTATCATCCATTTCATCCAGACAAGCTGCGTACACGCATTACCAGCTGCGATATATTCAGCTTCAACAGTTGAAAGTGATATAGAAATTTATTTCTTGCTAAACCAAGAAACTAAACAGTTTCCGATATAAATGCAACCACCACTGGTTGATTTTCTATCATCAAGATTACCAGCCCAGTCAGCATCCGAGTACCCAGCTAATTAAACATTAGTCTCATGTGGATACCAGAGACCGAGATTAACCGTACCAGTGACATATCGCATAATCCGCTTGATAGCAGTCAATTGCGATTCTTTAGGATTAGACTAATATCTAACACAAATACCAACACTTAGAGTGATATCAGGTCTATTAGCAGTTAAATACAGTAGACTACCAATCATACTCCGATATAATTTCGAATCTACATTCTTACCTGCAGAATCTTTTGAGAGTTTCAAGGTTGTACTCATAGGAGTATCAAAATTATTATCATTTTCAAATCCAAATCTCTTAATCAAATTCATAGCATATTTAGATTGAGAAATGAGCATCCCATCAGGTTGTTGTTTTACTTGCAACCCAAGGAAATAATTCAATTCCCCAACCATACTCATTTCAAGTTGAGATTTCATCAAATCTGCAAACTCAATAGTCATGTCAGTACAAGTAGATCCATAAATGATATTATCAACCTAAATCTGTACTATTAAAATGTGATCATTATATTTTTTAATAAACAGAGTTTTATCAACACATCCCATTTGAAAATTATGATTTAATAGAAATTTTGTTAGTTTCTCGTCCCATGCCCTAGGAGCTTGTTTTAAGCCATAAAGTGCCTTTTTAAGGCGATACACATGATCAGCATTCTTAGGGTCTTCAAAACACTTAGGTTGTTCAACATAGACTTTTTCATGCAAATCACCATTTAAAAATGCACTTTTCACATTCATTTGGTAAATCTTAAACTTTCTAAAACATGCAATGGATATAAAAAGTCTAATTGATTCAAGACGTGCTACTGGTGCAAAAGTTTCATCATAGTCAATACCTTCAATTTGAGTGTAACCTTGTACCACTAGCGTAGCCTTATTTTGAATTATATTACTAACCTCATCAGACTTATTTTTAAAAATCCACTTGGTTCCAATAATGTGTTTATCTTTAGGTCTAGGTACGAGATACCAGACATCATTTCTCACGAATTGGTTAAGTTCTTCTTACATTGCAATGATCCAATTTTCATTAGCAAGTACTTCTTTTACATTAGATGGTTCTATTTGGGATATAAAACTGTAACACCCTGAAAATCGGGGGTCGTGTATAAACTCAACTCCCGAGTTCCAGACCGTCACTTATGCAACAAAAATGGTTATGATTCAATGTTGTCTGATTTAAAGCATTCACATGAGTAAAAGTATACCAAAACTGCAATTCATACTTCAGATCCAGTGATAAAAGCAAGCGGAAGACTAAACAAGATATATATCACTGTATGGAAAAACAAAGTAATCTCAACTGTCTCCAAAGTATGACTACATCTCTGAGTCTCATATACATGTACATAACAAAAGAATAATGTTCAAAAAGAAAAGTCCCACTGATGTCCCCTCGATCCAGGTCACCTACGGGAAGCCGTCATGATACTGCATATACGAGAACTCATCCTGGTCCTCGTCATCATCTAGCTCCACCTCCTGGATCTCATCGTCACCTGCAACTACAACAGGGTCTGGTGGGTGTTGCAAACACCATCCCGTAACGTGGGAATGAGTGATCAACTCAGTGGAATCATAGAGCAAAGATTAGCATGTTCACAATTCAGTCACGCGATAATAGTAAAGCAGTAAATCAGACAAGTCCTAATACTGTTGTTAATGCAAGATGATATGACGTGATGTATGCCCTCACCGACGATCACCCTCATACGGCAACATCTTACGACCGCGGCATGCCACACTCCCTAGAGTGCTCCACATCTTCCAGGCACATGCAATGCTATGGTGATATGATTACCAAGTTATTATTAGTCCATTCAAACAGCAGGATTGGGAAACTAAGGTACCTCCCTTGTATCGATCCCAACACGGATCCTGTCTAGGGTCGTCACTCCTAGTAATCTCATACGATGTACATTTCGTAGGTCGCTGCAAGGGCTGCCAGGGCTGTTGCTCGCACTCGTTGCACCGCTCCCCCATCACCTTATCAATACAGGCCTACTGTACTCTACTGCACGGAAGGGTCGTCGCCTCCCGTGAACTCAGAATACGCTCGCGGTCACTACAAAGGGCTCGTCGCCTGATCAGTGTAGGCCGACAGCTAGAATATAGTGTCCCATACCACCATAATCTGCTCACGAGTCAAGGTGCTCATTGGTCACTACGGGGAGGTTTGTGGCCCCAGCGTAGGCCGACAGCTCGACCACGGTGTCCCATACCACCATGCCCGGCTCATGAGTCTTCGTGGATCAAGGTACCACGGTTAATAGGGTTTACAATGGTAAGTTCGGTACCCTAGGTTCAAGCAGTTATGATACATACATGGTGAACAAACATCGGCCAGTCGGGTTACTTGACGGGCTCGACTAGCGCGATCGCATCTCGAACTGAACGACATGAAGTGCGTAAAACACTTCGCGTGGCCTAACCACTGCCGCCAACTCTCAACACGAATCACATTCATCGACGCGTCATTCGTGGCTATGACCAGTCAGCCACGAATTTGTTCGGTTACCGACTGCCTGGACTAAGTCAAGTCCCACACATCTATGGAATCACTATAAAAGGTATTGGAATTGAAATACATCATGTGAGCATGTTAGCACATGTTATGACATTCAACTTAAGCAAATCTTCAAGGCATACTTCCCATGCATATTCAACTTAAGCAAATCCTCAAGCACATACATTCCATGCATGTAGTGAAATCATGCATTTTGTCAACATGTAGAAAATCATTTAGGTCGGCATAATAATTGAAAAATCAATCACAAAGTATCAAATAACATCATTTAATTCAATACATACTAATACAAGCATTTATACAAACACATGCACTACACACTTAGGTCTACATATAGCATGTCGACCCAAAGTATGCAACTAGGCGAATCTCTTCGCCAAACTAATTATGCACGCATTCCTAACTTCCTAATGCGACAACAAACCATGTCAATCACATCAGCAAAATATGAATGCAAACAGTACTTTCTACAAATGACTAAAATGCCCTAAATCTCATATTCTTCGTTAGCTTACGAAAGGGGAAACGGAGAGCATTTTGTACATGTCAAACGGCGATGCCGTCAAGAATCTACTATTAAACGACATTGAAAGCATTGGGAACCGTCAATCCAAGCGTCTAAAATCCTCACCTAGTGTCTTGTAGACTCGGGAATTGAAGCGGAGTGTATATGCTTCGTCTACGGCGAGTAAGGAGCCTAATACATAAGATCCATAAGCTACATCGCCATGGAAACAAGAAAAACTCAAATCACCAACTATTAAGGGTTTTTACTTACCTAGGATTGCGGTGGAATCGCCGGGAAAGCGGTAGAGGAGTGTCGCTTAAGCATGTGCAACACGTAGCACAAGTGGCGGGAAGAACTCTCCCACTCTCTCACAATCTCTCACTCTTTTTTCTCTCTCCCAAGCTAGGGCTTCTCTCAAATTCGGATGGGAGAGAGGAGTGAGGGTTTCAACCCCTTTTATAGCCTAAAACATTCCCAAAATAGGCTTGGGAACAATGTTTACTTGGTGCCTAACCAAATCGGGGCCGTTTCGGTCCAAAAGGGCATTTCTGGAGGTCCCCAGGCCAAGTGCGGTCGGACTTAAGCTCATGCATACTAGATCTAGCATACATCCAGTTTTCAGACCGGTTGGGTTCCCAGATCGCACGTGGCGGCCCAGTTTCAGTTTAACGGTCACCGCATCAAGATCAGGCCTATAAGTCCCGTGATATATAATAGATATTTTTCCTGATCCAAGGGTGTAATTTGGCTGTATTCTGACGGTCAGAATGCTTAATACTGATGCGTCAAATTTGTGTGCCAGATTTGAATTTGAAATTCCAACTATGTCCCTATTCACACTCTCTTCGGTCCGGGCTCAATGAAATAGCCTGTGATCATCGGTTTGACTTGATTTTTGGAATGAGTGTCAAGCCCAGCTAGACGGTCCTAACGGTCTAAGATAGGAGGTATCGGACTTTCGATGCGCGGTCTAGATCCAATACAAAGATTCAAAGTGGTCCAGAGAACAAACCGGCTTAGAGTTTGATCCGAGGCTTTAGAGCATTATAGCACCCTTAGTTCCACTCGCTTCGGGCCTTGTAGAACGTATTTAAAGTGATCAGGGACCATTTCCCAGCTATTCTAACGTTGCACTAGCTAACCTAGTCAAATTTTCCAAAGGAATGAATTCTACGCAAATTCGGGTCGAGTTGGTACTCGAGCCCAAGTATGGATTTTTCACGGGCGTTACAATCTACCCCCCTTAACAAATAATTTCGTCCTCGAAATTTTGTACCTTTTCGTACTCCTCGAGAAGCTGTGGGTAGTTCTTCCTGATCTCGGCTTCTGTCTCCCAAGTAGCCTCCTCCTCAGTATGATGCGTCCATAATACCTTCACAAGGGGAATCACCTTGCTACGCAGTACCTGCTCCTTCCGGTCTAAGATGCGTGTCGGTCGCAGGATATAAGTAACATCCTCTCCTAACTGCACCTGCTCCCATCTGATGATATGAGAAGGATCAGCAACGTACTTCTTCAGCATAGAAACATGAAATACGTTGTGGACGCTCGCGAGGGGCGTGGGTAAAGCCAATCGGTAAGCCACTGCTCCCACACGATCGAGGATCTGAAATGGACCAATGTATCGCGGTGCCAGCTTCCCCTTCTTTCCGAACCGAAGGACTCCCTTCATAGGGGAAACTCGCAAAAACACATGATCCCCGACTGTGAACTCTAGTGGTCTCCGTCTCGTATCGGCGTAGCTCTTCTGTCTGCTCTGCGCTGTCAGAAGCCGACGTCGAATAATATCAATCTTCTCTGACGTCGCCTGCACCAACTCTGGGCCAATCAAGCTGCGCTCACCGACCTCTAACCAGCAATGCGGTGCGCGACAAGGTCGCCCATACAGCGCCTCATAAGGTGCCATGCCGATACTCGCCTGGAAGCTATTGTTGTACGCAAACTCCGCATATGCAAGACAGTCATCCCAACTGTCCTTGAAGTCCAACGCGCAAGCTCGCAACATGTCCTCCAGGATCTGGTTCACTCGCTCTGTCTGTCCGTCCGTCTGTGGGTGGAAGGCAGTACTGAACTTCAACTTCACACCCATAGCCTCCTGAATGCGAGTCCAGAAAATAGAAGTGAACCGCGTGTCTCTGTCCGACACGATCTCCAACGGAACTCCATGCAGACGCACGATCTCTCTAATATACAATCTAGCCAGCTCGTCTGCAGAGTTCGTAACTCTGATCGGTAGGAAGTGCGCCGACTTCGTCAATCGGTCGACGATCACCCAAATAGAATCATGCCCCTTCCTCGTCTTCGGCAACCCAGAAATGAAGTCCATGGAAATGAAATCCCACTTCCACTCTGCAATCGGCATAGGCTGCAAAAGTCCAGGTGGTCGGCGATGCTCTGCCTTCACCTGTTGACAAGTGAGACAACGGGACACGAACTCAGCAATGTGGGTCTTCATACCTTCCCACCAGTACGTCCTCTTCACGTCACGATACATCTTCGTGCTGCCAGGATGCATCGCGAGTCTAGTAGAATGCGCAGCCTCGAGAATCTCTCGTCTCAAGTCAGGGACATCAGGAACGCATAGGCGGCCACGGTAACGTAAACCCCCATCCACGCCAACTCGCCAGTCGGCGTCATCATCATCACTGGCCTGCTCTCGAAGCTCAGTAAGATGCGCGTCGTCCCTCTGCGCCTCGATGACACGGTCATCGATCGGAGATCGCACCTGAACATGTGCGATGAACTCAAATGGCTCCTCTACGGTGAGTTTCTGCTCAAAGTCTCGCAAAAACTCAACCATATCCCACTCGGCAACCATCAGCGGAGCCGCAAACTCTATCGCCTTCTTGCGGCTCAACGCATCAGCCACAAGGTTCGCCTTCCCAGGATGGTAAGAGACTTCAAACTTGAAGTCCTTCAGCGTCTCCATCCATCGCCGCTGCCTCATATTCAAGTCCCGCTGTGTGAATATGTACTTGAGGCTCTTGTGGTCGCAAAAGAGCTCGAACTCCTCTCCATAGAGGTAATGTCTCCAGAGTCTCAGTGCAAATATCACGGCTGCCAACTCCAGGTCGTGTGTAGGGTAATTCTCCTCGTGCTTCCTTAATTGTCTCGAGGCATACGAAATTACCCTGTCCCTCTGCATAAGGACACAACCTAAACCAACGCTAGACGCGTCAGTGTATATAGTGTATTTAACCCCTTGCTCTGGCAATACTAGCACAGGGGCGGACGTAAGTCTGTCCTTCAGCTCCTGAAAAGCTGACTCCGCCTTATCATTCCAGGCGAACTTCACGTCCTTCCGTGTCAACTGAGATAAGGGTCTCGCGATCTTCGAGAAATCCTGAATGAAGCGCCGATAGTAGCCAGCGAGACCCAAGAAACTCCTCACCTCAGTGACAGAACCAGGCTGCTCCCAGTCCTGCACCGCAGCTACCTTAGACAGGTCAACTGCCATGCCATCCTTGGACACCACGTGTCCCAGAAACTTCACCTCCTGCTTCCAGAAGTCGCACTTCTTATACTGTGCGAACAACTGATGCTGTCTGAGCGTATCAAGGACCAAACGCAAGTGCTCCTCATGCTCCTCTCGACTCCTAGAGTATACCAAAATGTCGTCGATGAAGACAACGACGAATCGATAGAGGAAAGGCCGTAGTACCCGGTTCATCAGATCCATGAACACGGCCGGTGCGTTCGTGAGACCGAACGACATCACAAGGAACTCGTAATGACCAAAACTGGTCCTGAACGCTGTCTTCTGCACGTCCTCATCTCTGACGCGCAGCTGATGATATCCTGACTGAAGATCAATCTTCGAGAAGTACTGCGCTCCTCTCAACTGATCAAACAAGTCATCGATCCTGGGCAAAGGGTACTTGTTCTTCACTGTGAGTTGGTTCAACCTGCGATAATCAATACACAATCGCAGCGAACCATCCTTCTTCTTCACGAACAAGACCGGTGCTCCCCAAGGAGATACGCTAGGCCGTATAAGGCCAAGCTCTAGTAGACCATCAATCTGTGTCCTCAACTCCTCCATCTCACATGGTGCCATGCGATACGTCGGCAGTGAGACGGGTGTAGAACCAGGAATCAGATCGATAGTGAAATCGATCTCACGTCGGGGCGGCAAACCAGGGATCTTCCTGAACAGATCCCCGAACTCAGAAACAACCGGCGTCTGCTCAAGTACCTGGGCACCAGCGTCGTGCAACAGGGTGGCGTAGCTAAGAATGCGGAATGGAAGATTTACCCGCACTGAAAATGTGAAAGGCGTGCCCTCAGGCTCGTACACCGTCACCACACGAGCCTCGCAGTCAATCTCGGCTCTCGCTGCAGTCAACCAGTCCATGCCAAGAATGACGTCGAGATATACGAGCGAGGGATCGACGACCAAATCAAGAGTCATCGTCCTGCCTCCCAGATCAAGTAAACAACCCTCACACATCTGGGTGACATCCGAATAATCTCCATGAGCTGCAAGGACTCGCACGCTATCCATAGTAATAGTCTGCAACCCAAGACGTCTGACTACGGCACGCGATATCAAAGAAATCGTGGAACCAGTGTCCACCATGACAAGAACGGGAGTACCTCCGATATGGCCCGTGACCTCGAAGGCTGAATGCTGGAAAGTCGGCGTCGTAGCTGCCTCAGCGGTCAGTGCATGAACTCGAGCCTGCTGTGGCCGGTTCGGCCGCTGTGTCAAGGGCCGTGGGGGCTGTCGAATCTGCGATACTGTGGGTCTGAAAGAGGACTGCGCAGGAGCTGACCGTATAGGCGGTGCTGATATCGCCTGTGGACGTACACGATCAATCTTCTGCGGCGGCGAGAACCCACTGTCCCGCATCCTCGCAAAGCAACTCGGCGCTAGGTGGCCCGTCCTCCCACAGTATGTGCATGATAGATCAGGGCGCCGAAACGGTCCTACTGGCGCCGTGGTCCTGGTAGGAGGATCAATGCGAGGCCTCTTGCCCGCGAAGGGCCTATCTGGCAACTCCGGTCGCGGCCTAGGAGTAGTCGGGCCTCGTGATCGCGCAAGTCGATCCACGTCCTGCTCTGCCCGCATGGACATGTGAACCAACTCCGCATAGGAGGAGAAACTGATGCAGCACATCTTCGACCGAATATCCGGTCGCAAGCCCTCCAAAAAGCGCCGTATGCGCATCTGCTCATCAGCTAAAATCGTCGGGACGTACCTGCCCAACTCTGTGAACCGATGCTCATACTCGGTGACCGTCATCGCTGCCTGCCTGAGACGGAGAAACTCATTCTCCCTCTCGTGTCTGTAGGTCTGAGGATAATACTTCTCATGGAAGCGAAACTCGAATGCTGCCCATGTCCATACGAAGTCTGCGGTAACAGTCCGCAATACACTATCCCACCACATACTGGCCTCTCTCTCAAACTGGAAGGTAGCCAGCTCTACCTGCTCTGCCTCAGTACAGTGCAACATGCGCAGAATCTTCGACACTCGGTCGAGCCAAAACTCTGCCTCCTCGGGTCTGTGAGAACCCGTGAAGGTAGGAGGCCGCAAGCGCTGAAATCGCTCCAGAAGGCCTCGTGTGTCGGCAGGGTTCCCCGCAGGGAAAGCAGGCTGCGCAGGAAGTGCTATGCCCTCATCCTGGGCGTAAGCATAGGCATCCTCAGCTGGATGCGCAGGTGGTGCAGGCGGAGTAGATGCAGTCGCACCCCCACCCTGGGCTAAAGTCCCAACTATGGTGGTCAGAAGCTGCTGCTGCTGTAGCATCATAGCCATCATCTGCTCGAATCTATCAGGTGGTGGAGCAGGCTGTGGCGGATGAGGTGCGGAAGTAGATGCGCGCTGTGGCTCTCTAACTGATGGTGTAAATGGCGGTGGTCCATCTGTAGGACCAGTAGCAGGCTGAGACGATCGAACAGTCTCAGGAATCGGGCCCACAGCAGGGTCCGGACGAGTGCCAGACTGAGAAGGAGCCTGATCCATCTGCTCTAACAATGAAAGCCGAACCGCGCTCCTCGTAGTCTTAGGTGGCATTCCCTATATTCAAAATAGGGCGCAACCTTGTCAGTCTCAATTGCACAAATACACCACAATCATTCACTAAAGAGTCAAGGCATTCCATGCACTTCAATTAATCAAAATTGTCACAATACAAGGGATATATCCTTACAAGCATCATGACTAGAATGACATGGAAATTAAGACAGTTAAGCAACAGCGACAAAAGCAAAGCACTAGCCCTAATAGGCTTTACACACATGAAACAGAAAATAGCTAACTACTCATAACAACATCAAAGATCGCGTTGCTAGTCGGAGTCTGGCGACGGAGGAGGAGCACCCTTATCCTGTAAGCAACACAGGATTGCCTTCAAGGTGCGAGTCACCTTGCCAAATTTCTTCTTCGTAACGGCCTTGGCATCAGCGACCTCTGCTCGAAGTTCTTGGACTTCCCTTCGCAAAGCGGTCTGACTCTCCTCCATCCGAGCAATGCGATCGTCAATAGTAGTCTGCGCAGAAGGAGGAGGACTCTCATCAGTATCCTGAGCCTCCTCTTCTGCTTCTTCCTGAGTCTCTTCCTGAACTTCTGCACTAGGTTCTCCTTCGCTTTGATCTTCCTCTTCATCAAAGTCGTCCCCACTATCCCTTTCAAGTTGATTTTCACGATATTGCGACCCAATCTTCATCTTAACCATCGTCGACTCATCGATGGTGTGAATCGATACCGGCAACTCGGGTCCAAGTCTATAGGCAAACTCAAGCGCAATTCTGCAAATGAGTCGGCCAAAGGGAAGGGATTCGGATGTTCTTCTCGACCTGGCTATGAGAACTATCTGCCGTAAGATGAAAGTGGCCATACATACGTTCTCTCCCTGGGCCACCAGAAATAAGAAATCGACCATAAGACGTGTACATTCAATGCGGTTCGTTGACCTAGGATAAACATTGAACGTGCAGATGTGATGCAGCAGACGCAAATCCTCAGACATGTACGTCGCCTTGAGGCTATTATTAGGCTGCCATGGAACCAACTTACCGCACAGAAACCTGGTGCGGCGATCTCGTTCACGTCTAGTCCTCAAATTTTTCTCACTTGGATGTACATCACCTAGAGGCACGTTGAGAAGTCGCGCAACCAACTGGACGTCGATCGTAGCCATCCGATCTCTACCAAAAGGGATTTTAAACTGCAAGGGCTCCAAGGTAGGACTCTGGATGCTAGCATAGAAGGCACGAACAGTGCTCACATTAGCACGAGCACGAGCTTCAAAGATCGGTCCCCAGTGCGCAGCTTCAATGCGTTCGAACAACAGATATTCGCCGAACAATCGCCCATCTACGTCCGCCTCAAATAACACTCTACGATCAGTGTATTCACCATGAGGCATCTCTGATAGGATGGTTCGTCCAAGGTGTGCATGGGGATCCAAATCCCGCTTCGTACGGCACTCCAGGACTGCAGCTGGACCTGCGGCGGCGCTTGAACTTGCGGCACCACCCCGCGGTCTTCTCAATCGAGCAGGGCGGCTCGGCCCAGCCTCGTCTGTTGCAGTTTTCCTCTTACCCATCAAAGACAGGATGGATGAGAGTGACAAAAGACCCAAAATAGCTTCCACGAAAGCCATGGAAAACGCCGAAAATGCGGAGAAATGGCTGCCCAATCTGACAAAAGGAAATCTAGGCGTCGTAGAGGGATGCTTCAAGCTTCCCAAGGCTGTAGTTTCAGGGAAAAATAAGAACAAAAAGATGGAATGGAGCTGCTCACGATTTCGACACTATTTGGGGGATTTTGGAGCTCCAAATGGGAAAATCTTCAAGGAAAGGGGCTGCCAACACCCAATAATCAATGGGTGGTGGTCGGTTTTGGCCAAGGAAGGGATTAGGATGGGTTTGGGTCGCCGGGATTTGGAATGGAGCGCTGAAACTCAAATCTAGGGCATGCAAGGGGGCTGTTTGTGAAGGAGAGGGGTGTTTTAGGGGTTTTCGTGGGATGGGAGGTAGCTAGGGGTGTTGGGGGGTGTATTTAAGTGGGTGCGCCCAAAGGGCAGCACCGTCCGAGGTGGCCGGCCGGCGATGCATCGCCCGGCCGGCGATGGCATCGCCGGCCAACCTCCAGGTTGGCCAGCGGGACCCCATGGGTCTGGTCCCCCATGGTCCCAGGGTCCCAAAAAGTCTAGTCCCACCCCTTAGTTCATAGTATTTTGGTCCCTATGGGCCCAAACATGTTTTTGGGGCTTTCCGGGTCCACATCGCAATCCCGAATACCAAACCATATGATGCAGCATATGAATTTGGGGTAGAAGGATCCAGTACATCTTTCTAGCTCCTTAGTTGCTAAAGAAAGTGAAGTTAGAATGGCCTTATGGCCATTTTTCATGAAATTTTACTATTCACTGTAAAATTTGGTGAATGTACTAATTTGTGTTATTTTCACATTAGGTTTGATGCCTAACATGAAATGGATAAGAAAGAACTGAAGGTTGAAGTGTTTAGAGAAGGAATTTTGAAGATTTTTGGTGAAACGGGGTTTTTAAGCCCTGGCGATTGATTACTAGAGTCGTGGTCATTCCACGGCCCATGGATTCACTTTTACGGTTTAAAACCGCTCATAGGACGTCTCCACCCGACTTCCTACAGCTTAGAAGTGATTCGGGTCGCTTTACGCGACCCGAGATGCGTTACAGACTCGATCTTGCGATCGATCCTTATAGACTTCGCCTATCAGCGAATCTGTGATCCTAGAAGTGTTTCTAGACCCTTCTCGCACCCACCTAAGTCAAAGGAAGCGACAGCGTACGTCGCAAGACCATAACCCAGGCCCAGTATACTCTCATTCATGCTCTGATACCAACTTGTAACACCCTGAAAATCGGGGGTCGTGTATAAACTCAACTCCCGAGTTCCAGACCGTCACTTATGCAACAAAAATGGTTATGATTCAATGTTGTCTGATTTAAAGCATTCACATGAGTAAAAGTATACCAAAACTGCAATTCATACTTCAGATCCAGTGATAAAAGCAAGCGGAAGACTAAACAAGATATATATCACTGTATGGAAAAACAAAGTAATCTCAACTGTCTCCAAAGTATGACTACATCTCTGAGTCTCATATACATGTACATAACAAAAGAATAATGTTCAAAAAGAAAAGTCCCACTGATGTCCCCTCGATCCAGGTCACCTACGGGAAGCCGTCATGATACTGCATATACGAGAACTCATCCTGGTCCTCGTCATCATCTAGCTCCACCTCCTGGATCTCATCGTCACCTGCAACTACAACAGGGTCTGGTGGGTGTTGCAAACACCATCCCGTAACGTGGGAATGAGTGATCAACTCAGTGGAATCATAGAGCAAAGATTAGCATGTTCACAATTCAGTCACGCGATAATAGTAAAGCAGTAAATCAGACAAGTCCTAATACTGTTGTTAATGCAAGATGATATGACGTGATGTATGCCCTCACCGACGATCACCCTCATACGGCAACATCTTACGACCGCGGCATGCCACACTCCCTAGAGTGCTCCACATCTTCCAGGCACATGCAATGCTATGGTGATATGATTACCAAGTTATTATTAGTCCATTCAAACAGCAGGATTGGGAAACTAAGGTACCTCCCTTGTATCGATCCCAACACGGATCCTGTCTAGGGTCGTCACTCCTAGTAATCTCATACGATGTACATTTCGTAGGTCGCTGCAAGGGCTGCCAGGGCTGTTGCTCGCACTCGTTGCACCGCTCCCCCATCACCTTATCAATACAGGCCTACTGTACTCTACTGCACGGAAGGGTCGTCGCCTCCCGTGAACTCAGAATACGCTCGCGGTCACTACAAAGGGCTCGTCGCCTGATCAGTGTAGGCCGACAGCTAGAATATAGTGTCCCATACCACCATAATCTGCTCACGAGTCAAGGTGCTCATTGGTCACTACGGGGAGGTTTGTGGCCCCAGCGTAGGCCGACAGCTCGACCACGGTGTCCCATACCACCATGCCCGGCTCATGAGTCTTCGTGGATCAAGGTACCACGGTTAATAGGGTTTACAATGGTAAGTTCGGTACCCTAGGTTCAAGCAGTTATGATACATACATGGTGAACAAACATCGGCCAGTCGGGTTACTTGACGGGCTCGACTAGCGCGATCGCATCTCGAACTGAACGACATGAAGTGCGTAAAACACTTCGCGTGGCCTAACCACTGCCGCCAACTCTCAACACGAATCACATTCATCGACGCGTCATTCGTGGCTATGACCAGTCAGCCACGAATTTGTTCGGTTACCGACTGCCTGGACTAAGTCAAGTCCCACACATCTATGGAATCACTATAAAAGGTATTGGAATTGAAATACATCATGTGAGCATGTTAGCACATGTTATGACATTCAACTTAAGCAAATCTTCAAGGCATACTTCCCATGCATATTCAACTTAAGCAAATCCTCAAGCACATACATTCCATGCATGTAGTGAAATCATGCATTTTGTCAACATGTAGAAAATCATTTAGGTCGGCATAATAATTGAAAAATCAATCACAAAGTATCAAATAACATCATTTAATTCAATACATACTAATACAAGCATTTATACAAACACATGCACTACACACTTAGGTCTACATATAGCATGTCGACCCAAAGTATGCAACTAGGCGAATCTCTTCGCCAAACTAATTATGCACGCATTCCTAACTTCCTAATGCGACAACAAACCATGTCAATCACATCAGCAAAATATGAATGCAAACAGTACTTTCTACAAATGACTAAAATGCCCTAAATCTCATATTCTTCGTTAGCTTACGAAAGGGGAAACGGAGAGCATTTTGTACATGTCAAACGGCGATGCCGTCAAGAATCTACTATTAAACGACATTGAAAGCATTGGGAACCGTCAATCCAAGCGTCTAAAATCCTCACCTAGTGTCTTGTAGACTCGGGAATTGAAGCGGAGTGTATATGCTTCGTCTACGGCGAGTAAGGAGCCTAATACATAAGATCCATAAGCTACATCGCCATGGAAACAAGAAAAACTCAAATCACCAACTATTAAGGGTTTTTACTTACCTAGGATTGCGGTGGAATCGCCGGGAAAGCGGTAGAGGAGTGTCGCTTAAGCATGTGCAACACGTAGCACAAGTGGCGGGAAGAACTCTCCCACTCTCTCACAATCTCTCACTCTTTTTTCTCTCTCCCAAGCTAGGGCTTCTCTCAAATTCGGATGGGAGAGAGGAGTGAGGGTTTCAACCCCTTTTATAGCCTAAAACATTCCCAAAATAGGCTTGGGAACAATGTTTACTTGGTGCCTAACCAAATCGGGGCCGTTTCGGTCCAAAAGGGCATTTCTGGAGGTCCCCAGGCCAAGTGCGGTCGGACTTAAGCTCATGCATACTAGATCTAGCATACATCCAGTTTTCAGACCGGTTGGGTTCCCAGATCGCACGTGGCGGCCCAGTTTCAGTTTAACGGTCACCGCATCAAGATCAGGCCTATAAGTCCCGTGATATATAATAGATATTTTTCCTGATCCAAGGGTGTAATTTGGCTGTATTCTGACGGTCAGAATGCTTAATACTGATGCGTCAAATTTGTGTGCCAGATTTGAATTTGAAATTCCAACTATGTCCCTATTCACACTCTCTTCGGTCCGGGCTCAATGAAATAGCCTGTGATCATCGGTTTGACTTGATTTTTGGAATGAGTGTCAAGCCCAGCTAGACGGTCCTAACGGTCTAAGATAGGAGGTATCGGACTTTCGATGCGCGGTCTAGATCCAATACAAAGATTCAAAGTGGTCCAGAGAACAAACCGGCTTAGAGTTTGATCCGAGGCTTTAGAGCATTATAGCACCCTTAGTTCCACTCGCTTCGGGCCTTGTAGAACGTATTTAAAGTGATCAGGGACCATTTCCCAGCTATTCTAACGTTGCACTAGCTAACCTAGTCAAATTTTCCAAAGGAATGAATTCTACGCAAATTCGGGTCGAGTTGGTACTCGAGCCCAAGTATGGATTTTTCACGGGCGTTACAAAAACATACGTAATTACATATATCCTCAAGTTGTTTACGAGTACAAACACCAGTGAGAGGGTTTTCAAGAATTTGTATGGTTGGATGATCTTTAACAGTCCTCAAATCAAAATTAGTCTGATTAGATGAAGTATCAGGTTTATCAATTATGAGAACTTTATCATTATCTGAACTTGAGACTGGTGTGTTTAAGTGATCATCAATGACCACATTGATGGACTCTTGAATTACACCGGTCCTTTTGTTCAGAACACTATAAGCTAGACTGTTTAAGGAGTATCCAAGAAAGATCGCTTCATCACTCTTCGTATCAAACTTTCCTAGATTTTTATGATCTCGTAAAATATAGCACTTGCTGCTAAAAACTCAAAAGTATTTAACAGTAGACTTTCTATCGAACCACATTTTGTAAGCCATTTTAATATTACCTTTACTAGTGTAAACCCGATTTATTATATAACAAGCTGTATTGACTTCTTTAGCCCAAAGATTCTTAGAGAGCTTCATGTTATTCAACATGACATTAGCCATTTCTTGAAGCACTCTATTTTTTCTTCCAATTATACTATTTTGTTGCGGAGTTTTGGGCGTTGAGAATTCATGTAATATTCCCTAGTTGCTATAGAACTTCTCAAAACTGCTATTCTCAAATTCAGATCCATGATCACTATGAATCTTACTTATTTGAGAACCTTTTTCAGTTTGAATCCTTTTGAGAACTTTTCTTACTTCTTTAATGATTTCTGATTTATCCCTTAGGAAGACTACCCATGTATATCTGGTAAAATCATCTACAATTATCAAGATATATCTTTTACCACCTCGAATTTCCATCGTAGTAGGTCCTACAAGATCCATACGGAGAAGCTTGAGTGGTCTTAAAGTGGCATTGGAATTCACATTTTTATGTGATTTCTTTGTTTGTTTGCCAATCTGGCATTCGCCACATATTTTATCAATTTTTTGAAGTTTGGGTAGACCTCTTTTTAGTTCTTGTTTGCTCAACCTATATGGGTTTCGGTAGTGTACATGTCCAAGACATTTTGTGCCACAAATTAGTCTCGTCTGTATGGACCATGTAACATGATTGAATAGGTGAGTTGGATTCACTAACAATATAGCATTTTTCAGATATTCTACGTCCAGTTAGTATTACTAACCCTTATTATTTAGAATCTCACAGCTTTGATTAGAGAATCTTACACTATGGTTATTATCGCATATTTGAGATATGCTTAGCAGATTATGTTTTAGTCCTTCAGCATATAAAATATTTTTAAACAAAGGAAGGTTATAAAGTTGAACCGTACCTTGGCCCATAATCTTGCAGTTGCTACCATCACTAAATGTGACTGAACCATTAGTCATGTCTTTGAGATCGGTGAATAAACCTTTATCACCAGTCATATGCCCTGAGCATCCACTATCTAAGTACCACTTAAAATGGCTTGTAGCTTTGAAAGCTATGTGGATAACCAGGAAAGTGACCTTTGGAACCCATTTCATAACCGTTTTTGGTTTAGGTGGATAGTTGGACTTCTCTTGTTTGTAAGAATTATAAGTATGACCTATTGAGTTAGACTTTAGAAGATCCTTAAGCAAATCAACTATCTTTTCAGCCAAAGGATTTTGGTTATGCTTCTTATAGTTGAAATAATTGCCTTTAGGTTTTTAAAAAGAGTTAAAATCTTTAGAAAATATTTGTTCTTTCTCTTTTGAGTTTAAGATCTATCCTTTTAAGAATTTGGGAGGAGTATTCTTCGGTTTAGGTGGAACATTCTTATCATAGCCCAAACCGGATCGATCACCACATTTTCTTGATCCAGATAAGAGTTTTTCTAATTTAGAATCACCTTGGGTGTATTTTCAAGTTTCCTTTAAACTCAAGAGACAAGAAACTTCATTTTTTAATTGATTATTTTCAGATTTAAGATTTTCAAACTAGGAAGTTTTAAAATTCAAATCGCATTTTATCTTTTCAAAACAGTCTGAAATATAGGACTTTTCTAAAACAAGAGATTCATATGATTCTTTGAGTTTAGAAAATTTCTCTTTTTGAAGTTTCAGTTTCACAGCAATTTTACAACTTTCCTTGTATAGGGCATTATAAGCATCTTGAAAATCATCTTCATTTTCACATTCACTATTCAGATTTCTTTCACTAATTGAATTGTCATTATCTGAAAAAGTGTATTTGGCTAGAGTCATAAGGGCTTTAACTTCATTCCCTGACTCGGTTTCAGAATCCTATGATTCAAAAGAATCAGAGGATTCATCCCAAGTAGCCATCATGCTTTTCTTTTTTAACTTGCCCTTATTAGGACATTTAGTAGCCAAATGCCCATACTCATGGCAGTTGTAACATTGACTATCTTTCCATGATTTTCTTGATTTTGGTTTAGATTTCTTTTTATTGTTTGCTTTTTGAAGATCAACCCTCTTTTTACTTTTAAAAATCTTATAAAACTTTTTCGCCAAAAGGGCCATATCATCTTCAGAGTTTTCTAAATTAGAGTTTAAATCATTTTCTTGAAAACCATTTTTAGATGTTTTTAAGGTAATAGATTTTCCTTTTGGACCTTTAAAGGTTAACTCATAAGTCTGTAATGAGCCAACTAATTCCTCAACCCTCATATTGTCCATATCACGAAGTTCCTAGATTGCGGTTACTTTTGAATTGAACCATTCAGGAAGTGAACGTAGTATTTTAGCACATATTTTACTTTCAGTGATTTTATCGCCTAGACCCCACATAGAGTTTACAATGTCATTCAATCTGGTATAGAAGTCCATGAACATTTCATTTTCTTCCATACGTATTTCCTCAAATTTAGTTGTGAGGATTTGTATCTTAGATTTCTTGACAATTAAAGTACCCTCGTGTGTCATTTCCATTATATCCCATGCTTACTTTGCAGAATCATAGGTTATAATCTTTTGAATTCATCCAGTGATAGTGCATAAATAATTGCATTTAGTGCTTTAGCATTTACACTATTCTCACTTTTTCGAAGTGTGGTCCATGAGAAATAAGGTGTTATTCTCATTGATTTTTATCCATCAATCTCAGTTACTTCAGTGGTAGGAGGGGTCCATTCATTCACTGTGGCTAGTTACACACTTTCATCCATGAATTTGAGAAAGATCCTCATCCTGACTTTCCAATAGGCATAATTGGTGTCATCGAAAGGTGGAGGCCTAGTGACTGAAAGGCTATCAAAATTTGAAATCTTATATATATATAACTTAAATCGTTAGCTCAGGAAATAAATCCAAGAATAAAGAATTAAAAACAAGCTATTAAGCTCTGATACCACTTAAAATGGCCTAACTATATGTCCTAGAGGGGGGGAGGGTGAATAGGACTATGCCAAATTTAAGATAATTACAGCGGAATTAAATAAAAAGAGAGATAGCTAAATAAATAAATTCAATACATAATGTTGAAATAAAGGCACCCTCAAAATTCAAGTCTTGAGAGGTTGATACAAATGTTGTTCTAAGGACAACCTTACACCAAAAACCAAAGGTTTATGGTAGGACAACCTTATTTCTTGAAAGGTCACTGTATTAAGAACTCAAACTGAAGAGGAATAAATAAAAGAGTGAATAAATTCAAACTGAACTGAAATATACAATCTCAAATATTGATTGTTTAAAGGACAACCATACACCATAAGAATGGCAGGGCAACCTTACTAGAACAAATAAAGAAACTGAATCTCAAAGCAATAAAGGAATAGCAAAAAGTAAATTCTAAACTATTACATCTTCACCACAATGCTTGAAAGAAAATGATTACAACATTCACATCCACATATACATCCCACAAATGAATAATCAAACATAGAAAGATAAATCACACAACCACAAAACATAAGGGATTATAGTGGTTCACCTTGTGTACACCAACTGTTAATAAACAGCTACTCCACTCCTAATATCCTCACACAGTGGATATTAGCATTCACTATTAAAATAGGTTTTTCAGGTTCACCCAAAACCTTCACAATTATGTCTTTCTCCATGGGCTTACACAATTAAAAAAAAAAAAAAACCACTTCTGAGTTTTCCTGGCTCTCCTCAAATAACCAATACAATGAGATTTTTCTGGCAAATCTCAAAAGTAAACCAAAAGAAAGTAAATTACTGAAACGTAAAATACCTGAATATCTCCTTCGATGTAGCAGCCCAGAAGAACCAAATCAGAATAGAGGTTTGAATGTCCAAGTTCAATGTCCAATACTCACTTTACAATGGTTCTAAGTTCTAATAGATTTTAAATTAAATCAAATGGCCTATCTTTAATTGATTTTGATTCCAGAAAAAGGATAATCAAGATTCCTCTTTTCAGATTAGATTGGAATATAAGAAACAAAATCAATTAACAAAGCTAAAGAATAAGAATATTAAATAAGCACACTTAGCTTAAATGGAACACAGTCTTATCTCTCAAAAGTTCGAATTAAATTAGCATGAATTATGTTTTTTATTCTGAGATTCGTGCTCTATTTATAGGTGAGAAAATCACATCTTCGACTGATCCACACAGATCTACGACTAGTCATAGAACCAACAAATATTTGAAATTTCGAGCATAATATGATAAGGTAGTTTCATGACTGGTCGTAGGTCATCTATGACTGGTCGTATGTCTCCCACGACTGGTCGAAGGTCTCCCATGACTAGTCAAAGGAAGCCGAATTTCATTATGTACTTTGAGTCGTAGGGCCACGACTGATCGAAGAAGCAGTCGACACTATTCATACGACTAGTCGAACAGACTCCAGGACTAGTCGAAGCCTAACAAAAAAATTTTTGACTTTGCAACAAAGTTACGGCTGATCCAAGAAAGTCTTAGACAGGTCGAAGCAGTGCTAGGACTAGTCAAGAGAGACCCAGGACTAGTCTTAGAACAGAATAAACTCACTTATATAAAACATATGAGTTATGTATCCAAAATGAACTACTCTAAAGGTCAACCTATGGTCAGTCATACCTCAATAGTGAAGTAACGACATTAAAACTTGAAGGCGAATGACCTTTGAGAATAATGAAGCCTGAGATCTTGATGTAGCTTGGACTTGAATGCTTTTTAAGATCTTAAACTTGAAAGCTTCTTGTATTAAGTCGTGCATACTTGCATTCTCGAGACTTGACTTATGAGCAGTACTTGTCTATCGAAGATGATGTTGTGAGGCTTGTGACTCGGCATATCTTGAGTAGGCATATGCAAGCTTCATAACAAGATACAAACAACGTCTTTGGCACCACAAATTTGATAACAACAAGGGGCTAGCAACTATAGCACTTACAAGAAGGATGGGTGATTGTCTATGCCTCGAGGCAGTTGAGGAAACACGAGGAGAACTACCCTACACATGACCTTGAGTTAGCAGCCGTCATCTTTGCACTGAAGCTCTGGAGACATTACCTCTACGGAGAGAAGTTCGATCCCTTTTGCGACCATAAGAGCCTTCACTACATATTCACTCAGAGAGCTTTGAATATGAGACAGCAGCGATGGATGAAAACCTTGAAGGACTTCAAGTTCAAGGTCTCCTACCATCCTGGCAAGGCCAACCTTATATCAAACGCGTTGAGCCGTAAGAAGGCGATAACATTTGTAGCACTGCTGATAATTGAGGAGTGGAATATGGTAGAGTTTGTGCGTGGTTTTGAGCAGAAGCTCACAGTGGAGGAACCATTTGAGTGTCGCACACGTTCGTGTGTGGCCACTTATTGATGATAGGATCATCGCGTCTTAGAAAGATGTTGAGTGATTGGTTGAGATGAGAGAGCAGGTGAGCGATAGTGAAGACTCGGAATAGAGAGTTGGTATGAATGAAGGCTTATGTTACCATGACTGCCTATGCATCCCAAACCTCCTAGACTTGTGGGAGGAAGTTCTCAAGGCTGTTCACAATTCAAAGCTGGTAATGCATCCTAGCAATACGAAGATGTACCGAGACATGAAGCACTCGTACTGGTGGGACAAAATGAAGGCCCACATAGCAGAGTATATGTCCCGTTATCTCACGTGCCAGCAGGTTAAGGCAGAGCATCACCGACCTCCTGGACTACTTCAGCCCATACCTATAGTTGAGTGGAAATGGGATTTTATTTCTATGGATTTCATCTCAGGGCTGCCAAAGATGAGAAAAGGACATGACTCCATTTGGGTGATCGTGGACTGGTTGACGAAATCGGCTCATTTTCTCCCTATCAAAGTTTTGAATTCTGCAGACGAGTTGGCCAGATTGTACATCAAGGAGATTATACGTCTGCATGGAGTTCCCCTGGAGATCGTGTCGCAACGAGACACGCGATTCATATCTATCTTCTAGACTCGTATCCAGGAAGCGATGGGTGTGAAACTGAAGTTCAGTACCACGTTCCACCCACAGATTGACGGGCGGACGGAACGGGTAAATCAGGTGTTGGAAGATATGCTGCGAGCTTGTGTGCTGGATTTCAAGGACAGTTGGGACGACTGTCTTCCTTATGTAAAATTCATGTATAACAACAGTTTTCAGGTGAGTATTGGTATGGCTCCCTATGAGGCCTTGTATGGGCATCCTTGTTGAGCGCCACATTACTGGGCAAATTTTGGTGAGAAGAGTTTGATTGGCCCAGAGTTAGTTCATGTGATTACAGAGAAGATCGACATTATCAGGTATCGACTTCTGACAGCACAGAGTAGACAGAAGAGCTACGTCAATACGAAGTGGCGACCACTAGAGTTCGAGGTCGGAGACCATGTATTCCTTAGGGTTTCCCCCAAAAAGGGAGTCCTTCGGTTTAGCAAGAAGGGGAAACTCATGTCGAGATTTATTGGCCTATTCTAGATACTGGATCGAGTGGGGGTGGTAGCGTACTTCCTAGCTTTACCCACACCACTCGTAGACGTGCACAATGTATTTCATGTGTATATGCTAAAGAAATACGTTCCTGATCCTTTACACATTATCAGATGGGAGCAGGTGCAGTTGAGCGAGGATGCTACATATGTACTGCGTCCGACGTGTATTCTGGATAAGAAGGAACAAGTGTTGCGCAGTAAGGTGATTCCACTTGTGAAGGTACTATGGACGCATCATATTGAGGAGGAGGCTACTTGAGAAACAGAAGCCAAGGTCCAAAAGAACTACCCTCAGATTCTCGAGGAGTATAAAAAATGTACTAATTTCGAGGATGAAATTTTTCTTTAAAGGGGGTAGATTATAACGTCCAGAAAAAATCCGTACAAAGACACGAGTACCACTTCAGGCAGAAATCGCTAAGGACCAAATCCTTTATAAATTAGTCATGAATTAACTAAGTGCTAAACTACATTATCTATGAATTTAGCATTAATCACTTTAAACATGAACTGCAAGACCCAAAACTAGCAGAATCATTGATGCTACATTACCTTGAAACTTAGGATCCATCTCAAAACCCAGTTGCTCTCGGAAGCATCATGAAACTCCATATCAGACCTGAACCATGCGTCGAAAGTCCAATTACCCCGAAACTATATGATTATGATCGCCTTACTAGACTTGACAACCACCTCGGAAATCAAGTCTAAATGATATCCCGAAACGCACAACTTGAGCCCAGAGCAAAGTGTGTATTAAACGCGAATATCTTTCAGAAATAAACTGAAACTTAAGTGAATTGAGTCGTTCGTTTGCAGGCCGAATTTAAGGATTCAAACTGTCAGAATCTGACCTAATTACACCCTCGGATCAAGGAAAATGTCCAACACAAGTCAGGGTATTTAAGACCCTGATCGAGTATCGGTGACCATCAAACTAAAACTGCTCACCCGTGGTTGATCTGTAAACCCGATCAAACCAAAACCTTAGCCTGACCTAGATCTGATGTCAAGGATCTTAAGTCTGACCGCATGTAAAAAGGGGGCCTCCAGAACAGCTCCATTGGATCGAAACAACCAACTATTGGCTATAACCTAAGTATACCATGGCCCTAGGGCCATTCCCATCAGTTCCTTAAACCCTCTCTCTTCCATTCCATATGAATTTACAAAACCCTAGAGAGAGAAGAGAGAAGAAAGAGAAGGAAAGAGAGAGAAAGTGTGAGAGAGAGTTGGAGTTGTTCCAGGGATTCGATCCTTGCCACTCCACGTGCTTAACTACCACGTCTGTATCACGATTCTAACTCCATACTTGGGTAAGAAATCCTAACCCTAATCTATTTTATAGATTCAAATAGAATAGAAGGTACGATAGTTAACCTATTTCATGTTATAGGTTTTCGTTGTGCTATAGACGAGGACTTAGCATTTAAACTGAGTTCGTTACGAGTCTACCGACAACAGGTGCGGATTATAAATGTTTAGGTTATGGTTTTCAAGGTTTTCAATGCCAGAAATGATTTATGACTGGCTTGATTACTATCACATGTGCTTAGTTACGAGGGTTTCTGTGTATTATTCATATATATAAACTATGTTGATTTATAATGCATTCCATGTGTTTGTTGAAATGTGTAAATGAGTATGGAATCGTGATTTTATGCTTGCCATGTTTATTGAATGAGAATTCATGATTGTTATATGTATGGTGAACCCTTGTAAAGGGATTTTCTATAATACCTATAATAACTACCTTACTGCATGTATATGATATGTGTAGCTTAAGTGTTTGATAAAATATCTAAATGTGAAAATGCTTGTTTAAATGCATGTAATGAGGGTGTTGAGATACGATTCTCAATTCCCTTAACTATAGTTGTAGAATCCTTTATATAACCTATCTTACTACTATGTGTTGTATGGGTGGAATGCCTATGTATAATAATATGGGTAGTGTGTGTTTGTTAAATTACTCAAGTAAGATTTATATTTGATTTCAGTTATCACATGTTGTTTTGGATTACTATATGTGAATGCTATTGTTTGACAAGTGATTGGGGCTAAGATGTAGTCCAGGCAATCGGTAAATGTCTGTGAACGGTGGTTGAACTGCGTAACCACAATAGACACGCCCGATGAATCCGAGTCGTACGCTATTTGTCGGCAGTGGCTAAGCCACGCGGAGTGCTTACGTGCTCCATGTCGATTGACACTACGTATGCTCATACTAATCGAGCTTGTCAAGCAACCCGATTGACCCGATGTATGTCCACCATATATGGACGCTACTATTTGAATCTAAGGTACCATCTTACTAGTACAAAACCCGTTTAACCTTGGTACCTCAATCCACTAAGACTCATGAGCTGGGCATGGTGGTATGGGACACCGTGGTTGTGCTGTCAGCCTACGTTGGGGTGACGAGTCTCCCCGTAGTGTCCAATGAGTAACCCAGACTCGTGAGGCGAATACGATAGTATGGGAAACCGTATTTGAGCTGTCGGCCTATGATCAGGTGATGAGCCTTTAGTGACCTCGAGTATACACTAGAAACTTCGTTGAGGTGATAAGCCTTTCTGTAGTAAACTAGAGTATAAACCAGGCCTACACTAACAGTGACGAGCCTCTCCATAGTGACCTGGAAACCATCTATCGTATGTGACTACAAGGATCGACGACCCTAGATGGATCAATGTTTGGGTTATGATAAAAAAAGGAGGTGCCTTAGCTTCCCAATCTTATTGTATGAATATGTCTAATTAAGAACTTGGCTAATAGGACCATGCATCACATTGCACGGTGCTTTGGCGAGGAAGTGCATAGAGGAAGGGGTGCATGTCGCGATCGTATGATGTTTTCGTAAGAGAGAGTGTAGGCGAGGGCATGCATCATTAACGCATATCATCCTTGCATTAATAAGAGTACTTAGGACCTTATTATTGTATTGCTTTATCATTACTTCTTGACTGAATTGATAACATGTTAACTTTTGTTTCATAGTTTCACTGAGTTGATCACTCACTCCCACATTCTGGGACAGTGTTTTAAACACCAACCAGACTCTGCCTTAGATGCAAATTCTGGCGAAACATATGAAGCCGAGTCAGACTTCTACGATGATGAGGAGTTCTCATATATGCAGTTATCAGGCGGGTTTATGTAGGCTGCTCTGATCGACGGGATTACAGGGATATATGATTAGTTAGACAGTCACATTTTGTTATTTTGTATTATTTCGAAATAAATATGTATTTATTCAGCTCAGTAATGCGATCATACTCTGGAGGTTGGGAAACAAATCTACATACGTTATATATCTAACACAGTCTTTCGCTTGTAAATTTTAATAATTTCTAGAGTATGATATGCTATTTAGTATTATCTCACTCATATTTAAGGCACTAATACAGACGGCATTTAATCATCATTATCTATGTTGCATAAGTGATGTACTGGGACTCGGGAGTTAGGCTCCTGCTCGACCCCCAAATTTTAAGGCGTTACAAGTTGGTATCAAAGCATGATTTGGATTAAATTGGACCTGGGTTATGGTCGCACGATGCACACTTACGTATTTTGACTTAGGAGGGTGCACTAAAACGTTGAAACAGTGTAGGAATTCCAAGTTTCATCCGTCGGTAAACGTTTGACTGTCGAGGTGAAACTGACCGTAGAAATCGCTCTTGTAAGTACCGATAATCATGTGTGAAGATCCCAAACCTTTCCTAGGCCGTCGATTGATGGGTCTAGACTATGTTCCGGGCCATTTCACACTCAAGCCAACCCGAAAACGCGAATACATGCGAAATGAGATTCGAAACCGCTTCAAACGGCCAAGGGGGCCCAAATTGCACAAAACGGTGGGATCTAGGGGGTTCTCATACATGTACGGCACCCCGAGAGGGGGGTGACCACAACCCAACAGTGGTGGCACCGCACCATCTGAGGTCGACCGCGCCCGGATTGGTCCAGGCCTGTCGGGTCGTAACGAGCCAACCTCCCAACACATGTGGGGCCCACCAAATCGTGTGGGGACCCCTATTTCTTTCCCATTTGCTTCTTTTTCTCCATTCCTACCCCTCCAAGCTCTCCAAACCTCTAAAAACTTCATTTTTCTCCCTCAAATCTGCCCCTCTTACACTATCTTCTTCACTCCCTTCACCACATACTCTCTTTCCGTCATCCTCCTCAAAACCCTATCTTTCCCTATTTTGATTTTCCCTTTTTCTTACCCATTTGGGCACAAAGTTTGTAGCTTTATGTCTCATCTTTCAAGAGCCCCACATCTACCTCCATTACAAAGCTATTTGGGTTTTCATGGCTCTTTTCGAGCTTGTGGCAGCCATTTTCTCTCTTTCCGCGATTCTTTCCCTTATGGGGAAGAAGAGAGCTCTTGTGGATGAAGCCGAGGCTAGCCACCCTACCCGTCCAAGGAATAAGGCGGGCACTGAAGCTAGCACAAGAGCCGCCCAAGAGCGAAGGTCAAAGCGGGAGCTCGATCCACGACACTCGCTTGAGCAAGTTCTACCAGCGGGCTTTGAACATGGTCGCTTTGGTGGCCGTAGGGTCATTCTTAAGGCTCATGTGGATGAGAATCGATTTGGGCTGTATCCAATGATGGGCCACCTAGTGGATGCTGGATGGGGTCCCATATTCGAGGGTGAGTCTCACGCATGTGAAAACACTGTTCAAGCCTTTTATGCGCATATACGGGACCCTACGCTGGAGCCTCTGCAATTTAAGATTCCATTTGGAAGGCGAGAAGCAACAATTGATGTGGGGTTGGTATCCCGGATCATGGGAATCCCGCGTGGAGAGGTGCACGCTAGCGATAAGCCTCTCAAGAACGTGTGAGAGAGAGATCGCCGCATGCACTACCTCTGCAGCTGATTAGCCCATTGGAAGGAAGGCAGAAGCCTCCCAGCGTCGGATATGACGAACGATTTTTTCTTGCTTCACCACATATTCACGTACAACGTGTACCCTAGGTGGGGCAACCGTACTGAGTGCACTCGACTAATGATAGATTTTCTGTATAGAGCTGGATAGGGAGACAAGTTGTGTCTGCCTAGGTTTCCAGAGGGCGCGTTCTCCCAAGAATGATATCTTTCTTCCATTTGGCCAGCTCATATGCAAGATCGCTAGAGAGTTCACCTACAGACTTAACATGGATGACCTTGCACTGATCCACTACATTAAAGAGACCACGCTTAACAACATGAAGATTGGCCGTCGACAATGTCAAGCCCGACTTGACGAGTATGGGAACAAGACCGAGAGTGAATAGGAAGAAGATGAGTCAGGGGGAGAAGGTGAAGAAGGTGAGAGTGAGGACGAGGAAGAGGAGGCCCCGGGTTCTGATGAGGGCTCTCCTCCTGCTAATCAGGTGCACGACAATGATTGGGCTGCCAGGGAAGCCCGCTTGGCTCAACTGGAAGAGGGCCAAGTTTCCCTGAGACAGGAGATCATACAAGTCCGAGCCAAGGTTGAAGAGACCGAGGACTTCATGAAACAGAAATTCAAGAAGGTGTCTCGCACCTTGAGGGCCATCCTATGTTGTGTACAATACAAAAGTGCACCTCCCCCATCACCAGATTTTGACGACTAGTCACACATGTAGTCGTCTTTTTAGTTACTTTTTGTGTGTTTCTTTCCTTGTTACGATGTATAGCCTTGTTAGGCATAGTAGTGTGGGAGAGTGGTTAATATGTTTTAAGTGTTGGAACCTTGCTTATATTAGCTCACATGCATCTTCTGTCATGATCCATATAATGATGTGTCTCGTGTATTTTGACGCAACATGAGACATGGATGAAATGAAAACACAAATATCATATTGATCTAAAACTTTTGTTGTCCCCATGAAATTTTCAATGGTAGATGTTCAATTCACACTCTTTCCGGTAGTGTGGTCCATTTAAGCTTTAAATATGCTTCATTTCTAGCCCGTAGTGATGGAAGTGTTTTATCCACACTCTCAATCCATTTTTCCAGATCATTTTAGTGGTTGAGCCCAAAATTAAAGCATATCCAAAGCTCAAGTGGACCATACCACAAGAAATAGTGGGAATAATGATTTCCACCAATGAAATCTTCTTATGGCTTACAGTGATTTTTATTTGTCATCCAACTTGTTCAATAGATCACAAATACATGGATGAAGGGAAAACTAAAATATCAACTTGATCCAAAACTTCAGTGGCCTCCCAAAAATTTTTAATGACGTTCAATTTATACTATTTCCTATGATGTGGTCCACTTCAGATTTTTATAGGCTTCATTTTTGAGCTTATGTAATAAAATTATATGTTAAAATGGATAGATGGAATGGATAAAATGAATAAATCATGGTGGGCCCCACAGGATTTACTTAGTACGCTTGGGAACAGATTGGCTACTCCCCTTGACACCACCAGCCAATGGCTGGTGGTCGGTGCTCTGTGGCCCCACCATGATGTATGTGTTTCATCCATGCCGTCCATATATTTTTACAGATAATTTTACAATATAAGATATATCCAAATCTCAAGTGGACCACATTACAGGAAATAGTGTTGAATGAGCGTCGACCATTAAAAACGTTTTGGTAGCCATAAAAGTTTTGGATCAAACTGATTTTTGTTTTTTCCCTTCATCTGGTCCTATATGGCTACTCCCCCTGACACCACCAGCTAATGGCTGGTGGTCGGTGCTCTATGGCCCCACCATGATGTATGTGTTTCATCCATGCCATCCATATATTTTTACAGATAATTTTACAATATAAGATATATCCAAATCTCAAGTGGACCACATTACAGGAAATAGTGTTGAATGAGCATCGACCATTAAAAACATTTTGGTAACCATAAAAGTTTTGGATCAAACTAATTTTTGTTTTTTCCCTTCATTTGGTCCTATATGACCAAATCAACAGATTGGATGTCAAATAAACAGTACAGTGGGCCTTAGGAGGATTTTAATGGTGGATATCCAATCACTATTATTCTCATGTGGTGTGGACCATCTGAGATTTATATCCCTCTAATTTTTGGCATAAAGCTCTAAAATGATCTTTAAAAATGGATCAACGAAATGGATGAAACACATACATCATGGTAGGGCCCACAGAGCATTGTCCATGGTCTGCCCAAAATTGGGCGAGCGCTCAAAACAGAGCAGCGCCCAATCTCCCCCCATTTCTTATGGTCCTGCCCTCCTTCTGCCCTCTCTCTCTCTCTCTCACCCCTACCCTCTGCCCTCTCTCTCTCTTTCTCTCACCCCGACCCTCTGCCTCTCTCTCTCTCTCTCTCTCTCTCTCTCTCTCTCTCTCTCTCTCTCTCGTCGTCCCGGTCCCAGGCACCCCTAGCCCAGAGGCCATGTGTCTCCCTCCTTCCGACGACGGTCTAACCTCTCTCTCTCTCTCTCTCTCTCTCTCTCTCTCTCTCTCTCGTTGTCCTGGTCCCAGGCACCCCTAGCCCAGAGGCCATGTGTCTCCCTCCTTCCAACGATGGTCTAACCTCTCTCTCTCTCTCTCTCTCTCTCTCTCTCTCTCTCTCTCTCTCTCTCTCTCTCTCTCTTCCTCACTTACCTCATCTCCAGATCTGGTAACTGGATTTGGGGTTTCAATTCGAAATCCCCAAATCACAAAATTTTGGATTCGAATCCCCAAATCGGGTAATTAGGGTTTCTAATCGAAACCTACAACCAATTAGGGATTTTGGATTCAGCTAACCCAAATCCAGATATTAATTGGGGATTTCGACCCTAAATTAATTTGAGATTTTAATTTGATATTACCGTGCTTGCCATCAATGAGGTATGAATTACTTCCTCTTCTTGGATTATGAAATTTGATTCTTCTCTGATATGTGTTTTTTTCTTGAAATGTGTGTGCTCTGATAGTAGAATTTTCAAAAATCACAAAATCATTTTTCTGAGTATTATACTAGAGAGAAGAGAGTTCTCTAGGCGTTATTTCATGTTTTTTTCTTTCTTTTTTATTTTTTAGAAATTCTTCTGTCAGTTGAGATCTGAAATCAGATGCAGCGATGCTATGGATGCAGCCATTTCTAATTCCTGCAATTTATCAGATGTGTGAAATATCTGCCTTGGGAAAAATGTGTGTCAGGCCATGATGATCACCTGACATGTAAATCAGACAGCTCCACTTATATTGGGTGGGCCGCACCGGGACACTCAGTCATTTCATCGGCTGTCCATGGATTTTTTACTCTGTGGCCCACCCATTAAGCAGATTAGCCTGAAATTTTTTTACCAAGTGATCATCATAGTGTGTCTCACCTTTGCATGGATAAGATATGCTATAGGTGACATGTTGGCAGGAAAGAAGTGGCTTTAGGTGGGAAGAATTAGTTGTATTGTTGCAGCTTCTCTTCCATCTAAGCAGCAATTCCTAGTTGATAAGGTTTTTCATGTCATTTAACATCATGATACCCAATTCCTAGTGTTCAGAATAATATGCTCATTCAAGCTTACATTTAATAGATAAAGCTAGGAGAAGAAGGGCGGAAAGAAAGGTACTATGCTAAGGAGAAGGGTGGAAAGAAGACAATTGGGGGTATGGTGAGGAGAGGTCCTGATAGTGTAGCCTGGCATATGTGGTTGTAAGACACAAAAGATTCACTGCTTTGCAATAGATCATGTTTCTTTTCCTTTGTTAATAACCATTGCCCTGTAATTTTCAGATACATCTAGTATTATGAGAAGGGTTGGGGGAAATTTTAAGGAAAGATTACAAGAACTTGGAGGACTTGATGCAGTCTTTGATTTTGTTGTAAGTTGCCACTCTGTTATGGAGGTGAGCTTGCATGTTGATTTGATCTCATCTATGACATCCATGATGAAAGTATCTTGAATGCGTAAAGTGGAGACAATAGTTATATGTCATTACCATGTAGGAATTAGAAATTTGCAGTTATATATATTACAAACAAACAACACTTTTCTAGATATGATGTCAATTCATATTCTAGGCATTTTCCAGACCTATTACTTGGACACTTACTTTCTGAGGTTTGCTAAGCTGACATTTTGAGACACTTGGACAGTCCTAGACACATGCCACTTCATAATCTACATGGACAAAGAGTAGTCTTAGCAATGTCATAAAAAGTGTTGCTTATGGAATAGTTTAATTGAAGCATGAAAATTCTCTACAAGCTTCATTTCATCATTCTTAGTTCTTTTTTTTATGCAATTTCCTTTCTCAAACCAAAGATTCTTAGGCCTCAAGCTTGCCTCAATTCCCTTGTTGTGAAGAAATTTCTTGCAAGGACTTACTCTCGCTCTAAGTTTTAGTTCATTTTCTTTTATAGCTACGATGACCCATGTGACAAAAGAGCGCAAGCTTTGTTGTCCTTTTTACTCTTTTGTTCTTTTGTTGGAGTTCTGATTTTTCAAGAGAATAGGTAATGTTCAGATAATCTACTAGTTCTTGAAATGATCATGCATGATTTTAATGTTTCATTAGCTAATTATTTGTTAGTTTAGATTACTAATTTATTTTTATTTGAACTATGTGAATATCCTTTTCTAATTTCCTCTATCTTTGTTGTTTTCATTGTTAGGTTTTTCAACCTTACAACACATATACATGACTTCCAATATTTTGAGTGATGTACATTGCCTTTTTATTGTCTGGCCGGCCTTACGATGAATCATGTAAATTTTGTCTTATCCAATAATCAGTGTGGGTTACATTTTCCTTTTTGGGTGAATGGTTGATCTGATTCATTGGGGTTTTACTTCGGATCAAACTAAAGAAACTCTATTAGCAACAAGTAACAACAACTTAAATCATGGTATCAAAAGCTACCCCAACTTGTAATTTTATATTGTTCTTCTTCCATTGTCTTTTAAAAAAATAATAAAAAAATATTTTAGGCCTAACTTAGAAAAATACCCTTTTTAGATTAGAAGCAGAACCCCCTTATTTTCAGAAGATTGATGCTTTGAGTGCAAAAATCAAGGTGAATTATAAAACCATTTAAAAACAGTCGCACTCTTTCTTTCCAATACAAACATGAAATAGTCTTGAAACATAAATTCAAAAATCCTAATGTGTACTAGGCATGAGTTGAATTTTTTAGTAAGAGTTGACTCAGCTTGATTTCTACCTTCATTGTGTTTTCTGTCAAGCTGGGCTGCTTGTTTTCTGTCAAGCTGGCATGAGATATAAATTCCACTCAAATCAAGCTGCCAGTCAGTTTTATGTGGTATTTTTACAGCAATTAGTTCTGCCTAGCTCCTATTTTAGAACTCCCAAATGTGGTCCAAAGTGGATTTGGACCAAAGTGAGGATAGTTCCATTCCATTATTGATATATGTCTAGGCCCAAATTGAGATTATAATAGTTTCTTGTTCAACTTCAAATGCATGGATTCACAACTAGCTGTCATTTTGAAATTATGAACTAAAAATGGCGCCACTCATGTGTTGGTCATTTCTTCCATATTGAGTTAGATTATTGCAGTTCATTTGAAATGAGCATCCCAATGCGACCTTTGAACTTGATTTAAAATATGTTTTTCATGGCACAAATTCTTACATATGATTATCGTTTAGAGAGAATTTTTCTTTTGTTAGGAAATGCTATCATGTTACCTATTTCATAGAAGTTATATGAAGTATATCCTGCACATGGCAAGTATATATGGTGATTGGAACTGTTCGCTAGTTGTCATAACATTGGTGAGCAATGAGCCAAAATGACAGAGATTGGACTACTCTAATCACCCATTTATGGCAAGTTTCGCCTGTTGAATGTGGAAGGATGTTTGTATTTTGAGTTAACTGTACCTTTTCATCAAACATCTCAACAAAATGACTTCATCTAATAAAGATAATATAGGGTGAAAGCTATAGTAGTCTATTCATAATACTAGTTACAACGTCATAGCCAATGGACTGCAAATTGTCACCAATATAGCCTATCTAATGAGTATATTGTTGTAATTTTCACCCCAAGTGATCTTTGAAATATGAACCACGTTTTTCACAGCTCATATATTTAGACTGAGATGATAAATTGTAGGAAAATAAAGATGGTGTATGCAAACATTTCTTGTATATTAGTCCCTCGGGAGGACATGTTGCGGGGGAAGGTGGATTGTCTGTTGACACCCTTGTGAGCTGACTTGGCATGATTTGATTGAGTCGCATGTTGATGATAGAAATGGAAGAGTGGATTAGATGTGCCTTGGCCTCATCTAAGATGGTGCAACCCTTACCTTGAGGCCCACTTTGATGAATGTATTCATGATGCCCATCTATTTTGCTAGGTCATTTTAGCTCATGAGATCATAAATGAAGTAGATTAAAATCTAAGGTGGACGGTGGACCAAACTATAAGAAATAGTTGTGATTTAATATTGGACCATTAAAAACATCCCACGGCACACTGTAATGTTTATTTCTCTACCATTAAAAACTTCATAAGGCTTATCATAATGTTTATTTGCTATCCAATTTGTTAATATGGTCACAAATATCCAGATGGAGGAAAAAAAAACTAATATCAACTTCATCCAAAAATTTTGTGGCCTCCTTAGAAGTTTTTAATGGTCAATCACACCATTGTTTCCTATTATATGGTCCACCTGATATTTAAATTTATTTCATTTTTTGGGCTCATGCATTAAACTAATATGAAACAATGGATGGACAAAATAAAGCATGGGATTGCCTGGTGATCAAGTCACCAAGGATAACTTTGGGTGACCTGACCTGACCTGACATGAAAGGATTTAATTTTCCACATGTTTAGCTGAGTATGTATTTGATTGGGCCTATCTTTATGGCACGGTTAGACGACTTGTTTGTCATGGACAATCCCATCCATCATTCCATTTGATTCATGGCCATTAAGGTAGCATTAGAAAGAAGGTTAGTATGTTGCTTCCAACATTTGTTGAACTGTTGTTGAATTTTAAAATGTTGGAGCTTGGTGCACTTCCAAATGATTTCATTAGTAGTTGGCTCCTGCAGTAACAACAACTCAGTAACTGTTTTTCATAGAAGAAAGTTGTATAGGACTTCCAGCAATAGAAAACTCCTAGTAAGTATTCTCTAACCTTTTTAACCAAGCTTTAGATGCTTGTTTTAGATTATGGAGTGCCTTTTTTGGTTTGCATGCATGCCTTAGCTTTATATGATCATAAAATTCCATAGGTTGATCAATATATATGATGAAACCCTACTCTCTCCCACAGCAATGTGAGAATAACAGTACTCCAGATATGCATATCCTTTATCTTTCTTGTATGTAGTTATATGTCGAATTTCTTCGTTCTTTGATTCATTACACTCAATTCAGGTATGGTTTGCACCAATTCAAGAGACCGTACATTAGGCATTCAATATATAAGACTGGAGTGAGACTGATTAGGCATTTAAATACGTTGCAGGATGTTGTTTGAATTGCTTGTCCTAACAGGTGCACAAGTTGAGATGGATTAGACTTCTATCTTAAGAAAACGCCATGATTTTAGGTAGTTATTATTATAATGGAAAGTTAAAAAATTAAAAGAGAGAGAGAGATAATGAATTAATGGAAAGAAATGTTTTTTATCATTAGGGCTGCTTTCGTCGAGTTTAAATCGTCGCCAACTTCACAGAAAGACAAATAGCATCAGTGGCCACAGATTGCAACCTGGATTTAAACAAGGTTCGAGGTGCCATCAACAATGCAAACAAAATCCTCCAGGTCAGATTGTTGATTGGACCTGATTTTATTTAAATGATGTTGATAATCCATTTTATTTAAATGAGCAGACCCGGATGTGTGTCGGAGCTATCCGGATGTTGAGTGGGGGTCCCTGAAAGGTGGGAACTGCTGTTTTGACCATGATGAAGCTGTCTATTTCCTATAGATAGCATTAGAGTAGCCTGACCATTTGGACAAGCCGTATTTATATTTGTATTTGCTCGAAATCGATGGAATAAACCCGGATGTGCATCGGAGCTATCTGGATGTTGAGAGGAGGTCCCTGGAAGGTGGGAACCACTGTTATGACCATGATGAAGCTGTTCATTTCCTATGGACAGCATTGGAGTGGCCTGGCCATTTGGACAGGCCATGTTTATCTGTATTTGCTCGAAATTGATGGAGAAAACCCAGATGTACGTCGGAGTTACCTGGATATTGAGTGGGGGTCCCTGGAAGGTGGAAACCACTGTTATAATCATATGAAGTTGTCCATTTCCTATGGACAACATTGGAATGGCCTGGCCATTTGGACAGGCCATGTTTAAATTTGTATTTGCTCGAAATTGATGGAGCAGACCTGGATGTGCGTTAGAGCTATCTGGATATTGAGTGGGGGTCCTTGAAAGGTGGAAACCGCTATTATGACCATGATGAAGTTGTTCATTTCTTATGGAAAGCATTGGAGTGGCCTGACCATTTGGACAGGCCGTGTTTATATCTGTATTGCTCGAAATTGATGGAACAAATCCGGATGTGCGTCGGAGCTATCCGGATGTTGAGCAGGAGTCCCTAGAAGGTGGGAACCGCTGTTATGACCATGATGAAGCTGTCCATTTTCTATGGACAGCATTGGAGTGGCTTGACAATTTAGACAGGCCGTGTTTATATTTGTATTTATAGGGACCACACTCTTAACCTATAACCTAAACCTATTCACAAATCCCAAAACCTATAACTACAATCTAAACCTTAATATAAACCTATAACTTAAACTCAATTCCCTAAACCTTAACCTAAACATAAAACCTAAACCTAAACCTAAACCTAAACCTATACTTATAACCTAAACCTATTCTCAAATCCTAAAACCTATAACCTAAACCTAAACCTATAACCTAATGCTATAACCTATAACCAAAACCTATACTTATAACCTAAACCTATTCTCAAATCCCAAAACCTATAACCTAAACTTAAACCTAAACCTTAACCTAAACCTAAACCTTAACATATAACCTAAACCTTAACCTATAACCTAAACCTAAAACCTAAACTCCATTCCCTAAACCTTATCCTATAACCTAACCTAAACCTAAATCTAAACCTATAACCTACACTTATAACCTAAACCTAAACATATAACTTAAACCTATAACCTTAACCTAAACATAAAACCTAAACCTAAACCTATACTTATAACCTAAACCTATTCTTAAAACCTAAACCTATATTTATAACCTAAACATATTCTCAAATCTCAAAACTTAAAACTTAAACTTAAACCTTAACCTAAACCTAAACCTAAACCTATAACCTAAACCTATAACCTAAAACCTAAACCTAAACCTACACTTATAACCTATAACCTAAACCTAAACCTAAAACCCAAACGTAAACTCGATCTCAAATCCCATTCTCAATTCCCTAAACCTAAACCTAAACCTTAACCTATAGCCTAAACCTTAACCTATAACCTATAACCTATAACCTAAACCTATAACCTATAACCTAAACTCAATTCCCTAAACCTTAACCTATAACCTAACCTAAACCTAAAACTTTACGGTGGACCCAAACCTAAACTTAAACCTAAACTTGAAAACCCAAACTTAAACCTGAACCCGATTTCCTAAACCTAAACCTTAACCTATTCTCAATTCCCTATAGCTATAACCCATAACCTATAACCTAAACCTAAACCTAACCTAAACCTATAACCTTAACCTAAACCTATAACCTAAACCTAAACTTAAAACCTAAATGTATTCTTAAATCCTTAAACCTAAACCTACTCATAATCCTAATCTCAACTGCTTAACCTAAACCTAAACTTGAAAATCCAAACCTAAACCTGAACTCGATTTCCTAAACATAAACCTTAACCTATTCTCAATTCCCTAAAGCTATATAACCTATAACCTATAACCTATAACCTAAACCTAAACCTAACCAAAACTTATAACTTAAACCTATAACCTTAACCTATAACCTAAACCTAAACTAAAACCTATAACCTTAACTTAAACCGAAACCTACAACCTATAACCTAACCTTAACCTTAACCTTAACCTAAACCTAAAACCTAAACCTAAACCTATAAACTAAAACCTAAACCTAAACCTAAACCTAAACCTAAAACCTAAATGTATTCTCAAATCCTTAAACCTAAACCTACACCTAATCCTAATCTCAACTTCTTAACCTAACGCTAAACCTAAACATGAAAACCAAAACCTAAACCCGATCCCGAACCTGAACCCGATTTCCTAAACCTAAACCTTAACCTATTCTCAATTCCCTAAAGCTATAACCTATAACCTATAACCTAAACCTAAACCTTAACCAAAACCTATAACCTTAACCTAAACCTAAACCTAAACCTTAACCTAAACCTAAACATAAACCTTAACCAAAACCTATAACCTTAACCTAAACCTAAGCCTAAACCTTAACCTAAACCTAAACCTAAACCTATACTTATAAATCCTAATTTATTTTATAAAGTTCATTTACGATTAAATTATTTTCTTATTAAATTTATTGCCTTAATTTATTATTTACGAAACTGCAGGATAAATTTGACTTGGATTTGAGTGTTCCGCACATCTCCCATGCCGTCGACGACATGATCAAGGAGCGGTTTAAGGATTACTGCGGTAAGTTATTTCAAGCTCTCGCTGCACGCTTATCCACTGATGGCCCACCACCTCTGCTTCATCTTTATGATTTTTTGTATTTTTGTTTATGTTGTTAAACTTATATGTATTTATGCGTGAATGAATGTGAAGTGAATAAAATTGTTTGTATTTGGATGAATGCACTATTATGTTTATATGGATTTACTAGTTTGGGTTTATATGGATATGAATGTGAATATGATGAAATATATTATATAACAGGTGCATATCAGGAAGAATATGATGAAATATATTATAACAGGTGTATATATTGTAACAGGTGTATATTAGGAATTTTGTGCTAGAATATATTTTTTTTAAAAAAAAAAAAGAGACCTTTACCTATGAAAATTTTCGTAGGTAAAAGTTTTGTAAATACTTTCAGCGACGAAAACTATCGTTGTTAAAAGTTTAACAATTAGTTTTTAGCGAGAACATTTTCGTTGCTAAAACTCTTGCATTATTTTGAGTCACTAAAAGTTGAACGAATATTTTTAGCAGCGAATATTTTCGTTGCGAAAAGTCTTATAAAGCTTTTTAGCGACGAATATTTTTGTCGCTAAAAGTTGAACGAATATTTTTTAGTAGCGAATATTTTCACTACTAAAAGTCTTGTAATTATTTTTAGCGATGAATATTTTCATCGCTAAAAGTTGAATGAATATTTTTTAGCAGCGAATATTTTCGCTACTAAAAGTCTTGTAATTATTTTTAGCAACGAATATTTTCATCGCAAAAAGTTGAACGAATATTTTTTAGCATCGAATATTTTTGCTGCTAAAAGTATTGTAATTATGTTTAGTGATGAATATTTTCGTCACTAAAAGTAGAATGAATATTTTTAGCAACGAATATTTTCACTGCTAAAAGTCTTGTAAAGTTTTTTAGCGACGAATATTTTCATCACTAAAAGTGGAATGAATATTTTTAGCAGGGAATATTTTTTCTCCTAAAAGTCTTGTAAAGTTTTTTAGGGATGAATATTTTCGTTGCTAAAAGTAGAACGAATTAGCAGCGAATATTTTCGCTACTAAAAGTCTTGTAAAGTTTTTTTTGCGACAAAAAAATTCGTCACTAAAAAGCTTGCTTTTGGCAACGATCCAAATTTTTCGCCGATAAAACCATTCTGCTTCGGTCTTTTAGCGATGAATTTAGCAACGAAAATTTTCATCACTAAAACATTTTAGCTACGAAAATTTGGCTTTTAACAACCAAAATTTTCATCGCTAAAAGTGAGAATTCTTGTAGTGGGGACACCGTATTCGTGTTGTCAGCTTACGCTGGGGTGACAAGCCTCCCCGTAGTGACCACGAGTACAACTTCTTATAAGTTGCCTATCATATGTGATTAACTAGGAGTAATGGACTTAGATGGATCTAGAACATAGAAGTAGGACCACTACGGTTGTCTAATGTCAAATGTTCGATTTGGGTCAATGATATAAAGGGAGGTACCCTAGCTTCCCAACTTGTTGTATAAATGAGCTTAAATAATTACTTGGCTAACACGACCATGCACCGCACTGCATTAGTTAGGATGTGTTAAGAATGCGTTGGAGTTGCACCGTTTTGAGGAAGTATTGTCATATGTGAAATAGGCTGACGGAGTCGCATGTGAGGGAGCTTTGATGTGAGGGCATACATCATTACTTGCACCCCATTCCTGCATTAAAAAGAGTAGTTAGGAAGTTATTGTTATGTTTTCTTTATTATTACTGCTTTGATTGACTTGATAACATGTGTAACTTTTTCCTTATAGAACCACTGAGTTGATCACTCACTCCCACTCTGGGACGGTGTTTTAAAACACCAACCAGACTCTAATGTAGATGTAGGTATAGATGATGTCTATGCTCTGGAGCAGGACTTCCTGGATGAGGAGGAGGAATTCTCCTACTTCCAGCTCTCGGGAGGATCGATGTAGACCTCGTGCCGATGTGCAAGGACCGCTGGGACATCTGGGCTTAGTCGAACACTTTTACATATCCATTTTGTTCATTTTGAAATAATATATGTATATATTAAACCCGGTTACGTACTCATACTCTAGAGGAAATTTGTGAAACACCTGTATGCTTAAATAGATATGTTTTAGACTTCCACTCTTACTTAACTTAATTAAATCCGAAGTATGATATATTGTTTAGTATAATCTCATGCATGCTTAACTCATTAACATGGAAGAAATCTGAATGTCATCATCCATATGCATAAGTGATGTTCTGAGTCTCAGGAGTAGAGCTTTGCTCGACCCTCAAAATTTGGGGCGTTACAAAAGGCCATAACTGTGAGTGGTTTAGATTTGAAGAAACGACGCCTAATATTACTCAGAATATAATGTAGGAAGAAATCTGATAGATGGTCATCGAAATCATTCATCTAGAGAAGAAGTGAAGTCAGAATAAAAAATTTCAATATCAAACGCCCTATCCTCGTGAAATAGAAGAAATATCATTTCCCACTGATTTCAAACATCCAGACTTTTAGAAATTTAATGAGAACGAATCACCAGAAGAGTATATGATGCATTTCATAACAAAGATAGAAAATTTCTCTAGAGTTCCTCCATATTGTCTGTGATTATTTAGATCTTCTCAGACAGGAAGAGCTTCAGATGGTATTCAGGTTTAATCCCAGGATCTATTAATATTTGGTAATAGATGCAGGATGCTTTTATGTCAAACTTTTTCTCTTCTAACGGAGAAGTTAGTTTGGCCGAACTGGCCTCTATTCGCCAAGAAGAGAATGAATCAGTCGAAAAATTTATCAGTTGATGAAAGGACTTGGAGGCATCATGTCGACATCCCCTACAGGAATCAGAACAAGTAAAACTATGTTTAAAAGGTATGAGACCAGAACTAGTGCGCAACTTGATTAGTAAAGATTGAAAAACATTTCGAGATCTTGCTACGAAAGCTTATGCTCTTGAAAAGATGATTGGAAGAGCGTCTTCTTTTCAACCAACATCAGTTTACATCACTCGGAAAGAAGAAAATGAAAAAGATTATCAGGATGGTGAAGGAAACAGCGACGAGGAAGATGGAAATGGTCGTGCGGTTATAATAATATATAAAAGGTCCAGAAAAAATAAAGACCATATAAAGTATTCGTTCACAAGAAAAGACATACTTCCTATGCCGAAATAATTGTTGATTATGAAGAGTATCGAATTACCTCGGCTAAGACATCTTGAAGAAATTGAGAATACAAGAGAAATGGATTATTGTCATTATTACCACACATTTGGACATCATACAAAAAATTATAATGCCCTCAGGAAAAAGCTACAAAAGATGATCAATAGGGGAGAAATTGTGATGAAAGAATATGATAGCAAGAGAAGAATAGTGATTCCGAAACATTGATAATCTCTCGATGGTTCATCATGCTTATGTACAAAAAGAAATAAGAGTACACGTGCTTGATTAGTTCAAACTGGGGGCAATAATAATCTCGGATGATCAGTATGAGGTGATGTGACATCAGTATACTTGTTAAAGATAGCAACATCGTGATTTTGATTACAAAGATTATTAGTATAATACTTCTTAATCGAAAGGGGGCATGATAAGAAGAAAGATGAAATGACCCCAAAAGACTAAATCATGTATTCCTTTTTATGTGAATGAATAAAAAGGGCATAAATTTTCAAGCAAAGCTTCTCAAGCATATCGTCAATGATTGTTGCTCGAGCGTCGATAATTATATCGTCATATGCCAATGATTTTCATCAAATTCGTTAAGTATCGATGGTTATCGCTAAAATTAGCAACTGGCACTATCATCATCAATCACCCATAGAAGATTATCTTATCGAAATTACTATCATCGCCAATCGCCAAGCTGATACACTATCTTAAACATAATAAGAGTGTTCTCAGAACATTATTAGAAGTGGTGAAATATCAATTATTGATTCACCATTTTTTACAGTGGAATAAAGCTATATGGCTAACCACATATAAGGTTGACGACAACAATGGTAGCTTATTATTTAAGGCAGCCTAGCCAAGCCATATGCGGCCAACTACGCATAAGATCTATCATCATCGTTTATATATGACAGCAGTGAACACTTAAGCAGGTCTACATACAAAGCTTCAATGACTTAAAGAGCCCGAAATCAGCGGTAAACTATAATTGTTCTTTGAGCCCAACCCAAAATCGGCGGTAAACTATAATTGCTCTTTGAGTCCAATCTGAAATCGGCAGTAAACTATAATTGCTCTTTGAGCCTAAGTCTTATCCAATCAAGTTGTGTCCAGTTTAGTCCAGTTTAGTCAAGTTTAATATAGTTCAGTCTTGTCCAGTCAAAGTATGGTCAGTCAAAAGTACACCAGCTCCACTGCTAAAAAAAAGCATAAACTATGTATAGCCTTTAAAATGCTATAGATATATATTTCACTTTAGATATGCTCAAATATACAATTACCTGATGAAAATTTTAAATATTGAGTAAACAACATGCAAAAATGTGTTTATCTTGAATCAGGTTCAAATTATAGTGACAGTAAATGCCTTCGAAATATTGATAATTATTTACTCAAAATTCATATCTTCAAATATATTGACAAGAGCCATGAGGTCTTTTTGACTTTTTCCTTCTTGATGATAGAGAAATATTATCGCATAAGATTCTTAAAAGTGGCAGAGAATAAACTAGCGAAGAATCATCATTCTCTCCCGGATAATTTAAAGATTCAGATATATTTTTAAGATTATTTAAAAGGAGCAGTAAAGATTATCCATCCTTCAAGGGTATTAGAAAGCTTCACTTCAGAAGTATTATCTTCTGAAGAAATCTTTATGTAAAGTTGATCTAGAAAGGGGGCAGGATCTATGTCGTCAAAGTAATCTATGCCTTGGTCTTTTTATAATCTCTTATGTGTGGCAAAGGAATTCATATGCCAAGAATTATGAATAATGATATCACAAAACTCCAAGTACCAGATCTGATGGAAACAAAGAAAAAATGAAATCATCATCAGTAAATTCTCTGTCCTTCAGAAAGTTATTAAATGAAAATTGAAAGAAGTCTTATCTATTTTTCAGAATCAGCAAAAAATCCAAGGAAAAGTCTATAAAGAAATGCCAAGGAGCACAAACTAGAAAAGACTTAACAAAAAGACTCAGTGGTTGAACCTTTGGAGTTGGTGATGACATCTCCAAAAGCGTGATATAATGAGCAAAGAATACAACAAATGCGAAGCACGCTGACAAGCAAAAAGATGAAATGATTAAATCATTATCATATTGCGAATATCACAATCAACCTAAAAAGAGAAAGCTTTCAATATATTTTAAAAAATTATCAATGCTTCATGAAGCTAAAAATTATAATGTCTTAAGATACTAATTTCGATTAATTTGGAAAGAAAGACTATCATTCTAAAGCTTAAGTTATGCAGATCATGAATAACGGAGACAATAGAAAAAGTTATTGCAGTAAGAGCAGTATTAAAGAACAACTCCCTAAACACAGAGTTGAAGGAAAGAGTCACCGGAGTTGACCAAAGAGACCATTGCAGCAGTAGCGGTGTTAAAAGATACTTCTCTGGTCAAGTTACTCAAAGATGAAGTCGCCACAACTGTTATAGTGGCAAGTTTTGTTGAAAAGAGAATTTTATCCTCTCTAGTGAAGCATCCGTTTGACGCTCCTGGGAGAGGGCATTCAAGTCTTCCGTTTGAGCGTGATCATTCAAGTCTTCCGTTCGAGCGTGATCGTTTAAATCTTTCGTTCGAGCATGATCATTCGAGTCTTCCATTCGAGCGCGATCATTCGAGTCTTCCGTTTGATCGCAATCATTCAAGTCTTTCATTTGAGAGAGAGCATTCTAGTCTTCCGATCGAACGCGATCATTCGATCTTCTAGTCAAGTATGATCATTCAGTCTTTTATGCAAGAATGATTATCCAGTCATCCTTCAATTGTAGTTCATTCAGTTCTTTGGTCAGAGAAAGATCGATCCTCCATTTGATTTTGGAAATCAATCAAAGAAGGATCAAGGGGGCATCTGTTGAGGAACAAAAAATATTCTATTGCATGTCCATTGAATTGGTCAGAGAATTTCATGGTGCAGATCCTTCTCAGGTTTGTGCACTCCTTATTTTGGTAAAAAGCAGTGACTGTGGGTATTTTAGTAAAAAGCAGTGACTAGGGGTATTTTGATAAAAAGAAGTGAAGAGGGTATTTTGTTTAAAAGAGGTGCATGGGTGTCATTTTTATGAAGAAGTGGTTGTACACCACTATTTAAGGAAAAATGGTTGAACACCACTATATAAGGAAGGAGGGTGGAAGTTGTAAGAGAGGGATGCCTATAAATACCCCTCCTCGTGCTACATTTAGTGGTTGGTTGGTTGGAAGACAAGAGGGAAGAGAGACAAGAAGGAAGGAAGACAAGAGACAAGAGAGAGAAGCCTCTTTGCCTGATCTCGTGCAATGAAAAGAAATGGAAAGCCTTTTGCGCAACCCTGCATAAATGAAATGGGAGGAAAAGATGTTTGCACCACTTGGAGAGGAGCATTGTCCTAAGGCAAAGCTCCATGCTCCACCTTTTGTGGACTTTTGTCATAATGAAAGCCTCTTGCGCCACTTCTTAAGGAGAGCCTTTGCGCATTCCATTTTACAAAAAGCCTTTATGTGAGTCCACGCAACCATTTCTACAAAGAAAAGCCTTTGCGCGAGACACGCAACCATTCTTGTAAAGAAGCCTTTGTGTGAACCCGCGTAACCAATTCTACAAAGAAGCCTTTGCGCGAACCCGTGCAACCAATTTTGCAAAAAGCCTTTGCGCGAGTCCACGCAACCATTCTTGCAAAGAAATCCCATGCACCATTCCATGTGGAGTTTGTCCTAAGACAAGGCTTTTGTTGTCCTAAAGCCTACTCCATGCGCCATACCATGTAGAGGCTTGTCCTGAGACAAGGTTTTTATTGTCTTAACAAAAGCTCCATGCGCCACTTCTCTCTCTCTCTCTCTCTCTCTCTCTCTCTCTCTCTCTCTCTCTCTCTCTCTCTCTCTCTCTCTCTCTCTTGTCTTAATACAAGGCTTTTCTTGTCTTAATGGAATTTTCATGCGCCATTTGAAAAGGGAGCATGTCCAAATGCAAGCCTCTCATACCACTTCTCATGGAAATATGTCCTGAAGACAAGCTTTTGTTGTCTTAAAGAAAGTTTCATGCACCACTCCTTGTGGAAACTTGTCCTAAAGCATGGCTTTTATTCTAATACAAGCCTTGTGCATTCCACATTCCCTATCTAAACTTGTGCACTTCCATCTTCGGACAGATGACCTCCATACCTGTTGAATGTCTATAAATACCTCTCTCCTACCTCCATTTGGAAAGGGCGGTGAGAGAGAGAAGCAAGAAGGAGAAGTGAGAGAAGATAGTAGTTAGAGAATCTAAAGGAGCCCACAGAAGAGATAAAAATTCCTCAATTACTGGGTACACAACAGATGAGAGTGCACAACCCTTCTGATGAAGCATCATGTGGCCCACAAGCGTTTTCTCAATTGTGCAATGCTGTTAAAATTGCTATTAAACTGCCTTCTCTTCCATGCATTGTGCTTATTTATTGTAATCTATCTCATAATCAAAGGATATGCGAGGATGTAAATGAACTCAGAATGAAAACTTTATGATCATTGTTCTCTTATTATTTCTTTGTTATCATTGAATTCCCTAAATCAAACGCATTTGTTTCTTATCGAAACAAGCCATCACTTCATTGACTCAGAGGGTCTCAAGTGGTATTTAATCCTATGATGGATAGGCAACCCTTTGATTAATCCTCCTTCATTCAAAAGACGTAGAGTGTTATCACGGACCCACTTAGGCATGAAACACTCTCAGCCCTCAAGTAACTAAACAATTAAATCTTTAAAAAAAAGTAGAAAAACTAAAACAAATAAGAGAACTAGAAAAGATGACAAAGAGGGTTGGAATAAAATTATCGAATAAGAGTTGCTATGTTAGGATCTTACAAAATAAAAAATAATTTTAGTTTTTAAAAATAGTTTCAGAAAAAATCATAACCTAAAAACATAGTAGAAAAATAAACTCTAATCTTAACCTAATTCTAATACCAATTAATTCCAGAAAAACGTAGTTGTGGTCCTCAGCAATGGTGCCAAAAACTTGTTTACAACCCCAAGTGTAGGGTTGCGATGTAGTAATAACTCGTGAGAACGAGGTCGAATCCACATGGACTAAACTTATACGTATTTTGAAAAGAACTAGAACTAGAACTAGAAGAAGATCTAAATCTTAATTCTGGAATAAAAGAGAGTAATTGTGAATAATGTTTAAACTAGTAATTAAAGGTGAGAACTAGGGTGTAAGGATCCACTACTAGCTATCAAGATGCTACCTTACTTGATGTAACACCTTGAACTTTTCAATATCAAGTATTGAAAGTCCTCGAGCATTACCGTGAAAAGTAATATAATATTTACATGTGTGCGACACCAACCTAGCTATCTTAACCTTACATCAATTCCGTAATAAGAATTGAACCATTGAGAATTATCTCCATTCATAGATCCAACAATTCGACTGTTGATTTTGAGACAAGACCATCCATCATGTGATTTAACGTATGTACCCTCTCTTAAAGGAATTGACGAATAACTCATTATCCTTAATGATTTAGATGTAAGTTCTTTTATAAGAATTGTTTGGAAAGGTGCATATGACCATGTAGAAACACTATATTTCACAAAACTCTCAGATTAGTAATAATTATGAAAATGCCACTAACCTAGACCCCTAAATTCTAGATCACATGGTTTCCACTATCTGTTTAATACAAAATTTTATACCATACCTATGTATCATAAATTAACCTTACATGTCAAAGTTCAGCCCGTAGATCATTGTAAAAGTGACCCAATTGACAAATCAACCCCATAAGCGTTGATTTTAGTGTCCATCGAGTGAAGAAACCTCGTGGATAGTCATAGTTTGATATTTCCCTTCATAAGAATAACTTGGATTTTCTATTATATGGACCAAGTGTGAAATATAAAGACCCCACTTTGGTAGGCCTTTCCTTATATGCAAAGTTATCCTTTCAATGCCTATCAACTCGTTATAAATCTAGATCTTCAAATCTAGCCACTTTCGGCCGTCCATCAAAACTCAAACTTGTACCACACCTTGACCTCACTCGACCACATCATCATACAAAATTTGGACCCCGATCTATGATCCTACGCCATTGAACACGGAAGCCAACCCCTTCCTTTTGATGTAAAAAGTGAAACTTCAAATCTAGGCCTTTCAAACCATCGATCAACCACTAAAATTTATCTAATTGTTTGCCTATCCTAACTACACATTCCTCCCAAACTTGGGCACTGATCATTAAGTGTGAACCATTGATCCAAATTAAGCCTGTTTTAACACCTGTTAGAGAAGTTCAAGATAATCTAATGTAAAGCCCGAATCTGCTTCATATTTAGACTCATGGGCCAACATGACCTGACGAGACAGATGAATGAAGAGGATTTTCCAAAAGTTCATCATAGTGGACCCCACTGATTTGGTACAATCAAATTGGAAGGTGTAAAGGTATAACTTCCGCAGGAGGCATCTGGCTCCGGTTACGTAAGTATTTTTACAATAATTGTCAGCATAGGTTGTTGCATCGTGTGGCCCACCTGAAAATCAAATTTGACTCAAAAGTTGGGGCCATTGGCCACCACGATGTGTAGAAGACGGTGGAAGGCATGGATCTCCCGAAAAGAGATCACAAGTGGACCCCACTTATCAATAACCAAACCAAGTTGAAAACAATCCCTATAACAATGCCGCGAAAGCCGTGCGTATCAAGGGATTTTCAAAGAAACAAGATCCCAAAGATCTACGTCTCCACCAATCTAGACCGTCCAACCTTAGGTGGATTGAATTCCGACTCCCACCAAGAAGTTTGAAAAAACTAAAAGAATGATAACGCACTGTAAAACACCGAGATTATTTGCGCGCTTGTAACAGATTGTGAAAAATCACCCCAATGCAATCTTACGCAAACCACCAACCAAAGCTTACTAAACCTTTGATTTTTACCATCCACGAGCTCTAAATGAACAATCCAAGACGTCCATTGAAATTGGTTCGAAGGAAGATGGGTCGAAATGAAATCTTCCATTAAAGAGTGGTCATCTTCTTCATTTAAACGTTGATCATAAATAACAAAGCTTATACCATTCTAAAAATCCAATCCATTCACTTGATGGCCCAACCAGATAAGATATAATCTCCGAAAATATAAAACGAGAAGATCTAGACTGTAGAAACAACTAACCATTCACCTACGCAACGATAATGTTGCGCACAAGATTACGTAGTCAAGCCACGTAAGCAGCCTCCAGAAGATTTGAAGGCTGTCTATATAAGACGACTCTCGGTTGCGTTAGGAAAACAGAAGAAGGAGAGAAAGAGAGAGAGACAGAGAGAGAGAGAGAGAGAGAGAGAGAGAGAGAGAGAGAGAGAATTAGGTCGAGTTGTGTCAGGTGGCACTAACTCACCACACCATTTTGACTCGACTCATGGGTTTTGAGTTGAGTCTAGGTTGGGCATTTCCAGCAGAGAAGGAAGAAAGGGATGGGAAGTAGGAAAAGAGAGAGAAAAGAGAGAAAGGAAGAAAAGAGAAGAAGGAAGAGAGTAGGTCTTTTTGTGGCTGCTGAGTTGACTCGGTTGAAACTGAGTCGAGCCGTGTTGACAAGGTAAGACCACATTTTCTTCCTAAATTAAGATTGTTTCAATTGTCACTGTTACTATTATTATCATTTTTAAGATTATTAAATTTAGATATGATTAATCATTAGTAAATTTTCCCATACATATATTAGTTAATACATTATTAAAATATTAATATTTTGCCTTGTCACTTTTAAAATATTATTATTAACATTAGAACATACAATTTATTTTCATCAAATGACTATTAGTATCACATTGGCTAAATGTTAAGTATATTATTAATATTAATAACTATTTTGGAATTATTAATATTATTATTCATCGTGGGTTGTATTAGATAATTTAATATAATAGTAGCCATTGTTAATATTCCTAAAATTAATAACCAATTCACTTGATTAATTTTATTCATTTAATTTCTTCCATTGATAGTATCATAAATGGCCACACAAAATAGGGTTCAAATCCCATAACTAAAACCTAAAAATCTAGCCTAAGCCTGAACCCTTGGATGAAACCCTAAACCTAAGTGATCTAAACCCTAGCTTAAAACCCTAACCCTAAATAGTGTGTAAGCTTGGACCTAACTGTATAACTTTATAATTCATGATAGGGTTTGATTCTAAGGAAACACATACTCTCTAGCAACACTGGTAGGCGATTCAAAGTATAAGGTGATGATTCTTCCCCTTAAACTTTCCATTTCTAATTTGGTTTAAGTTATAGTCTTTAGCAAGTGTTAAAATTGTTATCTCATAGCATGCGACCTCTTACATTAATATGAATTCTTAAGATATGATTTATATCTGATTTATATCTGATTACATGTGATAGTTACTTACGCAATAACTCTCATTTTAATGGATAGTTCACATTATGAATTATTATGATTATTATGCTTATCTTCTGTCTGCCATGCCACAACTATATGCTTTCTCATGGATTGTTGTGAGTCACTATGGACCTTTATTCACTACACTTACTAGCGAGTGATACCTCTGGTGTATGTGAACCCATGATTAGGATGTAACAAAATGGAGTGTGTTAAGGAATGGGCTCTCGATTTAGAGGTTATATGGGACATGGAACGTTAATGTGGGTTTACAATTCATAGGGCATATGGCTTGAAATGACCTCTTTAACCGCTCTGATTTACTCTTACCTGACCTTTTGCCGACTCGATTGATATTTTGAGCATTCTTTTACCGTTACGATTTAACATCTGTCCCACGCTTTGATGATTTCCTTGTGTGCCTTTGATGGCCTATATCATGCAATGGAAATCCCTACTTATTGAATTTGATTGGTCACTGATTGATGGGTTCCTTTAAGCATCCTAAGGTGGGAAAATCTCATGAGTCGGGGATGGTGGTCATGGAATATTATGCTTGAGCTATCGGCCTACACTAGGTGTCAAGCCCCTCGTAGTGACCATTGAGTTTGTTAAATTTGCTGATTATAATTGAAATAATAATGGTTTGGCTAATCATGCATTCATAGCATATTGGCGATGATGGGTGGCTAATTCTGGATGTTATAGCACGTGCCTAGAGTTATTGGGATATCATTTTGCTAGCTCCCAAACCATCGACTATCAGCTTATTTTTAGGTGATAAGCCCAACTTCCGACTGGATGCGCATTCCCAAGTCGATGATTGCATGGGTGACGAGCCCAAGTCCGACTAGATGAGCATCTCTAGGTCAATGTGCATTCACGCATCTATTCATTTAAATAAGATTGCATTTTGGTTATTTTGAATGTTTTTTTTTTACTATACTTAGCTAAGGTGGCGGTGTGTAATCTTGAGGAAAATTCACACTAAGTTGGTCACTCATCCATCAAATATATAACCGTACAGGTAGCATAGGTGGCTTAAGTGATATGCAGGTTCAAACTAATGAGGAGCCGTTATGACAGTCAAGGAGTCGTTTATATGCTTTTATATATTTCTCATATATGTAAATCTTGTAATGTTAACGTAGAGACATTGGTTTATATAAGTCATTATAGGAAACGTTTTGTATATTCTAATTGTAAATGTAAAATTTTCCCTTATGTTATTCGTCCATGCTACGCTTATCTGCTTACTCTAATGAAAGAAAATATATATATATATATACATATGAAATTTGGTTCTTCTGAGATTAACACTCAGGTTTTTGGGAAACAAGTCATATAGTCGGGCCCTGAAAACACGGGGTGTTACACTTGATTCAAGGAACACAATTGGAATTGGAGTCTTATCCCATCCAAATGGAAGATGAAGCAATTTAAATCAAATCTGAACTTTTCATCGACCTAATTCTCAATGTAGGAGGATTGTGAAGATTGGAAGGGATTCCATCACCTTACCATGCCTAGGAGACGATGGTGAATAACAAGATTTACCAATCTCACAATTTCAAAACAGAAAAAAAAAATATCCAAAGCTTTCACAGCATCTATTGTAATTTGAGTCACAATAAATCATAGAAAACTGAAAATATTCCTTTAATATCAAACTAGAAATTGATAAAGTTCAATAAGAACAAGAATCAAAGAAAAATAAATATCCCAACACGCTACAAGCTTCACCTCTTAGCCCTAGCTAAGAGGTTTAACCAACCATAGATATGATTGAAACCAAATCTCTTAAACAAACCGTGAAAAATAAAATAGGGAAGAAAAAAAACTCTTTGGTGGTTGCTCCACCCTTGTGTATGCTTCTTGAGACCTTTTCAAACCCTAAAAGATGCTTTGGAGCATCCACTAGAGTCCTCTTTATAGTTGTGGAACTCCAACTTTTGCATCGAGTTAGAAAAATCTAGAAACTGCCTCAAATTTACGCACTTCGCGCAGTTTCTCAAAATAAACTCAGAGTTTAAACCACCTCAAATTTATGCACTTCACGCAGTTTCCCAAAATAGACTCAGAGTTTAAACCACCTAAAATTTATGCACTCTGCGCATTTTTCCAAAATAGACTTGGAGTTTCATAATATGATTTTTCAGGACAATTTCAAGAATATGTTTATTTTTATAACAATTTTAGGATTCTTTTTCTTCACTTCAAATATTTGATTCTCTTCATTCCTCACTTGGTTTTCTTGGATCTTTGGCATATGAATTCTTTATTAATGAGTTCCAAATCTATATTTAGTAATCTTTTGAGCATAAATCTTCCTTTTGGCATCAATTTCACCTTAAGCTCTCGAAATCACCTCGCACATGAAAATATGCATAATTAAATCGATTAAGCACTATCATGTTTATAAAACTAAAGTATAAATAGGGTGAAATATGCAATATTTCACACTCAACATTACCCCAACCTAACAACCTAGTCAATTCACTTAGTTAAGCCCAAAACCAATCCCAAAACTAAGCCTAATCAGAGAAATGGTGAAAACCAGGTTGTCGCTGGCCATGTGTCACTCCCCCTTTTTCGAGAAGTGTCCCTTAAGAAATTGGATTTCTCATTTTTCAAACATTAAGTGTGCGGTTGAGTTACATTTACTCTGATACTCATCTCCTTACCCAAAATTACACTTTTACCACCTCATCCAACCCATGAGATGAGGCCATTGTTAGTGCACTCATTTTTGCACCCTGGTTTATCAATCACGTGAGTCATTGTGTCACGAAGTCAGTTGAGCCTTTAGAAAGTGAAGTCCGAAGACACAAGCAAAGACAGACCATTAAGCAGCATGTACAGGTAAAATAGGTGCCTTGGTGACCCCTAACCCTTGATCCAAAACAACCCTTTTACCTCTAGATGATCTTGACCTAATAGGAATACAAAATTAATCATACCTTAGCCTCAGGAGACCAAGAAAAATATAATAAACAAGGCTAGAAGAGGTGCGAATCTGTTGTATAGAAGATAGCCCAAAACAACAGATTTTAAATGATGTTTGAAAAGTTGAGCTATCAATGTCCTAGAGAGGGGGGTGAGGGTGGGGTCAATGCTAAATAATTAAAATGAAAGCGGAATATATACATAATACAAAATCTCAATCGCCCAAGTATTGAAACATTGATTCTAAATATTAATCTTTCAAATTAACTAGGGAAGATAAAATAATTACAACATTCACCACAAGAATGAAATAAATAACATTCAACATAAGAATGAAATAAATAACATTCGCTGTAAAAAATAATAAAATAAGATATTTTCCACAAGGTACGAGGGGTTATAATGGTTCAGTGCTTTAAAAAAACCACACTTACTTCACTCCCAAAATTACTACCTTCGTAACAAGTTCACCTTAACAACCTTATACAGTTCCTTATGAGTTTCATGGGCTATAAGACCCGTATCTCAGTCTGTACCGTTCCGTAGACTTCCGCGGTCTTACCGGTAGAATTCTAGCAACCTTCGACCCTTAATCAATACTTGCCTGTGACCCTGATTCATATGCCGTCAACCCGAGTCGACTCAACCCAAGATCTTTACCATAGCGATCGCGCCGTCGCTGCGGTTCCGATGCCGCGACTCGCATGCCGAGGCGATACCCTAGTCAGGAGTTGTGGGCCAACGTTCGGTGCGAGAAAAATGCCGCGTGTTGCGAAACCCAAGAGAATCTCTACACTTGTCAAATCAATCTCATCAATCAATCAAATATTATCACATCACATGTCAAATATATGTCAAGTACACATCACCTTTCACCCATACCCAAGCAACCACAAAAGTCAAAAAGTTCTTACACTCTCATGCCTTTCTTACACAAATGGCCACAAAAGTAAAGAATTTCTTACACACCCATCACTCACCACATCCATCACTCTCTCTCTCCCTTTACAAGTCTCTCTCTCATTTCTCAAATCACTCTTCCAAGCAACAAAAAAAAAAATCCCACGTATGAGCCTCTCCCTCTCTTTCAAAACTCTAAGTGTGGCCCACCTTTCCATCCCAAGATCTCCTATCCTAGCCATCCATTTCTCATCTCCTCCATTGGAATCAAAGCTAAGGAGCTAAGGAACCCATAGGAGCAAGAAGATCAAGCGGTGGGTGATTTTTAGAATTTTATTTTCATTTATTTGTTTGATTTAAGGGCCACATGTAGTGGGACCCACCTTGATGTACATTTTGTATCAAAGAGGGGCCCATAGTGGCGGGGCCCTCCATCACCTCCATCCTCACCGATCCTTCTCTCTCTTCCTTTTCCTTTGTGTGTGATGGCTTGTGGCCCACTTGATGTATGTATCTCATCCATATCATCCATACAGTGGGCCACCTTGATTTCTTTGTTTTTGGTATGGACTATCCAAATAATGGCCCACCCGGATGAAGGGGGGGAAACACAAATATTGGCCGGATCCAAAACTAGTGGGCGAGGTGGGACCCACCTTGATGAGGCATGCCACCGTCTGTTAGTGGAGATGACTAGACATGAAGTGTTAACTGGCAAGGGGGAGGGGTGTGCACTGACGTGGGTGTGCTAACATGGAGTGTATACTGACATGTAGTGGGTACTGACATGGGTGCGGACTGACCCACTCCCTCCATCTATCCAGATGGACCACACACCATGGTGTATGGTCTTATCCAAACCATCTACTGTTTCTGGACGGTGGGGCCCACGTTCGTGCAGAGCCCTCCCTGACACCAGGTCCATAGCCCAAGTGGCAGATGGAGTGAAAGATACCTCGTCTTAACACTAAGGTCTTAGTTTCCCCAGTGGGGTGGCTGACTGTGAAGCGTGAACACGGTGGGGCCCATGAGACCCCATCCATGCCGTCCAACCATTTTGGTGGGCCACACCATCACGTGTGGTGTCCACCGTCGTTAGACGGTGCGACCCACCTCGTGTGGGCTTCCTTGAACACCCAGATCCATAGTTCAACTGGAAGACTGATTGGAGATATGAGGTCTTGTACGGCTCCTAGAGGGTGGCTTGTACGTGGGACCCACCTATGTTTTGGGTGCGGCTGAAGCTTGGTCTGACCGTCCATTCACATGGGACACCCATGATGGGTGGGCTGGATTTGTGGACCCCATCTCGGTGGGCCTAATAAATGATTTTGAATGTTTTAACGGAGGGTAACCCTCCCAACTATTGTATCTGTTGCGGCCAACACAAGTCACGGGCTGACTTGATTTTTGAGACCTAGGCCCACGCTGAAATGGTGCATCTGATAGACGGGTTAGATGTTTGGTAGACATCAGTGGTGGGGCCCACGCAGCTGGACGTCATGGAGCTTAAAAGCTCGCTGCCCCTATATCTATGGTGGGCCCTACGTAGGACCCACCTCTGTTGTGTCAGGAAGAAGGAATAAATAGAAAAGAAAAGAAAAAAGGAAAAGAAAAAGAAAGAAAAAGCAAGGGGCCACGTGCCCTCCTCTCTCTACATCTCTCTCTCTACCTTTCTCTCTCTATCTCTCTCTCTATATCTCTCTCAAATCTCTCTGTCTCTTACCGTCCAGGGACTTGTGGGTCCCACCTTGAGGCATGTGTGATCGGATGGTGGGACCTACCCCCACGTGTGGGATATTGTATGTGTGTGTATGTGTGTGTATATATATATATATAATATTGTGTATATATACTATATATAGTTATATATTATATTATATATGATATACATGATAGTGGGCCTTCATGTGGGCCCCCACCATGATATATGGGTTGCATCCAATCCATACATCCTTTTGGAAAGCCCATTTTATGGCATGGGCATAAAGAATGAGTCAAATCATAGTCTAAGTGGACCCCACCTTGGCATGTTATGAGGACTATCTTAATGAATTTTTGGTAGTTCATTAGGGCCCACTTTGATGTGGATGTAAGGCCCATGTCATGGGATCATTCGACATATTTACGGCCCATGGTTGAGACCCACTTTGATACATATGTAAATCCCATGGGATTAGGCCCATTTGATGTTTTAGGAACCCATGGGTTAAGGCCCATTGAGACGTACTAGGGCCTATGGGTTAAGGCCCATTTGATGTACATATGGGGCCCAATTGGTGTGGCCCATTCATTACATATAAGACACATGAGATTAGGCCCATTTGATGCAATCTAAGGCCCATAGGTTTTGACCCATTGCAATGCACATAAGGCCCATTGGTGCGGCCCATTGATGTGGCCCATTTGATAAGTAAAAGGCCCATATGACATGGCCCATCTGATGTATTTAAGGCCCAATGAAGTGTACCTAAGGTCCATTACAATGTGTGATCCCAACCTGGTTTACATAATGATATTCTCTATAGGAAACACCTTGGGAGTAATGTTGGTTTGACGTCCACATTACGAGCATAATGTTGGTTGGATGTCCACATTATGACTCTCCCTAGGGCCCATTGATAAACCGGACTTGTTGTTGAAAGTGCACCTACTACGTGCCCTTGTTTGTCAATTACGTTGTAAGTTGAGTCAGTCGGACAACAGTGCCTAACAAGAAGATCAAGTCAAGCGTCTGCCTCAACTGGATGTGTGGAAGCTCACCAAAAGGTAAATCATAACCTCACATCCCATGTTCCAAAACACCAGGTAATTAAACCCTTAAAAAGAATTAGAACATCTTAGGGTTTCAGTGTAAGAAAGCTTTTTATCAAAAAGGAAAATCAGTAAAGTTTTTCTTACACTGTCGATTATATCGATTACCCCTTCGATATGATCGACCAGCTCTATCGATGTCCTCGGTATCTCAATCGATACAATCGAGTGAGGACAGAAAGCGTCCAACAATCAAAACAATCATCTGGACGATTTATCGATATATCGACTTGAGAGTCGATATCATCGATATTCGAATATCGATCATATCTAAAGAGGATCGATATAATCGACAGACTGCTTTCCGGTGCCCCTATTTTTCTAAAGAAAACTAACATATGCCTCGATATATCGATGACTGTCCGATACAATCTGAACTCAAATATCTATTATATCGGAAGTCAGTCGATCATATCGATTGTGGGCGCATATTCTCACCAGCATGAATTTCAGGTTGTTGTTTATGATGATCGGGGTGCCAGTCGATAAATTGATATTCATATATCGATTATATTGAGACCTAGTCGATTGGATCAAGTCAGGACATAAATCGTCCAGTAAGCTTATAGGTAAATCTATACGATTTATCGATCCCATCGACAAGGTTTCCGATATGATCAATGTACAAATTTCGATGACATCGATTGCTTCCTCGATCATATCTGTAGAACCTGAAATTCTTCAAGGCTTCTCTCTTATTTTTCACCTTTTGATAGATCGAACCATCACTTGATTGAATCGGAGTTCGAATCTGATTACATCGATGTGTGTCTCGATTCCATCGACCAGTTGGCGGAAGGTTTCCAAAAGCGAAATGACAATTGAGTTTTTATCATCGAGAGGTCTGCCGATACAATCGAGAGTATACGCTTGATCATATCGACGACTTCTCGATGATATCGAACTCTGTCATAAATATGACCGTTTATATCCGTTGGAACCTTTTGCCTATAAATAGAGAGAGTTGTCTTCATTGCTGGTAGAGAAAGTAGAGAGTGCTTTTATGAGTTTTAACATTCCTATCATTTACCTTAAGCCCTTTCTCTCAGGAAGTTCATCCTCTAATCCACCCTCATCATTGATATTTCATAGAGTAGATTGGGGAATGAACTTCCGCATTCAAGGATCCTTCAGCTAATACTTTAATGACATATCATTAAGCTGGGATGCCTTGAATGCATAGATGATGGGAACCACTCTATCTTCCTTATAGGAAAATCCTTAGAATGGTATTCCATCATAACCTTGACCCAACCTAAGCCTAGTATAGATACATCTTTGTGTTGCGGATCAAGGGAACTGAAGACTCTTCATCAACAAGTAGAAGGTCTTCATCACTGCGTTGAAAGGGACTCATCAACTTATCTGTAAGTACTAAGAGTCCAGAGGACACTTGTGATCATTCCTTTTTAGGATTGGGTTTTAAGTGTTTCTCACCATTTGAAGTCCTCGAAGGAGGCCTCCGACGGGAGTGTACGTGCGGGGTGCATTGTGTGGACCCTTGCTCTATGGAGAGCATAAACATCTGGTTAGGAGTACGCGAGTAAAACTCCAGGGTTAGAGGTGAACCGAGTAGAAACCTCCGGGTGCATTGTGTGGACCCTTGTCCTGTGTGGGCATAAACATCTGGTTAGGAGTATGCCAGCAAAACTCCAGGGTTTGAGGTAAACCGAGTAGAAACGTCTGTAAAGGTTGAAGGTGAACCTGATTTAAAACCTTAGGTTTGAGGTGAACCATGGGAAACCTCCTTAGTGAAATTCGATCACTCAAGGGTTGAGTATGGAAGCCGGGAGTGGAGTAGACAAGTCGTCGAACCACTATAAAATGACTGTGTTTGAGATTGATATTGTCTTATATTTATGTGATTTCCTTAGAAGTCCTTTTATATGATCACATCTTATGCACACACAGTCATATCCATCATAATCTCTTATATAAACTGTTTGTCTTTTAAATAGTTTGTGATTGGATCCTCTACTAGGCTTGGAAGCCAGTAGAGTTAATTTTGAGTAATCCTAATCTGTACTCTGTAATAGGATTAGTGTGATAAGGATTTTTAATAATTCATAAAAACTTTAAAAAGTCCTATTCACCCCCCCTCTAGGATATATTGACATATCTCTACTTCAACTTAAGCGGTCTTCACCATTATTTCAGTTGTGTGTCGGCCTTCTAGGCCACTTGCGTTGTAAGGATAGTGCATTACTGTATAACATGTTTAGTATAGTTTCATGACTCATGATCATATGCATCATATGTATGCTTGATATGAGAAGTGTCTAATCATAGTATATGCCTTCGAGCAGATTATTTATGGGACCCCGATTAGGTGGTGTTGCCCTACTTGAGCGCACGATACGCGCAGGAATTGCTGCATGATTGGACAGTGTGATTCATGCATTTCACATTGTGTGATATGGTTACTGAACGCCCCATCGACATTGGGGTCGTAGCCTCCACAGACGCATTATGGTTGGTAGGATTGGATACCAAAAATTTTATTCTACATGGGGTGTTATAGATATCCCTGGGTGAAAGTCCCTAAACCCTTATAGTACCAAGAGGTTGCTCCAATGTCTAGACCGAGTGGGTAGATGAGCGTTAAGTGCCGAATACCAGATGGTTGCGCTCTCCACTATGTCGTGGTCGGTTGGAAAGGGGTGCGGCCTTACTTGCCCGAGTGTAGGGGGCAATGTTAGAGTGAGTCTGACCAGCTCGAGGAATGGGTTTGCTATCGACGAGTCAAGCCCGATATTGGCAGACGGATAGTGAGGTCCATTCCACTTACCTTATTGTAACACCCTGAAAATCGGGGGTCGTGTATAAACTCAACTCCCGAGTTCCAGACCGTCACTTATGCAACAAAAATGGTTATGATTCAATGTTGTCTGATTTAAAGCATTCACATGAGTAAAAGTATACCAAAACTGCAATTCATACGTCAGATCCAGTGATAAAAGCAAGCGGAAGACTAAATAATGTATATATCACTGTATGGAAAAACAAAGTAATCTCATCTATCTCCAAAGTATGACTACATCTCTGAGTCTCATTTACATATACATAACAAAAGAATAATGTTCAAAAGAAAGTCCCACTGAGGTCCCCTCGATCCAGGTCGCCTACGGGAAGCCGTCATGATACTGCATATACGAGAACTCATCCTGGTCCTCGTCGATCTCTGGCTCCACCTCCTGGATCTCGTCCTCACCTGCAGCTACAACAGGGTCTGGTGGGTGTTGCAAACACCATCCCGTAACGTGGGAATGAGTGATCAACTCAGTGGAATCATAGAGCAAAGATTAGCATGTTCACAATTCAATCACGCGATAATAGTAAAGCAGTAAATCAGACAATCCTAATACTGTTGTTAATGCAAGATGATATGACGTGATGTATGCCCTCACCGACGATCACCCTCATGCGGCAACATCTTACGACCGCGGCATGCCACACTCCCTAGAGTGCTCCACATCTTCCAGGCACATGCAATGCTATGGTGATATGATTTCCAAGTTGTTATTAGTCCATTCAAACAGCAGGATTGGGAAACTAAGGTACTTCCCTTGTATCAATCCCAACACAGATCCTGTCTAGGGTCGTCACTCCTAGTAATCTCATACGATGTGTATTTCGTAGGTCACTGCAAGGGCTGCCAGGGCTATTGCTCGCACTCGTTGCACCGCTCCCCCATCACCTTATCAATACAGGCCTACCGTACTCTACTGCAACGGAAGGGTCGTCGCCTCCTGTGGACTCAGAATACGCTCGCGGTCACTACAAAGGGCTCGTCGCCTGATCAGTGTAGGCCGACAGCTAGAATATAGTGTCCCATACCACCATAATCTGCTCACGAGTTTAGGTGCTCACTGGTCACTACGGGGAGGTTTGTGGCCCCAGCGTAGGCCGACAGCTCGACCACGGTGTCCCATACCACCATGCCCGGCTCATGAGTCTTCGTGGATCAAGGTACCACGGTTAACAGGGTTTACAATGGTAAGTTCAGTACCCTAGGTTCAAGCAGTTATGATACATACAAGGTGAACATACATCGGCCAGTCGGGTTACTTGACGGGCTCGACTAGCGCGATCGCATCTCAAGTCGAACGACATGAAGTGCGTAAAACACTTCGCGTGGCCTAACCACTGCCGCCAACTCTCAACACGAATCACGTTCATCGACGCGTCGTTCGTGGCTATGACCAGTCAGCCACGAATTCGCTCGGTTACCGACTGCCTGGACTAAGTCTAGTCCCACACATCTATGGAATCATATTAACACGATATGCAAAGGTATTGGAATTGAAATACATCATGTGAGCATGTTGACACATGTTATAACATTCAACTTAAGCAAATCTTCAAGGCATACTTTCTATGCATGTAATGCAATCATGCATAAGGTAAACATGTAGGAAATCATTTAGGTCAGCATTTTAATCATGAAATCAATCTCAAACTATTACATAACATCATTCAATTCAATACATACTAATACAAGCATTTATACAAACACATACACTACACACTTAAGTCCACATATAGTATGTCGACCCAAAGTGCGCAACTTGGCGAATCTCTTCGCCAAACTGATTATGCAAGCATTCCTAACTCTCTAATGCGGTGACAAACCATGTCAATCACGTCAGCAAATTATGCATGTAGACCGTACTTCCTACAAATGACTAAAATGCCCTAAATCTCATATTCTTCGTTAATTTACGAAACAGGGAACGGAGAGCATGTTGTACATGTCAAACGGCGATGCCGTCAATAATCTACTATTAAACGACATTGAAAGCGTTGTAAACCGTCAATCAAAGCGTCTAAAATCCTCACCTAGTCTCTTACGGTTGCAGGATTTCGAACGGAGCGTGTACGCTTCGTCTACGGCGGTAGGAAAGCCTGATTTATGGAATACGTTAGCTAACATGTTAAGCATCTAAGCAAACCCTAAATCAGCAAGTTTTGGGGGTTATTTTATACCTGAAAAATGGAGAAATCACCAGCCAGGTGATTGGAATGAAGTGTTGAAGCAGCCACTGTCAGGGGCTCGGAAGCGGGAAATTCTCTTCTCCTCTTTCTCTCAAACTCTCTCTCTTTTTCTCCTAGGGTTTGTGAATTTCGGATGGAAGGGAGAAATGAGGGTTTCAACCCCTTTTATTAGCTTGAAATCGCCGGAAATAGGCTCCGGGACGAAGTTTACTTGATGCCTATCCATTTCGGGGCTGTTTCGGTCCAAAAACTGCTTTCTGGTGGTCCCCTGGTCGATTGCGATCAGACTTAAGCTCATGGGTACCAGATGTACCTCGTATTAAGTTTTCAGTCTGGTAGGATTCGCAGATCGCACGTGGCGGACCAGTTTCAGTTCAGCGGTCACCGCACATAGATCAGGGCTGAAACTCTCATGATAATAAATAGAAATTTTTCCTGATCCGAGGGTGTAATCTGGATGAATTCTGACGGTCAGAACGCTTAATACTGACGCGTCAAGTCGTGTGCCAGATTTGAATTTGAAATTCCAAATTCGTCCCTATTCGCGGTCGCTTCAGTCCGGGTTCAACGAAATTGTCTGTGATTATCGGTTTGACTTGATTTTCGAGATGATTGTCAAGTCCAGCTGGGCGGTTCTAACGGTCTAAGATAGGAGATATCGGACCTTCGACGTGCGGTCTAAATCCAATACAAAATTTCAATATGGTCCAGAGAACAAACCCGCTTAGAGTTTGATCCGAGGTTATAGAGTATTGTAGAGTTGTCTGTTCTACTCGATTTGGGTCTTGCAGAACATATTTAAAGTGATCAGGGACTATTTCCCAGCTACTCTAGCGTTGCGCTAGCTAACTTACGCTTAATTTCCATGGAATTTATTTCTACGCAATTTCGGGTCAAATCGGTACTCGAACCCAAGTACGGATTTTTCATGGGCGTTACAATCTACCCCCCTTAACAAATAATTTTATCCTCGAAATTTGTACCTTTTCGTACTCCTCGAGAAGCTGTGGGTAGTTCTTTCTGATCTCGGCTTCTGTCTCCCAAGTAGCCTCCTCCTCAGAGTGATGCGTCCATAGTACCTTCACAAGGGGAATCACCTTGCTACGCAGTACCTGTTCCTTCCTGTCTAAGATACGTGACGGTCGCAGGATATAAGTAACATCCTCTCCTAACTGCACCTGCTCCCATCTGATGATATGGGAAGGATCAGCAATGTACTTCTTCAGCATAGAAACATGAAATACGTTGTGGACGCTCGCGAGGGGCGTGGGTAAAGCCAATCGGTAAGCCACCGCTCCCACACGATCGAGGATCTGGAATGGACCAATGAATCGCGGTGCCAGCTTCCCCTTCTTCCCGAACCGAAGGACTCCCTTCATAGGGGAAACTCGCAAATACACGTGAACCCCGACTGTGAACTCAAGTGGCCGTCATCTCGTATCGGCGTAGCTCTTCTGTCTACTCTACGCTGTAAGAAGCCGACGTCGAATAATATCGATCTTCTCTGACGTCGCCTGCACTAACTCTGGGCCGATCAAGCTACGCTCACCGACCTCTAACCAGCAATGTGGTGTGCGACAAGGTCGCCCATACAGCGCCTCATAAGGTGCCATGCCGATACTCGCCTGGAAGCTATTGTTGTACGCAAACTCCGCATATGCAAGACAGTCATCCCAACTGTCCTTGAAGTCCAATGCGCAAGCTCGCAACATGTCCTCCAGGATCTGGTTCACTCGCTCCGTCTGTCCGTCCGTCTGTGGGTGGAAGGCAGTACTGAACTTCAACTTCACACCCATAGCCTCCTGAATGCGAGTCCAGAAAATAGAAGTGAACCGCGTGTCTCTGTCCGACACGATCTCTAACGGAACTCCATGCAGACGCACAATCTCTCGGATGTACAATCTAGCCAGCTCGTCTGCAGAGTTCGTAACTCTGATCGGTAGGAAGTGCGCCGACTTCGTCAATCGGTCGATGATCACCCAAATGGAATCATGCCCCTTCCTCGTCTTCGGCAACCCAGAAATGAAGTCCATAGAAATGAAATCCCACTTCCACTCTGCAATCGGCATAGGCTGCAAAAGTCCAGGTGGTCGGCGATGCTCTGCCTTCACCTGCTGACAAGTGAGACAACGGGACATGAACTCAGCTATGTGGGTCTTCATACCTTCCCACCAATACGTCCTCTTCACGTCACGATACATCTTCGTGCTGCCTGGATGCATCGCGAGTCTAGTAGAGTGCGCAGCCTCGAGAATCTCTCGTCTCAAATCAGGGACATCTGGGACGCATAGGCGGCCACGGTAACGTAAGCCCCCATCCATACCAACTCGCCAGTCGGCGTCAGCATCATCACTGGCCTGCTCTCGAAGCTCAGTAAGATGCGCGTCGTCCCTCTACGCCTCGATGACTCGGTCATCGATCTGGGATATCACCTGTACATGTACGATGAACTCAAATGGCTCCTCTACGGTGAGTTTCTGCTCAAAGTCTCGCAAAAACTCCACCATATCCCACTCGGCAACCATCAACGGAGCCGCGAACTCTATCGCCTTCTTGCGGCTCAATGCATCAGCCACAAGGTTCGCCTTCCCAGGATGGTAAGAGACTTCAAACTTGAAGTCCTTCAGCGTTTCCATCCATCGCCGCTGCCTCATATTCAAGTCTCGCTGCGTGAATATGTACTTGAGGCTCTTGTGGTCGCAAAAGAGCTCGAACTCCTCTCCGTAGAGGTAATGTCTCCAGAGTCTCAGTGCGAATATCACGGCTGCCAACTCCAGGTCGTGTGTAGGGTAATTCTCCTCGTGCTTCCTTAATTGTCTCGAGGCATACGAAATTACCCTGTCTCTCTGCATAAGGACACAACCCAAACCAACGCTAGACGCGTCAGTGTATATAGTGTATCTAACCCCTTGCTCTGGCAATACTAGCACAGGGGCGGACGTAAGTCTGTCCTTCAGCTCCTGAAAAGCTGACTCCGCCTTATCATTCCAGGCGAACTTCACGTCCTTCCGTGTCAACTGAGATAAGGGTCTCGCGATCTTCGAGAAGTCCTGAATGAAGCGCCGATAGTAGCCAGCGAGTCCCAAGAAACTCCTCACCTCAGTGACAGAACCAGGCTGCTCCCGGTCCTGCACCGCAGCTACCTTAGACAGGTCAACTGCCATGCCATCCTTGGACACCACGTGTCCCAGAAACTTCACCTCCTGCTTCCAGAAGTCGCACTTCTTGTACTGTGCGAACAACTGATGCCGTCTGAGCGTATCAAGGACCAAATGCAAGTGCTCCTCATGCTCCTCTCGACTCCTAGAGTACACCAAAATGTCGTCAATGAAGACAACGACGAATCGATAAAGGAAAGGCCGAAATATCCGGTTCATCAGATCCATGAACACGGCCGACGCGTTCGTAAGACCGAACGACATCACGAGGAACTCGTAGTGGCCAAAACTGGTCCTGAATGCTGTCTTCTACACGTCCTCATCCCTGACGCGCAGCTGATGATAACCTGACTGAAGATCAATCTTCGAGAAGCACTGCGCTCCTCTCAACTGATCAAACAAGTCATCGATCCTGGGCAAAGGGTACTTGTTCTTCACCGTGAGCTGGTTCAGCCTGCGATAATCAATACACAATCGCAGCGAACCATCCTTCTTCTTCACGAACAAGACCGGTGCTCCCCAAGGAGACACGCTAGGCCGTATAAAGTCAAGCTCTAGCAGACCATCAATCTGCGTCCTCAACTCCTCCATCTCACATGGTGCCATGCGATACATCAGCAGTGAGACGGGTGTACAACCAGGAATCAGATAAATAGTGAAATCGATCTCACGTCGGGGCGGCAAACTAGGGATCTTCCTGAACAGATCCCCGAACTCAGAAACAATTGGTGTCTGCTCAAGTACCTGGGCACCAGCGTCGCACAATAGAGTGGCGTAGCTAAGTATGCGGAAAGGAAGATTTACCCGCACTGAAAACGTGAAAGGCGTGCCCTCAGGCTCGTACACCGTCACCACACGAGCCTCGCAGTCAATCTCGGCTCTCGCTGCAGTCAACCAGTCCATGCCAAGAATGACGTCGAGATAAACGAGCGAGGGATCGACGACCAGATCAAGAGTCATCGTCCTGCCTCCCAGATCAACTAAACAACCCTCACACATCTGGGTGACATTTGAATAATCTCCATGAGCTGCAAGGACTCGCACGCTATCCATAGTGATAGTCTGTTACCCAAGACGTCTGACTACGGCACGTGATATCAAAGAAATCGTGGAACCAGTGTCCACCATGACAAGAACGGGAGTACCTCCGATATGGGCCGTGACCTCGAAGGCTGAATGCTGGAAAGTCGGCGTCGTAGCTGCCTCAGCGGTCAATGCATGAACTCGAGCCTGCTGTGGCCGGTTCGGCCGCTGTGTCAAGGGCCGTGGAGGCTGTCGAATCTGCGATACTGTGGGTCTGAAAGAAGGATGCGCAGGAGCTGACCGTATAGGCAGCGCTGATATCGCCTGTGGACGTACACGATCAATCTTCTGCGGCGGCGAGAACCAACTGTCCCGCATCCTCGAAAAGTAACTCTGCGCCAAGTGGCCCGTCCTCCCACAGTATGTGCATGACAAATCAGGGCGCCGAAACGGTGGTACAGGCACCGTGGTCCTGGTAGGAGGATCAAAGCGAGGCCTCTTGCCCGCGAAGGGCCTGTCTGGTAAATCCGGTCGCGGCCTAGAAGTAGTCGGGCCTCGAGATCGCGCAAGTCGATCCACGTCCTGCTCTGCCCGCATGGACATGTGAACCAACTCCGCATAGGAAGGGAAACTGACACAGCACATCTTTGACCGAACATCCGGTCGCAAGCCCTCCAAAAAGCGCCGTATGCGTATCTGTTCATCAGCTAGAATCGTCGGGACGTACCTGCCCAACTCTGTGAACCGATGCTCATACTCGGTAACTGTCATCGCTGCCTGCCTGAGACGGAGAAACTCATTCTCCCTCTCGTGCCTGTAGGTCTGGGGATAATACTTCTCATGGAAGCGAAACTCAAATGCTGCCCACGTCCATACGAAGTCTGCGGCAACAGTCCGCAATATGCTATCCCACCACATACTGGCCTCTCTCTCAAAAGGAAGGTAGCTAGCTCTACCTGCTCAGCCTCGGTGCAGTGCAACATCCGTAGAATCTTCGACACTCGGTCGAGCCAGAACTCAGCCTCCTCGGGTCTGTGAGAACCCGTGAAAGTAGGAGGCCGCAAGCGCTGAAATCTCTCCAGAAGGCCCCGTGTGTCGGCAGGATTCCCCGCAGGGAAAGCAGGCTGCGCAGGATGGGTCATGCCCTCATCCTGGGCGTAAGTATAGGCATCCTCAGCTGGATGCGCAGGTGGTGCAGGTGGAGTAGATGTAGTCGCACCCCCACCCTGGGCTAAAGTCCCTACTATGGTGGTCAGGAGCTGCTGCTGCTGTAGCATCATAGCCATCATCTGCTCGAATCTGTCGAGGGGTGGAGCAGGCTGTGGCGGATGCGGTGTGGAAGTAGACGCACGATGTGGCTCTCTAACAGATGGTGTAAATGGCGGTGGTCCATCTGTAGGACCAACAGCAGGCTGAGACGACCGAACTGCCTCAGGAATCGGGCCCACAGCAGGGTCCAAACGAGTGCCAGACTGAGAGGGAGTCTGATCCATCTGCTCTGACAATGAAATCCGAACCGCGCTCCTCGTAGTCTTAGGTGGCATTCCCTATATTCAAAATAGGGCGCAACCTTGTCAGTCTCAATTGCACAATTACACCGCAAACATTCACTTAAAGAGTCAAAGGCATTCCATGCATTTCAATTAATCAAAATTGTCACAATACAAGGGATATATCCTTACAAGCATCATGACTAGAATTACATGGAAATTAAGACAGTTAAGCAACAGCAACATAAGCAAAGCACTAGCCCTAACAGGCTTACACACATAAAACAGGAAATGGCTAACTACTAATAACAACATCAAAGATCGCATCGCTAGTCGGAGTCTGGTGACGGAGGAGGAGCACCCTTATCCTGTAAGCAACACAGGATTGCCTTCAAGGTGCGAGTCACCTTGCCAAACTTCTTCTTTGTAACAGCCTTGGCATCAGCGACTTCCGCTCGAAGTTCTTGGACTTCCCTTCGCAAAGCGGTCTGACTCTCCTCCATCCGAGCAATGCGGTCGTCGATAGTAGTCTGCGCAGAAGGAGGAGGGCTCTCATCAGTATCCTGAGCCTCCTCTTCTGCTTCTTCCTGAGCTTCTTCCTGAACCTCTGCTCTAGGTTCTTCTTCGCTTTGATCTTCCTCTTCATCAAAGTCATCACCACTATCCCTTTCAAGTTGATTTTCACGGTATTGCGACCCAATCTTCATCTTGACCATTGTCGACTCATCGATGGTGTGAATCGATACCGGCAATTCGGGCCCAAGTCTATAGGCAAACTCAAGTGCAATCTTGCAAATAAGTCGGCCAAAGGGAAGCGATTCGGATGTTCTCCTCGACCTGGCTATGAGAACTATCTGTCGTAAGATGAAAGTGGCCATACATACGTTCTCTCCCTGGGCCACCAGAAATAAGAAATCGACCATAAGACGTGTGCATTCAATGCGGTTCGTCGACCTGGGATAGACATTGAACGTGCAGATATGATGCAGCAGGCGCAAATCCTCAGACATGTACGTCGCCTTGAGGCTATTATTAGGCTGCCATGGAACCAACTTACCGCACAGAAACCTGGTGCGGCGACCTCGTTCACATCTAGTCCTCAAATTCTTCTCACTTGGATGCACATCACCTAGAGGCACGTTGAGAAGTCGCGCAATTAACCGAACGTCGATCGTAGCCATCCGATCTCTACCAAAAGGGATTTTGAACTGCAAAGGCTCTAAGGTAGGATTCTGGATGCTAGCATAGAAGGCACGAATGGTGCTCACATTAGCATGAGCGCGAGCTTCAAAGATTGGTCCCCAGTGCGTAGCTTCAATGCGTTGGAACAACAGATATTCGCCGAACAATCGTCCATCTATGTCCGCCTCAAATAACACTCTACGATCAGTGTATTCGCCATGAGGCATCTCTGATAAAATTGTTCGTCCAAGGTGTGCATAGGGATCCAAATCCCGCTTTGTACGGCACTCCAGGACTACAGCTGGACCTGCGGCAGTGCTTGAACTTGCGGCACCACCCCGCGGTCTTCTCGATCGAGCGGGGCGGCTCAGCCCAGCCTCGTCTGTCGCAGTTTTCCTCTTACCCATTAAAGATATGATGGATGAGAGTGACAGAAGGCCCAAAATGGCTTCCACAAAAGCCATGGAAAATGCCAAAAATGCGGAGAAATGGCTGCCCAATCTGAGAAAAGGAAATCTAGGCATCGTAGAGGGATGCTTCAAGCTTCCCAAGGCTATACTTTCAGGGAAAAATACAAACAAAAAGATGGGATGGAGCACCTCACAATTTCAGCTATATTTGAGAGATTTTGGAGCTCCAAATGGTGAGATCTTCTAGGAAAGAGGCTGTCAACACCCAATAAGTGATGGGTGGTGGTCGGTTTTGGCCAAGGAGGGTTCTAGAAGTGGTTTGGGACGCTGGGGTTTGGAGTGGGTTGCTGAAAATCGAAACTAGGGCTATGTAGGGGGCTGTTTGTGAAGGAGGGGTTAGATTTGGGGGTTTTCGTGAGGTGGGAGGTATATAGGGAGGGTGTGGACCCCATTTAGGGGCGTGCGCCCGAAGGACGGCTCAAATGGACACCGCCGGTCGGCGATGCATCGCCCGACCGGCGATGGCATCGCCGGCCAACTTTCAAGTTGGCCGGTGGGACCCCATGGGTCTGGTCCCCCATGGTCCCAGGGTCCCAAAAAGTTAAGTCCCACCCCCTAGTTCATTGTACTTTGGTCTGTATGAGCCCAAACATGTGTTCGGGGCTTTCCGGGTCCACATTACAATTCTGAATACCAAACCATATGATGCATCATATGAATTTGGGGTAGAAGGAGCCAGTACATCTATCTAAACCCTTAGTTGCTAAAGAAAGTGAAGTTAGAATGGCCTTATGGCCATTTTTCATAAAATTTTACTATTCACTGTAGAATTTGGTGAATGTACTAATTTGTGTTATTTTTATATTAGGTTTTATGCCTAACATGAAATGGATAAGAAAGAAATGAAGGTCGGAGTGTTTAGAGGAGGAATTTTGAAGATTTTTGGCGAAACGGGGTTTTTTAAGCCCTAGCGATTGATTACAGGGGTCGTGGTCATCCCACGGCCCAAGGATTCACTTTTGCGGTTTAAAACCGCTCATAGGACGTCTCAACCTGACTCCCTACAGCTTAGAAGTGATTCGGGTTGCTTTACGCTACCCGAGATGCGTTACAGACTCGATCTTGCGATCGATCCTAATAGACTTCGCCTATCGGCGAATCGGCGATCCTAGAAGTGTTTCTAGACCCTTCTCACACCCACCTAAGTCAAAGGAAGCGACATCGTACGTCGCAAGACCATAAACCAGGCCCAGTATACTCTCATTCATGCTCTGATACCAACTTGTAACACCCTGAAAATCGGGGGTCGTGTATAAACTCAACTCCCGAGTTCCAGACCGTCACTTATGCAACAAAAATGGTTATAATTCAATGTTGTCTGATTTAAAGCATTCACATGAGTAAAAGTATACCAAAACTGCAATTCATACTTCAGATCCAGTGATAAAAGCAAGCGGAAGACTAAACAATGTATATATCACTGTATGGAAAAACAAAGTAATCTCATCTGTCTCCAAAGTATGACTACATCTCTGAGTCTCATTTACATATACATAACAAAAGAATAATGTTCAAAAGAAAGTCCCACTGAGGTCCCCTCGATCCAGGTCGCCTACGGGAAGCCGTCATGATACTGCATATACGAGAACTCATCCTGGTCCTCGTCGATCTCTGGCTCCACCTCCTGGATCTCGTCCTCACCTGCAGCTACAACAGGGTCTGGTGGGTGTTGCAAACACCATCCCGTAACGTGGGAATGAGTGATCAACTCAGTGGAATCATAGAGCAAAGATTAGCATGTTCACAATTCAATCACGCGATAATAGTAAAGCAGTAAATCAGACAATCCTAATACTGTTGTTAATGCAAGATGATATGACGTGATGTATGCCCTCACCGACGATCACCCTCATGCGGCAACATCTTACGACCGCGGCATGCCACACTCCCTAGAGTGCTCCACATCTTCCAGGCACATGCAATGCTATGGTGATATGATTTCCAAGTTGTTATTAGTCCATTCAAACAGCAGGATTGGGAAACTAAGGTACTTCCCTTGTATCAATCCCAACACAGATCCTGTCTAGGGTCGTCACTCCTAGTAATCTCATACGATGTGTATTTCGTAGGTCACTGCAAGGGCTGCCAGGGCTATTGCTCGCACTCGTTGCACCGCTCCCCCATCACCTTATCAATACAGGCCTACCGTACTCTACTGCAACGGAAGGGTCGTCGCCTCCTGTGGACTCAGAATACGATCGCGGTCACTACAAAGGGCTCGTCGCCTGATCAGTGTAGGCCGACAGCTAGAATATAGTGTCCCATACCACCATAATCTGCTCACGAGTTTAGGTGCTCACTGGTCACTACGGGGAGGTTTGTGGCCCCAGCGTAGGCCGACAGCTCGACCACGGTGTCCCATACCACCATGCCCGGCTCATGAGTCTTCGTGGATCAAGGTACCACGGTTAACAGGGTTTACAATGGTAAGTTCAGTACCCTAGGTTCAAGCAGTTATGATACATACAAGGTGAACATACATCGGCCAGTCGGGTTACTTGACGGGCTCGACTAGCGCGATCGCATCTCAAGTCGAACGACATGAAGTGCGTAAAACACTTCGCGTGGCCTAACCACTGCCGCCAACTCTCAACACGAATCACGTTCATCGACGCGTCGTTCGTGGCTATGACCAGTCAGCCACGAATTCGCTCGGTTACCGACTGCCTGGACTAAGTCTAGTCCCACACATCTATGGAATCATATTAACACGATATGCAAAGGTATTGGAATTGAAATACATCATGTGAGCATGTTGACACATGTTATAACATTCAACTTAAGCAAATCTTCAAGGCATACTTTCTATGCATGTAATGCAATCATGCATAAGGTAAACATGTAGGAAATCATTTAGGTCAGCATTTTAATCATGAAATCAATCTCAAACTATTACATAACATCATTCAATTCAATACATACTAATACAAGCATTTATACAAACACATACACTACACACTTAAGTCCACATATAGTATGTCGACCCAAAGTGCGCAACTTGGCGAATCTCTTCGCCAAACTGATTATGCAAGCATTCCTAACTCTCTAATGCGGCGACAAACCATGTCAATCACGTCAGCAAATTATGCATGTAGACCGTACTTCCTACAAATGACTAAAATGCCCTAAATCTCATATTCTTCGTTAATTTACGAAACAGGAAACGGAGAGCATGTTGTACATGTCAAACGGCGATGCCGTCAATAATCTACTATTAAACGACATTGAAAGCATTGTAAACCGTCAATCAAAGCGTCTAAAATCCTCACCTAGTCTCTTACGGTTGCAGGATTTCGAACGGAGCGTGTACGCTTCGTCTACGGCGGTAGGAAAGCCTGATTTATGGAATACGTTAGCTAACATGTTAAGCATCTAAGCAAACCCTAAATCAGCAAGTTTTTGGGGTTATTTTATACCTGAAAAATGGAGAAATCACCAGCCAGGTGATTGAAATGAAGTGTTGAAGCAGCCACTGTCAGGGGCTCGGAAGCGGGAAATTCTCTTCTTCTCTTTCTCTCAAACTCTCTCTCTTTTTCTCCTAGGGTTTGTGAATTTCGGATGGAAGGGAGAAATGAGGGTTTCAACCCCTTTTATAAGCTTGAAATCGCCGGAAATAGGCTCCGGGACGAAGTTTACTTGATGTCTATCCATTTCGGGGCTGTTTCGGTCCAAAAACTGCTTTCTGGTGGTCCCCTGGTCGATTGCGATCAGACTTAAGCTCATGGGTACCAGATGTACCTCGTATTAAGTTTTCAGTCTGGTAGGATTCGCAGATCGCACGTGGCGGACCAGTTTCAGTTCAGCGGTCACCGCACATAGATCAGGGCTGAAAGTCTCATGATAATAAATAGAAATTTTTCCTGATCCGAGGGTGTAATCTGGATGAATTCTGACGGTCAGAACGCTTAATACTGACGCGTCAAGTCGTGTGCCAGATTTGAATTTGAAATTCCAAATTCGTCCCTATTCGCGGTCGCTTCAGTCCGGGTTCAACGAAATTGTCTGTGATTATCGGTTTGACTTGATTTTCGAGATGATTGTCAAGTCCAGCTGGGCGGTTCTAACGGTCTAAGATAGGAGGTATCGGACCTTCGACGCGCGGTCTAAATCCAATACAAAATTTCAATATGGTCCAGAGAACAAACCCGCTTAGAGTTTGATCCGAGGTTATAGAGTATTGTAGAGTTGTCTGTTCTACTCGATTTGGGTCTTGCAGAACATATTTAAAGTGATCAGGGACTATTTTCCAGCTACTCTAGCGTTGCGCTAGCTAACTTACGCTTAATTTCCATGGAATTTATTTCTACGTGATTTCGGGTCAAATCGGTACTCGAACCCAAGTACGGATTTTTCATGGGCGTTACACTTATTGTGCGCGATGAGGCGACGATCTGGTTTAGAGTGTATTAAACCCCGATGATATCCCAGATTTGAGCTGTACTGATATGTGGACTTATATGAGGATTGTATGTTTGACTTACATCTTGCATCGCATAGCCCTGGTATGGCCAACATCATTCATGCTTTGCATCGCATAGCCTTGGTAGGCTAACGGTATTCATGGATCCATCAGTATATTCCGCATTACTCTGATATTACATGATCATATTACTACTTTGCGCACACACTTTCACCACCCTCTAAGCTTTCTAGAAGCTTATGCATGACCGTTGCGTGCAAGTGACGTTGGGGCGCAGCAGCGCTGAGGCAGGAGCGCTTTGCAGATCATTCTAGAGTTTTTGTTCTTTATAATTATATTTCCCTTTATGCTCATTGTACTTGTAAAGTTTTTTATCATAGTGAAAATGTAATGGAGTTCTTGGTTGTTGTTTGTGGGTTATGTCTTTGGTTATGCTTATTACGAGTCAAACTGACGTTGAAAATGCTTCTCGTAGCATCCCATGATCGAAACCTGGTGAATGGGCGCTAGGAGCCGAGAATGGGGTTCTACGAAGGCTGTCGGCGCCGGATTTAGTGATCGAAAATTTTGTGAGCCCGGTTTCCGAGTTTGGGGCGTGACATGGGCTCACCATAATAAATCCCCTTTCGTGATTTTCATGGCCTATCACAAACAAAAATTCACTTTATGATTTTCACGGGCTATCACAAATTAGCCCACTAAGATTTTCACAGGTTATCTCAGAAAAACCTTAAATGAAATAAAATAGATGATGTACTTATCTTCAAACGTAGATTCAAAGATGTAGTAAAAGCTTCTAGCAAAGATATTCTTTCTTGAATGTAGAGGAGGAAATATTCACTCAATAGAAAGAGTATAAGGTTCTGAAATATTTAAGAAATGAAAAACCCAAATGCTACTGATTCAATTCTTTTATATCTCAAGAGGAGTATAGATTACTCTTTAAAAATAAGATTAAAATGATCTTAAGAAAGGGAATTGAATAAGCTTAAAAGAAATTATAAATACCACACGATTAACATGTCAAGGATCAGAGCTTCTCTCTCACTTCCATAAGATATAGAGTGATTTTTCATTATTCAAATGAATGAGAGAAGGTCCATATTTATAGCCAAAGATATTGAAAATTTGGCTAGCCTAAGAATATGTTCTGCTGGCCAGATTCTATCAGATTCATTTCAATGGTTATCGAATTGCGTGGGATAAGATTTATCAAAAATTCGGCTGGTCGAAGTCTCACAAAATTCAAAAGTTTGCATTAATAGAATTTAACTTGAATTTCTCTCAAGCTGACCGAATTTCAAGTTAAGCTAGCCAAACTAAAAGTTAGGCTAGCTGAATTTTCAACATATTTTAATTTTTAGCCCGAACTTGAATTCAGGTTAGCCAAGGAAGTTAGGCTAGCCGAACCAGAATTTAGGTTGACCGAACTCTAGAACAAATACTCTATAGACAACCCACAATGAATGAATTTTTAAGAAAGCCTAACCTATGGTCTTTCTAGGGTTATACCACCTATTGTTTAGCAAATACAGAGTTCAACTAATCTTGAAATCGAGCGACGTCTTCTCTTAAGATGATAAGCCAATCTTAAGCTTATCTTCAAACATGTAGATTAATTGTGATCTAGCAGTTCTTGCGATCTATCTGGTATAACTTTTGTCTTACGAATTTGACAACCTTAAGTGTGTTAAACATATAAGCACTTACAATGTTCGATGGCATCGAGTTGCCATCGAACAATCTTCGATGCAATTGAAGACCTGGCCGATGTAATTAATCGAGAGTCAGGGATGCTTAGCAACCAAACTGGAGTTTTAGCTGGAAATCTCGATGACATCGAGGAACCTTCGATGGCATTGAAACTTAAGTTTCGATGCCATCGAAGTCTTCTCGATGATATTGATTTGAGATCCAAAATTTTCCAGCAAGGTTTTTGGATTTTTCCTTGATTCTCTCAATGGCATCGAAGCTACTTTGATGACATTAAAACATTATGTTCGATGACATCGAAGGTTGGGTCGATGCAATCAAAGTGGGTCCAATAAGAAAACATCATTTTTATCTGTAATTTTCGATGGCATTGAGGAACCCTTCGATGACATCAAAGGAATCTTCAATGACATCAAAGACCCATTTGATGGCATCGACAAAGTCATTTTCTGCCCCTTTTTTACCATTGGATCTTGAACTTTTTATAAATGGGAATTGACTCTTGGGCATTTTGATGGGTTTTTGGAGCAACCATAGGTAAGGTGATTCCATATGCATATCCCTCATTCATAACCTCTACTCCATTGAGTTCTAAGCAATCTCCTTTGAGATTTCAACTCTAATAAGGATTCTAACCTCAACATTAAGATGTACTTGAACTCCTTAATTTTCTAGAGATTGCACTAAAACATCTTGGTAAATCATTGTCCAGATCTTCTATGAGATCCACCTAGTTGAATCCCCTAGGAAAACAACTACCCATTAGTTGTAGAAGATTCAACCCACTCTCATCACCTAGGTCATCTTGAAGAAGCATCAAATGCAAGGAGATCGATCGTGGAGCTGAAACCTTAGCGAAACTGTGACAACATGATTGGGGGAGCATCGGGGAGCTGATTGAAGCACGAGAGAGCGGAGATCAAAAAACCCAAGAGGAGCATCAAAAGGAACTCAATTTGACAAGTGTCATGTGTAGGAGTCCATTATTGTACTCATCCTTGTGTAGGTTGGAGTACAAGAGTTTGTGCTCAAACTCACTTAGGTTCTTTCGTAAAACCTTGGCTCTTCCGTAGGGCCTAAATTTCATAATTCTTATGTAGGACTAAGGTTGTTAGTTAGCCTAAGGAAAAACCAACCAAAGTCCTTTTGTAGGCCTCCAACGGGAGAGTACATGTATGGTTCGGGATTAGGACCCTTACTCTTGTGTAGGGTATAAATCTTAGGTTTAGGAGTAGGACCTTAACCTTTGTGTAGGGCCTAAATCACCAAGTTCTTGTGCAAGACTTTGACTATTGTGTAGGGCCTAAATTGTCGGGTTCGGGAGTAGAACCCTTGCTCTTATATAGGGTATAAAGTTGAAAGTCCTTGTATAGGGTTATAAAGGTTAGAGGTGAACCTGATTTAGAACTTTTGATAGTGAAATTCGGTACACTCATGGGTAGAGTGCGTCTGCCAGGAGTGTAGTAGGCAAGTAGTTGAACCAATATACATGCTTATGTTTGTGATTGTCAATTACGCATCTATTTAATTATGCTTATGTGTTTGAATGCTTAATTATGAATGCATGATTAGATGAATACTTAAGTTGATAGGTAACACATCCCGCACACACATGTTCACTATCATTTTATAGAATAATTGCTTATTGCATATCTTTGTAGTCTATGTGATTGGACCCTCTATTGGCTTGGAAGCCTTAAAGTTATATTGTCTTGCTTAGTTTAATTGTTAATTAAGTTTTTAAATAGGCATATTTTTAAATAGGTCTTAATCACCCCTGCCTTAGGACATAACCTTCATTCTCTAGCTCCACAATACTTTCACATATAACGCATTGCGACTAAAAAAACTATAAGTTCAACCATGTGACAGTCTCCAATCCCAGCCATTCAACCACGTTTTTATCCCTAGGATCACCAGGAATTATCAGAAAACCAGGTTGAGAGACTATAAATACCCCAATCTCCTTTTAATTTCAAAGCATTGAAGGGAAAGCATTCACTTCCATTCCTCTACTAAGGAGAGTCAGAGTGAGAGTGAGAGAGAGAGAGAGAGAGAGAGAGAGAGAGAGCCTAGTCCTAGTCTAGCCTAGCCTAGCCAGAGTCCTAGCCTCCTGAGCCACCTAAGTTCAAATCCAAGCCACTCAATCTAGCCTTGGACACTACCGTTCATCATACAGTTCAAGTCTCTATCAATTTCATCAAATCATTGCATCAGCATCATGCAACATTCATTACATTCTCAACCCTCCTGTTCCTCATATACATCAACATTATATTCCATTTCATCATTTCTAAGTATCTGATTGGCGGGCGTAAGATTTGTGGCTTGCTGATATAATCAGATTTTGCCCATCAAAAACCTTAGCCAGTTAGTCATTGTTTTAGCATATATACTGCATTTCCTCATTTTTCATCGTATCTCACTGGTGGGCGTATACTATGAGACCTATTGATATAATCTCAACAAGTCCACCAGAAACCTTAGCAGGTTGGTTGTCGTTTAATCATTAGCATATCATTGAGTATCCCATACATAGACCATGCACACGATCATTTCAAACGTATGCTCTATGGCTTACTGATATAGTTGGATCCTGCCCATCAGTAATTTTGATTAATCAATCACTACTATCATTGAATCATATTACATTTTCTACACACAAGAACTACCCTTATTCTTCAAAAGTTAGTAAGATCTTGTGAAGTAAAGACCATATATTTGTATGGGTGGAGGGAGTATGTCACGATCCATACTCGAAAATCGGGCTCACAAAATTTTCGATCGCCTCCGTAGTACCCATTCTTGGCTCCCAGTACGCATACGCCAAATTTCGATCCTGGGATCCTACAAGGAGGATTTTCTAACGTACATTTATCTCATAAGAAGCATAACTACAACTTTACCCAAATCACAAAGGCAACATCATCATCACATATCCACTAATATAAACATTTGAATACAGTGCTGAAAGGGAAATACATATATTAAAATCAAAGCTCGAGAAGACCGTCGTACTCTCCAAGATCAACGCTGCTGCAACCTAACATCACCTACATGCATCTATCGTGCATAAGCTTATAAAAAGCTTAGAGGGTGGTGTAAATGTGTGCACAAGGTAAGTGTCAACTATCCAATATAATGTCATAATCATACAATATCGAAAATACTGGCAAGATCATGAATCATATAATATCAGAGTAAGTAGAAGTACTGACAAGTCCATAAAATATTATCAACCTCATCCAAGATATGCAATGAAAAGACATAGAAAGCCAATATCATATACTGAGAAACTAATGTAAATAGGTTATGTAATGTGGAAACATAATGAACCAGATATCAAATATAGAGGATGCAATATAATATGTAATTCGAAAGAGCTACGAATATCATCAGCCTCATCTAGGTCATATAAATGCAGAATCATAGCAGCCCAAAATGTCATATGCCGAGGATGTAATGTAATATGCAATATGTGGTGCGAATAAAATAATCAAACTGTAGTATGAAGTTGGGATGATAGTATGTGGTATCGCAGGCTATGGGGCCTGTCACAAAGAACTTCTATCCAAACCAGTCCCATACTTAAATTTGAATAGATAGACTCAATGTGGTAAGCTCCTGATCTCAGGTTAGTTGTGGCCCTAACCAAAATCATGGCCATTGCAAAAGTACACATAACAATTAGTTGTGCATCACCAGCTCGAGTGGCTAATGAATGAATAATATAATGCTGAGTATGCAACTCCTGCTCTACAAATCAAGACTGTACATCTCTGGGATCATCACCGGGGTCTAGTACACTCTACATGTAATCGCCGCCCACTGACGCGCGACCATGCAAGTGGAAGAGATCTCACTATCCGCCTAGCCAGTAGTTAGCCAATATCTACCCGACACGTTGATAGTGGACCCATTCACGTGCTGGTCAAACTCAGCCTACCTATGCCTCCTACCTTCGATCGGGTAAGGCCACACTCCCTCCCAACTGACCACAACACAGTGGGAGACACGGCCTCCTGGTATTCGGCACTCGCGTGCTCATGTATCCACTCGGTCTAGACGTTGAAGCGTCTCCTGGCCAGGCACGATATGCCTATGGAGGCTACAGCCCTGATGTCGCTAGGGCGTACAGTAATTACAACACACAATGTAAGATGCATGAGTCATAAAATCCAGTCATGCATCAATCCTGTCCATACTGTGCGCTCATGTGAGATAACCTCCGCCTATTAGGGAGTCTCATAACAACCTGCCCAATGACAAATGCAATGGTCAACCACATCTCATAACAAACATGCAGATGATGCGTATGGGCATGTATCATGATACTATGCCATCACATACTCATAATCGGTATCAATAACTAACATGGACAATCGACCTCAATAATGTGAACATTTAACCAACATTGCCCCCAAGGAATGGCCCACATAGAGCCTAACACATAGTGGACCCATGGCCTCACACAAGGGCTAAATATACAACGTCATGGGCCTCACTCAAGAGCTTAATACACATCATGATGGGCCTTTCACATGGTCCTAACATACATCACAATGGGCTCCATCTCCTGACCCTCAAATGCATCACAATGGGCTCATCACATAGGCCTCATATACATCACATTGGGCCTTAAACATGGGATGAATACACATCACAACAGGCCTCAAATACAGGCCAAATGCACATCACAATTAGCCTCAAATACGGGTCGCGTATATCAAAATTAACCTCGATAATCGGAATCGGAATCGGCCTCAACATTTATCCTTGACAATTGAAATCAAAATCGGCCTCCATAATTGGCCTTGACAATCAGAGTCGGAATCGGCCTCAACAGTCGGCCTCGACAATAGGAATCGACCTCGACAATTGGAATCGGCCTCAACAATCAGAATTGGCCTCGACAATCAGAATCGGCCTCAATAATCGGAATCAGAGTCGATAATCGGCCTGACAATTGGATTCAGCGTCGATAATTGGCCTCGACAATTGGAATCAGCTTTGATAATCAACCTGCTGACAGGTGGGCCCCAGATTCAAGCAAGTGGGCCCCATCATATGGGCCTTAATTACAAGGAAGGTGGGCCCTATCACATGGGCCTCAAAATACAAGGCAAGTGGGCCCTATCACATAGGCCTCAAAATATACATCATGATGGGCCTCATAGATGGGCTGCACCAATGGGCATCAAGTGGACTTGGACCACACCAAAATCATTTCAATGGTTGCAGGTGTAACATGTGTATCGCTGTACACTATCATTCTATGGGCACATGACACTCTGGTGATGATTAACACCACCCAAACATTGTCTATGTAAATTAGTGTTGTCCAAACATTGGACAACACTGTCCAAACACGTCCGGCACCGTCTAGCACTATCTAGATGGTGTGGATGAAACAAATACATCACGGTGGCCCCACAGAACTTGCTGATGTGGTACAGCAGCTACACAACTGGAATGAGGTACCCAGTTAATCTGCTCACAGCAGTGGGTTGGGTCCTATGTCCCTAGACAGATGGAGGGAGTGGATATAGGATAAGTACGTCAAGGTGGGCCCCATGCTAGCAAAACAGATGGATGGCTTGTATATAATACATACATCCGAGGTGGGTCCCACTATCCCAATCCAGCGGACGGTGTGGATGAAATGAATACATCAAGGTGGGACCCACAGAACCTGCTGACATCGTTACACATCTATATAGCTGGTGTGAGGTACCTCTGCCCATCCGTCCAGCAGATGGGTCCTACATGGGGCCCACCACATACATGCGTGTGTGTGTGTGTGTGTGTGTGTGTGTATATATATACACATATAATATAATATAATATGATATTTTATTATTATATATTTTTTTGAAAGAGGTCCAGCGTTCAGACCCTATATGTTGGACAGTGTGTATAAAACACATACTCCATGTGGGTCCCACTAATCTGGACCGTCTGGATGACTCACATCCTCAAGCAGGCCCCACCGTCCCGCGTGGACAGTGGGTGAAATACATACATTCAAGGTGGTTTCCCACCGTTTGGACGGTCTGATGGGTTCCACTGTCCAGACCATGAAATACATGATCCACCGTCCAAGGTCTAGACGATGAAGGCAGCACATCAAGGTGGGGTCCACACGTGGCCACCCCACGTGCATAGATGAAGCACATAAATCATGGCGGGGTCCACAGGACCAAGCGCTATTTGTGTTTTCTCTTCATTCACGGTGTCAGCAGCACTGCTGCCTTCAGTGGATGAAAGGTATATATAAAATATATTATGTATATAATTCAAGGTGAGGTCCAAGCATCTTGTTGACGTCCTACAAATGGACGGTGTGGGATTTTCACACGTGTAAGGTGGGACCTGCAGATGGACGACGTGGAATACAGATACATCATAGTGGCCTGGCACTGTCCAAGCTAGTCCAACAGATGGACGACCAAATGCACACATACATTGAGGTGGGTCCTCACGGTTGTACAACGTGGATCAAGTGGGCCACACCCATTATCATCTTCACCATAAAAAAAGGGAGAGAGAGAAGGAGAGAGAACAGTGAAAAATGAGAGGGACCCCGCAACTATGGGCCCCTCCTAGATATAAAACACATCAAGATGGGTCCCACCACATGTGGGCCCTCAAATAATCAAATCCACACAAAAAAACAGTCACCTCAAGATCCCTTCTTTCTTCTTTCATCAACGCATTCTATAACTCCAAAGAATGTGATCCAACGATTGAGATAAGGCTTGAAGGGTGGACATGTGAGGTAGGAAGGTGGGCCACATTAGGCTCTCGTCTCCTTGGAAGCCATGGATGTCCACTCTCCCTTGGTTTCTTGGGAGATGGAGTTTGAAATGAGAGAGAGAGGGAGAGAGAGAGAGAGAGAGAGAGAGAGAGAGAGAGAGAGGAGTGATGGATGGATGGAGTGGGTGTTGTAAGAAATGGGAATGACAAGTATGGGTTGGTTTGAATTTAGTATAAAGGTGGAATGGGTGGGGAGAGAGAGTATTGACTTGGGAAAAAGAGGGAATGGGTGCATGTACATGGATAGGGTGAGGTGGCATTGAGGTATGAAGGGTGTACTTGACTTGATTGATGTGACGGGTTATAGAGATTCTCTCAAAATTTGCAATGCACTGCGTTTCTTTGGAATGAACGTGGGCCCATATCTCCTAGCCCAAGTATCGTCTCAGCGTGCGAAACGAGGCGTAGGAACCGCAATGACAGCGCAGTCGCAAGGATACAAGTCTCAAGTCTAGTCGACTCCAATATGCAGGATTCGGCTTAGGATCACACGCAAATGTCGGATACGGGTTGAGGATTACTGGAATTCGACCGGGAGGACCACGGAAGCCTACGGAACGGTACAGGCTATGACACGGGCCTTACAGAGTACCTGACATCTTCCCTCTCTATAACTATGGTCCCTTACTCAGAATTTTTGGAATGTAAATTCATGAGTCATCTTAAGGTTAAGAATCATCAAATTCTAAATCTTAAGCATTTTTATGGGCTTTAATTGACTGTAGAATCATGATAATTGGTTAATGGTGACTCGAGTCAAATATAACACCCTCACCACCTTTAATAAATGCCCTCAAACGAGGCAACCAATGAAAATAAGAGAGTTAGGGCCTATTTGTTAACGCTAAATTTTTATACTTAACGCGGAATTTTGAAAATATTCCATGTTTAGTGGTGTTTGTTAACGCATAAGAAGGAAAGCGCTCCACGATTTTCTGTTGAAAATTTTCCGTGATTGGAGTCCTTTATGTTGAATATTTTTCGTGATGGGAGTCTAGCTTAATGGGGAATGGAGAATGTGCTCTGTGATTATTATTTTTTTAATCCAAAATTATCCTTTGCGAGAGAGATTTTCTCCCTTGTGTTATACACATCCCAACGTTTAACATGGGGCACTTCTCCGAGCCCACCATGATATATGTGTTTCATCCATTCCTTTCATCCATTTTTAAAGATCATTTTAGGGCTTGACACCAAAAATGAGAGGAATATAAATCTCAAGTGGACCACACTATAGGAAAACAATAGTGACTAGATATCCACCGTTAAATTCTCCTAAGGCCTAATGTACTTTTTATTTGACATCCAATCTGTTGATTAGGTCATATAGACCTAGATGAATGGAAAAAATATATATATATATATATATCAGCTTGATCCAAAACTTTTATGGCCCCCAAGAAGTTTTTAATGGTCGACGTTCATTCGACACTGTTTTCCTGTAATGTGGTCCACTTGAGATTGGGATATACCTCATTTTTGGTCTCATACCATAAAATGTTCTAGGAACATAGATGGACGGCATGGATGAAACACATACATCATGGTGGGGCCCACACATACATCATGGTGGATGAAACACATACATCTGTTTCCGGATACTGAGAGGTTGAGTAGCAAGACTTGCTTCTGAAGTGAAGTCACCAAGTTACGTGGCCCCATCATGATGTATATTTTGTATCCATGCCGTCCATCCATTTGGAAATATAATTTTAGGTAGAGATGCAAGGAATGAGTCAAATTCAAAGCTCCAGTGGACCTCACTACAAAAAAATTAAGGAGAGTGATGTCCACCATTAAAAACTTAAATAGGCCACAAAAGTTTTTGATCAAGCTAATATTTGTTTTTTCCCTTCTTTCATGTCTGTGTTAACTTATGAGCAGGTTGGATTTCAAATAAAAATCACGGTGAGCATTAAGAAGGTTTCAACAGTATGCATTAATCTCCCCACTATTTTTTTTTTGTGGTGGGTTAACTACATATTTAGATCTACCTCATCATTTAACTCATGCCCTAAAATTAAATCTCCAAGTAGATGAACGGCGTAGATAAAGCACGTACATCATAGTGGGGCCCACGTACATCACAGTAGGCCCACAAAACTTGGTGACGTCACTTCGGTAGCGAATCTCGCTATTCAACTTGTCGGTAGCTAATCCACATCCAAGTAGAATGCGGATGAGCTGGTGTACCTCACACCAGCTATATAGCTATTGTATTGACCCCAGTAAGTTCCGTGGCTCCCATCATGAGGTATGTGTTGTATTCAAACTGTTCATTCATTTGGAGAGCTCATATTAAGGCTTGAGATGAAAAATAAGACATGGAACTATCAAGGTGGGACTTATTTGAATGTTTTGTTGCTACTGGTGCTCAACGCTACACACGACACATAGTGACAATCTTCTCGCTAAGAGGAATTGAGTGCCTTATGAATAATGATATTTTAGTTTTCTATTAAGCATTTTAATTTATTTGAATTAAATATAATGATTTTATTTTCATTTAATAAAAAATAATTTCTTTATAATGTAAAACATTTCCAAATAAGAGATAAGGGCAAATGTGTCACATGAACATATTTCAGACATTTAAGATGTTTGTTAGTAAACAAGTTGTTTCAATTTCAGTACTTAATTTTCAGACTTCAATCATAAATATCAAACAAGTTTTTTGATTTTAGATTTCAGATTTAGGCTTAAGATTTCAAATTCAATCTTTAGACTTTAGATTTAATAAAGGGGGCCTTAATCTCCCATAATCTGCTCCTCTAACGTCCAAACCTCCGTTAAAAACTTCCAAAAGTCTCTACTACATGTTTTTTTACCTTCCAACATGTTGTTGGTTGTATAGAAATGAAAAAAATAAAATCAACTTGATCAAAAACATATTGGCACATAAAATGTTTTTTAATAGTCTTGTAATGAGGTCCACCTGAAATTTATCTATTTCATTTTTGAAAGCATGTGGTAAAATAATCTGAAAAAAAAGGACAACTTGAATATGCATTTCATTTCATACATAGAGGTGAGCCGTATATATAACAGGGGTTGCACCGACATTGTTGGTTCCAGAGTCGCAGCCAAGTGGCACTGGACGCAGTCTGATGTCCTCTGCGGGACTAGCTGTCTACTAAGCGTCCTACCTAATCCATCCAGGCAGGGCTATGCTGGCCACCTTGATGTAAGTGTTTTATCTACACTGTTCACTGCTTTTTTAGAGATCATTTTAATGTTTGATCCCAAAACTAAGCAGGTCTAATGACACTCACCGTTGAAAGCTTTCTAATGGCTAGTGGGATTTTTATTATTATTATTATTATTTTAACCAACGGTGATGTCGATATAAATGAAGTGAAAAAACAAATACTAGCTTGATCGGAAACTTCTCCAGCTCTCAATAAATTTTTAACACTGTATGTTCAATCCCTACTTCGTGGTTCACTTAAGCTTTGGACTTGCCTCATGTTTTAATTTAATATATTAAGATGAAATGAGGAAAATGATGAATAGCGTGGATAAAACACTTACGTCATAGTGGCCCGACAGAGCCTTCTCGGACGGTAATCCGGGCGGGGGTAGGACGCAATCCGCGTTCGTGAGCACCGGGTTGGTTTCAGTTTTAACGTTTTTCCTTTTTTGGAGATGACCGAGGAGAAATTCTGGTACTAGTTGGTAGAACGTCTGGTAGACGCAAGAACGACCTAGCTAGATTCTCTACTTTTTATCTTAAATGGTTTGAAATACACATTTTCGAGGATGATCATAGCCATCTAATCATATTTTCAAAAATTAACTGCACACTATTAACAATTCTAATATAATTGATGGCTAGGATTGTCTAGTACGTGTTAATTTTGAAAATTCTTCAATCCATAATAGAAAAAATTTGATGAACAGTCTGGATTGACAAATAATCTGATCCTATATAATCATCTACAGAGACGGCTCTACGATAATCCAATTGTACCACTTCTACTGTCATACCTACTATATCTTTTAAACCAGAAATTGCCGGGAAACTTTTATATAGAGAAATTTACGACTGTGGACCCTACCTTTTATCCAGCAATTTTTTTGATCCAATACAAACTTTGAATATGCACTTGGACCTCCTCGTACGGAGTTGGAATTTTAGGACGAAAATACCCCTCCTTCTGACGTAAACGGTTTCGGTACTCCCCTTCCACTAGCTAATGGCGGACGGTCAGTGGTCTGTGGGCCCCACCATGATGTATTCTTTTCATCCATGCCGTCTATATATTTTTCCAGATCATTTTATGGTATGAGACCAAAAATGAGGTATATCCAAATCTCAAGTGTACCACATTACAGGAAACAGTGTTGAATGAGCATCAACCATTAGAAATCCTCCCATCTAAGTTGGGGCCCACTGTGATGTTTGTGAGAAATCCTCCCCGTCTAAGTTCATTCATAGGGTCACAAAGACCTAGGTGAAGAGGAAAAACAAATTTCATAATGATCCAAAACTTCTGTAACCCCTAAAAGGGTTTCAATGGTAAACGTTCAATTTCCCACTACCTTGTACAGTGTGGTCCACTTGATAGTTAGATCTATCTTATTTTTCCTCTCAAGCCTTAATATGAGCTCGCCAAATAAATGGACGGTTTGAATATAACACAGACCTTATGGTGGGACCCACAAAAGCTACTTATATATATATATATATATATATATATATATATATATATATATATATATATATATATATATATATATATATATATATATATATATATATATATAACAAAAACAAAAAACAAAACATACATGCTACCGCGGCAGTGCCGCTGCAATCTGACAGATTTTTTTATATATATAGGGAGAACTTTTTCTCCCTTACGTTTTTCTCTAATACATAATTATGTACATATGTACATATAAGCATATAAAAATATTTTTTTATCTTTTAATTCATTTCTTTATTTATGTATTTAACAAGCATATCTCCTAAATTAGAATGAATTTTTTTTACACACCCCCACACACTCACACTAGTGGAATTTCACCACCTATGGATACTCGAACGCTTAACTGAGTGTTGAAACTCGTAAGAGTCTACCATCCGAGCAAGAGTAAGGATCCAAACTAGAATGATTTACTTAACGTACCACATATGATTTTGGGGTAGGAGAAACTAATTTAGCCAACCAACCTAGTTATTTTTCAAGATTTCATCGGGTCGATGGTTGAAAATTCAGTGGGAAAAACTAGAAAAACAGCGGGACAAACTAAAATCTAAGCGGGGCAAATAAGAAAAACAGCAGGGCAAACAAGAAAAACAGCGGGGCAAACAAGAAAAACAGCGAGGCAAACTGAAATATGAGCGGGGCAAACAAGAAAAACAACAGGATAAGTTCACTGGATCTATTTGGCATGCCCTGCATATCCCGGGATTTTACCTTCGAATCCGTCCAACCAAGGGATGGGATCAATTTTAAGGTAATAATGGTGATGTTAATGGATTGTTTTAAGATCCATATGATTGCTAATACATGTCCTTTTAAGCATAGACCTATGGTGAAATTCCACTAGTGTGAGTGCATAGGGGTGTGTGTGCGTGTGTAAAAAAAAAAAAGAAAAAAAATCATTCTAGTTTAAGAGATATGCTTGTTAAATAACTAGGTTGGTTGGCTAAATGAAATGGATTTTCGACCATCGACCCGATGAAATCTTGGAAAATAACTAGGTTGGTTGGCTAAGTTAGCTTCTCTTGGCCCAAAATCATATGTGGTACATTAAGTAAATCATTCTAGTTTGGATCCTTATGGATACTCGATGAAATGATGTATTACAAATAAAACATCATTGTGGGGGTAGCAAGCGTAATCGGATTGCGTACTGAGTTAGTCAGTACACTCTCATTGTACTAAGTAAACTTAGTTGGGCCCACATTAAATGTATCTAGCTTCTCCTACCCTAAAATCATATGTGGTACGTTAAGTATATCATTCTAGTTTAGGAGATATGCTTGTTAAATAAATAGATGAATAAATGGATTGAACGTCTGTAAAAGGCAGTGGGGAATTAAACATCTGTAAAAGGCAGTGGGGAATTGAACCATCTATTTGGCGAGCTCATATTAAGGCTTGAGATGAAAAATAAGATAGATCTAACTATCAAGTGGACCACACTGTAAAAGGCAGTGGGGAATTGAACGTCTACCATTGAAACCCTTTTAAGGGTTACAGAAGTTTTGGAGCATTATGAAATTTGTTTTTCCTATTCATCCAGGTCCTTGTGACCCTATGAATGAACTTAGACGGGGAGGAGTTCTCACAAACATCACAGTGGGCCCCACTTGAATTTTCATCGACAGATCGTCCGTCAGAGCTCGTCTCTGCACTTCAGCCAGAGAAAATATGAAAAACAGCGGGGGGAAACATGAAAAATAGTGGGGGAAACTAGAAAAATAACTAAGAAACATGAAAAACAGCAGGGCAAACTAGAAAAACAGTGGGGGAAACATGAAAAACAGCGGGGCAAACTAGAAAAAATAGCGGGGCAAACTAGAAAAATAGCAGGGAAAAGATGAAAAACAGCGGGGCAAACTAGAAAAATAGTGGGGGAAACATGAAAAACAGCGGGGGAAACTAGAAAAACAGCAGGAGAAACATGAAAAACAGTGAGACAAACTAGAAAAACACTAGGGAAAATGTGAAAAATAGCGGGGTAAATTAGAAAAACAGCGGGGGAAACATGAAAAACGGCGGGGCAAACTAGAAAAATAGCGGGGGAAACTAGAAAAACAGCAGGGAAAATATGAAAAACAGTGTTTCTAGTATTTATTTTTACTAGAAGTTGGAAACATGAGCTCCGCTGTTTTTCATGTTTTCCCCGCTGTTTTTCATATTTCCCCTAATGTTTTTCTAGTTTGTCTCACTATTTTTCATATTTCCCCTGCTGTTTTTCTAGTTTGTCCCGCTGTTTTTCATGTTTCCCCCATTATTTTTCTAGTTTTTCCCACTTTTTTCATGTTTTCCCCATTATTTTTCTAGTTTGCCCCATTGGATTTTCAACCATCGACCCGATGAAATCTTGAAAAATAACTAGGTTGGTTGGCTAAATTAGCTTCTCCTACCCCAAAATCATATATGGTACGTTAAGTAAATCATTCTAGTTTGGATCCTTACTCTTACTCGGATGGTAGACTCTTACGAGTTTCAACACCCAGTTAAGCCTTCGAGTATCCATAGGTGGTGAAATTTCACTAGTGTGAGTGTGTGGGGGTGTGTGTGCGTGTAAAAAAAAATAAAAAATCATTCTAATAATAAGAATATCATTAGTAGAAATAAAGCATGGAACAAATATGTTTTTAAAGAACATATTGCCCAAAGTACACTTTTTAGGTTATTCACCTAGAAAAATTGGATGACAACATGTTGAAGCAATATGGAAAAACTACATCAGATTTCTACGGAAGTTATTAAATTTTAAGAAATCTATGATGGTAGAAACTTATGGCAGTTGCATGTGCATTTAAACTCGCTTTCAACAACACATCTAATAGGTCTTAAGTATAAAACATACCTCTCAATGTAATGTGCTTATTGGAATGAACATTTTGATCATCATTCAAAGCATTCCTCAGAAGATCCATAAATTATTCTTTTGGGACACCTCCATAGTTTAGTAGTGAAATTAAAATTTTATTTAGATACGTTTGCCTTGGCTGATTGCTAAAAAATACAAGCACTAAAAGCAAACAAGGTACTGTAGTATTATTCACATAACAAATTCAAGAACACATAACTCAAACTTTTCACCCTAATAAAATTTCAAATACTCCCAACAAGGATGAAATTTATTCATCTTCGTATCGATTCCTAGTGGGGATGCCTAACATGGAGGGTATGTACTGACATGGGTGTATACAACAAGCTAACCTATAAAAAAAAATAATAATAATAATAATAATAAAAATAAAATTACAAAATATGCAAACGTAGATATTATCAACATATCATCGATATCATCTATGTAAGTCATCGATAATATCGACAATATGTCGATAATATCGAATATGGATGACAATTGTCCAGCAAGATTTGCTGCATTTCCATATAATGTCGATATATCGACATATTGTAGATAATATCGAATTTGTTATGGTACCTATTGCTACGGTTATAATCTGTAGCCATAGGTCTAAAGTTATTACTCGATATTAGTTATCGATACTATCGATCATATCTCGATATTATCGATGACTTATGCTCGATACTATCGAACATATGTCGATAATATCAAAATTTCATCCATTTTTTGAGTTTTGTTGCTGGATAATTTGGCATTCATCTTCAATATTATCGAACTATGGTCGATATTATCGACAATTTATGGCTACAGTTATAATCCATAGTAATAGGTCTATGGTCATTTTCTCCTCTCTTTTCCCCACAAGTACTATTACTTTATCAACTTTCTTCTTCACACTTAATGCAAAAATAAATAAATAAATAAATAAAAGAAACAAAGAAACAAAGCAATAGTACAAGGAAAAACCATGAAACCACATGGGGAATAATTTTATCCTTAATAGTTGACTGTACAAGGAAAAACACCCATCGACATCAGTTTCCACTAAGTAAATGATGAGAAGACCCTGCACCCTCCAAAATAATCCAAGGCCCGCGGCTCTAAAAGTACCCCAACCAAATTCCACATCATGCAAGAAAAAAAATTGAACTAAATTAAAAATAATAGGAAGAAGAATACCAACTAGTAGAATTTCTTAGTCATGAAAAGTTATGAGCAATAACAGGCCTTCTCAAGAATAGGTTCATCATCATCAATCATATGATATGTCTTTGTTAGAACAATATTCTTGAAGTATGGGTTAGGATCAAAGAAGAATTTGAGCTTGAAGCCCTTGGGATCATTAATTCTGAATCACTTGATATCTTTGAGATACTTGAGAGCCCCTTCAATCATAGTTTGTTTTTGTAATAGGTTCATCATCATCAATTATGTGATAACCTCTTTTTAGTTTACGTTATAGGTTTTGGTTTAGGTTAAGGTTATATAGGTTTTGGGATTTGAGAATGGGTTCAGGTTTAGGTTTTAGGTTTTAGTTTTGGTTTTGGTTTAGGTTATAAGTTTTTGGATTTGGTTATGGGTTATGGTTTATGCTTAGGAAATTGGGTTCAGGTTCGAGATAGGGTTTAAGTTTGGATTTTCAAGTTTAGGTTTAGGTTTAGGTTAGGGAGTTGAAATTAGGATTAGGAATAGGTTTAGCTTTAGGGAATTGAGTTTAGGTTATAGGTTTAGGGAAAGGTTAGGTTTAGGTTATAGGTTTTGGGATTTGGAAATAATTTTAGGTTATAAGTATAGGTTTAGGTTAGGTTATAGGTTAAGGTTTAGGGATAGGTTATAGGTTTTGGAATTTGAGAATGGGTTCGGGTTTAGGCTATAGGTTTTGGTTTTGGGATATGAGAATGGGTTCTGGTTTAGGCTATAGGTTTTGGTTTTGGGATATGAGAATGGGTTCTGGTTTAGGCTTTAGGTTATAGGTTTTTGAATTTGAGAATGGGTTCGGGTTTAGGTTATAGGTTTTGGTTTTAGTTTAGGTTATAAGTTTTTGGATTTGAGCATGGGTTCGGGTTTAGGCTATAAGTTTTGATTTTGGTTTAAGTTATAGGTTTTGGTTTAGGTTATAGGTTTTAGGATATAAGAATGGATTCTAGTTTAGGCTATAGGTTTTGGTTTTGGTTTAGGTTATAGGTTTTGGGATATAAGAATGGGTTCTAGTTTAGGCTATAGGTTTTGGTTTAGGTTATAGGTTTTGGGATTTGAGAATGGGTTCGGGTTTAGGTTATAGGTTTTGGTTTTAGTTTAGGTTATAGGTTTTTGGATTTGAGAATGGGTTCGGGTTTAGGCTATAGGTTTTGGTTTTGGTTTAGGTTATAGGTTTTGGTTTAGGTTATAGGTTTTAGGATATAAGAATGGGTTCTAGTTTAGGCTATAGGTTTTAGTTTAGGTTATAGGTTTTGGGATTTGAGAATGGGTTCGGGTTTAGGCTATAGGTTTTGGTTTTGGTTTAGGTTATAGGTTTTGGTTTAGGTTATAAGTTATAGGTTTAGGTTATAGGTTTAGATTATAGGTTTTAGGAATTGAGAATGGGTTCGGGTTTAGGTTATAGGTTTTAGTTTTGGTTTAGGTTAAACCATATCAAACCACCATATTAGTGTACACCTAGATGTTGGGTTGGAGATTACGGCAAAATATTCGTCGCCTGTAGAGATGAATTGAAAAATATATCAAACATAAAATTCACAAGATAAATATAGTGTACAAAATCAAACATAATTGAAAACAATGTGGCATTTCACTAATTTGAACAAGCTTCAAATGAAATATAAATAGAAATTGAGCGGGACAAACAGGAAGATCAGTGGGGCAAACTGGAAGATCAGCGGAGGAAACTAGGAGATCAGCGGGGCAAACTGGAAGATCAGCGGGGCAAACTGGGAGGGCAAACCGGAAGATTAGTGGGGAAAACTAGGAGATCAGCGGGGCAAAGTAGAAAATTTGCGGGGCAAATTGAAAAATTAGTGGGGGAAACTTAACAAATAATTTCATAGCTTGAGCCAAAAAATCTAAACATATCTAATGTTCAAATGGACCACACCACACGAAATTTTGAATTGAACTTCTAATGTTGATCATTTCTTGGGGGCCACAGAAGTTTTAGATCTATAATTGTGTTTTCTATTAATCTATATCTGTATGATCTTATGAATAGGTTTGTGTGAAGGAAGATGAAGAAAGGTTTAGGGAAATGAGGGGTTGTAAGATGGAAATGGGGATTGTGGAAGATGTTGATAGTGGGTTTAAAATTTGAGAGATTAAGAAGAAGAGAGGGTTTGTATGAAAGAAGATGAAGAAAGGGTATGTAATATGAGGGTTTGGGCGTGTGAGGGGGTTAAATCCACTTGGTATGTGGGACCCACTTGAAATTTTTCAAAAAATAAGAAGAGGGGGTCGGGCGGCACTACCACCCGGACCACCAGACAGCGGCGGTACTACCGCCGGACCGACGGTAGTGCCGCCCGACCCCCCTCTTTTTTTAAAAAAAAAAATCAATGGGGCCCACACCTTTCCTGGTGCATTAATCGAAAACTTTCATTGATCTTTTCTTATGCCCTTGTTAATAATCTCCATTTTGTGAGTGGGGTTGTTGGGGAGCGAATGCGTGAGACAACTATAATAAAAGTGGGACCCACTTTCTATCACAGTCATTGATAAATTCAATAACATGGAACTTTCCTTGATCGTGACCATAAAAATTCGTTAGGACTAGTATTTTTGCCAAAGAGGGAGCATCCACCTTTATTTCAACCTTCAACTCCCAATTTCAATCTTCAACTCCCAATTCATCAGAAAAGTGGAGTATGGCATGATTTTGATTTTATGCCCCATTATAGACATTTTGTGTAGACTAGGCTGCCATTTGAAAAGAACAAAGTCCCCATCATTCAAGTGCCTCTCCACCTGCAAACAAGATAGCACATTTTCAACAAGGTAAAACCATGGTTGCTTGGCAATAAAGAAAAACATATATATAATCGTGTACCATATAACCAAGCTCCATATGATATGATCACTACTTTTTTTCAAGTACCGAAGATCAAGCTCTAAAATGAACTGTAAAAATGGATGGAACACATACGTCATGGTGGGGCTCACAGAACACCGACTAGTGGCAGCACTAAATGGCAACTGAGCTCAATGTCAAAGAGAGTCAAATTGAGCACAATGGTCATTTATTGGGGGCCACAGAAGATTGTGGATCTATAATTATGTTTTCTATCAATCCATATCTGTATGATCTTATGAATAGGTTTGATAATAAACAAACATCACTGTTGGGCCGACTATGGTTTCAGCGGTGGAAATCACTATGCCCACTGTTTCCCGTGGTATGATCCACTTAATCTTTTGATATGCTTCAATTTGAAATTTGGGGGCTAAACCCCTTAAAATAAATGGAAAAACGGATGAACAGCATGGATATACTAAATACATTCAATGTGGGCCCAACTGAGTTTACTTATACAATGGGAGCGTACTGACTAACTCAGTACCCAGTCCGATTACGCTTGCTATGCCCCACAATGATGTTTTATTTGTAATATATCATGTTCATCGGATTATGTAATACCCCTCCATTTTCATCGCAATATGTATACACCAAAACCCCATATGTGGAAGGAAACCTAGACATTGAAGGAGGGAACCTAGACCTTCGGGGGGCCAAACATGAAATTGAACGGGACAAACATGAAAGATCAGTGGGGGAAACTAGGAGAACAGCAGGGCAAAATGAAAGTTCAATGAGGCAAATTGGAAGTTCAGCGGGGCAAACTGGAGATTAGCGGGGCAAACTGGAAGATCAGCGGGGTAAACCAGGAGATCGGTGGGGCAAACTAGAAGATCAGCGGGGTAAACTGGGAAATCAGCGGGGCAAACTTCACACAAATAATTTCATGGCTTGAGCCGAAAAATTGAAACATATCTAATGTTCAAATGGACCACACCACACGAAATTTAGAATTGAACTTCTAATGTTGATCATTTCTTGGGTGCCACAGAAGTTTTGGATCTATAATTGTATTTTTTATTGATCAATATCTGTACGATCTTATGAATAGGTTTGATAACAAACAAACATCACTATTGGGCTGACTATGGTTTCAATGGTGGAAATCACTATGCCCACTGCTTCCCATGGTATGATCCACTTAATCTTTTGATATGCTTCAATTTGAAATATGAGGGCTAAACCCCTTAAAATAAATGGAAAAATAGATGAACGGCGTGGATATACTACATACATTCAATGTGGGCCCAAATGAGTTTACTTGTACAATGGGAGCATACTGACTAACTCAGTACGCAATACGATTACGCTTGTTACGCCACACAATGATGTTTTATTTGTAATATATCATGTTCATCGGATTATGTAATACCCCTCCATTTTCATCACAATATATATACACCAAAACCCCATATGTGGAAGGGAACCTAGACATTAAGGGAGGGAACCTAGGCCTTCGGCGGTACAAACATGAAATTGAACGGGACAAACATGAAAGATCAGCTGGGGAGACATTAAGATCAAAGGGGAAAACATGAAAGATCAGCGGGGGAAACTAGGAGAACAGCGGGGGAAACTAGAAGTTCAGCGGGGCAAACTGGAAGATCAGCAGGGCAAACTGGAAGATCAGCGGGATAAACTGGAAGATCAGCGGGGCAAACTAGAAGATCAGCGGGGCAAACTGGGAAATCAGTGGGGAAAACTTCACACAAATAATTTCATGACTTGAGCCAAAAAATCTAAACATATCTAATGTTCAAATGGACCACATCACACAAATTTTAAAATTGAACTTCTAATATTGATCATTTCTTGGGTGCCACAGAAGTTTTGGATCTATAATTGTATTTTCTATTGATCCATATCTGTATGATCTTATGAATAGGTTTGATAACAAACAAACATCACTGTTGGACCGACTATGGTTTCAGTAGTGGAAATCACTATGCCCACTGTTTTCCGTGGTATGAAAGATCTGCGGGGGAGACATTAAGATCAGCGGGAAAAACATAAAAGATCAGCAGGAGAAACTAGGAGATTAGCGGGGCAAACTAGGAAGATCAGCAGGGTAAATTAGAAATTTGATGGGTGTCGTCCACCAACACCGTGCATTTAATGGGTCCCCTTTAAATTATGGGATATCCCAAAAATTAGCCGTATACGAAACTCAGGTGGGCCATACCATCTAAAATCATGTGAAGACACCGTTAAAAAATATAAAAGCACTTGGTGGGGCCCACTTGAAATTTTCATGCGTCTAAAACTTGGTCCGAACCCTCATCCAAGTGATGGTGGAGCATATGTGTCGTGTGTATATATATATACACGTGTGTGTGGGAAAAGGTTCTATATGGTCGAGCTCATGTGAACTACCCATGAGGTCAAGTTGTGTGGGCACTATCGTAAAGTATGTCAAACATCTACACCATCAGTTACATGCACCATTCCACGGTGGGCCTAGAGCTTAAAAATCAAATTAATCCGTGACTTTTGTAGGCCACACCACGTACAAAAGTAGAGAGGGGTTGCCTTCCATTAAAACATTCATATTTATTTTTTGGGCCCACCGAGAGGTGTTTCACAAATCTATCTGTAGAGGAAATGGTATCGTGAAGTATGTCAAACATCTACACCATCAGTCACATGCACCATTCCATGGTGGGCCTAGAGCTTAAAAATCAAATTAATCCGTGACTTTTGTAGGACACACCACGTACAAAAGTAGAGAGGGGTTACCTTCCATTAAAACATTCATATTTATTTTTTGGGCCCACCGAGAGGTGTTTCACAAATCTATCTGTAGAGGAAATGGTATCGTGAAGTATGTCAAACATCTACACCATCAGTCACATGCACCATTCCATGGTGGGCCTAGAGCTTAAAAATCAAATTAATCCGTGACTTTTGTAGGACACACCACGTACAAAAGTTGAGAGGGGTTACCTTCCATTAAAACATTCATATTTATTTTTTGGGCCCACCGAGAGGTGTTTCACAAACCCAGCCCATCTATAATATGTGTCCCACTTGGATGAGTGGTCAAACCAAGTTTCAAACAAATTCAAATTTCAGGTGGGCCCCACCAAGTAATCTTATATGTTTTAGGCATGCCCTCACATGATTTTAGATGGCATGGCCCACCTGAGTTTTGTATAAGGCTGATTTTTTCACTATCCTATAATTTAAAGGGGACCCATCGAGTTCACGGTGTTGATGTTCGACATACGTCATGGTGGGGCCCACACAGCTCGACCGTATAGAACCTTTTTCTTTAGTATAAAAATAAAAAGGAACTACATACATTCTATGTGGGCCCAACTGAGTTTATGTAACATCCTGAAAATCGGGGGTCGAGTAGAAACCCAACTCCCGAGTTCCAAAACATCACTTATACAACATAAATAATAATGAATGAATGTTGTCTGTAGAAGGGCATTAAACATGATTGGGATTACACCAAAAACAGCATATCATACTCTAAAGGCGTTTAAATTATGCAAGAGGAAGACTATGATAAGTATTTAAACTAGATAAGAGTGATGGTAAGCCCTTAGAGTATGAATGTCACTAGGTTAACAATTACAAGTTCGATTACAAAATGCACAAAATGAGAAAAATGTAATGTCTTCTATCACAAATACTAAAGCCCCGTCGGTGCAACTCTAGGTCAAATAGACCCGCCAGAAGTTACATGCAGGAGAACTCATCATCAAAAAGTAAAGTCTGGCTCCGCTTCATAAGCATCGCCCTCACCTGAAACTAAGACAGGGTCTGGTTGGTGTGTACAACACCATCCCGTAACGTGAGAGTGAGTAACTAACTCAGTGAAACAATAGAGTAAAGATTAACATGTTATCAAATCAGTCAAGCGGTAATGATAAAGAAGAACGATCAAACATTCCTAGATACTCTTTTTAATGCAAGGATGAGATGCAATCATAATGCATGCCCTCACCAACATACTCCCTCATGTGACATCATCTTATGTTCGCGGCATACTTTCGTTCCTCAGTGCTCCACATCTTCCAGGCACATGCAGTGCGATACGGATATGATTACCGAGTTGTTATTAGTCCTTTTCATACAGCAGGATTGGAAAACTAAAGTACCTCCCTTATATCATTCCCAAACAAGGATCCATTCTAGGGTCGTCAGTCCTAGATAATCTCATACGATGAAGCAGTTCTATGTCGCTGTAAAGGGCTGCTAGGGCTGTTACACGCACTCGTTGCATCGTTCCTCCATCACCTTATCGATACAGGCCTAGTTTATACTCTGTTTACTACGGGAAGGCTCGTCGCCTCACTGCAAATTCAGAGTATACTCGAGGTCACTACAAAGGGCTGTCAGGGCTGTTACACGCAATCGTTGCACCACTCCCCCATCACCTTATCAATGTAGGCCAACAGCTCGAATAAAGTGTCTCATAGCACCATATTCGGCTCACGAGTCTAGGTTGCTTACTGGTCACACGGAGAGGCTCGTGGCCTCAGCATAGGCCGACAGCTTGACCACGGTGTCCCATACCACCATGCCCGACTCATGAGTCTTAGCGGATCAAGGTACCAAGGTTAATAGGGTTGAACTGGTAAGTTTGGTACCTTAGGTTCAAGCAGTAGCGTCCATACATGGTCAACATACATCGGGCTAATCGGATTACTTGACGAGTTTGACTAGTACGAACGCCCGTTGGGTTGATCGACATGAAGTGCATAAGCATCTCGTGTGGCCTAACCATTGTCGACAAGCAACGCACGACTCGGGTTCGTCAAACACGTTCTGCGTGGCGAATACAACTCAGCCACGAACTCAAGTCCAGTTACCGATTGCCTGGACTATGGTATAGTCCCAAACACTTTCAATCTGAATCAGTAAGCATATGAACAAACAGAATCAAAATAATCAAGTAATCCAAGCATGATATTGAACATGTTAGAAGATACAACATGTACATGAAACTATACACAAACATTTCATAAGTAAAGCGATTAAATCAAACACTTGCATGGAGGAAATCATAAACATCATTAAGATTGTTGAGAACCCTATCTCAACACCACTATTAAATTTAGTTCGCCACATAATTTCTCACACAAGCATCTTATCAAACACTTAGACTACATAACTCCAACATACATGACGTATGTTGATTTCAACATAGAATATGACAAATCTTTATATCAAGGGGTTGTCTCATACACAACAATCATGTTCTTACATTCAATACATATGGTAGGCATAAAACATCAATCCATATTTATTTAGTCATTTCAATAAACACTTAGAGTACACACATTAACCTACATAAGCTATGTTGGCCAAAATGTGTATTAGGGCGAATCCTTTCGCCAAACAGATCATGCATCCATAACTAACATATATACATGAAAAATACTCATGGCAATCATATCAAAAAAATTTATACGGATACGGTATTTTCTACAAATACATAGAATACACAAAATTCCATATTCTTTGTATTTAACCGAAACGAAAAATGGATAACATGTTCTACATGTGAAATAGCATCCACATCAGGAATCTATCATTAAATGACATTGAAAGCTTTGAAAAATGATAACCTAAACATCTATAGTCCGCACTTTATGCCGTAGAAGGGTAAAGAAGTCGATGGAATCTCTAAGTCTTCGTCAACGTTAATATGACGACCTATAACACGAGGTAAGTCAGCTATTTTGCTACTTGTAACTATTGAAATCCTAAAACAGATTAGGGTTAGGTTTCCTTACCTAAGAACGACGCCAGAATCGTTGGCATAATGATCCAAATACGGTAGATGTGCACGAAGAATGGCAGGAACAACTGCCAAGAACAATCCTCACACTCTCCCTCACTTTCTCTCTCTCTTTCCTCTTCTTTCTTTCTTCTTTCTCCCTTAGGTTTAGGAAATTCGTATGGGATATGAGAGAGGGGCTTTAAGCCTCTTATATAGGCTCTAAATCGACGAAAATAGCCTTATGGCTAAGGTATACTTAGGTTATAACCAAATCGACCTTGTTCCGATCCAACGGAACATTTCTATAGGTCCTGTTACTAAATGCGGTTGGACTTAAGCTCATAAATGCTGAATCTTGATTGAGTTAAGTTTTCAGTCCGGTCGGGTTTCCAGATCGACCGTGGTGGACCAGTTTCAGTTCAGCGGTCACCGAAACTCGATCAGGGCTACAAGTGCTATGACATGTAAGGGCCACCTATCCTGATCTGAGGGTAAATTTGGGTCAAAATCCAACGGTTAGAACGCTTAGAAATAACGCGCAAGCGACACGTCTCAAATTTCTTAAAATTATATTTAATTTCTTAAAAATCTTCATTTTCTCACACTCTTCACTCCGGACTCAAGGAAATCGTCCCAGAGCATCGTTTAGACATGATTTTTGCAGTGCTTGTCAAGTCCAACTACGCGGTCAATATCTTCTAAGTTTATCGCTATCGGACTTTCGACGTGCTGTCCAGGTCCGATACGGAGTTTCGAAGTGCTCCCAAGAGTAAACGGGAATAGAGATTGTCCCTAAGTTTCTAGGTAACATAGCATTAGCAGTCCTACTCATTTTGGATCTTGTAATTCGTATTTAAAGTGGTTCAAGTTAATTTTACGAAGTATTCAGTTTGGTACTTAATCAAATTCTAGCCTAATTATGGCAGAGTACGGTCCTAGGGCCATTATATGTCTCATTTTGGGCACTTCTAGTTATCATATTATTTTAATTATTTTTCTAGTAGTTCATCATCGAGTTTACCCTATCTCCACCAAATTTCATAAGATTTCAAGTTGTAGAAAAATTCTAAAAATTCCTGAAGCAGCAGCTATCCAACAAGTGATTTTCGGACAGTTGTCACAACGTCCTACTTTAAACTATATTAAATATTTTATTATATTTTTCAAATATTTTTATATAAAAGTAGACTCATTTAGATTCAATTTAGTTTTTAAATCACCTAAATCAGATTATAACGAAGGAGATATGATTTTTCAAAGTTGGACGAAACGTACAGAAAAAAAATGCAGAAACCGAGCTGCCTGACCGCTGTATGGACAATGACTCGCCGATTCGGCGAGGACCTCGCTGGTCACTGACCTATTTGGCGAGGGATCGCCCTATGGGTGAGGTCCTCCCCCCCTCCCCCCCGAGATGCCGGAAACATGTGGGACCCACCTCGGGTCCCCCCGAATTGAGCCGTTTGGGCCCACGAGTCCGTCGAGGCGTTTATCGAGTCTCACTTGCAAACCAGAATGAGTTACGCAACGTACAATATATGATTTTGAGGTAGAAGAAGCTAATCCATCCAAATAACCTATTTACATCATGAGATTCCAAGAATTCCATAGTCAAAATCCCATTTTATGCATGTATGAACCATTTATAGTAAGTTTTAGTTTAAGTATAGTTCTTCACCTTTTAAACTTTAGGATTTATGTCTAATATGAAAGTACTTGGAGAAATTTGAAGAATGAGGTGGTGAAAAGTGAGATTTTGAAGGAAATGGCTTGAAAAAAAAGGGATCTTAGGCTTTGAGATTAAATTTTAAAAAGTTAATAAGGTGTTTAGGATCGCCCCACAACCTAAGGACGCTTATTCCCAGGTTGACAAAAATCCAGAGTGTTATAGTTTAAAATATACCTATGCTGCATGCTTTCTTAACTAGAAGGACCATTTTCAGCAGAAGACAAAATGCTGATGAGAGGGGACCCATAAAAAGATTTTTTTAGGTCTTTCTACCAAAAATGCAGTGAGAAAAGGGGGTGAAAGCAATGACAGTGAAAGCAACAGTGGAAAGGGAGAGGAAAAATAAGCAGTGAAAATGGGAGAGGAAAAGCCACAGCCGTGGAAGGAGGGGTATTTTCATCCTAAAATCTCGACTCCGTACGAGGAGGTCTAAGTAGGTACTCTGAGTTTGTATTGCTTTAAAAAAACTGCTGGATAAAAGGTGGGGTCCACAGTCATGAATTTCTCTTATATATATATATATATATATATATAGGGAAAAGGTACTATGCACTTGACCTCATGATAACGTCCCATGAGGTCGAGCTGTGTAGGCCCCACCGTGATGCGTGTCGACCATTAACACCGTGCATTTGATGGGTCCCCTTTAAATTATGGGATATTCCAAAAATCAGTATACGAAACTCAGGTGGGCCATACCATCTAAAATCATGTGAAGACATGCCAAAAATATATAAAAGCACTTGGTGGGGCCCACATGAAAATTTCATGTGTCTGAAACTTGGTTCTGAACCCTCATCTGAATGGGACACACATAATGGATGGCCTGGATTTGCAAACCAAATCTCGGTGGGCCCAAAAAATAATTAAAAATATTTTAATAGTGCACGGCTCCTCTCAACTTTTGTACGTGGTGTAGCCCACACAAGTCACTAATTGACTTAATTTTATAGGCCCACGATGGAATGGTGCGTCTGGCTGATGGGATAGATGTTCAAAATGCATCACGGTGGAGCCCACACAGCTCGACCTCATGGGAGGTTCCCATAAGCTCGAGTGCATAGCACTTTTCCCATATATGTGTGTCTGGGGGGGGGGGGGGACAAGGTACTATGCGCTCGACCTCACGGTAAGCTCCCATGAGGTCGAGCTGTGTGGGCCTCACCATGATAAGTGTTGACCATCAACACCATGCATTTGATGGGTACCCTTTAAATTATGGGATATCCCAAAAATCAGCCATATACGGAACTCAGGTGGGCCATATCATTTATAATCATGTGAAACACCGTTAAAACATATAAAAACACTTAGTGGGGCCCACCTAAGTTTTGAATGTTGCTGAAACTTATTTTGAGCCCTCATACAAGTGGGACACAAATAATGGATGGGCTGGATTTGCAAACCACATCTTTTGTGGGCCCCAAAAATGATTATGATGTTTTAATGGTGCACGGCCCCTCTCTACTTCTGTAAGTGGTGTGGCCAACACAATTGGCGGATTGACTTGATTTTTGAGACCTAGGCCTACGATGGAATGGCGCATCTGACTGATGGGGTAGATGTTGGAAAGGCATCACGGTGGGGCCCACACAGCTCGACCGCATAGGACCGATCCGTGAGCTCGAGCACATTGTAGCTTTTCCCTATATATATATATATATATATATATATATATATATATATATATATATATATATATATATATATATACACACACGCACACACATTTACGTACGTTCTATGTTTTCCTCTCGCGGAAACTTCTACCTCACGGAAACTTCTCCACCGGGCGATTGCTATCTTCCTCGACTGAGAAAACCCTAACCCTAGTTTTTTTTTTTTTTTTTTTCCCGCTTGCTTTTTTAATCATTCTAGAGCTTCAAATTCCCCCAAGATCCGTTTTCTATTATCAATTTTCGATAAGGTCTTCAGCTTTTATCGACAAGAGACCGTTCTTTCTCATTGGAAGACCGTCTGATGTCATCAAATCCTCTCTTCTATTTGAGAAGGCCATCTTTCAAAGCAGAGGGAGATTATACACTTGTTGCGAGAATCCTGGGGCAATTGGTGGGGTTTGACCTTCTGAACGGTTCTGTTTTTCTCTTCGTCCTGTCGGGGTTCAAAAGTATTCGAATTATTGAAGTTTTTGAAAGGAAAGGAAAAAAGAACGCAAGGAGAAAAAAAGAATTGCTTGTACTCAATTGTCTAGAATTTTCTAATTTACTTGTTTTCTTTATTTATTTGTAGACAAATACACAGAATTTTGTATATTTGTTTCTGAGCAGAGAGAGAGAGAGAGAGAGAGAGAGAGAGAGAGAGAGAGAGAGAGAGAATGGGTGCTGTGTACTATAAGTTTAGAAGTGCAAAAGGTTATGACAGTGTAGCTGTGCATGGTCCTTTCATATCAGTTTGGAATCTGAAAGAAAAAATATTCGAAGCAAAGCATTTGGGCAGGGGTACTGATTATGACCTCTTGCTCACCAATGCTCAGACCAATGAAGGTCGGTTCGTTTTCCATTCATTGTTATTGATTGATTAATCTTTGTTGTTCGAATTGGAGGTTATTCGCGCACAAAAGCTCAAGCGTGCCACCACACATCCCCTACACATGGCACACATTTGGGAACGTGGCTGTTCGAAAATCAAGGTGGTTTGGTCATTAGGTGGCCACATGTATATAAAAAGAATGGATTTCAGTCCATATTCTACTTCTTATGCACATGAGTGGACCAGCCTGATTTGTAGGCTTCACATGTGTACGAAAAGAATGGACAGTTGAGTGAACGATATTTAATGGTCTATATTCTACATATGTATGCAGCCATTGCTGATGAGTGGACCAGCCTGATTCATGGGCTGGGGGATGTTCATTGATGGTCCCACCTGATGAATTGGCTCAGTACTTTTAACTTATGTTTGGATTCTGCTGATGCTTGGTCTGCAAATAGCATTAATCTTTAGTTAGCATAAAGTATGGAATGAAATTGTGTTCATTTTGATGATTATTCTACTATTTTGAGCACTTCTCCAAGAACTGGATCTAAACAATAATTCAAGCAACTAGAGATATAGAACTGGATCTAAAGATTAATTTAAGTAATTAGAGATATTGTACAATGATTGTTTTGAACTACCACGGTTTCTGATGGTATACATCTTTCCCTTGCCCAGATCATGTGTAGGTGATGGACCAGAATCTCATCGGATGTTTTAGCTATCTTATCTTTTGAAAAGATAATTTTTGGCTGATGATTGGATGGATGATTGGGGTTGTCCTGTGGGGAAGTTTGTTACAGCATTGCCCATGATAGGCCTGCCTCAATGAAATGTTGGTAATTTGGGATGGGCGTTGTGCATTTCATAATGTGAAATGCTATCATGATGCATGATTCATATGGGCTCTATAAAGAGCATAGTTAAAAAACCTGAAAACGTGAATCGACTGAATGTTTAGTTGGGTCAGGTAATCTCGAAGGTTGACTTGATCTGATATTTAATTCATTGTAATTAAAAATATTAGGTATGCCAATAGATATCTTAATAGTTAGAACTAGGAATAAGTAGCATAAAATTTAAGTATTTTCATGTTGCTGCTGGTTGGTGTGTTGGTTAAGTGCTTCTCTCCCTTTGGGTGAGGTTTGTGGATTTGATTCTCACTCTCCCCATCTACTTTTTATTAATAATAGCTCTGTGATTTACTTCGAGTCATTGCGAGCCGCCTTGAGTTGACCCATTGCTCTAGTCAATGAGTTTTCCCAATTCAAGATCGAATCATGCCTATAACTGAGTTTCCAAGGAGACTTACCTTGAAATCTCACTGAATTGAGTTTACTTGGCTGAATTTGAGATGAGTCTGTGAGTTTTAGAACAATGATAAACAGAAGTGCCTATGAAGTGCCATCCCCATCATAGACATCCCAAAGTTTGTGTGATTGGGAGCATTAATTTTGTGCTTCCATGAAGATGTCCAAACTTGCCCTTCCAATTGAGATTCACTGATTTGGAAGGCTACTACCGTAATCTACCTCATTGCCTTCTCAGGTGCAGACGCATGGTGTCCACCAAATCAACATGATCACTGTCCACAAGTTCCATGTGTATGTTCAGATGCTTTGGTGTGCGCTTTATGTTAATCAATGAATTGATCATGGCATCATGGTGTCATTCCTCATCTCCATATGCATAGAAGGGGTCAGGATGATCATACTCAGGCTATTTGATCGGAATTAATCAATGAATTGATCATGACATCATGGTGGCATTCCTTATCTCCATATGCATAGAAGGGGTCAGGATGATCATACTCAGGCTATTTGATCAGAACTTCTTATGATCAAAATGTCAATTGCAATTGGTGATAATCCTAGGTGTCAAAATTTCGCATAGGATTAGATTGCATATTTAAGATTTTATTATTTTCCACAGTTTTGCTCTCACATTGCTAATGGGAGTTGTGTGCTCTCATTGCCAGTCCCAGGCCTGATAGTAGATGGTTGCATAAAGTTGGCAGCTGGTATTAAAATTTGGCTTCAACCTTTTCTCATCAATCCTGAGGATTAGACATTTCAAAGAGTGGAATGGTGGAACATGATTCGTGTAGCGACCCTAATTAGTTGGGATAAGGATTAGATGATGATCACTGATCACAAATCGTCAGCATCAGCATCTAAGCCTTATCCCAACTAATTGGGGTCAGCTACATGAATCTTGTTCCGCCATTTCACTCTATCAAGGGGCATAACGTCTGTTAGACCATAGGTCATCAAGTCTTTTTCTTACTACCTCCACCATGTCCTTTTGAGCCTCTTCCCGTTGCCCTTTTAAGAGACTTTCAACTTGCACCAACTCCTTCAACTGACACATAATACTTTGATGATGATTATTTTTCTAGAGTTTATTTGGCTGGTGATATGGGTCATTATGAGTTTATTTGGCTGGTGATATGGTCATTATTCAGGCATTCTCTATAGTATTTTCATAAAGCCTTTGTGGTATTTCTTGTTTCAGATTATACTGATGAAGGAATGCTGGTACCAAGAAATACATCTGTATTAGTTCGCCGGGTTCCCGGAGTGCCTCGCATGCGCATTGTTGTAGAACGAGAAGAGTAATACATCTCACTGAATCTTGATGATTCATTTAGTGTTTTCTTCACATTATGTATATTTCGCTTTCAACCCGTTGGAAATAGTCAATTCTGTTTTGGCCTTTCATTTTCCTGGCTTACATTCTCTGAGTCTTTTTGGTAGTTAAGAGTTTTTATTTCTACTGTGGAAATTGAGAGCTTCAGTCTGTTTTCCGGTTGCAGGGAGAGTAAGTTAGAAGAAGTTTCACAATCTAATAGTACTGTATGTGTTGCTGATTCATCTGACATGAGATCTCTAAATGTAAGACTCTTTAGTGGACTGGTTGGATAATGTCATTTCAGACACTGATTTTGGAAGAATTCTCTTTAGTGAATGATAAGAAGTGGCAAATCTGAATAATATTTTTTTGCTTTGTTTTCCAGCCTGAAGAGTTGGAAGGGTATGATTTTGGAAATGATGCCTTTGCTGTTCCAGAGGTGGTACCAGTGCAATCTAGCAATCTGGCGAAAAATTATCGAAGTAAGGCTGAGGAAGATAGGAAGGTGGAAAATGATCAAAGTAGGGCTGAAGAAGATAGGAAGATCAAGGTGTTAGTCAACATGCCTGCTTTGGACATGCAATGGTGAGACATTGCTCCTTCCATGCGTACTCTGATATGATGTGGTGTTTCCATTGCCAACACTTTTTTTTTTCTTTTCTCTCAGTTTCACCGTTCTAGATTGATCATACAGGAAAACAAAGGGAACTTTTGGTTTTGAAGGAGGCTTTGGAAGGGTTAGAATGACAGAGGGCCATGGTTTTGGTATGTTCCATGGAATTTGATGTCTAATTTGTTTGTGTTTATTATTGGCTATAATTCTGTGTGATCATATTGTATTTGTTCCAGTTTTCCTCAATTGCGTTAATTGTTAGTACAAATGTCTTGGGTCTTCTGTATGTGATATAACTCATTCCTCCAACGCTGTTGAAATGGTGTTATTTTATCTTGTTTAGCATTTTTTTCTTGCTACGATAATTAATCCTTGAATCTACAAAGAGAGTTAGAAATCTCTAAAATGAGAATAAAAATAATATTATTGAATGAAGAAAAAGGTATGGCTTACAATGTATCTGTTGTACTTATATAAGCAACGAGGTTCTAGACTCCTAAATCCAACTCAAAATGGAAGTCCCCCGGAATGGTAAACTTGATAAAAGTAGGAAAAGACATCTAAACCTACCTAAACTTGTAAACAAATCTTAGATGACTAAAACAAAGACTTAGGACCACAACGGGACTCAAAATCTTAAAAACGGCAAAAAAACGTGACTTACTAAAAGTAGTAAGTTTCAAACTAAATGCTAATTTGACCCTGAAAATGGCCTTTTTTTTTCAAGAAATACCTTGGATCCAACCAACTCTGTCAGTTGCCATGTTGTAGGTTGGTCAATAGCTTTCTAACAATACATTGTACATGCAAATCTGGCAACCTGTTGCAAAGTTATGGCTGCTGAAAGCTATAGTGCACTTTTAGGCCATTTTGGCCCTAGATCGAGCTTTTTGGTCCGATTTCTTTTGGTCCTGGTCATCATGAAGTCATCTGCAACTTGTTCTACATCAGTTTAGCATATGCTTTTTTTCTTCTTCTTCTCATTTTGAGAATCTACTTGTAATCTTTTTCCACATTTCATATGTAAACCTATTGTTGTTGCAGTTCTTTATGGTTCTAACATTTAAAATTTTGCTTGATTGAAGGCTGGAGTGGATCGTTAGAGCGCACGACACCTCCACAAGGGTATATCTGTCACAGATGCAAAGTTCCCGGCCATTTTATTCAGCATTGCCCAACAAATGGCAATCCGAGCTATGACATTAGAGGGTTGAAACATCCAACTGGTTTTCCAAAGTCGATGCTAGTGGAAACTCCAGATGGCTCCTTTGCATTACCAAGTGGAGCTGTTGCTATAAAGCCAAATGCGTAAGTTGATATTCTATCATTTTTATTTTATTTTTAAAGCCAGGCTGATATTTCCTCTTTTGAAAGGCATGATGGTTCACATATGACATTTTCAACTTGAAACAGAGCTGCTTTTGTGAAGGAGATTGAGGGGTTACCTTTAACTCAATATGTCAGAACTATTCCACCAGAATTGCTTTGCCCACTCTGTAAAAAAGTAATGAAAGATGCTATCCTAACTGGCAAGTGCTGTTTCAGGAGTTTCTGTGATAAATGTTAGTTTTCTGATCTTTGGAACTGTCTTTCGTAGCAGTAAGTAATAATTCTAATTCTGTATGATATTTGACAGTTTTTTTTTTTTTGTATTTTCAATTGAATTTGGCAACTTCATTACCTCCTGCTATGCTAGTTTCCTGTTTGCAACTTCTTAATTGCGCATTACTTTGTTTGTTTACACCATATATCAGGAAATTTCATGATTTATCAGTCTAATTTGCTGCAATATTTCCTGATATTTCATGAAGTTTGGTGCAACCAAACAAACCCTAAACCATATCTGTAAGTTCTGCTTTTAAAATTAAAAGCAAAGAGTTCTTTAATAAAAACAAGTAAAAAGAAAGAAAGAAAGAAAAGAAGAAGCAAAGACACTAGTCAATGCAAAAGAACCACCTTTAATTTTGTTTTGTTATATAATAACAACATGTTGGTTTTGTCAGTGCTGGGATCTGACTGCTTGCAAATTATGAACGTCATGCTGAAAATGCTCCACATGTGCCCTCACATGCCAACTTCGTATGGAATCTGAGCTTTGTACTAGGTCGGCCACTCTTTGTGGCAGCCTGCCCAAGATTAGGGTGGCCATCTGTATGAAAACAATTGATGGTTTAATAGAAACTGCCAAAATGTTGATGGTTTGATAGAAACTGCCAAAATGTTTACATGCAGCCTCAATTGATGAGTGAACTGGCATTATTTTCGGGTTGATCATATATGTGGTGGGGCACACCTGATTCCTGGATGCCCCAGAGATGGTAATGGAATGGTGGGCTTAACAGAACTTGGTTTTAAGTGGGGAATACTTACAGAGATGTGTGTGGGCTTAGCAAAACACCGGTTTTAAACGGCATATCATGATACACAATGCCGGGATGTATTGTTCTTTACTTTTTGTGGCAGTTATTTATTTGCATTTTTCATTTTCGAGACGTGCTACAAATTCTCAGTTATCTATGCATTTTTAATCAGGTATCAGGGACCACATAATCTCAAAATCAATGTGTGCATGTGGGGCCACAAACATCCGTGTGGATAGCCTGATACCTAATAAGACACTTAGGGAGACCATTGATCGTGTCTTAGAGTCAACAACCAGTAGTACTCTAGAAAGTGCTGGAAGCTTATCGCAAGTTCAAGGTTTGCATTTCACTTAAGCATGTCTCCTTCCGTATATCTGATTCAAATAATATTTCCGTCGTGTTAATCTAAACCCACCTGTTTTCATCAGAGAGCAATTCGCATACACTTTCTGCTGCTCTGAAGAAAGAACACATACCACCCTCCCATAAAGATGGCACTTTGAATAGAAAGAGGCCTGTGCATGAAGAGAAGCTTACTATTGATCCCCTTCAGTCCTTGAAGAGAAGTAAGACAGCAACAAATATTGAAAAATCTGAAGTGACATTGGAGCAAGAACCAGTGTCACTGGGTGGAGCTCCTCTGCTGGCCAAAGAGAGAGTCCAGGAGAAGCTGCCTGTTGGTGAGCCAGGTGAATGCTTTGCAAATATTAAGAAATTCTTTTCGTTTTGGCTTGTGGGATAGTTTTTGGCCCAGTTGGGTAAGTAGTGGTCACCTGGGAATTAGGAACATGTTAAGATTAGCCATCATCAGCCAATTTGAAATGAAATGACAAGAAGCTTCTTCTTCTTCTTCTTCTTCTTCTTCTTCTTTTTTTTCCCAAGTCAGATGTATATGGTGGTTGTTTCCTGACTTATTTATTTATTTATTCACCACAGGAAAGAAGAAACGGGAAAAAGGATGCAAACCTGCTAATGGTTAGTCTGTCACCTTTCACTTTAAAAAAAAAAAAAAAGAAAAAAAAAAGAAAGAAGAAGCAATATCCATCCATGACTTCTCGATAAGTGACTGAAACCCATGTATTACAAACTTTGCATGGCTGCCCCTTGAGGGGAATAGATGCTGTATATCATTTGAAGTGAATGAATATATGGTGATACATTAGATAAATGATTTCCCATTGCAGTGTTAGAACCTTATTTCTTTCTATAGTTCTCTTCTGAGTTCTTGTGCCACCACGAGTAAGGTGGTACTCGCAATTTCTCAATGTATCTTTATTAGGGTCAACTGCCCCACGAATAAGGTGGCACTGGCTATATCTCCATGTATCAGTATTAGGGTTAGCTTCAACCATTGATATACTTCTTTTTGTTCTAACGGTAGTTTATTTGATTATTCTGTCTTGCAGCTGCGGACTTGCAGTGGAGAACCTCTCAAAATCATGCAGCCCTAAACCATCTGATTCCATTTGGCCCTTCATCCTACAACCCATATTGGGCCAGCATGCAGTGGGGAGTGAACGAGTATATGGTGCCTTATGCTGATGATATGCAGTGCATGGGCTATGCAGCAGTTCCATTTGGAGAAGGGTATATGTGATGCCATTCATTCATCCTTTTAAGAGGTATGTTGGGTTCTGGTAAATCTTTTCCTGGAAAATTACATTGGCACCTCCATTCTTGAAAAAGAAAAATCAGAACTTTGAAACCCGAAAAGGATACAGTATAATCTTATGCTTTATCATGATAATGACCTCAGTGCAAAGATACTGCGTTTACGTTTGTGGCATAACTATGATCATCTGCATGGATTTTTTTTTATTTTTTTTCTATTTAAAATTTTTGTTCCTGTTTCCATGATCGTGTGACTAGAAAACCAAAATAGTTGAATAATATTATAATTTAGTATTTTATTTTTGCAAGTGCACATGCCGAAGGAGGGAGGGATGCAGGGATGAGTGCCAACCTGTCAATTATGTACAACGTTCAAAACTGCTGAAAGGCTCGCCTGATAATGAAGAACATCTGCCACACTCCAAGCCGATCCACTCATCAGGTGGGCCACACCATAGAAATGGACAGCAGCCCATCTGATCCAGAGTACAGTTGTGGCCCACCAAATGAGTGGATCAGGCTTTTTTGTGGTAGCTGGTGATCTTCATGGTGGGCCCAAACTTTGGATCGGTTGGATATCATACACAATTGACAAGTTGGCTCTTATCCACTAGTTGAATGGTATATGAGAAGTAAGAGGCTCTGCTAGCGCTTCAAAACTTGAACAAGGCCTAAATTCACATGGTCAGTTTGTTTATAACTTGTGCGGATTAAGATGAATTCTCATTGATTTGCCGATATTCCAAGTTCTTGAATTCTGTTGTTGTTCATGGATATAACATCTTTTAGAAATTCTCTCTGCAAGTATTGATGATTGTAGTGGCCTCTGGTGTTGTTGTATCCTGCAGTTGACACAATGATTGCGGCAGCTCGTCTCTTTTGTCCGACAAGGATGTTACTGGCTGTTGAAGGCGACAGTGTAGGTGCAGACATTTGTGGAAATTGGATTTGGAGTGAGGACGGGTTTCCATGAAGGCAAAATGGATTGGAATGTGTTTATTGGGCTTGTGACCTACAATGGAGGGTGGTGGTGGGGAAGATATGTAAATAAAAGAAGTATTTTCTTTTTTTATTTTGGTTGTTAGCAATGAATTGTATAATGAGCTGTTTATTGTAAACATTTATTGATTATATATGGAAAACATTGGTGCATAAGAGTTGTGAGTTGTTGTCTTCACTCGAATCTTGATAGCATTACATACATATCTGGACATATATCCAATGGAACGTGGGGCTTTTTGAGTTTTGATGGGGAAAATGCAAAGCATCTCTTTTTAGCTTTATATGGATTTTATGTGGAATCAATGTTGATAGGGTGTGCATTTGATAGGGGCTTCACATATAAGCGTGGCTGGGTGGCCCGCCTGAACTTGCAAACCCTATCAGGCTTTGAGCTAGGATTGGGCCTGTATTGGGCCTGCATGAATGGCCCGATCAATTTTCAAGTTGGGCTTGGGCTCGGGCTCAAGTCATTTAGTTGACTGTTGGTTTCATTCCTCTAAAATGTCTTTCTTTGTGCATGTATCAATGGATGCATGGATCAGGAAAATTCAGTGTTAGTGTGGATTTTATCAATTTTAAGGCCAGGCAGGTACGGTTGGGCCCATACAGAACCAGTTTTTTTATGCTTTCTCTTGGGTTGTGTGCGAAGCCCGTTCTGGGATGGGCCTTGGGCCTTAAGTGTTGGTCCAGGACTGGTCTCAAGCCTAGCTGGGTCCAAAACCCATCGCATTGCCACCACTAAAGTGTATGTGATGTGAGATCTGTTAGTTGATTTGGAGGAAAGGTGCAAAGCTCAAAAGGCTCATCTACTTAGTTGATCCGGTCTTTTCTCCCTATTATGAAAAGAACTATTCCCCAGTTTTCCCCATCTACGTTGGTTTATAGATCCAATGCTCATACGGTATCTGATGTAGTGGCACTAAAAAAATGGATTTCCAAATGCTCAAACGTTATCTGATGTAGTGGCACTATAGAAATGGATCTCAAAAACTATTTGTGACTTCAGAATAGGGAAACATTTTCGCAACATTGACTGTGTGAGGAATGTAAGTTGTCTCAGTAGATGGTGATGGAAAAGTAATCTTAATTTTAATTTTAATTTTTAAACTTTTTGCCACTAGTCTAATTAACAGAGGGGGCATCAGTGTTAGTCAGCCACAAAAGACGTACTTAATATGGCCAAACTTTTGGTTGGGAGCTTTAACAGGTCATCTTCATTAACCAACTTTTGTTTTATGGATGGTCTCTATATATTAAAGAGATCTCCTCCATTTGATTGTCTGAAAATCATCTGAGTCCATTAGTTGCCTTGGTTAATGGTATTTTCCCGCTATTGACACTTGTGTTGGCTTGGTCTGTTTTTTCCAAGTGCCATTAGTAATATCATCTACAGCATATAAGGGGAATTCCACCTCACCTTCTCTTCTTTTTATCCTTGTAGATCAAATTGGGAAATGTGTAGAAATTTCAAAAAGGTTACTGATCTTGAAATTTACGAGGATAATGAATCTGAGGATCGTCTTTCTATGAGTTCAAATGGGTGATAATTATGGAAGTGTTTAGTCATTACCATCACGGGAGATCCAGTCCAGGAAAACAGGGCACTACCGGCGCTTTTTTCTCCGCATCTAAGCTAGCGCCTACATATGCAATAATCACCGGCATGTCACATGGCTGTCGGCGGTGGGTGTAAACGAACGCCTTAAAAATTGCATCCGTCATTTTGGGGTACCATTTATCGGCGCTAGTTAAAAACAGGCAATGACGATCCCCCCCCCCCCAACCAAATTCTCTCTCTCCCAGCCTCCTATGCCCCGCATTCCCTTCCCTCTCTCTTTACATCTCATTCCTCTCATGAATCTCCTGAAATCCTAGCAACCTCTCAATTTTAGTTGATTTCTCAAGTTGGTGGGATGGTGCACAAGTAGGACCCACATCTCAGGCTCAAGGCCATTCGAGAAGCACAAAGATGATTGAGGTACAATAGCTGCTGACATTGATACAATTGATATCTCTAACACGATCTGCTGCAAGGCATGTGTTAGGGGAAAATTCGACAAACCGATAAGTTGACTCATGGAATGGACCAACTCTACTGAACCAGCACGAACTTAGTGAAAGTTGAGCCTGATAAGGTATCTACATCCAAAAACAAGCCGACCTCCAAAGAGGTCGATACAACTATAAGGACATTTAAAGAACAAGGCTACTAGCCCATTCGAATGAACCGTGTTCTGACCTAATAGATCGACTATAGATCAATCATAAAATGATTGATAGGTCAGATAAAGCTTGGCCGTAGATCAACCCCAGATCACCTATTACCTGGCCATAGCTCAGCTATAAATCGGCCATTGGACAACCATAGATTGGCCACCACCCGGTTATAGGTCGATGGTGTCCCATAACAAGGTTGAGATTCACTAGCTCCCAGATAAAAGGAATGCAGCAACTCAGCCATTGGTCGAAGATGGTGAACGTTGACATGTCGAGAAAGACGAAATTGCTCATTCTCGAACCGACACCTGCCTAGGAAGGCCGACCTAAATTCGAGCTGGAGATTTAATGAATCCTTGATCATCCCGAGGATCTCTCTCTAGATCTTCAGGGGTAAGATCGAATCCCGGTAATCTCGGAAACTGATAATCTCATAAAAATTCTGAATCTGGACGGATTGACAAGATATCGGGACGAGTTCTCATACAGTCGGACTCTTTACCCTATATATAAAGGTATCCCCAACCTTCAAAGGTATGCAACTTCTAACCCTAGCATTCGACTGGTGTCTCTTTTCTGGAGATCCTACCCTACAAAAAGTCCCCGTTCCTAACTTAGGAATTAGAGAGTCCCTTGCACCAACTAGGGTCTCCTTTGTTTCTCTCTTACATCTATGCAGGTGTAAGAGGATCAACCATAGAGGGTCTACCGGAAAACTATATCAACAGTTTGGTGCCTTCTATGGGAATGACATTTTAAGCCGTTCCAGTTCTACCAGTGAATATCTTAAGTTCATTTATGGCCAAAGGAAAGAAGAAAGCACAATCTCCTCCAGTGGCAATTTCGATCACTACTTTTCTTACATCCGCTCACGCCCCACAATCCGTGGAGCAACTTGAACAACAAGGGAGCCACCAAGGCTCCCCACAGCATCAGGCCACCTGGTGTTCGAGCAAGCACGGTCAGCAAAAACATGGGAGGAATGGTCTGCGAGATGCCCTCGAAAGGGAGGTCGGAGATATGAGGGCCGACTTAGACTACGTGAAACAAATGCTGAAATAGATGCAGCCCCAACGTGTTCAAGGGTCCAACCAGAGGGAAGGACAATCGAGTTATGTTCGACCTATGACCAACCCTCCTCGACCATCCGTCACGTAGGCTGCTACCCCTCAACCAAGCTAACAACATGCCCCTGCCAGACTTGTCCCATCCCATGTCTCTGGGACTATTCCATTGCCTGCTTTCGACCTGCATCATGAAATAGATCGGAGGAGGCACAGCCGAGCCCCGGTCGAAGCTACCATTGACAGCGAAGAACCATGGAGAACTGAGCTACAAAGTCTACAAAAGCAAATCGCAAATTTGAAGTAGACTTATCAAGCCAATACGGCCGCAGTGGAAGAAATTGAATTCCCGTTTACGGTTGATATAGTATGGGCATGGCTGCCGGATAGGTTTCGATTGCCCCAGATCATGCCTTTCACAGGAAACACTGACCCGACAGAGCACATGAAGTCTTTTCGGACTCACATGGAACTTCATAATGCCTCTGACGCGATCATGTACTGAGCCTTCTTACTGACTCTAGCCGATACTGCTCGGCTCTAGTCAAACAATTGAAGCCGATGTCCATTAGCTCATTCTCCGAGTTAAGTGAAGATTTTATCACAAACTTCATTGGCGGAAGGTGCCCACTTATCTTCTTCATGTAATGCAGAAAGATGGTGAGCTTCTGAAGGATTATATCAAGCACTTCAACCTGGAAGCCTTACAAGTTCGTAAGCATTCGGATGAGGTCGCCCTGAATGCTATCCTGAGTGGATTGAGGGACAAACCGTTCCTCTTTTCCTTGGATAAGAATTCTCCCTCCATGATAGTTGAGTTCTTGAATCGATCGCAAAAATACGCTAACACTAAGGAATCCTGACTCTTACGGGACGCTGCTTAAAATCCTCCAGCAAAGGAACAAACGAAGGCAGATCCTAGTCTGACCAATAAGAAGAGAAAGGATGACCGATCTCGAGATGACCACAAGTTAAATAAACAATCCGACGGTAAGTTCAAGACTTACACACCCCTCAACAAAACACCTGAGCAGGTCCTGATGGAGATAAAGAACAAACGTCTCCTCCATTGGCCAAACAAATTGTGAGGTAATCCTGATAGGAGAAGGAATAAATATTGCCACTTTCACTGGGATCATGGTCATAATATGAGTGACTACTTCGACCTTAAGCAAGAGATCCAGGCATTGATTCGCGATGGTCATCTCAGAGATTATGTTGACAACAAGAGACATCGAATCAAGCCCGCTAAGGAACCGCCGATCAATAATCAGCCGATCGAAGAATTTCGAATCATCTTTGCAGGCCACAAAGGAGGAGGCGACTCAAATAATGCTCGAAAAACACATGCTAGAAGCATCAGTCGTCCTGAGGAGGAAATCCCGCTCCTCGGTCGACCTTCCAAAGAGAAAAAGATGGAGAAGTATAATGTAGCCTTCACTGAAGAAGACGCCCGAGGGATCCACTTTCCCCATGATGACGCGCTGGTAATTGCTTTAGCCATCGCAAACCGAAAAGTGTTTCGGATCCTCGTCGACATAGGACCGTCAGCCGATGTGCTTTTTGTTCAAGCATTCGACAAGATGGAAGTTGGTCAGTCTCTACTCAGACCTGTCAAAACCCTGTTGATCGGTTTCTCAGGAGGATAGGTCATGTCGGAAGGAGCCATCCAGCTCCCCCTCTCAGCTGGAGAAGGGCATAATCAAACTACTGTAATGGTCGACTTCCTCGTGATCGACCAACCATCTGTCTATAACGCCATCCTGGGATGATCGTCGTTGAATCTCTTGCGAGCTGTGGTTAGAGCTAGGCATCGGATCGAGTCGGATCGGATTGGGTCCAACTCGACTCCGTCCGGATTTTACGTGGCCTAACCTAAACTCGATTTGATCTAAGACCGAGTCCAGGTTATCTGACTCGATTCGATTCGATGCACTACTAGTCTGACCCGAACCGAGTCCGACTAGGTCAGGAGAACCGAATCGGATCGGGTTGGGTACCATTCAGATCGGAAGAGAGAAGTGGCCGGTTATGTATTGACTTCAATCTTTAACAAATTTTTTGGGTCAAACTACGAGGTATGTGTCATATCCAAACCGTTCATCCATTTGGAGAGCTTGTCTTAAGGCTTGAGCCAAAAAATAAGACAGATCTAAAGATCAATTGGACCACACTGCAAAAAACAGTGGAGGATTGACCGTTTACCATTGAAACCCTTTTTAAGATCACAGAAGTTTCGAATCAATATGAAATTTGTTTTTCTACTTCATCTATGTATTTTTCACATTATTAACGGATTAGACGGAAAATAAACATTATGGTGGGGCCATGTAACTTTGATCTCATTTGCGCCGTTCGTACAATTCAGAGCTCGAGGCGAGTATGCGCTCGTCATCGCACGACATGTATGTACAACAGGCGGTCACCTGTGTAGCTTGCGTGTGGTCCAAGTTCAGTGATGTGACCAAGTTCTGTAGGACCCACCATGATATATGTGTTGTATCCGCATTGTCCATTCATTTGAAGATATCAGTTTAGGGCAGGAGCCAAAGAATGAGTCGGATCGAAAGCTCAAATGGACCCACCACAGAAAACAATGGAGAGAGTGACGCCCACCACTAAAATCTTACTAAGGTCCACCGTGATTTTTATTTGAAATCCAACCTGTTCTTAAGTTAACACAGACATTAAAGAAGAGAAAACACAAATATCAGCCTGATCGGAAGCTTTCCAGGTCTCAGAAGTTTTTTAATGGTGTGCGTGACTCTCTCCACAGTTTACTATGCTCGATATTTGGATTTGATTCATTCTTTGTATAATGCCCTAAAATGATCTATCAAGATGGATGGACGGTGTGGATACAAAAAATATATCATGGTGGACCCACATAATTAGGTTACGTCACTTCAGCAGCGAGTCTCGCTACTAAAGCTAATCCGCGTCCGTTACTTTTGGTGCGCGATTCGGCGCGTGCCGCATGCTTATCTTCGATGGGAGTGATTTAATACTCTGGCTGCGTAGCACTTACAAATAAATATACGTGGCCTGTATTAAATTAAATTAAACCGACTAAATTTTGAAACCACCTGTTTCCAAAATATTCTTCAAACCCAAATTGGGTTGAACAATCTTGACCTGTGATTTGTGGATACTTGTATTTATAAAATAAGATCATTACATATTTTTCATTTAACCGTCCATTAAATGCCCAACAATCTAATAGTATGCTTACCCGATAAAAGTAAATTTTAGTAGTGGAAACATATAAAATGGGACCTACAATTTGAACGGTTTAATTTGAATTACTTGTATTCTGTGTGTGCAATCTCTAGGTAATTTCTAAGTGCCTGAGTATCATCCATCACACTTTTCCAGAGTATGAAAGTATTTCTCATCGTCGGTTGTACCATTAACCACCCACCTTACGTGGCATGCAGGTAACTGAGAGTGCGGATTAGGTGAGGCAGGGGAACAGCTTCATGAGTGTTTCCTTGACCGTGGGCCCACCTTAATGTACATGTTATATATCCACGCTGTCCATCAGTTTTTCCAGATCATTTTAGCGCATGTTCCAAAAAACGATGCAGATCCAAATCTCAAGTGGGCCACACCACAGGAAAACAGTGGTGATTGAAAGTCCACCTTAAAAACTTTATAGTGGCCACTATAATTTTTATTTGCCATCTGATAAGGTAACACAAACCTGGATGAAGGGAAAAAGATAAATAGTAGCTTATTCCAAAAATTCTGTCGCTCCCATGAAGTTTTAATGGTGGGAATTCAATCCCTACTGCATGGTCCACCTGAGTTTTTAATCTGCCTTCGTTTTTTCACCATACCGTAAAATAATCTAGAAAAATGGATAGACGGCGTGGATATACAACACATGCATTGATGTGGGCCCCACGGTCAGGATCGTATGCGAGGTTGGAGGAGAACGTCAGAGACAGGGAAGAGATCGAGCGGCCATGGCTGAGATAGAGATTAAGGTCAAGGAGCCAAGGAAACAGGTGGATGATGTTCGAAAGGATATCGATCTACATAAAGAGGAGGCGGGCAGGTTGAGATTGGCTGTGGCGGAGCTGGAAAAGAGCAGTGCAAAAGGTTGAGCAGGAAAATCGAGATTTGAAGAAGAAGAACTAAAGAAGTACCCGCTTCGAATCGGATCGGTCCGAATCCATTCGGATCGGGTTTTCGGATCGGATCAGTTTGGTTGGACCACTATCCGAACCCGACCCGAAAAATATTCGGATCTGGATGGACGGACTCGAACCTGACTGATCTCGGCAGTTGGTTCGGTTTGGAACGGGTCCGATCTGGTCAGATCGGGTCGGATCTACCGGATCGGGTCCAACATGCCCACCTCTAGCTATGATATCGACTTACCATCTGGCAATAAAATTCTTGACCGAGCAAGGGGTCGGGATCATTAAAGGCGATCAACATGATGCTTGACAATGCTACGCGATGGTGCTAAGAACCCTACGTGAAGCAATGACCATCGAATGTCTAGATCTGCGTAAAGAAACTCAAGAGAGAGGCCAACCTATGGAAGACCTCATTTTGATCCCGCTGGATGAGTCCAATCCATCCAGGACTGTCCAAATTAGGTTGTCTTTAACATCACCATTGCATGATAAGATGATAGCCCTCTTCCGATGCTACGCCGACGTTTTCGCATGGTCCCATGAAGATATGCCTGGAATCGACCCCTCTATCATCACGCATTGACTGAACATCGACCCGTCCTCTCGACCAATTCGACATAAGCGACGAGCCTTCGTCCTTGAGAGGTATACCGTGAATAAAGAAGAGGTTAGCAAGCTCCTCAAAGCCGGTTTCATCGAAGATATATACTACTCGGACTGGGTGGCCAACATCGTACTGGTCAAGAAGGCTAACGGGAACTGCCTGGGCAACATAGATTACACAGATCTGAACAAAGCCTTCCCTAAGGATAACTTTCCTCTTCCCAGAATCGATCAGTTGGTCGACAGTACAATGGATCATGAATTGCTTAGTTTTATGGATGCATATTCAGGATATAATCAAACTGTAATGCATTCTAACGATAAATCTAAGACCACCTTTATTACTAATAAAAGTCTTTATTGTTACCGTGTGATGCCCTTCGGTTTAAAAAATGCAAGGGCAACCTATTAGTGACTGGTTAACAAGATGTTCCTCCGCCAAATAGGTTTGACTATGGAAGTCTATATCGACGACATGCTCGTGAAGAGCATTGCGACTATAGATCATGTAGCCGACTTAGAGGAATTGTTCCTCATCCCGTGAAAATACCGAATGAAATCGTCAAGAGCGGCGAGCTACCTGAGGATCGAATGGAAGCGCGACGAATGATGGTCAAAGCCGCCCGATATACCATACTTAATGGAATACTTTACAAGAAAGGATTCTACCTTCCTTACTTGAGGTGTATCCGACTTGAGGAAGCAGAATACGTCCTAAGGGAGATCCACGAAGGAATCTGTAGAAACTACTTTGAGGTACGAGCGTTAGCACACAGGGTCATTCGATAGGGTTATTATTGGCCGACCATTCAGCATGATGCACGGAAGCTTGTCTAGAGGTGCGATAAATGTTAAATATTCACTAGTGTACCTCGACCCCCTGAAGAGTTCACCCCAATGGTCAGGCCATGTTCGTTTGCTCAGTGAGGGATCGATATTTGAAAAGGGTGAGCTCTCAGTCCTTGGGGGGGGGGGGGGGGGGGGGGGGGGGTGGGGGTGAATAAGACTATACCAATTTTAAAATTAAAGAACTGAAAGATTAAATAAATCAGAACTAATCAAAGATCTCAATTGTAATAGTATTAAGAAATTGATTCAAACCTTGTTCAAAGGGCAACCTTACACCAAAGATAGATGTTTTAAGTAGGACAACCTGATTTCTTGAACGTAATAAGGATCAAGATCGCAAACTAAAACAAGAGGTAAAGGAAGAATCATTCAACACATATACATCACATACATCATTCACCACAACACCAGGAGTTATAGTGGTTCGGTGTGTACACCAATTATTCTCAAACAACCATACCTACTCCACTCCCAATAATCACAACCCATGTAATATTAGCTTTTGTAAGCCCCGTATCATAGACTGTACCGTTCCATAGACTTTCGCAGTCTTCTCGGTCGAATTCCGACAACCTTTGACCGTTAACTGGTATTTACGCGCGACCCTGATTCACACGCCGTCAACCCGAGTCGACTCAACCCAAGACCTTTACCATAGTGACCGCACTGTCACCGCGGTTCCGATGCCGCGACTCACGGGCCGAGGCGATACCTTGGTCAGGAGATATGGGCCAGCGTTCGGTGTGAGGAAAATGCCGCGTGTTGTAAAACCCAAGAGAATCTCTACGACTTGTCACATCAATCCATCAATCTTAACATGTCAAGTATACATCACCTTTCATCCTTTCCTAAACAAGCCCCAAAAGTCAAAAAGTTCTTACACAAGCTATACCTTTCTTACAACAAAAGCCACAAAAGTCAAAAAAAATATCTTACACACCCATCACCACTACATCCATCACTCCATCACCCATCACTCTCTACTCTCTCTCTCCCTTTACAACACTCTCTCTCCTTCATTTTTCAAAGCACTCTCCCAAGCAAGAGAAGCCTCACACGTCCAAACCCCTCCCTTTCTTCCAAGCTCTAAGTGTGGCCCACCTTTCCATCCCAAGATCTCCCATCTCAACCATCCAAACCTCATCTCCTCCATTGGAATCGAAGCTAAGGATCTAAGGAACCCAAGGGAGCAAGAAGATCGAATGATGGATGCTTTGTTAGAGTAGTTTTCATGTTTTTGAGATGGGCCAAGTGAAGCCAACCGATCAATAGTTTGGATCTCACTTGGGACCCTAAGATGTGATCGATGGCCCACTAAGATCTTCATGATTATTCCATAATGGGGCCATTCTCCATGGACCCCATCATGATGTTTATTTCTTTGTATTAAAAAGGTCATCTAGACCGTCCATATTGGTGGGGAAAAGGTCTCCACCGTTGATTTTCGATTTCGGTGGACCCATGTGTAAAGGGGTCCATTTGATGTATGATTTCTTACAAGGGAGGGTTCATAGTGTCGGGGTCCCTCCATCACATGCGTGTCCCACTCTCTATCTCCCTCTCTCCCTCTTTATTTCATTTTCTTTTATGAGATCATGATATGGCTGTGTGGCCCACTTGAATGGGCCCCACCATGAGGCATGTATTCTATCCAAACTATCTACAAATGTGGCTCACTTTTTGTGTGTTGTATCCACACCATCCTCCATGAGGTGGCCCACCTAAGCAGGGCCCACCTCAATGCATATTTTGTGTTCAACCATCCAGCGTCTGGGACGCTGGACGTGAACTGGGAAAGCATGAATATTAGGTTGTTTTCAAGCTTTTGGGGTGACCCACTCATATAGGCCCCACCTTGATGTATGTATTCAATCCACGCCGTTCATCTCATTCCCTGAATCATTTTAGGCATTCAGCAGAAGAATGAGGCTGATTTGAGCATCTGGTGGGCCATAGCATAGAAAACTGTGGTGGTTACTATTGAAACATCGCCTGAAGTTTCTATACACCCAAAAATCTCAAACTTTGGACTCATTTAGTCTGTTATAAGCCATAGAATCCCATGGCTGGGATGAATTTTCTAAATGTGGGCCCCACCTGTGAAAAACCACAGGAATTGAGATTTTTTCAAAAAAATAAAAGAACATGCATAAGGGGCAGCGCTTGCTGCCCCTGACAACAGTAGCAACACGCTGCAGCGTGTATGGATGGACGGGCCAGGGCCACGGCCCTACATGTGAGCCCCACCATGATGTATTTACACCATCCAATCCGCTCATGAGGTGGGCCACTACCTGAAGTGGACCCCTCCCAAATTCTAGCCACATCCAACACTCAAGTGGCCCACAAAATAGGAAACAGTGTGATTAAATGGCTGCCATTGAGACCCATTTTTGGGTCCATAGAAGTCTTGGATTTATATGATATTTGTTTTTCTTCCTCATTCAAGTCCGTGTGACCGTACCAACGGTTTAGATGCCACACAAGCTTATGGTGGGCCCCACATGGGACCCACAATGATGCATGTGCTTTATTCATACCGTCCACAGGCAGTGGACGGTTGAACCCACATATGTGTTATATACCACACCATCCAGCAGACCGTGGAGCCCACGATAATGCATGTGTTTCATTCACACTGTCCAACGACAGTGGGACCCACCATGATGCGTGTGCTGCATCCAAAATCGTCCATCCTTTGGAAAGCCCATTTTATGGCATGGGCGTAAAGAATGAGCCAGATCCATAGTCCAAGTGGACCCCACCTTGGCATGTTATGAGGCCCATCTTAAATGTATCTGTGGTGGTCCATTGGGGCCAACTTCGATGTGGATGTAAGGCCCATGATATGAGGCTATTCGATGTATTTGTGGCCCATGGTTGAGGCCCACTTTGATATATAAGTAAGGCCCATGGGTCGAGGCCCATTAGATGTATTAGGGGCTCGTGGGTTAAGGCCCATTGAGATGCATTAGGGCCTATGGGTTGAGGCCCATTTAATGTACATACGGGGCCCAATGGGTGTGGCCCATTTAACACACATAAGGCCCAACGGATTATGGCCCATTGTAATGCACATAAGGCCCATTGGTGCGGCCCACTTGATGAATATAATGCCCATATGATATGACTCATTTAATGTATTTAAGGCCCAATGGGATGTACCTAAGGTCCATTGCAATGTGTGATCCCAATATGGTTTATGTAATGATGTTTATGACGAGCTATGCCTTGGGAGCAATGTTGGTTTGACGTTCACAATGCGAGTATAATGTTGGTTAAATGTCCACATTACGACTCTCCCTAGGGCCCATTGATAGGCTCGTACTTGTTGTGTATAGGCCTTCTAGGCCCATCTGCATTGTAAGGATAGTTCATTACTTTATTACATGTTTAGTATAGTTTCATGACTCACGATCATGCGCACCATATGTATGTTTGATATGAGAAGTGACTGATCATAACATATGCTTTAGGGCAGATTGTTTATGGGCTCCCGGTTAGGCGGTGTTGCCCTACATGAGCGCACGATATGCATAGAATTGCTGCATGACTGAATAGTGTGATTTATGCATTTCGTATTGTGTGACATGGTTACTGTACGCCCTAGCGACATCAGGGTTGTAGCCTCCACAGGCGTATCGTGATTGGCAGAATTGGATACCAGAAATCTTGTTCTACATGGGGTGCTATAGATATCCCTGGGTGAAAGTCCCTAAACCCTTATGGTACCAAGTGGTTGCTCCAACGTCTAGACCGAGTGGGTACAGGAGCGCCGAGTGCCGATTACCAGATGGTCGCACTTTTCACTGTGTGGTGGTTGGTTGGAAGGAGGTACGACCTTACCCGCCCGAGAGTAGGGGGCAAAGCTAGGCTGAGTTTGACCAGCTCGAGGAATGGATCCGTTATCGATGAGTCAAGCCCGATATTGGTAGACGGATAGTGGGGTCTCTTCCACTTACCTTATTGCGAGCGATAGGGCGACGATCTGGTTTAGAGTGTACTAGACCCCGGTGATATCCCAGATTTGAGCTGTATTAAAATGTGGACTTAGATGAGGATTGTATGCTTGACTTGCATCTTGCATCGCATAGCCCTAGTATGGCCGATATCATTCATGCCTTGCATCGCATAGTCTTAGTACGACTAACGGTATTCATAGATCCATTAGTATATTCCGCATTACTCTGATATTGCATGATCATATTACTACCTTGCGCACACACTTTAACCACCTTATGCACGACCGTTGCGTGCAGGTGACGTTGGATCGCAACAGTGTTGGGGCTTGAGCACGTGGCAGATTATTTTGGAGTTTTTGGTCTATTGTTATTGTATTTCCCTTTATGCTCATTGTACTTGTAAAGTTTTTAATCATAGTGGAAATGTAATGGAGTTTTTGGTTGTTGTTTGTGGGTTGTACCTTTGGTTATGCTTATTACGAATCAAACTGTCGTTGAAAATCCTCCTCGTAGCATCCCAGGATCGGAACCTCGCGAATGGGCGCTGGGAGCCAGAAATGGAGTTCTACGGACGCTGTCGGCACCAGATTCGGCGATTGGGAATTTTGTGAGCCCGATTTCTGAGTTTGGGGCATGACAACCAGGTTTTCTCAGGTTCGCCTTAAAACTTATACAGTTGTGTTTTCAAATGCGTTATCACAATAAAAACCCCATGCCGAGATTTTCTGGCTATCTCAATCAAAACCAAACACAAAGATTTTCATGATATCTCTAGAAACTAAAAATGAATAAAGAATACTTATCTTCTTTTGAAGATGCTCTTTGATGTACCCCATAGAACCGCTTCGCTTGATGTAAAAATGTTCAATGTCCGATAACCATAATAAAGGGTTCTAGGTTCTAAATAGATTTTAAATTAACTTAAACCTTGGGCTACTTATCTGAATTCCTTAGATCTCACAAAGTACAATATCAACTCTCTTTAAAACATAAGATTCATAAAATAGAGATCAAGGAATTACAAAAATAAAAGCTATTAAAAAGATCTAAAATTACTAAGATATAGCTTGAAAATGACGAGGACTTTTCTCTTTGAAAGTGAAAGCTTTTTGAGGCTTTTTATGAATAAATTAGAATGAGAAAAGACCTCTATTTATAGGTTGAAAATCAGTTCCTTCGACCAATCAAAGAATCAACCAAATTAGGTGCCGGAGTTCGAGTCGATCTCCCTTCGATTGGTCGCGGATGTGTTCACGATTGGTTGAGGATTTACTAGAAAAATCTGATTTTTGAGTTTGAATCTTGGACTGGTCGAAGTATTTCCTGGATTGGTTGAACCAAAGCCTGGACTAGTCGAACTTAGGCTTGGATTAATCGAATTTAAGCCTAACAAAAGTATAAAAACCTGTGTTTGATTAGCATATGAAAAGACCTAAGCTTAACGACTTTCTAGAGTCAGTTATACCTGAAATTATTGGACATTGAAGTATACACCTTGAACTTTCTACTTGAATCTTCTACTTGAAGTAGACTTGTAGTTGTATCTTGATCTTGAACTTGAAGTGAAGTAGAACTCAAACTTGAACTACCATCTTCATGTCTTACACTTTCCAACTTCATGTGTTTATCTTGAAGGTGAACTTTCCATCACAGGAGTGGGTCACAATATAAGCTGTTTTGTCCCATCGAAATTTGACAAATAAGGGTGCTTTATACATCACAACACTTACAATCTCCCCTTTTGTCAAATTCATGATAAAACATACTTAGAAAATAAAATATAAAAACTTCATACTTTCTCTCAATATGAGTACAACATCTACTCCTCAATCTGAGCTCTAAGCTTGGACTTGTGTAGTGTAGAATACTTGTATTAACAAATATATATATATATTTCCAAACATACAATCCACACAATCCAATAGCACATTTGATTTAATCATAACCAGAACATAAATTCCTCATATCATCTCTCATACCATACCATAAATTCCATTAAGCTCTCCCCCCTTTTGTCACAACTTGACAAAGGAAGATAGAATGATAATAATAAACAGATAAATGAAAGATAATAGAAAAAATATGATTAAGAGGAAATTGTGAGAGTAGAAATAGGATTTAGAAAGCATAAAGAAAGTATCATCCAAGAAACCATAAGACATACAAACCAAGTATAAGTTAAAGTTATACAGTCCTAATATAAAATAAAATTAAATTCAAACTAGTCAGAACCAACGGAAGAAGGAGGTGGGATGGACGGGTCAATCTGATGAAGTCCTTTAGTAATGCGATGAAAATATTTTTGCATATACTTCATTGACGACTTGTGACTTTCCGTCAGATTGTCCTGTGACACTTTTAATTCACCCGCCTTCTCCTCTAAAGAATGAAGACAATCATCAAAATGAGATGGTTGAAAGTCAGGATCCGCCTCATCATCGGTTTCTAATTCATCAAAGATGTCATCCATAGTAGTGTCTGCAAGCAAGGTGTCTTCTTCTTCTTCAACATCTTCCTCATCTCACTGTTCTGGCAGATACTCCAAGTTCATCTTGTTGATGTTGGAGTTAATAAATGGAAGAATTTCTATTGGTGCCTCAGCAGAAGGAATGACCACATTACAATGAATTGCAAGGATAGTCATAAGATAGGCAAAAGGAATAGAGCCATGGCCAGGATGGAGACGAAATTGTATCATGATATAATAAATCAAAGAAGGAAGACATGGGAATGCCAGACACAACAAAATGAAGAATACGACACATAAAAGAGGTAAGCTCAGCCTTGTTCCCATACCAAGGATAGACATCAGAGATAAAAATGTGGTGAGGAACTCTGTACTTGGTCAACATTTGATTGGCACGGAGGGCATTACCTGAACTCCATTCAGTATTAAACTGACACAATTTGCGGGTAATTGTTCGCCATTCAGATTCAGTCATTCTCTCAGCTAATGTAGGTATTGGAATACCTTCATCATTAACAGTTATGTCCAATAGACTTGAGATAAGATGTCTATCTATAGGGAATGTCCCTTCTCTAAAATTGATAGAGAATGTTAGGTCATCTAGGGACGTTTCACCTATAGACACATACATTGCTTGTGCAATCGAGCGGTATGCCGGTCTGCTCTAATTTAAAATATTTTCCCAACCAACGGAGGTAAGGATAGGAAGAAACTGAAATAGATCTAAATGATTGACATTAACCATTTTTTTTATTATGACTTCTCTATTGCGAAGATCCCTAACATACTCCGAATCTTCTTTGGGGGCCTGTAGGGTTCTAACCCTAAGTGGAGTTGCCCTAGAGATGAACCACAAGTCACTTTCCTCTTAGTTCGATGTTCCATTTAATGATTGCAATAAAGAAAATTAAAAATAGAAGATGGGTTTAAAATGAATCAGATTTTATATCAAAAACCCACTAAGAAAGGAGTGGAAATCTCAAAATGACAACAAAATGAAGCTTAAGATGCATACAAGAACCCGAATCTAAAAGGAAATTGAAAAAGATGCACTTACAATAACTCTATGGAGATGGGTTCGACGAGTCCAGAGAGAGCTTGTTGATGAAGATGAAGAAAATGAAGAAAAAAGTGATTTTTCCTTTTTTAGAGAAGTCCACCCGTGCTCCTCGACCGGTCGAATACATGCTCGACGGTCGTGCCACACTAAATTTTCAAATAATTATTATTTTTTTTGTAATATAAAAAGTCTGATCAATGCCCAAGTCACAACTTAGGCTCAGTCTGACACATTCATCTGAAGTAAAAAATGATCTACTTAGCTCAAGAATCCAAAATTCAAGACAAAAGTATAAAGGCCCAAAGGGCATGATTACATCAATAATATCACAGAAAAATACATATACACCGATCTACAGAAGGCACGATTGAGCAATGCTTGTAGTGCTTGAAGCTTAAAAAGGCACGAGCGAGCAACGCTAGTAGTGCTTAAGCTTAAAAAGGCATAGGCAAGGTGCGCTTAAAGTGCTTAAAGTTGAAAAAGGAAAGGTAGAGTAGGATGAAGGAAATACTGCTCTCCAAAAGCCGAGCATCAGGCCTCAGAAGGTTGCTCGGGAGTCACCTTAGAAGCTGCTTCATCACCCGACCCACCGGAGCTCGACTCTGGCTCGTCAAAGGCAGAGAGATCAAGCTCTGGGAAGGTTTGCTTCATCGCCTTCACGCACTTAGCATAACCTTGCTGGAAGAGGTTATCCTTCTCATCCAAAAATGCCTGAGACGTTTCGAACTTATGGACAGCTCCTTTTGAGCCATGACAATAGCAGCCTTGGTCTCCTACCTCAGCTTCTCCAACTTTGCCTGAGAGTCTCAATAAGCCGAGCATAGCACTCATCATGTAAGCCCTTGGCTTCCTCCAGCCACGCAACTACCTCGGCCTTTTTAGTGAAAGATGCCTCGAGCAATCTTCACAGCATGTAGCTCGACTTCAGACTGAGCCACCCGTTGCTCAGCCACCTTCGCCCTAGTCCGCATCTGAGCAAACTCAGCGCGTACCCTCATTACGCACGAGGTGAACTACAAAAAAAGAGAGTGAGGATGAGCAACCAAAACGAAATGGAATACAAATTAGCTTCGGATGAAGTGCTCACCGTAAGAAGGGTTGTTGACATGTGCCCAAGAAGCGTATCCATGGGAGACCCGAACAAACGGGTGTACTCCCCTTTAGCCATATGATGGTGTAATGCCCTGAAAATCGAGGGTCGAGTAGAACTCAATTTTCGAGTTTCAATGCATCACTTATGTAACATAGATAATGATGATTAAATGTTGTCCGTATTGGTGCATTAAACATGAATGAGATTACACTAAATCAACATATCATACTTTAGAAATGATTAAACTTAGTAAGTGGAAGACTGTGATAGATATATGAAGTATATAGTGATTACAAATTTTCAGAGTATGATCATGTCACCAGGCTAAATATATACATGTATAGTTTCAAAATTTATAAAATGGTAAAATGTAATGGTTATCTAATCTGTATCCCTGCAATCCCGATGACATAACTCTAGGTCTACATAGACCCGCCAGAGAGTTGCATGTAGGAGAACTCATCATCATAAAAGTTAGGCTCCACTTTGTAAGCATTGCCATCATCTATAGCTAAAACAGAGTCTGGTTGGTGTTTTAAAACATCGTCCCAGAGTGAGAGTGAGTGATCAACTCAGTGGAGCTATAAGGCAAATGTTAACATGTTATCAATTCAGTTAAGCAGTAATGATAGATAAGGCAATACAACAATCATATCCTAAGTACTCTTGTTAATGCAAGAATGATATGCGATAATGATGCAAACCCTCACCTACACTTCCTCAATGACATCATTTCACGATCTTGACATGCACCATTCTGGACACGTGCACTTCCTCGTCAAAGCACATGCAATGCGGTGCATGGTCGTGTTAGCCAATATTTAATTAGGCTTATTCATATAGCAGATTCGGGAAGCTAAGGTACTTCCCTTTATTCATTTACCCAAATGATGATCCATCTAGGGTCCTCAATCCTAGTTAATCACATACGATAGAAAAGTTATAGGCAACATCACCCCTGATTGAAAAGTAGTGGATAGGCAAGTTTAGGTCACTACGGAGAAGCTCGTCACCTCAGCGTAGGCATAGTTTATACTCGGGGTCACTACAGAAAAGTCTTGTCACCTTAGCGTAGGCCGACAGCTCGAATACAGTGTCTCATACCACCATATTCGGCTCATAAGTTTGGTTCACTCACTGGACACTAGGGGAGGCTTGTCACCCTGCATAGGTCGATAGCTCGACCATGGTGTCCCATACCACCATGAGTCTTAGCGGATCGTAGTACTAAGGTTAAACAGGCTTTTCATTGGTAAGTGGTACCTTAGATTCAAGCGGTAATGTTCATACATGGTGAACATACATTAGGCCAATCGGGTTACTTGACAAGCTCGACTGGTACGAGCACATGTTGAATTAATCGACATGAAGCGCATACGTACTCCTCGTGGCCTAACCACTATCAATAATCACCATACAACTTGGATTCATCGAACGTATCCGTTGTGGCGAAACTAGTTCGGCTACTGATCGTAAACCGTTACCGATTGCCTAGACTACATATTAGTCTCAATCATACTCAAATATAATAGGCATTCATATGTGATAGTCAAAACATCATGTGATAACCAATTCAAATATAAATGTCATTTGAGCATTTTAACAAACACATAGTACACATGTTGTCGTACATAAGCATTTCATCCATAAATCACGTAGTAGCAAGATAGGTTACATGAAGCAAACTATAACTATAGATAAGGTAATTGAGAATCCCATCTCAACACTCTCATTAAATATATTTCAACAAGCATTTTTTCATTCAGGCATTTTATTAAACACTTAGACTACATATACCAACATACATGTAATAAATTAGTTATAACATATATTATAGCAAATCCTTTCACAAGGAGTTGCCACACATACACCAATCATGTATTCTCAATCAATAATCATGCCAAACACAAATCATAATTCCATATTCATTCAAACATTTCAACAAACATATGGAATGCATTATATTCAACATAGTTCATATATGTGTATAATATATGGAAAACATCGCATCTAAATACATGTGACAACAATCATGTCAATCATAAATCATTAAATGACATTGAAATCCTTGAAAACCATTATCTAAACGTTTATAGTCCTCACCTTTCGTCCGTACGCTCGTTACGAACACGGTTCGTACACCATGTTTTTATCTACGACACAACTGTTACCTAAACATTTAAATAGGTTAGCTATTTCACTAGTTTTTCTATTTGGATCTCTAAAACAGATTATGATAAGATTTCTTATCCAAAAATGGACTTGGATTCGACGGTGTAACGATACAGGTGGGATGATTCGGCACGTGGAGTGGTGGGAGTGAATCCCAGCAACAAACCACTGATCTCACTCTCTTCTCCTCACTATTTTCTCCTCTTTTCTCTCTTCTCTCTCCTAGGGTTAGGAAATTCATATGGAATGGGAGAGAGGTGGGTTAATGGATTTAAATAGGCTTAGAAGTGATGCTAATGGCCCTAGGGCCATGGTATACTTGGGTTATAGGCAAGAGGTGGCTGTTTTGGGCCAACAGAGCTCATTTAGAGGTCCATTACCTGCATACGGTCTAGAGAAAGTTTCCTAATAATGGATCAATGTCAGGTTAATATTTTGGTCCAATCAGATTTGTGGATCGACGACGAATGACCAGTTTCAGTTTAACGACTATCGTCACTCGATCGGGGCCACAAGTACACTGACATGTGTAGGAAAATTTTCCTGATCTAAGGGTGTAGTTGGGTTAGAATTTGACTGTCTGAAACCTTAAATTTGGCCTACAAATGAACGACCCAAATCACTTAAGTTTGAGTTCATTTTCTAAAGATATTCGCATTTTTCACACACTTCGTTCCAGGCTCAATTTGTGCATTTCTGGATACTATTTGGACTTGATTCCTGCGGTGCTAAGGCATTCATTACCTTATAGTTTCACGGTAATCAGAATTTTAACCTGCAGTCCAGGTTCGATACAGAGTTTCAGTGTGCTCCCGAGAGCAACTGGGTTTTGAGGATTATCCCAGGTTTCTAGGTAATGTAGAGTTAGCGATTCTAATGGTTTTGGGTCTTTCAATTCGGATATAAAGTGGTTCAAGCTAATCTACTAATCAATTCATTTTAGTACTTAATTAATTTTCGTCTAATTTCTAAAGAATTCGGTCCTTAGTGATTTCTTCCTGAGGTGATACTCGGGTCTTTGTACGGAATTTTTCGAGACGTTATAGATGGTGTACCCATGGAAGGATCTCCTCCAGCACATGGCGAAGGGTTCCTCGCCTCTCTTCCGCCTCCACCCTCCCCGAGGGTTGTGCCTCAGTGGGAAGCTCAAGAGCCCCTTGGATCTCGGAAGGAGCGATGCCTTTTGAAACATCTGTTCCTGCCACTCCAGAAGGGATCCCCCCCTCTGTTCCCTCTCCCTCGACCTCATAGATGATTGGGTAAGAGGGGTCGACCTTCCCTTTGGACTTAGAGGAAGTCTTCTGATTCTTCCTCTTTGGCGTCACCGACTTATCTCTAGGGGGTGCACAAACCTTTGAGGGAGGACAGATGAATGGTTGAGCTTCAGGCATCTCTACATCAATGAATAAGGATGAGATATCAGGAAGATTATCAAAAATTCCTAAGCTATAAATCTTGGCTAAAGACCTTACCAAAGTTCTTACCTATAAGAGTGTAGTCAAAGCCCGTTTGGAGTAGTTCGAGCTAAAGGAGTACTCTCTAAGGCCTCTCCCCTTCCTCAAGTGCCCGTAAATCACGGATCCGAGCTAATGATCTGCTACTAAGCAGAGGAGGATGCTTGGGTGCAGCTATATAAAAAGACACAGGCAACAAAGGTCAGATGTCAGTGAAAACTGATCAACTATAGGACAACTACTATAGTAGAAATACTGACCTGGGTCGGAGAAAGCTCGGGGGATAAGGGGAGTCGACTTTGGCTCGATTGTCTCCTAGCACCTAGAGGCCCAGAACCATTTGTCTCTCCAATTTTTGTTGGAGGACGGAGGGTTGGTTATAAGGGCCCCACCAACATTCTGCCAAGGGGAGAAGTAGTTCAGTCGGGCTGGAGTTTGTTCGGCATTAACTGGTACAGGTGAAGGAACTCGTCCACAATTATCTTGGGCTGGTGTAGCTCGACCCATAGGACCGCACAACCAGACAAAGCCCTCCACCCATTCAGGATCATTTGTCCTGGGGCTAAGCTAAAGCGAGCTAGTAAACTTTTGACTATTCCCTGCAGAGGAAGCTGCAGGCCGTACTAAAGCACGACCTGGAAGATCGCGACGGCCCCCTCTAGAGGTCGGTCCGGAAGCTCATTCGGCGAAGGAAGCCAGAAGACCAAAGTGTCGGGGACATGATATCCAAGCTTGATTCGGACCAACTCTTCCTTAGACAAGTTTGAGGGCACCATCCCCCTTGGGCCCTCTTCATCATTGGGTTCCTCCGAATCAACCTCTCAAGAGGCGTCGCGCCCAATGACTGCTAGGCCCCTAACCAGAAATGTGCTTGATGCCCTAGGCAGGGGCATTGTCCTCTGTAATAGGGAAAAATTCAACTCCCTGGCCATGGGCATTGGCCTCTGGGTAGGAGACTACTCCAACACTCGTGACCCTAACGATTGAAAGTTGGATTCCGCTATCATCACTAACGGTGATGATGGGTTCGACATTACCCTAAGGTGAGAACTCGCCCCGCTATTATCGCTAGAGGCCCCTTCTCGGAGCTCAATGAGCTGGATATGGTGTTTCTGAGTAAAGTAACTCGAAAATGGAAAACCAACAAGAGGGAGAGATGGAAGCTCACCGGAGAAGGAAATGGGCGAGTCGCTGGCCTGATTATAGAAGAAATGGAGCTATAAATCGCTTAGAGAATAGCAAGGGAGTGAAAGGGGGAGTAAGATGAAATGTAAATGGAAAGGCCCTAAGGGTTAGAGCTTCCCTTATATAGAGATGCCACGTGGCATTCATTAAGGGCGCCCATCAATGCAATTTCGTATGCTGTCCCCTTGACTACCCTGACTCGACACGTGGCATGACCCCATGCACTGCTCGACTCCAATATCAAGTACAACACCATGTGTCACAGTCTCATTGGTCCGCCATTGAAAAGACATCTTGACGCCCCACGTGACCTCGAGCCACGAAATGACACATCATAATTACGGACTGACAATGCTTCGACTACCATGCTGGTCACCATACCTGTCATTAATGACAACACGGCATGGCCTAGTCCACACATAACCCAACCTAGTTATGGCCAAACCTACTTTTCGAACCTCTGAATTTTAGCTCAAAAAGTAAGGGGGACTCATTGTCAGGGGAAAAATTGACAAGTCGATAAGTTGACTTATGAAATAGACCAACTCTACTGAACCAGCACGAACCTAGTGAAAGTCAAGCCTGATAAGGCATCTACGTCTAGAAACTGGCCAACCTCCAAGGAGGTCGTTACAACTGTAAGGACACTTAAAGAACACGGCTACGAGACCATTCGATTGAACCGTGTTCTGACCTAATAGGTCGAGTATAAATCGATCATAGAACGGTCAATAGGTCGGATAAAGCCCCATTGTAGATCAACCCCAGATCACCTATTACCCGGCCATAGTTCAGCTATAGATCGACCATTGGACAACTATAGATCAATCACCACTCGGTTATAGGTCGATGGTGTCCCATAACAACGTTGAGGTTCACTAGTGCCCAGATAAAAGGAACACAGATCCTGCAACTTAGCCATTGGTCGAGGATGGTGAACATTGACCTGTCAAGAAAAACGGAGTCTCTCATTCTCAAACCGACACCTGCCTAGGAAGGTGATTGCTTGTCTCCAAGTTTAGAGGTTTTATAACACCCCGAAAATCGGGGGTCGGGTAGAAACCTAACTCCCGAGTTTCAGAACGTCACTTATGCAATATAGATAATGATAAATACACGTTGTCTGTAGAATGGCATTAAACAAGATTGAGCCTAAGCCAAAACAGCATATCATACTCCAGAGACAGTTAAATTAGCAAGCGGAAGACTGTGATAAATAAATAAAATATATAATTGATTGTAAGTCTCCATAGTCTGAACATGTTACCAGGTGAATTAAATACATGTATACTCCAAAAATGGAAAGAAAAGAAAATACATGAGTGCTCCAAAAATATGAAATGACAAGTGTCAAGGTGTCTAATCAACCTCCCTGTATTCTCGTCGATCAAAACACGGAGGAGAAGTTTTCCTCATCATCATATAAGTCCGGCTCCACTTCATAAGCAGTGCCATCACCTGCAACTAAAATAGGGACTGGTGGGTGTTCGAAACACCATCCCATAATGTGGGAGTGAGTGATCAACTCAGTGGGATAAGATAGCAAAGATTAGCATGTTATCAAATCAATCACGTGTTAATAGTAAAGAAAACAATCAAACATTCCTAGATACTGTTGTTAATACAAGCATGAAATGACATGATGGATGCCCTCATCGACATACTCCCTCATACGGCACCATCTTATGACCGCAGCAGGCTTGCGTTCCTCAGTGCTCCACATCTTCCAGGCACATGCAATGCGGTATGGATAATGATTACCGAGTTGTTATTAGTCCATTTCATACAGCAGGATTGGGAAACTAGGGTACCTTGCTTATATCAATCCCAACACAGATCCTGTCTAGGGTCGTCACTCCTAGTAATCTCATACGATGTTATATTTCTACGTCGCTGCAAGGGCTGTTGCTCGTACTCGTTGCACCTCTTCTCCATCACCTTATCAATACAGGCCTAGTTATATCCTTAAGACTGCATCAGGACTCGTCGCCCCCATGCGGTGTCAGGATAAACTCAAGGTCACTACAAAGGGCTCGTCACCTGATTAGTGTAGGCCCACAACAAGAATATAGTGTCCCATACCACCATAATCTGCTCAGAGTAGGGTGCTCACTGGTCATTACAGGGAGGTTTGTGGCCCCAGCGTAAGCCGACAGCTCGACCACGGTGTCCCATACCACCACGCCCGGCTCATGAGTCTTTATGGATCAAGGTACCATGGTTAACAGGGTTTCCAATGGTAAGTTTAGTACCCTAGGTTCAAGCAGTTATGACTCATACAGGGTGAACATACAATGGTCAGTCGGATTATTTGACGGGATCGACTAGTAAGAGCGCATCTCAAGTCGAATGACATGAAGTGCATGAAACACTTCGTGTGGCCTAACCACTGCCGCCAACTCAAAACACGACTCGCGTTCATCGACGCGTCCTCTGTGGTAAATAGAAGCCCACCACTAATTCAATCCATTACCGACTGCCTAGACTAAAGCATAGCCCCAAACATGTGTAATCCATATCAGTGATCATATGAGAGTAATAGAATTGAAGTTCAACAATACAAGCATGTTAACACATGTTATAGCATACAAAGTAAGTAAATCAATCATCACATGTATTCCATACATATAAGGAAATCAATTCATATAGCAAACATGTAGGAAATCGTATACAACATCAGGTGGATTAAGAATTCATTCCCAAAACTAATTTATAACACCATTTACTCAATACATACTAATACAAACATTTATACAAACACTTAGTCTACACGCTTTAGTCTACATAGCGTATGTCGACCCAAAGTGCGCATTAGGGCGAATCTCTTCGCCAAAAAGATTATACACGCATATATAATATCATAACATGATAAATTTACATGTCAAGCATTTCAGCAAAATACGGACATATACAATATTTTTTATAAATACCTAAAATACCCTAAACTCATATTTACCGTACGTTTACGAAATGAAAAACGGACAGCATGTTCTACATGTCAAACGGCATGCTCGTCGATAATCTACTATTAAACTACATTGAAAGCTTTGAAATCAGTCAATCAAAGCGTCTAAAATCCTCACCTTTTGCCCTAGACGTGTATCGATTCGATTTGAACGCATATGCTTCGTCAACGGCGTAAAGGCGACCTAATGCACAAGATATATAAGCTACTTCGCTATTGAATCAAAGGAATCCCTAAAACAGAGATAGGTTAGGGCTTTCTTACCTAGGAGTGCATTGGAATCGTCGGGAAAGTGATTGGAGTGCGGTGCTTTGGCACGTGCAAAAGCTGCAGCAAGTGGCAGGAATTCTCTCCCACTACTCTCTCAAAATCTCTCACTTTCTCTCTCTCTCTATCTAGGGTTTGTTGCAAATTCGGATGGGAGGGTTGTGAGAGGGTTTAAAGCCCTTATATAGGCTAAAACCAAACCTAAATAAACTTGGGAACAAAGTATACTTAAGTTATAACCAAATTGGGACTGTTCCGATCCAAAAGACCATTTTGGGAGGTCCCCTGGCTGAACGCGGTCGGACTTAAGCTTATGGTTACTGGATCCTGCTCCCCTGAAGTTTTCAGTCCAGTAGTGTTCCCAGATCACACGTGGCGGTCCAGTTTCAGTTCAGCGGTCATCTTGCCTTAATCAGGTCTACAAGTCTCATGATATGAAAGAGAAATTTTTTCCTGACCCGAGGGTGAAATTTGGCTGAATTCTGACGGTCAGAATGCTTAATAATAACGCGCAAAGACCCGTGCCAGATTTGAATTAAAATTTCAAATCTTGACCCATTTCTCACTCTCTTCACTCCAGGCTCAATGAAATAGCCTCTGGACGTCTGTTGGGCTTGAATTTTGAAATGATTGTCAAGTCCAGCTAAGCGGTCGTAACGGTCTAAGATTGTAGGTATCGGACTTTCGACGCGCGGTTTAGATCCAATACAAAGTTTCAAAGGGTTCCTGAGAACAAACTGGTTTAGAGTTTGATCCTGGATTTCAGGGTAAGATAGCGTCATTGGTTCAACAAGTTTTGGGTCTTGTAAAACGTATTTAAAGCGATCAGGGACAATTTCACAAGTAATCTAACGTAGCGCTAGTTAACTTACGCTTATTTTCTAAAGGAATTAGGTTCTACATGATTTCTTTGGCTTTGGAATTGGGTTCTGAGAGGTTACCAAGGTGCTATGGTTGACCCATTGCCTAAGGACATCTAACCCTAGGTTGGCAAAAACCCGGGGTGTTACAATCTACCCCCCTTAAAATAAAATTTCGTTCCCAAAATTGGCTAAGGGTAATGAGTACTTAAAGAGACTTTTGTAATGACCTAACCTTATGTATAACCTAAATCAACTGTTTCGATCCTGGGCCAGTGGGGAAGGGACTAACCACGCTTCCGCTGCGCCACTCTGACCTAACGGTTGCATTGATTGACCTAACTAGATTGGACTCAAAATGTTCTACCCCCTTAAAACTTAGTTCTACTTAAGGTTCAAGAACGAGGTGCAACTTAAGGGCTATCCTTGACATAAAATGGGAAACAACCTCTCACTACATTGGGCTTCCTTTGCTAATGATGTGTTCTATGGCATTGGTACCTATGATTGTAGAAAAGAGCTGAAATGATGGGTGTTGTGGTTGATTTCAAGGACGGATGTGAGTTGATGACAATAGGTCTAATCTCTACTGTCTATATGTCCTCAACATTTTTCAAAGACAAAGCAATAACGTTTGGTTGTAGATGGTCGGGCTAACACGGAAGAAAGGTTGTGTAGTGGGTCTGAGCCGGATATATAAACTTTCTGCCTAGAACAGAAAATTTACCGTATCAGTTCTTAATCCTAGACGATCTCGATCTTCTGCTTGATCAGAGCATTGGATTTATTGGCAACTACCAGGATTGAGAAGTCAATTCAAACCGCGAATACATCGCTTATATATACAGTTCCTTTACTCCGCGTTTCCGAATGCAATAGGCCCTTGGGAAAGGCAAGTCAAAGGGACGTGCTGGTTTATTCTAAGTTCAATCTGAGGGATTTATAAGTTCTCCCTAAGAGTGAATGGTTCTAAGTTAAATCAACTTTCTTAAGGGTTATAACAGAAGTCTATAAGTATTAAGGGGATCTATCGAAGGAATGAGGTTCTACTCCAACCAAAGTTAACCTACTATCCTTAGCATATATAGGCTTTATACTACTTATTATAACTAGTAGCCTAGCCTGTAACTCACTAACTGTAATCCAAAATCTATACTTTTACGTTAGATGGTTTCATACCATTTCTACTACAGGCATTGTTCTATGGCTTAGGGTCAAGATTGTTTAATGGTTCCTATATCGTCAGATCTTTCAAATCTAGGGATACTAACTCTAGGTCCAACACTCTAGATGTCCTAGCACTAGATGGTTGCTGTTTATGGACTAAGCTACTGCGTTTGGTCTCGCCCGTTGGTAGTAGATTGGAGGTCGAGAAGATGGCTAAAACTAGCTCTAATGAGCCATGGAAAATGAGGGAAGTGGGGAGAAATGGCTGCCCAATTTGACTGGAACGAATCTAGGCTCTGTAGAGGGGTGAATCAAGCTCCCAAAGGCTGGATTTTCAAGGAGAAAGGAGCAAGATAAGGTGGAATGGAGGTCCACACGATTTTCAGCCTCCAATGAAGGTTGGGAGAGCTCTAAATGATGAAAATGGAGAGGAAAGGGAGTGCTAACAGCTGTGGATGATGGGTTGGCGTCGGTTGTGACCGAAAATGGGATTGGGGGCGTCTTGAAGTGGGTTTTGAAAGAGGAGGCAGCAAAGATCGTGTGAAAGGAGAGCTTGGGAGGGCTGTTTGTGAAGGAGGTATGTCTTTGGGGATGATTTAAGGGTCGGCCCACATATGGGAGGGATGCCCTACCCATTTAAGGGCGTCGACCCGACGCACGGCCCGAGTGGGGCCCACCGGTCGGGGATCCCTCACCGAACCGACGATGGGAACCCCCTGGACTGGTTCCCCCTGTTCTGGAGGTCCCAAATATATGTGGGACCCACCCTGGTTCATTGTCTTTTAGCCTAGATAGACCCATGTCTCCGTTTGGGGAGTTTCGGGGACAATTTGTAAATCAGAATGAGTTTATGCATCATGTAGCATATTATTTTGGGGTAGGAGAGGCTAATCCATCCATATAACCTATTTATTACAAGAGATTCTATTGGATTGTCCAAAAGTCCAATTCTTACATATATTTACTACTTATAATAAAAGTTTTGTTTAAGTATGATTCAATATCCTTCACACATTAGGATTTATGTGTAGTATGAAAGGACTTAGAAAAATTTGAAGAATGAGGTGGTGAAAGGAAAGATTCTGAAGAAATTGGATGAAACGGGGTTTTTAAGCCTTGAGATTGAGTGTAAGGGTTGTGGTTGCCCCACAACCCAAGGACATGCATTTCTGAGTTTAGAATTCTTCTGGGATCATCTTAAACCCGCTAACTAACGACCTAGAGGCGACTTAGGTCGCTTCACGCGACCAAAGATGCATTATGGACTCAATCAAAACGATCAATTTGAGTAAACTTCGCCTATTGGCGAAACTGCGATCATATAAGTGTTTCTAAGTTATTTTTCGTACCCACCTAAGTCGAAGGATCGACAACGTATATCGCATGGCCATAACCCAAGTTCGGTTTAATCCAAATCATGCTCTGATACCATCTGTAACACCCTAAAAATCGAGGGTCGGGTAGAAACCCAACTCTTGAGTTTCAGAACGTCACTTATGCAACATAGATAATGATAAATGCATGTTGCCTGTAGAATGGCATTAAACAAGATTGAGACTAAGCCAAAACAACATATCATACTCCAGAGACAGTTAAATTAGCAAGAGGAAGACTGTGATAAATACATAAAATATATAATTGATTGTAAGTCTCCAAAGTGTGAACATGTTACCAGGTTAATTAAATACATGTATACTCCAAAATGGAAAGAAAAGAATATACATGAGTGCTCCAAAAATATGAAATGATAAATGTCAAGGCGTCTAATCAACCTCCCTGTATTCCCGTCGATCAAAACACGGAGGAGAAGTTCTCCTCCTCCTCATATAAGTCCGGCTCCACTTAACAAGCAGTGCCATCACCTGCAACTAAAATAGGAACAGGTGGGTGTTCGAAACACCATCCCGTAACGTGGGAGTGAGTGATCAACTCAGTGGGATAAGATAGCAAAGATTAGCATGTTATCAAATCAATCACGCGTTAATAATAAAGCAAACAATCAAACATTCTTAGATACTGTTGTTAATGCATGCATGAAATGACATGATGGATGCCCTCACCGACATACTTCCTCATACGGCACCATCTTACGCCCGCGGCATGCTTGCGTTCCTCAGTGCTCCACATCTTCCAGGCACATGAAATGCGACATGGATAATGATTATCAAGTTGTTATTAGTCCTTTTCATACAGCAGGATTGGGAAACTAGGGTACCTTGCTTATATCAATCCCAACACAGATCCTGTCTAGGGTCGTCACTCCTAGTAATCTCATACGATGTTATATTTTTACGTCGCTGCAAGGGCTGTTGCTCATACTTGTTGCACCTCTTCCCCATCACCTTATCAATACAGGCCTAGTTATATCCTTAAGACTTCATCAGGACTCGTCGCCCCCATGCGATGTCAGGATAAGCTCAAGGTCACTACAAAGGGCTCGTCACCTGATCAGTGTAGGCCGACAGCAAGAATATAGTGTCCCATACCACCATAATCTGCTCATAGTAGGGTGCTCACTGGTCATTACGAGGAGGTTTGTGCCCCAACGTAGGCTGACAGCTCGACCACAGTGTCCCATACCACCATGCCTGGCTCATGAGTCTTTATGGATCAAGGTACCATGGTTTACAGGATTTCCAATGGTAAGTTCAGTACCCTAGGTTCAAGCAGTTATGACTCATACAGGGTGAACATACAATGGCCTGTCGGGTTATTTGACGGGCTCGACTAGTAAGAGCGCATCTCAAGTTGAACGACATGAAGTGCATAAAACACTTCGTGTGGCCTAACCACTGCCGCCAACTCAAAACACGACTCGCGTTTATCGACGCGTCCTCTGTGGCAAATAGAAGCCCACCACTAATTCAATCCATTACTGACTGCCTGGACTAAAGCATAGCCCCAAACATGTGTAATCCATATCAGTGATCATATGAGAGTAATAGAATTGAAGTTCAACAATACAAGCATGTTAACACATGTTATAGCATACAAAGTAAGTAAATCAATCATCACATGTATTCCATACATATAAGGAAATCAATTCATATAGAAAACATGTAGAAAATCGTATACAACATCAGGTGGATTGAGAATTCATTCCCAAAACTAATTTATAACACCATTTACTCAATACATACTAATACAAACATTTATACAAACACTTAGTCTACACGCTTTAGTCTACATAGCGTATGTCGACCCAAAGTGCGCATTAGGGCGAATCTCTTCGCCAAAAAGATTATACACGCATATATAATATCATAACATGATAAATTTACATGTCAAGCATTTCAGCAAAATACGGACATATACAATATTTTTTATAAATACCTAAAATACCCTAAACTCATATTTACCGTACGTTTACGAAATGAAAAACGGACAGCATGTTCTACATGTCAAACGGCATGCTCGTCGATAATCTACTATTAAACGACATTGAAAGCTTTGAAATCAGTCAATCGAAGCGTCTAAAATCCTCACCTTTTGCCCTAGACGTGTATCGATTCGATTTGAACGCATACGCTTCGTCAACGGCCAAAAGGCGACCTAATGCACAAGATATATAAGCTACTTCGCTATTGAATCAAAGGAATCCCTAAAACAGAGATAGATTAGGGTTTTCTTACCTAGGAGTGCGTTGGAATCGCCGGGAAAGTGATTGGAGTGCGGTGCTTTGGCACGTGCAAAAGCTGCAGCAAGTGCTGGGAATTCTCTCCCACTACTCTCTCAAAATCTCTCACTTTCTCTCTCTCTCTCTCTCTCTCTCTATCTAGGGTTTGTTACAAATTCGAATGGGAGGGTTGTGAGAGGGTTTAAAGCCCTTATATAGGCTAAAACCTAACCTAAATAGACTTGGGAACAAAGTATACTTAAGTTATAACCAAATCGGGACTGTTCCGATCCAAAAGACCATTTCGGGAGGTCCCCTAGCCGAACGCGGTCGAACTTAAGCTTATGGTTACTGGATCCTGCTCCTCTAAAGTTTTCAGTCCAGCAGTGTTCCCAGATCGTAAATGGCGGTCCAGTTTTAGTTCAGCGGTCATCGTGCCTTAAGCAGGTCTACAAGTCTCATGATATGAAAGAGAAATTTTTTCCTTACCCGAGGGTGAAATTTGACTGAATTCTGATAGTCAGAACGCTTAATAATAACGCGCAAAGACCCGTGCCAGATTTGAATTAAAATTTCAAATCTTAACCCATTTCTCACTCTCTTCACTCCAGGCTCAATGAAATAGCCTTTGGACGTCGGTTGGGCTTGATTTTTGAAACGATTGTCAGGTCCAGCTAAGTGGTCGTAACGGTCTAAGATTGTAGGTATCGAACTTTCGACGTGCGGTCTAGATCCAATACAAAGTTTCAAAGGGTTTCTGAGAACAAACCGGTTTAGAGTTTGATCCTGGATTTCAGGGTAAGATAGCATCATTGGTTCTACAAGTTTTGGGTCTCGCAGAACTTATTTAAAACGATCAGGGACAATTTCATAGATAATCTAACGTAGCGCTAGTTAACTTACACTTATTTTCTAAAGGAATTAGGTTCTACATGATTTCTTTGGCTTTGGAATTGGGTTGTGAGAGGTTACCAAGGTGCTATGGTTGACCCATTGCCTAAGGACGTCTAACCTTAGGTTAGAAAAAACCTGGGGTGTTACAGGTTTGTAAGTAATATCCCGTGAATACATGGTCGATCCCACATGGAGATGAATTGCGAGAAAGAGAAAATTAAATGCAAAACAAACTAAGTAATAAAAACTAAACCAATGATTTGATTTTGGGAGTTTTGAATGAATGTAATTCAACTAAATTAAAACAACACCCAAGTTTCAAAGTTCTACACATAGGTTAATGTTCTAAAATCATGATGACTTGGATAACATAACTAGGATCCGAACACTATGGTCGGCCTAATCAGAAAATAAAACAATTTAAACATTTTAAATAAATGATATCAAAGATTAGAAAATCATGTATTTGCACCATTGATATATATTCTCAAGTGCTAGTGATTTTAAGAATTCAATATCTATGAGATAATGAATTTTAAAGAAATGTAACAGGTTGAGAACCTTTCCTATCTAGGAAATTTAACTGATTCAGGGTAAGCTTATACATTAATGTGGATCTCATATGATGGAAACATATGGATCTCACATGAGGATAAAAAACTAAACCTAAACAACTGATAATATGCATTCACCATTCTTCTCATCATTAAAATAATCAATCATCATAAATGCGAAAACATTAAACTAATGTGCTTCCCTTCTAGCTTGGGCTAGAGAAAACTTAAAAAAATATAATTAAATTGTAAAATAGAAAAGCAACAAGAAAGAAATAAATGCAAATATAAAAGGTTTAAAAGAAAAAAATAATTTATAAAACTTTAATAAAATTAAAAACTCTATAAAAACCCTAAATATTGCTCTTGAATGCTTTGAATGATGCTTAAGAATGCCCTGAGAAGCCCTATTTATAAGTGGAGAACTCCAACTTTCGCATCTACTTAAAAAACTCTAGAAACCACCTCAAATTTATGCAGTTTGCTAAAATAGACTCATAATATGCTTTTTCAAGATGATTTCAGGATTCATTTTCTTCACTTCAAATCTTTGATTCTCTTCATTCCTCACTTGATTTTCTTGAATCTTTGGCATGTGAATTCTTTAATCTTGGTCTCCTAAGATCAGTTTCTTTCCTTGGTGATTCTTGAGCATCAAATCCATGCTTTTAATGCCCTTTTTAATCCAAGCTCTTAAATTCACCTTGCAACGTAGACATGAGTAAAATAGAACATTAATCTAATTTATGTTCATAAAACCAAGATATAAATGGGGAAAATTATGCAATACTTGAGTCTCAACGTACCCCCCAACTAGAATTTTGCTAGTCCCGAGAAAAATATGCGTAGAAAAATAAAAATAAGAAAAAAACTAATTCTTAAAGCAAAATTAAAATGAAAACAAAAATTCTAACTACACCACTTTTGCTGGTAATCTCGATTGCATTTAGCATATGCAACAAGCCTTTAAACCTCTAGATTTCCTCTAGTGGATGAGTTATAGTCTCGTGAGGGTTTTCAGAAGTGCTATCCACAAATATTGAAAATGTGAAAAATAGTTCAACACTCACAAATTTATACAATTATGCCTTCATTCATCATATGCATTCCAAAACAAAACAATACTTATCCTAAGTTTGAAGTTACTTAGAATCTCAATTTTCTAATCCATTAAATCCATGAGTTCAGAGACCTAATCAAAATTTAAAATAGTTATGATCCAATATACTTTAGTGCTCAGTGAGACTAGTCTAACTTTGAGAAATATGCATGTTCCCTATCCTAACTCCTTTCAATCATCCCAAGAATATGAAATCTTTAGTTATCTCATTTCCTTCATGCCATTTCTTCTTTTATCATTATTCCTCATTATTATAGACCACCCTTAGATGAAGATTCCTACCGGGTTTGCTTCATAACCTAAGGTATCGTACTTATAATGGTAACAATAATGGATACTTAGGTATCATTACTCCGGATTACTGACACGATTGTTATGGTCACTGCATTCATGCTCTATAATAAAATTTTCTTTTTTCCATCACTTTTTTTTCTTCTTCAATATTCTCTCTTTTAAGTATATATCAATGGTACTAGTTCATTCAACCTTATTTGAATCCAAATTTGTTATTCTAGTTCACATATCATATTCCTCACTTAGTTAGCTAGGGTGTATTGTGAATTTAGTACATCAAATTACAACTTACTTTAAACTAGTGATTAGATAATCGAACTTAAGTTTATAATTTTCAGTTACCAGAATTTTGACTACTATTAACCTAGACTTAGTATTAACTTTACCTTTGGAATTCACATAATATCATGTTCACATTCTTGTATATAAACATATTATTTTAAAAATATTGAAATTTTTTTCCCATAAACCTAAAAAATAAACTTTAACCTTAAAAAAAAAACTCACATGGATGACTATCCACACCCCCAACCTAAAATCTACGTTATCCCCGATGTAATGATAATGTAATACAGAGAATAATTAAAATAAAAGAAAGGGTGAATAATACCTATCATGAAGAACTCACCTGCTAGGTGACACTAAAAAAATTGAATATGATACAAATCCTACACAAATGCTCCGTCAGACTAGGATCATCAATTTGAATATTCTGGTTCATGAAGAGGGATGGACTCCTCTCCCAAATGAAAGTTTTCTACATAAGGCATCAATCTCTGATCATTAACCATGTACACATTGCCATTACATGGATTCTCAATTTCAACAACCCCATGAGTATATACATTCTTCACAATGAAGGGGCCTGTCCATCTTGATCTTAATTTTCCCAGAAAGAACTGAAGACATGAATTATACAATAGGACCTTTTGCCAAGGTTTAAAATTTTTCCTCAAAATATTTTTGTCATGAAAATCTTTGGTCATTTCTTTGTAAATTTTAAAATTTTCATAGGAGTCTCTCCTTAGCTCCTCTAATTCATTCAACACTAATTTCCTTTGTCCACTTTCTTAGTCCATATCAAAGTCTAATTTTTTTATTGCCCAGTATGCTTGTAACGCCCTGATTTTAAGGGTCGATCAAAGCTCTACTCCCGAGATCCAGGACATCACTTATGCAACATGGATAATGATATTCAGATTTCATCCATATTAATGAGTTAAACATGAGCGAGATAACACTAAAATAAAATATCATATTCTAGAGATAATTTAATTAAGCAAGTGGAAGTTTAAAGCATATGTATTTAAGTAAGCATTTCACAACCTTTGGAGTATGATGATGTAACTGGGCTGAATATGTACATGTATTATTTTAAAATATACAAAATGTGAAAATGTAAGATGTCCATCCAAACTAAAAGTCTTAGTGTTCCCCGCGTATCAGCATGAAGTCTTCATAGACCTGCCTGAAAGCTAACGGTAGGAGAACTCCTCCTCCCGTCCATGAAGTCCTGCTCCGTCGCATAGACTTCTTCATCACCTGCATCTAAACCAAAGTCTGGTTGGTGTTTTAAAATACTATCCCAGAGTGGGAGTGAGTGATCAACTCAGTGGTACTATAAGATAAAAATTAACACATTATCAAGTCAATTAAGCAGTAATGATAAAGCAACATAACAATCACTTTCTAACTACTCTTATTAATGTAGGAATGGAGTGCAAGTAATGATGTATGTCCTCGCATCAAAGCTCTCTCAACAAGCGACGCCGATACTAATATCAGATATGACAACACTGCCTCTTGTGCGACTTCCATACCTTTAAAGCACGTCCTAACTAATGCAGTGTAATGCATGGTCATGTTAGCCCAGTAGTTAATTAAGCTTATTCATACAGTAGATTTGGGAAGTTAGGGTACCTCCCTTTATATCATTGACCCGAACCCAAGGATCCATCTAGGTTCGTCACTCCTAGTCAAGCACATACGATAGACAAGTTGTGGGGTCATCACTCCCAATGAAAAGTAGTCGATAGGAAAATTTATAAGTTTATACTCGCGGTCACTACGGGTTGACTAATCACCCGGTGTAGGCCGACAGCTCAAACACGGTGTCCCATACCACCATGCCTGGCTCACGAGTCTGAGTTTACTCATTGGTCACTGTAGGGTGGCTTATCACCTGGGCGTAGGTCAACAGCTCGAACACGGTGTCCCATACTAACATGCCCGGCTCATGAGTCTTAGCGGATCGTGGTACCATGGTTAAGTTGGGCCTTTACATTGGAGAAGGGTACCTTAGATTCAAGCAATAGTGTCCATATATGGTAAACACATAATATGCCGATCAATTTATTAGGCAAGTTTGATTGGTATGGGCATATGCTGACTTAATCGACATGGAGCGTATAAGCACCCCTTGTGGCCTAATCACTGTCGACAATCATCCTACGACCCAGATTCATCAAGTATACCCAATGTGTTGAGACTAATTCGGCCACCTAAACGGAAACTGTTACTGATTTCCTAGGCTAGGTTGTGGCCCCAATCTTACTCAGATGCAATAGGTAGGCACATGTGATAATCATATCAACATTCAACAAACAATCCAAATAAATTTCTCATTTGAGCATTTCATCGAACACATTAATCATATTACTTAAGACTTGCATTTTATCCATAAATCGCGTAGAGGAAAATAAGATTACGTGAAGGAAACTATACATATGAATAAGGTAATTGAGAATCCTATCTCAATACCCTTAATAAATACAAATCATCAACAATTTCTCATTCAGACAATTTATCAAACACTTAAGCTACACTTCACTAAATCTATAGACTTGGCTAGTTATAACATATATTTTGGCAATTGCTTACACAGATAGGTCAGCATGTATATGACAACTATGAATCCTAGATTAGTAGTCATGACAAGCACAAATCATATTTACATGTTCATCCAAACATTTCAACAAACACATGAGATACACCTTTTGTTCAACATAGCTCATACATGTATATTACATTAAAAACAGCGTATTTAAGACAATATGGCAGCAATCAAGTGTGACATAAATCATTAGTTGACGTTGAAAGCATTGAAAACCATAACCTAAGCGTTTATAGTCTTCACCTTTCGTCGGAATACTCGATTCAGACTTGGTTCGAATTCTACATTCCTGAAAATACAATGCGGGGTACCTAAATGGTGAAATCGGTTAGCTTGGTTGACAAACAACCATTTTGGATCTCAAATATGGTATTAGGGTTAGGATTTCTTACCCAAATAGTAACCAAAACAGATCGTGTAGCGTAACGGGAAAGTGATTCGGTGCATGGTGTCGTGGGAGAGAATCACACCAATGATCTCCTAAAAGCCTTCCTTTCTCTTTCCTCTTTTCTCTTCTTTTTTTTCTCTCTCTCTCTCTCTCTCCAGTAGGGTTTTAGTAAAATTCGTATGTGAGAGGGGTGGGGTGATATAAGGGCTTTATATAGGCCCAGAAGCAATACAAATGGCCCCAGGGCCACTATATACATGGGTTATACCCTTTGGACGACTGTTTTTGACAAACAAGGCTCACAGGGAGGCCCACTACTCACATACGTCGTAGGGTAAGTTTTTCAAAAATGGATCTATGCCAGGATGTGATTTGAGTGTGATCGAATAAGCTGATTAACTGTGGAGGATTCGTGTCAGATCAACAGTCATACTTACTCGGTTGGTGCCACAGTTATACGGATATGTGCAAGGAAATTTCCTTTCCCCATGCATGAAGTTTGGTAAAAAACTGACAGTCTGAAATCCCCAATTTCATGTGTGAGCGAATGACCTAATTTACTTAAGCTTCATTTCATTTTCTAAAGATATTCACTTTCTCACACACTTCATTCAGGGCTCAAGTTGTGCATTTCTGGACACCATCTAGGCTCGATTCCCGCAATGGTTGTCAATCCCAGTAGGATGGATGTAACCCTATAGTTTCACGGTCATCGGACACTCGACGTGCGGTCTAGGTCTGATATGGGGTTTTAATGCACTCCCGAGAGCGACAGGCTTTTGAGATTTCTCTTAGGTTTTTAAGGGATGCTGAGTCAATGGTATTAAGGTTTGGGGTCTTGCCATTTGTGGAAATGGTGGTTCGAGTTAATCCACTAATTATTTAGTTTAATACTTAACTAAATTTCGCCTTAATTACGATAGGATATGGTCCTTAGGTATTTCTGCCTGAGGTGATACTTGGGTCTTTGTACGGATTTTTTCGAGACGTTATAATCTACCCCCCTTAAAGAAAAATTTCATCCCCGAAATTAGTACCTTTTCTTACTCCTCGAGGATCTGAGGGTAGTTCATATGGACTTCGGCTTTCGTTTCCTAAGCAGCCTCTTCCTCAGTATGGTGTGTCCATAACACTTTCACGAGCGGGATCACTTTACTGCGTAACACTTGTTCCTTCCTATCTAGAACACGCGTTAGTCGTAGTACATAGGTAGCATCTTCACTTAGCTGTACTTGCTCCCATTTAATCATATGGGTAGGGTCAGGAACATATTTCTTCAACATTGATATATAAAAAATGTTGTGCATGCCTGCGAGTGGTGTAGGCAAGGCAAGACGGTATGCTACCACATCCACTCGGTCTAAAATCCGGAATGGGCTAATGAATCGTGGCGTAAGTTTTTCCTTCTTGATAAAATGAAGGACTCTCTTCATTGGAAAAACCTTAAGGAATACATGGTCCCTAACATCAAATTTCAGCTGTCTCTGTCTCGTATCGGCGTAACTCTTCTGTCTGCTTTGGGCTGCAAGAAGTTGACGCCCGATAATATTAATCTTCTCAGAGATCGCCTGTATAAAATCTAGGCCAATCAAACTCTTCTCGTCAACTTCTGTCCAACAATGTGGAGCTCGACATGGGTCTCCATATAGGGCTTCGTAAGGAGCCATGTCAATGCTCGCTTGGAAGCTGTTGTTATAAGAAAACTCAACACAAGGGAGACAATCATCCCAATGTCCTTGAAATCAAGCATGCATGCTCGCAACATGTCTTTAGCTATCTGATTTACTCGTTCCGTCTGCCCATCGGTCTGTGGGTGGAATGCGGTACTGAATTCAGTTTCACTCCCATTGCTTCTTGGATTCGAGTCCAGAAAATAAAGGTGAATCGTGTGTCTCGGTTCGACACAATTTCTATAGGAATTCCATGCAATTGCACTAGCTCTTTAATGTACAACTTGGCCAGGTCATCTGCCGAATTAGAAACTCTAATCGAAAGAAAATGAGTCGATTTCGTCAATCGGTCCAAAATCATCCAAATGGAGTCATGCCCCTTTCTCATCTAGGATAATCTAGAAATAAAATTCATGGATATGAAATCCCACTTCCACTCGGCTATGGGCATGGGCTAAAGTAAACTAGGGGGTCGACTATGTTCGGCCATGACTTGCTGGCATGTGAGACAACGGGATACGAAGTCTACTATTTGGGCCTTCATATTGTCTCACCAGTACGAACGCTTCACGTCTCGATACATCTTCGTACTACCCGGATGTATTGCTAGCTTCGAATTGTGAGCGGCCTCCAGAACTTCTCTCCTCAATTCGTGAGTGTTCGGGACATAGGCAGCCACGGTATCGTAAACCTCCATCTGAGCTAACCCTCCATTCGGATTCTTCGCTGTCACTTTCATATTCTCTCATCTTCACCAACAGTTCATCTTCTTTCTGAACCACAATGATTCAGTCATCAATAAGTGGCTGCACGTGGATGTGTGCACGCTCTTGAATGGATCCTCCACTGTTAGCTTCTGTTCGAAATCTCGCACAAATTCTACCATATTCTACTCTTCTATCATCAGTGGGGCTATAAATTCTATTGTTTTCTTGTGGCTCAACGCATCAGCCACAAGGTTGGCCTTGCAAGGATGGTAGGAGACCTCAAACTTGAAGTCTTTCAAGGTCTCCATCCAACATCATTGCCTCATATTCAGGTCCCTCTGCATAAAAATGTACTTGAGGCTCTTGTGGTCGCAAAAGATCTCAAACTCCTCTCCATAGAAGTAATGTCTCCAGAGCTTTAATGCGAAGACGACTGCCGCCAATTCCAGGTCATGAGTGGGGTAGTTTTCTTCGTGTTTCCTCAACTATCGTGAGGCATAGGCGATCACCCTATCTTTCTGCATAAGTACACATCCCAAACTAATACGAGAGGCATCAGTATTATATTATATTTAACCCCTTACTTTGGCAGTACTAGCATGGGTGCAGATGTCAGCTTGTCCTTTAATTCTAGAAAGGCTATTTTTGCTTTCTCATTCCAAGCGAACTTAAGACCTTTTTGAGTGAGTTGTGACAACGGTCAGGCTATCTTGGAAAAATCCTTAATGAATTAGCGATAATAGCCGGCAAGTCCAAGGAAGCTCCTCACTTCTGTCACTGAACCGGGCTGCTCCTAGTCTTGCACCGTGGTTACCTTAGAAAGGTCCATGACAATTCCTTCCTTGGAAACCATGTGTCCCAGGAACTTGACTTCTTCCTTCTAGAAGTCACATTTTTGATACTGTGCAAATAATTGATTCTGCCTGAGAGTATCAAGAACTGCTCGTAGGTGTTCTTCGTGATCATTCCGACTCTTAGAGTATATCAAAATGTCATCTATAAATACAATGACGAATCGGTACAGATATGGCTGAAATACCCAGTTCATGAGATTCATGAATACGGTTGGTGCATTTGTAAGTCCAAATGGCATCACGAGAAATTCGTAGTGCCCAAAACTGGTCCTGAAAGCCATCTTCTACATGTCTTCATTTCTGACGCGTAACTGATGATACCCAGACTGTAGGTTTATTTTTAAGAAATACTTCGCTCCCTTCAACTGGTCAAATAGGTCATCTATCCTGGGTAAAGGATACTTTTTCTTCACTGTGACATGGTTTAACCTGCGATAATCTATACACAATTGTAGCGATCCATCCTTCTTTTTCATGAACAACATAGGAGCTCCCCAAGGAGATACACTCGACCATATGAAACCTGAATCCAACAGATCATCAATCTGCTTCCTCAATTCCTCCATTTCATATGAAGGCATGCGTTATGTCGTTAGGGAAATAGTCATTACATCTGGCACAAGGTCGATGGTAAAGTCGATCTTGTGCTGAGGAGGTAGTCCAGGGATCGCTTTAAACATGTCCATGAAATTTTAGACTACTGGCGTGTTCCCAAGTGATGGACTATCATAATTTTCCAATAGGGAGGCGTAACAACAAATGCAGTAAGCACAACTGACCTGAACTGGGAAAGTGAAGGTCGTATCTTCAGGTCTATGGGTCGTCACCAATCTGGTTTCACAATCAATCTCTTCCTTCATCTCGATGAACCAATCTATGCCGAGGATGATGTCGTAATCATATATCTTGGTTACTACCAGGTCAATGTACACCACTCTGCTCCCTAAGTCTATCGGACAATTCTTACAAAGCTTAGTGATGTCTGTGAAGGTTCTTGCTGCAGTGATGACTCTCACCCCAACCATAGGGGTAGTGTTCAACCCTAATCACTTTACAGTAGAGCATGCTATCATTGAAATGGTGGACCCGGTGTCTACCAACAGAAATACTTATGTACCTTGGATGTGGGCAGTGACTTCAAAGGCTAACGGTACTGCAGCCGCTGATTCAGATGCTTCTCCTGCGAGGGCATGCACTCGAGCTTGTTGTGGGTGATTTATTTGCACTGCCATAGGTCGTTGAGGCGGCCTATTCTGAGATATGGGAGGTTGGTAGAATGGCTGTGAAGGTGGTGCAGATCGTAGAGGTGGAGCTGAAATAGCTAGTGGTGGCTAGTGGTTGATCTTCTGAAGTGGCGTGAAACTGTTGTCTTTCATCTTGGTAAAATAAAAAGGGGTCAGTGTGTCCCCCTTTGTTACAATAAATACACTAATGCTTAGTTCACCTCTGATGGGTTAGTGGATCCATTAGCCTGGGAGGCGAGTCCATACGTGGCTTCTTGCCGAGAATTGGCCGGTTCTTTAGTTTAGGCTGAGGCCTTGGGCCCAATGGCATACGTGTCTGAGAAACTCTTTCACCATCCTGCTCAGCTTACAGGGACATGTTCACTAGCTCAGCATAGTTAGGAATGTTAGCACAACACATCTTAGTGCGAATATCAGCCCGCAGACCTTCTGAAAACTGCCGCATTCTCATCAGCTCATTTGTTAGGATCAATGGAGCATATCTGGCAAGCTTCATGAAACAGTTCTCGTATTCTGCCACAGTCATTCCTCCCTATCGGAGGTGGAGAAATTCACCCTCCTTTTCTTACGGTAAGTGAGGGGGAAGTACTTTCCATGAAAACGGGCTTCGAACGAGTCCCACGTCCATGTAAATCCTACGGGAACGGTTCGTAGGATGCTATGCTACCAATGACTATCCTCCTTTTCAAACATATACGTAACAAGCTCAACTTGCTCTGCTTCGGTACAGTGTAATGACTTCAATATCTTAGATACGCGCTCCAACCAGTACTTAGCCTCCTCGGGTCTGTGAGTACCCCATAAAAGTAGGAGGTCGGAAATGCTGAAAGCGCTTAAATAGGCCACTAGCAGTCATAGTCTCAGTAGGCTGCATGGGTGGCATAAGCGGGACAACATTTATGTTTTGGGCAATGGCCCCTACTATAGTAGCTAAAACTTCTTGTTGTTGTTGTTACATTAGGAGCATCATCGGCTCCAACCTATAAGAGGGAGAGGCCGCTTGAGGCATGTGTGGTATCGACGAAGATGCACGGTTCTGAGCCAGAACCGGTGGTGCACTTGGTGTTGGTCCATTTGTGGGGCCAGTGGTCGGTTGTGAATCCAGCATTATCTCGATACCTGGGCCTAAACTAGGGTTCGTGTGGCTATCGCTCAGGGGAGGGGCCTCGTCAATCGATTCTCCAAGTGGAGATGTGCCATATTCCAAGTGGTTTTAGGAGGCATTCTCTATATACAACATAGGGTGTAACGTTTATAGGATTAGGATAACATCATCCACTTTTTTCAAATATTATACACATTTCTAAACAAAAGAAGCTTCATGCATTTCATTTAACCAAAATTTATCACAATACATATGATGTAGCATTACATGAATTATGATAGAGAATGCATGTGAGCTAATTTAACAAAAGGCTTTAACACTTACTAACCTAACAGCCATCTAAACCTAACTAAGGCTATTACAAAAAAGTAAGAACAATAATTACAAACATGTGACTAGTCCTCCGATTCTGGCGAAGGCGGAGGCACACCCTTATCCTTCATATATCATAGGAGGGCCTTTAGGGTGCGAGACATTCTCTTAAACTTTTTCTTTAGATAGGCCTGGTTCTCCTCAAACTTCTGCTTTAAGTAGGCCTGATTTTCCTCAATCTTGGCCATGCGGGCCTCTAAGGTGCCTCGGTCATGGCGGTCCTCAGGAGCCGTAGTAGGTCCCCCGCCTGAGTCTTAGGCCTCTTCTTCCTATTCAGTCTCTCTGCTGCTTTCCTCTTCTTCACTACCTTCCTCTTCTCCACTGCCTTCATCTTCTTCACTGCCTTCCTCTTCCTCAGTTTCTTCTTCAATCTCATTCCCATACTCATCGATTCTAGCTTGGTGTTACCTAGGGCCTATTCCCATATTGTTGAGTGTAGTCTCACTGATGAAGTAAATAGGCTCAAGATTATCCATATGAAGCCTGAAGCCGAAGTTGCGGGCAATCTTACAAATGCGTCAGCTGAATGGGAGGGATGCGTCCCCCTGTGTAAATTGTGCAGTGTTGATTATCTGAGATAAGGTAATAGTAGGCAGACATACTTTTTCCCCATGTCCAACTCTATACAAGAAGTCCACCATGAATCGAGTGTATTCTATGCAGTTACTCCACCTATGATACATGTTATACGTGCATATGTGGTGGAGCAGGTAGAAATCTACTGTCATACGTGTAGATACGAGGCTATTTCCTTGCCTCCAATTAACCAGTCGGTCGCAAAGGAAATGTGTGCGGTGATCTCTTTCTCATCCACTAGCGAGATTAGCTTCATTGGCATGTACCACACCACACTCTATTACCATGATACGGACCATAACATCCACATCAATTCTGGCTTAATGTCTCCCTAAAGGAATAGTAAACTAGAGAGGCTCTAGAGTTGGGTTCCGTATGTGAGCATAGAAGGCTGGTACGGTGCCTTCACTTGCATGAGCTTTTCCTTTGAATATGGGACCCCACCCGATCTCCAGAGAAGGTTGATTACTGCATACAACCCAAATAACTTCTGTGAGACCCGTATCCTAGCCCGTACCGTTCCCTAGGCTTCCGCAGTCCTCTCGGTCGAATTTTGGAGACCCTCGACCTATATCTGACGTTTGCGCCTGATCCTAAGCTAAGTCCTACATATTGGAGTTGGCTTGACTTAAAACTTGTATCTAATCGATCGTGCCATCACTGTGGTTCCAACATCACGGCTCGCACATCGATCCGATACCCGGGCCAGGAGATGTGGGCCCACGTATTTTCCAATGAAACACCGCGCGTTGAGGATTCCGAGAGAATCTCTACGATAGGTCATATTAATCCATCAATAAATGCCAAGTACACAACCTTATCAAGCCCATCCCTCTCCCATTCCCCAAGTCAACTCTCTCTTACATAACCCATACCCATCTCATTAATTTCTTACCTCAAGTCAACAAACACCATGTCATCTCATCCCATCATCACGCCTCACCACTCCTCTCTCTCATTTCCAAGCAAACCTCATGAGACTCCAATGTCCAAGCAAGCTCCATGGATAGAGCTTGTGTGGCGCACCTTTCTATCTCCCATCTCCACCATCCTAAGTCAATCTCAACCGTTGAAGTCCATCCATTGGATCTCTAGCATACATTGATGGAAGAAGAAGTCCAAGAAGATCTAAGGTGGGTGTTTTTCTAAGGTTTAATTTGTGTGATTATGATGGTTTGCGGGCTCGCATATGTGGGACACATTATGATTTATGCATTGTATTAAGAGGCCCATAGTGACGAGGCCCCTCCTCCATCCGTCTCTCTCTACTTTTATTTTGTTGATGATGGTGATGATATGTGGTGTGGAACCCACCATGACTGTCCATGCAAAATCCACACCGTCGACTAGGCCATGTGGCTGTGTGATGTATGTGTTTTACCCACGTTAGCCATCAGCCGTGGGGCCCACCTTGTGGCCATGCTGCGTCCAGTACGTGGACTTTTCGTTGTTGCTACCCAACGTCCAGAGCTTGGAAGTTTTAAAAGAATCTGTATATATAAATTTTAAAATAATAAATAATACCATATAATATAATATACATATATTATATGTATATAACCAATGGGTCCCACACATGTGGACCCACCTGTCCCTTGTATCCTATCCGGGCCATCTATGGCCATCTTGATGTACGTGAGAACTCTCATCGTCTAGATCTAGACGTGTGAGAGTCATTGTGATGTATACATTTTATGCACGCTGTCCATGCCTCTGATGGACATGGGACCCACCCACACGTGTTACATGTGTGGGGTGGGGGCCCACCTTGATGACATGTATTTTATCCCACGCCATTCATCTATACATCCAAACCGTTCATCTGAGCTGGCCATCAGCTGCAACTGTTGTGCAGCATCAGCAAGGTTTGTGGGTCCCATCTTGATTGTATGGGTATCATCCACACCGTTCGTCCATCGTTGGATCCACCTTGAATGTATGTGCCTTGCATCCACCATTAGTCTAGTACGTCCAGAAGATCTGGATGTTGGACTAAATGGTGTGATATTATATTATAAATATTGTATATGTAATACATTATATTATAAATATTATGTAATATATATATATATTAATAATATAATTTTTTTTTTATAAAAACATTATTGTGGGCCACTCCCATGTGGGTCCTACGTGAATCAACACCATCTAGATGAATCTGGATAGTGGATCTGGCTCCCCTTATATACATAATATTATATTTAAGTATATAATATATTGTATTATATAATATAATATAATATGGTGGGCCCCACGTTGGACCCACCAGATGTGTGTATATGTATACTGTGGTGGGGCCACATCCACGTGGAGGCCCACCTTACTGCGTTATTCAGAGCCATCCATCCGTTGACGTGCTGGGCCACGCTCCTGGACCCCACCATGATGCGTGTGTAGTATCCATATCATCCACCTATCTGGCGTGCCAAGTACGACCCCACCATGATGGATGTTTTCCATCCAAACCATTCATTCATTTAGTGGACAGCCATGTGCGTGGACCCCACCACGATGTATGTGCTTTATCCATGCCACCCATCAATGGGCCCCACGACGTTAATAGTCCTGTGGGGGCCCACTGTTATGTGTTGCATCTAAACCACCCATCCATTTGGCAAGTCTGTCTCAAGGATTGAGACTAAAAATAAGGCAGATCTAGTTATCAGGTGGGCCACAGTACAAAAAGCAGTGGGTTTGAACGTATACCATTGAAATCCCATTTTGGGTAACATAAGTTTTGAATTAATATGATATTTATTCCTTACCCCTATCCAGGTCTTTGTGACCTTGGGAACGGATTGGATGGAGAATATGGTGGGTCCTACCTTGATGTAATTATAGCCCATCCATGGGGCTCACCTGATGTAGTGTGGCCCATTGATACGGCCCACTTGTAGTTGGTGCAGCCCATTGGTGCGGTCTGTATATGTGGCCCACCTTAATGTATTGGTGGCTCATCCGCTAAGGCCCACCTTGATGCAATTGTGACCCACTTGATGAGTATGAAGCCCATTAGTGTGGCCCATTGATGTAGCCCACTTGATGTGTATAAGGCCCATGTGTAGGGCTCACTTATTGTGTATTTGAAGTACATAAGTAAGGCCCATTGTGATATATCTGAGGCCCATGGGTCATGGCCCATTGAGAGGTATTAATGGTCCATATCCAGGGCCCACCTGTTATGCATTTAAAGCCCGTGCAATAAGTCCCATTGTGATGTATTCCCGGCCCATAAGATGCATCTCATTGTGATATATATAGGCCCAGGTATGTGGCTCGTTGTAATGTATTTGTGGCCAATTTGGCGAGGCCGATATGGTATATACATGGCCCTTGAGTGAGGCTCATTACAATGTATATTATGCCTTTGTGTGAGGCCATGGGCCCACTATACGTTTGACTCTATGTGGGCCACTCCTTGGGAGCAATGTTGGTTAAATGGCCACATTGATGGGCAATGATGGTATAATGTCCACATTGTGACCTTCTCTTAGGTCTTGTTCGTCCAAGTGTTGAGGCTGATTTCGATTGATGTGACCAATTTATCAATTTTGATTATCGATCAATTTCGATTGTCGTGACGATTGCCGATTCTGATTAATGTGACCGATTTACCGCTTTTGATTATCGATCGATTTCGATTGTTATGAACGATTTGCCGATTCTGATTATCAATCAATTCTGATTGTCGTGATCGATTACCGATTCTGATTGACGTGATCGATTTGCCGATTAGCTTGGAGACCAATTTTTATGAATGATTGCCGATTCCGATTGACGTGATCGATTTATTGATTCTAATTATCGATCGATTCCGATTGTCGTGATTGATTGTCGATTCCAATTGACGTGACCGATTTGTCAATTCTGGTTATCAATTAATTCTGATTTTTATGACCGATTTATCGATTCCGATTATCAATCGATTCCGATTGTTGTGACCGATTTGCTGATTCTGATTGTTGTGACCGATTTACCGATTCTGTTATTGTTCGATTTTGATTGTTGAGGCCAAATGTAATATATATAAGCCCCATGAGATGCGGTCCTTTGTGATGTATATTAGGCCGGTGTTAGAGGCCCATTTTGATGTAAATGTGGCCCATGTGATGCGGCCCACTTGATGTGTATGAGGCCCAATGTGACGTATTTATGGCCATCCATTGGGGCCCATCTTGATGAAAGTGCACCTGTTAGTGCCCTGGTTTGTCAATTACCATGTGTGTTAATTCAGTCAATCTGCAGAACCTCATAGGAAGAACAATTTAAGTGCCTGCCTTAACTGGATGTGTGGAAGCTCGCCATAAGTAAATCATAGCCTCACATCCCATATCCCAAAACACCAGGTGATTAAAACCCTTAAAAATAACTTAAAACATATGAGGGTTTTTGGGTAAGTGAAATTTTTCAAACATCAGAAAATTTCTAAGTTTTCTTACCCTGTCGATTGTATTGTTACACATTTCGATATGATCGACTTATGCTGTCGATGTCCTCAACACTTGATCGATACTATCGATAAGAGGACTAAAAGTGTCCAGAAACCACATACTCATCTGGACGGATTTATCGATATATCGATACACCTATCGATATCATCGATATTCAAATATCGAGCCCATCGGAAGTGGCTCGATAATATCGACAGACAAATTTTCGGCGCCCCTGTTTTTCTTAAGAAAATTACTATGTGCTTCGATATATCGATGTCCTTCTCAATTCAATCTGAATTCAAATATCGATCATATTGGAAGGCCATTGATCATATCGATAGTGGGCGCGCATTTCTTCTAGCAAATATTTCAAGATGTTTTTAACTTTGATCGGGGGCCACTCGAGGAAATCGATATTCTTATGTCGATGCTATCGAGGCCTAGTCGATTGGATCGAGACTGGACACAAACTGTCCAGCGTGCTTATAGGTAAATCTATACGATTTATCGATCTTATCGACACAGCCTCCGATATCATAGATATTTAAATTTTGATGACATCAGTTGTTGCCTGATCATATCCTAAAAACCTGAAATATTTCAAGACTTGTCTCTCTTATGCTTCAAATGTCGATAGATCAATCCCAGTATTGATGGAATCGGAGTTCGAAATTCGATTACATCGACACCAGTATCGATCCCATCGACCAGCTGACAAAAGGTTTCAAAAGCGTATGAGATTTGAGTTTATGTTATCGAGTGGACAGTCGATCCCATCGAGAGTATACACTCGATGATATCTACCATGCTCAATGATATTGAACTCTGCCATAAATATGACCGTTTTATATCCATTGGAACCTTTTGCCTATATAAAAAGAGACTTGTCTACATTGCTGGTAGAGAAAGAAGAGAATGCTTTTGTGTGTTTTACCTTTAGATCATATGCCCAAAGCCCTTTCTCTCACGGGAGTTCATCTTCCAATCTACTCTCACTCATTGACATTCAATAGAGTGGATTGGGAAATAAACTTTCGCATTCAAGGATCCTCCAGTAACTATCTTAATAGTATATCATTAAGCTGGGATACCTTGAATGAATAGATGACGGGAATCACTCTATCTTCCTTATAGGAAAATTCTAAGAGAGTGGATTTCCATCCTAAACCTTGACCCAAACCGAAGCCAAGTACTGTTACATCTTTTGTGTGGATCAAGGGAGCCGAAGACTCTTCAACAACAAGGAGGAGATCTTCGTCGTTGCGTTAAATGGGACTCATCAACTTATCTGTAAGTATATAGAGTCTAGAAGACACTTGTGATCATTCCTTTCTAGGATTCGGTCTTGAGTGTTGCTCACCCTTTAAAGTCCTCATAGGAGGCCTCGGGCAGGAGTGTACGTAGTGGATGCGTTGTGTGGAACCTTGCTTTGTGGAGAGCATACACATCTGGTTTGGAGTGAACTAGTAAAACTCCAGGGTTAGAGGTGAACCGAGTAGAAACCTCCATGTAAAGGTTGAAGGTGAACCTGATTTAAAACCTTAGGTTTGAGGTGAACCCTGAAAAACCTCCTTAGTGAAATCCAGTACACTTAAGGGTTGAGTGCGACAGCCGGGAGTGGAGTAGACAAGTAGCCAAACCTCTATAAAAATGACTGTGTGTAACGCCCGTGAAAAATCCGTACTTGGACTCGAGTACCAACTCGACCAGAAATCGCGTAGGATTAATTCCTATGGAAATTAAGCGTAAGTTAGCTAGCACAACGCTGGAGTAGCTGGGAAATAGTCCCTGATCACTTTAAATACGTTCTACAAGACCCAAATCGAGTAGAACCAATGACTCTATAATACTCTATAACCTCGGATCAAACTCTAAGCAGGTTTGTTCTTTAGACCACTTTGAAATTTTGTATTGGATCTAGACCGCGCGTCGAAAGTCCGATACCTCCTATCTTACACCGTTAGAATCGTCTAGCTGGACTTGACAATCATTTCGAAAATCAAGTCAAACCGATAATCACAGGCTATTTCATTGAGCCATGACTGAAGAGAGTGCGAATAGGGACATAATTGGAATTTTAAATTCAAATCTGGCACACGACTTGACGCGTCAGTATTAAGCGTTTTGACCGTTAGAATTTAGCCAGATTACACCCTCGGATCAGAAAAAATTTCTATTTCATATCATGAGACTTTCAGCCCTGATCTACGTGCGGTGATCGCTGAATTGAAACTGGTCCGCCACGTGCGATCTGCGAACCCTGCCAGACTGAAAACTTAATACGTGCTAGATCTGGTACGCATGAGCTTAAGTCCGATCGCATTCGGCCAGGGGACCACCAGAAAGCATCTTTTGGACCGAAACAGCCCCGATTTGGATATGCACCAAGTGAACTTTGTACCGGAGCCTATTTTGGGCATTTTTGGGCTTATAAAAGGGGTTGAAACCCTCACTCCTCTCTCCCATCCGAATTTGAGAGAAACGCTAATTTGGGAGAGAGAAAAGGTGAGAGTTTGTGAGAGAGAGTAGGAGAGATTTTTCCCGTCTTCGTGCCGCCTGTTGCCCGTGCTGTAGCAACACCTCCTGATCACCAAGCTGGTGATTCTTCCACGTTTTCAAGTATGAAACAACCCTAGAAGTTGCTGATTTAAGGTTCACTAGGATCCATAGCTTTTTAACCAATAGATCTTGTAAAACAGGTTCTCTTATCGCCGTAGACGAAGCGTATACGATCCGTTCGAAATGACACGTCTATAAGAGACAAGGTGAGGATTTTAGACGCTTTGATTGATGGTTTACAACGCTTTCAATGTCGTTTAATAGTAGATTATCGACGGCATCACCGTTTGACATGTACAACATGCTGTCCGTTTCCTGTTTCGTAAATCAACGAAGAATATGAGATTTAGGGCATTTTAGTCATTTGTAGGAAGTACTGATTTCATTCATATTTTGCTGACATGATTGACATGGTTTGTTGTCACATTAGGAAGTTAGGAATACGTGCATAATTAGTTTGGCGAAGAGATTCGCCTAATTACGCACTTCGGGTCGACATACTATATGTAGACTTAAGTGTGTAGTGTATGTGTTTGTATAAATACTTGTATTAGTATGTATTGAATTAAATGATGTTATGAATTAGTTTGAGACTGATTTCTCAATTAATATGCTGACGTAAATGATTTCCTACTTGTTGACTATATGCATGATTCCATTATATTCATAAAATGTATGTGCTTGAAGATTTGCCTAAGTTGTATGTTATAACATGTGTTAATATGCTCACATGATTGTATTTCAATTCCAATACTCCTACATAAATTGCTGATGTGAATTCATATGTGTTTGGGACTATACTTAGTCCAGGCAGTCGGTAACCAAGCGAATTCGTGGTCGTCTTATCTTGGCCACGAACGACGCGTCGATGAACGCGAGCCGTGTTTGGAGTTGGCGGCAGTGGTTAGGCCACGCGAAGTGTTTTACGCACTTCATGTCGTTCGACTTGAGATGCGATCGCACTAGTCGAGCCCGTCAAGTAACCCGACTGGCCGATGTATGTTCACCCTGTATGAGTCATAACTGCTTGAACCTAGGGTACTGAACTTACCATTATAAACCCTGTTAACCATGGTACCTTGATCCACGAAGACTCATGAGCCGGGCATGGTGGTATGGGACACCGTGGTCGAGCTGTCGGCCTACGCTGGGGCCACAAACCTCCCCGTAGTGACCAGTGAGCACCTAGTCTCATGAGCAGATTATGGTGGTATGAGACACTATATTCTAGCTGTCGGCCTACACTGATCAGGCGACGAGTCCTTTGTAGTGACCGCGAGCGTATTCTGAGTCTACGGGAGGCGACGACCCTTCAGTAGCAGTAGAGTACAGTAGGCCTGTATTGATAAGGTGATGGGGGAGCGGTACAACGAGTGCGAGCAACAGCCCTGGCAGCCCTTGTAGCGACCTACAAAAATATACATCGTATGAGATTACTAGGAGTGACGACCCTAGACAGGATCTGTGTTGGGGTTGATACAAGGGAAGTACCTTAGTTTCCCAATCCTGCTGTTTGAACGGACTAATAACAACTCGAAAATCATATCACCATGACATTGCATGTGCTTAGAAGATGTGGAGCACTTAAGGGAGTGTGGCATGCCGCGGTCGTAAGATGGTGCCATATGAGGGAGATCGTCAGTGAGGGCATACATCACGTCATGTCATATTGCATTAACAACAGTATTAGGATTGTCTGATTTACTGCTTTACTATTATCACATGATTGATTTGTGAACATGCTAATCTTTGCTTTATGATTCCACTGAGTTGATCACTCACTCCCACGTTATGGGATGGTGTTTGCAACACCCACCAGACCCTATTGTAGATGCAGGTGATGCTGAGATCCAGGAGGCAGAGCTAGACTTTGACGAGGACCAGGACGAGTTCTCGTACATGCAGTATCATGATGGCTTTGCTTAGGTGACCTGGGTCGATGGGACTTCAGTGGGACTATTTTGAACATTTGATTTTGTTCATGTATATGTATATGAGACTCAGAGATGTATTCATACTTTAGAGACAGATGAGATCTACTTTGTTTTTCCTTACAGTGATATATATATTATTTAGTCTTCCGCTTGCTTTTATCACTGGATCTGGAGTATGAATTGCAGTTTTGGTATACTTTTACTCATGTGAATGCTTTAAATCAGAAAACATTGAATCAGAATCATTTTTGTTGCATAAGTGACGGTCTGGAACTCGGGAGTTGGGTTTATACATGACCACCGATTTTTAGGGTGTTACAAGTTGGTATCAGAGCGTGAATAAAAGTATAATGGGCCTGGGTTATGGTCTCACGACGTACGCTGTCACTTCTTTTGACTTAGGTGGGTGCGAGAAGGGTCTAGAAACACTCATAGGATCACAGATTCGCCAATAGGCGAAGTCTATTCGAATCGATCGCACGATCGAGTCTGTAACGCATCTCGGGTCGCGTGAAGTAACCCGAATAGCTCCTAGGTCGTAGGAAGTCAGGTTGAGATGTTCATTGAATGATTTTAAACCCATAAATGTGAATCCTTGGGCCGTGGGACAACCACGACCCCGGTATTCAATCGTCAGGGCTTAAAAACCCCGTTTCACCAAAAATCTTTAAAATTCTTCCTCTCACCACTCCAATATTCAATTCTTTATTATGAAATTCATGTTAAGCATCAATACTAATGTGAAAATAATATAAAATCATACTTTTACAAAATTTTACAGTGAATAGTAAAATTTTATGAAAAATGGCCATAAGGCCATTCTAAATTCGCTTTCTTTAGCAACTAATAGTCGAGATGGATGTACTAGCTCCTTCTACCCCAAAATCATATGCAGAATGATAGGGTTTTGTAATCGGGAGTGCAGATTGGCCGTGGATAGCCCTGAATACATGTTTGGGCCTATATAGGTCAAAATACAATGAACCAAGGTTGAGACCGTACCTTTTTGGGGTCCTTGAACCATGGGGGACCAAACCCATGTGGTCCCACCACCCAACCAGAGGGTTGGTCGGAGATGCATCGGCGGCCAATGTGGTCTGTTGGATGCGTGCTTTGGCACGTGTGAGTATTTTGGGTACTACATACCCCCCACGTGCTGCCCGACCGTAGAAAACCCCTAAATCGTGCACTTCCTTCACAAACAGCCCTTCCCCTAGCCCCATTTACATTTTCCAGCTGCCTTACCTCCAAATCGTGGTTCCAAACCACCCCTAAATCCATCCTTGGCCAAAAACGACCACCCTCCATCAATCTATTTCGGTTTGTAGCCCTCCCTTTAACAGATTTCGTCGTTTGGAGCTCTAAAAACTCCCAAATCGAGCTGAAATCGTGAGGTGCTCCATTCCCCTTTTTCATTTTCATTTCTCCTTGAAAATACATCCTAGGGAAGCTCGAAGCATCCCTCTACAACGCCTAGATCTCCCTTTTCCAGTTTAGAAAGCCACTTCTCTGCATTTTCTCTGTATTTCATGGCTTTCGTGGAAGCCATTTTAGGCCTTTTGTCACTCTCCACCATCTTATCTTTGATGGGTAAAAGGAAAACTACAGTAGATGAGGCTGGGCTAAGTCGCCCTACTCAATCGAGAAGACCGCGGGGTGATGCCGCAAGTTCAAGCGCCGCCACAGGTCTAGCTACAGCCCGAGAGTTCCATACAAAGCGGGATTTGGATCCCCATACTCACCTTGGGCGAGTAATTCTAGCAGAGATGCCTCACAGCCAATACACTGAGTGCAAAGTGTTGTTTGAGGTAGATGTGGAAGGATGACTATTTGACGAATTTCTGTTGTTCGAGCGCATTGAAGCTGCGCATTGGGGTCCGATCTTTGAAGCTCGCGCTCGTACTAATGTGAGCACTGTTCGTGCCTTCTATGCTTGTATCCAGAATCCTACCTTGGAGCCATTGCAGTTTAAAATCCCTTTTGGTAGAGATTGGATGGCTACGATTGATATGTGACTGATTGCGCGACTTCTAAACGTGCCTCTTGGTGATGTTCATCCTAGTGAGAAGAATCTGAGCAGGTGTGAACGAGATCGTCGCACCAGGTTTCTGTGCGGTGAGTTGGTTCCATGGCAGTCTAATAATAGCCTCAAGGTGACGTATATGTCTGATGATTTGTGCCTACTGCACCATATCTACACGTACAATGTTTATCTCAGGTCGACGAATCACATTGAATGTACACGTCTTATGGTTGATTTCTTGTATCTGGTGGCCCAGGGAGAGAATGTATGTATGGCCACTTTCATCTTGTGACAGATAATCCTCATAGCAAAGTCAAGAAGAACATCTGAATCGCTTCCTTTTGGCCGACTAATATGAAAGATCGCGCTTGAGTTTGCTTACAGACTTGGGCCAAAATTGCCAGTTTCGATTCATAGCATTGATGAGTCGACTATGGTCAAGATGAAGATTGGGTCTCAGTACCGTGAAAATCAGCTTGAGGAAGATAGCGAGGATGACTTTGATGATGAGGAAGATCAAAGCGAAGAAGAACCTGGAGCAGAAGTTCAGGAAGAAGTCCAGGAAGAGGCAGAAGAGGAGGCTCAGGATACAAATGAGAGCCCTCCTCCTTCTGCGCAGGCTACTAGCGATGATCGCATTGCTCGGATTGAGGAGAGCCAGGTCGCCTTGCGAAGGAAAGTTCAGGAACTTCGCGCTGAAGTCGAGGATGCCAAGGCCGTTACAAAGAGGAAATTCAGAAAGGTGACTCGCACCTTAAAGGCGATCCTGTGTTTCTTGCAGGATAAGGGTGCTCCTCCTCCGTCACCCGACTCGGACTAGCGATGTGACCTTAGATGTTGTTGTTAGTAGTTAGTCATTTCCTACTTTTGTTATGTAAGCTTGTTAGGGCTAGTGCTTTGCCTATGTTGCTGTTGTAATTTCAACTGTCTTAGTTCCCATGTATTTCTCGTCATGATGCTTGTAAGGATATATCCCTTGTATTGTGACAATTTTGATTAAATGAAATGCATGGAATGCCTTTAACTCCTTGTGTGAATGATTGCGGTGTATTTGTGCTATTGAGACTGACAAGGTTGCGCCCTATTTTGAATATGGGGAATGCCGCCTAAGGCTACGCGGAGCACGGTTCGGCTTGCATTGAGTGAGCATATGGATCAGACTCCTTCGCAGTCTGACACCCATGCGGACCCTGCTGTGGGCCCGATTCCTGAGACAGTTCGTGCGTCTCAGCCTGCTGCTGGTCCTACAGTTGGACCACCGCCGTTCACACCGTCAGTCAGAGAGCCTCATCGTGCATCTACTTCGACGCAGCACCTGCCACAGCCTGCTCCACCTCCTGATAGATTTGAGCAGATGTTGGCTATGATGTAGCAGCAGCAGCAGCTGCTGACTACCATTGTGGGGACATTAGCTCAGGGTGGGGGTGTGGCTCCACCTGCACCACCTGCGCATCCAGCTGAGGATGCTTATACATACGCCCAAGATGAGGGCATGGCTCATCCTGTACCACCTGCTTACCCTGCGGAGAACGCCGCAGATACAAGGGGCCTATTAGAGCGATTTCAGCGCTTACGGCCTCCCACTTTTACGGGTTCTCATAGACCCGAGGAGGCCGAGTACTGGCTCGACCGTGTGTCGAAGATATTGCGGATGCTTCATTACACAGAGGCCGAGCAGGTAGAGCGGGCTACATTCCTGTTTGAGCGAGGGGCCAGCCTGTGGTGGGATAGCGTATTGCGGACCGTTGTCGCCGACTATATATGGACATGGACAGCGTTTGAGTTCCGCTTTCACGAGAAGTATTACCCCCAGACTTACAGGTATGACAGGGAGAATGCGTTTCTTCGCCTCAGACAGGCAGCCATGACAGTCATGGAGTATGAGCATCGATTTACGGAGTTGGGCAGATACGTCCCGACTATTTTGGCTGATGAGCAGATGCACATACGGTGCTTTTTGGAGGGTTTGCGACCAGATATTCGGTCGAAGATGTGCTGTGTGAGCATTCCCTCATATGCGGAGTTGATTCACTTGTTTATGCGGGCAGAGCAGGATGTGGATCGACTTGTGCGATCTCGTGGCCCTGTTGCTTCTAGGCCGCGACTAGACATGCAGGACAGGCCCTTAGCGAGCAAGAGGCCTCGCGTCGACCCTCCTACTCGGGCCATAGCGCCAGCACCATTGTTTCGGCGCCCCGAGTTATCGTGCATATATTGTGGGAGGTCAGGCCACTTGGCGCAGAGCTGTTTTTCTCGGATGCGGGACAGTGGGTTCTTGCGGCCGCAGAAGATTGACCGTGCACGTTCACAGGTGATATTAGCACCGCCTATACGGTTAGCTCCTGTGCACCCTTCTTTTAGACCTCTGGTATCGCAGATCAGACAGCCTCCACGGCCCTTGACACAGCTGCCGAACCGGGCATAGCAAGCTCAAGTTCATGCATTGACAGCTGAGGCAGCTGCGACACCGACTTTTCAGGATTCGGCCTTCGAGGTCACAGCCCATATTGGAGGTACTCCTATCCTCGTGTTGGTTGACACTGGTTCCACGATTTCTTTGATATCACGTGCTGTAGTCAGGCGTCTTGGGTTACAGACTATTACCATGGATAGGGTGCGAATACTTGCAGCTCATGGAGATTATTCTGATGTCACCCAGATGTGTGAGGGTTGTTTGGTGGATCTGGGAGGCAGGATGATTGCTATTGATCTTGTCGTCGACCCCTCTCTCGTTTATCTCTACGTCATTCTTGGCATGGATTGGTTGACTGCAGCGAGGGCCGAGATTGACTGCGAGACTCGTATAGTGACTATGTACGAGCCTGAGGGTGCATCCTTCACATTTTCAGTGCGGGTAAATCTCCCTTTCCGCATACTTAGTTACGCCACTTTATTGCGCGACGCTGGTGCCCAGATACTTGAGCATACGCCAGTCGTTTCCGAGTTCGGGGATCTGTTTAGGAAGATCCCTGGTTTGCTGCCCCGACGAGAGATCGATTTCACTATCGATCTGGTTCCTGGTTCTACGCCCATCTCACTGCCGACGTATCGCATGGCACCGTGTGAGATGGAGGAGTTGAGGACCCAGATTGATGGTCTGCTAGAGCTTGGCCTTATATGGCCTAGTGTGTCTCCTTGGGGAGCACCGGTCTTGTTCGTGAGGAAGAAGGATGGTTCGATGCTATTATGTATTGATTATCGCAGGTTGAACCAGGTCACGGTGAAGAACAAGTACCCTTTACCCAGAATCGATGACTTGTTTGATCAGCTGAGAGGAGCGCAGTACTTCTCGAAGATTGATCTTCAGTCAGGATATCATCAGTTACGCATCAGGGATGAGGACGTCTAGAAGACAGCATTCAGGACCAGTTTTGGTCACTACGAGTTCCTCGTGATGTCGTTCGGTCTCACGAACGCACCGGCCGTGTTCATGGATCTGATGAACCGGGTATTTCGGCCTTTCCTCTATAGATTCATCGTTGTATTCATTGACGACATTTTGGTGTACTCCAGGAGTCGAGAGGAGCATGAGGAGTACTTGCGTTTGGTCCTAGATACGCTTAGACAGCATCAGTTGTTCGCACAGTACAAGAAGTGCGACTTCTGGAAGCAGGAGGTGAAGTTCCTGGGACACGTGGTGTCAAAGGATGGCATGGTAGTTGACCTGTCTAAGGTAACTGCGGTGCAGGACTGGGAGCAGCCTGGTTCTGTCACTGAGGTGAGGAGTTTCTTGGGTCTCGCTGGCTACTATCGGCGCTTCATACAGGACTTCTCGAAGATCGCGAGACCCTTATCTCAGCTGACACGGAAGGACGTGAAGTTCTCCTGAAATGACAAGGAGGAGTCAGCTTTTCAGGAGCTGAAGGATAGACTTACATCCGCCCCTATGCTAGTATTTCCAGAGCAAGGGGTTAGATACACTATATACACTGACGCGTCTAGCGTTGGGTTGGGTTGTGTCCTTATGCAGAGGGACAAGGTAATTTCGTATGCCTCGAGACAATTAAGGAAGAACCAGGAGAATTACCCTATACACGACCTAGAGTTGGCAGCCGTTATATTCGCACTGAGACTCTGGAGACATTACCTCTACGGAGAGGAGTTCGAGCTCTTTTCCGACCACAAGAGCCTCAAGTACATATTCACGCAGCGAGACTTGAATATGAGGCAGCGGCGATGGATGGAGACGTTGAAGGACTTCAAGTTTGAAGTCTCTTACCATCCTGGGAAGGCGAACCTTGTGGCTAATGCGTTGAGCCGCAAGAAGGCGATAGAGTTTGCGGCTCCGCTGATGGTTGCTGAGTGGGATATGGTTGAGTTTTTGCGAGACTTTGAGTAGAAACTCACCGTAGAGGAGCCGTTTGAGTTCATCGCACATGTACAGGTGCGATCCCAGATCGATGACCGAGTCATCGAGGCACAGAGGGACGATGCGCATCTGACTGAGCTTCGAGAGCAGACCAGTGATGATGCAGATGCCGACTGGCGAGTTGGTATGGATGGGGGCTTACGTTATCGTGGCCGCCTATGCGTCCCAGATGTCCCTGACTTGAGACGAGAGATTCTCGAGGCTGCGCATTGTACTAGACTAGCGATGTATCCAGGCAGTTCGAAGATGTATCGTGACGTGAAGAGGACGTATTGCTGGGAAGGTATGAAGATCCACGTAGCAGAGTTCGTGTCCCGTTGTCTCACTTGTCAGCAGGTGAAGGTAGAGCATCGCCGACCACCTGGACTTTTGCAGCCTATGCCGATTGCAGAGTGGAAGTGGGATTTCATTTCCATGGACTTCATTTCTGGGTTGCCGAAGACGAGGAAGGGACATGATTCCATTTGGGTGATCGTCGACCGTATGACGAAGTCGGCGCACTTCCTACCGATTAGAGTTACGAACTCTGTAGACGAGCTGGCTAGATTGTACATCAGAGAGATTGTGCGTCTGCATGGAGTTTCACTGGAGATCGTGTCGGACAGAGACACACGGTTCACTTCTATTTTTTGGACTCGCATTCAGGAGGCAATGGGTGTGAAGTTGAAGTTCAGTACTGCCTTCCACCCACAGACGGACGGACAGACAGAGCAGGTGAACCAGATCTTAGAGGACATATTGCGAGCTTGCGCATTGGACTTCAAGGACAGTTGGGATGATTGTCTTGCATATGCAGAGTTTGCGTACAACAACAGTTTTCAGGGGAGTATCGGTATGGCACCTTATGAGGCGCTGTATGGGCGACCTTGTCGCGCACCGCATTGCTGGATAGAGGTCGGTGAGCGTAGCTTGATTGGCCCAGAGTTAGTGCAGGCGACGTCAAAGAAGATCGATATTATTCGACGTCGGCTTCTTACAGCGCAGAGCAGACAGAAGAGTTATGCCGATACGAGACGGAGGCCACTAGAGTTCACAGTTGGGGATCATGTGTTTTTGCGAGTTTCCCCTATGAAGGGAGTCCTTCGGTTCGGGAAGAAGGGGAAGCTAGCACCGCGATTCATTAGTCCATTCCAGATCCTCGATCGTGTGGGAGCAGTGGCTTACCGATTGGCTTTACCCATGCTTCTCGCGAGCGTTCACAACGTATTTCATATTTCTATGCTGAAGAAGTACATTGCTGATCCTTCCCGTATCATTAGATGGGAGCAGGTGCAGTTAGGAGAGGATGTTACATATATCCTGCGACCGACACGTATCCTAGACAGGAAGGAGCAGGTACTGCATAGCAAGGTGAGTCCCCTTGTGAAAGTATTGTGGACGCATCACTCTGAGGAGGAGGCTACCTGGGAGACAGAAGCCGAGATCAGAAAGAACTACCCATAGCTTCTCGAGGAGTACGAAAGGTATAAATTTCGAGGATGAAATTATTTGTTAAGGGGGGTAGATTGTAACGCCCGTGAAAAATCCATACTTGGGCTCGAGTACCAACTCGACCCGAAATTGCGTAGAATTAATTCTTTTAGAAAATATGACTAAGTTAGCTAGCGCAATGCTGGAGTAGCTGGGAAATAGTCCCTGATTACTTTAAATACGTTCTACAAGACCCAAATCGAGTAGAACCAACGACTCTATAACACTCTATAACCTCGGACCAAACTCTAAGCAGGTTTGTTCTCTGGACCGCTTTGAATCTTTGTATTGGATTTAGACCGCGCGTCGAAAGTCCGATACCTCCTATCTTAGACCGTTAGAACCGCCTAGCTGGACTTGACACTCATTTCGAAAATCAAGTCAAACCGATAATCACAGGCTATTTCATTGAGCCCGGACCGAAGAGAGTGCGAATAGGGACAGAATTAAAATTTCAAATTCAAATCTGGCACACGACTGGTCGATGTATGTTCACCCTGTATGAGTCAAAACTACTTGAACCTAGGGTACTGAACTTACCATTATAAACCCTGTTAACCATGGTACCCTGATCCACGAAGACTCATGAGCCGGGCATGGTGGTATGGGACACCGTGGTCGAGCTGTCGGCCTACACTGATCAGGCGATGAGTCCTTTGTAGTGACCGCGAGCGTATTCTGAGTCTACGGGAGGCGACGACCCTTCAGTAGCAGTAGAGTACAGTAGGCCTGTATTGATAAGGTGATGGGGGAGCGGTGCAATGAGTGCGAGCAACAGCCCTGGCAGCCCTTGCAGCGACCTACAAAAATATACATCGTATGAGATAACTAGGAGTGACGACCCTAGACAGGATCTGTGTTGGGATTGATATAAGGGAAGTACCTTAGTTTCCCAATCCTGTTGTTTGAACGGACTAATAACAACTCGAAAATCATATCACCATGACATTGCATGTGCCTGGAAGATGTGGAGCACTTAAGGGAGTGTGGCATGCCGCGGTCGTAAGATGGTGCCATCTGAGGAAGATCGTCGGTGAGGGCATACATCATGTCATGTCATATTGCATTAACAACAGTATTAGGATTGTCTGATTTACTGCTTTACTATTATCGCATGATTGATTTGTGAACATGCTAATCTTTGCTCTATGATTCTACTTAGTTGATCACTCATTCCCACGTTACGGGATGGTGTTTGTAACACCCACCAGACCCTGTTGTAGATGCAGGTGATGCTGAGATCCAGGAGGCAGAGCCAGACTTTAACGAGGACCAGGACGAGTTCTCGTACATGCAGTATCAGGATGGCTTTGCTTAGGTGACCTGGGTCGATGGGACATCAATGGGACTATTTTGAACATTTGATTTTGTTCATGTATATGTATATGAGACTCAGAGATGTATTCATACTTTAGAGACAGATGAGATCTACTTTGTTTTTCCTTACAGTGATATATATATTGTTTAGTCTTTCGCTTGCTTTTATCACTGGATCTGGAGTATGAATTACAGTTTTGGTATACTTTTACTCATGTGAATGCTTTAAATCAGACAACATTGAATCATAATCATTTTTGTTGCAGAAGTGACGGTCTGGAACTCGGGAGTTGAGTTTATACACGACCCTCGATTTTCAGGGTGTTACACTGTGTTTGCAATTACTTTACTTGTGTGATTTACTTTATTATTTCAATATCTGAATATCTAAGATCACACCTCACACACACACACAGTCATATCCAGCATGAACTAAACTCTATATTGCTATCTTCTGAATGGTTTGTGATTGGATCCTCTACTAGGCTTAGAAGTCAGTAGAGTTACATTTGAGTAATCCTGTTAATTGTATATCTGATAGGATTAGTGCAATAGGATTTTTAAATAACTGTAAAACTTTAATAAGTCCTATTCACCCCCTCTAGGACATATTGGCATATTCATACTTCAACTCTAGCGGTATTCACCGCTATTTGACTTGATGCGATGCATATTGGACTCATGTGAGAGGCCCATTGCGATGTGTTTTGGGCCAATGGGTTGTGGCCCATTGTGATATATTCGTGGCCCATAGGACGTGGCCCATCTGATGTATTATAGCCCCGTTGACCAGGTTGACTGGGAAGGGCATAGAGTTTGTTTGGAGTGACGCCTGCGAGCGTTGGATTTATTGTATTTACCGATGCCTCGTATATTGGTTTGGGTGTTGTCCTGATGCAGCACGAGAGATCAGTGGCCTTCGTGTCTCATCAGCTCAAGGTCCATGAGCTGAATTACCCCACACACGATTTAGAGCTGACTGCAGTTGTCTTTGCACTGAAGGAGTGGAGGCACTATTTCTATGGGGTTAGGTTCGAGCTCTTCTTTGACCATAAGAGCTTGAAGTACCTCTTCTCACAGTCTGAGTTGAACATGAGACAGAGGCGCTGGATGGAGCTCTTGAAGGACTATGATTTCGGTCTTCAGTATCACCTAGGCAAGGCGAACGTGATGGCAGATGCCCTCAGCCGACAGTCATGTGGCTTGGTGGCGCATATGATGGTCCAGAAGTGGAGGATGCTTGAGTATATCACAGAGTATGATTTTGAATTCGGCCTGCAGACTTATATCGTGCAGTTATCAAGCTTGTCGATTCAACCCTCTCTTGTCGCAAGGGTGATCGAGGCTCAGTAGGCTAATGAGTCATTGCAGAGTTATATGGCTGAAGCGACATCTGAGAGTCAGGCAGATTGGCAGATTGGTTTAGATGGTGGACTTTATTTTAGAGGCCGATTATGTGTCTTGGATATTCCTGAGTTACGCAGAGATCTTATGACTGAGGCACATCGATCACGGTTTTCTATCCACCCTGGCTCGATGAAGATGTACCGCGATATGAGGTGATAGTATTTTTGGGTAGGGATGAAGCTCCAGATCGCCAGTTTTGTGGCGGAGTGTGACATGTGCCACCGTGTCAAGGCCGATCATCCGAGACCCCCTGGTCTATTGTAACCATTGAGCGTCCAGATGTGGAATTGGGAGCACGTGTCGACAGATTTTATTATGGGCTTGCTGAGGACTTCGTGTGGTCATGACACCATTTGGATTGTTGTGGATCATCTAACGAAGTCGGCACATTTCCTTGCGATACTTGCGATTTGGTCTATGGACCGACTTGCGAGGTTATTTATCGTGAGAATGCATGGTGTTCCAGTCTCGATCATTTCTGACTGAGACATGAGGTTCACGTCTCAGTTTTGGGGGAGCTTCTAGAGAGCGATAGAGACTGATTTGTAGCTCAACACCGCGTACCATCTGTAGACCGATGGCCAGACTGAGGGGGTCAACCAGATCCTTGAGGATATGCTTCGGGCCTACGTGATTGATTTCGGGGGTGGCTAGGTTGAGCATCTGCGATTGGCTGAGTTCACGTATAACTACAGCTATCAGGTGACCATCGGCATGGCTCCTTTTTAGGTACTATATGGTAGACCATGCAGATCACCGAGTTATTGGATCGAGGTTAGAGAGCGCCATCTCCTAGGTCCCAAGCTTGTGCTGTAGACGTCAGAAGCTATCGATATCATCAGGTAAAGGATGCACACAACTCAGAACCGGCAGAAGAGTTTTGTTGATCGTCGGCGTCGTCCCTTGGAGTTTACTATAGGGGACCATGTGTATCTCAAGGTCTCACCCACGAAGGGCATAGTTCGATTTAAAGAGAAAGGTAAGCTTACCCCGAGGTTCATAGGACCTTTCGAGATCACTGGGCACGTTGGGGCTGTGGCCTATCGGCTTGCCTTGCCATCTCAATTATCTGACATCCACAACATTTTTCATGTCTTCATGTTGAGGAAGTATGCGTCAGACATCGTTCCTATTATTGATTAGCAACCATTAGAGGTTCATGAGGACGCTTCCTAAATTAAGCAACCTATTTGCATCCTTGATCGAAAGGAGCAAGTCCTCCGGACCAAGGTCATTCAGTTGGTGAAGGTTTAGTGGGGTCACCATTCTGTTCAGGAGGCTTCTTAGGAGCGCGAGGCAGAGATTCGAGAGTGTTATCCCCATCTTTTTGATGGTTGATTATGTGTTGTATTTTGTATGCTGTCTCTAAATTTATATAATGATGTTATGTTTTTTATTCATCATGAGTTATATTTAGTTGTAATGATTGTCGAAATTTCAAGGATATAATTTCTATTAGGTGGGGAGAGCTGTAAAACCCGTATCATAGTTCGTACCATTTCGTAGATTCCCAACATCCTCCCTGTCATATTTCGGCAACTCGTGACCTGTAATCTATGTTTATGCACGACCCTGAGTTACACGCCATCAACTTGAGACTTATATCCTTGTGACCGTGTCGTCGCTATGGTTCCAATGCCGTGTCTCGCGCGTCGAGGCGATACCTAGGCCAAGAGATGTGGGATAGTGTTCAGTTCGACGAAAAATGCCGCGCGTGGTAAAACCCAAGAGAATCTCTACCCAATGTCACATCTATCAATCAATCAATCCCATCAAGGGTTAAGTATATGTCAAGTACACCATCACCTCACACCCATCCCCAAGTAACCCCATAAGTCAAAAAGTTCTTACACACCCCATACCTTTCTTACACCATCTACCCTTATAGTAAAAAAGTTCTTAAACACCCATCAGTCACCACATCCATCACTCCATCACCCATCCCTCTCTCTCTCTCTCTCTCTCTCTCTCCCCCCTTACAACCCTCTGTCTCTCTCATTTCTCAAGCTTATTCCTAAACAAGAAAAAAAATCACACGTCCAAACATTTTCTAGCCTCCATGAGAGCTTGTGTGTGGCCCACTTCCTACCCTCTAATCTCCCATCTCAACCATCGCATCTCCATCTCTTCCATTAGGATCGAAGCTAAGGAGCAAAGGAAGTCAAGGGAGCAAGAAGAAGTGGATGGTGGGTGATCTTGGACCCATATTTTTCCCTTTTGTTATTTATTTGTTTTGTGATTTAAGGGCCACATATGGTGGGACCGACCTTAATGTATGTTTGTATACAAGAGGGGCCCATAGTGGTGAGGCCCCTTCGTCATCGCCAATCTCTCTCCTCTCTTTCTCTCTTTCTCTCTTTCTCTATGATGAATGGCTCACCTATGATGTGCGTATTTTATCCATGCCACCTGACAAATGGGCCACCTTGATCCCAAATTGGGGCATGCATGATTGGACAGTCACACATGCCTGAATGAAGGGAAAAATACATATCAGCTTGATCCAAATCTGGTGGCCCACTACGTGGGACCACCATGATGTTTGAATGACATCCAACACCATCTAGCTTGCTAGACAGTGGCCTGGATGTACTAGCCGGTGGGACCAGGCCCATAGCTCCAGTGGTGGGCTAAGTGAAAGTACCTCATTGTAACGCTGAGGTCTTGACATTGACTGCCTAGTGAGGGTGTCTATTGAAATAGCGGTGAAGACCACTTAAGTTGAAGTAGGAATATGCCAATATGTCCCAGAGGGGGGTGAATAGAACTTTTTAAAGTTTTACATTGTATTTTAATATCCTATTGCACTAATCCTATCAGATATACAATTATCAGGATTACGCAAATGTAACTCTATTGGCTTCCAAGCCTTGTAGAGGATCCAATCACAAACTTTTTGAAAGACAAACAAATTTCGTATAAGATTATGATGTATATGACTGTGTGTGTATGAGGTGCGATCTTAGACAATCAGATATAAAAGCATGTAAGGAATATCACACAAATGAAAAATAATAACAATCTCAAACACAGTCATTTTTATAATGGTTTGACTACTTGTCTACTCCACTCCTGGCTGCCGCACTCAACCCCTGAGTGTACCAGATTTCACTAAGGAGGTTTCGCAGGGTTCACTTCAAACATAAGGTTTTAAATCAGGTTCACCTTCAACCTTTACATGGAGGTTTCTACTCGGTTCACCTTTAACCGTGGAGTTTTACTGGTTCACTCCTAACCAGATGTTTATGCTCTCCATAGAGCAAGGGTCCACACAATACACCTGGATGTTTATCCTCTCCGCAGAGCAAGGCTCCACACAACGCACCCAGCACATACACTCCCTCCTGAGGCCTCCTATAAGGACTTTAAAGGGTGTGCAATACTCAAGACTGAATCCTAAAAAAGAATGATCACAAGTGTCCTCTGGACTCTAGATACTTACAGATAAGTTGATGAGTCCCGACAACATAATGACGAAAATCTCCTCCTTGTTGTTGAAGAGTCTTCGGCTCCCTTGATCTGCAACACAAAAGATGTACCAGTACTTGGCTTCGGTTAGGTCAAGGTTAAGATGAAAATTAACTCTCTTAGAATTTTTCTATAAGGAAGATAGAGTGATTCTCGTCATTTATAAATTCAAGGCATCCCAGCTTAATGATATGATATTAAGATAGTTGCTGGAGGATCCTTGAATGCAGAAGTTTATTTCCCAATCCACTCTATTGAATGTCAATGAATGAGATTGGATTGAAAGATGAACTCCCGTGAGAGAAAGGGCTTTGGGTATATGATCTAAAGTAAAACACACAAAAACACTCTCTTCTTTCTCTACTAGCGATATGGACAAATCTCTTTTTATATAGGTAAAAGGTTCCAATGGATATAAAACGGTCATATTTATGACAAGGTTCGATATCATCGAGCGTATACTCTCGATGGGATCGACTGTACGCTCGATAACACAAACTTAAATGTCACACGCTTTTGAACCCTTTTGCCAGCTAGTCGATGGGATCGATACTGGTGTCGATGTTATCTGATTTCAATCTCTGATTCCATCGATACTGGGATCGATCTATCGACATTTGAAGCATGAGAGAGCTAGCCTTGAAATGTTTTAGGTTTTTAGGATATGATCGGGGAACAAGCGATGTCATCAGAATTTGAATATCGATGATATCGAGGCCTTGTCGATGAGATCAATAAATCATATAGATTTACCTATAGGTATGCTGCAGAGTTTGTGTCCAGTCTCGATCTAATCGACTAGACCTCGATAGCATCGACATAAGAATATCGATTTCCTCGAGTGGCCCCCGATCAAAGTTAAAAATAATCTGAAATATTTGCTAAAAGAAATGCGCGCCCACTATCGATATGATCGATGGCCTTTTGATATGATCTATATTTGAATTCAGATTGAATCGGGAAGGATATCGATATATCGAGGTGCATAGTGATTTTCTTGAAAAAAGCAGGGGCACCGAAAATCTGCTTGTCGATATTATCGAGCCTCTTCCAATGGGCTCGATATTTGAATATCGATGATATCGATGGGTGTATCGATATATCGATAAATTTGTCCAGATGAGTATGCGGTTGCTGGACACTTTTAGTCCTCTTATCGATAGTATCGATCAAGAGTCGAGGACATCGACAGCGCAGGTCGATCATATCGAAATGTGTATCGTTACAATCGACAGGGCAAGTAAACTTAGAGATTTTTTGATGTTTGAAAAAGTTCACTTACCCAAAAACTCTCATATGTTCTAACTTATTTTTAAGGGTTTTAATCAGTTGGTGTTTTGGAACATGGGATATGAGGCTATGATTTACCTATGGTGAGCTTCCACACAACCGGTTGAGGTAGACGCTTAAATTGTTCTTCCTGTGAGGCTCTGCAGACCGACTGACTCAACACACACGGTAATTGACAAACCAAGGCACTAGTAGGTGCACTTTTAATCTCCTCCTTTGTTAATTATGTGACAAAATACTAAAACACCCTAGGATAATATCTAGACAGACACATCCTAAATTGTGTGTACATGCTTTTACATAATTTTATAAATTCTAATACAGCCATGTACACAACCAGTATTTGTTCCCCCTTTCTGTAAAACTCCCCCTTTCGTGGTGTAGCTGCTTCCCCTAACACCTGTAACATATAAGAGTAAAGATCCAATTTTCCACATGGGGTGTTTTAACTTTTCTCCCCCTTTTTTGTCAGTCATTACAAAGATAAAGCAGTAGATATTGGCTGAAGTTAAAGAAGCATATGGGAGAACCACAGATAAAGATGTATAAAGATGAGATCATTTTAAACCATGCATCATCTTCAAAAGATATGAATGCATATTAAATAGGTCAGATAAGATAATCATGAAAATCACATGCATTCCATAGCAGAAACTCCATTTAACTAGGGGATGAGAGGCAGTAAAAATAAGAGTGAGATTTAGCCATATGTAGCTAAAAATTCAAGAAGAACTGCCCCTTAGTTTAGCAGTTGAGCAACATTCATCCAAAACCATTTATCAAAAACATACTGCCCTAGACAGCAGTAAGCTATCAATCATCAAACATAAATATCAAGCCCATGTAAAGATACCCAAAATGAATAAACAAGAATGGGTACAAAAAGAAGTTCATAGCTAGACACGCTTTGCCTCCGGGGCTGTCTTCTTTTAACACATAGAGGCCCCACCAGTCGTTAGTCGAGCTTCCATCTTGTCTTCTATTCTTGATAGTCGTTGCTCGCAGTGATGGAACCGTTCATCAATTCCAGTGAGATTGTTTAAAAATTGGCGCTCAAGCACATGATGTTGACGATTAGTAACAGAAGCCAGACTGTATTCAGGAGTTTGGTTAGAACCCCAGAGAGTTTCTTCTTTAGTCATGGGACCACTCTCTTCATTAGGTGGAGCATTCTTAGATGAGACAGAGACATAAACTTGTTGGACTGCATCATGGTCGAACCATACTTCAGGATATACCTTATCTGTTGTTTCTGGTAGTCCTGCCCAGTGTGTAAGCTTGCAGACAAGAGATGGAAAGGGCAGTATTTCAAGATGGTCACTTTTGACTACCTTAATTAGCTGATCTAGAATGAGAGTAGGTAGACATACAGAGACCTCTTGATAGACACCATACAGGACATTGAGCATAAAGGGGCTCAGGTATGTGTCGTAGGCATCACATGGGTACACATTCGTACTGAAAATACTGTGAAGGAGTTGAAACAAGGTTCCTAGATGTTTAACCTGAAGGATATTGTCATCATTTCTAGGAATTGTCATACCCTGACACAGTGCTCAAGTAATTTCCCCCCATTTTCCCAATTCATTTAGATTTCTACTAGTGATAAGGATTTGTGTAACACCCCGAAAATTGGGGGTCAGGTAGAAACCCAATTCCCGAGTTCCAGAACATCACTTATGCAACATTTTCAATGATGGATGAATGTTGGCCATAATAGTGCATAAAACATGAAGTGGATTAAGCCAAAACAACATATCATACTCCAGAGACAGTTAAATTAGCAAGAGGAAGAATGTGATAGATATATAAAATATATGAACTGTTGTAAGTCTCCAGAGTGTGAACATGTTACCAGGTTAACTAAATACATGTATACTCCAAAATAGAAAGAAGAGAATATACATGGATATGAAGATAAAAGGTAAAATACCAAGTGTACTAGCATCTAATCAGTAACCTTGTAACCCCGTTAATCAGAACCTGCATATAGGAGAGATCCTCCTCCTCATCATTAATTCCGGCTCTGCTTCGCAAGCATCGCCATCATCTGAAACTAAAATATGGATTGGTGGGTGTCCGGAACACCATCCTGTAACGTGGGAGTGAGTGATCAACTCAGTGGAATAATAGAGCAAAGATTAGCATGTTATCAAATCAATCACGCATTAATAGTAAGGCAAACAATCAAACATTCCTAGATACTGTTGTTAATGCATGAATGAAATGACATGATGGATGCCCTCACTGACATACTCTCTCATACGACACCATCTTACGCCCGCAACATGCTTTCTTCCCGCAGTGCTTCACATCTTCCAGGCACATGCAATGCGATATGGATAATGATTACCAAGTTGTTATTAGTCCTTTTCATACAGCAGGATTGGGAAACTAGGGTACCTTCCTTATATCAATCCCAACACAGATCCTGTCTAGGGTCGTCACTCCTAGTAATCTCATACGATGTTATATTTATAGGTCACTGCAAGGGCTGTTAGGGCTGTTGCACGCACTCGTTGCTCCTCTCCCCCATCACCTTATCAATACAGGCCTATTTATATCCTTAAGACTGCATTAGGACTCGTCGCCCCCATGCGGTGTCAGGATAAACTCAAGGTCACTACAAAGGGCTCGTCACCAATCAGTGTAGGCTGACAGTAAGAATATAGTGTCCCATGCCACCATAATCTGCTCAGAGTAGGGTGTTCACTGGTCACTACGGGGAGGTTTGTGGCCCCATCGTAGGCCGACAGCTCGACCACGGTGTCTCATACCACCATGCCCGGCTCATGAGTCTTTATGGATCAAGGTACCATGGTTAACAGGGTTTTCAATGGTAAGTTCAGTACCCTAGGTTCAAGCCGTTATGACAAATATAAGGTGAACATACAATGATCAGTCGGATTACTTGGTGAGTCCGACTAGCACGATCGCTCGTTGAATCGACCGACATGAAGTGCATAAGCACTTCGTGTGGCCTGACCACTGCCGACGACTCTAGTACGACTCGAGTTTGTCATACACATCCTTCGTGGCGAATAGAATCCAACCACGAATTCTAAACTGTTACCGACTGCCTGGACTAGGTTATAGCCCCAAGCATTTGTAAATCAACATCATTAATCATATGAGAGTAACATAAATAAATATTAACAATACAAGCATGTTGACACATGTTATAACATACAACGTAAGCAAATCAACCAACACATGCATTCCATATATATAATGAAATAAATTCATATAGCCAACATTGTGAAAATCATATACATCAGCATATTAATTGAGAATTCAATCTTAAAACTAATTCACAACACCATTTACTCAATACATACTAATACAAACATTTATACAAACACTTAGTCTACACACTTTAATCCACATAGCGTATGTCGACTCAAAGTGCGCATTAGGGCGAATCTCTTCGCCAAACAGATCATGCACACATTTCTAATATCATATCACGATAAATACCCATGGAAATCATTTCAGCAAAATACGGACGTAAACAATATTTCCTATAAATGACTAAAATACCCTAAATCTCATATTTCCCGTACGCAGTCGAAATGGAAAACGAATAGCATGTTCTACATGTCAAACAACATTCTCTTTGATAATCTACTATTAAACGACATTGAAAGCTTTGAAATCAGTCAATCAAAGTGTCTAAAATCCTCACCTTTTGCCGTAGACGTGTATCGATTCGAATAAAACGTCAATGCTTCGTCAACGGCGTTATGGCGACCTATGACATGAAACAGGTTAGCAATACTAACACTACAACTATTCTAAGCTTCAAATCAGGTTAGGGTTAGGATTTCTTACCTAAGAATGGAGTTGAAAACACCGGAATGGTGGCACAGAAGTGACGGCTATGGAACATGGAGCAGCAGGGAAGAATCCCAGGAGAGAGCTCTAAATCTCCCTCCCTTTCTCTCTCTTTTCTCTCTTCTCTCTCCAAATTCGTATGGAATGAAAGAGTAAGGGTTTAGGCCCTTTTTATAAGTCCAAAAGTGACGAAAATAAACTTGGGGCCAAAGTATACTTATTTTATGTCCAAATACGGACTGTTCCGTCTCAACGGAGCATTTCTGGAGGTTCCCTGGCCGAATGCCGTCGGACTTATGCTCATGGGTACTGGATCTTGCTCACATCAAGTTTTTAGTCCTGTAGTGTTCCCAGATCGCACGTGGCGGACCAGTTTCAGTTCAACGTTACCGGCACTCGATCAGGGCCACAAGTGCGTTGACATGTAAGGGCCACCTATCCTGATCCGAGGGTAAATTTTGATCAAATTCTAACGGTCAGAATGCTTAGAAAATTTCGCGCAAGCGACACGTGCCAGATTTCATAATTTATATTAATTTCTAACATTTCTCACACTCTTCACTCTGGACTCAAGGAAATCGTCATGGGACATCATCTGGACTTAATTTTTGAGGTGATTGTCAAGTCCAACTAGGCGGTCAGGATTGTCTAAGATCGGGATAATCGGACTTCCGACGTGCGGTCCAAAGCCGATACAAAGTTTCAAGGTGCTCCCGAGAGCAATCGGGAATAGAGTTTGATCCTAGATTTTATGGTATTATAGCGTTAACTATCCTATACATTTTGACTATAGCAGATCGTAATGAAAGTGATTGGTGAGAATTTCACAGGTCATCTAGTGCAGCGCTAGTTGATTCTCGTTGGATTTCTAAAGGAAGTAGCCTTTATTGATTTTTGTTTGAGATGAGATTTGAAGGGTGGAGCGAGGGTGTTTGAAAACGGAAGACGGAAGACTTTGGAGGGGTGGTTTTTGCCAAAAGTTAGACGTTTTGGTGAGAAAGGAGAGCTTGGAGGGTTACTTTGTGAAGGAAGTACTTGATCGGGGAGGTTTTAAGGGACGACCCACACCTAGGGAAGGTACCTTACCCCTCAAACTATGTCGGCCCGAAGCCCGGACCCAGCCTGGCCCGTTGACCAGCGAGCCCTCACCGAACAGGCGAGGTCCTTACCGGTGAAATCGCAATCCGGTGATGCTGGCCATATAGGCTGGTTTCCCGCTGCCCTGGAGGTCCCAAATATATGTGGGGCCCACCTTGGATCATTGTGGATTAGCGTGGGTGGGCCCACGACTCCGTTCGAGGTGTTTCGGGGCCAGTTTGCAAACCGAAATAAATTTCTGTAGCGTATAGCATATGATTTTTAGGTAGGAGATGCTAATCTATCCAACTAACCTATCTATTTTGTTAGATTCTAAAAGGTTAAGGGTCGAAACCCATTTTACCCATTTATTTACTATTCACGGTAATTTTTAGCTTCGGTATTGTTCTTCATCATTAATACCCTAGGATTGGTGTTCTTTACTATTTAAACTTGAGGAGTCGTGTCTAATATGAAAGTACTTGGAGAAATTTGAAGAATGAGGTGGTGAAAGGTGAGTTTTGAAGGAAATGGGTTGAAGAGTGGTTTCTTTGGCTTTGGGATTGAGCTCTGAAAGTGATAAGGTTGACCCATTGCCTAAGGAAATCTAACCCCAGGTTGGCAAAAAATTTGAAGTGTTACAATTTGTGTCACCTCAATGTCTAGAACATGACCAAGAACTGTTGAAGTAATCTGCTTGGTGTGTTGCATGAATTCCAGACACATACATGATGGATATACTTGGATAACATGACAATAGTTGAAGAACTGTTGGATCATTTCAAACTGATATGGACCACCCATAGTAAGCATATTCTTCCACCCAATAGTTTTCATCATGAGATCCACCCCATAGGGCTTGATAGCACTAGGGAGAATTGTAACATCCCGAAAATCGGGAGTCGAGTAGAAACCCAACTCCCGAGTTCCAGAACGTAACTTATTGTAACACCCCGGATTTTAGCCAATCTGGGATTTGACGTCCTTAGACAGTGGGTCAATTAAAACACCTGAAAAATCGCTTAGAACCCGATTCCATAGCCAAAGAAATCACTTAGGGTTAATTCCTTTAGAAACTAAGCATAAGTTAGCTAGCGCAACGCTGGAGTAGCTGGAAAATAGTCCCTGATCATTTTAAATACGTTCTACAAGGCCCAAAGCGAGTGGAACCAATGGTGCTATAATGCTCTAAAGCCTCGGATCAAACTCTAAACCGGTTTGTTCTCGGGACCTCTTTGAAACTTTGTATTGGATCTAGACCGAGCGTCGTAAGTCAGATGCCTACCATCTTAGACCGTTATGACCACTTAGCTGGGCTTGGCAATCGTTTCGAATATCAAGTCCAACTGACGATCACAGGCTATTTCATTGAGCCCGGACCGAAGAGAGTGTGAATAGGGACATAGTTGGAATTTCAAATTCAAATCTGGCACACAAATTTGACGCATCAGTATTGAGCATTCTGACCGTCAGAATACAGCCAAATTACACCCTTGGATCAGGAAAAATTTCTATTACATATCACGAGACTTATAGGCCTGATCTTGGTGCGGTGACCGTTAAACTGAAACTGGGCCGCCACGTGCGATCTGGGAACCCTACCGGCCTGAAATCTGGATGCGTGCTAGATCCAGTATGCACGAGCTTAAGTCCGATCGCATTTGGCCAGGGGACCTCCAGAAATGCTCTTTTGGACCGAAACAGCCCCGATTTGGATATACTTTAAGTATACCTTGACTTGGAGCCTATTTTGGGCATGATTAGGCTTATAAAAGGGGTTGAAACCCTCACTCCTCTCTCCCATCCGAATTTGCAAAAATTCCCTAGATTGGGAGAGAGAAAAGGTGAGAGTTTGTGAGAGAGATTGGAGGAGAATTCCTTGCCGCTTGTGCTACCTATTGCAAGTGCCTAAGCAATGCAACTCAATCACGTTGCCGGTGATTTCTCCACTTTTCTAGGTAAGTAAATACCCTAAATAGTTGTTGATTTGAGTTTCCCTTGTTTCCATAGCGATGTAGCTTATGGATCTCGTAAATCAGGTTCTCTATTCGCCGTAGACGAAGCGTATACGCTCCGTTCGAATTCTCATCCCTAAAAGGGAAAAGGTGAGGATTTTAGACGCTTTGATTGACGGTTCCCAACGCTTTCAATGTCGTTTAATAGTAGATTCTTGACGGCATCGCCGTTTGACATGTACAAAATGCTCTCCGTTTCCCGTTTCGTAAGCTAACGAAGAATATGAGATTTAGGGCATTTTAGTCATTTGTAGGAAGTACTGTTTACATTCATATTTTGCTGATGTGATTGACATGGTTTGTTGTCGCATTAGGAAGTTAGGAATGCGTGTATAATTAGTTTGGCGAAGAGATTCGCCTAGTTGCGCACTTTGGGTCGACATACTATATGTAGACTTAAGTGTGTAGTGTATGTGTTTGTATAAATGCTTGTATTAGTATGTATTGAATTAAATGATGTTATGTAGTGGTTTGAGAATGATTTCTTGATTAATATGCTGACCTAAATGATTTCCTACATGTTGACCATATGCATGATTCCATTACATGCATGGAATGTATGTGCTTGAAGATTTGCTTAAGTTGAATGTTATAACATGTGTTAACATGCTCACATGATTGTATTTCAATTCCAAAACCTTTGCATATATTGTTAATGTGATTTCATAGATGTGTGGGACTAGACTTAGTCCAGGCAGTCGGTAACCGAGCGAATTCGTGGCTGACTGGTCATAGCCACGAACGACGCGTCGATGAACGTGATTCGTGTTTAGAGTTGGCGGCAGTGGTTAGGCCACGCGAAGTGTTGTACGCACTTCATGTCGTTCGACTTGAGATGCGATCGCGCTAGTCGAGCCCGTCAAGTAACCCGACTGGCCGATGTATGTTCACCTTGTATGAGTCATAACTGCTTGAACCTAGGGTACTGAACTTACCATTGTAAACCCTGTTAACCATGGTACCTTGATCCACGAAGACTCATGAGCCGGGCATGGTGGTATGGGACACCGTGGTCGAGCTGTCGGCCTACGCTGGGGCCACAAACCTCCCCGTAGTGACCAGTGAGCACCTAGACTCGTGAGCAGATTATGGTGGTATGGGACACTATATTCTAGCTGTCGGCCTACACTGATCAGGCGACGAGTCCTTTGTAGTGACCGCGAGCGTATTCTGAGTCTACGGGAGGCGACGACCCTTCAGTAGCAGTAGAGTACAGTAGGCCTGTATTGATAAGGTGATGGGGGAGCGGAGCAACGAGTGCGTGCAACAGCCTTGGCAGCCCTTGCAGCGACCTACAAAATATACATCGTATGAGATTACTAGGAGTGACGACCCTAGACAGGATCTGTGTTGGGATTGATATAAGGGAAGTACCTTAGTTTCCCAATCCTGCTGTTTGAATGGACTAATAACAACTTGGAATTCATATCACCATAGCATTGCATGTGCCTGGAAGATGTGGAGCACTCTAGGGAGTGTGGCATGCCGCGGTCGTAAGATGTTGCCGTATGAGGGTGATCGTCGGTGAGGGCATACATCACGTCATGTCATAATTGCATTAACAACAGTATTAGGATTGTTTGATTTATTGCTTTACTATTATCGCGTGATTGATTTGAGAACATGTTAACCCTTGCTCTATTATTCCACTGAGTTAGCTACTCACTCCCACGTTACGGGACGGTGTTCCTGGACACCCACCAGACCTTTTGTGATTGCAGATGATGGCGCGGCCTGCGAGGCGGAGCTGGACTTGATGATGATGAGGAGGATCCCTCCTTTATGTGTGTTATGATCGACGGGATTACAGGGAGGTTGATTAGATGCCTTGACACTTGTCATTTTATATTTTTAGAGCACTCATGTATATTCTTTTGTTTACTTTTGAAGTATACATGTATGTATATACCCGGTAACATATTCACACTCTAGAGACATACAACAGATTATATATGTTATACATACTATCACAGTCTTCGGCTTGTAAATTTAACTGTCCCTGGAGCGTGATATGCTGTTTTAGCTTAATCTCACTCATGTTTAATACATTATCATAGACAACATTCAATCATACATATCTATGTTGCATAAATAACATTTTGGAACTCGGGAGTTGGGTTTTTGCTCGACCCCCCGATTTTCGGGATGTTACACTTATGCAACATAGATAGTGATAAATGCATGTTGTTTGTAGAATGGCATTAAACAAGATTGAGACTAAGCCAAAATAACATATCATACTCCAGAGACAGTTAAATTAACAAGCGAAGACTGTGATAAATACATAAAATACATAAGTAATTGTAAGTCTCCAGAGTGTGAACATGTTACCAGGTTAATTAAAGACATGTATACTCCAAAAAAGAAAAGAAAAGAATATACATGAGTGCTCCAAAAATATAAAATGACAAGTGTCAAGGCGTCTAATCAACCTCCCTGTAATCCCGTCGATCAGAACATGCATAAAGGAGGGATCCTCCTCATCATCATCAAGTCCGGCTCCACTTCACAAGCAGCGCCATCATCTGAAACTAAAATAGGGACTGGTGGGTGTCTGGAACACCATCCCGTAACGTGGGAGTGAGTAATCAACTCAGTGGAATCATAGAGTAAAGATTAGCATGTTATCAAATCAATCACCCGATAATAGTAAAGTAAATAATCAAACATTCCTAGATACTGTTGTTAATGCATGCATGAAATGACATGATGGATGCCCTCAGCGACATACTCCCTCATACGGCACCATCTTATGCCCACGACATGCTTGCGTTCGTCACTGCTCCACATCTTCCAGGCACATGCAATGCGATATGGATAATGATTACCGAGTTGTTATTAGTCCTTTCATTCAGCAGTATTGGAAAACTAAGATACTTCCCTTATATCAATCCCAACACAGATCCTGTCTAGGGTCGTCACTCCTAGAAATCTCATACGATGTTGTATTTGTAGGTCGCTGCAAGGGCTGCCAGGGCTGTTGCTTGCACTTGTTGCACAGCTCCCCCATCACCTTATTAATACAGGCCTAATGTACTCTTGTCGCTACGGAAGGGTCGTCGCCTCCCGGAGACTCAAAATACGCTCAAGGTCACTACAAAGGGCACGTCACCTGATCAGTATAGGCCGACAGCAAGAATATAGTGTCCCATACCACCATAATCTACTCACGAGTCTGGGTTGCTCACTGGTCACTACGGGGAGTTTTGTGACCCCAGCGTAGGCCGACAGCTCGACCACGGTGTCCCATACCACCATGCCCAGCTCATGAGTCTTTATGGATCAAGGTACCATTATTAACAGGGTTTTCAATGGTAAGTTCAGTACCCTAGGTTCAAGCAGTTATGACTCATGCAAGGCGAACATACAATGGCCAGTCGGGTTACTTGACGGGCTCGACTAGTACGAGCGCATCTCAAGCTGAGCGACATGAAGTGCATGAAACACTTCTTGTGGCCTAACCACTGCCGCCAACCTAAAACACGACTCGCGTTCATCGACACGTCCTTCGTGGCAATTAGAAAACAACCACAAATTCAATCCATTACCGACTGCTGGACTAGATTATACCCCCAAGCATTTGTAAATCCACATCAATAATCATATGAGAGTAATAGAAATGAAATACAACAATACAAGCATGTTAACACATTTTATAGCATACAAAGTAAGTTAATCAATCCGACACATGTATTCCATAAATATAAGGAAATCAATTCGTATGGCAAACATGATGGAAATCATATACATCCGCATATTAATTGAGAATTGAATCTCAAAACTAATTCACAACACCATTTACTCAATATATACTAATACAAACATTTATACATACACTTAGTCTACACACTTTAGTCTAAAGTGTATGTCGACTCAAAGTGCGCATTGGGGCGAATTTCTTCGCCAAACCGATCATACACGCATTCCTAATATCATAACACGAAAAATAGCCATGACAATCATTTCAGCAAAATATGGACGTAAACAGTATTTCCTACAAATACCTAAAATACCCTAAATCTCATATTTCCCGTACACAGTCGAAACAGAAAACGGACAGCATGTTCTACATGTCAAATGGCATTCTCATCAATAATCTACTATTAAACAACATTGAAAGCTTTGAAATCAGTCAATCAAAGCATCTAAAATCCTCACCTTTCGCCTTATACGTGTATCGATTCGAATAGCACGTATACGCTTCGTCAACATCGTAACGGCAACCTAATGCACAAGATACGTAAGTATTTCTCTATTGAATCAAAGGAATCCCTAAATCAGCAAGTAGTTATGGATTTCTTACCTAAAAGTGCATTGAAAATCACCGGGAAAGTGATTTGAATGCGTTGCTTTGGTACTTGCAAAGGATGGAGCAAATGGCAGGAGGTTCTCTCACAAAGTCTCTCACAATCTCTCACTTTCTCTCTCTCAATCTAGGGTTTCAAACAAATTCGGATGGGAGAGATATGAGAGGTTTTAAAGCCCTTATATAGGCTAAAAACTAACTTGAATAGGCTTGGAAACAAAGTATACTTGAGTTATAACCAAATCGGGACTTTTTCGATCCAAAAGAGCGTTTGGGAGGTCCCCTGGCCGAACGCAGTCGGACTTAAGCTCATGCATATCGGATCCTACTCACATCAAGTTTTCAGACCAGTAGAGTTCTCAGATCGCACGTGGCGGACCAGTTTCAGTTCAGCGGTCACGGAGACTCGATCGAGGATTCCAAGTACACTAACCTGAGTGAGAAATGTTCCCTGATCCGAGGGTTTATTTGGGTCAGATTATGACGGTCTGAATTCTTATACTGATCCCGCAAGCGAAACGTGCCAGATTTATTTAAATCTCATTTAATTTTAAATGAATGTCACTCTTTCTCACACTCCTCGCTCCAAACTCAATGAAATAGCCTCAGAACATCGGTTGGGCTTGATTTTTGAAACGATTGTCAAGTCCAACCAAGCGGTCATAATGGTCTAAGATTGTAGATATCAGACTTTCAACGCACGGTCTAGATCCAATACAAGGTTTCAAAGGGTTCCTGGGAACAAACCGGTTTAGAGTTTGATCCTGGATTTTAAGGTAAGATAACGTCATTGGTTCTACAAGTTTTAGGTCTTGCAGAACGTATTTAAAGTGATCAGGGACAATTTCACGGGTAATCTAACGTAGCGCTAGTTAACTTACGCTTATTTTCTAAAGGAATTAGGTTCTATATGATTTCTTTGGCTTTGGAATTGGGTTCTGAGAGGTTACCAAGGTGCTATGGTTGACCCATTGCCTAAGGACGTCTAACCCCAGGTTGGCAAAAATTCGGGATGTTACAATCTATCCCCCTTAAAATAAAATTTCGTCCCCGAAATTGGCTAAGGGTAATGAGTCCCTAAAGAGACTTTCGTAATGACCTAACCTTACGTATAACTTAAATCAACTGTTTCGATCCTGAGCCAGTGGGGAAGGGGCTAACCACGCTTCTGCTGCGCTACTCTGATCCAACGGTTGTATTAGATAATCCTAAGTAGATTGGGCTCAATACGTTCTACCCTCCTTAAAACTTAGTTCTACTTAAGGTTCAAGAATCTATATCTCGATCCGTATATCGGAACGAGGTGTAACTTAGGACCTATCCTTGACATAGAATGAGAGACAACCTCTCGCTACATTGGTCTTCCTTTACTAATGATGCGTTCTATGACATTGGTACCTATGGTTGTAGAAAAGAGCTGAAATGATGGGTGTTGTGGTTGATTTCAAGGACGGATATGAGTTTGTGGCAAGGGGTCTAATCTCTACTGGCTATAAGTCCTCGCCAGTTCCCAAAGACAATGCGATAACTTTTGGTTGTAGGTGGTCGGGCCAACACGGAAGAAATGTTGGGTAGTGGGTCTGAACTGGATACATAGACTTTCTGTCTAGCTAGGATAAAAAATTTGTTGTATCAATTCTTAATCCGAGTCGATGCCGATCTTCTGCTTGATCAGAGCATTGGATTCATTGGTAACCACTAGGATTAAGAAGTCAATTCAAACCGCGAATACATCGCTAATATACAATTCCTTTACTCCACGTTCCCGATTGTAATAAATCCTTGGGAAGGAAATTCTAAGGGAAATTCTAAGGGGCGTGCTGGTTTATTCTAAATTCAATCTGAGGGATTTATAAGTTTTCCCTGAGAGTGAATGGTTCTAAGTTAAAACAACTTTTCTAAGGGTTGTAACGGAAGTCTATAAGTATTAAGGGGACCTATCGAAGAAATTAGGTCATACTCCAACCAAATCTAACCTATTATTCCTTAGCATATACAGGCTTTACACTACTTATTATAACTAGTAGCATAGTCTGTAACTCACTAGCGGTAATCTAAAGCCTAAGCTTATACGTTAGATGGTTTCATACCATATCTACTATAGAGAATTGTTCTATCGCTTAGAGTCAAGATTGTCTAATTGAAATTTGATTTCCTATATCGTCAGATCTTTCAAATCGAGTACCACTCCAAGTCCAAAACTCAAAGGACATATGTGGCCAGTGGTCTCAAGTTGTGTTAAATAGGACTGCTTTCCTACTCCCGCCCAAGAATTGGGAATGACATGTTTAGTAGGTGGGTGAGTTGGGATTCAAATCAACTTCGTAGGCTTTGGAAAATGGGCCTTGTGTTGGAAAGCGTGAGATGTAGCATAGCAATACACAATCCCTCAAGCATTCCACACACTTCATATCAAAAGGGACTGCATGCATTTCATTAAATCAAAATTTTTCACAATATAAGAGATATATCCTTACATGCATCATGACAAGAAACACATGGGAAACTAAACTAGTCAAAGCTACAACTGCAACATAAACCAACGACTAAGCCTTCTCAGGCTCACACACCGAAAACAGAAAACAGCTAACTATGACCAACAACATCTAGGTCTAGATCACTAGTCCGAGTCTGGGGATGGAGGAGAAGGGCCCTTATCCTGCAGACAATACAGGATGGCCTTCAGGGTGCGAGTCACCTTGCCAAATTTTTGCTTCATGACGGCCTTGGTATCATCGAGATCTTGTTTCACCTTGGCCCGAAGTTCCTGGACTTCCCGTCGCAAGGCAACCTGACTCTCCTCAAGTCGGGCTATATGAGCATCCCTAATAGCCCGAGTCGCAATAGGAGGACTCTCATCAGTATCCTGAGCCTCCTCTTCCTCTTCTTCCTGGACTTCTTCCTCTATTTCTGCCCCAACTTCTTCTTTACTAGCATCCTCTTCACTGTCATAATCGCCCTCACTGTCATCATCAAGATGAGCCTCACGCTGCCGAGGCCCTATCTTCATCTGGTTCATGGTATCCTCATCAATGAAGTGAATCGGCATAGGCATCTCCGGCCCAAGTCTGTAAGTAAACTCAAGCGCGATCTTGCATATGAGTCGGCCAAAAGGAAGTGACTCAGACATTCTTCTTGACTTCGCTATGAGGACGATCTGTCGCAACACAAAGGTGGCCATGCATACATTCTCTCCCTGGCCTACTAGATACAAGAAATCGACCATGAGACGCGTACATTCACTGCTATTGGTCGACCTAGGATACATAAATGTGATGCAGAAGAAAAAAATCATCTGACATATGGGACGCTAAGAGGCTCTTGTTACGCCGCCATGGAACCAAACCACCACATAAGAACCTGGTGCGGCGATTTCACTCACGAACACTCTTCAGATTCTTAGCACTTGGATGAACTTCACCAAGAGACACCTTCAGAATGCGAGCTATCAACCGAACATCGATCGTGGCTTCCCGATCTCTATCAAAGGGAATCCTGAACTGCAATGGCTCCAACGTAGGAGCCCGAATATGAGCATAGAAGGCACGAACAGTGTTCACATTCGCACGAGACTAGGTTTCAAAGAGTGAACCCCACTTGGCAGCTTCAATGTGCTCAAACAACAGAAATTCACCAAAGAGCTGCTCATCCACATGCACCTCAAACAGAACCTTGCGATCAGTATACGCACTGTGAGCCAAGTCTGCTAATAGAGCTCGCCCTATGTGAGCATGGAGATCCAAATCCCGCTTCGTATGCAGCTCTCTGCCAACACTTGGACTAGCGGCGGCACTTGAGCTAGCGGCGCCACCTCTCAGCTTCCTCGAACATGAAGGGCGACTAGGCCTAGCTTCATCTGCAGTGGTCTTCCTCTTTCCCATGAGAGAGGATGGTGGAGAAAGAGAAAAAGGCTAAAATAGCCTCCCCAAAAGCCATGGAAATTGAGGGAAATGGGGAGAAATGGCTGTCCAAATTGACTGGAACAAATCTAGGCTCTGTAGAGGGATGAATCAAGCTCCCATAGGCTGGATTTTCAAAGGGAAAAGAGATTAATGGGTAGGGACGGAAGCTCACCCAATTTTCAGCCTCTAATGGAGGTTGTGGGAGCTCCACATGATGAAAATGGAAAGAAAAGAGAGCACCAACAGCTGTGGACGATGGGTTGGCATCGGTTTTAACAGAAAATGGTATTGAGAGAGGTTTAGTGATGTGATTTGAGAGGGAAGCAGCAAGAAGGTGAAGAAAGGAGAGCTTGGGGGCTTGGATTGTGAAGGAGGTAGGACTTTTAGGGGATTTTGAGGTGCGACCCACCTATGGAAGGGGTGCCCTAGCCATAAAAGGGAGTCGGCCCGAAGATCAGCCCGAGTGGGGCCCACTGTATGGCGAGGTCCTCACCGGTGAAGTTGAAATTCAGCATCGCCGGCCATGTGAGCTGGGTTCTCCCTGCCCTGGAGGTCCCAAATATATGTGGGACCCATCCTGGTTCATTGTCTTTTAGCCTAGATAGGCCCATGACTCCGTTTGGGGCGTTTCAGGGTGAATTTGTAAACCATAATGAGTTTATGCATCATGTAGCATATGATTTTTGGGATAGGAGAGGCTAATCCACCAAACTAATCCATTTATTACAAGGAATTCCATAATTGGAAAGTCCCAAAAGTCCAATTCTTACATATATTTACTATTTAGTAAAATTTTTGTTTAAGTATGATTCACTACATTCACACATTCAGATTTATGTGTTGTAAGAAAGGACTTAGAAAAAGTTGAAGAATGGGGTGGTGAAAGGAAAGATTCTGAAGGAATTGGATGAAACGGGGTTTTTAAGCCTTGAGATTGAGTGTAAGGGTTGTGGTTGCCCCACAACCTAAGGACATGCATTTTTGAGTTTGTAATTCTTCTAGGATCATCTCAAACCCGCCAACTAACGACCTATAGGCGACTTAAATCGCTTCACGCGACCAAAGATACAGTATGGACTCGATCAAAACGATCGATTTGAGTAGACTTCGCCTATTGGCGAAACTGAAGTCCTACGAGTGTTTCTAGATTTTTCTCACACCCACCTAAGTCAAAGGGGCGTCAGCGTACGTCGCGTGGCCATAACCCAGGTCCGGTTTAATCCAAATCATGCTCTGATACCATCTGTAACATCCCAAAAATTGGGGGTCGAGTAGAAACCCAACTCCCGAGTTCCAGAACGTCACTTATGCAATATAGATAATGATAAATGCATGTTGTCTGTAGAATGACATTAAACAAGATTGAGACTAAGCCAAAATAACATATCATACTCCAGAGATAGTTAAATTAGCAAGCGAAAGACTGTGATAAATACATAAAATACATAAGTAATTGTAAGTCTCCAGAGTGTGAACATGTCACCAGGTTAATTAAATACATTTATACTCCAAAAATGAAAAGAAAAGAATATACATGAGTGTTCCAAAAATATAAAATGACAAGTGTCAAGGTGTCCAATCAACCTCCCTGTAATCCCGTCGATCAGAACACGCATAAAGGAGGGATCCTCCTCATCATCATCAAGTCCGGCTCCGCTTCACAAGCAGCGCCATCATCTGAAACTAAAATAGGGACTGGTGGGTGTCCGGAACACCATCCCGTAACGTGGGAGTGAGTAATCAACTCAGTGGAATCATAGAGCAAAGATTAGCATGTTATCAAATCAATCACCCGATAATAGTAAAACAAACAATCAAACATTCCTAAATACTGTTGTTAATACATGCATGAAATGACATGATGGATGCCCTCAGCGACATACTGCCTCATACGGCACCATCTTACGCCCGCGGCATACTTGCGTTCCTCAGTGCTCCACATCTTCCAGGCACATGTAATGCGATATGGATAATGATTACCGAGTTGTTATTAGTCCTTTCAGTCAACAGTATTGGGAAACTAAGGTACTTCCCTTATATCAATCCTAACACAGATCCTGTTTAGGGTCGTCACTCCTAGAAATCTTATACGATGTTATATTTGTAGGTCGCTGCAAGGGCTGCCAGGGCTGTTGCTCGCACTCGTTGCACCGCTCCCCCATCACCTTATCAATATAGGCGTAATGTACTCTTGTCGCTACGGAAGGGTCGTCGCCTCCCGCAGACTCAGAATGCGCTTGAGGTCACTACAAAGGGCTCGTCACCTGATCAGTGTAGGCCGACAATAAGAATATAGTGTCCCATACCACCATAATCTACTCACGAGTCTGGGTTGCTCATTGGTCACTACGGGGAGGTTTGTGGCCCCAGCGTAGGCCGACAGCTCGACCACGGTGTCCCATACCACCATGCCCGGCTCATGACTCTTTATGGATCAAGGTATCATGGTTAACAGGGTTTCAATAGTAAGTTCAGTACCCTAGGTTCAAGCAGTTATGACTCATGTAAGATGAACATACAATGACCAGTCGGGTTACTTGACGGGCTCGACTAGTACAAACGCATCTCAAGCTGAGCGAAATGAAGTGCATGAAACACTTCATGTGGCCTAACCACTGCCGCCAACCCAAAACACGACTCGCGTTCATCGACGCGTCCTTCGTGGCAATTAGAAACCAACTACAAATTCAATCCATTACCGACTTCCTGGACTAGATTATAGCCCCAATCATTTGTAAATCCACATCAATAATCATATGAGAGTAATAGAAATGAAATACAACAATACAAGCATGCTAACACATGTATTCCATACATATAAGGAAATCAATTCGTATGGCAAAAATGATGGAAATCATATACAACCGCATATTAATTGAGAATTGTATCTCAAAACTAATTCACAACACCATTTACTCAATATATACTAATACAAACATTTATACATACACTTAGTCTACACACTTTAGTCTACATAGCGTATGTCGACTCAAAGTGTGCATTAGGGCAAATCTCTTCGCTAAACCGATCATACACGCATTCCTAATATCATAACACGACAAATAGCCATGGCAATCATTTCAGTAAAATATGGACGAAAAACAGTATTTCCTACAAATACCTAAAATACCCTAAATCACATATTTCCCGTACACAGTCGAAACAGAAAACGGACAGCATGTTCTACATGTCAAATGGTGTTCTCATCAATAATCTACTATCAAAAGACATTGAAAGCTTTGAAATCAGTCAATCAAAGTGTCTAGAATCCTCACCTTTCGCCTTATATGTGTATCGATTCGAATGGCACGTATACGCTTCGTCAACAGCGTAACGGCGACCTAATGCACAAGATACGTAAGCTACTTCACTATTGAATTAAAGGAATCCCTAAATCAGCAAGTGGTTAGGGATTTCTTACCTAAAAGTGCATTGAAAATCACCGGAAAAGTGATTTGAATGCGTTGCTTTGGTACGTGCAAAGGATGGAGCAAATGGCAGGAAGTTCTCTCACAAAGTCTCTCACAATCTCTCACTTTCTCTATCTCTCTCAATCTAGGGTTTTAAGAAAATTCATATGGGAGAGATATGAGAGGGTTTAAAGCCCTTATATAGGCTAAAAACTAATCTAAATAGACTTGGGAACAAAGTATATTTGAGTTATAACCAAATCGGAACTTTTCCAATCCAAAAGAGCATTTCGGGAGGTCCCCTGGCCGAACGCGGTCGGACTTAAACTCATGCATATCAAATCCTGCTCACATCAAGTTTTCAGACCAGTAGAGTTCCCATATCGCACGTGGCGGACCAGTTTTAGTTCAGCGATCACGGAGACTCGATCGAGGATTCCAAGTACACTGACCTGAGTGAGAAATGTTCCCTGATCCGAGGGTGTATTCGAGTCAGATTTCGATGGTCTGAATGCTTATACTGATCCCGCAAGCGAAACATGCCAGATTTATTTAAATCTCATTTAATTTTAAATGAATTTCACTCTTTCTCACACTCCTCGCTCCAGGCTTAATGAAATAGCCTCAGAAAATCGGTTGGGCTTGATTTTCGAAATGAATATCAAGTCTAGCCAAGCGGTCATAACTGTCTAAGATTGTAGATATCGAACTTTCGACGCGCAGTCTAGATCCAATACAAGGTTTCAAAGGGTTCCTGGGAACAAACCGGTTTAGAGTTTGATCGTGGATTTCATAGTAAGATAGCGTCATTGGTTCTACAAGTTTTGGGTCTTGCAGAACGTATTTAAAGCGATCAGGGACAATTTCACGGATAACTAACGTAGCGCTAGTTAACTTACGCTTATTTTCTAAAGGAATTAGGTTCTACATGATTTCTTTGGCTTTGGAATTGGGTTCTGAGAGGTTACCAAGGTGCTATGGTTGACCCATTGCCTAAGGACGTCTAACCCCAGGTTGGCAAAAATCCAGGGTGTTACAAGAATAGTACGATCGAAGATCGTAACTTGTTCCCAATTAGATTGGTTTTGAGGTGGTCTAGTATTTTTTTCTTTCTTAATCTTGGAAGATTTTGTTGAGAGAGCCTTACCATTTCCTTTATCCAACTTCCTTGCTTCATTTGGATGTTGAGATTTTCTCATCAATGGCTTTGAGCAGATGAACCAATCAGAAATAGCCAGGGTAGCTAGACAGAACTGGCTATTGTAAAATAAAGGATTTTTTTCTCAACAGCCCTTTTATTTACCGATAATCATCGATATTATCGATACGTATTTCGATTGCATCGATGAACTCTGGATCAATCTCATCAATTCTCATTTCGATATCATCCTCGATCATGTACTTGTTCACCTTCTAAGGAGCCGTCGATCATATTGACCATTGTTCGATATAATCGGAAAGTCATATCCAAGGTGAATGATTTTCTGGTTTCAAAATTCAGACGATTTTTCAAGCATACTTCTAGAATTTCTATGAGACAATGATATACTTAGTAAAATAATGTACAATCTCTGTACACACACAAAAGTATAAACATTTGACTGTTTATATAGAAAAGGAGGTCTAGAACCTTAGATATTTCATTTAGAGCTAAGAAGAATTGCATCTTTTCAGCCATTATCTAGATCTAGATGCACAATCTAGACAAATTTTTCTATGCCCAGTCCTTCTAGGCATCAGTCTGTTCTTTTCCCCTGATAATATAACAATGGTTGTTTGTGCGATGACCCTTCATTACTGATTTTCCTAATTGATTTAGGATTTCACATTCTCGTTTGTTGAATTTGACCACATGCCCATTATCACAGATCTGAGATATGCTTAGGAGATTATGTGCCAAGCCTTTTATGCAGAAAGCATTCTCATTTGTAAGCAAATTAATCCCTTTTATGATACCTTGTCTAATTACTTTAGCAGTGGTTCCATCTCCGTAGGTGACTAACCCATTGTACAAATTTTGATAGTTTGACAGAAGGGATTTATCACCTGTGACATGCCTTGAGCAACCACTATCTAGGTACCACTTGGTGTCATTGCTTAATAACTGATTTAAGTGAGTAGCAAGACAATTTTTCTTTTCTTTAATTATCCATTTTGACGAAGACTTCTTTACTTTGTCTTTTTCTTTAGGTGGTGATGGATAAGTGTTTCTCCTAGGTAGACTTTTATCATTCAGTGTTTCTCTGATTGGTTTGATTTTTTCAATGTGATTTTGATCAGAGTTATGTAAAGTCCGTTTAGGTGTTAAGCATTCAAGTTCATAATGACCTACATCACCACACACACGACATACTAGAGTCTTTCTGGTTTTTCTACTAGAGGCAACAAATTTTTTAGTTCTAGGAGCTGCATATCCAGTCTTTGATTTATATTGTTCATATCCTAGCCCACCTTTATCCTTCCCAGGTTTTTTCATTCCTAACAGCTTTTCTAGCTTCTCTCCACTTTGGGAAAACTTACAGTTTATCTTGACAATTCTTCTGGATTCTTCCAAATCAAATAGGAGTGTATGATTTTCATTTTGAAGGAGCATATTTTCATCTTTTAACTACTCAACCTGTTTGTTTAGTTTTTTGGATTTGTATTTAAGAAAGGAATTAATTCTCTTAAGTCCATCATTATCTGAGTGATGTTGCTACAAGTCATTAATTAGATGAGTATTAATTTCTAGAGTTTTATCCAAATCTCTCTGCAACACTTCCTTTTTGTTTTCAGTCATACCGAGCCTTTTAAGGATATGGATGCTATGAATGTACAGTTGATTATAAGCATCTTGCAGTTTATCCTTTTCAACTTCTTCTTCCTCTTCTTCAATTTTCTCATTGTCAGATGAAAATGATTTAGTAGCTTGCTATTCTTCCTCAGATTCAGTTGGAATGACCGAAGCAGTGGAGACCATAAGTACTTTCAAAGATTTTCGGTCTCCATCGCTTCTTGAATCATTTGATTATGAATTTGACTCCTCTGTATCATTCCATGTGGCGACCATTGTCTTGCCCTTGGTTTTCCTGTTTGGGCATACAGTAGATAGGTGTCCATACTCCCGATAGGCGTAGCGTTGTGGTTCTTTAGTTCTTTTTCCAAATTTACCTGCAGAAGGTTTGTTATCCACCTTTCTACCTCTAGAGGGATGGCCGCGATTCTTTTGAAAGAATCTTTTGAATCTCTGTGCCAGCAAGGCCACTTCCTCTTCTACATCTTCTTTTTCACTCTCACTATCCTCATGTTTTTTTTTCTTAGAAGTTTTTATGACAGTGTATTTTGATTTTTGGGATTGAGTGAAGTGTAGTTCAAAAGTTTGTAGGGAACCTACTAGTTCTTCTACTTTCATTTCATCAATATTTCTACACTCCTCAATTGTTATTACCATGGGATTAAACCGTTCTGGTAGGGATCTTAAGATTTTTCTACATATTTTTGGTACCAGAACTTTCTCTCCCAATCCACCCATGGAGTTACAAATAATATTCAACTTGGTGAAAAACTCCATAAATGTCTCATGCTCTTCCATCCTGAGATTTTCGAACTGTGAAGTTAGAAGTTATAGTTTAGACCTCTTCATAGTACTTGTGCCTTCATGGGTTATTTTCAGAAGATCCCATGCTTCCTTAGATGTCTCACACATACTCATCTGATTGAATATATCCTGAGACATGGCATAATAGATGGCGTTCATTGCTTTTGCTTCAGCAGTTTGTTATTCTTTGTCGAATGTCGTCCACTTTTCTTTGGGTTTGGGTTTAGTGATGGTAGTTTCATCTTCAAGTACAATTTGTTCAGATGGTAACACATAACCCTTTTCAACTATATCCCAAACATCATGATCCAAAGATCTCAGGAAATAGTGCATCCTAGCCTTCCAGTATGCATAATTTTAATCATAAAATACTGGAGGTCTAGTGACTGATGAGCCCTCTCCTTTGGCCATATTCCAAACTTCAGTCAAGATCACTCTCTAGGCGGTGAAGCCCTTAAAGAGAAACCCGCTTTAATACCAATTGAAATAGCTGTGAAGACCTCTTGAGTTAAAGTAGGAATATGCCAAAATGTCCTAGAGGGGGGTGAATAGGACTGTTTAAAGTTTTACAATATATTTAAAAATCCTATTGCACTAATCCTATCAGATTACAATTATCAAGATTACTCAAATGTAACTCTACTGGATTTTAAGCCTTGTAGAGGATCTAATCACAAACTTTTTGAAAGATAAACAAGTTGCATACAAGATTGTGATGGATATGACTGTGTGTGTATGAGGTATGATCTTAGATGGAATATCACATAAATGAAAAATAATAACAATCTCAAACACAGTCATTTTTATAGTGGTTCGATTACTTGTCTACTTCACTCCCGACTACCACACTCAACCCTTGAGTATACTGGATTTCACTAAGGAGGTTTCCTAGGGTTCACCTCAAACCTAAGATTTTAAATCAGGTTCACCTTCAACCTTTACACAGAGGTTTCTACTTGGTTCACCTCTAATCCTGGAGTTTTACTGGTTCACTCCTAACCAAATATTTATGCTCTCCATAGAGCAAGGGTCCACACAACGCACCCACTACGTACACTCCCACCGGAGGCCTCTTATGAGGACTTCAAAGGGTGAGCAACACTCATGATCGAATCCTAAAAAGGAATGATCACAAGTGTCCTCTGGACTCTAGATACTTACAAATAAGTTGATGAGTCCCATTCAGCGCAATGACGAAGATCTCCTCCTTATTATTGAAGAGTCTTTGGCTCCCTTGATCCGTAACACAAGATGTACCAGTACTTGGCTTCGATTGGGTCAAGGTTAGGATGAAAATCCACTCTCTTAGAATTTTCCTATAAGGAAGATAGAGTGATTCCTATCATCTATTCATTCAAGGCATCCCAGTTTAATGATATGCTATTAAAATAGTTGCTGGAGGATCCTTGAATGAGGAAGTTCATTTCCCAATCCACTCTATTAAATGTCAATGAATGAGAGTGGATTGGAAGATGCACTCTCGTGAGAGAAAGGGCTTTGGGTATATGATCTAAAGGTAAAACACACAAAAGCACTCTCTTCTTTCTCTACCAGCAATATGGACAAGTCTCTCTTTATATAGGAAAAAGGTTCCAACGGATATAAAACGGTCATATTTATGACAGAGATCGATATCATCAAGTGTATACACTTGATGGGATTGACTGTCCGCTTGATAACACAAACTCAAATGTCATACGCTTTTGAACCCTTTTGTAAGCTGGTCGATGGGATCGATACTTGTGTCAATGTCATCGAATTTTGAACTCCGATTCCATCGATACTGGGATCGATCTATCGACATTTGAAGCATGAGAGAGACTTGCCTTGAAATATTTTAAGTTTTTAGGATATGATCGGGGAACAACCGGTGTCATCAGAATTTGAATATTGATGATATCGCGGCCTTGTCGATGGGATCGATAAATCGTATAGATTTACTTATAGACACGCTGGAGAGTTTGTGTCTAGTCTCGATCCAATCGACTAGACTTCGATAGCATCGACATAAGAATATCGATTTCCTCGAGTGGCCCCCGATCAAAGTTAAAAATAACCTGAAATATTTGTTGAAAGAAATGCGTGCCCACTATCGATATGATCGATGGCCTTCTGATATGATCGATATTTGAATTCAGATTGAATTGGGAAGGACATCGATATATCGAGGTACATAGTGATTTTCTTGAAAAAAGGAGGGGCGCCGAAAATCTGCCTGTCGATATTATCGAGCCTCTTCCGATGGGTTCGATATTTGAATATCGATGACATCGATGGTTGTATCGATATATCGATAAATCTGTCTAGATGATTATGCGGTTGTTGGACACTTTTAGTCCTCTTATTGATAGTATCGATCAAGAGTCGAGGACATCGACAACGCAGGTTGATTATATCAAAATGTGTATCGTTACAATCGACAGGGTAAGCAAACTTAGAGATTTTCTAATGTTTGAAAAATTTTACTTACCTAAAAACCCTCATATGTTCTAACTTATTTTTAAGGGTTTTAATCAGCTGGTGTTTTGAGACATGGGATGTGAGGCTATGATTTACCTATGGCGAGATTTCACACATTTGGTTGAGGCAGGCGCTTGAATTGTTCTTCTTGTGAGGCTTTGCAGACCGACTGACTCAACACACATGGTAATTGACAAACTAAGGCACTAACAGGTGCACTTTCAGCTATCAGTGAAGTGTGAGTTAACGGTGGGGTCCATGGGTCCCATCCCCGTCATCCATCCATTCAGATGGGCCACACCATTGTGTGTGTGTTCATCCAAGCCATCCACCATCTTTGGATGGTGGGACCCACCCCATGTGTGCGGTTGCAGTGATATATGCAACCGTCCAAGGCATAGACATTGTATATACATTATATATATTATATTATATATATATTATATTATATATATTATATTATATTATATAATATATATACCTGCTTTGGTGGGCCTTACGTGGGACCCACCTTTGCCTTCCTAAGTGCAGTTGGCTGCTTGTGCAGCAGCCATCTAGCTGCTCCTTTGTTGGCAGTAAGCTTGCAGGCCCCACATTGATGTATATCGACACCAACAACTATTTGAACTGTGGGACCCACCATGATGCATATGTTGTATCCATGCCGTCCAACCATTTGTGAGATCATTTTACAGCATGAAAAAATTGTGGTGACCTTTGCCTTCCTAAGTGCAGTTAGCTGCCTGTGCAGCAGCCATCTAGCTACTCCTTTGTTGGCAGTAAGCTTGCAGGCCCCACATTGATGTATATCGACACCAACAACTATTTGAACTGTGGGACCCACCATGATGCATATGTTGTATCCATGCCGTCCAACCATTTGTGAGATCATTTTACAACATGAAAAAATTGTGGTGAGCCGGATCTAAAGTTCAAGTGGACCGTGACATTAACCGTTCAAACTCTTAAGGGCCACGACAGTTTCCAATTAACTTGATAATTTTTTTCATTTCATCTATCTCTATGATAACTTATGAATAGGTCAGATCTCAAATACATAAGCGTGGGCCCGATTTGATATGCATTTGGCCCATTTGATCGGCCCATTTGATTGACCCATTTGAATCGGCCTATTCAATCGGCCCATTTGATGTATATGAAGTCTGATGCGATGTGTGTGAGGTCTATGAGCGAGGCCCAATGTAATGTATGTGTGTGGCCATTACATTGTTTATAAATTCCTTATATAGGCCACTCCTTGGGAGCAATGTTGGATAGATGTCCACATTGAAGGGCAATGATGGTTAGATGTCCTCATTGTGACTTTCCTTAGGCCTTGCTAGGCCCATTCTCTTCGTGAGTTAACCCAAATAAGTGGGCCCCATTCGTTGTAGGCGGATGACTCCATGTTATCGGATTTGACATAACCATGGCCGAGTGCCAATCTTTATATATGGTTGATCGGTTGATCATCTATAGACCTCACCTTGCTAATACATGCTGTTTGTCGGTGCCAATTATCGATGCTGATTATCGGGTGCCGATTATCTAGGCCAACATCGATTATGGACCTTGATTATTGATGCCGATTATCGATGCTAATTATCGGTGCTGATTATCGAGGCCGACGCCAGCTATCGATACTGATTATGAGTATGTGATAACATAACATCATGATACATGCCCACGCACATCATCTGTATGCTTGTGATGAGATGAGTGACTGATCATAGCACATGTCATTGGGTAGATTATTATGGGGCTCCCTGGTGAAGGAGATGTCCACATGAGCGGGCGGTACGTGCATAATTGCTGTATGACTGGATTGCGTGATTCATGCATCTCGCATTGTATGAAATGTATATTATACGCCTTAGCGATATCAGGCCATAGCCTCTACAGGCATATCATGGTTAGCAGGATTGGATACCGAAAATCTTATTTTATATGGGGTTCTATAGATATCCCTGGGTGAAAGTCCTTAAACCATTATAGTACCAGGAGGTTACTCCAACGTCTAGACTGAGTGGATGCATGGGCACCAAGTGTTGATTACTAGGAGGCCTCGCTTTCCACTGTGTTGTGGTTGGTTAGAAGGGGGTGCGACCTTACCTGCCCGAGAGGAGGGGAAAAAACTAGGTTGAATTTGACCAGCCCAAGGAATGAGTCTATTATCGACGAGCTGAGTCTGATATTGGCAGGTAGATAGTGAGGTCTTTTCCACTCACCTTGTTGCGCGCGATGGGGCGGCAATTTGGTTGGAGTGTACCAAACCCCGGTTATATTTCAGAGTTGAACTGTATTGATATGTGGACTTAGATGAGGATTTATATTCTTGAATTGCATCTCGCATTGCATGGCCTTGGTATGGCCAACATCATTCATGCCTTACATCGCATGACCTTGGTACGACCAATAGTATTCATGGATTCATCAGCATATTCCGCATTACTTTGATATTGCATAAATCTATTACTACATTGTCACACACCTTCACCGCCCTTTAAGCTTTCCATAAGCTTATGTATGACCGTTGCATGCAGGTGATGTTGGATTGCAGCAGCGTAGAGCACGTGACAAATCATTTTCAAGCTTTTGTCTATCATCATTGTATTTCCCTTTACGCGCACAATACTTATAAAATTTTAATCATAATAGAAATGTGATAGAGTTTTTGATTATTATTTATGGGTTATGTCTTTAGTTATGCTTATTATGAATTAAACTGATGTTGAAAATTCTCCTAGTAGCTTCCCAGGATCGGAACCTGACAAATGGGCGCTGGGAGCCGAGAATGTGGTACTATGGAGGCTGTTGGCGCCGGATTCAATGATCAGAAATTTTATGAGCCCGGCTTCCGAGTTTGGGATGTGACATCTCATATATAGGAAATTTAATTGATCCAGGGTAAGCCTATCCATCAATGTGGATCTCATATGATGGAAACATATGAATCTCACATGAGGATAAAAAACTAAACATAAACAATTGATAACATGCATTCACCATTCTTCTCACCATTAAAATAATCAATCATCATAACTATGAAAACATTAAACCAATGTGCTTCCCTTCTAGCTGGGTTAGAGTGAACTTAGAAAAATATAAATAAATTGTAAAATAGAAAAGCAACAAGAAAGAAATAAATGCAAATAGAAAAGATCTAAAAGAAAAATAATAATTTATAAAACTTTAATAAAATTGAAAACTCTCTAAAAACCTTAAATATTACTTTTGAATACTTTAAATGATGCTTAGGAATGCCTTGAAAAGCCCTATTTATAAGTGGGGAACTCCAACTTTTACACCTAATTGAAAAACTCTAGAAACTGCCTCAAATTTACGTAGTTTGCTAAAATAGACTTCACACTGTGCAGTTTTCCAAAATAGATTTCACTCTGCGCAATTTCATAAAATGACCTAGAGTTTCAGAATATGCTTTTTCAAGATGATTTTAGGATTCCTTTTCTTCACTTCAAATATTTGATTCTCTTCATTCTTTACTTGGTTTTCTTCAATCTTTGTCATGTGAATTCTTCAATCTTGGTCTCCTACGATCCATCCCTTGCCTGAGTTATTCTTGATCATCAAATCCATGCTTTTAACACCCTTTTCAATCCAAGCTCTTAAATTCACCTTGCAACACAAACATGAGTAAAATAGAACATTAAGTTGATTCATGTTCATAAAACCAAGATATAAATGGGGAAAATTATGCAATATTTGAGTCTCGACAGAAGGCTGACCTAAATTCTAGCTGGAGATTTAATGAATCCATGATCATCCTGAGGATCTCTCTTTAGATGTTTGGGGGATAAGATCGAATCCCTATAATCTCAGAAACTTATAATCTCATAAAAATTCTGAATCCAGACGGACCGCCAAGATATCGGGACGAGTCCTCATATAGTCAGACTCTCTACCCTATATAAAAAGGTATCCCCAACCTTCAAAGGTATGTAACTTCTAACCCTAGCATTCGACTGGTGTCTCTTTTGTAGAGATCCTACCCTATAAAAAGACTTTATTCCTGACTTAGGAATTAGAGAGCCCCTTGCACCAGCCAGGGTCTCCTTTCTCTCTTACATCTGTGCAAGTATAAGAGGGTCAACTATAGAGGGTCCACCGAAAAACTGCATCAACAGTGTGTATATTAATTTATCGAATGTTGATGTGTTGACTTATGACTCCTAACCCTTGTTCTTTTCGAGATGAAGGGATTTGGGATTTCTCGATAACTAAATTCGAAGAGAACCAATTCTTTTTCTATCATTGGATTTTTCCATTTTAGAACTCTTGTTTTAATAGTAAATAGGAGCATTTAATTCTAGTGATTTTTTTAAGTGTTAGGGTTGTTGCCCAAATGCATTAGCTAATCACTCCTCATGATGCTGATCACTCCTCATGATAGATGTATGTAGAGTCGGGCTGGCCCTTTTGAGTTCTTTAAAAAAATGTTATATCTCCCTCATGATTTGTTATCCGTATGCTTTTACCCTTCAACAATTGAAAGAGTCATGTCTGTTTTTTATTTTTTTTCAGGTCTATATCTTAAGGACCAATCGCTTTTTTTTTTTCCAATTTATGTTTTATTTAACCCTTTTAATTTTGAATCTAATCTATTTCTCAAAACAACATGAAATCTCAGGACCGCTTGCCTTTTTCAAACTTAATCATCAGCAACTGAAAGCTCTTAGATTCTGAAAACCCACTTTCCATATGAGAAACTGATCTTCTTCCAATCACGAGGATACACCCTGATCCATAGCTCAAGTGGTAGATTGAGTGAAAGATACCTTGTTTTAACACTGAGGTCTTGGTATCGATCCCTAGTGGGGTTGGCTAACAGTTAAGTGTGAACTGACAGTGGGGTGTACTAACAAGCTAACAGAAAAAATAAAATAAAATAAATCACGAGGATGTGTAAATGGAAGAAATGATCCGTTGATTTTAGTTGTAGATTTTAGGTTTTTATTTTAGAGTGATCATTTCAGAGAGAGAGAGAGAGAGAGAGAGAGAGAGAGAGAGAGAGAGAGAGAGAGAGAGAGATGGTGGTTTGCAGATCTGTGACAATGGATGGTCATATGCAGTCTCGCAAACTAAATACCGAGATTCCATATGAGTTTAAGTTGCATTTGGATTCTTTTATATTTTCTTTGTTTTAAATAAATTCTAAATATGATGTGTTTGATTGATTCATTATGTGTATTTAGTAAGTTTAGTTGATTAATTTTTTGCTTATCCATTTATTTGTCTTTCTTTATTTTTGGCAGTTTTTTAGTTATTAATATATTTTTTTGGTTTCTTGTGACTTTTCGATGGATTCTCTTTCACGTGATGTTGTTGATGTAGAAAGTTCCAGTTTTAGTTTTTCTGGTAGTTTTCCTCTATTTTGTTATGTTCAATAAACATGTGATTAGACAAATGGGCCATGATTTTGGGTTTTTGACCAAAGTTTTATTTATTTTTCTTCTTTTTAAGTTTGTAATTTTGATTGGTGGGCTGAAGGCGATCGTGATTGCAATTTTTTGTCATTTGATTAGGCATTTTCTTGGCAAGATTTAACGAATGTCATCATTTTTCCTATTCAATTGAGGGTGTAAAAGCATGATCACTTGGGAGTCCCATTGAAGAGTATTCAAATCAAAATTTCAATGAGCCATACCTGTTGTTACGGTTGTTAGTTAATTATTCAAGGGAAAATTTAGAAAGAAATGCCCTTTAAGATAGGTTTTCATTGATTTTGTCATTGTTTGATATGAACAGTCAAACATAGGTTGTGAGACCAAACTCCTTTGGGTTGTCAAATAGGGACTGTCAGATTTTTAAGGAGTCTAAGGTTATATCCTTTGGTTTAGTTGTCGAAATGCCATGTCTATAAGTTACTGAGATGATCCTTAATCTTGAATCAAACACCAGTGTCAAGTTATAAGATCATTATATAAGTAAGACAAGGAAAAGTAGAATCAATGTTTTTGTTATTGACAATAAAAAAAATGTATGTATGCATGTATGTTGTATTCATGTGGTTGTTGGATTCATGAGTATCTACATTGTATATTTTGTTATTTATGTGTTATTTATTTATGAAATTTATATGTGAACATTTTAAGAGTTGGGGAGTTTAGGCTTGTTGGGTTCCTGTTTTTTGAAGATCCAAGTAATGGGTTTTGGGTGATTTTGTGTATGCTACAGGTTGTTGATGCCAGACGATTCTTATTATGAATACCAGGTGTTTATGGTGATTGAAAAAATGATTCATCAGGTCCACATGGTCGGAGAGGGTTTTGCATGGAATATAATTGGCTGGAATCGTCTTGTGTTCTCTTGCAGGATGCAAGTTTTGGGGTTGCTGCTGCTATTTTCTCATGCAACTGTTGTAAGTGTTCCATGACATTCTTAATAAAATTTCTTTTATAACATTTGAGCAACCCAAAGTTGAATGCTTGGACAAATTTGGTGGTAGCATAAGAATTGAATAATATTAGTGATCATCATCATCATCATTAGTATGATATCATTTCCTTTTCTCATTAGTCCATTTGACATTCATTTTCTAACTGCTTGACCTAAGAATGATGGGCTGATGTTTTTTTTTTTTTTTTTCCCACTCTAATACATGCATGGTTAAGGAATATCGATAGAGGCATTAAGGCATCAATGGGGATGAAGTTGAGGGTCATCTTCTTACCAAGAGCCATGGTCATAGGAAGACATTTCTAGGCCCAAAAGCATTGAAAATAATAGTTTCTGTAAGAATACTTATTTCTCAAAATCCACATTGTTAATATTTCAAGGAGTTGTTAACCATCTCATGATTTATGTTTCGTTTGGTAGTTTTCTCTAGTCTCCCTATTGTTTGGGGAAAGCTGGGACAAGGCCATGGCGGTAATGATAATGATGGTTTTTGTTAGGGCACAATTGGGACCATTATCGTCAAAGCCTTGTCCTAGCTATTTGGTATCAACTGTTGATTGATGTCTTAAATATGTAAATTCAACAGTTTGTCGATGATAAGATTGATGCCATCGAGTAGACTTCAACGCCAACGAAGTTGGCTCAATGCTATCGAAAAAATTTAGAATTTATCAAATTGGTTGCTCAATGTCATCAAAGTCTGTTTGGTCACATCGAAGGCTACTCGATGCCATCGAAGGCCTGCTCGATGCTATTGGTAAAATTTAAGATTTTCATGTTTAGTCATCGAAACGTTTAGGTATTTAGTTCGATGTCATCAAAGTGGGTTCAATGGTATCGATAGTCTGTCGATGCCATTGAAGTCCCATCGAATGTTCCATCGAACGTATGAGAATAATTATGTAAAGTTGTATATCTGTGGGATTTATTTTCGATTTTGATTGTGATCTCGTAGAGGCTATATATAAGAGTGTAATCGAGACCAAAGGTAATCTCAAGGCTTTCTAATTTATTCCTAGGGTTTTTAAGGGCATGTAAGGGGAGATTCAAGGCTTGTTTGAATCTGGTATTCTCTCTATCTCTTGTAATTTTTGCTTTCATAGTGATTACGGTCACTTTGTGCAACGGTTTTTCCACATTAAATTTGGAGTCTTTGTGATTGGGCTTGTTTGTGTGATTGGAACACTTTGCTTGATTCATCTTTGTGTGCTTCCATAAGTCCCCAACAAGTGGTATCAGAACCTAACGTTTGGATGCAGTTTGAATATGAAAGTAAGGTATTAATGGTTGTAAATCCTAAGTTCGATGTTTAAAAGTATTTTGGGAAAAACAATTTAGAATTATGGAAGGTCAAGATGATTGGCCTATTAGTTCAGCAAGGATTGGATGAGGTCTTTGAGAAGCGACCAAAATCTATGGTAGATGATGAATGGGAAAGGATGGACAAGAAAGCGAGAACCTCTATCCAATTGTGCTAAACAGATGGGGCCGTCTACAATGTCATGATAAAGAAAATTGCAGTAAGTTTATAGGTGAAGTTATAAGATATCTATACAAAGAAATCTCTTGAAAACCGTCTATACTTGGAACTTAGTTGCTCAACATGAAGATGGTAGTGGGAGGTGCTGTTGAGGTCCACATTAACAACTTTAATAAGATGATTTGTAAATTTTTGGATGTGGAGGAAACGATAAAGGATGAAGATCAAGAATGTATCCTGTTGAATTCTCTCCCGGCTTCGTACGAGTCATTCAAGGACTTTTTGTGCATTGGTAAATCGACCCTTAGTGTTGATACCATTATATCAGTCCTTTAAGGAAAGACGATGAGAAATAAAAGTGGTGACATGGGCTCCTCTACCGATGCATTGGTCACGAGGGGGCAGAATTCAGAGTGGGACAATGGATCTTCTCCATCGTGATCCAAATCCAAGGGCAAGGGCAAGGGCAAGGGAAATTTGAAGTGATGGAATTGTGAAATATCTAGGCACATGAAGAAGGATTGCACAGATCCTAAAGAAAGAAGAGAGAACTCAGAGGCTTTCTCCAGAGAGGCCAACACCGTAGAGTCAGATGAGAGCACGAGTAGAAGTGATGTTTTGTCGATGTGTATGGTCAGACACTTATACGATGATCATAGGGACGAGTGGATTTTGGACACTGGGGCATCATATCACATAACTCCTCATCAGAGTTGGTTCACCAGTTACAGAAAGTGTGATGGTGGTCAGGTATTTGTGGACAATGACAGTGCCTATAATGTTGTGGGTGTTGGATCGGTGCGCACCAATATGTTTGATGGCATGGAGTAGACCTTGACCGAGGTGAGACATGTTCTTAACATGAGGAAGAGTTTGGTATCTCTTGGAACACTCGAGGTGCTTAGGTGCAAGTTCACCGGTTTTAATTGTGTCTTTAAAGTTTCAAAGATGACACTCGTTGTTATGATAGCACAGAGGAGTAGAAACCTTTATATGTTTATCGGAAGAACTACATTGGGTGGAGCTGCGACAACTACAGCAGATTCCACGTCGGCATGCATGTGACATGCATGTCTGGGCCACATGAGTGAGTGGGACATGAAGGTACTTTCTTAATGTTGTTTAATTCCAGTCTTTAAAAGCATTGATTTTAATATATATAAGCATTGTATATATGGTAAGCAAGGTTATCTTTTAAATCTGGTAAACATGTATATAAGGGGGCTCTTGACTATGTGCATTCTGATGTATGGGGCTGACGCATGTAGTTTCCGCTGGAGGGTCGTCATGATTCATTACATTCATTAAGGAATACTCCAAGAAAGTATGAATTTATTTTATGAAAAATAAATCTGATGTTTTCACCAATTTCAGGCAATGGAAAGTGATGGTGAAAAATTAGTCAAGGTGGAAGGTGAAGGCATTAAGGATAGATAACATTGAAGAATTTACTTTAGACGTATTAAATCAATATTGCAAGGATAAAGGTATCGTGAGGCATAACACAATGCGCTACACATCAGAGTAAAACTACATGGCCGAGTGGATGAATCAGACACTCTTGGAGAGGGTGTTATGCCCCAAAATTCGGCACTTGGGTATATCTGACTCCGATTCGGTACCCGAAGGCATGACTTATATTTTGTATATTTACATTTCATAATCCACACATATATTGACAAAATGATTCTCATTCATAAATTATAACCATCTAAAAATTTAATAAATAAACATTTATTTAGAAATAAAATAAAATATCCATGTCTCGACTATTGAAGATTATCACCAAACTCATGACTCGGCACATGTCATCACTATACTATTATATTAAATGTTCATTACAACTTATTCAGAAAGTGTTAAAGAACTAAAAATTAAATCTAAATATAAAAGTAAATCTCTTTAGGTGCCTCTACGAGATCCTGATCTTGAAATTTTAAAATCCTAAGAAAGTAAGCTACGAAGCCCAGTGAGTAATCTCAACACAAGTTTCAAAAATAACCTCATATAATTTGAATAGAATGTACTAAAAGATATAATACTTATTTAGGTAAAGCAAAGATGAGGATATTAATAAACAATGTAAATAAATAAATGAATGAATGAAATCAACACATGCTATAATATATTAACAAGTGCAGTTTATTTTTTTAACATCAGGGCCAATTTACACTAGTTGGCCAACACTCGCACCAAAACAACACCTAGCCTGGCAATGAAAACCTCTTGTATGACGTGCTCACCCATCTAAAGGGCACTTAGTGAGGGACCCATTTGTACATTAGCTGGTCAGACTACTAACTAACCAAACTTAACAGTAGGAACCTTTTGCAATCCTGACATGCTCACCCACCTAAAGGGTATGGTAGGGGTTCCAAGAGATACCGGTTGGGTTTCTGGGACTTTCAACCCAATGGTCTTAATCACCCTACCTATTTACGCTTTAAGGATTTTCAACTAAGAGGACTTGATCGCCCCACCTATTCTACGGTGTTTCAAAAATTGTTCAAAGGATATATGATTTTAATATTTCACAAGAAAAATATTTCTTAAGAGAATATACTTTTAATCATTGTAGACCATTCGTACTCGATTAAAGTTCCATGTAGAAAATAATTATGCAACGTAATCCATTAGATCCGAGAGTTTGGAAAAGTATATATGAACTTGAAGTTTATACAATTTGAAAAAAAACTCTAAATTCTTATTTTTTTATTAATATCACATAATAAAAATAATAAAAGAATTAATAATGCATGTCTAAACAATAATATAAATTTAAAGTTAAATCAAGGTTTGCTAATTAAAATAAATATAATTAAAGAAATATATAATCTAAATGAAAAAAAATCATGATAAATATACATAACCATTTACGAATCAAACAAATAAATCAATAAGAGTAAACTAAAAATATTGAATTATTCGCATAATAATAAAAGATTTTTTTTTAAAGGAATAAAAAAATATAATAAAGAAAAATATTTTCTTAAAATATCAAGTAAAGAAAAACTTACATTTTTTTCTTTTCTTTTTTCCTTTCTCTTTTTACCTTTTTCTCTCTCCCTCTCCTTCTCTTTCTCACATGCATAACCAAAAGATTTTTATTTTTTTCATCTTTCTCTCTTCTATCTTATTCCCTCCTCACTCCTTACTCAATATCCTTCACGTCAATGAGCAAGCGACCTCTCTTTCTCTCTCTCTCCTTCACACACTCTTTCTCCTCACTTCCTTACTTCACTTCATGTCCCACACTTCTCACAAATCTGACTATTTATGGTGTTATTATACACATATGTAAGAAGTAACATTTCTATCTTCCATTTTCATTTCCTTTCGTCATGTGTTTCTTTTCTTTTCTTTTGTTTTGTGTTTTTATTTTATTTTTTATTTTTTTATTTTTAACAAGGGCTAGTCTAGTGCACACATGCATAGAGCTGGGCATCGAGTCGAGTCAGACCGAGTTAAGGCTGACTTGACTCAATCCAGTTTTGAAATAGGTCTGACTTGAACTCAATTTGACTCGAGTCCAACATGCCTGGCTCGATTTGAGTCTAGTCTAGCTTGGATTGATCCGGATTGAGTCTGATATGTTCAAAAGTACCGAGTCGGGTTGAGTTAGTGCCGAGTTAAATTGAGAGATGAGGGAGGGAGAGACCGAGAGAATGGAGAGGAGAGAGAGGAGGAGGGGGAGGGTGATGGTGGTGGGTGATTGCCTTGCTTAAAAGACGAGGAGGATGAGGGAGGGAGGGAGAGAGGCCGAGCTTAGAAGGTGAAGATGAGGGAGGGAGAGAGAGATTTTGGGATTGGGTCGGGGTACGGCGTGGAAGGTAGGGTTAGGAAGTTGGGTTTCGGATCGAGTTAGGTCAAGTTGCTAGGTAACTTGAACTCAACACGGTTTGAGTTCGGATTGGATGAAGCCCACTTAGTTCGGACCGACTCACCCATTCAGTTTCGGTCAAGTCGGACGAATTGAGTTAGCCGAATCGAGTCGTCCCGTGCTCACTGAAATGGCCTAGCTATATGTCCAGGAAGGGGGGGGGGGGGGGGGGGGGTGAATAGGACTATGCCAAATTTAAGATAATTACAGTGGAATTAAATAAAAAGAGAGATAGCCAAATAAATAAATTCAATACACGATGCTAAAATGAAGGCACCCTCAAAATTCAAGTCTTGAGAGGTTAATACAAACGTTGTTCTAAGGACAACCTTACACTAATAACTAAAGGTTTATGGTAGAACAACCTTATTTCTGGAAAGGTCTCTATATCAAGAACTCAAACTGAAGAGGAATAAATAAAAGAATGAATAAATTCAAACTAAACTGAAATATGCAATCTCAAATATTGATTGTTCTAAGGACAACCATACACCATTAAAATGACAGGCTAACCTTACTAGAATAAATAAAGAAACTGAATCTCAAAGTAATAAAGGAATAGCAAAAAGTAAATTCTAAACTATTACACCATTCACCACAATGCTTGAAATAAACTAATTACAACATTCACATCCACATATACATCCCATAAACGAATAATCAAAGATAGGAAGATAAATCACACAACCACAAAATACAAGGGATTATAGTGGTTTTCCTGTGTGTGCACCAACTGTTAATAAACAGCCACATAGCTACTCCATTCCTAATATCCTCACATAGTAGATATTAGCGTTCACTATCAAAATAGGTTTTGCAGGTTCACCCAAAACCTTCACAATTGTGTCTTTCTCCGTGGGCTTACACAATAAAAAAAAACCCTACTTCTGAGTTTTCCTGGCTCTCCTCAGATAACTAATACAATGAGATTTTTCTGGCAAATCTCAAAAGTAAACCAAAAGAAAGTAAATTATTAAAACGTAAAATACCTGAATATATCCTTCGTTGTAGTAGCCTAGAAGAACCAAATTGAAGTAGAGGTTTGAATGTCCAAGTTCAATGTCCAATACTCACTTTACAATGGTTTTAAGTTCTAATAGATTTTAAATTAAATCAAATGGGATAGCTTTAATTGATTTTGATTTCAGAAAAATGATAATCAAGATTCCTCTTTTCAGATTAGATTGGAATATAAGAAACAAAGTCAATTAACAAAGATAAAGAAAGAGAATATTAAATAGGCATACTTAGCTTAAATGAAGCACGATCTTAACTCTCAGAAGGCCGAATTAAATTAGCATGAATTGTGTTTTTTATTCTGAGATTCGTGCTCTATTTATAGGTGAGTAAATTACGTCTTCGATTGATCCAGACAGACCTACGACTGGTCATAGAACCAACGGATATTTCAAATTTCAGGCGCGATAAGATAAGGCAGTTTCACGACTAATTGTAGGTCATCTACGACTGGTCGTAAGTCTGCTACAACTGGTCAAAGGTCTCCCACGACTAGTTGAAGGAAGCTGAATTTCATCGCTATACTTTGAGTAGTAGGGCCACGACTGGTCGAAAAAGCAGTCGACATTATTCATACGACTAGTCGAATAGACTCCAGGAGTAGTCGAAGCCTAACAGAAAATTTCTGAATTTTACAACAAACTTACGACTGATCCAAGAAAGTCTTAGACAAGTCGAAGCAGTGATAGGACTAGTCGAGAAAGACACAGGACTAGTCTTAGAACAGACCAAACTCACTTATATAAAACATATGAGTTATGTATCTAAAATGACCTATTCTAAGGGTCAACCTATGGTCAGTCATACCTCAATAGTGAAGTAAGGACATTGAAACTTGAAGGTGAATGACCTTTAAGAATATTGGAGCCTGAGATCTTGATATAGCTTGGACTTGAAAGCTTCTTGAGATCTTGAACTTGAACTCTTCTTGTATTAAGTCGTACATACTTGCATTCTCGAGAATTGACTTGTGAGCAGTACTTGTCTATCAAAGCTGATGTTGTGAGGCTTGTGACTTGGCATATCTTGAGTAGACATATGTAAGCTTCATAATAAGATACAAACAACGTCTTTGGCACCACAAATTTGACAATAAAAAGGGGCTAGCGACTATAGCACTTACAATCTCCCCCTTTGTCAAATTAGTGACAAAATACACTTTTAAGATATATTATAAAAAATAGAATATCTGATTAAAGAATCATGCACCAGTTGTTATGAACCAGCACACATGAACCTGCAAATCAATATTCAACATACAATCCACCTCTACACATACTCCTCCTGAGTAACATACATCACCAAAAAAATGTTACTCCTCCTCATAACATAACATAGGCATAAGAAAGACATCCATTCTCCCCCTTTTTGTCACAATAGGACAAAGGAAGCACATAAAGGATGACTGAGGAGAAAGAGATATAAGAGAGGTAACATGACAAGATATAACATAAGCAACACACATCATTCATAAACTTAGCAAAGTCAAAGAAAGCTACAATCTCAAAACCATTTAAGCTAATGCAAGAGTAATAAAGTTATTATAGTCCAGCAAAGCAAAAAAAAAAAGAAAAGAAGAAGAAAGAGCTAATCTGAGCCAGATGAAGTAGGGATGGAAGGATCAAGTTGATGCATGCCCTTATTCAAGCGCCTTAGATATTTGCACACATATTTAAACTGTAAATCATGGGCAACATTCATATTTTTCATCTTAACATTAATATTTTCAACTTTCTCTTCCAATGCATGTAAACGCGCATCAAACTCAGATGGTTCATAATCTATATCATTAGCTAAATCGGATTCAAGTTCTTCGAAAATATCATCCATGTTAATGTCATCAGGAGGAAGATCACCTACTTCTTCCTCATGTCCAGCTTGAGCACCACCATCATCATTACCTTGACCAGGAAGGTAATCTAACTTCATCGTATTGATATTATAATTGTTAAATATAAGATGATGGATAAGGGCCTCTCCAATAGGCATATTGACTAACATATGCGTAGCCAACACAGTCATCAAATGAGCAAAAGGAATGTCACTGTGACCTGGATGGAGTCTTAACTGAATAATGGAATAACAAATTAAGGATGGTAAACAGACATGAACACCTCTGGTAATAGTATAAAGAACACGAACCATGAAGGATGTCAATTCAGATTTATTACCCAATCGAGGATACAAGTTGGACACAAAAATTTTGTGAAGAACTCTGTATTTGGGTAACAAAAACCTTGAGGGGAGTGCATTCCCTTTATGTGTCCATTAAACGTCCAACTTCCATAAGGTTCTAGTTAGCATACGTTTTTCAATTTCTGAGGGCTTTTCAGATAAGGTATGGATTGGAATACTCTTATCATTCACAGAAATTTCCATAAGAGCTGAAATCAAATGACGATCAACTTTAAATGATCCTTCTCTTGTGGCTATGTTAAAAGTTAAAATTTTCAGTGAAAACTCACTTATACAAGTGAACATGGATTGGGTAATGGACCGGTATGCTGGCCCATCCCAATGCAATAAGTTGTCCCAACCTACAGCTTGGAGCATAGGAAGGATATCAAAAGGAGCAACATGATTAATATCAACAGGATGTTCAATAATAACATTACGCAATCTAATGTCCCGAACATAAGACGGATCATCCTTGGAAGCCCGAAGATGATGCTTAGTGATAGGGCCTGATCTGGAGGAAGATGGACCACGGGATGTTATCTTTCTCCCTTTAGAAGCCATTTACAATAAGGATTTCAAGAAGACAAGGAGTTGCAAAGGATTGAGAAGAAGGTTTTCTCAAATCATATTTTTCAAAAGAAAAAACCCAAATCACAATGAAATATGAAATAGACAACTTCAAGGGATAAATAGAAGTAATCTAAACACAAATCTATAAGAAAAATGCAAATGGAGCACTAACCTTGAAGATTTTGAGAGATGGGTTCGACTAGTCGTGCCTTGGTGCGTTGGAGAGTGAAGAGGAAATGAAGAAGATGAAGTGATTTCCCCAAATTTAAGTGATTCACGTGATTTATGACTGGTCGTGGATGTGCACGACCGGTCGTAGCAAGATTGGTCGTGTATACTCACGACTGGTCGAGTACCGGCCAAAAATTTAGATTTCCTACATATATAATTTTTTAACAAAAAAATGAAATTTAAACTAGTAAATATGATACAATATGATACAAATAGGCATAAATAATCATTTTAGAATGCACATGTCAAGATCAAATTTTATTTTGTTAAATCTGTTTTTGTCAAGTGGTTTAGTGAAAATGTCAGCACGTTGATTCTCGGTAGGGACATAATCCAAAGATATAACCTTTTCTTCCACTAATTCACAAATATAATGAAATCTAATATCAATGTGATTAGTATAAGAATGTTAAATTGGATTTTTTAAAATATTTATGGCACTGGAATTATCACAATATGATAACATAGAATCCTGTTTAATTTCATAATCACTTAGCATCCATTTCATCCAGACAAACTGCATACACGCATTACCAGCTGCGATATATTCAGCTTCAGCAGTTGAAAGTGATATAGAACTTTGTTTCTTACTAAACCAAGAAACTAAACGTTTCCGATATAAAAGAAACAACCACTAGTTAATTTTTTATCATCAAGATTACCATCCCAGTCAGCATTCGAGTACCTAGCTAATTGAACACTAGTCTCATGTGGATACCAAAGACCGAGATTAACCGTACTAGTGACATATCGCATAATCCGCTTAACAGCAGTCAAGTGCGATTCTTTAGGATCAGACTGATATCTAGCACAAATACTAACACTTAGAGCGATATCAGGTTTACTAGCAGTTAAATACAGTAGACTACCAATTATACTTTGGTATAATTTCGGATCCACATTCTTACCTGCAGAATCTTTTGAGAGTTTCAAGGTTGTACTCATAGGAGTATCAAAATTCTTACCATTTTCAAATCCAAATCTCTTAATCAAATTCATAACATATTTAGATTGAGAAATGAACATCCCATTAGGTTGTTGTTTTACTTGCAACCCAAGGAAATAATTCAATTCCCCAACTATGCTCATTTCAAATTGAGATTTCATCAAACCTGCAAACTCAATAGTCATGTTAGTATAAGTAGATCCATAAATGATATCATCAACATAAATCTATACTATTAAAATGTGATCATTATGTTTTTTAATAAACAGAGTTTTATCAACACATCTCATTTGAAAATTATGATTTAATAAAAAATTTGTTAGTTTCTCGTACCATGCCCTAGGAGCTTGTTTTAAGCCATAAAGTGTCTTTTTAAGGTAATACACATGATCAGCATTCTTAGGGTCTTCAAAACCCATAGGTTGTTCAACATAGACTTCTTCATGCAGATCACCATTTAAAAATATACTTTTCACATCCATTTGGTAAATCTTAAACTTTCTAAAACATGCAATGGATATAAAAAGTCTAATTGATTCAAGACGTGCTACTGGTGCAAAGGTTTCATCATAGTCAATACCTTCAATTTGAGTGTAACCTTATACCACCAGCCTAACTTTATTTTGAATTATATTACCAAGCTCATTAGACTTATTTTTAAAAATCCACTTGGTTACAATAATGTGTTTATCTTTAGGTTTAGGTACAAGATACCAGACATCATTTCTCACGAATTGGTTAAGTTCTTCTTGCATTGCAATGATCCAATTTTCATCAGCAAGTGTTTCTTTTACTTTAGATGGTTCTATCTGGGATGTAAAACATACGTAATTATATATATCCTCAAGTTGTTTACGGGTACGAACACCAGTGAGAGGGTTTTCAAGAATCTGTGTGGTTGGATGATCTTTAATAGTCCTCAAATCAGAATTAGTCTGATTAGATGAAGTATCAGGTTTATCAATTATGAGAACTTCATCATTATCTGGACTTGAGACTGGTGTGTTTAAGTGATCATCAATGAACACATTAATGGACTCTTGAATTACACTGGTCCTTTTGTTCAGAACTCTATAAGCTTGACTATTTAAAGAGTATCTAAGAAAGATCCCTTCATCACTCTTCGTATCAAACTTTTCTAGATTTTCATGATCTCGTAAAATATAGCACTTGCTGCCAAAAACTTGAAAGTATTTGACAGTAGGCTTTCTATCGAATCACATTTCGTAAGCCATTTTATTATTACCTTTACTAGTGTAAACCCGATTTAGTATATAACAAGTTGTATTGACTACTTTAGCCCAAAGATTCTTATAGAGCTTCATGCTATTCAACATGACATTAGCCATTTCTTAAAGCACTTTGTTTTTCCTTTTAACTATACCATTTTGTTATGGAGTTTTGGGCGCTAAGGATTCATGTAATATTCCCTGGTCGCTACAGAACTTCTCAAAACCGCTATTCTCAAATTCAAATCTACGATCACTACGAATCTTACTTATTTGAGAACCTTTTTCAGTTTGAATCCTTTTGAGAACTTTTCTTACTTCTTCAATGGTTTCTGATTTATTCCTTAGGAAGACTACCCATGTATATCTGGTAAAATCATCTACAATTACTAAGATATATCTTTTGTCACCTCAACTTTCCGTCCTGGTAGGTCCTATAAGATCCATATGGAGAAGCTCGAGTGGTGTTGAAGTGGGATTGGAATTCACCTTTTTATGTGAGTTCCTTGTTTGTTTTCCAATCTAGCATTCGCCACATATTTTATCTATTTTTTAAAGTTTGGGTAGACCTCTTATTAGTTCTTGTTTGCTTAACCTATATAGGTTTCAGTAGTGTACATGTCCAAGACGTTTGTGCCACAAATCAGCCTCGTCTGTATGGACCATGTAACATGATTGAATAGGTGAGCTGGATTCACTAATAATATAGTAGTTTTCAGATGTTTAAAGTCCAGTTAGTATTACTGAATCCTTGTTATTTAGAATCTCACAGCTTTGATTAGAGAATCTTACACTATGGTTATTATCGCATATTTGAGATATGCTTAGCAGATTATGTTTCAGTCCTTAAACATATAAAACATTTTTAAACAAAAGAAGGTTATAAAGTTGAACCGTACCTTGGCCCATAATCTTGCAGTTGCTACCATCACCAAATGTGACTGAACCATTAGTCATGTCTTTGAGATTTGTGAATAAACCTTTATCACCAGTCATATGCCTTGAGCATCCACTGTTTAGGTACCACTAAGAATGGTTTGTAGCTTTGAAAGATGTGTGGGCAACCAAACAGGTGACCTTTGGAACCCATTTCATAACCGTTTTGGGTTTAGGTGGATAGTTAGTCTTCTTTCGTTTATAAGAATTATAAGTATGGCCTATTGAGTTAGACTTTAGAAGATCCTTAAGCAAATCAACTATCTTTTCAGCCAAAGGATTTTGGTTATGCTTCTTATAGTTGAAATGATTGCCTTTAGGTTTTTGAAAAGAGTTAAAATCTTTAGAAAACATTTGTTCTTTCCCTTTTGAGTTTAAGATATCTTCTTTTACGAATTTGAGAGGAGTATTCTTTGGTTTAGGTGGAACATTCTTATCATAGCCCAAACCAGAATGATCACCACTTTTTCTTGATTCAGATAAGAGTTTTTCTAATTTAGAATCACCTTGGGCGTATTTTCAGGTTTCCTTTAAACTCAAGAGAGAAGAAACTTCATTTTTTAATTGATCGTTTTCAGATTTAAGATTTTCAAACTGGGAAGTTTTAAAATCCAAATTGCATTTTGTCTTTTCAAAACAGTTTGAAATATGGGACTTTTCTAAAACAAGAGATTCATATGATTCTTTGAGTTTAGAAAATTTCTCTTTTTGAAGTTTCAGTTTTACAGTAATTTTATAACTTTCCATGTATAGGGCATTGTAAGCTTCTTGAAGATCATCTTAATTTTCACATTCACTATTTAGATTTTCTTCACTAGTTGAGTCGTCATTATCTGAAAACGTGAATTTGGCTAGAGTCATAAGGGCTTTAACTTCATTCCCTGACTCAATTTTAGAATCTTCTGATTCAGAGGAGGCTTCAGAATTAGAGGACTCATCCCAAGTAGCCAACATGCTTTTCTTTTTCGACTTGCCCTTATTAAGACATTTATTAGCCAAATGCCCATACTAATGGCAGTTGTAACATTGACTGTCATTTAATGATTTTCTTCATTTTGGTTTAAATTTCTTTTTATCATTTTCTTTTTGAAGATCAACCCTCTTTTTACTTTTAAAAATCTTATAAAACTTTTTCACCGAAAGAGCCATATCATCTTTAGAGTTTTCTAAATCAGAGTTTAAATCATTTTCTTGAAAACCATTTTCAAATGTTTTTAAGGCAATAGATTTTTCTTTTGGAGTTTTAAAGGTTAACTCATAAGTCTGTAATGAGCCAACTAATTCCTCAACCCTCATATTGTCCGTATCACGAAGTTCCTAGATTGCGGTTACTTTTGAATTGAATCGTTCAGGAAGTGAGCGTAGTATTTTAGCACATATTTTGCTTTCAGGAATTTTATCGCCTAGACCCCACATAAAGTTTACAATGTCATTCAATCTGGTATAGAAGTCCATGAACATTTCATTTTCTTCCATACGTATTTCCTCAAATTTAGTTGTGAGGATTTGTATCTTAGATTTCTTGATAATTAAAGTACTCTCATGTGTCATTTCTAATATATCCCATGCTTGCTTTGCAAAATCATACGATATAATTCTTTTGAATTCATTCAGTGATAGTGCACAAGTAATTGCATTTAGTGCTTTAGCATTTGCACTACTCTCACTTTTCTGAAGTGTGGTCCATGAGACATAAGGTGTTATTCTTATTGATTTTGAACCATCAATCCCAGTTACTTCAGTGGTAGGAGGGGTCCATTCATTCACTATGGCTAGCCACACACTTTCATCCATGGATTTGTGGAAGATCCTCATCCTGGCTTTCCAATAGGCATAATTGGTGCCATCGAAAGGTGGAGGCCTAGTGACTGAAAGGCTATTAAAATTTAACATCTTATAGATATAGCTTAGATCGTTAGCTCAAGAAATAAATCCAAGAATAAAGAATTAAAAACAAGCTATTAAGCTCTGATACCACTTGAGATGGCCTAGCTATATGACCTAGAGAGGGGGGGGGGGGGGGGGTGAATAGGACTATGCCAAATTTAAGATAATTACAGTGAAATCAAATAAAAAGAGAGATAGCCAAATAAATAAATTCAATACACAATGCTGAAATGAAGGCACCTCAAAATTCAAGTCTTGAAAGGTTGTTACAAATGTTGTTCTAAGGACAACCTTACACCAAAAACCAAAGGTTAATGGTAGGATAACCTTATTTCTTGAGAGGTCTCTATATCAAGAACTAAAACTGAAGAGGAATAAATAAAAGAATGAATAAACTCAAACTGAACTGAAATATGCAATCTCAAATATTGATTGTTCTAAGGACAACCATATACCATAAGAATGGCAGGGCAACCTTACTAGAACAAATAAAGAAACTGAATCTCAAAGCAATAAAGGAATAGCAAAAAGTAAATTCTAAACTATTACACCATTCACCACAATGCTTGAAATAAAATGATTACAACATTCACATCCACATATACATCCCACAAATGAATAATCAAAGATAGGAAGATAAATCACACAACCACAAAACACAAGGGATTATAGTGGTTCACCTACGTGTACACCAACTGTTAATAAATAGCCACATAGCTACTCCACTCCTAATATCCTCACATAGTGGATATTAGCGTTTACTATCAAAATAGGTTTTCTAGGTTCACTCAAAACCTTTATAATTGTCTTTCTCCGTGGGCTTACACAATTAAAAAAACCCCACTTCTGAGTTTTCCTGGCTCTCCTCAGATAACCAATACAATGAGATTTTTCTAGCAAATCTCAAAAGTAAACCAAAACAAAGGACATTACTGAAACATAAAATACCGAATATCTCCTTCGATGTAGCAGCTCAGAAGAACCAAATCGGAGTAGAGGTTTGAATTTCCATGTTCAATGTCCAATACTCACTTTACAATGGTTCTAAGTCTTAATAGATTTTAAATTAAATCAAATGGGCTAGCTTTAATTGATTTTGATTCCAGAAAAAAGATAATCAAGATTCCTCTTTTAAGATTAGATTAGAATATAAGAAATAAAATTAATTAACAAAGCTAAAGAAAGAGAATATTAAATAGGCACACTTAGCTTAAATGGAGCATAGTCTTTTCTCTCAGAAGGCCGAATTAAATTAGCATGGATTGTGTTTTTTATTCCGAGATTCGTGTTCTATTTATAGGTGAGCAAATCACATCTTCGACTGATCCAGACAGATCTACGACTGGTCGTAGAACCAATGGATATTTAAAATTTCGGGCGCGATAAGATAAGAAAGTTTCACGACTGGTCATAAGTCATCTACGACTGGTCAAAGGTCTCCCATGACTAGTTGAAGGAAGCCAAATTTTATCACTGTACTTTGAGTCATAGGGCCACGACTGGTCAAAGAAGCAGTCGACACTGTTCATATGACTAGTCGAACAGACTCCAGGACTAGTCGAAGCCTAACAAAATTTTTTTAAAATTTACAACAAACTTATGACTGATCTAAGAAAGTCTTAGACATGTTGAAGCAGTGCTAGGACTAGTCGAGAAAGACACAGGACTAGTCTTAGAACAAACTAAACTCACTTATATAAAATATATGAGTTATGTATCTAAAATGACCTACTCTAAGGGTCAACCTATGGTAAGTCATACCTCAATAGTGAAGTAAGGACATTGAAACTTCAAGGCGAATGACCTTTGAGAATAATGAAGCCTTAGATCTTGATGTAGCTTGGACTTGAAAGCTTCTGGAGATCTTGAACTTGAAAACTTCTTGTATTAAGTCGTACATACTTGCATTCTCGAGACTTGACTTGTGAGCAGTACTTGTCTATCGAAGCTGATGTTGTGAGGCTTGTGACTCGGCATATCTTAAGTAGACATATGCAAGCTTCATAACAAGATACAAACAATGTCTTTGGCATCACAAATTTGACAACAAAAAGGGGCTAGCAACTATAGCACATACACCCACCTCTACATGTGCACCATCTAGCTTATGTGTGCCACATGTATGTGCATGCCACACATGTGATAGGTGTGTGTGTGTGTGTGTGCATGCAGCATTTGTGAGAAGCATGTGTGCATGCGAATGTTGTACATAGTGTGAAATTTGTGATGCATGCATGGATGGATGGTGTAGATGGATGGATGGATAAACATATGGTAAGATTGGCTATTATGTGACCAGTGGTTGAACCACCAAATGTACATATGGATTGAAGGTGATATGGATAAATAAGATGTGAGGATGTGTTAAATGAAAGAGTGATGAACGGTGGCTTCTAAAAGAGGTGATACACGCACATTTGGTATGGACCTCACAATGGGGTTGTGGTTAGATAGAAAACTAGAATTGTGAGTGGCCACATGACCAACAAAATGGATGGTCAGTTTAAATGGATGACAAGTGTGTTGATGATTTTCAGCATATCAAGGGTTAGATGGATGTTTCTTTAGATGGATGGTTAGATACGTAGTTGATTTTATTAAATAATGGATGGTTGGATTTGGATATGTCAAATCAATGGTTGAAATTGGACCAATTAATCTTATAGATCAATGGCCATACCAGACTAATTGGGTACGTCAATCAATGGTTAAAATTAGACTGTTAGAATTAATTTGGGTTATTACATTCTACCCTCCTTAAAAGAATATTTGTTCTTGAAATTTAACATACCTATAAAGCGAAAAGGTGAGGGTATTTATCTTTGATCTCAGCCTCTCGTTCCCAAGAAGCCTCTTCCGTGCCATGGTGACTCCACTGAACCTTTACTAATGTATAACTCTGTATCGAGGTGCTTGGTCTTTCCTGTCAAGAATATGGACTGGTTGTTGGATGTATGAAGCATTTTTCCAAATCTCTAATGATTTTCAGTCTATAATATAGGAAACGTCCCGCTCATATTTCCTTAACATCAACACATGGAAATCATCATGAATACTGGACAAATGAGGCGGTAAAAAAAGCCTATATGTGACAACACAAACTCTCTCTAGAACCTCGAAAGGACCTATATCCCTTTGAGCCAACTTTCCCTTTTTACTGAAGCTCATGACACCCTTCATTGGAGAAATCTTTTAAAAGACGTGATCTCTAGTTGCAAACTGAGATCTCTTCTGTGACTATCGACATAACTCTTCTGATGACTTTAGGCTCGCGTAAGTGGTTTCTAATGATAAAATATCTTCTTTGTTGTCTCTTGCACAATCTCTAACCCAAGCAAGCTACCTTCTCCAACTTTTGCACAACAATTTGGAGATCTACTTGGCCTCCTATACAAAGCATCATATGGTGCTTTCCAGTTACTTGCCTCTATTGAGTGTTAAATATTGCATATTGTTCCCTGTTTATATCTTTGTTTTATGAACACGATAAATTTTAAATTTATATTTTATACATGTTTGTGTTGCAAGGAGAATATGAGAGCTTGAATTGGAAAGAATGTTAAAATCATGGATTTGATGCTCAAGAATTACCGAGCCAAAGGATGGATCTTAAGAACCAAGAATGAAGAATTCACATGCCAAAGATCTAAGGAAACTAATTACAAAGGATGAAGAAAGGACTTGAAAGACTTCAAAATCTGCAGTTGAAAACATACAGGTTCGGTCCGACCGAACCCACGTTCGGTCTGATTGAACTTACACAAAGCATTATAGCGATAAACGATGAAATTAAGAAACTAATTCAGTTTAACCAATGGACAATTCAATCCAATCGAAAACTTAGTTCGGTTTGACCGAAAGGAGGATTCGGTGTGACCGAAAGTGCATGAAAAGATCCAGTGAAGAACGATTAATTTTGGAGTTAACTTGGTTCGACCGAAGATTAATTTGATCTGACCAACAATTTAAGTTTGGTCTGACCAAAATTGGGCAACAGCTGAAATAGAATCCTTTCTAAATTTAGACTCGACTTTGGATTTGACTTCAGTTTGACCGATGCATAACACAGCTGTGTAAATTGAGGCGTTTTCGCGATCAGATTGCAGAAATGCCAATTTGGTGCATAAGGTGGAGCTTCACAACTATAAGTAGGAATCCTTATGGAATTACTAGTCATCATCTAGGGTTTGAGGAGTGGAGCCAAAGGGTGGAGAGTTGCCACTAAGAATCATTCCTCCTCCTTTGTTGTTTTTATATTTTATTTAAGCGTTCTTAGTTCAATCATGTCTAGGGTTGGCTAAATCTCTTAGCTGGGGCTAAGAGTTGAAGCTTGTGGCATGATGGGGATGTTTATTTTTCTTTAATTCATGTTTATGATGAACTTCATTGATTTTTAGTTGATTTTAAAGAATATTTTGAGTTTTCAATGGTTTATTGTGACTCAAATTACAGTAGACGCTGCGATAACTTTGAATATCTTCTTTTCTTATTTGAGACTATGGGATTGGTAAATCCTATTATTTGCCATCATCTCCTGGGCATGGTTTGGTGATAAAATCCCTTCCAAATCTTCACAATCCTCTTCCATTGAGGTCAGATCAATAAGAAGTTCAGAGATTTGATCATCTCTCTTTCCAATTGGATAAGATAGGACTCTGATTCTCATTGGATCTCTTAAATCAAGCAAGGTAACATCTCAATAGCTACAAGTGGATCCTTGGCACCCTAGTTCCCACCCTTTAATTCACAAGTTTTAATACAATTTAAAATTACTCTTCTAATTATTCTATAATTTAAATTTACATCTTCTTCTTCTTCTAGTTCTAGTTATTTCAGAAATATACAATATTAGTCCCCGTGGATTCGACCTCGGTCTCACCGAGTTATTACTTCATCCCGACCCTACACTTGGGGTTGTGAACAAGTTTTTTACGCCGTTGCCGAGGACTATAGCTGCACTTTTCTGAATTTAATTAGTATTAGAATTAGGCTTAGATTAGGATTAGCTTTTTGTTTTATTTCTAGTTTGGGATTTTTCTAAACTTGTTTTTAGAATTTAACTTATTTTTTGGTTTTGTAGGATTCTAACATAGAAATCTCCAATCCAATAACTTCTTTCTAATTCTCTCTCTTATCTTAGATCTCTCATTTGTTTTAGTTTCTCTAGTTTTCTTTCTTAGGTTTAGGTTTAGTTACTTAAGGGCTTCAAGTGTTTCATACCCAAGTAGGTTCGTGACAACACTCGACATCTCTTAAGTGAAGGAGGATTGATCGAAGGGTTGCCTATGCATCACAGGATTAGACACCACCAGAGATCCTCAGAGTTAATAGAAGTGATGGATACAAATCAACCTACAAGTTGAGGAAATTTAGGATGAGAATGAGGTGCACAATGCATCCCCACCTCGTACCTTATGAGATTATTTACAACCGGCGTGGGTGAACACACCTTCTTGTATGATTTTTCCTAAAAATATAGGGAATATAGATATTAAGCCAGGGGTAATCCAACTCCTTCCAAAGTTCCATGGACTCGAATCTGAAAGTCCATATCTACAAATGAAAGAGTTTGATGAGATAATAACCACTTTATACTTTCCTAATGTGTTTAAGGACACGATCAAGCTGAAACTCTTTCCCTTCTCCTTAAAAGAAAAGGCTAGGATGTGGTTACATTCACTATGTCCATGATCCATTGGCAGATGGAATGACATGACAAGGGAGTTCATAAAGAAATTCTTCACATACCATAAGACGAACACTATCAGAAAGTCAATCATAAAATTCACCCAAAAGGAAGATAAGACATTCTTCCAATGTTGAGATCAGTTTAAGGATCTTGTCAGTTCATTCCCACAACATGTTTTTGAAACGTGACACATAACAAATTTATTCTACGATGGAATGTCATCTTCTATGAGCCAATTGGTCGAGACAATGTGCAATGGGGAATTCATGAATAAAGATGTTGATGATGTGTGGGATTACTTTGATAAACTTACTGAAAACGCACAATCATGGGACATCTCCCAAAAGCCGAGCATCACTTCTAAGCCTACTCAATCAAAGGAGAGGGGTGGAATATATTTTTTGAAAGAGAAAAATGATATAAATGCTAAAGCAGCTAACCTCACAAGGAAAATAAAGGCTATGAAACTTAAGGAGGATAAGGCTGAGGAAGTAGTTTGCGGTATCTGTGCTTGCAACATACATACAACTGAAAATTTTCTAACCATACCTTCTTTTTAAGAGCTATTGAATGAGCAATCAAATTCCATGAACAATTACGAAAGACCTTTCAGTGGACCCACCTTAAATACATACAATCCCAGCTGGAGGAACCATCCCAATTTCAGTTGCATGAATGGACAAATAGCTAACCCTCAAGGGGCTCTATCTCAACTTGTAAATCAAAAGAAGCCTTAGGAGGATTTAGTTTTAAAAAACATTCAAAATCCAACCTCTCTCCAATCTAAAGCCACAATGTAAAATTAGTGACCTAAGCTCTTCAAATTAGATGGAGCAAGATAAATCTATCACTACTCTTAGGAGTGGAAAGATAATTGAAAAAACTATTCCGGTAAGGGCTGAAAAGCCTAAGGACTTGAAAATAGATGAGAATGATGGACCTAACATTGCCCCATATTGGTTAGAATTAGAACCTCAAAATAAGCCGATTGCTCTATTCCCCCAGCAGTTGATTGCACCAAAACCTCTAGCCAACTCACAGGATATTCTAGAGGTGTTAAAACAAGTGAAGGTCAATATCTCTCTTCTGGATGTTGTGAAATAAATTCCTTTATATGCCAAATTCTTAAAAGACTTATGCACAACCAAGAGGCGATAAAGTATCAAAAAGAAAACTTTCTTGACAGAAAAAGTGAGTGCCATCCTCAAGAAAAGTGTGCCACAAAAGTATAAAGATCCTGGTAGCCCAACTTCACTTGTATAATTGGGAATAACCATATTGAGAATGCACTTCTTGACTTGGGGGTGAGTGTAAATCTAATCCCTTGGTCTATGAACAACTAGGTCTAGGTGAATTAAAACCCACCCGGATCACATTACAACTTACTGATTGCTTAGTTCGTATACCGAGGGGAATGATTAAGGATGTATTGGTCCAAGTTGATAAATTCTACTATCTAGTAGATTTTATCATCCTGGATACTCAGCCCATTGTAGACATGAGCACTCAAATCCTTATCATACTTGGTCGCCCATTCCTTGCTACATCCATCGCTATCATCAATTGCAGGAATGGGGCCATGAATTTGTCTTTTGGAAATATGACTTGGAGCTCAATATTTTTTTTAACATGAGTAGACAAGCAGAGGATGATGAAGAGGCCCACGACATTAATACGATAGACTCTTTCATCGAAGATAGAGCTCTGATGACTTTATCCTCTGACCCTCTAAAGATGTACTTGGTACACTCCCCCAATTTGGATGATGACATGATTAGGGAGATGGATGCTATGCTTGATACTGCACTGGTACTTGAAGTTAACTGGTGGAGGCCACAATATGAGAAAATTTCCTAAACCGATGTAGTGCCTCTACCGTCTAGCCTCAAAGCACCGAAGCTTGAAACCTTTGCCCACTGATCTTAAATATGTTTATTTAGGTCAAAATGAGACATACCCGATGGTGATTTCTTCCCACCTTGAGTAATAATAGGAGAGTATGTTTATCTCTACTCTCATTGAGCATAAAAGAGCCATTGGATGGTCAATTGTGGACTTTAAGGGAATTGACCCTTTGATTTGTACTCACCACATTCATCTTGAGGATAATGCAAAGACCTCCCAACAAGCACAACGTAAATTAAATCCAAATATGAAGGAATTGGTTAAGGCCGAGGTACTTAAGTTATTGGATGTGGGTATTATATACCCCATATCCGATAGCCGATGGGTGATCCGACTCAGGTGGTACCTAAGAAGTCAGGAATCACCATCGTAGTTAATGCCAATAATGAACTCTTGCCAACTAGAGCTACTACTGGTTGGAGAATGTCCATTGACTACAAGAGGTTGAATATCGTCATCAAGAAGAACCATTTTCCTTTTCCTTTCATTGATTAAATCTTGTAAAGGCTAGCTGATCATTCTTACTATTGCTTCCTTGACGGATATTCGGGCTACAATTAGATAAAGATAGCCCTTGAAGATCAAAAGAAGACAATATTCACATGTCCTTATAGCACCTTTACTTACCGAAGGATTCCATTCAAATGGTGTAATGCTCCTGTCACTTTTCAACAATGCATGTTGAGTATATTTTCTGAAATGGTAGGGCAATATTTAGAGGTCTTCATGGATGACTTCTCTATCTTTGGTCCATCCTTCAGCGAGTGTTTAGAAAATCTGAAAAATGTGATGAAGCAATGTGAGAAAAATAATTTGGTACTAAATTGGGAGAAGTGTCATTTCATGGTTTCTAAGGGAATAGTTCTATAACGCCCGTGAAAAATCCCTACTTGGGCCCGAGTACCAACTCGACCCGAAATCGCGTAGAATTAATTTATATGAAAATTAAGCGTAAGTTAGCTAGCGCAACGCTGGAGTGGCTGAGAAATAGTCCCTGATCACTTTAAATACGTTCTACAAGACCCAAATCGAGTAGAACTAACGACTCTATAATACTCTATAACCTCGGATCGAACTCTAAGCAGGTTTGGTCTCTGGACCGCTTTGAACTTTTGTATTGGATCTAGACCGCACGTCGAAAGTCTGATACTTCCTATCTTAGACCGTTAGAACCGCCTTGTTGGACTTGACGCTCATTTCGAAAATCAAGTCAAACTGATAATCACAGACTATTTCATTGAGCCCGGACTGAAGAGAGTGCGAATAGGGACAAAATTGGAATTTCAAATTCAAATCTGGCACACGACTTGACGCCTCAGTATTAAGCGTTCTGACCGTCAGAATTCATCCAGAATACACCCTCGGATCAGGAAAAATTTTTATTTTATATCATGAGACTTTCAGCCCTGATCTACGTGCGGTGACCGCTGAACTGAAACTGGTCCTCCACGTGCGATCTGCGAACCCTGCTAGACTGAAAACTTAATATGTGCTATATCTGGTACGCATGAGCTTAAGTCCGATCGCATTTGACCAGGGGACCACCAGAAAGCATCTTTTGGATCGAAACAGCCCCGAAATGGATATGCACTAAGTAAACTTCGTTCCGGAGCCTGTTTCTGGCATTTTTAAGCTTATAAAAGGGGTTGAAACCCTCATTCCTCTCTCCCATCCGAAAATTACAAAAACCTAGCTTTGAGAGAGAGAAAAGGAGAGAGTTTGAGAGAGAGAGTGGAAGGATTTTTCCCGCCTTCGTGTCGCTGATTCCACGTGCTTCAGCAACTCTTCCCAATCACCTTGCTGGTGATTTCTCCACCTTTTCAGGTATGAAACAACCATAAAAGTTACTGATTTAGGGATTACTTAGATTCATAGTGTGTTAGCTAACGTAACTTGTAAAATAGGTTCTCCTACTGCCGTTGACGAAGCGTATACGCTCCGTTTCAATTCACGAGTCTACAAGACATAAGGTGAGGATTTTAGACGCTTTGATTGACGGTTTACAATACTTTCAATGTCGTTTAATAGTAGATTATCGACGGCATCGCCGTTTGACATGTACAACATGCTCTCCGTTTCCTGTTTCGTAAATTAACGAAGAATATGAGATTTAGGGCATTTTAGTCATTTGTAGGAAGTACAGTTTACACTCATATTTTGCCGATGTGATTGACATGGTTTGTTGTCGCATTAGGAAGTTAGGAATACATGCATAATTAGTTTGGTGAAGAGATTCGCCTAATCGCGTACTTTGGGTCGACATACTATATGTAGACTTAAGTGTGTAGTGTATATGTTTGTATAAATGCTTGTATTAGTATGTATCGAATTAAATGATGTTATGTGATAGTTTGAGATTGATTTCTCAATTAATATGCTGACCTAAATGATTTTCTACATGTTGACTATATGCATGATTTCATTACATGCATGGAATATATGTGCTTGAAGATTTGCTTAAGTTGAATGTTATAACATGTGTTAACATGCTCACATGATTGTATTTCAATTCCAATACTCTTACATAAATTGCTGATGTGATTCCATAAGTGTTTGGGACTAGACTTAGTCCAGGCAGTCGGTAACCGAGCGAATTCGTGGCTGACTGGTCTTAGCCACGAACGACGCGTTGATGAACGTGATTCGTGTTTGGAGTTGGCGACAGTGGTTAGGCCACGCAAAGTGTTTTACGCACTTCATGTCATTCGACTTGAGATGTGATCGCGCTAGTCGAGCCCGTCAAGCAACCCAACTGGCCGATATATGTTCACCTTATATGAGTCATAACTGCTTGAACCTAGGGTACTGAACTTACCATTGTAAACCCTGTTATCATGGTACCTTGAACCACGAAGACTCATGAGCCGGGCATGGTGGTATGGGACACCGTGGTCGAGCTGTCGGCCTACGCTGGGGCCACAAACCTCCCCGTAGTGACCAGTGAGCACCTAGACTCGTGAGCAGATTATGGTGGTATGGGACACTATATTCTAGCTGTCGGCCTACACTGATCAGGAGACGAGTCCTTTGTAGTGACCGCGAGCGTATTCTGAGTCCATGGGAGGCGACGACCCTTCTGTTGCAGTAGAGTACGGTAGGCCTGTATTGATAAGGTGATGGGGGAGCGGTGCAACGAGTGTGAGCAACAGCCCTTGCAGTGACCTACGAAATATACATCGTATGAGATTACTAGGAGTGACGACCCTAGACAGGATCTGTGTTGGGATTGATACAAGGGAAGTACCTTATTTCCCAATCCTGCTGTTTGAATGGACTAATAACAACTTGAAAATCATATCACCATAGCATTGCATGTGCCTGGAAGATGTGGAGCACTCTAGGGAGTGTGGCATGCCGCGGTCGTAAGATGTTACCGTATGAGGGAGATCGTCGGTGAGGCATACATCACTTCATGTCATCTTGCATTAACAACAGTATTAGGATTGTCTGATTTACTGCTTTACTATTATCGCATGATTGAATTGTGAACATGCTAATCCTTGCTCTATGATTCCACTGAGTTGATCACTCACTCTCACATTACGGGATGGTGTTTGCAACACCCACCAGACCCTGTTGTAGATGCAGGTGAGGCTGAGATCCAGGAGGCAGAGCCAGACTTCGACGAGGACCAGGACGAGTTCTCGTACATGCAGTATCACGATGGCTTTGCGTAGGCGACCTGGATCGATGGGACTTCAGTGGGACCATTTTGGACATTTACTTTTGTTCATGTATATGTATATGAGACTCAGAGATGTATTCATACTTTAGAGACAGATGAGATTTACTTTATTTTTTCATACAGTGATATATATATTGTTTAGTCTTCCGCTTGCTTTTATCACTGGATCTGAAGTATGAATTGCATTTTTGGTATACTTTTTCTCATGTGAATGCTTTAAATCAGACAACATTGAATCATAATCATTTTTGTTGCATAAGTGACGGTCTGGAACTCGGGAGTTGAGTTTATACACGACCCCCGATTTTTAGGGTGTTACAAGTTGGTATCAGAGCGTGAATAAAAGTATACTAGGCCTCGCTTCCTTTGACTTAGGTGGGTGCGAGAAGGGTCTAGAAACACTTCTAGGATCGCAGATTCACCAATAGGCGAAGTCAATTTGAATCGATCACACGATCGAGTCTATAACGCATCTCGGGTCGCGTAAAGCAACCCGAATAGCTCCTAAGCTGTAGGAAGTCGGGTCGAGACGTCCTATGAACAATTTTAAACCCGTAAAAGTAAATTCTTGGGCCGTGGGATGACCACGACTCCTGTAATCAATCGTCAGGGCTTAAAAACCCCGTTTCACCAAAAATCTTCAAAATTCTTCCTCTCACCACTCCAATCTTCATTTCTTTCTTATCTAATTCATGTTAGGCATCAAACCTAATGTGAAAATAATACAAAATAATACTTTCATAAAATTTTACAGTGAATAGTAAAATTTCATAAAAAATGGCCATAAGGCCATTCTAACTTCACTTTCTTTAGCTAATAAGGGTCTAAATGGATGTACTGGATCCTTCTACCCCAAAATCATATGCTGCATCATAGGGTTTGGTATTTGAGATTGCGGAATGGTCCCGAAAAGCCCCGAACACATGTTTGGGCTTACATAGGCCAAAATACAATGAACCAGGGGGCAAACCGTACATATTTGGGGTCCTTGGACCATGGGGGACCGAACCCATCTGGCCCCACTAACCGGATGCATCACCGGTCGGCGATGCATCGCCGTACAGGTGGGCCAGTTTGCTGTGATTTTCGGGCGCACGCCCTTAAATCTCATGTGCACCCTCCCCATATAAGTCCCGTCCAATGAAAACCCCCAAATCATACCCCTCCTTCACAAACAGGCCTCCCCATAGCCCTATTTTCATTTTCCAGCAACCATCTCCAAATTTCGTGGTTCCAAATCGCCCCTAGATCCCTCCTTGGCCAAAAACGACCACCATCCATCATTCCTTTGGAGTTGGCAGCCCTTCCTCTTGAATATTTCATCATTTGGAGCTCCAAAAACCCCCAAATCGAGCTGAAATCGTGAGGTGCTCCATTCCACTTTTTTATTTCCATTTCTCCTTAAAAATACATCCTTGGGAAGCTTGAAGCATCCCTCTACGATGCCTAGATCTCCTTTTTCCATATTGGGCGGCCACTTCTCCGCATTTTCTCCATTTTTCATGGCTTTCGTGGAAGCCATTTTAGGCCTTTTATCACTCTCATCCATCATATCTTTGATGGGTAAAAGGAAAACCGTAACAGACGAGGCTGGGCCAAGCTGCCCTGTTCAATCGAGAAGACCGCGGGGTGGTGCCGCAAGTTCAAGCGCCGCCGCAAGTCCAGCTGCAGCCCTAGAGTGCCGTACAAAGCGGGATTTAGATCCCCATGCTCACCTTGGGCGAGTAATTCTATCAGAGATGCCAATACACTGATCGCAAAGTATTATTTGAGGCGGACGTGGAAGGGCGACTGTTCGAAGAATTTTTGTTGTTCGAGCGCATTGAAGCTGCGCATTGGGGTCCGATCTTTAAAGCTCGCGCTCGTGCTAATGTGAGCACCGTTCGTGCCTTCTACGCTAGTATCCAAAATCCTACCTTGGAGCCATTGCAGTTTAAAATCCCTTTTGGTAGAGATCGGATGGCTACGATTGATGTACGACTGATTGCGCGACTTCTGAACGTACCTCTTGGTGATGTTCATCCTAGTGAGAAGAACCTGAGGAGTAGGCTGAACGAGATCGCCGCACCAGGTTTCTGTACGGTAAGTTGGTTCCATGGCAGCCTAATAATAGCCTTAAGGCGACGTATATGTTTGATGATTTGCGCCTGCTGCACCATATCTGCACGTTCAATGTTTATCCCAGGTCGACGAATCGCATTGAATGTACATGCCTTATGGTTGATTTCCTGTATCTGGTGGCCCGGGGAGATAACGTATGCATGGCTACTTTCATCTTACGACAAATAATCCTCATAGCCAAGTCAAGGAGAACATCCGAATCGTTTCCTTTTGGCCGACTGATTTGCAAGATTGCACTTGAGTTTGCCTACAGACTTGGGCCGGAATTGCCAGTTTCGATTCATACCATTGATGAGTCGACTATGGTCAAGATGAAGATTGGGTCGTAGTACAGTAAAAATCAGCTTGAGGAGGACAGCGAGGATGACTTTGATGATGAGGAAGATCAAAACGAAGAAGAACCTGGAGTAGAAGTTTAGGAAGAAGTTCAGGAAGAGGCAGAAGAGGAGGCTCAAGATACAGATGAGAGCCCTCCTCCGTCTGCGCAGGCTACTAGCGACGATCGCATTGCTCGGATGGAGGAGAGTCAGATCTCCTTGCGAAGGGAAGTTCAAGAACTTCGCGCAGAAGTCGAGGATGCCAAGGCCGTTACAAGGAAGAAATTAGGCAAGGTGACTCGCACCTTGAAGGCGATCCTGTGTTGCTTACAGGATAAGGGTGCTCCTCTTCCGTCCCCAGACTCAGACTAGCGATGCGACCTTTGATGTAGTTATCAGTAGTTAGTCATTTCCTGCTTTATGTGTGTAAGCCTGTTAGGGCTAGTGCTTTGCTTATGTTGCTGTTGCAATTTTAACTGTCTTAGTTCCCATGTATTTCTCGTCATGATGCTTGTAAGGATATATCCCTTGTATTGTGACAATTTTGATTAAATGAAATGCATGGAATGCCTTTGACTCCTTGTGAATGATTGCGGTGAATTTGTGCTATTGAGACTGACAAGGTTGCGCCCTATTTTGAATATAGGGAATGCCGCCTAAGGTTACGCGGAGCACGGTTCGGCTTGCACTGACTGAGCATATGGATCAGACTCCTTCGCAGTCTGGCACCCATGCGGACCCTGCTGTGGGCCCGATTCCTGAGACTTCGTGCATCTCAGCCTGCTGCTGGTCCTACAGTTGGACCACTGCCGTTCACACCGTCAGTCAGAGAGCCTCATCGTGCATCTACTTCCACACAGCATCCGCCACAGCCTACTCCACCTCCTGACAGATTTGAGCAGATGTTGGCTATATTGCAGCAGCAGCAGCAGCTTCTGACTACCATCATGGGGACATTAGCACAGGGTGGGGGTGTGACTCCACCTGCACCACCTGCGCATCCAGCTGAGGATGCCTATACATACGCCTAGGATGAGGGCATGGATCATCCTGCGCCGCCTACTTACCCTGCGGGGAATGCCGCAGATACACAGGGCCTATTAGAGCGATTTCAGCGCTTACGGCCTCCCACTTTCTCGGGTTCTCACAGACCCGAGGAGGCTGAGTACTGGCTCGACCGTGTGTCGAAGATTTTATGGATGTTGCATTGCACTGAGGCTGAGCAGGTAGAGCTGGCCACATTCCTGTTTGAGCGAGAGGCCAGCCTGTGGTGGGATAGCGTACTGCGGACCGTTGCCGCCGACTTTGTATGGACATGGGCAGCATTTGAGTTCCGCTTCCATGAGAAGTATTATTCCCAGACTTACAGGCATGACAGGGAGAATGAGTTTCTCCGCCTCAGATAGGCAGCCATGACAGTTACAGAGTATGAGCATCGGTTCACGGAGTTGGGCAGATATGTCCCGACGATTTTGGCTGATGAGCAGATACGCATACGGCGCTTTTTGGAGGGTTTGCGACCGGACATTCGGTCGAAGATGTGCCGTGTGACCATTCCTTCATATGAGGAGTTGATTCACATGTCTATGCGGGCAGAGTAGGATGTGGATCGACTTGCGCGATCTCGTGGCCCTATTGCTTCTAGGCCGCGACCAGACATGCAGGACAGGCCCCTCGCGGGCAAGAGGCCTTGCATTGACCCTCCTACTAGGACTACAGCGCCTGTACCACTGTTTCGGCGCCCTGATTTGACATGTACATACTGTGGGAGGACAGGCTACTTGGTGTAGAGCTGTTTCTCTCGGATGCGGGACAGCGGGTTCTCACCGCTGCAGAAGATTGACCGTGCTCGTTCACAGGCGATATCAGCACCGCCTATACGGTTAGCTCTTGCGCACCCTTCTTTCAGACCTCCGGTATTGCAGATCAGACAGCCTCCACGGCCCTTGACACAGCGGCCGAACCGGCCACAGCAGGCTCGGGTTCATGCATTGACAGCTGAGGCAGTTGCGACGCCGACTTTTCAGCATTCAGCCTTCGAGATCACAGCCCATATTGAAGGTACTCCTATTCTTGTGATGGTGGACACTGGTTCCACGATTTCTTTGATATCGCGTGCTGTAGTCAGGCGTCTTGGGTTATAGACCATTACCATGGATAGGGTACGAGTCCTTGCAGCCCAGGGAGATTATTCAGATGTCACCCAGATGTGTGAGGGGTGTTTGGTTGATTTGAGAGGCCAGACGATGGCTATTGATCTTGTCGTCGACTCCTCTCTTGTTTATCTCGACGTCATTCTTTGCATGGATTGGTTGACTGCAGCGAGGGCCGAGATTGACTGCGAGACTCGTATAGTGACTGTGTACAAGCCTGAGGGTGCATCCTTCACATTTTCAGTGCAGGTAAATCTTCCTTTCCGCATACTTAGTTACGCCTTATTGCGCGACGCTGGTGCCCAGGTACTCGAGCATGTCCCAGTCGTTTTCGAGTTCGGGGATCTGTTCAGGAAGATCCCTGGTTTGCCGCCCCGACGTGAGATCGATTTCACTATCGATCTGGTTCCTAGTTCTACATCCGTCTCACTGTCGACGTATCACATGGCACCATGTGAGATGGAGGAGTTGAGGACGCAGATTGATGGTCTGCTAGAGCTTGGCCTTATACGGCCTAGTGTGTCTCCTTGGGGAGCACAGTCTTGTTTGTGAGGAAGAAGGACGGTTCGATGCGATTATGTATTGATTATCGCAGGCTGAACCAGGTTACGGTGAAGAACAAGTATCCTTTACCCAGGATCGATAACTTGTTTGATCAGTTGAGAGGAGCGTAATACTTCTCGAAGATTGATCTTCAGTCAGGATATCATCAGTTGCGCGTCAGGGATGAGGACGTGCAGAAGACAACATTCAGGACTAGTTTTGGCCACTACGAGTTCCTCGTGATGTCGTTCGGTCTCACGAACGCACCAGCCGTGTTCATGGATCTGATGAACCGGGTATTTGGACCTTTCCTCTATCGATTCGTCGTTGTATTCATTGACGACATTTTGGTGTACTCCAGGAGTCGAGAGGAGCATGAGGAGCACTTGCGTTTGGTCCTGGATACGCTCAGACAGCATCAGTTGTTCACACAGTACAAGAAGTGTGACTTCTGGAAGCAGGAGGTGAAGTTCCTGGGACACGTGGTGTCCAAGGATGGCATAGCAGTTGACCTGTCTAAGGTAGCTGCGGTGCAGGACTGGGAGAAGCTTGGTTCTGTCACTGAGGTGAGGAGTTTCTTGGGTCTCGCTGGCTACTATCGGCGCTTCATTCAGGACTTCTCGAAGATCGCGAGACCCTTATCTCAGTTGACACGGAAGGACGTGAAGTTCACCTGAAATGACAAGGCGGAGTCAGCTTTTCAGGAGCTGAAGGACAGACTTACGTCTGCCCCTGTGCTAGTATTGCCAGAGCAAGGGATTAGATGCAGAGGGACAAGGTAATTTCGTATGCCTCGAGACAATTATGGAAGCACGAGGAGAATTACCCTACACACAACCTAGAGTTGGCAGCCGTTATATTCGCACTGAGACTCTGGAGACATTACCTCTACGGAGAGGAGTTCGAGCTCTTTTGCGACCACAAGAGCCTCAAGTACATATTCACGCAGCGAGACTTGAATATGAGGCAGTGGCGATGGATGGAGACGTTGAAGGACTTCAAGTTTGAAGTCTCTTACCATCCTGGGAAGGCGAACCTTGTGACTGATGCGTTGAGCCGTAAGAAGGCGATAGAGTTTGTGGCTCCGCTGATGGTTGCCGAGTGGGATATGGTTGAGTTTTTGCGAGACTTTGAGCAGAAACTCACCGTAGAGGAGCCGTTTGAGTTCATCGCACATGTACAAGTGCGATCTCAGATCGATGACCGAGTCGTCGAGGCGCAGAGGGACGATGCGAATCTTACTGAGCTTCGAGAGCAGGCCAGTGATGATGCTGACGCCGACTGGCGAGTTGGTATGGATGGGGGCTTACGTTATCGTGGCCGCCTATACGTCCCAGATGTCCCTGACTTGAGACGAGAGATTCTCGAGGCTGCGCATTCTACTAGACTCGCGATGCATCCAGGTAGCACAAAGATATATCGTGACGTGAAGAGGACGTATTGGTGGGAAGGTATGAAGACCCACATAGCTGAGTTTGTGTCCCGTTGTCTCACTTATCAGCAAGTGAAGGCAGAGCATCGCCGACCACCTGGACTTTTGCAGCCTATGCCGATCGCAGAGTGGAAGTGGGATTTCATTTCCATGGACTTCATTTTCGGGTTGCCGAAGACGAGGAAGGGACATGATTCCATTTGGGTGATCGTCGACCGTCTGACGAAATCGGCGCACTTCCTACTGATCAGAGTTACGAACTCTGCAGACGAGCTGGCCAGATTGTACATAAGAGAGATTGTGCGTCTGCATGGAGTTCCGCTGGAGATCGTGTAGGACAGAGACACGTGGTTCACTTCTATTTTCTGGACTCACATTCAGGAGGCTATGGGTGTGAAGTTGAAGTTTAGTACTGCCTTCCACCCACAGACAGACGGACAGACATAGCGGGTGAAACAGATCTTGGAGGACATGTTGCGAGCTTGCGCATTGGACTTCAAGGACAGTTGGAATGATTGTCTTGCATATGCAGAGTTTGCGTACAACAACAGTTTTCAGGCGAGTATCGGTATGGCACCTTATGAGGCGCTGTATGGGCGACCTTGTCGCGCACCGCATTGCTGGCTAGAGGTCGGTGAGCGTAGCTTGATTGGCCCGGAGTTAGTGCAGGCGATGTCAGAGAAGATTGATATTATTCGACGTCGGCTCCTTACAGCGCAGAGCAGACAGAAGAGCTACGCCGATACGAGACGGAGGCCACTAGAGTTCACAGTTGGGGATCATGTGTTTTTGCGAGTTTCCCTTATGAAGGGAGTCCTTCGGTTCAGGAAGAAGGGGAAGTTGGCACCACGATTCATTGGTCCATTCCAGATCCTCGATCGTGTGGGAGCGGTGGCTTACCGATTGGCTTTACCCACGCCTCTCGCGAGCGTTCACAACGTATTTCATGTTTCTATGCTGAAGAAGTACGTTGCTGATCCTTCCCATATCATCAGATGGGAGCAGGTACAGTTAGGAGAGGATGTTACTTATATCCTGCGACCGACACGTATCCTAGACAGGAAGGAGCAGGTACTGCGTAGCAAGGTGATTCCCCTTGTGAAGGTATTATGGACGCATCACTCTGAGGAGGAGGCTACCTAGGAGACAGAAGCCGAGATCAGAAAGAACTACCCATAGCTTCTCGAGGAGTACGAAAAGGTACAAATTTCGAGGACAAAATTATTTGTTAAGGGGGGGTAGATTGTAACGCCCGTGAAAAATCCATACTTGGGCCCGAGTACCAACTCGACCCGAAATCGCGTAGAATTAATTTCTATGGAAATTAAGCGTAAGTTAGCCAACGCAACGCTGGAGTGGCTGGGAAATAGTCCCTGATCACTTTAAATACGTTCTATAAGACCCAAATCGAGTAGAACCAACGACTCTACAATACTCTATAACCTCGGATCGAACTCTAAGCAGGTTTGGTCTCTGGACCGCTTTGAACTTTTGTATTGGATCTAGACCGCACGTCGAAAGTCCGATACTTCCTATCTTAGACCGTTAGAACCGCCTTGTTGGACTTGATGCTCATTTCGAAAATCAAGTCAAACTGATAATCACAGACTATTTCATTGAGCCCGGACTGAAGAGAGTGTGAATAGGGATAAAATTGGAACTTCAAATTCAAATCTGGCACACGACTTGACGCGTCAGTATTAAGCGTTCTGACCGTCAGAATTCATCCAGATTACACCCTCGGATCAGGAAAAATTTCTATTTTATATCATGAGACTTTCAGCCCTGATCTACGTGCGGTGACCGCTGAACTGAAACTGGTCCGCCACGTGCGATCTGCGAACCCTGCCAGACTGAAAACTTAATACGTGCTATATCTGGTACGCATGAGCTTAAGTCCGATCGCATTCGACCAGGGGACCACCAGAAAGCATCTTTTGGACCGAAACAGCCCCGAAATGGATATGCACTAAGTAAACTTCGTTCCGAAGCCTGTTTCTGGCATTTTTAAGCTTATAAAAGGGGTTGAAACCCTCATTCCTCTCTCCCATCCAAAAATTGCAAAAACCTAGCTTTGGGAGAGAGAAAAGGAGAGAGTTTGAGAGAGAGAGTGGAAGGATTTTTCCCGTCTTCGTGTCGCTGATTCCACGTGCTTCAGCAACTCTTCCCAATCACCTGGCTGGTGATTTCTCCACCTTTTCAGGTATGAAACAACCCTAAAAGTTGCTGATTTAGGGATTACTTAGATTCATAGTGTGTTAGCTAACGTAACTTGTAAAATTGGTTCTCCTACTGCCGTTGACGAAGCGTGTACGTTCCGTTTCAATTCACGAGTCTACAAGACATAAGGTGAGGATTTTAGACGCTTTGATTGACAGTTTACAACGCTTTCAATGTCGTTTAATAGTAGATTATCGACGGCATCGCCGTTTGACATGTACAACATGCTCTCCGTTTCCTGTTTCGTAAATTAACGAAGAATATGAGATTTATGGCATTTTAGTCATTTGTAGGAAGTACAGTTTACACTCATATTTTTCTGATGTGATTGACATGGTTTGTTGTCGCATTAGGAAGTTAGGAATACGTGCATAATTAGTTTGGTGAAGAGATTCACCTAATTGCGCACTTTGGGTCGACATACTATATGTAGACTTAAGTGTGTAGTGTATTTGTTTGTATAAATGCTTGTATTAGTATGTATCGAATTAAATGATGTTATGTGATAGTTTGAGATTGATTTCTCAATTAATATGCTGACCTAAATGATTTTCTACGTGTTGACTATATGCATGATTTCATTACATGCATGGAATATATGTGCTTGAAGATTTGCTTAAGTTGAATGTTATAACATGTGTTAACATGCTCACATGATTGTATTTCAATTCCAATACTCTTACATAAATTGCTGATGTGATTCCATAAGTGTTTGAGACTAGACTTAGTCTAGGCAGTCGGTAACCGAGCGAATTCGTGGCTGACTGGTCTTAGCCACGAACGACGCGTCGATGAACGCGATTCATGTTTGGAGTTGGCGGCAGTGGTTAGGCCACGCGAAGTGTTTTACGCACTTCATGTCGTTCGACTTGAGATGCGATCGTGCTAGTCGAGCCCGTCAAGCAACCCGACTGGCCGATGTATGTTCACCTTGTATGAGTCATAACTGCTTGAACCTAGGGTACTGAACTTACCATTGTAAACCCTGTTAACCATGGTACCTTGAACCACGAAGACTCATGAGCCGGGCATGGTGGTATGGGACACCGTGGTCGAGCTGTCGGCCTACGCTTGGGCCACAAACCTCCCCGTAGTGACCAGTGAGCACCTAGACTCGTGAGCAGATTATGGTGGTATGGGACACTATATTCTAGCTGTCGGCCTACACTGATCAGGCGACGAGTCCTTTGTAGTGACCGCGAGCATATTGTGAGTCCACGAGAGGCGACGACCCTTCTGTTGTAGTAGAGTACGGTAGGCCTGTATTGATAAGGTGATGGGGGAGCGGTGCAACGAGTGCGAGCAACAGCCCTGGCAGCCCTTGCAGTGACCTACGAAATATACATCGTATGAGATTACTAGGAGTGACGACCCTAGACAGGATCTGTGTTTGGATTGATACAAGGGAAGTACCTTAGTTTCCCAATCCTGCTGTTTGAATGGACTAATAACAACTTGGAAATCATATCACCATAGCATTGCATGTGCCTGGAAGATGTGGAGCACTCTAGGGAGTGTGGCATGCCGCGGTCGTAAGATGTTGCCGTATGAGGGAGATCGTCGGTGAGGGCATACATCACGTCATGTCATCTTGTATTAACAACAGTATTAGGATTGTCTGATTTACTGCTTTACTATTATCGCATGATTGAATTGTGAACATGCTAATCCTTGTTTTATGATTCCACTGAGTTGATCACTCACTCCCACGTTACGGGATGGTGTTTGCAACACCCACCAGACCCTGTTGTAGATGCAGGTGAGGCTGAGATCCAGGAGGCAGAGCCAGACTTGGACGAGGACCAGGATGAGCTCTCGTACATGCAGTATCACGATGGCTTTGCGTAGGCGACCTGGATCGATGGGACTTCAGTGGGACCATTTTGGACATTTACTTTTGTTCATGTATATGTATATGAGACTCAGAGATGTATTCATACTTTAGAGACAGATGAGATTTACTTTGTTTTTCCATACAGTGATATATATATTGTTTAGTCTTCCGCTTGCTTTTATCACTGGATCTGAAGTATGAATTGCAGTTTTGGTATACTTTTACTCATGTGAATGCTTTAAATCAGACAACATTGAATCATAATCATTTTTGTTGCATAAGTGACGGTCTGGAACTCGGGAGTTGAGTTTATACACGACCCCCGATTTTCAGGGTGTTACAAGTTCTTGGACATATAATCTCGTCCATGGGAATTGAGGTGGACAATGTTAAAATTGACCTTATCTTTAACTTACTTCCACCTAAGAGCATAAGAGACATGCAATCCTTCAAAAGACATGCAGGATTTTACAGACGATTCATAAAGGACTTTAGTCACCCCTCTCATCCTTTATACAATCTGCTTCAAAAGGATGTACCATACTAGTGGACTGAGAAATGACAGGAAGCTTTCACTAAGCTCAAGGGCATGTTAATCACCACACTTATCATGTAGCCACCCGACTGAAGCATTCCTTTTGAGATTATGTATGATGCATCTGACTATGCTATTGGGATATTGTTAGCCTAAAAAGAAAAGAGAAGAAGCCTTATGTTATTCATTATGCAAGTAGAACTCTAAACTCTATCCAAATGAACTACTCTATTATGAAAAATGAACTCTTATCCACATTGTTTGCATTAGACAAATTTAGGTCCTATTTGATCAGATCCAAGATCATCATCTACGCTGATCATGCTGTGCTGAAATATCTTCTTTATAAAAATGATGCTAAGCCCCGCCTATAAGATGGATCCTTCTACTCCAAGAATTTGATTTAGAAATAAAAGATAAAAAGAGAGTAGAGAATGTAGTGGTTGACCATCTCTCGAGACTTGATCTTTCCAATCCCCTTGAGACGACACCCATAAATGATATGTTCCCTAACGAACAACTATTTAAACTCTCCTAACTACCTTGGCATGCTGATATTGCAAATCATCTTGCTACAGGTTTTACGTTGACACATTGGACTATGTAAGATAAAAGAAAATTCTTCAAAAATGTATGTAAATTCTTCTGGAACGATCTATATTTGTTCAAATACTGCCCAGACCAAATTCTAAGGAGATGTGTACCAGAAAATGAACACCAAAGTGTCATCTCCTTTTGTCACTCTCAGGCCTATAATGGTCACTTTTCTACTAAAAAGACCATGACCAAAATTTCGCAGTGAGGCTTTTACTGGCCCACTATGTTTAAGGACACTCATGAGTTCTACAAAGTTTGTGAGCATTTGTTGAGGGTTAAATATTGCATATTGGATTCCATTTATTACTTGGTTTTATGAACATGATAATACTTAATGTTCTATTTTAATCATGTTTGTGTTGTAAGGTGAATTTAAGAGATTGGACTAAAAAGGATGCTAAAAGCATGTATTTAATGCTAAAAAATCATCAAGGTCAAGGATGGATCTAATGAGACCAAGAATGAAGAATCTGCATGTCAAAGATCTAAGAAAACCAAGTGAGGAAGGATGAGCATTGAAAACTTGAAGAAGAGAAAAGGAACCCCAAAAATCCGCCTTCCTCGACTAGTTGAGGATTATTCGACTCGAACTCTAGCAGCCAAAACCTCTAAAATCAGGTCATCCTCAACCACGCATGGGATTTCCTTAACCAGTCAGAGGTGCCCTCGACTAGTCCTGGGTTACGCGGACAACACACAAATTGTGAAAATTTGAAGCAGTTTTCAGATTTTTCCAACTCGGTGTGAAAGTTTAAGTTGTAAAACTATAAATAGGGGTCCCTAGGGCACCCTTAAGCATCATCTAGGGTTTGCAGAGTGGAGAAAAAGCAAGGAGAAGCCGTCACCAAGAGTTTTTCTTCCCTTAGTTTTTTTATGCTTTTCTTAAGAGATTCTAGTTCAATCATGTCTATGGTTGGCTAAACCTCTTATCTGGGGCTAAGAGGTGAAGCTTGTAGCGTGATGGGATATTTTCTATTACTTTGATTCGTGTTTAAGTTGAACGATCTTTGATTCTAGTTTGATTATAAGGAATACTTTCAGTTTTTAATGGTTTGTTGTGACTTAAATTACAATAGATCTGCGATAGCTTTGAGTATGTTCTTTTCTTATATTAAGATTGTGAAATTAGGCAATCCCGTTATTCATTATCATCCCATGAGCATGGTTGAGTGATAGAATCCTACCTAATCTTCCCAATTCTCTTATGATTGTTTGTGGGATTGGTAAATCCCGTTGTTTACCTTGTCTCATGAGCATGGTTTTGTGATGGAATCACTTCCAGTTCTCACACCTCTCATCCATTGAAAATTAGGTCAAAGGAAGTTCAGATTTGATTTTACTGAGATGTCTTCCAATTGGATAGGATAAGACTCCGATTCCAATCGTGTGACTTGAATTAAGCATAGATTTCCCTGATATACACAAGTGGATCCTTGGGAACCCTAGTTTCCCACCTTTAAACTTCTTAAGTTTTTCATTAAATCTCTCATAATTACTCTTAAATATTCTAGATTTAGATTTTCATCTTCTTCTAGTTCTAGCTCTAGTTACTTTCAGAATACACATATGATTAGTTCCTATGGATTCGACCTTGGTTTCATCGAGATTATTACTACATTGCGACCTTACACTTGGGGTTGTGAACAAGTTTTTCGCGCCATTGTTGGGAATTGACGCCAACATTTTTATAAGATTAGCTAGTTTTGGAATTAGTTTAAGATTAGGGTTTTTCTATTTTCTATTTTAGAATTAGGGTTTTTTATTTTATTTTAGAAACTAACTTAGCTTTCTAATTCTAGGTTTAGAATTTTCCTTTTTTATTTTTAGAAACTTTCTAATTTTAGAATTTCTATTTTTAGAAATTGACTTGTTTTGTTTTGTTTTGCAGGATCTTAATTTAGGAACTTCTAATTTGGTAATTTCTTTCTAATTCCCTCCCTCTTTGTATTTCTATATTTTTATTTCCTTTTAAGGTTTAGGTTAGAATCTGAAATTGAGGGCTAAGAGTGTTTCATGCCCAAGTGGGTCCGTGATAACACTCGATGTCTCTTGAGTGAAGGAGGATTGGTTTAGGGGTTCTCTATCCATCACAGGATTAGATATAACTTGAGATCCTTAGAGTTAATTGAGGTTATGGCTGCCAATCAACCGGAAAGACAACCTCAACCTAGGGTTGAGAAAGTCTAGGATGAGAATGAGGTGCATCAAGCACCCCCACCTCGTACTTTATGAAATTACTTACAACCGGCGGGAATGAGAACACCTTCATGTATGGTTTTTCCAGAAAACACAGGAAACATGGATATCAAGCCTGGAGTGATCCAACTCCTTCCAAAGTTCTTTGGACTTGAATATGAAAGTCCATACTTACATTTGCAAGAATATGACGAGGTGATAACAACTTTATACTTTCCTAACGTGTCTGAGGACACGGTCAGGCTGAAACTCTTTCCTTTCCCCTTGAAAGAGAAAGTTAAGACGTGGTTGCACTCACTATATCCATGATCTATTGGCACATGGAATGACATGATGGAGTTCATAAAAAAAATTCTTTTCATACCATAAGACGAACACCATCAGGAAGTTGATCATGAACTTCGCCCAAAAGGAAGATGAAACATTCTTCCAATGTTGGGAGTGGTTCAAGGATCTCGTCAGTTTATGTCCACAACACGGTTTTAAAACGTGACACATAACTACTTTCTTCCATGATGGACTGACATCTTCCATGCACCAATTCGTCAAGAAGATGTGTAATGGGGAATTCATTAATAAGAATGTTGATGAGGTGTGGGATTACTTTGACAAACTCGCTGAAACTGCACAATCATGGGACATCACTCCAAAACTTTACACCATACACTACCAAAAAAATGATCAAAGGCTACGGACTATGCTAATTTTTAGTTACGGATATAGACCATAGTTATATTGCTACGGATTAAAACCGTAGATAAAAAATGCCCAAACCATAGCTAAAAGCTAACACCTCCACACATTCATACAACCTGGGATAGCCCCAGAAGGAACTCTACGAGGCCCATTAAAATATGTGTGCTCCATCTAATACGTCTATCCGTTTTTAAAGAGCATGTTAGGACAAGAGCCCAAAAAAGGAAGTAGATCAACGCTTAAGTGGACTACACGGTAGGAAACAATGGAGATTAATACCTACCATTGATTGATGGTGTGGTTCAATTGTACCTTCGATTTGCCTAGATGTTGGGGTCATTCCCTATAAAAAATTACAAAATTAATGGACAGAGTGAATATATCAAATGCATCACGATGGACCCCACAAAGCCTTTGATAAGATCGTCCGTCCAGAACCCGTCATACGTGCGAACGTGGAGGGGCTATGAAGGATGGTACAATGGCTACAGTCTAAAATCGTAGCAAGACCGTAGCAGGTTAAAATGTGGAAAACCGCAGTACCTTTTTGTTTTCCCCCTCTAAAGAAATGATTCATTTCTTGCTTCCGTCCCTTTCTCTCTCACGAAATGTTCATACAACCTGGGAAAAAAACCCCATTCACTCTTCCTCCCTCTTCCTCTCCCTCTCGTGCGCTCTCCCTCTCCCTCTCCCTCTTCGCTCGCTCTTCGTCTCACTCACCCTCTCCCTCTAACTCTCTCTATCCATATCTCTCTTTCTCAAAACCCTAGTCCTCTCTCTTTATCTCCTCGGCCCTCTGCTGCTCATGAGTCTCAGATTCTCAGGTATGATGTAAAATTTTTCCACAATTTAGAATACCTAATTAGGAATATGCATTGACAAATAACTAATTAGGGATTTGCAATGTTGAATCCCTTTTTAGGGATTTGCATTATCGAATCCCTTTTTAGGGATTACTACTATTTAAATCATTCACTGTCCATTCATTTTCCATTGATCCAATGATCGTGATCTTCCCAAGTACATTTGCCCACTTGTACTAAATGATGGCAAAGGAGGACACTACAGGTCCTACTAGACTGGGTCCCACAATGACCCTTGCCATCTAGTTTTTGGCCTGTGATGGATGGCCAAAAATAGGATATGGCCAACTGTCCATATGAAATCCTTGAAATCCACTGATTGGATGGCTTGGTTTTTTCTGATGGAGGTGATGTTTGGCGCAATCACCCATCCATGGTAGAACCCACCGGATGGATGATCTAGATCCTTAAAAGTGGGCACCATCCAACTGAAATTAGCAGCATAGTATAATGTTGCATTTCTAATCTTATCATAAGATGTTTGAGCATTTAGTATAATTTCTAGTAAGATCGTAATGCTTATATGATATGGTGATTCTATTAACTCTGCCTTTCTTGTTCTAAATTTTCTATATAAATATCTATTGCATAAATCTCCCTTTTCTTTGAACGAGAATACTGTTGGGGTTCCTTGGGATTTCTATAGCTCCACTGTATTTTTAGCACATGAAAAATAGTTGCATTGATAGTATGAATTCAGTGGGTTCTCTGAATTTTTGGTTGTCCTTAAAAGGGTTGTCGTAAAGTGATTGGCCAAGACTTTGCACTGTACATTCAAGTTTCTGGTTTGTATGAGCAAGGCCCATGGTTCATTGATCCATACTATTGATTGTCTACTTGTTGCTTCCAGGAACTAGACTTTCTGATAGCAGTATGCTTTTAGATTTTTGTGACTAGTGTAGCTGTACCTAAATTGTCTTGGAGTTTTGTGTGGCACCTCTAATGTCTGTCTGCTTTCATTTCTGTTGCCTATTTGCTTATTCTTGATGGAACTTGCTGTTTGTGTTTTACCTATTTGATTTATTATGTTGCAGCCTTAGTCAACTATCTAGTTAAGGATCCTGTCCTGACTCAGGCAACTAGCAAGTACTAGAGGCTTGGAGAGTTTAAATAAGTCACGACTGGTGAGCTTCTCAGGCCATTAAGAAGATATAGACCCTGGCCTAGCCCAAATAATCATTGGCTCAGAATTCTCACCCCTGAAATTAAAGGCCCTATTTGCTTTTAGACCCAATGACTTAAATGGGCCAAACTCGGGCTGATCTACATTAAGGTTTAGTTGTAGGTGATATGCATATTCCATAAAAGAGGATCCAATTAGCTTCTTTTTTTCTCATGAACAACCAAGTTCGAAAGTGATTAGTAAAGCTTTGTTGATAATATTCTTCATTGAATGCATTGTACATTTATAGTTCATTTCTTCAACTTCACTAATGCAATTCTACCCTTCAAAGGCCATGCATTAATCTACAATTTGTACCAATTGAGAAAAGACCTTGACCGGCTATATGACTCAGGGGAAGAAAGAGATATTTGTATTGTAATATTTATTCAATATGGTGTATTTTGTTCATCACGTTGTGACTCTTACAAACTATTATGATATTGGAGCTTATGCTTTTAGATGGACTAATTAAATTGAAATTAGGAATCAAATAAAGCAGGAATAACCATATTCTAGTTTCCTTAGTGTTCATATTGAGGGGTGTGGGCTCCAAATTGTATATTTATGCTTTCAACTATTATGATAAGATTCCTGCTATTACTTCTTATGATGTTTTAGGATTTTTTTTTTGCCTCTACGTTCTAGTTGTTGATGAATGGTACCGGAACAAGCTCTAAAAGCCATCTCATTTGCATTCGTGCTGGTAATGCATGCAAGTTTGGGGGAAAAAACAGTTGCTGATAAATGGTGTTTGATTCCAAGAAATTTGTACTTGTGTATACAGAACTAGATGTCATATTTGCAGCTTTTGGATTCCAGAGATTGTATCTAATATACGTGCTTATAATTGTTACCTATCTCATGGCTTATACTTCATGTATTTTCTTCCATCCTTTTCTCCTCGTTTGTCTTTGCTAGTGAGACTAACAGTAAGCCCTTGTCAACCCAACAACAATGCATTAAAAACCACTTCTCAACATTGCTCCACTTGAAGCAGGCCTTTAACTTCTCTGATGACAACAAGACTACACTCTCCTCTTGGAATCTTGATAACAGGGATTGTTGCACTTGGGAAGGCATCACGTGCGATGATGCCACTGCTCACGTGATTAGCCTCGACCTCAACTACCTCTCTATATCTGGTTGCAACTGATTTTATTTTATATGTATTTATTTATTATTATTTTTTAATTTTTACTGATTCTGATTTTTTGTTGCTTATTTAGTTTTTTCAGGACATGGATGGATATAATTTGTGCTCGAATTTTGATTATTTTCTAGTTATTTAGATTATTATTTTTCCACTTTTCTGTCGTTTATTTTGATTTATTTTTCTGGCTATGCATGCATCATGCATCTGATTTGTCACAAACAGAGGAAGTTCCCTATTTGTCACAAAAAAGATTTTGGCCTCAATATAAAATTGTGGTTGGAGTTGAAAGTCAGTCTTTTACATAATATTAAATAGTATTGAATAAATAATATATTATGGTTCCTTTCAGTTTTGCCAATAATACTGCAGAGTTTGCTTTTTATCTTGCAATAAACTTGGTTTACAATAAACTAAATTTAGTGAAAGTCTTGTGGAACAAGTAATTCACCTTTTTTTTCTCTTTCTTTCTTTCTTTCTTATATATATATACATACACACACACACACACACACACACACACACACACACACACAAGTTTAATGCAAGTTTTTATCTTTGCATAGAGATTCATCCTGCTTCTGGAGTTTCATACAGGCTAGAAATGGGCCATGTGTTGGGGCCTGCTCAACCTAATTACCTGTCTTTGGTTTGATTTCAGAAGGCTCGAGTGTGAGCTAAATTGTTTCAATTTCATGGTTTATTCATTTTCAGCTGATGTAACGTGGCCTGTCCAAGATGTGAATTTAGTGGATGAGGGTAAGAACTTAATTCCTAACATGGTGAGGTTTGATTGAGCCATATCTCGTTTGATCTGTTAAGTAGGTAGGGTGGCATGTGGCCCAATTAAATGTTACCACATTGGGGCCACATTCATAAATTTGTGTTGAAGCTAGGATTTACTTAGATTTGCATTGAAGCTATGTTGTCAGAAGAGACTGAAGTTGTGCCTTAAACAAATTAATGTGAATGTCTTGATGGTGTTCCCTTAGTTGTTACAAACTCACCATTTACATTGATGCCTCTATGTTGTGTTGAATTTCATGAAGTTATAGAGTGATTTTTTTTTTCTTTTCTTTGGGTGTAGGAGCATTTATGTAGATATTTGACAATTCATATGCGACATGCAGGTTGGCTTTAGTTTCTCTATTCGAACCAAGCAATGACTTTTGTTGTTACCTTTTCTAATTTGGCATTTACCTTAACTGTTGGCATCTACCAGAAAATTATTGTTTGCCTTTTGTTATAGACTGGTAGAAAAGTTATGCCAATTTGCTGATCCCATGTTCTGCACCACATGGTTGAACATTTTTGGGGGTAACGCGATGAACAATTTTCATTTTTGAGTATGTATACATTTGATTGTATCTCGTGTGGTTGTATTGTTTTGATTCTTGTTAATCAATGTTTGCAGGCTTTGGTGCCTGTACTTTTCATGAATGTTTACATTGTTGGATTAAATCAACTGTTTGACATTAAAATAGACAAGGTATATACTCTCGTATGGATGCTTTTTCCATGCTTTCTAAATCATACTATCTACACTAGAATCTTGCATAGAAGGAAGAACTTAGAGGGAAAAAAAATAAAATCTTTTTTCTTGATTGCGAGACTGTCTCTTACTTTAGAGGTGTTATATGATGCTTGTTTGGGAGAAACAATATGGATTTGTTTGACCCAGACGTAGCAGTGGTTCGTCCACATTATGTAGTTTAGAGGAGTTTTGGGTCCAATATACATATACGATTTCATCATTTCTGAAGTGTTTTTATTGTTTCATGATACTAATGATTTAGTGCAGATGTGAAATATTTTAGATTGTTGGTGGATCTGAACATACTATACATGTAAAACTCACATTCTCACAAGAATCATATGGTATGACTGAGATTCTTGTTGCGCAGCACGCCAATAACGCAGTGAGCCAAGATCCAATCTCAAGCCTCACCCACAAACAATAAACAGGAAGAAATATAAACTAAAAATAGATCAAAGTAATCCAAACAAATCACAAGATAAGATATACAAGGAAAAATCTCAAACTAGGGTAAAAAACCACGGATGCAAACTTCCACTATGAAGAAAAATAAAGATTACAAGGCAAAATACTAACCTCTCCCTTGGAAGCACATAGAGAACCATTGCCCACACCTTAGAATTATTTTTCAATATTCCAATTACCCTAGAAAATCCCTAGGAACCCCTATTTATAGTTTAGGTAACTTCCCTTCTGTACCCTTGCGAAAGGCGATACCAAAATTCGCAGTCCACATCAAATTTGGAAACGAATCTGCTTAACCTACGACTGGTCGAAGGGGAGCTACGACTGGTCGAACTACGACTAGTCGAACAGTTCCTATGACTGGTCAAAGGACCCAAACATGAAAAACAGGACTCGCTGAACTTTGAGTCGAAGTGGTTCATGACCGGTTGAGCGGGCCCCTATGACCGGTCGAGCATGTCCTACGATCGGTCGAAGACAGCCCAGATGTGGCTCCATATTCTCAATAATCTCCCATTTGGAGACACATTGCCATAAACCTTCATCTTCTTCATTCGGAGTGCACCACCTCCCCATCTTCAATCCTGAAGACCAATCAAAGTTGAACAGAGCTTCAGCTTCTCCCTTTTGACCACTTTGGTTAGCATATCCATAGGATTCTCACTTGAATGAATCTTCTCCAGAACAATCAATCCATCTTCCAGTAACGGACGAATAAAGTGATATCTAATGGCAATATACTTGGTCCTTGAATGAAAGGCTGAATTCTTAGCCAAGTGTATTGCACTCTGACTGTCACTGTACAGCTCACAATCTACTTGCTTCTTACATACTCCATAAAACCTTGCATCCACACTATCTCCTTGCATGCTTCTGTAGCCGCAACATATTCTGCTTCTGTCGTACTGATAGTTACTATCTTCTGTAACTGAGAGACCCAACTGACTGCAGCACTACCCAAAGTAAACACATAACCTGTAGTGCTTCTTCTGCTGTCGATATCTCCTGCCAAATCTGAATCCACGTAGCCTTGTAGCTTGATTTTCGATCCACCATATCCTTAGTACCTACCAAGTATCTAAGGATCCACTTCATAGCTTCCCAATGTTCCTTCCTGGGGTTATTCATGAACCTGCTAACAACTCCCACTGCTTGAGCTATGTCTGGTCTCGTGCTTACCATAACATACATAAGACTCCCAATTGCTGACGCGTATGGGACTTTAGCCATGTAGTCCCATTCCTCCTATGTCTTTGCCCCTTGCTCCTTAGATAGCTTGAAGTGGTTGGCTAATGGAGTGCTAACCGGCTTAACATCTCCCATATTGAATCGATCAAGTACCTTTGCTATGTACTCTGCCTATGATAAAACCAGTTTCTTATTTTCCCTGTCACGCTTTATCCTCATGCCTAGGATTTGTTTTACAGCTCCTAAATCCTTCATGAAAAATTCTCTAGACAGTTGTCTTTTGAGATCTGAGATGTCCTTCATGCTTGAACCAGCCACAAGTATATCATTAATGTTCAGAAGAAGGATGATGTACAACGTATCAAACTTCTTCAAATAACAACAATGGTCTGCATGACATCTTCTAAAACCGTTTCTCGACATGAAACTATCGAACTTCTTATACCACTGCCTCGGGGCCTGCTTCAGGCCATATAGACTCTTCTTCAGTCTGCACACCTTGTTCTCCTTTCCTGGTGCCATGTATCCTATCGGCTGATGCATATATATCTCTTCTTCAAGGTCCCCATGAAGAAAGGCTGTCTTAACATCTAGCTGCTCTAGATGTAAGTCCTCTGTAGCTACTATACTCAAGACCATACGAATCGTAGACATTTTCACTACCGGTGAAAATATTTTGGTGAAATCAATACCTGCCTTTTGTTGAAACCTTTTTACAACCAATCTAGCCTTTTACCATTTCAAACCATCATGCTCCTCCTTCAGTCTATAAACACTTGTTATGAAGAGCTTTCTTACCCTTAGGTAGAGTGACTAGCTCCCATGTACGATTAGACTCAAGAGAGTCCATCTCTTCATCCATGGCCTGCTCCCACTTAACCCATGTATCTGACTGTTACGCCTCTTCAAAACACTCTGGCTCACGATTATCTGTCAGCAGTAGATAATGTAAGGACAGTGAGTATCAGACCATGGGTCTCCTCTCTCGAGTAGACCTTACAACCGGTGTATGCGGCTCTTCCTGATAATGTTTCTGTGCATGATCATCCTGTGGCACTGTAACACCCATGTCCGGTAACTCTTCCAACTCTACGAATTCTTTTTTCTCGGCCTTTATTTTCTTGCACACTGTCCTTATGCATCACTTTTTCATTGAAGACTATGTCCTTGCTTCTGATGATTTTTCTATTTTCTGCAATTCAAAACCTGCAGCCAAAATCATTTTGCCCGTAGTCTATAAACGTGCACATCCTAGACTTCGCATCCAGCTTTTCTCCGCATCAATATGAACATATGAAGTGCAATCGAACACTCTGAGATGTGTAAGGTTTACTTCTTTCCCAGTCCACGTTTCTTCTGGTAGCCTACCATCCAATGGTGTTGAGGGACTTCTATTGATAAGATATACGATAGTATTTACAGCATCTGCCCAAAAGGTATTGGGCAACCTTGCATGTAACCTCATGCTCCTGACGCGCTCAAGGATGGTCTTGTTAATGCGCTCAGCCACACCATTCTACTGCGGTGTCCTTAGAATCATTTTCTGATGTTTGATTCCACTTGCTGTATAATACTCCTTAAACCTCTTATCACAATACTCTCTCCCATTATCAGATCTGAGACACTTTACTGTTTTACCTGTCTCATTTTCTACCATAAATTTTCACTTCTTAAACACATCAAATACATCATATTTATACTTTAAGAAATAAATTCACAGTTTTCTACTAGCATCATCAATAAAGGAAACAAAATAATGTGAGCCACCAAGAGATGATACCTATGTCGGTCCCCACACGTCAGTGTGTACAAGCTCCAATAGATGCGTCTTTGGAGTGCGTCCTGTCTTCTTGAAGCTTACCCTCTTCTGCTTGCCATACACGCAGTCATCGCAGAATTCCAAGTTAATAGACTTCAGCCCTGGTAGTTTCCTTTTGACAATAGCACTTTCATCCCCTTCTCACTCATATGTCCCAACCTCTGATGCCATAACTGCCCATTCACTCCATTTGATGCGACTGCGAGTGAACTATACGATCCTGAAGTCACGTACAAAGTACCTTCCTTTTTTTCTCTAGATATCACCAAGGTACCTTTTGTGATCTTCCAGGAATCACTGGTGAATGTTGTCACATAACCAGTGTCAGCTAACTGCCCCACTGAGATCAGATTCCTTCTCAAACTCGGTACATGTCTAACATCCTTCAATTTCAAAACCGTTCTATTTTTTTGATTGACTTGAATGTCTCCTTTTCCAATGATACTGCACGGCTCATCATCACCCAGGTAGACTCTCTCAAAGTCACCTAACACATAATCACGCAGAACTTCCTTACATGAAGTGGCATGAAACGAAGCACCCGAGTCTATAACCCAAGACTCATTCCTTACATTAAGAGACGAGAATAACACCTCTATGTTTTCTCCTCAGACAGATTCACTGACTCCTTTTCACCTTGAGAGCTTCCATCTTATTTCTTGAGCGCCTTACAATCACATTTTATATGTCCCTTCTTGCCGCAATGCCAACACCCGTCTTTATCTTTCGGTCCCTTAGACTTCTTCTTTGACTTAGAACGCCCGTGTTTATTACTCCCTTTGTTCAGTGATATTCCTCTTCCTTCAATGTTTAGAGCATTCCCTAAATCCCCTGAAACTCCTGATGCCTTGCTTATAGATTCTTTGCTGAAAATTAAACTGGCCACATCATCAAATTTCAGCTTTGTCGACTGTGAAGAATTTCTCACAGAAATCATCAAACCATCCCAACTGTCTGGCAGACTTGATAAGATCAATAACGCCCTGACCTCATCCTCAAAAATGATGCCAACGGATTCCAACTGGCTCGTGATTATATTGAACTCGTTTAGATGTTTAGCCACGCTCCCACCATCTGACATCTTCATGTTAAATAGTTGTTTCATAAGATAAATCTTGTTAGATGCTGAGGATTTTTCATATATGGTGGCTAGGGCTTCCATTAATTCTTTCATAATTTTCATCTTGGATATGTTGAAGGTGACGCTCTTAGACAAAGAGAGTCGACTCGTTCCTAAAGCCTTCCTATCTAGTAAAAATCATTCATCATTTGTTATCTTTTCTGGTTTTTTCTCTTGTCCTCCTAGAGGAATGTAGATGTCCTTCTAATACAGATAATCCTCCATCTGCATCTTCCAAAAGGTAAAGTTTGAACCATCAAACTTCTCAATTCTAATTTTTCCATCTTCCGCCATCGCTCCCAATAAAACTAAACAAACAGCTCTGATACCAGTTGTTGCGCAACACACCTCACCCACAAACGATAAACAGGAAGAAATATAAAGTAAAAACAGATCAAAGCAATCCAAACAAACCACAAGATAAGATATACGTGAAAAAACCCCAAACTAGGGTAAAAAACTATGGATGTAAACTTTCACTATGAAGAAAAACAAAGATTACAAGGTAAAATACTAACATCTCCCTTGGAAGCACATAGAGAACCCTTGCCCACACCTTAAAATTATTTCTTAATATTCCAATTACCCTAGAAAAACCCTAGGAATCCCTATTTATAGTTTAGGTAACTTTCCTTCTGCACCCTTGCGAAAGGCGACACCAAAATCCGTAGTTCGCATCAGATTCGAAAACGAATCTGCGTAACCTATGACTGGTCGAAGGGGAGCTACAACTGGTCGAACTATGACTAGTCGAACAGTTCCTACGACTGGTCGAAGGACCCGAATATGAAAAATAGGACTCGCTGGACTTTGAGTCGAGCCGGTCCATGACCGGTCGAGCGGGTCCCTACGACCGGTCGAGCATGTCCTACGACCGGTCGAAGACGGCCCAGATGTGGCTCCATATTCTCAATAATTCTAACCTATGACTTTGTAAGAAAATGTATGAGTTATAAGCTTCCATAACACATCTTGTTTATTTTTTATTCAGTGTAAACATTAGCTTGATTCTTTGAATTTTTATTTTATTTTTTTGGTATCAAGAAACATCACAAAGGAAGTTGGACCTATAAGCATGATTTTCTTATTTCCATTTTTATGAAATCAAGTCCCTCTCTTGTTGAGCATTGTTGTTAGTCATTATTTTATTTATTTATTTTATTTTTTATTTTTTTACATTATTCTGTGTTTCTATTTACAATGTGTAAAATTGCATCATATAAACGGGCATGGGTTATGATTCAGGTAAAGATGGATGTGTAACATTTGGTAGACATTTAGATGACGTGGACTTTTGTTGCAAGTTGGCCAAAGAGGAATCAATGCTCATTCTTCTAAGTGGATTGAGATACAATACTCAGATCATGTGATCTATGGCTTAAAAATAATGGATGGTTGTAACAAATTAACTCATTCAAAGGGTGAGGATCATCCAATCGGCTTGATTCTTATACCATGGCTTGCTCCTAATGGTACTATTGAATACAATCCCGATTGATGATTGAGTGTCCCACGTGTCCTAATTCTACATCTTCTTCTTCTTCTTTTCTACATTCCATTGTTTACTTTTTGATGTTTCATAATTGAAATTAAAGTAAGCTCTAGGTACTATCTAAAAGAATGATTTTTTTTCCTCATGCTTTATTTCTAGGTGTGATGATATGTGTGTGAAATCCTAGTAAGAGGCAGCCGAAAAATGATTTCGATTAAAGCATATCAGACAATAGCTTTACTTCGATAGTATTCCATATGGGTTGGATGGTATGGTATTTTCTCATGTTTTGTAGAGGAAATGATACCAAATTTCTTTTCTTGATGTTACATAGTTCTAAAACATTTGGGTGTTAGATTATAATATTTCGTTAGTAACTTGTAATTTCTTGAAATGGTTCATTTAACTTGAAACAGTAAAATGTGCTTTCTTTTATAGGTGCTCAATGCATTGGCTAGTCTTTTATGTAGATCAGGTATATCTGCAGAGATATTATGGGATGGAAGTTGGCTTCTATGTCAACTTCTTCCACATAGAAATGAGAAGATCAGTGTATGCTCCCGAGTATTGTCTTTCTTTTTTATGTCATCTCGTCGTCATCTTTTTCTATAATTTATTTCTTCAGTTTCAGGGCATAACTTTTTCATATGACTACATTGTTTGTATGATGAAATTGATTTTTAGCCATGTGCAGTAAGCTTTCAGATCAAAGAGAAGTTGAGAATAGGGTATTAGTTGATGACAAATTGATAACTAGTAGAGGCACATCCATGAAGTTCTTGTTTGCAATCGTTGAGAAGCTATTTGGCTGCAAGAAGGCATTAGATCTTGCTGTCAATGAGAACTTTAAATAGACATATAACTATTATGTTGGCATTATACTTTTGTGAATGAATTAAAATGAATGGTTGTATTGATTGAATGAATGAATGATTGTGTTTGATTGAATGAATGAATGATTTATCCATGAAGTATTTATTTATTATAGCTTATATGAGTTGATTTATCAGGGCATGTACTACAATGGTAAGAGATGCCATTATTATATTATATTTATTTATTTTTTAAAAAAATAGGCATTAGCTACAGCTATTAACCACAGCCCTTTATCTAGAAACCATAGCTATTGCTAATTTCAGCCCATTGCTACAGTTCTCGCTCTACTTTTAGCTACATATATAATCCATAGCTGTATATACTTTAGAGCTATGAAAAGTATTACAACGAATTTAATCCGTACCTATTGTTTCTATGCCTATGGATTAAATTCGTAACCATAGCTTTAAGACCTATGGCTACGGTAACAATGGCTATGGTCGTGTTACGAACTTTAATCATAGCCATAGGCCTTTAGCTACGGCTTTTATCTGTAGCCTTTGCCCAATTTTTTTGTAGTGACATCTAAGCCTACTCAAGCAAGGGAGAGATATGGGATATACTTGCTAAAAGAGGATGATGATATAAATGATAAAGTGGGTAGTCTCGCAAGGAAGGTCGAGGCCATGAAACTTAAGTAGGATAAGGGTAAGGAAACTATTTGCGGTATTTGTGCTTGTAACATTCACACAAATGAAAATTGCCCAATAATATCTGCTTTTCAAGAGGTACTAAATGAGCAATCTAATGCCATAAATCGTTACCAAAGACCTTTCAGTGGACCAATCTCTAACACATACAATTCTAGTTAGAGAAATCATCCAAACTTTAGTTGGAGGAATGGACAAACTGCTAATCCTCAAGGAATCCCTAACCAATTCTCGAATCAAGGGAAACCTCAAGAGGACTTGGTTTGGAAACATATTCAAAACTAAGAGCTTATCACTTAGGGTATATTGCAAACCCTTCAAGACCTTTCAACGGCCATATAAGGGCATGAGATAAAAAAATTCAATTGGGGAAAAAGGGATTCTTCGAGCCCAACCTTTCCCTAATCTTAAACCACAATATGAAATAAGTGATCCAAGCTCTTCAAATCAAATAGAGCAAGCTAAGTCTATCACCACTCTTAGGAGTGGAAAAATAATTGACAAATCTATTCCGGTAAGGGCTGAAAAACCTAAGGACCTAGAAGAGGACAATGATAATAGACCTAGCACTGCTCCATAAAAATTAGAACCGAAACTTCAAGGCAAGCTGATTGCCCCATTCCCCCAACGGTTGGTTACACCGAAATCTCTCTCTCTAACTCTTAGGACATTCTAGAGGTGTTAAAACAAGTGAAGGTCAATATTCCTCTACTTGATGGCGTAAAATAAATACCTTCATATGCCAAATTTCTGAAAGATTTGTGTACGACCAAAAGATGATAAAAAATTCAAAAGAAAATATTTTTAACTGAAAAAGTGAGTGTCATCCTAAAGCAAGATGTGCCACAGAAATACAAAGATCCCAGTAGCCCAACCATCCCTTATGTAATTGGGAATTATTGGATTGAGCGTGCACTTCTTGACTTAGGAGCGAGCATAAATCTTATTCCTTACTCGGTCTATGAACAACTAGGTTTAGGTGAATTGAAACCCAACCGAACCACATTACAACTTGTCAATCAATCAGTTCGTGTACCGAGAGAGATAATCGAGAATGTGTTGGTCTAGGTTGATAGATTCTATTACCCGGTAGATTTTATCATCCTAGATACTCAACCCATCATGGATACGAGCACTCAAATTCCCATCATTCTTGGTTGCCCATTCCTTGCTACTTTAAATGCAATCATTAATTTTAGGAATGGAGTCATGAGTATGTATTTTTGAAATATGACTTTAGAATTAAATATCTTTTTCAATACGGGCAGACAGTTAGAGGATGATGACAATTTCCACGACATTAACATGATTGACTCTTTCGTGGAAGATAAAACACTTTTGAGCTTATCCTCTGACACTCTAGAGATGTGTATGTCCCACTCCCATGGTTTTGATGATAATATGATTAAGGAGATGGGTGTCATGCTGATACTATGCCGGTACTTGAGGTTAACTAGTGAAGGCCACAATTTGAAGAATTGTCCCAAACTGATGTGGTGCCTCTATCGTCTAACGCCAAAGCACTAAATCTTGACCTAAAACCTTTACCCTCTAATTTAAAATATGTCTAATTGGGTCAAGATAAGACATACCAGGTGGTGATTTCATCCCACCTTGAGCAAGAACAGGAGAGTATGCTCATTTTTACTCTCATTAAGCATAAGGGAGCACTTGGATGGTCGATTGCGGACCTCAAGGGAATTGACCCCTTTATTTGTACTCACTGTATTCATCTTGAGGATAATACGAAGACCTCACGATAACCATAATATAGACTAAATCCAAACATGAAGTAAGTGGTTAAAGCCGAGGTTCTTAAGCTATTCGATGTAGGTATCATATACCCAATATCCGATAGTCAATGGGTGAGTGCAACTCAGGTGGTTCCCAAGAAGTTTGGAATCACCATCATAGCCAATGCCAACAATGAACTCATACCAACTAGAGTTACTACTCGTTGGAGAATGTGCATTGACTACAAGAAGTTGAATACCATCATAAGGAAGGACCACTTTCCTTTGCCCTTCATCGATCAAATTTTGGAAAGGCTAGCTAGTCATTCTTATTATTATTTCCTTAATGGTTATTCAAGATATAATCAGATCAAGATATCCCTTGAAGATCAGGAAAAGATCACATTTACATGTCCTTATGACACCTTTGCTTACCGAAGGATGCCATTTAGGCTATGTAATGCTCCTGCTACTTTTTAGCGATGCATGTTGATTATTTTCTCTGACATGGCAGGGCAATATTTAGATGTCTTCATGGATGACTTCTCGGTCTTTGGTCCATCCTTTAGCGAATGTTTGGAAAATTTTAAAAATATGCTGAAGTGATGTGAGGAAGAGAACTTGGTACTGAATTGGGAAAAGTACCACTTCATGGTTTGTAAGGGAATTGTCCTTGGACAGATCATCTCATCCAAGGAAATTAAGGTAGATAAGGCTAAAATTGATCTTTTCTCTAACCTACCTCCACCCAAGAACATATGAGACATACGATCCTTTCTAGGACATGCCAGGTTTTACAGAAGATTCATAAAGGACTTCAGTCACCTCTCTCATCCTCTATGTAATCTACTTCAAAAGGATGCACCATACGAGTAGACTGAGGAATGCCAGAAAACTTTTACTAAGCTCAAGGGCATGTTAACCATTGCACCTATCATGTAGCCACTCGACTGGAGCCTTCCTTTTGAACTTATTTGCGACGCGTCTGACTATGCTCTTGGGGCGATTTTAGGCTAGTGAAAAGAAAAGAAGCCCTACGTTATTTATTATGCAAGTAGATCTCTAAATCCTGCCTAGGTGAACTACTTGAATACAAAAAAGGAACTCTTAGCCATAGTGTTCGCTTTGGACAAATTTAGTTCCTACTTGATCAGATTTAAGATTGTCATTTGCACAAATCATGCAGCACTCAGGTATCTTCTTTCTAAGAATGATGTTAAACCCAACCTGATAAGATGGATCCTCCTGCTCTAAGAATTTGATTTAGAAATAAAAGATAAAAAAGGAGTAGAGAACGTATTGGTTGACCATCTTTTTCATGACAGACATAAATGACTTGTTCCCTAATGAACAATTGTTTAAAGTCTCCCATTCACCTTGGTTTACTGATATTACTAATTATCTTGCTTAGGTTTCACGCTGATACATTGGACTGCGCAAGATAAGAAAAAAATCTTTGTAAAGGTTCGTAAGTTCTTCTGGGATGATCCATATTTGTTTATATATTTCCTAGACCAAATCTTAAGGAGATATGTGCTAGACAATGAACACTAAAGTGTCATCTCCTTCTGTCACTCTTAGGCCTATGGTGGTCACTTTTCTGCTAAAAAGACCATGACTAAAATTCTATAGTGCAGATTTTATTGGCCCACTATGTTTAAGGACACTCATGAGTTTTGCAAAGCTTATGAGCATTGTCAGAAATTGAGTGTATTGTCTCATTGAAACATGATGCCTTTGAACCCCATTTTGACCATTGAAGCATTTAATTACTGGGGCATCGATTTCATGGGACCATTCCCCCAATCCTTTGGAAATTTATACATTTTGCTAGCCATAGACTATGTCACTAAATGGGTCGAAGCGATTTTATGCTGGAATGATGACCATCAAACGGTCATTAAATTCTTAAAAGAGAATATCCTTTCTTGATTCGAAACACCTTGAGCCATCATCAGTGATGGGGGCTCATATTTTTGTAATAGGCTATTTGCGAACTAAATGAAGAAATATGACATCTCGCACAAAGTGAGCACTCCATACCACCCATAAACAAGTGGGCAAGCTGAGATTTTCAATGGGAAAATTAAACACATCTTGAAAAAGACGTTTAACCCTGACCATAAAGATTAGTCAATCTAATTGACCGATGCCTTATGGGCTTACCGTACCACATTTAAGACCCCTATTGGAATGTCTCCCTTTAGACTTGTCTATGGGAAGGATTACCACTTGCCTATGAAGTTGGAATATAGAGTCTACTGGGTGATTAAAAATCTAAACTTCAATTTAGATAATGTTGTCTCGCTACGTAAACTTCAGTTGAATGAACTCGAGAAAATCTAGAATGATGTATATAAGAACTTGAGAATTTACAAGGACAGGATGAAGGTGTTTCATGACCATCATATTCTTTGAAAATCATTCACACCAGGTCAGAAAGTCCTCTTGTATAATTCTTCTGGGTAAACTCTAATCTCGTTGGATCGGTCCTTTCACTGTTACTAATCTCTATCCCCATGTGGCCGTCGAGATATAAGATCCAAATAATGGAAAAGAATTCAAAGTAAATGGACATCGATTAATGCCATTTGTTGAGAAATTTGATTCAGAGGATATGTCTATACCTTTAAGTGATCCTGTATAACAGGATTGATCTCCTAGTCTGACAGAGGTATAATTAGGTTTATTACTTTCATGTTATGTTTAGGATAGTCGGCTTTATGCTGTTTAAGACAGTTTGCTTTTTGTTGGTTTAACTCTTGTGCTAACCCATCTTGTAATGCCCTAAAATTCAAGGGCTGAGTAGGAACTCGGCTCCCAAATTCTCAAGTGCCAGGTGTGCCTTAAAGCGCTTCAAATGCATATAAATATCAGGTATTAGCAAGTAATGGAGAATTAAACTAAGAATGCTTAACATATATGGTAATTAAAAGATCTATGTGCTACTAATGAAATAAACTATCCAACATAAATCCATCCATAACATAAATCCAACTTCTATAATGTCATCAACTAGGGATCCAGTCCCATCCTTACATCATCCTCAAAATGATTAGGACTCTGAACCAATCCCGCTGTTATCCATTAAGCTAGTATTGTCTGCCAAAAGTCTGAAAGTACGCCTACTCCTCTTCGTCGTCCGCAACGACATCTTCCAGCTCATCCCGCTCCAGTGTTCCTGCATCTACGCCAGATTCTGGTTGTGTTTTAGAACACTGTCCCAAAGTGGCAGTGAGTAGCTAACTAAGTGGTACCATTAGAAATAGCCACATAAATTATCATATATATTATAAATTTAGTAACATCATACATCAATAATCCTAAGTACTGTTGATTAATGTAATGCATGACTTAATGATATGATGCATGCCCCTCACCACCAACACTCCCTGAAGCGACGATATCTAATGATCATAATGACCAACACTCCCTCAATTGTGACATCGATTGCCAAATTACCATAATAGATAATGTAATGTCATGTAATATGCTAGCCCAGTTGATTAATTAGATTCATTCACCCAACAAGTTGGGAAAATCGGAATACCCTTAGCAGAAGTATTGCCCTAACCTGATCGCGTGGCATAAGGGCTGTGGCCATATGACCCTTACGATCCTTAGCCCTCGTGGGTTTCTCAATCCTAAAATTCTTAACCTCAAACAAAGACAGTTGGGACTTTAATGTCCTACTCGTGCTCACTATGGGGAGGTCGTCACCCCAACATAGGCCAATAGCATGGGCACAGTGTCCCATACCACCATCCTCGGCTCAGGAGTCTAGGTGCTCACTGGTCACTACGGAGAGGCTCATCACCCGAGCATAGGTCGATAGCACGGGGAGAGTAAAAGTATTTTATTTAACTCATGCAATTTATGGACAGCAAGGTCCAGATTTTATTTTTCTACTGCAGCAATGCTGTTGTCCCTGACTTTTGCACCCCATTTGAGTGGGCCTAGGTCTATGTAAATTTGGAAAAGTGCAAGGCTAACCTTCCTATATAAGTATACAGCAAGGTGAGGCCCATAAAGGTGACCCACCATTTCAAGATCAGGCTGATAGTTATGTTTTTCCAGCAAACAGTGTGTCTAGATAGTCCAGAAAAGTCTGGACCGTCCACCCTCCTTGCTCCACCCTTTTGGGTGATCAAACAGGGATATTTGAAAGTGAGGTTTAACATAATTTCAGGTGGGGTCCACACCTCAAAGAAAAGTTTAGGAAATCAAGGAAAAAGAAGCCACAAACAAAGCCTAAAACCCATACATTACAACATAAAAAAAATTCTAACAATTTGAACAGTAACATGTTGTTGTCTAGATCAGCCAATAAATTTAATAAATGGGAAATAAATCATAGATTCCATAAGGTGGGGTCCACCCTGATGTATTACATAACTCTTAGACTCAAGCCCCTTAGAAGATAATCCAAGAAATCAGGCCCAAAGGCCTTCCATATCAAGCAACAAAACTAGGCAACATAGTTGGGCCTGGGTTTCCAGCAACTTGGGCCTGGAAGTCCCAAAAATCTAAAAATCCTGGTTGCATGGCACATTAGGAGGGTTACACAATCATCACATCCAAACCATAGAAGGGGGAGAAGAGAAGAAGAAAGGAAACATGCCGGCCATAGGGAGGGCTTCGCAACTACAAACCCTCCATAGTGAAGGAAACAACATGTACATGCAAGATCAAAGAGGATCCCATACATGCATGGGCCCTAGATAGGAATCTAAGGTCTAGATGACCCATGATGCATAGGTGAAGGGGAAAATCTCATCAAGATGGGGTCTATGGAGGATGACCCCATTAAGATCACATGCATGCAAGTAGTGGCCAAAGACTACATCCAAGGAGTGGTGTAGGACCTCTACCATTGATGCGGTGAGTCCAACACCCTCCATATGAAATAGTAAAAGATCTATGAAGAAAATCAATGTAATCTATTCTACATTCTCACTCACATGATGGATCTTCAAGATTCTTCAACCACCATACTCCTCAAGCTTCAAGGAAAAAGATTCTATGGTGATGATGAGTCTTTGATGGTTAGATTTAGAGAAAAAAGAGAGGGAAGAGGGCTTGGAATTTCAGTAATGGTGGACGATGGAGGGCCTTTTGCAAAGAGGAGAAGAGAGAAATGAAGAAAGAGGTAGAGAGATGGGAGAGTTGTAGAAGTGAAATGATGGAATTTCTTAGAAAAAGTGATTTTTGAAAAGAGAAACACTTAAGTGCTAATGGGATGATGAGTCATAATTGCCTTCAAAAAAATATAACTCATGATTATTTGTTAGAGAAAGAAATCTCATGCATGCTTGGTGGCTATAGGTCCTTAGACTAGGCCATAGGTTATTATGGAAATGGTGATGACATCACCATTAGTAAACATGCACATACGGAAACGTTTAAATAATGTTGGTCCCACTAAAAATGTGATCAATGGTCCAGATGATGTGCGGCCCATAACATTTGATGGACATATCGGATTTATGCATGAGACGTGATGTTGGAACCATGGCGACGATACGACCGTAATGGCATAGGTCTTGGGTCAATCCAAGTCGGGTCTATGTGACCGAACTCAAGGGTGACCGTAATCACTATCCGAAGGTCGCGACTTACCGTAATTTGACCGATAAATGAAATGCGTACTCACACACACATGCACACATGTGAACTTAGGTTTGCTCTCACAATCCTCTCCACCAACAAAGAAATTTCATCCTCAAAATTGATAAAACTGGAATAATAAAATGCATCAACATCATCATCGTATATATATCTCAATCATCAATACAAGAGAAGGCAATGCAGTAAATACAAGCAATTAATCATTGAATAAATGAGGATAATGCTCTCTAATCTCGTCCTCACATTCCTAAGATGTCTCGGTCTCCGAATAATGACCCCATTGCACTTTAACCAAGGGAACCTTGGTCCTAAGGACATTCTCCTTCCGATCAAGAATACGAATTGGCTGCTCAATGTAGGAAGCATCCTCATGGACCTCATGTGACTGCCAATCAATCACAGGAATAGTGTCTGACCCACATTTTCACAACATAGAAACATGGAACACATCGTGGATCACGGACAACTCAAGAGTAAGGCAAGCCTATAGGCCACAGCGTCTACGTGCTCGAAAATATCAAAAGGTCTAATGAATCTCGGGGCAATCTTTCCCTTCACACCAAAGCAAACCACGCCCTTCATAGGCGAGACCTTGAGATATACCGTGTCCCCGATTGTGAACTTGAGGGGTCGACACCGATGATCAGTAAAACTCTTCTACCGGCTCTGAGCTGTGCGCATCCTCTGCCTGAGAACATCAATAGCCTCTGACGACTGCTGCACAAGCTAGGGACCTAAGAGACAACGTTCTCCTACCTCGGTCCAATAGATAGGAGATCTGCACAGTCTGTCATAAAGTACCTCAAAAGGAGCCACGCCGATAGTCATCTGATAATTGTTGTTGTACGTGAACTTGGCGAGGTATATATGCTCATCTCAACTACCCGCAAAGTCGATCGCACAAGCCTTGAGCATATCCTCGAGGATCTGGTTGACCCTTTCGGCCTGCCCATCTATCTGTGGATGATAAGTGGTGCTGAGATGAAAAATGACCCCCAATGCCTACTGAAAACTCCTCCAAAACTAAGACATAAATATGGAGTCTCGGTCTGAAATGATCGAAACTGGGACGTTGTGCAGTCTCACTATGTCCTCAATGAATATCCTTGCCAATTGGTCCATAGACTAGGAAGTATGCACTGGAATGAAATGAGCCGAATTCGTTAGACGATCGACGATAACCTAGATGGTATCCTGACCTCACTGAGTCCTCGGTAAACCTGCAATGAAGTCCATCGATATGTGCTCCTACTTCCACTCTGGAATGCTCAATAGCTGTAAGGGACCAGGGGGTCTCTAGTAATCGACCTTGACATGCTGGCATGTGTCACACTCAGTCACAAAATTAGCCATATGACACTTCATCCCCTGCTAAAAGTACTGCCTTAACAATAAAATAAGCCAACAAGCTCAACATTGGTAATACCAAACTATTCAGTGGGTAAGAACATCTCACTAACCAAAACAGAACACGATAATATCATCGGCCTAACACAGCGATCTTTCTAAAAATGTTGATACTGACAATCCCTTACAACAGACTATAATAGCAATCTGATTGAACAAAAGCCCTTGGATATAAAAGGGTGTGATGCTCCAAAATACAAGACTTACATATAGAGACAAGGACAATACCCATAATGACTCCCCTAACAACAAGGGTCCTGCTGAGTCGCGTAAAATCAAGCCTGAGGTGGCTGGGGAGGTGTCTGTCTCCTCTACATCTGCGGTGTCTGCTGCTGCTGTGGAGGTCTACACTATAGTCTCAGCTACTATTGGGGTCTCGGTGGCGGGAGCCACTATAGCTGCCGCAAGGGAAGAGGGCACTTGTGCCTCTGATGCCCTGTCTACCCACATCCATAGCAAATGCCCTGTATGCTCTTAGGGTTCGTTAGGCTACGCACCTCTGTTACTGGGAGCTACTGGAGGGGGCCTACCTCTTTCGACCTCTCCTCTGATAACGATCCCTCTGCAAACCAGTCCGTTCAGCCTCGCCCTGATGTAGAAATACCGCCAACGGAGCTCACTGAGAGTCAAATCTCACAAAAGGGGGCTCGCACGCTCCTGTTCTACCTGTCTGGGCGTCTCAGGAATGGGCTGATGGGTCTGAAGAACATCAGTGATTACCTGCATCAATTGTTGGAGATGCTTAGCTCTTACAAGAATCATCAGATAAGCGGGGATAACACTGACCTTTGAAGAGGCATAGGTACAGCGGGAGCCTCAGGAATAGGTACAGCAGCTCCAGAGGGGAAACAGGAACTCAGATGGTGGGGAAAAAATTGCTCGGGTCACTGGAGCGAAATGAGAACCACATCCATGGGTACTACGGCCTTGGGCATCACAATCATGGGCACCTTGACTAGACGGTATGGTCTAAAAAAAGAACAAAGGTGATGGACACCTAGTAATTAGAATCCTTAAAGGCTTAAACGAAATGAGGGAAACACACTTGGGACACTACTTGTCCTAAGCTTGCAGCAGATATGTAATACTATCCTAAGTTATTCTAAAATTACTTGTTATGCTCTGATACGAACTCCAATTGGAATAACTTGGGATAGTATCGACCCCTCGAGTTCACAATCGGGACACTACTCAACCAAAGCTCATAGCAAATATGTGATACTATCCCAAGTATTCCAAAATTTCTTGCTATGCTTTGATACTAACTTCTGTCACACCCCAGACTCGGTAACCGGACTCACAAGGAACTCGATGTCTAGTTCTGGCTACAATAACCTCCGTAGTACCCCATTCTTGGCTCCTGAGGCAGGTTCCAATCTTGAGATCCTACAAGGAGGATTTTTATAACAGTATAATCATTCTAATATGTGCATACCTAAGATCACAGCAAGTGTATCTGAGAATAACCAAGGCACACATCATAAAATCCACTATGAATTTAAACTTTTACAAGTTTACATCAGGTTCAAAAGGTCATACATAAGGAAATAGGAAAAGAGGAAGAAGTCCACAACACTGGAGTCCTGAAGCTCAACTCTACTCCACACTCTGCTACTATGATGCCTACCTAGAGTGTCCTGCGTGCATCAATCATGCATAAGCTTATAGAAGCTTAGAGGGTGGTGAAAGTGTGTGATAATGGTGCACAGAAGAATAGTAGGAGGTACAAGGAGAGAAGCATGATCAATACGAATATCACTAGCCTTACCAGGGCTTATCATGAATACGATACAATGAGTACTGGATATCATATTAAGGCAATGCATGAAGGGCTTATACGGCCAATGCTAATGCGATGCAAGTAATGTCAGTGCTCATATTCAAACCACATATCAAGTACATTTCCAATCATAAGGAAATCATCGGGTCCATTACATTGCTGAATGACGTCCGCTCTACATACTCGCACAGTCAAATGAGCATAAGAGACCTCACTACCTGCCTGTGGACAATCAATCACCAATAAGGCCTGGCGGTAGCGGACCCATTTCGCGAGCTGGTCCGACTCAGCCTAATAATGTCATTCCGTCACAGGTGGATAAGTCCACATCCCTACCCAACCGACTACATGACAGTGGGAGTCATGGCCTAACAGTATAAGGCCCTCATACGCTCATAGTTTTCACTTGGTCACGGCATTAGGGTATTCCCTTGGTACCATGGAAGTTTTGAAAATTTCACCCATGTATGTCCTATGCACCCGATATGCTCAATTTATATTTTTGGTGTCCACATATACAGCCATCCACAAACGTCCCTGTGAGGCAAGGCCCTGATGGAGTAAGGACGGTATCATCATGAAATGCCGATACCAATGCATGAGTCACACATACATTCATGCATTAACTGCAGGGACACAATGTGCACGAGGAGAGATATCCTCCATCCCTCAATGACCACCACACAATGCAATCAATTCATATAAATGATGAGTATGGATCATGTAAGTGTGCTACCTATATGATATCCCCTGTCCAAAGGAGGGACAAGGTCTGGGCACATACACAAGTGTTCTAAGGAGAAGAGAAATCCTCTAGTGGGGACCCATTAATCTGGGATGACCCTCAAGCTAAGAGAGTCATGATCTTAAATAGGAACGATCTTAGTCAGGCCCAAGGTGGGCCTTCAACCACCTATAAGGGCCTCTATAGGCCTACCTTAGGGCCACCAAGGAGGACATCCAACTACAACTGGGTCCCAAAAAGGTAGCCTACTATGTATGTAAAGGAAGGTCCAAGGCACAATCAATCCATGCCCTAGTGGGCCATACACTAAGCCTAATACATAGGCAACCTGATGGACCCTTAAGCAAGTTTAGGGCCCAACCATAAGGGTTATGGGTTCACTCATTGTGGTGGGCCTAATGAGCAGCCCATTATCCCAACATATGAGAAATCCTTATATTTAATACAAGTAAGTTGGGCCTCACATCTCGGCCCAAGTATAGATTTATTATAGTGGGCAAGCAAGGGCCCAACTACTTGAGTATTTGGCCCATAAGACCCATCACAATGACATGGTAAATATAGGATCCAAGGGTCCAATGGGCCTATCAAAAGTTCCAGCCCAACCAAGGCTATAAGGCCCATAATTAACTAGGAGACTAGCCCAAGAAGAATCCAATTGGAATGGGCCTTTAATCATGCACTAATTAAGCCTAAAAATAAAATTAAGATAGTAAGATAATTAGCTTAAATCCTCCTCAAATATATTGGGCTATTCTAGCCCAAAAGAACATTTATAGGCAACAATTATTGGGCTTAATGCCAAATTCCAATTCATAGAAATTTCTGGGTTGGTTGGACTCTGACAATAGAAGTATTTCTTAGTATATTTTCTCCCTGATGGCCCCCACACATCACTGTGGGCCCCACCAGATTAGAGAGGATATGTAACACATATATCAAGTGAGCCAGGCTGTTGGAATGCAAGCCCAGCAGTAGCTTAAGGCAGGGATGTCCCATGTGTAGGCAGCTCTATGGGCTCGGGGTATCTGGCCCAAAAATCCACCCAATGGGCCCCAATTGAATACTAAAAAGGGAAGGATGATAAATCCCCTAAGGACCCCATAAGGATGGATGGTGGGATATACAACATATTAAGGTGAGCCCACGAAGCAGGCTGGATGCCCCAGCTTGGGCATCCCTACCTAGTGGGCCACTCTCGACAGCACCACGGTCAGCTCAAATGTCCATTGGGTCTAAAATTTTTTTCATTGACACTTCCATGGGTGAGCCATACCCCCACAAAATTTTAGATTTTTTTAGATACTTATAAATATTTTAATTAATTTAAATAAAACGATCTGTCTAGAAAATTAAACTAACTTGGACATCCCAAAGTGGTAGGCCAATATGACCCCTACCACGGTGTACACAGGGGTTCATTGGCCCCAAAAATTTGTAGGTGGGTCCCACCATGAGTGGGCCATCTCCTTGTAAATATTTATAATTTTTGAATACTCAAAAGTATTTTAATAAATTTTGGAATTACAATCTATCTAGGGTGAAGTATTGTTGGAAATATAACTATCCTGAATTTGGGCCATCCAAATGGGTGGGTTCTGGGCCTCCAGAATTCCTAGAATTTGGACCAAAATCCCTCATCAATCCTAAAACAAGTTAGGACTTAGAAATATGGCCCACCTTTGGAGAAAATATTCTTAAAATTTTATTTTTAGGGGATTATGCCGCTAGACTGCACAACGGAAATTTTTGGCAGTCCACTATGTTGGCCCACCCTTTTGGATGCCCAAATGGGATCCATTGGCCTTGAAATTGTGCAAGTAGGTCCTACCATCTGTGGGACACCTCTCTATTAAAGTTTAGAATTTTTGGGATGGTAAAACTATTTTATTTAACTCATGCAATTTATGGACAGCAAGGTCTAGATTTTATTTTTTTTTTGCTACCGCAATGCCGTTGTCCCTAACTTTTGTACCCCATTTGAGTGGGCTTAGCTCTATGTGAATTTGGAAAAATGCAAAGCCAACCTTCCTATACATTTATACAGCAAGGTGAGGCCCACAAAGGTGACCCACCATTTTAAGATGAGGCTGATATTAATGTTTATCCAGCAAACAGTGTGGCTGGACAGTCCAGAAAAATCTGGACCGTCCACCCTCCTTGGCCCACCCTTTTGAGTGATCAAATAGGGACATTTGAAGGTGAGGTTTAACATACTTTCAGGTGGGGTCCAAACCTCAAAGAAAAGTTTAGGAAATCAGGGAAAGAGAAGCCACAAACAAGGCCTACAACCCATACATTATAACATAAAAAAAAATTTCACCAATCTGGATAGCAACATGTTGCTATCTAGATCAGCCCATAAAATTAATAAATGGGAAATAAATCATAGATTTCATAAGGTGGGGTCCACCCTGATGTGTCACACAAATCTCAGGCTCAAATTCCTCCCAAAATAATCCTTAAAATCAGGCCCAAAGGCCTTTCAATATCCAGTAACAAAACTGGGAAGCACACTTGGGCCTGAGCATCCAGCAACTTGGGCTTGGAAGTCCCAAAAATCTAAAAATCCTGGTTGCATGGCACATTAGGTGGGCCACACAATCATCACATCCAAGCAACAGCAGGGGGAGAAGAGAAGAAGAAAGGAACCATGTCGGCCATAGAGAGGACTCCGCTACTACGAACCCTCCACAATGAAGGAAACAACATGTACATGCAAGATCAAAGAGGATCTCATACATGCATGGGCCCTAGCTACGAATCTAAGGTCTAAATGACCCATGATGCATTAATGAAGGGGAATGTCTCATCAAGGTGGGGTCCATGTAGAATAGCCCTATCTAGATTACATGCATGCAAGTAGTGGCTATAGACCACATCCAAGGAGTGGTGTAGGACCTCCACCATTGATGTGGTGAGTCCTACACCCTCCATATGAAATAGCAAAATATCTATGAAGAAACTTAATGCAATCTATTCTACATGCTCACCCACATGATGGATCTTCAAGATTCTTCAACCACCATATTCCTCAAGCTTCAAGGAAGAAAATTCTATGGTGATGATAGGTCTTTGATGGTTAGATTTAGAGGGAAAAGAGAGGGAAGAGGGCTCGAAATTTCAGTAATGGTGGACGTTGGAGGGCCTTTAGCAAAGAGGAGAAGAGAGAAATGAAGAAAGAGGGAGAGAGATGGGAGAGTTGTAGAAGTGAAATGATGGAATTTCTTAAAAAAGGTGAGCTTTGAAAAGGAAAACACTTAAGTGCTCATGGGATAGGATAGCTCATGATTGCTTTGAAGAAAACAACTCATGATTATTTATTGGAGAAAGAAATCTTATACTTGCTTGGCGGCTATAGGTCCGTAGACTAGGCCATAGGTCATCATGGAAATGGTGGTGTCATCGCTATTGGCAAACGTGCACATGGGGAAATGTGTAAATCATGTGGGCCCCACCAAAAAATGTGATCCATGGTCCAAATGATGCATGTCCCGTAACTTTTGATGGACATGTCGGATTTACGCATGAGATGTGGCGTTGGAATCGCGGCGATGATGCGGTCGTAATGGTATATGTCTTGGGTCGATCCGAGTTGGGTCTACTTGACCGAACTCATGGGTGACTGTAATCACTATCCGAAGGTTGCGTTTCACCAAAATTTGACCGGTAGGACTACGGGACCAAAATGGATGGAATGCATGCACACATACGAACTCGGGTCGGGTCTTACAATCCTCCCCACTAACAAAAAAAAATTATCCTTAAAATTGACAAAATTAGAATAATAAAATGCATCAACATCATCATGGTGTGTGTATATATATATATATATATATATATATATATATATATATATATATATATATATATATATATATCTCAATCATCAACATAAGAGAAGGCGATGCAAGAAATACATGCAATCAATCATCGAATACATGAGGATAACGCTCTCTAATCTCGGCCTCACATTCCCAAGACGCCTTGGCCTCCGAATGATGACCCCATTGCACTTTCACTAAGGGAATGACCTTGGTCCTAAGGACCTACTCCTGATCAAGAACAAGAATCGGCTGCTAAATGTAGGAAGCATCCTCACGGACCTTGAGTGGCTGCCAATCAACCACGGGAATAGTGTCTGACCCACATTTTCTCAACATAAAAACATGGAACACGTCGTGGATTGTAGACAACTCAGGAGGTAAGGCATGCCTATAGGCCACAACACCTACGCACTTGAAAATATCAAAATGTCCAATGAATCTCGGGGGGAGCTTACCCTTTACACCAAAGAAAATCATGCCCTTCATAGGCGAGACCTTGATATATACCATGTCCCAATTATGAACTCGAGGGCTCAGCACCGACGATCAACAAAACTCTTCTGCCAGTTCTGAGCTGTGCTTATCCTTTGCCTGATAACATCAATAGCCTCTGACATCTTCTATACAAGCTCGGGACCTAAGAGATGACACTCTCCTCCTTGGTCCAATAACTAGGAGATCTGCACGGTCAACCATAAAGTGCCTCAAAAAGAGTCATGCCAATAGCCGCTTGATAGCTGTTATTGTACGCGAACTCGACGAGGCGCATATGCTCATCCCAATTGCCCGCAAAGTTGATCACACAAGTCCTAAGCATATCATCGAGGATTTGGTTGACCCTTTTGGTCTGCCCATCCGTATGTGGATGATAAGCGGTGCTGAGATGTAAAGTGACTCCTAACGCCTGCTGAAAACTCCTCCACAATTGAGACATAAATCTGGAGTCTTGGTCTAAAACGATCGAAACTGGGATGTCGTGCAATCTCACTATCTCCTCAATGAATATCCTCATCAGCCGGTCCATAGACTAAGAAGCATGCACTGGAATAAAATGAGCCGACTTTGTTAGATGATCGACGATAACCTAGATGGTATCGTGACCACGCTAAGTCCTTAGTAAACCTGCGAAGAAGTCCATTGATACGTGATCCCACTTTCACTCTGGAACACTCAACAGTTGTAAGGGACCAGGGGGTTTCTGATGAACGGCCTTGACACGCTAGCATGTGTCACACTCGGCCGCAAAACTCATAATCTAGCACTTCATCCCCTGCCAGAAGTACTGCCTCCTCATATCACGATACATCTTCGTGGAGCCTGTTGAGTAGTAATCCTCGATCGGTGTGCCTGGTCATCAGATCACGACGTAACTCAGGCACATCCGGGAGGCCTCTAAAGCCTAATCCACCATCAGATCCAATCTGTCAGTCTGACTGCTCCATGGATGCGTCCTCTGATCGGTACTCCTGAAGTGATTCGTCCGTCTGCCGTTCCTCGATTAGTTCATGGTGGTATTCAATGATGATATTCTTGTATATTTGAGGACCTGAGTGGACCATGCTGAGCACCTATGGATTATGCTAGAGACCCTCCATACCCACCAGCCATATGTGAAGCTGAAGAAGTGCGAGTTTTGGCAGGAGGAGATGAAGTTCCTCGCTCACGTGGTGACAAGGGAGGGTGATTAAACAAGGGTCATACCATGTTTGGCTCCTAGGTCATAGGTCATAGGTCGGTAATCATACCAAACACTGTGTACTCTTGTCACACCCCAGACTCAGTAATCGGACTTACAAGGAACCTGTTGGCCGGTTCTTGCCGCAACGGCCTCTGTAGTACCCCATTCTCAGCTCCTGAGAGAGGTTCCGATCCTAGGATCCTACAAGGAGGATTTCTATAACAATATAATCATTTTCAATATGAGCATATAATCATTTTCAATACGAGTAGACCCAAGATCATAGCAAGTACATCTGAGAATAACTAAGGGCACATATCACAAAATCCACTAAGAACTTAAACTTTTACAATATTTATAAGGTCCAAAAGGACATACATAAATAATAGGAGGAGAGGAAAGGACAGTCTACAACACTGGGTCCTCAAGCTCAGTTCTACTTCAAACTCTACCACTGCGACGCCTGCCTAGGATCTCCTGCACGCATCAATCGTGCATAAGCTTATAGAAGCTTAGAGGGTGGTGAAGGTGTGAGATAATAGTGTACAGAAGAATAATAGGGGATACAGGAAGGGAGTCATGATTAATACCAATACCACTAGCCTTACCAAGGCTACCATGAACGTAAGAAGCTATACCAAGGTAGTATAATACTGCAGGAATCCATGTCAATGCAATGAGTACTGGGCACCATGTTAAGGTGATGCAATATGAGGCTTATACAGCCGATGCAAATGCAGTACGAAGTAATGTCAGTGATCATATCTAATTCACATATCAAGTACATTTTCATCATAAGATCACTAGGGTCCATTACACTACTGGATAACTGTTGTTCTATAGACCCCACAGAGTCAAACGAGCGTAAGAGACCTCACTACCCACCTGTGGACAGCCAATCACTAGCAAAGCCTGACGGTAGCGGACCCTTTTCATGAACTGGTCAGACTCAACCTAGTAATGCCCTCTTATATCAGGAGAGTAAGGCCACACCCCTATCTAACTGACTACACGACAGTAGGAGTCATGGCCTAATGGTATAAGGCCATCATGTACTCATATATTCCACCCGGTCACGGTGCTGAATCAGATCCTTAGTACCATAAAAGTTTTAAAAATTTCACCCATGGGCATCCTATGCACTCGGTATGCTTAAGTAACATTTTCGGTATCCAAACATGGCCATCCAGGATGTATCTATGGAAGGTACTAACCTGATGAAGTAAGGGCGATAATGCTCATATGTTATGCAATGTCAGATGATAAATCATACAATTAACCATACATAAATTCCAACCATTCAACGTGCTCAAGAGGAGATTCTACATCCTTCGGAGAAGGTAACATGCAATGCCCAATGGCACAATATGACCACACACACAGTGTCAACCAAGCAGATAATGATGTATATGGGTTATGGGGATGAATTCAACCACACTATATGGCGATATACAATGTAATACACTCCTATACAAGAAGGGACCAAGACTAGGTATTTAGACAATATTCATAAGTAATCTAACTTTTAGTGGGGTCCCTTTAATAAACCTTTGTCCCATTTGACTTCATGTGCCTACTGAGGCCCCAAAATTAGTTAACTATGTGGGAATAATCTCATGAAGGCCAACTATACTCACTAGGGGATCCCACAAGATGGAGAGTGTGTATATATCATGAAAATATCAAGTGGGCCTGCTACTGGATTGTGAGCCCAGCAGCAACCCAAGGCAAAGACTGCTTCCATGATTTGACAATCCAAGGCTTAAATGGCCTGGACCAACTGTAACGCCCGTGAAAAATCCATACTTGGGCTCGAGTACCAACTCGACCCGAAATTTGCGTAGAATTCATTCCTTTAGAAAATATGACTAGGTTAGCTAGTGCAACGTTAGAATAGCTGGGAAATGGTCCCTGATCACTTTAAATACATTCTACAAGGCCCGAAGCGAGTGGAACCAAGGGTGCTATAATGCTCTAAAGCCTCGGATCAAACTCTAAACCGGTTTGTTCTCTGGACCACTTTGAATCTTCGTATTGGATCTAGACCGCACGTCGAAAGTCCGATACCTCCTATCTTAGACTGTTAGAACCGTCTAGCTGGACTTGACACTCATTCCAAAAATCAAGTCAAACCGATAATCACAGGCTATTTCATTGAGCCCGGACCGAAGAGAGTGAGAATAGGGATAGAATTGGAATTTGAAATTCAAATCTGGCACACAATTTGACGCATCAGTATTGAGCGTTCTGACCGTCAGAATACAGCCAAATTACACCCTTGGATCAGGAAAAATATCTATTATATATCACGAGACTTATAGGCCTGATCTTGGTGCGGTGACCGTTAAACTGAAACTGGGCCGCCACGTGCGATCTGGGAACCCAACCGGTCTGAAAACTGGATGTGTGCTAGATCCAGTATGCATGAGCTTAAGTCCGACCGCATTTGGCCTGGGGACCTCCAGAAATGCCCTTTTGGACCGAAACGACCCCGATTTGGTTAGGCACCAAGTAAACATTGTTCCCAAGCCTATTTTGGGCATGTTGTAGGCTATAAAAGGGGTTGAAACCCTCACTCCTCTCTCCCATCCGAATTTGAGAGAAGCCCTAGCTTGGGAGAGAGAAAAAGGTGGGAGATTGTGTGAGTGTGGGAGAGTTCTTCCTGCCACTTGTACTACGCGTTGCATGTGCTTAAGCAACACACCTCTACCGCTTTCCCGGCGATTCCACCATGATCCTAGGTAAGTAAAAACCCTAAATAGTTGTTGATTTGAGTTTTCCTTGTTTTCATAGCGATGTAGCTTATGGATCTTGTGTATTAGGCTCCTTACTCGTCGTAGACGAAGCGTATACGCTCCGTTTCAATTCCCGAGTCTACAAGACATAAGGTGAGGATTTTAGACGCTTTGATTGACGGTTCCCAACGCTTTCAATGTCGTTTAATAGTAGATTCTTGACGGAATCGCCGTTTGACATGTACAAAATGCTCTCCGTTTCCCGTTTCGTAAACTAACGAAGAATATGAGATTTAGGGCATTTTAGTCATTTGTAGGAAGTACTGTTTACATTCATATTTTGCTGATGTGGTTGACATGGTTTGTTGTCGCATTAGGAAGTTAGGAATGCGTGCATAATTAGTTTGGCGAAGAGATTTGCCTAGTTGCGCACTTTGGGTCGACATACTATATGTGGACTTAAGTGTGTAGTGTATGTGTTTGTATAAATGCTTGTACTAGTATGTATTGTATTGAATGTTGATATGTAGTAGTTTGAGATTGATTTCATGATTAAAATGCTGACCTAAATGATTTCCTACATGTTGACCTTATGCATGATTGCATTACATGCATAGGAAGTATGCCTTGAAGATTTGTTTAAGTTGAATATGCATGGAAGGTATGCCTTGAAGATTTGTTTAAGTTGAATGTATAACATGTGTTAACATGCTCACATGATGTATTTCAATTCCAATACCCTGGTATATAGTGTTAACGTAATTCCATAGATGTGTGGGACTTGACTGAGTCCAGGCAGTCGGTAACCGAGCGAATTCGTGGCTGACTGGTCATAGCCACGAACGACGCGTCGATGAACGTGATTCGGATTGAGAGTTGGCGGCAGTGGTTAGGCCACGCGAAGTGTTTTACGCACTTCATGTCGTTCAACTCGAGATGCGATCGCACTAGTCGAGCCCGTCAAGTAACCCGACTGGCCGATGTTTGTTCACCTTGTATGTATCATAACTGCTTGAACCTAGGGTACTGAACTTACCATTGTAAACCCTATTAACCGTGGTACCTTGATCCACGAAGACTCATGAGCCGGGCATGGTGGTATGGGACACCGTGGTCGAGCTGTCGGCCTACGCTGGGGCCACAAACCTCCCTGTAGTGACCAGTGAGCACCTTGACTCGTGAGCAGATTATGGTGGTATGGGACACTATATTCTAGCTGTCGGCCTACACTGATCAGGCGACGAGCCCTTTGTAGTGACCGCGAGCGTATTCTGAGTCCACGGGAGGCGACGACCCTTCCGTGCAGTAGAGTACAGTAGGCCTGTATTTATAAGGTGATGGGGGAGCGGTGCAACGAGTGCGAGCAACAGCCCTGGCAGCCCTTGCAGTGACCTACGAAATGTACATCGTATGAGATTACTAGGAGTGACGACCCTAGACAGGATCCGTGTTGGGATTGATACAAGGGAAGTACCTTAGTTTCCCAATCCTGCTGTTTGAATGGACTAATAACAACATGGTAATCATATCACCATAGCATTGCATGTGCCTGGAAGATGTGGAGCACTCTAGGGAGTGTGGCATGCCACGGTCGTAAGATGTTGCCGCATGAGGGTGATCGTCGGTGAGGGCATACATCACGTCATATCATCTTGCATTAACAACAGTATTAGGATTGTCTGATTTACTGCTTTACTATTATCGTGTGATTGAATTGTGAACATGCTAATCTTTGCTCTATGATTCCACTGAGTTGATCACTCATTCCCACGTTACGGGATGGTGTTTGCAACACCCACCAGACCCTGTTGTAGTTGCAGGTGAGGACGAGATCCAGGAGGTGGAGCTAGATGATGACGAGGACCAGGATGAGTTCTCGTATATGCAGTATCATGACGGCTTCCCGTAGGCGACCTGGATCGAGGGGACATCAGTGGGACTTTTTTTTTTGAACATTATTCTTTTGTTATATATATGTACATGAGACTCAGTGATGTAGTCATACTTTGGAGACAGATGAGATTACTTTGCTTTTCCATACAGTGATATATACATTGTTTAGTCTTCCGCTTGCTTTTATCACTGGATCTGAAGTATGAATTGCAGTTTTGGTATACTTTTACTCATGTGGATGCTTTAAATCAGACAACATCAAATCATAACCATTTTTGTTGCATAAGTGACGGTCTGAAACTCGAGAGTTGAGTTTATACACGACCCCCGATTTTCAGGGTGTTACAAGTTGGTATCAGAGCATGAATGAGAGTATACTGGGCCTGGGTTATGGTCTTGCGACGTACGCTGTCGCTTCCTTTGACTTAGGTGGGTGCAAGAAGGGTCTAGAAACACTTCTAGGATCGCAGATTCGCAGATAGGCGAAGTCTATAAGGATCGATCGCAAGATCGAGTCTGTAACGTATCTCGGGTCGCGTAAAGCAACCCGAATCACTTCTAAGCTATAGGAAGTCGGGTTGAGGCGTCCTATGAGCGGTTTTAAGCCGTAAAAGTGAATCCATGGGCCGTGGAATGACCACGACTCCTGTAATCAATCGCCGGGGCTTAAAAACCCCGTTTCACCAAAAATCTTCAAAATTCCTTCTCTAAACACTTCAACCTTCAGTTCTTTCTTATCCATTTCATGTTAGGCATCAAACCTAATGTGAAAATAACACAAATTAATATATTCACCAAATTTTACAGTGAATAGTAAAATTTCATGAAAAATGGCCATAAGGCCATTCTAACTTCACTTTCTTTAGCAACTAAGGAGCTAGAAAGATGTACTGGATCCTTCTACCTCAAATTCATATGCTGCATCATATGGTTTGGTATTCGGGATTGCGATGTGGACCCAGAAATCCCCAAACACATGTTTGGGCTCATACAGACCAAAATACTATGAACCAAGGGGTGAGACCTAACTTTTTGGGACCCTGGGACCATGGGGGACCAGACCCATGGGGTCCCACTGGCCAACCTGAAGGTTGGCCGGCGATGCCATCGCCGGCCGGCGAGCTTCGTTGGTGCTGTCCTTCGGGCGCACTCCCTTAAATGGGGTCCACATCACCCCTATGTACCTCCCACGTCATGAAAACCCCCAAATCCCACCTCTCCTTCACAAACAGCCCCCTTACATACCCTAGATTCGATTTTCAGCAACCAATCCCAAACCCCGGCGTCCCAAACCACCTCTACAACCTTCCTTGGCCAAAACCGACCACCACCCATCATTTATTGGGTGTTGGCAGCCTCCTTCCTTGAAGATTTCCCCATTTGGAGCTCCAAAATTCTCCAAATATAGCTGAAATCGTGAGGAGCTCCATCCCATCTTTTTGTTCATATTTTTCCCTGAAAGTACAGCTTTGGGAAGCTTGAAGCATCCCTCTACGATGCCTAGATTTCCTTTTGTCAGATTGGGCAGCCATTTCTCTGCATTTTCGGCGTTTTCCATGGCTTTCGTGGAAGCCATTTTGGGTCTTTTGTCACTCTCATCCATCCTGTCTTTGATGGGTAAGAGGAAAACTGCAACAGACGAGGCTGGGCCGAGCCGTCCTGCTCGATTGAGAAGACCGCGGGGTGGCGCCGCAAGTTCAAGCACCGCCGCAGGTCCAACCGCAGTCCTGGAGTGCCATACAAAGCGGGATTTGGATCCCCATGCACACCTTGGACGAACCATTCTATCAGAGATGCCTCATGGTGAATACACTGATCGTAGAGTGTTATTTGAGGCAGACATAGATGGGCGATTGTTCGGCGAATATCTGTTGTTCGAACGCATTGAAGCTGCGCACTGGGGACCGATCTTTGAAGCTCGCGCTCGTGCTAATGTGAGCACTATTCGTGCCTTCTATGCTAGCATCCAGAATCCTACCTTGGATCCTTTGCAGTTCAAAATCCCTTTTGGTAGAGATCGAATGGCTACGATCGACGTCCAGTTGGTTGCGCGACTTCTCAACGTGCCTCTAGGTGATGTACATCCAAGTGAGAAGAATTTGAGGACTAGACGTGAACGAGATCGCCGCACCAGGTTTCTATGCGGTAAGTTGGTTCCATGGTAGCCTAATAATAGCCTCAAGGTGACGTACATGTCTGAGGATTTGCGTCTGCTGCATCATATCTGCACGTTCAATGTCTATCCCAGGTCGACGAACCGCATTGAATGTACACGTCTTATGGTCGATTTCTTATTTCTGGTGGCCCAGGGAGAGAATGTATGTATGGCCACTTTCATCTTACGGCAGATAGTTCTCATAGCCAGGTCGAGGAGAACATCCGAATCCCTTCCCTTTGGCCGACTCATTTGCAAGATTGCGCTTGAGTTTGCCTATAGACTTGGACCCGAATTGTCGGTATCGATTCACACCATCGATGAGTCGACAATGGTTAAGATGAAGATTGGGTCGCAATATCGTGAAAATTAACTTGAAAGGGATAGTGGGGACGACTTTGATGAAGAGGAAGATCAAAGCGAAGAAGAACCTAGTGCAGAGGTTCAGGAAGAGACTCAGGAAGAAGCAGAAGAGGAGGCTCAGGATACTGATGAGAGCCCTCCTCCTTCTGCGCAGGCTACTATCGACGATCGCATTGCTCGGATGGAGGAGAGCCAGACCGCTTTGCGAAGGGAAGTCCAAGAACTTCGAGCAGAGGTCGCTGATGCCAAGGCTGTTACAAAGAAGAAGTTTGGCAAGGTGACTCGCACCTTGAAGGCAATCCTGTGTTGCTTACAGGATAAGGGTGCTCCTCCTCCGTCGCCAGACTCTGACTAGCGACGCGATCTTTGATGTTGTTATGAGTAGTTAGCCATTTTCTGTTTTATGTGTGTAAAGCCTATTAGGGCTAGTGCTTTGCTTATGTTGCTGTTGCTTAACTGTCTTAATTTCCATGTCATTCTAGTCATGATGCTTGTAAGGTTATATCCCTTGTATTGTGACAATTTTGATTAATTGAAATGCATGGAATGCCGTTGACTCTTTAGTGAATGATTGTGGTGTATTTGTGCAATTGAGACTGACAAGGTTGCGCCCTATTTTGAATATAGGGAATGCCACCTAAGACTACGAGGAGCGCGGTTCGGCTTTCATTGTCAGAGCAGATGGATCAGGCTCCCTCTCAGTCTGGCACTCGTCCGGACCCTGGTGTGGGCCCGATTCCTGAGACGGTTCGGTCGTCTCAGCCTGCTGTTGGTCCTACAGATGGACCACCGCCATTTACACCATCTGTTAGAGAGCCACAGCGCGCATCTACTTCCGCACCTCATCCGCCACAGCCTGCTCCACCCCCTGATAGATTCGAGCAGATGATGGCTATGATGCTACAGCAGCAGCAGCTTCTGACCACCATAGTTGGGACTTTAGCCCAGGGTGGGGGTGCGACTGCATCTACTCCGCCAGACCACCTGCGCATCCAGCTGAGGATGCCTATACTTACCCCCAGGATGAGGGCATAGCACATCCTGCGCAGCCTGCTTTCCCTGCGGGGAATCCTGCCGACACACGGGGCCTTCTGGAGCGATTTCAGCGCTTGCGGCCCCCTACTTTCACGGGTTCTCACAGACCCGAGGAGGCTGAGTTCTGGCTCGACCGAGTGTCGAAGATTCTACGCATGTTGCACTGTACCGAGGCTGAGCAGGTAGAGCTGGCTACCTTCCAGTTTGAGAGAGAGGCCAGTATGTGGTGGGATAGCATATTGCGGACTGTTACCGCAGATTTCGTATGGACATGGGCAGCATTCGAGTTCCGCTTCCATGAGAAGTATTATCCTCAGACCTACAGGCACGAGAGGGAGAATGAGTTTCTCCGTCTCAGGCAGGCAGCGATGACGGTTACCGAGTATGAGCATCGGTTCACAGAGTTGGGCAGGTACGTCCCGACGATTCTAACTGATGAGCAGATGCGCATACGACGCTTTTTGGAGGGCTTGCGACCGGATATTCGGTCGAAGATGTGCTGTATCAGTTTCCCCTCCTATGCGGAGTTGGTTCACATGTCCATGCGGGCAGAGCAGGACGTGGATCGACTTGCGCGATCTCGAGGCCCGACTACTTCTAGGCCGCGACCGGATTTGACAGACAGGCCCTCCGCGGGCAAGAGGCCTCGCATTGATCCTCTTACCAGGACCACGGCGCCAGTAGGACCGTTTCGGTGCCCTGATTTGTCATGCACATACTGTGGGAGAACGGGCCATTTAGCGCAGAGTTACTTTTCCAGGATGCGGGACAGTGGGTTCTCACCGCAGCAGAAGATTGATCGTGTACGTCCACAGGCGATATCAGCACCGCCTATACGGTCAGCTCCTGCGCATCCCTCTTTCAGACCCACAGTATCGCAGATTCGACAGCCTCCACGCCCTTGACACAGCGGCCGAACCGGCCACAGCAGGCTCGAGTTCATACACTGACCGCTGAGGCAGCTACGACGCCGACTTTCCAACATTCTGCCTTCGAGGTCACGGGCCATATCGGAGGTACTCCCGTTCTTGTCATGGTGGACACTGGTTCCACGATTTCTTTGATATCGCGTGCCGTAGTCAGACGTCTTGGGTTGCAGACTATCACTATGGATAGCGTGCGAGTCCTTGCAGCTCATGGAGATTATTCGGATGTCACCCAGATGTGTGAGGGTTGTTTAGTTGATCTGGGAGGCAGGACGATGACTCTTGATCTGGTCGTCGATCCCTCGCTCGTTTATCTCGACGTCATTCTTGGCATGGACTGGTTGACTGCAGCTAGAGCCGAGATTGACTGCGAGGCTCGTGTGGTGACGGTGTACGAGCCTGAGGGCACGCCTTTCACGTTTTCAGTGCGGGTAAATCTTCCTTTCCACATTCTTAGCTACGCCACTCTATTGCGCGACGCTGGTGCCCAGGTACTTGAGCAGACGCCAGTTGTTTCTGAGTTCGGGGATCTGTTCAGGAAGATCCCTGGTTTGCCGCCCCGACGTGAGATCGATTTCACTATCGATCTGGTTCCTGGTTCTACACCCGTCTCACTGCCGACGTATCGCATGGCACCATGTGAGATGGAGGAGTTGAGGACGCAGATTGATGGCCTGCTAGAGCTTGGCTTTATACGGCCTAGCGTGTCTCCTTGGGGAGCACCGGTCTTGTTCGTGAAGAAGAAGGATGGTTCGCTGCGATTGTGTATTGATTATCGCAGGCTGAACCAGCTCACGGTGAAGAACAAGTACCCTTTGCCCAGGATCGATGACTTGTTTGATCAGTTGAGAGGAGCGCAGTACTTCTCGAAGATTGATCTTCAGTCAGGATATCATCAGCTGCGCGTCAGAGATGAGGACGTGCAGAAGACAGCATTCAGGACCAGTTTTGGCCACTACGAGTTCCTCGTGATGTCGTTCGGTCTCACGAACGCACCGGCCGTGTTCATGGATCTGATGAACCGGGTATTGCGGCCTTTCCTCTATCGATTCGTCGTTGTCTTCATCGACGACATTTTGGTATACTCTAGGAGTCGAGAGGAGCATGAGGAGCACTTGCGTTTGGTCCTTGATACGCTCAGACGACATCAGTTGTTCGCACAGTACAAGAAGTGCGACTTCTGGAAGCAGGAGGTGAAGTTTCTGGGACACGTGGTGTCCAAGGACGGCATGGCAGTTGACCTGTCTAAGGTAGCTGTGGTGCAGGACTGGGAGCAGCCTGGTTCTGTCACTGAGGTGAGGAGTTTCTTGGGTCTCGCTGGCTATTATCGGTGCTTCATTCAGGATTTCTCGAAGATCGCGAGACCCTTATCTCAGTTGACACGGAAGGACGTGAAGTTCGCCTGGAATGATAAGGCGGAGTCAGCTTTTCAGGAGCTGAAGGACAGGCTTACATCCGCCCCTGTGCTAGTATTGCCAGAGCAAGGGGTTAAATACACTATATACACTGACGCGTCTAGCGTTGGTTTGGGTTGTGTCCTTATGCAGAGGGACAGGGTAATTTCGTATGCCTCGAGACAATTAAGGAAGCACGAGGAGAATTACCCTACACACGACCTGGAGTTGGCAGCCGTGATATTCGCACTGAGACTCTGGAGACATTACCTCTACGGAGAGGAGTTCGAGCTCTTTTGCGACCACAAGAGCCTCAAGTACATATTCACGCAGCGGGACTTGAATATGAGGCAGCGGCGATGGATGGAGACGCTGAAGGACTTCAAGTTTGAAGTCTCTTACCATCCTGGGAAGGCGAACCTTGTGGCTGATGCGTTGAGCCGCAAGAAGGCGATAGAGTTTGCGGCTCCGCTGATGGTTGTCGAGTGGGATATGGTTGAGTTTTTGCGAGACTTTGAGCAGAAACTCACTGTAGAGGAGCCATTCAAGTTCATCGCACATGTACAGGTGCGATCCCAGATCGATGACCGAGTCATCGAGGCGCAGAGGGACGACGCGCATCTTACTGAGCTTCGAGAGCAGGCCAGTGATGATGCTGACGCCGACTGGCGAGTTGGTATGGATGGGGGCTTACGATACCGTGGCCGCCTATGCGTCCCAGATGTCCCTGACTTGAGACGAGAGATTCTCGAGGCTGCGCATTCTACTAGACTCGCGATGCATCCAGGCAGCACGAAGATGTATCGTGACGTGAAGAGGACGTATTGGTGGGAATGTATGAAGACCCACATAGCTGAGTTTGTGTCCCGTTGTCTCACTTGTCAGCAGGTGAAGGCAGAGCATCGCCGACTACCTGGACTTTTGCAGCCTATGCCGATTGCAGAGTGGAAGTGGGATTTCATTTCCATGGACTTCATTTCTGGGTTGCCGAAGACGAGGAAGGAGCATGATTCCATTTGGGTGATCGTCGACCGATTGACGAAGTCGGCGCACTTCCTACCGATCAGAGTTACGAACTCTGCAGACGAGCTGGCTAGATTGTATATTAGAGAGATTATGCGTCTGCATGGAGTTCCGTTGGAGATCGTGTCAGACAGAGACACGCGGTTCACTTCTATTTTCTGGACTCGCATTCAGGAGGCTATGGGTGTGAAGTTGAAGTTCAGTACTGCCTTCCACCCACAGACGGACGGACAGACGGAGCGAGTGAACCAGATCCTGGAGGACATGTTGCGAGCTTGCGCATTGGACTTCAAGGACAGTTGGGATGACTGTCTTGCATATGCGGAGTTTGCGTACAACAATAGCTTCCAGGTGAGTATCGGCATGACACCTTATGAGGCGCTGTATGGGCGACCTTGTCGCGCACCGCATTGCTGGTTAGAGGTCGGTGAGCGTAGCTTGATTGGCCCAGAGTTGGTGCAGGCGACGTCAGAGAAGATCGATATTATTCGACGTCGGCTTCTTACAGCGCAGAGCAGACAGAAGAGCTACGCCGATACGAGACGACGGCCACTAGAGTTCACAGTCGGGGATCACGTGTTTTTATGAGTTTCCCCTATGAAGGGAGTCCTTCGGTTCGGGAAGAAGGGGAAGCTGGCACCGCGATTCATTGGTCCATTTCAGATCCTCGACCGTGTGGGAGCAGTGGCTTACCGATTGGCTTTACCCACGCCCCTCGCGAGCGTCCACAACGTATTTCATGTTTCTATGCTGAAGAAGTACGTTGCTGATCCTTCTCATATCATCAGATGGGAGCAGGTGCAGTTAGGAGAGGATGTTACTTATATCCTGCGACCGGCACGCATCTTAGACCGGAAGGAGCAGGTACTGCGTAGCAAGGTGATTCCCCTTGTGAAGGTACTATGGACGCATCATACTGAGGAGGAGGCTACTTGGGAGACAGAAGTCGAGATCAGAAAGAACTACCCACAGCTGCTCGAGGAGTACGAAAAGGTACAAAATTTCGAGGACGAAATTATTTGTTAAGGGGGGTAGATTGTAACGCCCGTGAAAAATCCATACTTGGGCTCGAGTACCAACTCGACCCGAAATTTGCGTAGAATTCATTCCTTTAGAAAATATGACTAGGTTAGCTAGTGCAACGTTAGAATAGCTGGGAAATGGTCCCTGATCACTTTAAATACGTTCTACAAGGCCCGAAGCGAGTGGAACCAAGGGTGCTATAATGCTCTAAAGCCTCGGATCAAACTCTAAACCGGTTTGTTCTCTGGACCACTTTGAATCTTCGTATTGGATCTAGACCGCACGTCGAAAGTTCGATACCTCCTATCTTAGACTGTTAGAACCGTCTAGCTGGACTTGACACTCATTCCAAAAATCAAGTCAAACCGATAATCACAGGCTATTTCATTGAGCCCGGACCGAAGAGAGTGAGAATAGGGATAGAATTGGAATTTGAAATTCAAATCTGGCACACAATTTGACGCATCAGTATTGAGCGTTCTGACCGTCAGAATACAGCCAAATTACACCCTTGGATCAGGAAAAATATCTATTATATATCACGAGACTTATAGGCCTGATCTTGGTGCGGTGACCGTTAAACTGAAACTGGGCCGCCACGTGCGATCTGGGAACCCAACCGGTCTGAAAACTGGATGTGTGCTAGATCCAGTATGCATGAGCTTAAGTCCGACCGCATTTGGCCTGGGGACCTCCAGAAATGCCCTTTTGGACCGAAACGACCCCGATTTGGTTAGGCACCAAGTAAACATTGTTCCCAAGCCTATTTTGGGCATGTTGTAGGCTATAAAAGGGGTTGAAACCCTCACTCCTCTCTCCCATCCGAATTTGAGAGAAGCCCTAGCTTGGGAGAGAGAAAAAGGTGGGAGATTGTGTGAGTGTGGGAGAGTTCTTCCTGCCACTTGTACTACGCGTTGCATGTGCTTAAGCAACACACCTCTACCGCTTTCCCGGCGATTCCACCATGATCCTAGGTAAGTAAAAACCCTAAATAGTTGTTGATTTGAGTTTTCCTTGTTTCCATAGCGATGTAGCTTATGGATCTTGTGTATTAGGCTCCTTACTCGTCGTAGACGAAGCATATACGCTCCGTTTCAATTCCCGAGTCTACAAGACATAAGGTGAGGATTTTAGACGCTTTGATTGACGGTTCCCAACGCTTTCAATGTCGTTTAATAGTAGATTCTTGACGGAATCGCCGTTTGACATGTACAAAATGCTCTCCGTTTCCCGTTTCGTAAACTAACGAAGAATATGAGATTTAGGGCATTTTAGTCATTTGTAGGAAGTACTGTTTACATTCATATTTTGCTGATGTGGTTGACATGGTTTGTTGTCGCATTAGGAAGTTAGGAATGCGTGCATAATTAGTTTGGCGAAGAGATTTGCCTAGTTGCGCACTTTGGGTCGACATACTATATGTGGACTTAAGTGTGTAGTGTATGTGTTTGTATAAATGCTTGTACTAGTATGTATTGTATTGAATGTTGATATGTAGTAGTTTGAGATTGATTTCATGATTAAAATGCTGACCTAAATGATTTCCTACATGTTGACCTTATGCATGATTGCATTACATGCATAGGAAGTATGCCTTGAAGATTTGTTTAAGTTGAATATGCATGGAAGGTATGCCTTGAAGATTTGTTTAAGTTGAATGTATAACATGTGTTAACATGCTCACATGATGTATTTCAATTCCAATACCCTGGTATATAGTGTTAACGTAATTCCATAGATGTGTGGGACTTGACTGAGTCCAGGCAGTCGGTAACCGAGCGAATTCGTGGCTGACTGGTCATAGCCACGAACGACGCGTCGATGAACGTGATTCGGATTGAGAGTTGGCGGCAGTGGTTAGGCCACGCGAAGTGTTTTACGCACTTCATGTCGTTCAACTCGAGATGCGATCGCACTAGTCGAGCCCGTCAAGTAACCCGACTGGCCGATGTTTGTTCACCTTGTATGTATCATAACTGCTTGAACCTAGGGTACTGAACTTACCATTGTAAACCCTATTAACCGTGGTACCTTGATCCACGAAGACTCATGAGCCGGGCATGGTGGTATGGGACACCGTGGTCGAGCTGTCGGCCTACGCTGGGGCCACAAACCTCCCTGTAGTGACCAGTGAGCACCTTGACTCGTGAGCAGATTATGGTGGTATGGGACACTATATTCTAGCTGTCGGCCTACACTGATCAGGCGACGAGCCCTTTGTAGTGACCGCGAGCGTATTCTGAGTCCACGGGAGGCGACGACCCTTCCATGCAGTAGAGTACAGTAGGCCTGTATTGATAAGGTGATGGGGGAGCGGTGCAACGAGTGCGAGCAACAGCCCTGGCAGCCCTTGCAGTGACCTACGAAATGTACATCGTATGAGATTACTAGGAGTGACGACCCTAGACAGGATCCGTGTTGGGATTGATACAAGGGAAGTACCTTAGTTTCCCAATCCTGCTGTTTGAATGGACTAATAACAACATGGTAATCATATCACCATAGCATTGCATGTGCCTGGAAGATGTGGAGCACTCTAGGGAGTGTGGCATGCCACGGTCGTAAGATGTTGCCGCATGAGGGTGATCGTCGGTGAGGGCATACATCACGTCATATCATCTTGCATTAACAACAGTATTAGGATTGTCTGATTTACTGCTTTACTATTATCGCGTGATTGAATTGTGAACATGCTAATCTTTGCTCTATGATTCCACTGAGTTGATCACTCATTCCCACGTTACGGGATGGTGTTTCCAACACCCACCAGACCCTGTTGTAGTTGCAGGTGAGGACGAGATCCAGGAGGTGGAGCTAGATGATGACGAGGACCAGGATGAGTTCTCGTATATGCAGTATCATGACGGCTTCCCGTAGGCGACCTGGATCGAGGGGACATCAGTGGGACTTTTCTTTTTGAACATTATTCTTTTGTTATGTATATGTACATGAGACTCAGTGATGTAGTCATACTTTGGAGACAGATGAGATTACTTTGCTTTTCCATACAGTGATATATACATTGTTTAGTCTTCCGCTTGCTTTTATCACTGGATCTGAAGTATGAATTGCAGTTTTGGTATACTTTTACTCATGTGGATGCTTTAAATCAGACAACATCAAATCATAACCATTTTTGTTGCATAAGTGACGGTCTGAAACTCGGGAGTTGAGTTTATACACGACCCCCGATTTTCAGGGTGTTACACCAACATACGTTGAGGTAGGCTCCACATGCATCCATATTTAACCTCAAATAAACGGTCCTAGATCTATGATGGGCCTTTAACCATCCATAAAGAAACCTATGGGCCTACCTTACGATCACCTAGGAGGACATCCAACCTGAACTGGTTTTCAAGAGGTAGCCTGCCACTACTCGAGCATGAAATAAGGCCCGAGGCTTAAGCAATCCATGGCCTAGTGGGCCATACACTGAACCCAGTACATAGGAAACCTAGTGGGCCCTTAAGCAAGGTTAGGGCCCAACCATAAAGGTCACGGGTTCACACATTATGGTGGGCCTAATGGGCAGCCCATTATCCCAACATATGAGAAATCCTTATATTTAACACAAGTAAGTTGGGCCTCACATCTCGGTCCAAGTATAGATTTATTATAGGGGGCAAGCAAGGGCCTAACTACTTGATTATTTGACCCATAAGACCTGTCACAATGACATGATAATTATAAGAACCAAGAGTCCAACGGGCCTATCAAAAGTTCTAGCCTAACCAAGTATATAAGGCCTTACAATTAACTAGAAGACTAGCCCAATAAGACTCCAATTGGAATGGGCCTTTAATCAAGCACCCACCCAGACTCCAATTAGTGCATGATTAAAGGCCCATTCCAATTGGAGTCTTATTGGGCTACTCTTCTAGTTAATTGATGGGCCTTATAACCTTGGTTGGGCTAGAACTTTTGATAGGCCTGTTGGACCCTTGGGTCTTATAATTATCATGCCATTGTGACTGGTCTTATGGGAAAAATACTCAAGTAGTTGGGACCTCGCTTGCCCTTATAATAAATCTATACTTGGGCCAAGAAGTGAGGCCTAACTTACTTGTGTTAAATATAAGGATTTCCCATATGTTGAGATAATGGGCTGCCTATTAGGCCCACCACAATGAGTGAACACATGACCTTTATGGTTGGGCCCTAACCTTTCTTAAGGGCCCACCAGGTTACCTATGTACTGGCTCAGTGTATGGCCCACTAGGCTATGGATTTCTTAGGCCTTGTGTCTTATTTCATGCTCGAGTAGTGGCAGGCTATCTCTTGGAAACCAGTTGAGGTTAGATGTCTTCCTGGGTGATCCTAAGGTAGGCCCATGGGTTTCTCTATGGATGGTGAAAGGCCCACCATAAACCCTGGACTGTTTATTCGAAGCTAAATATGGATACATGTGGAGCCTACCTCAACGTATGTTGGTCCAGGCCATTCAAGACTTAGATTACCCGATTATGGAAGCATTCCTTGCCTTGGGTTACTGTTGGACTCATAATCCAGTAGCAGGCCCACTTGATCTTTTCATGATATCTACACACTTTCCATCTGGTGGGATCCCCCAGTGAGTATGGGTGGCCTTCATGAGATTATTCCCACATATTTTACTAATTTCTGGGCCTTAATAGGCCGAGGAAGTCCAACAGGCCAAAGGTTTATTAAAGGGCCTTAAATGTACAATAGTATGGTTAAAACTTTATTTGGCTGTGGAGCCTACCATATTGAGAACTTGTATACGTGTTACATGCTTATGTTTTATTATAATCTTTGGGCTTAATTAATACATTCTTTTGGGTCACCTTTAGTGATCACATGAGGACCCCATCTTAGATCAGATTTTTGGAGCATTCAATGGGCCCAGAGTAGGTTGGGACGTCCCAGATTGGCTGAACCATACACTGGTTGCCCACTTTGATAGACTTGTGGGCTAATATAAGGATAGTATAAGGTCCTTGGTTACCCACTTAATTTCTAGTTATTGGGCTGATGTCGTTGGGCCCATTTCATCCGAACTTAAAATTTTTTTTTTGGATTGTATATTGTGTACGCGGGCTGCCCACCAAGTCCAACTTAATGCATGGATTCTATGGCCATTGAAAATTAAGCCTTGGGCCTTAATTTCCCTCTTGGGGCCTATGTTGTTAAAGGGGATATTATATCCTTTTCTTATGGCCTATTATGAGGGATATATGTATGTGGTTACCTATGTTCTTATTTTGAATATAGGCCTTGGGCCTTGTATCCATATCGTTTATGGTTGAGATGCCTCTTGGAAAATGGTAGTTAAATGTCCTCATTATGGTTGAGATGCCTCTTGGAAAATGGTAGTTAAATGTCCTCATTACTATCGATTGTATCTAAATGTGATTAGATGGTCATCTTAAACACTTGACTGACTCACTTCTGTATTACTTAGACATGTAGTTTGTATGCTTAGCCTCGTGGGCTATCCCAGGTAAATGGGTCCCCACTAAAGGTGGGATTCCTTATGGATATTGTCTAAATACATAGTCTTGGTCCCTTCTTGGATAGGCGGAGTGTACTACTCTATATATCGCCGCATAATGCATCTAAACCCATCTTCATGGCCCATGTGCATCATTGTATGCTTGGATGACACTGGTTATGATTGTGCCATTGGGCATTGCATGATGTCTTTCCAAGGGACGTAGTATCCCTTCTTGAGCATGTTGGATGCAAGAGACCTCACTACCAGCCTGTGGACAGCCAATCACTAGCAAGGCCTAACGGTAGCGGACCCATTTCATGAGCTGGTTAGACTCAGCCTAGTAATGCCCTCTTACATCAGGTGAGTAAGGCCACACCTCTATCCAACCGACTACATGACAGTGGGAGTTGCGGCCTAATAGTATAAGGTCCTCGTGCGCTCATATATTCCACCCGATTACGGCGCTGGAGTAGATCCTTGGTACCTTAGAAGTTTTGAAAATTTCAACCATGGGCATCTTATGCACCCGGTATTCTCAAATAACATTTTCGGTGTCCAAACATGGCCATCCACGATGTATCTGTGGAGGTTATAGCCCTAATGAAGGAAGGACGATAATGCTCATATGTTATGTAATGCCAGATGCATGAATCACACAATCAACCATGAATCAATTCCAAGCATCCAACGTGCTCAAGAGCGGATACTATGTCCCTCGAAAAGGCATCATGCAATGCCCAATGACATAATCATAACCACCCACACAATGTCATCCAAACATACAATGATGCACATGGGCCATCAAGATGGGTCTAGATGCATTATGCGGCTATATACAAAGTAGTACACTCATCCTATCCAAGAAGGGACTAAGACTAGGTATTTAGACAATATCCATAAGGAATCTCACCTCTAGCAGGGGCCCATTTACCTGGAGTAGCCCACAAGACTAAGCATACAAACTACGTGTCTAAGTAATACAGAAGTGAGTCTAACAAGAGTTTAAGCTGAGCATCTAATCTCATTTAGATATAATTAGGCCTAGAGGGGTCCATAATGGGGACATTTAACCACCATTGCCCAAGAGGCATCTCAACCACGAACTATATAGATACAAGGCCCAATGCCTACATTTAAGATAAGAACATAGGTAACCACATATATATATATATATATATATATATATATATATATATATATATATATATATATATATATATCCCTCATAATAGGCTATAAGAAAAGGATATAATACCACCTTTAATAACATAGGCCCCAAGAGGGAAACTAAGGCCCAAGGCTCAATTTCCAATGGCCATATAATCCATGCATTAAGTTGGACTTGGTGGACAGCCCGCGTGCACAATATAGGGCCTAAAAAAAAAAATAAGTTTAAGTTAGGATGAAATGGGACCAACTACATCAACCTAATAACTAGTAATTAAGTGGGCAACCAACGGCCCAATATTATCCTCATCTCAGCCCACAAGTCCATCAAAATGGTAGAAGTCGGCCCAATATATATGATGTGATCACTAAAGGTAACCCAAAAGAATGCACTGATTAAGCTCAAAGATTATAAACAAACATAAGAATATAACACGTACACAAGTTCTTAATATGGTGGGCCCCACAGCCAAATAAAGTTTTAACCATACTATTGTACATTTAAATCCCTTTAATAAACCTTTGGCTCGTTTGACTTCCTAGGCCTACTAAGGCCCAGAAATTAGTTAACTATGTGAGAATAATCTCATGAAGGCCAACTATACTCAATGGGGGATCCCACTAGATGGAGAGTGTGTATATATCATGAAAAGATCAAATGGGCCTACTACTAAATTGTGAGTCCAGCAGCAACCCAAGGCAGGGAGTGCTTCCATAATCGGGCGATCCAAGGCTTAAATGGCTTAGACCAACATACGTTGAGGTAGGCTCCATATGCATCCATATTTAGCCTCAAACAAACGGTCTAGGGTCTATGGTGGGCCTTTAACCATCCATAGAGAAACCCATGGTCCTACCTTAGGATCACCCAGGAGGACATCCAACCTTAACTGGTTTTCAAGAGGTAGCCTGCCACTACTCGAGCATGAAATAAGGCCTAAGGCCTAAGCGATCCATGACCTAGTAGGCCATACACTGACCCCAGTACATAGGCAACCTGGTGGGCCCTTAAGCAAGGTTAGGGCCCAACCATAAGGGTCATGGGTTCACCCATTGTGGTGGGCCTAATGGGTAGCCCATTATCCCAACATATGGGAAATCCTTATATTTAATACAAGTTAGGCCTCACATCTCGGCCCAAGTATAGATTTATTATAGGGGGCAAGCAAGGGCCCAACTACTTCAGTATTTGGCCCATAAGACCCATCACAATGGCATGATAATTATAAGACCCAAGGGTCCAACGGTCCTATCAAAAGTTCCAGCCCAACCAAGGCTATATGGCCCATCAATTAACTAAAAGGCTAGCCCAATAGGACTCCAATTGGAATGGGCCTTTAATCATGCACTAATTAAGCCTAAAAATAAATTTAAAATGGTAAGATAACTAACTTAAATCTTCCTCAAATCTAGTGGGCCATATTGCCCCTAAATAGACATTTATAGACAAAAATTATTGGGCTCATTGCCAAATTTCATCCCACCCAAATTTCTAGGTTGGTTAGAGTCCAAAAATAAAAGTATTTCTTAGTATATTCAACACATATATCAAGTGGGCCAGGCCATTGGAATGTAGGCCCAGCAGTAGCCTAAGGCAGGGATGTCCCATGTGTAGGTAGTTCTATGGGCCCGGGGGGTATCTGGCCCAAAAATCCATCCAATGAGCCCCAATTGAATATAAAAAAAAGGGAAGGATGATCAATCCCCTATGGACCCCACATGGATGGATGGTGGGATATACAACACATCAAGGTGGGCCCACGAAGCAGGTTGGACAGCTAGCCCAGGCTGGACGCCTCAGCCTGGGCATCCCTGCTTAATGGGCCACTCCTGGTCTGAAATATTTTACAGTGATACTTTCATGGGTGTTCCATATCCCCACAAAATTTCAAAATTTTTGGACTCCTAGAAATATTTTAATTAATTTTAAAAAATGGTTTTTCTAGAAAATCGAACTGACTTGAACGTCCCAACATGGTGGGCCAGTCCGGCCCTTGGCATGGTGTGCACAGGGGTCCATTGGCCCTAAACATTTGTAGGTGGGTCTCACTATGGGTGGATCACCTCCCTATAAATTTTCATAATTTTTGGATACTCAAAAGTATTTTAATAAATTTCAGAATTACAATCTATTCAGGGTGAAGTATTACTAGAAATATAACTGTCTTGAATTTGGGCCATCCAAATGGGTAGGTTTTGGTCCTCCAAAATTTCTAAAATTTGGAACCAAGGTCCCTCATCAATCCTACAATAAGGTGAGACCCAAAAAGATGGCCCACCTTTAGAGAAAATATTTTTACAGTTTTATTTTTTTTAGGGGACTATGTGTTGGACTACACAGCAAAAATTTCTGGCAGTCCACTATGTTGGCCATATGAAATTGAATTAATTGAATTATTGATTTATATGATGATTTATCTATGGAGGCTATAGCCCTGATAGTAAAATTTTAAAAATATTTTCTCCAAAATTATCTTGATAGGAGTTAGTATCAGAGCATAGCAAGGAATTTTGTTATAACTTGGGATAGTATCACATATGTGGGGAGGATTGTGAGACCCGACTCGAGTTCACATGTGTGCATGTGTGTATTAGTATGTATTTTATTTTTTTTGGTCCCACGATCCTACCGGTTAAATTTGGGTACTCACGACCTTCGGATAGTGATTGCAGTCACCCTTGATTTCAGTCACGTACACCCGACTCGGATTGACCCAAGACCTATGCCATTGCGACCGCATCGTCGCTGCGGTTCCAACATCGCGTCTCATGCATAAATTCGATATGTCCATCAAAAGTTACAGGCCGTGCATCATTTGGACCGTAGATCGCATTTTTTGGTGGGACCCACATGATTTACATGTTTCCCCATGTGCACATTTGCCATTGGTGATGACATCACCATTTCCATGATGACCTATAGCCTAGTCTATGGACCTATAGCCACCAAGCAAGCATGAAATTTCTTTCTCCAACAAATAATCATGAGTTACGATTTTTTTAAGGCAATTATGACTCACCATCTCATAAGCACTTAAGTGTTTCTCTTTTCAAAGCTCATATTTTCTAAGAAATTCCATCATTTCACTTCTACAACTCTCTCATCTCTCTCCCACTTTCTTCATTTGTCTCTTCTCCTCTTTGCAAAAGGCCCTCCAATGTCCACCATTGCGGAAAATTTCAGCCCTATTTCCTCTCTTTTCCCTGTAAATCTAACCATCAAAGACCCATCATCACCATAGAATCTTCTTCCTTGAGGCTGGAAGAGCATGGTGGTTGAAGAATCTTGAAGAATTTATCATGTGGGTGAGCATGTAGGATAGATTGCATGGTTTTTCTTTACAATTTTTTTGCTACTTCATATGGAGAGTGTATGTGTGTAGGACTCACCACATCAATGGTGGAGGTCCTACACCACTCCTTGTGTAACACCCCGGATTTTGGCCAATCTGGGATTTGACGTCCTTAGGCAGTGGGTCAATTAAAACGCCTGAAAAATCGTTCAAAACCCAATTCCATAGCCAAAGAAACCACTTAGGATTAATTCCTTTAGAAATTAAGCGTAAGTTAGCTAGCGCAACGCTGGAGTAGCTGGGAAATAGTCCCTGATCACTTTAAATACGTTCTACAAGACCCAAATTGAGTAGAACCAATGACTCTATAATACTCTATAACCTCGGACCAAACTCTAAGCAGGTTTGTTCTCTGGACCACTTTGAATCTTTGTATTGGATCTAGACCGCGCGTCGAAAGTCCGATACCACCTATCTTAGACCGTTAGAACCGCCTAGCTGGACTTGACACTCATTTCGAAAATCAAGTCAAACCGATAATCACTGGCCATTTCATTGAGCCCGGACCGAAGAGAGTGCGAATATGGACAGAATTGGAATTTTAAATTCAAATCTGGCACACGACTTGACGTGTCAGTATTGAGCGTTCTGACCGTCAGAATTCAGCCAGATTACACCCTCGGATTAGGAGAAATTTCTATTTTATATCATGAGACTTTCAGCCCTGATCTACGTGCGGTGATCGCTGAACTGAAACTAGTCCGCCACGTGCGATCTGCGAATCCTTCCGGACTGAAAACTTGATGTATGCTAAATCCAGTATGCATGAGCTTAAGTCCGATCATATTCGGTCAGGGGACCACCAGAAAGCATCTTTTGGACCGAAACAGCCCCGATTTGGATATGCACTAAGTGAACTTTGTACCGGAGCCTATTTTTGACATTTTTGAGCTTATAAAAGGGGTTGAAACCCTCACTCCTCTCTCCCATCCGAATTTGAGAAAAACCCTAGATTTGGAGGGAGAAAAGGTGAGAGTTTGTGAGAGAAGGTGGGAGAGAATTTCTTGCTGCTCGTGCCACCTGCTACACGTGCTTAAGCCATGTGATTCAATCACTTTGCCGGTGATTTCTCCACTTTTCTAGGTAAGAAAACACCCTAATAAGTTGCTGATTTGAGATTCTTTTCGTTCCATAGCTTGTTAACTCATAAATCTTGTAAATTAGGTCCTCTATTCGCCGTAGACGAAGCGTATACGCTCCGTTCGAATTCGCACGTTTATAAGAGACAAGGTGCGGATTTTAGACGCTTTGATTGACTGTTTCCAAAGCTTTCAATGTCATTTAATAGTAGATTATTGACAGCATCGCCATTTGACATGTACAACATACTGTCCATTTCCTATTTCGTAAGCCGGCGAAGAATATGAGATTTAGGGCATTTTAGTCATTTGTAGGAAGTACTGTTTTCATGCATATTTTGCTGATGTGATTGACATGATTTGTTGTCGCATTAGAATGTTAGGAATACGTGCATAATTAGTTTGGCGAAGAGATTCGCCTAAATGCGCACTTCGGGTCGACATACTATATGTAGACTTAAGTGTGTAGTGTAAGTGTTTGTATAAATGTTTGTATTAGTATGTATTGAATTAAATGATGTTATGAATTAGTTTGAGATGGATTTCTCAATTAATATGCTGACGTAAATGATTTCCTACATGTTGACTATATGCATGATTTCATTATATGCATGAAATGTATGTGCTTGATGATTTACTTAAGTTGTATGTTATAACATGTGTTAACATGCTCACATGGTTGTATTTCAATTCCAATACTCTCATATGGTTTGCTGATGTGATTCCATAATTGTTTGGGACTATGCTTAGTCCAGGCAGTCGGTAACCGAGCGAATTCGTGGTTAGCTTATCTTTGCCACGAACGACGCGTCGATGAACGCGAGCCGTGTTTTGGAGTTGGCGGCAGTGGTTAGGCCACACGAAGTGTTTTACGCACTTCATGTCGTTCGACTTGAGATGCGATCGCGCTAGTCGAGCCCGTCAAGTAACCCGACTGGCCGATGTATGTTCACCCTGTATGAGTCATAACTGCTTGAACGTAGGGTACTGAACTTACCATTGTAAACCCTATTAACCATGGTACCTTGATCCACGAAGACTCATGAGCCGGGCATGGTGGTATGGGACACCGTGGTCGAGCTGTCGGCCTATGCTGGGGCCACAAACCTCCCCGTAGTGACCAGTGAGCACCTAGTCTTGTGAGCAGATTATGGTGGTATGGGACACTATATTCTTGCTGTCGGCTTACATTGATAAGGTGATGGGGGAGCGGTGCAACGAGTACGGGCAACAGCCTTGGCAGCCCTTTGTAGTGACCGCGAGCGTATTCTGAGTCTACGGGAGGCGACGACCCTTCCGTAGCAGTAGAATACAGTAGGCCTGTATTAATAAGGTGATGGGGGAGCGAAGCAACGAGTGCGTGTAACAGCCCTTGCAGCGACCTACAAAATATACCTCGTATGAGATTACTAGGAGTGACGACCCTAGACAGGATCTGTGTTGGGATTGATATAAGGGAGGTACCTTAGTTTCCCAATCCTGTTATTTGAATGGACTAATAATAACTCAGAAATCATATCACCATACCATTGCATGTGCCTAGAAGATGTGGAGCACTTGAGGGTCGATTGCATGCCGCGGTCGTAAGATGGTGCCGTATGAGGGAGATCATCGGTGAGGGCATACATCACGTCATGTCATATTGTATTAACAACAGTTTTAGGATTGTTTGATTTACTGCTTTACTATTATCGCATGATTGATTTGAGAACATGTTAATCCTTGCTCTATTATTCCACTGAGTTAGCTACTCACTCCCACGTTACGGGACGGTGTTCCTGGACACCCACCAGACCCTTTTGTGATTGCAGATGATGGCGCGGCCTGCGAGGCAGAGCTGGACTTGATGATGATGAGGAGGATCCCTCCTTTATGCGTGTTCTGATTGATGGGATTACAGGGAGGTTGATTAGATACTTTGACAATTGTCATTTTATATTTTTAGCGCACTCATGTATATTTGTTTTGTCTACTTTTGGAATATACATGTATGTATATAACCTGGTAACATGTTCATACTCTGAAGACATACAACAGTTTATATATGTTATACATACTATCACAGTCTTCCGCTTGTTAATTTAACTGTCTCTGGAGTATGATATGCGGTTCTAGCTTAATCTCACTCATGTTTAATACGTTATCACAGACAACATTTTGGAACTCGGGAGTTGGGTTTTTGCTCGACCCCCCGATTTTCGGGATGTTACACCTTGGATGTGGTCTTTAGCCAACACTTGCATGCATGTGATCTTGATGGGGCCAATCTCCATGGACCCCATCTTGATGAGATTTCCTTTCATCTATGCATCATGGTGAAATAGTTGTGAAGACCGCTTGAGTTGAAGTAGGAATATGCCAATGTGTCCTAGAGGGGGGTGAATAGGACTTTTTAAAGTTTTTACAATTTATTTAAAAGTCCCGTTACACTAATCTTTATAGATATGTAATTATTAGGATTACTCAAATGTAACTCTATTGGCTTCCAAGACTAGTAGAAGATCCAATCACAAACTATTCAAGAAGTAACAATATATAACTTAGTTTATGATGGAAATGACTTGTATAAGTGTGTGAGGTGTGGTCAGATAGATAGAGATGGTAGAAAATGAATAAATCACACAAACACACACAGAAAGATAGCAATCGCAAACACAATCATTTTTATAGTGGTTCGACTACTTGTCTACTCCACTCTCGGCAACCGCACTCAACCCTTGAGTGTAACAGATTTCACTAAGGAGGTTTCACATGGTTCACCTCTAACCTAAGGTTTTAAATTAGGTTCACCTTAAACCTTTACAACCTATACTGAGGCTGATTGTTTATGCTCTCACGAGCAAGGGTCAACGCAACGCACCCATATTTAGGCACACCGGCCAAGGATCTTCCCTAAGACCCTACGGAGGTTTCACGCGGTTCACCTCTAACCCAAGGTTTTACTGGTTCACGTCAACCAAATGTTTAGGCTCTCCATAGAGCAAGGGTCCACACAATGCACCCACCATGCACACTCCCACCGGAGGCCACCTTGAGAACTTCAAAGGTGAGAAACGCCTTAGACCCAATCCTACAAAGGAATGATCAAAGGGTCTTCTGGACTCTAGATACTTACAGATAAGTTAATGAGTCCCATTCAGCACAGTGGCGAAGATCTCCTCCTGTTGATGAAGAGTCTACAGCTCCCTTGATCTGCAACAAATGTTATACCAATATAAGGCAATGGGTTGGGTCAAGGTTATGATGGAATCCTACTCTCTACAAGTTTTCCTATTAGGAAGATAGAGCAATTCCAATCATCTATGCATTCAAGGCATCTCAACTTAATGATTTTTCATTAAGGTAGTAGCTGGAGGATCCTTAAATGTGGAAGTTCATTCCCCAATCCACTCTTTTAAATATCAATGATAAGGGTGGATTGGAGGTTGAACTCCCTTGAGAGAAATGGCTTTGGGTATATGATGTAAGGTTAAACACACAAAAGCACTCTCTTCTTTCTCTCACAGCAACTAAAAATAAGTTTTCTATAAATAGGCAAAAGGTTCCAACAGATATAAAATGGTCACATTTATGACAGAGTTCGATATCATCGAGCAGGTTCGATATCATCGAGCGTATACTCTCGATCGTATCGATGGTCCGCTCGATGGCACAAACTCAATGTCATACGCTTTTGGAGACCTTTTACCAGTTAATCGAGGGAATTGAGACTCTTGTCGCTACCATCGGATTTCGAACTCTGATATTATCGAAACAAGGATAGAGTCCTTGATATTTAAAAAATGAGAGAAACTTGCATGAAATTTTACAGGACTTTGAATGTCGATGATATTGGGAGTCATGTCAATGCATCGATAAATCTAAAGATTTTATCAGTGAGCTTGCTGGACGTTTTTGTCTATTCTCAATGCAATAGATCCGACTCCGATAACATCGATATTTAAAATATCGATTCTATCGCATGACCCCCGATCAAAGATAAAAAATCACCTGAAAAATGTTGGTAGAGAACTTCGTGCCCATGATCGATATCATCGAGAGCCTATCGATATCATTAAGATTTGAACTCCTATGGTATCGAGGAGGGCTCCAATATATCGAAGCATATATGATTTTCCTGATTAAAAATGGGGGCGCCAGATCTGCCTGTCGATATTATCGAGCCATCTTCGATGGGCTCGAGATTTAAATATCGATGATATCGATACGTGTGTCGATACATCAATAATTCTATCCAGATATGGATTTAGTTGCTAGACACATTACGTCTCATTCGATTTTATCAATTGGTCTTCTGAGGACATCGACAGTTCAGGTCAATCATATCGAGATATGTTTCGATATAATCGACAGAGCAAGAAAACTTAGAGATTTTTGATTCTTTGAAAAAGTTTTCTCACCTTAAACCCTAATATGTTCTTATTTGTTTTAAGGGTTTTATTTACCTAATGTTTTGGAATAAGGGATGTGAAGCTTAGATTTACCTATGGCGAGCTTTCACACATCCGGTTGAAGCAGACGCTTGTATAGATCTTCCTGTAAGGCTCTACCGTCCGACTGACTCAACACACACGCTAATTGAGAAACCAGGGCACTAGCAAGGGCACTTTCAATCTCCCCCTTTGTCAATCACGTGAAAAAATACCCAAAACACCCTAGGACAATATCTAGATAGATACATCTTAAATTGTGTGTACATGCATTTTACACAATTTTATAAATTCTAATGAACCCATGTACATAACCAGTATCTACTCCCCCTTACTGTAGAACTCCACTGAACCCATGTACACAACTAGTATCTTCTCCCCCTTACTGTAGAGCTCCCCTTTGCTTGGTGCAGCTTCTCCCCCTAACACCTGCAACACCATTCTTGCAGATATGTAATTTTCCACACGGGGTGTTTTGAACTGTTCTCCCCCTTTTTGTCAGTCATTGACAAAGATATAGCAGTTGATATTGACTGAAGTTTTAAAGACATGTGAGAGAACCAATCAGACATAGATGTAGAAAGATGAGATCATGTTAGGACATACATCATTAATAGATACCATGGATGCAGAGTAAAGCATAGAAAGTAGCTATAAACCAAATAAAGTATTCAATGAAATAAGATGCATCATATAGGAGAGTAAATATCAGAAACAGGGGTCATATATATATATATATATATATATATATATATATATATATATATATATATATATATATATATCAGAGTGGCCATAAGAGTAGAATTATATGCAGCCACATTCAAGAAAATATTCACTATCCAAAATTCTTAATGGTACCAAAAGTTCTTAAAATGGAAAGCAACATGATGTCACTTGAGGATGTTTCAAAAAAAATGATTACAATATGCTCACATTCTTTCCTAACACTCCCATCTTCTAAAGTATACCAGATCCACCAGTCGTTAGAAATGTCAGAATCTTTTGCATAGAGCGTTGGAGATCTTCTAGCTTTTCCTCTATCTCAGACAATCATTGTTCACAGTTATGGAGCCACTCATCAATACCAGCAAGGCTGTTCAGCAGATGACGCTCAAGTATATGATGCCTATAATTTGTGACTGATGCAAGACTACAGAGAGGTGTCCAATTAGATCCCCATGGTGTTTCTTCATTTGGCTGTTGGCTGCTCATCCTAACAGGTGGAGGACTCTTTGCATGAGAAGAAACCGAGACATATACCTATTGAACTGCATCATGGTTGAACCACACTTCAGGATATACTTTGTCTGATGTTACCGACAGCCTTATGTAGTGTGCTAGTTTACAGATGAGGGACGAAAATGGAAGGATTTTAAGATGGTCTCCTCTAACTACCTTAATAAGTTGTTCTAGGATAAGAGTTGGCAAACATACAGGAACCTCTTGATAGATATCATACAAGACATTAAGTGCAAAGGGACTTAGGTCGATGTCATTGACGTCACATGGGTAGACATTCATATTAAAGATACTATGAAGGATTCTGAACAAGGTTCCTAGATGTTTTTTAGGAAGTATATTGTGATTGTATCTAGGAATTGTTGCACCTTAGCATAGTTCTCGAGTGATTTCCTCCCACTTACCTAATTCATTGAAACTTCTTCCAGTGACTGGGATCTGAGTCACGCCAATGTCCAAAAGGTGACCAAGAACCATTGGGGTAATCATTTTGGATTGTTGCATAAATTCTAGACAAAGACATGGTGGATAATCACTAACCACATGGCAACAGTTGAAAAACTATTGAATCATGTCAATTGGTAAGGGCCATGTTGAGGGACAAATATTGCATATCAGACCCCATTTATTACCTGGATTTACGAGCATGATATGGTTTAATGGCCCGTTTTATCGTGTTTATGTTGCAAGGTGATTTTACGAGCTTGGACTGAAATAAGAGGCTAAAAGCATGAATTTGATGCCTTGACGACACTAAGGCAAGGGAAAGACTTTAGGGGACCAAGATCGATGAAATCACACGCAAGGGATCCGAGGAAATCAAGCCGTTCACATTAAAGATGGCCCGAAATTGGTCCAGAATGCAAGATCATAAGGTTCTCACCATCCGTTTAGCTCGAAACTTCATACGTGGCCTGAAGACCATAAATTAACTGCACACGTCAAAAATCGGCCATTGGATCACTGTGAAAGTGGCCCAACAGATAGATCAGCCCCTTAAATCCTTAAGTGGGGCCCACCTGATCTCTGGATATGCCTCAATTTTGAACTCAACCATTTAAATTATATGAGAAATTGGATGAATGGAATGGATTCTAAAGATACATCATTATGGACCTCACATGTACATTGCATGTACAGAGGGTACACGTGCACAAGATGTGCACCGGACCGAGAGTCCGGTCAAACTTACAACTGACCAACAGTTTTTAAAAAAACCATCCAGCGTCTTTACGCATGGAGGTTATTTTTGCGTAGTGGGGCCCATCCCTCATCCAGATCATGAATCTGGACCGTCCAAGGCATCCAGAGGGCGGGTGTAACCCACACCTAGGTGGCCTTTTTGGCCCATACACGTGTACGCACATGGATCTTGATTAAATGTAAGATGGATGACGGTATTAAAAACCTTGTGGGCCATGCAGAAACCGATACAAACTGACCATATCCGACCGGTTTTCCGTCATAAATACAATGAACGGGTTAGATTTATTTGAAAATACCAATGTGGGGCTCACCGAACTCGTCAGCCAACTCACGTAAGCAATATGCACGTCCGTGAAACTGACCATCTGTGGGCGGTTATGCGAGCTTGATCACGGTCGTTTCAATGATCCGGACTGTCCATGTGACTTGCGTGGTGTATATTTCCCTTGCCTAGGTGACAAAAATTCGAGGTACATCGGAGATAGATTTTTAACCGCCCAAACGTAGGACGAACGGCGGAGCAAGATATTCTATGGGCCACACCGAATCCAACATGAAACTAGACATTATTGACTGTTTCTTCGCCAGAAATTCAATGGACGGGGAGGATTTCATCGATGACATCGAGCATGGGGTCCACCAACGTCACAGCGAAGAGGCTGCGCAAGCTCTGTTCGCAAATAGAGCTGCGGCTAATTCAAGTGGGCCACCATTGTTGATCAGATGGCTGATCCGGGCCATCCAGATTATACGTCGCCCAAATACGTCCTAGGGGATGAAGTCTTTTTAAAGAAAAAGGAAGAAAGGATGCTCAGAGATGTACCTGACTTGATGCGTAAAGAAGGTTCTGTCCGACTCTCAGCTGCGTAACCTCCTTGTGAAAAGAAAATCCATACGCAGGAGGGTGGAAACTCCAGGCTAGCCGACTTTTTCCCATATAAAAAAAGAGGGAGAGCTAGAGAGAGGGGGGAGATTGGAAGCAGCTCGGTTGGACGTGCATCACAAGGAGGAAGGGAGAAAGCTGGAGCTTTTGGAAGGGGATGTGAGAGAGAGTGAAGGGAGTTACAGCTTCCTGATATTCTTTTCATTATTTCTTTCTTTTCTTTTTTCTGTTTTGCTTATATTCCATGGAGGTACATCGGAGATAGATTTAAGCACATTCTGCCATCCAATTTAAGGGCCACCCAATTTAAGCACATTCCGCCATCCAATAGTCTCTAACATGAGATCTACCCCATAGGGCTCTATAGCACTGTTGAGAACAATACGATCGACGATTGTAACTTGTTCCCAATCGAATTGGTTCTGAGGTGATCTAACATTTTTCTCTTTCTTAGCTTTTGAGACCAAGGAGCTCTTACCTTTCTCTTTAGCCATCTTCCTTGCTCTTTTTGATGTTTTGGAGTGAGCAAGGTAATGAGGAGGATTAGAGGGAGGAAGTCTAAGTGAATTTCTTCCTTGTAGTTGGTTGGCTCTTTATAACATGTTTGCTGGTGACATTGATACGGTGCGGATGATATCAAAAAACCACTCATAAATGCATTGAAGACTGTGTTGGTGACTGTTGGGAAGAACCAGCAGAATTTGAGAATTTCAACGGACGTGACCTTACCTTTCCGAGAGCCGTCGATTAGATCAATAGTTTATATTAATATTATTGAGTTTTGAATTTCGTTGACATCGATATGGTCTTAGATTTCATCCAGCATGTTATCGATATCTTCTCGATCATATGGCTTTTCACATTCTAAAGCATTGTCGATTATATCGACCATTTATCGATTAATCGACAATTACATATCGAGATGTATCAAAGGTAAATGATTTCATATTTTAAGCACACAGTCAACCCTTCAAGTATACTTTTAGCAAAATTATGTACAATCACTGTACATAGCAAAATTATAAACATTTGAATGTTTATCTATAAAATATTGAGGTTAGGAACCTCTGATATATCATTTGAAGCTCAGAAAAAATTGCATCATTCTAGTAAATATCCAGATCTAGATGCATGACCTGGACTTATTCTTCTAAGCCTAGCTCAGTACTTCTAGGCAACAGTCCCTTCTTTGCCTCTGATAATGTAGCAGTGGTTATTTGTGCAATGACCCTTCATTACTGATTTTTCTGATTGATTTAGGATTTCGCATTCTTATTTGTTGAATTTGACCACATGCCCATTATCACAAATTTGAGATATGCTTAGGAGATTATGTGCCAAACCTTTTATACAGAAAGCATTCTCATTTTTAAGCAGATTAATCCCTTTTATGATACCATGTCCAATTACTTTAGCCGTAGTTCCATCTTCATAGGTGACTATCCTAGTGTACAGATTTTGATAGTTTGTCAGAAAGAACTTGTCACCTGTGACATGTCTTGAGCAACCATTGTCTAGGTACCACTTGGTGTCATTGCCTGATAAATGATTTGAGTGAGTAGCAAGACAATTTTTCTTTTCTTTAATTACCCACTTTGTGACAGGATTCTTACTTGGAGTAGATTTAATTTTCTTATTTGATTCAACTATTTGACCTATTCCTGTGTTGCTACTAGAGGCATCAGATTTTTTAAATATTTGTGTTCTATATCCGACTCTAACTTTCTCATATCCTAAGCCTGTTATTTCCAGATTTTCCCATTCCTAGAAGTTTTTCTAATTTCTCACCACTTTGGAAAAACTTACAGTTTAACTTGGCAATTCTTCTGGATTTTTCTAAATCTAACAGGAGTGTATGGTAATCATTTTGAAGGAGCATATTTTTATCTTTTAACTGCTCAACCTGTTTGTTTAGTTTTTCAAATTTAGTTTTAAGGAAGGAGTTAATTCTCTTAAGTCTATCATTATCTGAGTGATGTTGCTACAAGTCATTGATTAGATGTGTATTAATTTCTAGAGTTTTGTCCAAATCTTTTTGCAGCAATTCCTTTTTATTCTCAGATATACCAAGTCTTTTAACAACCTTGATGCTGTGAATATATATTTGATTGTAAACATCTTGCAGTTTGTCCTTCTCTATCTCTTTTTCTTCTTCTTCAGTTTCTTCACTATCAGATGGAAATGATTCAATGGTTTGTTGTTCCTTCTCGTTCTCAGATTCACTGGGAATGATTGGAGTAGTGGAGACCATAAGGATTTTCAATGATTTCTGATCTCCATCACTCTCTGAGTCACTGGATTCTGAATTTGACTCTTCTGTATCATCTCACATGGTGGCATTGTCTTGCCCTTAGTTTTTCTTTTTGGGCATTCAGTAGACAGGTGTCCATACTCATGACAGGTATAACATTGTGGTTCTTTGATCCTTTTACCAAATTTGCCTGCAGAGGGTTTTTTGTACACTTTTCTTGCTTTGGAAGGATGGTCACGATTCTTCTGAAAGAATCTTCTAAATCTTTATGCTAGCAAAGCGACTTCCTCATCTTCATCTTCCTTTTCACTTCCACTGTCCTCATGCGATGTTTTCTTTGAGGTTTTTAAGACAGTATTTTTAGATTTTTGAGATTGTTTGAAGTGTAGTTCAAAAGTTTGTAGGGAACCTACTAGTTCTTGTATTTTCATCTCATTAATATTCCTACCCTCCTTAATTGTTGTTACTTTGGGATTAAATCGTTCCGGTAGGGATCTTAGAATTTTCCTACAAATTTTTGGTACCGGAACTTTCTCTCCCAATCCACCCATGGAGTTACAGATGATGTTTAATTTTGTGAAAAACTCCATAAATGTCTCATGCTCTTTCATCCTAAGCCTTTTGAACTGTGAAGTTAGAAGTTGTAGTTTAGACCTCTTTACATTGCTTGTGCCTTCATGGGTTGTTTTCAATAGATCCCATGCTTCCTTGGATGTCTCACACATGCTTATTTGATTGAAAATATCCTAGGACACGGCATAGTAGATGGCATTCATAACTTTTACTTCAGCAGTTTATTTTTCTTTGTCGAATGTCGTCTACTTTTCTTTGGGTTTGGGTTTTGTGATGGTTGTGTCACTTTCAAGTGCGATTTGTTTGGTTGGTGGCACATATCCTCTTTCAACTATATCCCAAACATCATGGTCCAAAGATCTCAGGAAGTAGTGCATCTTAGCTTCCAATATGCGTAATTTGAACCATTAAATACTGGAGGTCTAGTGACTTATGAGCTCTCTCCTTTGGCCATATTCCAAACTTCAATCAAGATCACTCTCTAGGCGGTGAAGCCATTAAAGAGAGACCCACTTTGATACCAATTGAAATAGCGGTGAAGAGTTGTAATAGGAATATGCCAATATGTCCTAGAAGGGGGTGAATAGGACTTTTTAAAGTTTTTACAATTTATTTTAAAGTCCCGTTACACTAATCCTTATAGATATGCAATTATTAGGATTACTCAAATGTAACTCAACTAGCTTCCAAGCCTAGTAGAGGATCCAATCACAAACTATTCAAGAAGCAACAATATATAACTTAGTTCATGATGGAAATAACTTGTGTAAGTGTGTGAGGTGTGATCAAATAGATACAGATGGTAGAATATGAATAAATCACACACACATACAGAAAGATATCAATCGCAAACATAATCATTTTTATAGTGGTTCAACTACTTGACTACTCCACTCCCAGTAACCGCACTTGACCCTTGAGTGTACCGGATTTCACTAAGGAGATTTCACATGGTTCACCTCTAACCTAATGTTTTAAATTAGGTTCACCTTCAACCTTTACAACCTACACTGAGGCTGATTGTTTATGCTCTTACAAGCAAGGATCAACACAACGCACCCATATTTAGGCACACTGGCTAAGGATCTTCCCTAAGACCTTATGGAGGTTTTAGGCAGTTCATCTCTAACCTAAGGTTTTATTATTTCACCTTCAACTAGATGTTTATGCTCTCCACAGAGCAAGGGTCCACAAAATGCACCCATCACGTACAATCCCGCCGGAGGCCTCCTTGAGGACTTCAAGGGTGAGAAACACCTTAGACCCAATCCAATAAAGGAATGATCAAAGGGTCCTCTGGACTCTAGATACTTACAGATAAGTTGATGAGTCCCATTAAGCACAGTGGCGAAGATCTCCTCCTTGTTGACGAAGAGTCTTCAGCTCCGTTGATTTGTAATAGATGATGTACCAATATAAGGTAACGGGTTGGGTCAAGGTTATGATGGAATCCTACTCTCTACAGGTTTTCCTATTAGGAAGATAGAACAATTCTAATCATTTATGCATTCTTGGCATCCCAGCTTAATGATTTTCTATTAAGGTAGTAGCTGGAGGATCCTTGAATGTGAAAGTTCATTCCCCAATCCACTCTATTAAATATCAATGATGAGGGTGGATTGGAGGATGAACTCCCTTGAGAGAAAGGGCTTAGGGTATATGATCTAAGGTTAAACAAACAAAAGCACTCTCTTCTTTCTCTCACAACAACTAAAGACAAGTTCTCTATAAATAGGAAAAAGGTTCCAACGGATATAAAATGGTCACATTTACAATAGAGTTTGATATCATCGAGCGTATACTCTTGATCGTATCAATGGTCTGCTCGATGACACAAACTTAATGTCATATGCTTTTGAAGACCTTTTGCCAGCTGATCGAGGGAATCGAGACTCGTGTCGATGCCATCGAATTTTGAACTCCGATATTATCAAAACAAGGATCGATTCCTCGATATTTAAAAAATGAGAGAAAGTTGCATGAAATTTTTTAGGACTTTAGATATGATCGGGGGATACTCAATATCATCAGAATTTGAATGATGATAATATCGAGAGTCGTGTCAATGCATCGATAAATCTAAAGATTTTATCAGTGAGCTTGCTGGACAGTTTTGTCCATTCTCAATGCAATCGATCCGGCTCCGATAACATTGATATTTAGAATATCGATTCTATCACGTGACCCCCGATCAGAGTTAAAAAACCACCTGTAAAATGTTGCTGGAGAACTTCGCGCCCATGATCGATATCATTGAGAGCCTACTGATATCATCGAGATTTGAAATCCGATGGTATCAAGGAGGGCTCCGATATATCGAAGCATATATGATTTTCCTAGTAAAAATAAGGGTGTCGGATCTGCCTATCGATATTATCAAGTTATATTTGATGGGCTCGAGATTCAAATATTGATGATATCGATACGTGTGTCGATACATCGATAATTTTGCCTAGATATGTATTTGGTTGCTGGACACATTACGTCCTCATTTGATTTTATCGATTGGTCTTCTGAGGACATCGAAAGCGCAGGTCGATCATATCGAGATATGTTTCGATATAATCAACAGAGTAAGAAAACTTAGAGATTTTTTGATTCTTTGAAAAAGTTTTCTCACCTTAAACCCTAATATGTTCTAATTTATTTTGAGGGTTTTATTCACCTGGTGTTTTGAGACAAGGGATGTGAGGCTTAGATTTACCTATGGCGATGTAACACCCCGGATTTTGGCCAATCTGAGATTTGACGTCCTTAGGCAATGGGTCAATTGAAACACCTGGAAAATTGCTTAGAACCCAATTCCATAGCCAAAGAAACCACTTAGAATCAATTCCTTTAGAAAATATGACTAAGTTAGCTAGTGCAACGTTAGAATAGCTGGGAAATGGTCCCTGATCGCTTTAAATACGTTCTACAAGGCCCAAAGTGAGTGGAACCAAGGGTGCTATAATGCTCTAAAGCCTCGGATCAAACTCTAAGCCGGTTTGTTCTCGGGACCTCCTTGAAACTTTGTATTGGATCTAGACCGCGCGTCGAAAGTCCGATACCTCCTATCTTAGACCGTTAGAACCGTCTAGCTGGACTTGACACTCATTCCGAAAATCAAGTCAAACCGATAATCACAGGCTATTTCATTGAGCCCGGACCGAAGAGAGTGTGAATAGGGACATAGTTGGAATTTCAAATTCAAATCTGGCACACAAATTTGACGCATCAGTATTAAGCATTCTGACCATCAGAATACAGCCAAATTACACCCTTGGATCAGGAAAAATATCTATTATATATCACGAGACTTATAGGCCTGATCTTGATGCGGTGACCGTTAAACTGAAACTGGGCCGCCACGTGCGATCTGGGAACCCAACCGGTCTGAAAACTGGATGTGTGCTAGATCCAGTATGCACGAGCTTAAGTCCGACCGCATTTGGCCAGGGGACCTCCAGAAATGCTCTTTTGGACCGAAACAGCCCCGATTTGGATATACTTTAAGTATACCTTGACTTGGAGCCTATTTTGGGCATGTTTAGGCTTATAAAAGGGGTTGAAACCCTCACTCCTCTCTCCCATCCGAATTTGCAAAAATCCCTAGATTGGGAGAGAGAAAAGGTGAGAGTTTGTGAGGGAGATTGGAGGAGAATTCCTTGCCGCTTGTGCTACCTGTTGCAAGTGCCTAAGCAACGCAACTCAATCACGTTGCCGGTGATTTCTCCGCTTTTCTAGGTAAGTAAATACCCTAAATAGTTGTTGATTTGAGTTTCCCTTGTTTCCATAGCGATGTAGCTTATGGATCTCGTAAATCAGGTTCTCTATTCGCCGTAGACGAAGCGTATACGCTCCGTTTCAATTTTCGAGTCTACAAGACATAAGGTGCGGATATTAGACGCTTTGATTGACTGTTTCCAAAGCTTTCAATGTCGTTTAATAGTAGATTCTTGACGGCAACGCCGTTTGACATGTACAACATGCTCTCCGTTTCCTGTTTCGTAAATTAACGAAGAATATGAGATTTAGGGCATTTTAGTCATTTGTAGGAAGTACCGTTTACATTCATATTTTGCTGATGTGATTGACATGGTTTGTTGTCGCATTAGGAAGTTAGGAATGCGTGCATAATTAGTTTGGCGAAGAGATTCGCCTAGTTGCACACTTTGGGTCGACATACTATATGTAGACTTAAGTGTGTAGTGTATGTGTTTGTATAAATGCTTGTATTAGTATGTATTGAATTAAATGATGTTATTTGATAGTTTGTGATTGATTTTTCAATTATTATGCTGACCTAAATGATTTTCTACATGTTGACAAAATGCATGATTTCATTACATGCATGGAATGTATGTGCTTGAGGATTTGCTTAAGTTGAATATGCATGGGAAGTATGCCTTGAAGATTTGCTTAAGTTGAATGTTATAACATGTGTTAACATGCTCACATGATGTATTTTAATTCCAACACCTTTGTATAGTGTTAATGTAATTCCATAGATGTGTGGGACTTGACTTAGTCCAGGCAGTCGGTAACCGAGCGAATTCGTGGCTGACTGGTCATAGCCACGAACGACGCGTCGATGAATGTGATTCGTGTTGAGAGTTGGCGGCAGTGGTTAGGCCACGCGAAGTGTTTCACGCACTTCATGTCGTTCAATTCGAGATGCGATCGCACTAGTCGAGCCCGTCAAGTAACCCGACTGGCCGATGTTTGTTCACCTTGTATGTATCATAACTGCTTGAACCTAGGGTACTGAACTTACCATTGTAAACCCTGTTAACCATGGTACCTTGATCCATAAAGACTCATGAGCCGGGCATGGTGGTATGGGACACCGTGGTCGAGCTGTCGGCCTACGCTGGGGCCACAAACCTCCCCGTAGTGACCAGTGAGCACCTATGACTCGTGAGCAGATTATGGTGGTATGGGACACTATATTCTTGCTGTCGGCCTACACTGATAAGGTGATGGGGGAGCGGTGCAACGAGTGCGAGCAACAGCCCTGGCAGCCCTTTGTAGTGACCGCGAGCGTATTCTGAGTTCACGGGAGGCGACGACCCTTCCGTGCAGTAGAGTACAGTAGGCCTGTATTGATAAGGTGATGGGGGAGCGGAGCAACGAGTGCGTGCAACAGCCCTGGCAGCCCTTGCAGCGACCTACGAAATGTACATCGTATGAGATTACTAGGAGTGACGACCCTAGACAGGATCCGTGTTGGGATTGATACAAGGGAAGTACCTTAGTTTCCCAATCCTGCTGTTTGAATGGATTAATAACAACTTGGTAATCATATCACCATAGCATTGCATGTGCCTGGAAGATGTGGAGCACTCTAGGGAGTGTGGCATGCCGCGGTCGTAAGATGTTGCCGTATGAGGGTGATCGTCGGTGAGGGCATACATCACGTCATATCATAATTGCATTAACAACAGTATTAGGATTGTTTGATTTACTGCGTTACTATTATCGCATGATTGAGTTGATAACATGTTAATCTTTGCTCTATTATTCCACTGAGTTAGCTACTCACTCCCACGTTACGGGACGGTGTTCCGGACACCCACCAGACCTTTTTGTGATTGCAGATGATGGCGCGGCCTATGAGGCGGAGCTGGACTTGATGATGATGAGGAGGATCCCTCCTTTATGCGTGTTCTGATTGACGGGATTACAGGGAGGTTGCTTAAATACCTTGACACTTGTCATTTTATATTTTTAGAGCACTCATGTATATTCTTTTGGTTACTTTTGGAGTATACATGTATGTATATAACCTGGTAACATGTTCACACTCTGGAGACATACAACAGTTTATATATGTTATACATACTATTACAGACTTCCGCTGGTTAATTTAACTGTCTCTGGAGTAGGATATGCTGTTCTGGCTTAATTTCACTCATGTTTAATACATTATCACAGACAACATTCAATCATACATATCTATGTTGCATAAATAACATTTTGGAACTCGGGAGTTGGGTTTTTGCTCGACCCCCCGATTTTCGGGATGTTACAGATGGTATCAGAGCATGATTTGGATTAAACCGGGCCTGGGTTATGGTCACGCGACGTACGCTGTCGCTTTCTTTGACTTAGGTGGGTACGAGAAGGGTCTAGAAATACTTCTAGGATCCCGGATTCGCCAATAGGCGAAGTCTAATCATTTCGATCGCGTGATCGAGTCCGTATCGCATCTAGGGTCGCGTAGAGCAACCCGAATAGCTCCTAGGTTGTAGGTAAGTGGGTTGAGCTATTCTCTGAACAATTCTAAACCGTTAATGTGAATCCTTGGGCCGTGAGACAACCACGACTCCTGTATTCAATCGTCAGGGCTTAAAAACCCCGTTTCACCGAAAATCTTCGAAATTCTTCCTCTCACCACCCCAATCTTCAATTATTTCTTATCCATTTTGTATTAGGCATCAAACCTAATATGAAAATAACACAAATTAGTACTTTCACAAAATTTTACAGTGAATAGTAAAATTTCATGAAAAATGGCCATAAGGCTATTCTAACTTCACTTTCTTTAGCAACTAATGGTTTAGATGGATGTACTAGATCCTTCTACCCCAAAATCATATGCTGCATGATAGGGTTTTGTATTCGGGATTGAAGATTGGACCCAAAAATCCTCGAATGGATGTTAAAAATGTATTGGCCTCCCTAGGGCAATCTACAATGAACTAGAGTGTGCACCATACCTTTTTGGAATCCCTAGGGCAAGAGGAATCCATCCCATATGGCCTCAGAAGCCAGTTTGCAACTTCACCGGCGATGCCATCGCCGGTTCGGCGATGCATCGCCGGCCGGCGAGCTCCGATGGGGCCGTCCTTCGGGCGCACCCCCTTAAACAGGGTCCACATCACCCCTATGCACCTCCCACCCCAAGAAAACCCCAAATATGGGTACTTCCTTCACAAACAGCCCCTCCCCTAGCCCCATTTTCGTTTTCAGCTGCCCTATCCCAAAAATTCGTGATTCCAAACCACCCTAGATCCATTCCCTGCCAAAAACGACCACCCTCCGTCATTCCTTTGAAGTTGGCAGCCCTCCCTCTTGAAGATTTCATCCGTTGGAGCTCCTAAAACCCCAAAATCGAGCTGAAATCGTGAGGTGCTCCATTCCCCTTTTTCATTTTCATTTCTTTCTGAAAATACATCCTAGGGAAGCTTGAAGCATCCCTCTACAACGCCTAGATTTCATTCTGTCCCTTTGGGCGACCATTTCTTCGCATTTCCTCCATTTTCCATGGCTATTGTTAAGGCTGTTTCAGCCTTTTTCCTCCCTTTCCATCGTTCTCTCTCTCATGTCCCTTTTATTTGAGCCTTTACCCTCTTTTTGGGTCTCAGAATCATGCTAACCTCAAATCCCATTTCTCAACTTTCTCCGTTTGAGAAGTATTGAAAACACATGGCCGATAGAGCTCTAATGGGCAACTGACAGTATTGAACTTGATAGTATTCAAGAAGGTCAGTCGGGACCCTGGTAGAAGTCCTTTGGTAGAATTAGGCATCTATGTCGTTGCCCTTTAGCTCGTTTGATTACTGTTTGAAATTTCTGTGTTGTTTTGTTGTTAGGTAGAAAAATGTGTTTGTGTTGTGGTTTGGGCTTAATATAGCCAAAATTTTTCGAATGGAATGCATGTTATTTCATTTCGCTATAAAATATTGTCCCTAGATTGGGAGTATTATAACTCCCTGAGATCCAGCCTACAAATTAATTTTTATCCCCACCCACCCTCCTACCAAGCATACCACATCCAATCCTGCCATGGGACTAGGAATGCAGTTCCATTTAATACCACTAAGCGCTACCGGCCACATAGGCTCTAGGTGTTTTGGTTCTAGTGTTAGCACTCCTAGATTTGAAGGGTCTGACGACATAAGAAATCCAATTCCATTTAGACAATTTTGATCCTAAGCGATAGAGCAATTCCCTGTATTAGAGATGGTATGAAACCGTCTAGTGTATAGGCTTAGGTCTTGAATTATAGCGAATGAAATACAGACTAGCCTACTAGTTACCTTAAGTAGTGTACAGCCTGTATATGCTAAGGACTTGTAGGTTAGATTTGGTTGAAGTAGAACCTTATTCCTTCGACAGATCCCCTTATGACTTATAGACTACTGTTGTTGCCCATAGGAAGGAACCATTCACTCTCAGGGAACATTTATAAATCCCTCAGATTGAACTTAGAATGGACTAGCACGCCCCTTAGAATTGCCATCCCCAAGGGTTTATTGCATTCGGGAACGCAGAGTAAAGGAACTGCATGTACGCGATGTATTCGCGGTTCGAATCGACTTCTTAATCCTAGTGGTTCCCAATAAATCCAATGCTCTGATCAAGCAGAAGATCGGCATCGACTCGGATTAAGAATTGATACAATAAATCTTCTGTTCTAGCTAGACAGAAAGTCTATGTATCCGGCTCAGACCTACTACATAACCTTTATTCTGTGATGGCCCAACCACCTACAACCAAACGGGATCACATTGCCTTTTGGGAAATGGCGAGGACTTAAAGCCAGTAGAGAATTAGGCATCTTGCCACCAACTCATACCTGCCCCTGACCTTAACCACAATAGATATTAGGCTCATCTCTATGATCATAGATACCAATGCCATAGAACGCATCATTAGCAAGGAAGACCATATAGAGAAAGGCTGTTTCCATTTTAGGTTAAGGATAGCCCCTAAGTTGCGCCTCGTTCCGATATACTGATCGATGCAAATATTCTTCAACCTTAAGTAAAACCAAGTTTTAAGGGGGGTAGAAGGAATTAAGTCCAATCCAGTTAGATTAGTTAACGCTACCGTTCGATCAAAGTGGCGCAGCGGAAGAGCGGTTGGCCTCTTTCCCACTGGCCCAGGATCGAAACATTTGAGTTAGGGTGTATGTACGATTAGGTTATTAAATAGGATTTGAACCTTCCTTAGAGAAAGTACTCCTTGTCCTTCGCCAATGTCGGGGACGACATTGTGTTTTAAGGGGGGTAGATTGTAACACCCCGGATTTTGGCCAATCTGAGATTTGACGTCCTTAGGCAATGGGTCAATTGAAACACCTGGAAAATTGCTTAGAACCCAATTCCATAGCCAAAGAAACCACTTAGAATCAATTCCTTTAGAAAATATGACTAAGTTAGCTAGTGCAACGTTAGAATAGCTGGGAAATGGTCCCTGATCGCTTTAAATACGTTCTACAAGGCCCAAAGTGAGTGGAACCAAGGGTGCTATAATGCTCTAAAGCCTCGGATCAAACTCTAAGCCGGTTTGTTCTCGGGACCTCCTTGAAACTTTGTATTGGATCTAGACCGCGCGTCGAAAGTCCGATACCTCCTATCTTAGACCGTTAGAACCGTCTAGCTGGACTTGACACTCATTCCGAAAATCAAGTCAAACCGATAATCACAGGCTATTTCATTGAGCCCGGACCGAAGAGAGTGTGAATAGGGACATAGTTGGAATTTCAAATTCAAATCTGGCACACAAATTTGACGCATCAGTATTAAGCATTCTGACCATCAGAATACAGCCAAATTACACCCTTGGATCAGGAAAAATATCTATTATATATCACGAGACTTATAGGCCTGATCTTGATGCGGTGACCGTTAAACTGAAACTGGGCCGCCACGTGCGATCTGGGAACCCAACCGGTCTGAAAACTGGATGTGTGCTAGATCCAGTATGCACGAGCTTAAGTCCGACCGCATTTGGCCAGGGGACCTCCAGAAATGCTCTTTTGGACCGAAACAGCCCCGATTTGGATATACTTTAAGTATACCTTGACTTGGAGCCTATTTTGGGCATGTTTAGGCTTATAAAAGGGGTTGAAACCCTCACTCCTCTCTCCCATCCGAATTTGCAAAAATCCCTAGATTGGGAGAGAGAAAAGGTGAGAGTTTGTGAGGGAGATTGGAGGAGAATTCCTTGCCGCTTGTGCTACCTGTTGCAAGTGCCTAAGCAACGCAACTCAATCACGTTGCCGGTGATTTCTCCGCTTTTCTAGGTAAGTAAATACCCTAAATAGTTGTTGATTTGAGTTTCCCTTGTTTCCATAGCGATGTAGCTTATGGATCTCGTAAATCAGGTTCTCTATTCGCCGTAGACGAAGCGTATACGCTCCGTTTCAATTTTCGAGTCTACAAGACATAAGGTGCGGATATTAGACGCTTTGATTGACTGTTTCCAAAGCTTTCAATGTCGTTTAATAGTAGATTCTTGACGGCAACGCCGTTTGACATGTACAACATGCTCTCCGTTTCCTGTTTCGTAAATTAACGAAGAATATGAGATTTAGGGCATTTTAGTCATTTGTAGGAAGTACCGTTTACATTCATATTTTGCTGATGTGATTGACATGGTTTGTTGTCGCATTAGGAAGTTAGGAATGCGTGCATAATTAGTTTGGCGAAGAGATTCGCCTAGTTGCACACTTTGGGTCGACATACTATATGTAGACTTAAGTGTGTAGTGTATGTGTTTGTATAAATGCTTGTATTAGTATGTATTGAATTAAATGATGTTATTTGATAGTTTGTGATTGATTTTTCAATTATTATGCTGACCTAAATGATTTTCTACATGTTGACAAAATGCATGATTTCATTACATGCATGGAATGTATGTGCTTGAGGATTTGCTTAAGTTGAATATGCATGGGAAGTATGCCTTGAAGATTTGCTTAAGTTGAATGTTATAACATGTGTTAACATGCTCACATGATGTATTTTAATTCCAACACCTTTGTATAGTGTTAATGTAATTCCATAGATGTGTGGGACTTGACTTAGTCCAGGCAGTCGGTAACCGAGCGAATTCGTGGCTGACTGGTCATAGCCACGAACGACGCGTCGATGAATGTGATTCGTGTTGAGAGTTGGCGGCAGTGGTTAGGCCACGCGAAGTGTTTCACGCACTTCATGTCGTTCAATTCGAGATGCGATCGCACTAGTCGAGCCCGTCAAGTAACCCGACTGGCCGATGTTTGTTCACCTTGTATGTATCATAACTGCTTGAACCTAGGGTACTGAACTTACCATTGTAAACCCTGTTAACCATGGTACCTTGATCCATAAAGACTCATGAGCCGGGCATGGTGGTATGGGACACCGTGGTCGAGCTGTCGGCCTACGCTGGGGCCACAAACCTCCCCGTAGTGACCAGTGAGCACCTATGACTCGTGAGCAGATTATGGTGGTATGGGACACTATATTCTTGCTGTCGGCCTACACTGATAAGGTGATGGGGGAGCGGTGCAACGAGTGCTAGCAACAGCCCTGGCAGCCCTTTGTAGTGACCGCGAGCGTATTCTGAGTTCACGGGAGGCGACGACCCTTCCGTGCAGTAGAGTACAGTAGGCCTGTATTGATAAGGTGATGGGGGAGCGGAGCAACGAGTGCGTGCAACAGCCCTGGCAGCCCTTGCAGCGACCTACGAAATGTACATCGTATGAGATTACTAGGAGTGACGACCCTAGACAGGATCCGTGTTGGGATTGATACAAGGGAAGTACCTTAGTTTCCCAATCCTGCTGTTTGAATGGATTAATAACAACTTGGTAATCATATCACCATAGCATTGCATGTGCCTGGAAGATGTGGAGCACTCTAGGGAGTGTGGCATGCCGCGGTCGTAAGATGTTGCCGTATGAGGGTGATCGTCGGTGAGGGCATACATCACGTCATATCATAATTGCATTAACAACAGTATTAGGATTGTTTGATTTACTGCGTTACTATTATCGCATGATTGAGTTGATAACATGTTAATCTTTGCTCTATTATTCCACTGAGTTAGCTACTCACTCCCACGTTACGGGACGGTGTTCCGGACACCCACCAGACCTTTTTGTGATTGCAGATGATGGCGCGGCCTATGAGGCGGAGCTGGACTTGATGATGATGAGGAGGATCCCTCCTTTATGCGTGTTCTGATTGACGGGATTACAGGGAGGTTGCTTAAATACCTTGACACTTGTCATTTTATATTTTTAGAGCACTCATGTATATTCTTTTGGTTACTTTTGGAGTATACATGTATGTATATAACCTGGTAACATGTTCACACTCTGGAGACATACAACAGTTTATATATGTTATACATACTATTACAGACTTCCGCTGGTTAATTTAACTGTCTCTGGAGTAGGATATGCTGTTCTGGCTTAATTTCACTCATGTTTAATACATTATCACAGACAACATTCAATCATACATATCTATGTTGCATAAATAACATTTTGGAACTCGGGAGTTGGGTTTTTGCTCGACCCCCCGATTTTCGGGATGTTACAGGCGAGCTTCCACACATCCAGTTGAGGCAGACGCTTGTATAGATCTTCTTATGAGGCTCTGCCGTCCGACTGACTCAACACACATGCTAATTAACAAACCAGGGCACTAGTAATGGCACTTTCACATGGGTAATCTAGACCTTAGATTCCTAGCTGTAGGGCTCATGCATGTATGGGATCCTTTTTGATCTTGCACGTACATGTGGTTTCCTTCATTGTGGAGGGTTCGTAGTAGCAGAGCCCTCCCTATGGCTGACATATTTCCTTTCTTCTTCCCTTCTCCCCCTTCCGTGGTTTGGATGTGATGATTGTGTGGCCCACCTGATGTGCCATGCAACTAGGATTTTTAGATTTTTGGGACTTCCAAGAATAAGTTGCTGGACGCCCAGGCCCAACTAAGTTGCCTAGTTTTGTTGCTTGACTTGGAAGGCCTTTGGGCCTGATTTCTTGGATTACCTTAGAAGGGACTTAGGCCTGAGAGTTGTGTGACACATCAGGGTGGACCCCACCTTATGTAATCTGTGATATATTTTCCATTTATTAATTTTATAGGCTGATCTAGACAGCAACATGTTGTTGTCCAGATTGTTAGAATTTTTTTTTATGTCGTAATGTATGGGTTGTAGGACTTGTTTGTGGCTTCTTTTACCTAATTTCCTAAAATTTTATTTGAGGTGTGAACCTCACCTGAAAGTATGTTAAACCTCACCTTCAAATGTCCCTGTCTAAACACCTAAAAGGGTGGGCCAAGGAGGGTGGACGGTCCAGATTTTCCTAGACTGTCCAGCCACACCGTTTGCTAGGAAAACATAAATATCAGCCTAATCTTAAAATGGTGGGTCACTTTTGTGGACCTAACCTTAGTGAATACTTGTATAGGAAGGTTGGCCTTACATTTTACCAAATTTACATAGACCCGAGCCCACTCAAATGGGGTGCAAAATTCAGGGACAACAACATTGCTGCAGCAGAAAAATAAAATCTAGACCTTGTTGTCCATGAATTGCATGAGTTAAATAAAATACTTTTACCATCCAAAAAATTCTAAAATTTTGTAGAGAGGTGTATCACCCATGGTAGGACCTACATGCACAATTTTAGGGCCAATGGATCTCATTTGGGCATTCAAAACAGTGGGCCAACATATTGGACTGCTAGAAATTTCTGCTGTGCAGCTCAGCAGCATAGTCCTCTAAAAATAAAATTTTAAAAATATTTTCTCCAAAGGTGGGCAATATTTCTGGGTCCCACCTTGTTTTAGGATTTATGAGGGACCTTGGGTCCAAATTTTAGGAATTTTGGAGGCTTGGAACCTACCCATTTGGATGGCTCAAATTCAGGACAGTTATATTTCCAACAGTATTTCACCCTGGATAAATTGTAATTTCGAAATTTGTTAAAATACTTTTTGAGTATCCAAAAATTATGAAAATTTTTAGAGAGGTGTACCACCCATGGTGCAACCCACTTATAAAGTTTTGGGCCCAATGGACCCCTATGTACATCGTGCCAAGGGCCAGACTGGCCCACCACGTTGGGACATTTAGGTTAGTCTGATTTTCTAGACAGACCGTTTTATTTAAATTAATTAAAATATTTTAGGCGTCTAAAAATTCTAAAGTATTTTGAGGGTGTGACCCACCCATGGAAATGTCACCCTACAATAATTTAGACCCAACAGACATTTTAGCTGACCGTGATGCGGCTAGGATTGGCCCACTAGGCAGGGATGCCCAGGCTGGGGCGTCCAGCCTGGGCTGGCCGTCAACTCTACTTCGTGGGCCCATGTTGATGTGTTCTATATCCCACCATCCATCCATGTGGTGTCCTTAGGGGATTGATCATCCTACCCTTTTTTTGTATTCAATTAGGGCCCATTGGGTGAATTTTTGGGCTAGATATCCCCCGGGCCCATAGAGCTGCCTACACATGGGACATCCCTCCCTTAGGCTACTGTTGGGCCTGCATTCCAACGGCCTAGCCCACTTGAAATATGTGTTTCATATCCTCTCTCATCTAGTGGGGCCCACAGTGATGTGTGTGGGCCATCAGGGATTAAATATACTAAGAAATACCTTTATTGTTGGACTCCAACCAACCCAGAAATTTGGATGGGCTGGAATTTGGCAATGAGCCCAATAATTGTTACTTATAAATGTTTATTTGGGGTTAATATGGTCCAATAGATTTTAGGAGGATTTAATTCAGTTATCTTACCATTTTTAAATTTATTTTTGGGCTTAATTATTGCATGATTAAAGGCCCATTCCAATTGAAGTCTTATTGGGCTAGTCTTCTAGTTAATTGATGGGCCTTATAGCCTTAGTTAGGCTGAAACTTTTGATAGGCCCATTGGACCCTTGAGTCCTATAATTATCATGCCATTGTGACGGGTCTTATGGGCTAAATACTCAAGTAGTTGGGCCCTTGCTTGCCCCCTATAATAAATCTATACTTGGGCCGAGATGTGAGGCCCAACTTACTTGTGTTAAATATAAGGATTTCCCATGTGTTGGGATAATGGGCTGCCCATTAGGCCCACCACAATGTGTGAACCCATGACCTTTATGATTGGGCCCTAACCTTACTTAAGGGCCCACTAGGTTGCCTATGTACTGGGCTCAGTGTATGGCCCACTAGGCCATGGATTGCTTAGGCCTTGGGCCTTATTTCATGCTCGAGTAGTGGCGGACTATTTCTTAGAAACTAGTTGAGGTTGGATATCCTCCTGGGTGATCCTAAGGTAGGCCCATAGGTTTCTCTATGGCCGGTTAAAGGCCCACCATAAACCCTGGACTATTTATTTGAGGCTAAATATGGATGCATGTAGAGCCTAGCTCAACGTATGTTGGTCCACGCCATTCAAGCTTAGATTGCCCGATTATGGAAGCACTCCCTGCCTTGGGTTACTGCTGGACTCACAATCTAGTAGCAGGCCCACTCATAATATATACACACTCTCCATTTGGTGGGATCCCCAGTGAGTATAGTTGGCCTTCATGACATTATTCCCAAATAGTTAACTAATTTCTGGGCCTTAGTAGGCCCAGGAAGTCAAACAGGCCAAAAGTTTATTAAAGGGCCTTAAATGTATAATTGTATGGTTAAAACTTTATTTGGCCATGAGGCGCACCATATTGAGAACTCGTGTATGTGTTACATGTTTATATTTTCTTATAATCTTTGGATTTAATCAGTGCATTCTTTTGAGTCACCTTTAATGATCACATGAGGACCCATTCTTAGATCAGATATTTAAGGCATCCCATGAGCCTAGAGTGGGTTGGGACGTCCCGGCTTGGCTCAACCATATATTGGGCCGACTTCCACCATTTTGATGGACTTGTGAGTTGAGATAAAAATAGTATTAGGCCCTTGGTTGCCCACTTAATTGATAGTTATTGGGCTGATGTAGTTAGGCCCATTTCATCCAAACTTAAACTTATTTTTTTGGCCTGTATATTGTGTACGCTGGCTGCCCACCAAGTCCAACTTAATGCATGAATTCTATGGCCATTGGAAATTGAGCCTTGGGCCTTAATTTCCCTCTTGGGGCCCATGTTGTTAAAAGTGGTATTATATTTTTTTATGGCCTATTAAGAGGAATATATGTATGTCGTTACATTTATTCTTATCTTAAATGTAGGCCTTATGCCTTTTATCCATATAGTTCATGGTTGATATGCCTTTTTGGAGAATGGTGGTTAAATGTCCCCATTATGGATCCTCTAGGCCTGGTTGTATTTAAGAGTGATTGGATAATCATCTTAGACTCTTTCTAGGCTCATTTCTATATTACTTAGACCTATAGATTTTACATTTAGTCTCGTGGGCTACCCCAGATAAATGGGCCCCCACTAGAAGTTGAATTCCTTATGGATATTATCTAAATACCTAGTCTTGGTCCCTTCTTGGATAAGAGTGTACTACATTGTATATAGCCATATACTGTGATTAAATTCATACTCATGACCCATGGACTTCATTATATGCTTGGTTGACACTGTGTGTGTGTGGTCAAATTGTGTCATTGGGCATTGCATGTTACGTTCTCCAAAGGACGTAGTATCCCCTCTTGAGCACGTTGGATGCATGAAATTGATGCATGGTTGATTGTGTGATTCATGCATCTGGCATTGTATAACATATGAGCATTATCGCCCTTACTTCATCAGGGCTGTAGCCTCCACAGATACATCGTGGATGGCCATGTTTGGACACTAAAAATGTTACTTCAGCATACCTGGTGCATAGGATGCCCATAGGTAAAATTCCCAAAACTTACATGGTACCAAGGATCTACTCCAGCATCATGACCAGGTGGAATATATGAGCGCGCGAGGGCTGATGTTTTAATTTAAATCAATCTGATTTAAATGATTTTAACTCACAAGTATACGAATCAGATGCAGATATGGTATGTATTACAAGATCGTTCCCACGAGGATTGGTTGTCATAATTCAAAATTTATGAATCTTCTTAATTAATCCAACAAATAGTTTAGAGAACTAATAACAAAAATCTATGAAAAATAACTGAGAGCAAGGAGAAAATTTTAATCAAGGAGAAGACTAGGACTTTCGAATCCACCCCTAATTATCCTAACCCTTATTTTACTTGTTGATTTACCCTAATTCAGATTGATATAAATTTAATAAATCACAAAGTATGTCCTTGGTCGAGCATACAGAATGTATAATCCTTTAAAGCATATGGATCACATCTTTCCATCCATGGTCAGGCATGGAGAGATGTAGATTCATGTTTCTTCCAATATAGGAAACTTGTTCATGGTCAGACACAAGCACCTAGTTAAGATTCTAAACAACATCCATATCTAGACTTTGGTCGAGCCCATAGAATAGAGAAGTATGAAAGGTATAGTTAAGCACATTAGCGCAAGAAACAAATCAATCAGATTAAAATAAATTCAATATAGACAAGAGTAATTCAAATTAGGGGCTTCATCTCAGCCCTAGCTAAGAGATTTAGCAACTCATAAATTAAAATAGAAGGAAAGAAATTTGAAATTGATAACAGGAAAACATTCTTCTCTCTTCTTTCTTCCTCTCTCTCTCTTCTCTTTCTTCTCTCCAAACTGAACTCAGAATCTGCTCTCCTCTCCCCTGGCTCCCCCTCATCCATGTTTTGCAGCTCTTTTTATAGCTCCTGGAGTGCTTGGAGTGGTGGAAATCGAATTTGGAAAGCTGTCGCACGCGCAGCGAAAGCTTTTTCGCAGACAAGTTCTGGGCTTCATAACTCTTGATTTCCGTACACTTTATCAGTGAAATCAACGTCTCTTGGGACATTTTTGACTTCTTTACATGATGGACAGCTTGGATCAGCCATATGATCAAAGATGGTGGGCCACAACCGCCTAAAAAAGTCAGTTTTTGCAAATGTGCGAAGCTTTCGCTCTCTTTCGTTGTCGTGATCGGTGGGCCCCACAAAAGTATTTTCGGAGAAATCCACCCCGTCCAATAGATTTAGGATGAAATTTTAATCAAGAATGGATGGTTTTGAACGTCCATTGGAGAGCGGCCCAGAGAAGAAATCACAATAAAATCAATTTTAAACGTTGTAGAGCAGTCCACTTATGGCCTCTGTACCGCACACATGTACACGCATGGGTGTAAAGTAACAGCTTGGTTTTGAAGTTCTCGAGGCCGTCTACACGATGGACGGATTGGATCGTCCGTGCAAGCAATAGGTGGGGCCCACTAACGTTCGTAAAATCATTCATCGGTCGGTTACCCAGCAACGTAATCCTTCTTTTTATTTTTTTTTTCAGTCAGAGACAGTCAAGTCGTCTCTACGTTTTCCATGCACGGCTAGTGCACATATGCACTATGCACATACCACACTAGGTGGGGTCCACTGAAATGTTTCTGCGAAATCCAATCCATCCATTCATTTCATCATCCCATTTAAGGCATTGAAACCAAAGTTGAGTCATATCTAGAGACCGGGTGGGCCCAGAATTAACAGTTTATGGGCTGATCTATCAGTTGGGGCACTTTCATAGTGATCCGAGGGCTGAAATTTTAAATGTACAGTTAATATATGTCCCTAATCCCATGTATAAGGTTTCAAGCCAATCGTATGGCGAGAACCATGTGATCTTACATTTTGCATCAATTTCAGGCCCGTTTAATGCAAACGGCTCGATTTTCTCGGATCCCAGCGTATAAATTTTTCAATATTGGCCCTCTAGAGTCCGTCCCTTGCTCTGGTAACTTCGGAGCATCAAATCCATGCTTTTAATATTCTTTTTCAGTCCAAACTCCTTATTACATCCTGCAACAAAAACATAATTAAAATGTGACATTAAGCATTATCATGTAAGTAAAATCAGGTCATAACTAGGGTCTGATATGTAATATTTGACCCTCATCATAACCCCCATTTTGCTAGTCCCGAGCAAAACATGTGAAAAATAATTTCAGAAATAAAAGATTATTCCTGTAAACCCGAGTGACTTGTGAACAAATAATTGAGATTCGAAAATTCTAGGATTCATGAATGGTGAGCAATATTTTATTCCTGTAATTAAGCTCACGATAAACTTCATAATCAAGTTCAAACTATTAATCCATTAATTAGAATATTCTAAACATTGAGTTCCATGAGTGTATAGTGTAATCTTGGCTTACCATCATTAAGAGATCCAATTGTTAATTTCATGTTATCATTGGTAATTAACAACGGAATTTGTGACAACCAAAACTACACTTGCCTTACTGATTAACTTTTCATTTTATCAGCCTTTGATATTTTTATGAATAGCAATGCCAAGGAGGGGAATCAAATCCTCACCCATAGGGAGAAAAACTATGGTGAACACTTGTCGCCTAACTTTTCTAAATGTCAACCATGGGGGATTGAATCTCCACCTACAGGGATCAAACCTATGGTGAAGATTATGTGACTTACGCTTTCAATTCTTCTTATAAACTGATTCTAAAAAATTTATTTTCAGGCTGGTTTCTTTCATGTTTAGTGATTACCAAGTTAATCATTCAATTATCGAATCGGAATCTTAATGTGTAAGCGAGATGTGATATGCGAAATCATGACTCAATTAATGTTTACAACTTCTAATCATGGATTAATAACTTAAACTTAATTATGAAATCTAACAGACAACTGAATCCAAGAGTCATAAATTACCAACATCATGTATCTTTTAATTTTAAGATCACAATTATCATTCAAAATCACTTCAAATTCACATGAAATTCCAAAAAAATTTAAAAATTAAAAATTTTCACAATTTTGCTCAAGACCAAGAAAATACTGATTAGGTAACCTAATCTCCCGTCCCAACCTAAAATCTACATTATCCTTAATGTAAAAGATGTAAGCATGAAATGCATATGGGACAATGAAAATAAACGAGGAGTGATGGAAAGATAGTACCTAAATGAAAGAATCAAGAGGCTTTTCCAAAAATATCAACGTAAAATTGAGTCAACACAAGAGAGAAATCAACAAAAGTAAAATAATAAAACTAAAATCGCAAAAAGAAAATCCTACCTGTACTACTTTTACAGGTGCTCTCAATTGCATTTAGCATATTCAATGAGCCTTTAAACCCCTAGGTTGGCCCTAATGGATGAGTTGTAGTCTCATGAGGGTTTGTAGTAATGTTACCCACAAACATTAACTAACTAACTAGGAAAAAAATAAAAAGAAAAAGCTGGGTTGCTTCCCAGGAGCACTAAGTTTAATGTCTTCAGCCAGACAAACAATGAAAGCAATCATGGACCATCGGCCAGTATCTTGGTAAATTTCTCAGAAGGTTTTTTAACAAGATCATCCAAAAGGCCGTTTTGCAGTAGGCTTGGATGTCCTGGAGCGTTAATAACCAGAGAAATTGAGGAACCTCAGTATAAAGTGTTCTTTTTATCGTCTGAAGTGTCCAAAGTATATATGATTCACCTGTGGCAGAAAAATTTTTAAAGTTAGTACACCATGATGAATCAGAGACTATAAGTAGATGATATTCAGAAAAAATTGTTGTAGGTGGTGTAGTCTCGACAAACGCCGATGTTTCACTCTGTAGTTCAATTTTCAACTCTTGCTCATTTAATGGTAAACATTAAGGATCCGAGGAAGTAAGTATTTCAGAATACGGGTTCTCTCAATTCATGACAACTACCGAGATATTAATTTGCAAGGCATTCACTATTTCTTTTAATAGGAGATCATTTGAATCTGTAAAATGCTCTAAACAATCATCTAAAGAGTCGGGACGTTCAGCTGAGCATGATTTATTTTCCACATTGGAGATTGTGATGATCTGTCCAAGGAATCCATCGTCTTTGAAAGTGGATGGAAGTATACTCTCTTGCTCCAACCCTGTGCAAACAATTTGATGATCAAGAAATGAAGTATTGATGTAAGGACTCTGCTCATTGATACGACTCAGAAGAGGTATTGAATCGTCAAAAGTGTATGACTCATATGGTGGCCTTAACTGGGTGGTTTCAACTTCCAGAGTTATATCAAGCGGTTCATTCATTTCCCGAATCATATCATCATTCACTTCAGGGGAGTGGCCCAAACATGTTTCATGAGAGTTAGAAGGGTCGGTTGTAATGGACTCATCCTCCACTTTTAAATTAGACATGTTAGATGAGAGGAGTGACTCATTTTGACCGACCACTTCGTGTACTCCTTGATCACTGAACTGGACCATACTTGAGATTGATTCCAGGGAAATTTGGGCTGAACATTCATGATCATCATCCCAATACATATCATCGTCTAATTCCCTGTCATGCACACTTGGGATGGGATTGTGTTTCTCACATTCTATTCCTAAATTGGGTGGAGGTTCAAATAAGCTGACCTCTTCATCATCATTAAATTCGAGTGTCTCATGTGAGTAAAGTGTGTTATCATCACTGTATTCGAAAGACACCCATGTCTCTTCACCATTCCTTTGAACCGTCATCGAGATCGATTCATCTGGAAATTGAACCATATGATCATTAACATAATTCAACTCTTCATCCCAAATTCCAAAGTGTTTTAAAAGTGAGTGAGGATCACCTTCCTCGCATTGTATTTCTAGATTGGGTTGTGGATGAGATGAACTAGCTTTCATTAGCGCATCATAAGTAGGGAATCCAAAGGAATAATCAACGAGTTGTGGTCAGGATGAATTAGTCTCCATTAGTCAATCAATGCGTGATTCAAGTACATCTAATAATTTTATTATGTCATAGGCTATGTAACTTGGAGAGGATTCCTCTTGGATCGTTTCTGGTCGATATTTAGAAGTAGGGAACCCAAGAGAATAATCATTATATTATGTTGTTGGTTCATTTTTCCAATTTTAATATTTCCACTGATTATAGTCATATGGATCATAAGTGGGAGAATCTGATGGTTGATAATAGTCCTCACGCCTATAGTTATGATAATCCCAACACTCACATACTGTCTTATTAATCCATGTGGTGTAATTATTCTCCCGCATATGATCGAGTAAGGACTTCTTAACCGGTGGATCATTAGATTCCGGTTGGTTCTCGATGGTAGTTTCAGAAAAGTTTTGAGACATTGGTGGATTTCTATCATAATCATCATCCCAATATATGTTATTCTTCTCAACATACTGACATTCTAACTCGTGCATATACATGGTGAAACCCTGACTCTGAATCTAATTCTAAAGGAAAAATCCTACACCAATCTAGAAATAGGAAGAGAGATAATTAGAAAGAAGTTACCAATTTGGAGATCTATATTAGAATCCTGCAAAAGAAAATAAAACAAGTTAGTTTCTAAAAAACAGAAAATCTAAAATTAGAAATTTTCTAAAGAACAACAAAGAAGAGTTAGTTTCTAAAAAGGAAGGAAAACTTAGAATTAGAAAGTTACTAAAAATAAAAATAGAAAGTTAGTTTCTAAAAAAGAAAGTTTCTAATCTTAGAAATAAAAAGCTAAGTTAGTTTCTAAAAAGGAAAAAATTTCTAAAACTTGAAAATAGAAATTTACTTAAAAGAAGAATCTAAATCTAAAATTAGAAAATAGAAAATTTCTAAAAAGGAAGCCTAGACTTAGAAGATTTCTAAAAAAATAAAACTCTAATTCTAAAAATAGAAATTAGAAAAAGTAGAGAATTTAGAAAGAGATTTCCAAATTAGAAGTTCAAGTCAGGACCTTAAAAAATAGGAAATATGTTAGTTTCTAAAATAAAAAAAAAAATTTAAACAAAAATTAATAAAATCCTAAGGCTATGAATTATGATAAGAGAGAATCCTAAATCCAATTGGACCGAAACAGTCCCCGGCAACGGCACCAAAAACTTGACGTTTTAATTTAAACCAATCTGATTTAAATGATTTTAACTCGCAAGTATTCGAATTAGATGTAGATATGGTATGTATTATGAGATTATTCCCACGAGGACTGGTTGTCACAATTCAAAATTTATGAATCTTGTTAACTAAACCAACAAATAGTTTAGAGAACTAATAACAAAAATCTATGGAAAATAACTGAGAGCAAGGAGAAAAATTCAATCAAGGAGAAGACTAGGACTTTCGAATCCACCCCTAATTATCCTAACCCTTGTTTTACCAGTTGATTCACCTAATTCAAATTGATATAAATTTAATAAATCACAAACTATGTCCTTGGTCGAGCACACAGAATGTATAATCCTTTAAAGAAAATAGATCACATCTTTCCATCCATGGTCCGGCATGGAGAGATGTAGATTCATGTTTCTTCCTCTATAGGAAACCTGTTCATGGTCAGACACAAGCACCTAGTTAAGATTCCAAACAACATCCATATCTAGACTTTGGTCGAGCCTATAGAATGGAGAAGTATGAAAGGTATAGTTAAGCACACTAGCGCAAGAAACAAATCAATCAGATTAAAATAAATTCAATATAGACAAGAGTAATTCAAATTGGGGGCTTCATCTCAGCCTTAGCTAAGAGATTTAGCAACTCATAAATTAAAATAAAAGGAAAGAAATTTGAAATTGATAACAGGAAAACATTCTTCTCTCTTCTTTCTTCCTCTCTCTCTCTCTTCTCTTTCTTCTCTTTCTTCTCTCCAAACTGAACTCTGAATCAACTCTCCTCTCCCCTGGCTCCCCCTCATCCACATTTTTTTGCTCTTTTTATAGTTGCTGGAGTGCCTGGAGTGGTGGAAATTGGATTTGGAAAGCTGTCGCACGTGCAGTGAAAGCTTTTTTGCAGCTAAGTTCGGGGCTTCATAACTCTTGATTTCCTTACTTTATTAGTGAAATCAACGTCTCTTGGGATGTTTTTAACTTCTCTACATGATGGATGGCTTGGATTAACCATACGATTAAAGATGGTGGGCCACAACCGCCTGAAAAAGTCAGTTTTCACGGATGTGCAAAGCTTTCGCACTCTTTCATTGTCGTGATCGGTGGGCCCCACAAAAGTATTTTCGGAGAAATCCACCCCGTCCAATAGATTCAGGATGAAATTTCAATCAAGAATGGATGGTTTTGAACGTCCATTGAAGTGGCCCAGAGAAGAAATCACAATAAAATCAATTTTAAACGTTGCAGAGCAGTCCACTTATGGCCTCTGTACCGCACACATGTACACGCATGGGTGTAAAGTAACAGCTTGATTTTGAAGTTCTCGAGGCCGTCTACACGATGGATGGATTGGATCGTCCGTGCAGGCAATAGGTGGGGCCCACTAACGTCCGTAAAATCATTCATCGGTCGGTTACGCAGCAACGTAATCCTTCTTTTTATTTTTATTTTCGGTCAGAGACGGTCAAGTCGTCTTTACGTTTGCCATGCATGGCTAGTGCACATATGCACTATGTACATACCACACTAGGTGGGGTCCACTGAAATGTTTCTACAAAATCCAATCCATCCATTCATTTCATCATCCCATTTAAGGCGTTGAAACCAAAGTTGAGTCATATCCAGAGACCGGGTGGGCCCAGAATTAACAGTTTATGGGTTGATCTGTCAGTTGGGGCACTTTCATAGTGATCTGAGGGCTAAAATTTTAAATGTACAGTTAATTTATGTCCCTAATCCCATGTATAAGGTTTCAAGCTAATCGTATGGCGGGAACCATATGATCTTACATTCTACATCAATTTCAGGCCCGTTTAATGCAAACGACTAGATTTTCTCAGATCCCAGCATGTAAATTTTTTGATATTGGCCCTCTAGAGTCTGTCCCTTGATCTGGTAACTTCGGAGCATCAAATCCATGCTTTTAATATTCTTTTTTAGTCCAAACTCCTTATTACATCCTACAACAAAAACACAATTAAAATGTGACGTTAAGCATTTTCATGTAAGTAAAATCAGGCAATAACTAGGGTCTGATATGTAAAATTTGACCCTCATCAAGGGCCTTATACCGTTATGCTGCGACTCTCATTGTCTTGTAGTTGGTTGGCTAGGGGTGTGTCCTCACTCGCTTGATGTGAGAGGGCATTACTAGGTTGAGTCTGACCAGCTCGTGAAATGGGTCCGCTACCATCAGGCCTTGCTGGTGATTGGTTATCCATAGCTAGGTAGTGAGGTCTCTTACGCTCGTTTAACTGTGTGGGGTCTGTAGAGTGGCAGTCTTCCGAAAGTGTAATGGACCCTGGTGATTTCCTTATGATGGAAATGTACTTGATATGAGGATTGGATATGGGCACTGGCATTACTTCGTATTACATTTGCATCGGCTATATAAGCCTTATATTATAACGCCATGACATGGCACCCAGTACTCATTGCATTACAGTACTCATTACATTGACATGGCTTCTTGTAGTATTGTACTGCCTTGGTATAGCTTCTTGTGTTCATTTTAACCTTGGTAAGGCTAGTGTATTGGTATTGATCATGACTCCCTTCCTGCATCCCCTATTATTTTTCTGTGTACTATTATCACACACCATCACCACTCTCTAAGCTTTTATAAGCTTATGCACGATTGATGCATGCAGGAGATCCTAGGCAGGCGTCGTAGTGGCAGAGTTTGGAGTAGAGGTGAGCTTGAGGACCTATTGTTGCAGACTGTCCTTTCCTCTCATCCTATTATTTTATGTATATCCTTTTAGACCTTATGAATACTTGTAAAAGTTTAAATTCTTAGTGAATTTTATGATGCATGCCCTTAGTTATTATCAGATGTGCTTGATGTGATCTTGCGTATGCTCGTATTGAAAATGATTATATTGTTATGAAAATTCTCCTTGTAGGATCCCACGATCGGAACCTGCCTTAGGAGTCGAGAATGGGGTACTACGGAGGCTATTGCGGCCAGACCTGGCCATCAGGTTCCTTGTGAATCCGATTACCGAGTCTAGGGCGTGATAGGAGTTGGTCTCAGAGCATAGCAAGTAATTTTGGAATAACTTGGGATAGTATCACATATCTGCAATGAGCTTAGGATAAGTAGTGTCCCGAGTATGTTTCCCTCATTTCATTTGAGCCATCAAGGATTTTAATTCCTAAGTTTCAATCACCTTTGTTCTTTCTATAGACCATGCCTTTTAGTCGAGGTGCCCATGATTGTGATTGTGACGCCTGTTGCCATGGTGCCCATGGACATGGTTCTCATTCCACTCTAGTGACCCGAGCGATTTTTACCCTACCATCTGAGATTCTTGTTTCCCCTCTAGTGCCTACCGTGCCAATTCCTGTGGCTCCCGCCATACCTGTGCCTCCATCAGAGGCTAATGCTACCCCCTCTTACAATGCTACCCCTGCTTATCTGACGATTCTTGTAGGAGCTGAGCATCTCCAGTAGTTGATACAAGTCGTCACTGATGTTCTTCAGACCCGTTAGCCTGTTCCTGAGATGCCCAGACAGGCGGAACAGGAGCGTACGAGTCTCCTTTTATGAGATTTGACTCTGCAGCGAGCTCTGTTAGCAGTATTTCTACTTCAGGGCGAGCCCGAGTGGACCGGTTCGCAGAGGGATCATGATCAGAGGAGAGGCCGGAAGAGGCAGGCCCCCTCCGGTAGCTCCCGATAGCGGTAGAGGTGCATAGCCTATCGAGCCACTAGAGCATCAGCATCGCATACAACAGCTTCTTCTTCTAGGCCATTTACTGGTGTTTACTATGGATATGGGTAGACGGGGCATCAGAGGCGCGAGTGCCCTCTGAAATAGCGATAAATATAGCTTTAGTTGAGGTAGGAATATGCCAATATGTCCAAGAGGGGGGTAAATAGGACTTTTTAATAATTTTATGATAATTTAAAATCTTATCACTCTAATCCTAACACCAAGCCTATATTAGGATTACTCAAGAGTAACTCTACTGGCTTCCAAGCCCGGTAGAGGTTCCAATCACAAACTATTTGAGAGATGAATAATATGCAAACTAGTTTAAGATGGATAGGACTGTGTATGTGTGTAAGGTGTGATCTCAGATATTCAGATATGAAAATATTAAAGTAAATCACTCAAATAAAAGAATAGCAATCTCAAGCACAGTCATTTTTATAGTGGTTCGATTACTTATCTACTCCACTCCCAGTAACCACACTCAACCCTTGAGTGTATCGGATTTCACGAAGGAGGTTTCATAGCGGTTCACCTCAAACCTAAGCTTTTAAATCAGGTTCATCTTCAACCTTTACAACCTACACCTAGGCTGACTGTTTATGATCCCTTAGCAAGGGTCAACACATAGCACCCATTTTTAGGCACACTCGCCAAGGATCCACACAAGGAACCTCACGAGCAAAGGTCAACACAACGCACCCACTTTTAGGCACACTGGCTAAGGATCTTCTACAAGACCTAAACTGTTTATGCTCTCCACAGAGCAGGGGTCAACACAACGCACCCACTATGTACACTCCCGCCGGAGGCCTCCTTAAGGGCTTACAAGGAGTAAAAACCCCTTAGACCCAATCCTACAAAGGAATGATCACAAGGGTCATCTGGACTTTAGTTACTTACAGATAAGTGAATGAATCTCATTCAGCACGTTGTCAAAAATCTCCTTCTTTGTTGATGAAGAATCTTCTGCTTCCTTAATCTACAACCTAAATGATGTACCAATATATGACGTCTGGTTGAGTCAAGGTTAAGATGAAATTTTACTCTCTTAAATATTTTCCTATAAGGAAGATAGAGTGATTCTAGTCATCTATGCATTCAAGGCATCCTAGCTTAATAATTTTCCATTAAGGTAATAACTAGAGGATCCTTGAATGCGGAAGTTCATTCCCCAATCCACTCTATTGAATATCAATGATAAGGGTCGATTGGAGGATGAACTTCCATGAGAGAAAGGGCTTTGGGTATATGATCTAAGGTAAAACACTCAAAAGCAATCTCTTCTTTCTCTACAAGCAATAATAGACAAGTCCTCTTTTATAGGAAAAAGGTTCCAACGGATATAAAATGGTCACATTTATGACAGAGTTCGATATCATCGAGCAGGATCGATATCATCATGCATATACTCTTGATAGCATCGACGGTCCGCTCGATGACACAAACTCAAGTGTCATATGCTTTTGAAACCTATTGCCAGCTAGTCGAGAGAATCGAAACAATGTCGATGTCATCGGATTTCGAACTCTGATTTCATCTATGTGAGGTTTGATTCTTCGACATTTGAAAATGAGAGAGACTTGCTTTAAAATATTTTAGGTTTACAATAATGATCGAGGGACCTTCGATATCAACAGAATTTGAATGTCGACGATATCGATAGCTGTGTCAAGGCATTGATAAATCCAAGAGATTTTTGTTTATGCTTGCTGGATAGTTTTTGTCCCTGTTCGATGTCATTGAAACCGTACCATTATCATTGATATTTGATTATCGATTCTATTGAGTGACCCTCGATCATAGATAAACTATCTTGAAATATTTTGCTGGAAAGATTATGTCCAAGACCGATATCATCGAAGACCTTCCGATATTATTGAGATTTGAATTTCGATGATATTGAGGGTACTTCGATATATCGAAGGTCTTCATGATTTTCCTATAAAAATAGAAAAATAAATACTTTGCTATCGATCATATTAAGTTTAGTTCGATAAACTTGATTTTAAAATATCGATGATATCGATAGGGGTATCGATACATTGATAATTCTGTCTAGATGAATATATGGTTGCTGGACACTTTATGTCCTCATTCAATTTTATCGATTGAGCTTTCGAGGACATCGACAACACACATCGATTTTATCAAACCTGATATCGATAAATCGACAGAGATAGAAAACTTAGAGATTTTCTGATTTTTATAAAAAAGTTATCTAATCCAAAAACCCTATGATATTCTAATAGATTTTAAGGATTTTATATACCTGGTGTTTTGGGACAGGAGATGTGAGGCTTAAATTTACCTGTGGTGAGTTCGACACACATTCAGTTGAGGCAGACAACTGATTGATCTTCCTATGGAGCTTCTCTATCGTGTTGACTCAACACTCACACTAATTGACAAACCAGGGCACTTTCAATCTCCCCCTTTGTCAATTACGTGACAAACTACCAAAACACTCTAGAACAGCTTCTATACTGACATCCTAAATTGTGTGTACATGTTCTTTACACAATTGTACAATGCTAACATTGTCATATGCACAACACATTCAGAAGCTGCTCCCCCTGACTATAAATTCCCCCTCGCTTGGTGCAGCTGCTCCCCCTAACACCTGCAACACCATATTCAAGCGGATATACATTTCCTAATGGGGTGTTTGAATTGTTCTCTCCCTTTTTGTCAGTCATTGACAAAGATTGCATTATAGTAGATATTGAATGAAGTTTAAAGACATGTGGGAGAACATCATTCAATAAGCATACATAGAGTGAAGATAGATGAATAATAATTAAACCAGTGATTTAAAACATCTCATATGTGAATCCTATGTATGCAGGGGTTCTCAAGTAAGGTAGTGAAATAGGTAAGCTGGATAAACACAACATTAAATGCATCGCTTACCATCTACAATAGAAGCACATACCACACATACTTAGAGAAACAAGTGATCACATATATAAACATCGCAGCAAATAACTGTGATTAATACCCGACAATATTCAAAATAACTAAAACAAATCATATACTACCCCAAGATTTTACAATAAAGCATTTAGTTAAAATTACACAAAATAGACATGCTTAGTAATCCAACCGCAACTGTACATCTTAACATGAGTTCAATGTCCTCGAGGATTGCTATGTGTAAGCAAGTCCACCACTTGCTGAGTGGTTTGCTGGAGGACATCGACTTTCTCTTCAATTGTGGTGAGGCGCCTTTCACAGTTTTACAGACGTTCCTCCATCCCTGCCATCATGTTTAGTAGGTGTCATTCTAGATGATGAGACTGGAAGTTTGTGATTGACTCTGGGCTAACTATTGGCGTGCAATTGGACCCTCCATGTGTAGGCTGAATTGATGGTGGAGCATGTTGGATGGCCCGCGGCATGGGAAAGCTATGCCTGGGGAGAGATGAAGAGGGACACAACTGTTGGGCCTCCTGAGCTACATTACTGTCAAACCAAGCTTCAGGATACACAACGTCAAATGTGGCAGAAAGCCCCGCATGATGGGCTAGTTTGCATATGAGCACCGGAAAGGGTAGTGTCTCCCTATGATTGCCTTGGATTACACAAATGACTTGCTTGAGGAAAGAGTCGGTAGGCACACTTAATTTTCTTGATATACATCATAAAGCATATTGATCACAAATGAAGGGAGATAATTACCTTTGACATCGCAGGGATATACATTAGACCCAAAAATGCTATGAAGAATTTTGAAAGTGGGTCCAAGATAGTTGATTTGAAGTAAATTTTCATCATTTTGAGGAACAGTAGTGCCTTGACATAATGCACGAGTTATTTCTCGCCACACACCCAAACCGTTGAGATTCCTGTTAGTCACTGGGATTCGAGTGACATCAAGATCTAGTGTAAGACCCGTATCCTAGTTCGTACTGTTCCGTCGACTGCCGCGATCCTTCCCGTTGAATTTTGACAATCCGCGACCTGTAATCAATGTTTGCGCACGATCGTAAGTCGTATCCTATACATTTGAGTCGGCTTAATCTGAGACTTGTACCATTGCGACCGCACAGTCGTCGCGGTTCTAACGTCGCAACTCATGTACCGATCCGATACCCTGACTAAGAGATGTAAGCCGACGTTTATTTTGAGAAAACACCGCGCGTTTACAATCCCAATAGAATCTCTACAACATGTCAAATCAATCCCAATAATCACCTCTCATGTCAAGTACAAGCAAACCCCAAAAGTCAACCAACCTCTCACCTCACCCATCACTCACCTCACATCCATCACTCACCTCTCTTACAACTCTCTCTCTCTCTCTCTCTCTCTCTCTCTCTCTCTCTCTCTCTCTCTCTCTCTCATTTCTCAACAATTCCAAGCACCCAAGAGAGTGCACGTCCATGGCTTTTTCAAGTGAGAGAAAAATGTGATTTTTGGTGGCCTACTTTCCCATTCCAAAGCCTCCATCCTAGTCATCTAAATCTCATCATCCACTATCAAATAGAAGTACAAGGAGACCAGCATCCTAACGGACCAAGAAGATCAAGAGGTGGGTGCTTCCATAGCTTAGTTTTTCATGTTTCTAAGATGGGCTAAGTGAGGCCTACCGATCAATGGTATGGATCTCACTTTGGACCCTAAGATGTGGCTGATGTCCCGTCTTGATCATCAAAATCATTTCATGATGGGGCCATTCTCCATGGACCCCATCATGATATTTTCCTTCCTAGCTTGTATATGGGTCATCTAGACCGTCTAATTTCGTAGAGAAGGGATCTCCACCATTGGATTTCAATTTTTTATGGGCCCACATCTTATGGGACCCACTTGATTTATTATGTAGATCATGGAATGGAGGGACCATAGTGTCGGGGTCCCTCCATCACACGTGTATCCCACTCTATCTCTCTCTCCCTCTCTTTTCATTTTTTTTTTTTGTGTGTGATGGCCGTGTGGCCCACTTGGATGGACCCTACCACTAGGTATGTAGTGACCCAAACCATCTAAAAGTGGGGCCCATCTCATATGTATTGTACCCACACCATCCTCCATTTGGTGGCCCACCTGAGCAGGGCCCACCTTATGTACGTGGGTTGCCCAGACCGTACAACGTCTAGGGATGCTAGACGTCAATTGAAAACACAAATATTAGCTTTGTTTTCAAAGCTTTTTGGAAGGGCTGTCTAGGTAGGTCCCACCTTGATGTATGTTTATAATCCATGCCGTCCATTCCCTTCTTAAGATCATTTTAGGTGTTGAACTAAAAAATGGAGTCAATCCGACTTTCGAGCGGGCCATAACATAGAAAACGGTAGTCTTCACCATTTAAAAAGCCACCTAATAATTATACGCACCAAAACACCTTGGATATTGGACTCGTTTGGTTGATCTCTAACCATAGAATCCAATAGCCGGGGTGGATTTGGTTGATGCGAGTCTCACGCCTGAAAAACTGTGAGGAAACACCATTTTAAAAAATAATAATAATAATAATAATAAAACAGCAGCAGCTGCTGCTGCTGTTGTCAGCAGCACAGGTCGCACCAGCGGCGGACGGGCGGATGGTGGGCAAGGACCCATGGCCCTGTGCGTTGGCCCCACCATGATGTATATTTTGTATCCACACCATCCATGAGGTGGACCACCCCTGAGGTGGGTCCTCTCCAAAAAAAATAGCTTGATTCAAACCACAGGTGGCCCACACCACAAGAAACAACAGTGATTGAACTCTACCATTGAAACCTTTTTGGGCCCACGGAAGTTTTGAATCAATCTGATATTTGTCTTTGCTATTCATCCAGGTCCCTGTGACCTTATCAACAGGTTGGATGGTATGTAAACATTATGGTGGGCCCCACGTGGGAACCCACAGTGATGTATGTATTTTATGGCACTGTCCACGGCTATGGACGGTGGCAGCCACCGTTATGTATGTGTTTTAAGGTCGTCCAGTCGATGGATGGCCAGTAGGGCCCCACCTTTGGTGTCTATTGTGGGCCATGTGTGTGGACCCCACCATGATGCATGTGTTGCATCCAAAATGTCCATCCACTTTGCAAGCTCTTTCGAATTGTGTATTACATTATATCCTTGTCATTCGACATTTGATTATCTATGACTCATCATTTGCATAGCTGTCTTATATTGCGTATTCTGATATTGATTAACTTATGGACTTGTTCATACTTCCGCTTATTCTGTTATCGCATGATTATAATCTTGTCAGTATTTCTGTTTATGCTAATAATTCCTGCTCTTATTAGTGTTTCTGCTTATTCAGTCATTGTATGGTTTATGAATTAATAGCTTTCCGGTATTGTATGATTATAATATTGTATTGAATACTTGGCACTTATCTCGTGCACACACTTACACCACCCTCTAAGATTTTTATAAGCTTATGCACGATAGATGCGTGCAGGTGATGTTAGGTTGCAACAGCATTGAGCTTGGAGCGTGCAACTATTTTCTGGAGCTTTGATTTTGACATATATATTTCCCTTTCAATATTGTATTCAAATGATTATATTAGTGGATATGTGATGATGATGTTGCCTTTATGATTTGGGTAAACTTGTGGTTATGCTTATTACTAGTTAAATGTACAAAAAAAAAAAATCCTCCTTGTAGGATCCCAGGATCGAAAATCTGGCATATGAATGCTAGGAGCTGAGAATGGGGTACTACGGAGGCTGTCGACACCGGATTTGGTGATTGGGATTCCTGTAAATCTGATTTTCGAATTTGGGGCGTGACACTCATTATGATGTACTTAGAGCTCATTGGTAAAGGCCCATTGTGATATACTTTCGACCATTTAGCAAGGCCATTATGATGTACTCTAAGGCCCATGAGTTATGGCCCATTACTTTGAATATAAGGCCCATTGGTGCGGCCCATAGATCTGGCTCACCTTGGTATATGTATGAGGCCCATCTTGATTTATTTATAGTCGTCCATTGAGGCTCACCTTAGTATATATATGAGGCCTACCTCGATTCATTTGTGGCCATCCGTTGAGACCCATTTGATATATATAAGGCGCATGTGATTAGGTCTATTTTGATAAATTCAAGGCCCAAGGGTTATGGTCCATTGTGATGTATTTGGAATCCATGGGTTAAGGCCCATTGTGAAGTATTAGGGCCTATGGGTTGAGGCCCATTGTGATATATTTGGAGCCTATGGGTTAAGGCCCATTGTGATATATTTGGAGCCTATGGGTTAAGGCCCATTGTGATGCATTAGGGCCCATGGGTTAAGGCCCATTATGATGTGTTTCTAGCTCATATGTTTTGAACCATTTGATATATTTTCAACCCATGTGATGAGGCCCATCTTGAGGTATTTGTGGCCTGCATGGCTAGGCCCGATGTGGTGTACATGCGGCTTAAGGTGAGGAATGTGCACCCAATGTAATGTGTGATTTCACTATAATACAGACAATGATGTTTATGGCAGGTCGTGCCTTAGGAGCAATGATGGTTTGACGTCCACATTGTAAGGATAATGTTGGTTAAATGTCCACATTATGAATCTCCCTAGGGCCCATTAATAGGCCCATACTTATTGTGTGTCGGCCGTCTAGGTCCATATTCATTGTGAAAGTAGTTCATCACCTTATAACATGCTTAGTGTAACTCCATGATTCATGCCCATACACATCATATGTATGCCTAATATGAGGATTGCTTGATCATAGCATGTGCCATTGGGCAGACTATTTATGGGATTCCTTATGAGACAGAGTGCCCACATTATTGCATCGTACGCGCAGGATTACTGCATGACTGGATAGTGTGACTCATGCATCCCGCATATATGTGACTTGATCATTGTACACCCTAGTGACATCAGGGTCGTGATCTCCACAGGCACATCGTGGATGGCTAAATGGGACACTAAAAATACTTGGTTCTAAAACTGTGGGCACTTAAGATGTCCTTAGGTGAAAGTCCCAGAACCTCCGTGGCCAGGAGTAGCCCCAACGTCTAAACTGAGTGGAACATGAGCGCCCGAGTGCCGAATACCAGTAGGCCGCGTCTCTCACTGTGTCGTGGTCGGTTGGGAGGGGGTGTGGCCTTATCTGCCTGAGTGAGGGGGCTATAAGTTAGGCTGAGTATGACCATCTCGTAAATGGGTCCGCTATCAACGAACTGGGTGGGTATTGGCAGACTGCTGGCTAGGCGGATAGTGAGGTCTCTTCCACTCGCTGGGCTATGCGGCTAGGGAGGCGGCAGTCGGTGTGGAGTGTAATGGACCTCGATGATTTCTCAGAGAGGAACCGTACTGATATGTGGACTTGATATGAGGACTGACAAGATATTATGACACCTCGTCACTGTAACACATGTGGGCGGGCACACGTGGTCGAACGCTGATGTGGGCGGGTGTGATGTGGGTGAGGCTGAGGTCTGGGTGACCTACCACACTGGGCGAGCTACTAGCGGTTGGCAGACTACTGTGCTAACAAGCTACTAAGCAGAAGCTGCATACTCATTCATTTATCCATTCACTATCCACTCGGGCTGGTGGTGCGTAACTATTTATTACATGTACCTTCGCAATGGCTAGGATTTCGGTTGGGGCGCACGACTAACCTGAGATCAGGAGTTTACCACATTGTGTTTGACTATCCAAATTTAGGTATGGGACTGGTTTAGATAGAATTCCTTTGTGATGGACCCCATAGCCTACGATACTACGTACTATCATCCGGACTTCATATTCTAGCATGGTCATTTCATTCGCACCACATAATACATTGTATCCGCAGTACTTAACATTGTTGGTTACTATGTTATTGCACGTATATGGCCTAAACGGACTTAGCAGGATTTACATATTGCATTGTACCCTCGACATCTGATATTTGGCTCTTTGTGACTCCTCATTCACATAGTTAGTTTGTCTTGCTAGTATTTCCAGTATTGTATGATTTATGGGCTTATCATTATTTTCGCTTACTCTGATATCGTATAATTCATGACCTTGTCATTTTTTCTGTTTATCTCAATGATGTATGATTTATGGACTCTATTATATACTCGACACTTACCTTATACACACTTACGCTACCCTCTAAGCTTTTGTAAGCTTATGCACAATAGGTGCGTGCAGGTGGCATTAGGTTGTAGCAGTGTTGAGCTTGGAACATGCAGTGGTTTTCAGAAGCTCTGATTTTGATATATGTATTTTCCTTTCAACATTGTATTCAAGTAATTACATTAGTGGATATATGATGATGATGCTGTCTGTATGATTTGGGTAAACTTGTGGTTATGCTTATTACAAGACAAAATGTACGTTGGAAAATTCTTCTTGTAGGATCCCAGGATCAGAATCTGGCGTATGTTGCGCTGGGAGTCGAGAATGGGGTACTACGGAGGCTGTCGGCACCGGATTCGACGATCGGGATTCCTGTGAATCTGGTTTCTGGGTTTGGGGCGTGACATCTAGAAGATGAGCCAAGGTGATCGGAGTGATAAGTTTTGAGTAATATGCTAGTTCAACTCAAATGCTAGGGGGATCATTACTAATAACATGGAAATGATTGAAGAATTCTTGGATCACCCCCAGTTGATACGATCCTCCAAGATTGAGGATGTTCTGCCAACCTATTACTTCCAAAAGTAGGTCCACTCTAAAAGGTTCAATGGCACTATTGAGCACTAGACGTTCAACAATGGTGAATGGACGTCCTTCCACTGGAATAGGTTGATGCCGACTGGATTCTGATTGCATGTTCTTTGATTGTAAAGAGTGAAGAGACTTACCTTTCCCTTTGTACATGATTTTTCAGTGTGAGGGATAGGTAAAGGTAAAAGGAAGCAATCAGAGAAGGGAAGAAATATGAGATTTTGAAATTGAAAACACCCTTGTTCTTATAGTAGCGCTTACGATCATATCGATCCCTCATCGATGACATCGATCTCATGCTATAATGACATTAAAGACCGTGTTGATGACCATAGGGAAAGTGCCAATGTCCAGTGGAAATTAGGTCAGTCCAACCATTGGGAAGGACCATTGGTTATCACTTTACATTCTAGAGATTCTTCGATTTCATCAGTGTTGAATATCGATCTCATCAAACTGTATTTATTGATGACATCGACAAGGTTCAGATGTCATCGTGAATGTTATTATCTGGCATTCCAAAACTAACATGGTTAATTTATAAGGTTTAGACTTGTGACTGAACTTAACCATGAATGTCCCAATGGGAAGATTTACTTATGTGGATCAAGGTCACTGGGATATTTTCAGTAAGTGCATACTCCAATGGATTTTTGAAGATCACTAAACCTATTTGTATCAAGAGGTTTAGTGAGGATATTTGTGACTTGCTTTTCTGTGGAAACATAATCCAATGTAATAATCTTGTCTTCAACAAGTTCTCAGATAAAGTGATGATGGATGTCTATGTGCTTGGTCCGAGAGTGTTGGACAGGATTCTTTAAAATATTGGTCGCACTTGTGTTATCACAGAACAGACTCATTGTGGGTTGTTTGATTCCATAGTCCAACAACATCTGTTTCATCCAAAGGAGTTGTGGACAACAACTTCCTGCAGTAATGTATTCTGCCTCAACAGTGGATAATGATATTGAGTTTTGCTTCTTGCTCTACCAAGAGACCAAACAATTTTCAACATAAAAACATCCTCCACTTATTGATTTTCGATCATCCTAATTTCCAACCCAATCTGCGTTAGAGTAGCTTACAATAATGGTGGATGTTCTAATGAATACCATAGACCAAAGGTGGTAGTGTCTGCTACATATTTGATAATCCTTTTAACAACCGTTAGGTAGGATTCCTTAGGATCTACCTGATACCGAGCACACACTCCCACACTAAAGGATATATCTGGACAACTGGTTGTGAGGTATAGTAGGCTTCCGATCATACTCCGATAGAGATATTGGTCCACACTTTTTCCGTTAGCATATTTGGAGAGTTTAAGTGTGGTACTCATAGGTGTGTGATAAGTGCATCCAAACTCAAGCCCAAATCATTTCACCAAGTCTTTTGCATACTTGGTTTGATTTATGAAAATTTCATCATTTAGTTGCTCAACTTGTAATCCTAAAAAGAAGTTTAATTTGCCGACCATGGTCATTTCAAATTCTGATTTCATGAGGTTGGTGAATTTATATGCAGCATCTCCACATGTTGACCCAAACACTATATCATCCATATAAATTTGTGCAATAAGCAATGAGTTCTTTGTTCTCTGGGTAAACAGTATCTTATCTACACTTACTCTGTAGAATTCATGGTCTAAAAGAAATTTTGTTAATCCTTCATACCAATCACATGGTACTTGTTTATGACCATACAGAGCTTTGCCAGATGATAAACATGATGGGGGTGCTTAGGATCTGAAAATCCTTTTAGTTGTTTTACATAAACTTCTTCAGTAAGATCTCCATTAAGAAATGCAATCTTAACATCCATTTGAAATAGTTTAAACTTTAGTGCACATGCAACGGACATAAGAATTCTAATAGACTTAAGACGAGCGACAGGGAAAAATGTCTCATCAAAATCAATCCCATCTATCTGTGAGTACCCTTGAGGAACTAGCCTTTCTTTCTTTCTGATCACATTGCCTAACTCGTCGGATTGATTCTTGAAGACCCATTTGGTTCCAATGACATTTGTATCAATTGGTCTGGGAACCAATTTCTATACCTTATTTCTCTGGAATTGTTGAAGTTCTTCTTGCACAGAATTTATCCAGTGTTCATCTTGAAGAGTTTCTACAATATTCTTGGGTTTAATCTTTGAGATAAGCAGAAATGACTATAGATATTTTCTATCTGTCATCTAGTTTTCACATCGTCATTAGGATCTTCAATAATTTACTCTCGAGGGTGATCCTTTATGACGGGTATGTCAGATGATGGTTGAGGTTCAATGGATGATGGAGATTTGTTATCGGATTTTTCTAATTTTCATGAATCTACATCATCTTCTAATTCATTTACCAGGGTATCTTCTTCATGAGGATGATCATCAATTAGCACATTAACAGACTCTTGAATAGTGAGAGTTCTTAGGTTGTACACTCTATAAGCATAACTATTTATGGCATACCCCAGAAAAATACTTTCATCAATTTTAGACTTAAATTTTCCAAGGTGATCTCTATTCCTTAAGATGTAGCATTTGTAAGTGCTATAGTCACATGCTCCTTCAGTTGTCAAATTTCGTGGTGCCAAAACCTTTATCCCTATCTTTTGGTTATATGTTGATTTATACATGTTCAAGACATTGCTTCACAAGTGCTTCAAGTCAAGTACACTGATCGACTTTAAGTCAAGACAAGCCATGTACTTTGTCATCATCTGTAAGCATATATTACAAGACTAAAGTACACTTCTATACTTGTTCAAGACTCAAGTCAGTGTATAACACAAGATGAATGGTTAATCAAGCTTCAGAAGAACTCTTGAATCAGTGCTACATGATGTTCAAAGTTCTCAAGCTTCACAATGATCAAAGGTCGTCAATCATATGAAGATATGAAGTCTCGAAGTTCATATCTCACTATTCAAGGTATGATAGACCTTAGATTGACCTTAGGGTAGGTCATTTTGAATACATAATTCAAACTATATGTTTATACTTGATTTTGGTCTATTCTAAGATTAGTCCTTGACCTTGTTCGACTAGTCCTAACATTGCCTTGACCAGTCCTAGAAATTTCAAGATTAATCGTTAGTTGTTGCAAAATTTTAAAAATTTCTGGTTAAGCTATGACCAGCCCTGGAGACTGTTCGACCGGTCGTGTGAACAGTGTCGACCTGTAGTACAACCAGTCCTAACTCTATGATTCAAACTCCAGCGATAAAATTGGGGTTCCTTCAACCGGTTATGAGAGTCCTATGACCAGTCGTAGACACCCTACGACTAGTCATAGAACGGTCTTATTTGATCGCGCCCAAATATTCAAAAATCCATTCTGCTATGACCATTCATAGTGTCCTCAAGACCAGTCGTAGACGAGGTTTTTGCTACTATAAATTGAGCACGAATTTCAGAGTTTTACATACAAATTAAAGAAAAATCAAGGATCCACTCTGAGATAAGTTTGTGTTCATTTTAAGCTACTTTGTGCATAATTAATATTCCCTTTGTTAGCTTTAAGTTATTTGATTTTGTTTCTACATTCCAATCTTAATTGAAAAGAGGAATTGTGATATTCCTTCTTCTTGGAATCAAAATCAAATACAGCTAGTCCATTTGGTTTAACTTAAAATCAATTAGAACTTAGAACAATTTTAAAGTGAGTATTGGACTTTGAACTGCGACATTCAATCATCTACTCCGATTGGTTCTTCCGGGCTACTATGAAAGGAGAAATTTAGGTATTTTACATTTATTGTAATTTACATTTCTTTTTAGTTTGTTTTGAGATTGAGGCAGAAAAATCTCATTGTGTGGTTATATGTGGAGAGCCAAAAAATGAAGACAGAGGGGTTTTTGAATTGTGTAAGCCCAAGTTAAAAAGACACAATTGTAAAGGTTTTAGGTGAACCTGTGAAACCTATTTTGATAGTGAACGCTGATATCCCCTACGTGAGGATATTAGGAGTGGAGTAGCAATCTGTGTGGTTGTTTTATAACAGTTGGTGTACACACAGGAGAACCACTATAACTCTTTGTGTTTTGTGGATGTGTGATTTATTCTTTCTATCTTTTATCATTCAAAGATGTGGAATGTATGTGTGGATGTGAATGTTATAATTTTTACATTTCAAGCACAGTGGGGATTGGTGTAATAATTTAGATTTAAATTTCTACATTTTATTTCAATTCCTTACTGTTTATTTATTCCTCTTTGGTTTGAGTTTTCGATATAAAGGACGTTCTAGAAATAAGGTTGTCCTGCCATAAACCCTTGGTTTTTATGGTGTAAGGTTGTCATTAGAACTGAATTCGTATCAACCTCTCAATACTAATATATTGAGGTTGCATTTATTTCAGCTTTAAGAATTGTTTCTTATTTATTTGGCTATCTCTTTATATTATTCCGCTGTTATAGTTTTAATTTGGCATAGTCCTATTCACCCCCCCCCCCCCCCCCCCCCCTCTAGGACTTATAGCTTAGCCATTTCAAGTGGTATCAAAGCCTAATAGCTCGCTCTTATTGCTTTTTATTCGGATTTAATTCCTGAGCTAATGATCTAAGCTATATAAAGATGTTAAATTTTGATAGCCTATCAGTCACTAGGCCTCCACCCTTTGATGGCTCCAACTATGCCTATTGGAAAGCCAGGATGAGGATCTTCCTCAAATCAATGGATAAGAGTGTGTGGAAAGCCACAGTGACTGAATGGAATTCTCCTACCACTGAAGTAACTGGAATTGATGGTTCAAAATCAATGAGAGTAACTCCTTATTTCTCTTAGACCAAAAATGAGAGTAGTGCCAATGCAAAAGCACTAAATGCAATCACTTGTGTACTATCACTGAATGAGTTCAAAAGAATCATATCCTGTGATACTGCAAAGCAAGCTTGGGATATATTAGAAATGACACATGAGGGTACTACAATTGTCAAAAAATCTAAAGTCCAACTCCTCACAGCCAAATTTGAAGAAATTCATATGGAGGAAAATGAAATGTTTATGGACTTTTACACAAGATTAAATGACATTGTAAACTCAATGTGGGGTCTTGGTGAAAAAATTCCAGAAAGTAAAGTGTATACAAAGATACTACGCTCTCTTTCTGAATGGTTCAACTCTAAAGTAACCGCGATTCAGGAACTTCGTGATACGGATAATATGAGGGTAGAAGAACTAACTGGTTCTTTACGAACCTATGAGTTAAACTTTAAAGCTCCTAAAGGAAAATCTATCGTTCTAAAATGTTCTAAATCTATTTCTGAAGAAAATTCTAATTCTGAAGATGATATGGCTCTTTTAGCAAAGAAGTTTTATAAAATTTTCAAAAGAAAGAAAATGGTAGATTTTCAAAAATCAAATGATAAGAAAAGATCTAAGTCTAAACCTAAAACTTTGAAGTCTTTGAAAGGTAGTTAATGTTACAACTACCAAAAATATGGGCATTTATCAAACAAATGTCCTAAAAAGGATAAACCCAAAAAGAAGGGTATGTTGGCTACTTGGGATGAATCATCTGATTCCGAAGCCTCTTCTGAATCAGAAGATTCTGAAACCGAGTCGAGCAATGAAGTAAAAGCCCTTATGACTCTAGCCAAGTTCACTTTTTCATATCATGATGATTCAACTAGTGAGGAAAATCTGAATAGTGAATGTGAAAATGATAATGATCTTCAAGATGCTTACAATGCCCTATACAAAGAAAGTTGTAAAATTGTTGTCAAAATTAAACTTCGAAAAGAAAAGTTTTCTAAAATTAAAGAATGTTTTAAATCACTTGTTTCAAAAAAATCCCAAATTTTAGATTGTTTTGAAAAATCAAAATGCAATTTAGAATTCAAAACCTCCCCAATTGAAAATCTGAAATCTGAAAATGACAAACTTAAAAATGAAGTATCTTCTCTTCTGAGTTTAAAAGACACATGAAGATATGCCCAAGGTGATCCAAAGTTAGAGAAACTATTATCCGGATAAAAAAAATGTGGTGACAGATCTGGGTTGGGCTATGAGAAGAATACTCCTCCTAAGTTTGTGAAAGGAGAGTCCTTAAATTCAAAAGAGAAATGTACTTATCAAAGTTTTTCTAAAAAATCTTTTCAAAAACCTAAAAGTAGTTATGTCAACTTCGAAAATCAGAATCGAAATCCACTAGCTGAAAAGATAGTTGATCTACTCAAGCAGCTCTTAAAATCTAACTCGGTAGGTCATTCTTACAACAACAGACACAAGAAGACCAACTATACTCCTAAACCCAAAACAGTTCTGAAATGGGTTCCTAAGGTTGCCTGCTTGGTTACCCACACTGCTTTCAAAGCAACAAGTCATTCAAAGTGGTACTTGGATAGTGGATGTTCTAGACATATGACAGGTGACAAGGCTTTATTAACCGATCTTAAAGATATGACTGATGGATCAGTCACATTTGGTGATGGTAGCAATTGCAAGATTATTGGCCAGGGTATTGTCCAACTCTATAACCTCCCTTTATTTAAAAATGTTTTATATGTTGAGGGACTAAAACACAACCTGTTGAGCATATCTCAAATATGCCATAACGACCATAGTGTGAAATTTTCCAATCAAGGTTATGAAATTATAAATAAAAAGGGTTCTGTAATATTAATTGGTCGCAGAACTTCTGAAAAATGTTATATTGTAAGTGATGGTAGCTCATCTAGTCAATCGTGCTACATGGTCCATACCAATGAAACAAAATTATGACATAAACGCCTTATACATGTGCACTACCGTAACTTATACAGATTGAGTAAAGGAGAACTTATTAGAGGTCTACCTAAGTTGTAAAAAGTAGACAAAATATGTGATGAATGTTAGTATGGTAAACAAACTAGGATCTCTCACAAAAAGGTGAACTCCAATGCCACATCAAGACCACTTGAGCTTCTACATATGGATCTTGTTGGAACAACCAGAATAGAGAATTGTGGTGACAAAAAATACATCTTGGTAATCGTGGATGATTATACCAGATTTAATTAGGTAGCATTCTTAAGGGACAAATCAGAAACCCTTGAAGAAGTGAAAAAGATTATCAAACGAATTCAAACTGAGAAAGGTTTTCAAGTATGTAAGATCCGTAGTGACCATGGATCTGAGTTCAAAAATAGCAGTTTTGAGAAATTCTGTAGCGATCAGGGAATATCGCATGAATTCTCTGCGCCAAAAACACCACAACAAAATGGAATTGTGGAAAGGAAAAATAGAGTGCTTCAATAAATGGGAAATGTAATGTTAAATAGTATGAAGCTCCCTAAAAATCTTTGGGCTAAAGCAATGAATACCGCCTGCTATATTATTAATCGTGTTTATACTTGTAAATCTAATAATAGAATGGCTTATGAATTATGGTTTGATAAGAAGCCTACTGTCAAATACTTTCGAGTTTTTGGTAGCAAGTACTATATTTTACGTGATCGGGAAAATCTGGGAAAGTTTGACACTAAGAGTGATGGAGGTATCTTTTTTGGATACTATTTAAATAGTCCTGCATATCGTGTATTGAACAAAAGGATTGGTGTTATTCAAGAGTCTATAAATGTCGTCATAGACGATCACTTGAATACACCTGCCCCAAGTTCAGATTATGATGAAGTTCTTTTAACTGACAAACAAGATACTTCATCAAATCAAACTAATTCTGATTTGAGGACTGTTAAAGATCATCCAACTTCTCAAATTCTTGAAAATCCTCTCACCAGTGTACATACTCATAGTCAACTTGAAGACATATGTAATTACATATGTTTCACATCCCAGATAAAACCGAGTAACGTAAAGGAAGCTCTTTCTGATGAAAATTAGATAGTTGCTATGCAGGAAGAACTTAATCAATTTATTCGAAATGATGTCTGGTATCTTATTCCTAGACCTAAAGATAAACATATTATTGGAACAAAGTGGATTTTTAAAAATAAGTCTGATGAACTTGAAAATATAATTCGGAATAAGGCAAGACTGGTTGTACAAGGGTACACTCAATTTGAAGGAATTGATTACGATGAAACCTTTGCACCAGTTGCTCATCTTGAATCAATCAGACTTTTTATATCCATTGCTTGTTATAGAAAGTTTAAAATTTTTCAAATGGATGTAAAAAGTGCTTTTTTGAATGATGATTTATATGAAGAAGTATATGTTGAACAACCTGCAGGGTTTGAAGACCCTAAGTTTACTGATCATGTATATCATCTTAAAAAAGCTCTCTATGGTATAAAACAAGCTCCCAGGGCATGGTACGAGAAATTGACTAAGTTCTTACTTAGTCATAACTTTTAAATGGGCAGTGTCGATAAGATGCTCTTTGTTAAGAAACATAACAATGATAAATTAATGGTTCAAATCTATATTGATGATATTATTTATGGATCAACTTGTGTTAACATGACTGTTGAGTTTGCAGATTTAATGAAATCTAAGTTTGAAATGAACATGGTTGGGGAAATGAATTATTTCCTAGGGTTGCAAGTAAAACAACAACCTAATAGAATTTTTATTTCTCAGACCAAATATGCTCTGAACTTGATCAAAAAGTTTGGATTTGAGAATGGTAAAACTTTTGATACTCCTATGAGTACAACCCTAAGACTCTCAAAGGACTCTACAGGTAAAAATGTTGATCTTAAGTTATATCGTAGTATGATTGGCAGTTTGCTCTATTTAACTGCTAGTAGACCTGATATTGCTTTAAGTGTTGGTATTTACACTAAATATCAGTCTAATCCTAAAGAATCACATTTAACTGCTGTGAAGCGGATTATGCGATATGTCGCAAGTTCAGTTAATTTGGGTCTCTGGTATCCATATGATACTAGTATTCAGTTGGCAGGTACACTGATGCTGATTGGGCTGGGAATATCGATGATAAGAAATCAACCAGTGGTGGTTGTTCCTATATCAGAAATTGTTTAGTTTCCTAGTTTAGCAAGAAACAAAGTTCTATATCACTTTCTACTGCTGAGGCTGAATACATCACAGTTGAAAATGTGTGTACTCAGCTTGTTTGGATGAAACGTATGTTAAGTGATTATGGAATAGCACGGGATTCAATGGTGTTATATTGTGACAATACCAGTGCTATAAATATTTCAAAAAATCCAATCTAGCACTCACGTACCAAGCACATTGATATTAGGTATCATTATATTCATGAATTATTGGAAGAAAAAATAATATCTTTAGAATACATTCTGACCAAGACTCAACTTGTCGACATTTTCACTAAACTTCTCGACAAAAGAAGGTTTAATAAATTAAGATTTGATCTTGGTATGTGCATACAAAATTGATTATTCATGCATTTGTGTATCATAGTGTAAATACATTTGAGATTTTATGTGTTTAAATTTTAATTTTTAGGATTAAATGTATCTTTGTGTCAGTACTCGACCAGTCGTGGGTGTACACGACCGGTCGTGGAGCACGTTGATTGTTTTAAAATTGGAGGAAAATCTCATCTTCCTCATTCTAACCACCTCTCCAACGAGCCAACATTCGACCAGTCGAACCCACCGACTTGATCTTCAAGGTTAGTGCATTCTTTTGGTCCATATTATAGATTTAAGTTCTATTCTCTTCCTTATTATTTTTGGAGTACTTGATTTCAAGCTTTCTTGGGATTTTGGGGTTTTTCTTCTCCATTTGCTGATCTAGTAAAATCCATCTCTATTTCCTTATGATTTCTTACTCCTTTGTATTCATTTGTGGTAATGGATGCTAGCAGAAAAAATAAAACAACTTGTGGTCCATCATCCTCTAGATCATCTCTCATAACTCAGCGTCATCTTCGTTCTCCCGAAAATGATCCTTCATATGTACGGGATTTACGTTTACGCAAGGTTATCGTTAAAAAAGCTGTTGATCTTAACCACATTGCTCCATTTGGTATCGTTCCTCTCCTCCAAGCTGTAGGTTGGGATAACAGCTTACATTGGGGTGGGCCTGCATACCAATCTATTGCACAATCCATGTTTGCATGTATATCTGACTTTTCTGTTAAAAATTTAACTTTTAAAATAGATGCTAGAGAAGGGTCTTTTAATGTAGACCGTCATTTAATATCTGACCTTATGGATATTCCATTTAATGATGAGGGTATCCCAATTCATGTTTTATCTGAAAAATCCTCTGAGACTGAAAAACTGATGTACTAGAGCATTATGTAACATGAATGTGCAATGGACTCACAAGGGGAATGTGGTCCCCTCAAGGTACTTGTTACCCAGATACAAAGTCCTCCACAGAATTTTTACATCAAATCTGTATCCTCGCTCTGGTAACAAAATAAAGTTGACTGCATTTATGGTTCGTATTTTACATCTGTCGTTACTAGTACTAAAGTCTGTCTTCCATCTTTAATATGTTATTTCATTATTCAGTTTCGTCTCCATCCAGGTCATATTGATATACCTTTTGCCTACCTTATAACTGTTTTGGCTTCTCATATGTTGGTCGTTATGCCTGTTGGAGAGGCTTCTATCTATAATCTGATTTTTAACAACACTAATATCAACAAAATGAAGTTGGAATTGGCTCCTGGCCAAGTGGATGGTGATGGTGGAACTGAATCTGGAAATGAAGAAGATACTGATGATCTTCCTCCAGACAACATAAACATGGATGATATTTTTTGATGAAATTGAGTCTGATTCTACTAATGACCCTGATTATGAACCATCTGAGTTTGATGCGCGTTTGCGTGCACTAGAGGAGAAGATAGAGCATATGGATGTTAAAGTTGATAACATGAATGTTGTCCATGATTTACAATTTAAATATATGCGCAAATATCTTAGGCGCTTAAACAAGGGCATGTATCAACTTGATTCTTCCATACCTGCTCCTTCTTCAGGTTCAGATTGAGTGATTTAATCTTTGGTCTGTAATAACCTTTAGTTTACTTTTGTTGGATTGTGAACTTTATGTTTGGTATGTTGACTATGGTTTACTGGCTGTGGTTTGAACTATTTTCATAGTTATGATCTTTATTTTCATATATCTTTTCTCCATGATTACTCCTGTTTATTATCATATTTCATTATCTTGTTCTTCCTTTGTCAATTGTGACAAAAAGGGGGAGAATTTCTATGGTGTGGAGATGAATTGATTTATGAGATTTGTGAGTAGTATAGAAGCATTTTTTTTGCTGCATTATATATATATATATATATATATATATATATATATATATATATATATATATATATATATATATATATATATATATATATATATATCTGTGTGTGTGTGTGTGTGTGTGTGTGTGCTACTCAGGGGGAGTAAGAAGTTGAAGTTGCCTACTTCATCTGAGGTGTGCTAGTTGTTGTCTGACAACTGGTGCATGATTCTTTAACTAACCAGTGCTTAATTCTTTGTATTCATCTTAGTTATATTGTTGTTGAATGTTTTGTCACAAATTTGACAAATGGGGAGATTGTAAGTGTTACGGTCACATGCTCCTTCGGTTGTTAAATTTTGTGGTACCAAAACCTTTATCCTTGTCTTGTGGTTGTATGTTGATTTATATATGTTCAAGACATTACTTCACAAGTACTTCAAGTCATGTACACTGATCAACTTTAAGTCAAGACAAGCCATGTACTTTGTCATCATCTGTAAGCATATATTACAAGACTAAAGTACACTTCTACACTTGTTCAAGACTCAAGTCAGTGTATAACACAAGATGAATGGTTAGTCAAGCTTCAGAAGAACTCTTGATTCAATGCTACAAGATGTTCAAAGTTCTCAAGCTTCACAATGATCAAAGGTCGTCAAGCATCTGAAGATATGAAGTCTTGAAGTTCATATCTCACTATATATTCAAGGTATGATAGACCTTAGATTGACCTTAGGGTAGGTCATTTTGAATACATAATTCAAACTATATGTTTATACTTGATTTTGGTCTATTCTAAGACTATTCCTGGACCTTGTTCGACTAGTCCTAGCATTGCCTCAACCAGTCCTAGAAATTTCAAGACTAATCGTAATTTGTTGTAAATTTTTAGAAATTTCTGGTTCAGCTACGACCAGTCCTGGAGATTATTCGACCGGTCATGTGAACAGTGTCGACCTGTCCTACGACCAGTCCTAACTCTACGATTCAAACTCCAGCGATGAAATTGGAGTTCCTTCGACAGGTCATAAGAGTCCTACGACTAGTCGTAGACACCCTACGACCAGTCGTAGAACGGTCTTATCCAATCACGCCCAAATATTCAAAAATTCGTTCTGCTACGACTAGTCATAGACGAGGTTTCTGCTACTATAAATTGACATGAATTTCAGAGTTTTACATACAAATTCAAGAAAAATCAAGGATCCACTCTGAGATAAGTTTGTGTTCATTTTAAACTACTTTGTACATAATTAATATTCCTTTTGTTAGCTTTAAGTTATTTGATTTTGTTTCTATATTCCAATCTTAATTGAAAAGAGGAATTATGATATTCTTTCTTCTTGGAATCAAAATCAAATATAGTTAGCCCATTTGGTTTAACTTAAAATCAATTAGAACTTAGAACCATTTTAAAGTGAGTATTGGACTTTGAACTTCGACATTCAATCATCTACTCCGATTGGTTCTTCTAGGCTACTACGAAAGGAGAAATTTAGGTATTTTACATTTATTGTAATTTACATTTCTTTTTAGTCTGTTTTGAGATTGAGTTAGAAAAATCTCATTGTGTGGTTATCTAAGGAGAGCCAGAAAATGAAGACAGAGGGGTTTTTGAATTGTGTAAGCCCAAGTCAAAAAGACATAATTGTGAAGGTTTTAGGTGAACCTGTAAAACTTATTTTGATAGTGAACGCTGATATCCCCTGCGTGAGGATACTAGGAGTGAAGTAGCAATCTGTGTGGCTATTTTATAACAGTTGGTGTACACACAGGCGAACTACTATAACTCTATGTTTTGTGGATGTGTGATTTATTCTTTCTATCTTTTATCATTTAAAGTTGTGGAATGTATGTGTGGATGTGAATGTTGTAATTTTTACATTTTAAGCACAGTGGGGAATGGTGTAATAATTTAGATTTAAATTTCTACATTTTATTTCAATTCCTTACTATTTATTTATTCCTCTTTGGTTTAAGTTTTTGATACAAAGGACGTTCTAGAAATAAGGTTGTCCTACCATAAACCCTTAGTTTTTATGGTGTAAGGTTGTCCTTAGAACTGAATTCGTATCAACCTCTCAATACTAATATATTGAGGTTACATTTATTTTAACTTTAAGAATTTTTTCTTATTTATTTGGCTATCTCTTTATATTATTCCGCTGTTATAGTTTTAATTTGGCATAGTCCTATTCACCCACCCACCCCCCCCCCCCCCCCCCAAGACTTATAGCTTGGCCATTTCAGCATTTACTACCAAACACCCAAAAATATTTCACACTAGGTAGTTTCCCATACCATAATTCGTTTGGAGTTTTGTTCAAGCCTGCTCTAAGATATACTCTATTAATGATGTAGCAAGCGGTATTGACGGTTTCTACCTAGAAAATTTTTACCATATCTTTCCCATTTAGCATAACTGACCCTATTTCTTGCAATACTCGATTTTTCCTTTTAACGACTCCATTTTATTGTGGGGTATTTGGGGCCGAGAATTCATGACGAATTCCTTTCTTATTATAATATTTTTCAAATTTTTATTTTCAAATTCCCCACCATAATCACTTCTGATGTGATTGATGCAGTATCATTTTTTCATTTTGAAGTCGCTTTGCCAAAATTACAAATTCTTCAAAGGCATCTGATTTCTCTCGAAGGAATGTGACCCAAGTAAATCCGGTGTAGTCATCTACTACCACCAGGAAGTATCTTTTCTTGCCATGGCTTTCCACTTTGGTCAGGCTAACCCGGTCCATATGTAGCAAATCCAAAGGTTTTGTTGTTGCTATGGTGGATGTCTTTTTGTGACTGACTTTTATCTATTTTCCTTTTAGACACTCTCCACAAATAACTTTTTCTTCTTTTCTAATCTTGGGAAGACCTTTAACCAAATTTTTTGAACTCAACTTAGCTAAATTTTAGTAGTGAACAAGTCCCAACCTTTTGTGCCATAATTTGAATTTATTCTTTACAGCCATATTACATTTTGTGGATAACACACTCTCATTTGTACTCTCAATAATATAATAGTTATCATTAGTACATAAACCTTTTATGAGACATTTTCTTGTATGATCTAAAATCCTACACACATCTTTTGAAAAAGTTACCAGATGTTCTTTGTCACATATTTGAGAGATACTAAGGAGATTATGTTTCAAACCTTTTACACAAAGAACATGTTTGATTTTTGGAAGGCTTGGTACAGCTATTGTTCCTTGTCCAACAATTTTGGTAGAGCCACCTCCTCCAAATGTGACTGATCCTCCATCAAAGTCTGAATATTCACAAAAGTGAGTTTGATCACCAGACATGTGTCTGGAGCATCCACTATCAAGGTACCATTTTGAACTATTGCTAACTTTTAGAGAAATATGGATTACTAGGCAATTATTCCGATTTGTTACACCTTCTGAGACACTGTTGACCATGATTCCAACTTCAGTCAAGATCAATCTCTAGGCGGTGAAGCCCTTAAGAGAGACCCGCTCTGATACCAATTGAAATAGCAGTAAAGACCGCTTTAGTTAAAGTAGGAATATGCCAATATGTCCTAGAGGAGGTGAATAGGACTTTTTAATAATTTTATGATAATTTAAAATCCTATCACTCTAATCCTAACACCAAGCCTATATTAGGATTACTTAAGAGTAACTCTACTGGCTTCTAAGCCCGGTAGAGGATCCAATCACAAACTATTTGAGAGATGATCAATATGCAAACTAGTTTATGATGAATATGACTGTGTATATGTGTGAGGTGTGATCTCAGATATTCATATATGAAAATATTAAAGTAAATCACATAAGTAAAAGAATAGTAATCTTAAACACAGTCATTTTTATATTGGTTCGACTGCTTGTCTACTCCACTCCTAGTAACCGTACTCAATCCTTGAGTGTATCGAATTTCACTGAAGAGGTATCACAGCGATTCACCTCAAACCTAAGGTTTTAAATCAGGTTCACCTTTAACCTTTATAACCTACACCTAGGCTGACAATTTATGCTCTTTGAGCAAGGGTTAACACATAACACCCAGTTTTAGGCACATTGGCCAAGGATCCATACAAGGAACCTCACTGTTTATGCTCTCACGAGCAAGGGTCAACACAACACACCCACTTTTAGGCACACTGGGCTAAGGATCTTTCACAAGACTCTAACTGTTTATGCTCTCCACAGAGCAGGGGTCAACATAACTCACCCACTACGTACACTCCCTCCGGAGGCCTCCTTGAGGACTTGCAAGCGGTGAGAAACATCTTAGACTCAATCCTACAAAGGAATGATCACAAGGGTCCTCTAGACTCTAGTTACTTACAAATAAGTGGATGAGTCTCATTCAGCATGTTGTCGAAGATCTCCTTATTTGTTGATGAAGAATCTTCTGCTTCCTTAATCTGCAACATAAATGATGTACCAATATACTACGTCGGGTTGGGTCAAGGTTAAGACGAAATTCTACTCTCTTAAATATTTTTCTATAAGGAAGACAGAGTGATTCCAGTCATCTATACATTCAAGGCATCCTAGCTTAATGATTTGCCATTAAGGTAGTAGCTGGAGGATATTTGAATGCGGAAGTTCATTTCCTAATCCACTCTATTGAATATCAATGATGAGGGTCGATTGGAGGATGAAATTCTATGAGAGAAAGGGCTTTGGGTATATGATCTAAGGTAAAACACTCAAAAGCACTCTCTTCTTTCTCTACCAACAATAATAGACAAGTCCTCTTTATATAGGAAAAAGGTTCCAATGGATGTAAAACGGTCACATTTATGACAAAGTTCGATATCATAGAGCGGGATCGATATCATCGAGCGTATACTCTCGATAGCATCGACGGTCCGCTCGCTGACACAAACTCAAGTGTCATACGCTTTTGAAACCTATTATCAGCTGGTCGAGGGAATCGAAACATGTGTCGATGTCATCAGATTTTGAACTCCGATTTCATCGATGTGAGGTTTGATTCCTCGACATTTGAAAATGAGAGAGACTTGATTTGAAATATTTTAGGTTTACAAGAATGATCGAGGAGCCTTCGATATCATTGGAATTTGAATGTCAATGATATCGATAGCTGTGTCAAGCTATCGATAAATTCAAGGGAATTTTGTTTAAGTTTGCTGGACAGTTTTTATCTCAGATCTATGCCTTTGAAACCATACCGATCTCATCGATATTTGAATATCAATTCTATCGAGTAACCCTCAATCATAGATAAACAATCCTGAAATATTTTGCTGGAAAGATTGTGTCCAAGACTGATATCATTGAAGACCTTCCAATATCATCAAGATTTAACTTCCGATGATATCATGGGTACTTTGATATATCGAAGGTCTTCATGATTTTCCTATAAAAAATATGGACACAAATACTCTGCTCTCGATCATATCGAGTCTAGTTCGATAAACTCGATTTTCAAATATCGATGATATTAATAGGGGTATCGATACATCGATAATTTCATTTAGATGAATATGTGGTTGTTGGACACTTTATGTCCTCATTAGATTCTATCGATTAAGCTTTCGAGGACATCGACAACAAACATCAATTTTATCGAACCTGATATCGATAAATCGACAAAGCTAGAAAACTTAGAGATTTTTTATTATTTTTGAAAAAAACTTTTCTAATTAAAAAACCCTATGATATTCTAATATATTTTAAGGGTTTTATTTACCTGGTGATTTGGGACACAGGATTTGAGGCTTAGATTTACCTGTGGCGAGTTCGGCACACATCCGGTTGAGGCAGACAGCTGATTAATCTTCCTATGGAGCTTCTTTGTCATGTTGACTCAACATTCACACTAATTGACAAACAAGGGCACTTTCACCCTCTTCCATTACGGCCGCAATAGTAGTTCCCACCACCAAGACTCGAACAGCAGCCAAGACTACAGTGTAGACCTCCGTAGCGACCGTAGAAGCAACAAAGACTACAGATGCAGAGGGGACAGACACCCCCCAGCCACCTCAAGCTTGATTTTAAGTAACTCAACAGGACCCTTAGTTGTTAGGGAAGTCATTATGGGTATTCTCCTTGTCTCCATATGTAAGTCTTGTGTTTTGGTGCATCGCACCTTGTTGCATCCAAGGGCTTTTGTTCGATCAGATTGCTATTAGAGTCTGTCGTAAGGGATTGTTAGTATTGACATTTTTGGGAAGATCGCTGTGTTAGGCCAATGATATTATCATATTCCATTTTGGTTGATGAGATGTTCTTGCCCGCTGAATAGTTTGGTATTACCAATGTTGAGCTTGTTGGCTTGCTTTATTGTTAAGGCAGTACTTCTGGCAGGGGATGAAGCGCTAGATTGCTAATTTTGTGGCCAAGTGTGACACATGCCAGCGTGTCAAGGCTGATCACCAGATACTGCCTGGTCCCTTGCAGCTGTTGAGCATTCCAGAGTGGAAGTGGGAGCACATATCGATGGACTTCATCGCAGGTTTGCTGAGGACTCAGTGGGGTCACAATACTATCTGGGTTATCGTCGATCATCTAACAAAGTCGACTCATTTTATTCCAATACGTGCTTCCTGGTCTATGGACCAGCTGGCAAGGATATTCATTGAGGAGATAGTGATACTGCACGACGTCCCAGTTTCGATCATTTCAGACCGAGACTTCAGATTTACGTCTCAATTTTGGAAGAGTTTTCAGCAAGTGTTGGGGGTCACTTTGCATCTTAGCACCGTTTAACATCCGCAGACGGATGGGTAGATTAAAAGGGTCAACCAGATCCTTAAAGATATACTCAGAGCTTGTGTGATCAACTTTGTGGGCAGTTGGGATGAGCATATGCACCTCGCCGAGTTCGCGTACAACAATAACTATCAGGCAACTATTGGCATGGCTCCTTTTGAGGCACTTTATGGTAGACTGTGTAGATCTCTTAGTTGTTGGACAGAGGTGGAAGAGCGTCGTCTCTTAGGTCTTGAGTTTGTACAGAAGACATCAGAGGCTACTGATGTTGTTATGCAGAGGATGTGCATAACTAAGAGCCAGCAGAAGAGTTTTGGTGATCGTTGGCGTCAACCTCTCGAGTTCGCAGTCGAGGAGATGATATATCTCAAGGTCTCGTTTATGAAGGGCATGGTTTGCTTTAGTGTGAAGGGTAAGCTCTCCCCGAGATTCAATAGACCTTTTGAGATTACCGAGCGCGTAGGCACTGTGGCCTATAGGCTTGCCTTACCACTTGAGTTGTCCATGATCCAGATGTGTTCCATGTTTCTATGTTGCAGAAATGTGGGTTGGAAACTATTCTTGTGATTGATTAGCAGCCACTCGAGGTCCGTGAGGATGCTTCCTACATTGAACAGCCAATTCGTATTCTTGATTAAAAGGAGCAGGTCCTTAGGACCAAGGTCATTCCCTTGGTGAAAGTGCAATGGGGTCATCATTCAGAGGTCGAGGCGTCTTGGGAACACGAGGTCGAGATTAGAGAGTGTTATCCTCATTTATTCAATGATTGATTGCTTACATTTATTGCATTGACTTCTCTTATGTTGATAATTGAGATACATATACACGATGATGATGTTGATGTAGTTTATTATTCCAGTTTTACCAATTTTGAGGATGAAATTTATTTATTAGTGGGGAAGATTATGAGACCTGACTTGAGTTCGCATGTGTGCATGTGTGTGTGTGAGTACACATTTCATTTATTTTGGTCCCGCGATCTTAGCGGTCAAATTTCGGATACCTGTGACCTTCGGATAGTGATTGCAGTCACCCTTGAGTTCGGTAATGTAGACCACCTATGCCATTGCGACCACATCGTCGCTAGGTTTCCAACGCCACGTCTCATGCGTAAATCAGATACGTCCATCAAAAGTTATGGGCAGCGCATCATTTGGACCGTTGATTACATTTTTTTGGTGGGACCTACATGATTTACACATTTCCTTATGTGCATGTTTGCCAATGGTGATGACATCACCATTTCCATGATGACCTATGGCCTAGTCTATGGACTTATAGCCACCAAGCAAGCATGAGATTTCTTTCTCCAATAAATAATCATGAGTTATGTTTTTTCAAGGCAATTATGACTCACCATCCCATGAGCACTTAAGTGTTTCTCTTTTCAAACCTCACCTTTTCTAAGAAATTCCATCATTTCACTTCTATAACTCTCCCATCTCTCTTCCTCTTTCTTCATTTCTCTCTTCTCCTCTTTGCAAAAGGCCCTCCAATGTCCACCATTGCTGAAATTTTCAGCCCTCTTCCCACTCTTTTCCCTCTAAATCTAACCATCAAAGACCCATCATCACCATAAAATCTTCTTCCTTGAAGCTTAAAGAGCATGGTGGTTGAAGAATCTTGAAGAATTCATCATGTGGGTGAGCATGTAGGATAAATTGCATGGTTTTTCTTTAAAGATCTTGTGTTGCTTCACATGGAGTGTATGCGTGTAGGACTTACCACATCAATGATGGAGGTCCCACACCACTCCTTGGATGTGGTCTTTGGTCACCACTTGTATGCATGTGATCTTGATGGGCCATTCTCCATGGATCCCATCTTGATGAGATTTCCTTTCAACTATGCATCATGGGTCATCTAGACCTTAAATTCCTAGCTGTAGGGCCCATGCATGTATGGGATCCTCTTTGATCTTGCATGTACATGTTGTTTCCTTCATTGTGGAGGGTTCGTAGTTGCAGAGCCCTCCCTATGCCCATCATATTTCCTTTATTGTTCTCTTCTCCCCCTTCTACGGTTTGGATGTGATGATTATGTGGCCCACCTGATGTGCCATCCAACCAGGATTTTCAGATTTTTGGGACTTCCAGGCCCAAGTTGTTGGACACCCAAGCCCAACTATGTTGCCTAGTTTTGTTGCTTGATTTGGAATGCCTTTGGGACTGATTTCTTAGATTATCTTAGAAGGGGCTTAAGCCTGAGAGTTTTATAACACATCAGGGTAGACCCCCCCTTGTGGAATCTGTGATTTATTGCCCATTTATTAATTTTATAGGCTGACCTAAACAACAACATGTTGCAGTCAAGATTGCTGGATTTTATTTTATTTTTTATGATGTAATGTATAGGTTGTAGGCCTTGTTTGTGGCTTCTTTTTCCTTGATTTCCTAAACTTTTCATTGAGGTGTGGACCCCACCTGAAAGTATGTTAAACCTCACCTTCAAATGTCCCTATCTAAACACCTAAAAGGGGAGGGTGAACGGTCCAGATTTTTCTGGACTGTCCAGCCACAGTGTTTTTAGGGAAAACATAAATATCTACCTGATCTTAAAATGGTGGGTCACCTTTGTGGACCTCACCTTACTGAATACTTGTAAAGGAAGGGTGGACTTGTATATTTCCAAATTTACATATACGTAGGCCCACTCAAATGGGGTGCAAAATTCAGGGACAACAGCATTGCTGCAGCAGAAAAATAAAATCTGGACCATGCTGTCTATAAATTGCATGAGTTAAATAAAATACTTTTACTATCCCAAAAATTTTAAAATTTTTTAGAGAGGTGTCCCACCCTAGGTATGACCTACTTGTATAATTTTAGGGCCAATAGATCCCATTTGGGCATCCAAAAGGGTGGGCCAACATACTGGACTGCAAGAAATTTTTGTTGTGCAGTCCAGCAGCATAGTCCCCTAAAAAAAAAAATAGAAAAATTTTCTTCAAAGGTGGACCATCTTTCTGAGTCCTAACTTTTTTTAGGAATTATGAGGGACCTTGGGTCCAAATTTTAGGAATTTTGGAGGCCAAGAACCCACCCATTTGGATGGCCCAAATTCAGGACAGTTATATTTCCTGCAATCCTTAACCCTGGATAGATTGTAATTCCAAAATTTATTAAAATACTTTTGAGTATGTAAAAATTATAAAAATTTATAGGGAGGTGGACCACCCATATTGAGACCCACATGAAAATATTTGAGGCTAATAGATCCCTGTGCACACCGTGGAAAGGGCCAGACTCGTCCACCACTTTGGGACGTCCAGGTCAGTCTGATTTTCTGGACAGACCTTTTTATTTAAATTAATTAAAATATTTCTAGGTATCCAGAAATTCTAAAATTTATTTGGGGTGTGGCCCACCCATGAAAGTGTCATACTACAAAATTTTAGACCTAACAAACATTTGAGTTGACCTTGGTGTGGCGGGAGTGGCCCACTAGGCAAGGATGCCCAGGCTGGGGTGTCCAACCTGCTTCGTTGGCCCACTTTGATGTGTTGTATATCCCACCATCCATCCATGTGGGGTCCTTAGGGGATTGATCATCCTTCCTTTTTTTTAGGTATTCAATTGGGTCCCATTGGGTGGAGTTTTGGGCCAGACACCCTCCGGGTCCATAGAGCTGCCTACACATGGGACATCCCTGCCTTAGGCTACTGCTGGGCCTACATTCTAACGGCCTGACCCACTTGATATATGTGTTACATATCCTCTCTCATCTGGTGGGGCTCAAAAAAATGTGTGTGGGCCATCAGGGATTAAATATACTAAGAAATACCTTTATTGTTAGACTCCAACCAACCCAGAAATTTGGGTCGATTTGAATTTAGCAATGAGCCCAATAATTGTTGCCTACAAATGTTTGTTTGGGGGCCATATGGCCCACTAGATTTGAGGAGGATTTAAGTCAGTTATCGTACCATTTTAAATTTATTTTTGGGCTTAATTAGTGCATGATTAAAGGCCCTTTTCAATTGGAGTCTTATTGAACTAGTCTTTTAGTTAATTATGGGCCTTATAGCCTTGGTTAGGATAAAACTTTTGATAGGCCCGTTAGACCCTTGGGTCCTATAATTATCATGCCATTGTGACGAGTCTTATGGGACAAATACTCAAATAGTTGGGCCCTTGCTTGCCCCCTATAATAAATCTATACTTGGGCCGAGATGTGAGGCCCAACTTACTTGTGTTAAATATAAGGATTTTCCATATGTTGGGATAATGGGCTGCCCATTAGGCCCACTACAATGGGTGAACCCATGACCTTTATGGCTGGGCCCTAACTTTGTTTAAGGGCCCACCAGGTTGCCTATGTACTGGGCTCAGTATATGTCCCACTAGGCCATGGATTACTTAGGCCTTGGGCCTTATTTTATGCTTGAGTAGTGGCGGGCTACCTCTTGGAAGTCAATTAAGGTTGGATGTACTCCTGGGTGATCCTAAGGTAGGCCCATGGGTTTCTCTATGGATGGTTAAAGGCCCACCATTAACCCTGGACCATTTATTCGAGGCTAAATATGAATGCATGTGGAGCTACCTCAACGTATGTTAGTCTAGGCCATTCAAGCCTTGGATCACCCGATTATGGAAGCACTCCCTACCTTGGGTTGCTGTTAGACTCACAATCTAGAAACAGGCCCACTTGATCTTTTCATGATATATACACACACTCTCCATCTGGTGGAATCCCCCAGTGAGTATAGTTGCCCTTCATTAGATTATTCCCACATAGTTAACTAATTTCTGGGCCTTAGCAGGCCTAGGAAGTTAAACGGGCCAAAATTTTATTAAAGGACCTTAAATCTACAATTGTATGGTTAAAACTTTATTTGGCCATGAGGTCCAACATATTGAGAACTTGTGTACACGTTACATACTTATGTTTTCTTATAATCTTTGGGTTGAATCAGTGCATTCTTTTGAGTTACCTTTAGTGATCACATGAGGACCCCATCTTAGATCAGATTTTTTGGGCATCCCATGGGCCCAAAGTGGGTTAGGACGTACCAGCTTAATCCAACCATATATTGGGCCATGAAACAGGTACCAGCTTAATCAGTGCGCTACACTAGATTACCTATGAAATAAGCGTCAACCACTTTAAATACGATCTGTAAGACCCAAAACCTGTAGAATCAGTAATTCAACGCTATCCTTAAATCTTGGATCAATCTCTAAACTCAGTTGCTCTCGTGAGCACTTTGAAACTTTATATCGGACCTGGACCGCCCGTCGAAAGTCCGATATCGATGAACTTAGACCATTATGACTGCCTAGTTGGTCTTGACTACCACCGCGAAAATCACGTCCAAACGATGCTCTGGGACGATTTCCTTGAGTCCGGAGTGAAGAGAGTGAGAAAGCGAATATTTTTAAAAAATTAAATATATTTTTAATTAATCTGGAACGGTTCACTTGCACGTTATTTTTAAGCGTTCTGACCGTTAGATTTCAACCCAAATTCACCCTCGGATTAGGATAGGTGGCCCATACATGTCATAGCACTTGTGGCTGTAATCGACTTTCGGTGACCGCTGAATTGAAACTGATCCGCCACGGTCGATCTGGAAACCCGACCGGACTGAAAACTTAACTTCACCTAGATCCAATATTAGAGAGCTTAAGTGCGACCGCATTTAGTAACAGGACCTCCATAAGTGCTCCGTTGAGACGGAACAGTCCGTATTTGGACATAACCTAAGTATACCATGGCCTTGAGTCTAATTTGGAGCGTTTTGGGCCTACATAAGGACCTTAAACCCTCACTCTCTCATCACATACGAATTTGAGAAAACCTAGGAGAGAGAAAAGAGAAGAGAGAGAAAGTGTGAGAATCTTCTTCCATTCTACCCTGCTATCCTACGTGCTTAACCATCACGATCTAATCACTTTTTCGACGACTCCGGCTTTGTTCCTAGGTAAGAAAACCCAAACCCTAACCTGTTTTGGAGTTTAGAATAGTCTAAGTGATGTTGTAGCTAACCTGTTTCATGCCTTAGGTAGCCTATTCGCCGTTGACAAAGACTTATCGTCTGAATCACATTCGTTATGCATTTTCTAGTTTAAGGTGCGGATTTTAGACGTATAGGTTATGATTTTCAAGGCTTTCAATGTCGGTTAATGATTTATTCTTGACGTGGGTGCTATTATACATGCAAAATGCGTCGTCTGTTTCGTTATACGAGTTTACATGAACTATATAGAATATAGTGTATTCTATGCATATGTTGGAATGTTTGAATATGTTTGGAATTTAGATTTGTGCTTAACATGTTTATTTGTCATGAATACATGCCTAATACGCATGCGACAACTCTTAGCGAAAGGACTTGCCCAAAATCATGTCACAACAAATATACGTATATGTGACTAAGTGTGTAGCCCAAGTGTTTGTAGAAATGAATGAATGAATGTGGAACATGGATTCATGCTTGCCGTGACTATCCGTCGTGGGTGCACGCGTGTTACAAATGGGGCAACTCCCTAGTGAAAGGATTTGGCCTAATACCCGTGCGATCAACATACGTCATGTATGTTGATGTATGTAGTCTAAAGTGTTTGTTGAAATGTCTGAATGAGTAAGTAGTTAGTAAATTGTAATGTATAAGGGTGTTGAGATATGATTCTTAATTCCTTTAACTATGTGTATGCTTCCTCCATGTACTGTATATTATAGCGTCTATTTATCTATGTAATGCATATGTATGGTTACTTCTTATCGGACAATATCGGACCTGTGATTCTATAATTGAAATCTGTTCATTACTGCTTTAACTATTTCATATGATTATTCATGGAAATGGAATGTGTTTGGGGCCATGTTATGGTCCAGGCAATCGGTAACAGGTTTAGAATTCGTGGCTGAGATCTATTTCGCCACGAAGGATGTGTATGACGAACCCGAGTCGTACTAGAGTTGTCGACGGTGGTTAGGCCACACGAAGTGCTTATGCACTTCATGCCAGTTGATTCAACTCGCGCTCGTGCTAGTCGGACTCATCAAGTAACCCGATCGACCGTTGTATGTTCACCTTGTATTCGTCATAACTGCTTGAACCTAGGGTACTGAACTTACCAGTGATAACCCTGATAACCGTGGTACCTCGATCCATTAAGACTCATGAGCCGGGCATGGTGGTATGGGACACCGTGGTCGAGCTGTCAGCCTACGCTGGGGCCACGAGCCTCCCCGTAGTGTCCAGTCAGCAATCCAGACTCGTGAGCCGATTATGGTGGTATGGGACACTATATTCGAGCTGTTGGCCTACACTGATAAGGTGATGGGGGAGCGGTGTAATGAGTGCGTATAACAGCCCTGACAGCCCTTTGTAGTGACCTCAAGCATACTCTGAATCTGCGGAGAGGCGACGAGCTTTCCCATAGTAAACAGAGTATAAACTAGGCCTGTATTGATAAGGTGATGAGCGAGCGGATCAACGAGTACGTGTAACAGCCCTGACAGCTCTTGCAGCGACCTAGAACCACATCATCGTATGAGATTAACTAGGAGTGACGACCCTAGACAGGATCCTTGTTTGGTAATGATATAAGGGAGGTACCTTAGTTTCCCAATCCTGCTGTGTGAAAAGGACTAATAACAACTCGGTAATCATGCCCATATCGTATTACATGTGCCTGGAAGATGTGGAGCACTTGAGGGATGAAAGCATACTGCGAACGTAAGATGGTGTCGCATGAGGGAGTATGTAGGCGAGGGCATGCATCATTATTGCATCTCATCCTTGCATTAATCACAGTATTTAGGAATATTTGATTGCTTGCTTTATCATTACTGCTTGACTGAATTGATAACATGTTAACCTTTACTTTATGAGTTGATCACTCACTCCCACGTTACGGGATGGTGTTGTACACACCAACCAGTCCCTGTTTTAGTTTCAAATGATGGCGCTGCTTATGAAGCGGAGCTGAACTTTTACGATGATGAAGAGGGTTTCTCCTATAGGCAGCTATCAGGCGGGTCTATGTAGACCATGTTCTAATCGACGGGATTACAAGGAGGTTGATTAGACGCCATGACACTTGTCATTTTACACTTTTGGAGCAATCATGTATATTCTTTTTTTGGTTATTTTTGGAGTATACATGTATATATTTAACCTGGTAACATGTTCACACTCTGGAGACTTACAATAGTTTATATATGTTATATATACTACCACAGTCTTCCGCTTGCATAATTTAACTGTCTCTGGAGTATGATATGCTGTTTTGGCTTAATCCCACTCATGTTTAATATACTAACATAGACAACATTCAATCATAAGCATTTATGTTGCATAAGTGATGTTTTGGAACTCGGGTGTTGAGTTGCTACTCGACCTCCAATTTTCAGGGCGTTACAGATGGTATCAGAGCATGATTTGGATTAAATTGGACCTGAGTTATGGTCACACAACGCACGCTGACGCTTTTCAACTTAGGTGGGTGCGAGAAAAATATATAAACATTCATAGGATTTCCGATTTCGCCAAATGGCGAAGTTCATCGAAAATGGTCATCGAGATCGGGTCCATACTCATCCATGATCGCATGAGCTGACCCCAAAACACTTCTAGACCGACAAACGACGAGTTTAGATCACAACTCACCCCATCCCAGCCTTTGAAAGTCGATAAATACAAGTATGTAACAGAAACTTCCCAAAATGACCTGAAACGGCTCAAAATGGAGTCGTGGGCCTACTCACGCTAATCCAGAGGGGCCCTGGGTGGGACCCAGACCTTTTTGGGGCCTAGGGGGCAACAGGTCCTCGTCGGTCAACAGGCTCGAACGGGCAGGCCGCTTAGGCCAGTGGTCTTTGAGGCCTAATGTGGACCCCTGGTGTACGATTTTTTGATTAAAACCCTTTAAAAGTCGCCCCTCCTTCACAAAACACACCCCCAAGCTCTCCTTTCCCTCATAAACTTCTAATTTTTGGCAAAAATCTCCCCTCCAATCATTCCCTTTTCCATTTTTTTGTACCCTCTCCATTTCCCAGCTATAAACCCTTCACCATTGCTCCCTACCCTCTTCATTCTCTCTCATTTGAGCTCTAACATCCCTCATTTGAGGCTCAAAATCGTGTAAGCTCTCTAACCCATCCCATCTCTTCATTTTCCCTCTTCAATCCCTGTCATCTGAGCCTTGACACACCCTCTAGGGGCTCAAATCTGTGGAGACCTAAAGACTCCAACTCTTTTCTCCCTTTTCTTCACTATCCATGGCCTTATTCGAGCAACAATAAATGTCTGTTTAAGGTATTGTCCCTAGATTGGGTGTAGCCTATGGTTTCCAACACCATGTTTGATGTATGCAATTAAAAGTAATTTTGGGCTTTTCTTTCAACTTCCACTTAGGAATGTATCATCATGGGATTTGGAATTCCCATCTCACACTTTCCACCACAAGGTCCATTTTTCAAAACCTATGAAATTGATTTTAATCCCAACCCACCCTCCTACCAAGAGTGTTCGTAGTTTGAATTGAAGTCTCACTCCTGGTAGAATTAGTCATCTTATCATAAATTCACACCCATCCCTGAAATCAACCACAACACTTGGTAGTTCCTTTCTATCACCATAGGTACCAATGCCCTAGTACGCATCATCGATGAAAGGAAGACCAATGTATCGAGAGATCGTTCCCCATTTCATGTCAAGAATAGATCCTACATTACCCTTGTTCTGACATACGGATCGGGACATAGAGTCTTGAGTCTGGAGAGTAGAATTATTTTAAGGGGGGTAGAACGTTATGGTCCCACACTAGTTAGTTCGGTTTATACATCCACTTGATCAGAGTGGCGTAGTGAAAGCATGGTGGACCCCTACCCCACTGGCCCAGGATCGAAGGAAGTTGATCTAAATTGTGCGTAAGGATAGGTCCTGAATCTTCCTTAGAATGTCAACAATGAAGTACTGGAATAATAGCAATTAGGGTTTAAGTGTTAAACCAATTCGTAGCAATAGGTATGACTTGAAGTACAATAGCTGAGGTCAGTGTATCCACAAATCCGCTCGTTACGTACGAACCTAATAGAAGTCTTAGCACATGATGCGATTAGAAACCTTTTAGGGCGATCTAGTAAGATATTTGTAAGCCCCTACCTCGGACAAAGGTTAAAATGAGGACTCTCTTAGACTAAGACCCAAAGGATAACCTTATACATAGGATATTTGAACAATTTCGTGATGGGCATTCCCTAAGCTTTTAGAGTGATCGGACTACAGAGTTACTGAAATATATAATTGCAAAACATTCGCGGCTTGACCCAATTCTCAATCCTAGACGACTACCAATGAACTCACTGCTTAGCCGAGCAGAAGACCCGGATCCACCAGGGTTAGGAAGGGATACATTGAGCCTTCTACCCTGGCAGGTAGATAATCAATGTATCGGAATTAAGCCCACTACAACCGTCTCTCCGTATTGGCCGACCATTGGAAATGAATATCTTACTCTATATAGTTGGGAATTGTCGTCAAGACTCCAAATAGGTAAAGAAATAAATTGTAGCAAACCATCAGGGTGTAAGAAATGAATAAAGAAGTAAGTTTTTTTTAAGGGGGGTAGACCAAAAGGAACCAGACTAATATAGATCGTATACACCCTACCACGTATAGAAACTTAAAATCAACAAAACTTAGGTAAAAGAAATAATTAATCTTTCCTTATTACCCTTAGGCGATTTCGGGGACGAATTTTTATTTTAAGGGGGGTAGACTGTAACACCCTGAATTTTTGCCAACCTGGAGTTAGACGTCCTTAGGCAATGGGTCAACCATATCACTCTTAAAGCTCATTTCAAAGCCAAAGAAATCATTTAGAAAAATTCTTTAGAAATTTAACGTGAATTAACTAGCGCTACACTAGATTACTATGAAATAAGTGCCAACCATTTTAAATACGATCTGTAAGACCCAAAACCTATAGAATCAGTAATGCTACGATATCTTAAAATCTTGGATCAATCTCTAAACCCAGTTGCTCTCGGGAGCACTTTGAAACTTTGTATCGGACCTGGACCGCCCGTCGAAAGTCCGATAGTGATGAACTTAGACCATTATGACCGCCTAGTTGGACTTGACTACCACCGTGAAAATCACGTCCAAACGATGCTCTAGGATGATTTCCTTGAGTCCAGAGTGAAGAGAGTGAGAAAACGAAGATTTTTAGAAAATTAAATATATTTTTAAGTAATCTAGAACGGTTCACTTGCGCGTTATTTTTAAGCATTCTGACCGTTAGATTTCTACCCAAATTCACCCTCGGATCAGGATAGGTGGCCCATACATGAAATAAGTGGTCCGCCACGGTCGATCAGGAAACCCGACCGGAATGAAAACTTAACTTCACATAGATCCAATATTAGAGAGCTTAAGTGCGACCGCATTTAGTAACAAGACCTCCAGAAGTACTTCGTTGAGACGGAACAGTCCGTATTTGGACATAACCTAAGTATACCATGGCCCTGCGTCTAATTTGGAGAGTTTTAGGCCTACATAAGGACCTTAAACCGTCACTCTCTCATCACATACGAATTTTAGAAAACCTAGGAGAGAGAAGAGAGAAGAGAGAGAGAAAGTGTGAGAATCTTCTGCCTTTCTACCCTGCTATCATACGTGCTTAACCATCACGATCTAATCACTTTTTTAACGACTCTGGATTTGTTCCTAGGTAAGAAAACCCAAACCCTAACCTGTTTTGGAGTTTAGAATAGTCTAAGTGATGTTGTAGCTAACCTGTTTCATGCCTTAGTTAGCCTATTCGCCGTTGACAAAGACTTATCGTCTGAATCACATTCGTTATGCATTTTCTGGTTTAAGGTGCGGATTTTAGACGTATAGGTTATGATTTTCAAGGCTTTCAATGTCGGTTAATGATTTATTCTTGACGTGGGTTCTATTACACATGAAAAATGCGTCGTCTGTTTCATTATACGAGTTTACATGAACTATATAGAATATAGTGTATTCTATGCATATGTTGGAATGTTTGAATATGTTTGGAATTTAGATTTGTGCTTAATATGTTTATTTGTCATGAATACATGCCTAATATGCATGCAACAACTCTTAGCGAAAGGACTTGCCCAAAATCATGTCACAGCAAATATACGTATATGTGACTAAGTGTGTAGCCCAAGTGTTTGTAGAAATGAATGAATGAATGTGGAACTTGGATTCATGCTTTCCGTGACTATCTGTCATGGGTGCACGCGTGTTACAAATGGGGCAACTCCCTAGTGAAAGGATTTGTCCTAATACCCGTGCGATCAACATACGTCATGTATGTTGATGTATGTAGTCTAAAGTGTTTGTTAAAATGTCTGAATGAGTAAGTAGTTAGTAAATTGTAATGTATAAGGGTGTTGAGATATGATTCTTAATTCCTTTAACTATGTGTATGCTTCCTCCATGTACTGTATATTATAGTGTCTGTTTATCTATGTAATGCATATGTATGGTTACTGCTTATCGGACAATATCGGACCTGTGATTCTATAATTGAAATCTGTTCATTACTGCTTTAACTGTTTCATATGATTATTCGTGGAAATGGAATGTGTTTGGGGCCATGTTATGGTCCAGGAAATCGGTAACAGGTTTGAAATTCGTGGCTGAGATCTATTTCGCCACGAAGGATGTGTATGACGAACCCGAGTCGTACTAGAGTTGTCGGCGGTGGTTAGGCCACACGAAGTGCTTATGCACTTCATGCCAGTGGATTCAACTCGCGCTCGTGCTAGTCGGACTCATCAAGTAACCCGATCGACCGTTGTATGTTCACCTTGTATTCGTCATAACTGCTTGAACCTAGGGTACTGAACTTACCAGTGATAACCCTGATAACCGTGGTACCTCGATCCATTAAGACTCATGAGCCGGGCATGGTGGTATGGGACACCGTGGTCGAGCTGTCGGCCTACGCTGGGGCCACGAGCCTCCCCGTAGTGTCCAGTCAGCAATCCAGACTCGTGAGCCGATTATGGTGGTATGGGACACTATATTCGAGCTGTTGGCCTACACTGATAAGGTGATGGGGGAGCGGTGTAATGAGTGCGTATAACAGCCCTGACAGCCCTTTGTAGTGACCTCAAGCATACTCTGAATCTGCGGAGAGGCGACGAGCTTTCCCGTAGTAAACAGAGTATAAACTAGGCCTGTATTGATAAGGTGATGAGCGAGCGGATCAACGAGTACGTGTAACAGCCCTGACAGCTCTTGCAGCGACCTAGAACCACATCATCGTATGAGATTAACTAGGAGTGACGACCCTAGACAGGATCCTTGTTTGGTAATGATATAAGGGAGGTACCTTAGTTTCCCAATCCTGCTGTATGAAAAGGACCAATAACAACTCGGTAATCATGCCCATCTCGTATTGTATGTGCATGGAAGAGGGATGAAAGCATGCTGCGAACGTAAGATGGTGTCGCATGAGGGAGTATGTAGGCGAGGGCATGCATCATTATTACATCTCATCCTTGCATTAATCACAGTATTTAGGAATGTTTGATTGCTTGCTTTATCATTACTGCTTGACTGAATTGATAACATGATAACCTTTACTTTATGATTCCACTGAGTTGATCACTCACTCCCACCTTACAGGACGGTGTTATACACACCAACCAGTCCCTGTTTTAGTTTCAGATGATAGTGCTGCTTGTGAAGCGGAGCCAGACTTTTACGATGATGAGGTGGGTTTCTCCTATAGGCAGCTATCAGGCGGGTCTATGTAGACCGTGTTCTGATCGACGGGATTACAGGAAGGTTGATTAGACACCATGACACTTGTCATTTTGCACTTTGGAGCACTCATGTATTTTCTTTTTTTATTTTATTTTTGGAGTATACATGTATATATTTAACCTGATAACATGTTCACACTCTAGAGACTTACAACAGTTTATATATGTTATATATACTGCCACAGTCTTCCGCTTGCATAATTTAACTGTCTCTGGAGTATGATATGCTGTTTTAGCTTAATCCCACTCATGTTTAATACACTAACATAGATAACATGCAATCATAAGCATTTATGTTACATAAGTGATGTCTTGGAACTCGGGTGTTGAGTTGCTACTCGACCCCCGATTTTCAGGGTGTTAGAAGGGCCCATGCATGTATGGGATCCTCTTTGATCTTGCATGTACATGTTGTTTCCTTCATTGTGGAGGGTTCATAGTAGCGGAGCCCTCCTTATAGCCATCATGTTTCCTTTATTCTTCTCTTCTATCCCTTCTGTGGTTTGGATGTGATGATTGTGTGGCCCACCTGATGTGCCATGCAACTAGGATTTTTAAATTTTTGGGACTTCCTGGCCCAAGTTGCTGGATGCCCAGGCTCGGCTATGTCGCCTAGTTTTGTTGCTTTATTTGGAAGGCCTTTGAGCCTGATTTCTTAGATTATCTTGGAAGGGGCTTGGGGCTGAGAGTTATGTGACACATTAAGGTGGACCCCACCTTATGGAATTTTTTATTTTTTTCCCATTTATTAGATTTCTAGAATTTTTTTTATGCTGTAATGTATAGGTTGCAGGCCTTATTTGTGGCTTCTTTTTCCCAGATTTCTTAAAATTTTCTTTGAGTTATGGACCCCACCTGAAAGTATGTTAAACCTCACCTTCAAACGTCCCTGTCTAAACACCCAAAAGGGTGGGCCAAGGAGGGTGGATGGTCCAGATTGTTCTAGATTGTCAAGCCACACTATTTGCTAGAAAAACATAAATATCATCCTGGTCTTGAAATGGTGGGTCACTTTTGTGCACCTCACCTTGCTAAATACTTGTATAGGAAGGTTGGACTTGCATTTTTCAAAATTTACATAGACCTGGGCCCACTCAAATGGGGTGTAAAAGTCAGGGACAGCAGCATTGCTGCAGCAGAAAAATAAAATCTAGACCTTGTTGTCCATAAGTTGCATGAGTCAAATAAAATACTTTTACCATCCCAAAAATTCTAAAATTTTGCAGAGATGTGTCCCACCCATGTTAGGACCTACCTGCACAATTTTAGGACCAATGGATCACATTTGGGCATCCAAAAGGATGGGCCAACATAGTGGACTATTAGAAATTTATGTTGTGCAGTCCAGCAGCTTAGTCCCCTAAAAACAAAATTTTAAAAATATTTTCTCCAAGGTGGGCTATCTTTTTCAGTCCCACCTTGTTTTAGGATTAATTAGGGACCTTGGGTCCAAAGTTTAGGAATTTTGGAGGCCCAGAACCCACCCATTTGGATGACATAAATTCAAAATAGTTATATTTCCTGCAATACTTCACCTTGGATAGATTGTAATTTCAAAATTTATTAAAATATTTTTGAGTATCCAAAAATTATAAAAATTTATAGGGAGGTGTCCCTCCAATAGTGGGACCCACCTACAAATTTTTACAGCCAATGGAATCCTGTGTATACTGTGGAAAGGGATGGACTGGTCCACCACGTTGGTACATCCAGGTCAGTTCAATTTTCTGGACAGACATTTTTATTTAAATTAATTAAAATATTATTAGCGTCTAAAAATTATGAAATTTTGTGAGGGTATGACCCACCCATGTACGTGTCACCCTAAAAAATTTTAGACCTAATGAACATTTGAGCTGACCATGGTATGGCCAGGAGTGGCCCACTAGGCTGGGATGCCCAGGCTGGGGAGTCCTGCCCGGGCTAGCCGTCTTGCCTGCTTTATGGGCCCCCCTTGATGTGTTGTATATCTCACCATCCATCCATGTGGGTTCATTAAGGGATTGATCATCCTTCCCTATTTTAGTATTCAATTAGAGCCCATTTGGTGATTTTTTGGGCCAGATACCCCCCGGGCCCATAGAGCTGCCTACACATGGGACATCCCTGCCTTAGGCTACTGTTGGGCCTGGATTCCAATGGCCTGGACCACTTGATAGATGTGTTGCATATCCTCTATCATATGGTGGGGCCCACAACGATGTGTGTGGGCCATCAAGGATTAAATATATTAAGAAATACCTTTATTGTTGGACTCCAACCAACGCAGAAATTTCGGTAGGCTAGAATTTGGCAATGAGCCCAATAATTGTTGCCTATAAATGTTCTTTTTTGGGGGCAATATGGCCCACTCGATTTGAGGAGGATTTAAGTCAGTTATCATACCATTTTAAAATTATTTTTTGGCTTAATTAATGCATGATTACAAGCCCATTCCAATTAGAGTCTTATTGGGCTAGTCTTCTAGTTAATTGATGGGCCTTATAGCCTTGATTGGGCTGAAACTTTTGATAGGCCCGTTAGACCCTTGGGTCCTATAATTATCATGCCATTGTGATGGGTCTTATGGGCCAAATACTCAAGTAGTTGGGCCCTTACTTGCCTCCTATAATAAATCTATACTTGGGCCAAGATGTGAGGCCCAACTTACTTGTGTTAAATATAAAGATTTTCCATATGTTGGGATAATGGACTGCATATTAGGCCCACCACAATGTGTGAACCCATGACCTTTATAGTTGGGCCTTAACCTTGCTTAAGGGGCCACCAGGTTGCCTATGTACTGGGCTCAATGTATGGCCCACTAGGGCCTGGAGTGCTTAGGCCTTGAGCCTTATTTCATGCTCGAATAGAGTGGCGGGCTACCTCTTAGAAACCAGTTGAGGTTGGATGTATTCCTGGGTGATCCTAAGGTAAGCTCATGGGTTTCTCTATGGATGGTTAAAGACCCACCATAGACACTGGACTATTTATTTGAGGCTAAATATTGATGCATGTAGAACCTACCTCAACGTATGTTGGTCCAGGCCATTCAAGCCTTGGATTGCTCGATTTTGGAAGCACTCCCTGACTTGGGTTGTTGCGGGACTCACAATCCAGTAGTAGGCCCACTTGATATTTTCATGATATATACACACTCTCATCTGGAGGGATCCCCCAATGAGTATAGTTGGCCTTCATGAGATTATTCGCACATAGTTAACTAATTTTTGGGCCTTAACAGGCCTAAGAAGTCAATCGGGCCAAAAGTTTATTAAAGGGCCCTAAATGTACAATTGTATGGTTAAAACTTTATTTAATTATGAGGCCCATCATATTGAGAACTTGTGTACGTGTTACATGCTTATATTTTCTTAAAATATTTGGGCTTAATCAGTGCATTCTTTTGGATCACCTTTAGTGATCACATGTGGACCCCGTCTTAGATCAAATTTTTGGGGCATCCCATGGGCCCAGAGTGGGTTGGGACGTCTCAGCTTGGCCCAACCATATATTGGGCCGACTTACACCAGTTTAATGGACTTGTGGGCTGAGATAAGGATAGTATTGGGCCCTTTGTTGCCTACTTAATTGCTAGTTATTGGGCTGATGTAGTTCAGCCCATTTCATCCAAACTTAAACTTATTTTTTAGGCCGTATATTGTATATGCGGGCTACCCACCAAGTCCAACTTAATGCATGAATTCTATGGCCATTAGAAATTGACCCTTGGGCCTTTATTTCCCTCTTGGGGCCCATATTGTTAAAGGTGGTATTATATTCTTTTCTTATAGCCTATTATGAGGGATATATTTATGTGGTTACTCGTGTTCTTATCTTAAATGTACGCCTTGGGCCTTGTATCCATATAGTTCGTGGTTGAGATGCCTCTTGGGGAATGGTGGTTAAATGTTCCCATTATGGACCCCTCTAAACCCGATTGTATCTAAATGTGATTAGATGCTTATCTTAAACTCTTGATAGACTCGCTTCTGTATTACTTAGACACGTAGTTTGTATGCTTAGTTCGTGGGCTACCCCAGGTAAATGAGCCTCCACTAGAGGTAGGATTCCTTATGGATATTGTCTAAATACCTAATCTTCGTCCCTTCTTGGATAGGCAGAGTGTACTACACTATATATCACCATATAGTGTGATTAAATTCATCATCATGACCCATGTTTATCATTGTATGCTTAGTTGACACTGTGTATATAGTCCTATTATGCCATTAGGTATTACATATTACCTTCTCCAAAGGACGTAGTATCCCCTCTTAAGCAAGTTGAATGCTTGGAATTGATGCACAGTTGATTGTGTGATTCATGCATCTGGCATTACATAACATATGAGCATTATAACCCTTGCTTCATCAGGGCTGTAGCCTCCACATATACATCGTGGATGGCCATGTTTGGACACCAGAAATATTTCTTGAGCATACAGGGTGCATAAGATACCCATGGGTGAAATTTTCAAAACTTGTATGGTACCTAAGATTTGATTTAGTATCGTGATTGGGTGGAATATATGAGCCCACAAGGGACTTATACCGTTAGGCCGCGACTCCCACTGGCGTGTAGTCGGTGGGATAGGGGTATGGCCTTAATCGCCTGATGTAAGAGGGTATTACTAGGCCGAGTCTGACCAGCTCGTGAAATGGGTCCGCTACCGTTAGGACTTGCTATTGATTGGCAGTCCACAAGTGGGTAGTGAGATCTCTTACGCTCGTTTCACTATGCGGGGTCTATAGAGCGATAGTCATCCAGCCATGTAATGGACCCCCGGTGATTTCCTTATGATGAAAATGTACTTGATATGTGGATTGGATATGAACATTGGTATTACTTCGTATTACATTTGCATCGTCTGTATAAGCCGCATATTGCATCACCTTGACATGACCCCCAGTACTCATTGCATTGACATGGCATCTTACAGTATTGTATTACTTGGTATAGCTTCTTGTGTTCATGGTAGCCTTGGTAAGGCTAGTGGTATTGGTATTGATCATGACTCCCTTCCTGTATCCCCTATTATTCTTCCGTGCACTATTATAACACACCTTCACCACCCTCTGTGCTTCTATAAGCTTATGCACGATAGATGCATGCAGGAGATCCTAGGCAGGCGTCGCAACAGTAGAGTTTGAAGTAGAGTTGAGCTTGAGGGCCCAGTTTTGCAGACTCTCCTTTCCTCTCCTTCTATTATTTTATGTATGTCCTTTTGGACCTTATAAATATTTGTAAAAGTTCAAATTCTTAGTGGATTTTATGATGTGTGCCCTTAGTTATTCTTAGATGTATTTCTCGTGATCTTGGGTATGCTCATATTGGAAATGATTATATTATTATGGAAATCCTCCTTGTAGGATCCTAGGATCGGAACCTGCCTTAGGAGCTGAGAATGGAATACTATGGAGGTTGTTGCGGCCAAAACCAGCCATCGAGTTCCTTGTGAGTCCGATTATTGAGTCTTGGGCGTGACAGTAGCTGGTATCAGAGCATAACAAGTAATTTTGGAATAACTTGTGATAGTATCACATATCTGCTGTGAGCTTAGGACAAGTAGTGTCCCAAGTGCATTTCCCTCATTTCGTTTGAGCCTTCAAGGATTATAATTCATAGGTATCCATCACCTTTGTTCTTTCTGTAGACCATGTCATCTAGTCGAGGTGCCCATGATTGTGACGTTTGTGGCCGTGGTGCCCATGGACGTGGTTCTCATTCTGCTCCAGTGACCCGAGTAATGTTTGCCCCATCATCTAAGATTCCTGTTTCCCCTATGATGCCTGTCGTACCAATTCCTGAGGCTCCCACAGTACCTGTGCCTTTGTCAGAGGCCAGTGCTACCCCCGCTTATCTGGTGATTCTTGTAAGAGCTGAGCATCTCCAGTAGTTGATGCAGGTCGTCACTGATGTTCTTCAGACCCGTCAGCTCGTTCCTGAGATGCCCTGATAGGCAAAACAGGAGCATGCAAGCCCCTTTTTGTGAGATTTGACTCTGCAGCGAGCTCCGTTGGCGGAATTTCTACTTCAGGGTGAGGCCGAGTGGACCGGTTCGCAGAGGGATCATGATCAGAGGTGAGGGTGGAAGAGGCAGGCCCCCTCTGGTAGCTTCCAGCAGCGTCAACAATGGCAGAGGTGCATAGCCTATCGAGCCACTAGAGCATCAGCATCTCATACAACAACTTCTTCTTTTAGGCCATTTACTGGCTATGGATGTGGGCAGACAGGGCATTAAAGGTGTGAGTGCCCTCTTCCCTTGCGGCAGTGACAATGGCTCCCGCCACCGAGACCCCGACAGCAGTTGAGACTACATTGTAAACCTCCATAATGATCACATCAGCAGTAGAGACTGCAGATACAGAGGGGACAACACCTCCCCAGCCACCTCAGGCTTGATTTTATGTGACTCAGTAGGACCCTTAGTTGTTAGGGGAGTCGTTATGGGTATTCTCCTTGTCTTCGTATGTAAGTCTTGTATTTTGGTGCATCGCACCCTTTTGTATCCAAGGGCCTTTGTTCGATCAGATTGCTATTAAAGTCTGTCGTAAGGGATTGTTAGTATCAACATTTTTGGGAAGATCTCTATGTTAGGCCGATGATATTATCGAGTTCCATTTTAGTTGGTGAGATGTTCTTGCCCGCTGAATAGTTTGGAATTACCAATAATGAGCTTGTTGGCTTACTTTGTTGTTAAGGTAGTACTTCTGGTAGGGGATGAAGCACCAGATTACTAATTTTGTGGCTAAGTGTGACACATGCCAGCATGTCAAGGCTGATCACCAAAGACCCCCTGGTCCCTTGCAGCCGTTAAGCGTTCTAGAGTGGAAGTGGGAGCACGTATCGATGGACTTCATCGCAAGTTTGCCGAGGACTCAGTGTGATCATGATACCATCTCGATTATCGTCAATCATCTAACAAAGTCGGCTCATTTTATTCCAGTGCGTGCTTCTCGGTCTATGGACCGACTGACGATGATATTCATTGAGGAGATAGTGGGATTGCACGATGTCCCAGTTTCGGTCGTTTCAAACCGAGAGTCCAGATTTACGTCTCAATTTTAGAGGAGTTTCAACAGGCATTGGGGGTCACTTTGCATTTCTGCATCGCTTAACATCCGCAGACAGATGGGCAGACTGAAAGGGTCAACTAGATCCTCGAGGATATGCTCAGGGCTTGTGTGATCGACTTTGCAGCCAGTTAGGATGAGCATACGCACCTTGACGAGTGCGCGTACAACAACAGTTATCAGGCGACTATAGGCATGGCTCCTTTTAAGGCACTTTATAGCGGACCATGCAGATCTCCTAGCTATTGGACCGAGGAGGAGAGCGTCGTCTCTTAGGTCCCAAGCTTGTGCAGTAGACGTCAGAAGCTATTAACGTTGTCAGGCAGAGGATGCGCACAGATCAGAGCCGGCAGAAGAGTTTTGCTGATCATTGGCGTCGACCCCTCGAGTTCACAATCGGGGATATGGTATATCTCAAGGTCTCACCTATGAAGGGCATGGTTTGCTTTAGTGTGAAGGGCAAGCTCCCCCCGAGATTCATTGGACCTTTTGAGATTTTCGAGCACGTAGGCGTTGTGGCCTATAGGCTTTCCTTACCTCTTGAGTTGTCTATCGAACTTTTGGAAGTAAATGTTTTATTTTATGTGACCATGAAAATTTAGAAAAATTTTAAGCCAAAAGTGATGAGGAAATATTTTTAGTTTATGCTCTAAATAGTCGGGCATACCATGTTCTTAACAAAAGAACTAGGGTTATACAAGAATCTATAAATATTGTGATAGATGATCAATCGATCACACCCAGTCTTGACCAAGATGATGATGATGATATTAATTTGGTTAATATACTAAATCAGACAATTCTGAGTTAAGGTTAGTCAAAGATCATCCGACTAATCAAATACTTGGTAAACCTCACACTGACGTTTAAGTAAGAAGACAACTAGAAAATATACGTAATCCTGTCTGCTTTACTTCCCAAATTAAACCGGGTAATGTAAATGAAGCACTTGATGATGAAAGTTGGATAAATGACATGCAAGATGAATTAAATCAATTTATTAGAAATGATGTATGGTATATGGTTTCCAAACCTATTGACAAACATGTTATTGGAGCCAAGTGATTTTTTAAAAATAAACCTGATGAAATGGGGAACATTATCAAAAATAAGGCACGACTGGTTGTACAAGGTTATACTCAGATAGAGGGTATTGATTATGATGAAACCTTTGCACCAATTGTGCGCCTTGAATTGATCAAATTATTTATTTTCATTGCATGCCATAAAAAAATTCAAGATTTATCAAATGGATGTAAAAAGTTGAAAGGCCCATATCCTGGTCCGTACTGTTTCTTAGACTTCCGCGATCCTCCCTGTCGAATTTCGTGCACCCCACAAACTATAATAGGCATTTGTGCGTGAACTTAAGTCGCACCCTGTCAACCCAAGTCGACTCAACCCGAGACTTATACCCTAATGACCGCGCCGCCGCTACAGTTCCAACGTCGCGACTTGCACACCGATGCGATACTAAGGACAAGAGTTGTGGGCCCACGTTTATTTCAAGGAAAATGTCACTTATTATGAATCCCAAGAGAATCTCTACCATCCATCACATCAATCAATCAAATGCAAGTCAAGTATATAACCCATCCCTCTCGTACCAACAAAGCATGACACCCATCTCTCTCCCATTCCAAAAGTCATCTAAGCCCATCCCTTCCTTACACACACTCATCCCTCTCATCTCATCCCTCTTATAACACCCTCTCCTCTCTCATTCTATCTACCATTTCTCAAGCTTCCATGAGAGAAAAGCTCTAAGGAGAGAATAGTCAAGTGTGGCCCACTTCCTACCCCCTCATCTCACCATCCAACCCTTCAAACTTCATCATCCACCCTTAAAGAAGAAGCTTAGGAGCTAAGGACTCTAAGGAGCTAAAGAAGAAGACAATCGGTGGGTGTTCATAACACTAGATCTTAATTTTTGATTTAAGGCCCACATGATTTGGGACCCATCTTGATGTATGCATTGTATCATAGAAGGGAGCTCATAGTGGCAGAGCTCCCTCCATCACCGCATCTCTCTCTCTCTCTCTCTCTCTCTCTCTCTCTCTCTCTCTCTCTCTCTCTCTCTCTTTCTCTCTCCGCAATGTGTTTTGTACCCCACTATGATGTATGATCCACGTCGTACCATCTGCCTGGACACGCCTGGACAGTGAAAACACAAACATAACCTCATGCAAAGTAGGTGGGCCACACATGGGACCCACCATGCTTGGAAGTGGATTGGTTGATGTACCTTACAGCAGTTATATAGCTGATGTATTGACGTCAGCAAGTTCTGTGGGCCTAGACATGAGGTATGTGTTATATCCAAACCGTCCATCCTCACCATCCATGTGGGACCACTTGATGATGTGTTGTATATCTAAGCCATCCACCTCAGGATGTGGGGCCCACCGCAATGTACTATCCTCACCGTTCATCTACTGGTCGTCCAGCATCCTTGGATAAGGAGCATGTGCAAGTATTTGTTTGATCTAGTGGGCCACCACGTGGCACCACCTTGATGCATGTATTTTTTTATACTATGAGGCCTGTTATGTTGTGTGTAGTAATCCACACCGTCCAGTAAGGACGGTGGGACCCACAAGATTTATTGTTTCATGCAGTCGTCCATCTGTGGGGACGACCATGATATATGATGGAAGGTGGGAAGCAACTTAACTGGAATACTCCACACCACCTATATAGTTGTTGTATTGACGTCAGCAAGTTCCATGGGTCCCATCATGAGATATATGTTATATCCCAACCGTCCATCTGGACAGTGGGTCCCATGCAGCAATATAGCTGCGGTTTGGACGTCTACAAGTTCTGTGGGCCCCACTGTGATGTATGTGTTATATCCTAACCATCCATCTAGATGGTGGGGACTACCCTTCTACCCAACTGATGCAGTAACGTTAGCAAGTTCTGTGGGTTTGATCATGAGGTCTATGTTATATCTTACTGTCCATCCATAGGGCCACCCTGCACATGCATGGCATGGGGCCTACCCAGATGTATGTATTATCCCAACTGTCCATCCATTTACTGGACGATGGGAACCATCTACATGTGTGGGGTCCCCACCGTCCAGCTAGGACGTGGACCCCACCTTTTATGTATGTGCCTTACATCCACGTCGTCCACATGGGGCCACCTTGATATTGTGGTCCGTCCACACCGTCCATCCATGCCCCCCCCCCCCCCCCCCCAAACAATGATGTATGTATTTCAACCACGCCGTCCATCTCAGGACGTGGCCCACCTTAATGTATATATTTTGTATCCACACCGTCCAACGGTGCTGTGGGATGCACCATGATGTATCTATTTCACCCACGCGTTCCATCTGTTGGCTGGATGTGTGGGACCCTCCCCACACGTGTTGCTCATGTGAGGGTGGGGCCCACCTTATATGTATGTGTTGTACACACACCATCCCTCCATGAAACTCCCTCGATGTATAGGTTTTATCCATCCCATCCGTCCTGATGGGGCTGGATGTGGGCCCATCATGATGTACATGTTTGATGAAAGTCAACCACTTAGGACGTGGGGCCACCGTGATATATGTGTTGTACATTCACACCGTCCAGGTTAACGGCCCACCCTGATGAATTTTTTATACATCTAGGCTACCCATCCATTTTTTCTAGATTATGGACTGCCCATTAAGCCCATTTTATGGTGTATTAGGCCCACCTAGATGTATGTAATGTAGGCCCATGGGATGTGACCCATTTGGTGAGGCCCAATATGATGTATTTGTGGCCCATTTGGAGAGGCCCATTGATGCGGCCCATTATGATTGTATGAGGCCCATTGTGATTATGTGAGACCCATTATGATTGTATGAGGTCGATTGGAAGGTTGATTATATGCGTGGGGTCCATTGTTTGTGTGAGGCCCACCACCTTTGTGTGTGATTATGTGCACAACACTCATTCATTTACACGGGCCATGGGCGACCTTATACAGGCACACCATGATGTATGTATAATAATGTGTAGTATACTTCATGATACATGCCAATATGCATCATCTGCATACTTGTTTTGAGGAGTGATTGAGTATAGCATGTGCCATTAGGCTGACTATTTATGAAACTCCCTGAGCGACGAAGTTTCTCCACATGAGCGTGCAGTAAATGCAGGTTTGATGCATGATTGGATAGTATGACTTATGCATTTCGCATTGTGTGGCATGATCACTGTATACCCTAGTGACATCAGGGTCATAGCCTCCATAAGCATATCGCGGATGGCCAAATGGGACATTAGAAATCTTTTTCTACATTGGGTGTTATAGATGTCCTTGGATAAAAAATTTTAAACTCTCTTGGTACCAGAGGATGCTTCAGCGTCTAGATCGAGTGAAAATACATGAGTGCATGAGGGCGTATACCAGTAGGCCGCGTCTCCCACTGTGTCATGCTCGGTTGGAAGGGAGTGTGGCCTTACCCACCCGAGGGAGTAGGCAATGTTAAGCTGAGTCTAACCTGCTCATAAATGGGTCTGTTATCAATGAGTTAGGCCTATATTAGTAGGCAGATAGAGAGATCTCTTCCACTTACCCAGTTGTACGCTTGATGGGGCGGCAAGCTGGCATAGAGTGTACTAGACCCCGGTGATGATACCAGAGATATATGGTACTGATATGTGGACTTATTGAGCAGGAGTTACATACTCAGCATTTTACTCATTCATTTATTCATTCACTATCCACTTGGGCTAGTTGTGCGCAACTAATTTGTTATGTGTACCTTCATAATGGCTAGGATTTCGGTTAGGGCGCACGACCAACCTGAGATCGGGAGTTTACCACATTGAGTCTAGCTATCCAAATTTAAGTATGGGACTGTTTTGGATAGAAGTCCCTTGTGATGGACCCCACAGCTTGTGAACTACATACCATCATCCTGACTTCACACTTCAGTTTGATCATTTCTTTTGCACCGTATATTGCATTTCATCCTCAGCACATAGCATTTGGTTTACTATGCTTCTGTATTGTATTTCCTGAATAAGGTTGATAGTATTATGGACTCGCCAGGACCTACATATTGCATTACATTTGTGGCATATGACATTTGTGTTGCTATGTTTCTGCATTTATATGGCCTAGATGAGGTTGATGGTATTCGTAGCTCTTCATAATAGCATATTGTATTGCATCCTTGGTATCTGATATTTGGCTCATTATGACTCCGCATTGCATAGATGATCTACATTGCATACTTTGATATTGAATGAGTTATAGCCTTGCCATTTTTCCACTTACGCTGATGTTTGTGTGCTTGGCACTTATCTTGTGCACACACGTATACCACCATTTAAGCTTTCTATAATCTTGCATGATAAATGCGTGCAGGTGACGATAAGACACTGTCAAGCTGAGGCAGAGCTTCTGGAGCTTTTAGCATTTATCTTGTATTTCCCCTTCATGTATTGTATTCAAGTTTTTGATATTAGTGGATATGTGATGATGATGTTGCCTTTGTGATTTGGGTACACTTATGGTTATGCTTCTTTATTTACAAAAAAAAATCATATTGAAAATCCTCCTTATAGGATCCCAGGATCGGAACCTAGCGTATGGGCGCTGAGAGCCGATAGTGGGGTACTACAGAGGCTGTCGGTACCGGATTCAGCGATCGGGAATTCTGTGAGCCCATTTTCAGAGTTTGGGGCGTGATAAAAGTGCTTTTCTAAATAGTGATTTGAATGAGGAAGTCAATGTTGAACAACCAAAGGGTTTTGAAGATCCCAAACTTTTCGGTCATGTTTACCATCTTAAAAAGGCTCCTTATGGTTTGAAACAAGCTCCTAGAGTGTGGTATGAAAAGTTGACTAAATTCTTACTTAGTCATAATTTTGTTATAGGTAGTGTTAACAAAACCCTATTCGTCAAGAAATATAATGATTATATCCTGATTGTTCAAATCTATGTTGACAATATTATTTATGGATCTACATGCGCTGACCTATCTACTGAATTTACAGATCTAATAAAATTCAAGTTTGAAATGAGTATGGTCAGCGAACTAAACTATTTCCTTGGATTATAAGTCAAACAACTTAAAGATGGTATATTCATCTCATAGATCAGATATGCATTGAACCTTGTAAAAAGGTTTGGCTTTGAAAATGGTCAGAATTTTGATACTCCAATGAGTATGACTCTTGAACTCTCAAAAGATGAATCAGGTAAAAGTGTAAACTCTTGACTATATCATAGTATGATCGATAGTCTTCTGTACTTAATTGCTAGTAGACCTCATATTGCATTTAGTGTTGGAATATGTGCTAAATATCAATCTGATCCTAAAGAATCGCACTTAACTACTGTTAAACAGATAATCAGATATGTCATAAGTTCTTCAAACTTAATCTTATGGTATCCACATGATACATCTTTACAAATCATAGGCTATACAGATGCAGACTGGGTAGGAAATGTTGATGATAGAAAATCTACCAACAATGGAGGTTTCTATGTAGGAAACTTTTTAGTATCGTTACTTAACAAAAAATAAAATTTTGTATCTCTATCCAATGTAGAAGCTAAATATATTGCAGCAGGAAATGCTTGCACTCAACTAATATGGATGAAAAGAATGCTAGCTGACTATGGAATTACGCAAGATACAATGACATTATATTGCGATAATTTTAGTGCAATAAATATCTTTAAAAATTCAATTCAACAATCTCATACAAAGCATATTGACATACAATACCATTATATTCAAGAATTAGTTGAAGATAACTATCATTCTGGAATACATTCAAACTTAGAAGCAACTTGTAGATATACTTATTAAGCTGTTTGACAAAGTTAAGTTTTCAAGTCTAAAGCATGATATTGGATTATGTATTGTTAAATAAGTATTTTATTTCTTTCTTTTCATTTATGTTTATGTTTATTTGTTATGATGAAATGCATGATATGAAAATAAAATATTAATAAAAATTAAATTTTTAAAAAAAATATTCAAAATTTTTGAGATTTTTTCAACCAGCCGAGCACATGCTTGGCTATCTGAAGAGTTCGGCCAATCAAGAACAACCTCGGGTCAGCCAAAGATTGCACGGGTTTGCCTCAAAAAGGGAAAAATTCCTAAATCTATTTCATTCCACATCTTTTTCCTCAGCTAGCTGGTGTCCCATTCGACCAACCCATCAACCAAACTCTCTTGTAAGTGATTTATTTTCAAATTCCTTCAGGTTTTAGATTGTTTATTGCTAGAATTGCATATTTGAGTGGATTTTTCTTCATTTAAAATCCTTTTTCTTATGGGTTTTGCTTCAAATCTGATCTAATCTTTCTCTTCTATTTTTCTTTGATATTTTGCTTATGCATTCTCAAATGGAACGTAGAGCTAAAAAAATCTATTCGCAAGGCTCGAGCCGGTTCATCATCTAGATCAACTCTTCTTAGTGTACGGACCCTACGGTCATTGGAGGATGATCCGAAATATGTTTGGGAGTTTCGCACAGGGGACATTATCATTGAAAAAGTTATAAATCTGGACCACATTGCTAGGTTTGGTCTAGTCTCTATTCTTTCTGAGGTTGGATGGGAAGGCATTTTGAATTCGGGTGGAACGGTTTATCAGTCTATAGTGTAAGGCATCTATGCCTCTATCTATGACGTTTCTTATCATTCTCAGTTAAATTTGTAGAAGAAACATTCACGATTAAACCTTCTATCATATCTACTCTAATGGAAATAGACGTGGCAGATGATGGAATTTCAATTGCCACACTTTTAGATAAAATGTCTAACTCTGAAAAATAAACAATTACTAATGCATTGTGTGGTTTCAATGTTGAATAGTGATCTGGTAATGCCCTTCTTGCAAATAAAATGTTTCCTAAGTACACGTCTTACATCGGCTTTTTACTTCTAATGTGTATCCTCGAGCTGGGAATAAGACCGATCTTACTCCCTTTATGCTTAGAGTTTTTCATTGCATTGTATCAACTATTCATATCTTTCTGCCTTCTTTAATTTGTTACATCATTATTCAATTCCACTTGCATCTCAAGCATGGTTCGATTCCTTTTGCACATCTCATGTCTTGCATTGTCTTTCATTATGACGTTCAAATTCATACGTATGAGGCACCAAAATCTGAACTCCCTTTCAACAATTCAAACATGAATATGATGAACCTCACTCCTATTCCTGGACAAAGAGAATGAGAAGAAGTGCAGCTTGTTAAAGACAACCGTGGACAACATATTTAATGAGTTGGAAGATTCTGATGATCTAGCTGATTTCGACAACCATCCCTCTCAGTTTGATGAGAGACTATCTGCATTACAGGAGAAAGTAGAGGCTTTACATGTATCGCTGGCTTCATTGGCTCAAACCCAACATTCTACAAAAAAGTACATGAAAAAGTACTTCCATCGCATTAACCGGAGTTTGTGGCTAAATGATCCCTCGATGCTTGCACCATCTTCCTCTTGATTGGATTAAGCTTTATTTATTTATGTTTCTTACTTGTGTTGGTTTTGTACTTAAAACTTTTAGTGATTTATCTTGATACTTTGGATTGTCGTTATGATGTGTTTGCTGCCATTTAAATATTTTAGATAATATGGTTTGGATATTTCATGTCACTACCCTGATTTACCTATTACATGCTTATTCTCTACTTTGATATTCATATTATTATGTTATTCTTCTTTTGTCAACTTGTGACAAAGAGGAGGAGAGAATGATGGAATGTGATATGTTTTGGAATGTTATGTGTATGGAATGATATATGTCTATTTCTTAATGGGAGTGTCAGTTGAGCACTATCAGTTGTGAGGTGAAGATTACAAGCTACAAAGATTTCAAGGGACTTCAAGGGTAGCTACAACGCGTATGGTTGATCTTGTAAAAGAATGTGTATTTGTGTAATTTTATGTGTCTTGTAATGAAATTGACAAAGGGGGAGATTGTAAGTGTTATGATGTTGAGCACACACTACTCCAAAATTGCAAATTTGCAACGGATTTCGTCGGTCACAAAAAAAGCTTGGTTTAGCGACGGATTTAGTCCGTCGCTAACGGAAAAGGTTCGTCCACAACCTTTTTATGAAAATTGTTGGTTAAAGTGGCAGAATTTAGTAACAGACCAAAATCCATCACTAAAATGGTATTTGTGATGGATTTAGTCCGTTGCAAATTAAGATTTTGCGACGAATTTTGGTCCATCGCAAAGTACTGCCTAAAATTCAAACTTAAAAACAATCAATGACGAAGTTTTTTTTCCTTTTGCTACAAATCATGATCTGTCGTAAGTCACTTTTGTCCCATCGTATATATATATATATATATATATATATATATATATATATATATATATATATATATATATATATATATATATATATATATATATATATATATTGTAGAATTTGGTGTAAAGTTTTACTTTATTGTAGCCTAAGAGGTTTTTTTAATAGAATTTCAATGATTTATTTGTATCTAAGATTATTTTGGTATCAATTGATTGAATGCATTAATTTTTTTATATCAATTAAGTGGAAATTATTAATATTTTTTTCCTTTCAAATTGATATTTAAATGCTTTGCAATATCACATGAAAAATCCTAATCTATATCTTTAGTATTTTATTAGAAATTGAGATTTTAGAAAATAAAGTTTGAAACAAAATCAAGATTTTGTTAAGTAATTAACATTTTGAATAAGAAAATTGAGAAGTTTTAAAAATATATATATATATAGTTGAGAAGTTTAAAAAACAACTAACAATGTTTGAGGAAAATTGAAATTTTGAAAAAAAAAAAAAAGTGTGATTTTACAAAAATCAAGATTTTGAAAAAACTTTAAGAAGTTTGAATAAAACTAATATTTTTGAAAAAAATGTAGATTTACAAAAAATGATATTTTGAAAAAGAAAATTGAAAATATTAAAAATTTGTGAAAAATTTTACAACTTTGAAAAAAATATATATTTTTGGAAAAAGAAATTGAGATCTTGAAAAAACTGACATTTTGAAGGGAAATTTGAAAAGTTAAAAAAAAATAAAAATAATATTGTGATTTTTGAAAGAAATAAATAATAATTTGAAAAGACACTAAGATTTTGACAAAAAATTTCATTTTAAAAAAGAAAATTGAAAAGTTGAAAACAAAATGGTGCTTTCGGAAAAAAAATGGCATCTTAAAATTTTTTATAAGTTTGAATAAATTTTTTAGTTTGAAAAGTGATTTTGGGAAAAAAAAAAAAAGAGATTTTGAAAAAAAAATTCAAAACTTTGATAAAAAAAATAATATTTTGTTAAAAAAAATTTTATAAAAAAAAAAGATAAAAAAATGGACAATTTGACAGAAAATTAACATTTTGAAAAAGAAATTTTAGTTAACGATGAATCAGACTTCTGCAAAACACTTTATATGGAAACGATCATTTTGTCTAGATCTACATAGATTTTGGACAATTCGATTAGTCTAAATTGAAGAGTAAATGACTTCATATGTTTAGATTAAATTTTATTCAAATCTGATCGTTGAATCGCAAGATATGGCCCATCATATTGTTGAGAAATCTTGTCCATCCAATATCTTTCTCATCCAAAACTCAATCAGGATGAGTGACCAGTCAAATTAAAGATCTTGACAACTACAACAGATTGAATGGATCAGATTTCCAAATTGGGACAAATTTTTAGATCAAAATTGCATGGCAACTTGCTGACCTAATAAAAAAATAAGTGAGGATTGAACACCTACCATTGAAAATTTCTTGTGGGCTATAAAAGTTTTTGATCAGGCTGATATTTGTGTTTTCCCTTCATCCATGATTTTATTTAGAAGTGTACATAAGTCAAGCCGAGTCGTGTATTGCCCAACTCGTGCTCGGCTCGAACTGCTCGAGACCCGGCTCGTGCTCAGCTCGGCTTGGCCTTCGAGCTCGAAACAGCGGCTCGTGCTTGGCTTGTCCGAGTTTGAGCCAAGTTCGAGTAGAGTTTTCGAGTCGAGTTCAAGTTCGAGTCTTCAAAGAAACCCTAGAAAAGAACGTGATTCAAAACCTAATTCGACAAAATCAAAGAGATGTGAAGAGGATGAAAAATGAAGGGGAGATCTCCATTGCCTGTGTTTTGGCACCGCAGATGAGATTAACAGCATCAGCTTGCGCTTAGAATCGGGTCAGGGAGTGGTCGTTGTTCCTCCTCCATTCTAAATTATCAATGCAAATCATGGTCGCCTAATCAAAACACAAACAATCAGCGATTACAAGAACAACCCTAGTCAGAAAGAGAGGGAGAGAAAGATGCAAACCTCGAGAACCATGATGAATGGTTCTTGGAGTAGCAAAGAACTGAGATTGGGAATGACGATGCTTCTGGAAGGAGTTGGGGAATATAAGGAATTTGGGATTTTGCTTGGGAGAGAAGGTCTCGCAATCGCAACTATTTAAAAGGTTATATTTACGACCATGCCACTAGCTTGGTACTCCTGTGTTAGTTTCGCACCATTTAAAGAATGGGAGTGAATTAGGTGAGGCCCGGGTGGGGTAGATTTGAAAAGGGGTAGGGTTTTTTATGTTTGGAAGGGTATATATACTCTGTATTGAATCAAGTCCGAGTCGTGCCGAGTTCGAGTAGTATTCGAGTTGAGCTGGGTCAAGCTTGTGCTCAGCTCGAACTCATTTCAAGCTCCAAACATTTGCTTGTGCTCGACTCGAACTCACTTCGAGCCAAGTCGATTTAAGCTTTTTCAAGCCGAGTCGAGCGAGTTATCGAGCTAACTCTGCTCGTGTACAGCTCTAATTTTGTTAACTTATGAACAGATTATATCTCAAATAAACATCATGGTAGGCCCTAGGAAGGTTTTAGCGGTGGGTGTCACTGTCCGCCACTATTTTCTGTGGTGGGGTACACTTGAACTTTGGATCTACCTCATTCTTTAGATCATTAACCATGCGTCTCATCATATCAACGGTTTGGATCCCCAAACCATGGCCCTACATATATGAAGATTCTACCTTCCAATCTTAGGACATTTTGCTCTTTTTCATTTTTAACCGTCTATTGCAGGCCACAAATATAAATGTCAAGATCATTCTATCGATGAAATTCTTTATATATGGCCAATACACATATGGAATCGCGTAATCAACAACCTAGATTTTGGAACCATGGGCTCTAACCGTCATAATAAAAGACACACTTACACCATGTAAAATCTCATATTGTGCGCCATATGGTGTTAGTTTTGTTATAAAAATGTGGTGATTCATACAGTCACTAGTGGAAATGATATAAAGTTATCTTGACCATCCAAATAGCTCTTGTAGATGGTTAATATTTACCTTGTACCCATATTATACAATCTTAACCATCTGGTAAATGGGCCCTTATATGTATGGCTGAAAAACTAGTTTATTATATAATTTGGTGTTAAACTCACATTGTTCAGATGTGAATCAAAAACTGAATTTCAGAAACCCTCTTTCAATGTCTTTTCCTATCTCACTTTCCCTCCCGCTCTCACTCTGGCTCTCTTCCTCACTCACTGTGGCTCTTGTTCTCTCTCCACCTCTCTGAGCAATGCCAACCCTAACCCATCTCGAATCAAAACATTTCAGCACCGTCCCAGCCCCATCGTTTTCGCTCCATTGTCACCAGCAAGAACTCACTGCACCCGTTACCGCTGCACTCATTTCCATTATCGATCTGGTAGTGGATCTGGGATGGATTTGTTGATTTCAGGAGAAACAGGGGATATGGTTTTTGCATAACCCCTCCATCATCCCGAGTGTTAGGTTCTTACAGGTAAATCCATCCATATTCTCTTCTAATTCAGTTGAAAATTGGGGATACGGTTTGTACATTAGCTATTTGTTGAATTTCCAGAGAGAAGGCGGGATTTGTCTTAGGACTATGCTTTTGTTTTAAAATTATTTGATTAATCTATTCTTAAAGAATTGAGATTTTGATTTCAGGTTGATCATGATTCATGGCCATCCATCCATTCGTAACCATCGTGCATTAAGAAGTCTATTGCATCAAGGTTGCTTTTATGATTCAGTTATGTTATTCCTAGCTTGTATGGTTTTGTGCAGGGTTGGCTACTCATTAGGGACCATTGTTTTGCCACTGTTTCCAAGATTGACAATAACATAGCAATGAATGTAATGATTGTTAACGTAAGTGTAAATGGTGACCTCTAAAAGGGTAGGTAAATGAGAAAATAAGACTAATTTTCAGCTTGACAATGGTTTTGTACAAATGGAAAAAATAAATAAATAATCTACTGATCTTACTGGTAAATCAGAATTCACAAAAAAACCAGCTTCCATCTATACAATCAAACCCAAAAGGCAGAATGGTTACATCCTCTCTTCTCATCTAAAACTTGTGAAGCCTAGTTACGTGGGTTTATGATGTGTTATCTCTTGGGTTTATATTATCTGGGCATATCCAATGATCTCTCAAGTGATCCCAACCAACATTCACACAGGTGGTTACTACTTGGTTTAAGTAAATAAATCTTTTGTATGTGATCACTTTTATTAACTCCATCTGAGTTAGGCCATTAGGTAATGAGTAGAATGACTTGTCTACAAATTAATGAATGAAAAGGTTGCAGGGAACAGTTCTCTTCTTGGAAACCTTAGAGTAGCACATGGATTCTTTTCTTTATCAACATGACATGAATATTGATATTACCATTATCATATAACTGTAGCCTCAAATCTGTTATTAAAGTTAATTTCATAATCTCACTTTCCACTGTCATTCATCATGTGTTGTTAATTGTTACTTGCAGTGTGTGGCTTTGGAACATGGTCTGATACTAGTGGACACAAGCTAGTTTGCATGGTATCTCAAATCCATCATTGAGATAGGGATGAAATATATTTTCAAACTTTGAGTCAGCTACATAGTGTGAGTCAACACTGAACTTGCACATGATGAGGGAATAAAATATGCCTCTCACATCTTGTAGGACTACCTAAGTATTAGGGCCCTCCTTGTGTTATACCAGACCTTCCATGGTAAATGTAGACCACCTAGATACGTGTGTCCAAGTTTAGTGACCCAAACTTGAGGCCCACTTAGATGATGAGCAAGCTACCCCAACCGTTTGTAAAAGGCACATAGTCTTAGACATGTGAATCATATCAGGGCCCACCTCGTATTCATATCGAGCCCCATAGAAAAGATCGATCATTGTACGATAAAGATAGTGAGGACCACTTGTTGTGTACCTGCTTGACTTACCCTTAGGATGTATCCTACCTTTGTGATCAATTGTTAGGACCACGTGTTATGTATATATCGTTCACATTGTTTGCCTTCTTTGGAAGAGTGTAAGGCCCATCCTTGACATTAGTACATCATAATCACCTCCTTGTTGTAGATGAAAGGATATATGGCATCAAGTGTATAGAACCTATCTCGACGTATGGGCTAGACCCACCGTCCCCGTCTTGGATCATGCACAGCCTTTGAAGGCTAATATTAAACATGCCACATGAACTCTTATAATTGTAAAGGGAGTATGTCACTTGGTTTATACTGTTCATATGTGACATGTCGGAGAAGGTCGATTATGGATTATTGATGTCTACCTTATAATCATGCTTATGTACTTTATTACATCATGATATATGCCCATACGCATCATATGTATGCTTGTTGTGAGGAGTGATTAACCATAACATATGTCATTGGGCTAGTTGATTATGGGACTCCTTGTGAGACAGTGATCGTACACTATGCGTAGGTTTGATGCAAGATTGGATGGTATGACTCATGCATCTCATTTTATGTGGTATAATCACTATTTAACCTATCGATATCAGGGTTGCGGCCTTCATAGGCATATCATGGATGGTCATATGGGACACCAAAAATATTTAGTTCTAACATATGGGCACGTTAGATGTCCATGGGTGAAAGTCCCTAAACCCTCGAGGCCAAGGGATACTCCAATGTCTATACCAAGTGGATACATGAGTGCATGAGGGCCAAATACTAGTTGGCCACATCTCCCACTGTGACATGATCGGTTGGAAGGGGTGTGGCCTTACCCGCCCGAGTGAGGGGGCAATGACTAGGTTGAGTGTGACCCACCTTGAGGTATGGATCCACTATCAACGAGTCAGGCCCGATATTAGCAAGCGGATAGTGAGGTCTCTTCCACTCGCCCAGTTGTCCGCTTAGATGGGGCGGCAAGCTGGCGTGGAGCGTATTAGACCCGGTGATTGTCTAGAGAGGATCTGTACTGATATATGTTATCTCAGGGATGTCCAGTACTGATATGTGGATCTACTGAGTGGAGGTTGCACGTTTAACATTGACCTAGGTATATCTGCCACTCATGTAGGATTTGAGTGAAGGGAGGAAGAACAGGGAATAGGCTTAACAATGGGCCCTAAGGAGACTTAATAGCGCGGTCCACTTGAGATTTCATCTGACTCATGATGGGGGCCCCTGGCCCTTAGGTTAGCTGGGAAGGTGGATGGTTAGCCTTTGTAGAACACATATGTCAAGGTGGATAGCCTAAAGCCAAGAAAATGGACAAATAGTGTGCATATGCACACAATATGGTGGGCCACACAGGGTAGCCCCATGGTCTAAAATGGATGAGCTACATGCATATGATACACCCATCAAGGTGGGCTTCAAGGTTTGGGCAATCCTTCTAGTATCAATGGGGGCCCAACGGTTTGGGTTAACCCACTAAGAGGAAATGAGAATGGGCCTAACAACGGGTCCTAGGGAGGATTACAATATGGATATTTAACCACCATTGCTCGTACAATGTGGACATTTAACCATCATTGCTCCCAAGGCTTGGCCCATTAGAACTTATCCTATAATGGGGTCTATGGTCTTTGTACTAACTAGGAAAATGGATGGACATTACAAACATCATCACATAGGCCTCATGCACATCATAATGGGCCTCACTCTGAGCTGAATTTGATATATAGATTTAACAGATACTTCAGAACGCTGATGAACAAATTTTCTGTAGTCTCAATGGGTGCAATTTGAGTAAAGAAATTTCTTACCCTTTTAGCCTTTTAATATCCGCTATGAGATTTCTGAACTGGCAAACATCTATGGAGAATTGGAGATGAAGGAACTACACATCGAACTGAATGATAAAGTATCAGAGATGGAATGACTGCAATCTAAGTTGATTAAAAGAGACTTGGAAGAAGAAACAGAGGAACCTGCTAAGAGTAGTTTAAAAGCTGTTATTGCGACCTTAGAGAAGGAGAATGCCAATCTTAAGGTCGATACTTCTGCACATTCCAGAATGAAGTATGCTTTTGCGTTGTCTGTAGTAGTTGTTATCAGTATTTCTCACGCAACTTCTGTTTTACCTCACCCACATTCTGTATGCTTCCAAGTATTTTTATTACTTCAATATTTTTTTTGTTAGTTTGGGATCCTGCATATGGTGTGACAAGCTCTCATTTAATGTAGAGAGAGAAAGTTGATCTTGAGGCTGCCTTGGAATAGTCTATGAAGCACAAACCAAACGGTGGAAATGATTTAGATGATTCACATAAGCATTGAAGCTATTTAAATGAGGTTTTTTCTTTCTTTTTTACTTTATGGTGGATTATCTACAGTGTACAAACATCTAGTTTAATTATTATTACATATATTGGTTATAATCTGTTTATGTAATCTATCATGATGTTTCTGTAATCTATTTATGTAATCTGTCATGATGCTTAAGTTTTATGTTTTAGTTAGGATTATGTCTTTCTTTGGATATTTCCCTAAAATGATCTCTCCAAATGGATGGAAGGTGTGGATACAAAACATACATCATGGTGGGCCCTACAGAACTTACTGATGTCACTTCAGTAGCTAGTCTCGCTACTCCTCCTGACACCAGCCCAGTGGCTGGTGGTCGATACTCTGTGGGCCCCACCATGATGTATGTATTTCATCCATTACGTTCATCCAAATTTAAAGATCATTTTAGGGATTTATTCTAAAAATGAGAGGTATATAAATCTCAGGTGGACCACACCACATGAAAACAATAGTGATTGGATATCCATCATTAAAATCCTCCTAAGGCCCACTGTACTATTTATTTGACATCCAATCTGTTTATTAGGTCATACAAGCCTAGATGAAGGGGAAAAACAATAATCATCTCGATCCAAAACTTTTATGGACCCCAAAATGTTTTTAATGGTTGACTCTCATTCAACACTGTTTCCTGTAATGTGGTCCATTTCAGATTGGGATATACCTCATTTTTGGTCTCATGCCGTAAGATGATCTTTAAAAATAGATGGACAACATGGATGAAACACATACATCATGGTGGGGCCCACAGAGCACCGACCACCAGCCATTGGCCGGTGTCAGGGGGAGTAGCTAATCCGTTCTCCTTATTTATGGTGTGGTCCATTTAATCTTTGGATATGATTCATTTTTTGGATAATTCTCTAAAATGATCTCAAAAAATGGATGAATGGTGTGGGTTGATCCCAAATTTTTGGTAAATCCAAAACTCAAGTGGACCATGCCACTCGAAACAGTGTGGAATAATGATTTCCATCGTTGATACATACCTTGGGCCCACAGTAATGTTTATTTTTCATCCAAGTTATTCATAATATAAAAAAGATATGAATGAAGAGAAAACACAAACATCGGCTTGATCTAAAAGTACTTTTATGGCATCTACGAAATTTTCAATGGTAAAGGTTCAACCACACTATTTCCTGTGGTGCGGTCCACTTGAGCTTTGGATATGCTTCCTTTTTGTTCTTTAACCCTCAAATTATCTATTAACATGGATGAATGGAGTGGATAAAATAAATAAATAATGGTGGACCCCATAGAGTTTACTCTGTTAAGGGTAATGAGTAACCCACCTAAATGTAGTGGAGAGGGGTTTCCTTAAAACATTCATAATCATATATTGGGCCTGCTTAAATATGATTGACATATCCAACCCACTCATTATGTGTGTCCCACTTGGATAAGGGGTCAGACCAAGTTTCAGCCGCATCCAAAACTAATGTGTGCCCCACCAAGTGCTTTTATATTTTTTAGGATGTCTTCACATGGTTTTAAATGGTATGGCCCACTTGAGTTTCGTATACAGATGATTTTTGAGATATCTCATAACCTAAAGGGGACACATCAAATGCACGGTGTTGATGTTCGATACACATCATGATGGGGCCCACAAAACTTACTAACATCAATTCCTAGGTTCTCGCAAGGTTAATAAGTTGGGTCACAATTTTGACCAGAATATTTGGCTCATTTTATATGTCTGGTCCATTCACTCTATTTTACTGATCAATACCCTCAATTTGACTAGTTAGTCACCTCGATCAGGCTAGCTACATATGAGAAAGATATTGGGCATACAAGATTGATCAACAATCTGAGTGAAATTTGATTTAAACATCTGAAGTTATTTACTCTTCAATCTGGACTAATTAGATTGTCCAAAAACAGTTAAATGTTCAATTAGTGGATGTACCTAATAATTTATTAAAAAATATTTTTTTTTCACAAATAAATTTCAATTTTCATTTAAAAATAACATTTTTTTTCAAAATGTATATTTTTTTACTCTTAATTTTTCCTTGAAAACTTTTAACAGAGTATCATTTTTATTGTAAAATATTTCTAAAAAAAAATACAAATTCTGAATTTTTATTTTCATCTCTAAAATTTTCACAAAATTTAATTTTTTCCTATAAATTCCAAAATGCCTATTTTTTTCTTCAAAAGCATCATTTTGTTTTCTACTTTTTTATTTTATTTTTTAAAATGATATATATATTTTTTCAAAATCTTAGTGTTTTTATAAATAACTTTTAGTTTTTATTTGAAAATTTGAACATTTTCAATTATTTTTCAAAATCACAAATTTTGTCAACTTCTTTATTTTTCGTTTCAAAATGTTTGTTTTTAGATAAAGTATCGATTTTTTAATATTGTTTTATTTTAAAATTTTCAATTCTTTCTAACTTCTCCATTTTTTTTAAAGAATTTTTTTCGAACTTCTCAATTTTATTTTATTTTTCAAAATACAAACTCTCATTTTCTTTTTCAAAATATTTTCATTTTTCAACATTGTGAAAATTTTCACATTTTTAAAAATCTTTTTAATTTTCTTTCTCAGGATAATATTTTTTTCTCAAAATCAGATTCTTTTTTTCCCTAAAATTTTCAACTTTATTCAATATTTTTTCCCACAAAATAGATTTTTACTAAATCATGATTTTTATTTTTTCAAAATCTCTTTTTTTTTTCTCAAACATTGTTAATTTTTTTAAACTTCTCAATATTCTTTTTCAAGTGATATTACAAATCATTTAAATATTAGTTTTAAATTAAAAATAATAATAATTTCCACTCATCTGAATAAAAACAGTTTTTTTTTTTTTTTTTTTTTCATTCAATCAATTGTTAAAAAATAATCTTATATACAAATGTGTACAATTAAACCACTGAAATTCTATTAAAAAATAATTATTAAACTACAAAAAAACATAAATTTCCATCATATTCTTAAAAAAATGAAAAAAAAAAATAAATGTTAAAGGCAAAAGTCCTTTGACGATGAACCATGATCCGTCGCAAAAGCAACTAAAAACCGTCGTGAATTGCTATTTTGGGTTAGAATTTGCAACTGATCATTTTTCATCGCAAAATCAAAATTTTTGATGGATATAGTTCATTGCGATGGATATAGTCTGTTGGCGACAGACTTTTTCCATTAGTGACAAATTAAATCCATCATTAAACCAAGCAATTTTTATGACGGATGAAGTCCGTCATCCATCACAAAAATACGTTGCAAATTCATGATTTTGGCATAGTGAATACGCAACCCATCAGTAACATAACACTTAAATCCCTATGATTCTTGGTCGCCCATTCCTCGCCACTTAAACACATCATTAATTGAAGGAATGGAGTCATGAGTATGTCTTTCGGGAATATGACATTGGAGTTGAATAGATTTTTCAACATAGACAAACAATTTGAGGATGATGACAATTTACACAACATTAACATGCTTGACTCTTCGTTAAAGATAAAACTTTTGACCTTATCCTTTGACCCTCTAGAGACGTGCCTGACCCACTCCCATGATTTTGATGATGATATGATTAGGGAGATGGGAACCATGTTGAATACTGTGCCGGTACTTGAAGTTAACTGGTGGAGGCCACAATTCGAAGAATTGCCCCAAACTGATGTAGTGCCTCTACCATCTAACCTCAAGACACCAAAGCTTAACCTAAAACCCTTGCCCTCTAATTTGAAATATGTCTATTTAGGTCAAGGTAAGACATACCCAATGGTGATTTGTTCCCACCTTGAGTAAGAACAGGAAAGTATGCTGATCTCTACTCTCATTGAGCATAAAGGAGCCCTGGATGTTCGATTGCGGACCTAAAGGGAATTGACCCTTTGATTCATACTCACTGCATTCATCTAGAGAATAATATGAAGACCTCACAAAAATCACAACATAGATTAAATCCAAACACGAAGGAAGTGGTTAAGGCCAAGGTTCTTAAGCTATTGGATGTGGGTATCATATACCCTATATCTGATAGTTAATGGGTGACTCCAACTTAGGTGGTTCCTAAGAAGTCCGAAATCACCATCGTAGCCAATGCCAAAAATGAACTCGTTCCAACTAGGATCACTACTGGTTGGAGAATGTGCATTGACTATAGGAAGTTAAATGTCGTCACAAGAAAGGACCACTTTCCTTTACCCTTTATCAATCTAATTTTGGAAAGGCTAGCTAGTCACTCTTACAATTGCTTCCTTAACAGTTATTCGGGCTACAATCAGATCAAAATAGCCCTTGAAGATCAGGAAAAGACCATATTTACATGTCCTTACGGCACCTTTGTATACCGAAGGATGCCATTCGGGCTATGTAATGCCCTTGCCACTTTTCAGCGATGCATGTTGAGTATTTTTGCTGACATGTTAGGGTAATATTTAGAGGTCTTCATAGATAATTTTTTGGTCTTTAGTCCATCCTTCACCGAATATTTGGAAATTTTGAAAAATGTGCTGAAGTGATGTAAGGAAAAGAATTTGGTACTGAATTGGGAGAATGTCATTTCATGGTTCGTAAGGGAATTGTCCTTGGACACATCATCTCGTCCAAGGGAATTAAGGTAGATAAGCTAAAATTGATCTTATCTCTAACCTACCTCTACCCAAGAACATATGAGATGTGAGATCCTTCTTAGGACACGATGAGTTTTACAGAAGATTCATAAAGGACTTTAGTCACCTATCTCGTCCTCTATGTAATCTACTTCAAAAGGATGCACCATACGAGTGGACTGAGCAATGCCAAGAAACTTTTACTAATCTTAGGCATGTTAACCACTGCATCTATCATACAGCCACCCTTTTGAATTTATGTGCGACACGTCTGACTATTCTCTTAGGGCAGTTTTAGGTCAAAGAAAAGAAAAAAAAAGCCCTACGTTATTCATTACGCAAATAGAACTCTAAATCCTACCCAAGTGAATTGCTCGACTACAGAAAAGGAACTCTTAGCTGTAATGTTTGCTTTAGATGAATTTATGTCTTACTTGATCGGATCCAAGATCGTCATTTACACAGATCATGCGGCGCTCAAGTATCTTCTTTTTAAGAATGATGTTAAGCCCCGCCTGATAAGATGGATCCTCCTACTCCAAGAATTTGATTTGGAAATAAAAGATAAAAAAGGAGTAGAGAACGTAGTGGCTGACGATCTTTCCTAATTTGATCTCTCTGATTCCCTTGAGACGACACATATAAATGACATGTTCCCTGACGAACAATTGTTTAAAGTTTCTCATTCACCTTGGTTTGCTGATATTGTTAATTATCTTGCCTTCACACCGGCATATTAGACTGCACAAGATAAGAAAAAATTCTTCGCCAAGGTTTGTAAGTTCTTCTAGGATGATCCATATTTGTTTAAAGACTACACAAACCAAATCTTAAGGAGATGTGTGCCAAACAATGAACACCAAAGCGTTCTCTTTTTGTCACTCTCAGACCTATGGTGGTCACTTTTCTACTAAAAAGACCACGACCAAAATCTTACAGTGTGGTTTTTATTGGCCCACTATGTTCAAGGACACTCATGAGTTTTACAAAGCTTCTGAGCATTGTCAGAAGTTGGGAGCATTGTCTCGTCGAAATATGATGCCTCTAAACCCCATTCTGATTATTGAAGCATTGGACCATTCCCCTAATCCTTTGAGAATTTATACATTTTGTTTGTCGTATACTATATCACTAAATGGGTCGAAGCGATTCTGTGCCGGAACAATGACCATTAAACGGTCATTAAATTCTTGAAAGAGAACATCTTTTTCCAGTTCGAAACACCTTGAGCCATCATTAGTGATGGAGGCTCACATTTTTGTAATAGGCCATTTGTGAACTTAATGAAGAAATATGACATCTCTCATAAGGTGTGCACTTCATACCACCCACAAAAAAGTGAATAAGATGAGATTTTTAATAGGAAAATTTTAAAAAAAAATGGAAAAGATGGTTAACCCTAACCGTAAGGATTGGTTAATCCAATTGACAGATGCCTTATGGGCTTACCGTATCACATTTAAGACCTCTATTAGAATATCTCCCTTTAGACTTGTCTATGGGAAGGCTTACCACTTGCCTGTGGAGTTGGAACATAGAGCTTACTGGGGGATCAAAAATTTGAATTTCAATCTGGACAACATTGGCTCACTACGTAAACTTCAATTGAATGAACTCGAAGAAATCCGAAATGACGTGTACGAGAACTCGAGAATTTACACGGACACTGATGTTTTAATTTAAACCAATTTGATTTAAATGATTTTAACTCGCAAGTATACGAATCAGATGTAAATATGGTACGTATTACGAGATCATTCCCACGAGGACTGGTTGTCGCAATTCGAAACTTAAGACTCTTCTTAACTAATCCAACAAATATTTTAGCAAACTAATAAGTAAACTAACACAAATATATAGAAAATAACTGAGAACTATGAGAAAAATTCAATCCAGGAGAAGACTAGGACTTTCGAATCCACCCCTAATTATCCTAACCCTTATTTTCTCTACTGATTCACCCTAATTCAGATTGATATCAAAATAAACAAAGCACACTCTATGTCTTTGGTCGGGCACACAGAATGTATAATCCTTTAAAGCATATGGATCACATCTTTCCATCCATGGTCAGGCATGGAGAGATGTAAATCCTGTTTCTTCCTCTATAGGAGACCTGTTCATGGTCAGACACAAGCACCTAAAATAATATTCCAAACAACATACATATCTAGACTTTGGTCGAGCTCATAGAATGGAGAAGTACGAAAATCTCAGGAAAGCACACTAGAAAAAAAAATAAATCAATCCAATTAAAATAAATTCAACATAAACAAGAGTCAATAAAATTAGGGGCTTCATCTCAGCCCTAGCTAAGAAGTTTAGCAATCCATAAAATTAATTAGGAAAAAGAAAATATAAAATAAAAATATTAAAAACATCCTTCCCTTCTTTCTTCTTTTTCTCTCTCTGGCTCTGGCTCTCCTCAAGCTCTGGATCTTCCTCCCAAGGTCTCCGAATGCTCCCCACGTCTAAAACCTCCTTATATAGCTACTGGAGTGGTGAAAATTGGACTTGAATCGGATTTGGAAAGCTATCACATGCGCAGCGAAAGCCTTTTCGCAGCCAAGTTCAGTGCCTCGAAACACGCCACTTTCCTCGCTCAAATTCCAAAGAAACACCGTCCCTTAGGATTTTATTGGGTCCTCTACATGATAGACGATTCAGATCTGCCATATGATCAAAGATGGTGGGCCAAAACTGCCTAGAAAAGTGAGTTTTCACGGATGTACGAAACCTTTCGCATCATTTTGCTATTGTGATCGGTGGGCCCCACAGAAGCATTTTCTGGAAAATCCACCCCATCCATTGGATTCAGGACGAAATTTCAATCAAGAATGGGTAGTTTTGAATGTCCATTGGCATGTCTCAGAGAAGAAATAACTAAAAGATCAGATTTGAATGCTACAGGGCAGCCCTTTTGTGGCCCCTGTATCGCACACATGTGCACGCATGGATGCAAAAGGTCAGCATGGTTTTGTAGCTCTTGAAGCCCTCTACAAGATGGACGGTGTGGATTATCCGTACGGGGCATGTGTGGGGTCCACTATCGACCGTAAAAAGGACCAACGAACGTGCGTTGGCTGATGAAAACAGAAATTTCCTTTTCTTTTTTTTATTTTTCGGTCAGAGACGGTCAACCGTCTCTGCCGTTTGCCATGCATGTGTAGTGCACTTGAGTACTATGCACACTTTATTTATGTGGGGTCCACTGTGATGATTTTTAGAAATCTTCACCGTCCAAATTATTTCTCATCTCATTTAAACCGTCAATAATAATTTTGAGGCAGTTCCAGATATCAGGTGAGCCCAGAATCAACGGTTTATTGGCTGATCTGTCAGTTAGGGCACTTCTATAGTGATCCAATGGATGAAATTTTATGTGTACGGTTAATTTATGGCCCTCATCCCATGTATAAATTTTCAGGTCAATCGGATGGTGGAAACCCTGTGATCTTTCATTTTGGATCAGTTTCAGGCCTTTTTAACGGTGAACAACTTTATTTTCTTGGATCCATGGCATGTAAATCCGTTGATCTTGGTCCTATGGAGTGCGTCCCTTGCTCTGGTGACTTTGTAACGTCAAATCCACGCTGTTAATATCACTTTTTAATCCACGCTCTTGATTTCCTCCTACAATCAAAATATAATTAAAATATGGCATTAAACATTATCTTGTAAGTAAAATTCGGCAATAATCAGTGTCTGATATGCAATATTTGACCCTCATCAGACGCGATGAAGGTGTTTTATGACTAACACATTCTTCAAAATTCATTCACACTAGGTCAGAAAGTCCTCTTATATAATTCTCAGATACATCTCTTTCCGGGCAAACTCCTATCCCGTTAGACCGATCTTTTCACTGTTACTAATGTCTATCCTCATGGGGCTATCAAGATAAAAGATCTAAATAATGGCAAAGAATTCAAAGTAACTGGACATCGATTAAAGCCATTTGTTGAGAAATTTGATTCAGAGGATATGTTCATACCTCTGAATGATCCTGTGTACCAGGATTGATCTCATAGTCTGATGGAGGTATATGTACGTTTATCACTTTCATAAGAATAAGATAGTTTTCTTTTTGCTGTTTTAGGATAGTTTGCTTTTTGTTGGTTTAACTCTTATGCTAACTCATCTTCACATTGAGATCCTTTGGAAAAAGCTTCAAAATTCCTTCATTAGGTACTATCTTTCCATCACTTCTCCTTCAATTACATTGTCTCTTTTGCAAATCATGCTTATTTCTTTTACATTGAGGATAATGTAGATTTTAGGTTGGGATGGGAGACTAGGTAAACTAATCAGTGTTTTCTCAATTTTGAGCAAAATTTGTAAAAACTTTGAAAATTTTTCAATGTTTATCTATTTGGAAAGCGATAAGTTGTGTATTTAAGAATGTTTTGAATATCATCATAAGATAAAAATTAAATTTTGAATTGCTAAAGTCTAGTCATCTATGTAATTTATCACCTAAGTTCTTGCGCTCAATTAATTAAGAGGAAGTTTGAATATTATGTTAATTTAAATCACAAGACACATTCAAAATGTTTTCTATGAATAATGCTAGAATTTCTGATTGTTAGTATGTGAATTATTAATAGATGGTGATAATCAAGTCTGGAGAATTTTATCCACATTAAAATATGAAAAGAACCAGTTAAAAAACAGTTTTTAACTTGAGATCGACAAAAAGGGTCATGTGTGGTGAAAAGATTGAAAAAATTTTTAAAAAAATGAAAAAAAAAATCTGAAAGAAAAGAGAAAAGACTAAAAAGATTGAATGAATATAAATGACCGTCGATATAAAATAAAAAACTAGAAAAAGAAGGAAAAGGGGATAAGTTCGGAATCAGTGCTCGAGTTTTCAACCAATCTTAAAGTGATGAACAGGGCTAACATGATGTAATGATAGTATCCTTATAGAAAGTAAGTTGATCTTCATTGCGCACATTGAAAAACTTAATATGCAAACTATACTTTGACTTAATGGATAAAGAACTTATTTAATTGATTGCTTATGTGATTCGACTCTAGGTTTTCAAAATCTCACTTTCTCATCATTGAGTCTACTCATTCATACTTGATTACACAAAAGATTATTTTCTGAAAAAGGTTTGAACATTGCGCATAAAAGTTCATTTCACGAATACTTTGCTTGGGACTAGCAAAATGATAGTTGGGGATTGTGTTAAGGGTCACATATTGCATATTATCCCCCATTTATATCTTGATTTATGAATATGATAATGCTTAATATTCTATTTTACTCATGTTCATGTTGCAAGGTGAATTTAAGAGCTTGGATTGAAAAAGCATGAATTTGATTATTAAGAAGCACTAAGGAAAGGGATGGATCTTAGAAGACTAAGATTGAAGAATTCACATGCTAAAGATCCAAGAAAACCAAGTGAGGAATGAAGAGAATTAAATATTTAAAATGAAGAAAAGGAATCCTGAAATTGTCTTGAAAACAAACATATTCCTAAAAGTGTCCTAAAGAAGCATATTCTAAAACTCTGGGTCATTCTGTGAAATTGCACAGAGTGAAGTCTATTTTGGAAAACTACATAAATTTGAGCCGATTTCTAGATTTTTCCAAGTCAGGGAGAAAGGAGGTGCTGCAAAACTATAAATAAGAAACCCTAGGACATCCATAGGCATCATCTAAGGTTTGTGGAGTGGAGTAAAAGCATGGAGAAGCCATCGCCAAGAGTTTGTCTCCTCTTTCCTTAGTTATTTTCATGCTTTTCTTAAGAGTTTTTAGTTCAATCATGTCTATGATCGGATAAACCCTCTTAGCTAGGGCTAAGAGGTGAAGGTTGTAGCATGATTGGATTATTTTCTTTGTTTTGATTCATGTTTTATTGAACTCTCTTGGATTCTAGTTTGATTATGAAGAAATATTTTTAGTTTTTAATAGTTTGTTATGACAAATTACAATAGATCTGCGATAACTTGAGATATCTTCTTTTTCTAAATTGAGATTATGAAATTAAGAGATCCTGTTATTCACCATTGTCCCTTGGGCATGGTAGGATGATGAAATCCTTCCTAACCTTCACAATTCTCTTATTGGTTGTGTGATTGATGGATCCTGTTGTTTGCCTTGTCTCCTGGGCATGGTTAGGTGATAGAATCACTTCCAAATCATCACAGCTCTCATCCATTAATGATTAGATCCATGAGAAGTTCATAGATCTGATAAATCTCTTTTTCCTTGAATCAAGCAAGGTAGCATCCTGAGAACCTACAAGTGGATCCTTAGAAACCCTAGTTTCTCACCTTTGATTTTCTTAAGTTTTTCATTAAATCTCTCACAATTACTCTCAATCACTTCAGAATTAGTTTTCATCTTTTTCTACTTCTACTTCTAGTTGCTTTTAGAATACTCATAAGATTAGTCCCTGTGGATTCGACCTCGGTCATACCGATTTATTACTACCTAGTGACCCTACACTTAAGGTTGTGAACAGTGTCTTCACAGTTTGTGAGCACAAAGTGTTGGAGTCTTCATAGTTTATGCTCGAATGCTATTGGAGTCTTTATAGTTTGTGCATACAAACTGTTGGAGTCTTCACAATTTGTGCTCGCAAGCTGTTGGAGTCTTTACAGTTTGTGTGCACAAGCTGTTGGAGTCTTCACAGTTTGTGCTTACAAGTTGTTGGAGTCTACACAGTTTGTGCACCTAAATTGTTAGAGTCTTCACAGTTTGTGTTTGCAAGCTGTGAGAGTCTTCACAGTTTGTGTGCACAAATTGTTGGAGTCTTCACAATTTGTGCTTGCAAGCTATTGGAGTCTACATAGTTTGTGCGCACAACATGTTGGAGTCTTCGCAGTTTATGCTTATAAGCTGTTGGAGTCATTAAAGTTTGTGTGCACAACTGTTGAAGTCTTAATAGTTTGTGCTCGCAAGCTGTTAGAGTCTTCACAATTTGTGCGCATAAATTGATGGAGTCTTCACAGTTTATGCTCGCAAGTTGTTGGAGTCTTCATAGTTTGTGCACACAACTATTGGAGTCTTCACTGTTTGTGCCCACAAGCTGTTGGAGTCTTCACAGTTTGTGCTCGCAAGTTGTTGGTGTATTCACATTTGTGCACACAAAATGTTGGAGTCTTCACATTTTGTGCTCGCAAGCAGTTGAACTATTCATAATTTATGCACACAAATTGTTGCAGTCTTCACAGATTGTGCTCATAAGCTGTTGGAGTGTTCATAATTTAAGCTCAAAAGTTGTTGGAGTCTTCACAGTTTGCACGTACAAATTGTTGGAGTCTTCATAGTTTGTGCTCACAAGGTGTTGCAGTCTTCACAGTTTGTACGTACAAATTGATGGAGTCTTCAAAGTTTCTGCTCACATGCTTTTAGAGTCCTCTGTTTGTGTTGGCAAGCTTTTGGAGTCTTCACAGTTTGTGAGCACAAATTGTTAGAGTCTTCACAGTTTATGCTCGTAAGCTATTGGAGTCTGCACAGTTTGTGTGCATAACTTGTTGGAGTCTTCACATTTTGTGTTCGCAAGCTGTTGGTGTCTTCACAGATTGTGCGCACAAAGTGTTGGAGTCTTCACAATTTATGCTCGCAAGTTGTTGGTGTCATCATAGTTTGTGCGTAGAAACTATTGGAGTCTTCACTGTTTGTGCTCGCAAGCTATTGGAGTCTTCACAGTTTGTGCACACATGCAGTTAGGGTCTTCTCAGCTTGTGTCCTAAAATTTTTAGAGTCTTTACAGTTTGTGCTCACAAGCTGTTGGAGTCTTCACAGTTTGTGCTCGTATGTTGTTGGAGTCTTCAAATATTGTGCACCCAAATTGTTGGAGTCTTCACCATTTGTGCTCGCAAGCGGTTGGAGTCTTCACAGTTTGTGCGCACAAATTCTTGGAGTCTTTACAGTTTGTGCTCGCATGTTGTTGGAGTCTTCATAGTTTATGCACACAAAGTGTTGGAGTCTCCATAGTTTGTGCTCGCAAGTTGTCGGAGTCCTTAAAGTTTGTGCGCACAAACTGTTGGAGTCTTAACAATTTGTGCTCGTAAGTTGTTGGGTCTTCACAGTTTGTGCGCATAAATTAATGGAGTCTTCACCATTTGTGCTCTCAAGCTGTTGGAGTCTTCAGATTTTGTGTGCATAAACTGTCGGAGTCATCATAGTTTATGCTCGCAAGCTGTTGGTGTCTTCATAGTTTGTATGCCCAAACTGTTGGAATCTTCACATTTTTTGCTTGCAAGCTGTTGAACTATTCATAGTTTGTGTGAACAAATTATTGGAGCCTTCACAGTTTGTGCTCGTAAACTGTTGGAGTCTTCACAGTTTGTGCTTGGAAGCTTTTTGAGTTTTCACAGTTTGTGCGCACAAATTGTTAGAGTCTTCACAGTTTGTGCTCATAAGGTGTTGCAGTCTTTACAGTTTGTTCGTACAAATTATTGGAGTCTTCACAGTTTTTGCTCGCATGCTTTTGGAGCCTACACTATTCGTGCTCGCAAGCTAGTGGAGTCTTCACAGTTTGTGTGCAAAAATAGTTGGAGTCTTCACATTTTGTGCTCACAAGGTGTTGTAGTCTTCACATTTTGTGCGAACAAATTGTTGGAGTCTTGGCAGTTTGTGCTCGCATGCTTTTGGAGTCTTTGTGGTTTGTGCTAGCAAGCTCTTGGAGTCTTCACAGTTTGTGTGCACAAATTGTTAGAGTCTTTACAGTTTGTGCTTACATGTTGTTGGAGTCTTCATAGTTTGTGCTCGCAAGCTTTCGGAGCCTATAAAGTTTGTGCGCACAAACTGTTGGAGTCTTAACAGTTTGTGCTCGTAAGTTGTTGGAGTCTTCACAGTTTATGCACATAAATTGATGGAGTCTTCATCATTTGTGCTGTCAAGCTGTTGGAGTCTTTACAGTTTGCGTGCACAAACTATCGGAATCTTTATAGTTTTTGCTCACAAGTTGTTGGTGTCTTCATAGTTTATGCGCCCAAATTGTTGGAATCTTCACATTTTTTGCTCGCAAGCAGTTGAACTGTTTACAGTTTGTGCGCACAAATTGTTAGAGTCTTCAAAGTTTGTGCTCGTAAGCTATTGGAATCTTCACAGTTTGTGCTTGAAAGCTGTTGGAGTTTTCACAGTTTGTGCACACAAATTGTTGGAGTCTTCACGATTTGTGCTCATAAGGTGTTGCAGTCTTTATAGTTTGTTTGCACAAATTGTTGGAGTCTTCACAATTTCCACTCGCATGCTTTAGGAGTCTACACTATTTGTACTCGCAAGCTGGTGGAGTCTTCATAGTTTGTGCGCTCAAATTGTTGGAGTCTTCACATTTTGTGCTCACAAGGTGCTGCAGTCTTCACAGTTTGTGAGAAAAAATTGTTGGAGCCTTGGCAGTTTGTGCTCGCATACTTTTGGATTCTTCACCTTTTGGTGCTAACAAGCTCTTAGAGTCTTCAAAGTTTGTGCTACAAATTGTTGGAGTCTTCATAGGTTATGATCGTAAGTTGTAGGAGTCTTCACAGTTTGTGCGGACAACTTGTTGGAGTCTTCACAGTTTGTGCTCGCAAACTAATGGTGCCTTCACAGTTTGTGCACACAAAATGTTGGAGTCTTCACAGTTTATGCTCGCAAGTTGTTAGTGCCTTCACAGTTTATGCGCATAAACTGTTGGATTCTTCACATTTTGTGCTCGCATGCTATTAGAGTCCTTAAAGTTTGTGCGCACAAACTGTTGGAGTCTTAACAGTTTTTGCTCATAAGTTGTTGGAGTCTTCACAGTTTGTGCGCATAAATTGATGGAGTCTTCACTGTTTGTGCTCTCAAGTTGTTGGAGTCTTCACAGTTTGTGTGTACAAACTATCGGAGTCTTCATAGTTTATGCTTGCAAGCTGTTGGTGTCTTCATAGTTTGTGCGCCCAAACTGTTAGAATCTTCACATTTTTTGCTCGCAAGCTGTTGAACTATTTATAGTTTGTGCGCACAAATTGTTAGAGCCTTCACAATTTGTTCTCGTAAGCTATTGGAGTCTTCACAGTTTGTGCTTGGAAGCTTTCAGAGTTTTCACAGTTTGTGCACACAAATTGTTGGAGTCTACACAGTTTGTGCTCATAAGGTGCTGCAGTCTATACAGTTTGTTTGTACAAATTGTTGGAGTCTTCACAGTTTCTACTCGCATGCTTTTGGAGTCTACACTATTTATGCTCGCAAGATGGTGGAGTTTTCACAGTTTGGGCACACAAATTGTTGAAATCTTCATATTTTGTGCTCACAAGGAAAATAAATTGTCGGAGTCTTGGTAGTTTGTGCTCGCATGCTTTTGGAGTCTTCACTGTTTGTGCTAGCAAGCTCTTGGAGTCTTCACAGTTTGTGCGGATAAATTGTTGAAGTCTTCACAATTTATGATCGTAAGCTATTGGAGTCTTCATAGTTTGTGCAGACAATTTGTTGGAGTCTTCACAGTTTGTACGGACAACTTGTTGGAGTCTTCACAATTTGTGCTCACAAGCTATTGGTGCCTTCACAATTTGTGCACACAAAGTGTTGGAGTCTTCACAGTTTATGCTCGCAAGTTGTTGGTGTCTTCACAGTTTGTGTACACAAATTGTTGGATTCTTCACAGTTTGTGCTCGTAAGCTGTTGGAGTCTTCACTGTTTGTTCTCGCATGCCGTTTAAGTCTTCACAGTTTGTGCTTGCATGCACTTGGAGTCTTCATTTTTTGTATACCAAAATTGTTGGAGTCTTCAGAGTTTGTGCTCATAAGCCATTGGAATCTTTACAGTTTGTGAGCACAAATTATTGGAGTCTTCATAGTTTATGCTCGCAAGCTGTTGGAGTCTTCATAGTTTGTGAGCACAAATTGTTCGAGTCTTTACAGTTTGTGCTCGCAAGCTATTGGAGTCTTCACAGTTTGTGCGCACAAATTGTTGGAGTCTTCAAATTTGGTGCTCACAAGGTGTTGTAGTCTTCACAGTTTGTGTGAACAAATTGTTAGAGTCTTCCAGTTTGTACTCGCATGCTTTTGGGTTGGAGTCTTCAGATTTGGTGCTCACAAGGTGTTGCAGTCTGTATAGTTTGTGCGAACAAATTGTTAGAGTCTTTCAGTTGGACTCGCATGCTTTTGGAGTCTTCACTGTTTGTGCTGGCAAGCTCTTAGTGTCTTCACAGGTTGCGCGCACAAATTATTGGAGTCCTCATAGTTTATGATCGTAAGTGTCATGCCCCAAACCTTAAAATCGGTCTCACAGGAATCCCGATCGGCGAATATGGTGCCTACAGCCTCCGCAGTATCCCATTCTTGGCTCCAAGCACCTATATGCCAGGTTTTGATCATGGGATACTATGAGAATTTTTCAACGTACATTTATATCGTAAGAAGCATAACCACAAGTTTACCCGAATCATAAAAGCAACATCATCATCACATATCCACTAATATAAACATTTGAATACAATGTTGAAAAGGAAATACATGCATATAATAAATTCTTCACAAAACTCGGCTGCACGCTCCTACTCCAGCTTGGCTGCAACCTATCGTCACCTGCACGCATCTATCTTGCATAACCTTATATAAATCTTAGAGGGTGGTGAAAGTGTGTGACATCTAGGATATGCGATGAAAAGACATAGTAAGCAAAATTCGTATATTGAGAAAGTAATGTAAATCGGTTATATAATGCGGAAACATAATGAACCAAATATCAGATATCGAAGATGCAATGTAATATACAATTCAAAAGAGCTACGAATACCATTAGCCTCATCTAGGTTATGTAAATGTGAAAACATAGCAACCCAAAATGTCATATGCTAAGGATGTAATGCAATATACAGTGCAAATGAAATGGCCAAGTTGCAGTGTGAAGTCGGGATGATAGTATGTGGTATCGTAGGCTATGGGGCCTATCACAAAGGACTTCTATCCAAACCAGTCTCATACCTAAATTTGGATAGTCAAACTCAATGTGGTAAACTCCTGATCTTAGGTTAGTCGGGCACCCCAACCGAAATCCTAGCCATTGCGAAGGAACATATAACAAATAGTTGCACACCACTAGCCCGAGTGGATAGTGAATAAATGAATGAATGAGTATGCAACTCTTGCTCCACAAATCAGTAATGTACATCTCTGAGATCATCACTGAGGTCTAGTACACTCTACATGCAATCGCTACCCACTAGGGTGCAACCATGCAAGTGGAAGAGACCTCACTATCCGCCTGTCCAGTAGTTAGCCAATATCTACCTGGAAAGTCGATAGCAGACCCATTCATGAGCTGGTCAAACTCAACTTAACTATGCCCCCTACCCTCGGGTGGGTAACGCCACACCCCTTTCCAACCGACCACGACATAATGGGAGACGCGGCCTCTTGGCATTTGGCACTCGAGCGCTCATGTATCCACCTGCCTAGACACTGGGGCGTCCTCTGGTACTAAGAGGATTTAGGGATTTTCACCCAGGGCCATCTATGGCGGCCCGATGCTAGAACAAATTTTTAGTGTCTCATTCAACCATCCACGATATGCCTGTGGAGGCTACGACCCTTATGTCACTAGGGCGTACAGTAATCACAACACAATGTAAGATGCATGAGTCATAGAATCCAGTCATACATCAATCCTGCGCATACCGTGCGCTCATGTGAGATAACCTCTGCCTATCAGGGAATCTCATAACAACCTACCTAATGACATATGCAATGGTCAACCATATCTCCTAAAAAAACATGCAGATGATGCATATGGGCATGTATCATAATGTTATGCTATCACATACTTATAATTGGTATCAATAACTGACATCGACAATTAACCTCAACAATGTGAACATTTAACTAACATTATCCCCAAGAAATGACCCACATAGAGCCTAACATATAGTGGACCCATGACCTCACACAAGGGCCAAATATACAACATCATGGGCCTCACTCAAGAGCTTAATATACATCACGATGGGCTTAACATACATCACAATGGGCTTCATCGTCTGACCCTCAAATGCATCACAATGGGCCTCATCACATAGGCCTTATATACATCACATTGGGCCTTAAACACGGGCTGAATATACATCACAACAAGTCTCAAATATGGGACGAATATACATCACATTGGGCCTTAAACACGGGCCGCATATATATCACATTAGGCCTCAAACACAGCCCAAATACACATCACAATGGGCCTCAACTATAGGCCACATATGCATCACATTGGGCCTCAAACACAAACCGAATACATATCACAATGGTCCTCAACTACGGGAAGCATATACATCATATAGGTCTCGACAATTGGCCTCGGTAATCGAAATTGGCCTCGATAATCAAAATCCTCCTCGACAATCTGAATCGGCCTCAACAATTAGAAATGGCCTCGACAATCGGAATTGACCTCGACAATCAGAATCGGCCTCGATAATCAGCCTTGATAATCGGAATCAGAATCAGAATTGACCTCAATAATCGGCCTTGATAATCAGAATCGGAATCGGCCTCAATAATTGGCCTCGACAATCAGAATTGGCTTTGATAATCATCCTCAACAATCGAAATCAGAATTGTCCTCGATAATTGGCTTCAACAATCAAAATCGGAATCGGCCTAGATAATAAGAATCAGGCTCAATAATCAGCCTCGATAATTGGAATCGAAATCAGCCTCAAAAATCGGCCTAGACAATTTGAATCAGAATCAACATCGACCATTGGAATCAACCTCGATAATTAGAATCGGCCTCGACAATCAAAATCGAAATCATCCTCAATAATCAAAATCGGCCTAAACAATTGGCCTCGACCATCGGAATCGACCTCGACAATCGAAATCAAAATCATCCTTGATAATCGAAATAGCCTCGATAATAGACCTCAACAATTGGAATCTGAATCGACCTCAAAATTAGAATTGAAAAATCGGCCTTAACAATAGTGATTGACCTTAACAATCAAAATTGGCCTCGATAATTGGAATCAGTATCGACAATCAGTATCGGCCTCGATAATCAAAATTAGCCTCGACAATCAGAATAGGTATCTATAATTGGAATCGACCTCGATAATCAGAATCAGAATTGGCCTCAATAATCGAAATCAGAATTAGCCTCGATAATCAGAATCGGAATCAACCTCAACAATTGGCCTCGATAATCGGAATCGACCTCGATAATCATAATCGGCCTCGAAAATTAAAATCAGAATCAGCCTCAACAATCGGCCTTAACAATCAGAATCGGCCTCAATAATTGGAATCGATGTGAATGGGCCTAACAAGGCCTAAGGGAAGGTCACAATGTGGACATCCAACCATCATTACCCATTAATGTGGATATTTAACAAACATCGCTCCCAAGCAGTGGCCCACATAGAGCCAAACATAAAGTGGGCCCATAACCTCACACAAATGCCTAATATACATCGTAATAGGCCTCATACAATCATAATGGTCCTTACACAAGGGTCTCATACATCACAATGAGCCACGTCACATGGGCATTAAATATATCACAATGGACCTCAAGCTATGGGCCCCCAATATATCATATTGGGCGTTAACAAATGGGCCACAAATACATCATATTGGGCCTCATACAAGGGCCTCATATACATCACATCGGGCCCTTCCAAATGGGCCCCAAATACGTCACATCAGGCCTCATTAAATGGGCCCCAAATACATCTAACAAGTCGTATCAAATGGGCCACAACAACTACACCATTCATCCATATATAGAGAACATTATCCAAATAAATGAATCATATCAAAAGATCATCTAGACCATACCACAAACAATAATGGTGATAATGATTTTCACTATTAAATTCCAGTGGGCCCACCATAGCATTTAATTTCCATACCGTCTGTTCACAAGGTCACGAAGACCTAGATTTAGAGGAAAAAAAATATTATATTGGTTCAGGGCTTCTGTAATCCAAAAAGAAAAAAAAAGGATTTCAATGGTAAACTATCAACTCCATTGTTTTCTGTAGTGTGGTCCGCCTGATAACTGGATCTGTCATATTTTTCAGTCTCAAGCCTTGAGACAAGTTAGCCAAAAGGATGGACAGTTAGGATGTAACATATACATCAGAGAGGCCCATAAAGCTTGCTGCTGAGTTACAACAGTTGTGGCTACAAGCCCTCCGTCCATCAGACGGATGGTGTGGATTGAAAATGATGGATGGTTCGGGTATATATGGTGGGGCCCATCCACATGGACAGCAGGAGTGGTGCAAACCACATAGCAGGTGGTCCCACAGACCCTGCTGACGTCAATACAGCAGCTATATAACTGCTATATGAGCTTCAAACGGCACAGGTGGGTCCCAGGTGGGGCCCACAACAATTATATAAAGTCTAATATATTATTATAATTATATTTTTATTATATAATCTTAATTTTATATATTATTATAATATGACCACCTAGCATCCAGCGTCCAGCAATGGACGGTTGGATGTATTCGGTGGAGTCATTACGTGGGTGTGGCCCACCCAAATACAACATGATATAATATATTATATTATATTATATTATATTATATTATATATATAATATAATATTATATAAAAATATGGAAGCTCCCAGCATCCAGAGAGTTTGGACACTAGCAGGTCTTCACGTTGGGCAGGGTGGGTCCACGTGGTGTGGCGCACCAGAAATATAGATTGCTGATATTTGTGTCTTGCCTGGACGGTACATGTGCAACACATATATATGGTGGGGTCCACACCAGTGGGCCACTCCCCTGATCAAGCTGATATTTGTTCTCTCCTTCAGTCATGCATATCCAAATGGACTTGCAAGTGGGCTCACTTAGTGGCCGGCATGGATAAAATACGTTCATCATGGTGGGCCACAAAAAAAAAAAAAAATAGGGAAGAGAGAGTCAGAGAGAGAGACGAGAAGAGGGGAAGGACCCCGCCACATTGGGCCTTCCCTTTTACAACGCATACATCAAGTGGGTCCTACAATAAGTGGGACCTAAAGATAGAAATCAACAGTGGATCACTCACCTATCGGCCTTCTTCCTTAGCTCCTTGGACTCCTAGGCTCCTTATCGTCAATCTTGATGGAGGTTGATGATGAATGAATGGTTGAGATGGGAGATGAGAGGGTAGAAAAATGGGCCACACTTGGATTTAGGAGAGATCTTGGATGTTTGGGTGTTTTTGTTAGGGTTGGAGAGTGAAGATAGAAATGAGAGAGAGAGAGAGAGAGAGAGAGAGAGAAATGATGGAGAAAAGGGATGGTTGGAATGGTTATTGTAAGGGATGGGAATGGGAAAGCATAGGTTGGGTTAAAATTTGTATAAAGGAGGTATGGGTGGGGAGAGAGAGAGTTGACTTGTGAGGGGGCTGAGGTGGCATTGGGTATGGGTGATGTATTGAGATAGGTTGTGTAACGCCCGGGAAAAATGCGTACTTGGACTCGAGTACCAACTCGACCAGAAATCGTGTAGGATTAATTCCTATGGAAAACATGAGTAAGTTAGCTAGCGCAATGCTAGAGTAGCTGGGAAATAGTCCCTGATCACTTTAAATACATTCTACAAGACCCAAATCGAGTAGAACCAATGACTCTATAAAACTCTATAACCTCGGATCAAACTCTAAGCAGGTTTGTTCTCTGGACCACTTTAAAATTTTGTATTGGATCTAGACCGCGCGTCAAAAGTCCGATACCTCTTATCTTAGACCGTTAGAACCGCCTTGCTGGATTTGACAATCATTTCAAAAATCAAGTCCAACCGATAACCACAGGCTATTTCATTGAGCCTGGACTGAAGAGAGTGCGAATAGGGACAGATTTGGAATTTGAAATTCAAATCTGGCATACGACTTGACGTGTCAGTATTAAGCATTCTGACCATCAGAATTCAGTCAGATTACACCCTCGGATCAGAAAAAATTTCTATTTCATATCATGAGACTTGCAGCCCTGATCTACGTGCGATGACCGCTGAACTGCAACTGGACCGCTACGTGCGATCTGCGAACCCTGCCGAACTGAAAACTTGATGCGTGCTACATCCTGTATGCATGAGCTTAAGTCCAATCGCGTTCGGCCAGGGGACCACCAGAAATGGTCTTTTGCACCGAAACCGCCCCGATTTGGATATGCCCTAAGTGAACTTTGTTCCTGAGCCTATTTTGGGCATTTTTGAGCTTATAAAAGGGGTTGAAACCCTCACTCCTCTCTCCCATCCGAATTTGAGAAAAACCCTAGATTGGGAGAGAAACAAGGTGAGAGTTTGTGAGAGAGAGTAGGAGAGAATTTTCCTGCCTTTGTGCCGCCTGTTGCACGTACTTTAGCAACATACTTCAATCACTTGGCCGGCGATTCCTCCATGTTTTCAGGTAAGAAATAACCGTAGAAGTTGCTGATTTGAGGTTCGCTAGGATTCAAAGCATGTTAGCTGACGTATCTTGTAAATTAGGTTCTCTTATCGGTGTAGACGAAGCGTATACGATCCGTTCGAATTCACACGTTTATAAGAGATAAGGTGAGGATTTCAGACGCTTTGATTGACTGTTTACAATACTTTCAATGTCGTTTAATAGTAGATTATTGACGGCATCGCCGTTTGACATGTACAACATGCTATCCGTTTCCTGTTTCGTAAAACAACGAAGAATATGAGATTTAGGGCATTTTAGTCATTTGTAGGAAGTACTGATTTCATTCATAGTTTGCTGATGTGATTGACATGGATTATTGTTGCATTAGAATGTTAGGAATAAGTGCATAATTAGTTTGGCGAAGAGATTCGCCTAAATGCGCACTTCGGGTCGACATATTATATGTAGACTTAAGTGTGTAGTGTAAGTGTTTGTATAAATTCTTGTATTAGTGTGTATTGAATTAAATGGTGTTATGAATTAGTTTGAGATTGATTTCTCAATTAATATACTGATGTAAATGATTTCCTACATGTTAGCCAAATGCTTTATCTCATTGTATGTATGAAATGCATGTACTTGATGATTTGCTTAAGTTGTATGTTATAACATGTGTTAACATGCTCACATGGTTGTATTTTAATTCCAACACTCTCATATAATTGCTGATGTGATTCCATAATTTTTTGGGACTATACTTAGTCCAGGCAGTCGGTAACCGAGCGAATTCGTGGCTGCCTTATCTTGGCCACGAACGACGCGTCGATGAACGCGAGCCGTGTTTGGAGTTGGCGGCAGTGGTTAGGCCACGCGAAGTGTTTTATGCACTTCATGTCGTTCGACTTGAGATGCGATCGCGCTAGTCGAGCCCGTCAAGTAACCCGACTGGCCGATGTATGTTCACCCTGCATGAGTCATAACTACTTGAACCTAGGGTACTGAACTTACCATTGTAAACCCTGTTAACCATGGTACCTTGATCCACGAAGACTCATGACCCGGGCATGGTGGTATGGGACACCGTGGTCGAGCTGTCGGCCTACGCTGGGGCCACAAACCTCCCCGTAGTGACCAGTGAGCACCTAGTCTCGTGAGTAGATTATGGTGGTATGGGACACTATATTCTTGCTGTCGGCCTACACTGATCAGGCGACGAGTCCTTTGTAGTGACCGCGAGCGTATTCTGAGTCTACGGGAGGCGACGACCCTTCAGTAGCAGTAGAGTATAGTAGGTCTGTATTGATAAGGTGATGGGGGAGCGGTGCAACGAGTGCGAGCAACAGCCCTGATAGCCCTTGCAGTGACCTACAAAATATACATCGTATGAGATTACTAGGAGTGACGACCCTAGACAGGATCTGTGTTGGGATTGATACAAGGAAAGTACCTTAGTTTCCCAATCGGCTGTTTGAATGGACTAATAACAACTTGGAAATCATATCACCATTATATTGAATGTGCCTGGAAGATGTGGAGCACTTAAGGGAGTGTGGCATGCCGCGGTCGTAAGATGGTGCCGTATGAGAGAGATCGTCGGTGAGGGCATACATCACGTCATGTCATATTACATTAACAATAGTATTAGGATTGTCTGATTTACTGCTTTACTATTATCACATGATTGATTTGTGAACATGCTAATCTCTGCTCTCTTATCCCACTGAGTTGATCACTCACTCCTACGTTACGGGATGGTGTTTCCAGACACCCACCAGTCCCTTTTTGTGATTGCAGATGATGGCGTGGCCTGCGAGGCGGAGCTGGACTTGATGATGATGAGGAGGATTCCTCCTTTATGCGTGATCTGGTTGATGGGATTTCAGGGAGGTTGATTAGATACCTTGATACTTGTCATTTTATATTTTTAGAACACTCATGTATATCCTTTTGGTTTACTTTTGGAGTATACATGTATGTATATAACCTGGTAACATATTCACACTCTGGAGACATACAACAGTTTATATATGTTATACATACTATCATAGTCTTCCGCTTGTAAATTTAACCGTCTCTGGAGCGTGATATGCTGTTTTAGCTTAATCTCACTCATGTTTAATACATTATCACAGATAACATTCAATCATACATATCTATGTTGCATAAATAACATTTTGAAACTCGGGAGTTGGGTTTTTACTCGACCCTCCAATTTTTGAGATGTTACGGATGGTATCAGAGCATGATTTGGATTAAACCGGGCCTGTGTTATGGTCACGCGATGTACGCCGTCGCTTCTTTTGACTTAGGTGGGTGCGGGAAGGGTTTAGAAACACGTATAGGATCGCAGATTCGCCAATAGGCGAAGACTATTCGTATCGATCGCGCGATCGAGTCTGTAACGCATCTAGGGTTGCGTGAAGCGACCTAAGTAGCTCCTAGGTTGTAGGTAAGTGGGTTGAGATATTCTTCAAATGATTCTAAACCCATAAATGTGAATCCTTGGGCAGTGGGAAAACCACAACCCCTGTATTCAATCGTCAGGGCTTAAAAACCTCGTTTCATCAAAATTCTTCGAAATTCTTCCTCTCACCACTCCATTCTTCAATTCCTTCTCATTCTTTTCATATTAAGCATTGATCCTAATGTGAAAATGACATAAAATCATACTTCGACAAAATTTTACAGTGAATAGTAAAATTTCATGAAAATTGGCCATTAGGCCATTCTAAGTTTGCTTTCTTTAGCAAATAATGGGCTAGATGGATGTATTAGCTCCTTCTACACCAAAATCATATGCTGCATAATAGGGTTTTGTATTCGGGATTGCAGATTGACCTCAGAAATCTCTGAATGCATGTTTGGGCCTAAATAGGTCAATATACAATGAACCAAGGTGGGGACCATACTTTTTTAGGGTCCCTGGACCATGGGGGACCAGAACCATGTGGTCCCACCGACCAATGTGATGGACGGTCGGCGATGCATCGCCGTCATACATGGCCCACTTGATCCGATTTTTGGGATCTGGAGCTATTTTGGGTTGTGTATACCCCCTATGTAGGGTTCGTCCATAGAAAACTCCAAATAGAGGTACTTCCTTCACAAAAGTCCCCTCCCCTAGCTCCATTTTTGTTCTCTAGCTGCCCTCTCCCAAATCCGTGGTTCCAAACCACTCCCAAATCCATTCTTGGCTAAAAACGACCACACTCCATCACTCCATTGCTATTTGTAGCCTTTCCTCTTACAGATCTAGTCATTTGGAGCTCTTAAAATCCCCAAATCGAGCTGAAATCGTGAGGTGCTCCATTCCCCTTTTTCATTCTCTTTTCTCCTTGAAAATACATCCTAAGGGAGCTTGAAGTATCCCTCTACAACGCCTAGATTTCATTCTGTCCATTTGGGCAACAATTTCTCCGTATTTCCTCTGCTTTTCATGGCTATTGTTTAAGTTGTTTTAGCCTTTTTCTCTCTTTCCACCATCCTCCCTTTCAAGCCTATTTCTCCATTTTCTTTGCTTAAGAGATACTGAAAATATATGGCCGAGAGAGCTCTAGTGAGCAACAGACAGTATTAGACTCGACAGTGATAAAGAAGGTAAGTCGGGACTGTGGTAGAGTCCTTTGGTAGAATTAGGCATCTGTGCCGTTGTCTTGTAGATTGTTTGATTACCGTTTGAGATCTCTGTGTTTGTTGTTGTTAGGTTTAGTAACGACAGAGGTAGAAAGTGTGGAACTTTGTTCCATGTATCGTGACTAACATACCACTTCCAATCCCGCCATGGGACTAGGAATGCGGTCTCATTTAATACAACTAAACGCTATCGGCCACATAGACCCTTGGCGTTTTAGATCTAGTATTAGCACTCCTAGATTTGAAGGATCTGACGATATAGGAAATCCAATTCTATTTAGATAATCTTGACCCTAAGCGATAGAACAATTCCCTGTAGTAGAAATGGTATGGAACCATTTAACGTATAAACTTAGGCTTTGGATTATAGCTACTGAGTTATAGACTAGCCTACTAGTTACCTTAAGTAGTGTAAAGCCCGTATATGCTAAGGAATTGTAGGTTAGATTTGGTTGAGGTAGAACCTCGTTCCTTCGATAGATCCCCTTATGACTTATAGACTTCTGTTGTTTCCCATAGGAAGGAACCATACACTCTCAGGGAACATTTATAAATCCCTCAGATTGAACTTAGAATGTACTAGCATGCCCCTTAGAATTGCCTTCCCCAAGGGTTTATTGCATTCGGGACAGTGGAATAAAGGAAATGCAATTATCAGCGAAGTATTCGCGGTTTGAATCGACTTCTTAATCCTAGTAGTTACCATTGAATCCAATGCTCTGATCAAGCTATGATGGAGTCTTAAGACTCCATCAATTTGTGCGCACAAACTATGAAGACTCCAATAGCTTGCAAGCACAAACTGTTAAGACTCCAATAGTTTGTGCGCACAAACTTTAAGGACTCTAAAAGCTTACGAGCACAAACTGTGAACACTCCAACACTTTGTACGCACAAACTAAGTAGACTCCAACAGCTTGCGAGGCCAAACTATGAAGACTCTAACAATTTATGCACACAAACTGTGAAGACTCCAACAACTTACGAGTATAAACTGTGAAGACTCCAACAATTTGGGTGCACAAATTATGAAGACTCCAACAACTTGCTACACAACTTGTGAAGACTCCAACAGCTTGTGCGCACAAACTGTGAAGACTCCAACAGCCAGCGAGCAAAAATTATGAAGACATCAATAGTTTGTGCACATAAACTGTGAACACTCCAACAACTTGCGAATACAAACTATGAAGACTCCAACACTTTATGCGCACAAACTGTGAAGACACCAACGGCTTACAAGCACAAACGGTGATGATTCTAATAATTTCTGTGCACAAATTGTGACGACTCCAACAACTTGCGAGTGTAAATAGTGAAGACTCGAACAGTTTCTGTGCACAAACTATGAAGATTCCAACAGCTTGTAAGTACAAACAGTGAAGACTCCATTAATTTGTGCGTATAAACCCTGAAGACTCCAACAGCTTGCGAGCACAAATGGTGAAGACTCCAACAATTTGTGCACATAAACTGTGAAGACTCTAACAGCTTGCGAGCACAAACTGTGAAGACTCTAACAGCTTGTGAGCACAAAACTGTGAAGACTCCATCAATTTTTATGCACAAACAATGAAGACTCTAACAGCATGTGAGCACAAACTGTGAAGACTCTAATAGCTTGCGAGCATAAACAATGAAGACTCCAACAACTTACGAGCACAAACTGTGAAGAATCCAACAGTTTGTGCACATAAACTATGAAGACACTAACAGCTTGTGAGCATAAACTATGAAGACTCCAACACTTTATACGCATAAATTGTGAAGGCACCATTAACTTGAGAGCACAAACTGTGAAGACTCCAACAAGTTGTGTGCACAAACTGTGAAGACTCTAACAGCTTACTTGAGACCCGTATCTTAACGCGTATAGTTCCGTAAGCTTCCTTGGTCCTCATGGTCGAATTCTGGCAACTCGCAATCTGTTATCAGCATTTTTACGTGATCCTAAGTTGTGTACCGTATATCAGAGCTAGCTTGACTCGAAACTTGTATCCTTGCGACCGTGCCTCGCTGCGTCTCGTGCGTCGAGGTGATACCTGGGCCAGAAGATATGGGCCCGCATTCATTCTAAAGAAACACAGCGCATTACGAATTTTGAGAGAATCTCTACAACATGTCCCATCAATCAATCAATCAAGTACACAACCTGTAACACCCTGAAAATCGGGGGTCGTGTATAAACTCAACTCCCGAGTTTCAGACCGTCACTTATGCAACAAAAATGATTATGATTCAATGTTGTCTGAGTTAAAGCATTCACATGAGTAAAAGTATACCAAACTGCAATTCATACTCCAGATCCAATGATAAAAGTAAGCGGAAGACTAAAGAATATATATATCACTGTATGGAAAAACAAAGTAGATCACCACTGTCACTAAAGTATGAATACATCACTGAGTCTCATATACATGTAAATAAATAAAATCAAATGTTCAAAATAGTCCCACTGAAGAGTCCCGTCAACCCAGGTCACCTAAGCAAAGCAGTCGTGGTACTGCATGTATGAGAACTCGTCCTGGTCCTCATCATAGTCCGACTCTGCCTCCTGGATCTCTACATCACCTGCATCTAAGACAGGGTCTGGTGGGTGTTGCAAACACCATCCCGTAACATGGGAATGAGTGATCAACTCAGTAGAATCATAAAGCAAAGATTAGCATGTTCACAAATCAATCATGCGATAATAGTAAAGCAGTAAATCAGACAATCCTAATACTGTTGTTAATGCAATATGACATGACGTGATGTATGCCCTCACCGACGATCTCCCTCATACGGCACCATCTTACGACCGTGGCATGCAATCGACCCTCAAGTGCTCCACATCTTCCAGGCACATGCAATGGTATGATGATATGATTTTCGAGTTGTTATTAGTCCATTCAAACAGCAGGATTGGGAAACTAAGGTACTTCCCTTATATCAATCCCAACACAGATCCTGTCTAGGGTCGTCACTCCTAGTAATCTCATACGATGTATATTTTGTAGGTCGCTGCAAGGGCTGCCAGGGCTGTTGCTCGCACTCGTTGCACCGCTCCCCCATCACCTTATCAATACAGGCCTACTGTACTCTACTGCTACTGAAGGGTCGTCGCCTCCCGTAGACTCAGAATACGCTCGCGGTCACTACAAAGGACTCGTCGCCTGATCAGTGTAGGACGACAGCTAGAATATAGTGTCCCATACCACCATAATCTGCTCACGAGACTAGGTGCTCACTGGTCACTACGGGGAGGTTTGTGGCCCCAGCGTAGGCCGACAGCTCGACCACGGTGTCCCATACCACCATGCCAAGACCAGCCAACCACGAATTCGTTCGGTTACCGACTGCCTGGACTAAGTATAGTCCCAAACAATTACGGAATCACATCAGCAAATCATATTAGAGTATTAGAATTGAAATACAACCATGTGAGCATGTTAACACATGTTATAACATACAATTTAAGCAAGTCTTCAAACACATACATTTCATGCATATAATGAAATCATGCATATACTCAACATGTAGAAAATCATTTACGTCAGTATATTAATTGATAAATCCATCTCAAACTATTTCATAACATCATTTAATTCAATACATACTAATACAAACATTTATACAAACACGTACACTACACACTTAAGTCTACATATAGTATGTCGACCCGAAGTGCGCAATTAGGAGAATCTCTTCGCCAAACTAATTATGCATGTATTCCTAACTTTCTAATGCGACAACAAACCATGTCAATCACATCAAAAAAATATGAATGAAATCAGTACTTCCTACAAATGACTAAAATGCCCTAAATCTCATATTCTTCGTTGATTTACGAAACAGAAAACGGATAGCATGTTATACATGTCAAACGGCGATGCCGTCGATAATCTACTATTAAACGACATTAAAAGCATTGAAAACCGTCAATCAAAGCGTCTAAAATCCTCACCTTTTCCCTTATAGGTGAAACGATTCGAACGGAGTGTATACGCTTCGTCTATGGCGAACTACGAACCTGATTTACAAGTTCTATCAGCTACTTCACTATGAATCCAAGGGAACACTAAATCAGCAACTTCTAGGATATTCTCTTACCTGAAAATGTAGAGAAATCACCGGCAAAGTGATTAGAGCGCGTGGCTTAACCACTTGCAGCACGTGGCACAAGCAGCAGGGAATTCTCTCCCACCTTCTCTCACAAACTCTCACCTTTTCTCTCTCCCAATCTAGGAATTTTTATAAATTCGGATGGGAGAGAGGAGTGTGGGTTTCAACCCTTTTTATAAGCCTAAAAATGCCCAAAATAGGCTCAAGAACAAAGTTCACTTGATGTTTATCCAAAGCGGGGCTGTTTCGGTCCAAAAGATCATTTCTGGTGGTCCCCTGGCTGAACGCGATCGGACTTAAGTTCATGGATACTGGATCTAGCACACATCAAGTTTTCAGTCCGGCAGGGTTCGCAGATCGCACGTAGCGGTCCAGTTTCAGTTCAGCGGTCACCACACGTAGATCAGGCCTGCAAGTCTCATGATATGAAATGGAAATTTTTCCTGATCCGAGGGTGTAATTTAGCTGAATTTTGATGGTCAAAACGCTTAATACTGATGCGTCAAGTCGTGTGCCAGATTTGAATTTTAAATTTCAAATCTGTCCCTATTCGCACTCTCTTCAGTCTGGGCTCAATGAAATAGCCTGTGATTATCGGTTGGACTTGATTCTCGAAATGATTGTCAAGTCCAGCTGGGCGGTCCTAACGGTCTAAGATAGTAGGTATCGGACTTTCGACGCGCGGTCTAGATCCAATACAAAGTTTCAAAGTGGTCCAGAGAACAAACCTGCTTAGAGTTTGATCCAAGGTTTTAGAGTATTATAGCATCATTAGTTCTACTCGCCTTGGGCCTTGTAGAACGTATTTAAAGTGGTCAGGGACTATTTCCCAGCTACTCTAGCATTGCGCTAGCTAACTTACTCTTATTTTCTAAAGGAATTAATCCTAAGTGATTTCTTTGGCTATGAAATTGGGTTCTAAGCGATTTTTCAGGTATTTTAGTTGACCCACTGCTTAAAGACGTCAAATCCCAGGTTGGCCAAAATCCGGGGTGTTACAATTGATCGCTTCAGCCCAAAGATTCTTAGAGAGCTTCATGTTATTTAACATGACATTAGCCATTTCTTGAAGCACTCTATTCTTCCTTTCCACTATACCATTTTGTTGTGGAGTTTTGGGTGCTGAGAATTCATGTTATATTCCTTGATTGCTGAAAAATTTCTCAAAACCGCTATTCTCTAATTCAGATCCATGATCACTATGAATCTTACTGATTTGCGAACCTTTTTCCGTTTGAATCCTTTTGAAAACTTTTCTTACTTCTTCAAGGGTTTCTGATTTGTCCCTTAAGAAGACTACCCATGTATATCTAGTAAAGTCATCCACTATTACCAAGATATACCTTTTTCCACCTCGACTCTCCGTTCTAGTAGGTCCTATCAAATCCATATGGAGGAGTTCGAGTGGTCTTGATGTGGTATTTGAATTCAACTTTTGGTATGAGGTTCGTGGTTGTTTGCCTATCTGGCATTCACCACATATTTTATCTAATTTTTGAAGCTTGGGTAGACCTCTTATAAGTTCCTGTTTGCTCAATCTATATAAATTTTGGTAATGTACATGTCCAAGACGTTTATGTCACAAATCAATCTCGTCTGTAAGGATCATGTAACATGTTTGATTAGATGAGCTAAATTCGCTAACAATATAGTAGTTTTCAGACGTTCTACTTCTAGTTAGTATTACAGAACCCTTATTGTTTAGAATCTCACAGCTATGATTAGAAAACTGTACACTATGGTTATTATCGCATATTTGAGATATGCTAAGTAAGTTATGTTTTAGACCTTCAACATATAAGACATTCTTAAATAATGGAAGGTTATAGAGTTGAACCATACCTTGGCCCATAATCTTGCAGCTACTGCCATCACCAAATGTGACTGAACCATTAGTCATATCTTTTAGATTGGTGAATAGAGCTTTGTTGCCTATCATGTGCCTAGAGCATCCACTATCTAGGTACCACTTTGAATGGCTTGAAGCTTTGAAAGTGGTGTGGGCAACCAAGCAGACAACCTTAGGAACCCATTTCAGTACTGTTTTGAGTTTAGGAGAATTGTTGGTCTTCTTATATCTATTGTTTTAAGAATGCCCTATTGAGTTAGATTTTAAGAGCTCCTTAAGTAAATCAATTATCTTTTCAGCTAGAGGATTTTATTACTGATTAAAGCTGACATGGCTACCTTTCAGTTTTTGAAAAGTTTTTGAATTTTTAGAAAAACCTTAATAAGTACTTTTTCCTTTTGAATTTGAGGACTCTCCTTTCACAAAGTTAGGAGGAGTATTCTTCTGTTTAGAAGATATGTTCTTCTCATAGCCCAACCCAGATCTGTCGCCACATTTTCTTGATCCGGATAATAGTTTCTCTAACTTAGGATCTCCTTAGGCATATCTTCATGTGTCCTTTAAACTCAGAAGAGAAGATACTTCATTTTTAAGTTTCTCATTTTCAGATTTCAGATTTTCAATCTGGGACGTTTTAAATTCCAAATCACATTTTGATTTTTCAAAACAATTTGAAATTTAAGATTTTTCTAAAATAAGTGACTCAAAACATTCTTTGAGTTTAAAAAACTTTTCTTTTTGAAGTTTAAGTTTAACAGTAATTTTACAACTTTCTTTGTATAGAGCATTGTAAGCATCTTGAAGATCATCTTCATTTTCACAATCACTGTTCAGATTTTCCTCACTAGTTGAATCATCATGATCTGAAAAAGTGAACTTGGCTAGAGTCATAAGGGCTTTCGTTTCATTACCCGACTTGGTTTCAGAATCTTCTAATTTAGAAGAAGCTTCAGAATCAGATGATTCATCCCATGTAGTCAACATACCCTTCTTCTTGGGTTTGTCCTTTTTAGGACATTTGTTTGTTAAATGCTCATATTCTTGGCAGTTGTAACATTGACTATCTTTCAAAGACTTCCAAGTTTTAGATTTAGGTTTAGATCTTTTCTTTTCATTTGATTTTTGAAAAATTACCCTTTTCTTACTTTTGAATATTTTATTAAAAAAAATTGCTAAAAGAGCCATATCATCTTCAGAATCAGAATTTTCTTCAGAATTACATTTAGAAGATTTTAGAGTGATAGATTTACCTTTATGAGCTTTAAATTTTAACTCATAGGTTTGTAAAGAACCAACAAGTTCTTCTACCCTCATATTATCAGTATCACGAAGTTCCTGGATCACGGTTACTTTAGAGTTGAACCGTTCAGGAAGAGAGCGCAGTATCTTTGCACACACTTTACTTTCTAGGATTGTATCGCCAAGACCCCATATAGAGTTTACAATGTCATTTAATCTTGTATAAAAGTCCATAAATGTTTCATTTTCCTCCATATGAATTTCTTCAAATTTGGTTGTGAGGAGTTGGACTTTAGATTTTTTGACAATTGTAGTACCCTCGTGTGTCATTTCTAATATATCCCAGGCTTGCTTTGCAGTATCACAAGATATGATTCTTTTGAACTCATTCGACGATAGTGCGCAAGTGATTGCATTTAGTGCCTTTGCATTGGCACTACTCTCATTTTTCTGAAGAGTACTCTAAGAAAAATATGGAGTTATTCTCATTGATTTTGAACCATCGGCTCTAGTCACTTCAGTGGTAGGAGGTTTCCATTCAGTCACTGTGGCTTGTCACACACTCTCATCCAATGATTTGAGGAAGATCCTCATTCTGGCTTTCCAGTAGGCATAATTGGAGTCATCAAAGGGTGGAGGCCTAGTGACTGATAGGCTATCAAAATTTGACATCTTAAATAGCTTAAATCGTTAGCTCAGGAAATAAATCCAAGAATTAAGAAATAAATGAGCTATTAGGCTCTGATACCACTTGAAAAGGCCTAGCTATATGTCCTAGAGGGGGGGAGGGGGGGTAAATAGGACTATGCCAAATAAAAATTTATAACATGGGAAATTAAAGAAATCTGACAGCCAACTAAATAAACCACAATGCAAGAATATAAAGCAACCTCAAAATTCAAATCTTGAGAGGTTGATACAAATGTTGTTCTAAGGACAACCTTACACCAAAAGCCAGAGTTTATGGTAGGACAACCTGATTTCTAGAAAGGTCTTTATATCAAGTCTCAAACCGAAGAGGAATAGAAAAATAAATACAAACTGCATTGAAGTATAAATTGTAATCACAAATATGTATTGTTCTAAGGACAACCATGCACCATAAGAATGGCAGGGCAACCTTACTAGAACAAAATAATATCAAGCTGATAAATGAATAGAAGGAAATAAATTCTAACTATTACAACATTTCCCACAATGCTTGAAATAAAAGATTTCAACATTCACAGCCACATATACATCCCACAAATGAATAAATATAGATATGAAATATAAACCATTCAACCACAACACAAGGGATTATAATGGTTCGCCTATGTGTTCACCAACTGTTACACAATAGCCACACAGAATGCTACTCCACTCCTAATATCATCACACGGGATATTAGCGTTCACTAACAAGGTAGGTTTTCACAGGTTCACCAAAAACCTTTACAATTGTGTCTTTATCTGTGCGCTTACACAATTAAAAAAACCCACTTCTGAGTTTTTCTGGCTCTCCTCAGATAACCAAAATAACGAGAATTTTCTGGCAAATCCCGAAAGAAACCATAACAGAAAGGAATTTATACTTAAAAGTAAAATACCTAATTTTTTCCTTCGATATAGCAGCCCAGAAAACCAAGTCAGAGTAGATGAATGAATGTCCAATTTCAATGTCCAGTACTCAATTACAAGGTTCTAGTTCTAATTGATTTTAAAATTAAACCAAAATAGGGCTAGCCTTAATTGATTTTGATTCTAAAGAAAGGGAAATAGCAATTCCTCTTATCAAATTAGATTGGAATTCAAGAAACAAAATCAATTAAATAAAGCTAAAGAAAGAGAATATTAAATACACACACTTAGCTTAAAATGGAGCACAGATCAATCTCTCAGAATGCTTGAATAATTAGCTTGAATTTCTTATCATTAATCTGAGATTCGTGCTCTATTTATAGCTGAGCAAAACATGTCTTTGACTAGTCCTAAGACCTCTACGACTGGTCGAAGATCCAACAGAATTTCAAATAAATTGGTGGGATAAGATTTTTTGTTGCTCCACCGGTCGTGGGTACCCTACGACTAGTCGAAGGTCCCCTTCGACTGGTCGTAGGTCCCATACGACTGGTCGAAGATGCCTAAATTTTAACGCTGTACTTTGAGTCGAAGCTCCATGACCGGTCGAAGCACCAGTCGACACTGTTCACAGGACTGGTCGAACAGTCGCCAAGACTGGTCGAAGAATAACCAGAAAATCCTAAAAATCCTCAACAACTTAGGACTGGTCGAGGAATTTCTTGGACTGGTCGAACCAGTGCTAGGACTAGTCGAACAAGGTCCAGGACTAGTCTTAGAACAGATCAAAATTACTTATAAAGAATATATGGATTATGTATCCAAAGTGACCTACTCTAAAGGTCCACCTAAGGTCAATTATATCTCAAAAGAGAAGTAAGGACATTGAAACTTAATACCAGTGACCTTGAGTATAATGAAGATTGAGTTCTTGAACTTGAGATCTTCAGTAAAAACTTCTGAGAACTTAATCTTTAAAAGCTTCTGAGATCTTCAACTTGAATAGCTTTCGAGAACTTGAGATTTTTTGAAATCTTCACCTTCGAGTTCTTCAACTTGAATAGTCGTGCTTGTTTACTCGAAGCCAATCTTGTGTCTTGAATAGATCTTTTGTTATCACATAAACAAGCTTCAAAGAAGTATCTTTGTCACTATAAATTTGACAATCACAAGGGGCTATCCACTATAGCACTTACAGCCTGCCACTGGACGGCATGGATATAATATATAGATTAAGGTGGTGTCCATGTGGTGGGCCACATAACCCGAGATTAGGCTGATATTTGTATTTTTCATTCTTCTAGGCTATCCAAAAAATGGGCAGCAATGTGGGCTCCACCAATTGGACGTCCAGTCCATTTGAAACTTGTTGGACGTCCACAAAATTCTGGACAGTGGATGTCCCATACATGCATCATCAGGTGGGCCACACATCACCATGAAAGAGAGTGAGAGTGTGTGTGTGAGACCCGACCCGAGTTCGCATGTGTGCATGTGAGTGTGTGAGTATGCATCTCATTCATTTTGGTCCCACTGTCCTACCGGTTATATTCCGACGATCGCAACCCTCGGATTATGTTTACGGTCATCCTTGAGTCTGGTCATGTAGACTTGACTCGGATCGACCCTAGACCTATGCCATCTTGTTCATATCGTCGTTACAGTTCAAATGACGCATCTTGTGCGTCCATCCGACTTATAGATCAAAAGTTATGAGCATTTCATCATGTGGCCTACTTTTTGTACAATAGCATATGGACCACTTCTTTGGCACAATTTCTCATGCACACCACCCACGTACACTACAATTCTATGGAATAAACACTACCCACCTTAGACACTACCCAAGCCTAACCTAAACCCTATGAGCATAGTAATCTCCTCTCATAGCTATGATTACCCTTCTTGCAAATCCATCATTACCACCTCGCTGCAACTTCTCTCTCTCTCTCTCTCTCTCTCTCTCTCTCTCTCTCTCTCTCTCTCTCTCTCTCTCTCTCTCTCTCTCTTCCTTCCCATTTCTCTTCTTTCTTTCTTCCTCTCCAACGTCCAGCCCTCCTCCCATTTTCTAGCATTTTTCTCCCTCCTTTCCTCCATCATCTAGCCACCATAGTCCCATCTTGACCATTGAATCTTAAACATTGGAGCTTGAGATCCCTAGTGATGGTCGAAGCTTGAAAATCTAAGGTGGGTGATTCTAATAGTGTTGATTTCTCTCCTCTCTCTTATTTCTTTTGTTTCTTCATGTATGGGACAAGTGGAACCCACCAATCCATGGTGGGGATCCCATCTAACCCCTTGGATGTGGCCATTGATCATCCTTCATGCATGTGTCATTCCATAATGGGGCCATCCTCCAAGGACCCCATCATGATGTATTTCATAATCTTAGCCCTTCCACGGTCATCTAGACCTCTGTTTTATGGTGAGGATGGCATCCCCACGTCAGATTCTTATTATTGAGGTCTATGCATGCATAGATCCATGAGATAAGCATTGTATGGTTGTTTCTTCTTTGTGCATAAGGGATTTATAGTAGCGAAATCCCTCTTGAATGTCCGATCTCTCTTTTATTCTCTCTCTCTATTTCTTTCCCCCTTAATATTGCTGATCATGATGGCCCACCTGATGTGCAAGGCACATCAACCGTCCACCCTTGATGGGACGTCCCTATGTCCCATTTGCTGGACATATGGAGGTCCACCTTGCTGCCCATTCTCACATGCAAGGTCCAGATCGAATTGGAGCATGTTCTAGATGTGTGTAACCCATCTAGGTGGCCCCACCTTAATGGATGTGAGGATTTTTCTTGCTGGACTTTTATTTATGGGATAAACTAGGCAACAATATACCTTGTTATCCAGAATTTTCATAAGCTCATGTTACTAATTTTTTGGAAGTATTTGGCACACATGCTTGATTTGTTTTTAAAGGAGATGAGGGTGGGTCATTAGTGTGTGGACCCCACCCTGATGTATGCTAACAAAGATCCCATGCAACCCCTCTTTGGGATGCCCAAGAGCTGGGCCCAAGGGCCTGGGCGGTTCGACATGTGGGACCGTCCAACCATGTATATGGGCTTGGAAAGCCCCTTTGTGGGCCATGTTTTGGGATGTTGGGCCACTCATGTGGACCCCGCATTGATGTACAGCAGCAAAGGCTCCTCTCCCAACCACTTTCCCTTGATTTTTATGGCATGGGCCCACTCCATGGGTGATCCGAAAAGGGGGCAGCAACCTGTATTTTCATCAACCTTGCTGTCCATAAATTGTATGAATTAAATAAAATACTTTTTCCACTTCAAAATTTTTAAAATTTTGGAGAGAGGTGGTTCACCCATGGTAGGATCCACCTACAAAATTTTAGGGCCAATGGACACCTGTACATACCGTGGAAAGGGTTGGACCAGCCCGCCACAATGGGATTTTCAGATCATGTAGTATCTCTGGATAAAATATAATTCTGAATTTAATTAAAATACTCATGAGTATCCAAAAATTAAAAATACTCATGAGTATCCAAACATTATAAAAATTTACAAGGTGGTGGTCCACCCATGTTGGGACCCACGTACCAAATTTTAGGGTCAACAGACCTTTGTGCACACTGTGGAAAGGGCTGGACCAGCCCACTACATTGGGACATCCAAATTTTCTGTATAGTTTGTATTATTTAAATTAATTAAAATACTTCTGACCATCCAAAAATCGTGAAATTTTTTGTGGAGGTGTGTCCTACCCATAGAATGATCATCTTACAAATTTTCAAGGTGATTGGGCCCCTGTACTAACCTTAGTGCAGCCTGCAAATTTAGGTCAGTTTTGGGCTAAATACCCAGGCTCATAAGACTACCCAGCATGGGAGGCCCCTACCTTGGGCTGTTACTGGGCCTGTGTTCCAGCAACATGGCCCACTTATAATATGTGTTGCGTATTCTCCCTCTCATCTGGTGGGACCCACAGTGATGTATGTGGGCCATCAGAAAATAAATATACCATAAACTAATTAAAATTGTTGAACTCCAACAACCGAGAAAGCAGGTTGGCCGAAAATTCAGGAATGGGCCCAATGTTGCTGCTCATAAATGTTTGTTTTGGGGCAGCATGGCCCACCATATTTGAGGTAGATTCAATCAGTTGTCTTGACTTTTTCTTTCAGTATTTTTAGGCTTACTTAGTGCTTATCTGAGGCCCACCCAAGTTGGGTTTTATTGGATCATTATATGCAGTTAGTTGCTAGTTCTTTAGGCCTTTTGGACTGAAACTTTCTAGATAGGTCCATTTACTTTTGATTCTATACTCTTCTACCTATTGTGATGGGTTTATGAGCTATAATATGTAAGTAATTGGGCCCTTAATTGGCCACCAAAATTAACCTTGTACTTGGGCAAAGAAGTGAGGCCCAACTCACTAGTATTAAATGTGAAATTGCCCACATGGTTGAACTACTGGGCTGCCCATGAGGCCCACCACAATGTGGGTTTATGACCTTTATGGTTGGGCCCAAACCTTACTTGAGGGCCCACCATATTACCTATAAGTTGGGCTTTTTGTATGGCCCATTGGGCCATGGACTGCTTGGGCCTTGGACCTTACTTTATGTGTAGCGGGCTACCTTTGGGACCCAGTTGAGGTTGGATATCCTCCTTGGGGGCCTTGAGGTAGGCCCATAGGGTTCTTATAGGTGGTTTAAGGTCCACCTTGGGCCCTTAATTATGACCGTTTCTTCCTTGAAATTATGACTCCCTTAGCTTGTGGGTCACCCCAAAGTATTGGGCCCCCATTAGAAGACTTCTCTTCTCCTTAGAGTACCTGTCAATGTATCTAGACCTTGTTCCTCCTTGGGAAGGAGGAATATATTCTACAGGTAGTATACTTACACCATTATGACCCATATGCATCATCTGTATGAATTGATTACATTGTATGGTGGTCATCGAGGGATGGAGTTTCTCTCCTCATGCACAGTGAGTGTCTGAAGCTTGTGCATGATCTGTATTGTGACTCATGTATTGGCATCGCATTTCATATTGTCACCGCCCTTACTTTATTAAGGCTTTGCCTCCCCAGGAATATTTATAGATGGATGAATGTGTGGATACCAGAAATGATACTTAAGCATACCGGGTGCATAAGATGCCCATTGGTAAAATTTTTAAAACTTCCATGGTACCAAGGGACTGTCCCAACGCCGTGACAGAGTGGAAACTATGAGTACACGAGGGCCTTATACCGTTAGGCCATGACTCCCACTGTCATGTAGTCGGTTGGGTAGGGATATGGCCTTATCTGCTTGTGAGGGAGGGCATTATTAGGTGGAGTCTGACCAACTCATGAAATAGATCCACTGTCGTCGAGCCCTGTTGGTGATTGGCTATCCACAGGTGGGTAGTGAGGTCTCTTACGCTCGTTTGACTGTGTAAGGTCTGTAGAGCGGCAGTCATTCAGTAGTGTAATGGACCCCGGTGAGTTCCTTTTGATTGGAAATGTACTTAACATGTGGTTTGGATATGAACACTAGCATTACGTGCATCGCATTAGCATTGGCTGCATAAGCCCCTTCATGCATTGCCTTGGTATGGCGCCCAGTACTCATTGCACCGTATTCATGATAAGCCTTGGTAAATCTTGTGATATTGTTATTGAGCACGTTTCTCTCATTGTACCTCCTGCTATTCTTCTATGGACCTTTGTCACACACTTTCACCACCCTCTAAGCTTCTATAAGCTTATGCACGATTAATGCGTGCAGGAGATCCTAGGCAGGCATCATAGTGGCAGAGCTTAGAGTAGAGCTGAGCTTGAAGACCCAGTGTTGCAAAATTTTCTTTCCTCTCCTTCTTCTATTATCTTATGTATGTCCTTTTGGACCTTATGGATATTTGTAAAAGTTTAAATTCATAGTGAATTTCGTGATGTGTGCCTTTGTTATTCTTAGATATACTTGTTATGATCTTAGGTATGCTCATATTGGAATGATTATACTGTTATGAAAATCCTCCTTGTAGGATCCTATGATCGGAACCTGCCTCAAGAGCCGAGAATGGGGTACTACTGAAGCTGTTGCGGCCAGAACCGGCCATCGGGCTCCTTGTGAGTCCAGTTACCGAGTCTGGGGCATGCCAGAGAAAGGGAGAGAGAATGATAGCCATGGAAGGGAGGAACTCCACCACTATGACCTCCTCTCATATCCTTACAACATATACATCAATGGGGCCCAAAATAGGTGGGCTATATATCAGAAAAATCTGGTGGGGAAATCTTATTTCCACCACATAAATTAGGGCCTAGGTGGACTTCATGCACTAGGAAATCAAAGAAAATATCATGGTGGGGTCCATGGAGAATGACCCTACCATGGATTCATGCATGTAAGCTAAGGTGAGCCATTGGCCACACCTAGAGGTCAAGGCAGGATCCTCACCATTGATTGGCGGGTCCTAGTTGCCTCATGCTAGAAAAATTAGAAAATCTATGCAAGAAAACACAAATCTAATCCTAGAAAAGCACCCACCTCTCTAACTTCTACTTCTTCTTCCATTTCTAGGTTCCAATGCTTCAAGGGAAGGGATTTAGTGGTTGAGATGGGGTTTGGAGGGCTAATTTGGGGGAACTAGAGCTTAAGTGGCTGGATTTTCTCACCAAGGTGAGACGTCCATAGCTTCTCTTGCCAGGGGAGATGAGAAATGAAGGAGAAAGGGAGGGAGAGAAGGATGTAGTAGTGTGATGATTGCTTATAAGATAATAATGACTTGTAAGAGAGGCATGGGGCTAGAAATGAGTGCATGTAAGAAGCATGGGGCTAAGGTGACATCAACCTACCCTGGGTAGGCTAGGGTGATGTCACCATCATGATTACTTTCCAGGGAAATGCACTAGGACACCTTAGGTTCCAAAATCATGTGATTAACGGCCGAGACAATGCACGGGCCAGATCTCTCAATCATTTTCCTAAGAAGACTACTTGTTTCTAACATTTTGACACACCTGATGAGCCAACCAGCCTGATTTTAGGCTAGAGCAACTGTGCAATTGGACCCACCTCATGATAGCTTGTTCTTGCACCCGATGTCAACATTACGGAGTTCATAAGCTTGGGGTATTTCATCTATTTTCCTGTTATTTCTGTTTTGTGGCATGCCTTTCACGACATGAGACATGTTCTGACTATATGGTTTTTCTTTCTTTCCAAATTTGTTTCATAATAATGTTTTCATTATCTTTCAACTGAAAAAAGAAAATAATGAAGTGGATGTAGAACAAATGAAAGTAGAAATTTGAAGTTTCAGTCCTTGAATTGAATGTTCTGAATCTTTTTTCTTAACTAGTGTATGGTGTTGGTGTCTTTTGAGTAGGTGTGTAATATGGAGGAGCCTTTGGAAATACCTATCATCAGTGATTTGACCATGGTTTTGGGTTCCATCTCTCAGGTATATAGCCTCTTTCATCTCTTTTATGTTCTTTGCATGGTTTATTTATTGGAGGTGACTTTGAGTAATAATGTAGCGTGAATCCCGACACCTATTCATAATGGGATTGTATAATTTTACTTTTTGGATGCCAGTTCGGACTCTGCCTTGTGTATTTCATTCTAATGAGATTCATTCTCCTTTGGTAGTCGAAAGTAGTTAGTGTGGTCATCGATTTCACCGACCCGTGATGTTTATATGACATCCAACTAAATAAGTTAGAAATATTCAATTTTATCTTTAACAATTTATTTCCTTTTAGGTATACATAGTCTGGCTTTATAAATGTCCTAGCTGAATGGATAAATAGTAAAATCTTGTTGATGTATGTATTTGATTGAGTGATTTATTTGCCTCTTCTACTTATCATCTAACTGAAAGTGCATTTGAATGCAGATATGATTCTTATCCTTGGATGTGGATCCACTTATTGTTGTACCTTTCTCTGAAAGTGATTTATTTTTCAACCCACTGGGCATAAGAAGTGGATGACTATCAAGCCAATTGAGCATCCAAACACATCCAAAATGATATTTAGTCCAATTTCATATTTATCCCAATCTTTTAAATTTTGTTAATGCGATTCTTATTAAACAATTGTGTGAATTTTATTTTTTATTTTTGGACGACTATCAGGCCAATTGAGCACCCAAACACACCCAAAATGATATTTAGTCCAGTTTCATCTTTAGCCCAATCCTTTGAATTTTGTGAATGTGATTCTTATTATACAATCGTATGAATTTTTTTTAGATGACTATCAGGTGCAACAGAATCAAAAAAGAAAAAAAAACATATATAATGCTTTTTTTTTAATTTACAAAAACTTTAGCAACAGACCAAATCCGTCACAAATTTCTGTACAAGTCGAAAATCATCGACAAATTTAAGGTCCGTCATTTCTCCCAAGATCAGCGACGGAACATATCCGTCATAAAAGCTTATAATGACAATTCTGGTGGATTTTCAGTAATTCAGCAACGAATTTTTTTATCAAGATCAACGATAGACCGTATCCATCACAAAAGTTTATAATGACAATTCTGTCGTTTAACCTTCGCAATACAACAAACAACGACGGATCTGGTCCGTCGTAAATTCACGATTTTGGCGTAGTGACATAGGTTGTAAAATTTCCTGAGACAAAAGTGCTTCAACGTAAAACTTTAAGATTAGCTTATGTTCAAGAAAAGATTGGAACAGTTTAAAGAAATCGTCACCCGAATTCATGATAAAGTTCAAGTCAAAGTGACTCAGATATTTGATATATCTCTGGTGGTATAAAGCCTAGAAAGACCTTAGGACTGTGCTTTTAAAAAATCTTTATCATAGGTTTTTCCTAGCGTTTTTGCCTGGAATTCAGCCAGCTTCTGAGTCAATCAACCTAAACTTCCTCGGCTAGCCCAATTTCAAGCCCGAAGCAAATAACAACTTTTGTTAGAAGTTCGGCTAGCCCAAGTTTAAAATTCAACTAGCCAGAGAAAGTTTGGGTGAAATTTCAGCAACTTATATTTTTTAAATTCATGAGAATTTGGCCAACCGAATCGTGATGTTCGACTAACGGAACTTGACCTCAGGTCAGTCAAATTTTGGATAATTTTTATCTCGCGCAATCCAAAATCCGTTGAATAGAATTTGGTGAACTCGATCTAGTTGGAATCTATCTCAGACTAGCCGAAGTTATAACTTTTTTGCATATAAATTGAGTCTCTCTCTCATTCTAAATTACACAAAATTATTATCATAATTCTTCTGCAAGAGAGAAAAAAGCTTAAGTCCTTAGAAAGCTATTCGTTGGTATTTATAATTTATTTTAATAGCCTATTCAATTCCTTTTATTTTTAGATCTTTTAAGTCTTAATCTAAGAGAGTAAACTATACTCTTCTTTGAAATATGAGAGAATTAAATTAAGTAACATTTGGGTTTTTTATAATTAAAATCTGTAGAACCCTAGACTCTTTTTGTCTGATTAAACATTGTGCCATCCACGTGCAAGAAAGAAGTCCTACTACGAGCTTCTACTACATCTTCTACGGTTGAAGGTAAGTATACCTTCTAAAACTCTTTTTAGGTTTTTCTGAGATATCCTGTGAAAAACTCAGTTAAGGTTTTGTCTAAGATAAACTGTGAAAATCTCAATTGGGTTTTTATTGTGATAGCCCATGAAAATCACAAGGAACTATATCCGGTTATTCAGGTGACCCAATGAAAACCTTTTTATAGTGAAAGCCAAAATTATGAGGGAAGTAATTTTGGGAGTGGAGTAAGTGTGGTTGTTTTTAAGCAATGAACCACTATAACTCCTTGTATCATATGGTGAATGCTTTATTATCATTTTTGGTGATTGTATGTAATTTATTATTTCAATTTAGTGGTGATTGTTGTAACCTTTTATAGACTCGTGCTAGTTTGAAAGTTTAATTTTAAAGACATTCGTGAAATAAGGTTGTCCTACCTAATATTTTAGGTGAAGGTTGTCCTACAAATTATTTAGAATCAAGGTTTCAATACTCAAGTGATTGAGATTTTTGTAATAATTTTATATTTTGCATTTATTTCGATTATTTGGCATTGTCCTATTTACTCCCCCTCTAGGACATCGCTAGCTCTCCATTTCATATATTAAGCCTCACTTACTAACCAAACCCACACACTTAAAATAAGCCTAAACTTACCCAAAACCATGTTTGTAAAACCCTCAGTAAGCTTAGATTAGGATTTATTTAAAGCCTATGGAGATAGAAGCAAATTAGTAAATTTCATGTTCTATCAATTGCAATCGAACTACAATCGAGTAGTTCGATGGCATTGAAACAGAGGCCTATCAGTTAAGCAACTAAACTGAGAAAACTCTAAGGTCGATGGAATCGAGAGAAGTTCGAAGCAATCGAAACTTAAGTTTCGATGGCATCGAACCCACTTCGATGACATTGATATAAGGCCAAATATCTCTAGAAAGCTTTGAAAAATTCTAAGTATATTTGATGCAATCGAACCCCTTTTGATGGCATCAAAGTAAGTTATCAATGGCATTGAACACAGTTCAATAGCATCAAAAGTGGGACCAGTTTTTCCAGCAAGCTTTCAAGGAAAATTCATTTATTCTCGATGTAGCAAAAGCCACTCGATGAAATGAAATTTCAAATTTCGATTGCATTGAAAGGCTGTTCAATGGAATCAAATATGGACCAAACTGTCCAATGAGTTTTCATAGGAAAATCTATTTATTCTCGATGCAATTGAAATGGCTTTGATGACATCAAGATTTAAATCGCAATGGCATAAAAAAGAGCTCAATATGTCCAGCAACCAAAGTGTATTTTTTAAAGAAAATCCCAATTGTAAGACCCGTATCCTAATCCGTATTGTTCCGTCGCTTTCCGCCATCCTTCTCGTCAAATTTCAGCAATTCGCGACCTATAGTTGACGTTGTGCACGACCGTAAGTCGTATCCTATTCATTTGAGCTGGCTTAATCCGAGACTTGTATCATTGCGACCGCACCGTCGCCGCGGTTCCAATGCCGCAACTCACGCACCGATCCGATACCCAGACGATGAGATGCGGACCCGCGTTCGGTTCGAGGAAAAACACCGCACGTTGCAAATCCCAAGAGAATCTCTACGAAGTGTCAAATCAATCCCATCAATCAATCACCCATCAATCACTTTATGTCAAGTACAAGCACCCATGCTTCCTTTCTCCACAAGTCAAGCAACCACCTAAGTCAACTAACCTCTCACTTCACCCATCACTCACTTCACCCATCACTCACCTCACATCACTCCATCACTATTACAACTCTCTCTCTCCCTCTCATTTCTCAACACTCCAAACCCAAGCAAGGGAGCCCTCTCACGTCCAAGCTCTTCTCATGAGAAATGTGCATTTTGGTGGCCCACTTCCCACTCCAAATCCCATCATCCTAGCCATCCATTTCCCATCTCCACCATCAAAGTCAAGCTCTAGGAGACTGGCTATCCAACGGACCAAGAAGATCAAGTGGTGGGTTCTTTGATAGAGTAGTTTTCATGTTTTTAAGGTGGGCCAAGTGAGGCCAACCGATCAATGGTTTGGATCTCACTTGGGATCCTAAGATGTGGCCAATGGCCCATCTTGATTATCACAACTATTCCATGATGGGGCCATTCTCCATGGACCCCATCATGATGTTTACTTTCTTGCATTAAGAGGTCATATAGACCGTTCATTTTGAGTGGAGAGGGATCTCCACCGTTGATCTTTCATTTGGAAGGCCCATACGCAATGGGACCCGTTAATGTATGATTGGATGGTTGAAACGGAGGGCCCATAGTGCCGGGGTCCCTCCATCACGCGTGTCCCACTCTCCTTCTATCTTTTTCTCCTTCTCCTTTTTATTATTTTCTTTCTTTATGTATTGATGTTGTTGTGTGGCCCACTTGAATGGATCCCACCATGGAGTCATATTTTTATCTATGAATGGGGCCCGCCTAGTGTGTGTTGTACCACACCGTACATCCATATGGTGGCCCACCTGAGCAGGCCCACCTCTCATGGACAGACCGTCCAGCGTCTCTGGACGCTGGACGTGGAAAGAAAAGAAAACACAAATATTGGCTTATTTCTAAGCCTTTGGGAAAGACCACTTGTATGGGCCCCATCTTGATGTATGTATTCAATCCATGCCGTCCATCCCATTTAGAGGTCCATTTTAAGCGTTGAAATGAAAGATGGGGTTGATCGGAGCATTTGGTGGGCCATAGTTTTAAAAATGGTACCATTACCATTGAACTCTACCAAAACTCTTCCTACACGCTGAAAAATGGCCGATATTGGTCTTGATGGGTGTATTTTGTGCTTGGGAATACAATGGACGGAGTGGATGCACTTCAAGCGGGCCCCGCATATGAAAAACCACAGAAAAAGTCTTTTTTCGAAAAAAAAAAAATAGAAGCAAGCAGCAGCTCTGCTGCTGCCGTCAGAGCCGCAGGCACTGCCTGCGGCCTTGCAGCGGGCGGGCAGACAGCAGCCCATGGCCCCCTGCCGTGGGCCCCACATGATGTATATTTAGTATCCATGCCGTCCAATAAGTGGCCCACCTTCTAAGGTGGGCCCTCCCCAAAAATGAGGTCCATCCAAGACTCAGGCGGCCCACACCATAAGAAACAGTGTGAATTAGATTCTACCATTGAAACCCTTTTTGGGGTCCACACAAGTCTTGGATCACGCTGAAATTTGGTTTTCCTATTCACCCAGGTCCCTGTGACCTTATAAACGGGTGGGATGGATTATAAACATTATAGTGGGCCCCACATGGGAAGCCCACAGTGACAAGGTATTACCTTGCCACCGTCCGTCTGGACGGTGGACTCCACTGTGATGTATGTGACTATCCACACTGTCCACCGTTTGGACAGTGGGACCCACCATGATTTATGGGTCCTATCCACTCTATCCATCATGGTGCATCCAAGCCGTTCAATTATTTGGTAAAAATCATTTCATGACATGGACAAAATAATAATAATAATAATAATAAAATAAAAAAATGCGGCAGATCTATGTTTCAAATGGGCCCACCTTGGTGTGTGTCTAGGGCCCACAATTTACTTAATTTTGGCCATTCATTGAGGCCTACTTCGATACATATCTAAAGCCTATGGGACTAAGCCCATTTGACATATGTAAAGTCCAGGGGACTAAGCCTATTTGATACATAAGGTTCAAGCCCATTTGATGTGCATGGGGCGCAAATGGAGTGGCCTAGTTAATATATTTAAAGCTCATGTGTATGGGCCCATCTGACATATTTAAGGCCCAAGTTGTGAGGCCACTTTGATGTATTTTAAGGCCCATGGATCATGGACCATTGCAATGTACATAAGGTTCATTGGTGAGGCCCATTAATGCAACCCATTTGGTGAATGTGAGGCCCATGTAATACGACCCATTTGATATATCCAAGGCCCAGGGATCGAGGCCCAACAGATGTCCTTAGGGTCCATTGTAATGTACGTTTCTCATGGTTCGTGAGATGATATTTATGGCAAGTCGTGCCTAAGGAACAATGATGGTTTGACGTCCATATTGTATGTACAATGTTGGTTAAATGTCCGCATTGTAACTCCCCTTAGGGCCCATTGATAAGCCAATGCTCGTTGTTATCCATCACCTTATAACATGCTTAGTATAATCTCATGACTCATGCTCATACGCATCATATGTATGCTTGGTTTGAGTAGCGACTGATCATAGTGTATGCCATTTAGTAGACCATCTATGGGACCCGTTACGAGACGGAATGTCCTACATGATCGCGCAGTACACGCTGGATTTCTACATAATTTGACGTGTGATTCATGCATATGTGTGACTTGATCACTGCACGCCCTAGCGACATCAGGGTCGTGGCTCCACAGGTACATCGTGGATAGCCGTATTGGATACCAAAAATACTTATTCTAGCACTGTGAGCACTTAGGATGTCCTTGGGTGAGAGTCCCAGAACCTTTTTGGTACCAGGAGATGCTCCAACGTCTAGACCGAGTGGATCCACGAGCGCCCGAGTGCCGAATACTAGTAGGCCGCGTCTCCCACTGTGTCGTGGTCGGTTGGGAAGGGGTGTGGGCTTATCCGCCTGAGTGAAGGGGCTATAAGCTAGGCTGAGTTTGACCATCTCGTAAATGAGTCTGCTATCGACGAGCCGGGTTGGTATTGGCAGACTACTGGTCACGCGGATAGTGAGGTCTTTTCCGCTTGCTTGACTGTGCAGCTAGGGAGGTGGCAGTCTCTGCGAAGTGTATTAGACCCCGCCGATATCCAGAGAGGAACTATACTGATATACGTACTTGAGGAGTACCGACTTGCTTGGATTACATTTCGCATATGACATTCGGCTATGTAGGCCTTGCATTACATCGGTGTGGCCGATAGCATTCATATCTCGCATCATGCCTTGCATTACATAGCCTTGGTATATTCATGGACTTACCACATACTTCCGCATTACCTGATCTTGTACACTAGGCGTTTGCCCTCCGCACACACTTACACCAACCTCTAAGCTTTTGTAAGCTTATGCACGACCGTTGCGTGCAGGTAGCGTTGGACAGCAGCAGCGCTGAGGCAGGAGTGCATATCAGGACCTTTTTAGAGCTCTTTGATCACCTTGTATTTCCCTTTCTGCATTGTACTTAAAGATTTTGATATAGTGGATATGTGGTGATGTTGTTTTGTGACTTGGTTATGCTTGTGGTTATGCTCCATTACAAAAAAAAATTATTTTGAAAATCCTCCTTGTAGGATCCCAGGATCGGAATCTGGCATTTGATTACCAGGAGCCGAGAATGGGGCACTATGGAGGCTGTTGGCACCGGATTCGGCAATCGGGATTCATGTGAATTCGATTTTTAGATTTGGGGCGTGACACCAATGGCATCGAAAGATGTTCGATGGCATTGAACAGAATCTATTCTACACTAATTTGAAAACCTTAATGCAGGAAGTCGATGACATCGAAGAAGGTTCGATGACATCAAAGGAAACTTAGGTGAAATCGAAGACCCTTTGATGGCATCGATAACGACAGATTTCTGTCCTTTTTTTACCATTGGGATTTGACTTTATTTATCACTTGGGTTGCTTCTTAGCTTTTTGAGTAAGCATTGAAGAATGAACTCTAGCCTTCATTGATCATTTAGAAGCACTCTTTAATGAAAAATCATTATACTAGGATCTTTGAATGCTTAACTTCTGAGAATCTTCTCTAGTTCTTAAAGACACATCATTAATTAGAGAAGATCGAACCAAACCCTAACCCAACAACCTCGTACCTCGATTAGAGCATCTGCAAGCTATTGCGATTCAAGCGAGCTGAAGACACTTGATTGGCAAGAAGATTGTCATCAGCATGTGCTAAACGGGCCTCACTCACTTACAAGTAATAGAGTCCAATGAGTTTGAAGTCATTTCCTTATGTAGGATTGTAATTCAAAGTTTGGTTCTCAAACTCGCTAAGACCTTTCATAGGCCTCCAACAGGAGAATACATGTAGAGTCCTTGTGTAGGATCTACTACCTTATGTAGGCATTAGAGTTACCTTGTGTAGGCATTGTGAGTTGCCTTATGTAGGAACCTAGGGTTATCTTGTGTAGGCACCTTAGTTAACATTGTGTAGGTTGTAAAGGTTTATGGTTAACCTGATTTAAAACTATTGGATTGTAAAATCTGGTACACTCATAGGGATCAGTGCATCGGTCGGGAGTGGAGTAGGCACATAGTCAAACCACTATATATCGTTGTGTTTGTGATGTATGCTTTTATCTATATTATGTTAATTCATTATTTAATTAATTTCCACACACTATATGTTTGATGCATTATAACTTCTGTATATTTCATTATCCTATCTTTTAATTGTGATTGATTATTAATTAATCATTCTTGCTAGTGATTAGAAGTCAATATCTGCACTAAGCAGGATCAACATTTTTAAAAGTCCTATTCACCTCCTCTAGGACACTTAGACATAATTCTATACTTCACTAATAGCTATTTACTGCAATTTCACATTCAAGTCCACTAGACGACCCTTGAGAATTTTGGTTGCATTCTCCGATGGTCCGTTCCTCCAACTAAAATTTAGATGGTTCCACCAATCAGGAGTGTATATGTTGGAATTCGGTGCGCTGAAGGGGCGTTGGTAAGTGTTTCCAGCATTTGCTTGAGCATACAACATGTCTTGGAAAGTGGGGATTGTAGGACAATCTTTTATTAGGTGTACATCATTTACACAAATGCCACTTACAATTTCAACGACCGACTTGGGTCGAATCTTGTCCTTCCTTGATTCCAAGGCCTCAATTTTCTGTGTAAGGTCCGCCAACCTTACACTAACATCTTCCTCATCTTTAAGCACATGTACTCCCTTCTCTATTTGCACTACCTTGGGATTACTAGCTTGGTTAGACATATCACATGATTAGGAGTTTTTGGCTAGCATGTCAAAGTAATCCGAGGCATCTTCTGGTTCCTTGTTCATAAATTTGTCATTGCACATCATCTCTACAAATTGGCGCATACTTGGATTCAGTCCTTCATGGAAAAAGTTAATCATTCACCAAATTTCATAGCCATGGTGTGGGAAAGCAAAAGGTAATTCCTTGAACCATTCCCAACATTCAAAAAAAGTTTTAACCCCTTTTTAGGATAAAATCATTATGTCACGTATGGGAGTATTTCACATCATCTCTACGAATTGGCGCATACTTGGATTCAGTCCTTCATGGGAAAAGTTAATCATTTGCCAAATTTCATAGCCATGGTGTGGGAAAAGAAAAAAGTAATTCCTTGAACCGTTCCCAACATTCATAAAAAGTTTCATCCCCTTTTGGGATAAAATCATTATGTCATGTCTAGGAATATTGGTTTTATTAGCCGAGAAGAACTTTTTAAGGAATCTCAGTTCATCTCAGCCCAACTACCAATGGATCTCAGCCTTAAGGAGTAAAGCCATGATTTAGCCATCTCCTTTAATGAAAATGGGAATAATTTCAGTTGGATAATGTCAATAAGAACTTTGTTAAAGTGTATGGTTGCTACCATCTTTTTAAATTCTTTTAAGTGTAAGTATGGACTTTCTAAATCAAGCCCATGAAACTTGGGAAGTAATTGGATTATCCACGTTTCCTACATTGATTGGGAAAATCATGCAGAAAGGTGTGCTTATTCTAGCCAGTGGTAAATAATCTCGTAAGGTTTGAACCAGTGGAACTCGGTGCACCACATTCTCATCATACACATCTTAATTGGTGGTGTGTGATGCATAAGGTTCTTATCAAAATATTATTTGCCTTCGACCATAGTTGCAGAAGATGTTTCAGGAGTATTTAGGTGTTTTCTAACTCGTCGATGGATTTTCAGTCTGTTAACTAAACCTCATTCATTTAGAAGTCCCAATATATGGTCTCTTACCCACTTAGGCATGAACCACACAAAATTATAATGCTAATCCTAAGTTGTACAACAATTATGAAAGTAATTAGAGGGAAAGAGGAAGGATGTTACTTGAAGGGAAGAACTAGAGTGAAGATTCTATAAGACAAAAAAACAATGTTAGTGGGATTAAAAAGAAATTATAAAAATAAGATAAATTATAAATCCTAAGAATTAGAAGATCCTATGTTAGAAAAATTCAAAAATTAGAAAGATCTAACCTAAAACAAAAATCTACCTAGAAAAACTAAACCTAATCGTGTTCAACGCCACTCCCTAGCAATGGCGCAAAAAATTATTCACAACCTCGAGTGCAGGGTTGCGATGTAGTAATAACTCAGTGAGATCGAGGTCGAATCCACAGGGAATGGGGAATACGGTCTAAAACTAATCTAAGTTTAACTGTTTTATCTTGGTTTTTAATGTAGTGATGTGAAAGGAAAAATAAATAATAATGATAAAACACTAAGGATCCAGGAATCCACTTGTATTAATCTCAACATCAACTTGTTGCTTTAATATAAAATAACACAACTAGAATCGAAGCCCTAATCTATCCAGTCAGATGATAGAGCAGTTAAACCTTTCTCAAATATTAAGATGAATATGATTTCAATTGACTGGTTCTTTCATTAAGCACTCGGACATCAATCACAGGAAGTCAAAAGCATCCAATGCACCCCTAAGCATTAATGGATTAATCAATTATACAGATTGATTCTTTCTCTAGATCAAAGCTAAACAATTGCTAAATTAGAGCACTCATTGTACCCAGAGTGCACAACGAATCCAGAAATAAACAAGTCAAAGACTTTCAAAGTAAATTTAAACCAAACCAACCTACAATCATTATTCAAAGTAATAGAATTGAATTTAATAAACTAAACACTGACATTAATTACAGGCTTCATCCTTTAGCCTTAACTAAGAGATTAGCCTAACAAGACTAACATCTTAAATGAAAAACAAAAAAATTAACTAGAAAAGAAAGATTAGAGAGGAAGGAAAAACTTCTTGAAGCACCAACACTCCTTTTTCTACTCAGCCTACCCTCATTCGTGCTTTGGAAAACTCATAAGATCCCTTTATATAAGCTTTGTTTTGTAGCACCCCAGATTTTTTACGAACCTAGAAATAGACGTCCTTAGGCAATGGGTCAATCCTAACACCTTATTAACCTCTCAGAATTTAAATGTCAAAGTGAAAAATCTTTTTTTTAATCCATTTCCTTCAAAATCTCACCTTTCACCACCTTATTCTTCAAATTTTTCTAAGTACTTTTATATTAAACATGAATCTTATAGTTTAGGTGATGAAGAACAATACTTAAACTAAAATTTACTATAAATAGTAATTAAATAAATAAAATGGGTTCTTTTACCATTAAAATATTATAATATTATAAAATAAATAGTTTATTTGGATAGATCAGCGTCTCCTACGCCGAATTCATATATAGCACGTCGCGTAATTCATTCCAGATTGTAAGATACGTCCATTTCAAATTTCGGGTGGCAGAACCACCACTAGTTAGTCCAACGGACCACGGCGCCACCGTGCCAACCGCGGTCCACCGTGGTTCGTCTGGGCCTGGCGGGCCATGCGGCCCATTTTCTGCCCCATTTTTATAATTTTTCATCCGACTTCAAAATGTCATATCTCTCTCGTTATAACTCCGATTTAGGTGATTCAAAAGTCAGATTGAATCTTGATGAGTCTAACTATATAAAAAAATAAGTAAAAAATATAATAAAATACTTAATATAGTTAAAAGTAGATCATTGTGACAACTATCTAAAAAAATCATTCGTTAGATGGCTGCTACTTCTGAAATTTTTAAAATTTTTCTACAATACAAAATCTCATGAAATTTGGTGGAAATGAAATAGACTTGATGATTAACTATTAAAAAAAATAATGAAAATAATATACTAATTAAAAGTTCCATAAATGGATGTAGAACTTCCCCAGGAACATATTCTGTCGTAATTAGAGTAAATTTTAGTTAAGTACTAAACTGAATACTCAGTAGAATTAGCTTGAACCACTTTAAATACGATCTGTAAGATCTAAAACTTGTGAAATCATTAACGCTACATTACCCTAAAACTTAGAATTAATCTCTAAACCTAGTTGCTCTTGGGAGCATCTGGAAACTCCGTATCAGACCTGGACCACACATCGAAAGTCCGATAGCAACGAAATTAGATGAATATGACCGTCTCTTTGGACTTGACAACCACCTCAAAAATCAAGTCCAGATGGTATCCCATGACTATTAACTTGAGGCCAAAGCGAAGTGTGTGAGAAACGTGAATGTTTTTAGAATTAAATCTGAATTTAAGAAATCTGAGTCATGTCACTTGCGGGCCAATTATAAGGGTTCAGACCGTTAGAATCTGACCCAATTACACACTTAGATCAGGGAGGATGTCCCACACATGTTAGTGTACTTGTGGCTCTTATCAGATACCGGTGACCGTTGAACTGAAACTGATCCGCCACGGGCGATCTGCAAACTCGATCGGACCAAAAACTTAGCCTGACCTAGATCCATGGTCAGGGAGCTTAAGTCCGACCGTATTCAGCAAAGGAGCCTCCAGAAGTGCTCCGCTGGATCGAAACAGACCGTATTTGGCAATAACCTAAGTATACCTTGGCCCTGAGGCCATTCCCATCAGTTTTGGGCCTATATAAGCACCTTAAACCTTCTCTCTCTCTCTCATTCCATACAAATTTAGAAACCTAGGAGAGAGAAGAGAGCAAAGAGAGAGGGAAAGAGAGAGAAAGTGAGAGAGAGAGAGTGAAAGTTGGGGTTTTCTCCTGGGATCCTTCCCTATCACTCCACGGGCTGCATCAACCCTTCTACATCGCTATTATGAAAATTCTGACTCCGTTCTTGAGTAAGGAATCCTAACCTTAGCCTGTTTTAGACATTCAAATAGAACAGATGGTGGAATAGCTAACCTATTCCCTGTTATAGGTTGTTGTTGTTCCGTAGACGAAGGAATAGTGTTCGAACTGACTTCGTTACTTGTCTATCGGTGTAAGGTGCGGACTATAGATGTTTTAGGTTATAGTTTTCAAGGCTTTCAATGTCAGTTAATGATTTATGACTGACTTGATTACTGTAACATGTGCTTAGATGTAAGGATTTCCGTTTATTACATATATATGTGCCTATGTTGAATATAATGCATTTCATGTGTTTGTTGAAATGTTTGAATGAATATAAAATTATGATTTGTACTTGTTATGATTGATGTGTGGGAATACATGATTGTTGTACGTATGGCAACTCTTATGTAGAAGGATTTGTCATAATATGTGGTTTAACTAATTTATTACAAGTATGTAATATGTGTAGTGTAAGTGTTTAATGAAATGTCTGAATAAAAAAAACTTTGTCTTTATGTATGAAATTAGGGCGTTGAGATAGGATTCTCAACTCCCTTACCTGTAGTTATAGTTCCCTTTATGTAACCTATCATATTACTATGTGATTTGTGGATGAAATGCATATGTAGTCTATGCGTTCGTTAAATTGTTTATATGAGATTTATAGTTGAATTCATTGCTACATGCTATCTTAACTAGTGCATATGAATGCCTATTCCAATTTACTGTGATTGGGACTACATTGTAGTCCAGGCAATTCGATAACAATTCTTATTTGAGTGGCCGAGCTAGTCTTGCCACAATTGATGCGTTCGGTGAATCCAAGTCGTACGAGAATCATCGACAATGGTACTTTGTCGATTAATTCAGCGTACGCTCGTACTAGTCGAACTCATCTTATAAACCGATTGGCCCAATGTATGTTCACCATGTATGGACGCTACTACTTGAACCTAAGGTACCAAACTTACTAGTGAAAAGCCCCTTTAACCTTGGTACCTCAATCCGCTAAGACTCATGAACCAGACATGGTGGTATGGGACACCATGGTCGATCTGTCGGCCTACGCTAGGGCAACGAGCCTCCCCGTAGTGACCAGTGAGCAACTCAGACTCGTGAACCGAATACGGTGGTATGGGACACTATATTCGAGTTATCGGCCTACACTTACCAGGTGACGAGCCCTTTGTAGTGACCTCGAGTATACCATGAAATTGCGTTGAGGTGACGAGCCTTTTCGTAGTAACTAGGGTATAACTAGGCCTGCATTGATCAGGTGACGAGCCCTTTGCAGCGACCTAGAACCATAACATCGTATGAGATTTGCTACGATTGATGACCCTAGAATGGATCATTGTTTGGAAATCGACATAATGGAGGTACCTTAACTTTCCAATCCTGCTGTATGAAAAGGACTAATAAGAACTTGGTAATCATGTTCATAAATCGCATTGCATGTGCAGTTTGGCGTTGGGCAGATCACTGAGGAAGTGACTGACATGTACGACCGTGAGATGAAGATCGCAGAGGGAGTGCAGGCGAGGGCATGCATCATTACTACATTCCATTCTTGCATTAATCAGAGTACTCAAGACATGTTTGATTTACTGCTTTATCATTACTGCTTGACTGAATTGATAACATGTTAACCTTTGCTTTATAGCCTCACTGAGTTGATCAGGACGGTGTTTTAATCAACAACCAGACTCTGTCTTAGCTGCAGGTGATGGCGATGCCTACGAGGTGGTGCTAGAGGATGATGAGGAGGCATTCTCCTACATGCAGTATTCAGGCAGGTTCATGTGATCCATGTTCTGATCGACGGGGTTGTAGGGATGCTGATTAGATGTCATTACACTTGTTAGTTTGCACCTTTGGAACACTCATGTATCTTCATTTTGTTTATTTTTAGAGTATACATGTATATATTTAACCTGGTAACACGTTCACACTCTGGAGACTTATAACGGTTTATATATTTTATGTATCTATCATCATCTTCCGCTTGTGAAATTTAACTGTCTCTGGAGTATGATATGTTATTTAGATATAATCTCACTCATGTTTAATGCACTAATCTGAACAACATTCAATCATCATTATCTATGTTGCATAAGTGATGCGTTAGAACTCGGGAGTGGAGTTTATACTCGACTCCCGATTTTTAGGGCATTACAAGATGGTATTAGAACATGATTTGGATTAAACTGGTCTTGAGTTATGGTAACACGATGCACTCTTTCGCACTCTGATTTAGGAAGGGGGCGATGAAATTTAGAGACGACATTAGAATCCCAAGTTTCACCGACGGGCGAGATTAACTATTGTAGTTTAGCCCGTATGCGTTTGATATCATGTGAATTGATCTCAGTCACATTGAAACCAATAGTTAACAAGTTGAAGTTGTATTTGATAATTTTGAGCTCCTTCCACCCCTCCACCATTACTCCTCTAAACCCATCTCTTACTCCTTTTGGCCTCACCAGTTTACTCCCATATGAGCACAAAACCCATCTTTGTGTCCCATAACCTTCCAAACCCACAAACCCCTCTTACCCTATAAGATTTTTCAACCCAATGGCTCTTCTTCAGCTAGTCACCGCCATCTTTTCCATCTCGACATTCCTTTCCCTTATGGGAAAGAGAAGAGTCGCCCCGAATGAGGCCGGGCCAAGCAGCCCAACTCATTCCAGGAAGAAGACGAGTGTTAAGACAAGTACAAGTGAGAGAGAAGGTCGAAACGAGACCTGGACCCTCGAATTCAGTTAGAACGGTCTCTACTGACGGGTAAGACCAAACACTATAGCTTAGTACATAAATAGTGACCATTAAGTGCTGGGATATTTAGAGTTTTGGACTTAGAGTTGTACTCCTAGATTTCGAAAAATCAGACGTATAGGAAATCTAACAAATTACTAACATGAACCCTAGGACCTCCTTAGCTAGTATGAGCATATGTGAAGTGCTCGAGCGCAATTAACTTCAGGAATGTAAAAGACTAATTATGCTAAGATAATTGAAAGATAGACTTAGTTAGTTGACTTGATTAGGTTGGAATGAGACTTCCTCACTTCGTTGAATCTCCTTAATAATTAAAAGCTCCTTTAATAACTCTTAGGAAGCTTGTTTGATAAGAACCATTCAAGCTCAGAGAAAACTTATAAATCCCTTGGAATTAATGTTAGATCAAATCAATACACCCCTTAGAATTGTCTTTTCAAGGACTTATTGCAATCGGGAACACGGAGTAGAGAAATTATATATAAGCGAAGTATTCACAATTTTGATCGAATTCTCAATCCTGGTAGTTACCAATAAATCCAATGCTCTGATCAAGCAGAAGATTGGGATCCACTAGGATTAAGGACTGATATGACAAATTTTCTATCATAGTCTAGGCAGAAGGTCTATGTATCTGACTCAGACCCACTATACAACTTTCCTTCCGTGTTGGCCCGACCACTCACAACCAAAAGTTTATTACTTCGTCCTTGAGAAGTGTTAAGAATATATAGCTAATAGAGATTTCTTATCTAGGCCTAAAAATTCCTCAAATGGGTAACAGACAGTTAGGAATTAGGTTCCAAACCATCTGATATCTATATTGTGCATATGAACTTAGAAACATAGTATGCCCGTTAACCCATTTTGCCCAAATTCCTTATGTACCAATAATGTATAGACTATCCTAGAGTGCTAAACTGGACATAATTAAAGAGAGTAAGTTAGGACTGTAGTAAAAGCCCTTCTTTGGTAGAATTAGGCATCTTGCCACCAACTCATACCCATCCTTGGAATCAACCACAATAGAGATTAGGCTCATTTCTATAACCATAGGTACCAATGTCATAGTACACATCATCAATAAAAGGAAGACCAATGTATTGGGAGATCGTATCTCATTCCATGTCAAGGATAGGTCCGAAATTATACCTTGTTCCGACATACGGATTAGGACATAGATTCTTAAGCCTTAAGAGTAGAAATAAATTTTTAAGGGGGGTAGAACATTATGAGCCCAATCTAGTTAGGTCAGTTAATACAACCGTTGGATTAAAGTAGCGCAGCTAAAGCATGGTTAGCCCCTTCCCCACTAGCCCGGGATTGAAGGAAATTTATTCAGGTTATACGTAAGGTTAGGTCATTAAATAGGATCTGAATCTTCCTTAGAATGTCAATAATGAAGTCTTTAAAGGGAAACAATTAGGGTTTAAGTGTTGAACCCATTCATATTAAATCATAGGCATAACAATGAAAACGAGCGGAGGTCAGTGTATCAACAAATCTACTCATGAAATACGAACATAATGAAAACCTTGGCTAACTCTATACAAATAGAAATCCTTTTAGAATGATCTATTAAGGTGTTTATTAACCCCTACCTTGGACAGATTAAGGCGAGGACTCTCTTAGAGCAAGACCCAAAGGGCAACCTTTGAAATAGGAAATTTGAGCCTTTCAATGATAGGCATTCACTAAGTTTTTAGAGTGATCAGACTACGGAGTTACTAAAATTATAACTGCGAAGCATTCGCTGCTTGACCCAATTCTCAATCTTGGGAGACTACCAATGGACTCACTGTTTTGACTGAGCAGAAGACCAGGATCTACCAGGACTAGGAAGGGATACGATAAGTCTTCTACCCTGGTCAGGTAGATGATCGAAGTATCGGGATCAAGCTCATTACAGCTATCTCTCCGTGTTAGTGGACCATTGAAAATAAATATCTTACTCTAAATTGATGGGAATCATCGTCAAAACTCCAAATAGATAAGGGTAAGAGATAAAGAAATTATTTTCAAGGGGGGTAGACTAAAATGAACCAGACTAGTATATACCCTACCATGCGTAGAAACTTAAAATTAATAAAGCTTAGGCAAAAGAAATAATAGAATTTTTACTCATTACCCTTAGTCAATTTCGAGGACGAAATTATTTTTAAGGGGGGTATATTGTAACACTCTGAATTTTTGCTAACCTGAAAATAAACATCCTTAGGTAATGGGTCAATCCTAACACTCTCAAAACTCAAATCTCAAAGTCAAAAATCAATTTTTTAATCCATTTCCTTCAAAATCTCACCTTTCACCACCTTATTCTTCAAATTTTTCTAAGCACTTTCATATTAGACATGAATCCTAAAGTTTAGGTTATGAAGAACAATACTTAGACTAAAATTTACTATAAATAGTAATTAAATAAATAAAATAAATTTTTTACTATTAAAATATTATAATCTTATAAAATAAATAAGTTATTTGGATAGATAAGCATCTCTTATTCCAAATTCATATATAGCACGTCGCGTAACTCATTCCGAATTGCAAGATATACCATTTCAAATATAGGGTGGCAGAACCACCACTAGTTAGTCCAGCGGACCGCAGCGCCACCGTGCCAACCGCCATCCACCGTGGTTCATCCAGGCCTAGCGGGCCATAGCGGACCATGCGGCTCATTTTCTGCCCCATTTTCTACAATTTTTCGTCTGCTTCAAAAGGTCATATCTCCCTCGTTATAACTCCGATTTAGATGATTCAAAAGACAGATTGAATCTTGATGAATCTAGTTTCATATAACAATAAGTAAAAAAATATAATAAAATAGTAAATATAGTTAAAAGTAGGTCATTGTGACAACTATCCAAAAAAATCATTTGTTGGACGGCTGCTACTTTTGAAATTTTTAAAATTTTTCTACAACACAAAATCTCATGAAATTTGGTGGAGATGAAATAGACTTGATGATGAACTATTAAAAAAATAATAAAAATAATATGTTAATTAAAAGTGCCAGAAATGGGCGTAGAACTGCCCTAAGACCATATTCTGTCGTAATTAAGGCAAAATTTAATTAAGTACTAAACTGAACACTTAGTAGAATTATATTGAACCACTTTAAATATGATCTGTAAGACCTAAAACTTTTGAAATTATTAACACTACATTATCCTAAAATCTAGGATCAATCTTTAAACCAAGTTCCTCTCGGGAGCATCTGGAACTCCGTATCAAACCTGTACCACACATCGAAAGTCCGATGGGGATGAAATTAGACGAATATAACCTTCTTGTTGGACTTGATGACCACCTCAGAAATCAAGTCCAAATGGTATCCCATGACTATTTACTTGAGCCCTGAGAGAGGTGTGTGAGAAATGTGAATGTTTTTAGAATTAAATTGGAATTTAAGATATCTGAGTCGTGTCACTTGCAGGACAATTATAAGGGCTCAAACCATCATATTCTGACCCAATTACACCCTCAGATCAGGGAAGATGTCCCACACATGTTAGTGTACTTGTGGCCCTGATCGGATACCGGTGACCGTTGAACTGAAACTGGTCTGCCACGGGCGATCTGCAAACCCGATCAATCTAAAAACTTAGCCTGACCTAGATCCATGGTTAGGGAGCTTAAGTTCGACCGCGTTCAGCAAAGGAGCCTCCAGAAGTACTCCGTTGGATCGGAACAGACCCTATTTGGCTATAACCTAAGTATACCTTGGCCCTAGGGTCATTCCAATCAGTTTTAGGCCTATATAAGCACCTTAAACCCTCTCTCTCTTTCCATACAAATTTGGAAACCTAGGAGAGAGAAGAGATCAAAGAGAGAGGGAAAGAGAGAGAAAGTGAGCGAGAGAAAGAGAGTTGGGGTTTTCTCTTGGGATCCTTCCCTATCGCTCCATGGGCTGCATCAACCCTTCTACATCGCTATTTCAGCAATTCTGACTCCGTTCTTGGTTAAGAAATCCTAACTCTAGCTTGTTTTAGACATTCAAATAGAACAAATGGTGGAATAGCTAACCTATTCCCTGTTATAGGTGGTTGTTGTGCCGTAGACGAAGGAATAGTGTTCGAACTGACTTCGTTACTTGTCTATCAGCGTAAAGTGTGGACTATAGATGTTTTAGGTTATGGTTTTTAAGGTTTTCAATGTCAGTTAATGATTTATGACTGACTTGATTGCTGTCACATGTGCTTAGATGAAAGGATTTTCGTTTATTACATATATATGTGCCTATGTTGAATATAATGCATTTCATGTGTTTGTTGAAATGTTTGAATGAATATGAAATTATGATTTGTACTTGTTATGATTGATGTGTGGGAATACATGATTTTTGTACGTATGGCAACTCTTATGTAGAAGTATTTGTCATAATATGTGGTTTAACTAATTTATTACAAGTATATAATATGTGTAGTCTAAGTGTTTGATGAAATGTCTGAATAAAAAAATCCTTATCTTTATGTATGAAATTAGGGCGTTGAGATAGGATTCTCAACTCCCTTACCTGTAGTTACAGTTCCCTTTGTGTAACCTATCCTACTACTATGTGATTTGTGGATGAAATGCCTATGTAGTTTATGTGTTCGTTAAATTATTTATATGAGATTTATAGCTGAATTCACTGCTACATGCTATCTTGACTAGTGCATATGAATGCCTATTACAATTGACTGTGATTGGGACTACGTTGTAGTCCAGGCAATTCGATAACAATTCCTGTTTGAGTGGCCGAGCTAGTCTTGCCACAATTGATGCGTTCGGTGAATCCAAGTCGTACGAGAATCATCGACAATGGTACTTTGTCGATTAATTCAGCGTACGCTCGTACTAGTCGAACTCATCTTATAAACCGATTGGCCCAATGTATGTTCACCATGTATGGACGCTACTACTTGAACCTAAGGTACCAAACTTACTAGTGAAAAGCCCCTTTAACCTTGGTACCTCAATCCGCTAAGACTCATGAACCAGACATGGTGGTATGGGACACCATGGTCGATCTGTCGGCCTACGCTAGGGCAACGAGCCTCCCCGTAGTGACCAGTGAGCAACTCAGACTCGTGAACCGAATACGGTGGTATGGGACACTGTATTCGAGCTGTCGGCCTATACTGATCAGGTGACGAGCCCTTTGTAGTGACCTCGAGCATACCATGAAATTACGTTGAGGCGACGAGCCTTTTCGTAATAACTAGGGTATAACTAGGCCTGCATTGATCAGGTGACGAGCCCTTTGCAGTGACCTAGAACCATAACATCATATGAGATTTGCTAGGATTGACGACCCTAGAATGGATCATTGTTTGGAAATTGACATAAGGGAGGTACCTTAGCTTCCCAATCCTGCTGTATGAAAAGGACTAATAAGAACTTGGTAATCATGTTCATGCACCGCATTGCATATGTCATTTGGCGTTGGGCAGAGCACTGAGGAAGTGACTGACATGCACGACCGTAAGATGAAGATCGCAGAGGGAGTGCAGGCGAGGGTATGCATCATTACTACATCTCATTCTTGCATTAATCAGAGTACTTAGGACATGTTTGATTGTACTATTTTATCATTACTGCTTGACTGAATTGATAACATGCTAACCTTTGCTTTATAGTGTCACTGAGTTGATCACTCACTCTCACGTTACGGGACGGTGTTTTAAACACCAACCAGACTCTGTCTTAGCTGCAGGTGATGGCGATGCCTATGAGGTGTGCCAGAGGATGACGAGGAGGCATTCTCCTACATGCAATATTCAGGCGAGTTCATGTGAGCCATGTTCTGATCGACGGGGTTGCAGGGATGCTGATTATATGCCATTACACTTGTTAGTTTGCACCTTTGGAACACTCATGTATCTTCATTTTGTTTATTTTTGGAGTATACATGTATATATTTAACCTGATAACATGTTCACACTCTGGAGACTTACAACAGTTTATATATTTTATATATCTATCACCATCTTCCGCTTACAAAATTTAACTGTCTCTGGAGTATGATATACTGTTTTAGTATAATCTCACTCATGTTTAATGCACTAATCTAAATAACATTCAATCATCATTATCTATGTTGCATAAGTGATGCATTGGAACTCGAGACTGGATTTTATGCTCGACCCCCAATTTTCAGTGAGTTACATGCTTGTACCGACTTTGAAACAGCCTCTAATTTATGCAGTTTACATAGCTTCAATGGGAGCTTCCATGGGACTTTGATGGCCTTCTGATGTTGCCACCAGTCTAAAACGACCAGCGGAATTTTGTTTATCATTGGACTCCTCTCAGTTAGTGTCTCTCTTAGCACCTATTCACATTATTTAATAGTTTGAATGGTGCGGCATCAAAGTCCAATCGACAAGTTCGATTCGAATTTGGAAATTGTCCCGCGCATATTCTGTAAAGTCTACGTGAGTCTTCGATGTCATCACCTGAGCTTTGATGGAATCAAACTATCTTCAATGTCATTGAGCATGTTCTCGATGGGATCAAGAATGTCCAAAACTATCTAGTGAGTAAATCTCATAGTTCATGATATTTCCGATGTCATCGAACTAGCTAGTTTCAATGGCATCGAGTATCTCTTTGATGGGATCGAAGCATCATTCAATGGGATCGAGAATTACACCCATATGTCGAACAACTAAACTTAATTTTCTCTGATGGGATCGAGCCTCCTTCAATGGCATCGAACACTTACTTTGATGGCATTGAAGTCGTGTTCGATGTCATCGAACTATCAAGTTTAGCAGCTCCATATTTTTGCAGTTTACAAACTCGAGTTTCTTCCTTCTTCACTTAATTTTCTTGGATCTTGGACTCTTGAAATCTTCAATCCTAACCTCCAAAGATTCATTCTCCATCTTGGTAATCTTTGAGCATCAAAACCATGCTTTTAGCATCCTTTTCACCTTAAGCTCTCAAAATCACCTCGTAAGAGAAAATATGTATAAATAGATCAATTAAACACTTTCATGTTCTTAAAACCAAGGAATAACAAGGGAGAAATATACAATATTTCACACTCAAAAACAAATGTAAACCATCTCCCAATAGCTCATTACGTTATTAGTGAGGAATGAACCGTTAACTCAAGAAGATAATGTTAATGACTTGAGTGGAGTGACATTAACCTGTTTTATTGTAAAGATCCATTTGTTGAGCCATGATGAGTAGGAAGGAGGGATTATTATATTCAAAATAGGGAGTTGAAAGTTAATGTAAAAATCTGGTCCACCCTTTTCAAACCTTCGAGTACCTGCATAGGAAGAAAACAAAGGAGACCCTGGCAAGAGTAGGGGACCCTCTGATGCCAAAGTCAGACTCGGAATCTAGGTCTAGCAGAACGTAAAGTTTTTGGGTGAGAGATTCTACGTACCTTTCACTATTAGAGATGCTCTTATTTATAGTTGTGGAGAGGTGATGACATAGAGGAGATCTCCCTATTTAGTAGGGACGTACTGTAGAGGGAATCGAGTCCCGAATAAATCGAGATGATCTCCTAAGATCCTCAGTGAAGATCTAGGGTGATTCGTATTCCGAGCGTGTCGGTATTGTCCTCGAGATCTTCAGCGGAGATCTCAGGCTGGTCTTTCGGATAAGACCTGATTAGTAAGAACTGGGGATGGCGTGCAATAGGAGGCCAAGGCCAACTTGACCAGGGGGGTAGTATGCCAACCTCGACTCTTTGGCAAGCCCTTACCCTTCTCTTTGTATCGTATAGATTGTTGACCTACTGACCTACCCCATACTTCATGTTAGGGCAATGAAGTTGAGTTCCTTTTTTTAGTAAAATTCAGATGAAAGTGTCCCGCAGAGATGTCCGAGTTGACCTCTTCTCTTTAGCTAGTACATTTTTATCTATAACAGAAGTGAATGTGGAAATTCCTTAATATCATGATAGTATGTGTGGGGATGATATTTTTAGGTTAGATTAATGTAGTGGAAATGATATTTGATTACGAAGATGTGTACGAAATAGAAAGGTGAAAATAATTGTCATGACATTAAAAGGTAGAGCTTCAACATGGTGCGAATGGGTTATGGTTACTTGAGAAACGTACGTAAAGTGCAAGATAAAATCATGGGAGAAGACGAAGTCTCTTATAAAGAGACCTATCTACCCATAAACTATGTGCAATTTAATTTTTTAGCGATTACAACATGTTCAACAAGTGGACATGATTGTATTAGAGTACGCAAAAGATTTCCATCATCTGGTAGCTTAAAATAATTTATTCAATACCAAATAACAGTTGGTCACTCTTTTTATGAATGGGTTTCGGCTTACTATTGCAGATCAGTTGAGGATTCAGCCTACGTTTACTGTTGCAGAAGCATGCAAGCAGGCTCTTTTGGTTGAAAAGAGGAATAATGCTGGGTATCATTGCATGAAAGCTTCTAATCGATTTAGTGGTATTCAGGGTAGTAGTGGTAAGCCTACATGGGGATTCAAGCTAAGCCAAAAACGTCACTCCAACACTCGAGTCCCGAGTTCAGAACAATGGGGTAGTTGGATGACAGGTCAGAAAAAATTTGGGGCTACAAGTTCAATAAAGTTGGGATATTTTCTTTGAATGTAGGAAGTAAGAAGTTAATTTGATCAGTAGTTGCTATTTATGGAAGAACAATCGGTTGACGATGAGGGTAAAACCCCATAGGGAACGCATGATGCGGATTATGATTTTGATGATGAAGAATATATAGTAATGTTTTGGAGACATTAGTGATTTGAAAGGCACTTATTGTACCCAAGACACCTAAAGAAGATTGATTGCAAACTAATAGCTTTTACATGACCTATATAGTGAATGGCAAGGTCTATGGAGTGATCTTTCAACGGAGAGTTGTGAAAACGTCATCTTAGAAGAGGTCATAAAAAAGCTCTAGTTAAAGACCACGAGGCATCTAGATCCATGCTAACTTTTTTGGTTTAAGCAAAATAATGAAGTAAAGGCTTTTTGTTGCTGTTTAATTTCATTCATCATTAGTGCAATGTAGTCTATGGGATGGATGTGCACCATATTGTTAGGCAAACCTTGGTATCAGTGGACCATTCACGGTGGTTGGGAAAATATATGCACTTTTTTGAAAAATAATCATAAGTAGTTTTGAAACTCATGAGAAAGGATTTACGTGAAACCCACAACCATGGAAGACATCAACCTTCTGTTCTATATAAGGTTTATAGAGGAGATTAAGAGTCATGATGTGGTTTATACGTTGATATGAAAAAATGCTAGTGTTGCCACTCCTATGAGTAAACCAATGGAAATCCTAGTTAGTGAATACAAAATTCTATTCCCGTATGAGTTACCTTTGGGATAATTGCCAATGAAGAATATTCAACATTACATTGACTTCGTGTTGGTGTTGAGTTTACCCAGTCGGGCAACCTACAAGATGAGCCTAAAAGAGTATGATGATTTGAAATGACAAGTTAATGATTTAATAGAAAATGAATACATTAGGAAGAATATAAGGTCATGTTCAATCTCAACTCTACTAGCTCCTAAAAAGGATGGAACATGAAGGGTGTGCATCCATAGCAAGGCCATCAATAAGATTACCACAAAATATCGATTTTCAATACCTCAACTGGATGATACATTGGATATACTTTTGAAGGTGAAAATATTTTCTAAAACAAACCCATAGAGTGGATATCATCAGATTTGGATATGCCTGCATGATGAGTGGAAGACCATGTTTGAGATGTTGGAGTGGCTGGTGATGTGATTTAATCTCTCTAACACATCAAGCACATTCGTGAGGGTAATGAACCTGGTGTTATGGCCCCATATTGGAAAATTTGTAGTGGTATATTTTGATGACATCTTAATTTATAGTCCAGATATGTGTGTCCATATGAATTGTCTAGTAGGGAAACAGGAGCAATTATATGCTAACACAAAAGAAAAATGTAGCTTGAGGATGAATTGGGTTGTGTTCCTTGACTATGTGGTGAGTGCAGATGGTATTAGTGAGGGTCAGGAGAAGATGTGTAGAGTTTTTTAGGATTGGCTACTTTAGTACATTCGTTGTTCCTTTGATAGATTGCTTAAAGAAATTGAAGATGTGAATAATAAGTTGACAGAAGTACCTATTTTAGCTTTGCAAGACTTCAATAAGGTGCTCTAGGTGACCTTTCAAAAGTGGGCCCAAAGTTCTTGATGGCATAACTAACGTTGCTTGCATAGTCAATACCACGCGACTTCAGTAAACAAACTGAATCTCTCACATTGCACCTTGAATAAGTCATCCTGGGCTTCTTGGAAAGGTAATTCAATTTGCTTTCTAATGAGCTATAGACTGCCTCGATGGGGAATCGTTTATTGTCATTTTCTAACTCGAAGTGTACCTTGTGTAACATCAACCACCAAATGAAGCTCTTATGAGAGAAGCTCTTTCACAGGTGAAAACATGAAAGATTGTTCAAAAAAGTATTCTTGAAGCATGAAAGATTGTCGGAGAATAGTAGGAAAACGTGAAAAATTGGTGGCAAGTAGTTGGAAAGTATGAAAGATAGTTGAAGAGCACAAAAGATAAATAAAAACTTTGAAAAGCGGGTGCATTTGTCGTCCTAAACGTTTTCTATTTTTAATGGCAATGGCATTGGCATTTTCATCCCTAAAAATATAATCCCCCTGGTACCGCATATGAAGGTGTATAAGTAAGTTTTCAAAAGGGAAGTTTTCAAAAGGGGGGGTGTATTTTAAGGGTCCCATGATACCCGTGGCTGTGTATATGTAAAAATCTCATTAAGAAAAGAATTTTTGGGGACGCCCACCCTTAAATTTTTTACGAGACCCATTGTGACATGTATGTGAGATCCACCATGACCATTAGATGTGCAATCCCACTTTAGGCTTTGGGCCAAAAAATCAGGTTGACCTATGATTTAGGTGGACCAAACCAAAGGAAATAATTGGGAGAGAGATGCCCACCCTTGATTTTTGTAAAGTCCACCATGATGCTTATATGAAATCCACTCCAAGTATTACATGTCACACCAGAACTTGGGTCTTGGTCAAAAACTCAGGCCCATCCATGATTTTGGTGGGCCACAACAAAGGAAACAAATTGAAGGGTAAGCATATTGCCTGTATTGTTTCCAATCACATGAATCATTGATGGGGCTTATTTTTGGGCTCTAGGCCTGACATGAAGTAACACAACTAATGGTCAGGGTGGATTTCAGATAAATACCACGGTGGAGTCTACCCAAGCTGTCAACCCATTTTCCAGAAATATCTCATCTCTTTGCATATTGATTACCATTAATTAATCACTATCTAAAATGGGGAGACGTCCAATCGGTTGGACTTGAGAGTTTCTGTCCCCCAAATTAATTGAGATTAAGTTTAAAGCCATATAGAAAGCAAATCGTTTTCAGATGGGCCACATCACACGAGTGTTTCGAATAGATCAATCATGCTTGAGTGGACAACCAAACCTTAGATTGGCAAGGCATGCCATTGAAGAAATCGGATTTGCAGAATGAATTTTCATGTTCTTATTTTAAATATGACTGACTGGTTCAAATTCAAGAAACCAAATGATTGTCCTTTGTCCAATTTGTTTGCAAGAGCTTTAATTAAGTTGTGGTGGTTTTCTTTGTTGCAATGGCTAGTATCAAAATGGATATTTGTTTATTGGTTTTCATAAACTGATGGTAATAGCTCTTGAAGTCTTGATGAATATTCAAACTCATATTCGGACGATAATACTCTCTCTCTCTCTCTCTCTCTCTCTCTCTCTCTCTCTCTCTCTCTCTCTCTCTCTCTCTCCTTGAAAGTGATGGGACCTCTCTTAAAATGTGTGGCCCACCAACTGTCTGGCAGATGGGAGTTCCTCTTAAATAAGCACTTGCACAGAATGATGGTTATGAAGGGTAGTGTGTTAATCCCCAACAAAGAACCATGGCTCTTCTTTCTTGTTCTTTAAAATGAGGAAAAAGAATACAACTGAAGAACAGGCAAGCATCCAATCCAAATTAAAAAAAAGGCACAGAAATGACACCTTTCTGAGCTTCTCTTCTTTGAGACTCTCTCCTAAGATTAAGCTACATTTATGGGCTTAAGTTCCTGAAAGAATCATACAGGCAATAAGTACACAACAACCCAATTGAAATCTCTTTGATGACCTCCTTTGCTTCAGAGAACCACTGTTTGAAAAAGCTCGCATCTAAGCCCTCGAATGTGTTGCAACAATGGCTGATGATCCCCGAGACAGGCCTTGCTAATACACAATGTGGGCCCATAATGCTATTTCTTGTTGAATATTCCAAATATTGATTTGATTGCATTGATTGCATTCTCATTGATGAAGGACTCGTCAAACCTTTTCAATAGAGGCTCAAATTCTTCAGATGTTCTTAGATTGGCAAGATCAGGATCTGTCCGAATGGTCTGTGTAGGAGTGGAAAATATTCAAATAATTCCACACATTAATGCAAATGCTAACATGAACAGAGGTTGCAATCAAGAAATCCATGTCCAGGGCAGGTATTGCTTGCAGAGGTTTACTAATCAGACACACATGTATAAGGCATGCCATCTACATACACCCATGTGTGTCAATCAGACGCAAGTGCAAGATCCAAGCTGTCCACCAATTGAGTACCAGCTTGCAAATGTCCCATCCCAACATTCATGCTGCTCTATTCTTGTTGACCATAACGTTTGAAATAGGGAAATTTAGAAACTTTTATTTTCTGCCCATCCATTTGTATCAGTCGATGGGCCTGATTTTGAGGAAAGGCATCTGCAAGGTGGGAAACAGTTGGAGGGCAGGATGTGGCACCCGTGCCCCTCATCGGCAGATGCAGGGCATGTTGGGCTGCCTTTTACAATCATATGGGATTAGCCAACCTCTTGTTTGAAGGAAAACATTCTGCCGACATCAATCTTACTATTAAAAAAATGTAGATTTTGAGAAATTGGGTTGATTACCTTGAAATCTTCATATCCTGCCTCCATTGCATCTTCAAGTGCAGAAAGACCAGCTTGCACCTGCAAAAAGGGAACCCAAATAGCATGACAAGGATTTCAATACTCTTTTTAAGGGTAGAATTACTCTAGTGATGAAGAGCGACAGCAAAAAATAGATAGATCAATGCAGGTTAATAACTGGTACTTCTGCTAACAGGGTTTTTCTAATCCCAAATGTGTGTACAGCCCAAGCTCCTTCATGCCACCACATATGGCAACTTGATATGAGTTCAAGATCCATGGCATCCATCAGGTAGGCCCCACCAGATGAGTACCTTGCCAGACTTTTTTGTCCAGGGCATCAATATGGTGGGGTGCACCTGATGGAGATCTTGTACATTGTGAGAAATCTGCATGCATGGCAGAGTTTCTCGACCGGGATAAGCAGACCTCTGCAAATGATGTGTAGTAACAGAAATAGCTGTATCTATTCAGATGAGAATACCTGATTGAGCATGGAATAACAGCATGCAACATTGTAACTTGCTACCGAAGCTTCCGTCAGTTCCGGTTTTGATCCCAGTACAGATTCAAACCTCTCCAATGCTTCTTCATATTTTCCACTCCTTGTTTTCACAAGCCAATGAGAAGTCAGATCATGAACAAGACAAGAAAATTGAATCAAAGCTCATTTCAGCTATCAACAGTCCTCGAAAGAAACATACATGCAACAGGAAAAACAAAATCCATAATGTAAGGCATGAAAAAGAATTGAAATAAGATGATGCACTCTCCCCCAATAGAGTGAAAAGGAAAAGAAAAGAATAGAAAAAAAAAAAAAAACCCACCCTCCCTCTCATGCTTTTACTATCCGCTATATGTAGTTTTTCTTTTCTTTCTTTTGGAAAGGTGCTATATGTAGTCTCTTCTAGATCATTTCAACCATCTGTAACTTAGGCACATCTGCTGGAGTGAGACAGAACTTATGGTGACCCTACAAAACCTGATATGTTTGCATGTCCAATCATTTTTTAAAAAAAAAGCATGATGAAGAAACGTATTTAAAATTCAGGAAGAAAATAAAACACCACAAAACTAAAAGATGAAAAAAGGTTTTCTCCTTCCTAAAAGGACTGATGTTTGTCTAACAAAGTTTCCTACATAGCCATTCCCCACAAAAGGGAGGATCCTGTTACGAGTAGCTCTAAGCCATGGGTTTCCCAACAAGTTACGTCTATCAGCCTTGAAAACAAGGGATGGCGCACTGCAGTGCTGGCGGACATAGGACCTGCAATGGAGGCTGTTAAATGGCCATGAAATTGGGACTGACCCTCAATTATACCAGCTGTGATGCTGCATGTCCACGAGCTTTCATGAATAATTGCATGCAATAGAGATTTGTGGACAATCTTGCCCACACTGTCCCCACATATGCTGGTGCAACACGTTATGTGTAGGATGGATGGGCCCCAACTCAATCACTCCAAATCTTCAGATGGGTGGGCAGGTTCTGCATGAGGAAACGAGTTCTCTCTACTCAGATGATCCTGAGGGCCTGTTTGATAAAAGGCAAAAGAAGGAAAAGAAAAGAAAATGTAATAACTATCCAATGATGGGTCCCAACCCATGGCTCAGTAGTAGGTACTATGCGTTTCTTCAACACTGAGGTCATGTGTTAGAGTGCCCATGTGGTGTGTGTAAGTTTGTGGGTGTGTTAAAAAAAAATTATCCAATGATGAATTCCATGGGCATTGTCGGAACATGGATTCGCATTGTCAAAACATGGATTCCCATGGATTCCATTTTGGGGGTTTTGTTTGAATAGCAGGTAGAAATCTCATATCTGCGGGACAATGGTCACTCGTATCTTGTGCATAAGAATGTTACTATGGGAAAGGATAATGATTGTTACATGGAGTCTATTATTTTCTTTGCCAACCAAACTCGTGAAATGTCCCATCATTGGAAAGGTGCCTCATTTTCTTTTCTTTTCCCTCTTATCAAAGATGCAATAATATTCCAATCACAAGCTTAAAGATGGATGATCAGAGATACAGGAACAGGAAGTGGTTCACATTCAGTGGCAAGCATATCTATGGTCAGGGTCCTCCTGTCAGAGCTAATTTTGAGCCATGGGCAATAAAGTGTGGTGAACCTATCTAACAGGCAAAACTGATTAAGATATGAATGGATCCAAATATTCAACAAAGGCATGCCACACTATGATATCATGTCGAGACCAAAATAGATCATCATCATCATCATTAGCTTTAGGAATCATGTTTCAACAATCATTCTGAAGGCCCAATCTTTGGTAAGTAAATAAGCCTTTATATCCCTTCTCACCACCTCCATCTGGGTTCTTTTATGTCTTAATCTCATCCTCATTCTCCCTCCCTCCCTCTTGGTGCAAATTTTTTGAAGGGAAGTGAATGTAATGCAAAACTTTTGAAGGGAAGTGAATGAAAAAAAAAAACCATGGAACACTAGAACAAGAACAACTGCATTTGATAGACTCCAACATTTATGACTTACTTGTAAAGCTGTAGTCCCTCACGGAGGTCTTTTTCTCTGCGTTGCTTCTGCTCCATCTTTCTCATGTAATTTTGCATCTGTAAGGAAAATGCCGAGTTTCAAATGACGAATTATTAGCACTAACTTAATTCTTTAAATTTTACAGGTTTTGAAGCCATCTCCACAAGAGTAGATTTAACGTTTCGAGAAAAGGCATCCATTGGGTGCATATGATTTGCTCAGAAGGATGGATGGAAAAATAACATGCAAAGAAATCGTGGGAATGAATTTCATAATAAGATTTTCTATCCAAGAGAAATGTAACACATGATTGTGCAGTCCTGCTTAAATAACAGCTTTCAGCAGTACCACAATATCAACTGGACAGTACATCAGAATATTGAAAACTGGCATATGATTTGGTAGCTAGATCGTGATATTCTCTGCAATGAGGACACTGTTGGCACGTGTGACCGCACACATACATAGCGGCCGATGGGCCTGCTTTTACTGATTCAGCACAAATCCCTTATTTCCCTCTCACACTTTATCTTCAGCCTGTTGAGGGATGTATGACCAATAGATTAGGGGCTGCTTCTGATTTGTAGCAACCCGAGCATGAAAAGTAATTAATATGGCTATTTGAGCCGATTGGTATGAGGTGAAATAACCTGAAAAATCCTACTGACCTATGCTCATGGAAAACCTGACAGATTTGGCAATCACCAGCTTCATGGCAACTAACCCTGATGAACAGCGATTGCTTCTCTCTGGGATTTTTCAGACGCAACAATCTTTCAATAAAAATTGTGACATTTTGATAGCTTCCCATGTACATGTATCCAACATTCAACACATGCCTCATATGAAAATCTATTTTTATGTTCCATTATTTTGATATGTATGTTTGGGGGACTCTTTTATATATTAATTATTGATTATTCAGATCATTACATATAAATAACTGCATTACAATATGAAAATACAATATTTTATTATTTAAATATTTAGTACAGACGTGGGCAAATCTTACTTTCTAAAACCATGTCCAGCACACTCCATATCTGTTTCTGATATTAACACACATCTGTTTAACCAAGTGATCAACAAAATCAAACTTAATTCAAAGAGCGGAAAGAAGAAACTTGCCGCATGATCTGCTACTCACTTGAATTTCCCTCACTCGGTTGCTAATAACACCGGAGTTCCTCTCAGCTCTGATTATCTCCTTTTCTGAAAGCTCACCAGCATCTTCTAACTTCCCTGTGGACATGTAAATAGACACATTCTCATGGCAATTGCAATATAAGAGATTCACTCAAACCACACATGCTTTTTCTCAACTCTTCTGGCTACATGTAGATAGGACTGGCATTTGCCTGGTCATGCACTAATATTAAGGGTCTGAAATGAAGGCATGGCTAATCCATATCAGTCATAAACAGCCTGGATCAGATTAATGCCGACCTTCAAAAGGAACTTTCTTCAAATGATTGCCTGGCCCATCATGTTTATTAACTGGGCCTGACATATGACAAAGTTGAAGGCACAGCCCGCCATGTGGAAGGTTCATTCCTGAAGTCAGACGAGCCGACCAGGCCCATTGCCAGCACGAGTTGTAGATTGTTGAAAAGACAAAATCTGTGCAGTAATGGTTCTTCAACAATCAGGAGAATGGGAGATCATGACTAAAAGCTTAGGAATTGCTTTTATTTTTTTCATACAAAGAGATTTCTGGAAGATTTGAATGGAGATGCACATGACCATTTATAGTATAGGCTAGAATTTACAACGTTTTTGGGTCCAAAAGAAAACTAAAAGGCTAATGTGGGTAGCATACGAACCATCTCTCTTCTGCATTTTCATGAGCAATGGGCCAATCCTCTGACGGATGGTGTACATCGTCCGTCCATATTCAGCTGCGGGCCATATCTCTGTTCCAAAGACAGCACTGCATCCAATTTTAACTTCCAGGCACATATCAGACTGACAAACAATGGGTGAAAAAGAAAAAAGAGAAACTTGCACATTTTAAAACCATGATTTATAAGCAAAAAACGGAACATAGCATTCTACGAACATTTCATAGGATTCATAACAGTTCAGATTTTCATGCTCACACTAGTTCGAAGTCTCTGAAGATGGAGAGGTTGGGCCGATTACACTTGGCCATACATTTTTCCATGAATCAAGTACTGAATATGTGTTGTACTATATTGTTGCAAGTATAACCCAGAAAAAACTTGAAAAATCTTTTCGTCGAGTCATGTTCCTATTGTTTATTTTGGCGCTCCTGTATTTTGTAAGATTGAAGAGATTATTTGAAGGTTTATTACTAAAATCAGAAAAAGATTAGAGGGCTGGAAAAGTAAGTTGCTTTCAGTGGGTGGTGGACTGATCCTCATTATCCATGTTCTTAGTACTATTTCATTTCACTCAATGTTTGCTCTTTAAATTCCAAGTTCAAATGTGTCCACATTGGAACGTATGTTTGGTAACTTTTTCTGGGGTGTCTTTTAATTCAGAAAAAGGCACCATTGGCAATCTTTGCGTAGGATTTTTAGCCCGATCAATGAAGCGGGATTATACAGAGGCACTTTGTGGCATACATCCATTCTTGCACACATATTCGAGATCAGGGCCACTCATCAGCCGGGTGCCACCATGCGCATACTTTGGTGCAAAATTCACCTTGTTCCCTTTACTATGGGTCACAAATGCATATTCAATATGGAATGCTGGTCATATTTTATCTAATAATCATTTTTTTCCCATGCAAGTCGAAATAACTTGCACAATTTGAGACAAAGTCCTCTATCACAGTCAATGTGAGAAGAGAGATGATCCTTCATGTATTTATAAATTTGTAAGGTGTTACAACTAATCAAGATAGAATTTCTCTATTTGTAGTATTCTATGCAGATACACAAGATTTGTTACTATGACAGAGTATGAGAGCGCGTCTTGGGGGATTGCACTGATATTATCACACCAAACGACCTGTGTGGATGAGATGTAAACATGTGAATCCTTGAGAAACATAAGGATCCCGGAGTGCTCGGCAACTGAGTGGACTAGGGACCAATACTTAGATTCTGTACTGGAACTTGCCACAGTGGGTTTTTCTTTGCACTCCACCAAACGAGATTGAGGCCCATGTATACACAATATCCACTTGTGTAGTGGCGGTCATCGGGGCTTCCAGCCCAATCTGCATCCAAATACACTTGCAACTATAGATTACAAGTGCAATGGAAAGTCCATCTGTCATGGTGCCTCTGAGAAATTGTAGAATTACGTTTGACAGCCACAAGAGGTGTTGCAGTAGGGGACTGCATGAATTAGCAAACTTGGTTGACCACGATGGATATATCTGGGAGGGTCCATGTTAGGTATTGTAGGGCCCCAACTGTGCTATGATATGCAGTTGCATCTTGAAGACGTTCCCCATCACCATGGATGAGCTTACCATTGGATATGGCAGAAGAACAATATGGCTTGGCATCTTCCATTGAGGCCCGTTGGAATAAATCCAGGATGTTTTTAGTTTGAGAGAGAGAAACCATGTTCATCACGAGTCACCTCTAGGCCTATGAGAGGGCCCAAATTCTTCATGGCGAATCAAGAGCTCAATTGAGTTATAAGCATTTGTAGATACGAGGAATTATTGCCCATAATGATGACGTCTTCAACATAATGATGACGTCTTCAACATAGAGAAAGAGAATCATTAGATGACGACCTTGTTGAAATAAAGAGAGAAGGTTCGGCATGGGCCCCGATGAAATCAAGTTCTAGTAAATAGTTTGTGAAGCGTTGGATCCAGGACCAGGGTGGCCATTTGAGCCTGTAAATAAATTTGTGAAGGCGACAGATGCAATGAGGGAATTGTGGGTCCACAAAGCTAGGGGCTATTTCATGAAGACCTCCCCCCTGAATATTCCATGCAAAAAGACATTTTGCACATCAACAGATCAAATGTCTCACCGAAAATCGACAACTAGAGCTAGGACTACCCAAATCATAGTGGGTTTTGCAACTGGGCTAAAACTAAAAGTCTCAATATAGTCAATACTAGGTTGTTAATAACAGACCTTTGGCCACAAGATAGTCCTTGCATCGCTAAATGGATCCATTTGCATGAGTCTTAATTTTACACACTAATACAAGGGCATTTCACACCGGGCTCAAGTGGGGTAGCCCGTGGGATGCGGGGACACACTCGGGTGGGCGGCCAATGTGATTTGGGGCCCACAAGCCCACAAGGGGGGTTCGGCCGAGGTCCTAACCCATGAGATGCGGGGCCTGAGCTATGAGATAAATGGATTAATTCGCCATACTCAAACAATTCGAGCTTTTAGAGCAAGTGGTTAATTGTCCTGCATCAAATTAGTATCAAAGTGGGAGGTCTCGTGTTCGAGACTCCTCACCGGGAGTGATTAATGCAGGGCCATTTCACACCGGGCTCGGGTGGGGTAGCCTGTGGAATGCGGGGACACACTCGGGGTGGGTGACCCATGTGATTTGGGGCCCACGGGGGAGGTCTCGTGTTTGAGACTCCTCACCGGGGGTGATTAATGCAGGGGCATTTCACACCGGGCTCGAGTGGGGTAGCCCGTGGGATGCAGGGACACACTCAGGGTGGGCGGCCCATGTAATTTGGGGCCCACGAGGGGGGTTCGGCCGAGGTCCTAACCCATGAGATGTGGGGCTTGGGCTATATGAGATAAAAGGATTAATTCGCCATACTCTAATAGTTTAAGCTTTTAAAGCAAGTGGTTAATTGTCCTATGTCACACACCCAGCAACATAGCACGATGTGCTAGATTGAGGGGTTGGCACTAAGGACCAAGTACCATTCTTTTGAAGAGCCATAAACTCAGTGACCATAGCTTCACATCATTATGGAATCTTGGAGACTTAAGTAAAGCTTATGGGCTTGGCAGGACCCCTTGTTAATAGCAAGAGCTACAGGCGAAGGGTGTCAACCTCCTCCCTCAATATTCCATGTGGAAAGGCATTTTGCACATAAAGGTATCAAATGTCCCATAAAAAATTGACGACTAGAGCTAGGACTACCCCAATCGTAGTGGGTTTTGCAATTGGGCTAATGGTCACAATACAATTAATACTAGGTTGTTGATGATAGCACTTTGGCCACAAGATAGTCCTTGTATCGCTAAATGGACCCATTTGCATGAGTCTTAGTTTTACAAGTCCAACAACGTGCTAGATTGAAGGGTTGGCACAAATGTTTTAAATATTGATGATATTAGCTGATATATCCCACGATATATCTTGTATCCGACCTGAACAATGCAAAATAACAGGTAGTGCCGATATATCCCACGTGTTCAATCCGGTGAGCACTTTCAATTTCTAATCCCTTTTTTATGTTGAAATTATGTTAAATTAGTGTCAGATGGTTATAAATCCATTGGTTATTCATGTTTTACATGAAAAATCATGGAGTTGGAGCTTTAATTTCGATATCCATTAGTTCTTCATGTTTGAAATTTTCCTACAACCAGCTATCAATTGAGACTAATTTCAAAGTATTTAGGAGTATTTGATGAAATGATCATCACATATATTCTAATTTTAAAATTTAAGTGTTGGTGGTCCAATTTGGTGAAAATTGGGGGAAAGTCAAATTTTCCCCAATTTCTCCCAAATTGCTCGCAATGTTGCACTCCAAACATGAAATCAAGCATGCATGAGGGTTGATCTACTAATTTATTAAATCCTAGTCAACTTTCAAAAAATAAAAATTATTTTTAATAAAAAATTATTAAAATATTATTTATTTTATTTTTTTGAAATTTCCCTTCAACCAGTTTGTCAATTGAGACTATTTTTGAAGTATTTAGGAGTGTCTGATGAAATGATCATCACATACACTTTAGATGTTATGCATTATATTTGAATATAGTTGCATTAGTACAGTCAGACAACGCATAGCTTAGGACCCCATACAAAGGAAACCTCTTATGTGCACTTCTTTTTCAAGATGTTATGATTTAAAAGTGTGTATTAAGGTCTTTTTTAGCAATCACTAAAGTTTCATTGAAAAATTCAACCATTTTCTCAATGTTTCCCCATGTTTCCCAAAAAGTGCGATAAATTACCCAAAACAAATGATATATCCCGTGCAATAACCGATATGTACCTCTACGGCTATAACCCAAGGATGCAATACATAACGCGATATTCATATTTCAAACACTGGTTGGCACTAAGGACCAAGTACCATTCTTTTAAAGGGCCATAAACTCAACGACCATAACTTCACACCATTCTAGAATCTTGGAAGCTTGAGTAAAGCCTGTGGGCTATGCAAGACCCCTTGTTAATGACAAGAGCTACATGCAAAGGGTGTCGGGTGCTGCAAAAAAAGTCACTTTTTATTGATTCCATCTTTGGACTGAGTTACCATTCGGTGAACATTTCGTTTCCAAGTATATCCAAACGTGGAGGCGAGGATCATTGACATGGGTGGAATACTTTGTGTTGGGGTGAGTAGTGGTGGGGTGGGTGTTGAGTCTGAATATTACATATTTATTCCTTAGTTTTATGAACATGATGTTTCTTAATCGATCTATTTCTACATGCTTCTCTTACGAGGTGATTTTGAGAGCTTAAGGTGAAGAGGATGTTATAAGCATGGATTTGATGCTCAAGAATTACCAAGACAAGAGGTCAAGATTGAAAATTTCAATAGTCCAAGATCCAAGAAAAGCAAATGAAGAAGGAAGAAAACCGATATTACAAAGTGCAAAAATCTGCAACTGCTAAACTTGACAGTTCGATGACATCAAACACAGCTTCGATGACATCAAACACAGCTTCGATGACATCAAAGTAAGTGCTCGATGCCATCGAATGAGGCTCGACCCCATTGGAAAATCAGAGAAAATCAAATTTGGTTGCTGGACTATTGGGTGCAATTCTCGATCCCATCGAAGACCCTTTTGATCCCATCGAAGACATGTTCAATGCCATTAAAGCCAATTCGATGACATCGAAATTATCACGAAATATGGGTTAACTTGTTAGACCGTTTTGGACGTTTTTTTATTCCATCGAGCACAATGTTCAATGACATCAAAGCCAATTCAATGCCATCGAAGGTCGGGCGATCTCATCGAAGGGCTTACGCAGAATTCAAAAGTCAGTTGAAGTCAATTTCCAAATTCAAATCAAACTCTTCGATTGAACTTCAATCTCATCGAAGCTCCCATCAAAGTTGCGTAAAGCCGCATAAATTGAAGTCAGTTTTGAAGTCGGTCCGATCAAAGCCTGTATAAAGTGGTTTTCTGAGTTCTTCTAAGCACGAATTAGGGTAGGAAGAGTAGAGCAAAGGGTAGTGCTGCTTCCAAGGAGTTCTTCTTTTTCTATTTAGTTTTTATGTTTTTCTTTAAGAGTTTTAGTTTAATCATGTCTTTGGTTAACTAATCTCTTACCTAGAGCTAAGAGGTGAAGCTGGTAGTATATTTTAATGTCTTTCTTACTTTGATTCAAGTTTATGATCTTCATGTTGGATATTTTATAGTTTATGGTTTGAATAAAGAAGTATTTTTTAGCTTACTTTGATCTATCATTGACTCCAGGCACGATGGATGCTTAGGAACTTCCTGAATGCTCTCTACCTTGATTTATGGTTGTTTGATATGTAAAATTCTTTGATCTACCATTGACTAAGGACATGGTAGATGCTTTGAATTCTCTACAATCAATTCAACAAGACTATTATATGAAGAACTATACTATGAATGTTCAGAATTTGTTTTGAACTATTTATGATGTTTTAACTACTCTATTATCCAACTGGATAAATTAGGACTTCGATTCCAGTTGAAGTATTGATTGAGTCAAGTGAGATGGCATTAAGATAATTGCAAGTGGATCCTTGGCGCTCTAGTTTCCATTATAATGATTCACAACGATATCCTTCAATTTTCAGATCTAGTTTACTCTCTAGTTCTAATTCTTAAATACTTCACAAAATCACACACATTCAGTCCCTGTGAGTTTGACCTTGGTCTCACCCAGATTATTACTACTTCACAACCTTGCACTTGGGGTACAAGCGAACAATGGGCCATTTACGACAAATGGATTGGGGTGTGATGCGGTTGCGATAGAGGTAGTTGTTGTGACTAAGAGGAGATGAGCCTCTCATGAGGACAGCACATGGGTAGGTAGGATTGATGAGGTGACTAAGATGGTCTAAGGATTGAGGCCATGAGTATAGGGTCAGTAGGTGGGTCAAGTAAGACGATTGATGCACCGAATTCAGATGAGACGAGATAGGTGGGTAGCCAATGGAGATGATAGTGGATGGGAACCGTATGGTAAGTGGGCCCAAGGCATGAGACTTAACCCATCTGGTTGAGGTAGAGTGAGAAGATGCATCCATGGTATCCGCAAAAGAAAAGTGATCCTCATAAAAAACGACATGGTGCGAGACAAACGCATCCCATTGAAGTGTACAAACAATGATACCCTTTATGATGGACGTCGTGACCCAAAAAATACACACTGCGTAGATCAAAACTTCAATTTATGCTTGTTGTAGGGTCGTAACCAAGGATAAGCACCAAAGCTTGGAGATTTGTTGTTGGTAACTCGACTAGGCATTAGGTTCATTCAATTCAATATGAGGGAGCACCAAAGCTTGGGCTAGAAGAGTCAAACTTGTTTCAAGTAAATGACGATACTTTCATTCTTGTTGAAGTGAAAGCTTCGTACTTTGGGTGGTCCTATGGACTATTGTATGTTTTCTCTTATAGTTTATTCATATAAATTGGAGAGAGAAGTAAGATGAAGACCTAATCTCAATTAGTCTTAATCAAGTTTACATGGTATTAGAGCTAGGGTTTGCAAAACCCTAACCCCCCCCCCCCCCCCTAATTTTTTTCTCCCTTTGCTCCCATCATCGTTGTTGTCGCCACTGATTCGACCACCGTCCCATATAATGCTTTCCATTGTCGGAAGATCCGACTACCACTCACCATTGAAGAGATTTTCGACCACTGCTTACCACAGCAAACCCTCTCTCCTCTCCTCTCCTCCATCCTCGTCACCCACAACACTACCCGCCGCACGCTTGCAAAATCCTCTCCTCCATCCTTCATCCATATCCAGAAACCCGTCACTGTTGTCGTCTCGGTTCATCCGTGCACCCAGGACTAGATACACAGATCCCAGCCGTTTGTTGCAAATTTCCAACAGAACCACTAATTGTCAACACGAGCTTTTGTTGCTTCCGACCGATTTCCTTTTTCAGATTGGTTCCCTCAACTCAATTCAACAAGATTTGAAGCCGAGTCAACTCTATGAACACTTGCTCATTTATTAAAAAAAAAAATCCACCAATTCATTCATGACGCAAAAGGATGCTATGGCTAGCACGAGCGTGGTGTTTTTTTTTTTTTTTTTTTAAGTGATTTGAAGAATGAAACTCAACAAATAACCTCGATTAAATTGAAAGGGGTATCAAATTTTCTACTGTAGGTGTGATCAGTCACACTCTTCTTAAAATCCAAAAGGAAGCTTAAACACTTGAAAGAGTATAATCTTGAGGATTCCTCGTCCTATCTTCAATGGAGTGAGGATGAAGCACAAGTCATGAATTGGTTGTATGGGAGTATAGATGAGGCCGTGTATACCACTGTAATGTGCTATGAGACTGCTAAAGAAGTTTGGGAGAATCTACAATAATTATACTCAACTAGGAAGAACATTCATTGCCTCTAGGACATTTTCCAAGAGATTTGTATGATGAGACAGGGTGATAATTTCCAGGAGCATTGTGCCCAGTTCAAAAGGTTATTCGATGAGTAAATTATGTGACATCCGTACACCAGTGATATTGCCTAGCAAAGACAATGACGATGCTCAACCGCCCGTGGTCACTATACGACACAATACCTATTTCCATAGAGCACCACCAAATGATGGTGAATCGCAGGCCACCACTTTGATTGTGAATAATCCGTTGTACATGCCAAAGGTAGAGATAGATTTACAACAGCATAACATCTTTCAAACAAGGTGCACCGTAAACCAAAAAACTTGTAATGTGATCATCGTTGTACGGAGCAGTGAGAATCGCGTGTCAAAAACAATTATGGAAAAGCTGCAACTGAGAACAAAAAGGCACCCATCTCCGTACACGATTGAATGGATCAAAGAGGTTAACAAAACAGAGGTAACCGAACAATGCACTGTCTCATTTTCAATTGGTTAAAATTATAAGGATCAAGTACTTTGTGACGTAGTCGACATGAAAGCTTGTCATATGTTACTTGGTCGACCATGGCAAAATAATATTGATGCTACACATAAAGGTCGAGATAACGTATTTATATTTATTAAAGACGGTAAAAAGATTATCCCCGTCCTTATGGGAATGGAGAACCAACCCAAGACTTCTAAAGTTGAGGAACAGTCTCTCATACCCAAACATGATTTCATTAAACAATCTGAGGAAACAGGAGATGTAGACGCATTAGTTGAAAATAAAAAATATATGAAGCCTGTGAACATCCTAGAGGATTTGAAACCAATATTGCAGGAGTTCAAGGCGAGTGATCTTAATGAACTTCCTAAGAAATTACCTCCCATACGAGATATACAAAACCACATTGATCTATTCTTAGGGGCAAGTCTACCTAATTACCCACATTATCAGGAAGAATTTGAGATCTTGCAAGCACAAGTGAAGGAACTAATCCATACTAGTCAAGTTAAGGAGAGCATGAGTCAAGTCAAAGAGAGTGTGAGTACATGTATTCTTTCAGCTCAAGAGCCTAATGCAAATAATAAGGAAGAGGTTGATAAACATCTGCGTTAGAAATTATTTGAGTACCATGAGCGAAGTCCCTTGAGTAACTCGAGGATGGGTTTTTCTCCAAGTGGAGGGGTCTAATGTAGGACGTGGTACCGATACATTCCTAGCATAGTTGGACTAAAAGAAGGTGAACCGTAAATTGGCCATAACTTTTGATCCGGGTATTGTTACGGGGCACACAACCTATCAGCGACAAAAGCTGTTCGAGGTAAGCGACCAAGTTATGGTCCATCTACGTAAGGAGAGATTTCCAACTAGGACTTACAACAAATGGAAGAACAAGAAGATTGGACCGGTAACGATCATTCAAAAGATCAATGACAACGCTTACATTGTTGATCTTCCGGATGACATGGAGATCTCGTAAACTTTCAACGTCGTGGACCTGACCGAGTATCATGAACCAAAGCAGGACGAGAACTCGAGGACAAGTTCTTTTGAAGTCGAGGGGATTGATGTAGTGCAGGTTGCGAACACTTTCATGTCCAAGATGGACTAGAGAAGGCCCGATCGGAGGCGGAGGTGATTCAGACCGTCAGAACCTTACAACAAGCGTATCTCGCAAACCAGAATGAGTTACTCGACGTACAATATGTGATTTTGGGGTAGGAGAAGCTACTTTAGCCAACCAACCCGGCTATACCGGGTTACCCATGCTGAATTTACGAAATTCCATCAGATCGACAGTCAAAAATCCATTTTATTTTCGTTTTTACTATTTATAGTAAGTTTTAGTTTGATTATAACTCTTCATCATTTGAGCTTTAGGAGTTGTGTCCAACATAAAATGTTCATAGAAAAATTAGGAGAATAATGTGGTTAAATAAAGAGGACACTATAAATAGTAAACTATTTATAGTAAGTTATGAATTTTAGAGAGCTTGAGTTGGAGTTTGAATCTGAAACTTCTTCCAAGGTTTAGTATCACTATTTAAAGGATTGTAAATTCGGTTTTATTATCTACTAATGAAATTTCAAATTTTCTAGAATTAATTTCTATTTTCTTAGTTTCCCTCGTGGATTCGAGGTATCTCTATGAGGAGTCCAGATAAGCTTCATGGATTCGGAGTAGTTATCCCCTTACGGAAGACGATGATCAACCTTATCACGTCCATCCCTGCATCACTTTCCCAACTAGATACTTCACTATCACATTCTTTTGTTACCCTTGTTAAAGGATCCTTATTTAAGGTCCAAGGTAAGGGTGCTGCTCACCCTACTTCTACTTTCTCCTTATCTTTAGTTTTCTTTATATACCTGACTTGCCTCTTAATATGTTGTCTGTGAGCCAACTAACAAAAAATCTAAATTGTTCAGTGACATTTTATCATTCTCACCGTTTGTTTCTGGACCTATAGAATTTTGGGGGGAATCTTGTGGACTTTATTACTTCGATCCCGGTATTTCTGGAGTAACACTTCTTGGTAGCGCATCGCCTCTAAAATGGCACAGTCGGTTAGGTCACTCTGCTTTAGCGTCTTTAAAACTTTTTCTCCCTTGTTTGTCTTCAGTTAGTTCAATCAATTGTGAGGCATGTCAATTACTCAAACACCATCATTTCAAGCCTACTTGGCTTCATTTGGGATTTTATACTAGATTTCGTGTGCCTACACACCCCAACAAAATGACGTGGCTGAAAGGAAAAATTGGCACTAATTAAAGATGGCTAGATCTTTGCTCACCCATATACATATTCCCAAACAATTTTGGGGCTATGCTGTTTTCACTGCATGTCACCTCATTAATAGATTACCCTCTGTAGTGTTGTAAGGAAAAACTCATTTTTCTACCATGCTTCCTAACTTAGAGCCTTTTCCATTACCTGCTCGTGTATTTGGGTGCACTTCTTTTGTTCATCATAAGTTTGGACCAAGTAGTAATAAATATGATACTCGAGAAGTCAGGCGTCTGTTTCTTGGATATTCTTGTATACAAAAAGGGTATAGGCGTTATGACCCCATTGCTCATCATCTCTATGTAAGTGGCGATTTCATGTTCTTTGAGGACACTCCCTACTTCACCCCTGCTGATAGTAGGTGGGAGTTACCCTCTATGGATGTTCCTTCTGTTGTTCCTTGCCCAATGGCTAATCTTTCAAAACCTACCAACTCTACAACACCACAGTCAGAATCTCCTGGTGAAGCAATTGGTTCTCCTTATTCCACCCTTTCATCTTCACATTTACTTGTGGGTCCATCCTCCACTCTTGTTAAACCGGAATTACCAATTGCATTCTGTAAAGGTATTCAATCTTGCACCTAACATCCTATATCTGACATTATTTCTTATCATCGATTAAGTTTGTCTTTTCATACCTCTGCTATGTCCTTGTCACATGCATCCGTACCCACAAATTGCCATGATGCACTGGCACATCCTAGTTAGTATAAGGCCATGAAGGGAGAGATGGTTGTTATGAACCAAACTCATGCATGGGAGTTAATCGATTTGCTTGGTGGAAAAAGGGATATTGGGTGCAGATGGGTTTTCACCATCAAGCATCACTTGATGGATCCATTGAGTGACTGAAAGCCTGTTCAGTTGCTAAAGGGTACACACAAACCCGAGGACTCGAACTATGAGGAAACGTTTTCTTCTGTGGCCAACTAAACTTTATTTTAGTATTGGTTTCTTTTAGTGCACTAATTTTTGCACCCGGTTTGTCAGTCATGTGAGTCATTGTGTCATGTATTTGGTTGAGTCTTTGGAAAGTGAAGATCGAATACACAAGCGAAGCTGAAGCATCAAGGAAGCAAGAACAGGTAAAATAGGTGCCTTGGTGACCCTAACCCTAGACCCAAAACAACTCATAGACCTATAGATGATCTTGACCTAATAGGAATACATAATTGATCATCCTTTAGCCTTAGGAGACCAAGAAAAACATGATAAACAAAGATACAAGAGGTGCGAATCTGCTGTGTAAAAGATTGTCCAAAACAGCACATTCCAAGTGATGTTCGATGGCATCAAGTTGCCATCGAACAATCTTTGATGATATCGAAGACCTAGCTGATGACATCGATCAAGAGTCAGGGATATCCAGCAACCAAACTGAATTTTACTCTGAAATTTTCGATTGCATCGAGGTCCCTTCGATGACATTAAAACTTATGTTTCGATGACATCGAAGAGACCTCGTTGACATCGATTGAGAGTAACAATTGTCCAGCCAAGTTTTGGATTTTTCCTCTGACTTTCTCGATGGCATCGAAGCCCCTTCAATGACATCGATAATGGTCTAGAACTGTCCAGCAAGAAAATATCATATATTGTCTAGATTGTTCAATGGCATCGAGGAACCCTTTGATGACATCAAAGGTATCTTCGATGACATCGACAGAGCCGTTTTCTGCCTTTTTTTACTGTTGGAGCTCAAAATTTTTATAAATAGCATTCAGTTCTTGGGCATTTTGATGGGTTTTTGGATCAACCATAGGTAGGGTGATTCCATATGCATATCCTCATCCCATGCCTTTATTCCATTGAGTTTCAAGCAATCTCCCTTGAGATTTCAACTCTAATGAGGATTCCAACCTCACCATTGGAGATGTGCTTGAACTCCATTTTTTAGAGATTAGACTTGAGCAATCTTGGAATATCATTGTCCAAATTTCTAGGAAGCCCATCTACGTGAATCCCTTAGGAAAACAACTTCCCATTAGTTGAAGGAGATTCAACCAACCTCCCATCACCTTGGGCACCTCGGAGGAGCATCATATGCAAGGTGACTGATCGTGGAGCTGAAGCCTTAGCGAAGCAGCAGCAACATGATCGGGGGAGCATCTAGGAGCTAATTGAAGCATGTGAGAGCGGAGATCAAGCAACCCAAGACGGAACTACAAAAGAGACTCAATCCGACAAGTGTCATGTGTAAGAGTCCAAGTTTGTGCTCCTTCCTTATGTAGGTTGGAGTGTAAGAGTTTATAATTCCCAAACTCGAACTAGGTTCTTTCATAGGACCTTGCCTTTTGTGTAGGGCTTAAATCCATGATTCTTGTGTAGGACCAAGGTTGTTGGTTAGCCTAAGGAGAAACCAACCAAAGTCTTTTATAGGAGTCCTCGGCAAGAGAATATGTGTTGGGTTCTTGTATAGGACCTTGGCTCTTACATAGGGCCTAAAACCTTAGGTTCTTGTGTAGGACCTTGACTCTAGTGTGGAGTCTATATTCTAGGTTCTTATGTAGGACCTTGGCCCTTGTGTAGGGCCTAAACCTTGAGTTCTTGTGTAGGACCTTTGCTTGTGTAGGGCATAAATCTTAAAGTCCTTATGTAGGGCTATAACGGTTAGAGGTGAACCCGATTTAAAACCTCCGATAGTGAAATCCGGTACACTCGTAGGTTGAGTGCGTTCGCCAGGAGTGGAGTGGGCAAGTAGCCGAACCACTATATATGATTGTGTTTGATATTGTCATTTGCGCACTTGTTTAATTATGCATGTGTTTGAATGTTTAATTATACATGCATGATTAGATGAATACTTAGTAATTGAATAGGTAACACATCCCACACACACATATACACCATCTTTATAGACTAGTTGCTTATTTGCATATCATTTGTAATCTGTGTGATTGGACCCTCTATTGGTTTGGAAGCCTTAGAGTTATATTGCCTTGCTTAGTTTAATTGTTAATTAGTTTAAGTTATGCAATTTAGATTTTGAATAGGCATAATTTTAAATAGGTCCTAATCAGCCCCCCTCTAGAACATAGCCTTCATTCCTTAACTCAACTAAGCTTCCGCACTTAACTCATTACGGCGAAAATTACAATTTCAGTTTCTATTGTAGCTACCAGGGACTGGCCTCTTTATTAGCTAGCTATCAATATTGCATTTCTTCATGGAGACTTAGCTGAGGAAGTCTACATGGAGAAACCTCCTAGGTTTGTTGCTCAAGGGGAGATGGGGAGAGTATGTAAACTTCGAAAAACAATTTACGACTTAAGGTAATCTCTAAGAGCTTGGTTTGAAAAGTTCAATAAGGTGTTACTGACTTATGGCTTTTATCAGAGGTAAGGTTGATCATTCAGTCTTCATTAAGCACGGTGATAAGGGTATGACAACATTGGTTGTATATGTTGATGATATCACCATTATAGGGAATGACATATTTGACATCTTAGAGGTCAAGAAACATCTTTAAAAGCATTTTCAAACTAAGGATTTGGGGTTACTCCACTGCTTCCTGGGCATTGAGATCGTCATATTAAGGTTGAGATTAATCTTTCTTAGAGGAAGTATGTTCTTGATTTATTAAACGAGATTGATATGTTTGGATGTAGACTAATTGATATGCCTATGGAAACTAGTGAAAAGTTATTGGATGGTCAGGGAGAGTTGTTTGAAGACCCATGTCGATACAAAAGGATGGCTGGTAAACTAATATATCTTATACTCACTTGACTAGATATTGCGTTTACCGTCAACATTGTATGTACATATATGCACCAGCCAAGAATTCCGCATTGGGAGGTAGTTCTCAGAATTTGTAAATACCTAAAGCAAGCACCTGGCCAGGTGATATAAATGTCATCTTCAGGTGGAGGCCTTCGCTGATGCTAATTGGGTAGGTTCCCTAACTGATAGGTGATCTACTTCAGGATATTGTACTTTTGTTTGGGGCAATTTGGTCACCTGGAAGAGAAAGAAGCAAAATGTGATGGCCCTTTCCAGTGCAAAGGCTAAGTATAGAGTGATGGGACACGTTATTTGTGAGCTGTTATGGCTCAAGTCCTTATTACAGGAGCTCCAGTTGTTTTCAAATGGTCCTATGACACTTTGTTGCGACAATCAAGTAGTAGCCCACATTGTAAATAATCCAGTCTTCCATGAAAGGACTAAGCACATAGAAGTTTACTATCATTTCATCTGAGTGAAGATTGCTTCCAAGGAAATTACCACAACCTATTTTCAGTCCAAATCACATATTGCAGATATCCTAACCAAGGCCTTACCATACACCAACTTTTCTTTATTATGTTTCAAACTGGGCATGACAAATATCTATGCTCTAGTTCGAGGGGGAGTGTTAAAGTGGAAGCTTTGTACTTTGGGTGGGTCCTACTATATGTTTTCCCTTATAGTTTATTAATATAAATTAGAGAGAGACTTGAGATGGAGCCCTAACCTCAACTAACCTTAATCATGTTGATAGTTCTGCCATTCCATTTAGTTTGTGTACAAGGACAAGATAACTGATGAGAAATACCATTTAAGGTTAGGAGAAGTCTACGAATAGAGTTGTACACGAGCCGAGCTGAGCCGAACCAAGTTTGACCAAAGTTTGGTTTGGCTTATTTATGCGACGCCCCCTATTTGAGCTTTACACGAGCCAAGCTTCGAGACTATTCCTATTGTTTGAGCTTGGTTTGGTCCAGATTATACGAGCTTGAGCTTGAGCTTGAGTTTGGGGTTGGTTTGGTCCAAATATCCGAGTTGAGCCGAACTGAGCCATGTTCGAACAAGGGTCAGCTTGGTTTTTTTGTTAAATAAACAATATATATGACATGAACTTTTTTATATACAAAGATAACATTACAAAATAACAATAAAAGGGACTAGTATGAAAGTAACAACACTAAATGAGCTGGAAAAATGTATACTCAAGATATGCATCACATACATTGAGGTGGGCCCCACCACAGGAAAATAGTATTGATCTGAAACTTTTCTCCCCCAACAATTTTGGATCCTGTGTTGTTAAGGGTGTACATCGAGTCGAACCGAGTCGAGCTGGCCTCAGCTCGACTCGGCTCGGCCACTAGCTAACCTCAGCTCGAACTCGGCTCGGCTCGGTCCTCGAGCCTGACTGGCCAGCTCAGGCCAAGTTCGAGCCAAGATCAAGCCGAGTTCACCATTTAGGCATTTCCACAAACACCTGGACTGCACCTTCAAAATCCCTCTGTATGTAAAACAGATGCAATGGTTTTACAGGTAATTTATCAAACACCTTCTAAGCAACATAAAAACCAAGAAAAAAAGGGTATTTGTTTCCTGTACATACCTTCCTTGCCACCAGCCACACTTTGTTGAGTCATTATATCAAACACTTGGTGAGCAACATCAATGGCAAAGTAACCGAGTCACCGAACTGGTTCGATTCGAGCTGGATTCGATCCGAGTCGAGTTGAGCTGGGGCCTTGCTCGAACTCGGCTCAAACTCATTTTCGAGCTTAAAAAATCAGCTCGACTCGGCTCGAACTTAGCTTCGAACCGAGTCGAATCAAGCTTTTTCGAGTCGAGTCGAGCGAGTTAACCAAGCTAGCTCGGTTCGTGTACACCCCTATGTGTTGTGGTCTACCGGAGGTTTGGATCTTCCTTATTTTTGGTCTCATACCATAAAATGAGCTAGAAATTTTGATGGACGGCTGGATAAAACACATATATCATGGTGGGGCCCACAGAACTTTAACATCAGCTACATGGCAGGTGTTGTGGTCACCAGCCAATTTGAATCCCGCTTTAGCATACTGAGGAAACTTTGTGGGCCCACCGTCATGCATATGTATTATCCACGACACCCATCCGTTTTTACATATCATTTTAAGACATGATCCAAAATTGAATTATATCCAAAGCTCAAGAGGACCAAACCACAGGAAACAATGTGCATTCATGTATATGTATCATGTATTATCCACATTGTCCATCTGTTTTTACATATCATTCTAGGACATGATCCCAAAATTGAATCATATCCAAAGCTCAAGTGGATCACACCATAGGAAAAAGTGTGCATACAATATACGAGCCAAATCATGCCAAGTTGAATCAAACCTAGCCAATCCCGTACTGCCTTGGTATGAGCTTGGTTCGTTTTTTTTAAATGAGAGGCTTGATTTGGTTTGAACTTCTATTCGAACCAATCCAAGCCAAGCTTTTTCAAACCAATCAGAGCCGAGCTTTCGAGCTGGCTTGGTTTGTGTCCAGCTCTATCTACAAATTGTGAACTCTTCCCCTCTATCAGTTTGTAGAATTTTGATTTTAAGTTCAAGTAAATCTTCAGCATTGGATTTGAATTTAGTAAAGACATCAACCATTTGAGAACAAGAATGTAATGGAAAAAACCAACAATATCTAGGGGCCTGTTTGGATGCCTATAAGTTGGGTTAGTGGGAAGTGACATGAAAGTCCCAGGCAATGTTGTCGAATCACATATGCGATCATGTGCGATCGCACATGCCTATGTGCATATGCGATTGCACAATCGCATATGTGACCGCATATTTTTTGTTTTAATTTTTGTTTTTTTTTTTGTTTTTTTTTTTTTTTTTTGAAAAATTTCAAAAAATCAAAAATTTCAAAAAAAAAAATTTGTAAATAAAAAAAAAAGAGAGAGAAGAAGAAGAAGAAATTAAGGGTAACTTTCCTAAGTCAATAAAAAACTAATTTTACATATTTAAAATGTATTTGAGAGAAATAAAATCAATTAAACAATGAATTAAATAACAAGTGCTTAAATCTTGATCTTTCAACTTCCAAGAGAGGGAATGTAGGGGGGAGAGAGAGAGAGAGAGACCACTTGGAAGTAGGAAATATAAGAGAGAGAGAGAGAGAGAGAGAGAGAGAGAGAGAGAGAGAGATTAAGACCACTTGGAAGTAACAAATATAAGAGAGATTAAGACCACTTGGAAGTAGGAAATATAAGAGAGAGAGAGAGAGAGAGAGATTAAGACCACTTGAAATTAAGAAACATAAGAGAAGAATAGAGTAAAAGAGTTTTGGAGTGAGAATATTGCAAATGGGGGAGGTTTGGAAGCCTTCTTATAGACAAAAAGTTTTTTTTTTTACAAAAAAAAAAATAATAATAATAATAATTAAATAATTTACCAACCATTGGCCAATATGCAAACGCATATTCTGTATGCAATCGCATATTTTCGCATATGCAACATATGTGATCGCAAATGTGCCAGATCGCATATGCCATGATCACGTATGGATATGCGCATATGTGATCACGTATGGATATGCGCATATGTGATCGCATATGGATATGCGCATATGCGGTCGCACATGACAACAATGCTCACAGGTGGCATTTGGGGGAGGAAATTCACCTATAAGCCACTTACAGGCAAAACTGCCAAGAAACTTCCAGAGGCTGAGGGTGAGAAGTCACTTCCTTGTGACTTACAGGCCAACGGTCTAATTTTTAAAAGGAGAGGAAGAGGGGGGAAACGCACCTCCATTACAGCAAAGCTCCAGCCATTAAAGCTACAGTAATCTCTCTCTCTCTCTCTCTCTCTCTCTCTCTCTCTCTCTCTCTCTCTCTCTCTCTCTATATATATATATATATATATATATATGCAATTGGCTCCCTCTTCCTCTTCCTTTCCCTTTCTCTCTCCCTCTCTGTAATTAGGGTTGTTGTGCACCTATCTCTCTGTCGTTCCATCCCTCTCTGCAGTTAGGGTTACGAGCTTTTTTTCTTTTATTTGAAGTGGGCCCCATTCGGTGAGGCTATGACAGTAGGGCCCACCTGAATGTATTTTTGGTATATTCACGCCGTCCATTAGTGATGCCAGCTCATTTTAGGGCTTGGTCCAACATGAAGCAGATCCAAATCTTAGGTGGGCCGCACCACAGGAAACAATGGTGATTGAACGCCGACCATTAAAAACTGCTTGGGGCCTACCATAATGTTTATTGTTGTCCAACTTGTTGATAAGGTCACACGTACTTGGATGCAAGGTTAACATGAATATAAGGTTGATCCAAAACTTTTGTAGCCCAGAAGAAGTTTTATTGGTGGGCATTCAATCACTACTAATTCTTGTGGTGTGGCCCACCTGAGATTTGGATTTGCTTCACTTTTGGGCCCAAGCTCTAAAATGAGCTGGAAAAACTGATTGACGACGTGGATCTGGAACTTGGCCGTCTTTCTTGTAGCCATTGGTTTTCCAATCTATGGATGATATGTTCAGGAGCATATAATCAAAGGGTTGTTTACAACCATAAGCAATCAACTCTGGTCCCTCCAAATGGATGTTTGGAATTTTTTATTGTACCTATTATTTCCATAAACAATCTTTGTTGTCCATTTTTTGGCAATTGATTGGATGGTTACAATTATTTGACTGGTGTAATTTTTGCTTGGTGGTTTATTAATTGTGGGCTGAACTTGATGGAAAGGTTCGGATCAATTGATTGGACTGCATATGTGTCCCTATGCAACCCTTTGTTGTTGAAGCAATTGATCGTCTCCTTTTACATGGTCCTAACTAAGTGGGGCAGGCCAGATCAATAGTCTGGATTAGGGAGCCATGAATTCTAGTTATAGCATCTGATTATGTAATCCAACGCTATTGTACAATGTTTCTCCTATTCTTGTGAGTTGCGAATACGTTGCATTAGGCCATTGCCTTGTAATTTTTTATGTTTTGGTACATTTTAGTATTATCAGGATTTCTATATTGTAGCCATTTTGAATTTGTAGGTACATTTTATGACCCACTTGATGATTGGTTTAGCTTAATAATCGATTTAAATATTCATCTAGACGGGCTTAACAAAATGTCATAATTCGTGCCAAGATTTCTTCTATGGTTATAATATTTTGGAATAATGTTCTACTCCAAGATCTGCATGATGTGAATATACAGCTTTTTACCTGCAACTAACTTACGAGTAACCCAAACACAAAAACCAATTTACCTGTACAAAGAGAAAGGTAATCGTCGACTTTTACCCAATTCACATAATTCACAAAAGGGTAATTTCCAACAAACCCCTTAACGGGGTAAACTGGAAAGTAAATGTTGCATCATAGGAGACACTGAATGTCCCAAGGATGATGCTAAAGAGAGACAAACTCAGAATGCGACTGAAATTGCAAAACCCACCAAAATTCAAAACAAAAAGAAGAAAGAAAATATCCAAAAAATTACTCGCAGAATTCACAAACGAAAAGTGCAAACTTAAGGGCCTGTTTGGATGCCTGTAACTTTTCTAAAATGTAAGTAAGTTACAGGTGACTTTGTTACAATTGGTGTTTGGGGGAGGAAAGTCACAAGTGACTTTCTCTCAACCTGTAACTAAGTTAAAGGAGAAAGAGCCGAAAATCTTACAGGTGTTGGAGTCGTTTTTCAAGTTACCTGTAACTTACAGTTGAAATTTTTGAAATGAAAATTGTTGGGAAGAATCGCACCTGGATTGAAGAAGCATACCTACCTTCTCAGACGGAGTGAAGGCCTCCATTTCCCTCTCTCAGTCTCATTCTCCCTCTCCCAATCTCCTTCTCCCTTTCCGATCTAGCTTCAGCAGGGTTAGAAAACCCCTTTCTTTCTTGCCTTGTTTTTTTTTTTTTTTTTTCCCTTTCCTTCTTCTTTTTTTTTTCTTTTTTTTTTTTGTTTTTTTCATCGGGGTTGACGGAGGCAGTTTGGCTAGAGGCGTGGGTAACGTCCGATGGTCTGTGGGGTCCACCATCCTGTATTTGTTTTATCCATGTCGTCCATTCATTATTTTGGATTGTTTTAGGGTTTGATTCCAAAAATGAGGCATATCTAAATCTCAGATGGACCACACCACACAAAATAGTAATGATTGAAAGTCCACCGTTAAAACTCCTTGGGCCACTGTAATGTTTGTTTCACATCCAACCTGTTGATTAGGTCAGAAAGACCTAGATGAAGGGAACAAAACAAATATCAGTTTGATCCAAAACATCAGTGGCCTACCAAAAGTATTTAATGGTGGGAATTCAATCAACATTGTTTCTAGTGATTTGGTCCACCTGGGATTTTGATGTACCTTATTTTTGGGTTGATTTCTTAAAATGAACTAGAATAATGGATAGATGGTGTGGAAAAAACAAATACATCATAGTGGGGCCCACATTCCATTATTCATTTTGTATAAGTGGGGCTTGTTGGTCAGTGCAACTTGTCCCCGTGTAGGTCCCAAATCTATTTTAACATATGGTTTTTTAAACACTCCCAATTTCTATTTGCATTGAGATTCCTCACGTCCTCAGGCAAGGTGTCCCATATCGGTTACGTATCGGCCGTATCGGCCGATACGTAACGGAATCGGTAAGGGCCGATACGCGTATCGGCCCCGTATCGGCCGTTACCGATTTTTGTAGCGTATCGGACCGTTACGGGGGCGTAACGGTCACCCGTAACGGTCTGATAACGGCTACTTTTTTTTTTCTTTTTAAGCACTTTTTTTGCTGTTTTTTCCAAACTTCTTGCTGTTACGCCCCCGTAACGGTCTGATAACGGCTACTTTTTTTTTTCTTTTTAAGCACTTTTTTTGCTGTTTTTTCCAAACTTCTTGCTTCCAAACTGTTTTTCACTCCTTCTAATAGTAATTTCGACCAACCTTGGCTGGTTTTTTGGGACAAAAACACATTATATTACGGATTTTGTTGAATCAAAGCTCGGTGGGCCATTTTTCAGAAATTCTTCAAAAATAGGTATTTACTTTCTTTAATATGTTTTGCTATTTTAATCATGCCATATGATGTGTTAATCATAGTAGAACATGATAATTTGCATTTTACAGATTTGGGGTGTCATTTAATATTTTTTTATATTTTTTTCTATTTACGCATGAATTTTGGGCCCTTTTTTTAAAATTCGAAAAATCAATTTTTAATAGTTGTATTGCTGTTTTAATGATGCCATATGATGTGTTAATCATAGTAGTACAGATTAATGTGCATTTTACAGATTTTGGGTGCCATTTTATATTTTTTTAATATTTTTTTCTATTTACGCATGAATTTTGGGCCCTTTTTTTAAAATTCGAAAAATCAATTTTTAATGGTTGTTTTGCTGTTTTAATGATGCCATATGATATGTTAATCATAGAAGAACATGTTAACGTGCATTTTACAGATTTGGGGTGCCATTTAATATTTTTTTTTATATTTTTTTCTATTTACGCATGATTTTTGGCCCTTTTTTTAAAATTCGAAAAATCAATTTTAATAGTTGTTTTGCTGTTTTAATGATGCCATATGATGTGTTAATCATAGTAGAACAGCTTAATGTGCATTTTATAGATTTGGGGTGCCATTTTATATTTTTTTTATATTTTTTTTATTTACGCATTTATTTTGGCCTTTTTTTTGAAAATTCGAAAAATCAATTTTTAATGGTTGTTTTGCTGTTTTAATGATTGCATATGATGTGTTAATCATAGTAGAACATGTTAATGTGCATTTTACATATTTGGGGTGCCATTTTATATTTTTTTAATATTTTTCTCTATTTACGCATGAATTTTGGCCCCTTTTTTTAAAATTCAAAAAATCAATTTTTAATGGTTGTTTTGCTGTTTTAATCATGTCATATGATGTGTTAATCATAGTAGAACATTTTAATGTGCATTTTACATATTTGGGGTGCCATTTTATATTTTTTTTATTTACGCATGAATTTTGACCCCTGTTTTTAAAATTCGAAAAAATAATTTTTAATGGTTGTTTTTCTGTTTTAATCATGCCATATGATGTGGTAATCATAGTAGAACATTTTAATGTACATTTTACATATTTGGGGTGCCATTTTATATTTTTTTAATATTTTTTTCTATTTACGCATGAATTTTGGCCCCTTTTTTTAAAATTTGAAAAATCAATTTTTAATGGTTGTTTTGCTGTTTTGATGATGCCATATGATGTGTTAATCATAGTAGAACATGTTAATGTGCATTTTACATATTTTGGGTGTCATTTTATATTTTTTTATATTTTTTTTCTATTTACGCATGAATTTTAGTCCCTTTTTTTAAAATTTGAAAAATCAATTTTTAATGGTTGTTTTGCTGTTTTAATCATGCCATATGATGTGTTAATCATAGTAGAATATGTTAATGTGCATTTTACATATTTGGGGTGTCATTTTATAAATTTTTCTTTGTATTTTCGAATTAGTGACTTTATATTTTTATTTGCTTATATTAGACAGGTTTTGGAGCTTCTTAGGGTTTAGTTAGAACATAAAATTATCTTTATTAACATAGGTCATACACTCATACTCATATCCTAAACCTAAAGAAATGTATGGGTCTGGCCAACAACAAGTGAGGATATTGGATGGCAACATTGTGAGAGGGTTGGTGGTACTAGGCACCAAATAAAGTGCAAGTATTGTGATAAGATAGTGTCTGGTGGAATTACCCGTCTCAAACAACATTTGGCACATCGAAAGGGTCAAGTTGCGCCATGTGTCAGAGTACTGAGAGAGATAATGCTATTAATGCAAGCTAGTCTGGATGAGTCGAAGGGTAAACGTGCTGTTATACAAAAGAAGAGAGATGATACTTTAGAAGCAGCTCGACAGGAGGTGTTTGGTCCTGAATATATGGGCATTCGTGATGAAGATATTATTGATTCTGACGAAGATTCAGATCGGGAATTAACCATAGCTAGGAGAGAGAGCGTGCGTCTAGCTCGTGAAGAGGAAGAACGTCACCGCATGTTTAGCACGCATGGGTCAGTGCGTGATACAGGAGGGGGCAGTGGGAGTGGGAGTGGGACAGGAAGTGCAACTGGAAGTGCAACTGCTTCTGCAGCTGGGACTGAGGGTAGGGGGGTAGGTTTGGTGGGTTACGACGTGTATTTGGGAGCCGACGACAGACATCTTCACGTGATGCTCATATACATTTGGATGAAGAAGTAAATGAGCCTAGGAGACCCTATATTGATCCAATCCTGTTTAGGAAAGAATCAACTAAACAAAAGAAGATAAAACAAATGTGGAGTAGAACTTCCGTTGAGAAATTAGGTAGAGCCTGCCAATTCTCCATATTGGCAGGTGGTAATTGATGCAGCAGCAGAAGCAGGTGAAGGAATAAAAGCTCCCACGGCTAAGGAGATTAGGGGGAAATGGACAGATGCAGAGTATGTGGATGTGAAAACATACGTAACTACCTTTAAACCTGTATGGCAAGCCAGAGGATGCACGATCATGTGCGATGGTTGAACTGGCCCAACCAGACGCAGTATGATCAACTTCATGGTGTACTGCCACTTGGGAACTATATATCACAAGTCACTTGATGCCTCAGAAGTAACAAAAAATTCTGATTATATTACTGGACTAATGGATAAAGTTGTGGATGAGATTGGAGAGGAGAACGTAGTGCAGATTGTGACAGATAATGAAGCATCATATAAGCTTGCAGGACATATGTTGATGAATAAGAGAAAACATCTTTTTTGGTCACCATGTGCTGCCCATTGTATTGATCTTATATTGGAAGATATTGGAAAGAAGAAGAATGTTAAGGAAATGGTCGAAAGGGCAAGGGAAGTAACGACGTTTATTTACAATCATAATCAAGTAGTCGCAATAATGAGAAAGTTCACAAAAGGACGAGAATTGTTGAGGCCTGCGGCGACTAGATTCGCAACAAACTTTATAGCATTAGAGAGTTTATTCCAGCATAGGGGAGAGTTGAGTGAAATGTTCGCTTCCCGACAATGGCTCAACACAAAACATGGGAAGAAGACATCAGGGACACCGGTCGACGTTGTGAACACCATACGGGACAATAAATATTGGAAGAATGTTAAGGCGATCCTAGAGGTGATAGAGCCACTAATGAGGGTACTCCGTCTTGTTGAAACCGATGAAGCACCTACCATGGGCTTCCTATATGATGTCATGGATAAGGCAAAGCTTGCAATTCAACGTGATTGTAGAAGCTGGGAGACTTATTGGAAGATGATCGACAGGAGATGGACAAAACAACTCCATCACGATCTTCATGCAGCAGGTTATTACTTAAATCCTAAGTATAGATATGCCCAATCATTTGTTGCGGATGATGAAGTTCGTGTCGGGCTAAAAAATGTGATAAAGAGATTAGAACCTGACTTAGATCTGCAAATAAAGGCGTTGAATGAATTAGATACATTTGGAAATCGTCTTGGTAGTTTTGGAGATGCTCTTGCACAGCATGCAGTATCTAAGTTGCAACCGGCCGAATGGTGGATTAATTTCGGAGAGAGTACGAAGGCTTTTCAAAAAATTACGGTAAAAGTTTTGAGCCAGACAACATCTTCCTCTAGCTGCGAAAGGAATTGGAGTTGTTTTGCGCTCATTCATTCAAAGAATAGGAATGGATTGCAGACTAGAACATTAGATAGACTTGTTTTCATGCACTACAATATAAAACTAAGAATGCGACGATATCATAGGAGCATTACAGCTGCCGACGGAGACTACTGTCCAATAAACTTGGACAATATTTATGATGAGGATGACCCACTTCTACCTTGGTTGGAAACAAGGGAAAAACAAATTGAAGAGGATAGTGAAGAATTGAAAATTAATGACCCAGAAATACGCAAAGCACAACAAGAGAGCCGTGCAGATGTGTTGGACCCAGTAAGAGGGGCAGCGTTTATGCCACGTACGGAAACGGCTCGAGATCAACAAAAAAGTACGAGTAGTGGTAGCGTGTCCGTGTCGGATGATGGTGACGATGACCCCCCTGCCTCTGGTGCTGGCACTTCTGGTGTTGCTCAACGCCCTATTCAGCCGTCTACAGATCGCGATGTCGATGAACATCGACGAGGTGGTACACGAGGTCGAACCTACGAGTGTACCAAGTCACGATACAGCCAGGAGGAGGGTACATCTAGTGGTGCACCGCGTCCAGGAGGTCCGGAACATCAGCAGGCTCATGGTCTTGGTTATTATGATGGATATTCTTATGGTCAATTGGATTATAATTATGATGGTTATACTGAGCCCGTTCCATCACATTCATGTTGGAGTAGCCCTCCCGATCAATATCCATATGATTATAGATATCCAGAGCCAAATCCAAGTTACTCATCACAGCAGACGCACTCTCAATCTCAAGATTCTCAATAGCCTGAGTATGGTTACCAGTATGGCTATTCGACAGGCACTGGTGGATATCCTTACTCAGGGTCAGAGTCTTTACCTAGTCAGGATCAGTCATCCTCTGGTTTCGTTGATCTAGTATTTCCTTCTGGCACTGGATATTATGGATATGCAGAACCTACACCTATTGGACAACCTCAGCCTGATGGTGACAATGACGATGATGTGGAGGTCGAGCAACCACAAAAAAGCAGATTTTCATTTTGGTGGTGACTTGTGATTGTGAGTATATATTTGTATTAAGGTAAGTATTTGCATTTTGCAGCAGACAGCTCACAACAGTATTATTGCAAGAAGCCATGCAATTATGCACACACTTGACACTGCCGAACTTGTATTTAAAATAGCTCCCCTGACAACCAATCAAGTAATCCTTAATTAAGTTGCAGGGGAGTATATCAGACACTACTAATTTTATTTTTTTTAATATTCTAGACTTGAGGATGACAGGTCATAGACAGGAATCACAGTCACGTACACACTGCACAGGTATGTTTGACAAATTCCTCAAAAATAATTGCAAACACACCTAATGTAAGATATTTACACATTACATTCATTCTAATATATCTATCATTGGTAGTAGATAGAAAATTAAATATATGAATTTTGTAGTCAAATTCAAGTTATCTGGTTCATAAATTCATCAGACAGTCCGATACAACTTCTCACCAAAAAGTGGACCGTTACGCCCCCATAAACATGTTCCATTTTATAAATGAATGCATATTTGGAATGCTTAAAATATTCCGGATTTAATCCATATTTTTTCATATTTTTTTGGCAAAAAAAAAATTTTGCGCCGTTACGGGCCGTTACACCCCATATCGCCGTTACGCCCCCGTATCCGTATCGGTTTTGGAGGTCACCGATACGCCAACCGATACCGATACGGGACACCTTGTCCTCAGGTGTTTTGAAATTGAGTGCCCACTGCATTGTTAACATATCCATTTTCAAACAATCCCAAGTTCCATTTGCATCTGGATTCTTGCCTGTTGTCAAATGGTGAGAAATCGAGGGTACATCGAAGCATTAAGATGTCTGGTTTTAAACAGTCCCTTGATATTGGTCCATTTTAATAATGTCCCACTTTGAGATTTTAACTGCTAATGCAGAATTTGGTGGAAGCAGTTTCCTATGCTTGTGATTTCTCTTTAACTGATCATTTCCAACCAGAGTCACTCCTGTGGGAAATATTTGCTTGGATATCTTACACCAAGTTTTTTTTTTCCCTATATTACAAGCATTTTGAAAACGTGAGCCCACTTTTATAGCCTACCTGTTGATTTGTTTAGCCTGAGAATCAACCAAACTATTCATTTACATGGGCTTGATAAAATGGAATAATTTTATCTAATCTTTTTTTACGTGTAAATCTGATTTTCAATGATTCCATATTTCAAGCTCTACTTAGTGTAAATATGCAACTTATTACCTGTAATAAAGTTACAAGTTATCCAAACACAAAAAGTAAGTTACAACTTATATCCAAACAGGATTAGCTGTAACTTACTTACACCCGTGAGTAAGTTACATGTAACTTTCTTACAACTTAAAAAAGTTACAGGTATCCAAACAGGCCCTTAATGGAAGTGCTCCCAAACCTATCTTAAAAGATGCAAGATACGAAAGACCTGCCTGGTGGCAATTACTTTATCTCCGACGGTGAACATTCCAGACTTGTCAGCCACTCCGCCTGGCAAGATGGCATCAATGTACGTCCCGCCATCACGGCCCTTTACAAATTTCAACCCATACGGCTTATCCAATTCTACCTCATACTGCTCCCATTCCCCTTGATCTTTGTCCGATTTCGACGGTTCGGATTCGGAAGCGGCCGCGGACGATGCTCTAATGATAGAAATTGACGGTTTTGCCAATTGGGTGGTGGCAAATCGTAGTGAAGAGTCGGGAAATAAGAAGGTCTTGGAGAATGGGTGCTTGGAAAGGAAAGGGAGACATGGATTTTGCTTGGTGAGTAGAAGTGGTCTTCGAAGGGGAGGAGAAGAACAGAGAGGAGATGGATTGCTGATTGGAGATATAGACATGGTTGTTTCTACCAGTGTTTCTTTTTTGAGTGTTCTTGTTTTAGAGTTTAGGGATTAGGTTTTAGAAGGTAGAAAGTGAGAGGAAGAGAAGAAAACATCGGGAGAGAGGTTTGGATTACAGGGAAATAAGAACTAGTGGTTCTACTTCGCCGTGGTCCCCAATTTCAAATTATATGCAGTCCACATGCCATGGAAACGGATTGGTTACTCCCTCTGCCACTAGCCCGGTGGATAGCGGTCGGTGTTCTGTGGGCCCCACCATGATGTATGTCTTTTATCCGTGCCGTTCGTCCATTTTTACGGATCATTTTAAGGCTTGATCCCAAAAACAGAGGTATATAAATCTCAGGTGGCCCACACCACAGGAAAACAACAGTGATTGGATATCTACCATTAAAATCCTCCTAAGGCCCACTGTACTGTTTAAGTCGTACAAACCTAGAAGAAGGGAAAAAAACAAAAATCAACTTGATCCAAAACTTTTATACCCAAAAAAGTTTTAAATGTTCCACGTTCAGTAAACATTGTTTCCTGTAATGTGGTCCACTTGAGATTGGGATACAAGTAATTTGTTGGATAATAGCGTAAAATTATCTAGAAAAATAGATAAATGGTGTTATGGGAGAATATGAGCAGACCCCGATTGAAGTCGGCTCAGCTTGGCTACATCTTTGGACGGGTCAACCAAGCTTCTTTCAAGATCTATTCAGCCAAACGAGCGACCACGTCGTATACTTCATCAGGCGAGATAGCGAAGCTACAAAGGTCCGACCAGTGACCAGGGTGTTCCTATCTACAGCTGACCTAACGTGATCTGAGCCCAGTCAAGGATAGTTGTGCTCGGCTCATCTACTCTGCCTAAGTCCAGATGATCAGTTGAGATAGTGCTTGGCTACCAAGTTCTTTAGTAGAGCCTTCACATCAGCCTGAAACCCAGAAGAAGCTATTACACATGTTCGCTCTACTGTCAACCCCAACCAGATCCTCGTCAGCAAGCAAGTGAGCTCGGCCCACTTGTGGGCTCGGTTTGTTTTAAGTTGGACTTAGACTATAAGATCAACCTGGACGAGAGGTAATCTACAACCACGCGCAGAAACTGATTCCAGTAACGCACAATAGCATTAACCGCCGTACCACGATCATAGAGTAACCAATGACATCAGCGCACACACAATTACTGCTTAATGGTATAGATCATGCCAAGAATGACAGACACGTTCATTTCAATCAAATGGTATAAATAAGGGACTCATTTATAGGAACAAGTACGTAAAATCTCTCACCCAAAACCCTATCCACACAACTTAGACCCAGATTTCAAGCTTGACTTTAGCATTGGAGGGTCCCCTGCTCTAGCCAGGGTCTCCATTATTGTTCATCTATGCAAGTGTTCAGATCTCGGTGAGGGTGAATTGAATTTTTGCATTAACATTTTAGCGCCGTCTTTGGGAAACTTACATAAAAACCACTCACACTCTACCAGAGAAAATGACAAGAGGGAAGAAGAAAACACATACATCAATAATTGCAATTAATCCTGAGCCGACCAGACAACGAAACTCGCCTTTTGGACTGCAAGTGGAATCTGTGCCTACGAAACCAACTCAGCGATCTAAGAACCGAGGAGGCAGATACCAAGCGTTATAGAACCAAGTGGAAATGTTGGTCAATGAGATCGGACATATTGTAACAACCCTAAATTTTAGTACATTATAAAAAACTAAGTTAAATATTTAAAGATTTTATTTTTAAATAAAAAATAAAAATAAGTCAATAGTTCAGTTGGTGGAGATGTTCTTAGTTGAGAGAGAGGTTTAGGGATCAATTCTTGAAGTAGTAATAATAATTTTTTTTCAAATGTCTTTAAAAAATTTTAAATTTAGGATAAGGGAGGATGTGCTCATCCTATCTTATAAGAATTTCCTTTAAAAAGGAATACGAAGGTTTCTACATTTAAAAAAAAAAAAAAAAAAAAAAAAAGCCTTAAAGTAAAAGGAAAAGGAAATTTTAAGAAGACTCGATCAGGTAAGTTTTAATCGTTAGATCTTTTTAATTTTTTATTATGTTGTTAATTTTTTCTTGATCTATACAATGAATGGTGTGGATCATCGTATAGGTGTATAGAGTCAATTTTAATAAAGTGATGTTTTTATAATTTAAGATCTAGTTAATAATATTTTAGAAATATGTTGAATGGATGAAATCTGATTATTCTAAGATAGATCTGTACGGATCATATGATCCCTAAGGCCAAAATATACAAGGGTCATAATTTTTAGATCAATCCACCAATCAAATAAGCCACATTAGTCAAATTTAAAAGTGTTTAATAAAGAAATTTTAAATTTTTGCGTAACTGTTGGTATCACTCGGCATAGAAGGTCGAGATGGGGCCATCGGTGTATGTGTAGTTAGATCCACACCATCCATCTAATGTGTAGAGGCAAAACATGATAATACCTTAATAATCTGAATGATCTGAATATCTGATAGGCCACCCCGATTAAATAATTTTCAATCAATTTTATAATTTTAAAAAGAAAATAAAAGATAGAAATATAAAATAAAATTTTTAATTATTTGATTATTTTAGATCTGGCCACCTAGGATGTTAATCATAGGTGGGCTCCACCATGTAAAATAATTAGATGGATAATAATGTTGTTGATATAACTGATAGGATCTCTGAATTCAAACCAACCCGTTTACCTTATAGATTCTACACTATCAGACTCAGGTGAGTAACCCAACTTGTCTCATAATTCATTAAAATTAAAATAAAATGTTTGTGATTGTTTGATATACTGATTTGAGTATTTTGTTATAATATTTGTATGCTAAATTCATATGTGAATATTCTGATTAAAACAATTATGCTAAATATGAAAAATATGCATTTACATATCATCCATTCATTATATTTACATAATGTATGGTCGATCCTAGAGGCCCTCCCCGGAAGAAATGTCGATCCTGGTAGAGCGTTACCAGATGCGGGCTATGCCCAAGCCTATCGAAAGGTGGAAGCCTACTCAACGGGTGGATGCGTGTTGACGACCTCCAACCCAAGCAGATGGATGATCACACCCATCTGATTCATTCATACACCATTTGCATATATATCATTATGCATACATTTTTATGTTATTTTAATTGCTATGATTATGAACCATGCTGGGTTATTTCACTAAGCCTGACCAGCTTACATTTTTATTGATGGGAAAATCGTACAGAAGAGCCTTTAGCAGATGATGTGGTGCTAAACAGAAGGATGCACCGTACCTGAACATGATCCATATGAAACATGGCCATACTTATCTGAAGACAAAGTGGCGGCATTAGACAATTTCTAATTATGTGATTTATTTGTTAGCATAGTTTGATTAACATGTAATGTATATTAGTATTAATTTTGAGATTTTAATGAATTATTTAGATTTATTTCATTGAAAAACTGTTAAAATGGAATAAACGTAATTATAGTACGATGATATAATAAATGAATGATTTTTAAGTTTTATTTTATTTTAAGAGTTGTCAAGACTTATATATGCCTGGTTGATTGGTGCTAGGTATTCTGTATGTGTGATTGAGATTATGTTGGAACTTAGACTGAATATAATTACCATCTCTGATTAAACTGATTAAGGAATTCAATTAGTACACTTTGTGTACGAGTTACGAACTGAAACTTGGGTCTGAGGGTGCACACTCTGTACACAGATTTTTATGTGTGATTAAGATTATGTTGGAACTTAGACTGAATATAATTACCATCTCTGATTAAATTGATTAAGAAATTAAATTAGTACACTTTGTGTACGAGTTACGAACTGAAACTTGGATCTGAGGGTGCAAACTCTATACTTGGATTTCGGGGCATGACACATATGAAACAACAGATGGCTAGACAGCACCCACCCCTTGATCAGGAGGTGAACACTCCGAAGATTGCGGAACATCCCACCCTCATGGCTTCTTAAGGAGGTGCGTCACAAGGTGCATCCACTCAGGTCCCGGCACGAGCTCGAGAGAGGTCAACCTGAGCCCCGACGCATGTTTCTGAGACTTTAGCGTTAGCTCCAACCGACCTCCGCCACGAATTGGAAAGGAGGCGTGGGAAGACTCCCGAACCCAATCATGCACAGGAAATTGTGGCCGAGAACGGAGATCCTTGAGAGGCTCAGCTTGAGGAGCTATGAGGGCAGATCAGAATGATGCGCTTGGCGTATCAAGAGAAGGCCCCAACCACTATAGAAGCAATGATGGAGGAAACGGAGCCTCCATTCACCAACGAGATAATGAGCGTAGCAATGCCTCCGAGGTTCAGGATGCCCCCCATCACGCCGTATTCGAGTTATGAAGATCTAACCAAGCACATAAAATCCTATCGGTCATGGATGCAACTTCAATCTGATTCCGAACAGATCACGTGCTGCGCTTTCTCCCTGACTCTCATGGGAATCACGCAAAGTTGGTATAGACAGTTGAAGCCAAACTCGATTAGCTCGTTTGTCGAGCTCAATAACGCATTCTTGACTTAGTTCATCATCGGGAGACAGCGCTGAAAGCCATCTACCCACCTGCTGAATATCAGGTAAAAGGAGGGAGAAGCGTTGAAAGACTACTCCGACAAGATGGCATTGACTGTAATGATTGTCGGGCTTCAAAAGGGAAAGTTCCTCTTTTCCATAGGAAAGAACCCTCCGACCATGTTAGGGGAGCTTATGAACCGGGCTCAGAAGTATTTGAATGCCGAAGAGTTCTTCAGTTACTGGAAAAATTCTCAGAGCTTAGGAAACCCCCCACGGGATAAGAAGCACAAAGATGAAGCTCCCATAGCAATCGAACAAGGGGAGGTCAAATGAAGATACCTCATGTGGTCAAAGGCTGAGCAGAAGGCCGGAGAGCAAGTTCAGCTCATATACTCCGCTCAACCATTTTCAGAGCAAATTCTCTTGGATATCTGAGACAAAAAGCTATGGCCAAGCTGTATGAAAACGAATGCGGGCCAATGAGATAAGAGCAAATATTGTCGCTTCCACCGTGACCACGAGAAAACACCAGCGATTGTGTCGACCTGAAAGAAGAGTTCGAGACTCTCATTCATAAGGGGCACTTGCGAGAGTACATAAAGGAGGAAAAATAAGGTCGGAATGACGAGCCACCAAGCAGAGCAGTGGATGAAGGCATTGAGATCCGAACAACATGCGGAGGGTCGTCGGGGGTGCGGAGAGTCAAACCAAGCCCGAAAGGCTTATGCTCGGAGTACTGATCCCGAGCAATACATCTACTTGGTTGACAGGCCGAGCAAGGAACCGCGAATGAGTCTGTGCAGCTTGATGTTAAGATGATGGACGCGGAATTCAACACCCTCATGACGATGCTCTAGTAGTAGCCATGACGATAGCTAATCGGAAGGTATACTGTACTCTGGTCAATATAGGGAGCTCGGCCGACATCTTGTACTCTAAGGCATTCGACAAGATGGGCATCGATAGGTCGTGCCTCCGACCCATTCGGACCTCACTACACAGCTTCGCAGGTGATAAAGTCATCTTGGAAGGGGCGATCCTCCTCCCAGTCACAGCTGGAGAAGGGTAGAACCAAGTTACCCTACTGGTGGACTTTTTGGTGGTAAACACGCCATCGAAATACAACATCATCCTCAGGCGACCATCACTAAACTCCATGAGGGCGGCCGTATCCACATACCACCTGATGATGAAGTTTCTTACTATTCGAGGAGTCTGTTATCAGATCAGCGGGAGGCTCGGAGTTGCTACTCAAGAGCCGTGAGAAAGAGCACAACAAAGCAAGCTCTAACAATCAATGTGCTCGACCCTAGGGAGGATATGTAACAGTCCGAATTTATCCGACCAGAGTATGTACTCGTGCCCGAGGAAATCAGGTATTAATAATGTACAACTAGATGCTCTGAAATCACACCCTATTTTTTTCACTTGTTTAATTCCAGATACATTCATGAAGGTAACATTCACAAGAATAAAATCAACTGCAATGATTATATACCATTAGAGTAAAAGAATAATCAAGGCCTCATAATGGGAGGTTTATTACAACATTAGAGTTCACAACGGAAGTATATAAATAGATAGTAAAACTGTTTTCTTAGTCTTTTAAGATAATCTTCTATAGGAAAGTAGTCCTCTATGTCTTCAATCTGTTCGTCACCTGCATCATCTATACGGTTGGGAGAGGGTCAATGCCCTACTCATAGTGAAGATTATCCTTTAAAATTAACAATAATTCAAGAGATATATAACAGGCAAAGTAAGGGTCTGATACGTCCCGTGCTCCACTAACACGAGGGTATCAGCATGTGCAAATAATCTACATGAGATACATGCCTAGCAAAGTATGTGGGGTTCATCATACTTAGTGATCATCATATTGTGGAATATGATTTATAGATAACTGGCTCAACCTGCATCTCTCACTATACGGATATTCGCCGGCATGGCCAATGCTACCGTGGATTTACGAGAACTCCTCAGAGTGTACAACACATGGGCTGAGTGAATTACGTGACACGACTTGTTCATGGAGCGACTATTTGCGACATCCAATCCTGGGATAATATGACGCAGTTGCGACTTACATCAATTTGTGCACCACTACCTGAAGGCTCAAGGACTTACATGCCCTAAGAGGGTCTCTACCCAGAGCGCATTACGTCCGTGATATAATATTTGAATCACTAGTTGTGATACATCTTACACATAACTTGCACTTACAGAGAATATAAACTGAATCATAACAAATATAACTGAATTCGAATAATAAAGAATATCAACTAAATTATGGAGGTTCTGGAATGGCAAGGCACATGCCCAAGCCATAGAGACAGACGACATGAGACCAATATAATAAAGAGAAGAGTGACAATAGCCAACTCAACAAAAGTGGCAATGGCTAACATAATAAGAAGAGTGACAATGGTCAACTCTATAATATGAAGAGTGGCAATAGCCAACTCAAGTAAAGAGACGAGTGGCAGGGCCAACTCAATAAATTAATGAGGCAAGGGCAAGGCTTGCATCCATGGCCTCACATAAATTCAGAAAAATCCCTTATAATTGACATGATATCGTAAACCTAAATGGCCAATAACTGTAATAAAAATAATGGAATCAATTGATAAGATAGTTCTAGGAAAATATAAACATGGAAGGTAGGATGAATCACATCATTAAAGGTATGAAAAAGCATGATAACTCTCATCATCAAAAGTATGAAAAGGTAAGATAATTCATATCCTAAAAGGCATGAAAAGGCAAGATAAATATAGTAACTTAAATTAGTGTAAGCTTAAAGGATAAAACCCTCACCTTAGTATTTTGGTCGTTTTGTTGATAAAGTCGTCGGCCTAGGGAAATCTTAAGGTCAAACCTGTTTCCTTTATCATATTCCATGGATTCGAAAACAGTTAAGATTAGAGTTTGAGTTGATAACATTACTAGCTCTAATCTAAATGTAAGAAAGGTAATTTATCTTAGGATTCGCCACCTCTGTTGTTGTGGGATTGAAGAAATACATGAAAGGATGAGAAAAGAGGGAATTTGGTTGAGACAGGGAAAGTAATTTACCCAGATCATACCAGGATCGACAGCAACCTGGCCAACGGTTCCCGGTGGTGGTGTTCGGTCTTCCCCGGTTCACCCCTCTCCTTCTCTCTCTCTCTCTCTCTCTCTCTCTCTCTCTCTCTCTCTCCCTTTCTTTCTTTCTTTCTTTCTTTCTCTTCTCCCATCTCTTTTCTTTTCTTTCTTGCTGTCGCGTCCAGCAGGCTAGCCGTTACTCCCTTTTCTCTCTCGTTTTTCTTCCTGTTTTTCTCTCCCTCATCTCTTTCTTGTTGTTTTGATTTGCTGGGTTGGAATGCCTGTGGAGAAGCGTTTTTATAAGGTTTCGAGATAAGGGTTCTTGCAGCGGAAGTAGTTTCTGATTCCGGCTACAACTGTGGTGCAAACAAGTTGCGCAGTTACACAGGTTAGATGCGAAAAGCCGTCTGTTGCATAGAATACCTGGTTCACTTCACGATTTGATGCCATAGTGGGACAGCTAGGGGTTGTTCGGTTTTAGGTGGCCCAAAAGATGGTTATCTTGGATTTCCCAATCGGCCAGCCGTGATGGGCCACAACAATCCCAACCGATATGCTCTAATCGCACTGCGAAACTTTCTGATTTTCGATCTTCGTGGGAGTTGGCGGGTCCACTTTGATCCTACTATTAGAGAATCAGATCCTTTCTTCGGGCTTCTGTAGTGGTGCTCGATCATGAACCCAAATTTGGAATGGGTCCGGGTTTTGGATGGGCCACACCACTAGACGATGCTTGTATTGGGTTCCTTGTCACGGTGAGTTCGTGTGCTTGAATGGGTGTATGGAACCAACATGGTTTTGACTAAAATTATCCCATGGACACGTTGGACCGCTCGGATCGGTTCTGAGGACGGTGATGGTGGGCCACACTGATTCCTAACGTAGGCAGTGCCCGTGTTCGGAGGTTGCTGGAGTCACGTAATCTTACGTGACTGGCTAACCATGTAACAAGACACGTATTTCACACAGTGGCATTTGGTGGCGTCCATTCACTATGTCTGGGGGCAATTTGCTCCGTTCACCGTTTTTAACTCACTGCGTGAGCCCATGGCCCCAAGTTTGAAGTACATTAGAGCTATGAGTGGGCCACACCTTGCTAGAATGTGAGAGTGAAACTCACACATGAAACTTGCATGAAAATCACAGGCTGCTGCTGTGTATATATGAGTTTTGAGTTTTTATTTACAATTTTGCCCTTTCCCTTAGTTACAACTTCCGCCATCCGTATCTCCTAAATACACCGCACAAAAGGGATAAAATTTCACCAACATTTGTTATTTTTCGTGCTCTTTCTAATGCCTAAGTTTGGGCCTTGATCGCTTATGGACGACTAAGATACCACCTCAATGGAATATACTACTCTGGGTTTCAATGTGACATTTATATATGTCTAGTTGTAGTATTATCCGGCAGTTTGGACCCATGTTTTAAGATCTTCAAAATGACTGATTCATCCTAATATTCAGGTGGGCCATTTGGTAGATCCAAACATGATGGATGGTTAGATGACCTTCTAAAAATAAGAGGACTTGATGGTTAGAACTTTATGCATGTATGTAGGTGAATGTATGGTCAGTTTAGTAAATGGATGGACATAACATGGGTTTCTGGAGTGATTAGGGGTAAATCATGTGTATCGTCAGATTAGAGTATCTTGTTCACATGTGTAAGTCTCTCAGATCGTATCTCTAATGGTAGGTTAAGCATATTCTTATGGGGTGAATGGGATGAACGGATCAGAATCTTGATCCGATAAGTGTACGGACGGATGTAAAGGTCAAGTAGTTGATTTACTATGATCTAAGGGTTGAAATTCAACGTGTTTGGTTAACTTATGATAATTAGGCCTGGTATAAAATTTTATATGAAACGGATCATAAGAGCCATGTGAATTAGAATTCAGAGGTATAGGTCGGTGGCATTTTCATAATTATTACTGATCTGTGAGTTTTGGAAAATCTAATGGCTCCACATAGTTATGGACACGTTTCTAAGCAATTCTTACAAATGGACATATATCCAAATCATTATAGATAGGGAGTTATTCGTCAATTCATTTAAGGGAAAACATATACGTTAAATCATATGATGGAGATCCTTACCTTGAAATTGACGATCAGATGGCTTAATCTATGAATGGAGATCCTTCCTAATGGTTATGTTTGTGTCAGGGCGAGGATATAAGGCTAAGATAGTTGGATTGACATCGTACACGTGACATATTAATTAAATTTCTTGGTAATGCTCGTGAACATTCAATACTCGAGTATTGAAAAGTTCGGGGCATTACAGGATACTTTGGGGGGAAGCTCCCCTATGGAAGATCTCCTGACTATCCCGCTTGATGACACCGACCCGAGAAAAATGGTTCAGCTCAAATCATCATTGACCACCGACCAGTGGGTGCATATGCTGGATTTCCTACAATAGCACAAAGACATCTTCGCATGGTCCCATCGGGACATGTTGGGCATCGCCCCTGAATTGATGGTCCATACGTTGAATGTGGACCCAGGGCACAAGCCGGTCAAGTAAAAGAGAAGGGCTTTCGACACCAAGAGATATGCTACTATCGCTGATGAGGTTGATGAGCTGCTCAACGTGGGTTTCATTGAAGAAATCTATTATCCAGACTGGATCGCAAATGTCGTGCTTGTCAAAAAGGCTAGTGGGAAATGACGAGTCTGCATGTATTACTCCGACCTGAATAAAGCATGTCCCAAGGACAGCTTTCCCCTCCCCAAGATCGACCAACTAGTCAACACTACAGTTGGGCACGAATTTCTCACGTTCATGGATGCATACTCCAGTTACAATCAGATAGGAATGCACTCTTCAGACAAGCAGAAGACGACGTTTGTCATGGATAAAGGGCTCTACAACTACCGAGTCATGCCATTCAGCTTGAAGAACGCAAGAACAACTTATCAGCAACTAGTGAACAAGATGTTTGCTCGTCAGATCGGCTGGACTATAGAGGTTTGCATTAACAATATGCTAGTGAAGAGTGTTAAAGCGGTCGACCATGTATCAGACCTCGTTGAGACCTTCTCCATCCTGCGGAAATATCAGATGAGGTTGAACCCAACCAAGTGTGCATTTAGTGTAGGTTCGAGTAAAATCCTCGGCTTTGAGGTTAGCCAAAGGGGGATCGAGGCGAATCTAGATAAGATCAAAGCCCTCCTTGACATGAGCTCTCCATTGACCTTGAAAGAAATTTGGTGCCTCACTGGGAGACTGGCTTCCCTCAGCCAGTTTGTAAGACTCGTATCTTAGCCCGTACCGTTCCGTATACCATTGTGGTCCTCCCGGTTGAATTTTGGTGACTCGAGGATCTGTAAACAGTGTCTACCTGCGATCCTGAGCTAGATCCTGTTGGTCTGAGTTGGCTCGACCCGAGACTTATATCATTGCGACCACGCCGTCGCCGCGTATTACGTGCCGAACCGGTACCCAGACCAGGAGATGTGGGCCCGCGTTCAGTTCCACACGTTGTAATCTCTAGAAAATCCATCACATCAATCACTTCACTTGTTAAAGTACATACATTAATCTATCCCATCCCCAAGTACAAAAGCAACCCTTAAAAGTTAACTCTATCCCTTACCCAAGTACACACATCCATCCCTCTCTCCCATCACTCCTCTCCCATCACCCCTCTCTCCCTCTCATTCTCTCCCTCCATTTTCAAACAACACCCCATGAGAGCACCCAATGTCCATGGCTCCATGAGAGGAGCTAGTGTGGCCCACCTTTCTATCTCTCATCTTCACCCTCTGAAACCAATCTCAACCGTTGAAATTCTTTCCTTGGAGCTCTAAGACCTATTGGAGGAAGGAGGAGTTTAAGATCTAGAGGTGGGTGCTTTTATTTGTTGATCTTGTGATTTGAGGGCCCACATTAGTGGGACCCATCTTGATGTATGCATGTTTAGGGAGGGCCCATAGTGGTGGGGTCCCTCCCCTCTCATGATTGTCTTTCTCTCCTTCTCTCTCTCTCTCTCTCTCTCTCTCTCTCTCTCTCTCTCTCTTTCTCTCTCTCTCTCTTTCCCTCTCCCTCTTGATGTGTGGCCCACCTGATGCGTGTGATATATCCACGTCATCCATCAAGATGGAGCCACTTTGATGTATGTGGTGTATCCACACTATCCAACAACTTGAACGATGAGACTCACCGTGACGTGTGTATCATCCACACCGTCCATCCATAGTGGAGCCCACTGTGATGTATGGGTTTTATTTTTACCATCACACCTCCCCCTGATCATCCAGATGTGGATCAAGTAGGCCACACCCTATTGAACCTGCTGCAGTCTAGCAGCAGATACTGATAAAAAAAACCTAAATATTAGTTTGATCCGTGGACCTTACCATGATCTATGTGTTCCATTCACACTGTTCTTCCATGGGGTCCACCATGCGTGGGGTGTCGACACTGTCCATGGGGCGTGGACTCCACTAGATGAATATATTCCATCCACCGTCTAGTGTCTGGATGGTGGGATGACCCTGATGTATATGTTTTAGCCGCAACGTCTAGCTGGGACGGCGAGGGCTACCATGACGTAAGTGTTGTATTCACCCAGTCCGCCCCTGGGACTCACCTAGACATATATTACATCTCAGCCGTCCATCCCATTTCCCATCTCAGTTTAGACGTTGAGCCAAAAATTGGAACCAATCCAGATCTCTGGTAGGCCACAACATCAAAAATATCATTTTAATAAGTAATAAATTGTTAGGATCCGCTGTAATGTTTTTGTGCATCAAAATATACCCAGATTGGGTTTGTTAGAACCGTCCTAAGCCCAAGAACCCGGTAGGCGGACTAGATCACTCTGATGTGGGTCCCACCTATAAAAATTCATAAAAAAAAATAAAAGAGATAACTTTGGACGTTGTTGCTGTCAGTGTCCAGAGGACACTGCAGCAAGCAGTGTCCCAGCATAGGACGGGCAGGGAGAGTGGGCCCCACCTCAGGTCCCCACCATGATGCATGTGGAGCATCCACTCCATCCATTTGATGGGTCCCCTTTATTTATGGGGTGCCTCCAAAAATCAGTAGTAAACAGAACTCAGGTGGCCCACACCATCTACAATCTGGTGAATATATGATAAGCCATATAAAAACACTTGCTCGGGCCCATCTAAGATCTGGATGTATCTGAAACTTGGTCTGACCCTTTAACCAAGTGGGACACACATAATGGCTGGGTGGGATTTGTGAACCACAGCTTAATGGGCCCAACAAATGATTATGAGTGCTTTAATGGAGGCAACCTCTCAATTGTATGTACGGTGTGGCCCACACAAGCCACATGTTGGCTTGATTTTTTGAGTTCCACGCCCCACCATGATGTGTGTATCATACTCACACCCTTAAACTATTTTTGGGCCGTGGGCCCCATTTCATTGTATGGCCCACCTTATATTAATGTGTGGTACACACTGTCTCTCAATAGGACCAATCGAAATGCATGCGTGGTATATCCATGTTGTCCATTTACTAGGGACGGCGGCCCCCTTGACGCGGGTGTTATATATATATATATATATATATATATATATATATATAAATCCAGCCATCCATCTATTTGACATGGGATGTGGACCCCACCTAATGTGTGTATCATATATTGCATCATCCATTTCTGGGCGATACCATGTAGGCCAACCTTTGATGTGTATGCTGGAAATCCAACTGTCCACCTGTTTTAACAATGGGACCCACCCTTGATGTATTTATTCTATATCCATGCTGTCTATCAGGTGGACCACACTTGAACCAGTTAGGGATTGAACATCCACCATTGAAACCTCTTATGGGAGTGCAAAAGTTTTGGACCAATATGAAATTTGTTCTTTCTCTTGATTCAAGTCTTTGTGACCGTATGAGCAGACTTGGATGGAAATTAAATGTTGTGGTGGGCCCTAGTAATTTTAACGGTGATAAATCATTATCACCACCGTTATTTTCCATTATGATCCATTTGAGTAGCACTCTAAAATTATCTATAAATAAAGATGTATGGTGTAGATAGCCCACTTAGAACGGTGGGTCCGATTTAATGTATTTGAGGCGCACCGGTTGAATATATTTGAGGCCCATGTGTAGGGCCCACCTATTGTATATTTGAAGCCCCTGTATTGAGGCCTACTTGATGTATATTGACCCGCATGAGAGGCCCATTGTAATGTGTTTTGAAGCCCATGGGTTGTGGCCTATTATTATGTATTCGAGGCCTATTGGTGCGACCCACTTGTCATATATGAGGGCCATGGTGCGGCCCATTGATGCGGCCCACTTGATATATGAGGCCTATTGGTGCAGCCCATGGATACGGCCCACTTAACGTATATTAGAGGCTCATATATGAGGACCAATGTGATGTGTTCATGACCCATATGCCGAGGCTCATTGCAACGTACTTGAGGCCCATTATGATGTATTTCCAAGGCCCAATGAGATGTATTTTTCGGCCCATGTATTGTGACCCAACTGACATATATCGAGCCCATGTGTTGCAGCCCATTGTGATGAACATGAGGTCCATGAGTGAGGCCCATAGTGATATGTATTAGGTCCTTGTGCGAGGTCATGGGCCCACGATACGTTTGGTTCTACGTGGACCACTCCTTGGGAGCAATGTTGGTTGAATGTCCACATTGATGGGCAATGATGGTTGAATGTCCACATTGTGACCTTTCCTTAGGCCTTGTTAGGTCCATTCTCATCGATACCGATTACAGATTTTGATTAGTGAGACCGATTCTAATTATCGAGGCCGACTCTGATTGTTGAGTCCGATTGTCGGGGCTGGATATCGAGGCTGATTGATGAGGCCTATTGTAATGTATATGCGACCCATATTTGAAGCCCATTTTGATGAGCATTCGGCCTCGGCTTGATGCATTTGAGGCCTATGTAATGTATGTGAGGCCTATGTGATGAGGCCCATTGTGGTGCATTTGAGGGCCAGGCGATGGAGCCCATTGTGATGTATGTTATGTTAGGCCCATGTGAAAAGCCCATTATGATATGTATTAAACTCTTGAGCGAGGCCCATGGTGTTGTATATTTGGCCCTTGTGTGAGGTCATGGGTCCACTGTATGTTAAGCTCTATATGGATCATCCCTTGGTGGCAATGGTGGTTAAATGTCCACATTGTCGAGGTCGATTATCGATGACAGTTATTAATACCGATTATGAGTATGTGATAGCATAACATCATGATACATGCCCATACGCATCATCTGCATGTTTGTTATAAGATATGATTGACCATTACATATGTCATAGTACCGGTTGTTATGAGACTCCCTGATAGGTGGAGATTGTCTCTCATGTATCTTGCATTGTGTGTTGTGATTATTGTACGCCCTAGCGACATCAGGGTCGTAGCCTCCACAGGCATATCATGGATGACCAGATGGGACATCGAAAATCTATTACTAGCATCAAGCTACCATAGATGGCCCTGGGTAAAAATCCCTAAACCCTCTTGGTACAAGAGGACGCCCCAACGTCGAGACCGAGTGGATATATATGAGCGCATGAGGGCCGAATACCATGTAACATCCCGAAAATCGGGGGGTCGAGCAAAAACCCAACTCTCGAGTTCCAAAATGTTATTTATGCAACATGGATATGTATGATTGAATGTTGTCTGTGATAATGTATTAAACATGAGTGAGATTAAGCCAGAACAGCATATCATACTCCAGAGACAGTGAAATTTGCAAGCGGAAGACTGTAATAGTATGTATAACGTACATAAACTGTTGTATATCTCCAGAGTGTGAATATATTACCAGGTTATGCACATACATGTATACTTCAAAAGTAAACAAAATGAATATACATGAGGGCGCTAAAAATTCAAAATGACAAATGTCAAAGTATCTAATCAACCTCCCTGCAATCCCGTCAATCAGAACACGCATAAAGGAGGAATCCTCCTTCTCATCATCAAGTCCAGCTCCGCCTCACAGGCCGCGCCATCATCTGCAATCACAAAAGGGACTGGTGGGTGTCCGGAAACACCATCCCGTAACGTGGGAGTGAGTGATCAACTCAGTGGGATAAGAGAGCAGAGATTAGCATGTTCACAATTCAATCACGCGATAATAGTAAAGCAGTAAATCAGACAATCCTAATACTGTTGTTAATGCAAGATGATATGACGTGATGTATGCCCTCACCGACGATCACCCTCATGCGGCAACATCTTACGACCGCGGCATGCCACACTCCCTAGAGTGCTCCACATCTTCCAGGCACATGCAATGCTATGGTGATATGATTACCAAGTTGTTATTAGTCCATTCAAACAGCAGGATTGGGAAACTAAGGTACTTCCCTTGTATCAATCCCAACACAGATCCTGTCTAGGGTCGTCACTCCTAGTAATCTCATACGATGTATATTTCGTAGGTCACTGCAAGGGCTGCCAGGGCTGTTGCTCGCACTCGTTGCACCGCTCCCCCATCACCTTATCAATACAGGCCTACTGTACTCTACTGCACGGAAGGGTCGTCGCCTCCCGTGGACTCAGAATACGCTCGCGGTCACTACAAAGGGCTCGTCGCCTGATCAGTGTAGGCCGACAGCTAGAATATAGTGTCCCATACCACCATAATCTGCTCACGAGTCTAGGTGCTCACTGGTCACTACGGGGAGGTTTGTGACCCCAGCGTAGGCCGACAGCTCGACCACGGTGTCCCATACCACCATGCCCGGCTCATGAGTCTTCATGGATCAAGGTACCATGGTTAACAGGGTTTACAATGGTAAGTTCAGTACCCTAGGTTCAAGCAGTTATGATACATACAAGGTGAACAAACATCGGCCAGTCGGGTTACTTGACGGGCTTGACTAGCGCGATCGCATCTCAAGTTGAACGACATGAAGTGCGTAAAACACTTCGCGTGGCCTAACCACTGCCGCCAACTCTCAACCCGAATCACGTTCATCGACGCGTCGTTCGTGGCTATGACCAGTCAGCCACGAATTTGCTCGGTTACCGACTGCCTGGACTAAGTCAAGTCCCACACATCTATGGTATTACATTAACACTATATACCAGGGTATTGGAATTGAAATACATCATGTGAGCATGTTAACACATGTTATAACATTCAACTTAAGCAAATCTTCAAGGCATACCTTTCATGCATATTCAACTTAAGCAAATCTTCAAAGCATACTTCCTATGCATGTAACGCAATCATGCATAAGGTCAACATGTAGGAAATCATTTAGGTCAGCATTTTAATCATGAAATCAATCTCAAACTACTACATAACATCATTCAATACAATACATACTAGTACAAGCATTTATACAAACACATACACTACACACTTAAGTCCACATATAGTATGTCGACCCAAAGTGCGCAACTAGGCGAATCTCTTCGCCAAACTGATTATGCAATCATTCCTAACTCTCTAATGCAGCGAAAAACCATGTCAATCACATCAGCAAAATATGAATGTAAACAGTACTTCCTACAAATGACTAAAATGCCCTAAATCTCATATTCTTCGTTAGCTTACGAAACGGGAAACGGAGAGCATTTTGTACATGTCAAACGGCGATGCCGTCAAGAATCTACTGTTAAACGACATTGAAAGCGTTGGGAACCGTCAATCAAAGCGTCTAAAATCCTCACCTTATGTCTTGTAGACTCGGGAATTGAAACGGAGCGTATACGCTTCGTCTACGGCGAGTAAGGAGCCTAATACACAAGATCCATAAGCTACATCGCTATGGAAATAAGGGAAACTCAAATCAACAACTATTTAGGGTTTTTACTTACCTAGGATCGCGGTGGAATCGCCGGGAAAGCGGTGGAGGTGTGTTGCTTAAGCACGTGCAATGCGTAGTACAAGTGGCAGGAAGAACTCTCCCACACTCTCACAATCTCCCACCTTTTTCTCTCTCCCAAGCTAGGGCTTCTCTCAAATTCGGATGGAAGAGAGGAGTGAGGGTTTCAACCCCTTTTATAGCCTAAAACATGCCCAAAATAGGCTTGGGAACAATGTTTACTTGGTGCCTAACCAAATCGGGGCCGTTTCGGTCCAAAAGGGCATTTCTGAAGGTCCCCAGGCCAAATGCGGTCGGACTTAAGCTCATGCATACTGGATCTAGCACACATCCAGTTTTCAGACCGGTTGGGTTCCCAGATCGCACGTGGCGGCCCAGTTTCAGTTTAACGGTCATCGCACCAAGATCAGGCCTATAAGTCTCGTGATATATAATAGATATTTTTCCTGATCCAAGGGTGTAATTTGGCTGTATTCTGACGGTCAGAATGCTCAATACTGATGCGTCAAATTGTGTGCCAGTTTTGAATTTCAAATTCCAATTCTAACCCTATTCTCACTCTCTTCGGTCCGGGCTCAATGAAATAGCCTGTGATTATCGGTTTGACTTGATTTTTGGAATGAGTGTCAAGTCCAGCTAGACGGTTCTAACGGTCTAAGATAGGAGGTATCGGACTTTCGACGTGCGGTCTAGGTCCAATACAAAGATTCAAAGTGGTCCAGAGAACAAACCTGCTTAGAGTTTGGTCCGAGGTTTTAGAGCATTATAGCACCATTGGTTCCACTCGCTTTGGGCCTTGTAGAACGTATTTAAAGTGATCAGGGACCATTTCCCAGCTATTCTAACGTTGCACTAGCTAACTTATGCTTAGTTTCTAAAGAAATTTATCCTAAGTGGTTTCTTTGACTATGGAATTGGGTTCTGAACGATTTTTCAGGTGTTTTAATTGACCCACTGCCTAAGGACGTCAAATCCTAGATTGGCCAAAATCCGGGGTGTTACATACCAGGAGGCCGTGTCTCCCACTGTGTCGTGGTCAGTTGGGAGGGGGTGTGGCCTTACCCACCCGAGGGTAGGGGGCATTATTAGGCTAAGTTTGACCAGCTCATGAATGGTCCGCTATCGACGGGCCGGATAAGTATTGGCAGATTATTGGCCAGGCGGATAGTGAGGTTTCTTACGCTCACTTGGACTGTGCTATTGGGAGAGGGGCAGTGCCATTTGGAGTGTACTAAACTCTGGTGATGATCCCAGAGATGAACTGTACTGATATGTGGACTTATTGAGCAGGAGTTACATACTCATTTATTCATTCATTCGCTATTCGCTGGGTCTGGTGGTGCGCAACTATTTGTTATGTGTACCTTTGCAATGATCAGGATTTCGGTTGGGGCGCGCGACTAACCTGAGATCAGGAGTTAACCACATCGAGTTTGACTATCAAAATTTAGGTATGAGACTGGTTTGGATAGAAGTCCCTTGTGATGGACCCCTTAGCCTATGATACTACGTACTATCATCCCGACTTCACACTCGAGCATGGTCATTCCATTCGCACTGCATGTTGCATTACATCCGTGACATATGGTACGGCTGACGCTGTTTGTGTTACTCATCAGGAATATATATTGCATTGCATCCTCTGCATCTGATATTTGGCTCTCTATGACTCCTCATTTGTATAGTTGATTTATATTGCGTATTCTAATATTGTATGACTCATGCACTTGTCAGTATTTTCGCTTATTCTGTTATTGAGTGATTTATGACTTTGTCAGTATTTCTGTTTACTCTGATAATTCCTGATCTTGTCAGTATTTCTATTTACTTTGATAATTCATGATCTTGCTAATATTTCTGCGTATTCAGACATTATACGATTTATGGATTACCAGTATTTTCGGTATTGTATGATTGTGGTATTGTATTGAATACTTGACACTTACCTTGTACACACACTTACACCACCCTTTAAGCTTTCTATAAGCTTATGTACGATAGATGCGTGCAGGTGATGTTAGGTTGCAGTAGTGTTAAGCTTGGAGTATGCAGTGGTCTTCCAGAGCTTGATTTTTTATTTATGTATTTCCCTTTCAGTATTATACTCAAATGATTATATTAGTGGATATGTAATGATGATGTTGCCTTTGTGAATTGGGTAATCTTATGGTTATGCTTATTACAAGTTAAATGTACATTGGAAAAGAAAAAAAAATTCCCCTTGTAGGATCTCAGGATCAGAATCTGGCATATGAATGCTAGGAGCCGAGAATGGGGTACTATGGAGGCTATCGGCACCATATTCAGTGATCAAGATTCCTGTGAATCCAATTTTCGGGTTTGGGGCGTGACACAGTTCGTCTCTAGGGCAACCAACAAGTGTCTTCCCTTCTTTTAGCTGCTTAAATGTAATAAGAAGGCAGAGTGGACCTCGGATTGTGAACATGTGTTCCAATAGCTGAAGCAATATCTAGGGTCGCCTCCATTACTGTCTAAACCGGAGAAAGGGGAGCCGCTGTTCCTTTACTTGGTGATCTCAGCTTCGGCCGTGAGCTTGGCCCTTATCAAAGAATCTGAGGGAACACATCATCCAGTGTACTAGGTTATCAAAGAGATGGTCCCAGTAGAAATAAGATTTTCGAGCCTGGAGAAGCTTGCCCTAGCATTAGTTGTATCTGCTCGACGACTTCGCCCATATTTCCAGGCGCAATGTATAGTCGTCCTCACCGACCAACCCCTTCACCAGGTGCATTAGAAACCTGAAGTGTTTGAACACATGACTAAGTGGGCAGTCGAGCTCAGAGAATTCAACATCGAATATCGGCCAAGAACCGCCATTAAGGGCCACGCCGTGGCCAATTTTATAGGGGAGTTCATCGCTAAGAATAATGAAGTAGGGACATATGACCCGGATGCATCTACCAATCTGACAGAGAACCTCATGATCCTCCAGGCTAGTCCCCTGCCGAGAACACCAAAGTGGAGATAGTAACTGCAGACAAGTGGACCCTATTCATGGACAGGTCCTCTGTAACACCCCATACTTTTTTAATACACGGGTGTTACCATGAGGGTCTAACTTAATATAAACATGAAACCAATTTACGTGAACATTCACATCCTGCAGCTTAAGTCTGACCGTTAATGGTGATTTTCATCCATAACCCATCCATCCGTCATCTTTTAAAGTGGACTAGCACACTACCAGATGGACCTACTTTTGGGGATTTGATCTATTTTATGAACAAATTAAACCATCCATTGTCGACAGATCATAAATCCATCATTCATCATGTTCTCAATAGCCTAATGATCAAACTACATGATCCAATTTAAGTATGACCACTTAAAGACTGTGACCCCACAGATCGAAGTATGCATCACCAGTTTCAGGACCTAAAATAATAGATTCATTGATCATCAAGTCTATATAATCCCATTAGGCAAGTTAGCCATTAGATTACACCATTAGAACATCTATGTATAAATGTAATCGACGAATTTCAGTTAAACAATCCATAGGAACCCCTAGGGTCGGTTTTAGTTACACTTGATAGCGATCCGACCATTAAAACATTCAAAATGACCCCTTGGACATACGAATGGATAAATATGGCCCACCTGAGCTTTGGATTTGCCTCATCTTTGGTCGGATGTCCTAGTTGGACCTATAGAACCTGATGGACGGTCCAGATTTCACAAATCTTCATGGTGGACCCCACCCTTCATGGTGCATATGCACAGTTGGTGCGCACTCACTGTGCATTGGACCAGGGAGCTCGGTCAACAAGGGTTGACCCGAGCATAACATTAAAAGAGAGAAATCTCTCTTTTCTCCCGTATTCCCCCCAAGTGTCCGTTTAAACGAACGTCATCCGTTTTAGCTCACCGTGGCCCATCATTAAGAACCTACTTGATGATCCAAACCGTCTAGTGTGTTGGTATGATAGGCTTGACCAAAACCCATCTCTTTGCCATTGCTGTACAATCATGTGCACACGAAATCCAGCGCAAGCTGAGTTACGCACATGTCTCATTTCTGAAAATGAAAATCCATTTTCTCCATTAGCTGGCAACCCCATGTGCGGGATTCTCTCTCAATCCTAGCCCTTCATCTAGGAGCATCCCAACCATCCAAAATAGGGTTCTATACCCAAAAGAACCTTAAAGACTTTGGCTGCAAGGCGAGAAACTGCGTTGTCGCTGCTTCTTCCCAGTCTTTCAAAAATTGAGTTGTGGGCTTCCAAACCTGAACCCACTACGAAAATGTCTCTAGAGCTTCGTTCTCTCACTCCTGCAAGCATCGCGTGAAAGATCTAGATGCTATAACATCATCATTTCGAAGTGAGAGGCCTTCGTCAAAAGACCACTCGGTCATCTCCTCTACCGCATCAGTCGGGTGATCTGCGAGCTGCAGTACTGAGTCTGGATCGAGTCTAAACTTGTTTTCCACCAGCTGAAAAGGAGGGAAAGAGGAAAAGAAGAAGAGGTAGATAAGTAAATAAAAGAGGAAGAAGTTGTGGAAGAAGAAGAAAGAGATATTCTAATAGAGGAGCGAGCAGTTGCTGTTGTGCAGCACTAGCTCGACTCGGTCGGGTAAAACCTGAACTAGTTGGGTTTGGTAGGAAGAAAAGAAGAGGAAAGAGGGTTGAAAAGGGCTGAGAATCGGGTGTTTGCACCCTTCAAGTCAACTTGAGTCGTTGTCGAGTCTGGCTTGCGAGTTGGACCTGGTTTGGTCTAGCACCCTTGCCGGGTTTGGGTCTTGTGAGACTCTAGAGAGAGTAGAAGGAAGAAGGAAAGAAAGAAAGAGAAGAAAGGAGAAAGAAAGAGAGTTGTGGACTGTTGAGTTGACTCAGTGAGTTTCCTAAGTCTAGTCGCTGGTTTAACCCAGTAATTTGCTGGATGTGTGTGAAGGAAGAAGGAAGGAAAGAAGAAGGAAGAAGTGGAGGAAGGAAGAGAAAGGAAAGTGGGGTTCAGATTACTACTAAGTCGAGTTGAGTCGACTTGCAGAAACTGAGTCAAGTCGAGTTTGCTAGGACTAGTGAAAGGGATAAATGTTGGAGAAAGGAAAGGGAGAAAAAGAAGAAGAAATGGGAAGAAGGAGAAGAAAGGAAAGAGTTGATTCATCGCCTCCATGCAACCTTGTATCGAATTTAGAGCGACTGGTATTAATCTATCATTTCTGAGCCGACTCGATCAAGGTATGTAGTGTTGGATAGTTTAAAATTCCTCCTTTGTTCTAGTTTGTAACTGATGCATTAGTAGCAAAATTAGGTGTTCATTCACCCTTAAAACAATGTAGCTTAACTATCCATGTATGGTATTTTAGGTTAGATCAAATGCCTTAAATCCCGTTGTGATCTCTAGTCTAACAAGAAGAAGATCCATGCTTCAAGGTGAGGATCACCCTTCAAGCTTTTCTACATCTTGATAGTTAGATTTTGTTTATTCATCTTTGTTCATTTATCTGATTGATTGCTTAATATAATGAATTGCTCTTACTTATCTTGATCCTTTATAGATGATTGATGGATTGGATTTAAATTCAATTATTTGAACATGCGATGGAATTTAAATACCTCTAATCTAATTTAAAATGAACGCTTTAGATATGCATGTGCAATATCGATATTACACGTAATTTAATTTGTCATATGTGAATTACTTGATGGATTCTTAGAGGTCCTCGAACTAATGGCCATTTTGACTAATAGATTGTGGACCTACCATATTGTGGACCAATTGTGCCTATGTGGCATTTGGGGACAATCCCTTTTCTATCACATCATTGAATGGACCATTTACCATATGTGACTTCGTTTGGCTAGGTGCCGTATGTGGCTTAAATATGTTCGCCCTTGTGGCTTGACGTAATATTTGTCCTATGTGGCTTTAATAAACCACCTTCATATAACCTTGGGATGGTATGTTCCACTTATAGAATTAGAATTGGCCACTAGTTGGGTAGGTTACCTTTAAACATCATATTTACGTGAGGGATGGTGGAATGGGACACTACGCTTGAGCTGTCGACCTATACTAGGTGACGAACCCCCCATAGTGACCTTTGAGTTTCCTAAAATGATTGTTTGAAATTGGAATAATAATGGTTGAGCTAATCATGTATTTTCATGGCATGTGGTCTTTTCCGGTTGGCTAGTTCTCCTTGGGCATGCCTTTGAGTACTTTTTCAAGTGACTCGTTCTCCTTAGGCAACCTCATTACAGTCTTTTCTGGGTGGCTAGTTCTCCTTAGGCGTACCTTTGTCTACTTTTTTGGGTGGCTAGTTATCCTTGGGCAACCTTGTCGCATAGTCTTTTCCAGGTGGTTAGTTCTCCTTGGGCATAGCTTTGTGTACTTTTCCAGGTGGCTAGTTCTCCTTAAGCGACTTTTTACCAGTTGGATGTGCATCCCCAGGTCTGTGAGTATGTACATGTATCCATACATTTAAACAAGATTATCTTGTGTGATTTATTTAATGAATGCATATTTGATGAACCTTATCTGATTTCCATGATAATCATTGTGTGATATTTGTTATACACAGTCTCTGATAAATATGCATAATTATCTTGATGATACGATAGATCTTGGGGGTTATACCTGGCTGGATATCCATTGACGCTATTAAACCGTATTCAGTGTGCAGGAGAAGCAGATGGCACGCCTGTTGGAGTTCATATGGAATAGGAGGAGCCCGATGATCTTGCGACTCCCTATTATTGATTTCATTTCCATGTAACATGTACTGTCATGTTTTGCAAAACGTTAAGACATTGGTTTGTATAAGTTTTTGGGTAACCACTTAAAACCTTTCTTATGTATATTTGGACTCCCTTTTATACTTGATTTAATTATGTTTTACTAGTTTACTAACTCTAATAAAAAGAAAAAAATATACGTGAAATTTGAGTTATAGTTAAAGGTTAACACTTGGGTTTTTGGAAAACGAGTAGTGTACTCGAGTTTCGAGAATTGGGGTGTTACATCCTCAAACTTGAAACGAGGGGGATCAGAGATTATCCTCATAGTACCTGACTCAATGATTGGCCAGTACGCCATAAGGCTCGGTTCTCAAGCCTCAAACAATAAAGTAGAATATGAGGCTCTACTAGCTGGACTCAGGCTGTCGATTGCCTGGAGAGTCCGAGCTCTCAACATCCAATGCGATTCCAAGCTCATCGTGAATCAAATATCAGTAGAATATGAGGCTAAGGAAGCTAGGAAGATAGCCTATCTCGGCTAAGCTCGAAAACTCATGAATAAGTTCCAGATATGCGACATCAGCCAAACACCAAGGATCGAGAACTCTTGGGCTGACGCTCTGGCGAAATTAGCCTCAGCCACCGAAGGGAGTATTCCAAAAATTGTCCCTGTGGAATTCCTCAAAGAGTCGAGCATTGATCATTTGGACCATGGGGTTGTTCATCAGTGTAGGTGATGACGAGCTGGATGGATTCAATAGTTGAATACCTCAGGGATGGCAAGGTTCCCGAGGATAAACTGGAGGCTCAGTGCCTGAGGATCAGGGCGGCGTGGTATATGATCAAAGGGGACACTGTACAAAAAGGCTTCTCTCTACCGTACTTGTGTCTGCGACCAGAAGAGGCAGAGTATGTGATCCAAGAAACTCATGAAGAAATCTGCGGAAATCATTCTAGCAGCCGAGCCCTGGCTCAGAAGATTGTCTGCCAAGGATACTTTTGACTGACAATCCAAGAAGACTCCAGGGACTGTCATGCCCCAAACTCAAACCAGGCTCACAAAATTTCCGATCGTCGAATCCGATGCTGACAGCCTCCATAGTACCCCATTCTCGTCTCCTAGCGTGCATATGCCAGATTCTGATCTTGGGATTCTATAAGGAGGATTTTTCAATGTACATTTGTCTCATAAGAAGCATAAGCATAAGTTTATCCAAATCATAAAGGCAACATCACATCACATATTCACTAATATAAACATTCGAATACAATGCTGAAAGGAAAATACATAAATTAAAAATCAAAGCTTCAGAAGTCAGCTAAATGATCCAAGCTCCATGTTGCTGCAACCTAACATCACCTGTACGCATCTATCGTGCATAAGCTTATAGAAAGCTTAGAGGGTGGTGTAAGTGTGTGCACAAGGTAAGTGTCAAGTATTCAATACAATGCTATAATCATATAATATCAGAAATACTGGTAAGATCATGAATCATACGATATTAGAGTAAGCAAAAATATTGACAAGTCCAAGAATCAATAAATATCAGAATATGTAATATAGATTAGCTATGCAAATGAGGAGTCATAAAGAGCCAAATATCAGATGCCGAGGATGCAATGCAATATACAATTCCTGATAAATTCACGAATACTGTCAGCCATATCTAGACCATATAAATGCAGAAACATAGTAACCCAAAATGCCATATACCGCGGATGTAATACAATATGCGGTGCGAATGGAATGACCATGCTGGAGTGTGAATTTAGGATGATTGTATGTAGTATCGCGGGCTATGGGGTCCATCACAAGGGACTTCTATCTAAACCAGTCCCATACCTAAATTTGTATAGTCAGACTCAATGTGGTAAACTCCTGATCTCAGGTTAGTCGTGCGCCCGAAATCCTAGCTATTGCGAAGGTACACGTAACAATTAGTTGTGCACCACCAGCCCAAGTGGATAGTGAATGAATGAATGAATGAGTATGCAACTCCTGCTCAATAAGTCTACATATCAGTACTGTATATCTTTGGGATCATCATCAGGGTCTAGTATATTGCAAGCCGGCTGCTGCCCTTGTTGGCCACGTAGCCTAGTGAGTGGAAAAGACCTCACTACCTGCCTTCCAGTAGTATACCAATGCCTACCCGGCTCGTCGATAGCAGAACCATTTGGGTGCTGGTCAAACTCAGCCTAGCTTACAGCCCCCTCACTCGGGTGGATAAGGCCATACCCCCTCCCAACCGACCATAACACAGTGGGAGACGCGGCCTACTGGTATCCGACACTCGGGCGCTCATGTATCCACTCGGTCTAGACATTGGGCGTCTCCTGACCTCAGAGGTTTAGGGACTTTTACCCACGGACATCCAAAGTGGCCAAATGCTCAAACTAAACATTTTCGGTGTCCTATCTGACCATCCACGACATGCCTGTGGAGGTCGCAGCCCTGATGTCGCTGGGGGGTACAATAATCACAATCACACAATGCAAGATGCATGAGTCATGTAGCCCAATGATTCACCAATCCTGTGCATACTATGCACTCATGTGGGATAACCTCCGCTTATCAGGGAGTCTTATAACAACCTGCCCAATAACATATGCAATGGTCAACCACATCTCATAACAAACATGCATATTATGTGTATGAGCATGTATCATGATGCTATACAGTCACATATTCATAATTGGTATCAATAACTGGCATCGACAATTGACCTCGACAATGTGGACATTTAACCAACATTGTCCCCCAAGAAATGACCCACATAGAGTCTAACATATAGTGGACCCATGGCCTCACACAAGGGCCAAATATATAACATCATGGGCCTCACTCAAGAGCTTAATACACATCATGATGGGCCTGACATACATCACAATGGGCTCCATCACCTGGCCCTCACATGCATCACAATGTGCCTCATCACATAGGCCTCATAAACATCACATTGGGCCTTAAACATGGGCTGAATACACATCACAATGGGCCTCAAATACGGGCCACATATGCATCACATTAGGCCTCAACAATTGGCCTCGATATCCAACCTCGACAATCGACCTCGATAATCAGAATCAGCCTCGATAATTGACCTATACAATCGGAATCGGCCTCAACAATCGAAATCAGAATCGGCCTTAATAATCGGCCTCGACAATCAGAATCGACCTCGACAATCAGAATCAATATCAAAAATTGGAATCAGTATCGATAATTGGCCTCAACAATCGGAATTGGAACTGGCCTCAACAATTAGAATCGATATCAATAATCGGAATCGGAATCGAATCGGCCTCGACAATCAGAATCGAAATCGGTCTCGGCAATCGGAATCGGAATCAGCCTCAACAATCAGAATCAGTATCGACAATCAGAATCGGCCTCGACAATCAAAATTGGCCTCAACAATCAGAATCGGTATCGACAATTAGAATCAGCCTCAATAATCAGCCTCGACAATTGGAATCAGAATCAGCCTCAACAATTGGCCTCGACAATCGAAATCAAAATTGGTGAGAATGAGCCTAACAAAGCCTAAGGAAAGGTCACAATGTGGACATCCAACCATCATTGTCCATCAATGTGGACATTCAACCAACATCACTCGCAAGCAGTGACCTACATAGAGCCAAACCTAAAGTGGTCCATGGCCTCACACAAAGGCCTAATATACATCGCAATGGGCCTCATACAAGGGCTACATACACAATAGGTGGGCCTCTTATATATCAAGTGGGTCGCAATATGTGGGCCTCATCATATGGACCAGAAATATATCATAATGGGCCTTAACATATGGGTCACACATATATCACATCGGGCCTCATCATATGGGCCTCATATACAACATATCGGGCCTCACTCATAGGCCACACGTACATCACAATGGACCTCAGCCACATGAGCCATAAATACATCACATCAGGCCTTGCCCATGGGCCTTGAATACATCACATTGGACCATAACCCATGGGCTTCAAATATATAATAGGTGGGCCTCGCATATGAACCTCAAATAAAAAATAGGTGGACCCCATCACATGGGTCTCGAATATATCACATGGGCATCATATGACAGGTGGGCCTCATATATATTAAGTGGGCCAAATGGGGCAACCCATGGTTTAGCAAAATAGACGGACAACATGGTTGAAACATATTCATCATGGTGCGCCCCACATACCGATGGGTGGTGTGGTGAATACATACATCATGGCGGGTTCCCACATCACCTTGGACAGGCTGGAGAACCATGTACATTTTAGTGGGGTCCACGTCCTTAAGCGGAGGGATGATTGGATATAACAATACATCATTGTGGCCTCATGCCACTCGTCCAAATGGACGAATGGATATAGAGCATATACATCAAGGTGGGTCCCACCTGCCATGGATGGAGTGGATATTTAACACATCATCAAGGTGGGTCCCATCCCACGTTTGCAACACATGTGGGGTGGGCCCCACGTAAGCTGAAATGGATAGACAGTGTGCATATGCACATACATTACAGTGGAATCCATTCCACTGTCCAAGGCAAATGGACGTAATGGATATACAATACATTCACCAAGGCGGGTCCCACCCCCACACGTGCCACATGTGTGGGGTGGGCCTACACCTCCAAATGGAAGGACAATTTATATATAAAACATATACATCATGTTGGTGCCACAACAGTTGCCAACGGATGGACAGTTGTGTATATCTCGATGGCCCCTCACTGCACCGTTTAGAAATGGATGGTGTGGATATTTAGTACATACATTGAGGTGGGCCCCACCTCCACATGTGCAACATGTGTGGGGCGGGCTCCCATATGCTGTAAAATGAATGGACAACTTGTTAATATCACATACGTCAAGGTGGGACCCAGAACTTACTGGCGTCAATACGGCAGCAGTGCTGCTGGGTACATACATTTAAGGTGGGTCCCACATGGTGGGTCACCTCATATAATATAATATTCTATATATATATATTTTATTATTTTTTTTGAAAGGGGCAGTGTCCAGGCCCTGGACAATGGCCTAGATGCGAAATACATCGAGGTGGGTCCCCTGATCTGGCAAAACAGACAGACGGTGTTAGATATGTAACACAAACATCAAGGTGTGGCCCACCGTCCAGATCTGCTGGATGGTGTAGGTATAATAAATACATCATGGTGGGCCCACATCAGCATGGCCCACCACTGGATCAAACTAATACTTGTGATCCCCTTCATCCAGGGCCTGCTAAAAAAATTCAGCACCAAGGTGGGCCACGTTCCAACATCAAAAGAGAAGGAGAGAGAGAAATAGAGAAAAGAGAGAGATTGGTGGAGGTGAGGGACCCCGCCACTATGGGCCCCCCTATACAATGCATGCATTAAGTGGGTCCCAAATCAAGTGGACCCTACATCAAAATCAAACGCCATAAACACCCTCCTTTTATCTTCTTGGACTTCTTCTTCCATCAACGCATTCCAGAGCTCTAATGGATGCATTTCAACAGTGGAGATGATCTTTGCATGGTAGGATTGAGTGGTAGGGAGGTGGACCACACTAGCATCTCCTCTCTCTCATGGAAATGTTAGACGTGGGTTGCTTGGAGAATGAGGGAGAGAGATGAGAGAGAGAGAGGGTTGTGAGAGAGAGAGTGATGGGTGGAGAGAGAGAGTTGACTTTGGGGATGGGTGGTTGTAATTGGGGATGGGTGTGAGTGATGGGAGTGATGTGTACTTGATTGATGTGATTGATAGGACATTCTCTAGGGAATACAACGCGCGGTGTTTTCCTCGAAATGAAAGCGAGCTCACATCTCCTGGCCCAGGTATCGCATCGGCGTGCGAGACGCAGCGTCGGAACTGCGGCGATGGTGCGGTTGCGCTGGTATAAGTCTCAGGTCAAGCCTACTCAGATCGATATGATGTAACTGAGGGATGCGCGCAACATCTTTCTACGTGTCGCGGGTCACCAAAATTTGATCGGGAGGACCGCGAAAGCCTATGAGACGGTACGGGCTAGGATACAAGTCTCATAGACTTTGCTCAGAAATGCCACAAATGCCAAAGATTTGTGGCCGTCCCTAGGCAACCGGCAAAGGAGTTGACCCCCATGAGTGGACCTTGGCCATTTACTCAGTGGGGGATCGACATCATTGGTCCCCTGCCCTAAAGAAAAGGACAGACTAAGTATGCGATTGTAGTAGTTGATTACTTCACCAAGTGGGCTGAAGCTGAGCCTGTCGCTAGGATCACCAAGTATAAAGTAACAGACTTCGTCTAGAGGAATATCGTTTGATGGTTTGGCATTCCGTACACCATCATGTTAGATAATGGGAAGCAATTCGACAACGATAGTTTCAGGGGTATGTGTCAGAAGCTCAACATCAAGAATAACTATTCATCGCATTGGCATCCTCAATCCAATGGCCAAGTGGAAGAGGTGAACAAAATAATAAAGAACCATCTCAAGATCAAGCGGGAAAAAGCAAAGGGTGCCTGGGCTGAGGATCTTTAGTTCGTGCTTTGGACGTACAGAATTACAGCCTGGTTAGTGACGGGAGAAACCCCGTTCTCTCTCTCTCTCTCTCTCTCTTATGGCGTTGAGGCTGTTGTCCCCATCGATATAGGAATCCCCACTGCTTGAGTGTGATCCTATCAGGACAGTGAAAACATTAAGCAGATGACAGTGAGCCTTGACTTACTCGAGGAATTAAGGAACATAACTGAACTATGAATTACAGCTCGGCAGCAACAGGTTGCTTGTTTCTACAACTCCAGGGTCAAGATGAGGCGATTTCGTCAGGGAGACCTCATCCTTCACTGTGTGTTTCAGAACACAGCGGAGCCTATAGTAGGGTCCCTGGGACTAAATTGGGAGGGATCCTATCGAGTAGTCAGCTCCTAGCATCTCGAGGACCTGGAAGGGCATCCACTACCACACCTAAAGATCTACTATTCCTAAGGGAATTAATGTAAAGGTTGGTACTACTTGTGATGAGTCCACGCTTTGAATAAAAGATGCATTTTTCTGCACATAATCATCCCATTTTGTTCTACACGTTCTATGTGAGACCTCCAGCGCATGAAAAGTGGTCCCGCGGATGAGCCGACCACTTAAAGAAGTGGTCGGCTCGCCATCCCAGCATGTTACGAAGGACCATCTCTCAAGTGTAGAGATGGAACCCTTTGACGAGCTGACACTTAAAGAAGAGGTCGGCTTATCATTCGACAAAAATCATAAACATATTCTACATAATCAACCTAAGTGCAGCACAATCCACAACAAGTAAATCGACCGAAAATATAAGTATATTGATCAAAATGGCACTGAAGTGATGCAATATACAATTACAAAAAAAAATATATGATAAACAGATGAGGTACGAATCAGTTAGCATGACGAGGAGGAAGATTAACATTAGAGGGCTGGTCGGCAGGAGGAGCACCTTTTGCCTGTTTCTCTTCAGCATCCTCGGCAGCTAGAGCTTCGAGTTTGAGGTCTGGATAGAGGTCTTTGACTTCATCCACACAGGCATTGTAGCCATAGTAGTAGACCCTCTCAGCCTCGATAGTCCTCTCCGCCAAAGACATGAACTCCTCAATAGCGGCAGCAGTTACCAAAGCAGGCGAGGCTTTGAACTCGGCTCGCTGAGCAGCCAGGGCCTTTTCGACTACTACCTCCATTTCAGTAGCAACATTGAGCTTGGCTTGCCCGAGCTTAGCCTCCAGCCGGGCGTTGTCATCCTCCACCATGTAACATCTTAAATTTTCATAGCCAGAGTTTGTACTTGTGCTCGAGAAAATTGGGTGTTAAAAATGTATAAATTGGATGCCTTAAAAATTACAACTTATTTTTTTCATTTAGATCACATCTAGATAGATTGATGAAGGCAACATTCATGAGAATAAAATAGACTATATTGATTATTTAATCAGAGTAAAAGATAATCAAATGCCCTCTCAATGGGAGCTTAATACATTTATCGACTTTGCAGCGGAAGTATAAAACTAATTCATAAAACTATCTTCTCATTCCTTCCTTATAATCTTCCATAGGGAGATGGTCCTCTAGGTCTTCAATATGTACGTCACTTGCATCATCTGTACTGTTAGAGAGGGTTAATGCCCTACTCATAGTGATGGGTATCCTTTAATATTAACAATAATTCAAGAGATTCATAAAACTAGTGTACGGGTTCTGATACTTCCATATTCCACTACTACAAGGGTATCGGCATGTGCAAACAACCTACATAAGATGCATGCCTAGCAGAGTGTGTGCAGCTCATCATACGTAGTGATCATCATAATGTGGAATACGATTCATCAAAAACCTGACTCGACCCGCATCTCATAAATGCAGATATTCACCGGCATGGCTAACGCTAATGTGGATTTATACGAATATCTCAAGGTGACACAATAACATGGTTGAGGGATTTACGTAATATTATATGTTCATGCAGTGACTATTTGTGACATCTAATCTCAAAAAAGTGAGGTAACATGTATTGTGATTTACATACATTGATTGTGCACCACGCCAATATACCCTCGGAATTATGTGCCGATGAAGAGGGCCGCTACCCGTAACGCATTATGTCCATGATAAATATTGAGTCACTAGTTGTAATACCTTTAACACATCACTTGCATTGATAGAGAACATGATCTGAATCATGAAGGTTCTAGAATATCAAGACACATGGCAAACCCTTAAAGATAGATAGCACAAGACCAATATAATAAAGAGAAAAGTGGCAATGGTTTGCTCAATAATAAGAAAAGTGGCAACGACCAACTTAATAAAGAGGAGAGTAAAAATGGGTAACTCATCAAATATGAGAGTGGCAATAACCAACTCAATAATAAGAAGAGTGACAATGGCCAACTCAATAAATAGAAGAGTGGTAATGGCCAACTCAATAAAGAGACGAGTAGCAAGGGCTAACTCAATAAAGAGAAGAGTAGCAATGGCTAACTCAACAAATTGATAAAGGCAAGGGTAAGGCTTGTAATCATCTCCTACATAAAATCATAAAGATCACTTGTAATTAATATCATATCAAAATTCCCAAAAAGGGTGGACAATTGTGGATGATAAATTAAATAATTGTAGGAAGGGAAATCATGAAAGCATGTAAAAGGCAATATAATTCACATCAGCTTAAATTGATGAATGCTTAAAGGATAAAACCCTCACTTCAAATGTTGTTTTTTCCTCGAATGTAAGTATATGTCGAGGAATTGAATCCTAAATTTAAGCTATGGGAAAAGAAGGAGAAAGAGAATGTGAGAGGGAGGAATACTCGACATGCTCTTTCTCTCTCTTTCTTTCTTCCTTTCTTTCTTTCTTTCTTCTTTTCTTTCTTTCTTTCCTTCTTTCTCTCTCTCTCTCTCTCTCTCTCTCTCTCTCTCTCTCTCTCTTCTCTCTTTCTTCCTTTCCTTTCTTTCTTTCTCATTTTCCTTTCTTTTTTCTCTTCTTTCCTTTTCTTTCTTTCTTTCTTTTTCTCCTTCTCCAGCGTCAGCTTCTTCTCTTTCTCTTGTTTCTTTCCCATTCTTCCTTTCTCTTTCCTCCTTTCCTACTAGTCTTTCTCTCACTATTATTGTCGGGCTTTTTATAGTTGCAAGGGTTTTCTAGATTCGCCTGCGAAGGCTCCTCACATGATCCCATCGCGTAACTTGAAGAACGGACGCTGTCCGGTTCTTCCTGTGTAATTGAAATGCAAAATAGCTTGATTGTTGTTTCTGTCTGATGGTATCTTCCCATCTCCTTGTAGATCTGATCAGCCTAGGGTTATCTCCGGATGGGCCCATGAATGGGGGGGTGCTGATTGCACCCTTGGTTATGAGATGGGTCAGTTAGTAGTGGACCTTTTTATGCAGTCGTTTGCGTGAAATCAGAAAGGCGGCTCCTATCGCATTCGACCCCCTCTTCTTCTTAACGTGATTGCGGTTGGAATTGCAGTTGTTTGGTGTTGGACAACTCTGATTGGATTCAGATGGATTTCCTTAAGTTGCTTACGCGGTAGAGTTGGAAACTGCTTTGGTTTCTTGGTGTAGTTCGCGGGAAGTTTTGGAATGGAATCTATTTGATCGTTCGAGTGGATTTGGTATGAAAAGAGTTGAGTTATGGTTCAGATTTGTCCTTCAGATAAAATGGATGGATCAGATCGCTTCGAATACTCATGATGGTGGGCCACATTGATTCTCAAACGACCGTTGTCCGTTAGTATCGCAGTGCAGAGGCCCTCTTTCGACCAGAGATTAGGAGTACAACTATGTACAGTCGCACATGAGACCATTTGGGTTGGGACGGTTTTGTCCGGGCTACCTAATGGATGGTTTGGATTGGCCATCCAATCCTTAATGGTGGGCCCCAGCACGTTCCAACGGACCATGTCTGTTACTTGCGTGCAGTGGGAGGACTCTCCCTTTCTTGTTTTCGAATAGCGTCGGGTCAAATAGAGTTTGACTTGACTTCTTACTTGGTGCACTGCTAGTGCACTTGCGTTGTGCACATGCATTGTAAGTGGGGTCCACTTGTGATGTTTGCGAGCGAATCTACTCCATTCATATGAAGGGAAATGTCCACTATGATTATTTATGCGGTTTCTTCATATGATGGACACCAAAATCAACGGTTACAGGCTGATTTTTCTATTAGACCATTTTACAATGATCTAAGGGTTAAAATTAGACATGTATGGGTAATTCATGATACATAGTCATGGTGCAAAATTTCTCATTAAGCGGATCGTGGAAACCATGTGATGTGGAATTCAGGGGTCTAAGTTAATGACATTTTCATAATTATTGCTGATCTAAGAGTTTTGTGAGATCTAATGGTTCTACATGGTTGTAGACACGTTTCTAAGTAATTCTTATAAAAAAACTTATGTCTAAATCATTATGAATGAAGGGTTATTCGTTGATTTTAGTTAGGGGAATGTACATGTATCGAACCACGTGATCAACAGTCGAATGACTAGATTCATGGATGGAGACTGTTCTCAAGGATTAGATTTGTGTCAGGGAATAGATGTACGGTTAGGATAGTTAAATTGGTGTCGTACACATGTACACATTACATTAAATTTCATGATAGCACTAGAGAACTTTCAATACTCGGGTATTGAAAAGTTTGGGGTGTTACACACGATGCTGAGGTGAGCTTCAGTTTCATCAGCTTAGAGTTAGGTATATCCAAGAGGGACTGGAGCTCATTGACCTCCCTCTAGAATACCAACTCCTTCACCTAGCCCTCAGCCAGCAGACCCTGCAACTCCTTCACCTGGACCTCGGCCAGCAGACCCTGCAACTCCTTCTCCTTGGCCAACGTCGTGAGAAGTGCCTTCATCTCAGCCCTCTCCCTTCGAAGGTCTTTGTTCTCTGCCTCTTTCCTGCCCAGCTCCTGCAGCCTCTCTCGAGTTGACAAGAACACATGTACCGCCTGAAAAATGAATAGAATGAGAAATAGCTCGGGATCAAGAACAAGATAGGTTGGATGTGGAAAAGGGCTTACCTTATAACATGCTGAAACCATGTCAGTCATGAATGCTTTGGAGTGATGAGAGATGAGGTCGGTGATCTTCACCTCTAGAGCATGCTTGGCTGCCCACTCAGTTAAGCAAGGCGTGTGGTAGTTAGGCGGATACTCCTCAAATTCTTGGGGAGAGGGGGGGGGGGGGGGGGGGGGGGGGGGGCAGATCCGGTGGCCTCGCCAATGCCGTTTGTGGCCGAGGCATGAGCCTCAATCATTGGCACATCCCTACCCTTGGGCGGATAGTTAGTTTTGACAAACAGATAATCGACTTCGGCGAGTGTGAGCTTGATGTACTCAGCACCTACCATGGACTCCCTTTCGAGCTCTGAATGGGAGGGAGGTGTGGCAGGCGTTTCCCCAACCACTTCCCTTTCCATCCCGGGTGGATGAGAAGGGGCATTTAGGGGAATTTTAGAGGAAGAGATGGGAGTCACAGCAGGCCCGACGTCGGCCTGAGGAGTTCCCTTCTTCCGCGCTGTGATCTTCACATGGGGCTTGGCGCGGATCATCACGCTGAGAGGAGGCTAGCAACACTTCTTGGCACCTGAAGTGTTGGGCATCCCTACAAAACACAGCTCGGCTCAGAGTAAACTCAATCAACAGAAGTCCAAGCCGTAAATGAGGGACTTACCAAGGGCAGAAGGAAGGGGGTGTATCTAAAGAAGCCTGACTCATAGAGGTTCATCGGGGTGATGAGCTCGTGCCAAGCGTGCTGCTCCTCTTTCAGCACTCGAGCTCTATCTACTTGGGCTTGGAGGGCAGAGGAGAGCTCTAGTGAGCCCTTTGCATAGATTATAGAGGATAAAAAAATAACTCTTTACATGACAAAACTAAGTACTTGAAAGTGAAAATGCAAGTTTCATTGCAATATTCGACCTGGCCTAGAAAATTTCGTGGGCACTTATCCTGAAGATTGCTGAGCTCGGAGGTAGGCGCCTCCCATTCCCCGGAGGCCCAAAACCACTTGTTCTTCCAATCCTTGTTAGAGGTCAGAAGCCTAGTGACGAGGCCTTTACCACAATTTTGCCTCACCGACAAGTAGTACCGGCACATCTCTTGTGAGTTGTGCTTGGTTTGATAAAGGTATATAAACTCATCTGGCGTCAAATCTTTGTTCTTGAGCTGATGTCAGATGATGAAGGCAGCGACCAATGACCTCCAAGAGTTTGGGGTGAGCTGACCAAGAGCCAACTTCAAGTATGCCATCATCACCCGCACAAACGGATGGAGTGGGAACTGTAACCTACACTGGAGAGCGCATATGAAGATAGCTATTTCGCCCTTGGTTAGTTTCCCAGGGCGTCGAATGGAGCTAGGGCTCGAATATTCATAGAGTCTATGATTTGGTACTCTGCTCGGAAGTTGCCATTTGGGACTTGACCAGGACCAACCCCCCCAGAAGACCTCATCTTCTCGTCCACCCTTGGGCCCAGTGTCCGTCCATGAAGCAGGTGCTTAGTGAATTCTCTTCTTGCCCGTATCTTGAGCAGCAGCCTTCTTAGTCTTAGCCTTTTTTACGTGAGGAGTTAAGGGTATAACATTGGAATTTTTGTTGACCCCTCGAGCTTGGAATCTGTACTCTCTGGCTCACTGTCGCCCTTGAAGGCATAGCCCTTGCGGACATCGTCTAGACCATTTGACATTGAGATAGATGGAGAGGCAAAAAGAAAAGATTGGGAAAGTAAGAAGCAAAGAACAAAGAGACTTATAGGAATTCGCTCACTCCAAAAGACACAACAGTAGAATGATAGCTAGCAAATGATGAACCAAATGAGTGGAGCAGTGGTTCTTATATTGTTCTCAGCCGTAAAGCAATCATGACAAGCAGTTATTGATGAAGACAGACAGCCGTTGCCGAGCACTAATCCATATGTGGTACCGCCTCATTAGTCAGAGCAGCACGCCTTCTGTAGCTAAGCCCCGCCTACAAATAATGGCAGTTAATGTGGTATGTAAAGAGCCGCCCACCTTTTTCTCAATTATGATGCTCACGACAGATTCTCAGGCGTTTCGGTCATCTCGTTTCCTCAACACATGACACGTGTCCTTCAACCACTCGCCAAGAAGCGAACAGTTCGCTGTAGGGAACCTGACGCCTTAATAATGAGACTAGACATTATGATTATGGAATAGTTCCCGACGTAATTGGATAACAAGACCAACATCGTCCACTTGTCTTCCAAAGTGTACACACTCCCGAGCTTGCGTTGCAAACTCAGGGAGTGGGGGGCTTCTGTTATGGGAGAATCTAAGCCAACCCCAATTGAAGTCAGCTCAACTCGGCTGCATCTTTGGATGGGTCAACTGAGCTTCATTCAAGATTTTCTCAGCCAAATGATCAACCACATTATATACTTCATCAGGCAAGATAGCAAAGCTACCAAGGTCTGACCAGTGACCAGGGCGTTCCTGTCTACAACTGACCTATTGTTCATAACCCCAAGTGTAGGGTCGTAATGTAGTAATAATCTCAGTGAGACCGAGGTCAAATCCATATGGACTAATCTTGTACATTTTTGAAAGTAATTAGAAGTAGAACTAGAAGAAGATGTGAATCTAAATATGAATTAATTGAGAGAGTAATTGTGATTAAAGTGATTAAAACTAACAAATTCAAAGGTATCAACTAGGGTTTCTAAGGATCCACTTGTAAAGATAAGAGAGCCCTCTTACTTGATTCAAGTAACATGATTGGAATTAGAGTCATATCCTATTCAATTGGAAGATATACAATTAAGATCAATCTGAACTTTCCTTGACTTAATTCTCAGTGGAGGAGAATTATGATAATTGAAAGAGTTTCTATCACCAAACCATGCCCATGGGACGATGACTAACAATAGAATTTACCAATCCCATAATCGTAAAATCAGGAAAAGAAGATACTCAAAGCTATTGCAGATCTACTGTAATTTGAGTCACAATAAACCATTAAGAACTGAAAGTATTCCTTTAAAATCAAACTAGAATCAAAGAAGGTTCAACATAAATATGAATCAAAGTAAAAGAAACATCCCATCATGCTATAAGCTTCACTTCTTAGCCCTAGCTAAGAGGTTTATCCAACCATAAACATGGTTAAACTAAAATCTCTTAAGAAAAGTAGAAAAACAACTAAGAAAAAGGAAGAAAAACTCTTGGCGATGGCTTCTCCACCCTTTTTCTTCACTCCTCAAACCCTAGAAGATGCTTAAGAATATCCTAGGGACTCTTATTTTTACTTTTGGAACTCCAACTTTCGCACCGAGTTGGAAAAATCAAGAAACAGCTTTAAATTTACGAAGTTCGAGCAGAATTTAAGTATCCTTAGACAAGTCGAGGATAGCGTTTGACTGGTCGAGGGTCTCCTTCGACTAGTTAAGGATGATAGGAATTTAGAGGATTTTGTTGCTGGATTTTGAGTCGAGGATTCTTTGACTAGTCGAGCAGGAGCCTTAGATTGGTCGAAGGAGGGCTTAAGCTAGTCGAAGCAGGTAAATTTTTAGGGTTCCTTTTCTTCACTTCAAGTCTTCAATTTTTTTCATTCCTCACTTGGTTTTCTTAGATCTTTGGCATGTGAATTCGTCATTCTTGGTCTCACAAGATCTATCCTTGGCTTTGGTGATTCTTGAGCGTTAAATCCATGTTTTTAACATCCTTTTCAATCCAATCTCTTAAATTCACCTTGCAACATAAACACAATTAAAATAAAACATTAAGCATTATCATGTTTATAAAACTAAGAAATAAATGGGGGATAATATGCAATATTTGACCCTCAACACAATCCCAACCAATATTTTGCTAGTCCCGAGCAAAGTATGCAAAAAATAAACTTCAATGCGCAATGTTGAAACCTTTTTTAGAAAATAATCTTTTTGTATAATCAAGTATGAATGAGTAGACTCAAGATGAGAAAGTGAGATTTTTAGAGAAAGTGAAATTTTGAAAACCTAGATCCGAATCACATAAGCAATCAATCAAATAAGTTTTATATCCATTAAGTCAGAGCATAGTTCGCATATCAAGTTTTTCAACGTGAAAATCAACTTCTCATAAAAATACTATCTTTTCATAATGTTAGCCATGCTCATCACTTTAAGATTGGTTGAAAACTCAAGTACTGATTCTGAACTTATCCCCTTTGTTATGGGGAAATCTGGATAGGGTCAAACAGGGTCGGTCCCGGGCCATCCAACCTAATTAGAAGGGCCTCGGAAGGAGAACATCATGTCTGGCGTGAACGGATTTCTAGACAATGACCCTAGGCTGGGCAAGACGAGCTTTCATCTTCATCCTCATCCTCATCCTCATCTTCATTCGAAGAAGGTTGGCCGAGCTGGGGACTCTTCCTCTTCATCCGAAGAAGGTTAGTTAAGCCGAGGGCATATCCTATCCTCATCCTCATCTTCATCCGAAGAAGGTTGGTCGAGCTGGGGGTTCGTCCTTATCATCATCCTCATCTTCATCCGAAGAAGGTTGGTTGAGCTGAGGGATCGCCCTCATCATCATCCTCATCTTCATCCGAAGAAGGATGGCCGAGCCAGGGGCTCATCCTTGTCCTCATCCTCATCCTCGACCTAGAGGCCAAGGGCTAAGCCCTGAATAAGCATGCCTAACAGAATCTGACACCGACGACTCGACTATGAATTTTGACCACAAGTACTTAACCTCGGACTTAGATAGGATGAGGTCTGAGCTAGGAAACCAGTCTCAATGTGGACATGGCCGAAGATCACGCTTGGAGATACGCTGCATTATAGGACACGATGCGCTATACAATCCAAAGATTGTAGAGTATCTCCACGATTACAATATTTGATTGATTGAGTAGATCATGCCGAGATTGACGAACATGACCGCCCTACCCACATGTATAAATACCAGGAGACCCCATTGCAATAGGTATGTAATGTCTTGCACCCTCTCTCTACATTACGCAACTTAGACCCAGATTCCCTAGCTTGACTTAGGCATCGGAGGGTCCCTTGTTTAAGCCAAGGTCTCCTTTGCTCACCTTTCTATGCAAGACTCAGATCATAAACCGATGAAATAAAAGAGGAGGACGTTTAACCCCAAAAGGTACTCGACCATAGAAGATGAAGTGTTGAAACTCCTTAGTGTCGGATTCATCGAGGAAGTACATTATCGAAATTGGATCGCGAACGTGGTCCTTGTAAAGAAAGCCAATGGGAAGTGAAGGGTTTATGTAGACTACTCAGACCTGAACAAGGCCTGCCCTAAGGACAGCTTTCCCCTACCTCGGATCGATCAGTTGGTGGACAACACAGCCAGACAAGAACTGTTATCCTTCCTAGACGCTTACTTCGGATATAACCAGATCGTAATGCATCCCCCAGGGCCTTGGAAGGAGAACATCATGTCGAGCGCAAACGAATTTCTAGACAACGACCCTAGGTCGAGCAAGACGAGTTTTCATCCTCATCCTCATCTTCATCTGAAGTAGGTTGGCCGAGCTGGGGCCTCATCCTCGTCATCATCCTTATCTGCATCCAAAGAAGGTTGGCCGAGCCGGGGGCTCGTCCTTGTCCTCATTCTCATATTCATTTGAAGAAGGTTGGCTAAGCCTGAGGCTCCTCCTCGTCATCATTGAAAGTGTTATGTTGATAAACCCTAAGTATTGTCAAATTTTGGTGTGACAAATCATTTTAAGTTTGTATCTTGATGTGTATTAAGCTTGTGTATCTATTCATATTAAATCTTTGACATTCGTTTTGTTCATGCTGAATTTATCTTGCTGAAATCTTCGGTAAGACTGGAAGAAAGTGAATACTTTAGTGTTCAAGAACATTGCGGTTCAAAAGCTGGAACCAGAAAGTCCAAGAACTCAAGACTTAGTTGAAGACTATGTTCGGTATGTTGAGTTCAAGCATAAAATTTAAAGCTGCTCAAGTGATTGATAGTTTGATGGTTCATATGTTCTATCTCACAAGTAAGATATGATTGACCTAGATTGACCTTAGATCATAATTAAATTATTTCATATTTTCGGTCGGTCATTTTGGTCATTTTATAAGTGTAAAATTTTATTCTTTCGACTAGCCCTAGCACTAGCTCAATCTATCCTAGAATTTTCTCGACAAATCCAGGATTTGTTATGAATTTTTAGAATTTTTTTGTTGGTCTTCGACCAGCCTGAAAACTGCTCAACCAGTTGTGTGAATAGTGCTCGACTCATTTTTCAGCGAGTAATCTAGACTCACACGACTAGTCGTGAGACCCACAAGGCTAGTCATGCAACTGAAAAATCTTACCGCGCCAGAATTTTTGAAAATCTGTTTGGATAAGGCCAGTCGTAGCTAACCAAATGCCAGTCGTGAAAACCGATTTTTCACCTATAAATAGTGCTTGAATTTTAAAGTTTTTTATTCAATTCTTATCATTTTTAAACAAACACTCTGATTAATTTTGAGTACATTCTAGACTATTTTGTGCATATTTAAGATTCTTTAAAGTAGCTCTTGTATTTTGATTTTAATTCTTTATTTCATTCTTATATTGAAAAGGAATATTTGATTTACCCTTTTATGAGATCAAAATCAAAGCAAAGCCCTTACTGATTTAATTAAAAATCATCTAGACTTAGAACCCTATATACTTGTGAGACTGAATGTTGAAATCAATGTCGACATCAAGTTAGTTCTACTGGGCTACTTAAGAATCGTCATATAGATAAGTATTTTACTTTTTCTATAGTTCAATTCTATTAGTTTGGTTGGTGAGATTGTTCCAGAAAATATCCATTTATGGTTTGTCTGAGGTGATCTAGAAAACTCAGAGCATGGGGTTTTTGAATTGTGTAAGCTCACTTGAAAGACACAATTGTGAAGGTTTTAGGTGAACCTTGAAAAACCTATTTCGATTAGTGAACGCTAATATCCCGAGGGAGTGGATATTAGGAGTGGAGTAGTTGTGTCGTTGTTGTTTAGCAGTTGGTTTACACACAAGCGAACCACCATAATTCTTTGTGTTTGGTGGATGTGTGGTTTATTTCTTTATCTTTTATGATTTAAGATTGTGGGATTATTTATGGTTGTGAATGTTGTAATCTTTACATTTCATCATTGTGTGGTGAATGTTGTAATAGATTAGTTTCTATTTCTTTCATATCCTCTTTAGTTTGAGTTTTTTATACTCACCCAAGTTCTGGTAAGGTTGTCCTACCACAAACCAGTGGTTTTTGGTGTCAGGTTGTCCTTAGAACTAAGTTGGTATCAACCTCTCAATACTTGACTATTGAGGTTGTTATTTCCTTTGGTTAATTACATTTATTTGACTATCTTATTGTTTATATTCCGCTTATTAATTTTTATTTGGCATAGTCCTATTCAACCGCCCTTAGGATATGTTGCTCGGCCTTTACAAGTGGTATCGAAGCCTAATAGCTTGTTTATTGGGATTTAATTCCTAAGCTAACCGATTTGAGCATTTAAAATGTTAATTTTTGATAGCCTTTCTATCACTAGGCCTCCACCTTTTGATGACTCTAATTATTCTTATTGAAAAGCCAGAATGAGAATATTCTTGAAACTATTGATGAGAATGTGTGGCAAGCCACAGTAACTAAATGGACTCCACCTACTATTGAAGTTCTAGGCCTTGATGGAAATAATACTCTAAAAGTTGCTTCTTATAGCACTTGGACCACACTTCAGAAAACTAAGAGTAGTGCCAATGCTAAGGCTTTAAATGCAATCACTTGTGCACTATCGCCAGATGAATTCAAACGAATTATATCTTGTGATACTGCGAAACAAGCCTGGGATATCTTAAAAATAACACATGAGGGTACGACTACTGTCAAGAAATCTAAAATAAAAATCCACACCACTAGATTTGAGAAAATATGTATGGAAGAAAATGAATCATTCATGGACTTCTATACTAAGTTTAATGATATAGTTAACTCTATGTAGGGTCTTAGAGATAGCATCTTAGAAAGTAAAGTCTGTGCAAAGATACTACACTCACTACCTGAAAGGTTCAATTCAAAAGTCACGGCCATTCAGGAACTTTGTGATATAGACCATATGCAGGTTGAAGAAGTGGTTAGTTCTTTACAAACATAAGAGTTAAACTTTAAAGTCCCAAAGGTAAATTTATTGCTCTTAAATCTTCTAAAAGTATTTCTCATGAAAATAACAATTCTGATTTAGAAACTTCTGAAGATGATATGACCCTTTTAGCTAAAAAGTTTTATAAGATTTTTAAAAGTAAAAGAGGGTTGATATTCAAAAACCCTTTGAAAAGAAAAGATCAAGATCTAAAAACTGGAAATCTTTAAAAGACAGCCAATGCTACAACTGCCATGAATATGGGCATCTAGCAAACAAATGTTCTAAAAAGGACAAACCTAAAAAGAAAGGTATGTTGGCTACATGGGATGAATCTTCCTACTTTGAAGCCTCTTCTGAGTCAGAAGATTCTCAAACCAAGTAGGGTAATGATTTTAAAGCCCTAATGACTCTAGCTAAGTTCACTTTCTCAGATAATGATACAACCAGTAAAGAAAATCTGGGAAGTGATCATGAAAATGAAGAAGATCTTCAGGATGCTTATGATGCCCTATACAGGGAAAGTTGTAAAATAGTTGTCAAATTAAAACTACAGAAAGAAAGTTTTCAAAATTGAAAGAAAAATTTGATAATATGGTTTTGGAAAAATCACACCTTTCAAATTGCTTTGAAAAAACTAAGTGTGACTTATATTTTAAAACATCCCACATTGAAAACTTAAAATCTGAAAATGAAAACCTAAAACTAGAAGTCTCTTCACTTTTGAGTTTGAAGGATACTTGGAGGTATGCCCAAGGTACCCTAAATTAGAAAAACTTCTATCCGGATCTAGAAAATGTGGTGATCGATCTGGATTGGGCTATAATAAAGATACTCCTCCTAAATTTGTTACAGGAGAGTCTTCTAACTCAAAAGGGAAAAGTCTGAATCAAAATGTTTCTAAAATGATTAAAACTTTTCAGTCTTCAAATCCTAAAAAGAACCATATAAACTATAAAAATCAGAACCGTAATTCTTTAGCTGAGAAAATTATAGACTTGCTTAAGGAGCTCTTAAAATCTAACTCAGCAAGTAGGACGTATAACTACTATAAATAGGAAAAGACAAACTATGTTCCTAAACCCAAAACTGTAATGAAATGGATCCCTAAGGTTTCTTGTTTTGGTTGCCCACACCGCATTCAAAGCCACGAGTCATTCAAAGTGGTACCTGAATAGTGGTTGCTCTAGACATATAACAGGTGACAAAAGTCTCTTCACTAGTGTTAAAGACATGACTGATGGTTCAGTCACATTCGGTGATGGTAGCAACTGCAAAATTGTTGGCCAAGGTACGGTTCAACTCCCTAACCTCCCTCTTTTTAAGAATGTTTTGTTTGTAGAAGGTTTAAAACATAATTTACTAAGCATTTCTTAAATTTATGATAATAATCACAGTGTAAAATTTTTAAACCAAAAATGTGAAATCTTAAATAAGAATAGTTTTGTAATATTAACTGGTCACAGAACTTCTGAGAACTGCTATATAGTTAGTAACTCATGCTCATCTAAGCTACCATGTTACATGGTCCATACTGATGAGACCGAACTATGGCATAAGCGCCTAGGACATGTACACTACTGTAACTTATATAGATTAAACAAAAGCGAATTGGTAAGAGGTCTATTGTAACACCCCGAAAATCAGGGGTCGGGTAGAAACCCAACTCCCGAGTTCCAGAACGTCACTCATGCAACATAGATAAGGATAAATGCATGTTGTCTATAGAATGGCATGAAACAAGATTGAGACTAAGCCAAAACAGCATATCATACTCCAGAGACAGTTAAATTAGCAAGCGGAAGACTGATAAATACATAAAATATATAATTGATTGTAAGTCTCCAGAGTGTGAACATGTTACCAGGTTAATTAAATACATGTATACTCAAAAAATGGAAAGAAAGAATATACATCAGTGCTCTAAAACTATAAAATAACAAGTGTCAAGGCATCTAATCAACCTCCATATAATCTCGTCGATCAAAACACGGAGGAGAAGTCCTCCTCATCATCATACAAGTCCAGCTCCGCTTCATAAGCAGCGCCATCATCTGCAACTAAAATAGGGACTGGTGGGTGTCCAGAATACCATCCCGTAACGTGGGAGTGAGTAGCTAACTCATTGGAATAATAGAGCAAAGATTAGCATGTTATCAAATCAATCATGCGTTAATAGTAAAGCAAACAATCAAACATTCCTAGATACTGTTGTTAATGTATGCATGAAATGACATGATGGATGCCCTCACCGATATTCTCCCTCGTGCGGTACCATCTGCGTTCGCGGCATACTTTCTTCCCGCAGTGCTCTACATCTTCCAGGCACATGCAATGCGATATGGATAATGATTACTGGGTTGTCATTAGTCCTTTTCATACAATAAGATTGGGAAACTAGGGTACCTTATATCAATCCCAATACAGATCCTATCTAGGGTTGTCACTCCTAGTAATCTCATACGATGTTATATTTATAGGTCGCTGCAAGGGCTGCCAGGGCTGTTGCATGCACTCGTTGCTCCTCTCCCCCATCACCTTATCAATACAGGCCTATTATATCCTTAAGACTACATCAGGACTCGTCTCCCCCATGCGGTGTCAAGATAAACTCAAGGTCACTACAAAGGGCTCGTCACCTGATCAGTGTAGGCCGACAGCAAGAATATAGTGTCCCATACCACCATAATCTGCTCAGAGTAGGGTGCTCATTAGTCACTACGGGGAGGTTTGTGGTCCCAGCGTAGGCCGACAACTCGACCACGGTGTCCCATACCACCATGCCCGGCTCATGAGTCTTTATGGATCAAGGTACTATGGTTAACAGGGTTTCCAATGGTAAGTTCAGTACCCTAGGTTCAAGCAGTTATGACTCATACATGGTGAACATACAATGCCAGTCGGGTTACTTGATGGGCTCGACTAGTACGATCGCATCTCAAGATGAGAGACATGAAGTGCATGAAATACTTCGTGTGGCCTAACCACTGCTGCCAACTCAAAACACGACTCACGTTCATCGACGCGTCCACTGTGGCAAATAGAAGCCCACCACTAATTCAATTCATTACCGACTGTCTAGACTAAAGCATAGCCCCAAACATGTGTAATCCATACCAGTGATCATATGAAAGTAATAGAATTGAAGTTCAACAATACAAGCATGTTAACACATGTCATAGCATACAAAGTAAGCAAATCCACCAACACATGTATTCTATACATATAAGGAAATCAATTCATATAGCCAACATGGTGATATCATATATGTCAGCATATTGATTGAGAATTCAATCTCAAAACTAATTCACAATACTATTTACTCAATACATACTAATACAAACATTTATACAAACACTTAGTCTACACACTTTAGCCTACATAGCGTATGTCGACTCAAAGTGCGCATAAGGGCGAATCTCTTCGCCAAACTAATCATGCACGCATTCCTAATATCCTAACATGATAAATAGCTATGGCAAACATTTTATCAAAATATGGACGTAAACAGTATTTCCTACAAATGACTAAAATACCCTAAATCTCATATTTACCGTACGTTTACAAAATGAAAAATGGACAGCATGTTGTACATGTCAAATGGCGTTGCCGTCGATAATCTACTATTAAACGACATTGAAAGCTTTGAAATCAATCAATCAAAGTGTTTAAAATCCTCACTTTTCGCCTTAGACGTGTATCGTTTCGAACGGAACGAATACACTTCGTCAACGGCGTAGCGGCGACCTATAGCACAAGATGTATAAGCTACTTTGCTATTTGAATCGACGGAATTCTAAAACAGCAAGTGGTTAGGGTTTTTCTTACCTAGAAGTACGTTGGAATCACCGGGAAGGTGATGCAGGCAAGTGGATGTGGCAGGAGGAGCAGCAGGGAAGACTCCCAGGAGAGAGCTCCAAATCTCCCTCCCTTTCTCTCTCTTTTCTCTCTTCTCTCCCCAAATTCGTATGGAATGAAAGAGCAAGGGTTTAAGCCCTTTTTATAAGTCCAAACATGACCAAAATAGACTTGGGGCCAAGGTAGACTTATTTTATAACCAACGTGGATTTGTTCTGATCCAACAGAGCATTTATGGAGGTCCTGTGACTAAATGCAGTCGGACTTAAGCTCCCTGACATTGGATCTAGGTCAGGCAGAGTTTTCAGTCCGATCGGATTTCCAGATCGCCCGTGGCAGACCAGTTTCAGTTCAATGGTTACGGGAACTCGATCGGAGCTACAAGTACTATGACATGTAAGGGAAATTTTTCTTGATCTGAGGGGTGGTTGGAAATGGAAGAAGGAAGAGTTTGGAGGGGTGGTTTTTACTAAAAATTGGACGTTTGGAGCGAAAGGAGAGCTTGGAGGGTCACTTTGTGAAGGAAGTACTTGATTGGGGTATTTTTAACGAACGGCCTGCATACCAGGGGGCTACCCTAGCCCCCAAATACCTCAGCCCAAAGCCCAAACCCAACCGATGATTTTGACCGATGATGCATCGTGGAACCGGCGATGCCATCACCGACCAAAATCACAACTGGCGATGGCCGCCATATGGGCTGGGTTCCCCCTGCCCCCTAGGTCCCAAAAATATGTGGGGCCCACGTTGGATCATTGTGGATTAGCGTGGGTGGGCCTATGACTTCATTCGAGGCATTTCAGGGCCAGTTTAAAAATTGAAATGAATTTCTGTGGCATATAGCATATGATTTTGGGGTAGGAGACGCTAATATATCCAACTAACCTATCTATTTTGTTAGATTCCAAAAGGTTAAGGAGAAAAGTCTATTTTACTCATTTATTTACTATTCATGATAATTTTTAGCTTCGGTATTATTCTTCATCATGAAGACCTTAGGATTAGTGGTCTTTACTATTTAGACTTGAGAATTTGTGGCTAAGATGGAAGTACTTAGAGAAATTCAAAGAATGAGGTGGTGAAGGGTGAGATTTTGAAGGAAATAGGGAAAATTTAATTTTTAGACCTTAGGATTGATCATTGAGAGTGAAATGGATGACCTATTGCTTAAGGACTTCTAATTTCAGGTTGGCAAAAATTCGAGGTGTTACATCTACCCAAAATAAAGAAAATGGATAAGATATTTAGGGAGTGCCAGATTGGTAAATAAACCAGGAGTGCTCATAAAAAGATAAACTCCAATGCCACATCTAAACCACTCAAACTCCTTCACAAGGATCTCATTGGACCAACTAGAATGGAGAGTCGAGGTGGTAAGAAGTATATTCTGATCATTGTAGATGACTTTACTAGGTATACTTAGACAGACTTCTTAAGAGAGAAATCTAAAACTCTCGATGAAGTAAAAAGGGTACTTAAACGTATCCAAAATGAAAAAGAGTTACAAGTCACTAAGATCCATAGTGATCATGGTTCTAAGTTTAAAAATAACAATTTTAAGAAATTTTGTAGTGACCAGGGAATATCACATGAATATTCTTCTCCCAAAACACCACAACAAAATGGGATAGTAGAAAGGAAAAATAGAGTGCTTCAAGAAATGGCTAATGTAATATTAAATAGTATGAAGCTTCCTAAATATTTGGGCTGAAGTCGTAAATACTGCTTGTTATATAATCAATCGTGTTTACATTAGAAAATAAAATAATAAAATGGCTTATGAGATGTGGTTTAATAAGAAGCCTTCTGTCAAATACTTTTAAGTTTTCGGCAGTAAATGTTATTTCTTACGTGACCGAGAACATATGGGTAAATTTGACACCAAGAGTGATGAAGGGATATTTTTAGGGTATGCTCTGAAGAGTCGACTATATCGGGTACTTAACAAAAGGACCAGTGTAATACAAGAATATATTAATGTAGTCATTGATGATCATATGAATACACTTTTCTTAACTTCAGAAGATGATAAAGTTATTCAAATTGATAAATCAGACTCTTCATCTAATCAAAATAACACTGAACTATGATCAAATAAAGATCATCCTACTGATCAAATCCTTAAAAATTCCCTCATTGGTGTACGCACTCGTAAATAATTAGAATATATGAGTAACTACGTGTGCTTTACATCTCAGATGAAACCGACTAACGTAAAAGAAGCCCTTACTGATGAAAACTGGATTGTAGCTATGCAAGAAGAGCTCAATCAGTTCGTAAGAAATGATGTTTGGTATTTAATTTCAAGACTAACTGATAAACATATTATCGGAACAAAATGGATTTTTAAGAATAAGTCTGATGAACTTGGCAACATAATTAGAAACAAGGTTAGGCTGGTTGTACAAGGGTATATTCAAATTGAAGGTATTGATTATGATAAAACCTTTATCTCAGTAGCTCATTTTGAATCAATCAGATTGTTTATATCCATTGCGTGCTTTAAAAAATTTAAAATATATCAAATGGATGTTAAGAGTGCATTTTTAAAAGGTGATCTGCATGAAGAAGTATACGTTGAACAACCGAAGGGTTTTGAAGACCCTAAATATACTAATCATGTTTATCGCCTAAAAGAGGCACTCTATGGATTGAAACAGGCTCCTAGGGCATGGTACTAGAAATTAACTAAATTCTTGTTATGTCATGAGTATTGAGGCACAAAAATATCTCATTGTAGTGGTCAGAGAATCTCATGGTGGTGATCTTTTCTAAGGGTAGTTTAGGTATTTTGGTAAAGTTTCAGCTCCAGAGGTATCTGTTGAAGCATGAAAAAGTGATGGAAGGATTGAAGCAGAAGAAAATTGGAGAGCAAGGTACTCGAAAGAAGAATAAAATAAGAAAGAGAAGTGTCTTTAAGATTGGTTGTGGAGGATCACGCAAACGATATCTGTTGCGCAGGTCCGTGCAACCAAAGTTCCGTTGTGCGGGTCTGTGTAACCAAAGTTCCTTTATGCGGGTCTGCGCAACCAAAGTTCTATTGTGTGTGTCTGTGCAACCAAAGTTCAGTTGAGTGGGTCTGCGCAACCAAAGTTCTGTTGTGCGGGTTTGTACAACCAAAGTTCTCTTGTGAGTATCTGCGCAACCAAAGTTCTGTTGCGCGTGTCTGCGCAAACAAAGTTTGGTTGTGCGGATCTGCGCAGTTGGTTTCAAGAGACGATTTCCTTGGACGATTGAGATTGATGCAAGGTAGGCCCCTTGGCACTAAAATTGAGGTACCACACGTGTGAAGGCCTATAAATACCCCCTCACCTCCTTCATTTGGACCGGTGTGGAAGATTTTCAAGAGAGAACGAAGCAAGGAGGAAGATTGAAGGTGAGAGAGAGCACAATAATGGTTTGGGTGGGTCCGCGCAACTAGACTGCCCTGTAGTCTGAGAAGAAAGAGAGTTGTTATGCTGCTGAAATGGCTGAAGTCTTCAAGTTCCTTCTGTTCAAGTTTAAAGGAGGGTAATTAGCAGAAGTGCATATTCCTCCTAAGTACTAGGAGACGACCGAAATGGTACCGGAATGCTGCTGAAATTTCTATCTCCTTGAAGATTGGCTGATTGATTCATCAATTCCTCCTAAGTACTAGGAGATGACCGAAATAGTGTTAGAATGCTACCGGAATTTTTATCTCCATAGAGATTGGCTGATTGATTCGTCAAGTCTCCTAAGTATCTAGGAGATGACTAAAATAACGTCGGAATGCTGCTGAAATTTCTATTGGAATATCTTCTCTTTAATTACATTGCATTAATTGTACTTTGTTTTTCAGAATCAAGGGAATCAGAGGATGTAAATGAACTCAGATAAATGTGATCAATGTTCTCTCATTAAATTCTTTGTTATCATTGAATAAATCTCCAAAATAGAACGCATTTGTTTCTTTGTCGAAACAATGAGTTTGTAATGAGAAGTGTAGATAAAACATTATTTGTTAAGAAACATAAAGATCATATTTTAATTGTGCAAATCTATGTTGATGACATTATCTATGGATTTACCTGTGTTAACATGACTGTTGAGTTTGTAGATCTTATAAAATCCAAATTCGAAATGAGCATGGTTGGAGAACTAAATTATTTTCTAGGGTTGCAAGTCAAACAGCTTCCTGATAGATTCTTTATCTCTCAAACCAAATATGCTCTGAACTTAGTTAAAAGATTTGGATTTGAGAGGAAAGAATTTTAATAATCCAATGAGTACTACTCTGAAATTCTCTAAGGATTTAATACGTAAGATTGTAGATCTTAAAATGTATCACAATATGATAGGAAGTTTACTTTATTTAACTGCGAGTCGACCGAATATTTCTTTTAGCGTTGGTATTTGTGCCAGATAGTAATTGGACCCTAAAGAGTCCCACTTGATTACTGTCAAGAACATTTTACGGTATGTCGCTAGTTCAACTAATCTTGTCTCTGGTATCCACATGATACTAGTGTGCAATTAGTTAGTTACATGGATGCTGGTTGGGTAGGTAACATTGATGACCATAAATCAACCAGTGGTGGTTGTTTCTATGTCGAGAACTGTCTAGTTTCCTGGCTAAGTAAGAAACAAAGTTCAGTATATTGCTGCAGGTAATGCATGCACTCAGTTAGTATAGATGAAGAGAATGTTAAGTGATTATGGAATTGTGTAAATGTTATATTATGATAATACATGCGCAATTAGTATTTATAAAAATCCTATTCAACATTCATGAACCAAGCACATTGACATTAGGTATCATTATATTCATGAATTGGTGGAAGAAAAGATAATTTCATTATAATATATTCAGACCAAGAATCAACTAGCTGATGTATTCACAAAACCACTTGACAAAAATCAATTTTCAAAATTGAAATTTGATTTTGGTATGTGCACTATGAATTGATGATTTATGCTCATATGTATCATAATTTTTGTATATATTATTTTGTATTTTTATTTTATTTCAATATATGTAAAATTGCACATTTTCTATGTTGTACGACCAGTCGAGTACACACTCGACCAGTCGTAGCACGACCGGTTGTAAAACGTGTGAATTGGGTTTTTATTTAGGGAAAAGTGATTTTTCTTCATTTTCTTCTTCTTCTCCATTAAGCCCAACCACGACCGGTCGAACCCATCTCCGATTACTCTCCGGTTAGTGCTTCATTTTTTATTTCCTTGTGAATGTAAGTCCTTTGATCATCCTTAATCTTGATTTTGCTTCTTGTTTCAAGATTTATGGTGATTTGATAGTGTTTCTTTCTTAAAATCTGATTTGCTTGGAATCCTTTCATTCCTTTCTGTAAACTTTTATTTCTTTGCAATTTTGTTGCAATGGAAGGAAGAAATAGGAAGAGAACCACTTGCGGTCCCTCTTCTTCCCGTTCCACACCCACCACCGTGCGTCATCTTCGATCCCCCGAAGAGGATCCCGAGAGTATGTAAGATTTCCATCTTAAAAATGTTATTGTTGAGCGTGTTGTCATTGTTGATCATATTGAGCGCTTCAACATTGTCCCTCTCCTTCAAGTTGTAGGCTGGTAAAACATACTATCTTAGGGCGGTCCTGCATACCAATCCATTACGCAGGGCATGTATGCTTGTATTTCTGAGTTCTCTTAAGATGATTTGACATTTATTGTGTCAACTAGAGAAGGTCCAATTAAGGTAGACCGTCATTTGATTTCAGCAATTATGAATATACCTGTTGTTGATGACAGTGTACCCATATCTACTTTGTAAGCTAGACCTTTTGAAAATGCTAAACAATTGATTACGAGAGTTCTTTGTAACATGAATGCAGAATGGAACGGCGGTACTGTGCTCAGTTCCAAATATATGTTGCCAAATACGGGGTCTGGCATCAAATTTTTATTTTGAATGTCTATCCTCGTTCAGGTAACAAGACTGAGCTGACTTCTTTTATGGCCCGCATTATGCATTCTGTGGTAACTGGCATCCATATCTGTCTTCTGTCTCTTATTTGTCATCATATTATTTAGGTTCGTCTTCACCCTGGTCACAACGATATTCCTTTCATTTATCTTATGACTGCCTTAGCTGATCATGCTTTGATATCTATGCCTATTGGGGAAGGTTCTATTAATCTCCGTCCATTTAGTAATTCTAATATCAACAAGATGAACTTGGACTTGGTAACTGGTTAAGTTGATGGCTGGAGGAGATGAAGAAGCTGAAGATGCTAATGCTTTACCTCAAGGAGACGTTAATATGAATGATTTATTTGATGAACTTGAATCAGATTCTGAGGCTGACCCTGATTATTAGCCTTCTGGTTTTGATGAGAGGTTGCATACTCTTGAGGATCAGGTGACTCAGATTCGAGTAACCTAAGATTCTCAATTTTCTTATATGCGCAAATACATGAGGTGCATTAATAAGGGTTTACATCAAATTGATCCATCCATTCCTGCTCCCTCTTTAGGATCTGATTAGTTATCTTTTGATTTGATGGTATCTGTATAACTTTACTCCAATTCTTTTCCTATGACTACCTAGATAATGTTCTTTGAACTCTTATCTTTGGTATTCGTTCAGATACTTTATTTTATTTGATTTAGATGAATAGTTATTAATTCTCCTTGCTCTCTTCTTCTATTCCTTTATCATTATTCGCTTCCTTTGTCATGTTATGACAAAAAGGGGGAGAACATTGATGATGATATGAGGATATGATAGCTATGATAAATGTGGCTAATAATTTTTTTATTTTTATTTTTTGCAGAGAGTAGTGGATTAAGGGGGAGAGTTGATTATATTATTGATTATGGATCATATCATAATATGCTTATGGAATGTGTTGATTGAATATCTATTGTGCATATTGTAATTTTGGTTTTGTCACAAATTTGATAAAGGGGGACATTGAAAGTGTTATGTTGATAAACCTTAAGTATTGTCAAATTTTAGTGTGCCAAACCATTTTAAGTTTGTATCTTGATGTGTATCAAGTTTGTGTATCTGTTTACATTGAATCTTTGACGTTCGTTCTGTTCGTACTGAATTTATCTCACCGATAACTACGATGAACTTGTCGAGATCTTCAAACTAGAAGAAAGTGAAGACTTAGTGTTCAAGAACATTACGGTTCAAGAGCTGGAACCAGAAAGTCCAAGAACTCAAGACTTAGTTGGTATGTTGAGTTCAAGCGTAAAATTTAAAGCTGCTGAAGTGATTGATAGCTTGATGGTTCATATGTTCTATCTCATAAGTAAGGTATGATTGACATAAATAGACCTTAGATCATGATTAGATCGTTTCATACTTTCGGTCGGTCATTTTGGTCATTTTATAAGTGTAAAATTCTGTTCTTTCAACTAGCCCTAGCACTGGCTCGACCTGTCCTGGAATTTCCTCGACCAGTCCAGGATTTGTTATGAATTTTTAGAATTTTTCTGTTGGTCTTCGACCAGTCTTGGAAACTGCTTGACTAGTCGTGTGAATAGTGTTTGACCAGTCATGTAGTGCTCGACTCATTTCCAGCGAGTAATCTGGACTCACACGACCAGTCGTGTGCTGTCCACGACTAGTCGAGCAGGCCACTCGACCAGTCGTGGGACCCATAAGGCCAGTCGTGTGACTGAAAAATCTTATCGCTCTAGAATTTTTGAAAATTTTTTTGGATAAGGCCTATCGTAGCTAACCAAAGACCAGTCGTGCGAACCGATTTTTCACCTATAAATAGTACTCGAATTTAAGAGTTTTTGATTCAATTCTTATCATTTTTAAGCAATCACTCTGAGTTAATTTTGAGTATATTCTAGGCTATTTTGTGTGTATTTAAGATTATTTAAAGTAGCTCTTGTATTTTAATTTTGATTCTCTATTCCATTCTTATATTGAAAAGGGATATTTGATTTACCTTTTTATGAGATCAAAATCAAAGCAAAGCCCTTGCTGATTTAATTAAAAATCATCTAGACTTAGAACCCTATATACTTGTGAGACTAAACGTTGAACATCTACTTCGACATCAAGTTGGTTCTACCGGGCTGCTTTAGAATCATCATATAGATAAGTATTTTACTTTTTCTATAGTTCAATTCTATTTGTTTGGTTGGTGAGATTATTTTAGAAAATCTACATTTGCGGTTTGTCTGAGATGATCCAAAAAACTCAGAGCGTGAGATTTTTGAATTGTGTAAGCCCACTTGAAAGACACAATTGTGAAGGTTTTAGGTGAACCTTGAAAAATCTATTTCGATTAGTGAACGCTAATATCCCGAGGGAGTGGATATTAGGAGTGGAGTAGTTGTGTGGCTATTGTTTAACAGTTGGTGTACACACAAGCGAACCACTATAATTCTTTGTATTTGGTGGATGTGTGGTTTATTTCTTTATCTTTTATGATTTAAGATTATGGGATGTAATTGTGGATGTGAATGTTGTAATCTTTATATTTCAGTATTGTGTGGTGAATATTGTAATAGATTAATTTCTATTTCTTTCATATCCTCTTCAGTTTGAGTTTTTGATACTCACCCACGTTCTAGTAAGGTTGTCCTGTCATAAACCAGTGGTTTTTGGTGTTAAGTTGTCCTTAGAACCAAGTTGGTATCAACCTCTCAATACTTGACTATTGAGGTTGTTATTTCCTTTGGTTAATTGTATTTATTTGGCTATCTTATTATTTATATTCCGCTTATTAATTTTTATTTGGCATAGTCCTATTCACCCCCCCTCTAGGACATATTGCTCAGCCTTTACAATCATCCTCATCTTCATCTGAAGAAGGATGGCCGAGCCGGGGGCTTGTCCTCGTCCTTATCCTTATCCTCGACCTAGAGGTAAAGGGCTAAGCTGTGAATAAGCATGTCTAATAGACTCTGACACCGACGACTCGACTATAAATTTCGACAACAAGTACACAATCTTTGGATCGTGTAGCGCATCGTGTTCATCAATGATTGTAATATTTTCTTGATTGAGTAGATCATGTTGTCACACCCCAAATCCAGAGATCGGACTCACAGGAATCCCGATCGTCGAATCCGGTGCCGATAGCCTCCGTAGTACCCCATTCTCGGCTCCCAGCGCCCATACGCCAAATTCCGATCCTGAGATCCTACAAGGAGGATTTTTCAATGTACATTTATCTCGTAAGAAGCATAACCACAAGTTTACCCAAATCATAAAGGAAACGTTATCATCACATATCCACTAATATAATCATTTGAATACAATGCTGAAAGGGAAATCTATATGTCAAAATCAAAGCTCCAGAAAATGACTGCACGCTCCAAGCTCAATGCGGCTACAACCTAACGCCACCTGCACGCATCTATCGTGCATAAGCTCATAGAAAGCTTAGTGGGTGGTGAAAGTGTGTGCACGAGGTAAGTGCCAAGTAAGTAATAACAGAGTAATCAGAGTAAGCGAAAATACTGGTAAACCCATAATCATACAATATCAGAAACACTGTAAAGATCATAAATCATACGAAATCAGAGTAATATGAAAACATGCTGATAGGCCCATAAATACCATCGTTGTATTTAGGCCGTATAAATGTAGAAGCATAGCAACCCAAAATGTCATATGCGTGCGGATGTAATGCGATATGCGATGTAAATGAAATGACCAAGCTGAAGTGTGAAGTCGGGATGATAGTACGTAATATCACAGACCACGGGGTCCGCCACAATGGACTTCTATCTAAACCAGTCCCATACCTAAATTTGGATAGTCAGACACAATGTGGTAAACCCCTGATCTCAGGTTAGTCGCGCGCCCAACTGAAATCCTAGTCATGCTAAGGTACACGTAACAAATAGATACGCACAATCAGCCCGAGTGGATAGTGAATGAATGAATACATGAGTACGCAATTCCTACTCAATAAGTCCACATATCAGTACGGTTACTCTCAGAGAAATCACCGGGGTCTATTATACTCCAAATGGAACCGCCGCTCTCCCTAGCCGCATAGCCCAAGTGAGCGTAAGAAACCTCACTATCCGCCTGGCTAATTATCTGCCAATACCTATCCGACACGTCGATAGTGGACCCATTCCACGAGCTGGTCAAACTCACCCTAGCTTTACCCCCTGCGCTCGGGCGGGTAAGGCCTCACCCCCTTCAACCAACCACGACACAGTGGAGAGCGCAACCGTCTGGAAATCGGTACTCAACGCTCATCTACCCACTCGGTCTAGACGTCGGAGCATCCTCTGGTACCAAGAGGGTGTTTAGAAATTTTCACCCAGGGCCATCTATAGTAGCCCGATGCTTGAACAAATTTTCTGTGTCCCATCTGGCCATCCACGATATGCATGTGGAGGCTACGACCCTGATGTCACTAGGGCGTACAGTAATCACAATACAATACAAGATACATGAGTCATACAATCCAATCATGCATCAATCCTACGCATGCCATGTGCTCATGTGGGAGAACCTCCGTCTATCAGGGAGTCTCATATCATCCTGCCCAATGACATATGCAATGATCAATCATATCTCATAACAAACATGCAGATGATGAGTATGGTCATGTACCATGATGCTGTGCAGTCACATACTCATAATCGGTATTGCAATCGGCCTCGACAATGTGGACATCTAACAAACATTGCCCCAAGGGATGGCCCACATAGAGCCAAACACATAATGGGCCCATGGCCTCATATAAAGGCCTAATATACAACATGATGGCCTTACTCAAGGGTTTAATACACATCACAATGGGCCTTTCACATGGGCCTAACATAGATCACAATGGGCCTTACCCATAGGCCATGAATACATCACAATGGGCCTTATCCATGGGCCATGAATACATCATAATGGGCCTTACTCATGGGCCATGAATACATCATAATGGCCTTGCCCATGGGCCCCAAATACATAACATGTGAGCCCTATAAATGGGTCTTGAATACATCAAATGGGCCATGCGTCATGGGCCTAATACGAGTCACAATAAGCCTCAACTACAAGTCACATGTACATCATATAGGTCTCGCCAATCGGCCTTGACAATGTAAATCGGCAATCAGTCATGATAATCGGCCTCGATCGCAATCTGGCAATCGGCCACGATAATCGAAATTGGTCGATAATCAGCATATAAATAAGGCGGGGTCCATAGATGAACAACCGATCAACCATAATATAAAGATCGGCCCTCGGTCGTGGTTTATATCAAATCCGATAGTACGGAACCATCTGTCTATGGCGAATGAGGCCCACTGATTAGGGTTAACCCATAAGAGAATGATAAGAATGAGAATATCAAGGCCTAAGAGGAGGTCACAATGTGGACATTTAACTAACATTGTCCCAAAGGAGTGGCCCACATAGGGCTGAAAATATGGTGGGCCCACGGCCTTATACAAGGGTTTGATATACGCCACAATGAGCTCTATACAAGGGCTATATACACAACAGGTGGGCCCTGCATAAGCAGCAAGTGGGACTACTCACAACATACCCGTCTAGATGGGTCACAAGTATATCAAAGTGGGCCTCATAAGATGGGTCTCATATATGGCCTCAGCACCATGCCACAAATACATCAAGATGGGCCTAATCGATCATATGGGCTAAATCAACCAAATGAGCCGATACAAGCAGGCCGATCAAATAGACCGATACAAATGGTTGAATCAAATGGGCTAAGTCAAATGGGCCCCCAAATACATCGAATCGGGCTTCATCAAGTGGGCCCCAAATACATCAAATGGTCTACGCGTCATGGGGTTATACTAAGCATGTTATAAGGTGATGCACTATCCCTACAATAGAGGTGGCCTAGATGGCCGACACACAACAAGTACGGTCTATAAATGGGCCCTAGGGGGAGTCGTAATGTGGACATCCAACCAACATTATACTCGCAACGTGGAAGTCAAACCAACATTGCTCCTAAGGCACAACCGTAATAAACATTATTACATAATCCGCGCTGGAATCACACATTGCAATGGACCTTAGGTACATCCCATTGGGCCTTAAATACATCAAATGGACCATATCATATGGGCCTTTTATTTATCAAGTGGGCCACATCGATGGGCCGCACCAATGGGCCTTATGTGCATTGCAATGGGTCATAACCTGTTGACCCCTAGAATGCATCAAGTGGGCTTAAACCCGTAGGCCTTATGCAAATCAAATGGGCCTAACCCATAGGCCTTATACAAATCAAATGGGCCTAAACTTATGGGTCTTATATGAAACAGATGGGCCACACCAATCGGACCCCCTGTGTCCATCAAATGAGCCTTGGAATACTTCAAAATGGGTCCAATCCCATGGGCCTTAAGATACGACAAATGGGCCCAATCCCATGGGCCCAGAGGCCCCACTGAAATGTTTGTTTGCCATCAAAAAGGGCAAAGGCCCACTGTAATGTTTATTTTCCAAAAAAAAGGGCAAAGGGCCCACTATAATGTTTATTTTCCATCCAACCTATTTATGAAGTTAGGTGGGCCAAAGGGGGTGGGGTCGGTCTCACCGTCCAAGGTGGACGGTGCAGATATAACACATACGCATGGTGGGTCCCACCGTCCAGGGGTGGACGGTGTGGACGGAACGCAGACAGGGTGGGCTCCACCGACCGCCTGGACGGTGGAGGCAAAATGCATGCATCACAGTGGGTTCCCCTGTGGGGCCCACCGTAATATTTATATGCCATCCCAGCCGTTCATAAGGTCACTCAGACCTGGATGAAGAGAAAACACAAATTTCATTTTGATCCAAAACTTCTGTGGCCCAGGGAGAGGGTTTTAAGGGTAGATATTCAATCACACTGTTTCTCATGATGTGGGCCACCTGAGGGTTGGATGTGGCTAAAATTTGGAGGATGGCCCATTGCCCTAAGGGCCCACCATATGGACGGTATGGATTTCACATATACATCAGGGTGGGGCCCATGGAAGGGGCCGTGGGATGCTGCCCGCCCGTCTGCCTGGCAACAGCGCAAGCGCTGCCTGCGCTGTCTGACACACCAGCAACAAGCTGCTGCTCCTTCCAGTCTCTCTCCTCTATTTTGGTTTTTCTGTAGTTTTCCACAAGTGGGGCCCATATTAAGTTAATCCAATCCGTCCATTGAATTCTTCAGCTCATAACAAACCAAATGAGTCTGAAGTTCGAAATTTTTGGGCGTATAAAAAATACTAGACGGCCTTTCAACGGTAACCACCAAAGTTTGCTATGTTATGGCCCACCAAAGACTCGAATCACACTCATTCTTGGGCTCAACGTCTAAAATGATCTGGGAATCGAGATGGACGGCGTGGATTGGATACATACATCAAAATGGGGCCTATGAGTAGGACACCCTTAAAGCTTGAATAACAAGCTAATTTCATTTTTTTTTTCAACAGAGACGTCCAGCGTCCCAGACGCTGGACGATCTGGGTATTGAGTAAAATGCATTGAGGTGGGCCCTGATTAAGTGGGCCACCTCATGGATGATTGTACGGATACAACACATACGAAGTGGGCCCCACTTGTAAATGGTTAGGATAGGATACATGCCTCATGATGGGATCTATTCAAGTGGGCCACACTACCTTATTACATCAAATGAAATAAAATAAAATAAAATAAAATAAAAAGAGAGAGAGAGAGAGATGGAGAGTGGGACACGCTTGTGATGGAGGGCTCCGCCACTATAAGCCCTCCCTTGTAAAATAAATCATACATCAAATGAATCCCTTAACACATGGGACTAACAAAATCAAATTCAACGGTGGAGATCCTTTCTCCATCAAGATGGATAGTCTAGATGACCTCCTTAATGCAATGAATGAACATCATGATGAGGTCCATGGAAAATGGCATGGAATGATCATGATGATCCTAGTGGGCCATTGGCCACATCTTAGGGTCCCAAGTGAGATCCAAACCATTGATCGGTTGGTCTCACTTGGCCCATCTCAAAAATAAGGAAAACTACTATTATCATGCACCCACCGTCCGATCTTCTTGCTCTTATGGGTTCCTTAGCACCTTAGCTTCAACTTCAATGGATGAGATGAGGAATGGATGGCTAGGATGAGAGATGATGGGGTAGAAAAGTGGGCCACCTTGGAGTTTTGAAAAGCTTGGAGAAATCTCATACGTATGGGATTCTTGCTTGGATTTTTTAGAAAATGAGAAGGAGAGAAAGAGTTGTAAAGGGAGAGAGAGTGAGTGATGGATGGATGTGGTGATGGGTGTAAGAGACCCTTTTTGACTTTGGTGGCATTTGTGTAAGAAAGGCATGACATTGGAAGACTTTTGTGGCATTTGTGTAAGAAAAGTATGGGCATGGAAGACTTTTGTGGCTTGCTTGGGAAATGGTGAAAGTGATGTGTACTTGACATGTGATGGATTGATGGGATTGATGTGATTGATGTGACACATCGTAGAGATTCTCTTGGGTTTCACAACGCGCGGCGTTTTCCTCGCACCGAATGTTGGCCCACGTCTCTTGACCAGGGTATCGCTTTGACGCGCAAGTCACGGCACTGGAACCGCAACGACGACACGGTCGCTATGGTAATAGTCTTGGGTTGAGTCGATACGGGTTGAAGAAATATTAATCAGGGTCATGCGTAAATATCGGTTAAGAGTCGAAGGTTGCCAGAATTCGACCGGTAAGACCGCAAAAGTCTACGGAACGGTACGGACCAAGATACGGGTCTTACACATGTTGAGATTGATGGACACGATTCGCTTGACCCACAAATATAATTTTTAGGAGACCCCATTGCAACAGGTACACAATATATTGCACCCTCTCTATACATTACATGACTTAGACATAGATTCCCTAGCGTAACTTAGGCATCGGAGGGTCCCCTGTTTAAGCCAAAGTCTCCTTTGCCCCAACTTTCTATGTAGGACCAGGGTCCGTACGAGGCTCACATCATTGAGTGGAGGGTGGTTTAGATTTTGACCTCAACACCCTTTTCCTTCTTTACCCAGTTTTTGATTTTATATCAACTGTCATTTGTATTCATTCAATCTTTTCAGTCTTTTCTCTTTCCTTTCAGATTTTTCATTCTTTTTCAAACTTTTTCAGTCTTTTCACCATACATGACCTTTTTGTTGATCTCCTATTTTTCTAACTGGTCCTTTTTTTCTTTTAAGGTGGATAAAATTCTCCAGACTCGATTCTCAATATCTTTCAATGATCATCATACTAACAATCAGAAGATCTAATACTATTCATAAAAAGTAAATTGAACTTGTCTTGTAATTTAGATTAACATGCTATTCAAACTTCCTCTTAATCAATTGAGCATAAGAACTGTAATGATATATTACTTAGATGATCAAACTCTAACAATTCTTCAATCTCTATCTTATCATCATACTCAAAGCATTCTTAAATATATAATTCATTGCTTCTAAATAGATAAACATTGAAATTTTTTCAAAATTTTTATAAATTTTGCTTGAAACTGAGAAAACACTGATTAGTTTACCTAATCTCTCATCCCCAACCTAAAATCTACATTATCCTCAATGTAAAATAAATAAGCATGATTTGCAAAAGAGACAGCGTAATTGGAGGAGAAGTGATGGAAAGATAGTACCTGATGAAGGAAGTTTGAGGCTTTTTCTAAAGGTTCTCAGCGTGAACGTGGGTTAGAACAAGAATTAAATAACTGAAAAGCAAACTATCCTAAATAAATGGAAAGCAAACTATCCTAAAATAGTAGAAGCAAACTATCCTAGTCCTAAATTCTATGAAAGAAAGAAACCTAATTATACCTCCATCAGACTAGGAGGTCAATCCTGATAAATAGGATCAATCAGAGGTATGGGCATGTCCTCTGAATCAAATTTCTCAACAAATGGCTTCAACCGATGTCCATTTACTTTAAATGGCTTCAACCGACGACCCCACAAGGATTTACATTAGTAACAGTGAAAGGACCGTTCCAACGAGATCGGAGTTTACTCGAAAAAAGATGTAATTGAGAATTGTATAAAAGGACTTTTTGAACAACTAAGAATGATTTTCAAAGGATGTTCTTGTCAAGAAATACCTTCATCATATCCTTGTAAATTCTCAAGTTCTTGTATGCGTCATCGTGGATCTCCTTGAGTTCATTCAATTATAGTTTCCATAGCGGGCTAGCGTTGTCTAAATTGAAGTTCAGATTTTTAATCTCCCAGTAGGCCCTATGTTTTAACTCCATAGGTAAGTGGAAAGCTTTCCCATAGACAAGTTTAAAGGGAGACATTCTAATAGGGGTTTTAAATGCAGTACGGTAAGCCCATAAAGCATTGGTCAATCAGATTAACTAATCCTTTTGATCAGGGTTAACCGTTTTCTCCAAAATGTGTTTAATCTTCCTATTAGAAATCTCAGCTTGTCCACTTGTTTGTGGGTGGTATGGAGTGCTCACCTTGTAAGAGATGCCATATTTCTTCATTAAATTCACAAATGGCCTATTACAAAAATGTGAGCCCCCATCACTAATGATGGCTCGAGGCGTTTCGAAATGGGAAAGGATGTTTTCTTTTAAGAATTTAATGATAGTTTGATGGTCATCGTTCAGGCATGAAATTGCTTCAACCCATTTAATGACATAGTCGAATGCTAGCAAAATATATAAATTCCCAAAGGATTATGGGAATGGTCCCATGAAATCGATGCTCCAACAATCAAATGCTTCTATGATAAAAGTGGGGTTTAAGGGCATCATATTTTGATGAGACAATGCTTCCAATTTCTGACAACACTCACAAGCTTTGAAAAATTCATGAGTGTCCCTAAACATAGTGGGCCAGTAAAAGCCACACTGCAGAATCTTGGTCACGGTCTTTTTAGTAGAAAAGTGACCACCACAGGCTTGAGAGTGATAGAAGGAGATGACACTTTGATGTTCATTATCTGGCACATGTCTCCTTAAGATTTGGTCTGGGCAATATTTAAACAAATACGGATCATCCCTGAAAACCTTACGTACCTCGACAAAGAATTTTTTTCTTATCTTTCGCAATCTAATGTGTTGGTGTGAAACCTATGGTAAGATAATTACCAATATTAGCAAACCAAGGTGAGTGAGAGACTTTAAATAATTATTCATCAGGGAACATGTCATTTATTTGTGTCGTTTCAAGGGAATCAAGGAGATCAAGGTAGGAAAGATGGCTAGCCACTATATTTTCTACTCCCTTTTTATCTTTTATTTCCAAATCAAATTCCTAGAGTAGAAGGATCCATCTTATCAAGCGGGGCTTAGCATCATTCTTAGAAAGAAGATACTTGAGCGCCGCATGATCAGTGTAAATGATGATCTTAGATCCGATCAAGTAGGATGTAAATTTGTTTGAAGCTAATGTTACGTTTAAGAGTTCTTTCTCCGTAGTAGAGTAATTCACTTAGGCAGGATTTAAGGTTTTACTTGTGTAGTATAAACAATAGGGCTTTTTGTCTTTTTTCTGGCTTAGCACCACCCCAAGAGCATAGTTGGACGCATCACACATAAGTTCAAAAGGAATGCTCCAAACGGGTGGCTGCATGATAGGTGCGGTGGTTAGCATACTATTGAGCTTAGAAAAAGCTTCCTGGCATTGCTTAGTTCACTCATATGGTACATCCTTAAGAAGTAGATTGTATAAAGGATGAGAGAGGTGATTAAAGTCCTTTATGAATCTTTTATAAAATCTAGTGTGTCCCAAGAAGGACCGTACATCTCTTATACTTTTGGGTAGAGGTAGGGTAAAGATAAGATCAATTTTAGCTTTATCTTCCTCAATTCCCTTGGACGAGATGATATGTCCAAGAACAATTCCCTTACGAACCATGAAATGATACTTCTCCCAATTTAGTACCAAAATCATTTTCTAACATCACTTCAACAAACATTTAAGATTCTCCAAATAATCGCTGAAGGATGGACCAAAAATAGAGAAATCGTCCATGAAGACCTCTAGATATTGCCCCATCATGTCAGAAAAAATACTGAACATGCATCACTAAAAAGTGGTAAGGGCATTACATAGTCCGAATGACATCATTTGGTAAGCAAAGGTCAAAGGGACATGTGAATGTGGTCTTTTCATGATCTTCAGGGGCTATCTCTATCTAGTTATAGCTTGAATACCCGTCAAGGAAATAGTAATAGGAATGACCAACTAGCCTTTCTAAGATTTGATCAATGAAGGGTAAAGAAAAGTGGTCATTCCTTGTGACGGTATTCAACTTCCTGTAGTCAATGCACATTCTTCAACCAGTAGTGACTCTAGTTGGCATGAGTTCATTGTCAACATTGGTTACGATGGTGATTTCTGACTTCTTAGGAACCACCTGAGTTGGACTCACCCATCGGCTATCCGATATAGGGTATATGATACCCACTTCTAATAGCTTAAGAACCTCGGCTTTAACCACTTCCTTCATGTTTAGATTTAATATATGTTATGGTTGTTGGGAGGTCTTCGTATTATCCTCTAGATAAGTGGGGTGAGTAAAATTGAAGGGTCAATTCCCTTGAGGTCTGCAATTGACCATCCAAGGGCTCCCTTATGCTAAATGAGAGTAGAGATGAGCTTACTCTCCTGTTCCTACTCAAGGTAGGAAGAAATCACCACCGGGTATGTCTCATCTTGACCTAAATAGACATATTTCAAATCATAGAGTAAAAGTTTTAGGTCAAGCTTCAGTGCCTTGAGGTTAGACGGTAGAGGCATTACATCAGTTTGGGGCAATTCTTCAAATTGTGGCCTGCACCGATTAACTTCAAGTATCGCCATGGTATTTAGCATGGTCCTCATCTCCCTAATCATATCATCATCAAAATCATGGGAGTGAGCTAGGAATGTCTCTATAGGGTCAGACGATAAGGTCAAAAGTTCTATCTTCCACGAAAGAGTCAATCATGTTAATGTTGTGGGCATCGTCATCATCCTCTAATTGTTTGCCCATATTGAAAAACTTATTCAACTCCAATGTTATATTTTTAAAAGATAAACTCATGACTCCATTCCTGCAAATAATGATTGCATTTAATGTGGTAAGGAATGGGCGACTAAGAATGATGAGAATTTGAGTGCTCATATCCATGATGGGTTGAGTATCTAAGATGATAAAATCTACCGGGTAGTAGAATTTGTCAACTTGGACCAACACATCCTCAATTATTCCTCTCGGTACATGAACTAAGTGACCAGTAAGTTGTAATGTGGTCTGGGTGGGTTTTAATTCACTTAGACCCAGTTATTCGTAGACTGAGTAAGGGATCAGATTTATGCTTTCTCCTAAGTCAAGAAGAGCGTGCTCAATCCGGTAGTTCCCAATTACATAAGGAATGGTTGGGCTACTGGGATCTTTTTATTTTTTGTGGCACATTTTTCTTGAGGATCACATTCATTTTTTCCGTCAGAAATTTTTTCTTTTTGATACTTTTTCGCCTCTTGGTCGTGCATAGGTCTTTCAGAAATTTAGCATATGAAGGAATTTGTTTCACGACATCCAGGAGAGGGATTTGACCTTCACTTGTTTAAGCACCTCTAGAATGTCCTGAGAGTTAGAGAGAGATTTTGGAGTAATTAACCGTTAGGGAATGGAGCAATCGGCTTGCTCCGAGGTTCCAGTTCTAATCCATGTGGAGCAATGCTAGGTTTATCCTCTGTTTCTTCTTCTGGGTCCTTAGACGCTTCATTTTTAACTGTAATAGATTTGTTATTTATTTTTCCACTCCTAAGAGTGGTGATAGACTTGTCTTACTCCATTTTCTTTGAAGAGCTTGGATCACTAATTTCATATTACAATTTTGGATTGGGAAGAGGTTGAGCTGGTAGGATCCCTTTCTCCCCAATTGAATTTTTTGTCTCACACCCTTGTATGGCCTTTAAAAGGTCTTGAAGGGTTTGTAATATACTCTGATTAATAAGCTCTTGGTTTTGAATATGTTTCTAGACTGGATCCTCTTGAGGTTTCCCTTGATTCAAGAATTGGTTAGGGATTCCTTGAGGAGTAGCAGTTTGTCCATTCCTCTAACTAAAGTTTAGATGATTTCTCCAACTAGGATTGTATGTGTTAGAGATGGGTCCATTAAAAGGTCTTTGATAGTTGTTCACAATATTTGATTGCTTGTTCAGTACCTCTTGAAAAGTAGGCATCGTTAGGCAATTTTCAGTTGTGTGTATGTTGCAAGTACAGATACCGCAAATAACTTCCTTAGCCTTATCCTTCATAAGTTCCATGGCCTCAACCTTCCTTGTGAAACTGACCACTTTAACATTTATATCATCATCCTCTTTCAACAAGTATATCCCACCCCTCTCCCTTACTTGAGTAGGCTTAGATGTGGTGTTAGGTTTTGGGGAGATGTCCCATGATTGTGCGCTTTTAGCAAGTTTGTCAAAGTAATCCCACACCTCATCAACATTTTTGTTCATGAACTCTCCATTACACATCGTCTTGACAAAGTGGGGCATGGAAGATGTCAATCAATCATAGAAGAAAGTTGTTATGTGCCACATTTCAAAACCATGTTGTGGGCATGAATTGACGAGATCCTTGAACCACTCCCAACATTGGAAGACTGTTTCCTTATGGGCGAAGTTCATGATTAACTTTTTGATGGTGTTCATCTTATAGTATGAAATTTTTTATTTATGAACTCTATCATGTCATGCTATGTGCTAATAGATTGCAGACGTAGTGAGTGCAACCATGTCTTAGCCTTTTGTTTTAAGGAGAAAGGAAAGAGTTTCAGCCTGACCGTGTCCTCAAACATGTTAGGAAAGTACAAAGTGGCTATAACCTCGTCAAACTCTTACAAGTGCAGGTATGGACTTTCAGATTCAAGTCCAATGAACTTTGGAAGGAATTGGATCACTCCAGGTTTGATATCGAAGTTTCCTATGTTTTTTGTAATAACCATACAGAAAAGTGTGCTCACCCCCACCGGTTGTAAATAATCTCGAAAAGTATGAGGCGGGGGTGCAAGGTGCACCTCATTCTCATCTGGACTTCCATAACCCAAGGTTGCGGTTGATTCACTGGATGATTTACAGGTTGATTTGTAGCCATAACCTTAATTAACTTTGAGGATCTCCAGTGGTGTCTAACCCTGTGATGGATAGATAACCCCTCAACCAATCCTCCTTCACTCAAGAGTCATCTAGTGTTGTCATGGACCCACTTGGGCATGAAACACTCTTAACCCTCAATTTTAGAATCTTACCTAAACCTACAAGAAAGAAGGGAAATAGAAATATAGAAATAAAGAAGAGAGAGAGAGAGAGAGAGAGAGAGAGAGAGAGAGAGAGAGAGAGAGAGAGAGAGAGAGAGAGAGGAGAGAGAATTAGAAAGAAGTTACCAAATTAGAAGTTTCGATATTGGAATCTTGTAAAAGGAAAAAGGAAAGCAATTAGTTTCTAAAAAGGAAAAAACGAAAGCAACCTAGTTTCTAACAAAAAAAATGAAAAAGGAAAGTTTCTAAAAATAGAAAATAGAATGTTTTAAAAAAATTAGTTTCTAAAAATAAATTAAGAAAGTTTCTATCTGAGAATTAAAAAGTAGTTTCTAAAAATGAAAAAAGAAAGTTTCTAAATCTAGAATTAGAAAGAAAAGTTAGTTTCTAAAATAACTTAGAAAAAAACTAATATAAAAGTAGAAAGTAGAAAAATCCTAATCTTAACCTAATTCCAAAAACTTGTTCATAAACCTAAGTGTAGGGTTGCGATGTAGTAATAATCTCGGTGAGACTGAGGTTGAATCCACAGGGACTAATCTTTTACGTTTCTGAAAGTAACTAGAAGTAGAACCAGAAAAAGATGTGAATCTAAATACGAATTAATTGAGAGAGTAATTGTGATTAAAGTGATTAAAACTAACAAATTCAAAGGTGGTAACTAGGGTTTTCAAGAATCCACTTGTAGAGATCAAGGAGCCCTCTTACTTGATTTAAGTCACACGATTGGAATTAGAGTCCTATCCTATCCAATTGGAAGATATACAATTAAGATCAATCTAAACTTTCCTTGACCTAATTCTCAATGGAGGAGAGTTGTGATAATTGGAAGAGATTCCATCACCAAACCATGCCCATGGGATGATGGCTAACAATAGGATTTATCAATCCCACAATCTCAAAATCAGGAAAAGAAGATACTCAAGGCTATTGTGGATCTATTGTAATTTGAGTCAAAAAAAACCATTAAGAACCGAAAGTATTCCTTTAAAATTAAACTAGAATAAAAAAAGGTTCAACATAAATATGAATCAAAGTAAAAGAAACATTCCATCATGCTACAAGTTTCACCTCTTAGCCCTAGCTAAGAGGTTTAGCCAACCATAGACATGATGGAATAAAATCTCTTAAGAAAAGCATAAAAATAACCAAGGAAGAAAAACTCTTGGCAACGGCTTCTCCACCCTTTTGCTTCACTCCTCAAACCCTATAAGATGCCTATAAACATCCTAGAGACCCTATTTATAGTTTTGAAACTCTAACTTTCATATCGAGTTAGAAAAATCTAGAAACCGCCTCAAATTTACACAGTCTGTGCGGACTTGGCGTATCCATAGACTGGTCGAGGACAACCTTTGACTAGTCGAGGATAACCTTCGATTGGTCGAGGATGATAGGAATTTAGAGGATTTTGTTGTTAGAGTTCGAGTTAAAGATTCTTCGACTAGTCAAGAAGGAGCCTTAGACTGGTTGAAGAAGCGCTTAGACTAGTTGAAGCAGGTAAATTTTTGGGGTTCATTTTTCTTCACTTCAAGTCTTCAATTCTCTTCATTCCTCACTTGATTTTCTTATGTCTTTAGCATGTGAATTCTTCACTCTTGGTCTCACAAGATCCATCATTGTCTTTAGTGATTCTTGAGCATTAAATCCATACTTTTAGCATCCTTTTCAATCCAAGCTCTTAAATTCACCTTGCAATACAAACATGATTAAAATAGAGCATTAATGTTCACAACTCCAAGTGTAAGGTCGCGATGTAGTAATACTCTCGGTAAGACTGACGTTGAATCCACATGGACTGAACTTGTGTGTCTTCTGAAAGCAACTAGAACTAGAACTAAAAGAAGATGAAAACTAAATCTGAATTATTTGAGAGAGTAATTGTGAATTACTTAACTAAAACTTATAAATTCAAAGGTGGGAAACTAGGGTTTCCAAGGATCCACTTGTAGAGATCAGGGAGATCTATACTTAATTTAAGGACACAACTGGAATCAGAGTCCTATCTAATCCAATTGGAAGATATCTCAGTAAAATCAAATCTGAACTTTCTTTGACCTAGTTCTCAATGGATGAGAGGTAACAGAACTAGAAGTGATTCCGTCACAAAACTATGCCCATGGGACAAAGCAAACATCAGAATTTACCAATCCACAATCAATCTGAGAGAATTGTGAGAGTTAGGGAGGATTCCAACATCCAACCATGCCCAGGGGATGATGGTGAATAACAGGATTTCCTAAAATCACTATCTCATTAAAAAGAACATACTCAAAGCTATCGTAGATCCATTGTAATTTAAGTCACAAAAAATCAGTAAAAATTGAAAGTATTTCTTATAATCAAACTAAAATCAAATAGAGTTCAACAACATGAATTAAAGCAATAAAAGATAACCCATCATGCTATAAGCTTCACTTCTTCTCCCTAGCTAAGAGATTTAGCCAATCATAGACATGATTGAACTAGACTCTCTTAAGAAAAGCATGAAGAAAAATAATGAAGGAAAGGAAAGAAAAACTCTGCGTGACAGCCTCCTCACATTTTTTGCTCTCCACTTCCTTTCTCTCCTTTCGCTCCTTTCACTTGTTCACATTTTACTCACGTCCCCCCTTAGTGTTGGGCGACACCTTATTTATAAGATGGTGGTATTCTCTCCAGAAAATTCTCTTGAGAAACAGACCTGCGTAAGTTCGGTTCTTGCGTTGTGAAACCGCAAAAAACATCTTGCAATTACTCTATTTTAGGGTGAATGTCCATTTAGATCAGTCAATCTGACTGTGTGGGAGGGGTTGAAATCCCCTTCCTTGTCGAATGGATGGTTTAAATCAGCTTCTTGGCCCATCATTTGCTCGTCTAAATCACCGAAACTTTCAGATTACTCAGACATTTCTACCTACATAAGATCTGCTGCACATTGATGGTGGGCCCTGTATTTTCTGGAGTTAGAGGAATCCGTTCCTTCCATCGAATTTGCGGTGAAATTTCGGTAGGATGGACGGTTTCCAGATCAAAATAATGGCCTACAGAGATGGACCGCAGCTCCCTGCTCGTACCGTCCATCTTACATTTGAACACAGGGACACCGTTCTCACTGTCATCTTCCAATTTCCTCTTCTAGGTCTGAATCAGAAGGACCGTTTGTAAGGTTCGTATCTTAATCCGTACTATTTCTTTGACTCCCTTAATCCTTCCTGACGACTTCTAGCAACCCACGACCTATAATCGACATTTGCACGTGACCCTAAGTCATATCCCGTAGATCTGAGTCGGCTCAATCTGAGACCTGTACCCTAACGACTGTGCCATCTCCACGGTTCCGACGCCACGTATTACGTGCCAAGGTGATACCTAGGCCAGGAGATGTGGGCCCGCATCCAGTTTAAGAAAACACCGCACATTTCAATACCCAAGAGAATCTCTACATTATGTTCCATCAATCAATCAATCACCTCATGTTAAGTACAAGAGCAACCCCAAAGTCAACTCTCTCCCTCTCTCTCAGTTACACATCCATACATGTCAAGTACATCTATCAACTCACATCCATCACTCACACCCATCACCTCTCTTACAACCACCCCTTCTCTCTCTCTTTCTCTTCACATTTTCCAAGCAACCAAAGAAGTGCACATCCAAGCACTCCAAGGAGAGAAAAGGATGTTGTGTGTGGCCCACTTCCTATTCCAAGATCCATTATCCTAGCCCTTCATTTCTCATCATCTTCCATCCAAGTGAGACACAAGGAGTTCGGCGTTCCATCAGACCAAGAAGATCAAACGGTGGGTGTTCTATAGGTCTAGATTTCATGCTTTGATGATGGGCCAAGTGGGGCCTACCGATTGATGGTATGGATCTCACTTTGGACCCTAGATGTGGCCGATGACCTACTATGATTCACATGATCATTCCATGATGGGGCCATTCTCCATGGACCCCATCATGATGTTTACTTTTCTAAGTTTGAAAGAGGTCATTTAGATCTTTCATTTTTGTGGAGAACGAATCTCCACCATTGATTTTTGATTTGGTGGGCCCACATGTATTGGGACTCACTTCATGTATGATTGAATGCATGGAAGGGAGGGCCTATAGTGTCGGGGTTCCTCTATCGCACATGTCCCTTTCTCTCTCTCGCTCTCTCTCCCTCTCTCTTTCATTTTTTTATGTGATGATGTGGCTGTGTGGCCCACCCAGATGGACCCCACCATGAAGCATGTATTTTATCCAAGCCATCTGTAGGTGGGGCCCACCTTATATATGTGTTACTAAACCATCCAGTGTCCAGGGATGCTGAACGTGGCTACACAGTGAAGTGTGAACTAACAGTGTAGTGTACTGGAAACAAACAAAAATATTAGTTTGATTTAAAACTTTGGGTGGACTGCTTGTGCAGGCCCCACCTTGCTATATGAGTTTAATCCATGCCATCCATTCCATTCCCCAGCTCATTTTAGACGTTGATCTGAAATATGAGGCCAATCCGATTATTTGACGGGCCATGTCATAGAAAATAGAAGTTTCTACTGTTAAAATCCATTAGGGCCCACTCTGATGTTTCTATACACTAAAACACATCGCATATTGGGCTCATTTAGTCGGTCATGAGCCGTAGAATCCAATGGGTGGAGTGGATCCTCCTGATACGGGCCCCACCTAGGCAAAACCATGAAAATTCATGTTTTTCAATGTAAGCAGGCGCTACCGTTGCTTACGTCCAGAGGACGCGCAACAGTGTCCTGTTGTGCTGTGGATGGACAAGTAGGGATGTGGGTCCCAGACGTAGGCCCCACCAAGGTTTGTGTGGAACATCAACACCGTGCACTTGGTGGGCCCCCCTGATCTGCCGTATGTGGCAGAGCTCAGGTGGTCCACGTCATAGGAAACAGTGGTGGGATGAATGCCTACCCTTGAAACTTCTATAGTCTAGAAGTTTTGGATCATTATGAAATTTATTTTTCCTCTTTATTCAGGTCCCTGTGACCTTATCAACAGATTGGATGGTAGATAAACGTTATAGTGGGCCCCATGTGGGACCCACTGATGTATGTATTGTAATCCACTCTTTCCATCAGTGTGGACCCCACCATGAGGTATGTACTTTATCTATGTCATCCATCCCTATGGGACCCACCATGATGCATGTGTTGTGTCCAAACCATCCATCCATTTTGAAAGATAATTTTAAGGCTTGTAATAGAAGAAAAATGAGACAGATCCAGTTATCAGGTGGACCATATTACAGAAAAATAGTAGGTTTGAATGTCCACCATTAAAACTCTTGGGCCACCAAGTTTGGACATATATGATATTTGTTTTTCCCTCTAAATCCAGGTCTTTATGACCTTATGAATAGGCTATATGGGAAATAAAACCTATGATGGTGCCCACTGGAATTTAACCATGGAATTCATTATCACCATGGTTAGATATAATACTCTATGTTAATCTCTAAAAATAGATGAATTGTGTTCGGCCCATTTGAATTGGCTTATTCAACTCGACCCATTGGACTTGGCCCATTGATTCGGCCCATTTGATTAGGCCCAATGTGATATATGAGGCCCGTGGATTGAGGCCTAATGGAATGTATATAAGCTCCATTGCAATGTATGATTCCACCATGGTTTGTGTAATGATATTTATGGCGGACCGTGCCTTGGGAGCAATGATGGTTTAATGCCCACATTGTATGAATAATGTTGGTTAAATGTTCACATTGTAATTCTCCCTAAGGCCCATTAATAGGCTCATACTTGTTGTGTGTAGGCCGTGTAGGCCCATCTTCATTGGAAGGATAGTTTGTCACCATATAACATGCTTAGTATAACTCCATGATTCATGCCCATACACATCATGTGTATGCTTGATATGAGAAATGTTTGATCATAGCATAAGCCGTTGGGCTGAGACATTTACGGGGTTCCTTATGAGATGGAATGCCCCACAAATCGTGCTATATGCACAGGATTACTGCATGACTAGATGGTGTGACTCATGCATCTCGCATATGTGTGACATGATCATTGTATGCCCTAGCGACATCAGGGCCGTGGCCTCCACTGACATGTCATGGATGGCTAGATGAGACACCGAAAATGTTTAGTTCGAGCATCTGGGCACTTTGGATATCTGTGGGTGAAAGTCCCTAAACGTCCGAGCCAGGAGACGGCCCAACATCTAGACCAAGTGGATACATGAGTGCCCAAGTGCCGAATACCAATAGGCCTTGTATCCCACTGTGTTGTGGTCGGTTGGGAGGGGGTGTGGCCTTATCCACCCAAGTGAGGGGGCTGTAAGCTAGGCTGAGTTTGACCAGCTTACAAATGAGTCCACTATCGATGAGCCGGGTAGGTATTGGTAGACTATTGGTTAGGTAGATAGTGTGGTCTCTTCCACTCGCTGGACTGTGCGGCTAGGGAGGCGGCAGTTAGTGTAGAGTGTACTAGAACCCGGTGATGATCCCAAATATGTACAGTACTGATACATAGACTTATTGAGTAGGAGTTGCATACTCATTCATTTATCCATTCACTATCCACTCAGGCTAGTAGTGCACAACTATCTGTTACATGTACCTTCAAATGGCCAGGATTTTAGTTGGGGCGTGTGACTAACTTGAGATCAGGAGTTTACCACATTGTGTTTGACTATCCAAATTTAGGTATATGACTAGTTTGAATAGAATTCCCTTGTGATGGACCCCATAGCCTGCAATACTACGTACTATCATCCTGACTTCACTCCAGCTTGGTCATTTCATTCGCATCGCATATTGCATTTCATCCGCAGTACATGACATTTTGGATTTCTATGTTTCTGCACTTATATGGCTTAGACGGACTTAGCAGGATCTGTATATTACATTGCATCTGCAGTATATGATATTTGGCTCATTATGATTTGCATTGCGTACTCTGATATTATAGACTTATAGACTTAGCAGTATATTTCCGCTTACTCCGATATCGTATGATTCATGATCTTTTTAGTATTTCCACTTATTTCGATGATGTAGATTTATGAGCTTTATTGTATACTTGACACTCATCTTACACACACTTTCACCACCCTCTAAACTTTCTATAAGCTTATGTACGATTGATGCGTGTAGGTGGTGTTAGGTCGCAGCAGCGTTGAACTTGGAGTGTGCAGCGGACTTCTGCAGCTTTGATTTTGATACATATGTATTTTCCTTTCAGCATTGTATTCAACCGTTTATATTAGTGGATATGTAATGATGATGTTGCTTTTGTGATTTGGATAAACTTATGGTTATGCTTCTTATGAGATAAAAGTACGTTGAAAAATTCTCCTTGTAGGATCCCAAGATCGAAATCTGGCGTATGCCCACTGGGAGTTGAAAATGGGGTATTACGGATACTGTCGGCACTAAATTCGGCAATCGAGAATTTTGTGAGCCCAGTTTCTGAGTTTGGGGCGTGACCTCGTTGTGCAGCGAACTGATGATTGAAGATTTGCCCCATCAGGACCGTCCGCAAGTCTGTCCTTGGACGTTTCACAGTGAAAATTTGAAATTCTGAATTCATTCAGGATTGTGCAAGTCAGTAGTCACTGACTGCTTTCTCTGGTCCAGTACACTGCAGGCGTACTCCTGCTGTGTACATCGGCTACATGAAGTGGGGCCCACCTTGCTGAGTAGGGGCAATCTATTTCGTCCATCCAGTTTCTCCATCTAATTTAAGTGGTTGAGTCCAAAATTTGAAGAATATGCAAAGATCAGGTGGCCCAAAATTAATGGTTGATCTGTCCACTGGCTTTGGCAATTCTTGAGCGTTAAATCCATACTTTTAGCATCATTTTCAATCTAAGCTCTTAAATTCACCTTGCAACACAACATGATTAAAGTAGAACATTAAGCATTATCATGTTCATAAAATCAAGTAATAAATGGAGTCCAATATGTAATATTTGACCCTCAACACAATCCCTAAAAAGCATTTTGCTAATCCTGAGTAAAGTATGCAAAAAAATAATCTTTAATGCGCAATGTTCAACCCTTGTTCAGGAAATGATCTTTTGTGTGATCAAGTATACATGAGTAGTCTCAAGATAAGAAGGTGAGTTTTTGAAAACCTGGAGCCAAAACACATAAGTAACTGATTAAATAAATCCTTTATTCCATTAGGTCAGAGCATAGTTCACATATCAAGTTTTTCAACGTGCTCAGTGAAAATACTATCTTTTCATAATGTTAGCCATGCTCATCACTTCAAAATTTGTTAAAAATTCAAGTACTGATTTGAACTTATCCCCTTTTCCTTCTTTTTTCAGTTTTTGATTTTATATCGATGGTCATTTATATTCATTCAGTCTTTTCATCTTTTTTTTTTTTAGACATTACAACTTTTTCAAAGACATTTTTCATTTCCCTCAAAGATGCTGTGATTCTTCATTCTTTATGACCTCTCTGTCGATCTCTTATTTTTTAACTGGTTCTTTTCTTCTTTTAAGGTGGATAAAAATCTATAGACTCAGTTCTGAATTCTTTCAATGATCACCATACTAATAATTAGAAAATCTAATACTATTCATAGAGAACAATTTGAATAAAATAATATTTGAACATCCTCTTAACCAAGTGAATGTAAGAACCATAAGTGATAAATTACTTAGTTGCTCCAGCTCCAATAATTCAAAACTCGAATTCTATCTTATTGTCATACTCAAAACAATCTTAAATACATAACCTATCGCTTTCCAAATAGATGAGTATTGAAAATTGTAACACCCCAGATTTTTTGCCAACCTGGGGTTAGACGTCCTTAGGCAATGGGTCAACCATAACACCTTGGTAACCTCTCAGAACCCAATTCCAAAGCCAAAGAAATCATTTAGAATGAAATTCTTTAGAAATTTAAGGTGAATTAACTAGCGCTACATTAGATTATCTGCAAAATTAGCACCAACCACTTTAAATACGATCTGTAAGACCCATAACCTATAGAATTGTTGACGCTATATTACCCTAAAACCTAGGATCAAACTCTAAACCTGTTTGTTCTCAGGAACCGTTTAAAACTATGTATTGGATCTAGATCGCGTCGAAAGTCTGATAGCGATGAACTTTGACAATTACGACCACCTAGTTGGACTTGACAATCATTTCGAAAATCAATCCCAACCAATATCTTGACACCATTTTACTGAGTCCGGAGTGAAGAGAGTGAGAAAAAGGAAAATACTTAGAAAATTAAATACATTTTTATGAAGTCTGGCACGGTTTACTTGCACGTTATTTTTAAGCTTTCTGACCATTGGAATCTGACCCAAATATACCCTCGGATCAGGAAACATTTCCCACTCAGGTCAGTATACTTGGAATCCCTGATCGATTCTCAGTGACCGCTGAACTGAAACTGATCTGCCACGTGTGATCTGGAAACCCTATCAAACTGAAAACATAATGCGATCAGGATCCAGCACCCATAAGATTAAGTCCGACCGCATTTAGTAACAGGACCTCCAGAAGCGCTCCGTTGGATCGGAACAAACCCAATTTGGTTATAACTTTAGTATACCTTGACTTTAAGTTTGTTTTGGTTATGTTTGGGCTTGTAAAAGGGCCTTAAACCCTTAGCTTTCAAACCCATACGAATTTGGAGAAAACCCCAGGAGAGAGAAGAGAGAAAAGAGAGAAAGTGAGGGACAAGTTGGGGATTTCTCCTGGGATTCTTCCCTGCTGCTCCACGTGGCAAAGCCATCCACCTGCATCGTTATTCCAGCGATTCTGGTTTCGTTCTAGGTAAGAAAACCCTAACTCTAAACTATTTTAAGGCTCCTATGGGTACAAGTAGCTAAGTAACTGACTCACCTTGTGTTGTAGGTTGTCAATCAGTCGTTGACAACGACGCAGAGTTCCTATTCGATTCATTACGCTCCTACGGCGTAAGGTGTGGATTTTAGATACTTAGATTACCTGTTTTTAAAGCTTTCAATGTCGTTTAATGATAGATTGTTGATAAGAATGCTGTTTGACATGTACAACATATTGTCTGTTTTTCATTTCGAATACGTATTAAGAATATGAGATTTAGGGTATTTTAGGTATTTGTAGGAAATACTGTATACGTATGTATTTTATAGATATGATTGCCATGAGTATTTACCATGTACGTATACTAGTTATACGTGTATGATCTGTTTGGCGAAGAGATTCACCCTAATGCACATATTGGCCGACATATGCTATGTAGACTAATGTGTGTTGAATAAGTGCTTGTTGAAATGCCTAAATCAATATGATTTATGCCTGCCATATGTTTTGAATGTAAGAACATGATTGTTATGTATTAGACAACTCCTTGATATAAGGATCTATCATACTATATGTTGAATTCAACATACGTCAAGTACATTGGAGTTGAGTAGTCTAAGTGTTTGTATAAATGTATGTATTAGTAAGTATTGAGTAAATGGTGTTGTAGATTAGCGTTGAGACTGGATTCTCAACTAATTTGATGATGTATATGAGTTCCTCCATGCTTGTTGTATTTCAATTGATTTCCTTATGTGTGAAGTGCTTGTGTATGGTTAAATTGCCTATGTTGTATCTTATAGCATGTTGCTAACATGCTTGGATTACTTGTTTTTTCAATTATATTTATCTCATATGATTACTGATTCACATCTTTACGCTTGGGGCTATACTCTAGTCTAGGCAGTCGGTAACAGTTTAGAATTCGTGGTCGAATTCTATTCGCCACGAAGGATGTGTATGATGAACCCGAGTCGTACTAGAGTCGTCGGCAGTGGTTAGGCCACATGAAGTGCCTGTGCACTTCATGTTGGTCGATTCGACGTGCGCTCGCGCTAGTCGGACTCATCAAGTAACCTGACTGACCATTGTATGTTCACCTTGTATTCGTCATAACTGCTTGAACCTAGGGTACTGAACTTACCAGTGATAACCTTGATAACCGTGGTACCTTGATCCACTAAGACTCATGAGCTGGCCATGGTGGTATGGGACACCGTGGTCGAGCTGTCGGCCTACACTGAGGCCACAAACCTCCCCGTAGTGACCAGTGAGAAATCCAGACTCGTGAGAAGATTATGGTGGTATGAGACACTATATTCTTACTGTCGGTCTACACTGATAAGGTGATGGGGGAGTGGAGCAACGAGTGCGTGCAACAGCCCTGGAAGCCCTTTGTAGTGACCTCGAGCGTACTCTGAGTCTACATGAGGTGACGACCCTTCCGTAGCAACAAGAGTACAACTAGGCCTGTATTGATAAGGTGATGGGGGAGTGGTGCAACGAGTGCGTGCAACAGCCCTGACAGTCCTTGCAGTGACCTAGAAATATATCATCGTATGAGACTACTAGGAGTGACGACCCTAGATAGGATCCTTGTTGGGAATGATATAAGGGAAGTACCCTAGTTTTCCAATCCTGCTGTATGAAAAGGACTAATAACCACTCGATAATCATATTCATATCGCACTGCATGTGCCTGGAAGATGTGGAGCACTGAGGGAAGAAAGCATGCCGCAGACGTAAGATGGTGTCGCATGAGGGAGTATGTCGGTGAGGGCATCCATCATGTCATTTCATTCTTGCATTAATCATAGTATCTAGGACCTTTTTGATTGCTTGCTTTACCATTATCGCATGATTGATTTGATAACATGCTAATCTTTGCTCTATGATTCCACTGAGTTAGCGACTCACTCCCACGTTACGGGACGGTGTTGCGCACACCAACCAGTCCCTATTTTAGTTTCAGATGGTGGCGAAGCTTGGGAAGCAGAGCCGAACTTGATGATGATGAGGAGGATTTCTCCTATATGCGTGTTCTGATCGACGGGATTACAGGGAGGTTGATTAGACGACATGACACTTATCATTTTATATTTTTAGAGCACTCATGTATATTCTTTTTGATCATTTTTAGAGTATACATGTATATGTTTAACCTGGTAACATGTTCACACTCTGGAGACTTACAACAGTTCATATATTTTATATATCTATCACATTCTTCCGCTTACAAATTTAACTGTCTCTGGAGTATGATATGCTGTTTTGGCTTAATCCACTTCATGTTTTATGCACTATTATAGCCGACATTCATTCATCATTAAAAATGTTGCATAAGTGATGTTCTAAAACTCGGGAGTGGAGTTTATCCTCGACCCCTAATTTTCAGGGCGTTTCAAAATTTTTTTAAAATTTTTATAATTTTTGCTCAAAACTGAGAAAACACTGATTAGGTAACCTAATCTCCCATCCCTAACCTAAAATATGCATTATCCTCAATGTAAAAGAAATACACAAGATTTGCAAAAGAGACAACATAATTGAAAGGAGAGTGATGGAGAGATTGTACCTGATGAAGAGATGTTGCAACTTTTTTTTCTAAAGGATCTCAGTGTGAAGGTGGGTTAGAACAAGAATTATCCAACAAAAAACTACCTATCCTAAATAGCAAAAACCAAACTATCCTAGAATGGCATAAAACAATCTATCTTAGAATGATATACAAAAACCTAACTATACCTCCGTCAGACTAAGAGATCAATCCTGATAAATATGATCATTCAGAGGTATGGATATGTCCTTTGAGTCAAATTGCTCAACAAATGGCTTTAATCGATGTCCATTCACTTTGAATTCATTGTCATTGTTTGGATTCCGAATCTCAATAGCCCCATGAGGATAGACATTAGTGACAATGAAACGACTGGTTTAACGAGATCGAAGCTTACCCAGAAAGAGATGTAACCAAGAATTGTACAAGAGGACTTTCTGACCTAGTGTGAATGATTTTCAAAGAATGTGTTGGTCAAGAAACACCTTCATCTCATCCTTGTAAATTCTTGAGTTCTCGTACGCATCATTCTGAATTTTTTTGAGTTCATTCAACTAAAGTTTGCATAGTGAGCCAGCGTTGTCTAGATTGAAATTCAAAATTTTGATCGCCCAGTAGGCTTTATGTTCCAACTCCACAGTAAGTGGCGAGCTTTCCCATATACAAGTCTAAAGAGAGATATTCCAATAGGGGTCTTAAATGCGGTACGATAAGCCCATAAGGCATCAGTCAATCAGATTGACCAATCCTTACGATCAGGGTTAATCGTCTTTTCCAAAATGTGTTTAATTTCTCTATCAGAAATCTCAGCTTGTCCACTTGTTTGTGAGTGGTATGAAGTGTTCACTTTGTGGGAGATGCAATATTTCTTCATTAAGTTCGCGAATGGCTTATTACAGAAATGTGAGCCTTCATCACTAATGATGGCTCGAGGCGTTCTGAACTAGGAAGGGATTTTCTCTTTTAATAATTTAATGATCATTTGATGGTCATTGTTCCGGCATGGAATTGCTTTGACCCATTTAGTGACATAGTCTACAGCTAGCAAAATTCCCAAAGGATTTGGCGAATGGTCCCATGAAATTGATGCCCTAATAATCAAATGCTTCAATGATTAGAATGAGGTTTAAGGGAATCGTATTTCGATGAGACTATGCTCCCAATTTCTGACAACGCTCACAAGCTTTGCAAAACTCATGAATATCCCTGAATATAGTGGGCCAACAAAAACCACACTACAGAATCGTGGTTGTGGTCTTTTTAGCAAAAAAGTGACCACTATAGGCCTAAGAATGACAGAAGGATATGACACTTTGGTGTTCATTGTTTGATACACATCTTCTTAAGATTTGGTCTGGGCAATATTTAAATAAATACATATCATCACAGAAGAATTTGTGTACCTTGGTGAAAAATTTCTTCTTATCTTGCGCAGTCTAATGTGACGGTATGAAACTTGTAGCAAGATAATTAGCAATATCAGCAAACCAAGGTGAATGAGAGACTTTGAACAATTTTTCATCAGGGAACATGTAATTGATATGTGTCGTCTTAAGGGAATTAGGGAGATCAAGGTGGAAAAGATGGTCAACCACTACGTTCTCTACTCCCTTTTTATCTTTTATTTTCAAATCAAATTCTTAGAGTAGGAGGATCTATCTAATCAGGCAAGGCTTAATATCATTCTTAGAAAGAAAATACTTGAGCATCACATGATCTGTGTAAATAATGATCTTGGATTCAATTAAGTAGGACCTAAATTTGTCCAAAGCAAACACTACGGCTAAGAGTTCCTTTTTCGTAGTCAAGTAGTTCACTTGGGCAGGGTTTAGAGTTTTACTTGTGTAATGGATAACATAGGGCTTCTTTTCTTTTCTCTGGCCTAAAATTGCCCTAAGAGCATAGTCAGACGCGTTGCACATAAGTTCAAAAGGAAGGCTCTAGTCAGGTGGCTGCATGATAGGGACAATGGTTAACATGCCCTTGAGCTTAGTAAAAGCTTCCTGACATTGTTCAGTCCACTCAAATGGTCCATCCTTTTGAAGTAGATTACATAATGGACGAGAGAGATGACTAAAGTCCTTTAAGAATCTCCTATAAAAGCCGACGTGTCCTAAGAAGGATCGCACGTCTTGTATGTTCTTGGATGGAGGTAGATTAAAGATAAGATCAATTTTAGCCTTATCTACCTCAATTCCCTTGGATGAGATAATATGTCAAAGGATAATTCCCTTAGGAACCATGTAATGACACTTCTCCCAGTTGAGTACCAAATTCTTTTCTTCACATCTCTTGAGCACACATTTAAGATTCTCCAAACAGTCGCTGAAAGATGGACCAAAAATAGAGTAGTCCATGAAGACCTCTAGATATTGCCCACCATGTCAGAAAAAATACTCATCATGCATTGTTGAAAAGTAGCGGGGGCATTACATAGTTTGAATGGCATCCTTCGATAAGCAAAGGTGCCAAAAGGGCATGTGAATTAATCTTTTCCTGATCTTCAGGAGCTATCTCTATTTGGTTGTAGCCCGAATACCCATCAAGGAAACAATAGTACGAGTGACCAACTAAACTAGCCTTTCCAAGATTTGATCAATGAAGGGTAAAAGGAAGTGGTCCTTCCTTATGACGGTATTCAACTTCCTATAGTTAATGCACATTCTCCAACTAGTAGTAGCTCTAGTTGACACAAGTTCATTGTTGGTATTGGCTACGATGGTGATTTCGGTCTTCTCAGGAACCACCTGAGTTGGACTCACCCATTGGCTATCGGATATAAGATATATGATACACACATCTAACATCTTAAGAACCTCGGCCTTAACCACTTCCTTTATGTTTGGATTTAGTCTATATTATAGTTGTTGAGAGGTCTTCCCATTATCCTCAAGATAAATTCGTTGAGTAGAAACCAAAGGGTCAATTCCCTTGAGGTCTGCAATCGCCTATTCAAGGGCTCCCTTATGCTTGATGAGAGTAGAGATAAGTATACTCTCCTATTCTTACTCAAGGTGGGAAGAAATCACCACCGGATATGTCTCATCTTGACCTAAATAGACATATTTCAAATCAGAGGGTAAAGGTTTTAGGTCAAGCTTCGGTGCCTTGAGGTTAGACGGTAGAGGTATTTCATTAGTTTGGGGCAACTTTTCAAATTATGGCCTCCACCGGTTAACTTCAAGTATCGGCATAGTATCAAGCAAGGCACCTGTCTCTCTAATCATGTCATCATCAAAATCATGGGAGTGGGCAAGGAACGTCTCTAGAGGGTTAAAAGATAAGGTCATCAGAGTTCTATCTTCCACAAAAGAGTCAATCATGTTAATTTCGTGGAAATCGTCATCATCCTCCAACCGTTTTCCTGTGTTGACCTGTAGTTAGTGATTGCGGTTGAAGTGGCAAGGGATGGGCAACCAAGAATGACGGAAATTTAAATGCTCATGTTACTGATGGGTCCGAATCTAGGTCGACAAAATCTACCGGGTAGTAGAATCTGTTAACCTAAACTAACACATCCTCAATTATCGCTCTTGGTACATGAACTGAGCGAACAACAACTTATAATGTTGTTAGGTGGGTTTCAATTCACCCAAACCTAATTGTTTATAGATCGAGTAGGGAATCAGATTTATGCTTGCTCCTAAGTTAAGAAGTGCGTGCTCAATTACATAAGGTATGGTTACGTTACCGGGATCTTTGAATTTTTGTGGCACATCTCGCTTTAGGATGTCACTCAATTTCTCAATAAAGAAGAATTCCATGAATATTTCGTTTGAATATTTCACTATTTTTGGGTCGTACACAAGTCTTTCAAAAATTTGGCATATGAAGGTATTTATTTAACCGCATTCAGTAGAGGAATGTTGACCTTCACTTGTTTTAACACCTCTAGAATGTCCTGAGAGTTAGAGAGAGGTTTTGGTGCAACCAATCGTTGGGAGAATGGAGCAATTGGTTCACCTTGAAGTTCCAGTTCTAATTATTGTGGAGCAATGCTTGGTCTATCATTGTTATCATCTTCATGGTCCTTAGGCTTTTCAGCCATAATCGGATGGTTTTTATAAATGCAATTGTGTAAATCTAGCACCCGTAATGTTATTAAATTTTGTTGTGCCAAACCATTTAGTATTTGTATCATTCTTTGAGTTGAAGTGATCCAGTTTGTATATTTTAAAGTTCTTTGAATCTTCATTCAACTTGCCTACATATTCAAGTTGAAGTGAAGAGTATTGAAGTTCATGGTTTCAAGCAAAAATTCAAGAACTCAAGTTCAAGTTTGAAGTTCAACTATTATATGATAAAGACCCAAGAATTTAAGCGTAACTCAAGCTCAAGTTCAAGAGATCGGACTCAAGCTTCACATATCACAAGTAATCAAGATTCTGAAGCAAATGATATTTCAAGTGTTCCAACTCACAAACAGGTTTGGATTACCCTAAATTGACCATAGTCTGTGTCATATTCATTGCATGTTTTATGTGGGTCATTTAATATGTTTATACATCATTTTCTTGGCTAGTCTTAAACCTTGTACGACTAGTCCAAGTACTGGCTCAACCAGTCTAAGAATTTTCTCGACCAGTCTGTGTCATATTCATTGCATATTTTATGTGGGTCATTTAATATGTTTATACATCATTTTATTGGCTAGTCTTAAACCTTGTACGACTAGTCCAAGTACTAGCTCAACCAGTCTGAGAATTTTCTCGACCAGTCCAAGATATGTTGCAATTTTTCAGAAATTTCTGTTGGACTTTCAACTAATTCTGGAGACTGCTCAACCAGTCGAGTGAACAGTGTTCAACTGGTCATACAGGCTTGACCCAAAGTCTAACAAACATTTCTGGTCCCACTTAACTAGTCGAGTGCATTGCTCGACTAGTCGAGCAGGCCACTCGACTAATCGAGCAAGCCACTCGACCAGTTGAGTAACGACCTGTTGAGGGTCAAATAGTGCATATTAGACCCCAAATATTGTCCGGATTTACGAGCATAATAGTGTTTAACGGCTGATTTAATCGTGTTGATGTTGCAGGTTGATTTTACAAGCTTGGATCGAAATAGGATACTAAATGCATGAATTTAACGCTCCAAATTCACCAAAGCATGGGACACACTCCAGGTGACCAAGATCGACTGAAATTACACGCCAGGAATCCGAGAAAATCAAAGAACTGAAGCTCAAATGGTCTAAAATTGGTCCAGACCGCAAGATCACAGTGTTTCAACCATCCATTTGACTCGAAACTTCATACGTGGCCTGAGGACAAGAAATTAACTGTACAAGTCAATTTTCAGCCATTGGATCCCTCCGAAAGTGACCCAACAGACAGATCAGCCTATAAATCAGTGAATTGGGGCCCACCTGAGTTATGGATATGCTTCAAAAGTGTTCTGGACGGTTAAAATGAGATTTTGAAGAGGATGGACGGAATGGATTTCACATAAACATCACAGTGGACCCCACGTGCGACGTGCATGTACACAGCATGTCCGCACGCGAGCCGCACCGGACCAACTAATGGGTCAGCGCAAGCGCTGACTCGTCTCTCTCTCCCTCTCTGCGTAAGGAGCCAGCGTACGGACGCTGGCTCCCGTTTTTTGTGTAGTGGGACCCACACATCAATTTTTCAGATGATCTGAACTGTCCATACTCTCGATAGGGGGGAAAAAACCCTCACCTAGCTGTCCTTTTGATCCCATGCACAGGTACGGACGCAGATGGATGGAAAACGCAGGATGGACGGCTGGGTTACAGATTTTGTGGGTCACATTGAAATCAAACTGGACTTTGCCTTCCTGGATGATTTTTCGTCCTGAAGCCAATGGACAGTGTGGATTTTCAAAAAGAAAGCTAAGTGGACCCCACCGATCATCACAGCGGAAGAAGATTCCGCTTTCGCACCGTGTAATGCACGGTCGCTGACCATTTTTGCGATCGACTGTGGGCCTCACACGTGCCCCATAAGCTCAATCCAAACCGTCCACTGTGTAGACAGCCGCGAGCACTACAAAACCATGTTGTCACTTTTCACCCATGCGTGCACACGTGTGAGATACAGAGGCCACAAAAGGGCTGCCCTGCAACATTCAAAACTGATTCTTTTGTGATTTCTTCTCTGGGCCACGTCAATGGACGTTCAAAACCACCCATTCTTAACTGAAATTTTATTCTGAATCCAATGGACGAGGTGGATTTTCCAGAAAATGCTTCTGTGGGGCCCACCGATCACAACAGCTAAATGGTGCGAAAGGTTTCGCACATCCACAAAAACTGACTTTTCCAGGCGGTTTTGGCCCACCATCTTTGATCATATGGCAGATCTGAACAGTCTATCATGTAGAGAACCCAAGAAAGTACTAAGGAACGGTGTTTCTTTAAAATTTGAGCGAGGAAAGTGGCGTGTTTTGTGGCACCGAACTTGGCTGCGAAAATTATACTCTGTGTCCTGCTACAACTCTGTCACTGACTCCAGCCTTCCAGCAGCTATAAAAGGAGGTTTTTGGATGTGGGGAGGATTCATTCAGGTCTTAGGAGGAAGAACAGAGGGCTTGAGCTTGGACGTGGAGCAAAGAGAAAGAGAGAGAGAGAAATTCTTAGTTTTTTTCACTTTTCTTTTCCTTTTCTTTTTCTCTTTATTTAGTTGGATTTAGCCTGACCATGTGTGGCTGAACCTCTTAACTAGGGCTAGGAGGTGAAGCTTGTAGTGAGATGGGAGGTTTTAATTTATGTTTTTATTTATTTATTTATTCATGAATCGACGTTGATTTTAGTTGATTATTATGAGAATTATTTTAGTTCTTAATGGTCTGTTATGACTGAAATTACAATGGGTCTGCGATGCTTTGAATATTTCTATTTCCTTTTCATGTTTATGACGTTAGGACGTCCTGTTGTTCACCATAGTCTCCTGGGCATGGTTGGATGACGGTACCCTTCCTAACTTTCATACATGTGATTGGGTGGTAATTAGTTTGATTCTGTTGTTTGCCATAGTCTTTGGGCATGGTTTGGTGATGGAATCCATTCTAATTCATACACCTTTCATCTCTTTGAAAACTAGATCAACGGCAGTTCAGTAATTTTCGTAATTTTTGATGCAAGCATAAGTTCTCCCTGATCTCTACAAGTGGATCCTCTGAATCCCTAGTTTTCTATCTCTGATTTGTTTCCTAAGTTTTAGATTAATTATTCTACAAGTATTCCACTATTGCTAATTGATTTAGAATTCATCTTAGCCTAGTTCTAGTTCTAGATAATTTTAGATAACGTACAAGTTTCAGTCCCTTGGGATTCGACCTCGGTCTTACCGAGTTATTACTACATCACAACCCTGCACTTGGGGAGTGAACAAGTTTTTGCCACCGTTGCCGGGGACTGTTGGTTACGTTTTTCTGAAATTAATTAGTTTTAGGACTAGTTTAAGATTAGGTTTAGATTTTCTTAATTTTTAGAAATTAACTTGTCTCTCTTGTTTTATAGGCTTCTAAGATAGTTTCTAAATTAGTAAATTCTGTCTTAAATTCTTCCTTTCTATTCTAGATTTAGATTAAGATTTATTTCTTCTTTTTAGTGAGATTCTAATTCTAATTCTTTTTAGGAATCCTAACCCTGTTTCTTGTTTTAGAATTTTTTTTATAAGTTTTTGTTTAGGAACTAACCCAATTTTTTTATTTTGTAGGAAGCTTCTAATTTAGTAAGCTCTTTCTAATTCTTCTCTCTTTGGAATTTCTTATTTTCTCTAGAAATTAGTTTATTTTTAATTAGGACTTTCTACTCTTAGAAACTAACTTATTTTGGTTTGATTTGCAGGTTTTTAACTTAGGAACTCCGATTTGGTAACTTCTCTCCAACCCTCCCTTTTCCAAGATTTTTATTTCCTTTCTCTTAGGTCTAAGTTAGAATTTGAGGGCTGAGTGTGTTTTATGTCCCAGTGGGTACGCGATAACACTCGACGTCTCGTGACTGAAGGAGGATTAGTTGAGGGGTTGACTGTCCATCGCAGGACTAGACACCACTTGAATTCTCCTGAGTTAGAGGACGTTATGGCTGAAAATCAACCTCAAGCACTACCCCAACCAAGGGTTGAGGAAGTACATGATGAGAATGAGGTGCATCAGGTACCCCCACCTCGTACTTTACGAGATTATTTACAACCGGCAGGGGTGAGTACGTCCTCATGCATGATTTTTCCTGAGAATACAGGACATATGGACATCAAGCCAGGGGTTATCCAACTCCTTCCTAAGTTCCATGGGCTTGAGTCTGAAGAACCATACTTGCATCTGAAAGAGTTCGATGAAATCATTGGCACCTTATACTTTCCTAATGTATCTGAGGATACTATTAGGCTGAAACTCTTTCCATTTTCCTTGAAAGAGAAAGCCAAGACGTGGTTACATTCACTGCGTCCTAGATCCATTGACACATGGAATGATATGCAGAGGGAATTTATAAAGAAATTTTTCCCACATCATAAGACAATTACCCTCAGGAGAGCAATCATGAACTTTGCCCAAAAGGAAGATGAAACATTCTTCCAATGTTGGGAAAGGTTCAAGGATCTGGTTAATGCATGCCCACAACATGGTTTTGAAATATGGCGCATTACAAATTTTTTCTATGATGGGCTAACATCTTCCATGCGCCAAATGGTTGAGACAATGTGTAATGGAGAATTCATCAATAAAAATGTCGACGAGGTATGGGATTACCTCGATAGTCTCGCTGAAAAAACACAATCTTGGGACTATTACCCAAGGATGAACACTACGTCTAGGCCAACTCATTCAAGGGAAAAAGGAGGAATATATCTCCTGAAAGAGGATAATGATCTTAACGCTAAGGTGGCCAATCTCACCAGAAAATTTGAGGCCATGGAAGGAAGGAAGGAAAAGGTTAATGAAAGTTTTTGCGGCATCTGTGATTGCAACATTCATACTACTAAAAATTGTCCTTTAATACATGCCTTTCGAGAAGTATTGAATGAACAATCTAATGCCGTAAATAACTATCAAAGACCTTTCAATGGACCACCCCCTAATATGTACAATCCTGGTTGGAAAAATCATCCGAATTTTAGTTGGAGGAACGGACAAACTGTTACCCCTCAAGGTTTCTTCAATCAAAATCCAAATCAGGGGAAACCTCAAGAAGAATCGATTCAAATTTCCATACAAGATCTGGCTCGGACAATGCAAGGAATTTCAGATTTTAGGCAAAAAATAGATTCACGTATGACGGCTATGGAAAAAGGGATGCTCCCTGCACAATCACTCCCTAATCCGAAACCGCAATACGAGACAGGTGATCCCAGCTCTTCAAATCAAATGGGGCATGCTAAATCCATCACCACTCTTAGGAGTGGGAAGGTTTTTGATAAAACCCTTCCGGTTAGGCCCGAAAAGCTTCAAGAATCAGAAGAGGACAATAATGATGGATCTAGTGGCGCCCCACAAAAATTTGAACCGGAACCTCTAGAAAAACCAGTCGCTCCGTTTCCCAACGGTTGGTTGAACCAAAACGTCTATCTAACTCTCAACATATCCTAGAGGTGTTAAAACAAGTGAAAGTCAACATTCCTCTGCTTGACGTTGTAAAACAGATTCCTTCATATGCTAAATTTCTAAAGGATTTATGCACTACCAAACGACGGAAAAGTGTTCAAAAGAAGATCTCCTTGACTGAGAAAGTAAGTGCCATCCTGAAACAAGATGTGCCTCAAAAATTCAAAGATCCCGGTTGCCCAACCATATCATGTGTGATCGGGAACTATCGAATTGATCACGCACTTCTTGACTTAGGAGCAAGCGTCAATCTGATTCCTTACTCGGTATACCAACAGTTAGGTTTGGGTGAATTAAAATCCACTCGAACCACACTACAACTTGCTGATCGTTCTGTTCGTATACTAAGAGGGATCATCGAGGATGTGTTGGTCCAGGTTGATAGATTCTACTACCCTGTTGATTTTATCATCTTGGACACCGAACCCATCAATGACACGAGCACTCAGATTCCCGTCATTCTTGGTCGCCCATTCCTTTCCACTTCAAATGCAATTATCAATTGCAGGAATGGTGTCATGACTATGTCCTTTGAAAATTTGACATTGGAATCGAATATCTTTTTCAATAACGGCAGCAACTCAGAGGATGATGACGATTTCCACGATGTTAACATGATTGATTCTTTTGTGGAAGATAGAACACCTCTCACCTTATCCTCTGATCCTCTAGAGATGTGCCTGGCCCACTCCCATGATCTTGATGATGATATAATCAGGGAGACGTGTGCCATGCTGGATACTACACCGGTACTTGAAGTTAATCGGTGGAGGCCACAAATTGAAGAATTGCCCCAAACTGATGTAGTGCCTCTACCGTCTAACCTCAATCCACCGAAGATTGACCTAAAACCTTTGCCCTTTGATTTAAAATATGTCTATTTAGGTCAAGATGAGACATACCCGGTGGTGATCTCTGCCCACCTGAAGAAAGAACAGGAGAGTATGCTGATATCTACTCTCATTGAGCATAAGGGAGCCCTTGGATGGACGATAGCGGACCTCAAGGGAATTAACCCATCGATTTGTACTCACCGTATATATCTTGAGGACAATGCAAAGACTATTCGGCAATCACAACGTAGATTAAATCCAAATATGAAGGAAGTGGTTAAGGTCGAGGTTCTCAAACTATTGGATGTGGGGATCATATACCCCATATCCGATAGTCAATGGGTGAGTCCAACTCAGGTAGTTCCTAAGAAGTCCGGGATCACCATCATAACCAATGCCAATAATGAACTCGTGCCGACCAGAGTTACTACTGGTTGGAGAATGTGCATAGACTACAGAAAGCTGAATACCTTCACAAGGAAAGACCACTTTCCTTTGCCCTTCATTGATCAAATCCTGGAAAGGCTAGCTGGTCATTCCTATTATTGTTTCCTTGATGGGTATTCAGGTTATAATCAGATTGAAATCGCCCCTGAGGATCAGGAAAAGACCACATTTATATGTCCCTATGGCACCTTTGCTTACAGAAGGATGCCATTCGGGTTATGTAATGCCCCTGCCACCTTTCAGCGATGCATGACGAGTATCTTTTCTGACATGGTGGGGAAATATTTAGAGGTCTTCATGGACGATTTCTCTATTTTTAGTTCATCTTTCAGCGAATGCTTAGCAAGTCTTAAATGTGTGCTGAAAAGATGTGAAGAAAAGAATTTGGTACTTAACTGGGAGAAGTGACATTTTATGGTTCAAAAGGGAATTGTCCTTGGGCATATCATCTCGTACAAAGGAATCGAGGTAGATAAGGCAAAAATCGATCTTATCTCTAACCTACCTCCACCCAAGAACATCAGAGATGTGCGATCCTTCTTAGGACACGCAGGCTTTTATAGACGATTCATAAAGGACTTTAGTCTCCTCTCTCGTCCTTTATGTAATCTTCTTCAAAAGGATACACCATATGAGTGGACTGAGCAGTGCCAAGAAGCTTTCACTAAGCTTAAGGGCATGTTAACCACTACACCTATCATGCAGCCACCCGACTGGAGTCTTCCTTTTGAACTTATGTGCGACGCCTCTGATTATGCTCTTGGAGCGGTTCTAGGCCAGAGAAAAGATAAGCGGCCTTACGTTATTCACTAAGCAAGTAGGACTCTAAATCCTGCCCAAGTGAACTACTCGACTACGGAAAAGGAACTCTAAGCCATAGTGTTCGCTTTGGACAAATTTAGGTCCTACCTGATCGGATCCAAGATCATCATCTACACAGACCATGCGGCACTTAAGTATCTTCTTTCCAAGAATGATTCTAAGCCCCGCCTAATACGATAGATCCTTTTACTCCAAGAATTTGATTTAGAAATTGAAGACAAAAAGGGAGTAGAGAACGTAGTATCTGATCACCTTTCTCGCCTTAATACCTCTGATTCCCTTGAGGTGACCCATATCAATGACATGTTCCCTGATGAACAACTATTTAGAGTCTCCCATTCACCTTGGTTCCCTGATATTGCTAATTATCTTGCTACAGGTGCCATACCGACACACTGGACGTCACAAGATAAGAAGAAATTCTTTACCACGGTGCGTAACTTTTTCTGAGATGATCCATATTTGTTTAAATATTGCCCAGACCAAATCTTAAGGAGATGTATACCAGACGATGAGCATCAGAGTGTCATCTCCGTCTGTCACTCACAGGCCTGTGGTGGTCACTTTTCTGCTAAAAAGACCACGGCCAAGATTTTACAGTGTGGCTTCTACTGGCCCACTATGTTCAGGAACACTCATGAGTTTTGCAAGGCTTGTGAGCGTTGTCAGAAATTGGGAGCATTGTCCCGTCGAAATATGATGCCCTTGAATCCCATCCTTATTATAGAAGCATTTGATTGTTGGGGCATTGATTTCATGGGACCATTCCCCCAATCATTTGGAAATCTGTATATTTTGCTCGCCGTAGACTATGTCACTAAATGGGTCGAAGCAATTCCGTGCTGCAAAAATGACCATCGCACGGTTATTAAATTTTTGAAAGAAAATATCCTGTCGTGGTTCGGAACACCTCGAGCCATCATTAGTGACGGGGGCTCACACTTCTGTAATAGACCATTCGAGAGTTTAATGAAGAAATACGGTATCTCGCATAAGGTGAGCACCCCATACCATCCACAAACAAGTGGACAAGCTGAGATTTCCAATAGAGAGATCAAACATATCCTAGAGAAAACGGTTAACCCTGATCGTAAGGACTGGTCAATTCGATTGACCGATGCCTTATGGGGGTACCGTACTGCTTTTAAAACTCCTATTGGAACATCTCCCTTTAGACTTGTCTACGGAAAGGCTTGTCATTTGCCTGTGGAATTGGAACATAAAGCATACTGGGCGATCAAAAATCTGAATTTCAATCTGGACAACGCTGGCTCGCTACGCAAACTTCAATTAAATGAACTTGAAGAAATTCGGAATGATGCATATGAGAACTCGAGAATTTACAAGGACAGGATGAAGGCGTTTCATGATCAACATATTCTACGAAAATCATTCACGCTAGGTCAGAAAGTCCTCTTGTATGACTCTCGACTACATCTCTTTCCGGGTAAGCTTCGATCTCGTTGGACCGGCCCTTACATTGTTGTCACTGCTTATCCTCATGGGGCCGTCGAGATAAAAGATCCTGACAATGGTAAGGAGTTTAAAGTAAATGGACATCGATTAAAGCCATTTGTCGAGACATTTGATTAAGAGGACATGTCCATGCCTCTGATTGCTCCTGTTTACCAGGACTGATCTCCTAGTCTGATGGAGGTATAGGTAGGTTTATCGCTTTCATAGGTCTAGGATAGTTGTTTTATTTGTCTAGCTGAAGAGGGTAAATTTAGCGCTCCTAGGAGGCAACCTAGCTTTTTTATTCCTTTTCATTCTTTAGTAGATGATTCAATGTTTGTGGGTATCATTACTGCAAACCCTCACGAGACTACAACTCGTCCACTAGGGGTAACCTAGGGGTTTAAAGGCTTGTTGCATACGCTAAATGCAATCGAGAGCACCTGCGAAAGTGGTATAAGTAGGATTTTATTTTTGTTATTTTTGTTCTGCTTTCTCTCTCATGCTAACAAGCTTCCATGCCGTGATCTATTAGAAACTCTCTTGATTCGTTATTCAGGTACTATCTTCCCATCATTTCTCATTTACTTTCATTGTCCCATGTGCATTGCATGCTCATATCTTTTACATTGAGGACAATGTAGATTTTAGGTTGGGGTGGGAGATTCGGCTTCCTAATCAGTATTTTCTTGGTCTTGAGCAAAAATTGGGAAAATTGTGAAAAATTTTTAAAATTTTTCTGACATTTCTTGTAAATTCAATGTGATTTTGACATCTATCTTTGATTTAGAATTACGAGATACATGATGTTGGTAATTTATGACTCTTGAATTTAGCTACTTGATAGATTCCACAGTTGAGTTTGAATTATCAATCCATGATTAGAGATTTTAAACATTGATTGAATCATGATTTCAGGACATGTCTGGCTTACACATTAAGATTTCAGTTCCATATCGAAGGATTAACTTGGTAATCACTAAGCACGAAAGGAACCAGCTTGAAATATCTTGCTATCATGGTATAAAAATTGGAAAGGTTGGATAATTAATCTTCACCATAGGTTTGCTCCCTATAGGTGTAGAGTTAATTCCCCATGAATGATATGTGAAAAAGAGTCAGGTGTACGATCTTCACCATAGGTTTGCTCCCTATAGGTGAGGATTTGATTCCCTTTCCTTGGCATTACTTTGAACAGAAAAATCACAAGTTAATAGGCTAATCTATGAGGCAAGTTTTGGATTAGGTTTTGGTTGTCATGAATTTTCTTGTTGGTTACCAATGATATCATGAAATTGACGATTGGATCTCTTAATGATGATGAGCCGAGATTAGACTATACATCCATGGATCTCAATGTTTAAAATTTTTCTAATTGATGGATTAATGCTTTACACTTGATTATGAAGTCTACCGTGCGCTTGAGCTCAGGAGAAAACAATTTCTAACATTCATGAATATTAAATTTCTCGTATCTTGTTCAAAATCTCACTCGATTTCATAGAAAGTTCTCCTATGATTCTCAACTTATTTTTCGCATAATTTGCTCGGGACTAGCAAAATGCTGGTTGGGGGTTGTGTTGAGGGTCAAATAGTGCATATTAGACCCCAAATATTGTCTGGATTTACGAGCATAATAGTGTTTAACGGCTGATTTAATCGTGTTGATGTTGCAGGTTGATTTTACAAGCTTGGATCGAAATAGGATACTAAATGCATGGATTTAACGCTCCAAATTCACCAAAGCATGGGACACACTCCAGGGGACCAAGATCGACTGAAATTACACGCCAGGAATCCGAGAAAATCAAAGAACTGAAGCTCAAATGGTCTAAAATTGGTCCAGACCGCAAGATCAAAGTGTTTCAACCATCCATTTGACTCGAAACTTCATACGTGGCCTGAGGACAAGAAATTAACCGTACAAGTCAATTTTCAGCCATTGGATCCCTCTGAAAGTGACCCAATGAACAGATCAGCCTATAAATCAGTGAATTGGGGCCCACCTGAGCTATGGATATGCTTCAAAAGTGTTCTGGACGGTTAAAATGAGATTTTGAAGAGGATGGACGGAATGGATTTCACATAAACATCACAGTGGACCCCACGTGCGACGTGCGTGTACACAGCACGTCCTCACGCGAGCCGCACCGGACCAACCAACGGGTCAGCTTCTCTCTCTCCCTCTCTGCGTAAGGAGCCAGCGGACGGACGCTGGCTCCCATTTTTTGTGTAGTGGGACCCACACATCAATTTTTCAGATGATCTGAACCATTCATACTCTCGATAGGGGGGAAAAACCCTCACCTAGCTGTCCTTTTGATCCCATGCACAGGTACGGACGTAGATGGATAGAAACGCAGGATGGACGGCTGGGTTACAGATTTTATGGGTTACATTGAAATCAAACTGGACTTTGCCTTCCTGGACGGTTTTTCGTCCTGAAGCCAATGGACGGTGTGGATTTTCAAAAAGAAAGCTAAGTAGACCCCACCGATCATCACAGCGGAAGAAGATTCCGCTTTCGCACCGTGTAATGCACGGCCGCTGGCCGTTTTTACGATCGACTGTGGGCCCCACAGTGCCCCATAAGCTCAATCCAAACCGTCCACCGTGTAGACAGTCGCGAGCACTACAAAACCATGTTGTCACTTTTCACCCATGCGTGCACACGTGTGAGATACAGAGGCCACAAAAGGGCTGCCCTGCAACATTCAAAACTGATTCTTTTGTGATTTCTTCTCTGGATCACGTCAATGAACGTTCAAAACCACCCATTCTTGACTGAAATTTCATTCTGAATCCAATGGACGGGGTGGATTTTCTAGAAAATGCTTCTGTGGGGCCCACCGATCACAACAGCGAAATGGTGCGAAAGGTTTCGCACATCCACGAAAACTGACTTTTCCAGGCAGTTTTGGCCCACCATCTTTGATCATATGGCAGATCTGAACCGTCTATCATGTAGAGAACCCAAGAAAGTACTAAGGAACGGTGTTTCTTTGAAATTTGAGTGAGAAAAGTGGCGTATTTCGTGGCACCGAACTTGGCTGCGAAAATTACACTCCGTGTCCTGCTACAACTCTATCACTGACTCCAGCCTTCCAGCAGCTATAAAAGGAGGTTTTTGGACGTGGGGAGGATTCATTTAGGTCTTGGGAGGAAGAACAGAGGGCTCGAGCTTGGAAGTGGAGTAAAGAGAAAGAGAGAGAGAGAGAGAAATTCTTGGTTTTTTTCACTTTTCTTTTCCTTTTCTTTTTCTCTTTATTTAGTTGGATTTAGCCTGACCATGTGTGGCTGAACCTCCTAGCTAGGGCTAGGAGGTGAAGCTTGTAGTGAGATGGGAGGTTTTAATTTATGTTTTTATTTATTTATTTATTCATGAATTGACGTTGATTTTAGTTGATTATTATGGGAATATTTTTAGTTCTTAATGGTCTATTGTGACTGAAATTACAATGGGTCTGCGATGCTTTGAATATTTCTATTTCCTTTTCATATTTATGACGTCAGGACGTCCTGTTGTTCACCATAGTCTCCTGGGCATGGTTGGATGACGGTACCCTTCCTAACTTTCATACATGTGATTGGGTGGTAATTAGTTTGATTCTGTTGTTTGCCATAGTCTTTGGGCATGGTTTGGTGATAGAATCCATTCTAATTCATACACCGTTCATCTCTTTGAAAACTAGATCAACGACAGTTCAGTAATTTCTATAATTTTTGATGCAAGCATAAGTTCTCCCTGATCTCTACAAGTGGATCCTCTGAATCCCTAGTTTCCTATCTCTGATTTGTTTCCTAAGTTTTAGATTAATTATTCTACAAGTATTCCACCATTGCTAATTGATTTAGAATTCATCTTAGCCTAGTTCTAGTTCTAGATAATTTTAGATAACGTACAAGTTTCAGTCCCTTGGGATTCGACCTTGGTCTTACCGAGTTATTACTACATCATAACCTTGCACTTGGGGAGTGAACAACCTTATCTTATCGCACCAAAAAATTTAAAATTTGGTTGGTCCTTCGACCAGTCGAACCGACCCTTAGACCAGTCGAGTGAACAATATTTTCACTTATAAATAGAGCAGAAATTTTAGAGTTTATTCATTCATTAAAGTAAAAACAAGACACCACTCTGAGAGATAAGTTTGAGAATTTTATATTGTGCTCATTTTATATTCTCTTTAATTAGCTTTTGTAATTTAATTTTGTGATCTTTATTCCAATCTTATATTGAGAAGGGATTTGTGTTTTCCCCTTTCTTGAGATTAAAATCAAATCAAGATAGCACAGGTTGATTTAATTAAAAATCATTTAGAACTAGAATCTTTTCATCTGTGAGACCGGACATTGAACATGTTCGTCTACATCGGATCATTTCTACTGAGCTTCTTCAAAGGAGAATTTCCAAATAAGTACCATTTATAATTTTATATATCCTTTTTGGTTTTTGAGGTTGTGCCAGAAAAATCTCTTTCTAGTTTTGTCTGAGGTAATCTAGAAAATCTCAGAGTGTGGAGTTTATGTAATTGTGTAAGCCCAATCAAAGACACAATTGTGAAAGTTTTAAGGTAAACCTTGAAAAACCTTTTTTCATAGTGAACGCTAATATCCCGAGGGAGTGAATATTAGGAGTGGAGTAGTTGTGTGGCTATTTTCTAACAGTTGGTGTACACACAAGCGAACCACTATAATTCCTGGATTTGTGGTGGATGATTGAATGTGCTTATGTATGTGAATGTTGTAATTTATTTTAAGCATTTTTGGTGCATGGTGTAATTTATTTTATGCACTTGTGTGAATGTTGTAATAATTTAGTTTATTTTATTTTCTATTTCCTTTGCCTCTTTATTAGTTTAGGTTTTTGATACTTACAAATGTTCTAGTAAGTTTGTTTGGCCATAAGCCATAAGTTTTTGGTGTTAGTTTGTCCTTAAAACTTAGTTTGTATCAACCTCTCAAGACTAGTACATTTGAAATTGCTATTTACTTGTGCTTCTTTATTATTTGAATATGTTATCTTTCTTTTAATTTTGCATTTAATTTTTAATTTGGCATAGTCCTATTCACCCTCCCTTTAGGACGTTTAGCTCGGCCTTTTCAAGTGGAATCAAAGCCTAATAGCTTCTTTTTATTTGGATTCATTTCCTAAGTTAATCGATATGAGCTTATAAGATGTCAAATTTTGATAGCGTCTCAATCACTAGGCCTCCACCTTTTGATGGCTCCAATTATGTCTATTAGAAAGCCAGAATGAGGATCTTTTTAAGGTCCTTAGATGAGAGCATCTGGCAAGCCACAGTACTAGATGAATTCAAAAGAATTATATCTTGTGATACTGCAAAGTAAGCCTAAGACATTCTAGAAATGACACAAGAGGGTACGACTATTGTCAAGAAATCTAAACTTTAAATCCTCATCACTCGGTTTGAGGAAATACATATGGAAGAGAATGAAACTTTCATGGACTTCTATATTAAGTTAAATGACATAGTCAACTCTATATGGGGTCTTGGTGATAATATCCCAGAAAGCAAAGTCTTTGCAAAGATATTGTGCTCATTGCCTGAAAGGTTCAATTCAAAGGTCACTGCCATTCAGGAACTTCGTGATACAGATAATATAAGAGTTAAAGAGCTGGTTGGTTCTTTGCAAACCTACGAGTTAAACTCTAAGGCTCCTAAAGGTAAGTCCATCGCCCTTAAGTCTTTTAAAAATACTTCTCATGAAAATGTTAGTAATTCTTATTTTGAAAACTCTGAAGATGATATGGCATTACTAGCTAAGAAGTTTTATAAGATTTTTAAAAGTGAAAGGAGGGTAGATTTTTAAAAACCTTCAGAAAAGAAAAGGACTAGATCTAAAAATTGAAAATCTATTAAAGATAGCCAATGTTTCAACTGCCATGAATACAGCCATCTGACAAACAAATGTCTAAAGAGGGACAAATCTAAAAAGAAAGGCATGTTAGCCACATGAGATGAATCGTCTTGCTTCGAAGTCTCTTATGAGTCAGATGATTCTGAACTGAGTCTACTAATGAAGTCAAAGCTTTAATGACTCTATCCAAATTCACTTTCTCAGGCAGTTGTGATTCGACCAGTGAAGAAAATCTGAGAAGTGATCCTGAAAATGATGAAGATTTAAAAGATGCCTACGATGCCCTATACAGGGAAAGTTATAAGATATCTGTAAAATTAAAACTTTAAAACGAAAAGTTTTTAAGATTAAAAGAAAATTTTGATAATTTAGTCTTAGAAAAATCACATTTTTCAGATTGTTTTGAAAAAGCTAAGTGTGATTTAGATTTCAAAATTTCTTAAATTGAAAGCCTAAAATCTGAAAATGAAAAACTAAAACTAGAAGTCTCTTCTCTCTTGAGTTTAAAGGATACTTGGAGGTATGCCCAGGGTGATCCTAAACTAGAAAGACTACTAACCAGATCAAGGAAATGTGACGATAGATCTAGTCTGGGCTATAATAAAATACACCATTTAAAAGCAAGTCCACTCTTCCTAAGTTTGTTAAAGGGGAGTCCTCTAACTCAAAAGGGAAAAGTCTGAATCAAAATAGTTTCAAATATCCTAAAATTTTTCAGGCTATGAAACTTAAAATCAACCATATCAATTATAGAAATCAGAATCATAACCCCTTAGCTGAGAAAATTATGGATTTACTCAAGGAGCTTCTAAAATCTAACTTGAATGGTAGAATATACAATAACTACAAGCATAGAAAAACTAACGATCCTCCAAAACCTAAAACTGTATTAAAATGGGTTCCTAAGGTTGCTTGTTTGGTTGTCCACACCACTTTCAAGGCTTCGAGTCAATCAAAGTAGTACCTATACAGTAGTTGCTCTAGACACATGACAGGTAATAAAGATTTGTTCACCAATCTTAAAGATATGACTGATGGGTCACATTTGGTGATGGTAGCAACTGCAGGATTATTGGCGAAGGTACGGTTCAACTCTTTAATCCTCCTCCATTTGAGAATGTGTTGTTTGTAGAGGTCCTTAAGCATAATCTCTTAAGCATTTCTTAAATTTGTGAAAATAAACATAACATCAAATTCACCGACCATAGTTGTGAGATTTCTAATGAGACTGGTTCTATAATATTAACTGGTCATAGAACATCTGAGAACTGCTATATACTTAGTGATTCAAGTCGTCTAAGTTATCGTGTTACATGGTCCAAACTGATGAGACCGAACTATGGCATAAATGCCTAGGATATGTAGGCTACTGTAATCTTTATAAACTGAGCAAAAGTGAAGTAATAAGAGGTCTACCCAAGTTAAAGAAAATGGACAAAATTTGTGGCAAATGTCAAATTGGAAAACAAACTAGGAGTGCTCACAAGAAAGTGAACTCCAATGCCACATCCAAACCCCTTAAACTTCTCCGCATGGATCTCGTTAGACCGACTAGAATAGAGAGTCAAGGCGGTAAGAAATATATTCTGATAATTGTAGATGATTTTACCAAGTATACATGGGTAGTTTTCATGAGAGAGAAATTTGAGACTCTCGATGAAGTGAAAAGGGTACTGAAGCGTATCCAAACTGACAAGGAATCATGTCTTCAAAATTCATACTGATCATGGTTTCGAATTTGATAATCGCAGTTTTAAGAAGTTCTTAGTGATCATGGAATATCGCATGAGTATTCTGCACCCAAGACACCTCAACAAAATGGGGTAGTTGAAAGAAAAAATTGATTACTTCAAGAAATGGCTAATGTGATGTTAAATAGTATGAAACTTCCTAAAAAACTTTGGGCTGAAGCAATGTACACGACTTATTATATCATTAACCGTGTTTATACTAGAAAGTCTAATAATAAGACTACACATGAACTTTGGTTTAATAAGAAGCCTACTGTTAAATACTTTCTAGTTTTTAGCAGCAAGTGCTACATTTTACGTGACCAGGAAAATCTGAAAAAAATTGACACTAAAAGTGACAAGGGTATTTTCCTAAGATATGCGCTAAATAGTCGAGGTTATTGTGTTCTCAACAAGAGGACCGGTGTTATTCAAGAATCCATTAATATGGTTATAGATGATCACTTGAATACACCTATCTCAAGTTCAAAAGATGATGAAGTCTCTTTAATTGATAAACTAGATTCTTCATCTAGTCAAAATGACCTTGAACTCTGGTCAGTTAAAGACCATCCAACCGATCAAATTCTTAGGAATTCTCTCACTGGTGTGCACACTCATAGTCAATTAGAAAATATTTGTAATTATGTGCACTTCACATCCTAGATTAAGCTGGCTAATGTAAAAGAAGCGTTTGCTGATGAAAACTGGATAGTAGCTATGCAAGATGAACTTAATCAATTTGTAAGGAATGATGTATGATACTTAGTTCCTAGACCTAATGATAAACACATTATTGGAACTAAATGGATCTTTAAAAATAAGTCTGATGAACTTGGTAATATTATAAGAACAGGGCTAGACTGGTTGTACAAGGGTACACTCAGATAGAAGACATCGATTATGATGAAACTTTTGCCCCAGTAGCTCATCTTGAATCTATCAGACTGTTTATATCCATTGCTTGTTACAAAAAATTTAAAATTTACTAAATAGATGTTAAGAGTGCCTTCTTGAATGGTGATCTCCAAGAGGAAGTATATGTTGAACAACCTAAGAGTTTTGAAGACCCTAAACATACTGATCATGTTTATTGCCTAAAAAAGGTACTCTATGGATTAAAACAAGCTCCCAGGGCATGGTACGAAAAATTGACTAAGTTTTTAATAAATCGTAACTTTATAATGGGGAGTGTTGATAAGACACTTTGTAAAGAAACACAAAGATCACATACTGATAGTACAGATATATGTTGATGACATTATTTATGGATCTACCTATTCTAACATAACTATTGAGTTTACAGATTTAATGAAGTCTAAATTTGAAATGAGCATGGTTGGAGAACTGAACTATTTCTTAGGTTTGTAAGTAAAATAGCTTCCTAATGGGTTCTTTATCTCTCAAACCAAATACACTCTAAATTTGGTTAAAAAGTTTGGTTTTAAGAGTGGTAAAATTTTTTATACTCCTATGAGTACGACACTTAAACTCTCTAAGGATTCGACAGGTAAAAGTGTAGATCCTAAGTTGTATCGTAGTATGATAGGTAGCTTATTATATTTAACTGCGAGCCGACCTGATATTGCATTCAGTGTAGGAATCTATGTTAGATATCAATCGGACCCTAAAGAGTCCCACCTGATTACTGTAAAGTACATTTTGAGATATGTTGCAAGTTTGGCCAAAATTGGTCTTTGGTATCCTCATGATACTAAGTTCAATTAGCTGGTTATTCAGATGCTGATTGGGCTAGTGATATTAATGACTGCAAGTCTACCAACGGTGGATGTTTTTATGTCGGGAACTGTCTAGTTGCATGGCATAGTAAGAAACTGAAACGGCCTAGCTATATGTCCTTGGGGAGGGGGGGGAGGTGAATAGGACTATACCAAATAAAAATTTATAAAAATTTATAACAACGAAAATTAAAGGAATATGATAGCTAATAAGATAACTAAATAAACCACAATGCAAGAATGTAAAGCAACCTAAAAATTTAGATCTTGAGAGGTTGATACAAATGTTGTTCTAAGGAGAACCTTACACCAAAAACTAGAGTTTATGGTAGGACAACCTGATTTCTAGAAAAGTCTTTATATCAAGTCTCAAACGGAAGAGGAATAAAAAATAAATACAAACTGCACTGAAAAATAAATTGTAATCACAAATATGTATTATTTTAGGGACAACCATGCACCATAAGAATGGCAGGGCAACCTTACTGGAACGATTAATATCAAGCTGATAAACGAATAGCAAGAAATAAATTCTAAACTATTACAACATTCCCCACAATGCTTCAAATAAAAGATTACAACATTCACAACCACATATACATCCCACAAATGAATAAATAAAGATATGAAATGTAAACCATTCAACCATAACATAAGGGATTATAGTGGTTCTCCTGTGTGTTCACCAACTGTTATACAACAGCCACATAGAATGCTACTCCACTCCTAATATCCTCACACAAGAGATATTAGCGTTCACTAACAATGTAGGTTTTCATAGGTTCACCAAAAACCTTTACAATTGTGTCTTTGTCTGTCGGCTTACACAATTAAAAAACTCTACTTCTGAGTTTTACTAGCTCTCCTTAGATAACCAAAGCAACGAGATTTTTCTGGAAAATCCCGAAAGAAACCAAAATAGAAATGAATTTACAATTAAATGTAAAATACCTAATTTTCTCCTTCGATGTAGCAGCCCGGAAGAACCAAGTCAGAGTAGATGATTGAATGTCCAAGTTCAATGTCCAGTACTTGATTACAAAGGTTCTAGTTCTAATTGATTTTAAAATTAAACCAACATAGGGCTAGCCTTAATTGATTTTGATTCCAAAGAAAGGGAAATAACAATTCTTCTTTTCAGATTAGATTGAAATACCAGAAAAAAATAAATTAAATAAAGCTAAAGAAAGAGAATATTAAATAAGCACACTTAGCTTAAAATGAAGCACAAACTTATCTCTCAGAAGGGCCGAATTAATTACTTTTTCTATGTATAATTAATCTGAGATTCGTGCTCTATTTATAGCTGAGAAAAACACGTCTTCGACTGGTCTTAAGACTTCTACGATTGGTTGAAGAACCAACAGAATATTGAAAAAATCGGGCGCGATAAGATTTTTAATTGCACGACCTATCGTGGGTACCCTACGACTGGTCGAAGGTCCCCTTCGACTGGTCGTAGGTTCCATATGACTGGTTGAACATGACCCAATCTCAACGTTGTACTTTGAGTCGAAGAACCATGACCGGTCGAAGAACCAGTCGACACTGTTCACAGGACTGGTCGAACAGTCTTCAGGACTGGTCGAAGAATAACCAAAAAATTCTGAAAATCCTCAACAACGTAGGACTGGTCGAGAAATTTTCTGGACTGGTCGAACTAGTGCCAGGACTAGTTGAACAAGGTCCAGGACTAGCCTCAGAACAGATCAAAGTCACTTATAAAAGATATATGGATTATGTATCCAAAGTGTCCTACTCTAAAGGTCAACCTAAGGTCAGTTATACCTCAATAGTAAAATAAGGACATTGAAACTTAAATACTAGTGACCTTGAGTATCATGAAGATTTGAGTTCTTGAACTTGAGATCTTTAGCTTGAAAAACTTCTGAGAACTTGAACTTAAAAGCTTCTGAGATCTTCAACTTGAATAGCTTACGAGAACTTGAAAGCTTCTGAAATCTTGATCTTCGAGATCTTCAACTTAAAAAGCTATGCTTGTCTACTCGAAGCCAAACTTGTATCTTGAATAGATCTTTTGTTCATCACATAAAAAAGCTTCAAATCAGTGTCATTGTCACCACAAATTTGACAATCACAAGGGGCTATTCACTATAGCACTTACAATCTCCTCCTTTGTTAAATTAGTGATAAAACACACTTCCGAGATAGGATACATATCACAGAATATTTGATTAAAGAATCATGCACCAGTTGTTAAACTGACACACATTCATAAACCTGCAAATCAATATTGAACCAACAAGTAGTCCATACTCATATACTCATGTTCATACAGACCACCATTGTACATACTCCCCCTGAGTAACATATTTCACCAATCCAACTTTAAACTAAGAAGCAAAAGTATATCTACTCCCCCTTTTTGTCACAATATGACAAAGGAAGAACAAAGAAGATTGGAAAGGAGTAATAATCAAGGAGTAAAAGAAGAGGTTACCAAATAAAAATTGAAACCATAGCATAAGCAACACATATAATTAGATAACTGAGCCACAAACAACGATAGTGACAATAGCAAATCCAGTCAAGTGAACATGATATAAAGAAAGTTATTACAAACTAGAAAATAGAAAACGAACTAATCTGACCCAGATGAAGGAGCAGGGATGGAAGGATCAAGTTTGTGCATGCCTTTGTTCAAGCGATTAAGATATTTACGCATATACTTGAATTGTAAATCATGGGCAACAGACATGTTTTCCATCCTAGCATTTAAAGATTCAACCTTAGTTTCTAATGTAACAAAACGTGCATCGAAAGCAGAAGGCGGATAATCTGGATCATCTGCAGAGTCAAAATCAAGCTCTTCAAAGATATCATCCATATTAATATCATCTGGAGGAAGATCACCAGCTTTTTCCTCATGTACAACTTCAGCTGCACCACCACCATCAACTTGGCCAAGAAAAAAATTTCAACTTCATCTTGTTGAGATTAGAATTATTAAATATCAAGTGATGGATAGGGGACTCTCCGACCAGCATATCGACTAACATATGAGAAGCCAATACGGTCATCAAATATCCAAAGGGTATATCACTATGACCAGGATGGAGTCTGAACTGAATGATAAAATGACATATTAAGGAAGGTAGGCAGAGATGAGCACCTCGGGCTACATTATGAAGAATACGAACCATAAAAGCTGTTAACTCAATTTTATTGCTCGACCGAGGATACAGATTAGACACAAAAATCCTATGCAAAACTCTGTATTTGGGTAATAGATACCTTGAGGGGAGCGCATTTCCTTTATGCATCCATGGAGCATCCAAATTGCATAAATCCTTAGAAAGCATGCATTTTTCAGTTTGAGAGGGTTTTTCAGTCAACGTATGGATGGGAACTCCCTCATCATTAATTGGAATTTCCATAAGAGAAGAAATCAAGTGACGATCAACATCAAATGGTCCTTCTCTTGTGACAATTCTACACGTTAGATTTTTCAGTGAAAATTCAGTTATGCAAGCAAACATGGATTGGGTAATGGACCGGTATGTAGGCCCACCCCAATGCAATAAGTTATCCCAACCTACAGCTTGTAGCATGGGAAAGATATCAAACGGAGCTGTATGATTAAGATCAACAGGATGTTCAACGATTACATTTCGTAAATGGATGTCATGAATATATAATGGATCATCCTCAAAAGCCCTAAGATGACGTTTAATGAGAGGGGATGACCTGGAAGAAGATGATGGACCACGAGAAGTTGATTTCCTTCCTCTAGAAGCCATTTGCAACAAGGAGTTCAAGAATAAAAGGAGTTACAAATGAAAGAAAATGGGTTTTTCTAATATCAAAATTTTCAGAATAACTTCCCCAAATCATATTGAAACTTGAAATATATAGCTTTAAGGAAAAAAGAGAAGCATTCTAGACTCAAATCAAGAAGAAAAATGCAAATAGAGCACTTATAATGAAGATTTTGGGAGTTGGTTTCGACTAGTCAAGGTTCGACCGGTTGGAGGGAGAAATAGAAATGAGGAAGATGAAGGATTTCCCCAAATTAAAAGGGTTTCACGAGTTCCTCAACTAGTCATTGATGTACACGATTGGTCGAACCACGACTGGTCGTGTATTTCCACGATCAGTCGAGTATAAGCCAATTTTTTTTAAAAGATATTTCAGAATATTTTGTAAAAATTGAAATCTAACCTATCAAGCATATACATTATGATACAAAAATGTATAAAATATCATCTTATAATGCACATGCCAAGATCAAATTTCATTTGATTAAACCGACTTTTGTCGAGCGGTTTCATGAAAATATCAGCACATTGATTCCTGATAGGTATATATTCTAAAGATATAACCTTTTCTTCTACTAATTCACGGATATAATAAAATCTAATGTCAATGTGCTTAGTACGAGAATGCTGAATAGGATTTTTTGAAATATTAATGGCACTGGAATTATCACAATATAATAACACAAAATCCTTTTTAATTCCATAGTCACTTAGCATTCGCTTCATCCAAACAAGCTACTTACACGCATTACCAGCTGCGATGTATTCAGCTTCAGCGGTTGAAAGTGATATAGAACTTTGTTTCTTGCTAGACCAAGAAACTAAATAGTTTCTGATATAAAAGCAACCACCACTGGTTGATTTTCTATCATCAAGATTACCAGTCCAGTCAGCATTCGAGTACCTAGCTAATTGAATGCTAGTCTCATGAGCATACCAAAGACTGAGATTCACAGTACTTTCGACATATCGCATAATCCGCTTGACAACAATCAAGTGCGATTCTTTAGGACTAGACTGATATCTAGTGCAAATACCAACACTTAGTGCGATATCAGGTTTACTAGCAGTTAAATACAATTAACTACCAATCATACTCTGATAAAGGTTCGGATCAACATTTTTACCTTCAGAGTCTTTTAAGAGTTTCAGGGTAGTACTCATAGGAGTATCGAAGTTCTTACCATTCTCAAATCCAAATCTCTTAATTAAATTCAAGGCATATTTAGATTAAGAAATGAATATTCCATCAGGTTGTTGCTTTACTTGCAACCCTAGGAAATAATTCAATTCCCCAACCATGCTCATTTCAAACTGTGATTTCATCAAATCTGTAAACTCAATAGTCATGTTAGTACAAGTAGATTCATAAATGATATCATCAACATAAATCTGTACCATCAAAATATGATCATTATGTTTTTTAACAAACAAAGTTTTATCAACAGATCCCATTTGAAAATTATGGCTTAACAAAAATTTTGTTAGTCTCTCATACCATGCCCTAGGCGCTTGTTTTAAACCATAAAGTGCCTTTTTAAGCCTATACACATGATCAGTATTCTTGGGATCTTCAAAACCCATCGGTTGTTCCACATAAACTTTCTCATGTAAATTACCATTTAAAAATGTACTTTTCACATGCATTTGATAAATCTTAATCTTTTTAAAACACACAATGGATATAAACAGTCTGATTGATTCAAGACGTGCTACAGGTGCAAAGGTTTCATCAAAATTAATACCTTCAATTTGAGTGTAACCTTATACCACTAGTCTAGCCTTGTTTCTAATTATATTTCCAAGCTCGTCAGACTTATTTTTGAAGATCCATTTTGTTCCAATGATGTTTTTATCTTTAGGTCTTGTTACGAGATACCAAACATCATTTCTTACAAATTGGTTTAAGTTCTTGCGTCGCAACAATCCAGTTTTCATCAGCAAGAGCTTCTTTTACGTTAGATGGTTCTATTTGGGATGTAAAACACACATAATTATATATATCCTCAAGTTGTCTATGGGTGCGAACACCAGTGAGAAAGTTTTCAAGAATTTGTGTGGTTGGATGATCTTTAACAGTCCTTAATTCAGAATCATTCTGATTATATGAAATATTGAATTTATCAATTACTAGAACTTCATCATTATCTGAATTTGAGACTGGTGTGTTTAAGTGATCATCAATGACAACATTGATGGACTCTTGAATCACACCGGTTCTTTTGTTCAGAACCCTATAAGCTCGTCAGTTTAAGGAATATCCTAGGAAAATTCGTTCATCACTCTTCGTATCAAACTTTTCCAAATTTTCACGATCTCGTAAAATATAGCACTTATTGCCAAAAACTCGAAAGTATTTGACAGTAGGCTTTTTATCAAACCACATTTTGTAAGCCATTTTATTATTATCTTTGCTAGTGTAGACTCGGTTAATAATATAGCAAGCTGTATTGACCGCTTCAGCCCAAAGATTCTTAGAGAGCTTCATGTTATTCAACATGACATTAGTCATTTCTTGAAGCACTCTATTCTTACTTTCCACTATACTATTTTGTTGTGGAGTTTTGGGCACTGAAAATTCATTTAATATTCCTTGGTCGCTACAGAACTTCTCAAAACCGCTATTCTCAAATTCAGATCCATGATCACTACGAATCTTACTGATCTGAGAACCTTTTTCCGTTTGAATCCTTTTAAGAACTTTTCTTACTTCTTCAAGGGTTTCTGATTTGTCTCTTAAGAAGACTACCCATGTATATCTGGTAAAGTCATCCACTATTACCAAGATATACCATTTGCCACCTCGACTCTTCGTTCTGGTAGGTCGTATCAAATCTATGTGGAGGAGTTCGAGTGGTCTTGATGTGATATTTGAATTCACCTTTTTGTATGAGGTTCTTGTTTGTTTGTCTATCTAACATTCACCACATATTTTATCTAATTTTTGAAGCTTGGGTAGACCTCTTATAAGTTCCCGTTTACTCAATTTATATAAATTTTGGTACTGTACATCTCCAAGACGTTCGTGCCACAAATCAGTCTCGTCTGTATGGACCATGTAACATGTTTGATTAGATGAGATGGATTCGCTAACAATATAGCAGTTTTCAAACGTTCTACATCCAGTTAGTATTACAGAACCCTTATTGTTTAGAATCTCACAACTTTGATTAGAAAACCGTACACTATGGTTATTGTCGCATATTTGAGATATGCTAAGTAAGTTATGTTTTAGACCTTCAACATATAAGGCATTTTTAAACACAAGAAGGTTACAAAGTTGAATCATACCTTGGCCCATAATCTTGCAGTTACTTCCATCTCCAAAAGTGACTGTCCCATCAGTCATATCTTTTAGATCGGTGAATAAAGCCTTGTCGTCTGTCATGTGCCTGGAGCATCAACTATCTAGGTACCACTTTGAATGGCTTGAAGCTTTGAAAGCAGTGTGGGCAACCAAGCAGGCAACCTTAGGAACCCATTTCAGTACTGTTTTGGGTTTAGGAGGATAGTTGGTCTTCTTATATCTATTGTTGTAAGAATGACCTAAAGAGTTAGATTTTAAGAGCTCCTTGAGTAAATTAACTATCTTTTCAGCTAGTGGATTTCATTTCTGATTAAAGTTAACATGACAGCTTTCACTTTTTGAAAAGTTTTTGAATTTTTAGAAAAACCTTGATAAGTACTTTTTTCTTTTGAGTTTGAGGAGTCTCCTTTCACAAACTTAGGAGGAGTATTCTTCTGTATAGGAGGTATGTTCTTATCATAGCCCAACCCAGATCTGTCGCCACATTTTCTTGATCTGGATAATAGTTTCTCTAACTTAGGATCACCTTGGGCATATCTCCATGTGTCCTTTAAACTCAGGAGAGAAGATACTTCATTTTTAAGTTTCTCATTTTCAGATTTCAGATTTTTAATCTGGGACATTTTGAATTCTAAATCGCATTTTAATTTTTCAAAACAATCTAAAATTTAAGATTTTTCTAAAACAAGTGACTCAAAACATTCTTTGAGTTTAAAAAACTTTTCTTTTTGGAGTTTAAGTTTAACAACAATTTTACAACTTTCCTTATATAGGGCATTGTAAGCATCTTGAAGATCATCTTCATTTTCACATTCACTATTCAGATTTTCCTCACTAGTTGAATCATCATGATATGAAAAAGTGAACGTAGCTAGAGTCATAAGGGCTTTCGTTTCATTACTCGACTCGATTTCAGAATCTTCTGATTTAAAAGAAGCTTCAGAATCAGATGATTCATTCCATGTAGCTAACATACCATTCTTCTTGGGTTTATCCTTTTTAGGACATTTGTTTGCTAAATGCCCATATTCTTAGCAGTTGTAACATTGACTATCTTTCAAAGACTTTCAAGTTTTAGATTTAGGTTTAGATCTTTTTTTTTCTCATTTGATTTTTAAAAATCTACCCTTTTCTTGCTTTTGAATATTTTATAAAACTTTTTTGCTAAAAGAGCCATATCATCTTCAGAATCAGAATTTTCTTTAAAATTACATTTAGAAGATTTTGGAGCGATAGATTTACCTTTAGGAGCTTTAAAGTTTAACTCATAGGTTTGTAAAGAACCAACTAGTTCTTCTACTCTCATATTATCCGTATCACGAAGTTCCTGGATCGCGGTTACTTTGGAGTTGAACCGTTCAAGAAGAGAGCGTAGTATCTTTGCACACACTTTACTTTCTGGGATTGTATCACCAAGACCCCACATAGCGTTTACAATGTCATTTAATCTTGTATAAAAGTCCATAAATATTTAATTTTTCTCCATATGAATTTCTTCAAATTTGGTTGTGAGGAGTTGGACTTTATATTTTTTAACAATTGTAGTACCCTCGTGAATCATTTCTAATATATCCCAGGCTTGCTTTGCAATATCACAAGATATGATTCTTTTGAACTCATCCGGTGATAGTGCGCAAGTGATTGCATTTAGTGCCTTTGCATTGACACTACTCTCATTTTTCTGAAAGGTGGTCCAAGAGAAATAAGGAGTTACTCTCATTGATTTTGAACCATCGACTCCAGTCACTTCAGTGGTAGGAGGTTTCCATTCAGTCACTATGGTTTGCCACACACTCTCATCCATTGATTTGAGGAAGATCCTCATCTTGGCTTTCCAATAGGCATAATTGGAGCCATCAAAGGGTGGGAGCCTAGTGATTGATAGGCTATTAAAATTTGACATCTTAAATAGATTAAACTGTTAGCTCAGTAATTAAATCTAAGAATTAAGAAAAAATGAGCTATTAGGCTCTGGTACCACTTGAAAAGGCCTAGCTATATGTCCTAGAGGGGGGAGGGGGTGAATAGGACTATGCCAAATAAAAATTTATAACAACGAAAATTAAAGGAATATGATAGCCAATAAGATAACTAAATAAACCATAATGCAAGAATGTAAAGCAACGTAAAAATTCAGATCTTGAGAGGTTGATACAAATGTTGTTCTAAGGACAACCTTACACTAAAAACTAGAGTTTATTGTAGGACAACCTGATTTCTAGAAAGGTCTTTGTATCAAGTCTCAAACGAAAGAGGAATAAAAAATAAATATAAACTGCACTGAAAAATAAATTGTAATCACAAATATGTATTGTTCTAGGGACAACCATGCACCATAAGAATGGAAGGACAACCTTACTGGAACAATTTAATATCAAGCTGATAAACGAATAGCAAGAAATAAATTCTAAACTATTACAACATTCCCCACAATGCTTCAAATAAAAGATTACAACATTCACAACCACATATACATCCCACAAATAAATAAATAAAGAAATGAAATGTAAACCATTTAACCACAACACAAGGGATTATAGTGGTTCGCCTGTGTGTTCACCAACTGTTATACAACAGCCACACAGAATGCTACTCCACTCCTAATATCCTCACACAGGGGATATTTGCATTCACTAACAATGTAGGTTTTCACAGGTGCACCAAAAACCTTTACAATTGTGTCTTTGTCTGTGGGCTTACACAATTAAAAAACCCCACTTCTGAGTTTTACTAGCTCTCCTCAGATAACCAAAGCAATGAGATTTTTTTGGCAAATCCCGAAAGAAACCAAAACAGAAGGAATTTATAATTAAATATAAAATACCCGATTTTCTCCTTCGATGTAGTAGCTCGGAAGAACTAAGGCAGAGTAGATGATTGAATGTCCAAGTTCAATGTCTAGTACTCGATTACAAAGGTTTTAGTTCTAATTGATTTTAAAATTAAACCAACATAGGGCTAGCCTTAATTGATTTTGATTCCAAAGAAAGGGAAATATCAATTCCTCTTTTCAAAATAGATTGGAATACCAGAAAAAAATTAATTAAATAAAGCTAAAGAAAGAGAATATTAAATAAGCACACTTAGCTTAAAATGGAGCACAGACTTATCTCTCAGAAGGCCGGATTAATTACTTTTTCTATATATAATTAATCCAAGATTCGTGCTCTATTTATAGCTGAGTAAAACACGTCTTCGACTGGTCTTAAGACTTCTACGACTGGTCGAAGAACCAACAGAATTTTGAAAAAATCAGGCGCGATAATATTTTCAGTTGCACAACCGGTCGTGGGTACCCTACGACTGGTCGAAGGTCCCCTTCGACTGGTCGTAGGTTCCATACGATTGGTTGAACATGGCCCAATCTCAACGCTGTACTTTGAGTCAAAGAACCACTACCGGTCGAAGAACCATTCGACACTGTTCATAGGACTGGTCGAATAGTCTTAAAGATTGGTCGAAGAATAACTAGAAAATTTAAAAAATCCTCAACAACTTAGGACTGGTCGAGGAATTTCCTGGACTGGTCGAACCATTGCTAGGACTAGTCGAACAAGGTCCAGGATTAACCTTAGAACAAATCAAAGTCACTTATAAAAGATATATGAATTATGTATCTAGAGTGACCTACTCTAAAGGTCAACCTAAGGTCAGTTATACCTCAATAGTGAAGTAAGGATATTGAACTTGAATACCAGTGACCTTGAGTATCATGAAGATTGAGTTCTTGAACTTGAGATCTTCAGCTTGAAAAACTTCTGAGAACTTTAACTTAAAAGCTTATGAGATCTTCAACTTGAATAGCTTACGAGAACTTGAAAGCTTCTGAAATCGTGACCTTTGAGATCTTCAACTTGAAAAGCTGTGCTTGTCTACTCGAAGCCAAACTTATATCTTGAATAGATCTTTTGTTCATCACATAAACAAGCTTCAAAGCAATGTCTTTGTCACCATAAATTTTACAATCGCAAGGGGCTATTCACTATAGCACTTATAGAAACAGAGTTCTGTATCACTTTCCACAGTTGAGGCTGAGTATATTGCAGCCGGTAATGCATGCACCCAGCTTGTGTGGATGAAAAGAATGTTAAGTGATTACGGCTTTGTGCAAGATTCTATGGTGTTGTATTGTGATAATTCTAGCGCAATTAACATTTCTAAAAATCTAATTCAGCATTCACAAACTAAGCATATTGACATTAGATATTATTATATTCATTAATCAGTAGAAGATAGGATTATTTCTATGAACTATATTTGGACTGAAAATCAACTTGTGGACATTTAAAAAACTGCTTGACAGAAATAGGTTTGCTAAGTTGAAATTGGATATGGGTATGTGCAATATGATCTAAATTACATGTGTTTATTTATAATATATTGCATGTTTTTATTTTATTTATTTTTACAAATTTTTAAAATTTAAAAATATGAAAAAATGCAGAATTTTTTAGGTGCATGACCAGTCGAGTATGTACTTGACCAGTCGAGCCGCTTGGGTTTAGGGCTTTTTATTACACAAAAACCACTTTTTCTTCATTTATTTTATCTTTTCCAACCAGCCCTACCATGACTGATCGAACCCACCTTTGATTCCTTCATGGTTAGTGCATCTTTTTTTATTTCCTTAAGGATTTAAGTTCTTTGTACTTTCATTTCCTTATTTTTGTAGTTTATTTCAAGATTTATGGTGGTTTATTGGGTTTCTAGATAAAAATATGATTTCCTTAAAACCCATCTTTCATTTCTTGCATTGCTTGTATTCCTTCTATTTCTTGTGTTATGGAAGGTAGAAATAAGAAGAGAGCCTCTCGTGGTCCCTCTTCTTCTCGTTCACCCGAAGAAGACCCCGAGTATGTGCAGGATCTTCGTTTCCCTCCTTCAAACTGTAGGTTGGGCTAACATATTTAATTGAGGCGGTCCTGCATACCATTCCATTGCGCAGGCCATGTTTGCTTGCATAAGTGACTTCTTAACTGAGAATTTAACTTTTATTATTATAACCAGAGAAGGTCCTATTTGAAAGGGCTTAGCTATATGCCCTAGAGGGGGGGTGAATAGGGCAATGCCAAATAAAACTTAAAACAACGGAATAATAAAAGAAATAAAGCACAATGCTGAATTAAAAGTAATCTCAATAACCTAGAATTAAGAGAATGATACTATATCAATTCTAAGGATAACCTTACACCAAAAACCAAAGGTTTAAGGTAGGACAACCTTATTTCTAGAAAGTCCTTTGTATCTCAAACCAATGACAAATAAAAAGCAAGGAAACCAAAATAACTTTCAGAAATAAATCCTAAGTCAACATTCATCCATAAATACAATCCACAAAACTGAATGAATAAAGGAATGAAAGAATAAAACACATCCACAACACAACGATATATAGTGGTTCGCCTGTGTGTACACCAACTGTTATCCAACAGCCACACAGAATGCTACTCCACTCCTAATATCCTCACACAGGGGATATTAGCATGCATTATCAAAATAGGTTTCACAGGTTTACCTAAAACCTTCACAATTGTGTCTTTTTATCTCGGGCTTACACAATCCAAAAACCCACACAATCTGAGTTTTTTTGGCTCTCCTTAGATAACCAAAACAATGAAATTTTTCTGACAAATCTCAAACAAAACCAAAGAATGTAAATTACACAAATGTAAAATGCCTGAATCTCCTTTTGATGTAGCCCAGTAGAACCAATCGGAGTAGAAGTTCGATTCAACGTTTAAAGTCCAATACTCACTTTAAGAATGGTTCTAAGTGTAATTGATTTTAAATCAAAAGGGCTAGTTCTATTTGATTTTAAATCCAAGAAGAAGGAATATCAGAAATTCCCTTTTTCTAATAAGATTGGAATGTAGATTAAAATCAAATAATAAACAAGCTAGCAAAAGGAATATTAAATGAGCACAAAGTAGCTTTAAAAATAAACACGAACTTATCTCAGAGTGTAGCCTAAAGATTGCTTGAATTGAATTGAAAAAATCTGAAGTTCGTGCTCTATTTATAGCCTGAAAAATCCCATCTACGACTGGTCTTAGGATCCTAGGACTGGTCGTAGCTTCAAAGATTTTTAAAGATTTTCTCGGGATAAGGATTAGCTGTTGCAGGACTGGTCTTGGGTAGCCTACGACTGGTCGTGGGCCACCTACGACTGGTCGTAGGACCCCCATATTAGTTGCTGGAGTTTGAGTCGTAGGGCTAAGACCGGTCGAAGGACAAGTCGTACAGCTCACAGGACTAGTCGAAGGATGTCCAGGACTGGTCGTAGGACAATCAGAAAAATTCAAAAATCTTCAACAACCTAGGATTGGTCCTAAAAAACTTAAGACTGGTCGTAGCAGAGCTAGGACTGGTCTTGAAGTCCCTAGGACTGGTCTTAGAACAACCCGAACAAGCATATTAAAATATACGAATTATGTATCCAGAATGACCTACATTAAAGTCCATCCTAAGGTCAATCTAAGGTCAAACAAACCTTAAAAGTGAGATGGACATTGATAGTCTGTACACTCAGATGACCCTTAAGAGAAGTTTAAGAATTTATGAATCTTATTGTAGGCCTTTTCGAGCTTGATCCTTTCTTGACTTGACAAAGTCTTCTTCTATACTTGTACTTGTTTGAATCTTGAACATGCATACTTGGAGACTTCTATTCTTGAATTCTTCATCCATGACTTGAAACTTTCTTCATTTAAGTTCTTGTCTTAAAATACGATGTCTTGAAGCAATGAATAGTCTCAAACATGAAACACAAGATATACAAGACATAGATATAGGTTTTGGCACCACAAAATTTGACAACCAAAGGGATATGAAATCATAGCACTTACAATCTCCCCCTTTGTCAAATTTGTGACAAAACACATATCATACAGATAAGAGCAACATCATACAAATTACTCTACTCCCCCTGAGAGATACGAGTACTGCTCATGTAAACAATAAACAACATGTAAACATCAAGACTCCATATTCTCAATCCACATATCCTTCTCAATTAATCAATCCAAACAAATTACTCTCCCTTTCCATACTACTCCCCTTTACCATACTACTCCCCCTATTGTCACAAAATGACAAGGGAAAGTCACAATAGGAAAGTCACAACAACATAGAGAATAATAAAAAGAAGATAATGAAAAAGAAATATGGAAGGACATAACATATTTCAAAATATAAATCCAGAATCATCAAGCCATAACCAATATAATATCCAAAATAAAAGATAATATAATCCAAAAGATAATCCGCCTAATCAGATCCAGAGGAGGGAGTAGGGATAGTAGGATCAATCTGGTGTAAGCTCTTATTAATGCGATGAAGATATTTTCACATATATTTAAACTGCATATCGTGGGCGACATTCATGTTATCAACCTTCTCCTCTAATGCACGAAGGCGTGCATCATAATTAGATGGATCGAAATCAAGATCATTTGGCGAATCAGTTTCTATCTCATCAAATAACTCATCCATATTAACACCTTGTTGAGGAAGATCGCCAGCTTTCCCTTCATTTTCAGCTTCACCACCATCACCACCATCACCACCTTCATCAACTTGACTAGGAAGCAAATCCAACTTCATCTTATTAAGATTGGAATTATTGAAAATAAGATGATGAATGAGTGCATCATTAATAGGTGTATCGACAAGCATATAAGTGGCTAACACAGTCATAAGATAACCAAACGGAATATCACTATGACCCGGATGGAAACGAAACTGTATGATAAAATGACAGATCAATGAAGGAAGGCAGACCTTGGTACCAGAAGCAATAGAATGCAACACACGAACCATGAAAGAAGTCAATTCGGTTTTATTACCAGACCGAGGGTGCAGATTTGAAATGAAAAAATGATGTAACACTCTGTATTCAGGTAACAGATACTTTGAAGGGAGCGCATTCCCTTTGTGTGTCCATTGCGCATTAATTTAGCATAAGTCTTTTGTTAACATGTGTTTTTTCGATTCAGATGTTTTGACGTATAGAGTATGAATTAGAATACCTTCATTATTAACGGGTATATCCATAATACCCGATATCAAATGACGGTCTACTTCAAATTTCCCTTCTCTAATATCAATTGAAAAAGTTAAGTTGTCAAGGGAGAATTCTAAGATATATGCAACCAATGATCGTGTAATAGACTGGTATGCAGGCCCACCCCAAAGCAAAATGTTAGCCCAACTAATAGATTCAAGGAGAGGGACAATACCATATGGAGCAATGTGATTGAGATCAGCGGTATGCTCAACGATAACATTACGAACACGTAAATCCCGTACATCTTGAGGATCATCTTCGGGTGATCGAAGGTGCCGTTTTATTATCGGTATAGATCTAGATGAGGATAGATCACGAGATGTTTTCTTCTTTCCTCTAGCATCCATCTTCAACTAGATATACTAAGAGCAAGAGAAATGCACAAAAAGAAGGATGAGTTTTCTCTAGATCAGTAATTTGAGAAGAAACCCTTGAAAAACCCAATAAAAAGATGAAACCAAGCTACAAAATGATGAAATCAAAGCATATAGAACATCAAACTTTAAGAAAAATGAAGAAATAGGACAAACCTTGAAGAAATACCAAAAATTCTATAACTGGTCGAGCCACGACTCGTTATTGGTCGGAGTGGAAATGAAGAAGGAGGTTTTCCCCAAATTATATCATGTTCACGAGCTCCACGACCGGTCGAGTGATGTGTACGACCGGTCGTACCACAACTGGTCGTGTATAGATATGACCGGTCGAGCATCGACTAAAAATACATATTTAATGTAAAAAATTAAAATTTAAACACAAATAATACTAAATATAATACACTATGATACATGTAAGAAAGAATACTTAATGTAAAATGCACATACCAAGATCAAATTTTAATTTATTAAACTTGCTTTTGTCGAGTGGTTTAGTAAATATATCAGCAAGTTGAGTTTCAGTTGGTATATATTCTAAGGAAATAACTTTTTCTTCAACCAACTCACGAATACAATGATACCTAATGTCAATGTGCTTAGTACATGAATGCTGGATTGGATTTTTAGAAATATTTATAGCACTGAAATTATCTTAATGTAAGATCATTAAATTTTGATTAATTCCATAATCGCTTAGCATGCGTTTCATCCAAACTAGTTGAGTACATGCATATTCAGCTGCAATATACTCAGCCTCAGCAGTGGAGAGCAATATTGAGCTTTGCTTCTTGCTGAACCAAGAAACTAAGCAATTTCCAATGTAAAAACAACCACCACTGGTTGATTTTCTATCATCGATATTACCGGTCTAATCAGCATCTGAGTACTCAGCTAATTGAACACTAGTATCAAAAGGATACCAAAGACCCAGATTTATAGTACTTACGACATATCTAATAATCTGTTTAACAGTAGTAAGATGTGATTCCTTAGGATTAGACTGATATCTTGCACAAATACCAACACTTAACGTGATATCAGGTCTACTAGCAGTTAGATACAACAAACTACCAATCATACTACGATATAGTTTAGGATCTATATCTTTACCTGTAGAGTCTTTTGAGAGTCTTAACGTTGTACTCATAGGAGTATCAAAGTTCTTATCATTCTCAAATCCAAACCTTTTAACCAAGTTTGAAGCATATTTGGTCTGAAAAATGAAAATTCCATCAGGTTGTTGTTTTACTTGCAACCCTAGGAAATAGTTTAGTTCACCAACCATGCTCATTTCGAACCTTGATTTCATTAACTCTGCAAACTCAATAGATATGTTAGAGCAAGTTGATCCATAAATAATATCATCAACATAAATTTAAACCATCAAAATATCATTGTTATGTTTCTTAACAAAGAGCGTCTTATCAACACATCCTATTTGAAAGCTATGACTAAGTAAGAATTTAGTCAATTTCTCATACCATGCCCTGGGCGATTGTTTTAGACCATAGAGAGCCTTTTTGAGACGAAATACATGGTTAGATAACTTGGGGTCTTCAAACCCTGAAGGTTGTTCAACATACACCTCTTCATGTAAATCGCCATTCAAGAAGGTACTCTTTACATCCATCTGATAAATCTTAAATTTTCTAAAGTATACGATGGAAATAAAAAGTCTGATTGATTCAAGGCGAGCAATTGGAGCAAAGGTTTCATCGTAATCGATGCCTTCAATCTGAGTGTACCCTTGTACAACCAGTTTAGCCTTATTTCGTATTATATTTCTAAGTTCATCAGAGTTATTTTTAAAGATCCATTTTGTTCCAATAATGTGTTTATCTTTAGGTTTAGAAACAAGATACCAAACATCATTACGAACAAATTGATTAAGTTCATCCTGCATAGCAATTATCCAATTTTCGTCAGAAAGTGCTTCTTTCACATTGACCGGTTCTATTTAGGATGTAAAAAAAAACATAATTACATATGTTCTCAAGTTGTTTGCGAGTATGAATTCCAGTGAGAGGGTTTCCAAGAATTTGATTGGTTGGATGATCTTTGACAGTCCTTGGTTCAGACTCTTTTTGACTTGATGAGGTATCTTGATTGTCGATAATAAGAGCTTCATCATCATTTGAACTTGGAGCTGGTGTATTCAAATAATCATCAATGACCACATTGATGGACTCTTGAATCACACCAGTTCTCTTATTTAGAACCCTATAAGATTGATTGTTCAAAGAATAACCAAGAAAAATACCTTCATCACTCTTCGTATCAAACTTTTCTAAATTTTCATGATCACATAAAATATAACACTTGCTGCCAAAAACCTGAAAGTATTTGACAGTAGGTTTCTTTTCAAACCATAATTCATAAGCAGTCTTATTATCAGATTTACTGGTATAAACCCGATTAATAATATAACATGCGGTATTAACTTCTTCAGCCCAAAGATTTCTAGAGAGCTTCATGCTATTTAACATAACATTAGCCATATCCTGAAGCACTCTGTTTTTTCTTTCAACTATACCATTTTGTTGCAGTGTTTTGGGCGTAGAGAATTCATGCGATATTTCCTGATCGCTATAGAATTTCTCAAAACTATTATTTTTGAATTCGGATCTATGATCACTATGGATCTTACTAATATGAGAACCTTTCTCATTTTGGATTCGTTTAATGACCTTTTTCACTTCATCCGGGATTTCAGTTTTATCTTTTAAGAAAGATACCCAAGTGAATTTGGTATAGTCATCTACAATAACCAAGATGTATTTTTTGCCTCCTCAACTCTTCGATCTGGTTGGTCCAATAAGATCCATGTGGAGAAGCTCGATTGGTCTAGATGTGGTATTGGGGTTCACTTTCTTGTGAGAGCTCCTAGTCTGTTTGCCCAACTAGCATTCACCACATATTTTGTCTACTCTTTACAATTTGGGTAGACCTCTAATTAGTTCTCTTTTGCTCAATCTGAATAAGTTCCGATAGTGTACATGTCCAAGGCATTTATGCCATAATTCAGTCTCATTGGTATGGACCATGTAATATGATTGAGTAGATGAGCTTGCGTCACTAACGATGTAGCAGTTTTCAAAAGTTCTGTGACCAGTTAATATAACAGAACCCTTTTTATTAAGTATCTCACAACCTTAATTAGAAAACTTCACACTATGGTTGTTATCACATATCTGAGAAATGCTTAGTAGGTTGTGTTTCAAGCTCTCAACATATAAAACATTCTTAAATAAGGGAAGGTTATAAAGCTGAACCGTACCTTGGCCAATTATCTTGTAATTGCTTCCATCACCAAATGTGATTGACCCGTCAGTCATATCTTTTAGATCGGTGAATAAAGCCTTGTCGCCTGTCATATGCTTGGAGCAACCACTATCTAGGTACCACTTTGAATAGCTTATATCTTTGAAAGAAGTGTGGGCAACCAAGCAGGCAACTTTAGGAACCCATTTCAGAACTGTTTTGGGTTTAGGAGTATAGATGGTCTTTTTCTGTCTGTTGTTATAGGAGAGACCTTTAGACTTTAATAGCTCCTTGAGTAGATCAATTATTTTTTCAGCTAATGGATTTCAATTTTGAAAATCAAAGTTGACATGGCTACCTTTAGGTTTTTGAAAAGTCCTTGAATTTTTGAAAAAACCTTGATAAGTATTCTTTTCTTTTGAGGTTGAAGACTCTCCTTTTACAAATTTAGGAGTAATGTTCTTTTGTTTAGGAGATGTATTCTTATCATAGCCCAACCCGGATCGATCGCCACATTTTCTTGATCCGGACAATAATTTTTCCAATTTAGGATCACCTTAGGCATATCTCCATGTGTTTTTCAAACTCAGAAGAGAAGCTACCTTATTTTTGAGTTTCTCATTTTCGGAGCTCAAATCTTCAATTTTGGAGGTTTTGAAATCTAAATCACATTTAGTCTTTTCAAAAGAATCAGAAATATGAGACTTTTCTAAAACAAGAGACTCATAATCTTCCTTAAGCTTAGAAAATTTTTGTCTTTGTAATTTAAGCTTGACGATAATTTTACAACTCTCCTTGTCAAGGGCATTATAAGCATCCTGAAGATCATCTTCATTATCGCAATCACTATTCAAAATTTCTTCACTAGATATATCATCATTACTTGAAAAAGTGATCTTAACTAGAGTCATAAGGGCTTTAACATCATCGCTCGACTCGGTTTCAGAATCTTCTGATTTAAAAGAAGATTCAGAATCAGATGATTTATCCCAAGTAGCCATCATACTTTTCCTTTTTGATTTATCCTTTTTAGGACATTTGTTAGCTAAGTGCCCGTACTCTTGACAGTTGTAACATTGACTATCTTTCAAAGATTTTCGAGCTCTAGGTTTAGATCGTCTCTTATCATTTGACTTTTGAAAATTAACTTTTTTCTTGCTTTTAAAAATTTTGTAAAACTTTTTTAATCAAAGCACCATATCATCTTCAAAATTTTCTAAGTCCGAAGTACTTTCTTGTGAAACATTTGATGATTCGAGAGTAATTGATTTTCCTTTAGGAGCTTTAAAGGACAACTCATAGGTTTGTAGTGAACTAACTAGTTCCTCAACCCTTATGGTATCCGTATCACGAAGTTCCTGAATTGCGGTCACTTTAGAATTGAACCGTTCAGGAAGTGTGCGTAGTATCTTTGTGCATACTTTTCTTTCTGGGATTCTATCACCAAGACCCCACATAGAGATCACAATGTCATTCAATCTAGTGTAGAAGTCCATAAACATCTCATTCTCCTCCATATGAATTTCTTCAAATTTAGTTGTGAGGAGTTGGACTTTAGATTTCTTGACAATTGATGTACCCTCGTGTGTCATTTCTAATACATCCCATGCTTGTTTTGCATTCTCACAAGAGATGATTCTTTTGAATTCATTTGGTGATAATGCACAAGTAATTGCATTTAGTGCTTTTGCATTGGCACTACTCTCACTTTTCTGAAGTGTGGTCTAAAGAGAATAAGCTGTTACTTTCATTGATTTTGAACCATCGTCATTAGTTACTTCAGTGATAGGTGGGTTCCATTCATTCACTGTGGCCAGCCACACACTTTCATCCAAGGATTTGAAGAAGATCCTCATCCTGGCTTTCCAATAGGCATAGTTTGTGCCATTAAAGGGTGGTGGCCTAGTGACTGATAGGCTATTAAAATTTGACATCTTAATATAGCTTAGATCATTAGCTCAGGAAATAAATCCAATAAATAAACAATAAGCACGGGCTATTAGGCTCTGATACCACTTGAAAGGGCCTAGCTATATGCCCTAGAGGGGGGGTGAATAGGGCAATGCCAAATAAAACTTAAAACAACGGAATAATAAAAGAAATAAAGCACAATGCTGAATTAAAAGTAATCTCAATAACCTAGAATTAAGCGAATGATACTATATCAGTTCTAAGGACAACCTTACACTAAAAACCAAAGGTTTAAGGTAGGACAACCTTATTTCTAGAATGCCCTTTGTATCTCAAACTAATGACAAAAAAAGCTAGGAAACCAAAATAACTTGCAGAAATAAATCGTAAGTTATTACAACATTCATCCACAAATACAATTCACAAAACTGAATGAATAAAGGAATGAAAGAATAAAGCACATCCACAACATAACGATATATAGTGGTTCACCTGTGTGTACACCAACTGTTATCCAACAGCCACACAGAATGCTACTCCACTCCTAATATCCTCACACAGGGGATATTAGCATGCACTATCAAAATAGGTTTCACAAGTTTTCCTAAAACCTTCACAATTGTGTCTTTTTATCTCGGGATTACACAATCCAAAAACCCACACAATTTGAGTTTTCTAGCTCTCCTTAGATAACCAAAACAATGAGATTTTTCTGGCAAATCTCAAACAAAATCAAAGAATGTAAATTACACAAATGTAAAATACCTGAATCTCCTTTTGAAATAGCCCAGTAGAACCAATCGGAGTAAAAGTTCGATTCAACGTTCAAAGTCCAATACTCACTTTAAGAATGGTTCTAAGTCTAATTGATTTTAAATCAAAAGGGCTAGTTCTATTTGATTTTGAATCCAAGAAGAAGGAATATCAGAAATTCTCCTTTTCTAATAAGATTGGAATGTAGATCAAAATCAAATAATAAACAAGCTAGCAAAAAGAATATTAAATCAGCACAAAGTAGCTTTAAAAATAAATACGAACTTATCTCAGAGTATAGCCTAAAGATTGCTTGAATTGAGTTGAATTGAATTGAAAAACTCTGAAGTTTGTGGTCTATTTACAGCCTAAAAAATCCCATCTATGACTGGTCTTAGGATCCTAGGACTGGTCGTAGCTTCAAAGATTTTCAAAGATTTTCTTGGGATAAGGATTAGCTGTTCCACGACTGGTCGTGGGTCACCTATGACTAGTCATAGGACCCCCAGATTAGTTGCTGGAGTTTGAGTCGTAGGGCTAAGACCGGTCGAAGGACAAGTCGTACAACTTACAGGACTGGTCGAAGGAAGTCCAGGACTGGTCGTAGGATAACTAGAAAAATTTAAAAATCTTCAATAACCTAGGACTGGTCCTGAAAAACTTAAGACTAGTCGTAGCAGAGCTAGGACTGGTCTTGAAGTCCCTAAGACTGGTCTTAGAACAGCCCGAACAAGCATATTAAAATATATGAATTGTGTATCCAGAATGACCTACAGTAAAGCCCATCCTAAGATCAATCTAAGGTCAAACAAACCTTAAAAGTGAGATGGACATTGATAGTCTGTACACTCAGATGACCCTTAAGAGAAGCTTGAGAATTTACGAATCTTGTTGTAAGCCTTCTCGAGCTTGACCCTTTCTTGACTTGACAAAATATTCTTCTATACTTGTACTTGTTTGAATCTTGAACATGCATACTTGGAGACTTCTATTCTTGAATTCTTCATCTATGACTTGAAACTTTCTTCATTTAAGTTCTTGTCTTAAAATACGATGTCTTGAAGTAATGAATTGTCTCAAACATGAAACACAAGATATACAAGACATAGATATAGGTTTTGGCACCACAAAATTTGACAACCAAAGGGATATGAAATCATAGCACTTACACTATTGATGTAGACCATCACTTAATATCTGGATTGATGGATCTTGCAGTTAATTATGACGGAATTTCTATTTCTACTTTAATGGTAAGACGTTCTGAGTCTGAGAAAAGAATGCTAACTAGAGTGTTATGCAACATGGATGCTGATTGGAACTCTGGTATTGCGCTTAGTTCTAAATATACGTTACCCAAATACAACATTCTCCATTGAATTTTCATTTCTAATGTATATCGTAGGTCTGATAACAAGACTAAACTTACTTCTTTTATGGCTTGCATCCTTCACTTTATTATTATTGGTGTCCTTGTATGTCTTCCATCTCTTATCTATTACATTATTATTCAGTTTTGTCTCTATCCGGGTCGTAGTGATATTTCATTTGCCTATCTTATGACTGCTTTAGCCACTCATACTCTAGTGGCTATGCCTGTTAGAGAAGCTCTTATTAACCATCTTCCCTTCAACAACTTGAACATTAATAAGATGAATCTGAGGTTGGCTCCTGGCCAAGTTGATGTGGGTGTTGGAGGTTGGCTATGCCTGTTGGAGTGCATTGTTTGACCAGTCGAGCATGCCATTCGACTAGTCGAGCAAGCCACTTGACCAGTCAAGTAACGACCTTATCTTATCGCGCTAGAAAATTTAAAATTTTGTTGGTCCTTCGACTAGTCGAACTGACCCTTAGACCAGTTGAGTGAATAGTATTTTTACCTATACATAGAGCACAAATTTCAGAGTTTATTCATTCATTAAAGAAAAATCAAGACACCACTTTGAGAGATAAGTTTGTGAATTTATTAAGCTATATTGTGCTCATTTTAGATTCTCTTTAATTAGCTTTTGTAATTTAATTTTGTGATCTTTATTCCAATCTTACATTAAGAAGGGATTTGTATTTTTTCCTTTCTTGAGATCAAAATCAAATCATGCTAGCCCAGGTTGATTTAATTAAAAATCATTTAGAACTAGAACCTTTTCATCTGTGAGACTGGACATTGAACATGTTCGTCTACATCGGATTGGTTCTACTAGGCTTCTTCAATGGAGAATTTTCAGATAAGTATCATTTACAATTTTGTATATCCTTTTTATTTTTTGAAGTTGTGCAAGAAAAACCTCTTTTTGGTTTTGTTTGAGGTAATTAAGAAAATTTCAGAGTGTGGGGTTTTTATAATTGTTTAAGCTTAATCAAAGACACAATTGTGAAGGTTTTAAGGTGAACCTTGGAAAACCTTTTTTTATAGTGAACATTAATATGCCACGGGAGTGGATATTATGAGTGGAGTAGTTGTGTGGCTGTTTTCTAACAGTTGGTGTACACACAAGCGAACCACTATAATTCCTGGAGTTGTGGTGGATGATTGAATGTGCTTATGCGTGTGAATGTTGTAATTTTTTTAAGTATTTGTGGTGAATGGTGTAATTTGTTTTATGCACTCGTGAGAATGTTGTAATAACTTAGTTTATTTTATTTGCTATTTCCTTTACCTCTTTATTGGTTTGGGTTCTTTATACTTACAAACGTTCTAGTAAGGTTGTCCTGCCATAAACCTTTGGTTTTTTGTCTTAGCCTTTCCTTAGAACTAAGTTTGTATCAAATTCTCAAGACTAGTACATTTGAGGTTGCTATTTCCTTGTGCTTCTTTATTATTTGATTGTGCTATCTTTCTTTCAATTCCACATTTAATTTTTAATTTGGCATAGTCCTATTCACCCCCCCAGGATGTTTAGCTCGCCTTTTTCAATTTTTCCAATGGTCTTCCCACTGCTAAGAGTGGTGATAGATTTATCTTGCTCCATTTGGTTTGAAGAGCTTGGGTCGCTAACTTCATATTGTGGTTTTGGATTTGGAAGAGGTTGAGTTGGAAGGCTTCCCTTATTTCCAATCATATTCATTGTGTCAAGCCCTTGTATGACTTTTGTAAGGTCTTAAAAGGCTTGTAGCATCCCCTGATTGAAAGTTCTTACTTTTAAAGATGTTTTAGAACTGGATCCTCTTAAGTTTTCTCTTGATTTGGAGTTTGGTTTAAGAAACCTTGAGGGATAGCAGTTTGTCTATTCCTCCAACTGAAGTTTGGATGATTTCTCTAACTAGGATTGTATGTATTAGAGGTGGGCCCACTGAAATGTCTTTAGTAATTAGTTACGACATTAGATTGCTCATTCTGTACCTCTTAAAAGACAGATATTGTTGGGAAATTTTTAGTTGTGTGAATGTTGTAACCATGAATATCGCAAACAGTTTCCTTAACCTTATCCTTCTTTAATTCCATGACCTTGAGTTTTCTAGTGAGATTAACCCCTTTAGCATTGATATCATCGTCCTCTTTCAGGAGATACATTCCACCCTAATCTTTAGATTGAGTCGGCCTAGACATGGTGTTTGATTTTGGAGAGACGACCCATGATTGTGTGTTTTCAGCAAGCTTATTAAAGTAGTCCCACACATCATCAACGCTTTTATTCATAAATTCCCCATTACACATTGTCTCAACTAATTGACGCATGGGAGATGTCAATCCATCATAGAAAAATTTCATGATGCACCATGTTTCAAAACCGTGTTGTGGGCATAAACTGATAAGATCCTTGGATCGCTCCCAACATTGGAAAAATGTTTCATCTTCCTTTTGGGTGAAGTTCATGATTGAATTTTTAAGGGTGTTCGTCTTATGGTATGGGAAAATTTTCTTTATGAACTCCCTTATCATGTCATTCCATCAACTAATAGATCGAGGATGCAGTGAATGCAACCATGTCTTAGCTTTCTCTTTTAAAGAAAAAGGAAAGAGTTTCAGCCTGACTGTGTCGTCAGACACGTTAGGAAAATATAGAGTGATTATAATCTTGTTAAACTCTTTCAGGTGTAGATATGGATTTTCAGATATAAGCCTATGAAATTTTGGAAGATGTTGGATCACCCCTAGATTAATATCCATATATCCCATATTTTCTGAAAAAATCATGTACGAAGGCATACTCACCCCCGCCGGTTGTAAATAATCTCATAAAGTACGAGGTGGGGGTGCTTGATGCACCTTATTCTCATCCTGGACTTCCTTAACCCGAGGTTGAGGTTGTCCTTCTAGTTGATTGACCAGTTGATTTGCAGCCATAACCTCAATTAACTCTAAGGGTCTCGAGTGGTGTCTAATCCTGCGATGGATAGATAACCCCTTAACCAATCCTCCTTCACTCAAAAGACATCGAGTGTTGTCACGGACCCACTTGGGCATGAAACACTCTTAGCCCTCAAATTCAGATTCTAACCTAAACCTAAAAGAGAGAATAGAAATCTAGAAATAGAAATAGAAAGGGAATTAGAAAGAAGTTACTAAGTTTGAAGTTTCTAATAAAAATCCTGCAAAACAAAACAAGATTAGTTAGTTTTTAAAAGAAGAAAATAACAAGTTTCTAAATATATAATTAAAAAGTGAATTAGTTTCTAAAAATAAAAGAAATTGTAGAATTAGAAAGTTTCTAAAAATAGAAAGCAAATCCTAATAGAAAATAGAAAAAATTAGAAAGAGATTACCAATTTAGAAAGTCTATATCAGGATCCTACAAAACAGGAAAGTTAGGTTAGTTTCTAAAATCAAATAGAAAAACCTAATCCAAAAATTAGAAAATATAAAAACCTAATCTTAAACTAATCATAAAACTAGTTAATCTTAGACAAACGCAATCGTTAGTCCCTAGTAATGGTGCCAAAAACTTGTTCATAACCCTAAGTGTAGGGTCGCGATGTAGTAATAATCTCAGTACGACCGAGGTCAAATCCATAGGGACTGAACTTGTGTGTTTTCTGAAAGAAACTAAAACTAGAACTAGAAGAAGATGAAAACTAAATCTAGATTATTTGAAAGAGTAATTGTGAATTATTTAACTAAAAGTTATAAATTTAAAGGTGAGAAAATAGGGTTTCCAAGGATTCACTTATAGAGATCAGGGAGATCTATGCTTGATTCAAGGACATAACTGGAATCAGAGTCCTATCTAATCCAATTTGAAGATATCTCAGTAAAATCCAATCTGAGCTTCCTTTGACCTAATTCTCAATGGATGAGAGGTAAGAGAACTAGAAGTGATTCAATCACAAAACCATGCCCATGGGACAAAGCAAAAAACAGAATTTACCAATCCACAATCAATCTGAGAGAAATGTGAGAGTTAGGGAGGATTCCATCATCCAACCATGCCTAGGGGATAATGGTGAATAATAAGATTTCCTAAAATCACAATCTCAATAAAAAGAACATACTCAAAGCTATCGCAGATCTTTTGTAATTTAGTCACAACAGATCATTAAAAACTGAAAATATTTCTTATAATCAAACTAAAATCAAAGAGAGTACAACAACATGAATCAAAGCAATAGAAAATAGCCCATCACACTACAAGCTTCACCTCGTAGCCCTAGCTAAGAGGTTTAGCCAATCATAGACATGATTGAACTAAACTCTCTTAAGAAAAGCACGAAGAAAAAAATGAAGGAAAGGGAAGAAAAACTCTGTGTGATGGCCTCCCCATGCTTTCCGCTCTCCACTTCCTTTCTCTCCTTTCGCTTCTTTCGCCTGCTCAAATTTTGTTCACGTTCCCCTTTAGCGTTGGACGACACCTTATTTATAAGATGGTGGTATTCTCTCTAGCAAATTCTCTTGTGAAACGAACCTGCGTAAGTTCTGCTCTTGCGTTGTGAAATCGCGGAAAACATCTTGCAGTTACTCTATTTTAGGGTGACTTTCTATTTAGATCAGTTAATTTGACTACGAGGGAGGGGTTGAAATCCCCTTCCTTGGAGAATGGATGGTTTGGATGAGCTTCTTAGTCCATCATTCGCTCGTACAAATCACCGAAGTGTCTGGATTACTCGGACGTTTCTTCCTGCGTAAAATCTGTTGCACGTTGATGGTGGGCCCTATATTTTCTGGAGTTGGAAGAATCTGTTTCTTCCATCGGATTCGCTGTGGAATTTCGGTAGGATGGACGGTTTCCAAATTGAAATAATGGCCCACAGAGATGGACTACAGCTCCTTGCTCAAACTGTCCATCTTACGTTTGAACACAGGGACATCATTCTCACTGTCCTTTTCTGATTTCCTCTTTTAGGTCTAGATTAGAAGGACCGTTGGAGTCTAATGGACGGTCCGGATCAGACTGATGATCAAAGATTGTACCCCATCAAAATCGTCTGCAAGTTTGTCCTTGGACGTTTCACAATGAGATTTTGAAATTCCAAATTCGTTCGGGATTGTGCGGGCCAGTGGTCGCTGACTGCTTTCTCTGGTCTGGTACAAAGCAGGCGTACTCCTGCTGTGTACATCAACTACATAAAGTGGGGCCCACCTTGTTGAGTAGGGGCAATCTATTCCATCCATCCGGTTTCTCCATCTAATTTAAGTGGTTGAGTCTAAAATTTGAAGTATATCCAGAGATCAGGTGGCCCAAAATTAATGGTTGATTTGTCCACTGGCTTTGGCGATTCTTGAGCATTAAATCCATACTTTTAACATCCTTTTCAATGCAAGCTTTTGAATTCACCTTGCAACACAACATGATTAAAATAGAACATTAAGCATTATCATGTTCATAAAACCAAGTAATAAATGGGGTCCAATATTCAATATTTAACCCTCAACAATTAATCATTATCATGTTCATAAAACCAAGTAATAAATGGGGGATAATGTGCAATATTTGACCCTCAACACCTAATGTGATCTGATTCCAATCAAGGATAGTTGTGCTCGTCTCATCTACTCTGCCTAAGTCCAGACGATCAGTTGAGATAGTGCTTGGCTATCTAGTTCTTTTATAGAGCTTTCACATCAGCCTGGAACCTAGAAGAAGCTATTGCACATGTCACCTCTACCGTCAACCCCAACCAGATCCTCGTCAGCGAACAAGAGGGCTTGGCCCACTTGTGGGCTCGGTTTGTTTTAAGTTAAACTCAGACTATAGGATCGGCCCGGACGAGAGGTAATCTAAAACCATGCGCAGAAACCGATTCCAGCAACGCATGATAACATTAAACGTCTACCACGATCATAGAGTAACCGATGACATTAACGCACGCATAGTTACTGCTGAATGATAGAGATCGTGTTGAGAATGATGAACACGTTCACTTCAATCAAATGGTATAAATAAAGGACTCATTTACAGGAACATGTACGCAAAATCTCTCACCCAAAACCCTATCCACACAACTTAGACCTAGATTCTAGGCCTAACTTTGCCATTGGAGGGTCTCCTGCTCTAGCCAAGGTCTCCGCTGTCGTTCATCTGTGTAGGTGTTCGAAGCTCGATGAGGGTGAACTGGATTTTTGCATCAACAGACAACATGGATGAAACACATACATCATGGTGGGGTCCACAAAGCATCGACCACTAGCCATTGGCGTAGTGGCAGGGAAGTAGCCAATTTATTTCTACCATGCCATTGGTGGGAAATTAACAAGATGTGAATTTCCTGTGAAATGCTTTCGCATGAAGTTACTAAGCTAGAAACCTAATGGGGCCACCCTAATGTTTGTGAGAAATCTACCCCGTCAATCCATTTTGTGAGATCATTTTAGGACACATACACAAAAATGACCCGGATTCCGTACTCAAGTGGGCCGAAAATGTGAGTATTGAACGTCCACAGTTGAAATATCCGTGAGGCCATAGAAGTTTTAAATAGGGATAATATTTGTGTTTTTAGCTCATCTCAGTAGGAATGACGTTCCGAATGGTATGGATGGCATGTGAACATCACTTTCAACCCCAGGAAGGTTTCGATTATAGGAATTTCCCTACGCGGCCCACTTGAGTATTCGATCCAGGTAATTTTTAGTTCTATGTCCTAAAATGATCTTAAAAAATGATTGGACGGGGAAGATTTCTCACAAACATCATGGTGGGCCCATTTAGGTTTCTAACCCAGGAACTTCATGCGGAAGGCTTTCACAGGAAATCTGCATCCAATAAAAATCTCTAAAATGAGCCATGCGTCACAATGTTATTGGACATCGTTTTCAAAACTTTAATCAGGCTTATAATGTTTCAATCGAGGCTGTCCATCGGTGGGTCCCAGTATAGATGTCAAATGATTTAAAATGCTGGGGTCATTTGAGCTAAGTAGAATGCTTGATGTGCCACCCACCACCCACTGACTTGGGTGGTGTGTTGACGTCAGCAACTTCTGTGGGCCCATAATGATGTATATGTTATATCCACACCATTCGTCCATGTTACGAGATCATTTTAGGGCATTGTAGACACCCTACTTAAAACAAGGACACGCCACTCTTTGAGCTTCAACTTAACTTGAATGAATTGTCTCTTGTTGACTTGGAAATCATTGAAAATACAAACAGATCAAACTGGGAGCATACTTGGCATGTGCCAGAGACAACCAACAGACCCGGTCGGCTAACACCAAATCTAGTAGTGATTCAGTCACAGCCGAGCATCTAAACTCCAAAACCCCTTAAACTCCCTTTATGACGCAACTGAGATGCAAAAATAGATAAAACGAATACTCTCTACCCATGGATCACTCTTCGTATCATTTATTCCTTCCGAATAGCGTTGTGTGGAGGTGTGAGAGGTCATATATTCAAAATCATGGAAAAGTAAATTGTCCTTATATACAAAATGGTCATAGTATTATTGGGGGACAAATTATGACCGATTAGGATGATTTATAGTTCATTGGAAAGGGGGTTAAATGATCTTCTTAAAAAACCTGAGTTTCCTCCAATCCAAGTTACGATGTGGAAGAACTAGCCCATTTATCAAAATCACGCATTGTCGAGTTACTAAAATTGAAAAAACTTTGACTGCATTTTAAACTAGTCAAACAGGATCCGATTAAAGTTACTTTAGTTGCAATGAAAAGCTTATCTTGTGACCTTTCCAATGATCCTAAAATCATTAAAAGCAGACTATTGGTCAAATTGCAAACAACTGATTTCATATATTAGATGGACAGATTTTTGGCACATTAAATGCCCTTCGATTAAAATGATTCTAGGCTTGTTAGAAAGCTTATTTGATTATCTTTCTAACAATATAAAGATTACCAAAAATGGACAAATAATGAAGAAGATATAAGCATTTGAATATTTGGCAGAAAAAAAAATAAAAAGTAATAATTACATTTTTTATATATATGTAATATATAAATATAAAAAAGTAATGATTATCTTTTAACTTATATATATACACAATATTATATATCTTTAAACATACAGAAGATGGGAACCCACAATCAAAGGCAGACACCCATAACATACTCGTCAAGTCGGACTTGACGTTGTCGAGGGCCAATACCCATGTTGTTGAGCGTAGACTCATTATTGAAGTGGATCGGTGCAAGGTCATCCATGTTAAGCCTGTAGGTGAACTCTCTAGCAATCTTGCATACAAGTTGACTGAATGGGAGTGAGATATCATTCCTAACAGAGCGCGCCGTCTGGACTATCTGTAATAGGGCGAACGTAGGCAAACACAGCTTGTCTCCCTGCCCGGCTCTATACAAGAAATCCACTATCATGCGAGTGCATTCGGTATAGTTTCCCTACCTAGGATATACATTATATATGAATATGTGGTGGAGCAGGTGGAAATTATCTGTCAATTCGGTTGATGGGAGGCATCAGCCTCGCTTCCAATGAGCTAGTCGGCCGCAAAGGTAACGCGTGCGGCAATCTCTTTCTCACGCATCCTTGAGATCCTTATTGCTAGCATGCACCTCACCACGTGAGATTCCCATGATTCGGGCCACCAAATCTACATTGAATATAGCTTCCCACCTTCCTACAGGAATCTTGAACTACAAAGGCTCCAGAGTTGGCTCCCGTATATGGGTGTAGAAGGCTCGGACAGTGCTCTCATTTGTATGAGACTTGCCCTCAAATATGGGGCCCCACCTGGCATCCACCAAGCAGTCCATCACCACATATTTCCCAAAGAGCCTCTCGTCCATGTGTGCTTCAAAAAGGACCCTACGGCCCTCAAATCTTACATGGGATAGATCCGCCAGTAAAGCTCTTTCGAGGGGAGCCTGGGGATCGAGATCCCGCTTTATCCTTATCTCCTAATCCACACTAGTACTTGTCGTGGTGCCTTTTTGCCTCCTTGAACGAGTAGGGCCGCTGAGCCCGACTTCATCTGGGGAAGCCCTCTTTTTCCCCATAAGAGAAAGAAGTGTGAAAATGGAGAAAATCGCCGCCACGAGCTTGAAAAGAGCTATTTGAGTGAAATAAAAATGGGGGAAAAAGATTGTTGAACTATAAGATTCTTGAGACACAAAAAAAGGGTTGTGCACTCAAATGAGAGGGATTTAGAGAGATAGGAGGTTGTAGAAGATGGGTTTGAGAGAGTGGTGTAAGTGGTGCAAGGAGGAAGAAGATGGGATTGGAGGGGTGATTTGAGAGAGAAAAATGGAGATTTGAGGAACTTAGAAAGCTTGAAGGTATGTGGGAGAGGAAAAGGAAGCAAATGGGGAGGAAAAGAGGGTCCCCACACATTTTCATGAGCCCCACAGTAGTGTACATGTGCCAGCCCGACAGGCTTCGATCGTCCGGGCGGTGAGGCCTCACCGATCCAGCGATGGCATCACTGGCCGCTGGACATCTGGGCGATACCTTACCCTATGGGAGATGGCATCCCCCCTCCCCCGGGGTGCCATATGTGTGCGGGGTCCACTTTGGATCCCCCTTATTTGCACCGTTTGGGCTCCCGAGGCCGTTTGAGTCGTTTTGGGTCCCATCTCGCATATATTCATGTGTTTCAGGTTGTTTGAGTATGGAATTTATCAAATTATCATCTAAAACTCATCGATTGATGGTCTAGAAAAGATCTGGGGTCACCATGCATGATTACAGATGTGTACACGCCCCGATTTCACAGTCAATTTCACTCATTGTGAAACTGGGAATCCTACAATCATTTCTATGTTTTATTGCTCTCTCCTAAGTCAAAGTACATCAGCGTGCATCATGTTACCATAACCTAGGTTTAGTTTAATCCAAATCATGCTTTGATACCAACTTGTAACGCCTTAAAAATCGTGGGTCGAGCAGAAGCTCAACTCTTGAGTTCCAACACATCACTTATGCAACATAGATAATGATGATTAAATGTTGTCTGTATTAGCACACTAAACATGAATGGGATTACACTAATTCAACATATCATACTCCAGAGACAATTAGATTACACAAGCGGAAGACTGTGATAGATATATAAAGTATATAAGTGGTAAGTCCCCAGAGTATCAACATGTCTCCAGGTTAAATAATTACACGTATAGTTTCAAAATGAACAAAATGATGAAGTGTAATGTACTCTAATCCATGTCCCTGTAGCGTCGGTGATGCAACTCCATGCCTACATAGACTTGCTAGAGAGTTGCATGTAGGAGAACTCATCATCATAGAAATCAGGCTCTGTCCCATAAGCATCGCTGTCATCTGAAACTAAAACAGGGTCTGGTTGGTGTTTTAAAACACCATCCCAGAGTGTGGGAGTGAGTGATCAAATCAGTGGAGTTATAAGGTAAAAGTTAACATGTTATCAATTCAGTCAAGTAGTAATGATAAAGCAATACAACAATCATATCCTAAGTACTCTTGTTAATGCAAGAATGGTATGTTCTAATGATGCATGCCCTCACCTGCACTCCCTTAGCGACATCATCTCACAATCGCGCATGACAAACTCTCTAAACGTGCGCTTCCTCGTCAAAGCACATGCAATGCGGTGCATGTGTGTGATTAGTCAAGTTCTTAATTAGACTTATTTATAAAGTAGGTTTGGGAAGCTAAGGTACCTCTCTTTATATCATTAACCCAAACAATGATCCATCTAGGGTCGTCAATCCTAGTTAATCACATACGATAGGCAAGTTATAGGGCAACATCACCCTTGATTTAAAAGCAGTAGACAGGCAAGTTCAGATCAGTACAAAAAGGCTCATCACCATTAGCGTAAGCCTTAATTTATACTCAAGGTCACTATCACCAACGCCCTACCAAATGACAGCCTATTTTCGAAGGCTCGTCACCAACCCGACTGGGGACCACAGCCAGGCTGGGCCAGTGTAGACTGACGCTTGAATACAGTGTCCCATACCGCCATATTCAGCTCACGAGTTTGGGGTTGCTCACTGATCACCACGTGAAGTCGCCCCAGCATAGGCCGAAAGCTTAACCAAGGTGTCCAATACCACCATGCCCAGCTCATGAGTCTTAACGGATCGTGGTACCATGGTTGAGACGGGTCATTACATTGGTAAGGGGTACCTTAGATTCAAGCAGTAGTGTTCATATAGGGTAAGCACATTGTAGGCCAATCGAGTTACTTGACAAGTTCAATTGATACAAGCATATGCTGAATTATTCGACATGGTACCCCTGTCGACATCCATTGTACGACTCGGATTCATTGAACGTGTCTTGTGTGGTGAAACGACCTCGGCCACTAATTTGAGAACCATTACCGATTGCCTAGACTACGCAGTAGTCCCAATCATTCTTCAAATACAATATGCATTCATATGCACTAGTCAAAATAACATATAGTAGCCAATTCAAATATAAATCTCATAAAAGTATTTTAACGAACACATATAGTACATGTTAACATACATACGCATTCATCCACAAAACACGTTGCAATGAGATAGATTATATGAGGGAAACTGTAACTATAGATAAGGTTATTAAGAATCCTATCTCAATGGCCTTATTAAATACATTTCAACAAGAATTTTCTCATTCAGCCATTTTATCAAAAACTTAGGCTATACATATAGACATACATGTAATAAATTAGTTATAGCATATATTATAGAAAATCCTTTCACAAAGGAGTTGTCGCACATACAACAATCATGTATTCTCAATCAATAGACATGACAAGCATAAATCATAATTCTATATTTATTCCAACATTTCAACAAACACATGAAATGCATTATATTTAACATAGTTCATGTATATGTATAATACATGAAAAACATCATATCTAAGTACACGGGATGACAATCAAGTCAGTCATAAATCATTAACTGACATTGAAAGTCTTGAAAACCATAACCTAAACATTTATAGTCCGTACCTTTCACTGGTAAACAAGTATCGAACTCAGTTTGTACACTAACTCTTTGTCCACGGCACGACGAAAAACTTATAGTATGAAATCTGTCAGCTATTTACTATTTTCTCTATTTGAATCCCTAAAATAGATTAGGGCTAGGATATCTTACTTAAGAATAGGATTGGAATCTCCGGTATGGTGATATGAAAGTGATGGTTAAGCACGTGAAGTGGTGGGGTCGAATCCCAGGAATAATCGCCAACTCTCTCTCTCTTCTCCTCACCTTCTTCTACTCTTTTCTCTCTCCTCTCTCTTAGGCTTTTGCAAATTTGTATGGAATGGGAGAGAGAGGGTTTAAGGGTTTTATATAGGCCCAGAACTGATCTCAATGGCCCCGGGCCATGGTATACTTAGGTTATAGCCAAAATTTGCCTGTTTCGGTCTAACATAGCATGTAAGGAGGCCCCTTTTCTGTATATGGTCGGGAGTAAGCTCTCTGACATTGGATCTAAGTTAGGTTAATCTCAGTCCAATCGGATAAGTGGATCAGCCGTGGGGGACCTGTTTCAGTTCAACGATCACCGATACTCGTTCAGGGCCACAAGTACACTAACATGTGTTAGAAATTTTTCTTGATCCAAGGGTGTAATTGGGTCAGAATCTGATAGTCTAAAACCTTAGGTTTGTCCTGTAAGTGAATGACTCAATTCATTTAAGTTTCAGTTCATTTTCTGAAGATATTTGTGTTTCTCGCACACTTCGCTCCGGGCTCAAGTAGTGCTTTTCTAGGTACCGTTAGGACTTGATTTTCGTGATGGTAGTCAAGTCCAACAAGGCAGTCATAACTATATAGTTTTGGGGTAATTGGACTTTTGACGCTCGGTCCAGGTCCGATACAGAGTTTCATGATGCTCCCGAGAGCAACCGGGTTTTGAGATGGATCCTAGGTTTTTAGGTAATGTAGCGTTAGCGATTCTGCTAGTTTTGGTCTTCAAATTCATATTTAAAGCATTTAGAGCTAATTTCACAGATAATCTAGTTTAGCACTTAGTTAATTCTCATCTAATTTCTAAAGGATTTGGTCCTTAGTGATATCTGCCGAAGGTGGTACTCAGGTCTTTGTATGGATTTTTTCGGGACGTTACACATACAATATTAGAGTATGCAATGCAAATCATCTATGCAAATGAGGAGTCATAGAGAGCTAAATATTAGATGTCGAGGGTACGATATAATATATAAATCTTGCAAAGTTCGTCTAGGCCATATAAGTACAGAAAACATAATAACCCAAAATGAAATATGCCTGTGGATGAAATGCAATATGCGATGCGAAGGAAATGACCAAGCTGGAGTAAAGTCAGGATGATAGTACCTAGTATCATTGGCTATGGGATCCATCACAGGGGAATTCTATCCAAACTAGTCCCATACCTAAATTTGGATAGTCGAACATAATGTGGTAAACTCCTGATCTCAGGTTAGTCGCGCCCTCCAACCAAAATCCTGACCATTGCGAAGGTATAGGTAATAAATATTTGTGCACCACTAGGTCGAGTGGTTAGTGAATGAATGAATGAATGAGTATGCAATTCTTGCTCAGTAAGTCCATATATTAGTACGGTTCCTCTCTTGAATCATCACCGAGGTCTGGTACACTCTACAATGGCTGCTGCCTCCCTAACCCCACAATCAGTAAGTAGAAAAGACCTCACTATTCGCCTAGCCAGAAGTGTGCCAATACCTACCCGGCTCGTCGATAGCGGACCCATTTACGAGCTGGTCATACTCGGTGTAGCTTACAGCCCCCTCACTCAGATGGATAAGGCCACACCCCCTCCCAATCGACCACGACACAGTGGGAGACACAACCTACTGGTACTGGGCACTCGGGCGCTCATGTATCCACTCGGTCTAGATGTTGGGGTGTCTCCTAGCCTCGGAGGTTTAGGGACTTTCACTCACGGACATCCAAAGTGCCCAGATGCTTGAACCAAATATTTTCGGTGTCCCTTCTGACCATCCACGACACACCTGTGGAGGTCACATCCCGGATGTCGCTAGGGCATACAGTAATCACGTCACACATGCGAGATGTATGAGTCACACCCTCTAGTCATGCAACATTCTTGCACGTACTGCGTACTCATGTGAGTAACTCCTATTAGTGAGTCCTATAAATAGTCTGCCCAATGGCATATGCTATGATCAGTTACTACTCATATCAAGCATACATATGATGCGTATGGGCATGAGTCATAGAGTTATACTAGGCATGTTATATGGTGATGAACTATCCTCACAACAAAGATGGGCCTAGACGGCCTCCACACAACAACTATGGGCCTATCAATGGGCCCTGAGGAGAGTTATAATGTGGACATTTAACCAACATTATTCTTACAATGTGGACGTCAAACCATTATTGCTCCCAAGGTATGGCCTGTTATAAATATCATTACATAAACTATGGTGGAATCACACATTGCGATGGACCTTATATACACCCCATTGGGCCTCAACCCATGGGCCCCAAATACATCAAATGGGCCTCATCACATGAGCCTCATGTATATCAAGGTGGGCCTCAACAATAGGCCTCATACATCACATCAAGGTGAGCCTCAACAATGGGCCTCATATATCACATCAGGCCTAATCAAATCGGGTGAATCAAATGGGCCAATTCAAATAGGCCAAACCTAACTCATCTATTTTTAGAAATCCATATATATATATATATATATATATGAATCATATTAAAAGATCAATTGGAAGATACCATATCCAACCGTGGTGATAATGATTTCCACGGTTAAATTCCAGTGGGCCCCATCATACGGTTTACTTCCCATCCAACCTATTCATAAGGTCACAAAGACCTTGATTTAGAGGAAAAACAAATATTATATTGGTCTAAACTTTGAAGCCTAAGGGTTTTAATGGTGGACATTCAAAACTGCTGTTTTATATAATGTGGTCCACGTGATCCTAGATCTATCTTACTTTTAGTCTTAAGTTGTAAGACGAGCTTGCCAAAGGGTTGGACAGTTTGGATGCAACACATGCATCATGGTGGGTCCCACAGATGGATGGCGTGGATGAAACAGGTGGGGTCCACAGAACTTGGTGACATCACTATAGCAGCTATGTAGCTGGGGTGAGGTACACTAGCCGTCCCACTCCCATATGTGGGGAGAGGTGGGATACAATACACACATTAGTGGGTCCCACATGGGGCCCACCATAAGTTTATCTTCTATCCAATCTGTTAATAAGGTCACACATACCCGGGTAAAGAGGAAAAAATAAATTTCATAACCATCCAAAACTTCTGTGAAATCCAAACAGGGTTTTAATGGCAGCTATTCAATCCCACTGTTCCCTGTAGTGTGGACCACCTGAGTTTCAAATACGGATGATTTTTAGGAGGGGGCCCACTGCCCTAAAGGAGCTATCAAATGCACGACGTTGATGCCGAGCACACATCACGGTGGGGACCATGGCTGGGACCCACGTCCCTAGCTCAAGCGCTCCACGCAGTAGTAAGATGTACCTGCAGTGTCCTATGGACGTGCAGCAGCAGCGCCTGCTGCCTGCTTGTTTTATTTTTTATTTTTTAATTTTTAGTTTCCTCAGGGTTTTTCCTAGGTGGGGCCTACGTCCGAAAAATCCAACCCACTAGTTGGGTTCTATGGCTCATGACGGACCAAATGAGCCCAATATACAAAATTTTTTAGCGTGTAGAAATATCAATGTGGGTCCTAATAGATTTGAACGGTAGAAATCATAGTTTTCTATGCTATGGCCCACCTGAAAATCGAATTGGCTTCATTTTTCAGCTCAACGCCTAAAAGGGGCTTAGAAATAGGATGGACGGCATGGATCAGATTTATACGTCAAGGTGGGGCCTGCATGAGTGGTTCACCCAAGGTTTAGAATCAAAATGGTATTTTTATTTTTTGTTTGCTAGACGATACACCACACCGTCAGTTCATTCTTCACTATCTAGCCACGTCCAGCGTCCCTGGACACTGGACAGTTTGGGTAACACATATTTAAGGTGAGCCCCACCCACAAACTTGCTACTAGGGTGGGCCACCAAATGTCTAGATGATGTGGATAAGACACATCATGGTTGGGTACATCTGGGTGGGCCACATAACCACATCATCACACCAAAAATATGAAAGAGAGGGAGAGGGGAGGGGGGGGGGGGGGTGAGAGAGACATGTGATGGAGGGACCTCGACACTATGGGCCCTCCCTTCCATGCATTCAATCGTACATCAAGTGGGTCGCAATACATGTGGGCCCACCAAATCAAATCAATGGTGGAGATTCCTTCTCCACTAAAATGAAAGGTCTTGATGACCCCTTTCAAACTAGAAAGTAAACATCATGATGGGGTCCATAGAGATTGGCCATATCATGGAATGATCATATGAATCATAGTGGAACATCGGCCACATCTAGGGTCCAAAGTGAGATCCATACCACCAATCGATAGGCCCCACTTGGCCCATCATTAAAACATAAAAATTTAGGCTCATAAAACACCCATCGTTTGATCTTCTTGATCCAATGGAACGCTAATCTCCTTGTGTTTCACTTTGATGGAAGATGATGAGAAATGAAGGGCTAGGATGATGGATCTTGGGATGCTAAGTGGGCCACACACAACATCTTTTCTCTCCTTGGAGTGCTTAGACATGCACTCTTTTGGTTACTTGGAAAATTTGAAGAGAAAGAGAGAGAGAATGGATGGTTGTAAGGGAGGTAATGGGTGTGAGTGATGGACGTGAGTTGATGGTGTACTTAACATGTATGGGTGTGTAAGAGAGAGAGAGGGAGAGAGTTGACTTTGCGGTTGCTCTTGTACTTGACATGAGGTGATTGATTGATTGATTGATGGGATATGTTGTAGAGATTCTCTTGGGATTACAAATGTTTGACATTTTTCCTCAAACTGAACGCCGGCCCACATCTCCTGGCCAGGGTATCGATTGATGTGAAAGACACGACATCGGAACCGTGGCGATGGTACAGTCGCTAAGGTACAAGTCTCGGGTCGAGCTGACTCTGGAATATGGGAGGCGACTCATAGTTGCATGCAAATGAAGTCTACGTGTTGCGGGTCGTCGAAATTCTACCGGGAGGACCGCGAAAGCCTACTGAACAGTATGGGCTAGGATACGTGCCTTACAACATTATTCTCAATCTTTCATTTTTTACTTTATTTTCCTACCCAAGATCTTAAATCCTGTGAAGTAAGGCTAATTAGCATTTTATCTATTCACTGCATTTTACTTTATTCACCTACCCAGGTCCATTCGACTCTGTGATGTAAGGCTAGATAATTTTCTTCTCTATTTCTTCCTACCTGGCCCACATGGGCTATGTGAAGCACGACCAGATATAAAATGCCAAAATTCTAATAATTCCCCATAAATTATAAATCTTGTGAAGTAGAGACAGTACATTGTGCGGGTGCAAAAGGGTGCTTAATCCCTTCCTTTTTCATCATTGAGGCCCTTATTAAGAATCTATGGCTGCAGACCAACCGCAAGAGTCACTAGAATTAGGAAATAGTGAGATTCCCTGACTCCTAAGATATTCTACAGTTCCTAGCCAGCCGTAGATTTTATGCTTTATTTGGCTAGTGGCGGCTCCAAATCAAATGTATTTTTACACCTGAGTCAATAACGCACATCGCTCATAGTAACAAAATCAATATGAAAGCCAACAAAGTGAGGGTGCCGCCACGCTCGTGCGAGCATGTGGGGGGGAGGCATTCACAAGCATGATCCCAAAAATGAGGTGAATCCAAAGCTCAAGTGGACCATACCACAGAAAGAAGTGGGGACAATGATTTTCACCATTGAAACCTTCTTAGGGTCCACCATGATGCTTATTTTCCATCCAACTTGTTCATAAGGTCACATAGGCCTCGATGAAGGGAAAAACAAATATTAAATTGATCCATAACTTCTATGACTCCCAGGAAGTTTTTAATGGTAGATGCTTTGTCCCCCACCATTATTTGGTGTGGTCTACTTATATTTATCTTATTTTTGGAATAAAGCCCTAAAAGGATCTATCCAAATGGATGAACGGTTAGGATATAACACATATATCATAGTAGGGCCTAGAGAACTTGGTGATGGTTAGTGGTGTTGCAACATGCCATCAACTCCCTATTCAAAGAGGGAAATGGGACTGCATGCTAGGCAACCCAATATACTTTATCGTACAGAGTAAAGTTTGTTGCGCTGCCAAATGTACATGGCTTATCCCCGCTGTCCATATGTTTCTTCATCTCATTTTAGAATTTGAGGTAAAAATTAAAGCATATCTAGAGCTTAAATGGACTCCACCAAAGGAAACAATGAGGATAATTATGCCCACTGTCAAAACCTTCCAAGGGCCCACATTAATGTTTGTTTCTCATCCAACACAAGGTCACATGGACATAAATGATGGAAAAACACAAATATTAGCTTGGGTACTGAGGCCGAGAAAGGTTTTCACGGTGGACATCGTTATCGCCATTGTTTCATGTGGTGGGGTCCACTTCAACTTTGGATATGTTTCAATTTTCGGCTCAACTCCAGAAATGAGCTGAAACACTGAATGTACGGACCACATGAAATGGGTTTGGATTACATTGTACACAATTTGATTTCTTGTAAATGACCATCGTTGATGCAGAAATTTGGTTAGCCCCTTTGTTGACCTATTTACCTGCACAAGGAACGAACAAGGAAGACCCTGGCTAGAGCAGGGGACCCTTTAATGCCTAAGTTAGGGAAAAAATCTGGGTCTACTTGAACATCGAGGGTTTAGGGCTAAAGATAATGCATACCTTTCACCATTATAAATGCTCTTATTTATAGTAGAGGAGAGATGTTGGTGTAGATAAGACATTCGTGTTAAGTAGGAGGATCCCCAAAAATCCACAGAGAGGATCTCGAGATCACAATTGTGTCACAGATGAATCCCGTGATATCTGGAGAAGGTTTTAGGCATATTTTCCTTTAATAAGGTCAGACCATCTGAAATTGACATAGAGATGTAGTTGGAGACCGAGCTTAATTAGACCGACCTCCCCTTGAGGTTGGACTAAGGAAATGGCCGTGCACTAGAGATTTGTTGAGTATTGTTTGGGAACATGAGGGAACTCATCCACGTATGCTGAACAAAGTGATGGCCTTCCATTTATAAAGGTCTTGCAATGTCCAATTTCTGTAGCCTTTAACTTCTTCATGAGTCTTAATAGCCTCTTCCCATTGCTTATACAAGGTTTTGCGTTGGTCTTCCAATATAGAAAGAAGTAGGGTGTAACGACTCGAAAAATTCCATACCAAGACCCGAGTACCACCTCAATCAGAAATCACTTAGGATTAATTCTCTTAGAAATTGAACCTAAGTTACCTAGCGCTAAGTTAGACTGGCTGTGAAATTTGCACTGTTCACTTTAAATATGTTCTACAAGACTTAAAACTTGTAGAATCAACGATGCTATAATACCCTGAAATCTAGGATCCAACTCTAAACCTAGTTGTTCCCGGGAATGTTTGGTAACTTCATATTGGATCTAGATCGCACGTCGAAAGTCCGATATCTATAATCTTAGACCATTATGACCGATTAGTTGGACTTGACCATCCTTTCGAAAATCAAGCCCAACCGATATCCTGAGACCATTCTATTGAGTCCGGAGTGAAGAGAGTGAGAAAAGGAAAATATTTAGAAAATTAATTATATTATTAAGAAATCTAGCACGGTTCACTTGTACATTATTTTAAATCATTCTGACCATTGGAATTCGACCAAATTTCACCCTCAGATCAGGAAAGTTAGCCCTTTCATGTCATAGAGCTTGTAGCCTTGATTTAAGTTCGGTGACCGTTGAATTGAAACTGGTCCACCACGAACAATCTGGATATCCGATCAGACTGAAAACTTAACTTACTAAAGATCCGATGCTAGTGAGCTTAAGTCCAACCGCATTTGATCAGAGGACCTCCAGAAATGCTCCGTTGGATCAGAAAGATCCCGATTTGGGTATAACCTAAGTATACCTTGACTTAAAGTCCATTTTTGTTATGTTTGGGCTTATAAAAGGACCTTAAACCCTTAGCTTTCTAACCCATACGAATTTCCAAACCCTAGAGATTTAAGAGAAAGAAAAGAGAGAGAAAGTGTGGGAGAATCAGGTGAAACTCCGTAGGATTCTTCCTAGTGCATCTATACATTAAACCGGCGTTTCTGAATCGTTCTTCCGGTGATTTTGATTCCATTTTTGGGTAAGTTAAGCTAACCCTAACCTATTTTGAAGCTTCGACTAGCTGCAGTAGAGTTCTATCTAACTTGTTTCTTGCCATAGGTAGCGTATCCATCGTTAACGAAGACACATCATCTGAATCATCTTAGATACGTCTTTTCTGGTTTAAGGTGCGGACTATATACGCTTAGGTTATGGTTTTCAACCATTTCAGTGTTAGATAATGATTTATTCATGTTGTGCTTGCCATTACACATGCCAAATATACTATCCGTTTTGTCTTCCGCATACGTATACTTTGTATTGTAAATACCGTATTTCATGTATATGTTAGAATACATGTATGCGTATGGAATTTGCTGATTTGCTTGCCATGATAAATTATCGTTATGATATGCCTAATATGTATGTGGCAACTCCTTGGTGAGAGGACTTGCCCTAATTTGCAACAATGTCGACATACGTGATGTATGTGAAATTACGGTGAAGAGTGCTTAAGTTGAAGTAGGAATATCCTAATATGTCCAAGAGGGGGGTGAATAGGACTTTTTAAAGATTTATAAGTTATTTTTCAGTCCTATCTCACTAATCCTATCACAGAGTATAAATTAGGATTACTTAAGAATTAACTCTATTGGCTTCCAAGACTAATAGAGGATCCAATCACAAACTATTTAAAGGATAAACAATGTGTAGATGAGATTGTGATGGATATGACTGTGTGTGCATAGAATGTGATCATATATAAAGACATGCAAGGTAATCACATAAATGAAAGACAATATCAATCTCAAACACAATCATTTTATAGTGGTTCGACGACTTGTCTACTCCACTCCCGGCTTCCATACTCAACCCTTGAGTGATCGGATTTCACTAAGGAGGTTTCCCATAGTTCACCTCAAACCTAAGGTTTTAAATCAGGTTCACCTTCAACCTTTACAGAGGTTTCTACTCGGTTCACCTCAAACCCTGGAGTTTTACTGGCGTACTCCTAACCATATGTTTATGCCCACACAGGACAAGGGTCCATACAACGCACCCTGAGGTTTCTACTCGGTTCACCTCTAACCTTGGAGTTTTACTGGCCTACTCCTAACCAGATGTTTATGCTCTCCACAGAGCAAGGGTCCACACAAATGCACCCTGCACGTACACTCCCGTCGGAGGCCTCCTTCGAGGACTTCAAATGGTGAGCAAAACTTAAAACCCAATCCTAAAAAGGAATGATTGCAAGTGTCCTCTGGACTCTTAGTACTTACAGATAAGTTGATGAGTCTCTTTCAGTGCAATGATGAAGATCTCCTTCTTGTGGATGAAGAATCTTTAGTTCCCTTGATCCGTAACACAAAGATGTATATATGTTAAGCTTAGGTTGGGTCAAGGCTACGATGGAATACCACTCTCTGAAGATTTTCCTATAAGGAAGATAGAGAGGTTCCCATCATCTATGCATTCAAGGTATCCTAGCTTAATGATATGTCATTAAGGTGGTAGCTGAAGGATCCTTGAATGCGGAAGTTCATTCTCCAATCCACTCTATGAGATATCAATGATGAGGGTGGATTGGAGGATGAACTTCATGAGAGAAAGGGCTTAGGTAAATGATAGGAAGGTTAAAACACTCTAAAGTACTCTCTGCTTTCTCTACCAGCAATGAAGACTACTCTCTCTATTTATAGGTAAAAGGTTCCAACGGATATTAACGGTCATATTTATGACAGAGTTCGATATCATCGATCAGTCGTCGATATGATCGAGCGTATACTCTCGATTGTATCGGCCGACCTCTCGATGATACAAACTCAATTGTCATTTCACTTTTGGACACCTTCCACAGACTGGTCGATGGGATCGAGACATACATCGATGTTATCAGATTTCGAACTCCGATTTCATCGAGTGATGGTTCGATCTATTGACAGTTGAAAAAAAAGAGAGAAGCCTTGAAAAATTTCAGGATTACAGATATGATCGGGGAAACAGTCGATGTCATCGGAATTTGTACATCGATCATATCGGATACCTTGTCGATGGGATTGATAAATTGTATAGATTTACATGTAAGCTTACTGGACGATTTATGTCCTAACTCGATCCAATCGACAAAGTCTCGATATGATCGATATAAGAATATCGATTAATCGACTGGTACCCCGATCAACATTAAAAGCAACCTAAAATTCTTGCTGAAGAGAACATGCGCCCACAATCGATATGATCGACTGACACCCGATATGATCGATATTAGAGTTCAGATTGTATTGGATATTCATCGATATATCGAAGCATTTGTTAGTTTTCTTTATAAAAACAGGGGCACCGAAAAGCAGTCTATCGATATGATCGATCCACTTCAGATATGATCGATTTTCGAATATCGATGATATCTACTCAAAGGTCGATATATCGATAAATCGTCCAGAAGATTGTTTAATTACTGGACGCTTTTTGTCCTCACTCGATTGTATCGATTGATATGCCGAGGACATCGACAGAGCTGGTCGATCATATCGAAAGGAGAATCGATATAATCGACAGAGTAAGAAAAACTTAGAAGATTTTTTTTTTGATAAAAAATTTTCTTACACATAAACCCTAAGATGTTCTAGTTCTTTTTAAGGGTTTAATCACCTGGTGTTTTGGGACATGGGATGTAAGGCTATGATTTACCTTTCGGTGAGCTTCTATACATCTAGTTGAGGAGGATGCTTGACTTGATCTTCTTGTTAGGCGCTGTTATCCGACTGACTCAACCTACAATGTAATTGACAAACCAGGGCACGTAGTAGGTGCACTTTCAGTATGTTGAATAGTGTAAGCTAAGTGTTTGTTCAAATGTCTAAATGAGATAATGGTTAGAAAATGTGTTTGCTAAGATTGTTGAGGTATGGATTTCAACCATAATGTGTGTGTGAATGATTTCCTTCATGAATCATGTGACTTAGAATATCCACGCTAAATGGTGTATGATTTCCTCCATGGATTATGTACTTGGTTGCATCATGTTGAATGTGTGTATAAATTCCTGCATGTATTATTTACATTTCAAGCTATACTTCATTATTGTTCATGTGAATGCAGGATATGAATCGTATGCTAGTTATTGTATGTGTATGTGAATGGGGCTGTGCCACAGTCCAGGAAATCGGAAGCCGTTCTGAAAATAGTGGTTGAGGTAGTTTTCGCCACACACGATGAGTTTAGCGAATCTAAGTCGTGCTTGGGGTGTTTGGCAGTGGTTAGGCCACACGGAGTGCTTATGCATTCCATGTCGTTCAACTGACCATGCGCTTGGCCTAGTTGAGCTTATCAACTAACCCGATTGACCGATGCTTGTTTACCATGTTTGTTCACTACTGCTTGGATCTAAGACAATGAGCTTACCAGTGAAACTCCCGTTAACCATGGTACCAAGATCCCCTAAGACTTATGAGCTGGGCATGGTGGTATGGGACACCGTGGTCGTGCTGTCGACCTACGCTGGGGCCACAAACCTCCCCGTAGTGACCAGTGAGTACCCTACTCTGAGCAGATTATGGTAGTATGAGACACTATATTCTTGCTATCGGCCTACACTGATTGGTGACGAGCCCTCTGTAGTGAACTTGAGTTTATGCTGACACTGCATAGGGGCGACGAGTCCTGTTGTAGTCTTAAGGATATAAATAGGCCTGTATTGATAAGGTGATGGGGGAGTGGTGTAACGATTGTGCGTAACAGCCCTGGTAGCCCTTGTAGCGAACTAGAACTATAACATCGTATGAGATATCCTAGGACTGACAACCCTATAATGGATCAATGTTGGGAAATGATACAAGGGAGGTGTCTTAGCTTCCTAACCCTGCTGTACGAAAAAGACTAATATGAACTTGGTAATCATATTCATGACATCGAACTGCATGTGCCATTGGTGTTGGTGTGAGAGCACAGTGGTAGTGATTCATGCCGCAATCGTTAGATGATGTCGCATGAGGGAGATTGTGGTGAGGGCATGTATCATTCTTCATATCATCCTTGCATTAACAAGAGTATCTAGGACATTTGTGATTGTACTGCCTTATCATTACTGCTTGATTGGATTAATAACATGTTAACTTTTGTTATATAGTACTTCTGAGTTGATCACTCACTCCCACATTCTGGGACGGTGTTTAAACACCAACCAGACTTTGACTTAGCTGTAGGAGATGGCGATGCTTGCGAGGCAGAGCCAGACTTCAACGAGGACGTGGAGGTGTTCTCATATATGCAGTTCTCAGGAGGGTTCATGTGAGCCTTGTCCTTACCAGTGGAGATTATTTTTGGAATATGTATTGGATCATTCTGATCAGTTCATGTATGTATTTTGAGACACAGTTGTATTATATTGCCCTTGGCAGAGCACGCATCATTTGGGGATTTATTTTGAATAATATATGTATTTAAGCCTTTCGCTTGCATTTCCTCAGTATCCCTGAATTATGTCTGCTAATCTGACTTAATCTATTTCATGTTTTATGCATTAACACAGACAACATACAATCATCAACAAATATGTTGCATAAGTGATGTTTTGGAACTCGAGAGCTGAGTTATGCTCGACCCCCAAATTTCAGGGCATTACAAGTTGGTATCAGAGCATAATTTAGATTAATCTGGACCTGGGTTAGGGTCACACACCACACGTTGACGCCACTATCCCGTAGGAGGGTGCGTGAAGAACATAAAAACCTTCATAGGATCCCTGTTTCGCCAATTGGCGAAGTTCACTCAAATCGATCATTTTGATCGAGTCCGTGCACACTCCTGATCACACACGGGGACCCCGAATTGCTTCTAGACCGTCAATTGACAGGTATAGACTACATTTCATTCCATTCCAGCTGTTAGAGATCGTTAATTTTGAACAGAGATCAGGTTAGTTCCGAAACTACTCGAAATGGTTCGAAACGGAGGTAGGGCTCAAATCTAACACATCCAGGGGGACCCAGGGTGGGCTCCACATGTTTTTAGCCATAGGGGGGTAGGAGGACCTCACCCCTTTGGCGAGGCCTCGCCAGAGTGTCTAGAGAGCGGTGAGGACCTCGCCGGTTCGACTAGGCCTGGCCGGTCAGTGGGCTTTTAGGGCTGGGCCACCCGGGTCGATGAGGTTTGGTCTAGGGTTCGGCCACCTATTCATTTGAAATCCACTACTTCCTTCACAAAATCACCCCCAAGCTATCCGTTTCATCCAAAACTGCTATTTTCTCTCTCCAACCTCCCTTTCAATCGTTCCTTCCTTCATTTTCTGTTATTTTCTTCATCCCTCTACCGTTCTCAATCATACCCAACACCTATATCCTCCATTTCCTATGATTGGAGCTCCCAAGCTCTCATTTGAGGCTCAAAATCATGTGAGCTTCCAACTCATCCCATTTCTTCCTTTCCCCTTCTTAAATCCCTGCCTTTTTGGGCCTATTTCACTCCTCTCTCAGACCCAAACTCGTGGGAACCCATTAGGTCAGCCCTCTCTCTTCCCTTTCATCACTTTTTCATGGCCTTTATAGAGGCTATTCTAGCTTTTTTCTCCGTTTCCACCATCCTCTCGTTGATGGGTAAGAAACGTGCCCCTGCGGACGAGGCTGGGCCTAGTCATCCCACTTGTTCAAGGCAGCCTAGAGGAGCTACTGCAAGTCCGAGTGTTGGGAGTGAAATACACACGAAGCTGGATTTGGATCCCCACGCTCTGATAGGAAGAGTACTGTTGGCGGATTTGGCTCATGGTGCATGTACGGACTGCAGGGTTCTTTTTAAAGTGCATGTGGATGGGCGCCTCTTTGGTGAGTACTTGTTATTCGAGCGTATTGAAGCTTCTAGGTGGGGTCTGGTATTTGAAGGCCAGTCTAGTGCTAACGTGAGCACTGTTCACGCCTTTTATGCTCATATTTGGGACCCTACGCTGGAGCCATTGCAGTTCAAGATTCCCTTTGACAGAGACCGAGAAGCCACAATCGATGTTCGGTTGATAGCTCGACTCCTGAATGTGCCACTTGGAGAGGTACATCCAAGTGCTAAGAATCTGAACAGTGTGAGCAAGATCGTCGCACCTGGTTTCTATGTGTTCGTTTATTTAAGTGGCAGCGTAACAAGAGCCTCTTAGCGACCCATATGTCACCTGATTTCCGTCTGCTTCACCATATCTGCACGTTCAATATTTATCCCAGGTGGAGCAATCACAGTGAATGTACACGTCTTATGGTAAATTTTCTATATCAAGTAGGGCTGGGAGAGAACGTGTGCTGGCCTACATTTGTGCTGCGACAGATCATCCTCATAGCGCGATCGAGAAGAACGTCTGAGTCACTTCCCTTTGGTCGGCTCATATGTAAGATTTCGCTCGAGTTTGGTTATAGACTTGGGGCAGAGCTGCCTGTGCCGATTCATTTCATCAATGAGGCTACTATGAACCAGATGAAGATAGGGCCTCACCAGCACGAGGCCCAGCTTGTTGATGACAGCGAGGGTGAGTATGATAGTGAAGAGGAAGAAAGTGAAGAAGAAGGTGAGGCAGGAATGGAGGAAGAAGTCCAGGAAGAAGAAGAAGAGGAGGCTTAGGATACTGATGAGAGTCCTCCTCCTATGACTCGGGCTACTAGGGATGCTCATATAGCCCGACTTGAGAAGAGTCAGGTTGCCTTGTGACGAGAAGTCCAAGAACTCTGGGCCGAGGTAAAATAAGAGCTTGAAGATACCAAGGTCGTCATGAAGTAAAAATTTGGCAAGGTGACTCGCACCTTGAAGGCCATCCTATGCTGCCTGAAGGGTAAGGGTGCCCCTTCTCCATCACCAGATTTCGATGCATAGACTCATGTAGTCGTTGTCTACTTTTTTTATGTTTATTTTCATGTGTGGTTTGCTTGTCGTTTATCAGTTGGTAGTTCTTTAGTGTTAGAACTTCATGCGTGAAGCTTAAGTGTTTTGTTCACATGCTTTCTCTGTCGCGATTCATGTAATGCTGCAAATCATGTATTGTGACAATTTTATTAATGAAATGCATGTGGTTTCCTTGGTTTGTGAAGTACAGACTGTGAATGGATTGTGTGAATGCCTAATTTCTTTGGTTGCTACCCTCTGTTGTGTGTAGGGTATGCCGCCTAAGGGTTCGAGATCTTCGACCCGTCTTTCTCTGGGAGATTCACTTGACGGGGCCCTCGCCCTGAGCGATACTCCTATAGACCCTCATGCGGGACCATCTAGTTCAGATCTCAGGCTGAGTTCTCAGCCGGCTTCTGGTCCTTCTGCTGGGCCACCTCCTGTGACACCTTCTGTGGTGCTTCCTGTCGCGCCTGCAACTCCTGAGCAGCATCGTGCGTCCTTGTCGATGCCTTCTACATCACAATTCACTCCGACTTTTGATAGGCTTGAGCAGATGATGCTGTTGATGCAGCAGTAGCAGCAACAACAACAGTTCTTGTCCTCCATGGCTGGCATTTTTGCTCAGTGATGGCGGTGACTCCACCTGCCTCGCCTCTACACCCTGTTGGGCATGCTAGTGCGAGTGGATCTTTCGAGCGATTTCAGCGCTTGAGGCCTCCTATATTTTTAGGTACTCACAGACTGAGGAGGCTGAGTATTGGATAGACCGCATCTCAAAGATGTTGAGACCTTTGTACTGTTTTGAGGCGGAACAGGTTGAGCTGGCCACCTTCATGTTTGAGAAGGAGGCTAGCCTATGGTGGGATAGCATTCTCCGCACTTTGGCGAAGGAATTTGAGTGGACGTGGGCAGCGTTTGAGGCACGCTTCCACGAGAAGTATTTCCCGGTTACTTATCGGCATGAGAAGGAGAGCGAGTTCCTTCACCTTCGCTAGGGAGGCATGTTGGTGACAAAGTATGAAAATCGATTTACGGAGCTAGGGAGGTATGCTCCTTTAATTCTAAGTGACCAGCCGATGAGGATGCGGCTCTTTTCTGAGGGCTTGCGGTTCGAGATCAGATTGAAGATGTGCTGTACGAGCATTTCTTCTTATGCAGAGATGGTGAGTATGTCCTTACGTGCAGAGCAGGACGGGAATAGGTCGGCCAGCACGCTAACACCTACGGTTCCTAGGCCGCGACCTGAGTTCGAGAGTCGGCCTTTCCTCGCTAAGAGGCCTCGACTTGAGATACCGTAGGGGTCTTCTGCATCTCCTGGCTATTTAAGGCGTTTTGATGTGTAGTGCCGCTATTGCAAGAAGCCTGGCCACACCGAGACTACATATTTTTTCAGGATGCGAGACAGTGGGTTCTCGCCGCCTCAGAGGATCGTTCGTCCGATGCCTCAGACCATTTCACCACCACCCCTTCGGTCTGCACCAGCTCATCCATCCTTCAGACCTCCAGCACCTCATTTTAGGCCACCTCAACGGCCTATGTTACCACAGCCTAACCTTCCTCAGCAGGATCTGGTACACGCATTGACAGCTGAGCCATCCGGGACAGAGACCGCACCACCTTTGGCCTTTAAGGTCACAACCTATATCGGAGGTACTTCTATATTCTTGTTGGTGGATACAGGATCCACGATCCCAGTCATATCTTCTTCAGTAGTCAAGCGCCTTGGGCTACAGACTACTCGTATAGTTGGGGTGCGAGTTATTTCAGCACACGGGACCTGTACTGATGTCACTACGATGTGTGAGGGTTGTTTACTAGATCTAGAGAACAGGATGATGGCCATTGACCTTATTGTCGACCCCTCTCTCTATCATTTCGACGTCATTCTTAGCATGGATTGGTTGACTGCGGGGATAGCTAAGATTGACTGCGAGACTTGTTTAGTGACAGTTTACGAGCCGGAGGGCACGTCCTTTACATTTCCCGTGCAGGTCAGTCACCCCTCTTGAGTGATTTGTTATGCTTCCTTGTTAAGGAATGTTGATGTCCCGACACTTGAAAGCACGCTAGTAGTCCGTGATTATGAAGATGTGTTCAGGAAGATACCTGGGTTGCACCCCAGCGCGTCGATTTAACTATTGACCTGGTACCCGGTTCGACGCCCATCTCATTGCCGACGTATCGCCTGGCCCTGTGTGAGATGGAGGAGTTAAGGAAACAGATCGATGATTTACTAGAGGCTGGCTTCATACGACCGAGTGTGTCTCCTTGGGGAGCACCTGTGTTGTTCGTGATGAAGAAAGACGACTCATTGCTGTTGTGTATTGACTACCGCAGGCTGAATCAGATTACAGTGAAGAACAAGTACCCATTGCCCAGGATAGAAAACCTGTTTGATCAACTGAGAGGAGCGCAGTGCTTCTTGAAGATTGATCTACAGTCAGGGTATCACCAGTTGCGCGTCAGGAATGAGGACATACAGAAGACGGCTTTCAGGACTAGTTTTGGCCATTATGAGTTCCTTGTGATGTCGTTCGGTCTTACGAACGCACCAGCCGTGTTCATGGACCTGATGAACCGTGTATTTCGGCCGTTCCTCTATCGATTCGTCATCGTATTTATAGACGACATTCTGATATACTCCAGGAGTCAAGAGGAGCATGAGGAGCACTTGCGATTGGTCCTAGATACTTTGAGACAACACCAGTTGTTCGTAGAATACAAGAAGTGTGACTTCTGGAAGGAGGAGATCAAGTTCCTGGGGCATGTCATGTCCAAGGATGGGTTAGCAGTGGACCTTGCTAAGGTAGTCGCGGTGCAGGATTGGAAACAGCCTGGTTCGGTTACCGAGGTAAGGAGTTTCTTGGGACTTACTGGCTACTATCGACGATTTATTCTGGACTTCTCCAAGATAGCCAGACCCTTGTCTCAGTTGACACGGAAGGATCTGAAGTTTGCCTGGAATGAGAAGGTGAAATCAGCTTTTTAGGAGCCGAAAGACAAGCTGACGTCCGCCCCTGTGCTAGTATTACCAGAGCAAGGGGTTAGATGTACGATCTATACAGACGCGTCACACGTTGGTTTAGGTTGTGTCCTTATGCAGAAGGACAGGGTGATTGCATATGCCTCGAGACAATTAAGGAAGCACGAGGAGAATTACCCTACACACGACCTAGAGTTGGCAGCTGTTATCTTCGCATTGAAGCTTTGGAGACATTACCTCTACGGAGAGGAGTTCGAGCTCTTTTGCGACCACAAGAGCCTCAAGTATATATTCACGCAGCAAGACCTTAATATGAGGCAGCGACGATGGATGGAGACCCTTAAGGACTTTAATTTCGAGGTTTCCTATCATCCGGGTAAGGCGAACCTTGTGGATGACGCGTTGAGCCGCAAGAAGGTGATAGAGTTCGTGGCTCCGCTGATGGTTGTCGAGTGGGATATGGTTGAGTTTTTGTGAGACTTTAAGTAGAAACTCATTGTAGAGGAGCCATTTGAGGTTATCGCACACATTCGGGTGCGACCTCTTATCGATAACAGGGTCATCACGGCACAGAGGGACGATGAGCGTCTGACTAAGCTTCGAGAGCAGGCCAGTGATGATATAGATGTTGAGTGGAGAGTTGGAATGGATGGGGGCTTACGTTATCGTGGCCACCTATGCGTTCCAGATGTCCCTGACTTGAGATGAGAGATTCTCGAGGCTGCGCACAGTTCTAGACTTGCGATGCATCCGGACAGTACGAAGATGTATCGTGACATGAAGAGGACGTACTGGTGGGATGGCATGAGGACCCACATTGCAGATTATGTGTCCCGTTGTATCACTTGCCAGCAGGTGAAGGTAGAGCATCTCCGACCTCCTGGTCTCCTTCAGTCCATGCCCATAGCTGAGTGGAAGTGGGACTAAATCTCTATGGATTTCATTTCGGGACTACCGAAGACGAGGAAGGGACGTGATTCTATCTGGGTGATCGTCGACCATTTGACAAAGTCGGCGCACTTCCTTTCGATCAAAGTTACGAACTCTGCAGACGAGTTGGCTAGATTGTACATCAAGGAGATTGTTCGTCTGCATAGAGTTCCCTTGGAGATCGTGTAGGATAGAGACACGCGGTTTACTTCTACTTTCTCGACTCGCATCCAGGAAGCGATGGGTGTGAAGTTGAAGTTCAGTACTCATTCCACTCACAGACCGACGGACAGACAGAGTGGGTGAACCAGATCTTAGAAGACATGTTGCGGGCTTACGTGTTGGATTTCAAGGACAGTTGGGATGATTGTCTTCCATATGCGGAGTTCGCATATAATAACAGTTTTCAGGCGAGTATCGGTATGACACCTTATAAGGCCTTGTATGGACGTCATTGTCAAACACTGTATTGCTGGATTGAAGTCGGCGAGCGAAAATTGATTGGTCCTGAGTTAGTACAGGTGACCTCAGAGAAGATTGACATCATCAGGCGTCGACTTCTCACAGCGCAGAGTAGGCAGAAGAGTTATGCCGATATGAGGGGGCGACCGTTGGAGTTCATGGTTGAAGATCACATATTCTTAAGAGTTTCTCCTATGAAGGGAGTCCTTCGGTTCGGGAAGAAGGGGAAGCTCACGCCGAGATTTATTGGCCCATTCCAAATACTTAATCGAGTGGGAGCAGTAGCATACCGTCTAGCTTTACCTATGCCTCTCACGAGCGTACACAACGTATTTCATATTTCTATGCTGAAGAAATACATTCCTGATCCTTCCCATATCATCAGATGAGAGCAGGTGCAGTTGAGCGAGGATGCCACTTATGAACTGCGCCCGACACGTATCTTAGATAGAAAGGAACAAGTATTGCGTGGCAAGGCCATCCCCCTTATGAAGGTATTGTGGACACATCATACTGAATAAGAGGCTACCTGGAAGATAGAAGCCGAGATCAGAAAGAACTACCCACAACTTCTCTAGGAGTATGAGAAGGAACGAATTTTGAGGATGAAATTTTCTTTTTAGGGGGGGTAGATTGTAACGACTCTAAAAATTCTGTACCAAGACCCGAGTACCACCTCGATCAGAAATCACTTAGGATTAATTCTCTTAGAAATTGAACCTAAGTTACCTAGCGCTAAGTTAGACTGAGTATGAAATTTGTACTGTTCGCTTTAAATATGCTCTGCAAGACTTAAAACTTGTAGAATCAACGACGCTATAATACCCTGAAATCTAGGATCCAACTCTAAACCCAGTTGTTCCCAGGAATGTTTGGTAACTTCGTATTGGATCAAGACCGCACGTCGAAAGTCCGATATCTATAATCTTAGACCATTATGAACGCTTAGTTGGACTTGACCAGCCTTTCGAAAATCAAGCCTAACCGATATCATGAGACCATTCTACTGAGTCCGGAGTGAAGAGAGTGAGAAAAGGAAAATATTTAGAAAATTAATTATATTATTATAAAATCTGGCACGGTTCACTTGCACGTTATTTTTAAGCATTCTGACCGTTGGAATTCGACCAAATTTCACCCTCGGATCAGGAAAGTTGGCCCTTTCATGTCATAGAGCTTGTAGTCCTGATTTAGGTTCGGTGACCGTTGAATTGAAACTGGTCTGCCACGGACAATCTGGATATCCGATCAGACTGAAAACTTAACTTACTAAAGATCCGATGCTAGTGAGCTTAAGTCCGATCGCATTTGATCAGAGGACCTCCAGAAATGCTCCGTTGGATCAGAAAGATCCCGATATGGGTATAACCTAAGTATACCTTGACTTAAAGTCCATTTTCGTTATGTTTGGGCTTATAAAAGGACCTTAAACCCTTGGATTTCTAACCCATACGAATTTTTCAAACCCTAGAGATTTAAGAGAAAGAAAAGAGAGAAAGTGTGGGAGAATCAGGTGAAACTCTGTAGGATTCTTCCTAGTGCATCTATACATTGAACTGGCGTTTCTGAATCATTCTTTCGGCGATTCTGATTCGGTTTTTGGGTAAATTAAGCTAACCCTAACCTGTTTTGAAGCTTCGACTAGCTGTAGTAGAGTTCTAGCTAACCTGTTTCTTGCCATAGGAAGCGTATCCGCCGTTGATGAAGACACATTGTCTGAATCGTCTTAAATACGTCTTTTCTGGTTTAAGGTGCGGACTATATATGCTTAGGTTATGGTTTTCAACCCTTTCAATGTTAGATAATGATTTATTCATGTTGTGCTTACCATTACACATGTCAAATATGCTATCCGTTTTGTCTTCCGCATACGTATACTTTGTATTGTAAATACCGTATTTCATGTATATGTTAGAATACATGTATGCGTATGGAATTTGCTGATTTTCTTGCCATGATAAATTGTCGTTGTGATATGCCTAATATGTATGCGACAACTCCTTAGTGAGAGGACTTGCCCTAATTTGCAACGGTGTCGACATACGTGATGTATGTTGAATAGTGTAAGCTAAGTGTTTGTTCAAATGTCTAAATGAGATAATGGTTAGAAAATGTGTTTGCTAAGATGGTTGAGGTATGGATTTCAACCATAATGTGTGTGTGAATTATTTCCTCCATGAATCATGTGACTTAGAATATCCACGCTAAATGAGTGTATGATTTCCTCAATGGATTATGTACTTGGTTGCATCATGTTAAATGTGTGTTTAAATTCCTGCATGTACTATTTACATTTCAAGCTATACTTCATTATTGTTCATGTGAATGCAGGATATGAATCATATGCTAGTTATTGTATGTGTATGTGAATGGGGCTATGCCACAGTCCAGGCAATCGGAAGCCGTTCTGGAAATAGTGGTTGAGATAGTTTTCGCCACACAGGATGAGTTTAGCGAATCTAAGTCATACTTGGGGTGTTTGGCAGTGGTTAGGCCACACGGAGTGCTTATGAATCATATAACTAGCATATGAATCATATGCTAGTTATTGTATGTGTATGTGAATGGGGCTATGCCACAGTCCAGGCAATCGGAAGCCGTTCTGGAAATAGTGGTTGAGATAGTTTTCGCCACACAGGATGAGTTTAGCGAATCTAAGTCATACTTGGGGTGTTTGGCAGTGGTTAGGCCACACGGAGTGCTTATGCATTCCATGTCGTTCAACTCATCATGCGCTTGGCCTAGTTGAGCTTATCAACTAACCTGATTGACTGATGCTTGTTCACCATGTTTGTTCACTACTGCTTGAATCTAAGAAACTGAGCTTACCAGTGAAACTCCCGTTAACCATGGCACCAAGATCCCCTTAGACTCATGAGCCGGGCATGGTGGTATGGGACATCGTGGTCATGCTGTCGGCCTATGCTAGGGCCACAAATCTCCCCGTAGTGATCAGTGAACATCCTAGTCTGAGCAGATTATGGTGGTATGGGACACTGTATTCTTGCTGTTGGCCTACACTGATTGGTGACGAGCCCTCTGTAGTGACCTTGAGTTTATCCTGACACTACATAGGGGCGACGAGTCCTGTTATAGTCTTAAGGATATAAATAGGCCTATATTGATAAGGTGATGGGAGAGTGGTGTAACGATTATGCGCAACAGCCCTGACAGCCCTTGCAGCGACCTAGAACCATAACATCGTATGAGATATCCTAGGACTGACGACCCTATAATGGATCAATGTTGGAAAATGATACAAGGGAGGTGTCTTAGCTTCCCAATCCTGCTACATGAAAACGACTAATAAGAACTTGGTAATCATATTCATGACATCGCACTGCATGTGCCATTGGCGTTGGTGTGAGAGCACAGTGGTAGTGATTCATGCCGCGATCGTTAGATGATGTCGCATGAGGGAGATTGTGGTGAGGGCATGCATCATTCTTCATATCATCCTTGCATTAACAAGAGTATCTAGGACATGTGTGATTATACTTCCTTATCATTACTGCTTGATTAGATTGATAACATGCTAACTTTTGCTATATAGTACCATTGAGTTGATCACTCACTCCCACGTTCTCAGACGGTGTTTAAACACCAACCAGACTCTGACTTAGCTGCAGGAGATGGCGATGCTCATGAGGCAGAGGCAGACTTCGACGAGGACGAGGAGGCATTTTCATATATGCAGTTCTCAGGTGGGTTCATGTGAGCCTTGTCCTGACCAGCGGGGATTATTTTTGGGATATGTATTGGATCATTCTGATCAGTTCATGTATGTATTTTGAGACACAGTTGTATGTATATTGCCCTAGGCAGAGCACGCATCATTCGGGGATTTATTTTGAATAATATATGTATTTAAGTCTTTCGCTTGCATTTCCTCAGTATCCCTGAATTATGTCTGCTAATCTGGCTTGATCTATTTCATGTTTTATGCATTAACACAGAAAACATACAATCATCAACAAATATATTGCATAAGTGATGTTTTGGAACTCAAGAGCTGAGTTATGCTCGACCCCCCAATTTCAGGGCGTTACATAGGGGATCTGGGTCATACCGACCTTGATTGTCGACCTTAAGGTGTTGATCTTGAGGTGTCGACCTAGGTCATACCGACCTACCTACTTAGTCGGGTGGTTGGGCTTCCTTGGGGTTAATCAAACTGCTCGGCAACCTTGGGGTTTGTAGTACATGCGCCATCGAACTTGATCGCACCCCTTGGGCTTTGGAACTGTTTGTTAAGTTGGATGTGTGGGTTTCTGACCTGATCTTTCCTTTGTGGGTCAGTCCATTTTCCACATAATAGTAAGCCCCCTTACTTCTAAGTCGGTAGAACAGGCTTGAGAAATAGGTCGGACTTGGTTAGGTCGGATTATTATTGCTCGAGATGTCGGGTCGTCCTGCTATTAATGCTGAATGAGGCAGTAGGTCTAAGTATCGAGGCGTATCAGTAATCATGGTACGACGCTATCAAGGTGGCATGTGAAATGGCCTAGCTATATGCCCTAGGGGGGGGGGGGGTGAATAGGGCAATGCCAAATAAAAACTAATAACAGCGGAATAATAAAAGAAATTAAGCACAATGCTGAATTTAAAGTAATCTCAATAGCCTCAAGTAAAGAGAATGATACTTTATCAGTTCTAACGACAACCTTACACCAAAAACCAAAGGTTTAAGGTAGGAAAACCTTATTTCTATAATGTCCTTTGTATCACAAACCAATAAGGAATAAAAAGCAAGGAAATCAAAATAACTTACAGAAACAAATCCTAAGTTATTACAACATTCTCCACACTTGCTTGGAATATGAAATCATAGCACTTACAATCTCTCCCTTTGTCAAATTTGTGACAAAATACATAGCATAAAGAATAAGAAGGAATCATGAGCCATAAAATCACAAATTACTCTACTCACCCTGAGTAATACAAATACTGCTCATGTAACCAATACTCTACTCCCCCTGAGTAATACAAATACTGCTCATGTAACATGTAACGAATCAATAACATCATTACAACATATTCTCATCCACATATCCTTCTCAATCAATCAATTCAAATAAATTACTCCCCCTTTCCATACTACTCCCCTTTACCATACTACTCCCCCTTTTTGTCACAAAATGACAAGGAAAAGTCACAATAGGAAAGAGAACAACAACATAGAGAGTAATAATAAGCAGATAATGAGAAAGAAATATGGAAGGTCAAAGCATATTTCAAAATATAAACCAGAAACATCAAGTCATTATCAATCCACAATACAATATCCAAAAGATAATACAATATAAAAGATAATGTTATACTATTCAGAAGATAATTCGCCTAATTGGATCCAGAGGAGGGAGCAGGGATAAAAGGATCAATCTAATGTAAGCCCCTATTAATGCGACGAAGATATTTTTACATATATTTAAACTGCATATCATGGGCTATACTCATGTTATCAACCTTCTCCTCCAATGCACGAAGGCGTGCATCATGAGTAGATGGATCGTAATCAGGATCATTTGGCAAATTAGTTTCTATATCATCAAATATCTCATCCATATTAATATCTTGTTGAGGAAGATCACCAACTTCTCCTTCATTTCTGGCTTCACCACCATCACTACCAACACCACCTTCATCAACTTGGCCAGGAAGCAAATCCAACTTCATCTTATTAAGATTGAAATTATTGAAAATAAGATAATGAATTGGTGCCTCATTAATAGGTTTATCGACAAGCATGTGAGTGGCTGGAACAGTCATAAGATAACCAAACGGAATATCACTATGACCCAGATAAAGATGAAATTGTATAATGAAATAACAACTAAAAAAAAGACAGACCATGGTACCAGAAGCAATAGAATGCAACACACGAACCATGAAAGAAGTCAACTCAATTTTATTACCGGACCGAGGATAAACATTGGAAATGAAGAAACAATGTAACACTCTGTATCTATGTAACAAATACTTTGAAGGGAGCGCATTCCCTTTTTGTGTCCATTGTGCATCAATTTTGCATAAATCTCTTGTTAACATGCATTTTTCTGATTCAGATGGTTTGTCGTATAAAGTTTGAATCGGTATACCTTCATCATTAACAGGTATATCCATAATACCTGATATCAAATGACGGTCTACTTCAAATTTTTCTTCTCTAGTATCAATTGAAAAAGTTAAATTATCAAGAGAAAATTTTGAGATGCATGGTACCATTGATTGGGCAATGGACTGGTATGCAGGTCCACCCCAAAGAAAAATGTTAGCCCAGCCAACAGATTCAAGGAGAGGGACAATACCATATGGAGCAATGTGATTGAGATCAGCGGTATGCTTAACGATAATATTATGGACACGTAAATCTCGTACATCTTGAGAATCATCTTCGGGTGACCAAAGGTGCCGTTTTGTTATCGGTGTAGATCTAGATGAATATGGACCACGGGATGTTTTCTTCTTTTCTCTAGCATCCATATTTAAAAAGATATACAAAGAGCAAGAGAAATGCACAAATGGAAGGATAGGTTATCTCTAGATCAGTAAATTAAGAAGAAACCCTTGAAAAACCTAACAAGAGATGAAATCTAGCTACACAATGATCAAATCAAAGCATAGAGAGCATGAATCTTAAAGAAAAATGATGAAATAGGACTCACCTTGAAGAAAAATAAGAAATCCTATGACTGGACGAGCCACGACTCGTCGTAGGTCGGAGTGGAAATGAAGAAGAAGGGGATTTCCCCAAATTATATCATGTTCACGAGCACCACGACCGGTCGAGTGCGGTGCACGACCGGTCGTACCACGACTGGTTGTATATAGCCACGACCAGTCGAGTATCGACCAAAAATACATATTTAATGAAAAAATTAAAATTTAAACATAAATAATATAAAATATAATACATTATGAAACATGCAAGGAAGTATACTCAATGTAAAATACACATACCAAGATCAAATTTTAATTTATTAAACCTGCTTTTGTCGAGCGATTTAGTAAATATATCAGCAAGTTGATTTCGGTTGATATATATTCCAAAGAAATAACTTTTTCTTCAACCAACTCATGAATGTAATGGTACCTAATGTCAATGTGCTTAGTACGTGAATGCTGGATTGGATTTTTGGAAATATTTGTATCACTGGAATTATCACAATGTAAGATCATTGAATCTTGAATAATTCCATAATGGCTTAGCATGCATTTCATCCAAACTAGTTGTGTACATGCATATCCAGCTGCAATATACTCAGCCTCAGCAGTGGAGAGCGATATTGAGCTTTGCTTCTTGCTGAACCAAGAAACTAAGCAATTTCCAATGTAAAAACAACCACCACTGGTTGATTTTCTATCATCGATATTACCGGCCCAATCAGCATCTGAGTACCCGACTAATTGAACACTAGTATCAAAAGGGTACCATAGACCCAGATTTATAGTACTTGCGACATATCTAATAATCCGTTTAACAGCAATAAGATGTGATTCCTTAGGATTAGACTGATATCTCGCATAAATTTGAACACTTAACGCAATATTAGGTCTACTTGCAGTAAGATACAACAAACTACCAATCATACTACGATATAGTTTAGGATCTATATCTTTACCTGCAGAGTCTTTTGAGATTCTTAACGTTGTACTCATAGGAGTATCAAAGTTCTTACCGTTCTCAAATCCAAACCTTTTAACCAAGTTTGAAGCATATTTGGCCTTGAAAATGAAAATTCCATCAGGTTGTTGTTTTACTTGCAACCCTAGGAAATAGTTTAGTTCGCCAACCATGCTCATTTCGAACCTTGATTTCATTAACTCTGCAAACTCAATAGACATGTTAGAGCGTGTTGATCCATAAATAATATCATCAACACAAATTTGAACCATCAAAATATCATTATTATGCTTCTTAACAAAGAGCGTCTTATCGACACTTCCTACTTGAAAGCTATGACTAAGTAAGAATTTGGTCAATTTCTCATACCATGCCCTGGGCGCTTGTTTAAGGCCATAGAGAGCCTTTTTGAGATGAAATACACAGTCAGATAACTTGGGGTCTTCAAACCCTGAAGGTTGTTCAACATACACTTCTTCATGTAAATCGTCATTCAAGAAGGCGCTCTTTACATCCATCTGATAAATCTTAAATTTTCTAAAGCATGCGATGGAAATAAAAAGTCTGATTGATTCAAGGCGAGCGACTGGAGCAAAGGTTTCATCGTAATCGATGCCTTCAATCTGAGTGTACCCTTGTACAACCAGTCTAGCTTTTTTTCGTATTATATTTCCAAGCTCATCAGACTTATTTTTAAAGATCCATTTTGTTCCAATAATGTGTTTATCTTTAGGTCTAGGAATAAGATACCAGACATCATTATGAACAAATTGATTAAGTTCATCCTGCATAGAAACAATCCAATTTTCGTCAGAAAGTGCTTCTTTCACGTTGACCGGTTCTATTTGGGATGTAAAACAGACATAATTACATATGTTCTCAAGTTATTTGCGAGTACGAACTCTAATGAGAGGGTTTCCAATTATTTGATTGGTTGGATGATCTTTGACAGTCCTTAGTTCAGATTCTTTTTAACTTGATGAGGTATCTTGATTGTCGATAATAAGAGATTCATCATCGTCTGAACTCGGAGCTGGTGTATTTAAATGATCATCAATGACCACATTGATGGACTCTTGAATCACACCAGTTCTCTTATTTAGAACCCTATAAGCTCGACTGTTCAAAGAATAACTAAGAAAAATACCTTCATCACTTTTCGTATCAAACTTTCCCAAAATTTCACGATCACATAAAATATAACACTTGCTGTAAAAAACCCGAAAGTATTTGACAGTAGGTTTCTTTTCAAACCATAATTCATAAGCAATCTTATTATCAGATTTACTGGTATAAACCTGATTAATGATATAACATGCGGTATTAACTGCTTCAGCCCAAAGATTTCTAGAGAGCTTCTTGCTATTCAACATAACATTAGCCATATCCTGAAGCACTCTGTTTTTCCTTTCAACAATACCATTTTTTTACGGTGTTTTGGGCGTAGAGAATTCATGTGATATTCCATGATCGCTACAGAATTTCTCAAAACTACTGTTTTTGAATTCAGATCCATGATCACTTCGGATCTTACTAACATGAGAACCTTTCTCATTTTGGATTCGTTTGATGACCTTTTTCACTTCATCCAGAGTTTCAGTTTTATCTTTTAAGAACGATACCCAAGTGAATCTGGTATAGTCATATACGATAACCAAGATGTATTTTTTTACCTCCACGACTCTCCGATCTGGTTGGTCCAATAAGATCCATATGGAGAAGCTCGAGTGGTGTAGATGTAGTATTGGAGTTCACTTTCTTATGAGAGCTCCTAGTTTGTTTGCCCAACTGGCATTCACCACATATTTTGTCTACTTTTTACAATTTGGGTAGACCTCTAATTACTTCTGTTTTGCTCAATCTAAATAAGTTCCGATAATGTACATGTCTAAGGCGTTTATGCCATAATTCAGTCCCATCGGTATGGACCATGTAACATGATTGAGTAAATGAGCTTGCATCACTAACGATGTAGCAGTTTTCAGAAGTTCTGCGACCAGTTAATATAACAGAACCCTTTTTATTAAGTATCTCACAACCTTGATTAGAAAACTTCACACTATGGTTGTTATCACATATCTGAGAAATGCTAAGTAGGTTTTGTTTCAAGCCCTCAACATATAAAACATTTTTAAATAAGGGAAGGTTATAGAGCTGAACCGTACCTTGGCCAATGATCTTACAATTTCTTCCATCACCAAATGTAACTGATCCGTCAGTCATATCTTTTAGATCGGTGAATAAAGCTTTATCACCTGTCATATGCCTGGAGCAACCACTATCTAGGTGCCACTTTGAATGGCTTGTAACTTTGAAAGCAGTGTGGGCAACCAAGCAGGCAACTTTAGGAACCCATTTCAGAACTGTTTTGGGTTTAGGAGTATAGATGGTCTTTTTCTGTCTGTTGTTATAGGAGAGACCTATAAAGTTAGAGTTTAATAGCTCCTTGAGAAGATCATTTATTTTTTCAGCCAAAGGATTTCATTTTTGAAAATTAAAGTTGACATGGCCACCTGTCGATTTTTGAAAAGTTCTTGAATTTTTGGAAGAACCTTGATAAGCATTCTTTTCTTTTGAGATTGAAGACTCTCATTTTACAAATTTAGGAGCAATGATCTTTTGTTTAGGAGATATAATCTTATCATAGCCCAACCTGGATCGATCGCCACATTTTCTTGATCTGGACAATAATTTTTCCAATTTAGGATCACCTTGGGCATATCTCTATGTGTCTTTCAAACTCAGAAGAGAAGCAACCTCATTTTTGAGTTTCTCATTTTCGGATCCCAAATCTTCAATTTTGGAGGTTTTGAAATCTAAATCACATTTGGTTTTCTCAAAAGAATCAGAATATGAGACTTTTCTAAAACAAGAGACTCAAAATCTTCCTTAAGCTTAGAAAATTTTTCTTTTTGTAATTTAAGCTTGACGATAATTTTACAACTCTCCTTATAAAGGGTATTATAAGCATCCTGAAGGTCATCTTCATTATCGCAATCACTATTCAGATTTTCTTCACTAAATATATCATCATTATCTGAAAAGGTGATCTTGGCTAGAGTCATAAGGGCTTTAACATCTTCGCCCGACTCAGTTTCAGAATCTTCTGATTTAGAAGAGGATTCAGAATCAAACGATTCATCCCAAGTAGCCATCATGCTTTTCTTTTTTGATTTGTCCTTTTTAGGACATTCGTTAGCTAAGTGCCCATACTCTTGACAGTATTAACATTGACTATCTTTCAAGGATTTTTGAGTTCTAGGTTTAGATTGTCTCTTATCATTTGACTTTTGAAAATCAACTTTTTTCTTACTTTTGAAAATTTTGTAAAACTTTTTTGCTAAAAGTGCCATATCATCTTCGGAATTTTCTAAATCCGAAGTACTCTCTTGTGAAACATTTTTAAATGATTTGAGAGCAATTAATTTTCCTTTAGGAGCTTTAAAGGATAACTCATAGGTTTGAAGTGAACCAACTAGTTCCTCAACCCTCATGGTATCCGTATCACGAAGTTCCTGTATCGCGGTCACTTTAGAATTGAACCGTTTAGGAAGTGAGCGTAGTATCTTTGCGCACACTTTACTTTCTGGGATTCTATCACCAACACCCCACATAGAGTTCACAATGTCATTTAATCTAGTATAGAAGTCCATAAACATCTCTTTCTCCTCCATATGAATTTTTTCAAATTTAGTTGTGAGGAGTTGGAATTTAGATTTCTTGACAATAGATGTACCCTCGTGTGTCATTTCTAATACATCCCATGCTTGTTTTGCATTTTCACAAGAGATAATTCTTTTGAATTCATCTGGTGATAATGCACAAGTAATTGCATTTAGTGCTTTTGCATTGGCACTACTTTCACTTTTCAGAAGTGTGGTCCAAAGAGAATAAGCCGTTACTTTCATTGATTTTGAAACATCGTCATTAGTAACTTCAATGATAGGAGGGTTCCATTCATTCACTGTGGCCAGCCACCCACTTTCATCCAAGGATTTGAGGAAGATCCCCATCCTGGCTTTCCAATAAGCATAGTTTGTGCCATTAAAGGGTGGTGGCCTAGTGACTGATAGGCTATCAAAATTTGACATCTTAATAGAGCTTAGATTGTTAGCTTAGGAAATAAATCCAATAAATAAATAATAAGCACGAGCTATTAGGCTCTGATACCACTTGAAAGGGCCTAGCTATATGCCCTAGAGGGGGGGGGGGGGGGGGGGTGAATAAGGTAATGCCAAATAAAAACTAATAACAACGGAATAATAAAAGAAATAAAGCACAATGCTGGATTTAAAGTAATCTCAATAGCCTAAAGTAAAGAGAATGATACTTTATCAATTCTAAGGATAACCTTACACCAAAAACCAAAGGTTTAAGGTAGGACAACCTTATTTCTAGAACGTCCTTTGTATCACAAACCAATGAGGAATAAAAAGTAAGAAAATAAAAATAACTTGCAGAAATAAACCCTAAGTTATTACAACATTCCCCACACTTGCTTGGAATAAAAAGATTACAACATTCATCCACGAATACAATCCACAAAACTGAATGAATAAAGAATAAAGAATAAAGCACATCCGCAATACAATGATATACAGTGGTTCGCCTGTGTGTACACCAACTGTTATCCAACAGCCACACAGAATGCTACTCCACTCCTAATATCCTCACACAGGGGATATTAGCATGCACTATTAAAATAGGTTTCACAGGTTCACCTAAAACCTTCACAATTGTGTCTTTGATCTCGGGCTTACACAATCCAAAAACCCTCACAATTTGAGTTTTCTAGCTCTCCTCAGATAACCAATACAATGAGATTTTTCTGGAAAATCTTAAACAAAACCAAAGAAAGTAAATTACAAAAATGTAAAATACCTGAATCACCTTTTGAAGTAGCCCGGTAGAACCAATCGGAGTAGAAGTTCGATTCAACATTCAAAGTCCAATACTCACTTTAAGAATGGTTCTAAATCTAATTGATTTTAAATCAAAAGTGCTAGTTCTATTTGATTTTGAATCCAAGAAGAAGGAATATCAGAAATTTTCCTTTTCTAATGAGATTGGAATGTAGATCAAAATCAAATAAAAAACAAGCTAGAAAAAGGAATATTAAATAAGCATAAAGTAGTTTAAAACAAACAAAAACTTATCTCAGAGTATAGCCTAAAGAATGCTTGAATAGAGTTGAATTGAATTGCTAAAACTCTAAAGTTCGTGCTCTATTTATAGCCTGAAAAATTCTGTCTACAACTGGTCTTAAGATCCTATGACTGGTCGTAGCTTCAAAAATTTTTAAAGATTTCCACAGGATAAGGATTTTCTGTTCCACGACCGGTCCTGGGTAGCCTACGACCGGTCGTGGGCCACCTACGACTAATCGTGGGTCACCTATGACCGGTCTTTGGGACCCACAGTTTAGTTGCTGGAGTTTGAGTCGTAGGGCTAAGACTGGTCGAAGGATGAGTCGTAGAACTCTTAGGACTGGTCGTAGGATGTCCAAGACTGGTCGTAGGACAACTAGAAAGATTCGAAAATCTTCAACTACCTAGGACTGGTCTTGAAAAACTTAAGACTGGTCGTAGCAGAGCTAGGACTGGTCTTAGAATAGCCCAAACAAGCATATTAAAATATATGAATTATGTATCCAGAATGACCTACAGTAAAGCCCATCCTAAGGTCAATCCAAGGTCAAACAATCCTTAAAAGTGAGATGGACATTGAAAGTCTATACACTCAGATGACCCTTAAGAGAAGCTTGAGAATATATAAATCTTGTTGTAGGCCTTCTTGAGCTTCATCTTTACTTGACACAGTCTTTTACTATACATGAACTTAATTGTATCTTGAGCATGCACACATGAAAACTTCTATTCTTGAATTCTTCATCCATGGCTTGAAACATTCTTCATTTAAGTTCTTGTCTTGCAATGCGATGTCTTGATTGCAATAAATAGTCTCAAACATGAAACACAAGATATACAGGACATAGATATAGGTTTTGGAACAACAAAATTTGACAAACAAAGGGATATGAAATCATAGCACTTACAATCTCCCCATTTGTCAAATTTGTGAAAAAACACATAGCATAAAGAATAAGAAGGAATCATGAGCTATAAAATCACAAATTACTCTACTCCCCCTGAGTAATACAAATACTGCTCATATAACCAATACTCTACTCCCCCTGAGTAATACAAATACTGCTCATGTAACATGTAACCAATCAATAACATCAATACAACATATTCTCATTCACATATCCTTCTCAATCAATCAATTCAAATAAATTACTCCCCCTTTCCATACTACTCCTCTTTACTATACTACTCCCCCTTTTTGTCACAAAATGACAAGAAAAAGTCACAATAGGAAAGAGAACAACAACATAGAGAGTGATAATAAGCAGATAATGAGAAAGAAATATGGAAGGTCCAAGCATATTTCAAAATATAAACCAGAAACATCAAGTCATTATCAATCCACAATACAATATCCAAAAGATAATACAATATAAAAGATAATGTTATACTATCCAGAAGATAATTCGCCTAATTAGATCCAGAGGAGGGAGCAGGGATAAAAGGATCAATCTGATGTAAGCCCCTATTAATGCGACGAAGATATTTTTACATATATTTAAACTGCATATCATGGGCTATACTCATGTTATCAACCTTCTCCTCCAATGCACGAAGGCGTGCATCATGACTAGATGGATCGTAATCAGGATCATTTAGCGAATCAGTTTCTATATCATCAAATATCTCATCTATATTAATATCCTGTTGAGGAAGATCGCCAACTTCCCCTTCATTTCCGGCTTCACCACCATCACCACCAACACCACCTTCATCAACTTGGCCAGGAAGCAAATCCAACTTCATCTTATTAAGATTGGAATTTGTAAAAATAAGATAATGAATTGGTGCCTCATTAATAGGTTTATCGACAAGCATGTGAGTGGCTAGAATAGTCATAAGATAATCAAACGGAATATCACTATGACCCGGACGAAGACGAAATTGTATAATGAAATAACAAATAAAAAAAAAGACAGACCATGGTACCATAAGTAATAGAATGCAACACACGAACCATGAAAGAAGTCAACTCGATTTTATTACCGGACCGAGGATACACATTCGAAATGAAGAAACGATGTAACACTCTGTATCTAGGTAACAAATACTTTGAAGGGAGCGCATTCCCTTTGTGTGTCCATTGTGCATCAATTTTGCATAAATCTCTTGTTAACATGCATTTTTTCGATTCAGATGGTTTGTCGTATAAAGTTTGAATCAGTATACCTTCATCATTAACAGGCATATCCATAATACCTGATATCAAATGACGGTCTACTTCAAATTTCCCTTCTCTAGTATCAATTGAAAATTTTAAATTATCAAGAGAAAATTCTGAGATGCATGGTACCATTGATTGGGCAATGGACTGGTATGCAGGTCCACCCCAAAGAAAAATGTTAGTCCAGCTAACAGATTCAAGGAGAGGGACAATACTATATGGAGCAATGTGATTGAGATCAGAGGTATGCTCAACGATAATATTATGGATACGTAAATCTTGTACATCTTGAGAATCATCTTCGGGTGACCGAAGGTGCCGTTTGGTTATCGGTGTAATCTAGATGAAGATGGACCACAGGATATTTTCTTCTTTCCTCTAGCATCCATATTCAAAAAGATATACAAAGAGCAAGAGAAATTCACAAATGGAAGGATGGGTTATCTCTAGATCAGCGAATTAAGAAGAAACCCTTGAAAAACCCAACAAGAGATGAAATCTAGCTACACAATGATCAAATCAAAGCATAGAGAGCATGAATCTTAAAGAAAAATGATGAAATAGGACTCACCTTGAAGAAAAATAAGAAATCGTATGACTGGTCGAGCCACGAATCGTCGTAGGTCGGAGTGAAAATGAAGAAGAAGGGGATTTCCCCAAATTATATCATATTCATGAGCACCACGACCGGTCGAGTGCGGTGCACGTCCGGTTGTACCACGACTGGTTGTATACAGCCATGACCGGTCGAGTATCGACCAAAAATACATATTTAATGAAAAAATTAAAATTTAAACACAAATAATATAAAATATAATACACTATGATACATGCAAGAAAGTATACTCAATGTAAAATGCACATACCAAGATCAAATTTTAATTTATTAAACCTGCTTTTGTCGAGCGGTTTAGTAAATATATCAGCAAGTTAATTTTTGGTTGATATATATTCCAAAGAAATAACTTTTTCTTCAACCAACTCACGAATGTAATGGTACCTAATGTCAATGTGCTTACTACGTGAATGCTGGATTAGATTTTTAGAAATATTTATAGCACTGGAATTATCACAATGTAAGATCATTGAATCTTGAATAATTCCATAATCGCTTAGCATGCGTTTCATCTAAACCAGTTGTATACATGCATATCCAGCTGCAATATACTCAGCCTCAGCAGTGGAGAGCGATATTGAGATTTGCTTCTTGCTGAACCAAGAAACTAAGCAATTTCCAATGTAAAAACAACCACCAATGGTTGATTTTCTATCATCGATATTACCAGCCCAATCAGCATCTGAGTACCCGACTAATTGAACAATAGTATCAAAAGGGTACCATAGACCCAGATTTATAGTACTTGCGACATATCTAATAATCCATTTAACAGAAGTAAGATGTGATTCCTTAGGATTAGACTGATATCTCGCATAAATTTCAACACTTAACACAATATCAGGTCTACTTGCAGTAAGATACAACAAACTACCAATCATAATATGATATAGTTTTGGATCTATATCTTTACTTGCAGAGTCTTTTGAGAGTCTTAACGTTGTACTCATAGGAGTATCAAAGTTCTTACCATTCTCAAATCCAAACCTTTTAACCAAGTTTGAAGCATATTTGGCCTGAAAAATGAAAATTCCATCAGGTTGTTGTTTTACTTGCAACCCTAGGAAATAGTTTATGTAACGCCCTGGAAAAATCCGTACTTGGACTTGAGTACCAACTCGACCAGAAATCGCGTAGGATTAATTCCTTTAGAAAATAAGTGTAAGTTAGCTAGCGCAACGTTAGAGTAGCTGGAAAATAGTCCCTGATCACTTTAAATACGTTCTACAAGATCCAAATCGAGTAGAACCAATGATGCTATAATACTCTAAATCCTCGGATCAAACTCTAAGCCAGTTTGTTCTCTGGACCTCTTTGAAACTTTGTATTGGATCTAGACCGTGCGTCGAAAGTCCGATACCTACAATCTTAGACCGTTAGAACCGCCTAGCTGGACTTGACAATCATTTCGAAAATCAAGTCGAACCGACATTCGCAGGCTATTTCATTGAGCTTGGACTGAAGAGAGTAAGAATAGGGTTAGATTTGGAATTTAAAATTCAAATCTGGCACACGACTTGACGCGTTATTATTAAGCGTTCTGACCGTCAAAATTCAGCCAAATTACACCCTTGGATCAGGAAAAATTTTTATTTTCTATCATAAGACTTGCAGGCCTGATCTACGTGCGGTGACCGCTGAACTGAAACTGGACCGCCACGGGTGATCTACGAACACTGCTGGACTGAAAACGGGATGTGAGCAACATCCGACAAGTACGAACTTAAGTCCGATCGCGTTCGGCCAGGGGACCACTAGAAATGGTCTTTTGGACCGAAACAGCCCCGAATTGGATATACATCAAGTAAACTTTGTTCCTGATCCTATTCCGGGCGTTTTTGTGCTTATAAAAGGGGTTGAAACCCTCACTCCTCTCTTCCATCCGAATTTGGAAAAAACCCTAGATTGGGAGAGAGAAAAGGTGAGAGTTTTTGAGAGAGAGTAGGAGAGGATTTTTCTGCCGTTGTGCTACCTATTGCACGTGCTTTAGCAACACGCTCCAATCACTTGGCCAGTGATTTCTCCACATTTTCAGGTAAGAAAATATCCTAGAAAGTTACTGATTTAGTGTTCCTTTCGTTTCATAGCATGTTAGCTGATAGATCTTGTAAATCAGGTTGTCTAGTCGCCGTAGACGAAGCGTATACGCTCCGTTCGAAACGATACGCTTCTAGGAGATAAGGTGCGGATTTTAGATGCTTTGATTGACTGTTTCCAATGCTTTCAATGTCGTTTAATAGTAGATTATCGACGGCAACGCCGTTTGACATGTACAACATGCTGTCTGTTTCCTGTTTCGTAAATAGACGAAGAATATGAGATTTAGGGCATTTTAGTCATTTGTATGAAGTACTGTTTTCATTCATATTTGCTGATGTGATTGACATGGTTTATTGTCACATTATAATACTAGGAATACGTGCATAATTATTTTGGCAAAGAGATTCGCCTAAATGCGCACTTCGGGTCGACATACTATATGTAGACTTAAGTGTGTAGTGTAAGTGTTTGTATAAATACTTGTATTAGTATGTATTGAATTAAATGGTGTTATGAATTAGCTTGAGATTGATTTCTCAATTAATATGCTGATGTAAATGGTTTCCTACATGTTAGTTATATGCATGATTTCATTGTATGTATGAAATGCATGTACTTGATAATTTACTTAAGGTGTATGTTATAACATGTGTCAACATGCTCACATGGTTGTATTTCATTTCCAATACTCTTACATGAATTACTGATGTGAATTCATATGTGTTTGGGACTATACCTAGTCCAGGCAGTCGGTAACCGAGTGAATTCGTGGTTGGCTTATCTTGGCCACGAACGACGCGTCTATGAACGCGAGCCGTGTTCTGGAGTTGACGGCAGTGGTTAGGCCACACGAAGTATTTTACGCACTTCATGTCGTTCGACTTGAGATGCGATCGTGTTAGTCGAGCCCGTCAAGTAACCCGATGGCCATTGTATGTTCACCCTGCATGAGTCATAACTGCTTGAACCTAGGGTACTGAACTTACCATTGTAAACCCTGTTAACCATGGTACCTTGATCCACGAAGACTCATGAGCCGGACATGGTGGTATGGGACACCGTGGTCGAGCGTCGGCCTACGCTGGGGCCACAAACCTCCCTATAGTGACCAGTGAGCACCTATATCTCGTGAGCAGATTATGCTGGTATGGGACACTATATTCTTGCTGTCGGCCTACAATGATCAGGCGATGAGTCCTTTGTAGTGACCGCAAGCGTATTCTGAGTCTACGGGAGGTGACGACCCTTCAGTAGCAGTGAGAGTACAGTAGGTCTGTATTGATAAGGTGATGGGGGAGCCGTGCAACGAGTGTAAGTAACAGCCCTGACAGCCCTTGCAGTGACCTGCAAAATATACATCGTATAAGATTACTAGGAGTGACGACCCTAAACAGGATCTGTGTTGGGATTGATACAAGGGAAGTACCTTAGTTTCCCAATCCTGCTGTTTGAATGGACTAATAACAACTCAGAAATCATATCACCATAACATTGCATGTGCCTGGAAGATGTGGAGCACTTGAGGGACGATTGCATGCCGCGGTCGTAAGATGGTGCCGTATGAGGGAGATCGTCGGTGAGGGCATACATCACGTCATGTCATATTGTATTAACAACAGTATTAGGAATGTCTGATTTACTGCTTTACTATTATCGCATGATTGATTTGAGAACATGTAAATCCTTGCTCTATTATTCCACTGAGTTAGATACTCATTCCCACGTTACGGGATGGTGTTTGCAACACCCACCAGACCCTGTCTTAGATGCAGGTGATGCAGAGATCCAGGAGGCAGAGCCGGACTATGATGAGGACCAGGACGAGTTCTCATACATGCAGTACCACGACGGCTTTGCTTAGGTGACTTGGGTTGACGGGACTCCTCAGTGGGAATATTTTGGACATTTATTTCTGTTATTTACATGTATATGAGACTCAGAGATGTATTCATACTTTAGTGACAGTCGAGATCTATTTTGTTTTCCATACAGTGATATATATATTCCTTAGTCTTTCGCTTGCTTTTATCACTGGATCTGGAGTATGAATTGCAGTTTTGGTATACTTTTACTCATGTGAATGCTTTAACTCAGACAACATTCAATCATAATCATTTTTGTTGCATAAGTGACGGTCTGGAACTCGGGAGTTGAGTTTATACACGACCCCCAATTTTCAGGGTGTTATAAGTTGGTATCAGAGCATGAATAAGATTATACCGGGCCTGGGTTATGGTCACGCGACGTACGCTGTCACTTCCTTTGACTTAGGTGGGTGCGAGAAGGGTCTAGAAACACGTATAGGATCGCAGATTCTCCAATAGGCGAAGTCTATTTATATCGATCGCGCGATCGAGTCCGTAACGCATCTAGGGTCGCGTAAAGCGACCTGAGTAGCTCCTAGGTTGTAGGTAAGTGGGTTGAGATGTTCTTTGAATGCTTATAAACCTGTAAATGTGAATCCTTGGGCTGTGGGACAACCACAACTCCTGCATTCAATCACCAGGGCTTAAAAACCCCGTTTCACCTAAATTCTTCAAAATTCTTCCTCTCACCACTCCATTCTTCAATTCTTTCTTATTTTTTTCATGTTAGGCATTGATCATAATATGAAAATGACATAAAATCATACGTCAACAAAATTTTACAGTGAATAGTAAAATTTCATGAAAACTGGCCTTTAGGCCATTCTAAGTTTGCTTTCTTTAGCAACTAATGGGCTAGATGGATGTATTAGCTCCTTATACCCCAAAATCATATGCTGCATGATAGAAAATTGTATTTGGGTTTGTAGATTAGCTCCGAAAAGCTCTGAATACATCTTTGGGCCTTCATAGGGCAATCTACAATGAAACAAGGTGGGGCCCATAGTTTTTTGGGGTCCCTAGACCATGGGGGACCAGACCCACGTGGTCCCACTGACTGACCAGAGAGATGGTCGGCGATGTCATCGCCGATCCGGCGATGCATCGCAGTCCACCATGGCCCACTTGATGTGATTTTTGGGTGCACGCCCTATTTTGGGTAGTGTACACCCCCCATGTGCGGTTCGACCATAGAAAACCCTAAAAAGGGGTACTTCCTTCACAAAAGTCCTCTTCCCTAGCCCCATTTCAAGTTTTCTTGCTGCCCATCTCCAAATCGTGGTTCTAAATCATTCCTAAATCCATTCCCTGCTGAAAACGACCTCACTCTATCACTTCAAAGTGATTTGCAGCCCTCCCTCTTGCAGATCTCATCGTTGGGAGCTCTTAAAACCCCCAAATCGAGCTGAAATCATGAGGTGCTCCATTCCCCTTTTTCATTCTCTATTCTCTCTGAAAATACATCCTTGGGGAGCTTGAAGCATCCCTCTACAACGCCTAGATCTCCCTTTTCTAGTTTGGGCAGCCATTTCTTTGCATTTTTTCCATTTTTCATGGCTTTTGTTGAAGCCATTTTGGGTCTTTTGTCACTCTCCACCATCCTCTCTTTGATGGGTAAGAGAAAGACCGCAGCGGATGAGGCTGGGCCTAGTCGCCCTGCTCAATCAAGAAGACCGCGGGGTGGCACCGCTAGCTCAAGCCCGGCCGCAAGTCCAAGCACAGCCCGAGAGTTCCATACAAAGTGGGATTTGGATCTCCATACTCAACTTGGGCGAGTGATTTTGGCAGAGATGCCTCACGGCCAATACACTGACCGTAAGGTCTTGTTTGAGGCGGACGTGGAAGGACGACTATTCGGTGAATTTTTGTTGTTCAAGCGCATTGAAGCTTCGCATTGGGGTCCGATCTTTGAAGCTCATGCTCATGCTAATGTGAGCAGCATTCGTGCCTTCTACGTTCGTATCCAGAATCCTACACTGGAGCCATTACAGTTCAAGATTCCTTTTAGTAGAGACCGGATGGCTACGATCGATGTTCGGTTAATTGCGCGACTTCTGAACGTGCCCCTTGGTGATGTTCATCCTAGTGAGAAGAACTTAAGGAGTAGGCGTGAACGAGATCGTCATACCAGGTTTCTATGTGGTAAACTGGTTCCATGGCAGCCTAATAATAGCCTTAAGGCATCTCATATGTCTGATGATTTGTGCCTTCTACACCACATTTGAACGTTCAACGTGTATCCCAGGTCGACAAATCGCATTGAGTGTACGCGCCTTATGATTGATTTCTTGTATCTGGTGGCCCAGGGAGAGAATGTGTGTATGGCCACTTTCATCTTGTGACAAATTATCCTCATAGCGAAATCAAGAAGAACGTCTGAATTGCTTCTTTTTGACCGAATTATATGCAAGATCGCGCTTGAGTTTGCTTACAGACTTGGGCCGGAGTTGCCAGTTTCGATTCACAGCATTGATGAGTCTACTATGGTCAAGATAAAGATTGGGTCTCAGTATCGTGAGACTCAGCTTGAGGAAGATAGCGAGGACGATTTTGATGATGAAGAGGATCCAAGTGAGGGAGAACCTGGAGCAGAAGTTGAGGAAGAAGTCCAGGAAGAGGTAGAAGAGGAGGCTCAGGATACCGATGAGAGCCCTCCTCCTTCTGCTCAGGCTACTGGTGATGATCGCATCACCCGAATTGAGGAGAGCCAGGTCGCCTTGCGAAGAAAAGTTCAGGAACTTCGAGCTGAAGTCGAGGATACCAAGGCCGTTACGAAGAGGAAATTCGGCAAGGTGACTCGTACCTTGAAGGCGATCCTGTGCTGCTTGTAGGATAAGGGTGCTCCTCCTCCGTCACCCGACTCAGACTAGCGATGAGATCTTTGATGTTGTTGTTAGTAGTTAGTCGTTTCTTACTTTATGTTGTGTAAGCCAGTTAAGGCTAGTGCTTTTCTTATGTTGCTGTTGTAATTTTAAACTATCTTAGTTCCCATGTATTTCTCGTCATGATGCTTGTAAGGACATATCCCTTGTATTGTGACAATTTTGATTAAATGAAATGCATGGAATGCCTTTGACTCTTGTGTGAATGATTGCGGTGTGTTTGTGCTATTGAGACTGACAAGGTTGCACACTATTTTGAATATAGGGAATGCCGCCGAAGGCTACACGGAGCACAGCTAGGCTTACATTGAGTGAGCCTATGGATCAGGCTCCTTCGCAGTCTGATACCCATGCGGACGCTGCTGTGGGCCCGATTCCTGAGACAGTGCGTGCGTCTCAGCCTACTGCTGGTCCTACAGTTGGACCACTGCCGTTCACACCGCCCGTCAGAGAGCCATACCGCGTGTCTTCTTCGAAGTAGTACATGCCACAGCCTGCTCCACCTCCAGACAGATTTGAGCAGATGATGGCTATGATGATGCAGCAGCAGCAGCAGCTCCTGACTACTATTGTGGGGACACTAGCCCAGGGTGGGAGTGTGCCTCCACCTGCACCACTTGCGCATCCAGCTGAGGATGCTGATACATATGCTCAGGATGAGGGCATGACTCATCCTGTACCACCTGCTTACCCTGCCGGAATGCCGCAGATACACGGGGCTTGTTAGAGCGATTCCAGCGCTTACAGCCTCCCACTTTTACGGGTTCTCATAGACGCAAGGAGGCCGAGTATTGGCCCGACTGTATGTCGAAGATACTGCGGATGCTTCATTGTACAGAGGCCGAGCAGGTCGAGTTGGGTACGTTCTTGTTCGAGCAAGAGGCCAGCTTGTGGTGGGACAGTGTATTGCAGACCATTACCGTCGATTATATATGGACCTGGGCAGCGTTCGAGTTCCGCTTCCACGAGAAATACTATCCCCAGACGTACAGGCATGAGTGGGAGAATGAGTTTCTACGCCTCAGACAGGGAGGCATGACAGTCATGGAGTATGAGCATCAGTTCACCGAGTTGGGCAGATACGTCCCGACTATTCTGGCAGATGAGCAGATGCGCGTACGGAGCTTTTCAGAGGGTTTGCGACCAGATATTAGATCGAAGATGTGTTGCGTGAGCATTCCCTCTTATGCAGAGCTGATTCACATGTCCATGCGGGCAGAGCAGGATGTGGATCAACTTACCCGATCTCGTGGCCCTGTTGCGCCTAAGCCACAACCAGAGATGCAGGATAGGCCCTTTGCGGGCAAGAGGCCTCCGTCGACCCTCCTTCTAGGGCTACCGTGCCAGTACCACCGATGCGGTGCCCAGATTTACTATGTACATATTGTGGGAGGATGGGCCACTTAGCGCAGAGTTGTTTTGCTCGGATGCGGGATAGTGGGTTCTCGCCGCCGCAGAAGATCGACCGTACACGCTCACAGGAGATATCAGCACAGCCTTTACGGTTGGCTCCTGTACACCCTTCCTTCAGACCTCCGGTATCGCAGATCAGGTAGCCTCTACGACCCATCGCACAGCAGCCGAACCGGCCACAGCAGGAACGGGTGCGTACCTTGACAGCAGAGGCAGCTGCGACACAGACTTCTCAGCATTCGGCCTTTGAGGTCACTGCCCACATTGGAGGTATTCCTATACTCGTGATGGTGGACACAGGATCCACGATTTCTTTGATATCACGTGCCATAGTCAGATACATTGGGCTACAGACTATTACTATGGATGGGGTGCGAGTTTATACAGCTCACGGGTCCTTTACAGATGCCACCCAGATGTGTGAAGGTTGTTTGGTGGATCTGGGGGGCAAGACGATGGCTCTAGATCTTGTCGTCGACCCCTCTCTTGTTTATCTCGATGTCATTCTTGGCATGGACTGGTTGACTGCAGCGAGGGTCGAGATTGACTGCGAGACTCGTATAGTGACTGCGTACGAGCCAGAGGGCGCATCCTTTACATTTTCAGTGCGGGTAAATCTCTCCTTCCGCATACTTAGCTACGCTACTTTACTACGGGACGCTGGTGCCCAGATACTTGAGCATACGCCAGTCGTTTGTGAGTTTGGGGATCTGTTCAGGAAGATCCCTGGTTTGCCGCCTAGACGAGAGATTGATTTCACTATCGATCTGGTGCCTGGTTCCACGCCCGTCTCACTGCCGACGTATCGCATGGCACTGTGTGAGATGGAGGAGTTGAGGATGCAGATTGATGGTCTGTTGGAGCTTGGCCTTATACGGCCTAGTGTGTCTCCTTAGGGAGCACCAGTTCTGTTCGTGAGGAAGAAGGATGGTTCGATGCGATTGTGTATTGATTATCGCAGGCTGAACCAGATCACGGTGAAGAACAAGTACCCTTTACCAGGATCGATGACTTGTTTGATCAGTTGAGAGGAGCGCAGTACTTCTCGAAGATTGATCTTCAGTTAGGATATCATCAGTTGCGCGTCAGGGATGAGGACGTGCAGAAGACAGCATTCAGGACCAGTTTTGGCCACTACAAGTTCCTTGTGATGTCGTTCTGTCTCACGAACGCACCAGCCGTGTTCATGGATCTGATGAAACGGGTATTTCGGCCTTTCCTCTATCGATTCGTCGTTCTGTTCGTTGACGACATTTTAGTGTACTCCAGGAGTCGAGAGGAGCATGAGGAGCACTTGTGTTTAGTCCTGGATACGCTCAGACAGCATCAGTTGTTCGCACAGTACAAGAAGTGCGACTTCTGGAAGCAGAAAGTGAAGTTCCTGGGACATGTGGTGTCCAAGGATGGCATGGCAGTTGACCTGTCTAAGGTGGCTGCGGTGCAGGACTGGGAGCAGCCTGGTTCTGTCACTGAAGTGAGGAGTTTCTTGAGTCTCGCTAGCTATTATCGGCGCTTCATTCAGGATTTTTAGAAGATCGCGAGACCTTTATCTCAGTTGACACGGAAGGACGTGAAGTTCGCCTGGAATGACAAGGCGGAGTCAGCTTTTTAGGAGGTGAAGGACAGACTTACGTCCGCCCTTGTGCTAGTATTGCCAGAGCAAGGGGTTAGATACACTATATACAATGACGTGTCTAGCGTTGGTCTGGGTTGTGTCCTTATGCAGAAGGACAGGGTAATTTCGTATGCCTCGAGACAATTAAGGAAGCACAAGGAGAATTACCCTACACACGACCTGGAGTTGGCAGCCGTCATATTCGCACTGAGACTCTAGAGACATTACCTCTATGGAGAGGAGTTCGAGCTCTTTTGCAACCACAAGAGCCTCAAGTACATATTCACGCAGCGAAACTTGAATATGGGGCAGCAGCGATGGATGGAGACTTTAAAGGACTTCAAGTTCGAAGTCTCTTACCATCATAGGAAGGCGAACCTTGTGGCTGACGCGTTGAGCCGCAAGAAGGCAATAGAGTTTGCGGCTTCGCTGATGATTGATGAGTGGGATATGGTTGAGTTTTTGCGAGACTTTGAGCAGAAACTCACTGTAGAGGAGCCGTATGAGTTCATCGCACATGTGCAGGTGCGATCTTAGATCGATGACCGGGTCATCGAGGCATAGAGGGATGATGCGCATCTGACTGAGCTTCGAGAGTAGGCCAGTGATGATGTAGACGCCGAGTGGCGAGTTGGCACGGATGGGGGCTTACGTTATCGTGGCTGCCTATGCGTCCCAGACATTCCCGACTTGAGAGGAGAGATTCTCGAGGCTGCTCATTGTACCAGACTCGCGATGCATCCAGGCAGTACAAAGATGTATCGCGACGTGAAGAGGACCTATTGGTGGGAAGGTATGAAGACCCACATAGCAGAGTTCGTGTCCCGTTGTCTTACTTGCCAGCAGGTGAAGGCAGAGCATCGCCGACCACCTGGACTCTTGCAGCCTATGCCAATCGCAGAGTGGAAGTGGGACTTCATTTCCATGGATTTCATTTCAGGGCTGCTGAAGACAAGGAAGGGACATGATTCCATTTGGGTGATCGTCGACCGTCTGACGAAGTCGGCGCACTTCCTACCGATCAGAGTCACGAACTCTGCAGACAAGCTGGCTAGACTATACATCAGAGAGATCGTGCGTCTGCATGGAGTTTCGTTGGAGATTGTGTCGGACAGAGACACGCGGTTCACTTCTATTTTTTGGACTCGCATTCAGGAGGCTATGGGTGTGAGTTGAAGTTCAGTACTACCTTCCACCCACAGACAGACGGACAGACAGAGCGGGTGAACCAGATCTTAGAGGACATGTTGCGAGCTTGCGCATTGGACTTCAAGGACAGTTGGGATGATTGTCTTGCATATGCGGAGTTTGCATACAATAACAGTTTTCAGGCCAGTATTGGTATGACACCTTACGAGGCGTTGTATGGGCAACCTTGTCGAGCACTGCATTGCTGGGCAGAGGTCGGTGAGCGTAGATTGATTGGTCCAGAGTTAGTGCAGGCGACGTCGGAGAAGATTGATATTATTAGACGTCGGCTTCTCACAGCGCAGAGCAGACAGAAGAGTTATGCCGATACGAGACGGCGGCCGCTAAGATTCACAGTTGGGGATCATGTATTTTTGTGAGTTTTCTATATGAAGGGAGTCCTTCGGTTCGGGAAGAAGGGGAAGCTAGCACCGCGATTCATTGGTCCATTCAAGATCCTCTATCGTGTGGGAGCAATGGCATACCGTTTGGCTTTACCTACGCCACTCGCGAGCGTTCACAACGTATTTCATGTTTCTATGCTAAAGAAATATGTTTTTGATCCTTCCCATATCATCAGATGGGAGCAGGTGCAGTTAAGATATGATGTTACATATATCCTGCGACCGACGCGTATCCTAGACAGGAAGGAGCAGGTACTGCGTAGCAAGGTGATTCCCCTTGTGAAGGTATTGTGGACGCATCACTCTGAGGAAGAGGCTACCCGGGAGACAGAAGCCGAGATCAGAAATAACTACCCACAGCTTTTCAAGGAGTTCGAAAAGGTACAAATTTCGAGGATGAAATTTTTTGTTAAGGGGGGTTGTAACATCCCGAAAATCGGGAGGTCGAGTAAAAACCCAACTCCCAAGTTCCAAAATGTTATTTATGCAACATAGATATGTATGATTGAATGTTGTCAGTATTAATGTATTAAACATGAGTGAGATTAAGCCAGAACAGCATATCCTACTCCAGAGACAGTTAAATTAGCAAGCGGAAGACAGTGATAGTATGTATAACATATATAAACTGTTGTATATTTCCAGAGTGTGAACATGTTACCAGGTTACATGCATACATGTATACTCCAAAAGTAAACAAAACGAATATACATGAGTGCGCTAAAAATATAAAATGACAAGTGTCAAGGTATCTAATCAACCTCCCTGTAATCCCGTCAATCAGAACACGCATAAAGGAGAGATCCTCTTCATCATCATCAAATCCAGCTCCGCCTCGCAGGCCGCGCCATCATCTACAATCACAATAGGGACTGGTGGGTGTCCAGAAACACCATCCCGTAATGTGGGAGTGAGTGATCAACTCAGTGGGATAAGAGAGCAGAGATTAGCATGTTATCAAATCAATCATGCAATAATAGTAAAGCAGTAAATCAAACAATCCTAATACTATTGTTAATGCAATATGACATGACGTGATGTATGCCCTCACCGACGATCTCCCTCGTACGGTACCATCTTACGACCGCGGCATGCAATCGACCCTCAAGTGTTCCACATCTTTCAGGCACATGCAATGGTATGGTGATATGATTTCTGAGTTCTTATTAGTCCATTCAAACAGTAGGATTGGAAAACTAAGGTACTTCCCTTATGTCAATCCCAACACAGATCCTGTCTAGGGTCGTCACTCCTAGTAATCTCATACGAGGTATATTTTGTAGGTCGATGCAAGGGCTGCCAGGGCTGTTGCATGCACTCGTTGCTCCGCTCCCCCATCACCTTATCAATACAGGCCTACTGTACTCTACTACTATGGAAGGGTAGTCGCCTCCCGTAAACTCAGAATATGCTCGCGGTCACTACAAAGGACTCGTCGCCTGATCAGTGTAGGCCAACAGCAAGAATATAGTGTCCCATACCACCATAATCTGCTCACGAGACTAGGTGCTCACTGGTCATTACGGGCAGGTTTGTGGCCCCAGCATAGGCCGACAGCAAGACCACGGTGTCCCATACCACCATGCCCACCTCATGAGTCTTTGTGGATCATGGTACCATGGTTAACAGGGTTTACAATGGTAAGTTCAGTACCCTAGGTTCAAGCAGTTATGACTCATGCAGGGTGAACATACAACGGCCAGTCGGGTTACTTGACGGGCTCGACTAGCACGATCGCATCTCAAGTCGAACGACATGAAGTGCATAAAACACTTTGCGTGGCCTAACCACTGCCGTCAACTCTAGAACACGGATCGCGTTCATCGACGCGTCATTCATGGCAAAGATAGGCCAACCACGAATTTGCTCAGTTACCGACTGCCTGGACTAGGTATAGTCCCAAACACATATGAATTCACATCAGCAATCAGGTAAGAGTATTGGAAATGGAATACAAACATGTGAGCATGTTAACGCATGTTATAACGTACAACTTAAGTAAATCATCTCACATATGTCTTTCACACATATAATGAAATTATGCATATCGCCAACATATAGAAAATCCTCTCCATCAGCATATTAATTGAGAATTCAATCTCAAACTAAATCATAAGGAAATCATCAAGTACATGTTATAGCATACCACTTAAGTGCAACATGTAGGAAGCCATTTACATATAATGAAATCGTACATATGGCTAACATGTAGGAAGCCATTTACACCAGCATATTAATTGAGAAATCAATCTCAAACTAATCCATAACACCATTTAATTTAATACATACTAATACAAGCATTTATACAAACACTTGAACTACACACTTAAGTCTACATATAGTATGTCGACCCGAAGTGCGAATTTAGGCGAATCTCTTCGCCAAACTAATTATGCACGCCTTCCTAGTATCCTAATGTGACAAAAAGCCATGTCAATCACATCAGCAAAATATGGATGAAAACAGTACTTCCTACAAATGACTAAAATGCCCTAAATCTCATATTCTTCGTCTATTTACGAAACAGGAAACGGACAGTATGTTGTACATGTCAAACGGCGTTGCCGTCGATAATCTACTATTAAACGACATTGAAAGCGTTGAAAACAGTCAATCAAAGCGTCTAAAATCCGCACCTTGTCTCTTATAGACGTGTCGTTTCGAACAGAGCGTATAGGCTTCGTCTACAGCGATAAGAGAACCTAATTTACAAGATAAGTCAGCTAACAAGCTATGGAACGAAAGGAATCTCAAATCAGCAACTTCTAGAGTATTTTCTTACCTGAAAACGTGGAAGAATCACCGGCCAGGTGATTGAGACGTGTTGCTAAAGCACGTACAACAGGTGGCACGAAGGCAGGAAAAATCTATCCTACTCTCTCTCACAAACTCTTACCTTTTCTCTCTTCCAAACTTGGGTTTCTCTCAAATTCGGATGGGAGAGAGGAGTGAGGGTTTCAACCCCTTTTATAAGCTTAAAAATGCCCAAAACAGGCTCCTGTACAAAGTTCACTTAGTGCATAACCGAATCGGGGCTGTTTCGGTCCAAAAGATGCTTTCTGGTGGTCCCCTGGCCGAATGCGATCGGACTTAAGCTCATGCGTACCAGATCTAGCACGTATTAAGTTTTCAGTCCGGCAGGGTTCGCAGATCGCACGTGGCGGACCAGTTTCAGTTCAGCAGTCATCGCACGTAGATCAGGGCTGCAAGTCTCATGATATGAAATAGAAATTTTTCCTGATCTGAGGGTGTAATCTGGCTGAATTCTGACGGTCAGAACGCTTAATACTGACACGTCAAGTCGTGTGCCAGATTTGAATTTCAAATTCCAAATCTGTCCTTATTCGCACTCTCTTCAGTCCGGGCTCAATGAAATAGCCTGTGATTATCGGTTGGACTTGATTTTTGAAATGATTGTCAAGTCCAGCTGGGCGGTCCTAACGGTATAAGATAGGAGATATCGGACTTTCGACGCGTGGTCTAGATCCAATACAAAGTTTCAAAGTGGTCCAGAGAACAAACTTGCTTAGAGTTTGATCCGAGGTTATAGAGTATTATAGAGTCATTAGTTCTACTCACTTTAGGTCTTATAGAACGTATTTAAAGTGGTCCAAGTTAATTCTACTGAGTATTCAGTTTGGTACTCAACCAAACTCTACCCTAATTATGGTAGAATATGGTCCTAGAGCCATTCTATCCCCCATTTTGGGAACTTCTAGGTATCACATAATTTTTATTATTTTTTTGGGGGTTCATCATCAAGTTTTCCCTAACTCCACCAAATTTCATAAGATTTTGAGTTTTAGAAAAATTCTAAAAATTCTAGAAGCAGCAGCTGTCCAACAAGTGATTATCGGATAGTTGCTCACAATGACCTACTTTAAACTATATTAAATATTTTATTATATTTTTCACATATTTTTATATAAAACTAGACTCATTTATATTAAATCTGGTTTTTGAATCACCTAAATTGAAGTTATAATGAAAGAGATATGATTTTTCAAAGTCCGAAGAAATGCACAGAAAAAAAGGTGCAGAAACTTGCTGTACGGACGAGTTCGGCGATGCATCGCCAAACCGGCGATGGCATCGCCGACCACTGACCTGTTTGGGGTGATTTCTCCATCTGATATTTAAAATGGGTGTATTTTAGAACCTGGGATGAGTTATTTGACATGCAATATATGATTTTGGGGTAGGAGAAGCTGATCTATCCAATTAGTCTACTTATTTAGTGAGACTTCAAAAGGCTAATGGTTAAAAACCCTTTTCATTTATTTATTTACTATTCATAGTACTTTTTTAGCTTAAGTATTGATCAACATCACCTAAACTTTAAGATTTGTGTCTAATGTTTGAGCTCTTAGAAAATTTTGAAGGATAAAGTAGTAAAAGGTGAGATTTTCGAAGGAAGTAGGGATTTGAGACTTTTGGATTGAGTTTTGAGAAGTTAATCAAGGGTTAGGATTGACCCATTGCCTAAGGACGTCTAACCCCAGGTTGGAAAACATCCGGGGTGTTACAGGGGTAGATTGTAACGCCCTGAAAAAATCCGTACTTGGACTCGAGTACCAACTCGACCAGAAATCACGTAGGATTAATTCCTTTGGAAAATAAGTGTAAGTTAGCTAGCACAACGCTAGAGTAGCTGAGAAATAGTCCCTGATCACTTTAAATACGTTCTACAAGACCCAAAGCGAGTAGAGCCAACCACGCTATAATACTCTAAAACCTCGGATCAAACTCTAAACCGGTTTGTTCTCAGGACCTCTTTGAAACTTTATATTGGATCTAGACCGCGCGTCGAAAGTCCGATACCTACAATCTTAGACCGTTATAACCGCCTAGCTGGACTTGACAATCATTTCAAAAATCAAGTCCAACCGACATTCAGAGGCTATTTCATTGAGCTTGGAGTGAAGAGAGTGAGAATAGGGTTAGATCTGAAATTTGAAATTCAAATCTGGCACACGACTTGACGCGTTATTATTGAGCGTTCTGACTGTCAGAATTCAGCCAAATTACACCCTTGGATCAGGAAAATTTTCTATTTCATATCATGAGACTTGTAGACCTGATCTACGTGCGATGACCGCTGAACTGAAACTGGACCGCCACGTGCGATCTACGAACACTACTGGTCTGAAAATGGGATGTGAGTGACATCCGACATGTATGAACTTACGTCCGATTGCGTTCGGCCAAGGGACCACCATAAATGTCTTTTTGGACTGAAACAGCCTCGATTTGATTAGGCATCAAGTAAACATTGTTCCCAAGCCTGTTTTGGACATGTTTTAGGTTATAAAAGGGGCTTAAACCCTCACATCTCTCACCCATCCGAATTTAATAGAAACCCTAGCTGGTGTGAGAGAAAATGTGAGAGATTGTGAGAGAGAGTGGGAGAGAATTTTTTGTTGCATATGCTTAAGTAACGCACCTCAATCACTTTCCCTACGATTTCACCGCGTTTCTAGGTAAGAAAATACCCCAAATACTTGCTGATTTAAGGTTCCTTCGGTTCCTTAGCATGGTAGCTTATAGATCTTGTGTATTAGGTTCCCGGTTCGCCGTAGACGAAGCGTATACGCTCCGTTCGAATCAATACACTTCTAGGATAAAAGGTGCGGATTCTAGATGCTTTGATTGACTGTTTTCAACGCTTTCAATGTCGTTTAATAGCAGATTATCGACGGCAACGCCGTTTGACATGCACAACATGCTGTCCGTTTCCTGTTTCGTAAGTAGACGAAAAATATGAGATTTAGGGCATTTTAGTCATTTGTAGGAAATACTGTTTTCATCCATAATTTGCTGATATGATTGACATGGCTTCTCGTCGCATTAGGATATTAGGAATGTGTGCATAATCAGTTTGGCGAAGAGATTCACCCAAATGCGCACTTTGAGTCGACATACTATATGTAGACTTAAGTGTGTAGACTAAGTGTTTGTATAAATGTTTGTATTAGTATGTATTGAATTAAATGGTGTTATGAATTAGTTTGAGATTGAATTCTCAATTAATATGTTGATGTAAATGATTTCCTACATGTTAGCTATATGCATGATTTCATTATATGTATGAAATGCATGTGCTGGAAGATTTACTTAAGTTATATGTTATAACATGTGTTAACATGCTCACATTATTGTATTTCATTTCCATTACTCTTACATGATTGCTGATGTGGATTCATAACTGTATGGGACTATACCTAGTCCAGGCAGTCGGTAACTGAATAAATTCGTGGTTGGCTTATCTTCGTCACGAACGACGCGTCGATGAACGCGAGCCGTGTTTTGGAGTTGACGGCAGTGGTTAGGCCACACGAGGTGTTTTATGCACTTCATGTCGTTCGACTTAAGATGCGCTCGTGCTAGTCAAGCCCATCAGGTAACCCGACTGGCCATTATATGTTCACCCTGTATGAGTCATAACTGCTTGAACCTAGGGTACTGAACTTACCATTGTAAACCCTGTCAACCATGGTACCTTGATCCACAAAGACTCATGTGCCGGGCATGGTGGTATGGGACACCGTGGTCGAGCTGTCGGCCTACGCTGGGGCCACAAACCTCCTCGTAGTGACCAGTGAGCACCTATGACTCGTGAGCAGATTATAGTGGTATGGGACACTATATTCTTGCAGTCGGCCTACACTGATCAGGCGACACCCACCATGTTACGGGATGGTGTTCGCAACACCCACCAGACCCTGTCTTAGATGCAGGTGAGGCAGCAATTCAGGATGCAGAGCCGGATTATGATGAGAACCAGGACGAGTTCTCATATATGCAGTACCACGACGTCTTTGCTTAGGTGGCCTGGATTGACGGGACTTCTCAGTGGGACTATTTTGACATTTGATTTCTGTTTATTTACATGTATATGAGACTCAGAGATGTATTCATACTTTGGAAACAGTTGAGATCTATTTTATTTTTCATAAAGTGATATATATATCCTTTAATCTTCCGTTTTCTTTTATCACTGAATCTGGAGTATGAATTGCAGTTTTGGTATACTTTTACTCATGTCAATGCTTTAACTCAGACAACATTGAATCATAATCATTTTTATTGCACAAGTGACGGTCTGGAACTTGGGAGTCGGGTTTATACTCGACCCTCGATTTTCAGGGTGTTACAAAATGGGAGAGCTAAGGGTCTACTTTTTAGCCATGCATTGATTGTGAGCAACAAAAGCTCGTACACGTGGCTGCCCTATAGAAGGGGATGCCCTAGCTGTCGGGCGGGGTTGTTTGCCTCCCCACTTTGTCAAACTATTTCTTCTTCCTTGGTGTCAGGCGAATCCTGATGATTCTATCTTCGACGAGCATCTCAGGCAACACTGCCCCTCAATGAGCTCCTTTTTCATCTTCCCCTCCCTTCCCTTTAATTTTCTTCCTTTTTCTTCTTTATTTTCGACATTCTTGGGCCCATAGCCATGTCGAACTCTTCGGGCTCATGGGAGGGGACCCCAGGCAGTGATGGTGGGGCAGAGAATCTACGCCTCATTTCAAACCCGCCATCATCCCTGATGATGATGAGTGACGTCAATTTTTTGAATGTCACAGGCTTCATGGCTGCTCAAACAGTCCCTGGTGGAGTAGCTCACTGAGGTGGAAGAGGACTGGGAGTCCCCATCAGAGGAGGAAAAAGAGCCTATGTGTAAGTGCTATGATTTTATGCTCCTTTGGTTGTCAAATTTTATGGTGCCAAAACTTCTATCTGTGTCTTGTGTTTGTATGTTGATATATGTTCAAGAAACTGCATCACAATGCTTCAAGTCAAGTACAGTGATCGACTTTAAGAAAGAAATGCAAAGTCATATATTTTGTCCTCTTCTGTAAGCTTCAATGTTCAGAGCTACATCAATACGAAGAGTGTTTGTTCAAGACTCAAGTGTAACTCAAGATGAAAGTTAATTTTAAGCTATAGAAGATCTCAAGTTCAAGCTACATTAAGTAGAGATCTCAAGCTTCATAAGCTTCAAAGGTCAACCTTCATAAAAAGAATGAAGTTTCAATGTTCATACTTTATGTCCCAGGTATGAATGACCTTAGAATGACCTTAGGGTAGGTCATGTTGTATACATAATTCAAATTGAATATTTTTATATGAATTTGGTCTATTCTAAGACTAGTCCTGGACCTTGTTGGACTACCCCTAGCACTAGTTCGACCAGTCCAAGAGATTTCATGACCTGTCTTAAGTTTGTTGCAAATCTTCAGAAAATTTTGTTCGTCAACGACCAGTCCTGGACTCTGCTCGACCGGTCGTGTGAACAGTGTCGACTTGTCCCACGACCAGTCCTGATTCTACGATTCAAACTCCAACAATGAATTAGGTGGTCCTATGACCAGTTGTGTGGAGCCTACGACCAGTCGTAAAGGGGCTACGACCAGTTATAGACACCTTACGACCAGTCGTGAGTTGGTTTTATCCGATCGCGCTAAAAATTTCAAAAATCCGTTCTCCTACGACTAGTCGAAGTGTCCACTGGACCAGTCGAAGGTACGATTTCTGCAGCTATAAATAAACGATGAATTTCAGAGTTTGATAACAAAATTCAAGAAAAATCAAGGGATCACTCTGAGAAAAGTTTGTGGTTATTTTAAGCTACATTGTGCTCATTTAATATTCTCTTTTTGTTAGCTTTTGCATTTGATTTTGTTTCCATATTCCAATCTTATTTGAAAAGAGGAATTGTTGTATTCCTTCTTCTTGGAATCAAAATCAAATAGAGCTAAGCCCAATTTGGTTTAATTTAAAATCAATTAGAACCTAGAACCATTTTAAAGTGAGTATTGGACATTGACCTTCTATATTCGAACTTCTACTCCGATTGGTTCCTCCGGGCTGCTTCAAAAAGGAAAAATTCAGGTATTTTATATTATTATAATTTACATTCTTTTTGGTTTACTTTTGAGATTCGCCAGAAAAATCTCATTGTGGTGATTGTGTAAGACCAAGTTTAAAAAGACAAAATTGTGAAGGTTTTAGGTGAACCTGTGAAAACCTATTTTGATAGTGAACGCTAATATTTCCTTTATGAGGATATTAGGAGTGGAGTAGCAATCTATGTGGCTGTTTTATAACAGTTGGTGCACACACGAACCACTATAATTCTTTATGTTTTGTGGTTGTGTGATTTATATTTCCTATCTTTTATTATTCAAGATTGTGGGATGTATATGTGGATGTGAATGTTGTAACATTTTCATTTCAAACACAGTGGGGAATGTTGTAATAGTTTAGAATTTACTTTCTGCTATTTTCCTTTATTATTCCTCTTCAGTTTGGGATATTGGTACTTATCATTCTAGTAAGGTTGTCCTGCTATAAACCCTTGGTTTTTATGGTGTAAGGTTGTCCTTAGAACTTCATTCGTATCAGCCTCTCAAGACTTGAATTTGAGGTTTCTTTATATTCCTTTATTGTGGTTTGTTTCCTTTATTTTGTTTGCTATCTTATTTTGTATATTCCACTGTTATTTTTTTATTTGGCATAGTCCTATTCACCCCTCCCTCCTTATAGGACATATACCTTAGCCATTTCAAGTGGTATTAGAGCCTAATAGCTCGTTTTAATTCTTTATTCTTGGATTTATTTCCTGAGCTTATGATCTAAGCTATATTTAAGATGTTAAATTTTGATAGCTTATCAGTCACTAGGCCTCCACCCTTTGATGGCTCCAATTATGCTTATTGAAAAGCCAGGATGAGAATCTTTTTAAAATCCATGTATGAAAGTGTGTGGCTGGCCACAGTGAATGAATGGAACCCTCCTACCACTGAAGTGACTGGAATTGATGGTTCAAAAATAATGAGAGTAACTCCCTATTTCTCATGGACCACACTTCAGAAAAGTGAGAGTAGTACAAATGCTAAAGCACTAAATGCAATGACTTACGCACTATCACCGGATGAATTCAAAAGAATTATATCTTGTGATTCTGCAAAGCAAGCTTGGGATGTTTTAGAAATGACACATGAGGGTACATCAATTGTAAAAAAATCTAAAGTCCAACTCCTCATATCCAAATTTGAAGAAATTCATATGGAGGAAAATAAAATGTTTATGGACTTTTATACAAGATTAAATGACATTGTAAACTCTAGGTGGGGTCTTGGTGATAAAATCCCAGAAAGTAAAGTGTGTGCAAAGATACTACGCTCACTTTCGGAACGGTTCAATTCTAAGGTAACTGCAATCCAGGAACTTCGTGATAAGGATACTATGAGGGTAGAAGAATTAGTTGGATCTTTACAAACCTATGAGTTAAATTTTAAAGCTCCTAAAGGAAAATTTATTGGCCTTAAGTCTTCTAAAGATGTTTCTCAAAAAAACCATTCTGATTTAGAAAATTCTGAAGACGATATGGCCCTTTTAGTGAAAAAGTTTTATAAAATTTTCAGAAGCAAAAAGAGGGTTGATTTTCACAAAGCTAATGAGAAGAAAAGATCAAAATCTAAATCTAAGCCTTGGAAATCTTTAAAAGAGAGTCAATGTTACAACTGTCAAGAATATGGGCATTTAGCAAACAAATGTCCTAGAAAGGACAAACCCAAAAAGAAGAGTATGTTGGCTACTTAGGATGAATCCTCTGATTCTGAAGCCTCTTCTGATTCAGAAGATTCTGAAATCGAGTCAGGTAATGAAGTGAAAGCCCTTATGACTCTAGCCAAATTCACATTTTCAGATAATGATTCAACAAGTGAAGAAAATCTGAATAATGAATGTGAAAATGAAGATGATCTTTAAGATGCTTACAATGCCTTATATAAGAAAAGGTGTAAAATTTCTATTAAACTTAAACTTCAAAAAGAAAGATTTTCAAAGCTTAGAGAAAATTTTGAATCTCTTGTTTTAGAAAAATCTCATATTTCAAACTAGTTTGAAAAATGCAAATGTGATTTGGATTTCAAAAACTCTTAGATTGTAACACCCCGAATTTTTGCCAACCTGGGGTTAGACGTCCTTAGGCAATGGGTCAAACTTATCACTTTCAGAGCTCAATCCCAAAGCCAAAGAAATCACTCTTCAACCCATTTCCTTCAAAACTCACCTTTCACCACCTCATTCTTCAAACTTCTCCAAGTACTTTCATATTAGACATGACTCCTCAAGCTTAAATAGTAAAGAACACCAATCCTAGGGTATTAATGATGAAGAACAATACTGAAGCTATAAATTATCGTGAATAGTAAATAAATGGGTAAAATGAGTTTCGACCCTTAACCTTTTGGAATCTAACAAAATAAATGGGTTAGTTGGATGGATTAGCCTCTCCTACCCCAAAATCATATGCCCCATGATGCATAAAATGATTCTGTTTTACAAACTGGCCCCAAAATGCCCCAAATGGAGTCTTGGGCCTATCCAAGCCCAAATACAATGAACTAGGGTGGGTCCCACATATATTTGGGGTCCCTAGGGCAGGGGGAACCCAGCCCATATGGCTGACATCACCGGTTTGCACTTTGGCTGGCGATGGCATCGCCGGTTCAGCGAGGGATCGCAGATCGATGGGCCCCACTTGGGCTGGCTTTCGGGCAGGAGGTGTTTGGGGGTTAGGGTAGCCCCCTGGTATGTGGGTCGTCCCTTAAAACCTCCCCGATCAGGTACTTCCTTCACAAAGCGACCCTCCAAGCTCTCTTTTCTCACCAAAACGCTTGATTTTTGGCAAAAACCACCCCTCCAAACTCTTCCTTCTTTCGTTTCCAAACACCCTCGCTCCACCCTTCAAATCTCATCTCAAACAAAAATCAATAAAGGCTACTTCCTTTAGAAGTCCAATGAGAATCTACTAGCGCTGCACTAGATGGCCTATGAAATTCTCACCAATCACTTTCAATATGATTTGCTAGAGTCAAAACGTATAGAATAGGTGACGCTACAATACCGTAAAACCTAGGATCAAACTCTATTCCCGTTTTCTCTCGGGAGCAACTTGAAACTTTGTATCGGCTCTGGACCGCACGTCGGAAGTCCGATTACCCCGAACTTAGACAATCCTGACCGCCTAGTTGGACTTGACAATCACCTCAAAAATCAAGTCCAGATGATGTCCCACGATAATTTCCTTGAGTCCAGAGTGAAGAGTGTGAGAGAGGTTAGAAATTAATATAATTTATGAAATCTGGCATGTGTCGCTTGCACGGCATTTTTTAAGCGTTCTGACCGTCAGAATTCAATCAAAATTTACCCTCGAATCAGGATAGGTGGCCCTTACATGTCAACACACTTGTGGCCCTGATCGAGTACCGGTAGCCGTTGAACTGAAACTGATCTGCCATGTGCGATCTGGGAACACTACCGGACTAAAAACTTGATGTGAGCAGGATCCAGTATCCATGAGCTTAAGTTCGATCGCATTCGGATAGGGGACCTCCATAAATACTCCGTTGAGACGGAACAGTCCGTATTTGGACATAAAATAAGTATACTTTGGCCCCAAGTCTATTTCTGTCGCTTTTGGACTTACAAAAAGGGCTTAAACCCTTACTCTTTCATTCCATACGAATTTGGAGAGAGAAGAGAGAAAAGAGGGAGAAATAGAGAGAAAGGGAGGGAGATTTGGAGCTCTCTCCTGGGATTCTTCCCTGCTGCTCCATGTTCCATAGCCGCCGCTTTTGCACCGCCATTTCGGTGTTTTCAGCTCCATTCTTAGGTAAGAAATCCTAATCCTAACCTGATTTGAAGCTTAGAATAGTTGTAGTGTTGGTGTAGCTAACCTGTTTCATACCATAGGTAGCGTACCTGCCGTTGACGAAGACTTATTGTCTGAATCAAGTCCATTTTACAATTTCTGGTTTAAGGTGAGGATTTTAGACGCTTTGATTGACTGATTTCAAAGCTTTCAATGTCGTTTAATAGTAGATTATCGACGAGCACGCTGTTTGACATATAGAACATGCTGTCCATTTTCCATTTCGACTGCGTATGGAAAATATGAGATTTAGGGTATTTTAGTCATTTGTAGGAAATACTATTTACGTCCATATTTTGCTGAAATGTTTGTTATGGTTATTTGTGGTGTTAGGATACTAGGAATGCATGCATGATCTGTTTGGCGAAGTGATTCGCCCTAATCCGCACTTTGAGTCGACATACGCTATGTAGACTAAAGTGTGTAGACTAAGTGTTTGTATAAATGTTTGTATTAGTATGTATTGAGTAAATGGTGTTGTGAATTAGTTTTGAGATTGAATTCTCAATTAATATGCTGATGTATATGATTTCCACCATGTTGGCTACATGAATTGATTTCATTATATATATGGAATGCATGTGTTGGTTGATTTGCTTACGTCGTATGTTATAACATGTGTCAACATGCGTGTATTGTTTATATTCATTTCTGTCACCCTCATATGATCACTGATGTTGTGTACACATGCTTGGGGCTATGACCTACTCCAGGCAGTCGGTAATGGATTGAATTCATGGCTGGCTTCTATTTGCCACGAAGGACGCGTCGATGAATGCGAGTCGTGTTTTGGGTTGACGGCAGTGGTTAGGCCACATGAAGTGTTTTATGCACTTCATGTCGCTCAGCTTGAAATGCGCTCGTACTAGTCGAGCCCGTCGAGTAACCCGACTGGCCATTGTATGTTCACCATGTATGAATCATAACTGCTTGAACCTAGGGTACTGAACTTACCATTGAAAACCCTGTTAACCATGGTACTTGATCCATAAAGACTCATGAGCCGGGCATGGTGGTATGGGACACCGTGGTCGAGCTGTCGGCCTACGCTGGGGCCACAAACCTCCCCGTAGTGACCAGTGAGCAACCCAGACTCGTGAGTAGATTATGGTGGTATGGGACACTATATTCTTGCTGTCGGCCTACACTGATCAGGTGACGAGCCCTTTGTAGTGACCTCGAGCGTATTCTGAGTCTGCGGGAGGCGACGACCCTTCCGTAGCGACAAGAGTACATTAGGCCTGTATTGATAAGATGATGGGGGAGCGGTGCAACGAGTGCGACCAACAGCCCTGGCCGCCCTTACAGCAACCTACAAATATAACATCGTATAAGATTACTAGGAGTGACGACCCTAGACAGGATCTGTGTTGGGATTGATATAAGGAAGGTATCTTAGTTTTCTAATCCTGCTGTATGAAAAGGACTAATAACAACTTGGTAATCATTATCCATATCGCATTGCATGTGCCTGGAAGATGTGGAGCACTGTGGGAAGAAAGCATGCCGCGGGCGTATGATGGTGCCGTATGAGGGAGTATGTCGGTGAGGGCATCCATCATGTCATTCATGCATGCATTAACAACAGTATCTAGGAATGTTTGATTATTTGCTTTACTATTATTGCGTGATTGATTTGATAATATGTTAATCTTTGCTCTATGATTCCACTGAGTTGATTACTCATTCCCACATTACGGGATGGTGTTCTGGACACCCACCAGTCCCTATTTTAGTTTCAGATGATGGCGCTGCTTGTGAAGTGGAGGGAGCCGGACTTGATGATAATGAGGAGGATCCCTCCTTTATGCGTGTTCTGATCGACGGGATTATAGGGAGGTTGATTAGATGCCTTGACACTTGTCATTTTATATTTTTGGAGCACTCATGTATATTCTTTTCTTTTCATTTTTGGAGTATACATGTTTTAATTAACCTGGTAACATGTTCACACTCTGGAGACTTATAATTACTTATATATTTTATGTATTCATCACAGTCTTTCACTTACTAATTTAACTGTGTCTGGAGTATGATATGTTGTTTTGGCTTAGTCTCAATCTTGTTTAATGCCATTCTACAGAAAACATGCATTTATCAATATCTATGTTGCATAAGTGACGTTCTGGAACTCGGGAGTTGGGTTTCTACCTGACCCCCGATTTTCGGGGTGTTACACAGATTGAAAGTTTGAAATCTGAGAATGAAAATCTTAAACTTGAAGTCTCTTCTCTTTTAAGTTTAAAGGAAACATGGTAGTATGCCCAAGGAGATCCAAAGTTAAAAAAACTTTTATCTGGATTAAGGAAACGTGGCGATCGATCCGGTTTGGGCTACGAGAAAAATGTTCCTCTTAAACATAAAAATAAGTCTCATAAGTTTGTAGAAGGAGAGACCTTGAACTCAAAAGGGAAAAGTACAAATCGAGTTTTTTCTAAAACTACTTTCCAAAAACTGAAAAACATTTATAAATTTTAGAACTGAAACCCTTTAGCTGAGAAAATAGTTGATCTTCTCAAGGAGCTCTTAAAATCTAACTCAGTGGGTCACTCTAACTATAACTACAATCAAAAGAAGACCCACTATACTCCTAAACCCAAAACAGTTATGAAATGGGTTCCTAAGGTTACCTGCTTGATTGTCCACACTGCTTTCAAAGCTACAAGCCATTCAAAGTGGTACCTAGATAGTGGATGCTCTAGGCATATGACAGGCGACAAGGCTTTATTCACTGATTTCAAAGATATGACTGATGGGTCAGTCACATTTGGTGATGGTAGCAACTGCAAGATTATTGGCCATGGTACGGTTCAACTCTATAATCTTCCCTTATTCAGGAATGTTTTATACGTTGAGGGACTAAAACACAACCAGTTAAGCATATCCCAAATATGCGATAATAATCATAGTGTGAAGTTTTCCAATCAAGGTTTTGAAATCATAAACAAAAAGGGATCTGTAATATTAACTGGTCACAGAACTTCTGAAAACTGCTATATTGTAAGCAATGACAGCTCTTCTAGTCAAAAGTGTTACATGGTCCATACTACTGAAACAGAATTATGGCATATGTTGAGGTCAAAATTTGGTCGGCCCCCTCTCTATGTCACCCTCCGCATGTCGTCCCTAAATCCTGCACCAAGAAGACGGGCAACGGTGACCCTGGCTAAGCCGAGGGACCCTCCGATGCCTAAGTCAGGGCAAGGGAATCTGGGTCAAGTACAGAGTAGAGGAGAACTCAATTTTGCGTACCTGTAGATGTGGCGATGCGTGCTATTTATACTTGCCTGTGGGGCGGTCTGAGTCCGGTAATCTAGGCACGATCAGAGGGATTCTAGGATTATGGAGATATTACCCGCAATCTACTGATTATGCAGCGTATCCGGGGGATCGTGCGCATCTGGAGCGAAGTTACCGGCCACATTAGGTTATGGCAGTTTTCGTGTTTAACGAGTGGGGTATGCGCCTCTGATCATTGAATCGGCTCAGCTAGTCCGACCATAGTCTTGGCATCCGACCCGCCCACAAGTCCGAGCTCATGTGGTCGGCCGAGGGTATATTGTGGTCCGATCGGATGTGACCCCCCCTCCGAACTCGACTTTGCTCTAAGACTTGTGTGGTGTTGATGCTGTCCAGATTGAATGGGTCGTGCCTCAGACATAATGGAGCTGGGTCAGCTCAGAATAGCGGGCTTGAATTTTCCCATAATAGAAGCCCCCTACTCTTCGAGCTTGCTTACGGGCTCGAAGAGTACTTATGCAGGAAATCTCCCGCCCTTATCGTAATGATGACGAGTCTCGAATTGTGCATGCTAGTCGCTTTGGTTAACGCGTGGCGACGGTTACGATCCCGCATCTCCTCCCAGCCTGTGAGAAGTTACCACGTAGGCCTGAGAAGGCTGCCTATAAAGGCTTTGACTGTTGTGGCATCGCTTCGCGTAAAGGCACACTACCCGATGTCAGAGCTGTACCAACGGTTCAGTACTCCTCCAATGCGGTGCCGCCATGTGTGCTCGGAGATCGGCTCGCTCCGATTCGGCTGCTACCATTAAGGCTCGCCATCAATGCGAAAATCCTTCGTTGCCTATATAAGGCACCCCGAATTTTCTTTTATTATTTTACATTCTAAATCAGAAGATCATACCGGAGGAGGAGATTTTCGACGAAGCAATTCCGGTCGAACTCGAAGTTTTCGGTAGAAGGCGATTTTCGACGATCAACCGGTGAGTCTCATTCATCTTCATCCCTCTTTCCGCCATGTCTTCTAACCTCGATATGGTTCATGAATACGGCGATGACTCTGAGCCGGGGAGTACTGAATGTGGGAGTGGGTCTTCTGAAAGCCCTTTCGAGACCACTCTTCCATACCCCCCCTCGGAGGCAGAAAACGTTGGGTTCTAAGACCAAGCAGCTTAGCAAGAAGACAGCCACCCGAGCTCTCCGAGCTAAGGCCACTACCACTACCGAAATGCCTGCGAGTTTACACACCACAGAGGTAGTTACAGGAGGTTCTGTCATGTCAGAATCTCAGATGGAGTGGATTCGCTCGGAGTTCCAAGTCCCTGTCTCTGTTCAGATAAGGACTCCCGATCCTTTGGACGTTGCTGGCGCTCCAGCCAAGGGAGAAGTTGCCATCTTCCTTTGCGCGCTACAGTGTGGGGTCCGACTCCTGCTACACCCCTTCATCAGGAAGGTTGTGGCCTACCTTGGACTGCCTCCTGGGCAGTTTACTCTGAATGCCTGGAGAGTGATGATTTCTGCCTACATAATCTGGAGACAAGTCAGAAACTTCGAGTTGACCCCAGAGGAGCTGCTGAGCCTGTACCTGGTCATGCATGATAGCAATGACCCATGGTATTATTTCATGACTCGGGGGAGCAAAGGGTCAGGGTTGGTGATGCACCTGCCGTCTTCCAACAAGGACTGAAGAACAATTAGTTCTGGGCGGCAAGTGATTGGGAGGCACCAGCGGCTGAGCTTAGGACCTCAACCGCTCGGGTTCCGACCCATTTTATGAAACCAGGTCAAACTTCATTTTATATCCGGGTTGCTGCTTTAGTTTTAACCTGTTTCAGTCAAAGTAAGATATTTTTTCCTTTTGCAGCTTTCCAAAAGGGGTTGCCCCTCCTCGACTCGGACCAGAAAAATCGTATTGCAAAGGCCAGAGCGCGATCGGAGACGCTTCTGTCCTGGGCCGATCTAGTCACCGAGGCCAGCCTTCACTGGTCTGGGCTTTGCAAATCTCAGCCTTTACCCACGTCCCTCAGTAAGCTGCCCTGATCTCTTTGATGGATTTTCTTTCGGTTATTTAGTAGCTGACACAATCCTTTCTTTCGTAGGCATGGCCGAGGCATTTGGGACTCGAAAGAGGAAAGCAGCTCCAACCATGGCAGAATTGCTTAAAGAAGCCCCCCGAGTGAAGATCACTTGGAAGAAGTTGTCCCCCCCACGTGGGGGAATCTTCCGCTGCACCGACCCCAGCAGCCCCAGCACTGAGGCCTGTCAGCTCTTCTTCCGTACTGCCGACTCCGGCGTGTCCTAGCACTACCGTGACTCCCTCGGCAGTCTTGCACTCGATAGTACGTCCTCCTCCAGGGCTCGTCCGAATGACTGTGGCTGACGCTCCAGTCGTTCCGAGCTCTGTTGCTCCTCGTGTCCCCACCGTGGAGGCTCTCGCCGTAGCCCTCGAGCCCCCCATCGCTGTCCCCTCCTCCTCCGAGCTGGAGGAGGCCAATAGAGTAGCCGATAATATGACTTCCCCTCCCCCCCCCCCCCCCCCCCCCCCCGAGGTAGGGGGAGACATCCGCGCCAAGGGTCAAAACTCGATCGGCAGCAGGGTGGAGGCTGAGGGAGTTGTGGCCTAGCCCTAGGCAGGCACGAGCGACAGGAGGTTCGAGCCGGGCTATCATATGGCGTGCTTGGCTCCGTGAGCCGTTAAGCATGCTAAGGAGGAGGATATCGCTCAGAACCTTGAGCGGTCAGAAGGCGATTTCTTGAATGACTTCGCCTCCGTGTGCTATATGGTATACTTCTGAGAGGACTCTCCCTTTCTTTCATGTCGTTATGTATATATCTTATAGATTCTGATCTTTGTTCCCTGTTCATGCCATCCCAGTGCTGCTCTCGATTTGGGAGAGAGTGTGGCAGCACAGGAGGAGGGAGGTAGAATTGAAGGCTCTTCAGGCCAAAGCAGCGGCCTTGAGGTCTGAGCAGACCCATCTGCGCCAACAACTCTCAGGCGAGAGAGCCAGGGTGAGGCAACTGCAGGGAGTCATCATCGACTTGGAAGCTAAGGAGCTGCATCTGTAGGATAAGGCGGACAATTTTAAAACAAGTGGCGATGCGGCGACCGCCGAACTGACCCGCGCCAGGGTCCACGTGGACTCTTTGGCCATGAAGACCACAAGGCTTGGTGAAGCCCTGAACTGCACCAAGGCCGAGGTGACTGAAGAACAGACACGAGCCATGAGTCAGGCCGTGGAAGCTCAGCGGGCTAAGGACGAAGCTTCTTTGGCCGCAGCGGTCGCCGCTGCAGTCGAAGGTTTCAAGACCTCCAAGGAGAGGGACGCTGAAGCTGCAACGTTCTACAACAGCGGCTTCGACGCTTGTCTCGAGGCAGTCGTAGGTGTATACCTAGACCTTGATCTTGACTCCCTCCTGCCCGACGACTCCGAGGATGCCCCAGTTGAAATCGTCAGCTCAGACCAAGCTCCTGACGCCCAAGCTCCTGACGCTCAAGCTCCTCCTTCGTCATGAAAACATTCTGTTATCTTTATTTTTTTTTTGAATCTATCGATGTGTACCTGTCAATGTATTTTTTACTCCTCCGTGGGGATTTAATGAAAAACATTCCTTTGGCATTGTTCGAACTTTGTTTCGTTATATGTAGAACCGAACGCTTCAACGGAAGGTTGGGTCATTATTAGGCTTTTTCCCTCGAAGGGATGCCTTATTGATCTTTTACAAGACTAGGCTCCGATCCCTTAAAGGATCGGATCATTTAATTCGTGCTTATGTTGATAAGACAATCGTACAAGCATTCAAAGTATAATTGAGCTTTTATTAAGAGCCTTAAAGGCTAGCCGCTCGGAGTCGTACATTTCATTGTGAGCCTTAAAGGCTAGTTCCTCACGGGTAGTAGATCTTCAAGTGCTCGGCGTTCTAAGGATGAGGGAGATGACGGCCTTCGAGGTCTTCCAGGTGATATGAGCCTGGTTTGGCAGACCTGACTACACGATACTATCCTTCCTAGTTGGGTCCAAGTGCTCCTGCCCCTGGCTCAGCCATGTTCTGGAAGATCCGTCGGAGGATTAAGTCCCCTAGTCGGAAGCGCCTGGCTCTGACCTTTGAATTGTAGAAGCGCGCTACCTGGTGGTACCGAGCCGCCGTTCGGAGCTTTGAAACTTCTCTGAGTTCTTCAAGTAAGTCCAGATTAGCAGTGATCTTTTCGGAGTTCTGATTTTCTTCGAAGCTCCTAACCCGTGCCGTAGGGAGTCCGATTTCTACTGGCACCATTACCTCCGAGCCATAGGATAACGAAAATGAGGTTTCACCCGTCGAGGTCTGGGCTGTGGTCCGATAAGCCCAGAGGATGAAGGCGAGCTCCTCGGCCCAATTTTCCTTTACTTTTTCCAGCTTTGTCTTGAGATGATGTTTGATGATCTTGTTGACCGCCTCTACCTATCCATTCGACTGTGGGTGCCGAGGCGATGAGTAAGCGTTGACAATGCCAAGCCTTTGACATATACTACGGAACTTGATATTATCGAATTGGCGGCCGTTATCGAAAACGATGGTTCGTGGGATTCCGAACTGACAGATGATATTTTTCCACATAAAGTCAATTACTTTTTGCTTAATGATCTTCGCAACTGACTCGGCCTCGGCCCACTTGGTGAAGTAGTCGACCGCAACTATAGCAAACTTGACCTGTCCCTTCCCCGTGGGCAAGGGACCGATGATGTCGATCCCCCATTGGACGAACGACCATGGCCCACTCATGGGGGTTATTTCTTTTGCAAGTTACCTCGGCACGGCAACAAAACGTTGACACTTGTCACATATCCGAACAAAGTCCTTGGAGTCTTGCTTAAGAGTCGGCCAGAAATACCCTTGACGAAGTATCTTCATGGCCAAGGCGCGACTGCCAGAATGGTTTCTGCAGATTCCCTCGTGAATCTCCCAAATCACGTAGTCGGCCTCATCCAGTCGGAGGCATCTAAGGTAAGGCTGAGAATGCCCCTGAAATTGCGGTGAAGACCGCTTTAGTTGAAGTAGGAATAGGTCAGTATATCCTAGAGGGGGGTGAATAGGACTTTTTAAAATTTTTATAAAATATTAAAGACCCTTTTCACACTGATCCTATCACAGAGTATTGATTAGGATTACTCAACCTTAACTCTACTGGCTTCCAAGCCTGATAGAGGATCCAATTATAAACTATTTAAAAGACAAACAATGTATAGATGAGATTGTGATGGATATGACTGTGTGCATAGGATGTGATCATATATAAAGACATGCAAGGGAATCACATAAATGAAAGATAATATCAAACTCAAACACAGTCATTTTATAGTGGTTCGACGACTTATCTACTCCACTCCCGGCTTCCACACTCAACCCTTGAGTGACCGGATTTCACTAAGGAGGTTTTCCATGGTTCACCTCAAACCTAAGGTTTTAAATCAGGTTCAACTTCAACCTTTACAGAGGTTTTTACTCGGTTCACCTCAAACCCTGGAGTTTTACTGGCGTACACCTAACCAGATGTTTATGCCCACATAGGACAAGGGTCCACACAACGCACCCTGAGGTTTCTACTCGATTGACCTCTAACCCTGGAGTTTTACTAGCGTACTCCTAACCAGATGTTTATGCTCTCCACAGAGCAAGGGTCCACACAACGCACCCCGCACGTACACTCCCGTCGGAGGCCTCCTTCGAGAACTTCAAATGGTGAGCAACACTTAAAATCCAATCCTAAAAAGGAATGATCGCAAGTGTCCTCTGGACTCTTAGTACTTACAGGTAAGTTGATGAGTCCCTTTCAGCACAATGATGAAGACCTTCTACTTGTTGATGAAGAGTCTTCAGCTCCCTTGATCCGTAACATGAAGATATATATATGCTAAGCTTAGGTTGGGTCAAGGTTATGATGGACTACCACTCTCTAAAGATTTTCCTATAAGGAAGATAGAGAGGTTCCCATCATCTATGCATTCAAGGCATCTTAGCTTAATGATATGTCATTAAGGTGGTAGCTGAAGGATCCTTGAATGAGGAAGTTCATTCCCCAATCCACTCTATAAGATATCAATGATGAGGGTGGATTGGAGGATGAACTTTCCGAGAGAAAGGGCTTAGGTAAATGATAGGAAGGTTAAAATACTCTAAAGTACTCTCTTCTTTTTCTCTCTCTTAGCAATGAAGACAACTCTCTCTATTTATAGGCAAAAGGTTCCAACGGATATAAACGGTCATATTTATGACAGATTTCGATATCATCGATCAGTCATCGATATGATCGAGCGTATACTCTCGATTGTATCGGCTGACCTCTCGATGATAAGAACTCAATTATCATTTCGCTTTTGGAAACCTTCTGCCAACTGGTCGGTGGGATCGAGACACACATCGATGATATCGAATTTCGAACTCCGATTCCATCGAGTGATGGTTCGATTCTATCGATAGTTGAAAAATAAGAGAGAAGTCTTGAAGAATTTCAGGATCACAGATATGATCGGGGAACCAGTCGATGTCATCAAAATTTGTACATCGATCATATCGGCGACCATTTAATGGGATCGAAAATTGTATAGATTTTACATGTAAGCTTGCTGGACGAATTATGTCCTGACTCGATCAAATCGACATGGTCTCGATATGATCGATATATGAATATCGATTTATCGACAGGCACCCCGATCAACATTAAAAGCAACCTGAAATTCATACTGGAGAGAACATGTGCCCCATAGTCGATATGATCGACTGACTCCCGATATGATCGATATTTGAGTTCAGATTGAATCGGACAGTCATCGATATATCGAAGCAGTTGATCATTTTCTTTAGAAAAACTGGGGCGCCGGAAAGCAGTCTGTCGATACGATCGATCCACTTCAGATATGACCGATTTTCGAATATCAATGATATCGACTCGAAGGTCGATATATCGATAAATCGTCCAGAAGATTGTTTGATTGCTGGACTCTTTTTGTCCTCACTCGATTGTATCGATTGATATGTTGAGGACATCGACAGAGCTGGTCGATCATATCGAAAGGGGAATCGATATAATCGACAGTGTAAGAAAAACTTAGAAAATCTTCTTTTGGATAAAAAGTTTTCTTACACATAAACCCTAAGATGTTCTAGTTCTTTTTAAGGGTTTAATCACCTGGTGTTTTGGGACATGGGATGTGAGGCTATGATTTACCTTTTGGTGAGCTTCCACACATCCAGATGAGGCAGACGCTTGACATGATCTTCTTATTAGGTGCTGTCGTCCGACTGACTCAACATACAACGTAATTGACAAATCAGGGCACGTAATAGGTGCACTTTCAATCTCCCCCTTTGTCAATTACGTGACAAAATCCCCAAAACACCCTAGGAACATATCTAAACAGATATATCCTAAATTGTGTGTATATGTATTAACACAATTTTACAAATTCTAAACACCCATGTACACAACAAACAAAATTCTCCCCCATTATTCAAAAACTCCCCCTTTCTTGTTGCGGCTGCTCCCCCTAACACCTGCAACAAAGATATATAATTTTCGCTCGGGGTGTTTTGAATTATTCTCTCCCTTTTTGTCAGTCATTGGCAAAGGTATAAGACGTGATATTGACTGAAGATTGAAGCATATGGGAGAACCACAAGGTTGAATGTATATAAAGACAAGTATCATAGTTATAGAGACATGCATTTTACAACATATAGAGCAGAAAAGATAGAATGTGATACCCTGCCAGAATCAATATATTCATAAACCATTTGGAAACAAGCATCTCAAAAATGAAACTATGAAACAGACACTTCAAGTCATATGAGTTTATGACATTAGCGACCCACACAAGGTATGGACATTCAAGAAGCCACTTTGTCCTAGTCTGTAAGTCAGCAAATTATCACACATATAAATATGATCACAGGGCATTTAAAAAGAACCTTATGCCTTAGTATTCTAGAGGAATTGTCAATGTGTGATAAATGGATGGATTCCCTAGTTGAGCTTTATGAAGAAGATAGATCGTTCAGAATCTGTCCTGTAGCATGTTGCAGAGACCCCAATCTTCGTCGGACGTCTAAAAGATAGGCTTCACAGTCATCAAGTTTCTTCATCATGTAGGATTGATCATCCAAAAGTCTTTGTAATTTATTTTGCACCTAGATTTCCTAAATTTTTTCAACACAAGATTTTTCATGAAGATACAGACTCTTGATGTCTTTATAGTTGAACCATAGACATGGGTGAGGCAGATCATGAGTTGGTGGCAGACCGAATTCTCGTGAAAGCTTAGACAGAAGGCATGGGAAAGGAATTATATTGATGGACTCTTCTGTGGACACTCGGATTAATTGATGTAGGAGAAGAGTTAGGAGACATAGAGGAATTCCAAGATGTATATCATACAAAATGTTGAGTATATATGGAGAGAGATAATTGCTCGAGATTTCACAAGGATAGACATTTGTGCTCAAAATACTGTGAAGGATCTTATAGGTACGATCAAGATGCTTAATATGGAGGATATTCTTTGAATTTTGGGGAATTATAGTACCATTACACAGTGCTCGAGTAACTTCTCCCCATATACCGAGTCTATTTATATTTCGATCGGATACAAATATTCCAGTGATTCTTATGTCAACCATTCTACTTATCAACTTGGGTGTGATGTATTTGACTCGATTGACTGCCGCAACTGAGATGACTGGAGGATTTGTATCAACATTGAAGATCACGCTCATAAGATGATGTACCAGATTCTGTTGAAATGATCCCCCAAGATTCACAACATTTTCCCATCCAATTTGTTTCAGAAGATCGATGATCCCGAATGGTTCAATACTCTTTGTTTGAACCGTTCATTCTACCACAAATTTTAAGTTGAACAAAAAAAAAGAGGCGATTTCATCTTGCTTACCTTTCTTCCTTTCAATTGATGCATATTGTGGACGAAGTGATCCTTTGGCTTTAGACATTTTGACTGAGAATTATACTAGAGACACAGTTCTAGAATGAGATTTCGGATCTTCTGATTTTAAGAGATCTGGGAAGACCAATCGTCCCAACGTTTCAGCTACCCGAAGAGTCGTCGATGATATCGATTTAACAGTCGATGTGATCGACATTTATAAGTGCTCACTCGACACTCCTATCGAAGGTGAGTCTTTTTGGGTTTTTCTTCAGTCTAACGATTGCTCATATACAGAATAGTATCTTATAGAAGTTCCGAGCAGAGAATATCAATAAAATTTTGTATAACTTCTGTACATTAAAGAGTATAGACATGTGGATGTTTATGTGCAAAAGATGAGGTGAGATCCCTCAGTTTGTTTCTTTAAAAGTTCAGTAAAATTGCATCATTTCAGCCGATATCTAGATTTTGATGCATAACTTGGACTAACTTCTTCTCTCTCAGCGTTTCCCAATATCACTCCTTCCTTTTCCTTCAATAATGTAGCAGTGGTTATTTGTGCGAAGACCTTTTATAATTGACTTCCCTGATTGATCTAGTATCTCGCATTCTTCTTTGTTGAAATTTACCACATGCCCATTATCGCAGATTTGAGAGATGCTCAGTAAGTTGTGTGTCAATCATTTTATGAAAAAAGCATTCTCTTTTTTAAATAAATTAATTCCTTCTATAATTCCCTGACCAATTACTTCAGCAGTGGTTCCATCTCCGTAGGTGACTATCCCTTTGGGAAGATCCTTATAGTTTAAAAGAAGAGATTTGTCGCCAGTGACGTGTCTTGAGCAACCACTGTCCAGGTACCATTTAGCCATATTTCCTGATAAATGATCTGATTGAGTAATAAGGCAATTAGTCTTTTCTTTAATCACCCACTTTGTGACAGGAGTTTTACTAGTGGTAGATTTATTCTTCTTATTTGATTTGTTCACATGACTTAACTGCTCCTTCATCCTGTCAATTATCTCAAGTGGTGATGTAACATCCCGAAAATCGGGGGGTTGAGTGAAAACCCAACTCTCGAGTTCCAAAACGTTATTTATGCAACATAGATATGTATGATTGAATGTTGTCTATGTTAATGTATTAAACATGAGTGGGATTACGCCAGAACAGCATATCATACTCCAGAGACAGTTAAATTAACCAGCGGAAGACTGTGATAGTATGTATAACATATATAAACTGTTGTATATCTCAAGAGTGTGAACATGTTACCAGGTTATATACATACATGTATGTTCCAAAAGTAAACAAAAAGAATATACATGAGTGCTCTAATAATATAAAATGACAAGTGTCAAGACATCTAATCAACCTCCCTGTAATCCCGTCAATCAGAACACGCATAAAGGAGGGATCCTCCACATCATCATCAAGTCCAGCTCCGCCTCACAGGCCGCGCCATCATCTGCAATCACAAAAGGGTCTGGTGGGTGTCCAGGAACACCGTCCCGTAACGTGGGAGTGAGTAGCTAACTCAGTGGAATAATAGAGCAAGGATTAACATGTTCTCAAATCAATCATGCGATAATAGTAAAGCAATAAATCAAACATTCCTAATACTGTTGTTAATGCAATATGACATGACGTGATGTATGCCCTCACCGACGATCTCCCTCATACGGCACCATCTTACGACCGCGGCATGCCACACTCCCTAAAGTGCTCCACATCTTCCAGGCACATGCAATGTAATGGTGATATGATTTTCGAGTTGTTATTAGTCCATTCAAACAGTAGGATTGGGAAACTAAGGTACCTCCCTTATATCAATCCCAACACAGATCCTGTCTAGGGTCGTCACTCCTAGTAATCTCATACGATGTATATTTTGTAGGTCACTGCAAGGGCTGCCAGGGCTGTTTCTCACACTCGTTGCACCGCTCCCCCATCAACTTATCAATACAGGCCTACTGTACTGTACTGCTACGGAAGGGTCGTCGCCTCCCGTATACTCAGAATATGCTCGTGGTCACTACAAAGGGCTGTCAAGGCTGTTGCTCGTACTCGTTGCACCGCTCCCCCATCACCTTATCAATGTACGCCGACAGCAAGAATATAGTGTCCCATACCACCATAATCTGCTCACGAGACTAGGTGCTCACTGGTCACTACGGGGAGGTTTGTGGCCCCAGCGTAGGCGACAGCTCGACCACGGTGTCCCATACCACCATGCCCGGCTCATGAGTCTTCGTGGATCAAGGTACCATGGTTAACAGGGTTTACAATGGTAAGTTCAGTACCCTAGGTTCAAGCAGTTATGACTCATACAGGGTGAACATACATCGGCCAGTCGGGTTACTTGACGGGCTCGACTAGCGCGATCACATCTCAAGTTGAACGACATGAAGTGCGTAAAACACTTCGCGTGGCCTAACCACTGCCGCCAACTCCAAATACGACTCGCGTTCATCGACGCGTCGTTCGTGGCCAAGACCAGCCAACCACAAATTCGCTTGGTTACCGATTGCCTGGACTAAGTATAGTCCCAAACACAAATGAATTCACATCAGCAAATTATGTAGGAGCATTGGAATTGAAATACAATCATGTGAGCATGTTAACACATGTTATAACATTCAACTTAAGCAAATCTTCAAGCACATACATTTCATGCATAGTATGGAATCATGTACATAATCAACATGTAGGAAATCATTTATGTCAACATATAAATTGAGAAATCCATCTCAAAGTAATTCATAACATCATTTAATTCAATACATACTAATACAAGCATTTATACAAACACATACACTACACACTTAAGTCTACATATAGTATGTCGACCCGAAGTGCGCAATTTGGTGAATCTCTTCGCCAAACTAATTATGCACGTATTCCTAACTTTCTAATGTGACAACAAACCATGTCAATCACATCAGCGAAATATGAATGTAATCAGTACTTCCTACAAATGACTAAAATGCCCTAAATCTCATATTCTTCATTGATTTACGAAACAGGAAACGGATAGCATGTTGTACATGTCAAACGGCGATGCCGTCGATAATCTACTATTAAATGACATTGAAAGTATTGGAAACCGTCAATCAAAGTGTCTAAAATCCTCACCTTGTCTCTTATAGATGTGTCGTTTCGAACGGAGCGTATACGCTTCGTTTAAGGCAATAAGAGAACCTGTTTTACAAGATCTATTGGTTAAAAAGCTATGGATCCTAGTGAACCTTAAATCAGCAACTTCTAGGGTTGTTTCATACCTGAAAACGCGGAAGAATCACTGGCTTGGTGATCAGGAGGTGTTGCCACAGCACGTGCAACAGGTGGCACAAAGGCAGGAAAAATCTCCCCTAATCTCTCTCACAAACTCTCACCTTTTCTCTCTCCCAAATTAGGGTTTCTCTCAAATTCGTATGGGAAAGAGGAGTGAGGGTTTCAACCCCTTTTATAAGCTTAAAAACGCCGAAAATAGGCTCTGGTACAAGGTTCGTTTAGTGCATAACCAATTCGGGGCTGTTTCGGTCCAAAAGATGCTTTATGGTGGTCCCCTGGTCGAATGCGATCAGACTTAAGCTCATGCATACCAGATCTAGCACGTATTAAGTTTTCAGTCCGGCAGGGTTCGCAGATCGCACGTGGCGGACCAGTTTCAGTTCAGCGGTCACCGCACGTAGATCAGGGCTGTAAGTCTCATGATATAAAATAGAAATTTTTCCTGATCCGAGGGTGTAATCTGACTGAATTCTGACGGTTAGAACGCTTAATACTGACACGTCAAGTCGTGTGCCAGATTTGAATTTGAAATTCCAATTCTTTCCCTATTCGCACTCTCTTCAGTCCGGGCTCAATGAAATAGCCTGTGATTATCGGTTTGACTTGATTTTTGAAATGATTGTCAAGTCCAGTTAGGCGGTCCTAACGGTCTAAGATAGGAGTATCGGACTTTCGACGCGCGGTCTAGATCCAATACAAAATTTCAAAGTGGTCTAGAGAACAAACTTGCTTAGAGTTTGGTCCGAGGTTATAGAGTATTATAGAGTCATTAGTTCTACTCACTTTGGGTCTTGTAAAACATATTTAAATTGGTCCAAGTTAATTCTACTGAGTATTCAGTTTGGTACTCAACCAAACTCTACCCTAATTATGGCAGAATACGGTCCTAGAGCCATTCTATCCCCCATTTTGGGAACTTCTAGGTATCTTATAATTTTTATTATTTTTCTGGGGGTTCATCATCAAGTTTACCCTAACTTCACCAAATTTCATAAGATTTTGAATTGTAGAAAAATTCTAAAAATTCCAGAAGCAGCAGTTGTTCAACAAGTGATTATCGGATAGTTTCTCACAATGACCTATTTTAAACTATATTAAATATTTTATTATATTTTTCACATATTTTTACATAAAACTAGACTCATTTAGTTTCAATCTGGTTTTTGAATTACCTAAATCAGAGTTATAACGAAGGAGATATGATTTTTCAAAGTCCAAAGAAATGTGCAGGAAAAAAAGTACAGAAACTCACTGTACGGACGAGTTCGGCGATGCATCGCCAAACCGGCGATGGCATCGCCGACCACTGACCTGTTTGGGGTGATTTCTTCATCTGATATTTGAAATTGGTATATTTTAGAACCTAGGATGAGTTATTTGACATGCAATATATGATTTTGGGGTAGGAGAAGCTGATCTATCCAATTAGTCTACTTATTTAGTGAGACTTCAAAAGGTTAATGGTTAAAAATCCTTTTCATTTATTTATTTACTATTTATAGTACTTTTTTAGCTTAAGTATTGATCAACATCACCTAAAATTTAAGATTTGTGTCTAATGTGAGATCTCTTAGAAAATTTTGAAGGATAAAGTAGTAAAAGGTGAGATTTTCGAAGGAAGTAGGGATTTGAGACTTTTGGATTGAGTTTTGAGAAGTTAATCAAGGGTTAGGATTGACCCATTGCCTACGGACGTCTAACCTCAGGTTGGCAAAAATCTGGGGTGTTACAGGTGATGATTGCACACTTCTCTTACTTAGCTCATAAACTGACTCCTTATTTTTGCAATGAGCTGGGATAGGTTTGGTGTTACTACTGGATGCAATTGATTTTCTAAACGGTTGTGCATCAGTTTTTATTCTACCCTTTCCATAACCTAATCCCTTTTTGTCTTCTCCATATTTTCCCATTCCTAATAGTTTTTCTAATTTCTCACCACTCTGGAAAAATTTATAGTTTATTTTGGCAATTTTTTTAGATTCTTCTAGATCATTTTAAAGTGAATAATTTTTATTCTGAAGAATCAGGTTTTTCTCATTTAGTTTTTTGACTTGTTCCTCTAATTCCTTTGACTCAGATTTCAATGAGTTGTTAGTCCTTTTAAGTCTATCATTGTCTGAGTGGTATTGCTGCAAATCAGTGATTAGATGAGTATTAGTATTTGAAGCTTTATCCAGATTCATTTGCAACAGTTCCTTTTTGTTTTCAACTACTCCAAGTCTTTTGACAACATTAACGCTATGGATATAAAGTTGATTGTAAGCATTTTGTAATTCATTTTGCTCCTTATCTTCTTCTTCTTCAATTTCCTCATTGTCAGATGAGAATGATTCAGTGGCTTGTCGTTCTTTCTCAGATTCAGTTGGAATGATCGAAGTAGTGGAGACCATAAGTTTTTTCAAGGATTTTCTATCTCCATCACTTCCAGAGTCACTATTTTCTGATTTTGACTCTTCCGTATCATCCCATGTGGCAGCCATCGTCTTGCCCTTGGTTTTTCTATTTGGGCATTTAGTAGATAGGTGTCCATACCCATGACAGGCGTAACATTGTGGTTCTTTGATTCTTTTTCCAAATTTTTCTGCAGAAGGTTTGTCATCCACCTTTCTATCTTTAGATGGGCGGCCACGATTCTTTTGAAAGAATCTTCTGAATCTTTGTGCTAGTAAGGCCACTTCCTCATCTTCATCTTCTTTTTCACTCTCACTGTCCTCATGTTTTGATTTTTTAAAAGTTTTTAGGATAGTGTTTTTGGATTTTTGGGGTTGTGTGAAGTGTAGTTCAAAAGTTTGTAGGGAACCTACCAGTTCTTCTACTTTCATCTCATCAATATTCCTACACTCTTCAATTGTTGTTACCTTGGGATTGAAGCGTTCCGGTAAGGATCTTAAGATTTTTCTACATATTTTAGGTGCTGGAACCTTCTCTCCCAATCCACCCATGGAGTTATAAATGATGTTTAATTTTGTGAAAAACTCCATAAATGTCCCATGCTCTTCCATCATGAGATTTTCAAACTGTGAAGTTAAGAGTTGTACTTTAGATCTCTTCACAGTGCTTGTGTCTTCATGGGTTGTTTCCAATAAGTCCCATGCTTCTTTAGACGTCCAACACATACTCATCTGATTGAAAATGTCTTGGGACACGGCACAGTAGATGACGTTCATTGCTTTTGCTTCAGCATTTCGCTGTTCTTTGTCAAACGCCATCCACTTCTCATCGGTTTGAGTTTAGCGATTGTGGTTTCATTTTCAAGTACAATTTGTTCCGATGGTACCACATATCCTTTTTCAACTACATCCCAAACTTCATGATCTAAAGATCGCAGGAAGTAGTGCATTCTAGCCTTCCAGTAAGCATAGTTTGATCCATCAAATACTGGAGGTCTAGTGACAGATGAGCCCTCTCCTTTGGCCATATTTCTACTTCAGTCAAGATCACTCTCTAGGCGGTGAAGCCCTTAAAGAGAGACCCGCTCTGATACCAATTGAAATTGCGGTGAAGACCGCTTCAGTTGAAGTAGGAATAGGTCAGTATATCCTAGAGGGAGGTGAATAGGACTTTTTAAAATTTTTATAAATTATTAAAGACCCTTTTCACACTGATCCTATCACAGAGTATTGATTAGGATTACTCAACCTTAACTCTACTGGCTTCCAAGCCTGATAAAGGATCCAATCATAAACTATTTAAAAGATAAACAATGTATAGATGAGATTGTGATGGATATGACTGTGTGTGCATAGGATGTGATCATATATAAAGACATGCAAGGGAATCACATAAATGAAAGATAATATCAAACTCAAACACAGTCATTTTATAGTGGTTCGACGACTTATCTACTCCACTCCCGGCTTCCACACTCAACCCTTGAGTGACCGAATTTCACTAAGGAGGTTTTCCATGGTTCACCTCAAACCTAAGGTTTTAAATCAGGTTCAACTTCAACCTTTACAGAGGTTTTTACTCGGTTCACCTCAAACCCTGGAGTTTTACTGGCGTACTCCTAACCAGATGTTTATGCCCACATAGGATAAGGGTCCACACAACGCACCCTGAGGTTTTTACTCGGTTGACCTCTAACCCTGGAGTTTTACTGGCGTACTCCTAACCAGATGTTTATACTCTCCACAGAGCAAGGGTCCACACAATGCACCCCGCACGTACACTCCCGTCGAAGGCCTCCTTCGAGGACTTCAAATGGTGAGCAACACTTAAAACCCAATCCTAAAAAGGAATGATCGTAAGTGTCTTCTGGACTCTTAGTACTTACAAATAAGTTGATGAGTTCCTTTCAGCACAATGATGAAGACCTTCTACTTGTTGATGAAGAGTCTTCAGCTCCCTTAATCCACAACATGAAGATGTATATATGCTAGGCTTAGGTTGGGTCAAGGTTATGATGGACTACCACTCTCTAAAAGTTTTCCTATAAGGAAGATAAAGAGGTTCCCATCATCTATGCATCAAAGCATCCCCCCTTAATGATATGTCATTAAGGTGGTAGCTGAAGGATCCTTGAATGAGGAAGTTCATTCCCCAATCCACTCTATAAGATATCAATGATGAGGGTGGATTGGAGGATGAACTTCCCGAGAGAAAGGGCTTAGGTAAATGATAGGAAGGTTAAAACACTCTAAAGCACTCTCTTCTTTTTCTCTCTCTCAGCAATGAAGACAACTCTCTCTATTTATAGGCAAAAGGTTCCAACGGATATAAACGGTCATATTTATGACAGATTTTGATATCATCAATCAGTCATCGATATGATCGAGCGTATACTCTCGATTGTATCGGCTGACCTCTCGATGATAAGAACTCAATTGTCATTTCGCTTTTGGAAACCTTCTGTCAACTGGTCGATGGGATCAAGACACACATCGATGATATCAAATTTTGAACTCCAATTCCATCGAGTGATGGTTCGATTCTATCGATAGTTAAAAAATAAGAGAGAAGTCTTGAAGAATTTCAAGATCACAGATATGATCGGGGAACCAGTCGATGTCATCAGAATTTGTACATCGATCATATCGGCGACCATTTGATGGGATCGAAAATTGTATAGATTTTACATGTAAGCTTGCTGGACGAATTATGTCCTGACTCGATCCAATCGACATGGTCTCGATATGATCGATATATGAATATCGATTTATCGACAGGCACCCCGATCAACATTAAAAGCAACCTGAAATTCATGTTGGAGAGAACATGTGCCCCACAGTCAATATGATCGACAGACTCCCGATATGATCGATATTTGAGTTCAGATTGAATCGGACAGTCATCGATATATCGAAGCAGTTGATAGTTTTCTTTAGAAAAATAGGGGCGCCGGAAAGCAGTTTGTCGATACGATCGATCCACTTTAGATATGATCGATTTTCGAATATCGATGATATCGACACGAAGGTCGATATATCGATAAATCGTCTAGAAGATTGTTTGATTGCTGGACTCTTTTTGTCCTCACTCGATTGTATCGATTGATATGTTGAGGACATCGACAGAGCTGGTCAATCATTTCGAAAGGGGAATCGATATAATCGATAGTGTAAGAAAAACTTAGAAAATCTTCTTTTGGATAAAAAGTTTTCTTACACATAAACCCTAAGATGTTCTAGTTCTTTTTAAGGGTTTAATCACCTGGTGTTTTGGGACATGGGATGTGAGGCTATGATTTACCTTTTGGTGAGCTTCCACACATCCAGATGAGGCAGACGCTTGACATGATCTTCTTGTTAGGTGCTGTCGTCCGACTGACTCAACATACAACGTAATTGACAAATTAGGGCACGTAATAGGTGCACTTTCAGCCCCTTCTTGTACAACACTTCGTCCCATATAGCATACCGTGCCGCTCGGACCCTAAGTCGTCTCGCCTCTAGTTTGTCCAGGGGGCTTCACCGGATGACAGATAATTGAAGATCGGGTCCATCCAACTAGGAATGGACTGGACGGGATTGACTTTCTCTGATTGGCCGATACTCGGGTGTTCAACAAACTCGACCGGGACGAAACGCGAGATCTTTTCCTTGGAGGACGAGGCGAGTTTTGCTAATGCATCGGCCCGGCTCTGGGGATCTGCTGGATGGTGCAACTCCAAAATTTCTCGATCAGTTTCCTCACTTCCTCGAGGTAGGCGATCATTCTGACTTCCTTAGCTTCGTACTCCGAGGAGATGTGGTTCACTAGCAGCTTCGAGTCACAGCAGACTTGAAGAGTCTGAACGCCTAGGCTCGCTGCCGGCCTGAGCCCAGCTAACAATGCTTCATACTTGGCCTCGTTGTTTGAAGCTTTGAACCTGAGCCTAATTGCGTATTGAATTGTCGTTGAATCAGGAGCAACCAAGACAACACTGGCTCCTACTCCTTTAATATTGGAAGACTTATCAATATAAAGGACCCATCTCGGATCTGATGCTAGCTCTTAATTGTTCAACAGGACAGGCGGTGTCATTTCGACTTCCTTTCTAACTTGCTCCTCATCCGGAGTTGTGAACTCGGTGATAAAGTCAGGTATAGCTTGTCCCTTGAGTGCCGTCCTGGGGCGGAATTGAATGTCGAACTGTCCGAGCTCTACAGCCCACTTGGTCATCTGACCCGACACTGACTTGCCTCAGAGGAGTGTCTGTTAGCACAACTATGGAGTGGGCTTGGAAATATGGACGCAGTCTTCTGCCGGAGACGACGAGGCAGAGCACCAATTTTTCCAAGGATTGGTACCTTGTTTCAACTGGTACCATGACTTTACTTACATAGTACACGGGGTACTGCTTGCCTCTGATTTTTCTGGTCAGAGCCGAACTGACAGCTGAAGCGGAGACAACGAGGTAGAGGAGTAGAGGCTCCCCTTCTTCGGGCTTGGACAATAGGGGTGGTGAACCCAAGTAATGTTTTAATTGCTAGAAGGCATGCTCACACTCCGACGTCTACTCTGCTTTCTTATAACCCTTCAGCTACTGGAAGAAAGGAAGGCATTTATCTGTAGCCCTAGATATGAAGCGTTCGAGGGTTGCGACTCTTCCCGTGAGACACTGTATTTCCTTGAGAGTCCAAGGTAAGTTCATGTCGAGGAGGGCCTTGATCTTATCTGGATTGGCCTCAATACCTCACTGGCTGACTTGAAAACTAAAAAACTTTTCTGACTCAACCCCGAATGCACACTCAGCGGGATTCAATTTCATCTAATATTTTCGGAGGACGCTGAACGTTTCTCCCAGGTCGGCAAGGTGGTTGGAGGCTTGGGTACTTTTCACTAACATGTCGTCCACATATACCTCCATGGTGTGCCCAATCTGGCTGGCAAACATCTGATTCACTAGCCTCTAATATGTTGCCCCAGCATTTTTCAGGCCAAACGGCATGACCCGGTAACAGTAGAGACCTCTGTCGGTGACAAAGGTAGTCTTCTGCCTATCTGGGGGATGCATAGCGATCTGGTTGTATCCGGAATAAGCGTCCAGAAACGATAATAATTCATGTCCGGCCGTGCTGTCTACTAGTTGGTCAATCCGAGGTAACGGGAAGCTGTCTTTGGGACATGCCTTATTCAGATCGGAATAGTCTACACAGACCCGCCACTTCCCGTTGGACTTCCTAACGAGCACAACATTTGCTATCCAATCAGGATAGTACACTTCCTCTATGAAACCCGCATCGAGCAGGACTGAGACTTCCTCGGCAATGGCCTCATATTGCTCGGCATCGAACGGTCTTCTTTTTTTCTTAACTGGCCGGTGGTCCGGGTCCACATTCAGCCTATGGATTAACACATCGGGTGAGATCCCCGGCATATCTGCGTGTGACTATGCGAAGATGTCTCGGTGTTGCTTCAAGAAGGCCAGTAATTCGTTCCTCCACTCGAGATTCAGCGATGATCCGAGCTGAACGGTTTTGCTCGGGTCTGATTCATCTAGCGGTACTTTCATCAGATCTTCGATGGAGGAGCTTTCCGTCGGTCCTCGAGGATCCAAGGTGTCCACCACGAGCATTTTCTTGGCAGCTCCTTTCCTCACGGCTATCGCATAACATCTCTGGGCCTCGCGTTGATCGCCTCGGAGATAACCAATCCCACCTTCAGCTGGAAACTTCATCATCAGATGATAAGTTGAGACGACCGCTCTCATTGCGTTGAGGGAGGGTCGACCTAGGATCACGTTGTGGACTGATGGAACATTGACAACTAAAAAGTCTACCAAAAGTGTGACTTGATGTTGCCCTTCTCCAACTGTTACTGGGAGGGAGATGGCACCTTCGGAGATGACTCTCTCTCCGGCAAAGCCGTGTAAGGGAGTCTTCACAGGTCGAAGCCTGGACCATGGAATTTCTATTTTCTCGAATGCCTCAGAATACATAACATCAGCTGAACTCCCGATGTCGACCAAAATGTAGTATACTTTGTGATTAGTTATGGACATGGTAACCACTAGCGCGTCATCGTACGGATGCTGGATCCCGCACGCATCATCTTTCGTGAAGTTCAAGCTGCACGGAGCGACCCGGAGTTCCTTACTGGGACGTTTCGCCAGGTGAACGTGGTGTTCCGGCTCGGATCTAAAGAATGGGCTTTTCGAGCCTTGTTCGAATCTCCTCCACCAACCGAACCCCCGAAGTGGTGCGAATTTCAGCGGGCTCCTCTGGGCGATTGTTTGGCTATTCTCGTGGTCGTTCCTCTCTCCGAACAGACTTCTCTTTTTTGGTGTAACGACGTAGGTGTCCCTTGCGGATGAGAGACTCAATCTCGTCTTTCAGATCCACACAGTCATCCGTATTGTGACCATGGTCTCGGTGGAAACGGCAGAATTTCCGCTTGTCTTGGTGCTCTGGGTCAGCTCTCATGCAGACTGGCCAATTTAGTAATCTATCTCCTCGGATATCCAGCAGAATCTGTTCGGCAGATGTATTGAGCGGGATATAGGAACGGAATTTCCCTTCCGGCCTACGGCTCGGTCGATGATCACGAGAAGCGCGGTCATCCGTCCCTTTGCCAGTCGGCTGAAAATCTTCATTCCGAGGCCTCTTCCCTTTATTCGTCGAGTCGGACACTTGCGTGCCTTTTCGAGCGTTAGTGAACTCCTCGGCATTAGTGTACTTCTGGGCTTTCTCCATGAAGTCCGCTAACATCTTTGACAGATTCTTCCCAATAGAAAAAGCGAACTTTCCTTCTTTCAGTCCGCTCAGAATGGCAGCGAGGGCCATCTTATCATCATAGTCCTCGACATGCAACGCTTCTTCATTAAAGCAAGCGATGTAATCCTTCAACGACTCTTTCGGGGCCTACTGATGGTAAGCAGGTGAGTGTTGGGCTTCCGACTTCTCTTACCGTTTATAAACTGCGTAAGGAATAGTCGACTCAGCTCCGTGAAAGAGCCCACGAAATTATAGCTAACGTGGGAGTGAGTAGCTAACTCAGTGGAATTATAGAACAAAGATTAACATATTATCAAATCCATCACGCGATAATGATAAAGCAAACAAAACAAACATTCCTAGATACTGTGATTAATGCATGGATGAAATGACACGATGGATGCCCTCACCGACATACTCCCTCATGCGGCACCATCTGCGTCCTCGGCATGCTTGCATTTCTCAGTGCTCCACATCTTCCAGACACATGCAGTGCGATATGGATAATGATAACTGAGTTGTTATTAGTCCTTTTCATATAGTAGGATTGAAAAACTAAGGTACTTCCCTTATATCAATACCCAAACAATGATCCTATCTAAGGTCGTCACTCCTAGTAATCTCATACGATGATATATTTCTAGGTCGCTGTAAGGGCTGTCAGGGCTATTGCACGCACTCGTTGCACCGCTCTCCCATCACCTTATCAATACAGGCCTAGTTTATATCCTTAAGACTGCATCAGGACTCGTCGCCCCCATGCGGTGTCAGGATAAACTCAAGGTCACTACAAAGGGCTGTCAGGGCTGTTGCTCGCACTCGTTGCTCCACTCCCCCATCACCTTATCAATGTAGGCCGACAGTAAGAATATAGTGTCCCATACCACCATAATCTGCTCAGAGTGGGGTGCTCACTTATCACTACAAGGAGGTTTGTGGCCCCAGCGTAGGCCGACAGCTCGACCACGGTGTCCCATACCACCATGCCCGGCTCATGAGTCTTAGGGGATCGAGGTACCAAGGTTAGAGGGGCTTTCCAATGATAAGTTTAGTACCCTAGGTTCAAGCAGTTATGACGAATACAAGGTGAACATACAATGGTCAGTCGGGTTACTTGATGAGTCCGACTAGAACGAGCGCACGTTGAATCGACCGACATGAAGTGCACAAGCACTTCGTGTGGCCTAACCACTGCCGACGACTCTAGTACGACTCGGGTTCGTCATACACATCCTTCGTGGGGAATGGAATCCAACCACGAATTCTAAAATGTTACCGACTGCCTGGACTAGAGTATAGCCCCAAGCACATGTAATGTGAATCAGTAATCATATGAAAGAGACAAAATTGAAATGTAAGAAATTACAGCATGTTATCAGCATGTTATAACATACATCATAAGAAGTTAACCATACACGAATACTTCACACATAAGGTAATTAATTGAAATACAAAAAGCATGGAGGAATTAATGTACATCATCAAATCAGTTGAGAATCCAATCTCAACGCTAATCTACAACACCATTTACTCAACACTTACCAATACATACATTTATACAAACACTTAGACTACACAACTTCAATGTACTTGATGTATGTTGATTTCAACGTATAATATGACAAATCCTTATAACAAGGAGATGTCTAATACACAACAATCATGTTCTTACATTCAATACATATGGCAGTCATAAATCATATTGATTTAGGCATTTCAACAAACACTTTGTCTACACACATTAGTCTACATAGCATATGTCGGCCAATATGTGCATTAGGGAGAATCTCTTCGCCAAACAGATCATACATCCATAACTAGTATAAATACACGGCAAATACCCATGGCAATCATATCAAAAAAATACGTACATATACAGTATTTCCTACAAATACCTAAAATATCCTAAATCTCATATTCTTCGTACGTATGCGAAATGAAAAACGGACAGCATGTTCTACATGTCAAACAGTGTTCATGTCAGCAATCTACCATTAAACGGCATTGAAAGCTTTGAAAAATGGTAATCTAAGCGTCTAAAATCCGCACCTTTCGCCGTAGAAGCGTAACAAATCGAATAGAAACTCTACGCTTCGTCAACGTCGATATGACGATCGAATTCACAAGATACATCAGCTACTTCGCTACTTGCATCGATAGAATTCCTAAAACAGGCTAAGGTTAGGGTTTTCTTACCTAGAACGAATCCAGAGTCGCCGAAAAAGTGATGCAGGTAGGTGGCTTCGGCACGTAGAGCAGCAGGGAAGAATCCCAGGAGAAATCACCAGCTTCTCCCTCACTCTCTCTCTTTTCTCTCTTCTCTCTCCTAGGGTTTTCCCCAAATTCGTATGGGTTAGAAAGCTAAGGGTTTAAGCCCCTTTTATAAGCCCAAACATAACCAAAACAGACTCCAAGTCAAGGTATACTTGGGTTATAGTCAAATCGGGTCTTTCCCGATCCAAAAGAGCATTTCGGGAGGTCCCCTGGCCGAACGCGGTCGGAATTAAGATCATGTATATTGGATCCTGCTCACATCAAGTTTTCAGTCTGGTAGAGTTCCCAGATCGCACGTGGCGGACCAGTTTCAGTTCAGCAGTCACGGAGATTCGATCAAGGATTTCAAGTACACTGACCTGAGTGAGAAATGTTCCCTGATCCGAGGGTGTATTTGGGTCAGATTCCAACGGTCTGAATGCTTATACTTAACCCGCAAGAGAAATATGCCAGATTTATTTATATCTTGTTTAATTTATAAAAAATTTCACTCTTTCTCACACTCCCTGCTCCAGGCTCAATGAAATAGCCTCAGAACATCAGTTGGGCTTGATTTTCGAAACGATTGTCAAGTCCAACAAGGCGGTCGTAATGGTTTAAGATTGTAGATATCGGACTCTCGACGCGCGGTCTAGATCCAATACGAAGTTTCAAAGGGTTCCTGAGGGCAAACGAGTTTAGAGTTTGATCCTAGATTTTAGGATAACGTAGCGGTAACAATTCTAGAGGTTTTGGGTCTTATAGATCGTATTTAAAGTGGTTGGTGCTAATTTTGCAGGAAGTCTAGTGTAGCGCTGGCTAATTCACATTAAATTTCTAAATAATTTCTTTCTAAATGATATCTCTGGCTTTGGAATTGGGTTCTGAGGGGTTACCAAGGTGTTATGGTCGACCCATTGCCTAAGGACGTCTAATCCCAGGTTGGCAAAAATCCAGGGTGTTACAGAAGTTACCGGCCACGTTAGGTTTTGGCAGTTTTCATGTTTAGCGAGTGGGGTATGCGCCTCTGATCATCGACTCGGCTCAGCCAGTCCAACCATAGTCTCAGCATCCGACCCGCCCGCAAGTCCGAGCTCATGTGGTCGGCTGAGGGTATATTGTGGTCCGATCGGATGTTACTACCCCTCCGAACTGGACTTTGCTCTAAGACTCGTCTGGTGTTGACGTTGTCCAGATTGAATGGGTCGTGCCTCAGACGTAATGGAGCTGGGTCGGCTCAGAATAGCGGACTCGGATCTTCCCATAATAGCATAAACACCTTGGACATGTACATTATCGTAATTTATACAAATTGAGCAAAAGAGAACTAATAAGAGGTCTACCTAAATTATAAAAACTAGACAAAATATGTGGCGAATGCCAGTATGGTAAACAAACTAGGAGCTCTCACAAAAAGGTGAACTCCAATGCCACATCAAGACCACTCGAGCTTCTTCACATGGATCTTGTACGACTAACTAGGACGGAGAGTCGAGGTGGCCAAAAATACATCCTAGTAATCGTGGATGATTTTTCAAGATTCACTTGGGTCACTTTCTTAAGGGATAAATCAGAAACCCTTGATGAAGTGAAAAAGATTATCAGACGTATTCAAACTAAAAAAGGTTCTCAAGTTAGTAAGATCCATAGTGATCATGGATTTGAATTTAAAAATAGCAGTTTTGAGAAATTCTATAGTGATAAGGGAATATCGCATGAATTCTCTGTGCCCAAAACACCACAACAAAATGGAATTGTGGAAAGGAAAAGTAGAGTGCTTGAAGAAATGGGAAACGTAATGTTGAATGGTATAAAGCTCCCAAGAAATCTTTGGGTTGAAGCAGTGAATACCGCTTGCTATATTATTAACTGGATTTATATTTGTAAATCTAATAACAAAACGGCATATGAATTATGGTTTGATAAGAAGGCTACTGTCAAATACTTTCGACTTTTTGTGTAACATCCCAAAAATTGGGGGTCGAACATAAACTCTACTCTCCAGTTCCAGAACATCACTTATGCAACATTTTCAATGATGGATTAATGTTGTTCATATTAGTGCAGAAAACATGAGTGGGATTAGACCAAAACATCATATCATATTCCAGAGACAGTTAAGTTTCTCAAGCGGAAGACTGTGATAAGTATATAAAATGTATAATTGATAGTAAGTCTCCAGAGTGTGAACATGTTACCAGGTTAACTAAATACATGTATACTCCAAAATGGAAAGAAAAGAATATACATGAGTGTTTAAATAAAAGGCAAAATACCAAGTGTATTGGCATCTAATCAGTAATCCTGTAAACCCCGTCGATCAGAACCTGCATATAGGAGAAATCCTCCTCAACATCATCAAGTCCGGACCGACTCTGCCTCACAATCATCGTCACCATCTGAAACTAAAATAGGGACTAGTTGGTGTGGCCAACACCGTCCCGTAACGTGGGAGTGAGTGATCAACTCAGTGGAAACTATATACAGTAAAGGTTAACATGTTATCAATCCAATCAAGCAGTAATGATAAGGCAGTACAATCAAACAGGCCCTAGATACTCTTGTTAATGTAAGGATGATATGAAGAATGATGCATGCCCTCACCACAAACTCCCTCATGCGACATCATCTAATGATCGTGGCATGAATCACTACCACTGTACTCTCACACCAACGCCAATGACACAAGCAGTGCGATGTCATGAGTACGATTACCAAGTTCTTATTAGTCCTTTTCACACAGTAGGATTGGGAAGCTAAGGTACCTCCCTTGTATCATTACCCAAATGGTGATCCACTCTCGGGTCATCAGTCGGAGATAATCTCATACGATGTTACGGTTGTAGGTCACCGCAAGGGATGCCAGGGCTATTGCGCGTAATCGTTGCTCCTCTCCCCCATCACCTTATCAATACAGGCCTAGTTATATCCCACATCTACAACAAGACTCGTCGCCCTTATGCACTATCAGGATATACTCGAGGTCACTACAGAGGGCTCGTCACCAATCAATGTAGGCCGACAACAAGAATATAGTGTCTCATACCACCATAATCTGCTCACGAGTATAGGTGCTCACTGGTCACTACAAAGGGCTCGTCACCAATCAGAGTAGCCCGACAGCACGAATATAGTGTCCCATACCACCATAATCGACTCATGAGTCTTAGCGGATTGAGGTACCAAGGTTAGAGGGGCTTTTCATTGGTAAGTTTGGTACCTTAGGTTCAAGCAGTAGCGACCAAATATGGTAAACAAACATCGATCAATCGGGTTAGTTGATAAGCTCAACTAAGCCAAGCACACGTTAAGTTAAACGACATGGGATGCATAAGCACTCCGTGTGGCCTAACCACTGCCGAACATCCCAAGCACGACTCAGATTCGTTAAACTCATCCTACGTGACGAACAACCTCAACCACCATTTGGAGTACGCTCACCGATTACCTGGACTGTAGTATAGCCACATTCACATACAGATTCAATATCAGGCATATGAGATATATCCAATATAACTTGAATGTAAATACAGTACGTGCAGGAATCCATACACTCATTTAACATGATTCAACTAAGTACATAATCCATGGAGGAAATCGTACACCCATTTAGCATGGATAACCTAAGTTACATGATTCATGGAGAAAATCATACACTCAAGTATTGTGATGAAGATCCATATCTCTACCACTCTAGCAATCACACTTTACTAACTACTAACTCAGTTAGGCATTTAGTCAAACACTTAGGTTACACTATTCAACATACATCATGTATGTCGTCTCTATTGCATGTCAGGGCAAGTCCTTTCGCCAAGGAGTTGTCGTACACATATCAGGCATATAACAACGATCATTAATCATGGCAAGCATATCAATTGATTTCATACACATACATGTATTCTAACATGTACATGAAATATGGTATTTACAATATACTGTATACGTATACGGAAGATAAAACAGATAGTACATTTGGCATGTGTAATTGCATTCAAAACATGAATAAATCATTAACTATCATTAAAAGTGTTGAAAACCATAACCTAAGTGCATATAGTCCGCACCTTAAACTAGAAAATACGTATTCGATATGATTCAGACGATGTGTCTTCGTCAACGGCGGATACGTTACCTATGGCATGAAACAGGTTAGCTACAACTTTCCTACAGCTTGTCTAAGCTTCAAAACAGGTTAGGGTTAGGATTTTTTACCTAAGAACGGGATCAGAAATGCTGGAATAGCTATACGGATAGGAGGATTAGGCACGTAGCAAAGTTGGGAAGAATCACAGGAAGTAGAACCAACTTCTCACTTTCTCTCTCTTTTCTCCCTCTTGGAAAGCTAGGATTTGAAAATTCGTATGAGATTTGGAATGAGGGTTTTAAGCCCTATTTATAAGCTTAAACTTGACAAAAATAGACTTAAGGCCAAGGTATACTTAGGTTATAACCAAATCGGGTCTGTTCCGATCTAACGGAGCATTTCTAGAGGTCCTGTTGCTAAATACGGTCGGACTTAAGCTCTATAATATCAGATCTAGGTCAAGCTAAGTTTTCATTCTAGTCAGATTTCCAGATCGACCGTGGCGGACCAGTTTCAGTTCAACAGTTACGGGAATTCGATCAGAACTACAAGTACTATGACATGTAAGGGCCACCTATCCTGATCCGAGGGTGAATTTGGGTCGAATTCTAATGGTTAGAACGCTTAAAAATGGCGCGCAAGTGAAACGTTCCAGATTCCTTTAAAAAATATAATTAATTTTCTAAAAATCTTCCTTTTCCTACTCTCTTTACTCCGGGCTCAATAAAATGGTCTCAGGACATCGGTTGGGCTTAATTTTTTAGGGGATTGTCAAGTCCAACTAGGCGGTCGTAATGGTCTAAATTCATAGATATCAGACTCTTGATGTGCGGTCTAGAACCAATACAAAGTTACAAAGCATTCTCGAGAGTAACTGGGTTTAGAGTTGGATCCTAGATTTTTGGGTATCATAGCGTTAACAATTCTAGAGGTTTTGGGTCTTACAGATCGTATTGAAAGTGGTTGGTGCTAATTTTGTAGGAAATCTAGTGTAGCGCTGGCTAATGCACGTTAAATTTCTAAAGAATTAAGTTCTAAATGATTTCTTTGGCTTTGGACTCGAGTTTTGAGAAGTTACCAAGGTGCTATGGTTGACCCATTGCTTAAGGACACCTAACTCCAGGTTGGTAAAAATTCAGGGTGTTACAATTTACCCCCCTTAAAAATAATTTCATCCCCAAAATTGGCTAAGGGTAATGAGTACAGGTTCTATTATTCCTTTTGCCTAAAAACTTGTTCAATGGTCGACCAATACGGAGAGACGGTCGTATCCCTTCCTAATCCTAGTGGATCCTAGTCTTCTGCCCGGTCAAACAGTGAGTCCATTGGTAGTCTGCCAGGATTGAGAATTGGGTCAAGCCGCGAATGTTTCACATTCGTTCATTTCAGTAACTCCGTAGTCTGATCACTCTAAAAGCTTAGGGAATGCCAATCACTAAAAGGTTCAAAAGTCCTATTTATAAGGTTGTGCTTTAGGTCTTGATCTAAGAGAGTCCTTGTCTGAATCTATATCCAAGGTGGGGATTAATAAACACTTTAATAGATCATCCTAAAGGGGTTTCTAATCGTACATAATCGGCCAAGGCTTCTATTATCCTGGTATTTAACAAGTGGGTTTATGGATATACTGACCTTCACCCTATTTGTTTCCCTGAATTTCCTTCAATCTTGGGCCAGTGGAGAAAGTGCCAACCACACTATCGCTGCGCCACTCTGATCTAATGGTTGTATTAATTAGATTGGGCTCATAAGGTTTTACCCCCCTTAAAAATATTTCTATACAAGGCGTAGCAACCTATGTCTCGATCCATATGTCTGAATGAGGTGTAATTTAGGGTCTATCCTTGACATGAAATGGGAATCAACCTCTCACTACATTGGTCTTCCTTTGCTAATGATGCGTTCTATGGCATTGGTACCTATGGTTGTAGAAAAGAGCCTAATCTCTATTGTGGTTGAGTTCAGGGGCAGGTGTGAGCTTGCGACAAGATGTCTAATCTCTATTGGCTATATGTCCTCAACATTTTCCAAAGGCAAAGCAATAACTTTTGGTTATAGGTGGTTGGGCCAACATGGAAGAAAAGTTGTGTAGTGGGTCTGAGCCGGATATATAGACTTTCTGTCTAGCTAGGACAGAAAATTTATTGTATCAGTTCTTAATCCTAGTCGATGTCGATCTTCTGCTTGATCAGAGCATTGGATTTATTGGTAACTACTAGGATTGAGAATTCGATTCAAACCGCGAATACTTCGCTTATATATAGTTTCTCTACTCTGTGTCCCCGATTGTACTAAGTCCTTGGGAAGGCAATTCTAAGGGGCGTGCTGGTTTGACCTAAGTTCAATCTGAGGGATATACAAGTTTCCCTATGCATGAATAGTCTCTAAATCGAAACAGCTTCCCTAAGAGTTACTAAAGACGCCTCTGAGTATTATGGGGATCTATCGAAGGAATGAAGTTCTACTCCAACCAAATCAAACCTACAATTCCTTAGCATATTCAGTCTTTACACTGCTTAATACAACTAGTAGTCTAGTCTGTAACTCACTAGCTGAAATTCAAAGTCTAAGCTTATACGCTAGATGGTTTCATACCATTTCCACTACAGGGATTTGTTCTATCGCTTAAGGTCAAGATTATCTAATTAGAATCGGACTTCCTATATCGTTATCTCTTTCAAAATCTAGGAGTACTAACTCTAGGTCCAAAACTCTAGATGTCCTAGCACTAGATGGTCATTAATTATGGACTGAACTACTGTGTTTGGTCTCGCCCGACGGTAAAGCATAAAGATCGAAAAATGACTATAACTAGCTCATAAAGAGCCATGAAAAATGAAGAAAATGAAGGGAAGGGCTGAGATCTTTGGGTCTCCACAGATTTAGGTCCGAATGAGGAATGAAATGGGTTAAAAAAAGGGAAAATAGCGGAAAGAAAAGGGTAAGATAAGATATGTTGGGGGCTGGCACATTTTGGAGCTTCAAATGAGAGCTTTGGAGTTTCAATCGTAGAAAATGAAGGAAGTAGCTGCTGGATATGATTGAGAACAGTGGAGGGATGATGAAAATAACAAAAAACGAAGGAAGGAGTGTTTGGAAGGGAGGTTTGAGAGAGAAGGTATCAATTTTGGAGGAAAAAGAAATCTTGGAGGGTCACTTTGTGAAAGAAGTGGTAGAATGAGGATGAAATAGGGGTCGAACCCTGTACCATAGGGTCCCACTAGACCCTAAACACGATCGGCCCGCCTGGCCGAGCCCGTTGACCGGCGAGGCCTCGTCGACCTCTGGATAAACTGGTAAGGGCTCTCCATTTGGGAGAGGACCTCCTGCCCCTTAGGCCCCAAAAAGGTCTGGGTCCCACCCTGGAACCCCCTGAAAGTTGATCGTTTAGGGCCCCTCTCCATTTGAGGCATTTTTGGGGCTAATTTGTAAACAAAATTGAGTTTATATGACATGTAGCATATGATTTTGGGGTAGGACACGCTAATCTATCCAACTAACTCATTTATTCCATGATATTTCATAATTTGAATGATCAAAAGTCTAATTTATACATATATTTACTATTTATAGTAAATTTATGTTTAAGTATTATTCACCATCATTTATACATTAGAATTTATGTCTAATATAAAAGGACTTAGAAAAAGTTGAAAAAATGAGGTGGTGAAAGGAGAGATTTTGAAGGAAATGGGTTAGACTTTAGGATTGAGTCCTGAGAAGTTGTTTTCAATATCTTGGTTGATACTTCATGAGAGTGGTGAGAGTGATGAGGGATGTTACTTGTAGAGTAAGAGCTGGATGGATGAAGTGGAAATGTGCCTTTGGAGTTTTATGTGATAACCGCATACCAAATCAACTAATAACGAGATATTCTAGGATAACTATAAGACCATTCATGCTTTATGGACCAGAATCTTAGGCTGTCAACCGACAACATGTTCATAGAATGTGTAGTTGAAATGGGGATGTTGAGATGGATAGGTGTCAAGATGAGGAATGACAAATATAGAAATGAATGCATTCGAGGGAACTTTGGGGTATCATTCATAAGTAAAGTAGGCATTGATGCTTTGGTCATGTGAGATGGAGACCAAGAATAACACCGGTTGGGGTAAGTTGGATTTAAGTTGAAGGTCCTAAAAGTGCAAAGAGAAGGCCTAAAAGGATGCACTTGGAGGCAAAAAGAAATGATTTGATGATCTATGGTTTAACTAAGGATGGTCTTGGATAGAGTGGAATGGTGGAACATATAAACTTAAACGTTTTCTTTCCTTTGTGGTCATAGACTTTATTATTGTTGTGATCCTTTGTGTGGCCTACTGAATTACTTAGTAGTAATAGAGATACGGTCTATGGTGGTGGTGAGATTGGGGTGTAGCTGGGTATATGAATCTCAACAAAACAAATTAGAAGAACTGTGAACTAAAGTACAATATTCAGTCTCGCCTGCCGGTGAAACTTGGGATTCTAATGTGATTTCTAGATTCCATCGCCCCCTTCCTAAGTTAGAGTGCGTCAGTGTGCGTTGTGTTACCATAATCCAGGTCCAGTTTAATCCAAATCATGCTCTGATACCATCTGTAACATCTCGAAAATTGAGGGTCGAGCATAAACTCCACTCCCGAGTTCCAGAACATCACTTATGCAACATTTTCAATGATGGATTAATGTTGTTCATATTAGTGCAGAAAACATGAGTGGGATTAGACCAAAACAGCATATCATATTCCAGAGACAGTTAAGTTTCTCAAGTGGAAGACTGTGATAAGTATATAAAATGTATAATTGATTGTAAGTCTCCAGAGTGTGAACATGTTACCAGGTTAACTAAATACATGTATACTCCAAAATGGAAAGAAAAGAATATACATGAGTGTTTAAATAAAAGGCAAAATACCAAGTGTATTGGCATCTAATCAGTAACCCTGTAAACCCTGTCGATCAAAACCTGCATATAGGAGAAATCCTCCTCAACATCATCAAGTCCGGACCGACTCTGCCTCGCAAGCATCGTCACCATCTGAAACTAAAATAGGGACTGGTTAGTGTGGCCAACACCATCTCATAACGTGGGAGTGAGTGATCAACTCAGTGGAAACTATATACAGTAAAGGTTAACATGTTATCAATCCAATCAAGCAGTAATGATAAGGCAGTATAATCAAACAGGTCCTAGATACTCTTGTTAATGTAGGGATGATATGAAGAATGATGCATGCCCTCACCACAAACTTCCTCATGCGACATCATCTAACGATCACGGCATGAATCACTATCACTGTGCATCACACCAACGCCAATGGCACATGCAGTACGATGTCATGAGTACGATTACCAAGTTCTTATTAGTCCTTTTCATACAGCAGGATTGAGAAGCTAAGGTACCTCCCTTGTATCATTACCCAAATGGTGATCCATTCTCGGGTCGTCAGTCCGAGATAATCTCATACGATATTAGGTCACCACAAGGGCTGTCAGGGCCGTTGCACGCAATCGTTGCTCATCTCCCCCATCACCTTATCAATACAGGCCTAGTTATTCCCACATACTGCAACAAGGCTTGTCACCCTTATACACTATCAGGATATACTCGAGGTCACTACAGAGGGCTCGTCACAAAACAATGTTGGCCGACAGCAAGAATATAGTGTCTCATACCACCATAATCTGCTCACGAGTATAGGTGCTCACTGGTCACTACAAAGAGCTCGTCACCAATCAGAGTAGGCCGACACACGAATATAGTGTCCCATACCACCATAATCGGCTCATGAGTCTTAGCGGATCGAGGTACCAAGGTTAGAGGAGCTTTTCATTGGTAAGTTTGGTACCTTAGGTTCAAGCAGTAGCAACCAAACATGGTAAACAAACATCGGTCAATCAGGTTAGTTGATAAGCTCAACTAGGCCAAGCACACATTGAGTTGAATGGCATGGGATGCATAAGCACTCCGTGTGGCCTAACCACTGCCGAACATCCCAAGCACAACTCAGATTCGTTAAACTCATCCTACGTGGTGAACGACCTCAACCACCATTTGGAGTACGCTTACCGATTACCTGGACTGTAGTACAGCCCCATTCACATACAGATTCAATATCAGGCATATGAGATATATCCAATATAACTTGAATGTAAATACTGTACGTGCAGAAATTCATACACTCATTTAACATGATTCAACTAAGTACATAATCCATGGAGGAAATCATACACTCATTTAGCATGGATAACGTAAGTTACATAATTCATGGAGGAAATCATACACTCAAGTATTGTGATGGAGATCCATATCTCTACCACTCTAGCAATCACACTTTACTAACTACTAACTCAGTTAGGCATTTAGTCAAACACTTAGGTTACACTATTCAACATACATCATGTATGTCGTCTATATTGCATGTTAGGGCAAGTCCTTTCGCCAAGGAGTTGTCGTACACATATTAGGCATATAACAACGATCATTAATCATGGCAATCATATCAATTGATTTCATACGCATACGTGTATTCTAACATGTACATGAAATACGGTATTTACAATATAGTGTATACGTATATGGAAGATAAAACAGATAGTACATTTGGCATGTGTAATTGCATTCACAACATGAATAAATCATTAACTATCATTGAAAGTGTTGAAAACCATAAACTAAGCGCATATAGTCCGCACCTTAAACCAGAAAATGCGTATTCGATATGATTCAGACGATGTGTCTTCGTCAACGGCGGATACGTTACCTATGGCATGAAACAGGTTAGCTACAACTTTCCTACAGCTTGTCTAAGCTTCAAAATAGGTTAGGTTTAGGATTTCTTACCTAAGAATGGGATAAAAAATGCCGGAATAGCTATACGGATAGGTGGATTAGGCACGTAGCAAAGTTGGGAAGAAGCCCAGGAAGCAGCACCAACTTCTCCCTCACTTTCTCTCTCTTTTCTCCCTCTTGGAAAGCTAGGGTTTGGAAATTCGTATGGGATTTGGAATGAGGGTTTTAAGCCCTATTTATAAGCTTAAAATTGATAAAAATAGACTTAAGGCCAAGGTATACTTAAGTTATAACCAAAACGGGTCTGTTCCGATCCAACGGAGCATTTTTAGAGGTCCTATTGCTAAATGCGGTCGGACTTAAGCTCTCTAATATCAGATCTAGGTCAAACTAAGTTTTCATTCTGGTCGAATTTCCAGATCGACCGTGGCGGACCAGTTTCAGTTCAACGGTTACGAGAATTTGATCAGAGCTACAAGTACTATGACATGTAAGGGCCACCTATCCTGATCCGAGGATGAATTTGGGTCGAATTCCAATGGTCAGAACGCTTAAAAATGGCGTGCAAGTGAAACGTTCCAGATTCCTTTAAAAAATATAATTAATTTTTTTAAAATCTTCCTTTTTCTACTCTCTTTATTCCGGGCTCAATAAAATGGTCCCAGGACATCGGTTGGGCTTAATTTTCTCGGTGATTGTCAAGTCTAACTAGGCGGTCGTAATTGTCTAAATTCATTGATATCAGACTCTCGATGTGCGGTCTAGAACCAATACAAAGTTACAAAGCATTTCCGAGAGCAACTGGGTTTAGAGTTGGATCGTAGATTTTAGGGTAACGTTGCGTTAACAATTCTAGAGGTGTTGGGTCTTACAGATCATATTTAAAGTGGTTGGTGCTAATTTTACAAGAAATCTAGTGTAGCGCTGGCTAATACACGTTAAATTATTAATGAAATAAGTTATAAATGATTTCTCTGACTTTGAACTCGAGTTTTGAGAAGTTACCAAGGTGCTATGGTTGACCCATTGCTTAAGGACACCTAACTCCAGGTTGGTAAAAATTCGAGGTGTTACATTTTTGTAGCAAGTGCTATATTCTATGTGACTGGGAAAATCTGGGAAAGTTTGACACTAAAAGTGATGAAGGGATCTTTTTAAGATACTCTTTAAACAGTCGCGCATATCGGGTATTGAATAAAAGCACCGGTGTTATTCAAGAATCTATAAATGTGGTCATAGACGATCACTTGAATACATGTGCCCCAAGTTCAGATTATGATGTTCTTTTAATCGATAAACCAGATACTTCATCAAATCAAACTGATTTTGAATTGAGGACTGTTAAAGATCATCCTACTACTCAAATTCTTAGAAACTGTCTCACTGGTGTACGCACTCATAGACAACTTGACGACATATGTAATTTCGTATGTTTCATATCTCAGATAGAACCAGCAAACGTAAAAGAAGCTCTGTCTGACGAAAACTGGATAGTTGCTATGTAGGAAGAACTTAATCAATTTGTTCAAAATGATGTTGGTATCTTGTTCCTATACCTAAAGATAAACATATTATTAGAACAAAGTGGATATTCAAAAATAAGTCTGATGAACTTAGTAATATAATTCGAAACAAGGCAAGACTGGTTGTATAAGGGTACACTCAAATTGAAGGTATTGATTACAATGAAACTTTTACACCAGTTGCTCACCTTGAATCAATCAGACTTTTTGTATCCATTGCATATTTTAAAAAATTTAAAATTTATCAAATGGATGTAAAGAGTGCTTTCTTAAATGGCGATTTACATGAATAAGTATATGTTGAACAACCTACAGGGTTTGAAGACCCTAAGTTTACTGATCATGTATACCATCTTAAAAAGGCTCTCTATGGTCTAAAACAAGTTCCTAGGGCCTGGTACGAAAAATTGACTAAGTTTCTACTTAGTCATAATTCTGAAATGGGCAGTGACGATAAGACGCTCTTTGTTAAGAAACATAACGATGATATCTTAATGGTTCAAATCTATGTTGATGATATTATTTATGGATCAACTTATACTAACATGACTATTGAGTTTGCAGATCTAATGAAAACTAAGTTCGAAATGAGCATGGTTGGGGAACTGAATTATTTCCTAGGGTTGCAAGTAAAACAACAACCTGATGAAATTTTCATTTCTCAGACCAAATATGCTCTGAACTTGATTAAAAGATTTGAATTTGAGAATGGTAAGAATTTTGATACTCCCATGAGTACATCTTTGAGACTCTTAAAGAATTCTATAAGTAAAGATGTAGATCTTAAATTGTATCATAACATGATTGGCAGTTTGCTGTATTTAACTACTAGTAGACCTGATATTGCTTTCAGTGTTGGTATTTGTGCTAGATATCAGTCTAATCCTAAAGAGTCACATTTAACTGCTGTTAAGCAGATTATGCCATATGTCGCAAGTTTAGTTAATTTGGGTATCTGGTATCCATATGATACTAGTGTTCAGTTGGCAGGGTATGCTGATGCTGATTGGGCTGAAAATATTGATGATAAAAAATCAACCAGTGGTGGTTGTTTTTATATTAAAAATTTCTTAGTTTCTTGGTTTAGCAAGAAACAGAGTTCTATATCACTCTCGACTGTTGAGGCTGAATTTATTATAGCTGGAAATGCATGCACTCAGCTTGTTTGGATGAAACGTATGTTAAGTGATTATGGAATTACACAGGATTCAATGACTTTACATTGTGATAATTCTAGTGCTATAAATATTTCAAAAAATCCAATCCAGCATTCTCGTACCAGGCACATTGACATTAGGTATCATTATATTCGTGAATTAGTGGAAGAAAAAATAATATCTTTGGAATACATTCTGACCAAGACTCAACTTGTTGACGCTCGACAAAAACAGGTTTAATAAATTGAAATTTGATCTTGGTATGTGCATTCAACATTGACTATTCATGCATTTGTGTATCATAGTGTAAATATATTTGTGTATTTATATGTTTAAATTGTAAATTTTATGTGAATATTGCATGTTTTTTTGTTGGTACTCGACCAGTCGTGGGTGTACACGACCGGTTCTTGTACAACCGGTCGTGGACAGGCCAAGACTGGTCATGGAGCACGTTGGATGTTTTAAATTGGAAGAAATTTTCATCTTCCTCAATTCCAACTTACTCTCCAACGAGCTGACGTCTGACCAGTCGAACCTACCAACCTGATCTTCAAGTTTAGTACATTTTATTGGTCTATTTGTTAGATTCAAGTTCTATTCTCCTGTTTATTTGCATTGGAGTGCTTGATTTCAAGCTTTGTGGAGAGTTTGGGGTTTTTCTTCTACAATTACTGATCTAAAAAAACCCATCTCTACTTCCTTTGAGTTTTCTTGTTCCTTTGTATTTCTTTGTGGAAATGGATACTAGGGGGAAAAAGAAAATAGCCCATGGTCCATCATCCTCTAGATTAGCTCCAATAACTCAACGCCATCTTCATTCACCTGAAAATGATCCTTCATATATATGGGATTTGCGTTTGCTGAATGTTATTGTTAAGAAAGCTGTTGATCTTAACCACATTGCTCCATTTGGTATCTTTCCTCTCCTCCAAGCTGTAGGATGGGATAACATCTTACATTGGGGAGGGCCTGCATACCAATCTATTGCATAGTCCATGTTTGCTTGCATCTCTACTTTTTCTACTGAAAATTTATTATTTCAAGTAGATGCTAGAGAAGGCCCTTTTGACGTTGACCATCATTTAATATCTGGCCTTATGAAAATACCTGTTAATGATGAGGGTATCCCCATTCATCTTCTAACTGAAAAACCCTCAGAAATAGAAAAGCGATAGCTTACCAGAACATTGTGTAACATGAATGTGCAATGGACTCATAAAGGGAATGCGCTCCCCTCAAAGTATTTGTTACCTAGATGCAGAGTCCTCCATAGAATCTTTACTTCAAATCTGTATCCGAGGGCTGATAATAAAATAGAGTTGACTTCATTTATGGTTCGTGTTTTGCACTCAGTTGTTTCTGGTACTAAAATTTATCTTCCATCTTTAATTTATCATTCTATCATTCAGTTTCGTCTCCATTCAGGACATAGTGATATACCGTTTACCTATCTCATGACTGTGTTGGCTTCACACATGTTGGTCGCTATGCCTGTTGGAGAGGCTCCTATCCATAATCTGATATTTAACAACTCAAATATTAACAAAATGAAGTTGGAATTGGCTCCTGGCCAAGTGGATGGTGATGGTGGAGCTAGTGTTAGGAATGAAGAAGATGCTGATGGTCTTCCTCCTGATGACATAAAAATGGATGATATTTAATGAAATTGAGTCTGATTCTGCTAATGATCCTGATTATGAACCATTTGAGTTTGATGCGTGTCTGCGTGTACTTGAGGAGAAAGTAGAAAATATGAATGTTGCCCATTTTTTACAGTTCAAATATATGCGCAAGTATCTTAGGTGCTTAAACAAGGGCATGCATCAACTTGATCCTACAATATCTGCTCCTTCTTTAGGTTCAGATTGAGTGATTTGATCTTTGGTCTGTAATAAGCATAAGTTTACTTTTGGTGAATTATGAACTTGATTTGGTTTGCTGACTATGGTATACTGACTATGGATTGCACTATTTCAATCTTAATGGTTATGATCTTTATTTCCTTATTTCTTGTCTCCTTGTTTCTCCTTGTTTATTATCATTTTCCATTATTTTCTTCTTCCTTTGTCATATTGTGCCAAAAAGGGGGAGAATTTATGGTTTGGATTGTGAATAGTAGCATTGCAAGTATTTTTTTTTATTTTCTATGAGCTACTCAGGGGGTGTAATTCGGGGGGAGTAAGAGAAAGGAGGTGGAATGTAAATGTATATATTTTTCCTACTTCATCTTGATGTGTGATGTCCGTTTGTTGATATGAAAAACTGGTGCATGATTCTTTAACCAGGCTATTGGTTTCCTTTTATAACCTGTGCATAATTCTATGTATTCATGTTATATTATTATTGAGTGTTTTGTCACAAATTTGACAAAGGGGGAGATTGTAAGTGCTATGATTTTATGCTCCTTTGGTTGACAACTTCGTGGTGCCAAAACCTCTATCTGTGTCTTGTGCTTGTATGTTGATATATGTTCAAGACACTACATCACAATGCTTCAAGTCAAGTATGGTGATCGACTTTAAGAAAGAAATACAAGGTCATGTATTTTGTCCTCTTATGTAAGCTTTAATGTTCAGTGCTACATCAATACGAAGAGTGTTTGTTCAAGACTCAAGTGTAATTCAAGATGAAAGTTAATTTCAAGCTATAGAAGATCTCAAGTTCAAGCTACATCAAGTAGAGATCTCAAGCTTCATAAGCTTTAAAGGTCAACCTTTATTGAAAAGAATGAATCTTCAATGTTCATACTTCATATCCCGGGTATGAATGACCTTAAATTGACCTTAGGGTAGGTCATTTTGTATACATAATTCAAATTGAATCTTTTTATATGAATTTGGTATATTCTAAGACTAGTCCTGGACCTTGTTCGACTAGTCCTAGCACTAGTTCGACCAGTCTAAGAGATTCCACGACCTGTCCTAAGTTTGTTGCAAATCTTCAAAAATTTCTATTCATCCACGACCAGTCCTGGACTCTACTCGACCAGTCGTGTGAACAGTGTTGACTTCTCCCACGACCAGTCCTGATTCTACGATTCAACTCCAACAATGAATTAGGTGGTCCTACGACCAGTCGTGTGGAGCCTACGACCAGTCGTAGACACCCTACGACTAGTTATGAGTCAGTTTTATCCGATCGTCTAAAAATTTCAAAAATTCGCTCTCCTACGACCAGTTAAAGTGTCCACTAGACCATCGAAGGTGCGATTTCTATAGCTATAAATAGACGACGAATTTCAGAGTTTGATAACGAAATTCAAGAAAAATCAAGGGATCACTCTGAGATAAGTTTATGGTTATTTTAAGCTACATTGTGCTCATTTAATATTCTCTTTTTGTTAGCTTTAGTATTTGATTTTGTTTCTATATTCCAATCTTATTTGAAAAGAGGAATTGTTGTATTCCTTCTTCTTGGAATCAAAATCAAATAGAGCTAAGCCCAATTTGGTTTAATTTAAAATTAATTAGAACCTAAAACCATTTTAAAGTGAGTATTGGACATTGAACTTCTATATTCGAACTTCTACTCTGATTGGTTCTTCCGGGCTGCTTCAAAAAGGAGAAATCCAGGTATCTTACATTATTGTAATTTACATTCTTTTTGGTTTACTTTTGAGATTCGTCAAAAAAATCTCATTGTGGTGGTTATCTGAGGAGAGCCAGAAAACTCAGAAAGTGGGTTTTTGGATTGTGTAAGCCCAAGTTTTAAAAGTTACAATTGTGAAGGTTTTAGGTGAACTTGAGAAAACCTATTTTAATAGTGAATGCTAATATCCCCTGTGTGAGGATATTAGGAGTGGAGTAGTAATCTGTATGGCTGTTTTATAATAGCTGGCGTACACAAAGGCAAACCACTATAATTCTTTATGTTTTGTGGTTGTGTGATTTATATTTCCTATCTTTTATTATTCAAGATTGTGGGATGTATATGTGGATGTGAATGTTGTAACATTTTCGTTTCAAGCACAATGGGGAATATTGTAATAGTTTAGAATTTACTTTCTGTTATTTCCCTGTATTATTCCTCTTCAGTTTGGGATATTGATACTTATCGTTTTAGTAAGGTTGTCCTGCCATAAACCCTTGGTTTTTATGGTGTAAGGTTATCCTTAGAACTTCATTCGTATCAGCCTCTCAAGACTTGAATTTGAGGTTACTTTACATTCCTTTTTTGTGGTTTGTTTCCTTTATTTTGTTAGCTATCTTATTTTGTATATTCTGCTGTTATTTTTTTTATTTGGCATAGTCCTATTCACCCCCCCTCTAGGACATATAGCTTGGCCATTTCACTATGGAGTCTATTTTGAAGGAGGCTGACCTTGTGAGGATTAGGTTGGGGTACCATATCCCAGAGTCTGTGGTACTCCGAGCTCCCACACTGGGCGAGCTTCTCAACAAACCCCTCAAGGAGAGGTGATCATTTACCAGGTCACCCTCTAGTGCAGCCTCAGGCTCCCTCTCCAGCGAATAGTGAGGCAAGTGCTGACATACTTGGGGTTAGCTCCTGGGCAGTTAATTTCGAATGCCTGGAGAGAACTGGTGGGGTCATTCGTCCTCTGATCCGAGCTCTACCAACCCGAGCTAACTATGGAGGAATTCCTCCACCTATACTAGGTGAAGTCTAACCCTCTCCATGAGGGTTGGTATTATTTTTCCTCCCGGCGAGGCTCCAACAAGGCCATCATCACTGATGTAAGTGCTATATTGTATAAAGAACACCTTTGTTTGTCAAATTTCATTTGGACAAAACAACTTATGTAATGGTCCATCTAATGTGGATCAAGACGGAAAGTTCAAGTCCTCACTTCAAGTCAAGCAAGTTCAACATTTACTATGATTCAAGACCTTACTAAAGTTCAAATCATGAAGTAGATCAAGATGGAAAGTTCAAGATTTACTTAGTTCAAGTTCTACTACACTTCTAGTAGAAGATCAAGCTCCATCTTCAACTACACGTTCTATTGAAGAATCAAGTCGAAGAACAAGTTTCAAACTTCAATGTTTAGTCTTTTTAAGTATAATAAACCCTAGAAGGACCTTAGACTTAGGTGTTTTCAAATGACAAACTTATATGGGCTTTTATACTTTTGTTAAGCTTAATTTCGACTAGCCTAGGCTTAGGTTCAACTAGTCTAAGTTGTGGTTTGACCAGTCTAAGAAAATCTTTGACCAGTCCAAGTTTAAATTTTAAAAATGGATTTTTCTTTTTCTTCCTGGACTAGTCTACCAAACTTCTCGACTAGTCAAAGAGGGACCTTCAACCAGTCGAGGGTTGCTCGACTTGAAGTCTAGCAACTAAAATATGGCATCCTCGACTAGTTGAAGCCCATGCTCGACCAGTCGAACAGGGCCCTCGACTAGTCGAGCAGGGCCTTTGACCAGTCAAATAGGGACCTCGACCAGTTGAGCAGGGCCTTCGACCAGTCGAAGAACCATTTTATCCGATCGCGCTCAAAATTTGAAAATTTGTTAGATCTTAGACGAGTTGAAGTAACAACTTTTCAAGCTATAAATAGAGGCATTTTTTCAATCTAAAATTACCAATCCAAGCTAGTAAAATCTTACATCAAGAGAGAAAGAAGTTTTCATTATCCTCAAGCTATTACATGGTATTTTTAATATTTCTTTAATAGCCTTTTGTTTTAATTCCTCGATCTCTTTTTATAAATCTTATTCTTTAAAGAGAGTAGATACTCTTCTTTGAGATCTTGAGGAATTCAGACAAGCTTTGGTTTGAATTGATTTAAAATCAATCTGGAATATAAAACCCTTGTTTACGTGACTGGATATTGAACATTCTAGTATAAGAGAAGTGGTTTTGTAGGCTACATTAAGAGATACGACATCAAGGTAAAGATAAGTATATTCCTATCTTTTGTATTTTGGTTTCTTTGAGATAGCTAGGAAATCTCAATTGTTGATTTTTCTAAGATAGCCAAAAAATCTCAGTGTGGGGTTTTTATTTGTGATAGCCCTTTTAAAATTACAACTATATCAGGTTTTAAGGTGATCCCATGAAAACCTTATTTATAGTGAAAGCCAATATCACATGGATTGTGATTATTGGGAGTGGAGTAGTGTGGTTGTTTGAGAACAGTTGTTATACACACTAAACCACTATAACTCTTGGTGTTTGTGGTGAATGTTTACTTTTTGCATATATGGAGAATGGTTGTAATTTTATTTATGCAAATGTGGTGAATGCTTGTAATAGATAGCTCTATTATTTCTTGCTTGGTTTGAGATCTTGATTCTTACAATTGTTCGTGATATAAGGTTATTCAGCCTAAACTTTATTTCGGGTGTAAGTTGTCCTATGAACTAAGTTTGAATTAATTTTTCAATACTGGTGAGAGTATATTTCTTGATTTATTTCTTATTTTAGCAAGTTTATTTTTATTTAGCATAGTCCTATTCACCCCCTCTAGGACTGTTAAGCTCGCCCTTTTCAACTGACTGTAACACCCTAAAAATCGGGGGTCGTGTAGAAACCCAACACCCGAGTTCCAAAATGTCACTTTTGCAACATAGATAATGATGAATGCATGTTGCCTATAGAAGGACATTAAAAAATATTGGGATTATACCAAAAACAGCATATCATACTCCAGGGATGACTAAATTAGGCAAGCAGAAGACTGTGATAAATATATAAAGTACATAAGTGGTTTCAAATCCCCAGAATATGAATATGTAGCAGGGCTGAATAGATACATTTTTTGTGTCAAATTATACCAATTACTAGGAAATAAAGTGTTCAACTAACTCATATAGCCCTGCAACCCCGTTGAATCAGGACAAGGTCTAAGAAGACCCGCCTGAATACTGCATATAGGAGAATGCCTTCTCATCATCCTCGAAGTCTAGATCTGCCTTGCAGGCCGCGCCATCATCTGAAACTACAACAGGGTCTGGTGGGTGTCCAAAACACTGTCCCGTAATGTGGGAGTCAGTAGCTAACTCAGTGGAATTATAGAGCAAAGATTAACATGTTATCAAATCAATCAAGCGATAATGATAAAGCAAGCAAATCAAACATTCCTAAATACTATAATTAATGCAAGGATGAAATGACACGATGTATGCCCTTGCCAACATACTCCCTCATGCGACACCATCTTACGTCCGCAGTATGCTTTCTTCCCTCAGTACTCCACATCTTCCAAGCACATGCAATGCGATATGATCATAATTACCGAGTTGTTATTAGTCATTTTCATACAGCAGGATTGGGAAACTAAGGTACCTCCCTTATATCATTCCCAATAAAGATCCTGTCTAGGGTCGTCACTCCTAGTAATCTCGTACGATGATATGGTTCTAGGTCACTGCAAGGGTTGTCAGGGCTGTTGCAAGCACTCGTTGCACCGCTCCCCCATCACCTTATCAATACAGGCCTAGTTTGTACTCTTGTTACTACGGAAGGTCGTCGCCTCACGTAGACTCAGAGTATGCTCGAGGTCACTACAAAGGGCTGTCAGGGCTGTTACACGCACTCGTTGCACCGCTCCCCCATCTCCTTATCAGTGTAGGCCGACAGCTCGAATATAGTGTCCCATACCACCATAATCGGCTCACGAGTCTAAGGTGCTCATTGGTCACTACGGGGAGGCTCGTCGCCACAGCGAAGGCCAACAGCTCGACCACGGTGTCCCATACCACCATGCCCAGCTCATGAGTCTTAATGGATCAAGGTACCATGGTTATTAGGGTTATCACTGGTAAGTTCAGTACCCTAGGTTTAAGCAGTTATGACCAATACAAGGTGAACATACAATGGTCAGTCAGGTTACTTGACGAGCTCGACTAGTACGAGCGCACCTCAAGCTGAACGACATGAAGTGCATAAACACCTCGTGTGGCCTAACCACTGCAGTCAACCAAAGCACGACTCGGGTTCATCAACACGTCCTTCATGGAGAATAGAATCCAACCATGAATTCAAATCTGTTACCGACTGCCTGGACTAGAGTATAGCCCTAAACACATGTAATCTGAATCAGTAATCATATGAGATAGACTGAATTGAAATAACAAGTAATTCAAGCATATTAGCAACATGTTATAAGATACAACATAAGTAATTTAACCATACGCAAGCATTTCATATATATAAGGTAATCAATTCGAATAAAACAAACATGGAGGAAATCATATACATCACCAAAATAGTTGAGAATCCTATCTCAACGCTAATCTACAACCTCATTTACTCAATACTTACTTATACAAACATTTATACAAACACTTAGTCTACACACATTAGCCTACATAGCATACGTTAGCCAAAATATATATTAGGATGAATCTCTTCGCCAAACAGATCATACACGCATAACTAGCATAGATACACGGAAAATACTCATGGTAATCTTATCAGCAAAATTCATACATATACGGTATTTCCTACAAATACCTAAAATACCCTAAATCTCATATTCTTCGTACGTATTCGAAATGAAAAACAGACAGCATGTTCTACATGTCAAACAGCATCCTTGTCAACAATCTATCATTAAACGGCTTTGAGAGCTCTGAAAAATGACAACTTAAGCGTCTAAAATCCGTACCTTACGCCGTAGAAGCGTAACGAATCGAATACAAACTCTATGCTTCCACCAACATCGATACGACAGCCTATTACACAAGGGAAGTTAGCCACTTCACTACTTTTATCGATAGAAACCCTAAAACAGGTTAAGGTTAGGGTTTTCTTACCTAGAATGAAGCCAGAATCACCGGGATAGCGACCGTAAAGCGATGGGTAAGCACGTAGATCGGCAGGAAAGAATAGCAGGAAGGTTCTCCCACTTCTTTCACACTTTCTCTCTCTTTTCTCTCTTCTCTCTCCTAGGGTTTCTCTCAAATTCGTATGTGAGGAATGAGAGAGGGTTTAAGATCATTATATTGGCTAAAAACTCACCTATATAGACTTAGGACCAAGGTATACTTAGGTTATAACCAAATCGGGTCTGTTCTGATCCAACGGAGTACTTCTGGAGGTCCTATTACTAAATGCGGTCGGACTTAAGCTTTCTAATATTGGATCTAGGTCAAGCTATGTTTTCAGTTCGGTCGGGTTTCCAGATCGACCGTGGCGGACTAGTTTCAGTTCAGCAGTCACCGAAACTCGATCAGGGCCACAAGTGCTATGACATGTAAGGGCCACCTATCTTGATCCGAGGGAAAATTTGGGTCGAAATCTAACGGTCAGAACGCTTAAAAATAGCATGCAAGTGACACGTGCCAGATTTATTAAAATTATATTTAATTTCTTAAAAATCTTCATTTTCTCACACTCTTCACTCCGGACTCAAGGAAACCGTCCCAGAGCATCGTTAGGGCTTGATTTTTGAGATGATAGTCAAGTCCAACTAGGCGGTCATAATAGTCCAAGATTATAGATATCAGAATTTTGACGTGCGGTATAGATCCGATATGAAGTTTCAAAGTGCTCCCGAGAGCAACCGGGTTTAGAGATTAATCCTGGATTTCAGGGTAAGATAGCGTTAACAATTCTGGAGGTTTTGGGTCTTACAGATCATATTTAAAGTGGTTGGTGCTAATTTCACAGGTAATCTAGTTTAGCGCTAGCTAAAACACATTAAATTTCTAAAGAATTTGGTTCTAAATGATTTCTTTGGCTTTGGAATTGAGCTTTAAGAGTGGTATGGTTGACTCATTGCCTAAGGACTTCTAATTCCAGGTAGGCAAAAATCTGGGGTGTTATACTGATGTCCCGACCTCAAACAAAAACTTAAAAAATAAGTGATTTTGGGCGTTGGGAGAGTGGGAGACTCCAAGGATAGATGGGCTGCATTCGTGGGTTCTGACCTCCTTCACTGAGCCAAGTCAATGTGTCCGGACTTGGATTTTATATATATATATCTTCTTTCTCATTTCACTCGATCGCTATTCTTCTTCTAACTCGTGTTCTTTTTAGTAGTTCTCCCCAAGTACCCTATCATGTTGGTCCGGAAGCTCTCGCTCAAATAGCTGGAGCAAGCTCTGAAAGTTTCCTTATTTGTCAATTAATGTGAAGGTTAAGTCAGTTAGTTTAGTAAGCCTCATATGAAAGAACTATAAGATGTAGACTCAACAAAGTGGATGGATCAAGATCTTCGAAAGGTAAATTAAACTTCACATCCTATGACCAAAACACCTCAAGTATATAATATCCATTGAAAACACTCTAATCTATTCAAAAACCAATAAGAAAAATATGTTTTATAGATTATGAATAGAAAACTAAGTTGGAAAATTACATGAAATGTTGTTAAAGTTTTCTACTTGCTTGGAGTCATCGAACACTACTCGATGACATCAAACATACTTGTTTAATGACATCGAATAAGTGACTTGAGATGTCCAGTAACTACATAACATTTTGGACCAAAAAATCGAGGAATCGAACTAGATTCAAGACATCGAAATTCAAATTTTCATGACATCGAATCACATTCGATGACATCGAAAATGACACTTAGATGTCCGACAATCTCAAATAGCAATACAACTAAAATTCAATGACTCGAACAAAGATTCAATGACATCGAACATCAACCTTTAATGACATCGAATTTGTCTCGATGACATCAAAAATTGAGCAACTTATGACTGGTAAACTCAGAAGGAAAATCACTTGAAAATTCAAGGAATCGAACTTGATTTTATGACATTGAAATTCAAATTTCAATAACATTAAATCACATTCGATGACATCGAATAATGACAAGAAAATTTCCAACGAGCTCTGGAGAAAACTCACTTAAAAATTCAAGGAATCAAACTCAATTCGATGACATAGAAATTCAAATTTCGATGACATCAAATCACGTTTGATGACATTGAATAAATACAAGAAAGTGTCCAACTAGCTTTAAAAAATTGTCAACAAAAAATCCTGTGTCATCTAACTATCACTCGGTGATATTAAAGGTGGCCTTCGATGACATCGAACCTGATTCGATGACATCGAATGCAAAAAGATTTTGTCCATTTTATTACCATTGGGATTTTTACCTTTATAACTGGAAAGTTATTTTTAGAGTTTGCATTGAGAAAAAGAGTGAGCTCTGAGAGAGTAATTACTTACCTAATGTCATAAACCTTTTTCTCATGGGAGTTCATCCTTCAATCCCTTCTTAAATGTAATCATTGAATATTCAATAGATTGGATTAGGGAATGAACTTCACCATTCAAGGATCCTTCAGCAATTTACTTAATGGCAATCATTGTGCTAGAATCTCTTGAATGCCTAATACTCTAGAATCACTCTTTGTCTCTTAAGGATCAATATACTTTAAAGAGTAGATTCTCCTAAAACCTTGACCCAACTCCGACGAATTGCATTGGGAACATCTACAGTGTTGCGGTTCAAGGGAGTTGAAGATTCTTCATTATCAAGGGAGATCATCTTCATCATGTGCTAGAAATGAGGCTCACCTACTTACAAGTAAGTCATTAGAGTCCATAGAATCTGAAGATCGTTCCTTGTGTAGGACTAGTTTTCAGTTTGTATTTCACAAACACATTAAGACCTTTTACAGGCCTCTAATGGGAGAATACGTATAGAGTCCTTATGTAAGATCTATAATACCTTGTGTAGGTATGATTGATTGTCTTGTGTAGACATTTATGGTTGCCTTGGGTAGGAAATACCTTGTGTAGGTATAATTGATTGTCTTGTGTAGACATGTATGTTTTCTTTGGGTAGGCAATTCCTTGTGTTGGATATATGTGTCTGGTGTAGACAATACCTTGTGTAGGTTGTGAAAGTTTATGGTTAACCTGATTTAAAACCACCACATAGTTAATCCGGCACACTCTAGAGTGGAGTGAGTTAGATGGGAGTGGAGTAGGCACATAGCCGAACCACTATATATCACTGTATTTATGATGTTTCTTGCACTCTTGATTTGATTGATTATATGGGTAAATGTGATGTATTCATGTTTTGCTAAACTTAGATCTCTTCAATGTCTTAAAACATGAATGTGAATGATTCTCTGATGATCTTACTAAACTAAGTTTAAATTTGTAAACATTACATAATAGTAAGATCAGAATTTAAGAAAATTCCTATTCACCCCCCTTCTAGGACACTTTGACCAATTCCATACTTCTACCATAGCGGTCATACTGCAATTTCAAGGTTAGTGGAGGTCAACCTGAGATCTTGGAGGGAGCTTCTCGTGCCTGAGCTCCTACTTAAATCAGGTCTTGATTCCGCCTTAACAGGTATAGTTTTTGCATGTTTTGAGACTTAAACATATTTTGGGAATTTGTCACTAACCTTTTCAGTTGTGCATATACGCCGAAGGTGAGGTCGTCAAAATGCAAGGCCACACCCCTCCTACTAAGCTGGCTCAAAAGAAGAAGAAGCTGACCTTTAAGAGTAAGGGGGAGGTCGGACTTCCACCTTCTGCGACTCAGAGGGTGGTGGAGGATGTGCCAAGCTCAACTCCCGACCCTACTATTCTCGAGGTGGTGGAGTTCGGTGGGTCAGTTCTGCTCATTGAGGCTAGTTCGGTTAAGGCTCAGGCTGTTGCGGCAATGTCTGCTGAGCTTCCCATGCATCAAGCGGGGGGTTCCTCTAACGGCTAAGGTGGAGGGGGTCAGAGGTCTCCCAACTCATCTCATGCCACGCTAGAGAGCCTCCTGCTCTAGGTAGAATGGCATATTCCTAATGCCGAGTTAACTCGTGTGATGGAAACGCCGCCAGATGGAGGTATCAGCCAGTTGGTGAATCTATTTTTTAAGGTCGGATTACGTTCCTTGAGATGGCTTGTCATTTTATTCTTTCTTCGGTCTAACCATTATTCCTTAATTTTTTTTGTAGTATGCTCCCTCCCTGCTTCACGTGCACTGGGAGTTGGCCTGCCTTCAGATGAATGTCAAAGAGGTGGAGGCCGCATTGTCACAAAAGGGGATTAAGGCTGAGTAACTTCAACCGAGGCTGTCCAGTCCCATGTTGAAGCCGAGTAGCTTTGGTCTGACTAGAAGACTCAGGCCGAGAGCTCGGCGGCTGAGCTAAAGGCCTCGATGAAGTTGCTTGCCAAAGCTTTGGAGAGGGGGGCTTAGTGGAAGTTTGATCTAGATGGATTAAAGTGCTCCTTTGACGTGAAGATCAAGGAGGCCCAGGCGAGTTATCGTTTCAACTCCGATGTCCATGGTGGAGTTCAAATCTTCCAAGGAGCACACGGTCGATCGGGAACTCCTGTACAGTGTCGGGTACAAGAAGTGCCTTGAAGATATAAAGGGGGACTATCTTGAGCTTGACCTCTCAGATTACGAGGATGCCAACTCAGATCTCGAGGTGCCTCCAGAAGAATTTCCTTCCAAGGAGCCCCCTGTGGCCTAGTGGCCTTTTCTTCCCTCATTGTAGAAAAATTCCTTTTTTTTTTTCTCCTGGATGTAATATGCTTCTTGGAGCTTTATTAATGTAAAGATAAATTTTTGCCATCCTGTTTGTTTGTGCGATTTTTCTAAGTAAGAAGGTCGGTTTAACCTTTTTAGGTCACGACGTCCGAGTAGTTTTCCATAGGTTGGATATGCGGATCGCGTAACTTAAGTGGTGTCGATACTATAGGGTCCAACCTCTTCTTGAAGGGTTGGTTCATTAATTAGGATTGCTCTTCGCATGTATTGTGGGAAGCCCTTAGTAGACTTTTATTAGATGGTCTGTTCGTAAATATTGAAGTAGAAAGCAAAATTGTCCCGACTTGGGGATTTTGTTGATATCGAAGTAGGAAGCAAACTTTCTGTGTTGGAATAAACATAGTAGAAGAGTAGATTTCGCGCTCGAGGCAGGTCGACCCTTATGCATAGTAGATTTTGAGATGCTCAGTATTCCATAGGTGCGTCAAGATCCGACCTTCCAAGTCCTCAAGTTGATACAATCCTGGTTGATTCATACTTATCACCACGTAGGGTCCTTCCCAATTCGGTCCTAAAGTTCCTGAGGACTAGGTCCCCAGCTCGGAACTTTCTTATTTTTACCCTAGAGTTATAGAAACTTAAGACCTGCTGTTGTCGAATCGTGACTTTGACCCACACTTGCTCCCTTATTTCCTCGATGAGGTCGAGATCCAGTGAAATTAGTTTAGCATTCTGCTCTTTGTGTAGGAGCGGGTTTGATCAATCAGGAGTCTGATCTCAACTGGAATAACAACTTCTACGCTGAAAGCTAAGGAAAGAGGAGTTTCCCCTGTGGCTGTTCGGGCAGTAGTTCAGTATGCCCAGAGGATATGAGGGAGCTCTTCAGTCAATGACCCTTTGGCTTTTTCAATCTTTGTTTGGATGTGATTCTTGAAAATCTTATTAACTGCCTTGGCTTATCCGTTGGCCTACAGGTGCCAAGGTGACGAGTAGACGTTTTGAATTCTGAGGTTCTCACACATGCTTTGGAATTATTGTCGAATTGTTTCTCGTTGTCTGAAATGATCGCGTGGGGGATCCCATACCTGTAGATGATGTTCTTCTAAATGAAGTCTGTAATCTTTTGTTCGATGATCTTGGCCAAGGGCTCGGCCTCGTCCCATTTAGTGAAATATTTGACCCCGATAACTGTGAACTTGGTTTGCCCTTTGCCAGTTGGTAGGGGGCTGATGATGTCAATCCCTCATTGGCTGAATGGCCGTGGTCCAGTCATAAGAGTCAGTTATTCGGGTGATTATCAAGCTATCATTGCAAACCATTAGCATTTGTCTCATTTTTGAACATGTTGTCGGGTGTTCGCTTGAATGGTCGCCCAAAAGTACCCCTGTTGGATGACCTTGTGGGTGAGGGCTTGGCCTCTGGAGTGATTTTTACAAATGCCTTCATAGATCTATCTCTTTCAAAAGGTACTCAGCTTCCTCAGGTCAGAGGCACTTGAGATAGGGGAGGAAGAATCCCTTTTTGTATAAGATGTCCCAGACCACAGTGTAACGAGTGGCTCTGGTTTGGAGCTTGCACACCTCTTATCGGTCCTCGAGTAACTTTTCGTCCATGAGGTAATCAGTTATTGGATCCATCTAGGTCAGCTCTGAGTTTATCGGGAGAACTGTGGCCAGATGGTCTTCTTGACACTCGATTCGGTGAGGAACTAGATCAGGATAGATCTTGGGATATCGTCCTCAGCTGCAGTGGCCAATTTTACCAAAATGTCTGCTTTAGAGTTTTCTACTCTGGGGATCAAGCTAATGCTGCACTTCCACTACTAGAAAACTGGGTAAAGGCTACGTATAAAAGCTGAAGCAAAAGACCTATAACTATCGTTTTCGTCTGTAGCACAACTGTAGTAGTAGGTGTCATAACCATAGGTCTAAAATCTATGGCTATGGATTAAATCCATAGCCATTAGATTACAATAGCTACAGATATAATCCATAGCAACCATTTCTGTAGCTAAAAGTACATACAGCTACGGATATTATTTATAGCTAAAAGTAGTGTTGGATCCGTAGCAATATGCCGAATTTAATAATAGCTATGGTTGTCAGATTACCAATTATGGTCAATATCTGTATCTATTGCCTACATTTAAAAAAAGTTAGAATCATTTGTTCATTCAATTACCACCTGTATAATTAGTCATTCATTTAATTATAATCAATTACAATGATTCATTCATTCAATTACAATCATTCATTCATTCAATTACAATCCTTCATTCAATCAATTACAATTACAATTACAATAATGCTGAAAATACAAATCTTGATGAGTTTGTGTGCACTCACATATGGCCAGGTGCATCCTTCATCCTAGCCTTTGGCTTCATTAAAGAAATTTGCTCGACTTCACCCTAAAATTTCAATGATAAAGAATTGAAAGAGAAGATAGATTTTGATGGTATGGTATTTTTTCACAAGTAAATAGGCCTTTTTTAGCCATCAGCCCATCACCTACCTGAAGAATCAAAAATTGATTGTTGTCCAAGCCACTCCTTTTCCTTTCAATTTCTTAGTGACCTCTGTAAAATTACTTCCACGGTCATTTATGTAGTACTTTGAAGAGTTGTCTCAAAATGCAACTCTAGTAATGTTAAAGTCACTTCCTACAACTACTTCATGTGTTCCATCATCCTACAAATAGTCATGGCATTCATAAATCAGAATGACCATTGTGGGAAAAAAAAACAGTGAAAGAAGTGCATCATGTATGACCATTTTTTTTTCCTTAATGAATTAATAAAAGCTCAAAGATGAATGAAATTGACACAAAAGGAATGGTCTCACCATATCAATTATCTACTGAAAGGGAACAGAAACACCTGCACTGTCTAAGTTTTGGTGATTGGTTGAACACAAAAGTTGTTACCTGAAGTAAAAATAAAATAAAATACCCATTCAGCTTGAACCCTATGAGGAAACAAATGTTACCATTTTCATTCATGATTTTCATACCTTGGTCCACTAAAAAATTTCACCATCATCAAACTCGAGAGTTAGAAGACCAACAGGATCAAGCTTGGATTGAACGACCCCAAAATTTTCTTTTCAGATTACCGTCTCCCCAAAATTTTCATCCTCTACCTTCACAGTGCATGCAACAATCATTGGATGATGACTGACCTATCTCAAAGTAAAATATCAAGTTACCTCCTGGACTCAAACCATGTCAACAATGTGAAGTCTTATCAAATTCTAAAACTTGTCAAACCAGTCCATTTAACAAGTTTTTGAGCACTAGATAAACCAACAATGTCGACCCTGATTAGATTCCCACTTATAAATGGAGCTTACCTGCTTAGCTCGTTTCCCAAATACAAAGAGCATTGCATCTATGAGGTTACGTTTACCACTTCCATTCGGACCCACTACCGCTGAAAAACTCTATAGATAATAGAAAATTCAAATGAGACAATAAACATGTGAGTCAATATGTAGTTCATAAAGAAAAATTGTGTGAAATTCACACTCAAGTAACCAGAAAGGGACCAAATCTAGTTCCAAATTAGAATTTTCATTTTAGAATTGAAGAGAACTAACCTATGTAGAAGAGAGAAGCTTAGAAAGTTTTGGTGGAGACCTGATTTTTGGAAATAAAATAATACAATCAATAATTCATAAAAATAGATAACTAGACTAACTGAAATCTTTTTTTCATGTCTTTCTCTAGTAATATCAGATCTCTCATTCTCCACAAGAACATCTTTAGATTTCAACAATACAATGTATGGATCTATGATGTGTATACAAGTGGCAATAAAATCAAACTAGGAAAACTAAATGTACAAATAAATGAACAGATCCAGAAACATACATGCTTTAATAAAAAAATAAACCACATCATCTTCTAAGTATTATAAATAAACCACAATCCCATAATCATGCTGCCAGGATGAGCTCAACTGTTGATTTATGAAGCTGAATGTGAGCCATTGAAGTTCTTCATTTTAGGCTCTGTTTAGTTGCCACTTCAACGTGATTTCATCTCATTTAGTTAATAGTATTATGTATTAGAGATCATAGTTAAGTTTATGGAAATTATGGGTTATCAAGAGTTTTTTATCCTTATGGAAATCTCTAATACACAATTAACGTCAGGATGCCTTTGGTTGCACTAATTGAAATTTCATGATATTTCATCTTGAATCAGTCCAGTTTGGTGAAATTTTTCATGAAATTTAGTGCAACCAAATACACCCTTATATAAAATGAGATGGACTCATTTTTAAGTAGCAGCCAAATAGGGCCTTAGTGTCTAAATTCATCTACAAAGTTATGGTAAGTTTCTTACCATGACTTTAATAGAATAGAATCTACTTTCGCCGTTGAAAATATGGAATATTTTCTTCCAAATCAATGTATCTATTTTTAAATTAATCTATGCTTCTCATCAGATTTACTTTACATTATGCCAATTATGTTAAACAATAAAGACACTTCTGGTTTTTCATTGATAATAAGGAGATTTGTTAAAAGTGCACACTGCACAAAAAGCTAGAAAGATCCATTAAGGCAATGGATAATAATTCCCAATAAAAAAGAACAAAAGACCCCTTCCTCAGCCAGGGAGTCTTCTACTATGGGTTCTATAAAACTGAAACTGTTCAGTAAAATCCCTCAAACAACATTTCATAGCTATTTGATAAAATCCCACAGAGAATTCCATGGCACTGCTTTTAGTTCTCTAAAACTGCTAATTGTTCGATAAAATCCCTCAAACAACATTTCACAACTATTCAATAAAATTCCACAGAGAGAATTCACTGGCACTGTTTTCACTCAGTCATCAAAAAGAAAAAAAGAAAAAGAAAAAAGGGAGAGCTGTCATTACTCGACTTGAAGAAAACGGATAGCTCGAAATCCATTGCCTTGAGTGGTGAATCCTCATCCATGCTCAAGAATAGGAAATTCTCTAGTTTCAAGTCACGGTGCATCACCCCCATGGAGTGGCAGTAGTGGACGACAAAGATGATCTCCCTGCACAGCGCGGTGGCAGCCTACTCCGAGTAATGCCCCTTGGTAATGATCCGATCAAAGAGTTCCCCACCAGCACAAAGTTCCATCACGAGGTTAAATGATTGGCGGTCCTCGTAGGCCCCCTTCAGCTCGACGATGTTGCGGTGGACCTAAAATTTTTAGTGATAAGCGTTGAAAATGAGTTTGATCAAACAGCCCCTAAATCTAGAGAAAGCATGTGAAGGAGGCCAATGGTCCCTTCAAGTTACAAACTTCGACAAGTGTTGGAATGATAAAATAAGAGCAAAACTGCTTAAAATCTCCAATATGTGCTACCTTTAATGCAGCATCCAATGGAGCAGGTATTTAATTCTATCTTCTATGACTAGGAGGTTGCAACCAACATACTAATCATAAGAAGAGGGCTTGTCTACAACATCAACAGTAAGAGCTAGTATATTTCTTCTTTGACTGGATTAGGATTTTGTGACCCTCAAACACCTTACTCCCTCTAATGAGAAGTTCCATCCACAAATATGATTAGAACTGTAAGATTGATAGGTCCAAGCACCCATTAAGAAGTGTAAAGGACAACATTAATAATAAAAGTAAAATTATGGTGTTAGAGGACCATCAACCTACTAATTTATTTTGCATCCACTTATAGGATTCTAGACTTTGTTGGTAAGAAGATATCATGCAGTTTTCTCTGAAGCTAATTAGAAAGAAGCTTCCACTGGAGGCACAACTACTACAAACGGCTTGAAAATTCCACTTCTTAGGCATTTTAGACTTACCATAAATTTTGAGAACCTCTTCTTCCCCACCCCCTGCTCACTACATGCTTTACAACTAGCTATAGTGTGGGAAATCTCAAAAAAGGTTCTGAATGTGGAAAACAAATAAGATGCAGGACCCATAAAACTGAATAGCATGAACATATTGTTGCAACAAATAAATGTAATTTTAATCACATAATGTATTGTTTGATGAACTACACATGTGCATTCTTGATAAGAGATGTACCGGATGCTTGAATCTGAAATATGCAGCTCCAATCCTCCCACATGCAACATCCACTTGAAAGAATGCGCATAACTATCATGCTTGAGCAATCAATACAGGAATGTACAAGTAAAACCATAAAACCAGAGATACTCATTATACTTTCAGGATCTCCACCGTAGTTAACGGTCTCATTCTAAAGCCCTTCTCCCTCCTCCTTTCCCCGGGCTTGGGACCGGCAATGCAAGGAGTTGCATTGACGGAGTTAAAAAAGGCCTTAGGCTCCATTTGGTTTGAAAGAAAAAATGTTTTCATAAATACTAATGTGATGACCAAATGGAGCCTAAGGCTATAAATAAGTAAAAATATAGAGTACAAAATTCATTCAATAAAAAAAAAATCAATTAACATCTAGTGTAACTAGAAAGAACATGCAGACTACAACTATGTTGAACTATAGAGTGCCAAATTAGTTCAAAATTAAGAAACAAACATGCCAAACATCATATAACGTAACTAAAAAAAAAAAAAAAACATGCACAATACACATTCAATTATAGAGTACCAAATTTGTTCAAATTATTGAATTCTCAAAGACTCCTTCCCTCATTGCACAAATGATCCTGGACTGGCCTCTCAAAGTGTAGTAGATGTTTTCTTCACCTCAAATAACTCTTAAGTTGGGCTTTCTTTTTCTTTTGTCACATTCTCTACCTTTGAACGAGCAAGGGCTGACTTCTTTAGTCCTATCTTGCTTACCAAGCAACCTAGACCCCGCATTCGCCCTCTACTGTTAGAACCAACCAACTGTAAAACATGGGTTTGGGAAACTTAGTGTCATCCACTCCCTATTCATTATAGCTAGATCTCGATTAATCAAGGGGTCCATTTTCAACCTAAACCTTACCAAAAATTAAATTTGGAAATTAGCCTCATGCACCATCCTCCTCAAAGTTGGAAATAAAGGAAGTTCTATTAGATGATTGAACCCAGATAGATATTATCTACCAAGTACAATGTATTAAGGAGTTTACAATCATTGTATTTTTACAACAAATTAATAATGTAGCTAACATTTTGCTCAACCCAATGTGGTTTTTGTGAAACCACTATAATGATATATTTCATGAAAAGTCTCGAAAGAAAGATACTTTCAATTTTAACATGTTTTTGCAAACATGGTATAAATGGCTCTTAACAGAGAAAATATATATTTCAAGACGGTTCAATGTACTAACTTTATTATCATTTTTCATTTTTATATTGCAAAGGTAGTTATATACATGGTCACAACTAGATGCACTCAACACTAAGAAAGTTGCGCTTTCACATCCTCACCATTAAAAGACAAAGGAGGGAATCTAGTGAGCATTTAAAATTTCAAGCTTGCAAAAGCCTTTAAAAAAATCTACGAGGTGTACATGAGTCTCCCTTGTATGTTACATACTTCATGATAAGTCAAGAAGACATAACAGTGGGCTCACTGAGTAACTTAGTACGCAATCTGCATCCCTGTTGATAGTCTAGCTGCAAGCCTATATACCTAAACTAGTTATCATCGAAAACATCTACTGCTAAGAAGCCTACACTGTGTAGGATTTGCTTTGGACCACATAAAAATCGGGCCACCTTTTGGAAAGAGATTCGTTTATAAGAAGGATTTTATATCAAATTCAAGTAAATCAAATCTCAAATGAACCACAGCGCAAGAAACAATCGCCCACCATTAAAAACTTCCCAGCTCCACCTAAATATTTATGTGCCTCTTGTTAGTAAGGTCAAACACAAATATTAGCCCGATTTAAATCTTTTATGGCATGCAAGAAAGTTTTTAATGATTACTCACAATATTTTTTATAAGGTAGTCCACCTGAAATTTGGATATATTTCATTTTTGGGAACATCGCATACAATGATCTAGAAAAACTGATGAACTGTGTGGATATAAAAAACACATCAAGGTGGGCCCATGGTCAAGAAAAAACATGTTGTGGTGTTACCCGGGAAATCCCTAATCAGCCCACAGGAATTTCTTATAGTCAGAAGCTATGTGTGCCTACAGAGATGTCCAAGATAAATCCACTTTGTCCATCAGTGTTTTTTAAATACAAGTGGACAAGATTTAAAAATAAGGCAGATCTAAAATTCATGTGGGCCCATCAAATCGTGCCACCTTTTGGAGATAATCTTTGGTAGAAAGGGGCTTCTATGCCATGTATCTATAACCTAAATGCATGAATTTTCTCAACGAAAACCCAACACCAATTTAAATAAGATTGGTGTTTTTCAACAACCTAACCCAACATAACCAAAACTTGGGTTTAAGTTGCAGCCCTATTATCTACGCTTGAGTCATTAGATATAGAAACAGAGATTTCAAAGGCGCATCCAAATGTAACTAATTTCAGAAACAAAGAGAGAGAGAGAGAGAGAGAGAGAGAGAGAGAGAGAGAGAGAGAGAGAGAGAGAGACTAACCATTCTTCTTCTTCTCCTCATTCTCCTTCTTCTTCTCCTTCTTGCGGCGAAAGGGGGTTTTGAAAACACTAGCAAGAGAGAGAGAGAGGTTGGGAAATAGAGAGAGGGGAATGCGACCGAGAGATAGAGAGAGGGTGAGGGAGAGCGGGAGATCAAGAGAGGGCGAGGGAGAGGCTGAGAGAGAGAGAGAGAGAGAGAGAGAGAGAGAGAGAGAGAGAGAGAGAGAGAGAGAGAGAGAGGGTGAGGGAGCCTGGGAGATGGAGAGAGCGAGAAAAGGGTGGACGCAATAGGTGTGCAGGTGTGAGAAAAAAGGTAGACTAGATTTTCATTTTACGGAGGGGTGCATGACAGATAACCCATTAGGACCGTAGGGCCCACCGTGATGTTTGTTATTTATCCGCTCCATTCATTAATTTTAAAATATTATTTTAAGGGTTGACATAAAAAATATGAGTCAGATCGAAGCTGTAAGAAGACCACACAACATATTAATAATAGAAATTTAATTTTTATTATTTCTTATGATGTGGTCCACTTATACCTTTAATCTACATAATTTTTGGGCTAATCCACTGAAATTGTATATCAGAATTGATGGGCCACTTATATTAAACACATATATTCTAATAGGCCCCATGGAGCCCCTTGAGCACCATCAATATTTAATAAGGTTCTGGTGCGGATATAGGTTTTAGCTATAGATCAATTAGGTTTTAGCTACGGATTAAATTTGTAGCATAATTGCTACAGATTTAATCTGTAGCCAAAAACTTTCAAAATCTATAACCTTTGCTTGATTTTTTGGTAGTGTTCAAGAACTTGCCGATTAGTTCTTAAGCTTTTTACAGGTAGGCCCTCATTCGTTCCTTCTCGGCCTAGTACTCGTTTGCTATTTGGTTGATGACAAACTGTGAGTCACTGTGAACTTTCAGATGCAGGGCTCCCATGGCGGCTACCAACCTGGGCCTGGGTAGTAAAGCTTCATACTCTGCTACATTGTTCAATGCTTGAAATCTAAATATTAAGGTGTCTCCTGTACATGTCAGGTCTGGGGCTTCCGGGGCTATACCGACCGTGATGCCTTTAGAATTGGATGAGCCATCGACATACAACATCCACGTTAACAGGTTTGGGTCTGCTGGTTGATGCAAGGTCCAGGTGGGCTCCATGTAGGGACAAGACTCCAGCTCGACATAACCTAGCTCGGAAGGGACCAGCTTGGGAGAAACAAGCTCGAAAGGAGCCAGCTCGATAATGAAATCAGCCCATGTTTGTCCTTTGATTGTTGTTCATGGCTAATATTTAGTGTCAAACTCACTAAGCCCGATCACCCATTTCATTAGTCTCCTTGACACTTTAGGCTTTTGTTACACTTAGCGGAGAGGTTGATTTGTTGGAACGATGATGGTATGGGCTTAGAAGTACGGCCATAATAAGTTGGAATTCACTAAGCACATTAGAAAAACCTGATACATGAACTTATGCTCCTAAATGATTAATAAAGAACTCTTTGATTGATTTCTCTTGTGATTCAGCTCTAGGGTTTTAAAATTTCACTCTTGCTTCTTTAGATTACACTCATTCATAATTGTTTGCACAAAAGATTATTTTTTAAAAGAGGTTTGAACATTGAGAATTGAAAATTTCGTCACACATGTTTTACTCGAGACTAGCAAAATGCTGGTTGGGGGGTATGTTGAGTGTCAAATATTGCATATTTTTCCCTATTTATAACTTGGTTTTATGAACATGATAGTGCTTAATGAGTATATTTTATACGTGTTTGTATTGCGAGGTGAATTTAAGAGCTTGGATTGAAAAGAATGATTAAAGCATGGATTTGATGCTCAAGAATCACTAAGGAAAGGGATGGATCTTAGGAGACGAAGATTGAAGATTTCAAGACCCCAAGATTCAAGGAAACCGAGTGAAGAAGGAAGGAAGTCGAAAGTGCAAAGTGCATAAATTCACAGAATCTGAACTTCGTTGTCTATGTTATCGAACACAGGTAGATGACATCGAAGAATTACATGAAATTCGAGTTTTGTTCCTAGATAAATTGGATGCATTTCTTGATGACATCGAAACCTATTTTGATTGCTCGAAGACCTGTTCGATGACATAGAAGGCAGTTCGATGACATTAAGTTTTTTATAGATTTTTGGAGCAAGCAACTCGATGGAGCAACTCGTTAGAACACGCTAAACACATTCTAGAAGGACTGTTCGATGACATCGAAGGAAAGTTAGATGACATGAAGAGTTACGCAATGTGAAACATTATGCAATGCGAAAAGGCATGACTTTTGGGTTCAACTTATGCTTGATGACATCGAAGGCTGTTCGATGACAACGAAGGCGTTATGTAGAGTGTGTAAATTTGAGATAGTTTTCAAACAAGTTTAGTCCCTGTGGATTCAACCTCGGTCTCATCGAGTTATTACTACATTGTGACCCTACACTTGGGGTTGTAAACACCATCCATCTATATTTCCATATCATTTTAGGACCATGGCCTAATTATGAGGCCGATCCATTTCTTAGGTGGACCACACCATAGGGAACAATTGGGACTGGAAACCCCCCAACGTCAAAGACATTGCACCTATTATAGTGTGCAGCATGGGGAGTGGTGTCCCACTCGTGGGACCCACCTTGATGCATGTATTTAATCCAGATTGTAGGTGGGCCATGCCATTTAAACCAGTGAGGAAAATGATGTGCACTGTTGAAACATTCGTAACGCCACCATGAGGCTTATTTTCCATCCACCCTGTCGGAGGGCCACATGCTAAGGATAAAGGGAAAACACAAATATCAGCTAGATCCCTAAGTCTAACACCACGCTGCTGGTAATGTGCATTTACACGTTGCCCAGTTGTGTCCAAGCTCGTGGGTCCCATGTTCGCTTGTACCCCAAGTGAAGGGCTGTGATGTAGTAATAATCTCGATGAGACGGAGGTCAAGCCCACAAGGACTGAATACTTATGATTTTATGAGTTACTTTAGAATTAGAATCAATAACTAAATCTGGAAATTTAAGAGAATGTTGAGATAAAACTATTAATGTAATGGAAAAACTAAAGCGCCAATGATCCACTTGCAGTCATCTTGATGTATCCTTCCTTGATTCAATTAATACCTCAACTAGAATCAAAGTCTTAATCTATCCAGTTCGATGATAGAGCGATAAAAACATTATAAGCATGTTTAAAGCAGATTATGAATATTCATAGTACTAGTTCCACATATAACCATCTTATTGAATTAATTATGGAGAGTTCAAAGCATCTACCATGTCCGTAGCCAATGGTAGATCAAGGAATTCTATGGATCAAATAATCACAAATAGAGAAGAAAGCATTCACAAAGTTCTTAAGCATCCACCGTGCCTGGCGTTAACGATAGATCAAAGTAAATTCAAAATGCCTATATATTGAATCATCAACTATGAAGTATCCAACATGAAAATCATAAAATGTAAATCAAAGTAAGAAAGACTTTAAAATAAATTATAAGCTTCATCTCTTAGATCTAGCTAAGAGATTAGCCAACCAAAGACATGATTAAGCTAAAACTCTTAAAGTAAAACATAAAAACTAACTAGAAAAGGAAGAAGAACACCACCCTTTTCTCTACTCTTCCAGCCCTAATTCTTGCTTAGAAGATATTAGAAAACTCCTTTATATTGACTTTGTCAAACCGACTTTGAAAAGTGACTTCAATTTATGTAGCTTCGATGGGACCTTCGATGACATCAAAGCCCTGTCTTCGAGTTCAATTCAAATTTGGAAACTGACAGTAACCATCTGTGTAAGTCTTTCGATGAGATTGCCTGACCTTCGATGGCATCAAACTAGCTTTGATGTCATTGAACAGATGCTCAATGAGATCGAGAATTGTTCAAAAAAGTCCAACGAGTTTATCCCAAAATTCGCAATAATTTCGATGTCATAGAACTGGCTTAGATGTCATCGAATTGAGCTTTGATGGGATAGAAAGGGTCTTTGATGGGTTCAAGAATTGCATCTTTTTGTCCAGTAAGCAAACTTGATCTTCCTTGAATTTTCGATGAGATCAAGCCTCCTTCGATAGCATCAAACACTTACTTCGATAGCATCGAAGCTATGTTCGATGTCATCAAACTGTCAAGTTCAGCAATTCCAGTTTTCTTCACTTTGCAATCTCGATTTTCTTCCTTCTTAACTTGGTTTTCATGGATCTCGGACTCTTGAATTCTTTAATCTTGACCACCAAAGATCCAATCCTTCCTTTGGCAATTATTGAGCATCAAATCCATGCTTTTAACATCCTTTCTATCTTAAACTCTCGAAATCACCTCGCAAGAGAAAACAAGCATAATAAGTTCAATTAAGCACATTAATCCTATTAAAACCAAGTTATAACATGAGAAAATTATGCAATATTTTACACTCAACACAGCCCCAACCAGCATTTTTCTAGTCTCGAGCAAAACATGCATGAAGCAATCTTTCAGACTTTCAAGTTTCAAACATCTTTAGAAAAATAACATACTGTGCAATTAGCTATGGATGAGTATAATTCAAAGATGAAAGAATGAAACTTTGATAATCCAAAACCTAATCTCATGAGTAAATAAATGAACTAAGACCTCCATTAATTAACAAATAGAATGGATTCAAACATCAAGTTTCTAGTGTTTTCAATGATCCCAACTCATGTTTCCATAGAAGATAACTTTTGTTCTATAATGTTAACCATGTCCATTACTTCAAGGTGGAAGATCAACACAAATCATTAATTTGAAACCTATTTCCTTTTTCACTTATTTTCCGGCTTTTTTATTTTACATCGATGTCTTTCATAGCATTCCAGTCTTTTTCTTCTTTTCATTGATATGTACTAGATAGCCTTTTGTCGAATTTACTATTTTCTAGCTGGTAGTTTCTTCGTTTCCATTATTTTTAAGGAAGATGAGGATCTCCAGACTTTGTTCCTAGCACTTTTTAGTAATACACTGTAACACCCCGGATTTTTGTCAACCTGGGGTTAGACGTCCTTAGGCAATGGGCCGACCATAACACCTTGGTAACCTCTCAGAACCCAATTCCAAAGCCAAAGAAATCATGTAGAACCTAATTCTTTAGAATTTAACGTGAATTAGACAGCGCCACACTAGATTACCTGTGAAATTAGCACCAACCACTTTAAATATGATCTGTAAGACCCAAAACATCTAGAATCGTTGACGCTACATTACCCTAAAATTCAGGATCAAACTCTAAACCGGTTTGTTCTCAGGAACCCTTTGAAACTTTGTATTGGATCTAGACCGCGCGTCGAAAGTCCGATATCCACAATCTTAGACCGTTATGACCGCTTAGCTGGACTTGACAATCATTTTGAAAATCAAGCCCAACTGATGTTCTGGGGCTATTTCATTGAGCCTGGAGCAGGGAGTGTGAGAAAGAGTGAAATTCATTTAAAATTAAATGGGATTTAAATAAATCTGGCACGTTTCGTTTGTGGGATCAGTATAAGCATTCAGACCATCAGAATCTGACCCAAATACACCCTCAGATCAGGAAACATTTCTCATTCAGGTCAGTGTACTTGGAATCCTCGATCGAGTCTCCATGACCGCTGAACTGAAACCGGTCCGCCACGTGCGATCTGGGAACTCTACTAGTCTGAAAACTTGATGTGTGCTATATCTGATATACATGAGCTTAAGTCCGACCGCGTTCGGCCAGGGAACCTCCCTAAATGCTCTTTTGGATCGAAAAAGTCCCGATTTGGCTATAACCCAAGTATACCTTGACTTGGAGTCTGTTTTGGTTATGTTTGGGCTTATAAAAGGGGTTTAAACCCTTAGCTTTCTAACCCATACGAATTTGGAGAAAACCCTAGGAGAGAGAAGAGAGAAAAGAGAGAGAAGTGAGGGAGAAGCTGGTGATTTCTTATGGGATTCTTCCCTGCTACTCTACGTGCCAAATCCACCCTTCTGTATCACTTTTCCGACGTCTCCAGCTTCGTTCTAGGTAAGAAAACCTTAACCTGTTTTAGGGATTCTATCAATACAAGTAGCAAAGTAGCTGATGTATCTTGTGCATTAGGTCGCATTTACGTCGTTGATAAAGATTACACATTCTATTCGAATCGTTACGCTTCTACGACAAAAGGTGAGGATTTTAGATGCTTAGATTGGCTGATTTCAAAGCTTTCAATGTCGTTTAATAGTAGATTATCGACGAGAACGTTATTTGACATGTAGAACATGCTGTCCATTTTCCATTTTGTATACGTACGGTAAATATGAGATTTAAGGTATTTTAGGTATTTATAGGAAATACGGTATATGTCCGTATTTTATAAAAATGATTGACATATTTATTTATCGTGTTGTGATACTAGTTATGCGTGCATGATCTGTTTGGCGAAGAGATTCACCCTTATGCGCACTTTGAGTCGACATACGCTATGTAGGCTAAAGTGTGTAGACTGTGTTTGTATAAATGTTTGTATTAGTATGTATTGTGTAAATGATGTTGTGAATTAGTTTTGAGATTGAATTCTCAATCAATATCCTGATGTATATGAATTCCCATATTGGTTATATGTATTGGTTTCATTATATATACGAAATGCATGTGTTGCTTGATTTGTTTAAGTTATATGTTATAACATGTGACGATATGTTTGTATTGTTTATATTCATTCTTGTTACTCTCATATGTTTACTGACGTTGGATTTACAAATGCTTGGGACTATGACTTAGTCTAGGCAGTCGGTAACGGACTGAATTCTTGGTTGGCTTCTATTTGCCATGAAGGACGCGTCGATGAACGCGAGTCGTGTTTTGATTTGGCGGCAGTGGTTAGGCCACACGAAGTGTTTTATGCACTTCATGTCGTTCAACTTGAGATGCGCTCATATTAGTCGAGCCCGTCAAGTAACCCGATTGGCCATTGTATGTTCACCATATATGAGTCATAACTGCTTGAACCTAGGGTACTGAACTTACCATTGAAAACCCTGATAACCATGGTACCTTGATCCATAAAGACTCATGAGCCGGGCATGGTGGTATGGGACACCGTGGTCGAGCTGTCGGCCTACGCTGGGGCCACAAACCTCCCCGTAGTGACCAGTGAGCAACCTACTTTGAGCAGATTATGGTGGTATGGGATACTATATTCTTGCTGTCGGCCTACATTGATAAGGTGATAGGGGAGTGGAGCAACGAGTGCGAGCAACAGCCCTGACAGCCCTTTGTAGTGACCTTGAGATTATCCTGACACTGCATAGAGGCGACGAGTCCTGATACAGTCTTAAGGATATAAACTAGGCCTGTATTGATAAGGTGATGGGGGTGTGGAGCAACAAGTGCGTGCAACAGCCCTGACAGCCCTTACAGCGACCTAGAAATATATCATCGTATGAGACTACTAGGAGTGACGACCCTAGACAGGATCATTGTTTGGGTATTGATATGAGGGAGGTACCCTAGTTTCCCAATCCTGCTGTATGGAAAGGATGAATAACAACCCGGTAATCATTATCCATATCGCATTGCATGTGCCTGGAAGATGTGGAGCACTGCGAAAAAAAGTATGCCGCGGACGCAGATGGTGCCGCATGAGGGAGTATGTCGGTGAGGGCATCCATCATGTCATTTCATGCTTGTATTAATAACAGTATCTACGAATGTTTGATTGTTTGCTTTACTATTAACGCATGATTGAATTGATAACATGCTAATCTTTGTTCTATTATTCCACTGAGTTGATCACTCACTCCCACGATACGGGACGGTGTCGCGCACACCAACCAGTCCCTGTTTTAGTTACAGATGATGGCGCTGCTTGTGAAGTGGAGTTAGACTTGATGATGATGAGGAGGATTTCTCCTATATGTGTGTTCTGACCGATGAGTTTACAGGGAGGTTGATTAGACGCCATGACACTTATCATTTTATATTTTTAAAGCACTCATGTATATCCTTTTTATCATTTTTAGAGTATACATGTATATGTTTAACCTGGTAACATGTTCACACTCTGGAGACTCACAACAGTTCATATATTTTATATATCTATTACATTCTTCTGCTTGCTAATTTAACTGTCTCTTGAGTATGATATTCTGTTTTGGTCTAATCCCACTCATGTTTTCTGCACTATATATGAACAACATTCATCCATCATTGAAAATGTTGCATAAATGATGTTCGGGAACTCAGGAGTGGAGTTTTTGCTCGACCCCCGATTTTCGGGATGTTACAGTTAGTATCAGAGCATGATTTGGATTAAACTGGACCTGGGTTATGGTCACACACTGCACGCTGACGCTAATTTAATGTAAGAGGGTGCGAGAAAGATCTAGGAACAAGTTTAGGACCTCCAGTTTGTTTGTTGGCGAAGTTTACTGAAAGCGATCGCCGAGATCGAGTCCGTTCACACTCTTGATCACACCAAACGACCCCAAATCACTTCTAGACCGTCAATTAGGCTATGTTTAATTCCATTCCAAACTTATATATGAATGTCCTTAGATGGTAGGTCAACTACAGCCCTTAAACTCACTCGTAAGGCCTGAAACCCCCGTTTCATCCAATTCCTTCAGAATCTGTCCTTCCACCACCCCATTCTTCAACTTTTTCTAAATCCTTTCACACTAGACATAAATCCTAATGTGTGAAGGGTAGTGAATCATACCTAAACAAAATTTTACTATAAATAGTAAATATATGTAAGAATTAGACTTTTTGCCATTCCAATTATGGAATCTCTTGTAATAAATGGGTTAGTTTGATGGATTAGCCTCTCCTACCCCAAAATCATATGCTACATGATACATAAAATCATTTTATTTTATAAATTGTCTCTGAAACACTTCAAACGGAGTCGTGAGCCTATCCACGCTATTCCAGAATGAACCACGATGGGAACCACACATTTTTGGGGCCTAGGAGACAGGGGGAACCAGCCCCATAGGGCGGCCATCATCGAATTTGAGTTTGGCCGGCGGTGGCATTGCCGGTTCGGCCAGGCCTCGCCGGTCAAAATGCTCGGTTGGGTCCGGGCTTTGGGCCGGAGGTGTTTGGGGGCTAGGGTAGCCCCCTGGCATGTGTGTCGTCCGTTAAAACCCCTCCGATCTAGTACCTCCTTTATAAACTACCCCCCCAAGCTCTCCCTTTCTCACATTTTTGCTGATTTCTCTCTTAAATCCTAGTTCCAATCACTCCCACCATCCATTTCTGTCTCAATCACCCCACTCCACCATTTACACCAATATACACTCCCCTCTCTCTCCATTTTTGTCCGTTGGAGCTCTCCCATCCTCCCTTGGAGGCTAGAATTCGTGTGAGCCTCCATTCCTACCTATCTTGCTCTTTTCCCTTTAAAAATCCAGCCTTTGGGAGCCTATTCCACCCCACTATAGGGCCTAGATTTGTTTCAGCCCATTAGGGTAGTCATTTCTCCCCCTTTCCTCCATTTTTCATGGCCATTATAGAGGCTATTTTAGCTCTCTTCTCCCTTTTCCACCGTCGTCACCCATTCGAAAACTCCCTCCTACAGCTGCGATCTCTCTCATACCCCTTTTATTAGACCCTTTACATTCCCATGTCAGGTCCAAAGTCGTGGAGACCCAAAGACCTCAGCCTTTCCCTTCATTTTCTTCATTTTTCATGGCTCATTAGAGCTAGTTTTAGCCATCTTCTCGACCTCCAATCTACTACCAACGGGAGAGACCAAACGCAATAGCTTAGTCCATAAACAGTGACCATATAGTGCTAGCACATCTAGAGTTTTGAACCTAGAGTTAGTACTCCTAGATTTAAAAGATCTGACGATGTAGGGAATCCAATTATAATTAGATAATCTTGACTCTAAGCGATAGAACAATCCCCTGTAGTAGAAATGGTATGAAACCATTTAGCGTATAGGCTTATGTTTTAGATTATAGCTAGTGAGTTATAGACTAGGCTACTAGTTGAATTAAGCAGTATAAAGCCTGTATATGCTAAGGAATAGTAGGTTAGATTTGCTTGGGGTAGAACCTCATTCCTTCGATAGATCCCCTTAATACTTATAGACTTCTGTTATAACCCTTAGGAAAGTTGTTTTAACTCAGAACCGTTCACTCTCAGGGAAAACTTATAAATCCCTCAGATCGAACTTAGAATAAACCAGCACGCCCCTTAGAATTCCCCTTAGACTTGCCTTCCGAAGGATTTATTGCAATCAGGAACGCGGAGTAAAGGAATTGTATATTAGAGATGTATCCGCAATTTGAATCGACTTCTTAATCCTAGTGGTTACCAATAAATCCAATGCTCTGATCAAGCAGAAGATCGGCATCGACACGGATTGAGAATTGATACAACAAATTTTCTATCCTATCTAGACAGAAAGTCTATGTATCCGGCTCAGACCCATTACACAACTTTTCTTCCGTGTTGGCCCGACCACCTACAACCAAAAGTTATTGCTTTACCTTTGGGAAATGTTGAGGACATATAGCCAATAGAGATTTGACCTCTTGCCACAAACTCACATCCGTCCTTGAAATCAACCATAATACTCATCATTTCAGCCTTTTTCTACAACCATAGGTACCAATGCCATAGAACGCATCATTAGCAAAGGAAAACCAATGTAGTGAAAGGTTGTTTCCCCTTTCATGTCAAGGATAGGCCTTAAGTTATACCTCGTTCCGATGTATGGATCAAGGCGTAGATTCTTGAACCTTAAGTAGAACTAAGTTTTAAGGGGGGTAGAATGAATTGAGCCCAACCTTGTTAGGATTAGCTAATGCAACCGTTGGATCAGAGTAGCGCAGCGGAAGCGTGGTTGGCCTTTTTTCCACTGGCGTAGGATCAAAACAGTTGATTTAGGTTATACTTAAGGGTAGGTCATTAAATAGGATTTGAGCCTTCCTTAGAATGTCAATACGAAAGTCCCTTTAAGGACTCCTTACCCTTAGCCAATTTTGGGGATGAAATTTTATTTTAAGGGGGGTAGATTGTAACACCCCAGATTTTTGTCAACCTGGGGTTAGACATCCTTAGGTAATGGGCCGACCATAACACCTTGGTAACCTCTCGGAACCCAATTCCAAAGCCAAAGAAATCATGTAGAACCTAATTCTTTAGAATTTAACGTGAATTAGACAGCGCCACACTAGATTGCCTGTGAAATTAGCACCAACCACTTTAAATACGATCCGTAAGACCCAAAACCTCTAGAATCGTTGATGCTACGTTACCCTAAAATTCAGGATCAAACTCTAAACTGGTTTGTTCTCAGGAACCCTTTGAAACTTTGTATTGGATCTAGACCGCGCGTCAAAAGTCCGATATCCACAATCTTAGACCGTTACGACCGCTTAGCTGGACTTGACAATCATTTTGAAAATCAAGCCCAACTGATGTTCTGGGGCTATTTCATTGAGCCTAGAGCAGGGAGTGTGACAAAGAGTGAAATTCATTTAAAATTAAATGAAATTTAAATAAATCTGGCACGTTTCGTTTACGGGATCAGTATAAGCATTCAGACCATCGGAATCTGACCCAAATATACCCTCGGATCAGGAAACATTTCTCATTCAGGTCAGTGTACTTGGAATCCTCGATCGAGTCTCCGTGACCGCTGAACTGAAACCGGTCCGCCACGTGCGATCTGGGAACTCTACCGGTCTGAAAACTTGATGTGTGCTAGATCCGATATACATGAGCTTAAGTCCGACCGCATTCGGCCAAGGGACCTCTCGAAATGCTCTTTTGAATCGAAAAAGTTCCGATTTGGCTATAACCCAAGTATACCTTGACTTGGAGTATGTTTTGGTTATGTTTGGGCTTATAAAAGGGGCTTAAACCCTTAACTTTCTAACCCATACGAATTTGGGGAAAACCCTAGGAGTGAGAAGAGAGAAAAGAGAGAGAAGTGAGGGAGAAGCTAGTGATATCTCCTAGGATTCTTCCCTGCTGCTCTACGTGCCAAATCCACCCTTCTATATCGCTTTTTCGGTGACTCCAGCTTCGTTCTAGGTAAGAAAACCTTAACCTTAACCTGTTTTAGGGATTCTATCAATACAAGTAGCGAAGTAGCTGATGTATCTTGTGCATTAGGTCGCATTTACGCCGTTGATAAAGCGTACACGTTCTATTCGAATCGTTACACTTCTACGACAAAAGGTGAGGATTTTAGATGCTTAGATTGGCTGATTTCAAAGCTTTCAATGTCGTTTAATAGTAAATTATTGACGAGAACGCTGTTTGACATGTAGAATATACTGTCCGTTTTCCATTTCGTATACGTACGGTAAATATGAGATTTAGGGTATTTTAGGTATTTATAGGAAATACGGTATATGTCCGTATTTTACAAAAATGATTGACATGTTTATTTGTCGTGTTGTGATACTAGTTATGCGTGCATGATCTGTTTGGCGAAGAGATTCATCCTTATGCGCACTTTGAGTCGACATACGCTATGTAGGCTAAAGTGTGTAGACTAAGTGTTTGTATAAATGTTTGTATTAGTATGTATTGTGTAAATGGTATTGTGAATTAGTTTTGAGATTGAATTCTCAATTAATATGCTGATGTATATGAATTCCCATGTTGGTTATATGTATTGGTTTCATTATATATACGAGATGCATGTGTTGCTTGATTTGCTTAAGTTGTATGTTATAACATGTGACAATATGCTTGTATTGTTTATATTCATTCTTGTTACTCTCATATGTTTACTGACGTTGGATTTACAAATGCTTGGGACTATGACTTAGTCCAAGCAGTCGGTAAGGGACTGAATTCGTGGTTGGCTTCAATTTGCCACGAAGGACGCGTCGATGAATGCGAGTCGTGTTTTGAGTTGGCGGCAGTGGTTAAGCCACACGAAGTGTTTTATGCACTTCATGTCGTTCAACTTGAGATGCGCTCGTACTAGTTGAGCCCGTCAAGTAACCCGATTGGCCATTGTATGTTCACCATGTATGAGTCATAACTGCTTGAACCTAGGGTACTGAATTTACCATTAGAAACCCTGATAATCATGGTACCTTGATCCATAAAGACTCATGAGCCAGGCATGGTGGTATGAGACACCGTGATCGAGCTGTCGGCCTACGCTGGGGCCACAAACCTCCCCGTAGTGACCAGTGAGCACCCTACTCTGAGCAGATTATGGTGGTATGGGACATTATATTCTTGTTGTCGGCCTACATTGATAAGGTGATGGGGGAGTGGAGCAACGAGTGCAAGCAACAGCCCTGGCTGCCCTTTGTAGTGACCTTGAGATTATCCTGACACCTCATGGGGGCGACGAGTCCTGATGCAGTCTTAAGGATATAAACTAGGCCTGTATTGATAAGGTGATGTGGGAACGGAGCAACGAGTGCGTACAACAGCCCTGACAGCCCTTACAGCGACATAGAAATATATCATCGTATGAGACTACTAGGAGTGACAACCCTAGACAGGATCATTGTTTGGGTATTGATATAAGGGAGGTACCCTAGTTTCCCAATCCTACTGTATGAAAAGGACTAATAACAACCCGGTAATCATTATCCATATCGTATTGCATGTGCCTGGAAGATGTGGAGCACTGCGGGAAGAAAGCATGTCATGGACGCAGATGGTGCCGCATGAGGGAGTATGTCGGTGAGGGCATCCATCATGTCATTTCATGTTTGCTTTAACCATAGTATCTAGGAATGTTTGATTATTTATTTTACTATTAACGCGTGATTGATTTGATAACATGCTAATCTTTGCTCTATTATTCCACTGAGTTGATCACTCACTCCCACGATACCGGACGGTGTCGCGCACACCAACCAGTCCCTGTTTTAGTTGCAGATGATGGCGCTGCTTGTGAAGTGGAGCCGGACTTGATGATGATGAGGTAGATTTCTCCTATATGCGTGTTCTGACTGATGGGTTTACAGCGAGGTTGATTAGACGTCATGACACTTGTCATTTTATATTTTTAAAGCACTCATGTATATCCTTTTTATCATTTTTGGAGTATACATGTTTATGTTTAACCTGGTAACATGTTCACACTCTGGAGACCCACAACAGTTCATATATTTTATATATATATTACATTCTTTCGCTTGCTAATTTAACTGTCTCTGGAGTATGATATGCTGTTTTGGTCTAATCCCACTCATGTTTTCTGCACTAATATGAACAACATTCATCCATCATTGAAAATGTTGCATAAATGATGTTCTGGAACTTGGGAGTGGAGTTTTTGCTCGACCGTCGATTTTCGGGATGTTACATACACATGCTAAAATAAAAAATTCAAGCATTCTTCACAGAAATTGCATCAAGTGTAAATTTGTGAGCTAAACTCAATTGATGTTCAAACTTTCTATTAATTAATTCTTTAAGAGAACTTATTTAATGGTTTACTCAGTCAATCAAGTTCTAAATTTTTAAATTTCAATTCTAGATCTTTTCATAGTACTTAAAACATACTCAACCACACAGAATATCAATTTCAAAAAGAGTTTTTAAATGAAAAATTTTTAAAAATTCCACAGATTTTCTCTCAACAACACAACTATGAAAAATACAGATTAGACTACCTAATCTCACCCTCATCCTAAAATCTACATTTGTCCTCAATGTAAAAGATATGAATAATCCAACCAACATGACACAACAACATTAAAAGAGGAGAATTCACATACCAAAGATCCAATGAAACTAAGTGAGGAAGGAAGGGAATCGAAGGTTTGAAGTGAAGAAACCAAGGAAAAGGAATCCTGAAAATTTAGGGCAAAAAAAATCATATTATGAAATTCTAGGGCTAGGAAAACATAGTTCTGAAAAATTATAAAAATAAACTTTGATGCCATCGAAGTAAGTTTCGATGACATAGAAGCCACTTCGATCCCATTGAGAAAATCATGATTTTTTTCAATTTTTTTCTAGACAGATTCATGCATTTTTTGATGTCATTGAAGGAGCTTCGATGTCATCAAAGCCGTGGAAACTGCATAATTTAAAGGCAGTTTGAGAACTTTCCGATGTGGTGTGAAAGATTTAGTTATAAAACTACTTAAATGAATCCTTACGCTATTCCAAAGCATCTTTAATGGTTTGGAAAGGGAGAAAAGGCCTAAGTGAAATGCTGATAACATTCTTCTACTTCGATTTGTTCACAAGTTATAGTAGATCTTTTTAGTTTTTCTTTTTCTTTTGAGTTAGCTATGATTAGTGAAAAGGTGAGCTTAAGAAGTCCTAGAGGGGGGGGGGGGGGGGGGTGGGGGGTGAATAGGTCTATGTCAAATAAAAATTAAAATACTGAAATAATAAATAAATAAGAAAACTCAATCGCACTAGTATTGAAAAATTGATTCAAACTAGTTCGTAGGACAACCTTCACCTAAAATAAAGGTTATGTATGACAACCTTATTTTTCGAATGATTGTAAGAATCAAGATCTCAAACCAAGTAAGAGAAAATAAAGCTATCTATTACAAACATTCACCACTTTTGTATTAAAAAAATTACAACCGTTCTTCACAAATGCAAAAAGTAAACATTCACCATAACACCAAGAATTATAGTGGTTCGGTGTGTACAACAACTGTTCTCAAACAACTACACCTACTCCACTCCCAATAATCACTATACACGTGATATTGGCTTTCCTATAAACAAGGTTTTCACAGGGTCACCTTAAAACCTAATACAGATGTGATTTTAAAGGGCTATCACAAACAAAAAAACCCCTTACTGAGATTTTCTGGCTATCTCAACAAATGAGATTTTCTTGCTAGCTCAATAAAACTAAAATACAAAAGACAAAATATAGTTATCTTTATTTTTAAAGATGTATCAGTTGATGTAGCCATGGAACTGCTTCTCTTGTCATAAATTGTTCAAAGTTCAGTCACATAGACAAGGGTTCAAGGTTCTAGATTAATTTTAAATAGATTCAAACCAAAGGCTACTTGTTTGAATTTCTCAAGATCTCAAAGAAGAGTACCTACTCTCTTTATAAAATGAAATTCAAAGAATAAGAGATCTAGGAATTAAAATAAATAATCTATTTAAAAATTTATAAATACCGTGTAATAACTTGAGTATATAGGGGATTTTATCTCTCTTAATGACGGATTTAATGTTCTTGAATTGTATTTTTGGATTGAGAGAAGGCCTCTATTTATAGGAAGAAAAGTTGTTGCTTTGACTTGTCTATAACATTCTTCGGCTCATCGAAGATTTAACCAATTTTTAAATTTTAAGTGCGATTGGATAAAATAAAACTTCGACTGGTCGAGCGCCTTGTTCGACTAGTTGAGCATGGTCTTCGACTGGTCGAGAGTGCCAAAAATCATTTGCTGGACTTCGATCGAGAAACCCTCGACTAGTCGAAGGCCCCTCTTCGACTAGTCGAGTAGCCTGCTCGACTAGTCAAAGAAGTAATAAAAAAATCTATATTTTTTTTTTCTGAATTTAAACTAGGACTGGTCGAAGTTTCCTTAGACTAGTCAAGCTACAACTTAGACTAGTTGAAATTTAGCCTAACATCAATATAAAAACCCATTTAAGTTTATTTTTTGAAAGAACCTAAGCCTAAGGTCTTTCTAAGGTCTGTTATACCTGAAATGACTGATCTTTGAAGTAGCTTGAACTTCATGGAACTTGTTCTTCTACTTAAATCTTCAATAGAGCTTCAAGTAAAAGATGGAGCTTGATCTTCTACTAGAAGTGTAGTAAAACTTGAACTCAGTTATCTTGAACTTCAGTAGAATCTTGAACTTTCCATTTTGATCCACTTGTTGACTTGAACTTCAATAGTGTCTTAACTTTCCATCCTAATCCACTACTTGTCTTGAAGTATAGGCTTCAACTTTCCATCTTGATCCACATTAGATGGACCACTTCATAAGCTGTTTTGTATAAATGAAATTTGACAAACATAGGTGTGCTTTTTCAATATAGCACTAACAATATCCCCTTTGTCAAATTCGTGATAAAACACTTATTATTACAACAACATCTTAAATTCCATGTTGTAGAAGATTTGGTGCAGCTTTAATGAATGTGCAAAAAATTTACTACTCCCCCTCAATCTGAGCTTTTTCCTGTATTATGACATATACGTTTTCCATTCTAATGCAAAACTCCAAGCATATATCAACATTCATATAATGCACATCTTTATCAACATTCATATAATGCACATCTTTATTCATTTTATTCAGTTAATAATTATCAATCCTCTCCCCCTTTTTGTCATAAAATGACAAAGGGAAGAACACTCATGTGATTATAATCAATAAACCACAATAAAATTAGTAGAATAAAAAGAAGAAATTGCATATAAACATGTCATTTAAAGGAGTTATCAAAATGTCACCAAGAAGCATTAAGAGAGTAGAGTTTGAGAGTTATAAGCAAGCACACACAAAGTTAAAGTTATACAACCCAAAGATAAATGTAAATCAGCCTAATTGGATCCAGAGGAAGATGGAGGAGGTATGAAAAGGATTAATCTTGTGAAGTCCTTTGGGAATGTGATGAAAATATTTTTGCATATATTTCATAGATGCTTTATGACTTTTTGCCAGATTATCTTGGGATAACTTTAACTCAACAACCTTCTCTTCCAATGACTTGAACCGATCATCAACTTGAGAAGGTTGATAGTTTGGATCAGCTTCATCGTCCGATTCATCAAGCTCGACAAAGATGTCATCCATGGATGTGTCCTCTGCTAAAGGTGCGTCTTCTTCCTCTTCTTCTCTGTCATCTCTTTGGCCTGGAAGGAATGCCAGGTTCATTTTATGTATATTGTATTATTAAATGGTATAGCTGACTCCAATGCCTCGGTCGATGGAATGACAACATTGTAATAAATAGCAATGCTTGTCATGAGATAGGCAAAAGGTCGACCCATAAACAGGATGGATACGGAATTAGATAATCAAATAACACATTAAAGAAGGAAGACAAATAAGAATACCAAACACAATAGCGTGAAAGACATGAGCCATGAAGGGAGTTAGTTCAAACTTATTCCCAAATCGTGGATACACATTAGACGTGAAAATGCAATGTAGGACTTTGTATTAAGGAATCATCTAGTTAGCACAGAGGGCATTGCCAGAACTCGATTCAACATTAAATCTACATAATTTGTAAGTGATTGCCCGTTGCTCTGTTTCAGTCATTTTCTCAGCAAGAGTGGCAATGAGAATGCCATCATCATTGACGTTTACATCAAGTAAACCTAAAATCAGGTGGCGATTAATAGGGACTATCCCTTCTCGAAAATTAATAAAAAAAAATGTCAGATTTTTAAGGGACAAATCACCTATAGAAGCATGCATGCCTTGCGTTATGGAGCGGTAACCCGTTCCGCCACAATCGAGAATATTTTCCCAACCAATAGCAGTAAGGATAGGCAATAGATGGAATGGTGCAATGTGGTCTTCATTTACAATCCTTTCAATGATAATTTCCCTGGAATGGAAATCCCTAACATGCTCCGAATCTTCTTTGGGAGATCTTAGGGTTCTCAGCCTAACTAGAGTCGACCTGGAGGAGGAGCCACTAGGGTCCTTGCGAGTAGCATTCCTCTTAGTACGATGGTCCATGTAGAGATTGCAAAAGAGAACATTAAAGAGGATGGATAGGTTTGGCTTAGATCAAATTTTTGCTCAAAACCCACTAAAGAAAGGTTGTAAATAAAAAATAAACTCCAAATGGAAAATAAACTAACAAAGAGGAACCCAAATCTAGAAGGAAATTGGGAATGGACCACTTTCATGAAGATTCGGAGATGGGTTTGACGAGTGAAGCCACGGATAGTCAAGGAAGAAAGGAAAAAAATGAAATAGAAATGTTTTTTCCCCCTTTTAATGAGCACACCCACGCACCTCGACTAGTCGAGTATGGTATTTGACCAGTCGAAGGTTGACTGGTTGAGGATATACTCGACCCATCGAGCAACTAAAAAATTATTTTTTAAAATTTATTTACGTGCTTTACATTTAAGAAAAAATAAAAATGCATAAACAATATGATTTAATTAATTAAAAGTACACAAACCAATATCAAGCTTTAATTTGGAATATTTATTCCTGTTGAGCGATTTGATCATTATGTCTGGAAGTTTCTTTTCAATTGGAATATATTTTAATGAAATACTCTTGTCCTGCACTAATTCTCGAATATAATGATATCGAATGTCAATATGTTTCGTGCGAGAATGTTGAATAGGATTCTTTGAAATATTAATTACGCTTGATTTATCACAATATAATATCATTGTATCTTGTGCAATCTCATAATCAGTTAACATCCTTTTTACCTAGATCAGCTGGGTACTGCATTACTAGTTGTAATATATTCGACTTCAGTTGTTGAAAGTGTTACAGAATTTTATTTCTTGCTGAGCTAAGAAACTAAACAATTCCCTACGTAGAAACATCCACTACTGGTAGATTTTCTATCTTCGATGTTTCCTGCCCAATCTACATCGATATATCCGAAAAGTTGTATAGTTGTATCATGCGGCTACCATAGACCGAAGTTATTAGTACTTGTGTAACACTCCATATTTTTTCTAACCTAGAGTTAGACATCCTTCGGCAATGAGTCGATCATAACACTTTAATTGACTTCTCAGAACTCAATCCCAAAGTCTCAAATCTCACATTTCACCACCTTATTCTTCAAAATTTTCTAATTACTTTCATAGTAGATGCTAATCGTAACATTTAAATGATGAAGAACAATACTTAAACCTAAATTTGCTATAATAGTAAATACATAAATAAAAATGGGTTTTGGGCCATTAGTCTTATGGAATATGATAAAATAAATAGGTGATTTGGATAGAACAGCTTCTCTTACCCCCAAATCATATATTTTATATCGAATAACTCATTCCAGTTTGTAAAATATATCCGTTTCAAATATTGGGTGGCGAAACCACATCAAACGGACTCGGGGCCCAAACGACGCAAATCGGGGGGACCCAAGGTGGGTCCCGCACATATCCGGCACCCCCCTGGGGGGGGGGGATGGGGAGGGGATTAGCATTGTCCATGGGCCGAGTCATCGCTCCAATGTCTAGAGGTCGGTGATGGCATCGTCAAAATGGGGAGGCCTTGCCGTCCAGCGGGCCGGGCGGCCCATTTTCTGCAATGTTTGTCTGACTTCAAAAAGTCATATCTCCCTCGTTATAACTCCAATTTAAGTAATTCAAAATTTAGATTGAAGCCTGATAAGTCTATTTTCATATAAAAATAAGTGAAAAATATAATAAAAATTTTAGGTCATTGTGACAACTATCCAAAACTCATTAGTTTAGACAACTGCTACTTCTAGAAATTTTAGAATTTTTATACAACACAAAATCTAATGAAATTTGGTGGAGACGAAGTGAAATTAATGATGAAGTATTAAAAAAATAATTAAAATAATATACTAACTAAAAGTTCTAAAAAGGGGCATGGAACTACCCTATGACCTTATTCTATCATAATTAGAGCGGAATTTCGTCAAGTATTAAACTACATAATTGATGGATTTGACTTGAAATAATTTTTGTATGAACTAAAAGACCCAAAACCTTTAAAATTACTAACTCAATATTACCTAGAAACCTAGGAGCAATCCTAAAACCCAGTTGCTCTCGGGAGCATATTGAAACTCTGTATAGGACCTGGACTGTGTGTGGAAAGTCCGATTACCGTGAAAATATATGGTTATGACTGCCTTACTGGGCTTAACAATCATCTTAAAAATCAAGTCCAAATAATATCCCAAACCGCACAACTTGAGCCCGGAGGAAAGTGTGTGAGAAATGCGAATATATTTAGGAATTAAACTTAAACTAAAGTGATTTGAGCCGTTCGATTGCAGGCCAAATTTAAGATTTCAGACTGTCAAATTCTGAACTAACTACACCCTCATATTAGGAAAAATTTCTAACGCATGTCAGTTAACTTGTGACCCTGATTGAGTAACGATGACCGTTGAATTGAAACGGGTCCTCCGCGGTCAATCCACTGATTCGATTAGACCGAAATCTTAACCTGACCTAGATCTAATGTCAGGGAAATTTTTCCAGACTGTATGTAGGAAATGGGCCTCCAGATGAGCTCCGTTGGATCGAAACAACCACTCTTTGGCTATAACCTAAGTACACTATGGCCCTGGTGCCATTGACATCACTTCTGGCCCTATATAAGTACCTTAAACCCACCCCTCTCTCTTTCATACAAAATTCTCTAACCCTAGGAGAGAGAAGAGAAAAAAGAGTAGGAGAAGTGAGAGAGATCTGAGTTAGTAGCTGGGGTTCGTTCCTACCGCTCCACGTATCAAATCATCTTTTCTGTGTCGCTATACCATCGCTTTCAACTCCATTTTTAGGTAAGAAATCCTATCCTTAATCTATTTTAGGTATCTAAATAGGTAGATCGCTGAAATACCTAACCTATTTCATGATTCAGGTAGCCGTTGTGCCATAAACAATGACGTAGTGTTCAAATTGAGCTCGGTACAGGTTTACTGGCAAAAGGTGTAGACTATAAACATTTAGGTTATGGTTTTCAAGGCTTTCAATGTAAGTTAATGATTTATGTCTGACTTGATTGCTACCATATGATCTTAGTTATGATGTATTCGACAGTTTATACATGTGTGTGAACTATGTGAATATATAATGCATTCCATGTATTTGTAGAAATGTTTGAATGAATATGAAATCATGATTTGTGCTTGCCATGACTATTAACCTAGAATACATGATTTTTGTGTGTATGACAACTCCTTCGTAAAAGGATTTGCCATAATATATGCTATAATTAATTTATTCTATGTATAATACAAAATACATTCCATGTGTTTGTTGAAATATTTGAATGAACATGAAATTATGATTTATGCTTGTTATGATTGTTTGTTGAGAATACATGATTGTTGTACGTGTGGCAACTCCCTTATGAAAGTATTTTCTATAATATACATTATAACTAATATATTATATGAATGTTGGTACATGTAGTCTAAGCGTTTGATAAAATGCCTGAATGGGAAAATTCTTGTTGAACTGTATTTAATGAGGGTATTGAGATAAGATTCTCAATCCCCTTATCTATAGTTATAGTTTTCTTTATGTAACTTATCTTACTACTATGTGATTTAGGGATGAAATGCCTGTGTATAATAGCATGTGTATTATTTATTTGTTGAAATGCTCAATTGATATTTATATTTTAGATTAGTTTCACATGCCGTCTTTGACTATCATATGTGAACGCTATTATTTGGAGTGTAATTGGGATAACAATGTAGTCCAGGCAATCAGTAATGGTTTACGATTGGTGGCCGAACTATTTAGCCACGACAGATACGTTCGAAGAATCTGAGTCGTACGGTGATTATCGACAGTGGTTAGGCCACAAGGAGTGTGTATGCACTCCATGTCGAATAATTCAACGTATGCTTATACTAGTTGAGCTTGTCAAGTAACCCGATGGGCCCAATGTATGTTCAACATGTATGGATGCTACTGCTTGAATTTAAGGTACCAAACTTACCAGTGAAAAGCCTGTTTAACCATGGTACCTCAATCCACTAAAACTCATGAGTGGGCATGGTGGTATGGGACACCGTGGTTGAGCTGCCAGCTTACGTTGGGGCGACGAGCCTCCCCATAGTCGAAGAAATTTTTTTACTTCGAATCATCTAAGACATTCTTTGACTCGTCTAAGATCCAACCAATTTTAAATTTTGAGAGCAATCGGATAAAATAAAACTTCGACTGGTCAAGGGTCCTTTTCGACTGGTCGAGGGTGCCAAAAATTAGTTTCTGGACTTTGAGTCGAGCAACCCTCAACTGGTTGAAGTCCCCTCTTCGACTGGTCGAGCAGCCTGCTCGACTGGTTAAAAAAGTAATGAAAAAATCTTTTTTTTTTCTAAATTTAAGCAAGATTGGTCGAAGATTCCTTAGACTGGTCGAGCTATAGCTTAGACTTGTCAAACCTTAGCTTAGACTAGTCGAAATTTAGCCTAACTTCAGTATAAAAGCCCATTTAAGTTTATGTTTTGAAAGAACCTAAGCCTAGAGTCTTTCTAGGCTCTGTTATACCTGAAATGACTGATCTTTGAAGTAGCTTGAACTTCACAGAACTTGTTCTTCTACTTGAATCTTCAATAGAGCTTGAAGTTAAAGATGGAGCTTGATCTTCTACTAGAAGTATAATAGAACTTGAACTTAGTCATCTTGAACTTCAGTAGAGTCTTGAACTTTCCATCTTGATCCACTACTTGTCTTGAAGTATAGGCTTGAACTTTCTATCTTGATCCACATTTGATGGAGCACTTTATAAGCTATTTAGTCTAAACAAAATTTGACAAACAAAGGTATGCTTTTTCAATATAGCACTTAAAACTAGCTAATCTCTTAGATATGCATACGGGATGAAGCTTGTAGTTCTTATTAATGTTTAATTTGCTTTAATTAAAGTTATTTGGATTTCATGTTGAACAATTCATGGATTATAGTTTTAATAAAAGAATATTTTTAGTTTTCTATGATTTTTTGTTACTGCGATTACAGTAGATGTTGGGGAAATTTTAGATATCTTCTTATCTATTTTGTAATTATGTGATCTATAAAATTCGTGATCCACCATCATCTATGGGCATGGTAGATACATGAATTCCCTTCAATCATTACAATGGTGTTTCATAAGGGAACTAATCCGATAAAAGTTCATAATTCCATTAAGTTTTAACTGCTCCATCATCTGAATAGATATGATAGTACTTCAATTCCAATTGAGTTATCTATTGAATCAAGTAAATTGAATATTGAGATTACTATGAGTGGATTCTTGGATCCTTAGGTTTTTATTTATTTATTTTTTTCGCTGGATTAAAAACCTAAAAAAAACCATTAGACTTAGATTAGTTCTAGGTCGTGTTCCCCATTCCTTGTGGATTCGACCTCGGTCTCATCGAATTATTACTACAACACAGCCCTGAAATTGGGGTTGTGAACAATTGCATGATTGGAGTCCTAGTCAACATGCCCTTAAGCTTCAAGAAAGCTTTGTGGCATTCTTCAAACCACTCGAATATGATTTCCTTTTGAAATAGATTGCGTAAAGAATAAGATATATGACTAAAGTCCTTTTATAAATCTTTTATAAAAGCCGGCATGTCCAAAAAAGGAATGCACATCGTGAATGCTTTTGGGAGGAGGTAGGTCAGAGATAAGATCAATTTTTTTCTTTGTCCACTTCAATTTCATTAGACGACATAACATGTCCAAGTACAATTCCCTTGTGAACTATGAAATGACATTTCTCCAGTTGAGCACAAGGTTCTTTTTCTCACATCTTTCCAGCACTTATTTTAAATTTTCAATGCAATTACTGAAAGATGAACTAAATACAGAGAAGTCATCCATGAAAACCTCTAAAAATTGCCCCACCATGTCTGAGAAGATACTCAATTGCATCACTAGAATGTGGTGGGGGCGTTACATAGTCTAAATGGCATCCTTCGGTATGTGAAAGTGCCAAAGGGACATGTAAATGTCATTTTCTCTGGTCTTCAGGGGTTATCTCTATTTGGTTATAGCCCAAATAACCATCCAGAAAATAGTAATAGGAATTACCACCTAACCTTTCTAGGATTTAATCAACGAAAGGAAAAGGAAAGTGGTCTTTCCTAGTAATAGTGTTTAATTTTTAGTAGTCAATGCACATTTTCCAACCAGTTGTGACTCTAGTTGGCATGAGTTCATTGTCATCATTGGCTATGATGGTGATCCCGGACTTCTTTGGAACCACATGAGTTGGACTCACCCATTAGCTATCGGATATAGGGTATATGATACCCACATTCAATCGCTTAAGTACCTCGGCTTTAACCACTTCTCTTATGTTTGGATTTAATCTTCATTATGGTTGTCTAGAAATTTTTGCATATTTCCCAAGGTGAATGCGGTAAGTACAAATTAAAGGATTTATTCCCTTGAGGTCCACGATGGTTCATCCAAGGGCTCCTTTGTGTTATTTTAGAGTAGTTAGGGTCATTCTCTCTTATTTTTCATCCAAGTGAGTAGAAATAACCATGGATATATCATATCTTGACCTAAGTATGCATATTTAAGATCAACTGACAATGGCTTTAGATCAAGCTTCGGTGCCTTGATGCTTAACGGTAAAGGCTTTGTCTCATTTAGGGGCAATTATTCAAATTGTGACCTCCACTGGTCAACTTCAAGTACTGGCATTGCATCAAGCAAGGTATCCATCTCCCTAATCATGTCATCATCCAAATTGGGGGAGTGGGTCAGGCATGTTTGTAGAGCATCAGAGTATTGAGTCATGATAGCTTTATCTTCCATGAATGAGTTGATTGGATTGATTTCATGGACATCGTCAAATTCCTCTGGTTATTTTCACATATTAAAAATATTTAGTTCTAATATCATGTTCCCAAAAATTAATTTCATAACTCCATTCCTACAATTGATGATTTCATTTGATGTGGCTAGGAATGGGCAGCCTAAGATGATTAGAATCTGAGTGCTCATATATATAATAGGCTATGTATCCAAAATGATAAAGTCTATTGGGTAGTAGAATTTGTCGACTTGGACAAGCACATCCTCTATTATTCCTCTCGGTATATGAAGCGATCGATCGGATAATTGAAGTGTGGTTCTGATATGTTTTAATTCACCAAGGCCAAGTTGCTTATAGACTGACTAAGGAATCAGATTTACACTCGCTTCTAAATTAAGTAGTGCGTGCTCAATCTGGTGGTCCCTAATTACACAAGAGATAGTTGGGCTAGTCGGATCTTTGTATTTTGTGGCATATCTTGCTTTAAGATGGCACTCACATTTTCAGTTAACAGAATTTTCTTTTGTATGCTTTGATGTCTTTTGGCTGTGCAAAGGTCTTTCAGGAACTTAGCATATAATGGTATTTGTTTAATAGCATCTAAGAGAGGAATGTTGATCTTCACTTGTTTTAGAACCTCCGAAATATCCTGAGACTTAAATAGAGGTTTGGGTGCAATCAACCATTGGGGGAATGGCGCAACCGGCCTGTATTCTCTTTTTGGCTCTCTCCTATGGAGCAATGCTAGGTCCATCATCTCTCTCAGCTTCTCCTGTGTCCTTAGGCTCATCAACCCTCGTCGGGATACTCTTATCGATTGTTTTTCCACTTCTAAGGGTGGTGATGGATTTATCTTGCTCTAAATGATGAGAAGTACTCGGGTCACTTATTTCACATTGCGGTTTTAGATTGGGTAGAGGTGTGGTCGGAAAGGTCCCCTTTTCTCTAATCGCTAAGTATGACTCAATCCTTTATATGGTGTTAGTAAGGTCTTAGAATGCTTGTAGTGTGCCTTGATTGAAAAGTTCTTAATTTTTAAGGTGCTTTAGGACCAGATCCTCTCGATGTTTCCTTTGATTGAGTGGGCGAAGTGAATCCATTATCGAAAAAACTTACTACCTGCCATATTTCATAGCCCTGATGTGAACTTGAATTTACGAGATCCTTGAATCTCTCCCAACATTGGAAGAATGTCTCTTCCTCTTTTTGGGCAGAATTCATGATCACTCTCCTTAGATTGTTTATTTTGTGCACCGGGAAGAACTTTTTAAGGAACTCCTGGGTCATCTCGACCCATGTGCCGATAGATCACGACTGTAAGGAGTGCAACCACGACTTAGCCTTCTCCTTCAATGAGAAGGGAAAAATTTTTTTAGTCTTACTGTGTCTTCAGACACGTTTGGAAAGTGCAATGTGTCAACTATCTCGTCAAATTCTTTTATATGCAAGTGTGGACTTTCAGAGTCTAGTCCATGAAATTTAAGAAGGATTAGTACTATTTCTAGTTTAAAATCCACATTTCTTGTATTAAGTGGGAATACCATACAAGAAGGTGTATTTACCCCCGTCGGTTGTAAGTAATCTTGTAATGTTTAAGACTAGGGACACCTCATTCTCATCTTGAACCTCCTCAACTGGGTGTTGAGGCTGATTTGCAGCTATCACTTCAATTAACTCAGAGGATCTTAAGTGGTGTCTAATCCGGTGATAGATAGGCAATCCTCAACCAATCCTCATTCGCTCAATAGATGTAGAGTGTTGTCACAAACCCACTTTGGCATGAAACACTCACATCTTTCAAGTTCTAAAACTACTCCTACCAACAAAAATTTAGAAACTAGAAATTTTAAAAGGAGAAAAAGTTAAAAGAATATTAACAAAGAAGAACTGCTAAGTTAGATGCTACAACATAGAAAACAAATTAAGTACTTGAAACAAATTCAGAAAATCTAAGAAAAACAGGCAAAAAGTTAGTCCTAATCTTAACTAATTCCAAAACTTGAATAATTTAGAAAAATACAACACGTTGCAATCCCCAACAATGGCGCTAAAAACTTGTTTACTTGTACCCCAAATGCAGGGTTGTGATGTAGTAATAATCTCGGTGAGACCGAGGTCATCCCACAGGCACTGAATATGTGTAACTTTTCTGAACTAATTAAGAATTGGAACTAGAAACTAAACTTAAAAAATGTAATTGAAGAGATATTGTTGTTTAGTGATCTATCAAGAAAATAAATTCTAAAGCATCAAGGATCCACTTGTAATCATCTCCATGCATCCCTACTTGTCCAGTTGGATGATAGAGTAGTTAAAACACCATAAATAGTTCCAAATAGATTCTGAACATTCATAGAAATGATTCTCATATAAAACCATCTTATTGTTTTGATTGCAGAGAGTTCAAAGCATCTACCATGCCCATAGTCAATGGTAGATCAAGAAATTCCATAGATCGAACAATCACAAAAAGAGAAGGAAAGCATTCATGGCAGTTCTTAAGCATTCACTGTGCCCGAGGTCGACAATAGATCAAAGTAATAATCAAAATACTTTTTAAATCAAACCATAAGATGTTAAATATCCAACATAAAGATTATGAATGTGAATCGAAGTAGGAAAAGTATTAAAATAAACTTTAAACTTTACCTCTTATCTCTAGCTAAGAGATTAGCCAACCAAAGACATGATTAAGCTAAAACTCTTAAAAAAAGCATTAAAAAAAAAAAACACTAACTAGAAAAGAAGAGAGAGCCCCTTTGAAGTAGCTACCCTTTCCCTACTCCTCCAACTCTAATTCATACTTAGAATCCCTTGGTGAACCCAAATATATGGGCTTTATCTAATCGACTTTGAAAACTGCCTCAATTTTACGCACTGCGTAACCTTTAATGTCACCTTCGATGACACTTCAATGTTATCAAAGGTCCAAAATATAGTTGGATTCGAACTCAGAAACTGTGCTTTTTCACATTGCATAAGTGTTGAGTGTCAAATATTACATATTTCCCCTATTTATATCTTGGTTTTATGAACATGATAATGCTTAATGGGTGTATTTTATACATGTTCATATTGTCAGGTGAATCTGAGCGATTGGATTGAAAAGAATGTTAAAAGTATGGATTTGATCCTCAAGAATCACCAAGGCAAAGGATGGATCTTAGGAGACCAAGATTGAAGATTTCAAGACCCCAAGATTTAAGGAAACCAAGTGGTGAAGGAAGTCAAAAGTTCAAAGTACAGAAATTCACACTGTCTGTGTCATTGACCATCGTTCGATGACATCGAAGCCAGTGGTCGATGACATCAAACACGGGTAGTTGACATTGAAGATTTACATAAAAATTGAGTTAGTAGTTGGAAAAATTTGATACATTTCTTGATGGCTCAAAGACCTGTTTGATGGCTCAAAGGCATATTCGATGACATCGAAGTCAGTTTGATGACATCAATAATTTTGTAGATTTTTGGAACAACTCGCTGGAACACTCTGGACACATTCTCGATTACTCGAACACCCTTTGATGACATCAAAAGCAGATCTATGATAGCAAAGGTATATTCGATGACATGAAAAGTTATACAGTGCGAAAGATGAAAAGGCATGACCTCCGAATTCAAGTATGTTCGATGACATCGAAGGCTGTTCTATGACATCGAATGCGTTACCTAGAATTACATGGAGTGCATAAATTTGAGGCAGTTTTCCAAAATTAGACGAATAAGGCTATAAATATGGATTTTCCAAGGACTTCTAGGGATATCTTAGGTTACAAGGAGTAAAGCCAAAGGGTGGAGTAGCCTCCTAAGAGTTTTTTAACTTCCTTATTTATTTTTAATGCTTTCTTTTAGGGTTTTAGATCCAATCATGTCTATGGTTGGCTAAACCTCTTAGCTAGGGCTAAGAGGTGAAGCTTGTGGAATGTTGGGATGATTTTCTTGCATTGATTCTTGTTCTTGTTGAACCTCATTGATTTTTAATTTGATATTAAAGGAATATTTTTAGTTTTCTATGATTTCTTGTGACTAATTAAGAGGTGAAGCTTATAGCGTGTTGCGATGATTTTCTTGCTTTGATTCTTATTCTTGTTGAACCTCATTGATTTCTAGTTTGATAGTAAAGGAATATTTGTAGTTTTCTATGATTTATGGTGACTCAAATTATAATAGATACTGTGATAGCTTTCGATATCTTCTTTTCTTGTTTCGAGATTGCGAGATTGGTAAATCATATTGTTCACCATCGTCTCCTGGGCATGGTAGTGTGATGGAATCCCTTCCAATCTTCACAATTCTCCTCCATTAAGAATTAGGTCAATGAAAAGTTCAAATTTGATTTAATTGTTTTATCTTCCAATTGGATAGGATAAGACTACAATTCCAATTGTATTCCTTGAATCAAGTAAGGTAGCATCCTAATAACTACATGTGGATCCTTGGCACCCTAGTCCCCACCTTTTAATTCATAAGTTTTAATTAACATCATTCACAATTGCTCTCTTTTATTCCAGATTTAGATTTAGATCTTTTTTTACTTTTAGTACTAGTTATTTCAGAATATGTACAAATTTAGTCCTTGTAGATTCGACCTCGGTCTTACTAAGTTATTACTACATCACGACCTTACACTTGGGGTTGTGAACAAGTTTATGGCGCTGTTGCTGGGGACTACGACTATGTTTTTCTGAAATTAATTGGTATTAGAATTATGTTAAGATTATAGTTTTTTTTTTGCTATGTTTTTAGGTTAGGATTTTTTTTTTTTAATTTATTTTAGAAACTAACATTATTTTCTGTTTTGTAGGATCCTAACTTAGGAACTCTTATCGGTTAATTTTATTCTAACCCTCTCTCTTATCATTTTTAGATCTTTTATTTGTTTCAGTTATTCTAGTTTTCTTTTTAAATTTAATTGTTTAGTTACTTGAGGGTTGAGATGTTTCATGCCCAAGTGAGTTTGTAATAACACTTCATGTCTTTCGAGTGAAAGAGGATTAGTCAAAGGGTTGCTTGTTGAGTATGAAATATTACATATTTCTTCCTATTTATACCTTGGTTTTATAAATATAATGGCGCTTAATTGATTTAATTATGCATGTTTTCGTGTGCGAGGTGATTTCGAGAGCTTAAGATGAAATTGATGCCAAAAGGAAGATTTATGCTCAAAAGATTATTAAATGAAGATTTTGAGATTTGGAAGTCATTAATGAAGAATTCACATGCCAAAGATATAAGAAAATCAAGTGAGGAATGAAGAGAATCAAATATTTGAAGTGAAGAAAAGGAATCCTGAAATTTTCTTAAAAACAAACATATTGTAAGACTCGTATCTTAGTCCGTACCGTTCCGTAGACTTCCACGGTCTTACCGGTCGAATTCCGACAACCTTCGACCCTTAAGCAATATTTGTGCATGACCCTGATTCATATGCCGTCAACCCATATCGACTCAACCCAAGACCTTTACCATAGCGATCGTGCCATCGCCGCGATTCCGATGTCACGACTCGCGCGCCTAGGAGATACCCTGGCCAGGAGATGTGGGCCAACATTCGGTGCAAGAAAAACACCGTGTGTTGCGAAATCTAAGAGAATCTCTATGACTTGTCACATCAATCCATCAATCCATCAATCTCAACATGTCAAGTACACATCACTTTTCACCCTTTCCCAAGCAAGCCTCAAAAGTCAAAAAGTTCTTACACAAGCCATGACTTTCTTACACAAATGACCACCAAAGTCAAAAAGTGTCTTACACACCCATCACCACCACATCCATCACTCCTCTCTCTTTACAACTCTCTTTCTCATTTTTTTCAAACCATTCCCAAGCAAGAGAGAAAACCTCCATACGTATGAGCCTCTCCCTCTCTTCCAAACTCTAAGTGTGGCCCACCCTTCCATCCCAAGATCTCTCATCCTAGTCATCCATTCCTCATCTCCTCCGTTGGAATCGAAGCTAAGGAGCTAAGGAACCCATAGGAACAAGAAGATCGAACGGTAGGTGCTTGATAATAGTAGTTTTTCATATTTTTGAGATGGGCCAAGTGAGGCCAACCGATCAATGGTTTGGATCTCACTTGGGACTCTAAGATGTGGCCGATGGTCCACTAGGATCATCATGATCATTCCATGATGGGGTTATTCTCCATGGACCCCATCATGATGTTTATTTTCTTGTATACCTAGGGTCATCTAGACTTTCTATTTTAGTGCAGAAGGGATCTCCACCGTTGGATTTTGATTTAATGGGCCCATGTGTAATGGGACCCACTTGATGTATGTTTCAAATCATGCAAGGGAGGGCCCATAGTAGCGGGGTCCCTCCATCACTCGATCTCTCTTTCTCTCTTTCTCTCCTTCCCTATTTTGTGGCCCGCTTAATAAGTTGTTAGATGTCTAAACCGTTCATCAAAGAGGCCTTACCTTGATGTGGGTCTCATGCACATCATCCAACCATTTGGTGGCCCACCCTGGTAGTATGTATGAGGGTGGGGCCCACCTTAAAAACATGTGTTATATACAACCGTCCAGCGTCTAAGGATGCTGGACGCTGCTAATAAGTGGAGTGTGAGCTGCCAGTGGGTGTACTGACGCAGCAGGACAAAAAAAAATTGATTTCTTGGAAGGGTTGTACATGTAGGCCGCACCTTAATGTATGTTGTTAATCCAAGTCGTCCATCCCCTTCCATGACTCATTTTAGGCGTTGAGACGAAATGTGAACGTAATCCGTTCACTGGGTGGACCATACCTTCCAAAACAGTGATTCTCATCGTTTAAATTCATTTTAATCTTGCTACAGGCTGAAATGTATCCAATATTAGATTCATTGTGCTTGTCTCGAGCCATAGAAGGTAATGGATGGGTTGGATTTACTTTATGAGGGCCCAACCTGTGAAAAACCACAGGATCATTATTTTTAAAAAAAAAAAAAAATTAACATGCAAGAGGCAGCGCCTGCTGCCACTGACGCAGCAGCAGGATGCTGCAGCGTCTTGGGCGGGCGGGTGACCAGCGACCCACGGCTCCAGCTGTGGGCCCCACCATGATGTGTATTCTCCATCCAACCCATTCATCGGGTAGGTCCCTTCCTGATGTGGGCCCCCTCCAACTTTCAGCCTCAACCACAACTCAGGTGGCCCACACTACAGAAAATAATGGGATTGAACCTCTGCCATTGAAACCCTTTTTTTATGGGCCACAGAAGTTTTGGACCAAGATGAAATTTGTGTTTCCTTCCACTCAGGTCCGTGTGACCTTGTTAACAGGTTGGACGACAAATAAACATTTCGGTGGGTCCCATGTGGGGCCACATCTGGAGTGTGTGCAGTCCAGGCCGTCCAGGGCCTGGACGATCTTGTAATTCATATATATATATTATATACTATACTGTATTATATTATATATAGTATATATATTGTAGTATCATCCAGGTCGTCCAGGGCCTGGACATGGCTATAGTATATTTTATTATATATAATATACATTATATATATATTATACATCATATTATATAGAATTCATGTGGACCCTCCCCCACCATGATGTACGGGTTGTGTCCAATCCATCCATCCATTTGGGAAGCTCATTTTGGGCATGAGCTTAAGGATGAGCCAGATCCATAGTCCAAGTGGACCCCACCTTGGCATGTTTTGAGGCCCATCTTAAGATATTTGTGGTAGTCCATTAGGGCCCATTTTGATGTGGATCGAAGGCCCATGGAATAGGGCCATTTGATGTATTCTAAGGCCCATGAGATTAGACCCAGTTTGGATGTATCCTAAGGGCCATGGGATTAGGCCCATTTGATGTTTTAGGGGCCCATGGATTAAGACCCATTGAGATGTACTAGGGCCTATGGGTTGAGGTCCATTTGTTGTACATATGGGGCTCAATTGGTGTGGCCCATTGGTTACATATAAGACCCATGAGATTAGGCCCATTTGATGCAATCTAAGGCCCACGGGTTATGACCCATTGCAATGCACATAAGGCCCATTGGTGCGGCCCATTGATGTGGCCCATTTGATGTATAAAAGGCCCATATGATATGACCCATTTGATGTATTTAAGGCCTAATGAGATGTACCTAAGGTCCATTGCAATGTGTGATCCCAACTCGGATTATGTAACGATGTTTACAACGATCGTGCCTTGGGAACAATGTTAGTTTGACGTCCACATTACGAGTATAATGTTGGTTGGATGTCCACATTACGACTCTCCCTAGGGCCCATTGACAGACCATACTTGTTGTGTGTCGATCGTCTAGGCCACCTGCATTGTAAGGATAGTGCATTACTTTATAACATGTTTAGTATAGTTCCATGACTCATGATCATACGCATCATATGTATGCTTGATACGAGAAGTGACTAATCATAGCATATGCCTTCGGGAAGATTATTTAGGGGCTCCCGGTTAGGCGGTATTGCCCCACATGAGCACACGATACGCTCAGGATTTTTTACATGATTGGATAGTGTGATTCATGCATTTCGCATTGTATGACATGATTACTGTACACCCTAGCAACACCGGGGCTGTAGCCTCTACAGGTGTATCGTGACTAGCAGGATTGGATACCGAAAATATTATTCTACATGGGATGCTATGGATATCTCTAGGTGAAAGTCCTTAAACCTTTATGGTACCAAGAGGTTGCTCCAACGTATAGACCGAGTGGGTACAGGAGCGCCGAGTGCTGATTACCAGACGGTTGTATTTTCCACTGTGTCGTGGTCAGTTGGAAGGGGGTGTGGCCTTACCCACCCTAGAGTAGGGGAAAAAACTAGGATGAGTTTGACCAGCTCGAAGAATGGGTCCGCTATCGACGAGTCGAGCCCGATATTGGCAGACGGATAGTGAGGTCTTTTTCACTTACCTTATTGCGCGCGATGGGACGGTGATCTGGTTTAGAGTGTACTAGACCCCGGTGATATCCCAGATTTGACTATATTGATATGTGGACTTAGATGAGGATTGTATGCTTGACTTACATCTTGCATCGCATAGCCTTGGTACGACTAATGATATTTATGGATCCATCTGCATATTCTGCATTACTTTGTTATTGCATGATCATATTACTACCTTGCGCACACACTTTCACCACCCTTAAAGCTTTCTATAAGCTTATGCATGACCGTTGCGTGCAGGTGACGTTGGAGCATAGCAGCGCTGAGGCAGGAGCGCTTTGCAGATCACTTTAGAGATTTTGTTCATCATCATTATATTTCCCTTTATTCTCATTGTACTTATAAAGTTTTTGATCATAGTGGAAATGTAATGGAATTTTTGGTTGTTGTTTGTGGGTTATGTCATTGGTTATACTTATCACGAATCAAACTGATGTTGAAAATCCTCCTCGTAGCATCCCAGGAATAGAACCTGGTGAATGGGAGCTGGGAGACGAGAATGGGGTTCTACGGAGGCTATCTGTGCCAGATTTTGCGATCGAGAGTTTTGTGAGCCCGGTTTCTGAGTTTGAGGCGTGACACATATTCCTGAAATTGTCTTGAAAAATATATTTTAAAACTCTAAGTATATTTTGGGAAACTGCGCAGAGTACTAAATTTGAGGCGGTTTAAACCCAGAGTCTATTTTGGGAAACTGCGCAGAGTGTGTAAATTTGAGGCAGTTTTTAAAAATTTCTAATTTGGTGAGAAAGTTGGAGTTCCACAACTATAAATAGGACTCTCTAGGATGTGCTCCAAAGTATCTTCTAGGGTTTAAAAATGTAACATCCCAAAAATCAGGGGTCGAGTAAAAAACCCAACTCCCGAGTTCCAAAATGTTATTTATGTAACATAGATAATATTAGATACATGTTGTCAGTAAACAGGCATTAAATAAGATTGGAATTAAGCCAAAACAACATATCATACTCCAGAGACAGTTAAATTAACAAGCGGAAGACTGTGATAGTATATATAACATATATAAACTGTTGTATGTCTCCAGAGTGTGAACATGTTACCAAGTTATATACATACATGTATACTCCAAAAGTAAACAAAAAGAATATACATGAGTGCTCTAAAAATATAAAATGACAAGTGTCAAGGCATCTAATCAACCTCCCTGTAATCCCATCAATCAGAACATGCATAAAGGAGGGATCCTCATCATCATCATCAAGTCCAGCTCTGCCTCGCAGGCCGCGCCATCATCTGCAATCACAATAGGGTCTGGTGGGTGTCCAGAAACACCGTCCCGTAACGTGGGAGTGAGTGATCAACTTAGTGGAATAATAGAGTAAAGATTAGCATGTTCTCAAATCAATCATGCGATAATAGTAAAGTAATTAATCAAACATTCCTAAATACTATTGTTAATGCAATATGACATGACATGATGGATGCCCTCACTGAGGATCTCCCTCATACGGCACCATCTTACGCCCACAACATGCTTTCTTCCCATAGTGCTCCACATCTTCCAGGCACATGCAATGTGATGTAGATATGATTACCAAGTAGTTATTAGTCCTTTTCATACAGCAGGATTGGGAAACTAAGGTACCTTCCTTATATCAATCCCAACTTAGATCCTGTCTAGGGTCGTCACTCATAGTAATCTCATACGATGTTATATTTGTAGGTCACTGTAAGGGCAGCCAGGGCTGTTGCTCGCACTCGTTACACCGCTCCCCCATCACCTTATCAATACAAGCCTAATTATCCTTAAGACTACATCAGGACTCGTCGCCCCCATGCGGTGTCAGGATAAACTCGAGGTCACTACAAAGGGCTCGTCACCTGATCAATGTAGACCGACAGCAAGAATATAGTGTCCCATACCACCATAATCTGCTCAGAGTAGGGTGCTCACTGGTCACTATGGGGAGATTTGTGGCCCCAGCGTAGGCCGAAAGCTCGACCACGGTGTCCCATACCACCAAGCCCGGCTCATGAGTCTTTATGGATCAAGGTATCATGGTTAACAGGGTTTCTAATGGTAAGTTCAGTACCCTAAGTTCAAGCAGTTATGACTCATATATTGTGAACATACAATGGCCAGTCGGGTTACTTGACGGGCTCGACTAGTACGAACGCATCTTAACCTGAGCGACATGAAGTGCATAAAACACTTCGCGTGGCCTAACCACTGCCGCCAACTCCAAACACGACTCGCGTTCATCAATGCGTCCTTCGTGGTAAATAGAAACTAACCACAAATTTACTCTGTTACCGACTGCCTGGACTAAGTATAGCCCCAAACATTTGTGAATCCACATCATCAATCACATAAGAGTAATGGAAATGAAATACAACAATATAAGCATGTTATCGCATGTTATAACATACCACTTAAGCAATTCATTCAACACATGCATTTCATACATACGATGAAATCCATAACTTAGCCAACATGATGAAAATCATTTACATCAGCATATTACTTGAGAATTTAATCTCAAAACTATTTCACAACACCACATACTCAATACATACTAATACAAAAATTTATACAAACACTTAGTCTGCACACTTAAGTCTACATAGTGTATGTCGACTCAAAGTATGCATTTGGGCGAATCTCTTCGCCAAACTGATTATGCACGCATTCCTAATATCCTAATGTGACAAAAAGCCATGTCAACCATTTCAGTAAAATATGGATGTATACAGTAATTCCTACAAATGACTAAAATGTCCTAAATCTCATATTTTTCCTACGTTTAAGAAACAGGAAACGGACAGCATGTTGTACATGTCAAACGACGTTGCCGTCGATAATCTACTATTAAACGACATTGAAAGCTTTGAAATCAGTCAATCAAAGCGTCTAAAATCTGCACCTATTGCTTTAGATGTGTATCGTTTCGAACGGAGCGTATATGCTTCGTCTACGGCGAACAGGCGACCTATTTCATAAGTTATATCAACTACTTTGCTATTTGAATTGACGAAATGCTAAATCAGCAAGTGGACAGGGTTTTCCTTTCCTGGAAAAGCGTCGGAATCACCAAAAAAGTGATTGGAATACGTCGCTTAAGCACATGCAGCAACAGCAGCAGGTGGCAGGAAAATCTCTCCCACCTTCTATCACAAACTCTCACTTTTTCTCTCTCTCAATCTAGGGTTTTTAGCAAATTCGGATGGGAGAGAAATGAGAGGGTTTCAAGCCCTTTTATAGCCTAAAACCTTCCCAAATTAGGCTTGGGAACAATGTTTACTTGGGTTATAACCAAATCGGGGCTGTTCTAGTCTAAAAGAGCATTTCTGGAGGTCCCCTGGCCGAACGGGGTCGGACTTAAGCTCATGCATACTGGATCTAGCACACATCAAGTTTTCAGACCGAAAGAGTTCGCAGATCGCACGTGGCGGTCCAATTTGAGTTCAGCGGTCACCGCACCTAGATCAAGTCTACATGTCTCATGATATGAAAGAGAAATTTTTCCTGATCCGAGGGTGTAATTTAGCTGAATTCTGATGGTCAGAAGGCTTAATAATAATGCGCCAAGTCACGTACCAGATTTGAATTAAAATTTTCAAATCTAACCCTTTTCTCACTCTTCACTCCAGGCTCAATGAAATAGCCTCTGAACGTCGGTTGGGTTTGATTTTCGAAATGATTGTCAAGTCCAGCCAAGCAGTCATAACGGTCTAAGATGGTAGACGTCAGACTTTCGACGCGCGGTCTAGATCCAATACAAAGTTTCAAAAGGTTCCTGAGAGTAAACAGGTTTAGAGTTTGATCCTAGGTTTCAGGGTATTATAGCACCATTGATTCTACAAGTTTTGGGTCTTATAGATCGTATTTAAAGCGGTTAGGGACAATTTCACAGCTACTCCAATGTAGCGCTAGCTAACTTACGTTTAATTTCTAAAGGAATTAATCCTGAGTGATTTCTTTGGCTATGGAATTGGGTTCTGAGCGGTTACCAAGGTGTTTTGGTTGACCCATTGCCTAAGGACGTCTCCTAGGTTGGCAAAAATCTGGGGTGTTACAATTTATCCCCCTTAAAACATAATTTCATCCCCGAAATTGGCAAAGGGTAAGGAGTATCTAGCAAGACTTCAGTATTGACATTCTAAGGAAGGGTCAATCCTATTTAATGACTTAACCGTACGTATAACGTAAATCAAATGTTTCGATCCTGGGCTAGTGGGGAAGAGGCCAACCACGCTTCCGCTGCGCCACTCTGATCGAATGGTTGCATTGGCTGACCTAACTGGATTAGACTCAATATGTTCTACCCCCCTTAAAACTCAGTTCTACTTAAAGTTCAAGAATATATGCATCGCTTCGTATATCGGAACGAGGTACAACTTAGGGGCTATCCTTGACATGAATTGGGAAACAACCTCTCATTACAGTGATTTTCCTTTGCTAATGATGCATTCTATGGCATTGGTATCTATGGTGATAGAGATGAGCCTAATCTCTATTTTAGTTGAGTTCAGGGGTAGGTATGAGTTGGTGGCAAGATGTCTAATTCTTTACTAGCTATAAGTCCTTGCCATTTCTCAAAGATAATGTGATCATGTTTGGTTGTAGGTGGTTGGGCCATCATAGAAGAAAGGTTGTGTAGTGGGTCTGAGCCGGATACATTGACCTTCTGTCTAATCAGGATAGAGAATGCATTGTATCAGTTCTTAATCCGAGTCGATGCCGATCCTCTGCTTGATTAGAGCATTGGATTCATTGGTAACCACTAAGATTAAGAAGTCGACTCAAACCGCGAATACATCGCTTACATATACAGTTCCTTTACTCCGTGTTCCCGAATGCAATAAGCCCTTAGGGAAGGCAATTCTAAGGGGCGTGATAGTTCATTCTAAGTTCAATCTAAGGGATTTATAAATTTTTCCTGAGAGTGAATGGTTCTAAGTTAAAACCACTTTCCTATGGGTTACAACAGAAGTCTATAAGTAATAAGGGGATCTATCGAAGGAATAAGGTTCTACTTCAACCAAATCTAACCTACAATTCCTTAGCATATACAGGTTTTACACTACTTAATGTAACTAGTGGTCTAGTCTGTAACTCAGTAGCTATAATCCAAAGCCTAAGTTTATATGCTAAATGGTTCCATACCATTACTAATATAGGGAATTTCTCTATCGCTTAGGGTCAAAATTATCTAAATGGAATTGGATTTCCTATATCGTCAGATCCTTCAAATCTAGGAGTGCTAACACTAGGTCCAAAACGCCAAGGGCCTATGTGGCCAGTAGCATTAAGTTGCATTAAATGGAACTGCATTCCTAATCCCACGTCGGGATTGGGTGTGGCATGCTTGGTAGGAGGGCGGGGTGGGATAATGTAACACCCCGAATTTTGGCCAACCTGGGATTAGGCGTCCTTAGGCAATGGGCCAACTAAAACACCTGGAAAATCACTCAGAACCCAATTCCATAGCCAAAGAAATCACTTAGGATTAATTCCTTTAGAAACTAAGCATAAGTTAGCTAGCACTACGCTGGAGTAGCTGTGAAATAGTCCCTGATCACTTTAAATACGTTCTACAAGACCTAAAACTTGTAGAATCAATGGTGCTATGATACTCTAAAACCTCGGATCAAACTCTAAACCGGTTTATTCTCTGGACCTCTTTGAAACTTTGTATTGGATCTAGACCGCGCGTCGAAAGTCTGATACCTACTATCTTAGACCGTTAGAACCGCCTTGTTGGACTTGACAATCATTTCGAAAATCAAGTCCAACCGACATTCGCAGGCTATTTCGTTGAGCCTGGACCGAAGAGAGTGAGAATAGGGCTAGATTTGGAATTTAAAATTCAAATCTGGCACACGACTTGACGTGTCAGTATTAAGCGTTCTGACCGTCAGAATTCAGCCAAATTACACCCTCGAATTAGGAAAAATTTCTATTTCATGTCATGAGACTTGTAGGCCTGATCTACGTGCGGTGACCGCTGAACTGAAACTGGACCGCCACGGGCGATCTACGAACCTTGCCGAACTGAAAACTTGATGTGTGCTAGATCCAGTATGCATAAGCGTAAGTCCGATCGCGTTCGGCCAGGGGACCACCAGAAATGTCCTTTTGGACCGAAACAGCCCCGATTTAGATATACCCTAAGTAAACTTTGTTCCTAAGCCTATTTTGGGCATGATTGGGCTTATAAAAGGGGTTGAAACCCTCATTCCTCTCTCCCATCCAAAATTGAGAAAAACCCTAGATTGGGAGAGAGAAAAGGTGAGAGTTTGTGAGAGAGAGTAGGAGAGAATTTTCCTGTCAATCACTTAGCCGGTGATTTCTCCGCGTTTCTGGTAAGAAAATATCCTATTTAGTTGCTGATTTAGTGTTTCCTTGGTTTAATAGCAAAGTAGCTGATAGATCTTGTAAATCAGGTTTCCTAGTCGCAGTAGACGAAGCGTATACGATCCGTTCGAAACGATACGCTTCTAGGAGATAAGGTGTGGATTTTAGACGCTTTAATTGACTATTTTCAACGCTTTCAATGTTGTTTAATAGTAGATTATCGACGGCAACGCCGTTTGACATGTACAACATGCTGTCCGTTTCCTGTTTCGTAAACCGACGAAGAATATGAGATTTAGGGCATTTTAGTCATTTGTAGGAAGTACTGTTTTCATTCATATTTTGCTGATGTGATTGATATGGCTTATTGTCACATTAGAATGTTAGGAATACGTGCATAATTAGTTTGGCAAAGAGATTCGCCTAAATGCGCACTTTGAGTCGACATACTATATGTAGACTTAAGTGTGTAGTGTAAGTGTTTGTATAAATGCTTGTATTAGTATGTATTGAATTAAATGGTGTTATGAATTAGTTTAAGATTGATTTCTTAATTAATATGCTGATGTAAATGTTTTCCTACATGTTAGCTATTTGTAAGATTTCATTGTATGTATGAAATGCATGTGCTTGATGATTTACTTAAGTTGTATGTTATAACATGTGTTAACATGCTCACATGATTGTATTTCATTTCCAATACTCTTACATTATTGCTGATGTGATTTCATAATTGTTTGGGACTATACCTAGTCCAGGCAGTCGGTAACCGAGAAATTTCGTGGTTGGCTTATCTTTGCCACGAACGACGCGTCGATGAACGCGAGCCTTGTTTTGGAGTTGGCGGTAGTGGTTAGGCTATGCGAGATGTTTCACGCACTTCATGTCATTCAACTTGAGATGCGATCGTGCTAGTCGAGCCCGTCAAGTAACCCGACTGGCTATTGTATGTTCACCCTGTATGAGTCATAACTGCTTGAACCTAGGATACTAAACTTACCATTGTAAACCCTGTCAACCATGGTACCTTGATCCACGAAGACTCATGAGCTGGGCATGGTGGTATGGGACACCGTGGTCGAGTTATCGCCTACGCTGGGGCCACAAACCTCCCCGTAGTGACCAGTGAGCACCTATGACTCGTGAGCAGATTATGGTGGTATGGGACACTATATTCTTGCTGTCGGCCTACACTGATCAGGCGACGAGTCCTTTATAGTGACCGCGAGCGTATTCTGAGTCTATGGGAGGCAACGACCCTTCCGTAGCAGTGAGAGTATAGTAGGCCTGTATTGAAAAGGTGATGGGGGAGCGGTGCAATGAGTGCGAGCAACAGCCCTGGCAGCCCTTGCAGCGACCTACAAAATATACATCGTATGAGATTACTTCGAGTGACGACCCTAGACAGGATCTGTGTTGGGATTGATATAAGGGAAGTACCTTAGTTTCCCAATCCTGCTGTTTGAATGGACTAATAATAACTTGGCAATCATATCACCATTACATTGCATGTGCCTGGAAGATGTGGAGCACTGAGCGGGATGCACGCATGCCGCGGGCATTAGATGGTGCCGTATGAGGGAGAACGTCGGTGAGGGCATCCATCATGTCATGTCATATTGCATTAACAGCAGTATTAGGATTGTTTGATTTACTGCTTTACTATTATCGCATGATTGATTTGATAACATGTTAATCTCTACTCTCTTATCCCACTGAGTTGATCACTCACTCCCACGTTACGGGACGGTGTTTCCGGACACCAACCAGTCCCTATTGTGATTGCAGATGATGGCGCGGCCTGTGAGGCGGAGCTGGACTTGATGATGATGAGGAGGATCCCTCCTTTATGCGTGATCTGATTGACGGGATTATAGGGAGGTTGATTAGATGCCTTGACACTTGTCATTTTATATTTTTAGCGCACTCATGTATATTCGTTTGTTTATTTTGGGAGTATACATGTATGTATATAACCTGGTAACATGTTCACACCTGGAGACATACGACAGTTTATATATGTTATACATACTATCACAGTCTTCCGCTTGCTAATTTAACGGTCTCTAGAGTATAATATGATGTTTTGGATTAATCCCACTCATGTTTAATGCGTTAACACAGACAACATTCAATCATACACATTTATGTTGCATAAATAACATTTTGGAACTCGGGAGTGGATTTTTTACTCGACCCCCCGATTTTCGGGATGTTACAGATAAAAACTAATTTTGTAGGCTTAATCCCGGGATTTACAATATGGCAGTGGAAACCATAAGATATACCCAATCTAGGGACAATACCTTACAGCAAATGAAATTGCATGCACTCCATTCAACAAAATTTGTCACAATATATGGAATAAAGTTCCACATGGATTATGACAGGAACGCATTCGGCTATGCTAAGGCCAAACCACTAACACAAACACATTTTCTACCTCTGACTTCACTAAACCTAACAACAACAAAACACAGAAATCTCAAAAAGGTAATCAAACAATCTACAAGACAATGGCACAAATGCCTAATTCTACCAAAAGACTCTACCACAGTCCCGACTTACCTTCTTTAACACTGTCGAGTCTAATACTGTCTGTTGCTCACTAGAGCTCTCTCGGCCATATATTTTCAGTATTCCTTAAGCAAAGAAAATGGAGAAATAGGATTGAGTGTTGCACGATTTTGAGACCAAAAGAGTGTAAAGGCTCAAATAATAGGGACATGAGAGGGAGGATGGTGGAAAGAGAGAAAAAAGGCTAAAACAGCCTTAACAATAGCCATGGAAAGTGGAGGAAATGTAGAGAAATGGTTGCCCAAATGGACTGAAACGAGTCTAGGCCTTGTAGAGGGATGCATTAAGCTCCCAAAGGCTAGATTTTCAAAGGGAAAAGAGAACTATAAAGGGGAATGGAGCTCCACATGATTTCAGCCTCGATTGGAGGTTGTGGGAGCTTCAACGGACGAGATTTGAAAGGGAGGGGGTTGCAAATCATGATGGAGGGATGGAATGGGATCGTTTTTAGCAAGAAATGGGATTGAGAGAGGATTGGAGCTGCGGTTTGAGAGAGGGCAGCAAGAAAATAAAAAATGGAGGCTTGGAGGGGCTTTTTTGTGAAGGGAGTACATGTTTTTGGGGGTTTTGACGGACGAACCCTATATGGGAAGGGTGCCCTACCCCAAAAACCACGGGCGCCCGATTTTCAGGTCGTGTGGGGCCCATTGTATGGCGATCCATCGTCGGATCGGCGATGGAATCGCCGGACAATGGTGGATTTAGCCGGTCTGGCCTAGTGGGTTGGGTCCCCCCTGCCCTGGAGGTCCCAGATATATATGGGCCCCACCCTAGTTCATTGTATTTTGACCTAGGGAGGCCCAAAATTCCCTCCGAAGAATTTTAGGGCTAATCTGTAAATCAGAATACTTTTACCCATCATGTAGCATATGATTTTGGGGTAGGAGGAGCTAATCCATCCAACTAACTTATTATTTACAAAATATTTTAAATTTGGAATGGAAAAAATGCCAATTTTCAAGTATTTTTTCTATTCATTGTAAAATTTTAACGAAGTATGATTTTATATCATTTACACATTAGGATTTATGCCTAATGTGAAAATACTGAGAAAAAAAATGAAAAATGGGGTGGTGAGAGGAAAGATTCTGAAGGAATTGAGTGAAACGGGGTTTTTAAGCCCTAGCGATTAAATGTAAGGGTTGTGGTTGCCTTACAACCCAAAGACATGCATTTTAGGGTTTAAAATTCTCCTAGGATCATCTCAAACCCACCTACTTACAACATAAGAGCTACTTATGTCGCTTCATGCGGCCAAAGATATGTTACGGACTCGATCAAAGGAACGATTTGAGTAGACTTCACCTATTAGCGAAACTCCGATCCTATGAGTGTTTCTAGATCCTTTCGCACCCACCTAAGTCAAAGGAGCGACAGTGTACATCGCGTGTCCATAACCCAGGCCCGGTTTAATCCAAATCACGGTCTGATACCATCTGTAACATCCCGAAAATCGGGGGTCGAGTAAAAAATCCAACTCCCGAGTTCCAAAATGTTCTTTATGCAACATAGATAATATTAGATGCATGTTGTCAGTAAACAGGCATTAAACAAGATTGGGATTAATCCAAAATAACATATCATACTCCATAGACAGTTAAATTAACAAGCGGAAGACTGTGATAGTATGTATAACATAATAAACTGTTGTATGTCTCCAGAGTGTGAACATGTTACCAGGTTATATACATACATGTATACTCCAAAATTAAATAAAAAGAATATACATGAGTGCTCTAAAAATATAAAATGACAAGTTTCAAGGCATCTAATCAACCTCCCTGTAATCCCGTCAATCAGAACACGCATAAAGGAGAGATCCTCCTCATCATCATCAAGTCCAGCTCCTCCTCGCAGGCCGCGCCATCATCTGCAATCACAATAGGGTCTGGTGGGTGTCTGGAAACACTGTCCCGTAACGTGGGAGTGAGTGATCAACTCAGTTGAATAATAGAGAAGAGATTCGCATGTTCTCAAATCAATCATGCGATAATAGTAAAGCAATTAATCAAACATTCCTAAATACTGTTGTTAATGCAATATGACATGACATGATGGATGCCCTCACCGACGATCTCCCTCATATGGCACCATCTTATGCCTGCGGTATGCTTTCTTCTCACAGTGCTCCACATCTTCTAGGCACATGCAATGTGATGTAGATATGATTACCAAGTAGTTATTAGTCCTTTTCATATAGCAGGATTGGGAAACTAAGGTACCTTCCTTATATCAATCCCAATACAGATCCTTTATAGAGTTGTCACTCCTAGTAATCTCATACGATGTTATATTTGTAGGTCTCTGCAAGGGCCGACAGGGCTGTTGCTTGCACTTATTGCACCGCTCCCTCATCACCTTATCAATACAGGCCTAATTATCCTTACGACTACATCAGGACTGGTCGCCCCCATGCGGTGTTAGGATAAACTCGAGGTCACTACAAAGGGCTTGTCACCTGATCAGTGTAGACCGACAGCAAGAATATAGTGTCCCATACCACCATAATCTGCTCAGAGTAGGGTGCTCACTGGTCACTACGGGGAGGTTTGTGGCCCCAGCGTAGGCCGAAAGCTCGACCACGGTGTCCCATACCACCAAGCCCAGCTCATGAGTCTTTATGGATCAAGGTATCATGGTTAACAGGGTTTCTAATGGTAAGTTCAGTACCCTAAGTTCAAGCAGTTATGACTCATATATTGTGAACATACAATGGCCAGTCGGGTTACTTGACGGGCTCGACTAGTACGAACGCATCTTAACCTGAGCGACATGAAGTGCATAAAACACTTCGCGTGGCCTAACCACTGCCGCCAACTCCAAACACGACTCGCGTTCATCAACGCGTCCTTCGTGGTAAATAGAAACCAGCCACAAATTTACTCTGTTACCGACTGCCTGGACTAAGTATAGCCCCAAACATTTGTGAATCCACATCATCAATCACATAAGAGTAATGGAAATGAAATACAACAATATAAGCATGTTATCGCATGTTATAACATACCACTTAAGCAATTCATTCAACACATGCATTTCATACATACAATGAAATCCATAACTTAGCCAACATGATGAAAATCATTTACATCAGCATATTACTTGAGAATTTAATCTCAAAACTATTTCACAACACCACATACTCAATACATACTAATACAAACATTTATACAAACACTTAGTCTGCACACTTAAGTCTACATAGTGTATGTCGACTCAAAGTATGCATTTGGGCGAATCTCTTCGCCAAACTGATTATGCACGCATTCCTAATATCCTAATGTGACAAAAATCCATGTCAACCATTTCAGCAAAATATGGATGTATACAGTAATTCCTACAAATGACTAAAATATCCTAAATCTCATATTTTTCCTACGTTTACGAAACAGGAAACGGACAGCATGTTGTACATGTCAAACGACGTTGCCGTTGATAATCTACTATTAAACAACATTGAAAGCTTTGAAATCAGTCAATCAAAGCGTCTAAAATCCGCACCTATTGCTTTAGATGTGTATCGTTTCGAACGGAGTGTATATGCTTCGTCTACGGCGAACAGGCGACCTATGTCATAAGTTATATTAACTACTTTGCTATTTGAATTGACGAAACACTAAATCAGCAAGTGAACAGGGTTTTCCTTTCCTGGAAAAGCGTCGGAATCACCAAAAAAGTGATTGGAATACGTCGCTTAAGCACATGCAGCAGCAGCAGCAGGTGGCAGGAAAATCTCTCCCACCTTCTCTCACAAACTCTCACTTTTTCTCTCTCAATCTAGGGTTTTTAGCAAATTCGGATGGGAGAGAAATGAGAGGGTTTCAAGCCCTTTTATAGCCTAAAACCTTCCCAAATTAGGCTTGGGAACAATGTTTACTTGGGTTATAACCAAATCGGGGCTGTTCTGGTCCAAAAGAGCATTTCTGAAGGTCCCCTGGCCGAACGCGGTCGGACTTAAGCTCATGCATACTGGATCTAACACACATCAAGTTTTCAGACCGAAAGAGTTCGCAGATTGCACGTGGCGGTCAAATTTCAGTTCAGCGATCACCGCACCTAGAACAGGTCTACAAGTCTCATGATATGAAAGAGAAATTTTTTCTGATCCGAGGGTGTAATTTGGCTGAATTCTGACGGTCAAAACGCTTAATAATAACGCGCCAAGTCACGTGCCAAATTTGAATTAAAATTTTCAAATCTAACCCTTTTCTCACTCTCTTCACTCCAGGCTCAATGAAATAGCCTCTGAACGTCGGTTGGGCTTGATTTTTGAAATGATTGTCAAGTCCAGCCAAGCAGTCATAACGGTCTAAGATGGTAGATATCGAACTTTCAACGCGCAGTCTAGATCCATTATAAAGTTTCAAAAGGTTCCTGAGAGCAAACGGGTTTAGAGTTTGATCCTAGGTTTCAAGGTATTATAGCACCATTGATTCTACAAGTTTTGGGTCTTGTAGATCGTATTTAAAGCGGTCAGGGACAATTTCACAGCTACTCCAGCATAGTGCTAGCTAACTTACGCTTAATTTCTAAAGGAATTAATCCTAAATGATTTCTTTAGCTATGAAATTGGGTTCTGAGCGGTTACCAAGGTGTTTTGGTTGACCCATTGCCTAAGGACGTCTAATCCCAGGTTGGTAAAAATCTGGGGTATTACAAGAAAGGTCTCAAGGAGTATAACACAAGGGTGGAACAGCCGCTAAAGAGTTTTTCTTCTTTCCTAATTTATTTTTCATGCTTTGCTTAAGAGATTTAGTTTCAATCATGTCTATGGTTGGCTAAACTTCTTAGCTAGGACAAAGAGGTGAAGCTTGTATCGTGTTGGGATGTTTATTTTGCTTTGATTCTTGTTCTTATTATACTTCATTGATTTCTAGTTAGATATTAAAGGAATATTTTCAATTTTCCATGATTTATTGTGACTCGAATTATAATAGATGATGTGATTGCTTTGGATATCTTCTTTTCCTATTTTGAGATTGTGAGATTAGTAAATCTCATTGTTCACCATTGTCTCTTGGGCATGGTAGGGTAATGGAATCTCTTTCAATCTTCACAATTCTCCTCCATTGTGAATTAGATCAATGAAAAGTTCAAATTTGATTTAAATTGCTTTATCTTACAATTAGATATGATACGACTCAAATTCCAATTGTGTTTATTAGATAAAATAAGGTATCATCTTAATAGCTATAAGTGGATGCTTGGCACCCTAGTTCTCACCTTTAATTGATATTTTAAACATTATTCACAATTACTCTATTTTATTCTAGAATTCAGATTTAGATCTTCTTCTAGTTCTAGTTCTTTTTAGAATATGTACAATTTTAACCCCTATGGATTTGACCTCATTCTCACAAGTTATTACTATATCGCGACCCTACACTTAGGGTTATGAACAAGTTTTTGGCGCCATTGCAGGGGACTACGACTACGTTTTTCTAGAATTAATTGGTATTAGAATTAGGTTAAGATTAAGATTTATTTTTCTGTAATATTTTTAGGTTAGGATTTTTTCTGAAATTATTTTTAGAAACTAACATTGTTTTCTGTTTTGTGGGATTCCTAACATAACAACTCTTATTCAGTAATTTTATTCCAACCCTCTCTCTTATTATTTTTAGATTTCTTATTTATTTTAGTTTTTCTAGTTTTCTTTTTAGGTTTAATTGTTTAGTTACTTGAGAGTTGTGCATGTTTCATGCACAAGTGGGTTCGTGAGAACACTCGATGTCTCTTGAGTGAAGGAGGATTAGTTGAAGGGTTGCCTATCCATCAAAGGATTAGAAACCACTTGAAATCCTCCTAGTTAATTGAAGTGATGGCTACAAATCAACCTCAACCTCAACCCCAATCACTAGTTGAGGAAGTTTAAGATAAAAATGAGATGCATAATGCACCCCACCTCGCACTCTACTCGATTATTTACAACTGGCAAGTGTGAGTACACCTTCCTGCATGGTCTTTCCACTTAATGCAGGAAACGTGGATATCAAACCTGGAGTGATACAACTCCTTCCTAAGTTTCATAAACTGGATTCTGAAAGTCTATATTTACACATCAAGGAGTTTGATGAGATAGTCACTACATTACACTTTCCAAACATATCTGAGGACATAGTGTAACTTAAATTGTTTCTTTTTTCATTGAAAGAGAAGACTAATACGTGCATGCACTCCTTAAAGCCAAGATCCTTTGGCACATGGGTTAAGAAGACCTGGGAATTTCTCAAAAAGTTTTTCTCATTTTATAAAACTAAAGCCAATTATGAACTTTACCTAAAATGAGGAAGAGACCTTCCAATGCTAGGAAAGGTTCAAAGATCTCACAAATTCCTGTCCACATCATGGCTACGAATTATGACGAACAATAAGCTTTTTTTTTTTTTTACAACGGATTAACTTCACCAATGCGCCAGTTCATAGAGATGATGTGTAATGGTGAATTCATGAACAAAGCGGCTGATGATGCGTGGGATTACCTTGATCAATTGGCAAAAAACAAGCAATCATGGGACACCTCTCCAAGACAAACCACTTCTAAGCTTATTCACTCAAAGGAAATGGGAGGAATTTATGTTCTAAAAGAGGAAGATGATATGAGTGCAAGAGTGGCCAATCTCACAAGAAAAGTCGAGGCCATAGAACTTAAGGAGGCAGAACCTATCAAATCTGATAAGGCTGTGGAAGTTGTTTGTGGTATTTGTTCTTGTAACATATATACAATTGAGAATTATCCAACAATTCCTGCTTTTTAAGAGATATTGAATGAGCAATTGAATGCTGTGAACAACTACTAAAGACCTTTCAGAGGACCCACCTCAAATACATACAATTCTAACTGGAGAAACCATCTAAGTTTCAGTTGGAGAATGGACAAACAGCTAACCCACAAGAGGCCCTTACTTAATTTTTAAACCAGAAGAGGCCTCAAGTGGATACGGTTCAAAAATTCATGCAAAACTAAGAGCTATTCAATCAGAATACGGTACAAGCATTCCAGGATATCAAAACAACAATAAGAATGTTCGCATTATCCATTCAAAGGATTGAGTCACACTTATCGAGTGAGGAGAAAGAGATGCTTCCAGCCTGACTTCTCCCTAATCCAAAGCCACAATGTGAAATTAGTGACTTAAGCTCTTCAAATCAAATGGAGCAAGCCAACTCTATCACCACTCTTAGGAGTGGAATGTAATACCCTGTACTTTTCAGTACTCGGGTGTTACCTAATAATCTAAATTATGGAACTGCTCATCTTCATCCTAGCCTAAATCTGACAGTTAAAAGTAATCTTCATTTATGGAACAAGTCATCCATTCACCAATTTTCAAGATGGGCCATCAAACCATCAGTTCCACCATTTATCGGGACCTAAAAACATCAAATCCATCGTTCTTCAAGTATACAACTCTTGAGTTTCCAATCCACCACCTGATCATCAACATGAGACCACCCCGATCATTAAATTTGTGGATAGATTCCAATTCATCAATTCTTAAAGACCTGAGAACCCACGTGAGTCGTTAATGGAATGATCTGACACATGATTCACCTAATTTGACTATCGAACAATAAAATCAACCATTAAATTGTGACTACACAACCCTAGGAACCATTAAAACTATCTAGTGTAGACCCTTGGAAGGCCCTGATCTGAGGATATCTCAATAATCAAGAGAGAATCGCCAAATTCACAACTCATTAAACCTATAACCCTCAATCTATCAATCCATCACTTAATCGTTAATATCGGACCATTCAATCATTGAGATTACTATTGATTTTCATGAAAGCGGTCCCTAGAATCATTATACCTTTAAGGTTCAGAAATTGGAGTTGATCTGACTTTTGGTTCAATAAAGATCATGAAATGAATTCAAAATCTTATAGAATGACCCATCTAAGCTGGAATTTGCCTCACTTTTAGCCTAATACCTTAAAATGATTTACTAAAACATATAGATGGAGTGGATTGATCAAATACACCACAGTGGACCCCATAAAGTGTATCGTGTACACCAAGGGTGGTGCTCCCGCAGCTCACCGAACTCGTCAACATGGTCAAACTATGTTGACCCAATCAAAATAGGAAAAAAGGAGATTTTTCTCTCTTTCCTCCCACATTTTTTGCCAGGCATCTATTTAAACAGACGCTGCCCATTTGCGGACATAGTGGCCCGCCATCATGATCATCCAGGATGATCTGAACTGTCCATTTTCTAGTTCATGAAATTTGGATAAAATCCCAAAACTTTTGTATTTTGTTACACATATATGAGCACATAGTGTTTAACACAAGTGGTTGGTTTGTCAGTAGGAATGCGAATGGCTAGCGCGCATTTGATCTGAGTTTGGCCCACCGTCTAGACTCATCGAAGAGATCCAAACCGTTCATCATATAGAGGACCCAAATCTAACCCAATCCTAGAGTTTTTGCATGAATATGTTTGTCTATGTGCACACAAACTGTGTTGCAATCTAAATGTGCATGCGACTCGGTTCTGAAAATGAAAATTCATTTTCCTTCCTATTTGGCAACCCGAATGCGAGATCCTTCTTAAATCCTATCCCTTGGTGCGGGAAAATCTCAGCCATCCATTCCTCTTCATTTTAGGGTGCACATCTCTTTCTTTTTACAAAGAAACTTCACCTGTCGCCGCTGTTAGAACTAAACCATTTAGAAATGTGAATAACCCCTCATTTTATGGGTCCCACGGTGTTCTAGGGTCATATCCACACCATTCGGGTGTAGTGGATCGTAGGATCAACCGTCCGAAGATGATCCACCATTAACGACTGGATCATCTTCTCTGTCTAGCCAGAACACCCATCATCGTACATAGGACCCTGATCTCTGATCTGAGTGGTCCATTAGATAGGTCGAGACCCCAAAAACTCATCTGTAACATTATAATCTCTTCATACAATCAGTAGACATGATTATCTTCTCAAAAATCTTACGAGTTAAAACACTAACTTGTAACTAATGTTACTGATCCACCGATTAGTTGGGATAGAAGGATCTAATGTAGCCTGTAAGAGGTTACCTTTTAGGGAAACCTTTCCAAAAATAGAAAAGAAATCAGTAAAGAGAGAAAGAGCGCCACTGCTGCTACCACTAGGTGACTCGGCCTGAGATGGGCTAGATTTGTGCCATGTCTCGTGCCTCAGGTCCTCTTAGTAGAAAGAAAGGAAGAAGAGAAGAAGCAGAAGAAGAAAATCAAGAAGAAAAAAGGGAAAAGGGAAAAGTGGTGTAGAGAAAAGGAAGGAAGAAGAAGAAAGAAAAACGGGTTTATGTCGGTTTCCACAACAACTCAATCGACTGAGTCTCGCCCCTGGCCGAGCTGCTGGGTGCTGTAGAAGAAGAAAAGAAAGAGAGGAGCAAAAGAAAGGAAAGAAAGAGGATGAGGAAGAAACAAAAGAAAGGTAAAGAGGGAGAAGATCCGAGTTGAGCAGAGTTAACTCAGCTGCCCAGCGAACTCAGTACTAGTCAAGCTAGTCCAATATTATTGGATATCCCAGCAAGAGTAGAAGAAAAATAGAAGAAAAGAAAGAAAGGAAGGAAGGGAGTAAGAAAGTGAAAGAGGGAAGAGAACCAAGAGAGAAAGGGGGACTTGGTGGCTGTCGAGTTGACCCAGCTGAAATCGAGTGAACTCGCTACCAGGTTGCTGTTGCCAAGTTTGGGTCGAGTTAGGCTCAGTCCAACTGGAGTTCCAACAAGGAAAGAGTAAGAAGAGAGAAAGAGAAGAAGAAAGGAGAAGAAAGGAAGAAAGAGAGTTATTATGTTGTTAATTTATTTAGAATAATACTTGTCATTACTATAGTTATCAATACAAATTCATATTGAATTATTACTATTAATTAATTCTATTATTATCATAATGGATTTTAATATTATAGGTTAGATCATTATTTTCATAATATTATTAAAAATTATTTGTATTTTAAATTTTAAACTCTTAAAACAATCATTACTATTGATTTGTATTTTTGTCGAGCAAACTAGATTTCAAATCTCCAAATTCTAAACATTACACCAAAACCTTAAATTTTTCAACCGAAATACCTAGTTTTAACCTTGATCATATAAAACAGGTATATGGTGATCTAACCATACTAATTATGTTAATCAAGAGAGATGTTGATCTTAAAGTGCGAACATTCAATCCTAGCAAGAAGAGAATCCACATTTCAAGGTGAGGATCACCCTTCAAGATTTTCTACATCTAATTTAATTGTCTTGTTTATCCACTTTCATTTATGTATCTTATCGATTACTTCATATGGTTGGTTGTACATACTGAATTCGAATGTTATAAATAGTTGATGGATTGAGTTTAAAGTCAAATATCTGAATATGTCATGAAATTCAATTATCTCTATCCTGTTTTAAGATAAACACTTTAGCTATACATGTGTTATCAACATTATACGTAGCAAAATTTATCTTTTATGATTACTGGATGGCATTTTTAAGAGATCCTTGAACTAGTGGCCTTCTATGAAATGGGTTAAATAAATTTACATTGTGAACTTACTACCTTATGGACCATTTGTGCCTAAGTGGCTTTTGGATAATAGTCCCTTTTAATCACACCATTAGGTGAAATATTTGGCCCTTATGGATTTTATGGAATACTTGCCCTTTTACGGCTTTAATGGATTATTTTATACAACTTTACGATGGTAAGTTCCACTTGTTAGACTATGATTGGCCACTAGTTGAGTAGGTTACCTTAAAATACCTTATTTGTTAGTCTTATAAGCCAGGGATGGTGGAATGAGATACTATGCCTGAGCTGTCGGCCTATGCTGGATGATAAACCCCCCATAGTGACCTTTGAGCTTTCTTAAAATGATTGTTTGGAATTAGAATAATATTAGTTGGGCTAATCATGCATTTTTATGACATGCGGTCTTTATTAGGGGGTTAGTTCTCCCTGTGCATATCTTTGTGTACTTTTTTGGGTGACTAGTCCTCCTTGGACGATCTATATATTATTATAATCTTTTTCGGGTGGTTAGTTCTCCTTGGATGTATCTTTGTATACTTTATGAGTGACTAGTCCTCCTTGGGTGATCTATATATTATTATGTTATTTTTCGAGTAGTTGGTTCTCCTTGGATGTACCTTTATATACTTTTTCGAGTGACTAGTCCTCTTTGGGTGATCTATATATTATTATGGTTTTTTTCACGTAGTTAGTTCTCCTTAGGCGTACCTTTATGTACTTTTCCAAGTGACTAATTCTCATTGGGCAATCTATATATTATTATGGTCCTTTCCGGGTGGTTAGTTCTCCTTGGGTGTACATTTGTATACTTTTTTGAGTGACTTGTCCTCCTTGGGCAATCTATATATTATAGTCTTTTCCAGGTGACTAGTTCTCCTTGGGTATACCTTTGAGTGCTTTTTCAGGTGGCTAGTTCTTCTTGGGTGACTTTTTACCAGTTGGATGTGCATCCCCAGGTCTGTGAGTATGTGCATACATCCATGCATTTAAATAAGATCATCTTTGTGAAATTTATTTAATGAATGTGTATCTGATGAACCTTATTTGATTTTCACGATAACCATTGTGTAATATTTGTTATACACTGCGTTTGCTAACTATGCTTAATATCTTAATGATACGATAAATCTTGAGGGATATACCTCACGGGATAGCTGTTGACGCTATTGAACCGTATTCAGTGTGTAGGAGACGCAGAAAATACGTATGCTGGTGTTCATGTGGAATGGGAGGAGCCAAATGATCTTGCGACTCTCCATTCTTGATTTTATTTGTATTAAATTTATATTGTTTTGTTTGTAAAGATTAAGACATTGGTTTGTATGAGTTTTTGGGTAACCATTTGAAATCTTAGTTATAAATATTGGACTCCCTCTAATATCTGATTTATTTCCATCCCACTATATTATTAACTCTGATAAAAGGAAAAAAAATGTACATGAAATTTGGGTATTTTCAAATGTTAATGCTCGGGTTTTTAGAACACGAGTAGTGTACTCGAGTTTCGGGAACCGGGGTTTTACATGTAAAGATAATTAAAGATCTATTTCGGTAAGGGCTAAAAAGCATAAGGACCCCGAAGAAGAAAAGAATGATAGATCTAGCATTACTCCACATGGGTTAGAACCGGAACCTCAAAGTAAGCCAATTGCGTCATTCCCTTTATGGTTGATTACACCAAAACTTCTATATAATTCTCATGATATTCTATAGGTGCTTAAACAAGTGAATGTTAACATCCCTCTACTGGATGTCATTAAATAAATCACTTCATATGCCAAATTTTTTAAAGATCTATGCACTACTAAAAGATGACAAAACAAACATATGAAAAAAAAATTGATAGAAAAAGTGAGTGCCATCCTCAAGTAAGATGTGCCACAAAAATATAAAGATCCCGATAGCTCGATTATCACTTATTTAATTGGGAACTATCGGATTGAGCACGCACTTCTTAACTTGGGGGCAAGTGTGAACTTGATCCCTTACTCGATTTATGAACAATTGGGTCCAAGTGAATTAAAACCCACCCGGACCATATTATAACTTGTTGATCACTCAGTTCATGTACTGAGAGGGATGATTGAGGATGTGTTGGTCCAAGTTGATAAATTCTACTATCCAGTAGATTTTATTGTCCTAGATACTACACCCATCATAAATGTGAGCACTCAAATTTCCGTCATTCTTGGTTGTCCATTCCTCGCTATGTCAAATGCAATCATTAATTGCAAGAATGAAATTATGTATTTATCTTTCAGAAATATAACATTGGAGCACAATATCTTTTTCAACATGAGCAAACAGTCAGAGGATGTTGATGATATCCACGACATTAACTTCATAGATTCTTTCATGGAAGATAGAGCAATCCTGACTTTATACTCTGACACTCTAGACACGTGCTTGACCCACTCCCTTGATTTGGATGATGACATGATTAGGGAGATGGATGTCATGCTTAATGATATGCTGGTACTTGAAATTAACTAGTGGAGGCCACAATTTGAAGAATTAAACCCCAAACTAATGTAGTGCCTCTACTGTCCAACCTTAAAGCACCGAATCTTGACCTAAAACATTTACCATCTAATCTTAAATATGTCTATTTAGGTCAAGATGAGACATACTCGATGGTGATTTCTTCCCACCTTGAGAAAGAACAGGAGAGTATGCTTATCTCTACTCTTTAAAGGTGTAAGACCCGTAACCTCGCGAGACCTTCCGTACACTTCTACTTAAACAACGACATATTCCCAGAGGACCAGATTGACGAGTTTTGATTGTTACCCTACTTTTGTACCGTGATACCCTGAGACTTATACCTTAGCGACCACACGAGTGCTACAATTCCAATGCCACGCGGCACGCACCATTTCAACCCTTAGATTAGAAGTTACAATTTTGGAACAATTCGAGATGGGCCAAAGAATGCACGTGGGCCCACTTGCACAAATCTCCATATTATCAAATCAATCAATCCATCAATCAATTAACTCATCCATCAATCAAGCCATCCATCACTTATGTCACTCTCTCCCCATTAGTCAAACAAACCCATGTCATTCTCATGCAACCCATACCCCTACCTATCTAGCTATCATTCTCTTATTCTTTTCCTCGCCATTTTACTCCTCCATCTTCCCCTTATTCTCTCCCTATCCTAAAATCTCCACCACAAAGACTCCCTAACTCTCTCTCATTTTTACCATTTCCTAGTAAGAGTAGAGAGGGATTAAGAGAGAGAAAAATATTAGAAAGATTAGGGAGAAATTAAGAGAGAGAGAGAAAAAAAAAATTATTAGAAAGATTAGGGAGAAATTAAGAGAGAAAGAGAGAAAAGAAAGAAAGATTAGGGAGAGATGAAGAGAAAAGAAAGAGAGCTTGTGAGAGTATTAGGAAAGATCAAGAGAGTAAGAGTAAGAGAATAGAGAAAAGAGTGATTATAGGAGGTTAGAGGTAGAGAGGAGCTTGGTAGACTGTCCGATCGCTGATTTAAGATGATCCAACCATCTATCCTTATAAGTGAGTGCATGGGAGGGTCAAAACTCTCCCATTCTTTGTGATTTCTTTATTTTTGTAGGCCCATAAAGGTGAGACCCACCTTGATCATGTATTAGTATGTGGTGGACACCATAGTGGTGGGGGCCACCCCGATGGCTGGATTTATGTCCCTTCCTTTCCCTTTCTTTTCTTATTCTCATGGTGTTGTGGGACCCACAAGTGGGCCATGTTATTGGAGAGCGTGTCCGGCATGCTATCATAGTGTGGACAACCTTGTGTGGCCCACCTTGATATTTATTTTCTATTTAAACCAATTGATTGTGTAAGCACACCTGGATGGTGAAAATACACCAAAAATGGATATGATCCAAAGCTTCTTGGCCCCACCATGAGTTGGACATTCAAATGGATGGAGTAGATTTCCTAGGTGGGCTCTACCTCACCCTTAAAACATAAAAGAGGGAGAGGGGTAGTGGCACCGTGTCCCTGGACACAACAATGTCTAGAGACATGTCTCTAGTACAATTACCTTCTGAAGCCACCATGTGGACTCCTTTAGTGGGCCCCATCATGAAGTATATATATAATCCACACCATCCAGCCGATTTTCCTTCTTAGTTTAGGCGTTGAACTCAAAAATGAAGCTAATCCGAATCCCAAGTGGGCCATACCACAAATGCTAATGGGTTGTGTTACCCATGTCATTTCTTACTTCACATGGGAGGTTTAGAGTGAGTTTTCACTCGTGGGACCCATATTGATGTATTTCTTAGATCCACACCATCCATCCATCTGCTGGCTCATTTTAGCCATGGAGCCCAAAAATCTAGCCGATCCAACCATTAGGTGGACCACACCACAATCGATCATGGTAGTAGGAGTACCCCTCACGTCAACCATGTAAACGTGAGGTGGGGGCGTCCCAACCATGGACCACACCTTGATGTATTTGTTTAATCCATGCCGTCCACCACCTTCTTCATGTCATTTTAGGCTATAAGACAAAAAATGAGACAAATCCAAGTTCCTAGTGGACCGCACCAAGGGAAACAAAGTCCCACTATTGGAACTTTCTAAGGACTACTGTTGTGTGTATAAGTGGTGGACCTATCCATCATTAGACTCCTTTGGTCCATAGAGAGCTGGCCGATATAATGGACGAAATAGATTATGCACTAGTGGACCCCATATAGTAGAATAAAATAAAAATAAAGAAAGAAAGAGAAAAATAAGATAAAAGCATGTCACTGGACGTTATTGCCAAATGATGGTGAGGGTGGAAGCTTCATTGGGCTGCCCCCACACGTGGACCCCACCATAATGAATTTGTTTAATCCACAGCGTCCACCATCTTCTCCATATAATTTTAGGCAAATTTTAAGGCAAATCTGAGTCTCGAGTGGGCCGTACTAAGGGTATTAATGCCCATCTGTTGAAACACTCTAGGGCCTACTTTAGAGTCCCTAGTCATCCAAATCAGTCCTAGTCAGAGTCTATTTGAGCTCATTCAAGGTGGTCAAGGCGATGAATGGATTAGATTATCCACTTGGGGCCCACATTAATAGTGTATGCAAAACATACAACAAATATAATAATAACATGAAAAATGCATAAATGACATGCATGTGGGCGGTGACCCATTCTTGGCCAATTCTAGGTCTCATGAGTGGGACCCGCTTATGATGTTTATATTGAATCCACACCATCCACTGTCATTTCAAGATCATTTTAGGCCTTGGGCCAAAAGATGAGACAGATTCGGGTCTCAAGTGGGTCGCAATGAGGGAAACAAACCATTGCTATGAAATCTTCCAAGGCCCACTATGGAGTCCCTGCTCATCCTGAATGAAGTATAAAATCCACATGGGGCCCGCACTAATGGTGCATGAAAAGAAAAGAGAAACAAAGAAAAAGGTATGTGTCATTGGGCGTTATTGCCCAGTGACGTGAGGGTGGAAGTCACCTTGGCTGCTGCCCCCACACGTGGGACCCTACATGATCTGTGTATCATATCCACTCCATTCATCTGTCTTATCATACCATGTTAGGCCATGGGCTCAATACTTAGGTTAATCCAAATCTCAAGTGGGCTGCACTTAGGGTAATATGGGGGCAGAAACCTCTTGGACTTTGGCATTTCTTGGTTTTGGGATCCCTTGGACTTGGGAATCCCCAGTTTTGGGATCCCTTGGACTTGAGAATCCCTGTGATCGATATCCCTTAGGTATTTGGTTATATTTAGCATCTTGAATTCAAATCTTTAAATTAGTTGGTGTGTGAATGTTAAAACTATGGTTCTATTAAATCCATTTAAGCATATACTTTGCCTGAACTGATGAAATCCCAAGACTCATATGAGCCATGAGCATATGATCACATCCTAGTGACTAACCAATGATCTATAATCATCAATTTACATCAGTAATGATTGGATGGTGTAGATCATTATACTAAAGTAATTATAGTGATGTTATTGATAATATGATTATTTTGGGACATCATTAGTGGGCCATGTGCCCAAATCGATTGGTAGCCTACTGACACACATGTTGTACATATGGGTCTCCATCCGAATCACTCCCATTGGACCCCGCCTTGTTATATACAAATATATTCTATTCATGCCTTGTAGGCTACATGAGGAGTTGATGTTAGTCTAACGTGGGCCATACTATATAGATTTCTATATTTCTAGTGGGGCATGTTGTTCAGTTCTCACTCTCTGTATATGATGTGCCGATTAAGGCCGATTATTGTCCGATATGTCTAATAACATGCTAGTGTACTTGTCCTGGTAAGATACATTAAGAACATGCTTAGTATAATGACATTATGACCAGACATATGCCCATATGCATCATTTGTATGCATGTTGTGGTGGTGATTGATCATAGAATATGTCATTGGGCTAAGATACTTATGAGACCCCATATGAGATAGGGTTGTGCCACATGATCATGCGATATGCGCAGATTTGATACATGACTTGAATGCTATGACTCATGCATTTTGCATCTTGTATGTCATGATCACTTTATGCCCTAGTGACATTAGGGTTTTGGCCTCTATAGGCATATCATGGATGGCCAGATTGGATACCAAAAATTTTAGCATTAGGGCGCTATGGATGTCCTTGGGTGAAAGTCCTTAAACCCTTGTAGTACTAATAGATGCTTCAACGTCGAGACCGAGTATATAACATGATCGCTCGAGTGCCGAATACTAGTAGGCTGCGTCTCTCATTATGTTATGGTCGGTTGAAAAAGGGTGTGACCTTATCCACCCTAGGGTAGGGGGCTATAAGCTAGGTTGATTTTGCCCAACTCATAAATGGGTCCGCTATTAATGAGCCAGGTGGGCATTGGCATACTACTTGTAACGCAGATAGTGAGGTCTCTTTCACTCACTTGGTCATGCATATGATGAGGTGTACTAGACCCCGTGATGTTTCCAGTGACAAACCGTACTGATAAGTGGACTAGTTGAGGATTGACATGCTTGCATTGCATCTCTAACATATGACATTCGGTCATATAGACCTTGCATTGCATACTCTTGGTATGGCTAACATCATTTAGGGACTTACCAGTTTAGCCTTCCATCATTTCTGCTTACTCTGACATTTGTATGCTTGACACATGCATTGTGTACATGCACGCACTCTCTAAGCTTCATAGTCAGCTTATGCACATTTGTTACATGCAGGTTATGCTAGACCGCAATAGCATTGAGACAAGAGCACGTGCCCGATCTTTTAGAATTGCTTGGGTACACCTATGATTATGCTCCTTTACAAAAAAATCACCCTGAAAATCCTCCTTATAGGATCCCAGGATTGAAACTTGGTGTATGGGAGCTAGGGCCCGAGAATGGGGTACTACGGTAGCTGTCGGCACTAGATTCGACGGTCAGGAATTTTGTGAGCCCGATTTTCGAGTTTGGACGTGATAAAAGGAGCCCTTGCATGGTCAATTATGGACCTCAAGGGAATTGACCATTTGATTGGTACTCACCACATTTATCTTGAAGATAATGTGAAGACCACTTGACAACCACAGCGCCGATTAAATCCAAACATGAAAGAAGTGGTTAAGGCCAAGGTACTTAACTTGTTGGATGTAGGTATCATATACCCCATATTAGATAGCCAATAGGTGAGTCCAACTTAGGAAATTCCTAAGAAATACGGAATCACCATCGCAGCCAATGCCGACAATGAACTCATGATAACTAGAGTTATTACTAGTTGGAGAATATGCATTGACTACAGAAAGTTGAATACTGTCACGAGGAAGGACTACATTCCTTTGCCCTTCATTGATCAAATCTTAGAATGGCTAATTGGTCACTCTTGCTATTGCTTCCTTGACGGATATTTGGGCTACAATCAGAAAGAGATAACCCTTGAAGATCAAGAAAAGCCTGTTGTTGTACTTCCCTAGAAACATAATTATTATGATGTCACCTTAGGGGTGACATCACCCTACCCTACCCCTAGCCCTAACTCCTTACAAGCAACCACCCCTTCCCTTTTCCCCATAAGTTAAATTCATTAATTGCAATCACCTCTCTCTCTCTCCCTCCCTCTTTCTTTTTCATTTTTTCCTCCATTATTGCAATCTTGGGACATCCATGCAACACAAAAATCTAGCCATCTCCCATCCAATCTCCCTACTAATCCAGCCCACCAAACCCCATCTTGACCATTAAATCAACCACATTAGAGCTCTAAGACTTATTGGAGGAAGGAGGATTTCAATATCTTGAGGTGGGTGCTTCTCTCTTTTACTCTCCTCCCTTCTCTCTCTTTTCCTTGCATGATGGCTCACTTGGTGAGGCATGCAAAGATCCAGACCATCCATCCAATGGAACCGGCCCATCTTGCTGGATCGTCGAGGGCCAACAAGCCCACCATTATGTATTTATCCATGCTACCTATCCATTTGGACAGGCCTGGGCGTAGCGAAAACACTAATATCAGCTTGTTTCAATGATGGCCACACCTGGCCCCACTTGATGAATATGTCTCACCCATTCCATCCACCATCCAGACCCCTGGACGGTGGGATTCTCATGATATATGTATTCTGTATACGCCATCCATGCTGCCCAACAACCGTGGGCCCCACAACGTAGAACGCCACCGCAATGCATTTCAAATCCAGGTCATCCAGAGCTGGACGTTGGACGCTGCACTCCCTCTTTCGTGTATATATATATATATATATATATATATATATATATATATATATATATATATATATATATATATATATATATATATATATATATATATTATAATATTATATTATATATATACACCCGTTAATGTGTGTACCTTATGTGGGACCCAGTTGCTGTGTCTATCCCATCCACACCTTTCATCACAGAATGCATGGATGGAATCCATGCTGACCGTCCATTTAAATGGGGCCCACCATGATATATGTACCTTGATCCCCACTATTCATCTGATGGACGGTGGGCCTGCAGCTGCTACACGTATAGCAGGAGCGAGGGTCATCGTGATGTATGTACAATCCATTCCATCCATCCATCTGGACGGTGGTAGATGGGGCCTCCACTGGTGGACATATTTCATCCAAACCGACCATTCATTGGACTTTTTTGTGGACCCCACTCTGCTGGGCGTATTTCATCCAAACCGTCCACCCAATGGTGAGCTCTTCTTAATGCTTGAGACAAAAATAAAGAAGATTCAAATCTCTAGTGGGCCCTTCCATGATGTATGTCCTACATCTTAACCGTCCATCCATTGGACGACGTGGACCCCACCTTCATGTATATGTTTTCCATCCAAACCGTCCATACCTGTGGGGCCTACCTTCAACCGTCTGTCTAGCGTCTTTGGACGCTGGGCACTGACACCCCCATTCCTATCATATATGATATATATTATAAGTTAATATAATATTTTTATATTATAAAAATATCATGGTAGGTCTGGCATGCCAGGTACGGCGCCACCATGATGCTGTGATGTATCTCTACCGTCCATTTGTGTGCGGACGTGGACCACCGTGATGCATGGGTTTTGCCACACCAGTCCAATATGCTGGACGGGCGGGACCCACCATAGATGTATGCATTTTATCCATCCGTCCATCTGGACGGTGGCATTAGGGGCCCACCACTGATGGATGTGCTGCATCCAACCATCCATCCATTTGGTTAGCCTGTCTCAAGGCTTAAGACTAAAAATAAGTCAGATCTAGTGATCATGTGAACCACACTATAGAAAACAGTGGAGATTAAACGTCCACCATTGAAACCCTTTTTGTTGACAAAAGTTTTGGATTTGTATGAAATTTGCTTTTCCCCCTTTATTTAGGCCTTTGTGACCTTCTAAGCAGATTAGATGGAAATACACGTTATGTTGTCCCATTGTGGGACCCACCTTGTTAACGTCCAGTAGCATTAATGCTATGTGGACTGTTCTGGGACAAACCTTGGTGAAGGCAAATTATAAATATCAACTTGTTTCAAAATGGGCGGGCCAAACTAACGTGGACCCCACCTTGATGTATGTGTCCTATAGCCCCCAGCCGTCCATCTGAACATTGCCTAGACCCAGGGTTCTTATGGGCCGCACCACAGCAATAGGAGTGTTCCTAGTGCTGTTGAACCTAGGCCCACTATAACTTTATATGCTACCCAATCCAAGAGCTGTGGGACTCACCTTGATGTGATGAATCCACATCATCCATCCAAACTTCCCAGGCCATGGGCCTGGGAATGAGGCAGATTCAAATCTTGGGTGGAGTACGCCGTGTTGTCCAGCATGTTCTCTAACGTTGTGGGGCCCACTGCAGGGTCCCGTCATGATGTGTGATGAAATCCACACCGTCCATCCAATCCCATATCATCATAGACTATGGGCCTGAAAGTGAGGAAGATCCAAGTCTTAGTTAATCCACACCATAAGAAATAGTTGGGACTGACGTCTATCATTCAACTTTTTTTTTGGGCCCACTATAATGTTTGTTTGGAGCTCACCTAGGGGCTATGAGGCCCACAAATGAGGCCCATCTTATCCCTATGTTTCACCCCAGTTGCCCATCTGTTTGGATGACCAAATTGGGCCAGTGACAGGTGGGCTGACCGTCTAAAGGTGGCCCACCTTGTTGTATTTATTGCACATTCATGCTGTATATATGTGTGGGTCCCATTGGTGATGTGTGGGTCCCCACGCCATTCTCCAGATTTTGGGTTCCACTCTATGAGGCAGCCCAGACCAAATGGATCAGATTTAAATTTTAGGTGGCCGCCCACTAGGGGAAACAGTTGGGCTGGGCGTCTCACCTTGGGGCTGCCTGATGAGGCCCACCTTGTTGTATGTGCTATATACATGCTGCCCATCCTTTTTTATGGACCATGGGCTACCCCATGAAGGCCCAATACGATATATGTGATTGAATCTTTGTTGTTCATCCAACTTGCCTAGTCTTTAGGCTGATTTATAAGACCCACATTGGTGGATGTTGGATATTCCTTGGCTATTTAATTAGGCTATATGGGTTGCTCATTAGGCCCAACACAATGTATGAATGGGATCTTTTCTTTGGCCGTGATGTTTTTAGGCCATGGGCTGCCCCTCACATAGCCCATCTTGATGTATTTAGGCTTTGGGCTGTTGTTTGAGACCCAACATGATGTGTGAAATATTGTAAATACTGTCCAAATTACGTTCTAATTATTGTGAGGGCCATGAGATGATTCATGAGGTTCATTGTGATGTATTTGGGGCCCATGGGTTAAGGCCCATTGTGATGTATTTGGAGCCCATGGGTAGAGGCCATCATGATATATTTCTAGCCCATTTGTTAAGGCGCATTGTGATGTATTTGGAGCCCATGGGTAGAGGCCATCGTGATATATTTCTGGCCCATTTGTTAAGGCCCATTGTGATGTATTTGGAGCCCATGGGTAGAGGTCATCGTGATATATTTCCAGCCCATTTGTTAAGGCCCATTATGATGTATTTGGAGCCCATAGGTAGAGGCCATAGTGATATATTTTTGGCCCATTTGTTAAGGCCCATTGTGATGTATTTGGAGCCCATGGGTAGAGGCCATCGTGATATATTTCTGGCCCATTTGTTAAGGCCCATTGTGATGTATTTGGAGCCCATGGGTAGAGGCCATTGTGATATATTTTCGGCCCATTTGTTAAGGCCTATTATGATGTATTTAGAGCCCATGGGTAGAGGCCATCGTGATATATTTTTGGCCCATTTGGTAAGGCCCATTGTGATGTATTAGGGCCCATGGGTTGAGGCCCATTGTGATGTATAAAGGCCCGTGGGTTGAGGCCCATTGTGATGTATTCAAGGCCTGTCATTGAGGCCCACCTTGATGTGTATGAGGCTGGTATTAAGGCCCACTGTGATGTGTATGAGGACCATATGATGAGGCCCATTTGATGTATTTAAGGCCCATGGGTCGAGGCCCAATGGGATGTATACAAGGTCTATTGCATTGTGTGATTCCACCATGGGCTATGTAATGACAGTTATGGCGGGCCATGCCTTAGCAGCAATGTTGGTTTGACGTCCACATTATAAGAATAATGTCAGTTAAATGTCCACATTATAACTCTCCTTAGGGTCCATTGATAGGCCCATACTTGTTGTGTGTAGGCCATCAAGGCCCATCTTCGTTGTGAGGATAATTCATCACCATATAACATGCTTAGTATAACTTCATGATTCATGCCCATACGCATCATATGTATACCTGATATGAGGAATCTTTGATCATAACATACGCCATTGGGAAGACCATTTACGGGAATCCTTATGAGATGGAGTGCCTCACATTATCGCGTAATACGCGTAGGATTGATGCATGACTGGATAGTGTGACTCATGCATCTCGCATATGTGTAACTTGATCATTGTATGCCCTAGTGACATCAGGGCAGTAACCTCCATAGGCATATCATGGATGGCTAGATGGGACACTCAAAATATTTAGTTCGAGCATCGGGCTGCCATAGATGGCCCTGGGTGAAAATTCCTAAAACCCTCTTGGTACCAGAGGACGCCTCAACTTCAAGACTGAGTGGATATACATGAGTGCCTAAGTGCCAAATACCAGGAGGTTACGTCTCCCACTGTGCCATGGTCTGTTGGGAGGGGGTGTGGCCTTACCCACCAGAGGAAGTAGTCATAGCTAGGCTGAGTTTGACCAGTTCGAGGAATGGGTCGTTATCAATGAGCTGGGTAGGTATTAATAAACTACTGGCCAGGCGGATAGTGAAGTCTCTTCCACTTACCCAGTTGTGCCCTTGGTGGGGCAGCAGGTGGCGTGTAGTGTACTAGAACCCGGTATGATCCCAGAGAGGAACCGTACTGATATGTGGACATATTGAGCAGAAATTGCATACTCCATTCATTCATTCACTATTCACTCAGGCTGGTGGCGTGCAACTAATTATTATATATACCTTCGCATGGCCAGAATTTTGGTTAGGCGTGCGATTAACTTAAGATTAAGAGTTTACCACATTGAGTCTGACTATCCAAATTTAGGTATGGGACTGGTTTGGATAGAAGTCCTTATGGTGGACTAGTTTGGATAGAAGTCCTTGTGGTGGACCCCGTAGCCTACGATAATATGTACTATCATCCCGACTTCACACTCCCGCATGATCATTCCATTCACACCACATATTGTATTACATCCGCGGCATATGGCATTTTGGGTTACCCGTGTTTCTTTAGTTATATGGTTTAGATATGGCTAACAGTATTCGTGATTTCATCAGGAATTGTATATTACATTACAACTTCGGCATCTGATATTTGGCTCTTTATGACTCCTCATTTGCATAGCTGTTCTATATTGTATCTGATATTGATTGACTCATGAAATTGTCCGTATTTTTTCTTACTCTGTTATCATATGATTCGTGATCTTGTCAGTATTTCTACTTATTCCGATATTGTACGATTATGGATTACCATTATTTTTGGTATTGTATAATGATGACATTGTATTGAATACTTGACACTTATCTTGTGAACACACTTACACCACCTTCTAAGCTTTCTATAAGCTTATGCATGATAGATGTGTGCAGGTGATGTTAGGTTGTAGCAGAGTTGAGTTTGGAGCGTGCAGTGGTCTTCTGAAGCTTGATTTTCATTTTATGTATTTACCTTTCAGCATTGTAATCAAATGATTATATTAGTGGAAATGTGATGATGATGATGTTGCATTTGTGAATTGAGTAATCTTGTGGTTATTCTTATTATGAATTAAATGTATTAAAAAATACTCCTTGTAGGATCCCAGGATCGGAATTTGGCGTATGGATGCTAGGAGCCGAGAATGGGGTACTACGGAGGCTGTCGGCCCCGGATTTGGTGATCAGGATTCCTGTGAATCCGATTTTTGAGTTTGGGATGTGACATGACTAGCTCCACCTGCTTTACCTCAGTGCAGTGCAGCGGCCTCAGCATCTTAGTGATGCAGTCGAGCCAATATTCGGCCTCCTTGGGTCTGTGAGTACCTGCAAAAGTAGGAGATCGAAAGCGTTGGAATCGCTCGAATAGGCCACTAGTGCTCATATTACCCGCAGGCTGCATAAGAGGTGCAGGTGGGGCTACACCATGCTCTGGGGAAAGACCCCTGTAATGGTGGCCAAAAACTGTTGCTGCTGCATCAGTAGCATCATCTGCTCCAACCTATCAGTAATAGGAGTAGACTAAGGCACATGCGACATCGAAGTAGACGCACGGTTCTGCTCAGGAGCCGATGGTGCAACAGGTGTAGGCCCATTAGTGGAGCCAGTAGTAGGCTGAGGATCCGACATAGTATCGTGAGTCGGGCCCAAACTAGGGTCGGTCTAGCTATCGCTTAGGGGAGGTGCCCCATCAACCAAATCGCCAAGTGTGAGGCGTGTTGTACTCCTTGTGGCCTTAGGTGGCATTCCCTATATACAACATAGGGTGCAACCCTGGTCAGATTTAGCATACTTACAAACTCAACTACACAGCAATCACAACAGCTTTAAAGAAAACTTCATGCATTTCATTTACCAAAATTGTTACAATACATAAGACGTAGCATTACATGGATCATGACAGAAGATGCATGTGAGCTAATATAAGCAAGGCTCCAACACTTAAAACATATTAACCACTTTATCACACTACTATGCCTAACAAGGCTATACATAGCAACAAGGAAAGAAACACACACAAAGCAACAAAAAGGATGACTACATGTGTGACTAGTCATCAAAATCTGGTGATAGGGGAGGTGCACTTTTGTCTTGTACACAGCACAGGATGACCCTCAAGGTGCGAGACACCTTTTTGAATTTTTGTTTCATGAAATCCTTGGTCTCTTCAACCTTGGCTCAGACTTACGTGATCTCCTGTCTCAGAGCAACTTTTCCCTCTTCCAGTTGAACCAATTGAGCTTCCTTGGCAGCTCGATCACTGTCGTGCACCTGAGTAGTAGGAGGAGAGCCCTCATCAGAACCCGGGGCCTCCTCTTCATCATCCTCACCCTCACCTGCTTCACCTCCTCCCCCTGACTCATCTTCTTCCTCTCCACTCTCGTTCTCGTCCCCATACTTGTTAAGTCGGGCTTGACATTATCGAGGGCCAATCTTCATGTTGTTGAGCGTGGTCTCATTAATGTAGTGGATCGGCGTGAGGTCATCCATGTTAAGTCTGTAGGCGAACTCTTGAGCGATCTTACATATAAGTCGGCCAAATGGAAGCAAGATATCATTCCTAGGAGAACGCGCCGTCTGGACTATCTGTAGTAGGGCGAACGTAAGCAGACACAACTTGTCTCCCTATCCAGTTCTATATAAAAAATCTACCATTAGTCGAGTGCACTTAGTACAGTTGTCCCTATAGGGTACATGTTGTACATGAATATGTGGTGAAGTAAGCGAAAATCTTCTGTCATATCCGATGCCGAGAGGCTTCTGTCTTCCTTCCAATGGGCTAATCGGCCATAGAGGTAGTGTGTGTGGCTATCTCTCTCATGCGTTCTTGAGGCTTATCGCTAGCGTGCACCTCTCCATGCGGGATTCACATGATCTGGGATACTAACCCCACATCAATTTTTCCTTCCCGCCTTCCAAATGGAATCTTGAATTGCAGAGGCTTCAGCGTAGGGTCCCGTATATGAGCATAAAAGGCTCGAACCGTGTTTTCACTTACGTGAGACTCGCTCTCGAATATGGAACCCCATTCAGCATCCACCAGGTGGTCCATTATAGGATACAACCTAAATAACTTCTCATCCACATGAGCCTCAAGCATGATCCTACGGCCACTAAAGTGACCGTGTTCAAAGCCTGCCAGTAAAACTTGCTCAAGTGGGAGTCGTGGATTGAGCTCCCGCTTCGACCTTTGCTCTTGGGCGGTGCTTGTGCTAGCTTCGGCGCCCGCCTTCTTCCTCGAACAGGTAGTGTGATTAGGCCTAGCTTCATCCGCAGGAGCTCTTTTCTTTCCCATAAGAGAAAGAATTGTGGAGAGAGAGAAAATGGCCGCCACAAGCTCAAAAAGAGCCATGGAAACCCAAATAGCTTTGTAATTGAGGTAGATGTGGGGCTCTTGAAAGATGATACACAAAGCTACAAACTTTATGCCTAAATGGGTAAGAAAAGGGGAAAATCGAAATAGAGGAAGATAGGGTTTTGAGGAGGATGAGGGAAAGAGAGTATGTGGTGAAGGGAGTGAAGAAGATAGTGTAAGAGGCGGAGATTTGAGGGAGAAAAATGAAGTTTTGGGAGGTTTGGAGAGCTTGGAGGGGTTGGAATGGAGAAAAGGAAGTAAATGGGAAAGAAATAGGGGTCCCCACATGATTTGGTGGGCCCCACATGTGTTGGGAGGTCGACCCGACGCCAGCCCGCTGCGGCCTGACAAGCCCGGACCAACTCAGGGGCAGTCGACCGCTGATGGTGTGGTGCCTTCGCGGTCCGTTGGACCCAGGCACGGTGCCGCCGCTGTTATGCAGTGGCCACCCCCCTCCCTGGGTGTCGTACACATGCGGGAACCCCCTAGGTCCCACCGTTTTATGCAATTTCGGCCCCCTCGGCTGTTTGAAGCGGTTTCAAATCCCATTTCGCTTGTATTCACATTTTTGGGTTGGCTTGAGTGTGAAATGGCCCAAAACAAAGTCTAAACCCATCAATCGACTGCCCAGGAAAGGTTTGGGATATCTCACATGATTACCGGTACCTAAAAGAGCAATTTCTATGGTTAGTTTCACCTCGACGATCAAACATTCACTGACGGATGAAACTTAGGATTCCTAACCTCCAGAGACAGTTAAATTTTACAAGCAAAAGATTGTGATAGATATATAATGTACATAGATGTGTTTCCTAACCTCCAGAGTATGATGGCATTACTGAGTTAAATAAATACATATTTCTTTTAAAATAATACAAAATGATAAAATGTGACTGTCCAACTAATCATATATCCCTTAATCCCTTCGATCAGAGCGGCCTACGTAAACTCGCTTGATAACTGCATATATGAGAACTCCTCCTCATCATCATAGAAGTCTAGCTCAACCTCATATGTCGCGCTAGAATTTGTATCTAAGACAAAGTCTGGTTGGTGTTTAAAATACTGTCCCAGAATGTGGAGGTGAGTGATCAACTAATAGAACTATGAAGCAAAGGTTAACATGTTATCAAATCAGTCAAGCAGTAATGATAAAGCAGTACAACAATAAGATCCTAAGTACTCTTATTAATGCAAGGATAGTATGTGTTAATGATGCATGCCCTCACCTACACTCCCTCTTGCGACAACATCTTACGATCCCGGCATGTACCCCTTCTTCTATGCACTTCCTCACCAAAGTACCGTGCAATGGAATGCATGGTCATGTTAGCCAAGTTTTTAGTTAGACATATTCATACAGCAGGATTGGGAAGCTAAGGCACCTCCCTTTTTTATCATAACCCAAACATTGATTCGTCTAGGGTCGTCAATCCTAGTAGTCACATACGATAGATGGTTTCTAGGTCACTACGGAGAGGCTCGTCACCGTCAGCGTAGGCCTGGTTTATACTCTAGTTTACTAAGGAAAGGCTCGTCACTTCAACGTAGTTTTTAGTATATGCTCAAGGTCACTATGGGCTCGTCACCGATCATAGGTCAACAGCTCGAATACAGTGTCCCATACCACCGTATTCAGCTCACGAGTTTGGGTTGCTCACTGGACAGTACGGGGAGACTCATTACCTCAGCATAGGCCAACAGTACGACCACGGTGTCCCATACCACCATGCCCAGCTCATGAGTCTTAGTGGATCGAGGTACCAAGGTTAAACGGGTTTTGCACTGGTAAGTTGGTACCTTAGATTCAAACTGTAGGGTTTATACATGATGAACATACATCTGGTCAATCAGGTTGCTTGACAAGCTAGATTGGTACGAGCATACATCGAGCCAATCACATGGAGAGTGTAAGCACTCCACGTGGCCTAGCCACTACCGACAAATAGCGTATGACTTGGATTCATCGAGCATGTCCGTTGTGGTTAAGAAGTTCAACCACTGTTCATAGACATTACCGATTACCTGGACTACATCATAGCCCCAATCACATGTCAAACAATAACATTCACGTATAGTAATCCAAAACAGCATGTGACAACTGAAATCAGATATAAATCTTACTTGATTAATTTTACAAACACATACTACCCATATTATCATACATAGGCATTCCACCCATATAACACATAGTAGTAAGATAAGTTATATAAAGGATACTATAACCATAGTTAAGGGCATTGAGAATCCTATCTCAACACCCTCATTACATGCATTTAAATAATCATTTTCACATTCAAGCATTTTATCAAACACTTAAGCTAAACATATCATATACATGTAGTAAGGTAGTTATAACAGGTATTATAGCAAATCCCTTTACAAGGGTTCACCATACGTATAATAATCATGAATTCTCAGTCAATAAACATGGCAAGCATAAAATCATAATTCCATACTCGTTCACACATTTCAACAAACACATGGAATGCATTATAAATCAACATAGTTTATATATATATATATGTATAATACATGGAAACCCTCATAACTAAGCACATGTGATAGCAATCAAGCCAGTCATAAATCATTACTGGCATTGAAAGCCTTGAAAATCATAACCTAAACATTTATAGTCCGCACCTTTCACCAGTGGACTCGTAACAAACTCAGTTTAAATGTCAAGTCCTCGTCTACAGCACAACGACAACCTATAGCATGAAATAGGTTAACTATTGCACCTTCTATTCTATTTAAATCCCTAAAACATATTAGGATTAGGATTTCTTACCCAAGTACGGAGTCAAAATCGCGATGTAGACGTGGTGGTTAAGCACGTGGAGTGGCAACGATCGAATCCCAGGAACAACTCCAACTCTCTCTCACACTTTCTCTCTCTTTCCTTCTCTTTCTTATCTCTTCTCTCTATAGGGTTTTGTAAATTCGTATGGAATGTGAGAGAGAGGGTTTAAGGCCCTTATATAGGCCCAGAACTAATGGGAATGGCCCCAGGGCGATGATGTACTTAGGTTATAGCCAATAGTTGGTTGTTTCAGTCTAACGGAGCAGTTCTGGAGGCCCTTTTTCTACATGCGGTCGGACTTAAGCTCCCTAACATCAGATCTAGGTCAGGCTAAGGTTTCGGTCTGATCAGGTTTACTGATAGAACACGGGGGACCAGTTTCAGTTTGACGGTCACCGATACTCGATCAGGGCCTTAAATACCCCGACACGTGTTGGACATTTTCCCTGATCCGAGGGTGTAATTGGCTCAGATTTTGACGGTGTGAATCCTTAGATTCGGCCTACAAGTGGATGACTCAATTCACTTAAGTTTCAGTTCATTTCTGAAAGATATTTGTATTTAACACACACTTCGCTTCGGGCTCAAGTTGTGCGTTTCGGGATATCATTTGGACTTGATTGAAAGTGCACCTACTAGTGCCCTAGTTTGTCAATTACGGTGTTAGTTGATTCAGTCGGACAACAGCGCCTAGCAGGAAGATTAAGTCAAGTGCCTGCCTCAACTAGATGTGTGGAAGCTCACCATAGGTAAATCATAGCCTCACATCCCATGTCCCAAAACACCAGGTGATTAAAACCTTTAAAAATAAGTAAAACGTCTTAGGGTTTTAGGTTAAGAAATTTTTTTACCAAACAGGAAAATCTTTAAGTTTTTCTTACCCTGTCGATTATATCGATTCCATTTTCGATATGATCGACCTTCTCTGTCGATGTCCTCGGCATCTCAATCGATACATTTGAGTGAGGACATAAAACGTCTAGCAATTAAAACATTCATCTGGACGATTTAACGATATATCGACAGTTCAGTCGATATCATCGATATTCGAATATCGATTCTATCGGAAGAGGATCGATAATATCGACAGACAGTTTTCTGACGCCCCTATTTTTCTAAAGAAAACTTCTATGTGCTTCGATATATCGATGACTATCCGATTCAATCTGAACTCAAATACTGATCATATCGGAAGTCAGTCGATCATATCGATAGTGGGCGCATGTTTCTTCCAGCATAAATTTTAAGTTATTTTAAATGTTGATCGGGGGGCCAGTCGATAAATCGATATTCTTATCTCAATCATATCGATACCTAGTCAATTGGATCGAGACCAGACACAAACCATCCAGCAAGCTTATAGGTAAATCTATACGATTTATTGATCCTATCGATAAGGTCTCCGATATCATCGATATACAAATTTTGATGACATCGACTGTTTCCCGATCATATCTGTAGAACCTGAAATTCTTCAAGGCGTGTCTCTCTTATTTTCACCTGTCGATAGATCGATATCTCTCTCGATGGAATAGGAGTTCGAAATCCGATAACATCGATGTGTGTCTCAATTCCATTGACCAGTTGGCGAAAGGTTTTCATAAAAGCGAAATAACATTTGAGTTTGTATCATCGAGCGGTCAGTTGATACAATTGATAGTATACTCTCGATCATATCGACCCTTTCTCGATGATATCGAACTCTGTCATAAATGTGACCGTTTTATATCCATTGGAACTTTTTGCCTATATATAGAGAGATTAGTCTTTATTGCTGGTAGAGAAAGAAGAGAGTGTTTTTGAGTGTTTTAAACTTCATATCATTTATCTTAAGCCCTTTCTCTCAGGGAGTGCATCCTCCAATCCACCCTTATCATTGATATTCAAAAGAGTGGATTGGGGAATGAACTTCCACATTCAAGGATCCTTCATCTACTACCCTAATAACAAATCATTAAGCTGAGATACCTTGAATGCATAGATGATTGGAACCACTCTATCTTCCTTATAGGAAAATCTTTAGAGAGTGGAATTCCATCATAATCTTGACCTAACCTAAAGCCTAGTATAGGTACATCTTTATGTTGCAGATCAAGGGAGATGAAGACTTTTCATCAACAAGAAGGAGATCTTCATCACTGCGCTAAAAGGGACTCATCAACTTATCTATAAGTATTTAGAGTTTAGAGGACATTTATGATCATTCCTTTTTAGGATTGGGTCAAAGGTGTTGCTCACCATTTGAAGTCCTCAAAGGAGGCCTCCGAAGGAGTGTACGTGCGGGGTGCGTTATGTGGACCCTTGCTCTGTGGAGAGCATAAATATCTGGGTGCGTTGTGTGGACCCTTGCTCTGTGTGGGCATAAACATTTGAGTGCGTTGTGTGGACCCTTGCTCTGTATGGGCATAAAGATCCGGGTGCATTGTGTGGACCCTTACTCTGTGTGGACATAAACATTTGGTTAGGAGTGCGCCAGCAAAACTCCAAGGTTTGAGGTGAACCGAGTAGAAACCTCTGTAAAGGTTGAAGATGAACCTGATTTAAAACCTTAGGTTTGATGTGAACCATGGGAAACCTCCTTAATGAAATTCGGTCACTCAAGGGTTGAGTGTGGAAGCCGGTAGTGGAGTAGACAAGTAGTCGAACCACAATAAAATGACTATGTTTGAGATTGGTATTGTCGTTCATTTGTGTGATTTCCTTACATGCCTTTATAACTGATTACCTGAATTCACATCTTATACACTCACACAGTTATATCCATTACAATCTTATCAATAAATTGTTTACCTTTTTAAATAGTTTGTGATTGGATCCTCTACCAGGCTTGGAAGCTAGTAGAGTTAATTTTAAGTAATCCTGATCTGCACTCTATGATATCATTTGGACTTAATTTCTAAGGTGGTTGTCAAGTCCAGCTAGGCGGTCATAATCGTATAGTTTCAGGGAAATCAAACTTTCAACGCACTGTCCAGGTCCGGTATGGAGTTTCATGATGCTCCCGGGAGCAATTGGGTTTTGAGATGGATCCTAAGTTTCAGGGTAATGTAGCATCAATGGTTCTGATAGTTTTGGGTCTTGGAGTTCATGTTTAAAGTAATTAATGCTAACATCATAGATAATCTAGTTTAACCCTTAGTTAACTCATGACTAATTTCTAAAGGATTTGGTCCTTAGCGATTTTTGCCTGAGGTGATAATCGAGTCTTTGTACGAATTTTTTCAGGATGTTACACATGGTATCCTTACTTTGAATATTTACTCTAGGGGTTCCAACAGGGCAGATCTCACGGGCTTCATGACTATGATAGTTTATTTGATCGCTGCTGGGATCAAGATTTATCTGCCTACCCTCATTGTGCATCAGTTGGTTTATGCTTTTCATATGGCTAGGGATATTCACTTACCATATCCCTGGATCATAGATACGATTTGTAATGCCATTGCATTCCCATCTATAACTGATCCTGTACTTCCTCTCCCAACTTCAACAAAAGTAACATTCGGAGGATGGATTTGAAGTTTCATAAATATCCTATGGATCCACCTGAGGAAGGCACTCAAGTAGAGAGGGAAAGTGGGCAGACAATTGTAATGCCTCGAAAAAATCCATACAGAGACTCGAGTACCAACTCGATCAGAAATCACGTAGGATTAATTCCTTTAAAAATTAAGCGTAAGTTAACTAGTGCTACGTTAGATTAGCTGTGAAATTGTCCCTGATCGCTTTAAATACGTTCTGCAAGACCCAATACCTGTAGAACCAATGACGCTATAATACCAATGAATGCTCTAACTTAGATAACATTGAATCATAATCATATTTGTTACATAAGTGATGGTCTGGAACTCGGGAGTCGGGTTTCTACACGACCCCCAATTTTCAGGGTGTTACAAGTTGGTATCAGAGCATGATTTGGATTAAACCGGACCTGGGTTATGGCCACACAATGTACGCTGTCGCCCTTTTGACTTAGGTGGGTGCGAGAAAAATATAGAAACGCTCATAGGGTCCCAGTCTTGCCAATTGGCAAAGTTCACGCAAACTGACCTTTTTTATCGAGTCCGTGTGCATCCGTGGTCGCATGAAACGATCCCGGACCACTTCTAGATCGTGTGTAGATGGGTCTAGACCTCTCTGAACTCAATCCCAGTCGTTAAAAATTGCTAAATGTGAATATGCATCAGGTAGTGCCCGAAGTGATCCGAAATGGTGCGTAACAGAGTATTGGGTCTATCCACACAAATCTGACATGATCCAGGGGGGAACCATACATTTTTGGGGACCATAGGACAGGGGGATCATGCCTCATAGGCCGGGCCTCGCTGGATTTGACTTTGGTCGGCGAGGCCTCGCCATACAATGGGCCTAAATTGGGCTGAGATTCGGGCTGACTTCATTTGGGGGCTAGTGTAGCCCCTGTGCATAGGGGTCGTCCCTTAAATCACCCCCAAAATCCTACTTCCTTCACAAAAATGCCACCCAAGTTCTCCCTTATCATGTTTTTTTGCTGCCCCCTCTTTCAAAACTCATTTCAAATCGCCCCCAATCCCATTTTCTGCTATAACCGACGCCACTCCATCGTCCACAGCCATTGGCACTCGCTTCCCTCTTCATTTTCGTCCGTGGAAGTTCTCACATCCTCCATTGAAGGCTGAAATTCGTGTAAGCCTCCATTCCTACCTATCTTGCTCTTTTCCCTTTGAAATCCTAGCCTTTGAGGGCCTGATTCACTCCTCTATAGGGCCTAGATTCGTTTTATCTCATTAGGTCAGCCCTGTCTCCCCATTTCCTCCATTTTCATGGCTTTTGTAGAGGCTATTTTAGCCTTTTTCTCCCTTTCCACCATCCTCTCTCTCATGGGAAAGAGGAAGATTACCACAGATGAAGCTGGGCCTAGTTTCCCTTCACGATCAAGGAAGCTGAGAGGTGGCGCTGCTAGCTCAAGTGCCGCCGCTAGTCCAAGTGTTGGGAGAGAGCTATATACGAAGCAGGATTTGGATCCCCGTGCTTACATAGGGCGAGCACTATTGGCAGACTTGGCTCATGGCGCATATACTGATCGTAAGGTTCTATTTGAGGTGCATGTGATGGGAGACTCTTTGGTGAGTTTCTGTTATTTGAGCACATCGAAGCTTCCAGCTGGGGTCCGCTCTTTAAAGCCCAGTCTCGTGCGAACGTGAGCACTGTTCGTGCCTTCTATGCTCATATCCGGAACCCTACGTTGGAGCCATTGCAGTTTAGGATTACCTTTGATAGAGACCGGGAAGCCATTGCAGTTCAGGATTCCCTTTGATAGCTTGCCTTTTGAACGTGCCTCTTGGCGAGGTACATCCAAGTGCTAAGAATCTAAAGAGTGTTCGTGAGCGAGATCGCCGCACCAGGTTCTTATGCGGTGGTTTGGTTCCATGGTAGTGTAACAAGAGCCTCTTAGCGTCCTACATGTCGGATAATTTTTGCCTGTTGCACCACATTTGCACGTTTAATGTGTATCCCAGGTCGACCAACCACAGTGAATGTACGCGTCTCATGGTCGATTTCCTGTATCAAGTGGGCCAGGGAGAGAATGTGTGCATGGCCACCTTTGTATTGCGACAGATCGTCCTCTTAGCGAAATCTAGAAGAACGTCTGAATCACTTCCTTTTGGCTGGCTCATATGCAAGATCGCACTTGAGTTTGCTTACAGACTTGGGCCAGAGTTGCCTGTGTTGATTCACTTCATTGATGAGGCTACCATGAACCAAATGAAGATAGGGCCTCGGCAGCATGAGGCTCAGCTAGATGATGACAGTGAAGGCGATTATGATAGCGAAGAGGATGCTAGTGAAGAAGAAGCTGGGGCAGAAATAGAGGAAGAAAACCAGGAAGAAGAGGAAGAGGAGGCTCAAGATACTGATGAGAGTCCTCCTACTGCGACGGAAAGTCCAAGAACTTCGGGTCGAGGTGAAACAAGATCTTGAGGATACCAAGACCGTCATGAAATAAAAATTTAGCAAGGTGACTCGCACCTTGAAGGCCATCCTGTGTTGTCTGCAGGATAAGGGTGCTCCACCTCCTGATAGGTTTGAGCAGTTGATAGTCATGATGCACCAGCAGCATCAGCAGCTTTTGACTATGATTGCAGGGGCCTTAGCCTAGGGTGGCAGTGCGGCTCCACCTGCGCCTTCTGTGCATTCAGCTAAGGATGCTGAGACTTCTACTCAGGATGAGGAGATTGTAAGTGTTATGATTTCATATCCCTTTAGTTGTTAAATTTTGTGGTGCCAAAACCTATATCTATGTCTTGTATATCTTGTGTTTTATGTTTGAAGACTGGTCATTACAATCAAGACATATCAAGACATCGCATTTCAAGACAAAATCTTAAATGAAGAAAGTTTTCAAGTCTTGGATGAAGAAATCAAGAATAGAAGTTTTCAAGGTTACATGTTCAAGATTTGATCAAGTTCAAGTTTACTAGAAGACTTTGTTAAGTCAAGATCAAGCTCATGAAGGCCTACTACAAGTTTTGTATATTCACAAGCTTCTCTTAAGGGTCATATGAGAGAACATACTTTCAATGTCGATCTCACTTTTAAGGTTTGTTTGACCTTAGATTGACCTTAGGATGGGCTTTTGCTGTAGGTCATTCTGGATACATAACTCATATATTTTAATATGCTTGTTTGGAGTGTTCTAAGACTAGTCCTAGGGACTTCAAGACCAATCCTAGCTTTGCTATGACCAGTCTTAAGTTTTTCAGGACCAGTCCTAGGTAATTGAAGATTTTTGAATCTTTCTAGCTGTCCTACGACCAGTCCTGGACATCCTACGACCAGTCCTTTGAGTTCTACGACTCATCCTTCGACCGGTCGTAGACCTACGACTCAAACTCCAGCAACCATTTTTGGGATCTTACGACCGGTCGTAGGTGATCCACGACCAGTCGTAGGTGAGCCACGACCGGTTGTAGACCACCCAGGACCGGTCGTGGAACAAAAAATCTTATCCCGCTAAAATATTTCAAAAATCTTTGGAGCTACGACCAGTACTAGGTTCCTAAGACCAGTCGTAGATGGGATTTTTCAGGGTATAAATAGAGCACGAACTTCAGAGTTTCAGCACTTCAAATCAATTCTATTCAAGTATTCTTTAGGCTATTCTCTGAGATAAGTTTGTGTTTATTTTAAGCTGCTTTGTGCTTATTTAATATTCCTTTTACTAGCTTATTTTTATTTGATTTTGATCTACATTCCGATCTTATTAGAAAAGGGGAATTTCTGATATTCCTTCTTCTTGGATTCAAAATCAAATAAATCTAGCCCGTTTGATTTAAAATCAATTAGACTTAGAACCATTCTTTAAGTGAGTATTGGACTTTGAACGTTGAATCGAACTTCTACTCCGATTGGTTCTACCGGGCTTCTTCAAAAGGTGATTCAGGTATTTTACATGTTTTGTAGTTTACTTTCTTTGGTTTTTGTTTGAGATTCGCCAGAAAAATCTCATTGTAGTGGTTATCTGAGGAGAGCCAAAAAACTCAGATTGTGGGGTTTTTGGATTGTGTAAGCCCGAGATCAAAGACACAATTGTGAAGGTTTTAGGTGAACCTGTGAAACCTATTTTGATAGTGCATGCTAATATCCCCTGTGTGAGGATATTAGGAGTGGAGTAGCAATCTGTGTGGCTGTTGGATAACAGTTGGTGTACACATAGGCGAACCACTATATATCGTTGTGTTGTGGATGTGCTTCATTCTTTCATTCCTTTATTCATTCAGTTTTGTGGTTTGTGTTTGTGGATGAATGTTGTAATCACTTCAAGCAAGTGTGGATGAATGTTGTAATAACTTAGGATTTATTTTCCGCAAGTTATTTTGATTTCATTACTTATTATTCCTCTTTGGTTTATGATACTAAGGACGTTCTAGAAATAAGGTTGTCCTACCGTAAACCTCTGGTTTTTAGTGTAAGGTTGTCCTTAGAACTGATAAAATATCAATCTCTTTATTTTAGGCTATTGTGATTATTTTATATTCAGCATTGTGCTTTAAATCTTTTATTATTCCGCTGTTATTAGTTTTATTTGACATTGCCCTCTTCACCCCCCCTCTAGGGCATATAGCTAGGCCCTTTCAGAGATGTCTCATCCTACACTATCTACTTACCCTATGGGGAATACTGCTGATTCTTGGGGCCTACTTGAGCGATTCCAGTGCTTGCGACCTCCTACTTTTATGGGTTCTCACAGACCCGAGGAGGCCGAGTATTGGCTCGACCGTGTGTCGAAGATTTTGAGGATGTTGCACTGCTCAAAGTCTGAGCAGGTTGAGTTGGCTACGTTCATGTTCGAGCGCGAGGCCAGCTTATGGTGGGATATTATATTTCGGACAGTTGCTGCTGGCTACATCTGGACTTGGGCAGCATTCGAGTTCCGTTTCCATGAGAAATACAATCCCCAGACCTACAGGCATAAGAGGGAGAACTAGTTTCTGTGCCTCAGGCAGGGAGGCATGTCAGTCACAGAGTATGAGCATCGATTTACTAAGTTGGGCAGATACGTCCCGACAATACTTGTTGACGAGCAGATGCGCATACGATGATTTTTCGAGCGCTTGCTACTGGACATTCGGTTGAAGATGTGTTGCGTCAGCATACCCTCCTATGCAGAGCTGATACATATGTCCATGAGGGCAGAGCAGGATGTTGATCGACTTACGCGATCTCGTGGCCTTGTGGTTGCTAGACCACGACCAGATATGCAGGACAGGCCATTTGTTGGCAAGAGGCCTCACATCGATCCTCCTCCTAGGGCTACAGCGCCAGTACTTCCGATGAGGTGCCCCGATGTGTCATGTACTTATTGTGGGAGGTCGGGCCACACTGTGGAGAGCTGTTTCGCTCGGATGAGAGACAGCTGGTTTTCACCGCCTCAGAAGATCGACCGTCCTCGCCCACTGGCATTGTCTGCTCCACCGCTACGGTTGGCTCCTGTGCACCCTTCTTTCAGACCTCCTGCACCTCAGTTTCAGCCACCTCAACGGCCTATGGTACCATAGTCGAACTGTCCACAGTAGGCTCGGGTACATGTATTGACAGCAGAGGCAACCAAGGCACAGACTGTCCAGCCCTTGGCCTTTGAGGTCACCGCCCATATTAGAGGTACTCATATACTTGTGATGGTGGATACAGGATCCACGATTTCATTGATATCGCATTCCATAGTCAGACGCCTTGGGCTACCGACTATTCGGATGGATGGGGTGCGAGTTCTTACAGCGCACGGGACTTTTTCTGATGCCACCATGATGTGTGAGGGTTGTTTGGTGGATCTAGGGGGTAAGAAGATGGCTCTTGATCTTGTCGTCGAGCCTTCTCTCTATTATCTCGATGTCATTCTTGGCATGGATTGGTTGACTGCAGGGAGGGCCGAGATTGACTGCGAGACCCGTATGGTGACGGTTTATGAGCCGGAGGGCACGCCCTTTTAATTTTCAGTGCGGGTAAATCTCCCCTTCCGAGTACTTAGCTATGCTTCCTTATTGCGGGATGTGGATGCCTCGACACTTGAGCACACAGCAGTAGTCCATGATTTTGGGAATCTATTCAGGAAGATTCCTGATTTGCCACCTCAGCGAGAGATTGATTTTACTATCGATCTGGCACCTGGTTCCAAGCCCGTCTCACTGCCGACGTATCACATGGCTCTGTGTGAGATGGAGGAGTTGAGAAAGCAGATTGATGATCTGTTGGAGGTTGGCTTCATTCGGCCGAGTGTGTCTCTTTGGGGAGCACCAATATTATTTGTGACGAAGAAGGATGGTTCACTGTAATTATGTATTGACTATCGCAGGCTGAACCAGATTACGGTGAAGAATAGATATCCCTTGCCCAGGATAGATGACTTGCTTGATCAGTTGAGAGGGGCACAGTACTTCTCGAAGATTGATCTTCAGTCAGGGTATCACCAGTTGCGCGTCAGGGATGAGGACGTGCAGAAGATAGCCTTCAAGACCAGCTTTGGCCACTACAAGTTCCTCGTGATATCGTTCGGTCTTACGAACGCACCATCCATGTTCATGGATCTGATGAACAGGGTATTTCGGCCTTTCCTCTATCGATTCATCATTGTGTTCATAAACGACATTTTGGTATACTCCAGGAGTCGAGAGGAGCATGAGGAGCACTCGCGATTGGTCCTGGATACACCGAGGCAGCATCAGTTGTTCGCACAGTATAAGAAGTGTGATTTCTGGAAGCAGGAAGTTAAGTTCCTGGGACATGTGGTGTCCAAGGATGGGATGACAGTTGACCTGGCTAAGGTAGCTGCAGTGCAGGACTGGGAGCAGCCTGGTTCTATCACTGAGGTGAGGAGTTTCTTAGGTTTGGCAGGCTACTATAGACGTTTCATTCGAGATTTCTCGAAGATCGCCAGACCTCTATCTCAGTTGACACGGAAGGATGTGAAGTTCACTTGGAACGAAAAGGCAGAGACAGCTTTTTAGGAGCTGGAGGACAGGTTAACGTCCGCCCCTGTGCTAGTATTGCCAGAGCAAGGGGTTAGATACACGATATACACTGACGCATCTAGCGTTGGTCTAGGTTATGTCCTTATGCAGAAGGACAGGGTAATTTCGTATGCCTTGAGACAATTAAGGAAGCACAAGGAGAATTACCCTACACACGACCTTAAGTTGACAGCCGTCATTTTTGCATTGAAGCTCTGGAGACATTACCTCTGCGGAGAGGAGTTCAAGCTCTTTTGTGACCACAAGACCTCAAGTACATATTCACGCAGCGGGACCTGAATATGAGGCAGAGGCTATGAATGGAGACCTTGAAAGACTTTAAGTTCGAGGTTTCCTACCATCTTGGCAAGGTGAACCTTATAGCTGACGCGTTGAGCCGTAAGAAGGTGATAGAGTTTACGGCTCCGCTGATGGTTGCCGAGTGGGACATGGTTAAGTTTTTGCGAGACTTTGAGCATAAACTCACTGTGGAGGAGCCATATGAGTTTATTGCACATGTGCAAGTGCGACCTCTTATCGATGACAGAGTCATCGAGACGCAGAGGGATGATGCGCATCTGACTGAGCTTCGAGAGCAGGCCAGTGACGATACAGACGTCGAGTGGCGAGTTGGAACGGATGGGGGCTTACGTTATCGTGGCCGCCTATGCATCCCTGATATCCCCGACTTGAGATGAGAGGTTTTCGAGGCTGCGCACAGTACTAGACTTGCGATGCATCCGGGAAGCACAAAGATGTATCGTGACGTGAAGAGGACCTATTGGTGGGAGGGTGTGAAGACCCACATCGCAGAGTTCGTGTCCTGTTGTCTCACTTGCCAGCAGGTGAAGGCAGAGCATCGCCAACCTCTTGGACTCCTTCAGCCTATGCCTATAGCTGAGTGAAAGTGAGATTTTATTTCTATGGACTTCATTTCGGGACTGCCGAAGACGAGGAAGGGACATGATTCTATTTGGGTGATAGTCGACCGTCTGACGAAGTCGGCGCACTTCCTACCGATCAGAGTTACGAACTCTGCAGATGAGTTAGTCAGGCTGTATATCAGAGAGATAGTGCGTCTGCATGGAGTTCCTTTAGAGATCGTGTCGGACAGAGACACGCGCTTTACTTCTATTTTGACTCGCATTCAGGAGGCTATGAGTGTGAAGTTGAAGTTCAATGCTGCCTTCCACCCACAGACAAATGGACAGATAGAGCGGGTGAACCAGATTCTAGAGGACATGCTGCGGGCTTGCGTGTTGGATTTAAAAGACAGTTGGGATGACTATCTTGCATATGCAGAATTCGCGTACAACAACAGTTTTTAGGCGAGTATCGGTATGACACCTTATGAGGCTTTGTATGGACGACCTTGCCGAGCACCGTATTGCTGGACAGAGGTTGGTGAGCGCAGATTGATTGGCCCAGAGTTAGTGCAAGGTTGATATTATTAGACGCCGGCTTCTTACAGTGTAGAGCAGACAGAAGAGTTATACCGATACGAGACGGCGCCCGCTAGAGTTCACGGTTGGAGATCATGTATTTTTGCGAGTTTTTCCTATGAAGGGAGTTCTTCGGTTCGGGAAGAAGGGGAAGCTAGCACCGCGATTCATTGGTCCGTTCCAGATTCTTGACTGTGCGGGTGCAGTGACTTATCGATTGGCTTTACCTATGCCTCTCACGAGCGTACACAACGTATTTCATGTTTCTATACTGAAGAAATACATTCCCGATCCTTCCCATATCATTAGATGGGAGCATGTGCAGTTAGGTGAGGATGTTACATATATACTGCGACCGACGCGTATACTAGACAGGAAGGAGCAGGTATTGCGTAGTAAGGTCATCCCCCTTGTGAAGGTGTTGTGGACGCATCACTCTGAAGAAGAGGTTACTTGGGAGATGAAAACCGAGATCAGAAAGAACTAGCCATAGCTTCTCGAGGAGTATGAAAAGGTACAAATTTCGAGGATGAAATTTATTATTAAGGGGGGTAGATTGTAACGCCTCGAAAAAATTCGTACAAAGACCTGAGTACCAACTTGATCAGAAATCACGTACGATTAATTCCTTTAGAAGTTAAGCGTAAGTTAACTAGCGCTACGTTAGATTAGCTGTGAAATTGTCCCTAATCACTTTAAATACGTTCTGCAAGACCCAAAACTTGTATAACCAATGACGCTACAATACCCTGAAACCTAGGATCAAACTCTAAACTCGTTTGCTCTCATGAACCCTTTGAAATTTCATATTTGATTTAAACCACGCGTCGAAAGTCCGATATCTACAATCTTAGACCGTTATGACCGCTTAGCTGGACTTGACAATCATTTTGAAAATCAAGCCCAACTGATGTTCTGAGGCTATTTCATTGAGCCTGGAACAGGGAGTGTGAGAAAGAGTGAAATTCATAAAAATTTAAATGGAATTTAAATGAATCTGGCATGTTTCGTTTGCGTGTTAAGTATAAGCGTTCAGACCGTTGGAATCTGACCTAAATACACCCTCGAATCAGGAAACATTTCTCACTCAGGTCAGTGTACTTGGAATCCTCGATCTAGTCTCCGTGACCGATGAACTGAAACTGGACCGCCACGTGTGGTCTGGGAACTCTACCGGACTGAAAACTTGATGTGATCAACATCCAGTATCCATGAGCTTAAGTTCAACGGCGTTCGTCCAGGGGACCTCCCAAAACACTCTTTTAGATCGAAAAAGACCCGATTTGGTTATAACCCAAGTATACCCTTGTCCCAAGTCTATTTAGGTGAGGTTTTAGCCTATATAAGGGCTTTAAACCCTCTCATATCTCTCCCATCCGATTTTGCAAGAAACCCTAGAAAGTAGTGAGAGAGAAAGAGAGAGTTCGTGAGAGAACTTCCTGCTGTTTGCTCCAGCCTTTGCACGTATCAAAGCACCGCCTTCAAATCACTTTCCCGGTGATTCCAACTCACTTCTAGGTAAGAAAACCCTAACCTATAGCTGTTTTAAGGATTATTTCGATTTAAATACTGAAATAGCTTATGTATCTTGTTCATTAGGTCGCCGTAACGCCGTTGACGAAGCGTAGACGTTCTATTCGAATCGATACGTGTCTAAGGCAAAAGGTGAGGATTTTAGATGCTTAGATTGACTGATTTCAAAGCTTTCAATGTCGTTTAATAGTAGATTATCGACGAGAACGCCGTTTGACATGTAGAACATGCTGTCCGTTTTCCATTTCGACTGCATACGGGAAATATGAGATTTAGGGTATTTTAGGCATTTGTAGGAAATACTGTTTACATCCATATTTTGTTGAAATGATTTCCATGGGTATTTGTCGTGTTAGGATATTAGAAATGCATGCATGATCTGTTTGGCAAAGAGATTCGCCCTAATGCGCACTTTGGGTCGACATACGCTATGTAGACTAAAGTGTGTAGACTAAGTGTTTGTATAAATGTTCGTATTAGTATGTATTGAGTAAATGGTGTTGTGAATTAGTTTTGAGATTGAATTCTCAATTAATATGCTGATGTATATGATTTCCACCATGTTGGCTACATGAATTGATTTCATTATATATATGGAATGTATGTGTTGGTTGATTTGCTTACGATGTATGTTATAACATGTGTCAACATGCTTGTATTGTTTATATTCATTTCTGTCACTCTCATATGATCACTAATGTTGATTTACAAATGCTTGGGGCTATGACCTAGTCCAGGCAGTTGGTAACCAATTGAATTCGTGGTTGGCTTCTATTTGCCACGAAGGACGCGTCGATGAGCGCGATTCATGTTTTGGGCAGGCGGCAGTGGTTAGGCCACACGAAGTGTTTCATGCACTTCATGTCGCTCAGCTTGAGATGCGCTCGTACTAGTCGAGCCCGTCAAGTAACCCGACTGGCCATTGTATGTTCACCTTGCATGAGTCATAACTGCTTGAACCTAGGGTACTGAACTTACCATTGAAAACCCTGTTAACCATCGTACCTTGATTCATAAAGACTCATGAGCCGGGCATGATGGTATGGGATACCGTGGTCGAGCTGTCGGCCTACGCTGGGGCCACAAACCTCCCCATAGTGACCAGTGAGCACCTTTGACTCGTGAACCAATTGTGATGGTATGGGACACTACATTCGAGCTGTCGGCCTACTCTGATTGGTGACGAGCCCTTTGTAGTGACCTCGAGCGTATTCTGAGTCTACGGGAGGCGACGACCCTTGCATAGCGACAAGAGTACATTGGGCCTGTATTGATAAGGTGATGGGGGTGCGGTGCAACGAGTGCGAGCAACAGCCCTGACAGCCCTTGCAGCAACCTATAAATATAACATCGTATGAGATTACTAGGAGTGACGACCCTAGACAGGATCTATGTTGGGATTAATATAAGGAAGGTACCTTAGTTTCCCAATATTGCTGTATGAATGGACTAATAACAACTCGGTAATCATTATCCGTATCGCATTGCATGTGCCTGGAAGATGTGGAGCACTGAGGAATGCAAGCATGCCGCGGGCGTAAGATGGTGCCGCATGAGGGAGTATGTCGGTGAGGGCATCCATCATGTCATTTCATGCTTGCATTAGCAACAGTATCTAGGAATGTTTGATTGCTTGCATTACTATTATCGCGTGATTGATTTGATAACATGCTAATCTTTGCTCTATGATTCCACTGAGTTGATCACTCACTCCCACGTTACGGGACGGTGTTTGCAACACCACCAGACTCTTTCTTAGATGCAGGTGACGAGGCGATACAGGACGTAGAGCCGGACTTCTACGAGGACCAGGACGAGTTCTCGTATATGCAGTTTGCTGACGGCTTTGCGTAGGTGGCCTGGATCGGCGGGACTTGTTAGTTGGATAGTTATATAACATTTTATTTTGGTTTGATTTATGTATATGTGACTCGGAGGTGTATTCATACTTTGGAGACAGTTTGAGATTATTTTATTTTCATACAGTGATATATATATATCTATCTTTTAGTCTTCCACTTGCGTTTTATCACTGGATCTGGAGTATGATTATAGTTTTGGTATAATTTTACTCATGAGAATGCTCTAACTCAGACAACATTGAATCATAATCATATTTGTTGCATAATTGATGGTCTGGAACTTGGGAGTCGGGTTTCTACACGACCCCCGATTTTTAGGGTGTTACAACAATGCTCCCATGGAAGGGACTGAGACGGCTGGAGAAGAAGCTTCTAGACCGTATCAAGCACCATCGACATCAGCTCTTGGGCATGCTAAATTATTTAAGTTCCATCAAGATCAGATTGGTGCAATTCAGAGAGATGTTCACTTGGTGCACCAGAGGCTTACCATCTTGGAATAGTTGGTCCAAGGAGTATAGCAGATAGTACAACAATTGGTTGAGATAATTACCTGCCGTCGAGACTATACGACGCCATCTACCTTTACTCCTCCGCCGTAGTATGAGACTCTGAACGCTATCACATTCACCCACACTTATCTCTGTGTATGAGCATAAGTATCTTTTTGGTGATCTACGCTCTCATGAGTGGATGTGATAGCCCCCTAACAGCTTGAAAATTTTTTTTTGTTATAAACTGATGATTGCCCATGTGTGTATGTTACTGTTGGGTGCCCATGGATGGGCTAAAAACTGATGATTTTGGTTGCCCATGGATGGGCTAGGAAGTTTTTTTTTGGATGTCTGTCAATCTACTGCCAACCTTGGGCAGTATATATGTTTGTTTTTTTTTTTTGGATATTGTTGAATGTGGCTGGATATAATTCTCATGTTTACTGCCATAATTATATGATCCCCTAGTTTATCTAGTTTCTACTATGGGATGCATGTGATGATTTTGATGATTATCTTATTTGATCTAATATGCATCCATACTTTTTGAAAATGATGTCTGCTTAAACTGATTTAATCTTTATACATCTATATTGTTGGTTCTCCCACATGTCTTTAAACTTCAGTCAATATCTACTATAATGCAATCTTTGTCAATGACTGAAAAAAAGGGGGAGAACAGTTCAAACACCCCGTCAGAAATGTATATGCTTGAGAATGGTATTACAGGTGTTAGGGGGAGCAGCTGCACCAAGCGAAGGGGAGTTTGCAGATAGGGGGAGAGCAGCTTCTGGATGTGTTGTGTATATGACATTGTTAGTATTGTACAATTGTGTAATGAACATGTACACACAATTTAGGATGTCAGTATAGAAGCTGGTCTAGGGATGTCAGTATAGAAGCTGGTCTAGGGTGTTTTGGTATTTTGTCCCGTAATTGATAAAGGGGGAGATTGAAAGTGCCCTGATTTTTCAATTAGCGTGAGTGTTGAGTCAGATAGACTGTAGAGCCTCATAGGAAGATCAACTTAAAGCATCTGCCTCAACTGGATGTATGCAAGCTTCTCATAGGTAAATCTAAGCCTCACATCCCATGTCCCAAAACACCAGGTAAATAAAATCCTTAAAACAAGTTAGAACATCATAGGGTTTTTAAGTAAGAAAACTTTTTCAAAAATAAAAAAATCTCAAAGTTTTCTTGCTTTGTCGATTTTATTGATACAGATCTTAATATGATCAACTTGCGCTATCGATATCCTCGATGACACATCGATTCCATCAGAATGAGGACAAAAGTGTCCAGCAACCACATATATATCTGGACGGAATAATCGATGTATTGATCTATCTATCGATACCATCGATATTTGAATCTCGAGTCCATCAAAGGTGACTCGATAATATCGATAGGCAGATCTTCGGTGCCCTTATTTTTTCTTTAGATTATCATATGTGCATCGATATATCAAAGCTCACCTCGATACCATCGAAGTTCAAATCTTGATGATATTGGGAGGCTCTCGATGATATCAGTCATGGGCGCGAAGATTTCCAGCAAAATATTTCAAGATAGTTTATCTATAATCGAGGGTTACTTGATAGAATTGATATTCAAATATCGATGATATCGGTACAGTCTTGATGGCATCGAATTGGGATAGAAACTGTCCAACAAGCTTAAACAAAAATTCGTTGGATTTACCGAGCCTCGACACAACTATCGATATCATCGACATTCAAATTCCAATGATATTGAAGGTCCCTCGATCATTTTTATAAACCTGAAATATTTTAAAGTAAGTCTCTCTCATTTTCAAATGTCAAGGAATCGAACCTCACATCGATGAAATCGGAGTTCGAAACCAATGACATCGATGTGTGTTTCGATTCCCTCGACCAGTTGACATTAGGTTTCAAAAGTGTGATATTTGAGTTTTTGTCATCGAGCAGACCGTCGATGTTATCGAGAGTGTATGCTCGATGATATCGATCTCACTCGATGATATTAAACTCTGTCATAAATGTGACATTTGAGTTTTTGTCATCGAGCAGACCGTCGATGTTATCGAGAGTGTATGCTCGATGATATCGATCTCACTCGATGATATCAAACTCTGTCATAAATGTGACCATTTTATATCCATTGGAACGTTTTGCCTATATAAAGAGAACTTGTCTATTCTTGCTGGTAGAGAAAGTAGAGAGTGCTTTTGAGTGTTTTACCTTAGATCATATACCTAAAGCCCTTTCTCTCATGGGAGTTCATCCTCCAATCTACCCTCATCATTGATGTTCAATAGAGTGGATTGGGGAATGAACTTCTACATTCAAGGATCCTCCAACTACTATCTTAATGACAAATCATTAAGCTAGGATGCCTTGAATACATAGATGATTGGAATCACTCTATCTCCTTTATATGAAAATATTTGAGAGTAGGATTCTATCATAACCTTGACCCAACTTGTCGCCATGCATTGGTACATCTTTTAAGTTGCGTTCAAGGAAGCAGAAGACTCTTCATCAATAAAGGAGGAGATCTTTAACAACGAGCTAAAGAAGGACTCATCTGCTTATCTGTAAGTTATCAGAGTCCATAGGTCCCTTTGATCATTCCTTTATAGGATTGGGTCTAAGGTGTTTCTTACCCTTGCAAGTCCTCAAGGAGGCCTCCGACTGGAGTGTACGTAGTGGGTGCGTTGTGTTGACCCTTGCTCTGTGGAGAGCATAAACAGTTAGAGTCTTGTGGAAGATCCTTGGCCAGTGTGCCTAAAATTGGATGCATTGTGTTGACCCTTGCTCGTGAGAGCATAAACAGTGAGGTTCCTTGTGTGGATCCTTGGCCAGTGTGCCTAAAATCAGGTGCTATGTGTTGACCCTTACTCAGGGAGGATAAACAGTCAGCCTAAGTGTAGGTTATAAAGGTTGAAGGTGAACCTGATTTAAAACCTTAGGTTTGAGGTGAACCGCTGTGAAACCTCCTTAGTGAAATTTAGTACACTCAAGGGTTGAGTGCGGTTACCAGGAGTGGAGTAAACAAGTAGTCGAACCACTATAAAAATGACTGTGTTTGAGATTGCTATTCTTTCACTTATGTGATTTACTTTAATATTTTCATATTTTCATTTCTGAGATAACACCTCACACACATACACGGTCATATCCATCATAAACTAGTTTGCATATTGTTCACTTCTTAAATAGTGTTTGTTATTGGATCCTCTAGCGGGCTTAGAAGCCAGTAGAGTTACTTCTGAGTAATCCTGATAAGTGCCTATTGCTAGGATTAGTGTAATAGGATTTTTAATAAATCATAAAAACTTTAAAAAGTCCTATTCATCCCCTCTAGGACATATTGGCATATTTCTACTTCAACTAAAGCGTCTTCATCGTTATCTCAATGAGATGCACCGAAATCGAACAGAACTTGAGCAATGCATGCAGAGACAAGATGAATACCCTCAACGACTCCTCCAGAGGACTGTGGGTCCTGCTGAGCTATATAGAATCTAGCTTGATCTGGCTGGGAAGGTGCCTATCCCATCTGAGGGTGCTGCTGCCACTGCGGCATCCTATACTGTTGTCTCGGCTACAGCTAGGGCCTATGCGTTCGAGGTGGCTGAGGCACTCTTGTATACGGTGCCCTACTCCACCGCATCTAAAACACATCCCTGCAAATGGCCTCTAGGGTGTGATGGAGGTGCTACTGGTGCCTGGCGGGTCGTGTGCCTCTACTGCTGTCAACACTGTTGCTGCTGGGGGCCACGGGAGGGGGCTTGCCTCTTCCGGTCTTTACTTTGACCACGATCGCTGTATCGACCAGTCAACCTCATAAATATGGCCCCTCCATACTACCTCCTCGAAAGTCGGAAGCTCGTGCCCAGAAATACGGGCTCGAAGACCTGATGCAAGCCTTTCTCAAAACGGTGGGCCTTCCGTCCCTCATCGTCAACCAAATACATTACGAACCTCAATAGCGCCACAAAACGGGCTGTGTACTACGCCACAGGCATGTCTCCCTGCACTAAGGTCTCGAACTCTAATGTTCATTATCATCGAATGTGGTCGGGGAAGTACTATTGGTCGAATTGGTCAATGAAATCCTCTCATGTCCAAACGAAGTCAACTCCTGCAACACTAGCAACGGAGGTCCATTAGTGCTCAGCCTCGCCCTTGAACAAATACACGGTAAAAGGGACCCTTTACTGGGTAATGCATCTCATGGTCTCAAACATCTTCTCCACTCAGGAGTGCCATCTCTTTGCAGCGGTTAGATCTACCTACTCTGAGGTCTCAGCAGGGCGTCTGCCCTGCCCCTGGAGGGCGTTTGTCACAACCTGGAGCATCTACTGTAACTGATCAGCATTAACTGTCATTATAGGGGCTGTGCCGGTCTCGATTGGAGGTCAAGGATCTGCAAGGGCCTGGAGTGCGGGAACAGGAGGCTCCGCTAGGGGAATGAGAACTGTAGGAGCCTAAATGAGAACCTCAGGCAGAGGAATGGGATCCTCAAGTGGTTGAGCGGGAGCTGCTCGGGTCGCTCGGGCACCTCGGGTGCCTCATGTGTCTCATGTGTCTTGCATGCCTTGCCTAGGCAGCATGATCTACAGTAAGGAACAAAGGCGTCTATCAGCCTTGGGAACCCTCAAAGGCTCAAACGTTAGGAAGCCAAATCAGAAAGATTATGCACTCGGGACCTACTCGTCCTAAGCTCGGAGCAAACATGTGATGTTGACCTTGTGATGTTGACCTGAGTTATTCCCAAGTTATGCTCTGATACCAACTCCTGTCACACTGTAAACTCGAAAATCAGGCTCATAAAATTCTTGATCACCGAATCCAGCATCGACAATCTCTGTAGTACCCCATTCTCAGCTCCTGGCACCCATATACCAAGTTCCAATCCTGAGATCCTACAAGGAGGATTTTCAATATAAATTTATTTCATAATAAGCATCACCCATGAACAATAGCTAGAACACCATCACAAAATCTATTATGATAAAAAAATTGAGATATAATGTGCATAAAGGGAAATACAATGATAATATTGGGGCTTCAAAGCTCGGCTGCATGCTCCTACTCCTGCTCAGCTATGACTGCGTCTTGGTATCACCCGCACGTATCTATTATGCATAAGCTTATAAAAAGCTTAGAGGGTGGTGGAAGTGTGTGTGCAAGGTAGCAATGCAAGTATGCAATATCAGAGTAATATGGAAACATGCAAGTAAGTCCATGAATACTATCAGCCATACCAAGGCTATGCGATGCAAGGCATGATTGCTATTGGCCACACCAAGCCCATGTGATGTTAGGCATGAATGCTATCGGCCACATCAAGGCCAAATGATGCTAGGCCTACATAACCAATGCATGTGTAAGATGCAACTCAAGCATACCAGTCCACATACCAATCCAGCTCATCTATGGAGCATCATATATCAATATAGTTTTCTCTAGATAATTACTGGGGCTTAATACAATATACACCACATTACTGCCCTACACTGGACGCATGACCGTGCAAGCGGAAGAGACCTCACTCTCCGCCTAGCCAATAGTCAGTCAATATCTATCCGACACATCGATAGCGGACCCATTTATGAGCTGGTCATACTCGGCCTAGCAATTGGCCCTACCCTCAGGCAAGTAAGGCCACGCCACCTTCCAACCAACCACGATACAGTGGGAGATGCGTCCTCCTAGTATTCAGCCCTCATACGCTCGTGTATCCACTCAGTCTCGATGTTGGAGCGTCTTTCAATACTGTCAGGTTTAGAGACTTTCACCAAGGGACATCCTTCGTGCCCCATGTAAAAAGAAGATGTTAGGTGTCCAATCTTGCTATCCATGATATGCCTGTGAAGGCTATGGCCTTGATGTCGCTAGGGCGTATAGTAATCACAACACAATGAAAGATACATGAGTCACACAATCTAGTCATGCATCAATCTAGCAAATACAGTGTGCTCATTCAGGATAACTTCGCCTATCAGGAAGTCCCATAAACATCCTGGCCAATGGCACATGCAGTGGTCAACCACATCTCATAACAAACATGCAAATGATACGTATGGGCATGTATCATGATGTTATGCTATCACATACTCATAATCGGTATTGATAACTAACCTATATACAAGGTGGGGTTTATAGATAAACAATTGATCTAAACTATAACATAAGGATCAGCCCTCAACTGTGGATATACCAAATCCGATAGCACAGATCCATCCGTCTATGACAATGATGAGCACTCCTCATATCAAGGTTAGGACTAGGTGTCCTATAATCCTAAGGATCTGGAATGGGTTTCCTTCACCATACTATTATATAGCCCACTAGATGCCCTAGGCGGTCTAAATAAGTCCTAGATGGACTCCAAGATTAAAAAGAAATAATCCTACAAGTAACCAATGAGGGCCCAACATCTTGGGTTATCCCAATACGAATAGATGGACCATGCAAACATTAATGGGGCCCAATGATTTGAGTTAACCCACTTAGAGAATGATGAGAATGGGCCTAACAAGGCCTAAGGAAAGGTCACAATGTGGACATTTAACCATCATTGCCCATCAATGTGGATATTTAACCAACATTGGTCCCAAGAAGTGGCTCACATAGAGCCTAACATATAGTGGGCCCATGGCCTCACACAAGGGCCTCATACATAACATAATGAGCCTCTCACAAAGGCCTAATGTACACCACGATGGGCCTCATTCATGGGCCACATATGCATCACATTGGGCCTTACTCATGGGCTACATATACATCATAATGGGCCTTATCACATGGGCCATATATACATCACATTGGACCTCACCATATGGGCCTCATATACATCATATCAGGCCTCATCGTATGGACCTCATATACAACACATCGAGCCTCATCATATGGGTCTCATACATCACATTGAGCCTCACCAAATGAGCCTCAAATACAACACATTAAGCCTCATCATGTGGGCCTCATATATCACATCGGGCCTCACCAAATGGGCCTCAAATATAACACATCAGGCCTCATCATATGGGCCCCATACATCACATCGGGCCTCACCCAATGGGCTTCAAATACATCACATCAGGCCTCATCATATGGGCCTCATACATCACATTGGGCCTCACTAAATGGATGACATTGATCAAACATGTACATCACATGGGGCCGATGTCCCATGTGGACAGTGTGGATATACATCATATGGGCCTCATGGATGCACAGGGTGGATGTACAATACATTCATCAAAGGTGAGCCCAAAATAGTACTGTCTAGGGATGGACGAATTGGATATACAACACATACATGGGGTGAGTCCCACCGTCCAGAATGCCGGACGGTGTGGATCTGACCCATACATCATGGTCAGCCCACTCAGCACCATCCAGATTTGGACAGTGTGGATATAAAATACATATATCAAGGTAGGGCCCCACCCCATATGTGCAGCATGTGTGGGTGGGTCTCATCGTCCAGAAAAATGGGATGAACGACTTGGATAACAAATACATCACGGTTGGGGTCCCACGCAACACACCATCCAGTGATGGACGGTGTGGAAATAAAATATATACATTAAGGTGGGTCCCATCCCACACATACAGTAAGTGTGGGGTGGGCCCCACATAATGCCAATTGGATGGACGGTTGGGATATACCACATACCTCATGTCAGATCCACAGAACTTGCTGATGTCAGACAATAGCTACAGTTGCTAGTTGTCCAACGGATGGACGGACCAAATATAATACATGCATGAGGTGGGTCCACACATGTGGGACCCACCAGTAGCTTTACATAAAGCTGATATTTATGTTTTCTCTTCATCTGGTCCTGTCCAGACGAACAGGCTAGTGGGCTTGCCGCCGGACAGTCCAACAATGGTGGGTCCAACATATAAACGACATGGATGTAATACATACTTCATGGTGGGGGTCCATCAGGGTGGGCCACATGGCCTCATCATCACTATAAAAAAAGAGAGAGAGAAAGAGAGAGAGATCAGTAGAGATGGGTGGAGCTTCGTCACTATGAGTGTAATGTCTTAGAAAAATCCGTACTTAGACCCGAGTACCACCTCTAGCAGAAATCATTTAGAACCTAATTCTTTAGAAATTTAACATGTATTAGCTAGCGCTAAACTAGATTACCTGTGAAATTAGCACCAACCACTTTAAATGCGATCTATAAGACCCAAAACCTAGAGAATTGTTAACACTATATTACCCTGAAATCTAGGATCCAACTCTAAACCCAGTTGCTCTCAGGAGTACTTTAAAACTTTGTATCGGACCTGGACCGCACGTAGAAAGTCTGATAGTGATGAACTTAGACCATTATGACTGCCTAGTTGGACTTGACTATCACCTCAAAAATCAAGCCTAAACGATGTCGTGAGACCATTTCCTTGAGTCCGGAGTGAAGAGAGTGAGAAAGTAAAGATTTTTAAGATATTAAATATGATTTTAAGTAATCTGGGTCCTGTCGCTTGCGCTCCATTTATAAGCATTCTGACCGTTGGTTTTTGACCCAAATTCACCCTCAGATCAGGGATGGTGACTCATACATGTCAAAGTACTTGTGGCCTTGATCGAGTTTTAGTGACTGTTGAACTGAAACTGGTGCGTCACGGACGATCTGGGAACCCGATCGGACTGAAAACTTAACTTGCTTAAGATCCAATACTAGTGAGCTTAAGTCTGATTGCATTTGATAAGAGGACCTCCAGAAGTGTTCCGTTGGATCAGGAAGAGCCCGATTTGGTTATAACCTTAGTATACCTTAGCCTTAGGGCTATTTTCATCGATTTTAGGCTTATAAAAAGGCCTTAAACCCTATTTCTCAAATTCCATACGAATTTCCTAAACCCTAGCCAATTTAAGAGAGAGAAAAGAGAGAGAAAGTAAGAGAGAACCTGATATTTCTTCATGGGATTCTTCCCAGTTCTTCTATGCATCGATCCATCATATCTGAATCGTTATTCTGACGATTCTGATTCCATTCTTGGGTAAGTTAATCAAACCCTTACCTGTTTTGAAGCTTAGACTAGTTGAAGTGATGTTGTAGCTAACTTATTTCATGCCTTAGGTTGCCTATCCACCATTGACGAAGACTTATCATCTGAATCATATTCGTTATGCATTTTCTGGTTTACGGTGCAGATTATATACATTTAGGTTATGGTTTTCAAGACTTTTAATGTTAGATAATGATTTATTCTTGATGTAGATGCTAATACACATGGTAAATGCGCTATCCGTTTTGATTTACGCATATGTATAACCTATGTTATGAATCGAGTATTTCATGTATATGCTAGAATACCCATATACGTATGGAATTTGTTGTTAGGATTGCCATGATTATTTGACGTAGATATATGATTGTTATGTATGCGACAACTCCTTGACGAAAGGATTTGTCCTAATATGTAATGTGGTCAACATACGTGATGTATGTTGAATAGTGTAGTTTAAGTGTTTGTAAAAATACTTCAATGAGTTAGTATTTAGTAAAGGCATGATTTTTAGGGTATTGAGATATGAATCTCAATCACCCTACTTGTGTGTATGATTTCCTCCATGAATTGTTTTGCCTGAATTATTCATGTTAGCTATGTGTCTGATTTCCTCCATGTACTGCATTTATATTAGGGTTATATTTCATAATATGTTCAATTGAATGGAGAATATGAATCAAATTCCTGTTATTGAGCTTATACATGATTGGGACTATATTACAGTCCAGGTAATCGGTAACTGTTCTTTGAATGGTGGTTGAAGTTATTTTCACCACGTAGGATGTGTTCAACGAATCCGAGTCATGCTTGGGATGTTTAATAGTGGTTAAGCCACACGGAGTGCTTATACATTCCATGTCGATCAACTCAACGTGCGCTTGGCCTAGTTGATCTTATCAACTTACCCGATTGACTAATGTATGTTCACCATGTTTGGTCGCTACTATTTGAATCTAGGGTACCAAAGTTACCAGTGAAAATCCTGTTAACCTTGGTACAGTGATCCCCTAAGACTCATGAGCCGGACATGGTGGTATAGGACACCTTGGTCGAACTGTCGGCCTACGCGGGGGCGACGAGCCTCCCCATAGTGACCAGTGAGCACCCTACTCTAGTGAGCCGATTATGGTGGTATGAGACATTATATTCGTACTGTCGTCCTACACTGATTGGTGACGAGCCCTCTGTAGTGACCTCGAGTATATCCTGACACTGCATATGGGTGATGAGCCTTATTGTAATATCTAATATATAACTAGACCTGTATTGATTGGTGACGAGCCCTTTACAGCTATCTAGAACAGCATTATCGTATGAGATTTCCTAGTACAGATGACCCTAAAATGGATCATTATTTGGGAATTGATATAAGGGAGGTTCCTTAGCTTCCCAATCCTGTTGTATGTATGAAAAGGACTAATAAGAACTTGATAATCATGCTCATAACATCGCAATGCATGTGCCATTGGCGTTGGTGTGAGAGCACAGTGGTAGTGATTCATGTCGTGATCGTTAGACGTTGTCGTAAGTGGGAGTTTGTGGTGAGGGCATGCATCATTATTTCATATCATTCTTACATTAATAAGAGTATCTAGGACATGTTTGATTGTACTGCTTTATCATTACTGCTTGATTGAATTGATAACATGTTAACTTTTGCTGTATAGTTCCACTGAGTTAATCACTCACACTCCCACATTCTGGGACGACGCTTAAACATCAACCAGACTCTGATTTAGCTGCAGATGATCCTGCGCCGTTTGAGGTGGAGCCAGAGTTCGATGAGGACGAGGAGGCGTTCTCATTTATGCAGTTCTCAGGCGGGTTCATGTGAGCCTTATCCTGTCTGGCGGGGATTCTGGGTTATGATTGGATTGATTATACACAGTTTGATACATGTATTTTAAGACACAGTTTGTATTTATTATCCAGGCAGAGCACGCATATTTTGGAGATTATTTTGGTTTACGTATTTATTTAAGACTTTCGCTTGCATTTTCTCGCTATCCCTGAATTATGTCTGCTGATTTGGCTTAATCTACTGAATGTTTTATGTACTAATACAGAAAACATACATCCAGCATTAATTATGTTGCATAAGTGATATTTTGGAACTCGGGACCTGAGTTATGCTCGACCCCCGAATTTCAGGGCGTTACAATGAGCTCCTCTATATACATGCATACATCAAGATGGGTTTCCTCCTCACGTGGGCCCTCAATCATAAAAATATCAAGGGTGAAAATCTCATTTCCACCACAAATCAGGGCCTAAGTGGCCATACCAAGTACATAACACGAAAACTTCATGGTGGGATCCATGGAGAATGGTCCCACCATGGATATATGATGCAAGGTGTGATGGGCCTTTGGCCACATCTAGGGACTATGATAGGATCTCCACCATTGATTGGTAGGACCCACTTGCCCTATGCTAAAAAGGATGAAGATCCAAGCAAAAATATAAAGAAACAAGTGCTAAGGAGCACCCACCTTCAAATCTAGGACTTCTTCTTCCACCAATGACTTCCAATGCTCTAAGGAGACAAGATTCAATGGTTGAGATGGTCACTAGAGACAGGAAGAGGCTGAAATTTTTGGATGGGTTGGGACGTTGGGAAGTCTTGCAATGGAGGAAAATGGGAAATGAAAGAGGGAAAGAGAGAGATGAAGGGGAGAGAGAGAGAGGGGGGTAATGATGATAGCTAGCCTCTCTCTCTCTCTCTTAGCTAGGAATGATTTGTTGTAAGATGGCATGGCTAAAATCATCATTGCCTTATAAGAGGCATGAGGCTATGGAGTAGGGTAGTAGAGTAGCTAGATGTAGGGGTGATGTCACCCTCATAATGGCCTAGGAAAATGTGTCATAAGGGATAGGTGGGTCCCACAACTTGCGGTCCATAGCCATAATCATGCGCGGTCCATATCTTATGATCTAAGCATTAGATTGAAGCATGAGACATGATGTTGAGGGTCAAATATTACATGTTAGACCCTAGTTATTACCTTAATTTTCGTGCGTGACAATGTTTAACGTCCTATTTCAATCATGTTTTTGTTGCAAGGTGAATTTAGGAGCTTGGAGTGAAAAAGGATACTAAAAGTATGAATTTAATGCTCTAAAGTCACCAAGGTAAGGGACGGACCCCAAGGGACCAAGATCGAGGAATTTAAACACTAAAGATCCTAGAAAATCAAGTAATTGAAGTCCAAGAAGCTTAAAAATCTTCCAAAATGTAAGATCACAAGGTTCCCACCATCGTTTGGCTTAAAACTTTATATCTGGCCTGAGGACCCTAAATTAACCATACACGTCAGCCATTGGATCCTTATGAAAGTGGCCCAACGGATAGATTAAACCACAAATCATCAATTTGAGGCCCATCGAATATTTGGATATGCTTCGATTTTGGTCTCAACCCCTTAAATAGGATGACAAGAGGGATGGACGGAGCAGATCTCTCATCTACATAATGATGGACCTCACATGAAGGGACGAATGTGCACAATGGATGCACACCGGCACCGCACTAAACCAGCTGGTCCGGTCAACATGCAGAGACCCGACTTCTCTCCCTCATGCGTCCAGTGAATGGATGTTAGTCGTCCGGGTATGCTAAGTGGGCCACCACGACCACTCCTTTTCAAGATGTGGACTGTCCATTCATCCCAAGGGATGGCCACAACCCCAGTCATGTTGAGATTTTGGTCCCTTGCGCATGTACACATGTGGATTGCCAGAAAACACAGGATGGACAGTGAATTGATTTGATACAGTGGACCGCACCAAAACTCGACCAAAACCACTCCTTTTTTACTGAAATTTCGTCAGGAATCCAATGAAAGGGGTGGATTTCACTGAAAACATCACTATGGGGCCCACTGAACATGTCAGCGTAGGTTCTTTCGCACCATACGCACGTCCGGTTTTCTCAGACATTGCGGGGAATTGGTGGCCAGAGGGGGGGTTTTTACCCCAATCATGGAGCCAAAACAGGTTTCTTGGCTGGTACTATCCAAAAACTTGATTCAAATGTAGGTCTATAACATTTTTGCGACTGCCAGCTGCGTAAATAGATTCCACCGACTTCCAGCCGTCCCCAAGGCCTATAAAAGAGAGGGAGAAGAATGTGAGAAGGCATCTTTGGGCCTTAGAGTGAAGGAAGAAAGAGAGAGAGAGAGAGAGAGAGAGAGAGAGAGAGAGAGAGAGAGAGAGAGAGAGAGAGAGAGGTTGACACCGCTGGGAGTTAGGGCTAAGAGGTGAAGCTTGTAGTGAGATGGGAGATTTTTCTTTATACCTTTTGATTCATGTTTAAACTAAACTAATTTTAATTCTACCTAATTATATGGAATGCCTTTAGTTTTTAATAGTTTGTTGTGACTCAAATTACAATGGATCTGCGATATCTTTTGGTATGTATGGAGGTTATGCTTGTAGGAACCCTATTGTTCACCATCATATCACAAGCATGGTTGGATGACAGAACCCTTCCTTACGTTAATAACTTTCTCAGATTATGATGTGGTTGGTTAAATTCTCTTGTTTACTTTGTCTCATGGGCATGGATTTGTGATGGAATCAAGTCTAATTCTCATACCTGTCATCTCTTGAAAACAAGATCAAAGGAAGTTCAGATTTGATTTTTATGGTTATATCCTTCGACTGGATGAAGATGGGACTCTAAGTCCAGTTGTGTTGTTGAATCAAGCATAGATCTCCCTGATCTCTACAAGTGGATCCTTGGCACCCTAGTTTCCCACCTTTGAATTTTACAGTTTTAGTTAAAGTGATTCACCATTATTCTCTCAAATTCTCCTGATTTAGATTACATATTCTTGTAGTTCTATTTACTTTCAGATTACATACAAGGTTCAGTCCCTGTGGATTCGACCTCGGTCTTACCGAGATTACTACTACATGGCAACCCTATACTTGGGGTGGTGAACACGCGATGTTGAAACCGCGGCTACAACGCGGTCATAATGGCACAGGTCTCAGGCTGAGTTGACTCGAATTTACAGGATATGAATTAGGGTCATGTGCAAATGCAATCTACAGGTCGCGGGTCATCGGAATTCGACCGGGAGGATCGCGGGATCCTACGGAATGGAATGGTCACTAGGATATGGGCTTGACACTATAATTCAACCCCAGCCCTTAGTAGAAAATGTAGTAACACAATTTCGGGGAAAAACATAGAGAAGCTGAGAGGGATACATCCTGGTGGGCCCTCTTCTCCGAAGTCTTCAGAGATTCTTGATCAACGCGAGGCCCTGCTCAACTCAGAAATCTAAGAACTAAAAAACTAACTCATTAAAAGAAGCCATCTAAAGACAAAGAGTAGGGGTTGGGATTAAGGATATCTGATCATCCTTTTTACATAAAATTGTGTTAGGTCTCCCATTTTCCTTCTTACATCTCGAATCAACTTGCATGTGATCCACAAATCCCAAACACATCAAAATCACACACTCACTTTTTTTTTTATCTTTATTATACAATTCTCTCTCTCTCTCTCTCTCTCTCTCTCTCTCTCTCTCTCTCTCTCTGTTTTATCCATCTTTTTTAGTTTATTTTGCCTACTTGGGGTCAAACCCTGTAGAGTAAGGCTAAGTATTGTTTATTTTCTCTTTTTTGCCTACCCAAAGTTTTAAACTCTTTGAAGCACGGGTGGATAAAATAATGCTGAAACTCTATTGAATCCCCCAAAAATCTTAAAATCTCATAAAATAGAGATTGTACATTGTGCATGTAAAAAAAGAGTGCTTAACCCCTTCCTTTTCCATAACTGAGGCCCTTACTCAGAATCCACGATCGCAGACCAATCACAAGAGTCACTTGAGTCAGGGAATTTTGTTATTCCTCAACCTCTAAGAAATTCTACATTTTTTTAGCCGGTTGTAGATTCTAAGCTTCATTTGTCTATTGGTGACTCCAAAAATCAAATACGTTTTTACATATGAATCAATTGTATACTTCATCTGTGCAATTAATAAACAGAAGGGAAGGCAGGCGCTTACGCAACAGGCGTCGTTCACACTTTCCTAGACCCATTAGGACTCATGTATGGTGCCTCTAAACTCTTCTCACACTTGTGTGGATGGCAGGTTAGGTGGACGGATGAATTAGATGGATGATTCGTAAGATTGTGGGGTGGATAAAGAGATTGGAATGGGTGGATGGACTACTAGCTTAATGGATAGTTGGAGGGTTGGAAGAGGGTTAGTTGGATGGTTAGTTTCACAAACACATAAATCAAGGGTTGGACTTGAACAATCAAGGACCAAATTTAGAGGGTTTTCATACATGCATCCATGAAAATGTTTGGATAGTTATAAACAAACAAACAATGACCAGTGTTGAGTATAAAATTCCGTGGATTGTCTACTATGGTGTGTGCAGAAGCTTGGCGGGGCTTAAAATTATGGGTAAGGTCTAGAAGGGGGGGTAGGACCACTTAATTTTTTTTTAGCTAATTATTTAATTTACCAATTAAAACTAATAAGAAAAATAACACTTTGACTTTTAAGCCAAGTGAGTCCAATCACATAGACTACAAATGATGTGACAATTAAGCCACTAGTCTATAAAAGAATATAGTGATCTTGTGTGTGGAATGTTCTAATTATTTAACACTTAACATACATCTAATTATACATTCATATAATTTAACAAATTACCCTCACAAGCATAAATGAAAATATTTACAAAAGAAAATCCCAAATACAAGCATATATAGCGGTTTGGTTTCCCTTCTCCACTCTTAGCAGATGCACTCTCCTCGAGTGTATTGATATTCTCCATCATAAGAGTTTTCAATATGCACGCCCCTAACATTTACAACCTACACAAGGACCTAATGCACATACACTCCCATGTGGGAGGAGCATATTTCCACCTTGTTGGTGGCTCCTGCAAGAGACCTTAGTTGGTTTTTTATCACCTAAACAACAACCAATGGAGGTCTTAATCCAACACCCTATGTACACTCCCGTCGAAGGCTCCCATAGTGTAACATCCCAAAATTTCACATCTAGAGTTCATACTTGTGAAAGATGGTCCATAGCTCAAGTGGTAGACTGAGTGAAAGATACCTTATTTCAACACTGAGATCTTGGTATTGATTCCCTAGTGGGGTTGGCTAACAATGAAGTGTGGACTGATAGTGGGTGTACTAACAAGCTAACTAAAAAAAAAAAAAAAGATGGTCCTCTAAGTCTTCAATCTGTACATCACCTGCATTATGTCTCACCCCAAACTCGAAAACTGGGCTCACAAAATTTTCAATCACCGAATCTAGTGCCGACAGCCTCCATAGCACCCTATTCTCGGTTTTCAGTGCCCATACGCTAAATTCTGATCCTGGGATCCTCCAAGGAGGATTTTCTAACGTACGTTTATCTCGTAAGAAGCATAACCATAAGTTTACCCGAATCACGAAGGCAACATCATCATCGCTGTCACACCCGAAACTCTTAAAACGGACTCACAAAATTCTCAATCACTGAATCCGACCCCGACAACCTCTGTAGTGCCCCATTCTCGGATCCCAGCACTCACATGCCAGATTTCGTTCCTGGGATCCTACAAGGAGGATTTTCAGTCTGATTTTTTTTTGTAATGGAGCATAACCAAAAGCATAACCAAGTCACAAAATAACATCACCACATATCCACTATATCAAAAACTTTTAAGTACAATATGGAAAGGGAAATAAAGGGTGATCAAAAAGCTCCAAAATTGCCTGATACGCGCTCCTGCCTCAGCGCTGCTGCTATCTAACGACACCTGCATGCAACGGTCGTGCATAAGCTTACAAAAGCTTAGAGGGTGGTGTAAGTGTGTGCGTAAGGCAAGTGCCAAGTATACAGTATTAGAGTAATGAGGAAACGTGTGGGTGAGTCCATGAAGGCTATCAGTTGTACAAAATCTATGTGATGTAAGGCATGAATGCTATCGGCCATACCAAGGCCATGCGATGCTAGGCCTATGTAGCCAAATGTCATATGCAAGATGTAAAGAAAGCATGCCAGTACTCATCAAGTATAAATATCAATACAGTTCCTCTCTGAGGTATCACTGGGGTTTAGTACACTCCACACTAACTGTCGCCTCCCTAGCCGACAGCCCAGCTAGTGGAATAGACCTCACTATCCTCCTGTAAAGTAGTCAGCCAATACCAACCCAACTCGTCGATAGCGGACTCATTTGTGAGCTGGTCAAACTCATCTTAGCTTATGGCCCCCTCACTTGGGTGGATAAGGCCACACCCCCTCCCAACCGACCATGACATAATGGGAGACGTGACCTACTGGTAGTCGGCACACGGGCGCTCATGTATCCACTTGGTCTAGACATTGGAACAACTCCTAGTACCAAAAAGGTTCTGAGACTTTCACCCAAGGACATCCTAAGTATGCATAGTGCTAGAACTAAGTATTTTCGGTATCTGATACGGTCATCCATGATGTACCTGAGGAGCCACGACCCTGATGTTGCTAGGGTATACAATGATCAAATCACGCAAATGCGAGATGCATGGGTCACACTGTACAATCATGCAAAAATCTTATGCGTACCATGCGCTCATGTGGGACACTCCGTCTCATAAGAAGTCCCATAAATGTCTCAGGCCAACGGCTTATGTTATGATTAAACATTCTTCATATCGAGCATACATATGATGCATATGGGTATGAATAATGGAATTATACTAAGCATGTTATAAGGTAATGAACTATCCTTACAATGTAAATGGGTCTAGATGGCCTACACACAAGTATGGGCCTATCAATGCGCCCTAGGGAGAGTCGTAATGTGGACATTTAACCAACATTACCTTACAATGTGGACGTCAAACCAATAATGTTTCCAAGGCATAGCCCGTCATAAACATCATTACATAAACCATGTTGGAATCACACATTGTAATGGACCTTAGGTACATCCCATTGGGCCTTAAATACATCAAATGGGCCTTATCACATGGGCCTTATGTCCATCAAGTGGGCCACATCAATAGGCCGCACCAATAGGCCTTATGTACATTGCAATGGGCCATAACCCATAGGCCTTAGAATGCATCAAAATGGGCCTAATCACATGGGCATTATGTATATCAAATGGGACATAACCAAATAAAAGCAGTGATAATGGTTTTCCACCATTAAAGTTCCTAAGGCCCACCATAACATATGTTTCCCATCCAACTTGTTCATAAAATTAACATAGTGATAGGTGAAGTGGAAACAACTATCAGCTTAATAGGAAAATCCTATGGCCCTTAGAAATTTTGAACGATGGACGTCATTATCCACTACCTTAAATGGTGGGGTCCACTTGAACTTTAGATTTGACTCATTTTTAGTCTCAATCCTGCTAAGACAAGTTTGCCAAATGGTTGGATGGTTTGGATGCAACCCATGCATCAAGGGTGGGTCCCACCGTCCAGGCGTGGACGGTGTGGATAGAACACATGCATCATAGAGCCCACTGGCCATCCAGCAGCCCAACAGAACGGTTGGACAGCATGGTAACACATATACATTTAGGTGGGTTCCAAACACATATATCCCTGTGGGTCTCACATGGGGCCCACCATAATGTTTTTAAGCCATCCAATCCATTCATAAGGTCACGCAGACCTAGATGAAGAGTGAAAACAAATTTCATATTGATCCAAAACTCCTGTGAAGACCCAAATCGGTTTTCAATGGCAGCCATCCACACACCATTGTTCCCTATGATGTGGGCCATCTGAGACTCGGATCGGCCTGATCTTTAGAAGGGGCCCACCTCAAGTGGTGGCCCACCAAATGAACGGTGTGGATATATAGCATACATCATGGTGGGGCCCACGGCTGGGGCTGTGGGACCTTGTCCACCCACCTACACAAGTAGGACGCTGCTGCATCCCTGGGTTGTCAGCAATAGCAGCGCCTGCTGCTGTTGTGATGCATTTTTTTTTAATTGAGTTTTCTTGCAGTTTTTCATGTTTGGGGCCTACATCACGTAGATCCATCCCATCCACTGGCTTTCATGGCTCAAGACAAGTCAAACGAGTCCAATCTTGAATATATTTTGGCCTGTAGAAAAATTTAAGTGAATGTAAATGGTGAGAATCACTATTTTGAAAGGTAAGGCCCGCCTGATGTGCGGATTAGCTTCATTTTCCAGCTCAACGCCTAAAATGATCTAAGGAATGGAATGGATGGCTTGAATTAACAACATACATCCATGTGGGGCCTATACAAGCGACCCACCTCAAAATTTTAAACCCATGCCAGTATTTGTGTTTTCATATTTTCATCCAGAGCCACTGGACCTCTTTCTTTTCTTTGTTTGGGCATATAGATGATGTTAGGGTGGGCCCTACTTAAGTGGGCCACCACATGGCTGGGTAGTGTGGAACTTACACACATATAAAGTGGGCCCCACCTACAAATAGATTGGATCCAATACATGCTTCATGGTGGGGTCCATCCAAGTGGGCCACACGGCCACCTCATCACACATAAAATAAATAAATAAATAAATAAAGAGGGAGAGAGAAAGATAGAGGGACACGCGTGATGGAGGGACCCTGGCACTATGCGCCCTCCATTTCAAGCATCCAATCATACATCAAGTGGGTCCCATTGCATGTGGGCCCACCAAATCAAAGATCAGATCCCTTCTCCACCAAGATGTAAGGTCGAGATGACCCCTTTTTAGACTAGAAAGTAAACATCATGATAGGGTCCATGGAGAATGACCCCATCATGGAATGATAATAAATTAAGGTGGGCCATTGGCCACATTTAGGGTCCAAAGTGAGATCCATACCATCAATCTGTAGGTCTCACTTGGCCCATCACCAAAATATGAAAAATCTATCCTAATAAGCACCCACCGTTCGATCTTCTTGGTCCGTTGGAACGCCGATCTCCTTATGTCTCACTTTGATGGTGGAAGATGAGGTTTGAATCGCTACGATGATGAATTTGGGATGGAAAAGTGGGCCACCAAGATCACTCTTTTCTCTCCATGGGAAGGCTTAGACGTGAGTTCTCTTGGTTGCTTGGGATAGAGTGTTGAGAAATGAGAGAGAGAGAGAGAGAGAGAGAGAGAGAGAGAGAGAGAGAGAGAGAGTAGCTTAGGTAGGCCATCATTACTTGTAAGAGAGGGTGGCTAACAATAAATGCTTGTAAGAAGGCTAGGGGTAGGGTGGCTAGCCATAAGTGCTTGTAAGAAGGGCTAGGGGTAGGTAGGGTGGCTATAGAAAGGGTGATGTCATCCATCACCCTCATGATTACCTAGGGATTGGTGCCACATGGGATGGATAGGTCCCGCAATGTGCAGTACATGGTCATTATAATGCACGGTCCGCATCTTATGATCTAAGCATCGGATTGGCACACGAGTCGCGGCGTTGGAACTGCGGTGATGATGCGGTCGCAGTGGTATAGGTTTCGGATTAAGCTGACTCAAATTTACACGATATGACTTAGGATTACGCACAAACACCGCTCAGAGGTCACAGGTTGCCAAAATTTGATGGGAATGATTGTGGGAGTCGACAGAATAGTACGGACTAGGATACGTGTCTTAAAGCTCTCCCCACCTAATAAAAATTTTTCCCTTAAAATTTGTACTACCATTGCACTAAGCCTAACTCATAAGGGAATAGGGAACAAACATCATATATAATTAAAACATAATACAACACACAATCAAACATCGAAAAGATGGGGATAGCGCGCTCGAATCTCCACCTCGTGCTCCCAAGATGCCTCATCCACACTATGATGGCCCCATTGCACCTTCACTAAGGGAATGACCTTGGTCCGAAAGACCTACTCCTTCTGATCGAGGATATGAACTGGTTGCTCAATGTAAGAAGCATCCTCACAAACCTCTAACGGCTGCCAATTAATAACAGGCACAATGTCTGACCCACACTTCCTCAATATAGAAACGTGGTAAACTTGTGGACGCCAGACAACTGAGATGGCAAGGTAAGTCGATAGGCCAAGGCGCCAACACGCCTAGTGATCTCGAAAGGTCCTATGAATCTTGGGGCAAGCTTGTCCTTCACTCCAAAACGAACCACACCCTTCATGGGTGAGACCTTGAGATACACATGGTCCCCAACTGCAAACTCTAAGGGACGACGCCGACGATCAACAAAAATCTTCTTCCGGCTCTGAGTTGTGCTCATTCTCTGCCTGATGATGTCGATAGCCTCTGACGTTTATTGCATAAGCTCGGGACCTAGGAGACGCTGCTCTTCAACCTCATTCCAACAACTCATAGATTTGCACGGTCTGCCATATAATGCCTCAAAAGGAGTCATGCCAATAGTCGCCTGATAGCTATTGTTGTTCGTGAACTCAGCCAATCACAGGTGCTCATCCAACTACCTTAGAAACAATCGCATAGGCCCGAAGCATATCCTTAAGGATCTGGTTAACCCTTTTGGTCTGCCCATCGGTCTGCGGATGATACATGGTGCTGAGCTGCAAATCAGTCCCTATTGCTCTCTGGAAGTTCCTCTAAAATTGAGACGTGAACCTCGGGTCTCGGTCTGAAACGATTGAAACAGGAACATCATGTAGTCTCACGATCTCATCAACGAACATCTTGGCGAGCCGGTCCATATGTCAAGTCTCACGAATCGCAAGAAAATATGTCAACTTCATAAGACGGTCCACAACAACCCAGATAGTGTCATGACTGCGTCGAGTCCTCGGTAAACCTATGACAAAATCGGTAGATACGTGCTCCCACTTCCACATCGGGACGCTCAACGGCTGCAATAGACCAGGAGATTTTTGATGATCAGCCTTAACATGCAGGCAGGTGTCACTCTCAGCCATAAAATTGTCTATCTAGCGCTTCATCCCCACCCAAAAATACTGATGCCTCATAAGATCTCGGCACAACTCAGGAATATTAGGGACACATAATCGGGCTCTGAAATGAAGTCCACCATCAACACCAATCTGCCAATCTGTCTAACTCTCAGATGTTGTCTCTGCTCAGTAATCCTGTAATGACTCATCTGCCTGCTGAGCCTTTATCACCCTTGTGACAAGAGAGGGTTGAATCGACAGGCTCGATAACTACACAATAGAAGACTGCAAACCGATCTCGAAGTCAAATGCAGACACTTCCTCAAGCATCCTCCACTCCTGAATCATCATGTGTGCCACTAAGCCTCGTGGCTGATAGCTGAGGGCATCTGCCACCACGTTTTTCATGCCCGGGTGGTACCGAAGATCAAAATCATAGTCCTTCAGGAGCTCCATCCAACGCCTTTGCCTCATATTTAGCTCAGATTGAGAGAACAAATACTTCAAGCTCTTGTGGTCGGATCAAACCTCACCTAATAAAGATAGTGCCTCCACACCTTCAATGCAAAGACAACTGCTGCCAGCTCCAAATCATGTGTGGGGTAGTTCAGCTCATGGACCTTGAGCTGGCAAGACGCATAAGCCATCGACTTCCCATGCTGCATCAAGACAACACCCAAGCCAACTCGTGAGGCATCGATACATAGAACAAATCCATCACTCCCAGAAGGAAGAGTGAGGACAAGAGCAGACTTAAGGCGGTCCTTCAACTCCATAAATGCCTGCTCACAAGCATCGATCCAAATAAACTCAACACCCTTCTGGGTCAACCTGGTCAACGAGGCTGTAATATGAGAGAATCCCTCAATGAAACGTCTGTAGTAGCCCCCCAAATCAAGAAAACTGCAGATCTTGGATGCATTCATGGGCTGATCCCACTGAGGCATGACATTAATCTTCGAGGGGTCCACTGCGACACCCTGTCTAATCACTACATGATCGAGGAACTTCACCTCCTCCTGCCAGAACTTGCACTTCTCCATCTTCGCATAAAGCTGGTGTGCACGGAGGGTCTACAAGGTAATCTCTAAATGCCGCTCATGCTCCTCATGGGTCCTCGATTATATCAGAATGTCATCGATGAATACCACAACAAACTGATCAAGATATGGACGAACGACCTCATTCATCAACTGTATGAATACTGCGGGCTTATTGGTCAATCCGAAGGACATGACCTGGAACTCAAAATGACCATAGCGCATCCTAAAGGCTGTCTTTGGGATATCCTCATCTCGGACCCGAACCTGATGATAACCAGACTGTAAGTTTATCTTTGAAAAGAACTGTGCCTCCTTCAGCTGATCAAATAAATCATCAATCCTCGAAAGCGGGTACTTGTTCTTGATTGTGACCTTGTTGAGCTCGCGGTAATCTACGTAAAGCCTCAACGAGCCATCCTTCTTCTTCACGAAGAGTACCGGCGCTCCCCACGATGATCTACTCGGATGAATAAATCCTAGCTCGCGTAACTTGTCCAACTGCTTCTGTAGTTCCCATAACTCCAATGGTGCTATACGATATGGGGCCTTCGAAATAGCCGTAGTACCAGGCACAAGATCAATCTGGAACTCAGTGTGCAGATGAGGTGGTAATCCCGAAATCTCTTAGAACACATCTGAAAAATCACAAACGACCGACAGTTGATCGATACTTAAAGCAACTGACTCCTCAACGACACATGACAACAAGCAGGGAAGCTGCTCTGCTCTGGGTTCGGCAACAAACTAGAACTCTGGCACACCAGGTATACAGAATGTAACTGTCCTCGCAGAGTAGTCCAATATGGCGTAGTACTTGGTGAGCCCATTTATGCCCAGAATGACATCAAAATCGGACATCGACAATACGAATAGGTCGGCAGGCAAGAAGATATACACAATCAAAATGGGGCAAGATGAGAAAACTCGGTCTAATACTGCAGTCTTCCCTAAGGGCGTCGATACTGACAAACCCTCACGGGCAGACTCCATCGACAAACTGGTCGATCGATAAAAATCATCGGCCACAAAAGAATGTGATGCACCAGAATCAAACAATACACGTGCAATGCATGCAGAAACAAGGAGAGTACCATCAACGACCCCTCCTGATGACTGAGGGTCCTGCTAGGTAGCATAAATCCACTCTGGGCCTGCTGGGGAGGTGCAGGTCCTCTTTGAAGTCTCTGCTGCTGCTGCTGCTGCTGTGGCGGCCTGACCTACTATCTCTGTTGTTGAGGGGGAGCCCCGGAGGCTGGTGTTGAGGTCGCTACTGCTGCTGTGGTGGCTGTCGCGGAGGTGGATGCGGTGCCCTCAGCTACTGCTACTGCGGATGGGGACACTCATGCCTATAATGTCCTGTCCTACCGCATCCAAAGCAGGTACCTGGGAACGGTCCGGGAGGTGGTGCTGAGGGTGCCACTAGTGCTCGGAATGCTGGGAGGGTCATGCGTCGCTGCTGTGAAAGATGCTGCTGCTGCTGGGAACCACCAGAGGGCGCCTTCCTCTTCTGATCTCCTCTATGGTCATGGGCCTTCTGCAAACTGGTCCAATCTGACTCGTGGACCTGGGCCCTCTCCACAATCTGCTCAAATGTCGGAAGCATGTGTCCGATCACACGACTCCTAAGAGCAAGACGCAAACCGTTCTCAAAACGGCGGGCCTTCCACCCCTCATCATCAACAAGGTACATCATAAATCTCGATAGTGCAATGAAACATGCCTCATGCTGGGACACAGTCATGTCCCTCTGGACCAGAGTCTCAAACTCTAATGCGCGCTGCTGTCGCACATGCTTGGAAAAGAACTTCCGGTCAAACTGGTCTACAAAGTACTCCCAGGTCCATCAAAATCAACCACTACCGATCGAGCGACAGATGCCCACTAATGCTGAGCCTCACCTTGAAGAAGAAATACGGCTAAGGGGACTCGCTGTTGGGTCGTACATCTCATGGTGTCGAATATCTTCTCCACCTCGGAGCACCATATCTTTACTGCAATAGGGTCTGGCTCACCCCAGAAATGTGGAGGATCGTGCTATCGGAAGTCTTTGAGAAGGGCACTCGCACGCTCCTGTTCGCCTCGGTCGATGTCACAGTGGGACACCTGTTCTGCCCTTAAAGAATAGCGGTCATCGCCTGCAGCATCTACTGAAGCTGGGCGACACTCATGGGTATTGTCGGATCCACACCAGTCTCAGGTAAATGAGTGTCCTCAGGATGGAAAGCAGGAATATCCGAGGGTGGAGCAGGAGTGACAGGTGGTAGAGCGGGACTCGTAGGTGATAGAGTGGAATTTGCTCGGGTCGCTCTTCTAGGGGGCATGTCCTAAAGGAAGGAACAAGGGCCTATCAGCCTTGAGGATTTTCAAAGGCATAAACGTAAAGGGTTTATGTCGAAATATCGTGAAGTTATTCGAACTCGGACCCTACTCATTCTATGTTCATAGTAGATATGTGATGTGATCCTTAGGTATTCCCAAGTTATTCTCTGATACCAACTTCTGTCACACCCCAAACTCAGAAAATGGGCTCACAAAATTTCCTATCGCAAAATCCGAGGCCGACAGCATCCATAGTGCCCATTCTCCAATCCCGACACTCACATGCCAAATTCCTTTCCTGGGATCCTACAAGGAGGATTTTTAGTCTGATTTTTTTTAATAGAGCATAACCATAAGCATAACCAAGTCACAAAATAATATCACCACATAGCCACTATATCAAAAACTTTTAAGTACAATGCAGAAAGGGAAATACAAGGTGATCAAAAAGCTCCAAAATAGACTGATACGTGCTCTTGCCTTAGCGCTACTGCTGTTCAACGACACCTGCACGCAATGGTCGTGCATAAGCTTACAAAAGCTTAGAGGGTGGTGTAAGTGTGTGCGTAGGGCAAGTGCCAAGTATACAGTATCAGAGTAATGGGGAAACATGTGGGTGAGTCTATGAAGGCTATCAGCTATACAAAAGCTATGTGATGTAAGGCATGAATGCTATCGGCCATACCAAGGCCATGCGATGCGAGGCCTATGTAGCCAAATGTCATATGCAAGATGCAAAGAAAGCATTTCAGTACTCATTAAGTACAAATATCAATACAGTTCCTCTCTGAGATATCACCGGGGTCTAGTACACTCCACACTGAGTGCCGCCTCCCTAGCCGTACAGCCCAGCGAGCGGAATAGACCTCGCTATCTTCCTGTCAAGTAGTCTGCCAATACCTACCCAGCTCATTGATAGCAGACTCATTTGTGAGCTAGTCAAACTCAGCCTACCTTATAGCCCCCTCACTTGGGCGGATAAGGGCACATCCCCTCCCAACCGACCACGACACAGTGGGAGACGAGGCCTGCTAGCAGTCGGCACTCGGGCGCTCATGTATCTACTCAGTCTAGACGTTGGAGCAACTCCTAGTACCAAAAAGGTTCTAGGACTATCACCTAAGGACATCATAAGTGCCTATAGTGCTAAAACTAAGTATTTTCGGTATCCGATATGGTCATCCACGATGTACCTGTAGAGCCACTACCCTGATGTCGTTAGGGTATACAATGATTAAATCACGCAAATGCGAGATGCATGGGTCACACCATACAATCATACAGCAATCTTGCGCATACCATGCGCTCATGTGGGACACTCCGTCTCATAAGGAGTCCCTTAAATGTCTCAGTCCAACAGCCTATGCTATAATCAAACATTTCTCATATCGAGCATACATATGATGCGTATGAGCACGAATAACGGAATTATACCAAGCATGTTATAAGGTAATGTACTATCCTTACAATGTAGATGGGTCTAGATGGCCTACACACAACAAGTATGGGCCTATCAATGGGCCCTAGGGAGAGTCGTAATGCGGACATTTAACCAACATTACCTTACAATGTGGACGTCAAACCAACATTGTTCCCAAGGCATAGCCCATCGTAAACATCATTACATAAACCATGTTGGGATCACACATTGCAATGGACCTTAGGTACATCCCATTGGACCTTAAATACATCAAATGGGCCATATCACATGGACCTTATGTCCATCAAGTGGGCCACATCAATGGGCCGCACCAATGGGCCGTATGTACATTGTAATGGGCCATAACCCATGGGCCTTAGAATGCATCAAAATGGGCCAATCACATGGGCCTTATGTATATCAAATGGACCACAACCAAATAAAAGCAGTGATAATGGTTTTCCACCATTAAAGTTCCTAAGGCCCACCATAACATATGTTTTCCATCCAACTTGTTCATAAAATTAACATAGTGATAGGTGAAGTGGAAACAACTATCAGCTTAATAGGAAAATCCTATGGCCCTTAGAAATTTTGAATGGTGGACGTCATTATCCACAACCTTAAATGGTGGGGTCCACTTGAACTATGGATTTGACTCATTTTTAGTCTCAAGCCTGCTAAGACAAGTTTGCCAAATGGTTGGACGGTTTGGATACAACCCATGCATCGAGGGTGGGTTCCACCGTCCAGGTGTGAACAATGTGGATAGAACCCATGCATCATGGGGCCCACTGGCCATCCAGCAGCCCAACAGAACGGTTGGACAGCATGGTAACACATATACATTTAGGTGGGTTCCAAACACATATATCCATGTGGGTCTCACGTGGGGCCCACCATAATGTTTATAAGCCATCCAATCCATTCATAAGGTCACGCAGACCTGGATGAAGAGTAAAAATAAATTTCATATTGATCCAAAACTCCTGTGAAGACCTAAATGGGTTTTCAATGGCAGCCATCCACACACCATTGCTCCCTATGATGTGGGCCATCTGAGACTCGGATCGACCTGATCTTTAGAAGGTGCCCACCTCAGGAGGTGGCCCACCAAATGAACGGTGTGGATAAATAGCATACATCATGGTGGGGCCCACGGCTGGGGCTATGGGACCCTGTCCGCTCGCCTACACGCGCAGGACGTTGTTGCGTCCCTGGGTTGTTAGCAATAGCAGCGCCTGCTGCTGTTATGATGTAAATTTTTTTTTGAATCGAGTTTTCTCACAGTTTTTCATGTTTGGTGCCTGCATCACATAGATCCATCCCGTCCACTAGCTTCCATGGCTTAAGACAAGCCAAACGAGTCTAATCTTGAATATATTTCAACCTGTAGCAAAATTTAAGCAAATTTAAACGGTGAGAATCACTGTTTTGAAAGGTATGGCCCGCCTGATGAGCGAATTAGCTTCATTTTTCGGCTCAACGCCTAATATGATCTAAGGAATGGAATGGACGGCTTGGATTAACAACATACATCCATGTGGGGCCTATATAAGTGACCCACCTCAAAATTTTAAACCCATGCCAGTATTTGTGTTTTCATATTTCCGTCCAGAGACGCTGGACCTCTTTCTTTTCTTTGTTTGGGCATATAGATGACGTTAGGGTGGGCCCTGCTTAAGTGGGCCACCACATGGCTTGGTAGTGTGGAACTTACACGCATATAAAGTGGGCCCCGCCTACAAATGGATTGGATCCAATACATGCTTCATGGTGGGGTCCTTTCAAGTGGGCCACACGGCCACCTCATCACACACAAAATAAATAAATAAATAAATAAAGAGGGAGAGAGAGAAAGATAGAGGGACACGCGTGATGGAGGGACTCCGACACTATGGGCCCTCCGTTTTAAACATCCAATCATACATCAAGTGGGTCCCATTGCATGTGGGCCCACCAAATCAAAGATCAACGGTGGAGATCCCTTCTCCACTAAGATGTAAGGTCTAGATGACACCTTTTTAGACTAGAAAGTAAACATCATAATGGGGTCCATGGAGAATGGCCCCATCATGGAATGATAATAAAATCAAGGCCGGCCATCGGCCACATTTAGGGTCCAAAGTGAGATCCATACCATCAATCGGTAGGTCTCACTTGGCCCATCACCAAAACATGAAAAATTTATCCTAATATGCACCCACCGTTCGATCTTCTTGGTCCGTTGGAACGCCGATCTCCTTGTGTCTCACTTTGATGGTGGAAGATGAGATTTGAATGGCTAGGATGATGGATTTGGGATGGGAAAGTAGGCCACCAAGATCACTCTTTTCTCTCCATGGGAAGGCTTGGCGTGAGTTCTCTTGCTTTCTTGGGATAGAGTGTTGAGAAATGAGAGAGAAAGAGAGTTGTAAAGAGAGAGTAGCTTAGGTAGGCCATCATTACTTGTACGAGAGGGTGGCTAGCAATAAATGCTTGTAAGAAGGCTAGGGGTAGGGTGGCTAGCCATAAGTGCTTGTAAGAAGGGCTAGGGGTAGGTAGGGTGGCTATAGGTAGGGTAGGGTGGCTATAGAAAGGGTGATGTCATCCATCACCCTTATGATTACCTAAGGATCGGTGCCACATGGGATGGGTGGGTCTCGCAATGTGCAATCCATTATCATTATAATGCATGGTCCGCATCTTATGATCTAAGCATCAGATTGGCGCATGAGTCGCAGCGTTGGAACTGCATCGATGATGCGGTTACGATTGTACAGGTTTCGGACTAAGCCAACTCAAATCTATGGGATATGACTTAGGATTGCGCGTAAACATCGCTTAGAGGTCACAGGTTGCTGAAATTTGACGGGAATGATCGTAGGAGTCGACGGAACAATATAAACTAGGATACAGGTCTTACAATCGCATATCATTAATATAAACAGTTGAATACAATGCTAAAAGGAGAATACATATATCAAAAATCGAAGCTGGAGACGACAGCTGCATGCTCCAAGCTCAACGCTGCTGTGACCTAATGTCACCTACATGCATCTATCATGCATAAACTTATAGAAAGCTTAGAGGGTGGTAAAAGTGTGAGTGCAAGGTAAGTGTCAAGTGTGTAATATCAGAGAAATATGGAAACATGCCGGTAAGTCCATAAATACCAAGTGCCAAGTGCCAAGTGTGTAATATCAGAAAAATGTGGAAACATGCCGATAAGTCCATAAATACCATCAGTCATATCAAGGCTATGCGAAGTAAAAAAATAACAAGCCAATATCATATACTGAGAAAGCAATGTATATTAGCTATGTAATGCATAGAAATAGTAAGACAAATATCATATACTAAGGATATAATGCAATATGTAAATCCTGACGAGTCCATGAATACTGTTAGTCATATCTAGGTCATATAAATACAGAAACATAGCAACCTAAAATGTCGTATGCCGTGGATATAATGCAATATACAGATCCTGACAAGTTCATAATACCATCAACCTTATTCAGGCTATGCAATACATAAGCATAGTAAACCAAATGCTGTATTGAGAATGTAATGCAATATGCGGTGTGAATGAAATGACCAAGATGGAGTGTGAAGTCAGGATGATAGTGCATAGTATTGCAGGCTATGGGGTCCATCATAAGGGACTTTTATCCAAACTAGTTTCATACCTAAATTTGGATAGCCAGACTCGATATAGTAAACTTTGAGCTCAGGTTGGTCGCGCGCCCCAACCATAATCCTAACCATTATGAAGGTACACATAACAATTAGTTACGCACCACCAGCCCGAGTGGATAATGAATGAATGAGTAAAATGCTAAGTATGCAACTCCTGCTCAATAAGTCCACATATCAGTACCGTACATCTTTGGAATCATCGTCGGGGTCTAGTACACTCCACACTAACTCCACACTATTCATCTGACCAGTTGTCTGCCAATACCTACCCGGCTTGTCAATAACGGGCCCATTTACGAGTTGGTTAAACTTAGCCTAGCTTATAACCCCCTCACTCGGGCAGATAAGGCCACACTCCCTTCCAACCGACCAAACACAGTGAGAGATGCGGCCTACTGGTATTCTGCACTCATGCGCTCGTGTATCCACTCGATCTAGACGTTGGAGCATTCCCTGGCCTTGGGGGTTTAGGGACTTTCACCCACTAACATCCAAAGTACCCATATGCTAGAACCAATCATTTTCGGTGTCCCATTTGGCCATCCACAACATGCCTGTGGAGGTCACGACCCTGATGTCATTAGGGCATACGATGTTTAATCATAAAATGCGAGATGCATGAGTTATACCATCTAGTCGTGCATCAAACCTATGCATACTGCGCTCTCATGTGGGGCAACTCCGTCTCTCAGGGAGTTCCATAATAATCTACCTAATGACATGTGCTATGATTAATCACTCCTCATATCAAGCATACATATGATACGTATGAGCATGGATCGTAGAGCTATACTAAGCATGTTATATGATGATGATGTACTCTCCTCATATCAAGGATGGGCGTAGATGACCTACTCATATCAATAATGGGCTTAACAAGGCCTAAGGGAAGGTTACAACGTAAACATTTAATCATCATTGCCCATCAATGTGGACATCATAATGGGCCACATCCATGGGCCTCAAATATATCACAATGGGTCAGGTCCCATAGGCCTCGAATACATCATAATGGGCCGCATCCATGGGCCTCATGTAAATCAAGTTGGGCCTCATCAAATGGGCCGCAAATACATCTTATTAGGCCTCATCATATGAGCTACAAATACATCACATTGGGTAGCATCACATGGGCGACAACAATGGGCCTCATATACATCAAGTGGCCCGCATCTTATGAGCCTCATATACATCATAATGGGCCTCAACACATGGGCCATAAATATATCACATTAGGCCTCATCATCTGCACCTCATACACATCATATTGGGCCTCTCTAGATGGGCCACAAATACATCACATTGGGCCTCATCAAAGGCCACAAATACATCACAACGGGCCCCATATAGTACACACATACATCACATGGGCTAGACGGATGATGTGAATATAATATTTACATCAGGATGGGCCCCACCAAATGGACGGTAGGGATAAAACATATACATCAAGGCAGGCTTCACACATGTAGATGCACTGCCTCTCCAGCAATGTGGATGGACGGTGTATACAACACATACCTCAAAGGGCAACCCATCGTCCAGCAAACTGGACGGTGTAGATATAATAAATAAATCACAGCAGGCCCCATGTCCTTACTGGCTTGGATATACAACACATTGATAAGGTGGGCCCCACCATCTTAAAAATGGAAGGACGGTGTGTATAGAATATATACATTAGAGGTGGTCCCCACCATCTAGACCACTGGACGGTGTGATATAAGGCACATATATCATGCGTGGGTCTCACCATCCCGTCTGTTAGATGGTGTGTACACAACATGTGTCAAGGGGTCCCATGTGCATAGCAAGGACGATAGGGATATAAAATATATACATAATGCGGGACCCACAGAACTTGCTGACATCAATACATCAACTAACTATCTAATGTGAGGTGTTTCAGCCAATCACATACCTCACGATGGGGCCAACGGAACTTCCAGACGTCATTACAATAGCTATATCTACTGGTGTGAGGTCCACATAGATGGACAGTTTAGATAAAACACATGCCTCACGATCTAGATGTCAAGCCCCAAACTCAGAAATCGGGCCCACAAAATTTTCGATCGCTGAATCTTGCGTCAATAGCCTCCGTAGAACCCCATTCTCGGCTCCTAGCGCCCTTTCACCAGGTTCCGATCCTGGGATGCTACGAGGAGGATTTTCAACGTCAGTTTGATTCGTAATAAGCATAACCAAAGGCATAACCCACAAACAACAACCAAGAACTCCATTACATTTTCACTATGATAAAAAACTTTACAAGTACAATGAGCATAAAGGGAAATATAATGGTAAAGAATAAGAACTCCAAAATGATCTACAAAGTACTCCCGCCTCAGCGCTGCTGCGCCCCAACGTCACCTGCACGCAACGGTCGTGCATAAGCTTATAGACAGCTTAGAGGGTAGTGAAAGTGTGTGCGCGAGGTAGTAATATGTACATGCAATATCAGAGTAATGCAGAATATACAGATGGATCCATAATATCATTAGTCGTACCAAGGCTATGCGATGCAAGACATGAATGATATCGGCCATCCCAAGGCCATGAGATGTGAAATGAACTCAAGCATACAGATCCTCAACTATGTTCACTCATCAATACAGCTCAAATCTGGGATATCACCGGGGTCTAGTACACTCTAAACCAGATCGCTGCCTCATCGCGCACAATAAGGTAAGTGGAAGAGACCTCACTATCCATCCACCAATATCGGACTCGACTCGTCGATAGTGGACCCATTCCTCGAGTTGGTTAGACTCAGCCTAACATTATCCCCTATACTCAAGCGGGTAAGGCCGCACCCCCTTCCAACCGACCATAACAGAGTGGAGAGCGCAGCAATCTGATAATCGGCACTTAACGCTCATCTACCCACTCGGTCTAGATGTTGGAGCAACCTCTTAGTACCATAAGGATTTAGGGACTTTCAACCAGGGATATCTATAGCACCCCATGTAGAACAAGATTTTCGGTATCCAATCCTGTCGTCCACCATACGCCTGTGGAGGCTACAGCCCTTATGTCGCTAGGGCGTAAAGTAATCATGTCATACAATGCGAAATGCATGAATCACACCATCAAATCATGCGGCAAATCCTAGCGTATCGTGCGCTCATGTAGGGAAACACCGCCTAATCGGGGTCCCATAAACAGTCTGTCCAAAGGCATATGCTATGATCAGTCACTTCTCATATCAAGCATACATATGATGCGTATGATCATGAGTCATGGAACTATAGTAAACATGTTATAAAGTAATGCATTATCCTTACAAAGTAGATGGGCCTAGACGGCCTATACCTAACAAGTACGGGCCTAACAATGGGCCCTAAGGAGAGTCATAATGTGGACATCCAACCAACATTACACTCGCAATGTGGACGTCAAACCAACATTACTCCCAAGGCGTAGTACGTAATGAATATCCTTACATAAACCAGGTTGAGATCACACATTATAATGGACCTTAGGTACATCCCATTGGGCCCTAAATACATCAAATGGGCCATATCATATGGGCCTTTTATTCATCAAGTGGGCCACATCAATGGGCCGCACCAATGGGCCTTATGTATATCAAATGGGCCACACCAATTGGGCCCTATGCACATCAAATGGACCACACCCAAACATAAGTGGTGGTAATGATTTCCACCATTGAAATCCCCAAGGCCTACCATAGCATTTATTTTTCATCCAATCTGATCATAAGGTCACACAGACCTGAATAAAGGAAAACAATTTTTATGGTGATGCAGATTCCCTGTGATGCCCAGAGGATTTCAATGGAAGACATTCAATTTTCCACTGTATTTAGCAGTGACCCACCTGATGAGTAGACCTGTCGTATTTCATCCCAAGCCTAGATGAAATCTAGCCAACTAGATGGATGGCTTAGATGTATCACATAAATCAGCAGTGAGTCCCACTCGAGAGACAGATGGGCATGGTGGATATAACACATGCTAGGATGGGCCCACAGAAGTTGTTGGCTTAAATAGAATAGTTATTTAGCTGCCACAGGTGTGCCAGCCAAACTGCTTCAATAGTTGGTGGGATCTACGCTCATCAAATAGATAGACGGTTTGGAGGTCACATAAACACCATGCAGGGCCCACCGTTAGAAAGAGTGGACGGCCTGTGAAGTGCACCCGCATGTGGGACCTACATAATACTGACGTCCAGAGAGGGAGAGAGAGAGAGAGAGAGAGAGAGAGAGAGAGAAATATATATAGAGAGAGAAACATAGAGAGAGAGTGAGGGCACGTGGCCAATTTTCACCCTTTTTCTCTTTTTTTTCTTTTCCTTTTTCTTTTCTTTCTTGCTGTCACAACAGAGGTGGGTCCTACGTAGGACCCACCATACATATGTACATGGGAGAGGGGGGCAGCGAGCTAGCTGACGCTCAGCCCCCCTCACGAGGTCGAGCTATGTGGGCCCCACCGTTGAGGTGGTCATACATCTGACCTGCCAGTCAGATGCACCGTTCCAGCATGGGCCTAGGTCTCAAAAATTAAGTCAAATCGTGACTTGTGTTGGCCACGCCAGATACAACAGTTGAAAGGGCTGCCCTTCATTGACACATTCAAAATCATTTATTAGGCCCACCGAGATGGGGTCCACAAATCCAGCCCACCCATCATGGGTGTCCCACGTGAATGGATGGTCAGACCAAGCTTCAGCCGCCCAAAACATAGGTGGGTCCCACATACAGGCCACCCTCTAGGAGGCCGTGCAAGACCTCATGTGTTGAAACGAGGTATCTCCGCTCAGTCTTCCAGTTGAACTATGGATCTGGGTGTCCAGTGAGGCCCACACGAGGTGGGTCCCACCGTCTAACGACGGTGGACACCACACGTGATGGTGTGGCCCACCAAAATGGTTGGATGACGTGGATGGGGTCCCATGGGCCCCACTATGTTCACATTTCACGGTCAGCCACCCCACTGGGAAACCAAGACCCTTGTGTTGTAACAAGGGTATCTTTCACTCGTCTGCCACGTGAGCTAGGGCACACAGTTGAGACGAGGCATCATCACTCCGTCTGCCCGTTAATCTATGGGTTTTGGTTGGAAATGGGCCCCACTAGGACAGGGTCTCACTGTCCAGGAGCAATGGATGGCTTGGATAGGACACATATATCATGGTGTGGCCCACTGGACGGTTGGAGGGTGTGATTGGGTCCCATGGACCCCATGAACAGCACACACCCCATGCCAGTACACCCCATGTCAGTTGCACACTCATGTCAGCCACCGCCACAGGGATCGATATCAAGACCCCGAGTGTTGAAGTGGGGCATCCTTCACTCGGTCTACCACTTTGAGCGATAGATCAGGGTGTAAGGCCCACTTGCGCGCATGAGTGGGCCATGTCCTAGATGAAGATGGACGGTTGGAATGTCATGGAAATGTCATGATGTGTCCCATATGGATGGGGTCCACCGATAGATGGCTTGGGTGCAAACATCATGGTGGGCCACACATCTCATCATCATCATAGCAAATGAAAGGAGAGAGAGAAAGAGAGAAAAAGATACAACGACGGTGATGGAGGGGCCCCGCCACTATGGGCCCCTCTTTGATACAAAATGTACATCAAGGTGGGTCCCACTACATGTGGCCCTAAAATCAAACAAATGAATGAAAACAAAATTCTAAAAAAAATCACCCACCGCTTGATCTTCTTGCTCCTATGGGTTCCTTAGCGCCTTAGCTTTGATTCCAATGGAGGAGATGAGAAATGGATGGTTAGGATGGGAGATCTTGGGATGGAGAGGTGGGCCACACTTGGAGTTTTTGGAAGAGAGGGAGAGGCTTAGAGGCTCATACGTATGGGGTTCTTTGTTGCTTGGAATGAAGCTTGAGAAATTAGAGAGAGTTGTAAAGGGAGAGAGAGATGGGTGATGGATGGATGTGGTGAGTGATGGGTGTGTAAGAAAATCTTGACTTTTGTGGCCATTTGTGTAAGAAAAGCATGGGTGGTGTAAGAACTTTTTGACTTTGAGGATTTTTGGTGTAAGAAAGATATGGGCTTGTAAGAGATTCTTGACTTTTATGGTTGCTTGGGAATGGGTGAAAGGTGATGTGTACTTGACATGTGATGGATTGATGGATTGATGTGACATCTCATAGAGATTCTCTTTGGTTTCGCAACGCACGGCGTTTTCTTCGCACTGAACGCTGACCCACATCTCTTGACCAGGGTATCGCCTCAGCGCGTAAGTCGCCGCAGCGATGGCGCGGTCACTATGGTAATGGTCTTGGGTTGAGTTGATACAGGTTGACGGTATATGAATCAGGGTCGCGCGTAAATATCGGTTAAGGGTCGAAGGTTGTCGAAATTCTACCGGTAAGACTGCGAAAGTATACGGAACGGTACAGACTAAAATACGGGTCTTACACTAGACCTACAAACTTGCTGATGTCGGTCTAGAAGCTATAGCCGCCACTGGTGGTCCCCAACGAATGGATGGACGGTTAGGATCAAACACATGTATCACGATGCATCCCACAACACCGTCTAGATGGTGGATGACATAGATATACAATGCATGCAAGGTGGGGTCCACGACAACATGGCCCACCTGCCTTGCATCAAACCAATATTTGTGTTTTGCCTTCGTCCAGACCCCAGCGTTTGGACGGTCTGGATGAAACACGTAAATTAGGTGGGTTCACATAGTGGCCCACCATTCAAGCTAATATTTATATTTTTATTTCATCTAGGGACGTTGGACGTCTAGCGGATGGATGGCCCTAGATGGGGCATGCCATCAAGGTGGGTCCCGCGTGATAGCCCACTATGGGTTGGATCAAATTGATATTTATGTTTTCCCTTCATCTGGGCTAGTTGGATCAGGTGGGCCACACTTTATCATAAAAAGGGAGAGGAGAGAGAGAGAGAGAGAGAATGTGTGTGCGAGGGAGGAACTCCGCCACTATGAGCTCCTCTCCGTTTACAACACGTACATCAAATGGGTCCCACCACGAGCGGGCCCTCAAATAAAATCAACGGTGAAAATTCTTGGATCACTCACCGATTGTACTCCTCTTGGCTCCGTGAAATCCCTAATAGCTTAGCTCCTTCTTTGATGAAAGATGATGAAAGTTTAAGGGTTGAATGAGAGTTTGGTTTGGGGGGGGGGGGAGGGGGGAAGTGGGCCATACCTAGCTTCTCCTCTCCATAGGAATTACTTGGACGTCCACTCCCTTAGGTTTCTCTCTCTTGGTTGTTTTGGAAAATGGGTAGGGAAGAGAGAGAGAGACAGCAATTGTAAGGGAGAGGGATGGGTGTGATGGGTGAGTGATGGGTGTACTTAACTTGAGAGGTATAAGTTATGTTGACTTTGGGGAAGAGAGAGATATAGGTGAGTGATGGGTGTGTACTTGACTTGACTTGATTGATTGATGTGATAGATTATAGAGATTCTCTCGAGATTTGTAAATGCGCGACGTTTCTTCGAGATTAACGCAAGACCACATCTCCTAGCCTGGGTTCGCATCGGTGCATAAGACGAGACGTTGGAACCACGGTGATGGTGCAGTCACAATAGTACAAGTATAAGGTTGAGTTGACTCAGATCAACAAGATATGACTCAGGGTCACGCACAATTGCTATCTACGAGTCATGGATCGCCAGAATTCGACATGGAGGATCATAGAAGTCTAAGGAATGGTATGATCTAGGATACGAGCCTTAAACATCATCTATACGGTTGGAGAGGGTCAATGCCCTACTCGAAGTGATGGTTCTCCTTCAAGATTAATAATAATTTAAGAGATTCATAAAAGAAACAAGTAATCTATATGAGATGCATCCGTAGCAAAGTATATGCAGTTCATCACACTTAATGATCACCACATTGTGGAAAATGATTAGAGTTTTTCAGCTCGCCCCATATCCCATTCTACGGAGATTCGCCAGTGTATCCCACATTTAACATGGATTTATGCGGCTATCCCAAGATGAACACAACACATGACTGGATGAATTACATGACACGATTTGTTCATGGAGTGACTATTTATGACATTTAATCTCAGAGGTGATGTAACACGCACTACAAATTACTTACATCGATTTGTGCACCACTAGCCATGAAACATGGAATTACATGTCGTGTCAGGGGCCGCTACTAAAAATGCATTGCATCCACAATATTTATTTAATCGATAGAAGTGAGATACCAAACATAATAGTTACAGTAAAGAGAGAAATCCATTAAATTATGGGAGATTTAGAATTTCAAGACATATGCCCAAGCCTTAAAGGTAGATAGCACAAGACTAACATAATAAAGGAAAAGAGTAGCAATGGCTAACTTAATAAAGAGAACAGTGGCAATGGCCAACTCAATAAAGAGGAGAGTAACACTGGCCAAGTCAATAAAAAAGAGAGCAACACTGGCCAACTCAATAAAGAGAAGACTAGTAAGGGCTAACTCAACAAAATTAGTAAAGGAAAGGGTAAGGCTTGTATCCATCGCCCCATATAAATTCATAAAAATCATGCATAATTAGAATCATACTATAATTTTCAAAGGATAGACAATTAATGGTGATAAATTATACACTTGCAAGGAGGAAATTAAATCATACCAACTTAAATTAAGATAAGCTTGGATAAAACCCTCACCTTTGTTGTCTGATCATCCACTAAGGTTAAATACCAAGTGACGCCTTAGAGTTTAGTCTTATCCTAATTCACCAAAAGACTTAAATTGTTAGGGTTGAGATTTGATTTATACTATTTTAGGTTTGGTGGATTTAAGGAAAACCTTGATTAAGATATGGTTTAAATATATTATGTGTTTCAACTAAGAATTTTCTGAAGTCCTAGGCATATTATTCCACCAAGTCAACTCAGTTCATCACAGTGGAATTCTTCACCTCTATTGCTGAAAAGGAAAAGTTTGAAAGGAAATGAAAGAAGGTTTTAAACTTGGTCCTGAACTGAACTTGAGGCGGTGACCGTACACACCCAGTTTCTCCCTCTCCTTCATGTTTCCTGGTTCTTACTAAACTAGATAGATTCTGGCCACTATTTTCGGCCCCCCGAACTCTTTTCTCCCTCACATTTCTCTCTCTCTCTCTCTTCTCTCTTTGTTAGACTATGTATGTTCTCTAGCGTCAGAGAGAGGATAATTTATAAGGTTATATGGGTTTGAATCATGCTTGCATCAAGCATGAATAAGTTACCTAAGCGCAAGTGCCATTGCGTGTGGCTATTTAGGCAGTTGTTTAATAAGATCAGGAGTCTGATCGTCTGGTTAATCTCCCCTAACATCTCAAGGGATTGATGGGTATTCAAGGGGCCATTAGATGGACATCTTGGATCTCGAAGTGGTGCAGAGTTTTTTGATACACAATCCTATTTTGAATGAGGAAGATGATCCCCGTTTCAATTGCAGATCATCCTCCATTTTGTCTTTCTCTGAGCTGTCTCTGATCTGTCTCTTCTAGATGGTTCGAGTCGGTTAAGGGACGCTTAGGATGTTCTAAAACTAAAGGTTCAAATTGCTCTCATTGGTAGGTCTAGTGAAAAGTGAGAATGCTATCTTACCTAGCTCTTAGATTTGTCAAATTTTGTAGTGCCAAAACCTCTTGGAATATGTATCTTGTGTAGCTTAACTTTATATCAGCCTTACCTACATTCAAGTACAAGAACAAGAGACTTTACATCAAGAACATTCAAGTACAAGAACAAGAGAGACTCTACATCAAGAGATTCAAGTACAACATCAAGTGCTAGATCAAGTTTTCAAGCATTAACTATATCAAGACAATGTGTTTTACTTTAGAATTCAAGCTCAAGTAATCTTCTCAAGTTTAAGCTCGCATATTCAAAGTTGAAACTCAAAGTCACAAGGTCACTACTTCAAGCTCATCTTCTAATATACAATGACAAGCTTCAAGTACTTCAAGATAACTATAAACCGAAGCAAACGATGTTTCAATGTTCAATTTTCACCTATAAGGTATGAATGACCCTAGATTGACCATATGTTAGGTTATATTGATTACATTCTTATTTTGTGTCATGATATAATTTTATAGGCTTTTTCCCGACTAGTCCAAGCTTATGTTCGACAAGTCCAAATACTAGCTCGACCAGTCTAAGATTTTTCTCGACCAGTCCAAGGTTTGTTGTAGATTTTCAAAATTTCTATTGGACTCTCAACCAGTCCTGGAGATTGCTTGACCAGTCGAGTTAACAGTGCTTGACCATCGAGTAATCTCAACTTAAAGGCCAGCAACCATTCTGGGTCTTACTCGACCAATTGAGTGCAAGGCTCGACCAGTCGAGCCAGCCACTCGACCAATCATGGATCAATCTTATCTTATCGCGCTCGAAATTTTGAATTCTTGTTAGTCCTTCGACCAGTCGAGCTGACCACTAGGCCAGTCGAGTGAACAATTTTTTTACCTATAAATAGAGCATGAATTTCAGAGTTTGGTAAGTCATTTAAGCAAAATCAAGACACCACTCTGAGAGATAAGTTTGTGATATTCTTAAGCTATATTGTGCTCATTTAATATTCTCTTTTAATTAGCTTTTTGTATTTGATTTTGAGTTCTCTATTCCAATCTTATTTGAAGAGGGAATTTAAGTTTTTTCCCTTTCTTGAGATCAAATTCAAATCAAGCTAGCCCAAGGTGATTTAATTTAAAAATCATTTAGAACCCTTTCATAAGTGAGTGTGGACGTTGAACATCTACATTAAACATCTACTTTGAATTGGTTCTACCAAGCTTTATCAAAGGAAAATATTTAGATAAGTAAATTTACATTTTTGTAAATCTCTTTTTGGTTTTTGAGGTTGTGCCAAGAAAAATCTCTTTTTGGTTTGTCTAAGGTGATCCAGAAAATCTCAAAGTGTAGGGTTTTTGAATTGTGTTAGCCCACTTGAAAGACACAATTGTGAAGGTTTTGGGTGAACCATGAAAAACCTATTTGATAGGGAAAGCCAATATTCAGAGGGAGGGGATTTTGGGAGTGGAGTAGTTGTGTCGCTGTTTTTTAACAGTTGGTGTACACACAAGCGAACCACTATAATATCTGGTGTTGTGAGGGTTGGTTGATTGTGGCTTTGTGTGAATGTTGTAAATTCTCTTCAAGCCTTTGTGGAGAATGTTGTAATCTGTTTTATGCAATTGTGGCAATGTTGTAATAGCTTAGTTTATTTTCTTTACTATTTTTAGTCTCCTTTGTATTGGTTTGGAATTTTGATACACAGACCGTTCTAGGAATCAAGTTGTCATACCATAAGCCATTAGTTTTTGGTGTAAGGTTGTCCTTAGATCAACATCTATATTAACCTCTCAATACTTGTGCATTTGAGGTTACTATTTATTTCTACTTTGTGGGATTGATAAGTGTTATCTTCATTTATTTATTTCAAATTTCACATTTAAATTTTAATTTGGCATAGTCCTATTCACCCCCCCCCTCCCTTTAGGAATCTTAGCTCGGCATTTTCGAGTGGTATCAAAGTCGAATAGCTCATTTTATTTTTGTTATTTGGATTAATTTCCTGAGCTAATCGATCTAAGCTTTTTAAGATATCAAATTTTGATAGCCTTTCAGTCACTAGGCCTCCACCATTTGATGGCTCCAATTATTCCTATTGGAAAGCCCAAATGAGGATTTTCTTAAAATCCATGGATGAGAGAGTGTGTCAATCCACAGTGACCAATTGGACCCCTCCCACCACTGAACTGACTAGTATTGATGGATCTAAAACTGTAAAAGTCATACCTTACTTTTCTTGGACCGTTCTTCAAAAAAAGTGAGAGTAGTGCCAATGCAAAGGCTTTAAATGTTATTAATTGTGCATTATCACTGGATAAATTCAAGAGAATTATATCTTTTGATACTGTAAAGCAAGCCTGGGATATTTTGGAAATGACATATGATGGTACAACAATTGTCAAGAAATCTAAAATCCAAATCCTCACAACCAAATTTGAGGAAATAAATATGGAAAAAAGTAAAACTTTCATGGACTTCTATACAAGATTGAATGACATTGTCAATTCTATGTGGGGTCTTGGTGATGGGATCCTAGAAAGTAAAGTCTGTGCAAAGATACTGTGCTCATTACCTGAACGGTTCAATTCAAAAGTGACCATGATTTAGGAACTTCATGATACAGATAATATGAAGGTAGAAGAGTTAGTTGGGTCTCTTCAAACCTATGAGTTAAATTTTAAGGCACCCAAAGGTAAGTTAATCACCCTCAAGTCTTCTAAAATTATTTCTCATGAAAATAGTAATGCTTCTGATTTAGAAACTTCTGATGATGATATGGCTCTTTTAGATAAAAAGTTTTATAAGATGTTCAAAAGTAAAACAGGGTTGATTTCCAAGAACCTATTGAAAAGAAAAAAACCTAGACATAAAAATTGGAAATATTTAAAAGACAGTCAATACTACAACTACCATGAATATGGGCATCTAGCAAACAAATGTCCTAAAAAGGATAAATCTAAAAAGAAAGGTATGTTGGCTACATGAGATGATTCTTCCTGCTCTGAAGTCTCTTCTAAGTCAGAAGATTTTGAAACTGGGTCGGCTAATGATATTAAAGCCCTAATGACTCTAGCCAAGTTCACTTTCTCAAACAATGATGATTCAACCAGTGACGAAAATCTGAATGGTGACAATGAAAATGAAGAAGACCTTCAAGATGCTTATGATGCCTTATATAGGAAAAGTTGCAAATTTGCTGTAAAGTTAAAACTTCAGAAAGAAAAGTTTTTAAAACAAAAAGAGAATTTTGATAATCTAATCTTAGAAAAATCACACTTTTCAAATTACTTTGAAAAAACTAAGTGCAACTTAGATTTCAAAACGTCCCAAGTTGAAAAATTAAAATCTAAAAATTAAAAGTTAAAACTAGAAGTCTCTTTGCTTTTGAGTTTGAAGGACACTTGGAGGTATGCCCAAGGCGATCCTATATTAGAAAATTTTTTATCCAGATCCAGAAAATGTGGCGATCGATCTGGATTGGGCTATAATGAAAGTATTCCTCCCAAATATAAGAATGCTCCACCTAAATTTGTTCAAGGGAGACTTCTAACTCAAAAGGGGAAAAGTTTAAATCAAAATAATTCAAAAAATTCTAAAACTTTTTAGAATTTTAAACCTAAAAGAAATCATAGAAATCAAAACCTTAACCCTTTAGCTGAAAAAATTATTGACTTACTTAAGGAGCTCTTAAAATCTAACTCAGTGTGTAGGACTTATAACAACTACAAACATAAAAAGACTAACTATACTCCTAAACCCAAAATAGTAATGAAATGGGTCCCTAAGGTTACTTACTTGGTTGCCTAAAACACTTTCAAAGCTTCGAGCCATTCAAAGTCGTACTTAGATAGTGGTTGCTCCAGACATATGACAGGTGACAAAGGTTTATTCACAAGTCTTAAAGACATGATGTAAGTGCTATGGTCTAATGCTCCTTTGGTTATCAAATTGTCAAATTTTGGTGTCAAAACCTCTATTTGTGTCTTGTGTTTGTATGATGATATATATGTGCTCAAGACACTGCAATACAATGCTTCAAGTCAAGTACAGTGATCGAATTCAAGAAAGAAATGCAAGGTCATGTATTTTGTCCTCTTCTGTAAGCATTAATGTTTATAGCTACATCGATAAGAAGAGTGTTTGTTCAAGACTCAAGTGTCACTCAAGATGAAGTTTAATTTCAAGCTGTAGAAGATCTCAAGATTAAGCTACATCAAGTAGAGATCTCAAGCTTCATAAGGTTCAAAGGTCAACCTTCATCTGAAAGAATGAAGTTTCAATGTTCATACTCCATGTCTCAGGTATGAATGACCTTAGATTGACCTTAGGGTAGGTCATTTTGTATACATAATTTAAACTGAATATTTTTATATGAATTTGATCTGTTCTAAGACTATTCCTGAACTTTGTTTAACTAGTCTTAGCACTGCGATGACCAGTCCAAGAGATTCCAAGACCAGTCCTAAGTTTGTTGAAATTTTTTAGAAATTTTTGTTCATCCTCGACTAGTCCTAAACTCTGCTCGACCAGTCGTATGAACAATGTTGACTTGTCCCATGACCAATCCTGGTTCTACAACTCAAAGTCCAGCAACTAATCTGGTGGTCCTACGACCAGTGGTAGAGGGCCTACGACTAGTCGTAAACACCCTACAACCAGCCGTGAGTCAGTTTTATCCGATCGCACTAAAATTTTTAAAAATTCATTCTATTACAACCAGTTGAAGAGTCCACTAGACCAGTCAAAGGTGTAATTTCTGCAGCTATAAATAGATGACGAATTTTAGAGTTTGGATATAAAAATTTAAGTAAAATCAAGGGATCACTCTGAGATAAGTTTGTGTTTATTTTAAGCTACATTGTGCACATTTAATATTCTCTTTTTGTTAGCTTTTGCATTTGATTTTGTTTCTATATTCTAATCTTATTTGAAAAGAGGAATTGTTGTACTCCTTTTTATAGGAATCAAAATCAAATAGAGCTAAGCTCAATTTGGTATAATTTAAAATCAATTAGAACCTAAAACCATTTTAAAGTGAGTATTGGACATTGAACTTCTATATTTGAACTTCTACTCCGATTGGTTCTTCTGGGCCGCTTCAAAAAGGAGAAATTCGGGTATTTTACATTATTGTATTTTACATTCTTTTTGGTTTATTTTGAGATTTGCCAGAAAAATCTCATTGTGGTGGTTATCTGAGGAGAGCCAAAAAACTCAGAAAGTGGGTTTTTAGATTGTGTAAGCCCAAGTTTAAAAAGACACAATTGTGAAGGTTTTAGGTGAACTTGTAAAAACCTATTTTGATAGTGAACGCTAATATCCACTGTGTGAGGATATTAGGAGTGGAGTAGCTATGTGGATATTTATTAACAGTTATTCTACACATAGGCGAACCACTATAATCCCTTGTGTTTTGTGGTTTTTTGATTTATATTTCCTATCTTTGATTATTCATTTGTGGGATGTATATGTGGATGTGAATGTTGTAATCATTTTATTTCAAGCATTGCTGGGAATGTTGTTATAGTTTAGAGTTTACTTCTTGTTATTCCTTTATTGCTTTGAGATTCAGTTTCTTTATTTGTTCTATCAAGGTTTCCCTACCATTTTTATGGTGTATGGTTGTCCTTAGAACAATCAATATTTGAGATTACGTTTTATTCATTCATTTATTTATTCCTCTTCAGTTTAAGTTCTTGATACAAAGACCTTTCTAGAAATAAGGTTATCCTACCATAAACCCTTGGTTTTTGGTGTAAGGTTGTCCGTAGAACAACATTTGTATCAACCTCTCAAGACTTGAATTTTGAGGGTGCCTTTCATTTCAGCATTGTGGTTTGATTTATTTATTTGGTTATATCTTTTTATTTAATTCCACTGTAGTTATTCTTAAATTTAGCTTAGTCCTATTCACCCCCCCCCCCCCCCCCCCCCCCCCTCTAGGACATATAGCTAGGATATTTCAAGTAGTATCAGAGCCTAATAGCTCGCTTTTAATTCTTTATTCTTGGATTTATTTCCTGAGCTAATGATCTAAGCTATATGTAAGATGTCAAATTTTGATAGCCTTTCAATCACTAGGCCTCCACCCTTTGATGGCTCCAATTATGCTTATTGGAAAGCCAGAATGAGAATCTTCTTAAAATCCATGGATGAAAGTGTGTGGCTGGCCATAGTGAATGAATAGACCCCTCCTACCACTGAAGTGACTGGAGTCGATGGTTTAAAAATAATGAGAGTAACTCCTTATTTCTCATGGACCACACTTTAGAAAAGTGAGAGTAGTGCAAATGCTAAAGCACTAAATGCAATCACTTGCGCACTATCACCGAATGAATTCAAAAGAATTATATCTTGTGATTCTGTAAAGCAAGCTTGAGATATTTTAGAAATGACACAGGAGGGTACATCAATTGTAAAAAAATCTAAAGGCCAACTCCTCATAACCAAATTTGAAGAAATTCATATGGAGGAAAATGAAATATTTATAGACTTTTATACAAGATTAAATGACATTGTAAACTCTATGTGGGGTCTTGGTGATAAAATGCCAGAAAGTAAAGTGTGTGCAAAGATACTACGTTTAATTCCCGAACGGTTCAACTCTAAGGTAACAACGATCTAGGAACTTCGTGATACAGATACTTTGAGGGTAGAAGAGTCAGTTGGATCTTTACAAATATACGAGTTAAATTTTAAAGCTCCTAAAGGAAAATCTATTGCCCTTAAGTCTTCTAAAGATGTTTCATAAGAAAACCATTCTGATTTAGAAAAATCTGAAGACGATATGACTCTTTTGGCGAAAAAGTTTTATAAAATTTTCAAAAGTAAATAGCGGGTTGATTTTAAAAAAACTAATGAGAAGAAAAGATCAAAATCTAAATCTAAGCCTTGAAAATCTTTAAAAGAAAGTCAATGTTACAATTGTCAAGAATATGGGCATTTAGCAAACAAGTGTCTGAAAAAGGACAAACTCAAAAAGAAGAGTATGTTGGCAACTTGGGACGAATCCTCTGATTCTGAAGCCTCTTCTAATTCAGAAGATTTTGAAATCGAGTCGGGTAATAAAGTGAAAGCCCTTATGACTTTAGCCAAATTCACATTTTCAGATAATGATTCAACAAGTGAAGAAAATCTGAACAATGAATGTGAAAATGAAGATGTTCTTCAAGATGCTTACAATGCCTTATATAAGGAAAGTTGTAAAATTACTGTTAAACTTAAACTTCAAAAAGAAAGATTTTCAAAGCTTAGAGAAAATTTTGAATCTCTTATTTTAGAAAAATTTCACATTTCAGACTGTTTTGAAAAATACAAATGTGATTTGGATTTCAAAAACTGTCAGATTGAAAGTCTGGAATCTGAGAATGAAAATCTTAAACTTGAAGTCTCTTCTCTTTTAAGTTTAAAGGATACATGGAAGTATGCCCAAGGAGATCCAAAGTTAGAAAAACTTTTATTTAGATTAAGGAAATGTGGCGATCGATTCGGTTGGGGCTACGAGAAAAATGTTCCTCTTAAACATAAGAATACGTCCCCTAAGTTTGTAAAAGGTGAGACTTTGAACTCAAAAGGGAAAAGTACAAATCAAGTTTTTTCTAAAACTACTTTTTAAAAACTAAAAAATATTTATAAATATCAAAACCGAAACCCTTTAGCTGAGAAAATAGTTGATCTTCTTAAGGAGATCTTAAAATCTAACTCATTAGGTCACTCTAACTATAACTACAATCAAAAGAAGACCCACTATACTCCTAAACCCAAAACTGTTATGAAATGGGTTCCTAAGGTTACCTACTTGGTTGCCCACACTGCTTTCAAAGCTACAAGTCATTCAAAGTGATACCTAGATAGTGGGTGCTCCAGGCATATGACAGGTGACAAGGCTTTATTCACTGATCTTAAAGGTATGACTGATGGGTCAGTCACATTTGGTGATGGTAGCAACTGCAAGATTATTGGCCAAGGTACGGTTCAACTCTATAACCTTACCTTATTCAAAAATGTTTTATATGTTGAGGGATTAAAACACAACCTGTTAAGCATATCTCAAATATGAGATAACAATCATAGTGTGAATTTTCCAATCAAGGTTGTAAAATCATAAATAGAAAGGGATCTGTAATATTAACTGGTCGCAGAACTTTTGAAAACTGTTATATTGTAAGCGATGGTAGCTCTTCTAGTCAAATATGCTGCATGGTCCATACCAATGAAACAAAATTATGGCATAAACACCTTGGACATGTACACTACCATAATTTATACAGATTGAGCAAAAGAGAACTTATAAGAGGTCTACCTAAATTACAAAAGTTAGACAAAATATGTGGCGAATGCCAAATAGGCAAGAAAACAAGGAGCTCTCACAAGAAGGTGAACTCCAATGCCACATCAAGACCACTCGAACTTCTCCATATGGATCTTATTGGACCTACCAGGACGGAAAGTCGAGGTGGAAAAAAATACATCTTGGTAATCGTAGACGATTTTTTCAGATTCACTTGGGTAGCTTTTCTAAGGGATAAATCAGAAACCCTTGATGAAGTGAAAAGGATTATCAGACGTATTCAATCTGAAAAAAGTTCTCAAGTCAGTAAGATCCTTAGTGATCATGGATCTAAGTTTGAGAATAGCAGTTTTGAGAAATTCTTTAGTGATTAGGGAATATCACATGAATTCTCTGTGCCCAAAACACCACAACAAAATGGAATTATGGAAAGGAAAAATAGAGTGCTTCAAGAAATGGGGAACGTAATGTTGAATAGTATGAAGTTCCTTAGAAATCTTTGGGCTGAAACAATGAATACCGCCTTCTATATTATTAACTGAGTTTATACTTATAAATCTAATAAAAAAATGGCTTATGAACTATGGTTTGATAAGAAGCCTACTGCTAAATACTTTCGAGTTTTTGGTAGCAAGTGCTATATTTTGTGTGACCGTGAAAATCTTAAAAAGTTTGACACAAAAAGTGATGAAGGGATCTTTTTAGGATATGCTTTGAACAGTCGAGCGTACCGAGTTCTTAATAAGAGGACTGGTGTGATTCAATAATCAATTAATGTGGTCATAGACGATCGCTTGAATACACTTTCCCCAAGTTCAGACCATGATGTTCTTTTAATTGACAAACCAGACACTTCATCAAATCAAGTAAACTCTGAATTGAGGACTGTTAAAGATCATCCAACCACTCAGATTCTTGAAAACCCTCTCACAGGTGTGCGCACTCATAGACAATTAGAAAATATAGGTAATTACGTGTACTTTACATCCAAGATAAAATTGATAAATGTAAAAGAAGCTCTTTCTGACGAAAACTGGATAGTTGCTATGCAGGAAGAACTTAATCAATTTGTTCGAAATGATGTCTGGTATCTTGTTCCTAGACCTAAAGATAAACATATTATTGAACAAAGTGGATATTCAAAAATAAGTCTGATAAACTTAGTAATATAATTCGAAACAAGGCAAGACTAGTTGTATAAGGGTACACTCAAATTGAAGGTATTGATTACGATGAAACCTTTGCATCAATTGCACCCCTTGAATCAATTAGACCTTTTGTATCCATTGTATGCTTTAGAAAATTTAAAATTTATCAAATGGATGTAAAAAGTACCTTCTTAAATGACGATTTAAATGAAGAAGTATATGTTGAACAACCTACCAAGTTTGTAGACCCTAAGTTTACCGATCATGTATACTGTCTTAAAAAAGCTCTCAATGGTCTAAAACAAGTTCCCAGGGCATGGTATGAAAAATTGACTAAGTTTTTACTTAGTCATAATTTTCAAATGGGCAGTGTCAATAAGACGCTCTTTGTTAAGAAACGTAATGATCAAATGTTAATGATTCAAATTTATGTTGATGATATTATTCATGGATCAACTTGTACTAATATGACTATTGAGTTTACAAATTTAATGAAATCTAAGTTCGAAATGAGCATGGTTGGGGAATTCAATTATTTCCTAGGGTTGCAAGTAAAATAACAACCTGATGGAATTTTTGTTTCTCAGACCAAATATGCTCTGAACTTAATTAAAAGATTCGAATTTGAGAATGATAAGAATTTTGATACTCCTATGAGTACAACTTTAAGATTCTCAAAGGATTCTACAGGTAAAGATGTGGATCCTAAATTATATCGTAGCAGATTGACAATTTACTTTATTTAACTACTAGTAGACCTGATATTACTTTCAGTGGTGGTATTTGCACAAGATATCAGTCTAATCCTAAAGAGTCATATTTAACTATTGTTAAGCGAATTATGCGATATGTCACAAGTTCAGTAAATTTGGGTCTCTGGTATCCATATGATTCTAGTGTTCAGTTGGTAGGGTATACTGATGCTGATTGGGCTGAAAATATCAATGATAGAAAATCAACTAGTGGTGGTTGTTTTTATATTGAAAATTGCTTGGTTTCTTAGTTTAGCAAGAAACAAAGTTCTATATCACTCTCTACTGCTGAGGCTAAATACATGACAGCTAGAAATGCATGTACTTAGCTTGTTTGGATGAAACGTATGTTAAGTGATTATGGAATTACACAAGATTCAATGGCTTTACATTGTGATAATTCTAGTGCTATAAATATTTCAAAAAATCCAATCCAACATTCACGTACCAAGTACATTGACATTAGGTATCATTATATTCGTGAATTAGTAGAAGAAAAAAAATATCTTTGAATACATTCTGACAAAACTCAACTTGCTGACATTTTTACTAAACCGCTCGACAAAAGAAGGTTTAATAAATTGAAATTTCATCTTTGTATGTGCATTCAAAATTGATTATTCATGAATTTGTGTATCATAGTGTAAATATATTTATGATTTTATATGTTTAAATTGTAAATTTTTATGATAATTACATATTTTTTATCGGTACTCGACCAGTCGTGAATGTACACGACCGGTCCTAGTACGACCGGTCGTGGAGAGCGTTGGGTGTTTTAAAATTGAAAAAAAATCTCATCTTCCTCATCTCTAACCTCCTCTCCAACGAGCTAACGTCCGACCAGTCGAACCCACTGACCTGATCTTCAAGGTTAGTGCATTTTATTAGTCAATCTATCATATTCAAGTTCTATTCTCTTCTTTATTTACATTGGAGTGCTTGATTTCAAGCTTTGTGGAGATTTTGGAGTTTCTCTACTACATTTGTTGATATAAGAAAACCCATCTCTACTTCCTTTGAGTTTTCTTGTTCCTTTGTATTTCTTTGTGAAAATGGATGCTAGAGGGAAAAAGAAAACAGCCCGTGGTCCATCATCCTTTAGATCAGTTCCAATAGCTAAGTTTCATCTTCGTTCACTTGAAAATGATCCTTCATATGTACAGGATTTGTGTTTGCGCAATGTTTTTGTTGAAAAAGTTGTTGATCTTAACCACATTGCTCCATTTGGTATCTTTCCTCTTCTCTAAACCATAGGATGGGATAATATCTTACATTGGGGAGGGCCTGCATACCAATCTATTGCACAGTCCATGTTTCCATGCATCTTTACTTTTTCTACTAAGAATTTAACATTCAAATAGATACTAGAGAAGGCCCTTTTGATGTAAAACGTCATTTAATATCTGGCCTTATGGAAATACATGTTAATGATGAGGGTGTCCCCATTCATATTCTAACTGAAAAACCCTCAGAAACAGAAAAACAAATGCTCACCAGAACATTGTGTAACATGAATGTGCAATGAACTCATAAAGGGAATGCTCTCGCCTAAAGGTATTTGTTACCCAGATACAAAATTCTCATGGAGTAAGTGTTAAAAATGTAAAATTTAAAATTTTTCCTACTGCATCTTGATGTGTGTGTGTGCATGACAAACTGGTGCATGATTCTTTAACCAGGCTGTTACTGGTTTCCTTTTATAACCTGTGCATAATTCTTTGTATTCATATTGGTGTTATATTATTATTGAGTGTTTTATCACAAATTTGACAAAGGGGGAGATTGTAAGTGTTATGGTCTCATGCTCCTTTAGTTGTCAAATTGTCAAATTTTGTGTGCCAAAACCTCTATTTGTGTCTTGTGTTTGTATGGTGATATATATGTGCTCAAGACACTGCAATACAATGCTTTAAGTTAAGTACGATGATCGACTTCAAGAAAGAAATGCAAGGTCATGTATTTTGTCCTCTTCTGTAAACATTAATGTTCAGAGCTATATGATAAGAAGAGTGTTTGTTCAAGACTCAAGTATCACTCAAGATGAAGTTTAATTTCAAGCTGTAGAAGATCTAAAGATCAAGCTACATCAAGTAGAGATCTCAAGCTTCATAAGGTTCCAAGGTCAACCTTCATCTGAAAGAATGAAGTTTCAATGTTCATACTCCATGTCTCAAGTATGAATGACCTTAGATTGACCTTAGGGTAGGTCAGTTTGTATACATAATTTAAACTAAATCTTTTTATATGAATTTGGTCTATTCTAAGACTAGCTTGGACTTTGTTCGACTAGTCCTAGCACTGCCACGACCAGTCCAAAAGATTTCAAGACCAGTCCTAAGTTTGTTGGAATTTTTCAGAAATTTTTATTTGTCCTCGACCAATCCCAGACTCTACTCGACCAGTCGTATGAACAATGTCGACTTGTCCCACGACCAGTCTAGGTTCTACGACTTAAAGTCCAGCAACTAATCTGATGGTTCTATAACCAGTCGTGAGAGGCCTATGACCAGTCGTAGATGACCTACAACCAGTCGTGAGTCGGTTTTATCCGATCGGGCTAAAAATTTTAAAAATCCGTTCTCCTATGACCAGTCGAAGTGTCCACTAGACCAGTCAAAGGTGTGATTTCTGCAGCTATAAATAGACGACAAATTTTAGATTTTGGATATAGAAATTCAAGTAAAATCAAGGGATCACTCTGAGATAAGTTTTTATTTATTTTAAGCTACATTGTGCACATTTAATTTCTCTTTTTGTTAGCTTTTACATTTGATTTTGTTTTTATATTCCAATCTTATTTGAAAAGATGAATTGTTGTATTCCTTCTTTTTGGAATCAAAATCAAATAGAGCTAAGCTTAATTTGGTTTAATTTAAAATCAATTAGAACCTAGAACTATTTTAAAGTGAGTATTGGACATTGAACTTCTATATTCGGACATCTACTCATATTGGTCCTTCCGAGCTGCTTCAAAAAGAAGAAATCCAGGTATTTTTCATTGTTGTAAATTACATTTTTTTTGGTTTATTCTGAGATTCGCTAGAAAAATCTCATTGTGGTGGTTATCTGAGGAGAGCCAGAAAACTCAGAAAGTGAGTTTTTGGATTGTGTAAGCCCAAGTTTAAAAAGACACAATTGTGAAGGTTTTAGGTGAACCTGTGAAAACCTATTTTGATAGTGAACGCTAATATCCATTATGTGAGGATATTAGGAGTAGAGTAGTTGTGTGGCTGTTTATTAACAGTTGGTGTACACACAGGCGAACCACTATAATCCCTTGTGTTTTGTGGTTTTATGATTTATATTTTCTATCTTTGATTATTCATTTGTGGGATGTATATGTGGATGTGAATGTTGTAATCATTTTATTTCAAGCATTGTGGGGAATGTTATAATAGTTTAGAATTTACTTCTAGTTATTCCTTTATTACTTTGAGATTTAGTTTCTTTATTTATTCTAGCAAGGTTGTCTTGCCATTTTTATGGTGTATGGTTGTCCTTAGAACAATCAATATTTAAGATTACATTTTATTCATTCATTTATTTATTCCTCTTCAATTTGTGTTCTTGATACAAAGACCTTTCTAGAAATAAGGTTGTCCTACCATAAACCCTTGGTTTTTGGTGAAAGGTTGTCCTTAGAACAACATTTGTATCAACCTCTCAAGACTTGAATTTTGAGGGTGCCTTTCATTTCAGCATTATGGTTTAATTTATTTATTTGGTTGTATCTTTTTATTTGATTCCGCTATAGTTATTCTTAAATTTGGCATAGTCCTATTCACCCCCCCCCCCCCCCCTCCCCTCTAGGACATATAGCTAGGCTATTTCACGTGATTGATGGTTCTGTCACATTCGATGATGGTTGCTATTGTACCCTCCCTCTGTTTAAGAATATTTTATATGTAGAAGGTTTAAAATATAATCTATTAAGCATGTCTCAAATATGTGATAATAATCATAATGTAAAATTTACCAACCAAAGGTGTGAAATTTTAAATAAGAATGGTTCTGTAATATTAACTAGTCATAGAACTTCTAAGAACTGCTACATTATTAGTGATTCAAGCTCATCTAAGCTATCGTGTTTCATGGTCCAAACCAATGAAACCGAATTATGGCATAAGCGCCTTGGACATGTACACTACTGTAACTTGTATAGATTGAGCAAAAGAGAATTGGTAAGAGGTCTATCCAAATTAAAGAAAGTAGATAAAATATGTGGAGAGTGCCAGATTGGTAAACAAACCAAGAGTACTCAGAAAAAGATGAACTCCAATGCCACATTTAAACCACTCGAACTTCTCCACATGGATCTCATTAAACCAACTAGAATGGAGAGTCGAGGTGGCAATAAGTATATTCTGGTAATTGTAAATGACTTTACCAGGTATACTTAGGTAGTCTTCTTAAGAGAAAAATTAGAAACTCTCGACGAAGTAAAAAGGGTACTTAAACGTATCCAAGCTGAAAAAGAATCACAAATCACTAAGATCCATAGTGATCATGGTTCTGAGTTTGAAAATAGCAGTTTTGATAAATTTTACAATGATCACAGAATATCACATGAATATTCTGCACTCAAAACACCATAATAAAATGGTGTAGTGGAAAGGAAAAATAGAGTGCTTCAAGAAATGGTAAATGTAATGCTAAATAGTATGAAGCTTCCTAAAAATATTTGGGCAGAAGCCATAAATACTGCTTGTTATATAATTAACCGCATTTATACTAGAAAATCAAATAATAAAATGGATTATGAAATGTGATTTGATAAGAAGTCTACTATCAAATACTTTCAAGTTTTCGGTAGTAAGTGTTACAGCTTGCGTGACTGAGAAAATCTGGGTAAATTTGACACTAAGAGTGATGAGAAATATTCTTAGGGTATGCTCTAAATAGTTGAGCATATTAGGTTCTTAACAAGAGGACTAGTGTAATTCAGGAATCCATTAATGTTGTCATAAATGATCATTTGAATACACCTGTCTCAAGTTCAGAAAATAATGTTCTTTTATTTAATAAACCAGACTCTTCATCTAATCAAAATAACACTAAACTGCGGACAGTTAAAGACCATCCATCTAATCAAATCCTTGGAAATCCTCTCACTGGTGTGCGCACTCGTAAACAACTAGAAGATATATGCAACTACGCGTTCTTTACATCTCAGATAGAACTGGCTAACGTAAAAGAAGCCCTTATTGACGAAAACTGGATTGTAGCAATATAAGAAGAGCTCAATCAGTTTGTTAGAAATGATATTTGGTACTTAGTTCTAAGACCTAAAGATAAACACATTATTGGAACAAAATGAATTTTTAAAAATAAGTCTAATAAACTTGCAAATATTTTTAGAAATAAGGCTAGGCTGGTTATACAAGGGTACACTCAAATTAAAGGCACTGATTATGATGAAACCATTGCCTCAGTAGCTTGTAACGCCTCGAATTTCGAGGGTCGAGGAAAGTTCAACTCCCAAGATCCAATGTATCACTTATGCAACATAGATAATGAAGTTTAAATGTTATCCATATTATTGCATTAAACATGAGTGAGATTACTCCAAAAATGGCATATCATACTCCAAAGGTAATTTGATTAAGCAAGAGGAAGACTATAACATGCATATTTGAACAAGTAAGCGATTTACAACCTCCAGAGTATAAGTATGTAACTGGGTTGAATGTTTACATGCATTGTTTCCAAAATCTACAAAATGGGAAAACATAAAGTGTCTAACTAATCCATAACCCTGTAATCCTAGCGCGCAGCTCTAGGTCTACACAGAAATGCCTGAGAGCTGCACGTAGGAGAACTCCTCCTCCTCTTCTAAGAAATCCAGCTCCGTCGCGTAAGCCTCATCATCATCTACAACTAAAACAGAGTCTGGTTGGTGTTTTAAAACACCATCCCAGAGTGGGAGTGAGTGATCAACTTAGTGGTATTATAAGACTAAGGTTAACATGTTATCAATTCAATTAAGTAGTAATGATAAAGCAATACAACAATCACTTCCTAATTACACTTGTTAATGCAAGAATGACATGGAGTAATGATGCATGCCCTCGCCTGCACTCCCTCAGTGACTTTATCTAATGATCACGCATGGCAAACTCCCTAAATGTGTGCTTCCTCGCCCAAGCACATGCAATGCGTTGCATGGTCGTGTTAGTTAAGTAATTGATTAGGCTTATTCATACAATGGATTTGGAAAGCTAAGGTACCTCCCTTTATACCATTAACCCAAACGGGGATCCATCTAGGGTCATCAGTCCTAATTAATCACATACGATAGGCAAGTTGTAGGGCATCACCCCTAATAAAAGCAGTGGATAGATAAATTCAAGTGTTTATACCCGAGGTCACTATGGGAGGCTCATCATCTGATTGTAGGCTGATAGCTAGAATACGGTGTCTCATACACCACCATATCTGGCTCACGAGTTTGGTTTGCTCACTGGACACTACGGGGAGACTCATCACCCCAGCGTAGGCCGACAGCTCGACTAAGATGTCTCATACCATCATACCTAACTCATGAGTCTTAGTGGATCATGGTACCATGGTTGAAATGGGTTTTACATTGATAAGTGGTACTCAGATTCAAATAGTAGTCAATACATGGTAAACACACAATAGGCCAATTGAGTTATTTGACATGTTTGATTGGTACGAGCGCACGCTAAATTAATTGACATAGAATGCACAAGCACTCCACGTGGCCTAACCACTGTTGACAATCACCGTACGGTTCGAATTCATCAAACGTATCCAATGTGGCAAAACTAGTTCAGCCACTAAATCGGGAACCGTTACCGATTTCCTGGACTACATAGTAGTCCCAATCATACTCAATGTAAGAGGTAGTCACATATGTTAATCATAACAGCATTTAACAAATAATTCAAGTATAATTCTCATTTGAGCATTTTATCAACCACATTGAACATGTTGTTATACATATGCATTTCATCCATAAATCACATAGTAGCAATTTACATTACATGAAGGGCATTATAGATATGGATAAGGTAATTGAGAATCCTATCTCAACACCCTTATTAAAAGTAATTCATTAAACAATTTCTCATTCAAACATTTTATCAAACACTTAGACTATATATTACTACATACATGAACTAAATTAGTTATAGCATATATTATAGCAAATCCTTTCATAAAGGAGTTGTCATACATATGACCAATATGTATTTTAGATTAGTAGTCATGGCAAGTACAAATCATAATTTCAAGTTCAATCAAATATTTTAACAAACACATGGAATGCATTTTATATTCAACATAGTTCACACATGTATAGTTTATCACAAAACGCCGTAACTAACATCATATGACAGCAATCAAGTCAGACACAAATCATTGCTAACATTAAAGGCCTTGGAAACCATAACCTAAATGTTTATAGTCCGCACCTTTCCTCAAAATACTTGATTCAGACGCGGTTCGAATCCTACGTTACCGTAAACAGAGCAACGGGTACCTAAATCATGAAATAGGTTAGCTATTTCACTGATTACTTAATCTGGATTTCTAAAGAAAGATTAGAGTTAGGATTCCTTACCTAAATCATAGTTAGAAAGGTTCGTATAACGATGGTGGGGAGACAAAATGGCGTGTGGAGTCGTAGGTAAAGATCCCAACAACAATCTCCAAGAATCTCCCTTCTCTTCTTACTCTTTTCTCTTCTTTTCTCTCTTCTCTCTCCTAGGGTTAGAGAAATTCATATGGAATGAGAGAGGGGTGGTTTAAGGTCCCTATATAGGTCCAGAAGTGATGTCAATGGCCCTAGGGCCACAGTATACTTAGGTTAAAGCCAAAGGGCGCCTATTTCTTACAAACAGGGCTCTTAGAAAGGTCCATTTCTTACCCACATCATAGAGTAAGTCCCCTGACAATGGATCTATGCTAGGACTGTGTTTATGGTGTGATCTGACAAACTAATCAGCAGTGCAGGACCAGTATCAGATCAACGGTCGTCATCCCTTGATCAAGGCCACAAGTACACCGGTAGGTGTAGGGAAATTTTCCTGATCCATGGGTGTAGTTGGGTCAGAAACTGATGGTTTGAAGTCTTCAATTTTTCCCGTAAGAAAACGGTCCAATTCACTTAAGTTTGGGTTCATTTTCTAAAGATATTCGCGTTTCTCATACACTTCGCTCAAGGCTCAAGTTGTGCGTTTCTAGATACTATTTGGGCTCGATTCTCATGATAGTTGTCAAGCCCAATAAGGCGGTCATAACCCTATAGTTTCATGGTCATTGAACTTTCGATGTTCGGTCCAGGTCCGATACGGAGTTTCAATGCGCTCCCCAGAGCAACTGGGTCTTGGGATTTTCCCGAAGTTTTCAAGTAATGTTGAGCTAGCGATTTTAATTGTTTTGGGTCTTACAGTTTGTATAGATAGTGGTTCAAGCTAATTGACTGATTAATTTAGTTTAGTACTTAATTAATTTTCGTCTAATTTCCAAAGTATACGGTCTTTATGGATTTCTGCCTGAGGTGGTACTCGGGTCTTTGTACGGATTTTTTCGAAATGTTACATAGCTTGTCTTGAATCAATCATCCTATTTATATCCATTGCGTGCTTTAAAAAAATCAAAATATATCAAATGGATGTAAAAAAATGATGATTTACGTGAAGAAGTGTGTTGAGGAATAAAAATGAGAAGAAAGAATTGAAGAAAAGAAGATTGAAAAGTGAAAAGTGAAAGGAAATAGAAAATGAAGAAGAACAAGAGTTTTTTTAGAAGGGTTTATGCGGATCAGCGCAAAGCATATCGGTTGCGCGGGTCCGCACAACTAATAAGTCAGTTGCGCGAGGTCACGCAAATGGTTTCTGGACTAGTTATCTATAAATGATCAGAATCAATGAAAGGTGAGTCCCTTGGTACCAAGATCAAGGTTTCGCACGTACGGAGGCCTATAAATACCCCCCTCCCCCCTCATTTGGGAGATCAAAGATTTTGGAAGAAGTGCAAAGTAGCAGAGAAGGCCGAAGGTAGGATTGAAGAGAAGCTCATGGTTTTTGTGGACCCGTGCAAACCATGTTGGTTGCGCGGGTCCACGCAACCAGACTGCCATGCAGTCTACAATGGTGATTAGGCTGAAATGCTGCCGAAATGATCAGGCTCCAAATCCTCTTCTGTCCAAGCTTCAAGTATAGAAATTAGCTAATCGAATCCACACAATATTCCTCTTAAAGAGATGATCAAACTATGAGTCGAAGTGTTGCCGAATTTGACATTTGGCTTGAATATTTGAACCGTATCAATTTTTGTATTTTAGATAATTTATCTTACAATCAAGGGATACTCGAGGATGTAAATGAACTCAGTATTAATAATATGATAATTGTTCTTGATGAACTCTTTCTTTATTACATTTGAATAAGATAATCTCCCAAATTGAATGCTTTGTTTCTTGTTTGAAACAAAATGGCGACTCTATTAGGGAATCATCAGGAACATTGCTAGCATTTAGCATCGGTCTTCCGTCGGCTCAGAAAGAAGAAGCTAAAGATGAATCCTGCTAAATGTGCTTTTGGAGTACTACTCAAAAAATTTCTTGGCTTCATCATCAAGCACAGGGGTATCGAAATTGTCCTAGGGAAAGTCAAGGCCATCCAAGACATGCCGCCTCCAAGAACATTGAAGGAGCTGAAGAGCTTACGAGGAAAACTTGCATATATTCGTCGTTTATTTCAAATCTAACAGGAAGATGTCAAATGTTTTCACATTTGATGAAGAAAGGAACAGATTTTGTGTGGGATAAAGCTTGCTAGAATGCGTTCGATTCAATAAAAGAAATGCTGAGACAACCTTCGGCATTGATAGCTCCTATAAAAGGTAAACCACTTATCTTATACATATCTACAGCTGAAAACTCATTGGTAGCCTTATTAGCACAAGTGAATGAAGATGGGAAAGAAATTGCTCTCTATTATCTGAGTCGAACTCTGATGGGCGTAGAATGTAACTATTCTCCTATCGAGAAAGAGTGTCTGGCACTAATATTTGCACTACAAAAATTGAGACATTATTGTCTCTCCCATGACATAACTCTAATCTCAAGAACAGATCCGATAAAGTTTTTAATGACAAGGCTGATGTTGTCATGAAGATTCGCCAAATGGATGCCACAATTACCTATGAACCGGCAAAAGCAGTGAAAGGACAAGCAGCGGCAGATTTCTTGATAGCGCATCCCGTAACAGTAAGTGAGACAATTTATGATGATTTTCCTGATGAACAGGTGATGATGATTGAACTACAAGGCCAATGGAAGATGTATTTCGATGGTGCTTCTCGAGTGGCAGGAGCGGGGGCAGGAGTTATTTTCATTACACCTCAGGGTGATTTATTACCCTATTCTTTCACATTGGGCACCGCTTACACGAACAATGAAGCCGAATATCAAACTCTCATCATTGGAATGGAAATCGCCCGTGAGATGAAAATAAAAATGTTACAGATTTTTGGAGATTCCAAACTGATTATAAAGCAGCTAACGACTGAGTTTGAAATAAGAAAGCAAGAACTCTTGCCATACTATCGAAAAGCCCAACAGTTACTAGAGCAATTCTGCCATGTTGAAATCCAACATACACCTTGATCTAAAAATACAAAGGAAAACACTCTAGCTAGTTTGGCAGTAGCCCTGCCCTATTCAAACCGAAGTCCATTCCAAGTGACTATAGAAGAAAGAGGATTCCTGCCTTCGCCCGAAGTTTTCGATGCAGTTGTTGAAACACTTACTATATCATGTTTAGAAGTGACATTGAATGATTGGAGATAGCCATTAGTAGATTACCTCAAATATGATATCATGCCAGAAGATCCAGTGCAAAGGTAGTAAATTAGATAGAGAGTAAGGAGATTCATCATTTGTAGTGAGGCGCTTTATAGAAAATCTTACAACGGGATGCTGTTACATTGTCTTGACAAACAAGAAGTAGGTCAAATGCTACGTGAGGCTCATTCCGAAGAATGTGGGGCACACCAAGCTAGACAAAATTTATCTCATTGAATACATCGAATGGGATATTACTGGCCCACAATATCCAAAGATGCGATAGATTATGCAAAAAGGTGCCATGAACGTCAGATCCACGGAGACGTCATGCATATTCCTCCTGAAGATCTCCATCAAATGGTCACTTCTTGACCTTTCTCTGCTTGGGGACTCGATGTTATTGGGCGCATAAATCTTCCTTCATCCAAGGGAAAGCAATATATTCTAGAAATAATGGACTATTTCTCCAAGTGGATAGAAGTAATTGCATTGTACAATGTCAAAGAGAAAGATGTAGTAAAATTCATTCGACATGCAATAATATATCATCATGGCATCCCAAAGAAAATTGTTACCAATAATGGTACCCCCTTTAAAAACAGAGGCATGGAGAAACTGTATCAAAAGTTTGGTATCCACCATTCGTTCTCAACACCTTACTATCCACTGGAAAATGGATTAGCAGAGGCATTTAACAAAATGATTGTGAAAATACTGAAGAAGACGGTGACTGGAAATAAGTATGACTGGGATGAAAGATTGCAAGAGGCATTATGGAGTATAGAACTACTCACCGAACGGCAACAAATGCAACACCATATTCACTAGTTTATGGTGTAGAGGCGATCATCCCGATTGAAACACAAGTTGCGTCACTCAGAGCAGCACTACACCAATCAATTACAAATGATGAAAATGTAAAGATAAGGCTGAAAGAACTGAACTTACTCTATGAGAAGCGTCTGGCAGCCCAATAATGATTATAGTTATGTTAAACAAGAATATTAGCTGCCTTTGATAAACGAGTGAAATATCTCTCTTTCAAGAAAGGAGATATGGTGCTAATGTTGAAAAGACCAATAGTGGTGACTCACAGAACAGGGGCAAGTTTGAGCCTAAATGGGATGGGTCATACATTGTAAAAGAAGTATATTTAAATGGAGAATATAGAGTGGTTGATCAAGAAGGATAAGGTATCAGTATACCAGTCAATGTGTGCTTTATTAAGAAGTATTATCTGTAACGCCCTAAATTTCGAGGGTCGAGTAAAGACTCAACTCCCGAGATCCGTCGCATCGCTTATGCAACATAGACAATGATGATTAAATGTTTTCTATATTAGTGCATTAAACATGAATGAGATTACACTAAACCAGCATATCATACTCTAGAGAGAATATTTGTAATGCCCTGAAAACTGGGGGTCAAGCAGGAGCCCAACTCCCGAGTTCCAACACATCACTTATGTAAAAAAAATAATGATGAGTGAATGTTGTCTGTATTAGTGCCCTAAACATGAATGAGATTATACCAAATCAACAAATCATACTCCAGAGATGGTTAAATTACGCAAGAGGAAGACTGTGATAGATATATAAAATATTCAAACCGTTATAAGTCTCCAGAGTGTGAACATGTTACCAGGTTAAATATATACATGTATACTCCCAAAATAACAAAATGATAAAATATAGTGCCTGTTAATCCATATCCCTATAGCCCCGTCGACGTAACTCCAAGCCTACATAGACCTACCAGAGAGTTACATGTAGGAGAACTCCTCGTAATCATAAAAATCAGGCTCCACTTTATCAGCTTCTCCATCATTTGCAACTACAATAAAGTCTGGTTGGTGTTTAAAGTACCATACCAGTACGTGGGAGTGAGTGATCAACTCAGTGGGGCTATGAAGCATAGATTAATACGTTATCAATTTAGTCAAGCAGTAATAATAAAGTAGTACAACACTCATATCCTAAGTATTCTTGTTAATGCAAGAATGGTATGTTGAAATGATGCATGCCATCACCTACACCCCCTCAGCAACATCATCTCACGATCGCGCATGACAAACTCCCTAAACGTGCGCTTCCTCACCAAAGCACATGCAATGTGGTACATGGTCGTGTTAGTCAAGTTCTTGATTAAGTATATTCATACAGAAGGCTTGGGAGCTAAGGTACCTCCCTTTATATTATTGACCCAAACATTGATCCATCTAGGGTCATCAATCCTAGTTAATCACATACGAAGAACAGTTCAAGGTCACTACGGAGCAGCTCATCACCTCAGCGTAGGCCTGGTTTATACTCGAGGTTACTACGGAAAGGCTTGTCACCTTAGCGCAGTCCTAGGGTATACTCGAGGTCACTAAGGGAAAGGCTTGTCACCTTAACGTAGGCCGACATCATGAATACAATGTCCCATACACCACTATATTTGGCTCATGAGTTTGGCTTGCTCACTGGTCACTATAAGGAGGCTCATCTCCCAAGCGTAGGTCGACAGCTCAACCACGGTATCCCATACACCACCATGTCAGGCTCATGAGTCTTAGTGGATTGAGGTACTAAGGTAAAATGGGATTTTCACTGGTAAGTTAGTACCTTAGATGCAAATAGTGGCGTCCATACATGGTGAACACACATTAGGCCGATCGGGTTGCTTGACAAGCTCAACTGGTACGATTGTAAATTGAATTAACCGACAGGGAGCGTGTATGCACTCCTAGTGGCCTAACCACTTTCAACAATCACCGTCCGACTCAAATTCCTTGAATTTATCCATCATGGTTAGAACAACTCGGCCATTGATAGTGAATCATTACCGATTGCCTGGACTACCTTGTCGTCCCTGAAAGTGCACCTGCTAGAGACTTGGTTTGTCAATTACCGTGTGTGTTGAGTCAGTCAATCTACAGAGCCTCAAAGGAAGAACAATTGAAGTACCTACCTCAACCAGATGTATTGAAGCTCGCCATAGGTAAATCATAGCCTCATATCCCATGTCCCAAAACACCAGGTGATTAAAACCCTTATAAACAACTTAGAACATAAGAGGATTTTTGGGTAAGTGAACTTTTTCAAACATCAAAAAATTTCTAAGTTTACTTGCCTTGTCGATTGTATCGATAGACATTTTGATATGATCGACCTGTTCTGTCGATGTCCTCGATACTTGATCATACTATCGATAAGAGGACTAAAAGTGTCTAGTAACCGCATACTCATCTGGACGGATTTATCGATATATCGATATCATCGATATTCAAATATCGAGCCTATTGAAAATGGCTCGATAATATCAACAGACAGATTTCCAACGCTCTTATTTTTCTTAAGAAAATTACTATGCGTTTCGATATATCGATCTCCTTCCCGATTCAATCTGAATTCAAATATCGATCATATCGGAAGGCCATCGATCATATCGATAGTGGGTGCACATTTCTTCCAACAAATATTTCACGATATTTTTAACTTTGATCAGGGGCCACTCAAGAAAATCGATAATCTTATGTCGATGCTATCAAGGCCTAGTTGATTGGATCGAGACTGGACACAAATTGTCTAGTGTGCTTATAGGTAAATCTATATGATTTATCGATCCCATCGACACGACCTCCGATATCATCGATATTCAAATTTTGATGACATCGGTTGTTCCCTAATCATATCCTAAAAACTTGAAATATTTTAAGACTTGTCTCTCTCATAGTTCAAAATGTCGATAGATCAATCCCAGTATCGATGGAATCAGAGTTTGAAATCCAATGACATCGACACCAGTATCGATCTCATCGACCAGCTGGCAAAAGGTTTCAAAAGCTTATGACATTTGAGTTTGTGTTATAGAGTGGACAGTCGATCCCATCGAGAGTATACGCTCGATGATATCGACCCTGCTCAATGATATCGAACTCTATCATAAATATGACCGTTTTATATCAGTTGGAACCTTTTGCCTATATAAAGAGAGACTTGTCTACATTGCTGGTAGAGAAAGAAGAGAGTTCTTTTGTGTGTTTTACCTTTAGATCATATACCCAAAGCCCTTTCTCTCACAGAAGTTCATCTTTCAATCCACTCTCATTCATTGACATTCAATAGAGTGGATTGGGAAATGAACTTTCGCATTCAAGGATCCTTTAACAACTATCTTAATAGTATATCATTAAGCTGGGACACCTTAAATGAATAGATGATGGGAATCACTTTATCTTCCATATAGGAAAATTCTAAGAGAGTGGATTTTCATCCTAACTGTAACACCCTGAAAATCGGGGGTCGTGTATAAACTCAACTCCTGAGTTCCAGACCGTCACTTATGCAACAAAAATGGTTATGATTCAATGTTGTCTGATTTAAAGCATTCACATGAGTAAAAGTATACCAAAACTGCAATTCATACTTCAGATCCAGTGATAAAAGCAAGCGGAAGACTAAACAATGTATATATCACTGTATGGAAAAATAAAGTAATCTCATCTGTCTCCAAAGTATGACTACATCTCTGAGTCTCATATACATATACATTACAAAAGAATAATGTTCAAAAGAAAGTCCCACTGATGTCCCCTCGATCCAGGTCGCCTACGGGAAGCCGTCATGATACTGCATATACGAGAACTCATCCTGGTCCTCGTCGATCTCTGGCTCCACCTCCTGGATCTCGTCCTCACCTGCAGCTACAACAGGGTCCGGTGGGTATTGCAAACACCATCCCGTAACGTGGGAATGAGTGATCAACTCAGTGGAATCATAGAGCAAAGATTAACATGTTCACAATTCAATCACGCGATAATAGTAAAGCAGTAAATCAGACAATCCTAATACTGTTATTAATGCAAGATGATATGACGTGATGTATGCCCTCACCGACGATCACCCTCATGCGGCAACATCTTACGACCGCGGCATGCCACACTCCCTAGAGTGCTCCACATCTTCCAGGCACATGCAATGCTATGGTGATATGATTTCCAAGTTGTTATTAGTCCATTCAAACAGCAGGATTGGAAAACTAAGGTACTTCCCTTGTATCAATCCCAACACAGATCCTGTCTAGGGTCGTCACTCCTAGTAATCTCATACGATTGTGTATTTCGTAGGTCACTGCAAGGGCTGCCAGGGCTGTTGCTCGCACTCTTTGCACCGCTCCCCCATCACCTTATCAATACAGGGCTACCGTACTCTACTGCAACGGAAGGGTCGTCGCCTCCCGTGGACTCAGAATACGCTCGCGGTCACTACAAAGGGCTCGTCGCCTGATCAGTGTAGGCCGACAGCTAGAATATAGTGTCCCATACCACCATAATCTGCTCACGAGTCAAGGTGCTCACTGGTCACTACGGGGAGGTTTGTGGCCCCAGCGTAGGCCGACAGCTCGACCACGGTGTCCCATACCAACATGCCCGGCTCATGAGTCTTCGTGGATCAAGGTACCACGGTTAATAGGGTTTACAATGGTAAGTTCAGTACCCTAGGTTCAAGCAGTTATGACACATATAAGGTGAACGTACATCGGCCAGTCGGGTTACTTGATGGGCTCGACTAGCGCGATCGTATCTCAAGTTGAACGACATGAAGTGCGTAAAACACTTCACGTGGCCTAACCACTACCGCCAACTCTAAACACGAATCACGTTCATCGACGCGTCGTTCGTGGCTATGACCAGTCAGCCACGAATTCGCTCGGTTACCGACTGCCTGGACTAAGTCTAGTCCCACACATCTATGGAATCATATTAGCACTATATGCAAAGGTATTGGAATTGAAATACATCATGTGAGCATGTTAACACATGTTATAACATTCAACTTAAGCAAATCTTCAAGGCATACTTTCTATGCATGTAATGCAATCATGCATAAGGTAAACATGTAGGAAATCATTTAGGTCAGCATTTTAATCATGAAATCAATCTCAAACTACTACATAACATCATTCAATTCAATACATACTAATACAAGCATTTATACAAACACATACACTACACACTTAAGTCCACATATAGTATGTCGACCCAAAGTGCGCAACTAGGCGAATCTCTTCGCAAAACTAATTATGCAAGTATTCCTAACTCCCTAATGCGGCGACAAACCATGTCAATCACGTCAGCAAAATATGCATGTAGACCGTACTTCCTACAAATGACTAAAATGCCCTAAATCTCATATTCTTCGTTAATTTACGAAACAGGAAACGGAGAGCATATTGTACATGTCAAACGGTGACGCCGTCGATAATCTATATTAAACGACATTGAAAGCATTGTAAACCGTCAATCAAAGCATCTAAAATCCTCACCTAGTCTCTTACGGTTGCGGGATTTTGAACGGAGCGTGTACGCTTCGTCTACGGCAGTAGGAGAGCCTGATTTATGGAATACGTTAGCTAACATGTTATGCATCTAAGTAAACCCTAAAACAGCAAGTTTTTGGGGTTATTTTATACCTGAAAAGTGGAGAAATCACCAGCCAGGTGATTGGAAAGAAGTGCTGAAGCAGCAACTGTCAGGGGCTCGGAAGCGGGAAAATTCTCTTCTTCTCTTTCTCTCAAACTCTCTCTCTTTTTCTCCTAGGGTTGCAATTTTCGGATGGAAGGGAGGAATGAGGGTTTCAACCCCTTTTATAAGCTTAAAATCGCCGAAAATAGGCTCCGGGACGAAGTTTACTTGGTGCCTATCCATTTCGGGGCTGTTTCGGCCCAAAAACTGCTTTCTGGTGGTCCCCTAGTCGATTGCGATCAGACTTAAGCTCATGTGTGCCAGATGTAGCTCGTATTAAGTTTTCAGTCTGGCAGGGTTCGCAGATCGCACGTGGCGGACCAGTTTCAGTTCAGCGGTCACCGCACGTAGATCAGGGCTGAAAATCTCATGATAATAAATAGAAATTTTTCCTGATCCGAGGGTGTAATCTGGATGAATTCTGATGGTCAGAACGCTTAATACTGACGCGTCAAGTCGTGTGCCAGATTTGAATTTGAAATTCCAAATTCGTCCCTATTCGCGGTCGCTTCAGTCCGGGTTCAACGAAATTGTCTGTGATTATCGGTTTGACTTGATTTTCGAGATGATTGTCAAGTCCAGCTGGGCGGTTCTAACGGTCTAAGATAGGAGGTATCGGACCTTCGACGCGCGGTCTAAATCCAATACAAAATTTCAATATGGTCTAGAGAACAAACCTGCTTAGAGTTTGATCCGAGGTTATAGAGTGTTGTAGAGTTGTTTGTTCTACTCGATTTGGGTCTTGTAGAACGTATTTAAAGTGATCAGGGACTATTTCCCAGCTACTCTAGCGTTGCGCTAGCTAACTTACGCTTAATTTCATGGAAATTATTTCTACACGATTTCGGGTCAAATCGGTAATTGAACCAAGTACGGATTTTTCACAGGCGTTACACTAACCTTGACCTAACCCGAAGCCAAGTACTGGTACATCTTTTTTGTTATGGATCAAGGTAGCCGAAGACTCTTCAACAATAAGGAGGAGATCTTCGTCATTGCGCTGAATGAGACTCATCAACTTATCTGTAAGTATCTAGAGTTCAGAGGACACTTATGATCATTCCTTTCTAAGATTCAGTCTTGAGTGTTTCTCACTGATCATTCCTTTCTAAGATTCAGTCTTGAGTGTTGCTCACCCTTTGAAGTCCTCATAGGAGGCCTCTGGCAGGAGTGTACGTAGTGGGTGCACTGTGTGCACCCTTGTTCTGTGGAGAGCATAAACATTTAGTTAGGAGTGAGCCAGTAAAACTCCAGGGTTAAAGGTTGTAACATCCCAAAAATCGGGGGGTCGAGCAAAAACCCAACTCCCGAGTTTCAAAATGTTATTTATGCAATATAGATATGTATGATTGAATGTTGTCTGTGATAATGTATTAAACATGAGTGAGATTAATCCAAAACAGCATATCATACTCCAGAGACGGTTAAATTTACAAGCGGAAGACTGTGATAGTATGTATAACATATATAAACTGTTGTATGTCTTTAGAGTGTGAACATGTTACCAGGTTATATACATACATGTATTCTTCAAAAGTAAACAAAAGAATATACATGAGTGCTCTAAAAATATAAAATAACAAGTGTCAAGGTATCTAATCAACCTCCCTGTAATCCCGTCAATCAGAACACGCATAAAGGAGGGATCCTCCTCATCATCATCAAGTCCAGCTCCACTTCTCAAGCAGCGCCATCATCTGCAATCACAAAAGGGACTGGTGGGTGTCCGAAAACACCATCCCGTAATGTGGGAGTGAGTAGCTAACTCAGTGGAATAATAGAGCAAGGATTAACATGTTCTCAAATCAATCATGCGATAATAGTAAAGCAGTAAATCAAACAATCCTAATACTGTTGTTAATGCAATATGACATGACGTGATGTATGCCCTCACCGACGATCTCCCTCATACGGCACCATCTTACGACCGCGGCATGCAATCGACCCTCAAGTGCTCCACATCTTCCAGGCACATGTAATGTTATGGTGATATGATTTTTGAGTTGTTATTAGTCCATTCAAACAGCAGGATTGAGAAACTAAGGTACTTCCCATATATCAATCCCAACACAGATCCTGTCTAGGGTCGTCACTCCTAGTAATCTCATATGAGGTATATTTTTGTAGGTCGCTGCAAGGGCTGTCAGGACTGTTCCATGCACTTGTTGCTCCGCTCTCCCATCACCTTATCAATACAGGCCTACTGTACTCTACTGCTACTGAAGGGTCGTCGCCTCCCGTAGACTCAGAATACGCTCGCGGTCACTACAAAGGACTCGTCACCTGATCAGTGTAGCCCGACAGCAAGAATATAGTGTCCCATACCACCATAATCTGCTCACGAGACTAGGTGCTCACTGGTCACTATGGGGAGGTTTGTGGCCCCAGCGTAGGCCGACAGCTCGACCACGGTGTCCCATACCACCATGCCCAGCTCATGAGTCTTCGTGGATCAAGGTACCATGGTTAACAGGGTTTACAATAGTAAGTTCAGTACCCTAGGTTCAAGTAGTTATGACTCATGCAGGGTGAACATACAGTGACCAGTCGGGTTACTTGACGAGCTCGACTAGCACGATCGCATCTCAAGTTGAATGACATGAAGTGCGCAAAACACTTCGTGTGGCCTAACCACTGCCGGCAACTCCAAAACACGGCTCGCGTTCATCGACGCGTCGTTCGTGGCGAAGATAAGCTAACCACGAATTTGCTCGGTTACCGACTGCCTGGACTAAGTATAGTCCCAAACATGTGGAATCACATCAGCAAAGCATGTGAAAGTATTGGAAATGAAATACAACCATATGAGCATGTTAACACATGTTGTAACATACAACTTAAGCAAATCATCAAGCACGTGCATTTCATACATATAATGAAATCATGTATATAGCTAACATGTAAGAAATCATTTACAACAGCATATTAATTGAGAAATCAATCTCAAACTAATCCATAACACCATTTAATTCAATACATACTAATACAAGCATTAATACAAACACTTATACTACACACTTAAGTCTACATATAGTATGTCGACCCGAAGTGCGCATTTAGGAGAATCTCTTCGCCAAACTAATTATGCACACATTCCTAACATTCTAATGCGACAACAAATCACGTCAATCACATCAGTAAAATATGAATGAAATCAGTACTTCCTACAAATGACTAAAATGCCCTAAATCTCATATTCTTCGCCGGTTTACGAAACAGGAAACGGACAGCATGTTGTACATGTCAAACGGCGTTGCTGTCGATAATCTACTATTAAACAACATTGAAAGCGTTGGAAACAGTCAATCAAAGTGTCTAAAATCCGCACCTTGTCTCTTATAAACGTGTCGTTTCGAACGAAGCGTATACGCTTCGTCTACAGCGATAAGAGAACCTAATTTACAAGATACGTCAGCTAACATGCTATGAATCCTAGCGAACCTCAAATCAGCAACTTCTAAGGCTATTTCTTACCTGAAAATGTGGAGGAATCGCCGGCTAGGTGACTGAAGTATGTTGCTAAAGTACGTGCAATAGGCGGCACAAAGGCAGGAAAATTCTCTCCTACTCTCTCTCACAAACTCTCACCTTTTCTCTCTCCCAATCTAGGGTTTCTCTCAAATTCGGATGGGAGAGAGGAGTGAGGGTTTCAACCCCTTTTATAAGCTTAAAAATGTCCAAAACAGGCTCAGGAACAAAGTTCACTTAGGGCATATCCAATTCGGGGCTGTTTCGGTCCAAAAGATGATTTCTGCTGGTCCCCTGGCCGAACGCGATCGAACTTCAGTTCATGCATACTGGATCTAGTACACATCAAGGTTTTAGTTCGGCAGGGTTTGCAGATCGCACGTGGCGGTCCAGTTTCAGTTCAGCGGTCACCGCACGTAGATCAGGCCTACAAATCTCATGATATGAAATAGAAATTTTTCCTGATCCGAGGGTGTAATTTGGCTGAATTCTGACAGTCAGAACGCTTAATACTGACGCGTCAAGTCGTGTGCCAGATTTGAATTTGAAATTCCAATTCTGTCCCTATTCGCACTCTCTTCAGTCTGGGCTTAATGAAATAGCCTGTGATTATCGGTTGGACTTGATTTTCGAAATGATTGTCAAGTCCAGCTAGGCGGTTCTAACGGTCTAAGATAGCAAGTATCGAACTTTCGACGCGCGGTCTAGATCCAGTACAAAGTTTCAAAGTGGTCCAGAGAACAAACCTGCTTAGAGTTTGATCCGAGGTTATAGAGTATTATAGAGTCATTGGTTCTACTCGATTTGGGTCTTGTAGAACGTATTTAAAGTGATCAGGGACTATTTTCCAGCTACTCTAGCGTTGCACTAGCTAACTTATGCTTAGTTTCTAAAGGAATTAATCCTAAGTGATTTCTTTGGCCATGGAATTGGGTTTTGAGCGATTTTTCAGGTGTTTTAGTTGACCTATTACCTAAGGACGTTTAATCCCAGATTGGCCAAAATTCGGAGTGTTACAAAGGTGAACTGAGTAGAAACCTCCATGTAAAGGTTGAAGGTGACCTAATTTAAAACCTTAGGTTCAAGGTGAACCCTGGAAAACCTCCTTAGTGAAATCTGGTACACTCAAGGGTTGAGTGCTGTAGCCGGGAGTGGAGTAGACAAGTAGTCGAACCACTATAAAAATGACTGTGTTTGCAACTGCCTTTTTTGTGTGATTTGCTTTACTATTTCAATATCTGAATGCCTGAGATCACACCTCACACACATACACAGTCATATCCAGCATGAGCTAAGTACTATATTGTTATCTTTTAAATAGTTTATGATTGGACCCTCTACTAGGCTTGGAAGTCAGTAGAGTTACATTAGAGTAATCTTGATAATTGTATATCTGATAGGATTAGTGCAATAGGACATTTAAATATATTGTAAAACTTTTAAAAGTCCTATTCACCCCCTTCTAGGACATATTGGCATATTCCTACTTCAACTTAAGCGGTCTTCACCACTATTTCATTTGGTATCAGAGCGGGTCTCTCTTTAAGGGCTTCACCACCTAGAGAGTGATCTTAACTGAACTTTTAGAATATGGCCAAAGGAGAGGGCTCATCAGTCACTAGACCTCCAGTATTTGATGGTTCAAATTATGCGTACTGGAAGGCTAAAATGCATTACTTCCTGAGATCTTTGGATCATGATGTTTGGGATGTAGTTGAAAAGGGATATGTGTTACTATCTGAACAGATCGTACTTGAAGATGAAACTACCATCACTAAACCTAAATCCAAAGAAAAGTGGACAGCGTTCGACAAAGAACAACAAACTGTTGAAGCAAAAGCAATGAACGCCATCTACTGTGCCGTGTCTCAGGATATATTTAATCAAATAAGTATGTGTGATACATCTAAGAAAGCATGGGATCTACTGGAAACAACCCATAAAGGCATAAGCATTATGAAGAGGTCTAAACTATAACTTCTAACTTCACAGTTTGAAAATCTCAGGATGGAAGAGCATGAGACATTTATGGAGTTTTTCACCAAGTTGAATATAATTTGTAACTCTATGGGTGGATTTGAAGAAAAAGTTCCGGTTCTAAAAATATGTACGAAAATCTTAAGATCCCTACCGGAACAGTTTAATCCCAAAGTAACAACAATTGAGGAGTGTAGAAATATTGATGAGATGAAAGTAGAAGAACTAGTAGGTTCACTATAAACTTTTGAACTACACTTCACACAATCCCTAAAATCTAAAAACACTGTCCTAAAAACTTCTAAGAAAATAAAATATGAGGACAATGAGAGTGAAAAAGAAGATGAAGATGAAGAAGTGGCTTTGCTGGCACAAAGATTCAGAAGATTCTTTCAAAAGAATTATGGCCGCCCCTCTAGAGGTAGAAAGGTGGATGACAAACCTTTTGCAGGAAAATTTGGGAAAAGAACCAAAGAACCACAATGCTACGCCTGTCGGGAGTATGGACACCTATTTACCGAATGTCCAAACAGGAACTAAGGGCAAGGCAATGGCCGCCACATGGGATAAAACGTGAAAGGGCCTAGCTATATGCCCTAGAGGGGGGGTGAATACGGCAATGCCAAATAAAACTAATAACAGCAGAATAATAAAAGAAATAAAACACAATGCTAAATTTAAATTAATCTCAATATCCTAAAATAAAGAGAATGATACTATATCAGTTCTAAGGACAACCTTACACCAAAAACCAAAGGTTTAAGGTATGACAACCTTATTTCTAGAACTTCCTTTGTATCACAAATCAATGAGGAATAAAAAATAAGGAAATCAAAATAACTTGCAGAAATAAATTCTAAGTTATTACAACATTCCCACACTTGCTTGGAATAAAAAGATTACAACATTCATCCACGAATACAATCAACAAAACTGAATGAATAATGGAATGAAAGAATAAAGCACATCTACAACACAATGATATATAGTGGTTCGCCTGTGTGTACACCAACTGTTATCCAACAGCCACACAGAATGCTACTCCACTCCTAATATCCTCACACAGGGAATATTAGCATGCATTATCAAAATAGGTTTCACAGGTTCACCTAAAACTTTCATAATTGTGTCTTTGATCTCGGGCTTACACAATCCAAAAACCCTCACAATCTGAGTTTTCTGGCTTTCCTCAGATAACCAATACAATGAGATTTTTCTGAAAAATCTCAAACAAAACCAAAGAAAGTAAATTACACAAATGTAAAATACCTGAATCACCTTTTGAAGTAGCCCGGTAAAACCAATCAAAGTAGAAGTTTGATTCAACGTTCAAAGTCCAATACTCACTTTAAGAATGGTTCTAAGTCCAATTGATTTTAAATCAAAAGGGCTAGTTCTATTTGATTTTGAATCCAAGAAGAAGGAATATCAGAAATTCCCCTTTTCTAATGAGATTGGAATGTAGATCAAAATCAAATAAAAAACAAGCTAGCAAAAGGAATATTAAATAAGCACAAAGTAGCTTAAAATAAACACAAACTTATCTCAGAGTATAGCCTAAAGAATGTTTGAATAGAGTTGAATTGAATTGTTAAAACTCTGAAGTTCGTGCTCAATTTATAGCCTGAAAAATCTCGTCTACGACTGGTCTTAGGATCCTAGGACTGGTCGTAGCTTCAAAGATTTTCAAAGATTTCCGCGGGATAAGGATTTGTTGTTCCACGACCGGTCCTGGGTAGCCTACGACTGGTCGTGGGCCACCTACGACTGGTCGTGGGTCACCTACGACCTATCATATGACCCCCAATTTAGTTGCTGGAGTTTGAGTCGTAGGGCTAAGACTAGTTGAAGGACGAGTCGTACAGCTCACAGGACTGGTCGTAGGATGTCCAGGACTAGTCGTAAGACAACCAGAAAGATCTAAAAATCTTCAACAACCTAGGACTGGTGCTGAAAAACTTAAGACTGGTCGTAGCAGAGCTAGGACTAGTCTTGAAATCCCTAGGACTGGTCTTAGAACAGCCCGATCAAGCATATTAAAATATATAAATTATGTATCCAGAATGACCTACAGTAAGCCCATCTAAGGTCAATCTAAGGTTAAACAAACCTTAAAAGTGAGATGGACATTGAAAGTCTGTACACCCAGATGACCCTTAAGAGAAGCTTGAGAATATACAAATCTTGTAGTAGGCCTTCTTAAGCTTGATCCTATCTTTAGTTGACAAAGTCTTCTTGATCCTTTCTTGATTGAATCTTGTACATGCATACTTAAAGACTTTTATTCTTGAATTCTTCATCCATGACTTGAAACTTTCTTCATTTAATTTCTTGACTTGAAATGCGATGTCTTGAAGTAAAGAATAGTTTCAAACATGAAACACAAGATATACAAGACATAGATATAGGTTTTGGCACGATAAAATTTGACAACCAAAGGGATATGAAATCATAGCACTTACAATCTCCCCCTTTGTCAAATTTGTGACAAAACACATAGCATAAAGAATAAGAGCAGCATTTACCAAAAAAAATATGAGCCATAAAAGCAAGCACAATTTACTCTACTCCCTCTGAGTAATACGAGTACTGCTCATATAAACAGTAATCAACATGAAGACATCAAAACTCAATATTCTCAATCCACATATCCTTCTCAATTAATCAATCCACAAATTACTCTCCCTTTCCATACTACCCCCTTTTTCCTTACTACTCTCCCTTTTTGTCACAAAATGATAAGGGAAAGTCACAATAGGAAAGAGAACAACAACATAGAGAGTAATAATAAGCAGATAATGAGAAAGAAATATGAAAGGACATAGCATATTTTAAAATATAAACTAGAAACATCAAGTCATTATCAATCCATAATACAATATCCAAAAGATAATACAATATAAAAGATAATGTTATACTATCCAGAAGATAATTCGCCTAATCAGATCCAGAGGAAGGAGAAGGGATAGTCGGATCAATCTGGTGTAAGCCTCTATTGATGCGACGAAGATATTTTCGCATGTACTTAAATTGCATATCGTGGGCTATACTTATGTTATCAACCTTCTCCTCCAATGCACAAAGGCGTGCATCATAACCAGATGGATCGTAATCTGGATCGTTTGGCGAATCAAATTCCATCTCATCAAATATCTCATTCATATTAACATCCTGTTGAGGTAGATCGCCAGCTTCCCCTTCATTTCCGGCTTCACCACCATCACCACCAGCACCACCTTCATCAACTTGGCCAGGAAGCAAATCCAACTTCATCTTATTAAGATTGGAATTGTTGAAAATAAGATGATGAATTGGTGCCTCATTAATAGGTTTATTAACAAGCATGTGAGTGGCTAAAACAGTCATAAGATAACCAAACGGAATATCACTATGACCCGGATGGAGACGAAACTGTATAATGAAATAACAAATCAAAGAAGGAAGACAGACCATGGTATCAGAAGTAATAGAATGCAACACACGAACCATGAAAGAAGTCAACTCAATTTTATTACTGGACCGAAGATACACATTGGAAATAAAGAAATAATGTAACACTCTGTATCTAGGTAATAAATACTTTGAAGGGAGCGCATTCCCTTTGTGTGTCCATTGTGCATCAATTTTACATAAATCTCTTGTTAACATGCATTTTTTCGATACAGATGGTTTGTCGTATAAAGTGTGAATCGGTATACCTTCATCATTAACAGGTATATCCATAATACCTGATATCAAATGACAGTCTACTTCAAATTTCTCTTCTCTAGTATCAATTGAAAAAGTTAAATTATCAAGAGAAAATTCTGAGATGCATGCTACCATTGATTGGGCAATGGACTGGTATGTAGGCTCACCCCAAAGAAAAATGTTAGTCCAGCCAACAGATTCAAGGAGAGGGACAATACCATATGGAGCAATGTGATTGAGATCAGCGGTATGCTCAACGATAATATTACGGACACATAAATCTCGTACATCTTGAGAATCATCTTCGGGTGACCGAATGTGCCATTTTATTATCGGTGTAGATCTAGATGAAGATGGACTACGGGATGTTTTCTTCTTTCCTCTAGCATCCATATTCAAAAAGATATACAAAGAGTAAGAGAAATGCATAAATGGAAGGATGAGTTTTCTCTAGATCAGCAATATGAGAAGAAACTCTTGAAAAAACCCAACAAAAGAAGGAATCTAGCTACACAATGATCAAATCAAAGCATAGAGAGCATGAATCTTCAAGAAAAATAATGAAATAGGACTTACCTTGAAGAAAAATAAGAAATCGTATGACTGGTCGAGCCACGACTCGTCGTAGGTCGGAGTGAAAATGAAGAAGAAGGGGATTTTTTCCAAAATATATCATAGTCACTAGCTTCACGACCGGTCATACCACGACTGGTCGTGTACAGCTACAACCAGTCGAGTATCGACCAAAAATACATATTTTAATGAAAAAAATAAAATTTAAACATAAATAATATTAAATATAATACACTATGATACATACAAGAAAGTATACTCAATGTAAAATGCACATACCAAGATCAAATTTTAATTTATTAAACCTGTTTTTGTCGAGCGGTTTAGTAAATATATCAGCAAGTTGATTTTCGGCTGATATATATTCTAAAGAAATAACTTTTTCTTCAACCAACTCACGAATGTAATGGTACCTAATGTCAATATGCTTAGTACGTGAATGCTGAATTATATTTTTAGAAATATTTATAGCACTGGAATTATCACAATGTAAGATCATTGAATCTTGATTAATTTCATAATCGCTTAGCATGCGTTTCATCCAAACTAGTTGTATACATGCATATCCAGCTGCAATATACTCAGCCTCAACAGTGGAGAGCGATATTGAGCTTTGCTTCTTACTGAACCAAGAAACTAAGTAATTTCCAATGTAAAAACAACCACCACTGGTTGATTTTCTATCATCAATATTATCGGCCCAATCAGCATCTGAGTACCCGGCTAATTGAACACTAGTATCAAAAGGGTACCATAGACCCAGATTTATAGTACTTGCGACATATCTAATAATCTGTTTAACAGCAGTAAGAGGTGATTCCTTAGGATTAGACTGATATCTTGCACAAATTCCAACACTTAACGCAATATCAGGTCTACTTGCAGTAAGATACAATAAACTACCAATCATACTACGATATAGTTTAGGATCTATATCTTTACCTGTAGAGTCTTTTAAGAGTCTTAACGTTGTACTCATAAGAGTATCAAAGTTCTTTTCATTCTCAAATCCAAACCTTTTAACCAAGTTTGAAGCATATTTGGTCTGGGAAATGAAAATTCCATCAGGTTGTTGTTTTTCTTGCAACCCTAGGAAATATTTTAGTTCGCCAACCATGCTCATTTCGAACCTTGATTTCATTAACTCTGCAAACTCAATAGACATGTTAGAGTAAGTTGATCCATAAATAATATCATTAACATAAATTTGAACCATCAAAATATCATTGTTATGCTTCTTAACAAAGAGCGTCTTATCGACGCTTCCTACTTGAAAGCTATGACTAAGTAAGAATTTAGTTAATTTCTCATACCATGCCCTGGGCGCTTGTTTTAGACCATAGAGAGCCTTTTTGAGACGAAATACATGATCAGATAACTTGGGGTCTTCAAACCCTAAAGGTTGTTCAACTTACACTTCTTCATGTAAATCGTCATTCAAGAAGGCGCTCTTTACATCCATCTGATAAATCTTAAATTTTCTAAAGCATGTGATGAAAATAAAAAGTCTGATTGATTCAAGGTGAGCGACTGGAGCAAAGGTTTCTTCGTAATCGATGCCTTCAATCTGAGTGTACCCTTGTACAACCAGTCTAGCCTTATTTCGTATTATATTTCCAAGCTCATCAGACTTATTTTTAAAGATCCATTTTGTTCCAATAATGTGTTTATCTTTAGGTCTAGGAACAAGATACCAGACATCATTATGTAAGACCCATATCTTAGTCCATACCATTCCATAGACTTCCGCGGTCTTACCGGTCAAATTTCGGCAACCTTCGACCCTTAACCGATAGTCACGCACGACCCTGATTCATTCACCGTCAACCCGAGTCGACTCAACCCGAGACCAATACTATAGCAACTGTGTCGTCGCTGTGGTTCCGATGCCGTGACTCGAGCGCCGAGGCGATACCCAGGTCAAGAGATGTGGGCCAACGTTCGGTGCGAGAAAAAACGCCGCGCATTGCGAAACCCAAGAGAATCTCTACGATGTGTCACATCAATCACATCAATCCCATCAATCAATCACCATCAATCCATCACATGTCAAGTACACATCACTTTCACTCCTTTTCCCAAGCAAGCCACGAAAGTCTTCTATGCCCATACCTCTCTTACATAAAAGGCCTCAAAAGTCAAAAAGGTCTTACACACCCATCACCACCACATCCATCACTCTATCCATCCATCACTCTCTCTCTCTCTCTCTCTCTCTCTCTCTCTCTCTCTCTCTCTCTCTCTCTCTCGCTCTCCCTTTACAACTCTTTCTTTCTCTTTCTCATTTCAAACTTAAAAAAATCCTAAGCTCCATACGTATGAGAGCTCTCCCAAGCACTCCCAAAATTCTAAGTGTGGCCCACCTTCCTTACCCCATGATCTCCCCATCCTAACCTTCCATTCCCCATCTCCTCCATTGAAATCCAAGCTAAGGAGCTAAGGAGCCCATAGGAGCAAGAAGATCGGACGGTGGGTGCCCCTATAGGATAGTTTTTCTTATTTTTATGATGGGCCAAGTGAGGCCCACCGATTCATGGTGTGGATCTCACTTGAGACCCTAAAATGTGGCCGATGGCCCACTAGGATCATCATGATCATTTCATGATGGGGCCATTCTCCATGGACCCTATCATGATGTTTATTTCTTAGAAAAGGTCATCTAGACCATCGATATTTGTGGGAAAAGAATCCCCACCGTTGATTCTAAATTTTGATGGTCCCATGTGTTAAAGGACCCACTTGATTATATGATTCATTGCAAAGGAGGGCCCATAGTATCGGGGTCCCTCCATCAAGCGTGTCCAACCCTCTATCTCTCTCTCTCTCTCTTTTTATTTCTTTTTATTTTATTTTATGTTATGTAATAGGGTTGTGTGGTCCACTTGAATGGACCCCACCTTGAGGTATTTATTTGGTCCAAGTGTTCCTCAAGTGGGGCCCACCTTACATGTTGTACCCACAACATTCATCTGTGGTGGCCCACTTCAACAGGGCCCACCATAATGTAATTTTTTTTTTTAAAGCCAAACCGGTCCAGCGTCTGGGACGTTAGACGTCCCTATAAGAAAGAAAAAAAAAAAGAGAAAGAAAGAAGCTTTTGGGGTGGTCCCCTTGTGTAGGCCCCACCTTGATGTATATATTTAATCCAAGCCATCCATTATATTCTCGGGATCATTTTAGGCATTGAGCCAAAAAATGAGACCAATCGAATTATTTGGCGGGCCGTGGCATTAAGAATATTAGTATTTTCCTTTAAAATTTGAAAAAAATGATTGCTGGGGTCCACCAGAAGCTTGGACCCACCTGAAACTTGTTTTGGACCCCTATTTTTGTGGGACACATGCAATGGACGGGATAGATCTGGTTAATGTGGGTCCCACCTAGGAAAAAAAATAAAATAAAATAAAAAAATTTTGGCATGATTTTGTGCCATGACGTTCAGAGACGTCCACGTTAAAAAAAAAGGTGGCCGCATTGGCCCACTTGTAGACTCCACCATGATGTATGTTTTACATCTATACCATTCATTTAATAGGTTCCCTTGAATGGTGCGTTAACTCCAAAAATCATCCACAAACTGAACTCAGGTGGGCCATACCATCCAAATCATGTGAAGACATGCCTAAATCATATAAAAACACTTAGTGGGGCCTACCTGAATTTTGACTGTGGCTAAAACTTGGTGTGAACCCTTAATTTTGTGGGGCACACATAATGGACGGGTTGGATTGCAAATAAACACTTTGGTGGGCCCTACATGGGACCCACTGCAGTATGTGTGGCTTACCACACCGTCCACAACAGTGGGTGGTGACACCCACTGTGATGCAAGTATTTCACTCACGTCGTCCATCCACGGCAGTGGACGGTGGCCCCCACCTAGTGTATGTATTGTGTCCACGCCGTCCATCACTATGGGCCCTGGCCCACGTGACGTTATGAACAGGTTTGGATGGCATTAAACATTACAATGGGCCCATGTTGCGTAGAAAATATATATTTTGGTAGGCCCTGGGTCTATATGACCTTATCAACAGGTTTGAATGGAACATAAACATTTTGGTGCCCCCCCCCCCCCCTTGCTACATGGCCATATCAGCAGGTGGGATGTAAAATAAACATTTTGGTGGGCCCCTTGCCACATGGCCTTAGCAACAGGTTGGATGTAAAGTAAACATTACAGTGGAGCCCTTGCTCATGTGGCCTTACTAACAGGTTGGGTGGTTAATAAACATTTTAGTGGGCCCAGGACTGGATGGAAAATAAATGTTATAGTGAGCTCACATGGGAGCCTACCATGATGCATGAGTTTCATCCAAACCGTCCAACCATTTTGAGATCATCTTAAGGCCATTGTAGAGGCCCATCTTAATGTATTTGTGGCCCACCCACTAAGGCCCACTTTGTTATTTATGGGCCCATGTGTGTAGGCTCATTTGATGTATTTGTGGCCCATTGTTGAGGCCCACTTGATATGTTCCGAGGCCATGAGACTAGGCCCATTTGATATATTTTAAGGCCCATGGGACTAAACCCATTTGATATGTATAAGGCTCTTGAGATTGGGCCCATTTGATGCAATCTAAGGCCCACGGGTTTTGACCCATTGCAATGCACATAAGGCCCATTGGTGCGGCCCATTTATGTGTCCCATTTGATGAATAAAAGGCCCATATGATATGGCCCATCTGATATATATGTAAAGCCCAATAGGATGAACCTAAGGTCCATTGCAATGAGTAAACCCAACTCGGAGTATGTGATGATGTTTACGACGATAGTGCCTTGGAAGAAATGTTGGTTTGACGTCCACATTTCGAGTGTAATGCTGGTTGGATGTCCACATTACGACTCTCCTTAGGGCCCATTATTAGGCTCGTACTTATTGTGTATAGGCAGCCCAGGCCCATCTGCATTGTAAGGATAGTTCATCTCATTATAACATGTTTAATATAGCTTCATGACTCATGATCATATGCATCATATGTATGCTTGACATGAGAATTGACTGATCATAGCATATGCCTTCGGGCAGGTTGTTTATGGGCTCCCGGTTAGGCGGTGTTGCCCTACATGAGCGTACGATATGCGCAGAATTTGTTGCATGACTGGATAGCTGATTCATGCATTTCGCATTTGTGTGACATGGTTATTGTACGCCCTAGCGACATCAGGGCCGTAGCCTCCACAGACGCATCGTGGTTGGCAGGATTGGATACCGAAAATCTTGTTCTACATGGGGTGCTATAGATATCCCTGGGTGAAAGTCCCTAAACCCTTATGGTACCAAGAGGTTGCTCCAACATCTAGACCGAGTGGGTAGATGAGCGCTAAGTGCCGATTACCAGTTGACTGTGCTCTCCACTGTGTCGTGGTCGGTTGGAAGGGGGTGCGGCCTTACCCGCCTGAGAGTAGGGGGCAATGCTAGGTTGAGTTTGACCAGCTCGAGGAATGGGTCCGCTATCGACGAGTCGCGCCCGATATTGGCAGACGGATAGTGAGATCTCTTCCACTTACCTTATTATGCGTGATGTGGCGGCAATCTGGTTTAGAGTGTACTAGACCCCGGTGATATCCCATATTTGAGCTGTATTGATGTGTGGACATAGATGAGGATCTGTATGCTTGAGTTGCATTGCACATCGCATGGCCTTGGAATGGTCGACACCATTCATGTCTTGCACTGCATAGCCTTGGTACGACTCATGATATTATGGATCCATCTGCATATTCTGTATTACTCTGATATTGCATGTTCATATTACTACCTTGCGCACACACTTTCACCACCCTCTAAGATTTCTATAAGCTTATGCACGACCGTTGCGTGCAGGTGACGTTGGTTCGCAGCAGCGCTGAGGCAGGAGCACGTTGGAGATCGTTTTGGAGTTTTTGTTCTTTACCATTGTATTTTCCTTTATGCTCATTGTACTTGTAAAGTTTTTTATCATAGTGGAAATGTAATGGAGTTATGGTTGTTGTTTGTGGGTTATGCCTTTGGTTATGCTTATTACGAATCAAACTGATGTTGGAAATCCTCCTCGTAGCATCCCAGGATCGGAACCTGGCGAATGGGAGCTAGGAGCCAAGAATGGGATTCTATGGAGGCTGTCGGCGCCGGATTCGGTGATCAAGAATTTTGTGAGCTCGGTTTCCGAGTTTAGGGCGTGAAACATTACGAACAAATTGATTATGCATAGCAACTATCCAATTTTCGTCAAAAAGTGCTTCTTTCACGTTGACCGATTCTATTTGGGATGTAAAATAAACATAATTACACATGTTCTCAAGTTATTTCTGAGTACGAACTCCAGTGAGAGGGTTTTCAAGTATTTGATTGGTTGGATGATCTTTGACAGTCCTTGGTTCAGATTCTTTTTGACTTAATGAGGTATCTTGTTTGTCGATAATAAGAGCTTCATCATCATCTGAACTCGGAGCTGGTGTATTCAAATGATCATCAATGACCACATTGATGGACTCTTGAATCACACCAGTTCTCTTATTTAGAACCCTATAAGCTCGACTGTTCAAAGAATAACAAAGAAAAATACCTTCATCACTCTTCGTATCAAACTTTCCCAAATTTTCACGATCACGTAAAATATAACACTTGCTGCCAAAAACCTGAAAGTATTTAGGTTTCTTTTCAAACCATAATTCATAAGAAGTCTTATTATCAGATTTACTAGTATAAACCCGATTAATAATATAACATGCGGTATTAACTGCTTCAGCCCAAATATTTTTAGAGAGCTTCATGCTATTCAACATAACATTAGTCATATCCTAAAGCACTCTGTTTTTTCTTTCAACTATACCATTTTTTTGCGGTGTTTTGAGCGTAGAGAATTCATGTGATATTCCCTGATTGCTACAGAATTTCTCAAAACTACTGTTTTCGAATTCAAATCCATGATCACTAAGGATCTTAATAACATGAGAATCTTTCTCATTTTGGATTCGTTTGATGACCTTTTTCACTTCATCCAGGATTTCAGTTTTGTCTTTTAAGAAGGATACCCAAGTGAATCTGGTATAATCATCTACGATAACCAAGATGTATTTTTTCCCTCCTCGACTCTCCGATCTAGTTGGTCCAATAAGATCCATATGGAGAAGCTCAAGTAGTCTAGATGTGGTATTGGAGTTCACTTTCTTGTGAGAGTTCCTAGTCTGTTTTTCCAACTGGCATTCACAACATATTTTGTCTACTCTTTGCAATTTGGGTAGACCTCTAATTAGTTCTCTTTTGCTCAATCTAAATAAGTTTCGATAGTGTACATGTCCAAGGCATTTATGCCATAATTCAGTCTCATCAGTATGGACCATGTAACATGATTAAGTAGATGAGCTTGCATCACTAACGATGTAGCAGTTTTTAAAAGTTCTGCGACCAGTTAATATAACAGAACCCTTTTTATTAAGTATCTCACAACCTTGATTAGAAAACTTCACACTGTGGTTGTTATCGCATATCTGAGAAATGCTAAGAAGGTTGTGTTTCAAGCCCTCAACATACAAAACATTCTTAAATAAGGGAAGGTTATAAAGCTGAACCGTACATTGGCCAATGATCTTACAATTGCTTCCATCACTAAATGTGACTGACCCGTCAGTCATATCTTTTAGATCGGTGAATAAAGCTTTGTTACCTGTCATATGCCTACAGCAACCACTATCTAGGTACCACTTTGAATGGCTTGTAGCTTTGAAAGAGTGTGGGCAACCAAGCAGGCAACTTTAGGAACCCATTTCAGAACTGTTTTGGGTTTACGAATATAGATGGTCTTTTTCTATCTGTTGTTATATGAGAGACCTATAGAGTTAGACTTTAATAGCTCCTTGAGAAGATCAATTATTTTTTCAGCCAATGGATTTCGGTTTTGAAAATTAAAGTTGACATGGCTACCTGTCGATTTTTGAAAAGACCTAGAATTTTTAGAAAAACCTTGATAAGTATTCTTTTCTTTTGAGATTGAAGACTCTCCTTTTACAAATTTAGGAGCAATGTTCTTTTGTTTAGGAGATGTATTCTTATCATAGCCCAACCCAGATCGATCGCCACATTTTCTTGATCCGGATAATAATTTTTCTAATTTAGGATCACCTTGGGCATATCTCCATGTGTCTTTCAAACTCAGAAGAGAAGCTACCTCATTTTTGAGTTTCTCATTTTCGGATTTCAAATCTTCAATTTTGGAGGTTTTGAAATCTAAATCACATTTGGTTTTTTTAAAAGAATCTGAAATATGAGACTTTTCTAAAACAAGAGACTCATAATCTTCCTTAAGCTTAGAAAATTTTTCTTTTTGTAATTTAAGCTTGACGGCAATTTTACAACTCTCCTTATAAAGGGCATTTATAAGCATCCTGAAGATCATCTTCATTATCATAATCACTATTCATATTTTCTTCACTAGATATATCATCATTATCTAAAAAGGTGATCTTGGCTAGAGTCATAAGGGCTTTAACATCATCGCCCGACTCGGTTTCAGAATCTTCTGATTTAGAAGAGGATTCAGAATCAGACGATTCATCCCAAGTAGTCATCATGTTTTTCCTTTTTGATTTGTCCTTTTTAGGACATTTGTTAGCTAAGTGCCCATACTCTTGACAGTTGTAACATTGACTATCTTTCAAGGATTTTCGAGTTCTAGGTTTAGATCGTCTCTTATCATTTGACTTTTGAAAATTAACTTTTTTCTTGCTTTTGAAAATTTTGTAAAACTTTTTTGCTAAAAGCGCCATATCATCTTTGGAATTTTCTAAATCCGAAGTGCTCTCTTGTGAAACATTTTTAGATAATTTGAGAGCAATTAATTTTCCTTTAGGAGCTTTAAAGGATAACTCATAGGTTTGAAGTGAACCAACTAGTTCCTCAACCCTCATGGTATCCGTATCACGAAGTTCTTGAATCGCTGTAACTTTAGAATTGAACCGTTTAGGAAGTGAGCGTAGTATCTTTGCACACACTTTACTTTCTGGGATTATATCACCAAGACCCCACAGAGTTCGCAATGTCATTTAATCTAGTATAGAAGTCCATAAACATCTCATTATCCTCCATATGAATTTCTTCAAATTTAGTTGTGAGGAGTTGGACTTTAGATTTCTTGACAATAGATGTACCCTCGTGTGTCATTTCTAATACATCCCATGCTTGTTTTGCATTTTTACAAGAGATGATTCTTTTGAATTCATCTGGTGATAATGCACAAGTAATTGCATTTAGTGCTTTTGCATTGGCACTACTTTCACTTTTCTGAAGTGTGGTCCAAAGAGAATAAACCGTTACTTTCATTGATTTTGAACCATCGTCATTAGTTACTTCAGTGATAGGAGGGTTCCATTCATTCACTGTGGCTAGCTACACACTTTCATCTAAGGATTTGAGGAAGATCCTCATCCTGGCTTTCCAATAAGCATAGTTTGTGTCATTAAAGGGTAGTGGCCTAGTGACTGATAGGCTATCAAAATTTGACATCTTAATATAGCTTAGATCGTTAGCTCAGGAAATAAATCCAATAAATAAACAATAAGCACGAGCTATTAGTCTCTGATACCACTTGAAAGGGCCTAGCTATATGCCCTAGAGGGGGGGTGAATAAGGCAATGCCAAATAAAACTAATAACAGCGGAATAATAAAAGAAATAAAGCACAATGCTGAATTTAAAGTAATCTCAATAGCCTAAAATAAAGAGAATGATACTATATCAGTTCTAAGGACAACTTTACACCAAAAACCAAAGGTTTAAGGTAAGACAACCTTATTTCTAGAACGTCCTTTATATCACAAATCAATGAGGAATAAAAAATAAGAAAATCAAAATAACTTGCAGAAGTAAATCCTCAGTTATTACAACATTCCCCACACTTTTTTGGAATAAAAAGATTACAACATTCATCCACGAATACAATCCACAAAACTGAATGAATAAAGGAATGAAAGAATAAAACACATCCACAACACAACGATATATAGTGGTTCGCCTGTGTGTACACCAACTGTTATCCAACAGCCACACAGAATGCTACTCCACTCCTAATATCCTCACACAGGGGATATTACTATGCACTATCAAAATAGGTTTCACAGGTTCACCTAAAACTTTCATAATTGTGTCTTTGATCTCGGGCTTACACAATCCAAAAACCCTCACAATCTGAGTTTTCTAGCTCTCCTCAGATAACCAATACAATGAGATTTTTCTGAAAAATATCAAACAAAACCAAAGAAAGTAAATTACACAAATGTAAAATACCTGAATCACCTTTTGAAGTAGCCCGATAGAACTAATCGGAGTAGAAGTTCGATTCAACGTTCAAAGTCCAATACTCACTTTAAGAATGGTTCTAAGTCCAATTGATTTTAAATCAAAAGAGCTAGTTCTATTTGATTTTGAATCCAAGAAGAAGGAATATTAGAAATTTCCCTTTTCTAATGAGATTGGAATGTAGATCAAAATCAAATAAAAAATAAGCTAGCAAAAGGAATATTAAATAAGCACAAAGTAGCTTAAAATAAACATAAACTTATCTCAGAGTATAGCCTAAAGAATGCTTCAATAGAGTTGAATTGAATTGCTAAAACTCTGAAGTTCGTGCTCAATTTATAGCTTGAAAAATCCCGTCTACGACTGGTCTTAGGATCCTAAGATTGGTCATAGCTACAAATATTTTCAAAGATTTTCGCAGGATAAGGATTTGATATTCCACGACCGGTCCTGGGTAGCCTACGACCGGTCGTGGGCCACCTACGACTGGTCATGGGTCACCTACGACCGGTCATATGACCCCCAATTTAGTTGCTGGAGTTTGAGTCATAAGGCTAAGACTGGTCGAAGGACGAGTCGTACAGCTCACAGGATTGGTCGTAGGATGTCTAGGACTGGTCGTAGGACAACAAGAAAGATCTAAAAATCTTCAACAACTTAGGACTGGTGCTGAAAAACTTAAAACTGGTCGTAGCAGATCTAGGACTGGTCTTGAAATCCCTAGGACTGGTTTTATAACAGCCCGATCAAGCATATTAAAATATATGAATTATGTATCCAGAATGACCTACAGTAAAGCCCATCCTAAGGTCAATCTAAGGTCAAACAAACCTTGAAAGTGAGATGGACATTGAAAGTATGTACACCCAGATGACCCTTAAGAGAAGCTTGAGAATATACAAATCTTGTAGTAGGCCTTCTTGAGCTTGATCCTATCTTTAGTTGACAAAGTCTTCTTGATCCTTTCTTGATTGAATCTTGAACATGCATACTTGAAGACTTCTATTCTTGAATTCTTCATCCATGACTTGAAACTTTCTTCATTTAATTTCTTGACTTGAAATGCGATGTCTTGAAGTAAAGAATAGTCTCAAACATGAAACACAAGATATACAAGACATAGATATAGGTTTTGGCACAACAAAATTTGACAACCAAAGGGATATGAAATCATAGCACTTACAATATGGAAGAGTCAAATTCAGAATCCAGTGACTTAAGAAGTGATGGAGACCAAAAATCTTTGAAAATACTTATGGTGTCCACTGCTTTGATCATTTCAACTGAATCTGAGGAAGAACAACAAGCTACTGAATCATTTCCATCTAATAATGAGGAAACTGAAGAGGAAGAAGAAGTTGAAAAGGATAAACTACAAGATGCTTATAATCAACTGTATATTCATAGCATCCATATCCTTAAAAAACTCGGTATGTCTAAAAACAAGAAGGAATTGTTGCAGAAAAACTTGGACAGAACATTGGAAATTAACACACAGTTGGTCAATGATTTGCAACAATATCACTCAGACAATGACAAGTTAGAAAGAGAAAACCTATCCCTAAAAAAAAAATTATCAAAACTTATGAATCAAGATGAATTGTTAAGAGATGATAATGCGCAACTCAAGAATGAGAATCATTCACTCAACATTGATTTAGAAAAATCTAGGAGAGTTGCTGAAATCAACTACAAATTTTCTCAGAGTGGTGAAAAATTAGAAAAATTGTTAGGGATGGGAAGACTAGGAAGAGATAAGAGTGGCCTAGGGTATGAGAAAATTAAAAAGAGAACTGGAAATAAAGCTCCAACAAAACTAACTGCTTCAAGTAGCAATATGGGAATTTCTTCAGTTTGTCATTTATGTGGTGATGTGGGTCATTATAAGTTTGAATGTTTATCACCTAGACGGACCTCATATAACTCTGATCGAAATCACATTGAAAAATTCAAACTAATCAGAGAAACCCAGAATGTTAAAAGTCCATCTAGGAGAAACACCCATCCATCACCACCTAAAGAAAAGGATAGAATGAAGAAATCTGTCTCACAATGGGTAGTAAAAGATAAATAGAACTGTTTGATGACTGTCACGCCCCAAATCTGAAAATCCGATTCACAGGAATCCCGATCGCCGAATCCGGTGCCAACAGCCTCCGTAGTACCCCATTCTTGGCTCCTAGCATTCATATGCCAGATTTTCAATCCTGGGATCCTACAAGGAGAATTTTTTTTGTACATTTAACTAGTAATAAGCATAACCGCAAGTTTACCCAAATCATAAAGGCAACATCATCATCACATATCCACTAATATAATCATTTGAATACAATGCTGAAAGGGAAATATATATGTCAAAATCAAAGCTCTGGAAAACACCTGCACGCTCTAAGCTCAATGCTACTGCAACCTAACATCACCTGCATGCATCTATCGTGCATAAGCTTATAGAAAGCTTAGAGGGTGGTGTAAGTGTGTGCATGAGATAAGTATCAAGTATTCAATACAATATCATAATCATACAATACCAAAAATCTATTAATCCATAAACCATGCAATGACTGAATAAGCAGAAACACTGATAAGAGCAGGAATTATCGGCGTAAACAGAAATACTGACAAGATTATAATCATAGATAACAGAATAAGTGGAAGTATGAACAAGTCCATATATTAATCAATATCAGAATACGCAATATAGGACAACTATGCAAATGATGAGTTATAGATAATCAAATGTCGAATGACAAGGATATAATGTAATACACAATTCGAAAGAGCTAACAAATATCATCACTCTCATCTAAGTCACAGGAATACACAAACATAATAACCCACAGTGCCACACGTCGAAGATACAATGGAATATGCAGTATATGGTGCTAATGGAATGACCATGCTGGAGTGTGATGTCAGGATGATAGTACGTAGTATCACAGGCTACGGGGTCCACCACAAGGAACCCCTATCCAAACCAGTCCCATACCTAAATTTGGATAGTCTGACTCAACGTGGTAAACTCCTGATCTCAAGTTAGTCGCGCGCCCAACCGAAATCCTTGCCATAACGAAGATACACAACAATTAGTTGTGCACCACCAGCCCGAGTGGATAGTGAATGGATGAATGAATGAGTATTCAACTCCTACTCAGTAGCCTGTTAGCACAGTAGCCTGCCAACCGCTGGTAGCTCGCCCAGGTCTCAGCCCCGCCCACATTAGCGTCCGCCCATGTGCGCCCGCCCACATGCACAATAGTGACGGGGTGTCATAATATCATGTCAGTCCTCATAGCAGTACGGTTCCTCTCTGGGAAAATCACCGGGGTCTATTACACTTCACACCACCTGTCGCCCCAATCAAGCGTACAACTGGGTAAGTGGAAAAGACCTCACTATCCGCCTATCAGTAGTCTGTCAATACCTACCCGGCTCACCGATAGTGAACCCATTCCTCGAGCTGGTCAAACTCAGCCTAGCCATGCCTACTCCCTCGAGCGAGTAAGGCCGCACCCCCTTCCAACTGACCACGACACAGTGGAGAGCGTAACCATCTGGTAATCGGCACTCAACGCTCATCTACCCACTCAGTCTAGACGTTGGAGCTTCCTTTGGAACCAAAAGAGTGTTAAGGGATTTTCACCCAAGGCCATCTATGGCGGCCTGATGCTCGAACAGATTTCTAGTGTCCCATCTGGCCATCCACGATATGCCTGTGGAGGCTAGGACCCTGATGTCACTAGGGCGTACAGTAATCACAACACAATGCAAGATGCATGAGTCATACAATCCAACCATGCATCAATCCTGCGCATGTCATGCGCTCATGTGAGATAATCTCCACCTATCAGGGAGTCTCACATCATCCTGCCCAATGACATATGCAATGGTCAATCACATCTCATAACAAACATGCAGATGATGCGAATAGGCATGTATCATGATGTTATGATGTCACATACTCATAAACGGTATCAATAACCGTCGTCGACAATGTGGACTTTTAACCAACATTGCCCCCAAGGAATAGACCACATAGAATCAAATATATAATAGGCACATGGCCTCACACAAGGGCCAAATATACGAAATAGGTGGGCCCTGGTCATGGGCCTAACACATCACAATGGGCCTTGCCCATAAGCCTCAAATACATTTGGATGAGTCGCACCCATGGGCCTCAGATATATCACAATGGGCCTCAAATATACTTCGCAGGTGAGTCACATACCTGGGTCTAATGCACATCAGTATGGGCTACATCACATAGGCCTAATATACATCACTATGGCCACAACCCATGGGCTTTAAATACACAATAGGTGGGCCCTATACATGGGCCTCAAATATATACCACGGGTGAGCTTCAATGGACGGGTCACCAATATAACAGGATGGGCCTGATGACATGGACCCCATAAATATATCGAATAGGCCGCACCAATTGGGCCTTACATACATTGTAATGGGCCATGACCCATGAGCCTTGCATACATCTCAATGGGCCTTGCAACATGGGCCTCATATATATTTAAGGTGGGACTCAACAACGGGCCTCATACACATCAAGGTGGGCCTCAACAAAGGGCCTCATACACATCAAGGTGGGCCTCGACAACGGGCCTCATACACATCAAGGTGGGCCTCAACAATGGGCCTCATACACATCAAGGTGAGCCTCAACAACCGGCCTCATACACTTCAAGGTGAGCCTCAACAACCGGCCTCATACACATCAAGGTGAGCCTCAATAACGGGCCTCATACACATCAAGGTAGGCCTCAACAACGGACCTCATACACATCAAGGTGGGCCTCAACAATAGGCCTCATACACATCAAGGTGGGCCTCAACAATAGGCCTCATACACATCAAGGTGAGCCTCAATAACGGGCCTCATACACATCAAGGTGAGCCTCAACAACGAGCCTCATACACATCAAGGTGGGCCTCAACAACGGGCCTCATATATGGCTTTAGCAACAGGCCACAAATATATCAAGATGGGCCTAATCAATCATATGGGCTAAATCAATCAAATGGTCGATACGAGCAGGCCAATCAAATGGACCGATACAAATGGGCTGTGCGTCATGGAGTTATACTAAGTATGTTATAAAGTAATACCCTATCCTTACAACGCAGCTGGCCTAGACGTCTTGCATACAACAAATATGTTCCTACAAATGGGCCCTAGGGAGAGTCGCAATGCGGACATTTAACCAACATTATACTCACAATGTGGACGTTAAACCAAAATTGCTCCTAAGGTGTAGCCCGTAGTGAATAACATTATGTAAACCAGGTTGGGATCACACATTACAATGGACCTTAGGTACACCTCATTGGGCTTTAAATACATCAAATGGGCCATGTCATATGGGCCTTTTACTCATCAAATGGGCCACATCAATGGGCCGCACCAATGGGCCTTATGTGCATTGCAATGGGTCATAACCCGTGGGCCTTAGATTGCATCAAATGGTTCTCGACTCATGGGCCTTATACATATCAAATGGGCCTAATCCCATGGGCTTTAAAATACATCAAATGGATCCAATCCCATGTACCTTGGAACACATCAAATGGGTCCGCTCTATGGGCCTTAAATTACATCAAATGGGCCTAATCCCATGGGCCTTGGAACACATCAAATGGGTTCACTCTATGGGCCTTAAATAGTTTAACAACTAGTTACATTTATGGACCCAATTAAATTCAACTATGGTGGGCCTCAAAAGTGCATTCATTAAGCCCAACATTTAAGGAACTAAAGGTATAAATCATTTCCTCTAAGATCTTAATAATATGGTGGGCCCCACTCCTCAAAATTTTAGCCCAAGGCCAGCATAATTATAACATGTTGCTGTCCTAAATTTGGGCACTCCATTGGAGTGGGTCCAAGGCCTCTAAAACTCTGAAAATTGAGGGCCAAGGTCTCTCATCATGCATACAATGAGAGGAAACCCAAAAAGGTGGCCCACCATCAGAAGAAATATTTTTGAATTATGATTTTTTATTGTAACACCCTGAAAATTGGGGGTCGTGTATAAACTCAACTCCCAAGTTTCAGACCGTCACTTATGCAACAAAAATGATTATGGTTCAATGTTGTCTGAGTTAAAGCATTCACATGAGTAGAAGTATACCAAAACTGCAATTCATACTTCAGATCCAGTGATAAAAGCAAGCGGAAGACTAAAGAGTATATATATCACTGTATGGAAAAACAAAGTAGATCTCAACTGTCAATAAAGTATGAATACATCCCTGAGTCTCATATACATGTAAATAAATAAATCAAAATGCCAAAATAGTCCCACTATGAAGTCCCGTCAACCCAGGTCGCCTAAGCAAAGCCATCATGGTACTGCATGTATGAGAACTCGTCCTGGTCCTCATCAAAGTCTGGCTCTGCCTCCTGGATCTCAGCATCACCTGCATCTACAACAGGGTCTGGTGGGTGTTACAAACACCATCCCGTAACGTGGGAATGAGTAGCTAACTCAGTGGAATAATAGAGCAAGGATTTACATGTTCTCAAATCAATCATGCGATAATAGTAAAGCAGTAAATCAGACAATCCTAATACTGTTATTAATGCAATATGACATGACGTGATGTATGCCCTCACCGACGATCTTCCTCATACGGCGCCATCTTACGACCGCGGCATGCAATCGTCCCTCAAGTGCTCCACATCTTCCAGACACATGCAATGTCATGGTGATATGATTTTCGAGTTGTTATTAGTCCATTCAAACAGCAGGATTGGGAAACTAAGGTACTTCCCTTGTATCAATCCCAACACAGATCCTGTCAAGGGTCGTCACTCCTAGTAATCTCATACGATGTATATTTTATAGGTCGCTGCAAGGGCTGCCAGGGCTGTTGCACGCACTCGTTGCTCCGCTCCCCCATCACCTTATCAATACAGGCCTACTATACTCTACTGCTACTGAAGGGTCGTTGTCTCCCGTAGACTCAGAATACGCTCGCGGTCACTACAAAGGACTCGTCGCCTGATCAGTGTAGGCCGACAACAAGAATATAGTGTCCCATACCACCATAATCTGCTCATGAGACTAGGTGCTCACTGGTCACTACGGGGAGGTTTGTGGCCCCAGCGTAGGCCGACAGCTCGACCACGGTGTCCCATACCACCATGCCCGGCTCATGAGTCATCGTGGATCAAGGTACCATGGTTAACAGGGTTTACAATGGTAAGTTCAGTACCCTAGGTTCAAGCAGTTATGACTCATGCAAGGTGAACATACAACGACCAGTCGGGTTACTTGACGGGCTCGACTAGCGCGATCGCATCTCAAGTCGAACGACATGAAGTTCGTAAAACACTTCGTGTAGCCTAACCACTGCCGCCAACTCCAGAACACGGCTCGCGTTCGTCGATGCGTCGTTCGGGGCCAAGATAAGCCGACCACGAATTCGCTCGGTTACCGACTGCCTGGACTAAGTATAGTCCCAAACAATTATGGAATCACATCAGCAAATCATATGAGAGTATTGGAATTGAAATACAACCATGTGAGCTTGTTAACACATGTTATAACATACAACTTAAGTAAATCATCAAGCACATACATTTCATGCATATAATGAAATCATGCATATAGCCAACATGTAGGAAATCATTTACGTCAGAATATTAATTGAGAAATCCATCTCAAACTAATTCATAACATCAGTTAATTCAATACATACTAATACAAACATTTATACAAACACTTACACTACACACTTAAGTCTACATATAGTATGTCGACCCGAAGTGCGCATTTAGGCGAATCTCTTCGCCAAACTAATTATACACGCATTCCTAACATTCTGATGCGACAACAAATCATGTCAATCACATCAGAAAAATATGAATGAAATCTATACTTCCTACAAATGACTAAAATGCCCTAAATCTCATATTCTTTGTTGATTTACGAAACAGGAAACGGACAGCATGTTGTACATGTCAAACGGCGTTGCCGTCGATAATCTACTATTAAACGACATTGAAAGCTTTGGAAACAGTCAATCAAAGCGTCTAAAATTCGCATCTTGTCTCCTATAAACGTGTCATTTTGAACGGAGCGTATACGCTTCGTCTACGGCTACTAGAGGACCTGTTTTACAAGATCTATTAACTATCAAGCTATGGAACGAAAGAAACATCAAATCAGCAACTTTCTAGGGTTATTTTTTACCTGAAAACGTGCAAAAATCACCGGCTGAATGATGGAAGCGTGTTGCTAAAGCACGTGCAACAGGCGGTGCAAAGACAGAAAAATTCTCCCCTAATCTCTCTCACAAACTCTCACCTTTTCCCTCTCCCAATCTAAGGTTTCTCTCAAATTCGGATGGGAGAGAGGAGTGAGGATTTCAACTTCTTTTATAAGCCCAAAAATGCCCAAAATAGGCTCAGGAATAAAGTTCACTTAGTGCATAACCAAATCGGGGCCGTTTCGGTCCAAAAGATGATTTCTGGTGGTCCCCTGGCCGAATGCGATCGGACTTAAGCTCATGCGTACAGGATCTACCACGCATCAGGTTTTCAGTCCGGCAGGGTTCGCAGATCGCACGTGGCGGTCCAGTTTCAGTTCAGCGATCACCGCACGTAGATCAGGGCTGCAAGTCTCATGATATGAAATAGAAATTTTTCCTGATCCGAGGGTGTAATCTGACCGAATTCTGACGGTCAGAATGCTTAATACTGACATGTCAAGTCGTGTGCTAGATTTGAATCTAAAATTCCAATTCTGTCACTATTCACAGTCTCTTCAGTCTGGGCTCAATGAAATAGCCTGTGATTATCGGTTGGACTTGATTTTCGAAATGATTGTCAAGTCCAGCTAGGTGGTTCTAACGGTCTAAGATAGTAGGTATTGGACTTTCGACGCGCGGTCTAGATCCAATATAAAGTTTTAAAGTGGTCCAGAGAACAAACCTGCTTAGAGTTTGAACCGAGGTTATAGAGTATTATAGAGTCATTGGTTTTACTCGATTTGGGTCTTGTAGAACGTATTTAAAGTAATCAGGGACTATTTCCCAGCTACTCTAGCATTGCGCTAGCTAACTTACGCTTAATTTCCATAGGAATTATTCCTAAGTGGTTTCTTTGGCTATGGAATTGGATTCTGAGTGATTTTCCAAGTATTTTAGTTGACCCACTGCCTAAGGACTTCAAATCCCAGATTGGCCAAAATTCGGGGTGTTACATTTATCAAGGCATATTGCTGGATTGCACAACAGAAAAAATCTGGGAGTCCAACCATCTTGGCCCATTCTTTTGGATACCCAAATGGGGTCACTTAAGGATAAAATTTCACAGAGTGATACTTCCATAGGTGGGCCAAACCTCCATAAAATTTCATAATTTTTAGATATCTATAAGCATTTTAATTAATTAAAACAAAAGAGACTTTCCAGAAAAATTGGACAGACCTGTATGTCCCAACATGGTGGGCCAGTCCGGCCCTCACCATGGTGTGTACAGGGGTCCATTGGCCCTGAAATTTGGTAGGTGGGTTCTAACATAAGTGGACCATACTCGTAAAAAATTTCAAAATTTTTGGACATCTGTAAATATTTTAATTCATTTATATAAATCAATCTGTCCTGAAAATCGGACTGATCTGGACACCATAATATAATGGGCCGGTCCCGCCATCTCCATGGTGTGTACAGGCGTCCATTGGCCCCAAACTTTTGTAGGTGGGTCCTACCATAAGTAGAACACCCTCCTAAAAATTTTTATAATTTTTAAACACCCATAGGTATTTTAATAAATTCTAAAAATCCAACTGTCCATGGTGGAATGTTGCTGGAACAGTGCATAAAATCCAGACTGTCCACCTCACTTGGACCACACCTTTGGGACCCCAATGAGGGTCAGTTGGGGCTGAAATTTGGAAAACATCAAGATGAGATCCTCACCTTTTAGAAAAGTATATTTAATAGGTATGAATAGTCCCCCAATCAGTCCCAAAATCTGGTCCAAAAAAACCAGAAAATTCTGGACAGCAACATGTACTTAGATAAAATTTATTATATAAGTTAAATAAAAAGGAAAATACATTAATCGGTCACACACATCAGAAAATAAAATGAGGGAAAATAGAGATAGAAGGACAATCCGGCCATAGAAAAAGGGGCTCCGCCACTATTGAGCCCTCCCAAGATCAATCACACCCGCACATCATACCTAGATCTACATTTACAACATGGATCTTGCACATGCATGGCCTATAATTAAAATGCATGGTAAGGATGTCATCCCCATCATGTTTATAAGGTTTAAATGACCTAAACATAATATGATATGAAATAAAACTACCATGATGGGGCCCATAGAGAAAGGCCCCATGCATGGATCATGCATGCATAAGGTAGGCCATTAGGCCACAACCATGGGATTCTGTGGGATCTCCACTATTGATTGGTGGATCCTACACTTTCCTCATGAAATAAAGAAAATATCTAGGCTATAGAAATCAAATTTTTTTACATCTAGAGGAGTACCCACCGTTCGATCTTCTTGCTCTTATGAGTTCCTTAGCACCTTAGCTTTGATTCCAATGGAGGAGATGGGGAATGGATGGTTAGGATGGGAGATCATGGGGTAGGAAAGTGGGCCATACTTGAAGTTTTGAAAGAGAGGGAGAGGCTTGGAGAATTCTCATACGTATGGGATTTCTCTACTTAGATTTTTTTGAGTTTGAAAATGAGAAAGAGAGAGAGAGAGTTGTAAAGGGACAGAGAGATGGGTGATGAATGTGGTGAGTGATGGGTGTAAGAAAATCTTGACTTTTGTGGCCATTTGTGTAAGAAAAGCATGGGTGGTGTAAGAACTTTTTCACTTTGAGGGCTTTTGGTGTAAGAGAGGTATGGGCTTGTAAGAGATTCTTAACTTTTGTAGTTGCTTGGGAATGGGTGAAAGGTGATGTGTACTTGACATGTACTTGACATGTGATGGATTGATGGATTGATGGATTGATGGGATTGATGTGACACCTCGTAGAGATTCTCTTGGGTTTCACAACGCGGGGCATTTTCTTCGCACCGAACGTTGGCCCACATCTCTTGACCAGGGTATCGCCTCGGCGCGCAAGTCGCAGCATCGGAACCGAAGCGATGGCACGGTCGCTATGGTAAAGGTCTTGGGTTGAGTCAATATGGGTTGACTGCATACGAATCAGGGTCGCACACAAATATTGGTTAAGGGTCGAAGGTTGCCGGAATTCGACCGGTAAAACCGCAGAAGTGTATGGAATGGTACGGTCTAGGATACGGGGCTTACAATGACTAACCTTCATATACCCTGAAATATCAAGCAGAAAAAGAAACATGTCCAGATCATGCATCTAGATCTGGATACTTGCTAAAATGATGCAATTTTGCTGAGCTTTCAATGTTACATCTGAGGTTGCACACCTCGAACTTTTTTGTATATAAACATTATCATGTTTATAATTTTTGAGCTGTATAGAACTTGTACAAAATTTTGTGATGTATATTGATCAAATCAAGATCTGCTTATCGGTGTGTCAAAATGGTGAATATCGATTTTATCGACTAAGGATCGATACAATCGACGGCTCTTCAGAATGTGAAAAGTCATATGACCAAGAATGACATCGGAGATAAACTCGATAGAATCGATCGGCAACTTCTTGATATTATCGAAATAATGATCGATATGATCGACTGATGGCACCCGATAAAAGCCAGAGAAGTGAAAAAAAGGGTTTATTTTTCAAGTTTTTTTTCAGTCATTCTCTCTGCCTGATCCTCTCCGCCAAATCATTAGGAGCCACGTTGGACCACTCAAAACCTTTCGTGAATCGGGTAATATTCTTCTAAAATGTTAAGGGTCCATTTCTTTTTGGGTATTTTCGATTTGTTAGGTGTTTTGTATTTTTTTTCAAGTACTTCAAAAGTTTATTGGTCAAAATGGGAAAAGACAAAGGAGTAGTATCTGGTCCGGGGGAGTCTTCAAGAACTACCCGACAAAATGTCCTCACCTCAAAAGAAAGGGCGAGGGCCCTGGACCGTGGGACCCCCACTCGGTAAAGATCACGACAGACCTCACGTGGTGGATCCAAGACCAAATTTTTGGCACCTCCTCAACCTGCACTACCTCCTCAACCGGCACCACCTCCTCCGGCTATCCAACACCCAGTGAAATACACTAGTAGAAAGCTAATCCATGAGAGAAAAGTTGATAGGGGCTGTTTAACACCTTATAATCTGGAACCCCTATCCGCTTCAATCGGCTGGTTGCCCATCCTAGATTTTGGAGGGCCTTGTCAACTCGAACAAACACGTAACTTCATTACAACGTGTCACTCTCCGGTATCTGACCCTCCTTCTTTCATGGTCTCTTTGAATGGTGATGATGCGTTTATCACTCCTGCCACAATGGCTCACATTCTTAATTTACAGATGGCTCTAGAAGGCCTCCCCAATTTGGATCTCGATCTTCCTGATGTCCGATCCATGGTAACCAAGTACCTATGCCATAATAGAGATATTCCCTGGCATTAAGGGAATGCCTTAAAATCCAGGTGCATGGAACCCTGCTTTCGGGTTATGCATGAGATCTTCACTACAAATCTATATCCAAGGAGTACAAATCGATCTAATCTCATGAGTCTTATGGTCATGATAGTATACTCTGTTACGAATGGGAAAAAGGTTTGCCTTCCAACACTCCTTGTCAATCAGTTGGTAAATGTTATACATACATCCAGAGATCTGTATTTGTCGTATCCCTAGATCATAAGCAGAATATGTCAAGGCATTGGATTTCCATCTACCACTAATCTTGTACTTCCACTTCAAGTCTTTAATATCAAGAACATTCGTAAAATGGACCTGGTCTACCATGAGTACAAAGAAGGAGGCATTCAAGAAGGAGGAGCCGAAGGTGTTGGTGACCCTCACACGGAGGTAACTGAGATGGAAGGAGATGAATCCTCTAGACCCGATCCAGCCCCATCTACGTCAATACCTGGACATGTCAAATGATACAAGCTGGATAGGATTAGAGCGATTCAGCGGGACATTCACTCAGTGCAAGAACGACTTATAGTCTTGGAGCGGGTTGTCCACAAGGTACAACAGTCTGTGCAACAGTTGGTCAACCTGATGACTTGTCGCCAGTATGACACAGCTCCATCTTACTTTGCTCCCTAGCACTGACTTCTGAATGTTGTCACACACACTCACTCTTCTTAACTCAGCATATGAACAGTAGTATCTTTTTGAATGTTCTACGCTTCCTTGAGTGCATGTGACAGCTCTCTATCCTGCATAAGCTGAAAATCTTTTTTGTATATGCCCACGGATAGGTTGAAATACTAGTTGTAATATTTGGGTGCCCTCAAATGGGTTTTGTTTTATTTTTGGATATTAGTTAAACTACTGTTATCTGTGGCAGTATAGACATTTTGCTACATATGGTAGAATCTAACTCTCATTTTTACTGCCTCTCCTTCCCTAGGTTAAATGGAGTAATTGATATGGATTGTATATTTTTTCTGATCACCTTATCTGATTTTGTCAAGTTTTATTTCATGCATTCATACTGCCTGCCAATGATGTATGCTTAACACTGTTGAAAATATTTATACATCTATATCTGTGGTTCTCCCATATGCTACTTTAACTTCAGTCAATATCTATTGCTTTATCTTTGTCAATGACTGACAAAAAGGGGGAGAAGAGTGAAAACACCCTGTGAAAAATTGGATCTTCGCTCTTATATGTTGCAGGTGTCACGGGGAGCAACTACACCAAGAAAGGGGGAGTTTTACAGAAAGGGGGAGCAAATACTGGTTATGTACATGGCTGTACTAGAATTTGTAAAATTATGTAAAAGCATGTACACACAATTTAGGATGTGTCTGTCTAGATATTATCCTAGGGTGTTTTGGTATTTTGTCACAAAATTGACAAAGGGGAAGATTGAAAGTGCACCTGCTAGTGCCCTGATTTGTTAATTACCGTGTGTGTTGAGTCAGTCGATCTGCAGAGCCTCACAAGAAGAACAATTCAAGTGCCTGCCTCAACCGGATGTGTAAAAGCTCGACATAGGTAAATGATAGCCTCACATCCCATGTCCTAAAACACTAAGTGATTAAAACCCTTAAAAATAACTTAGAACATAAGAGGGTTTTTGGGTAAGTGAACTTTTTCAAACATCAGAAAATTTCTAAGTTTGCTTTTCCTATCGATTGTATCGATAGACATTTCGATATGATCGACCTGCTCTGTCGATGTCCTCGACACTTGATCGATACTATCGATAAGAGGACTAAAAGTGTCTAGGAACCGCATACTCATCTGGATGGATTTATCGATATATCGATACATCTATCAATATCATCAATATTCAAATATGGAGCCCATCGAAAGTGGCTCGATAATATCGACAGGCAGATTTTCGACACCCCTGTTTTTCTTAAGAAAATTACTATGTGCTTTAATATATCGATATCCTTCCCGATTCAATCTAAATTCAAATATTGATCATATTAGAAGGTCATCAATCATATCGATAATGGGCGCGCACTTCTTTCAATAAATATTTCAAGATGTTTTTAACTTTGATCGGGGGCCACTCGAGAAAATCGATATTCTTACATCGATGCTATCGAGGCCTAGCCGATTGGATCAAGACTGGACATAAATTGTCCAGCCTGCTTATAGGTAAATCTATACGATTTATCGATCTCATCGACACGGCCTCCGATATCATCGATATTCAAATTCTGATGACATCAGTTGTTCCCCGATCATATCCTAAAAACCTAAAATATTTCAAGACTTGTCTCTCTCATACTTCAAAATGTCAATAGATAGATCCCAGTATCGATGAAATCAGAGTTCAAAATCCAATGACATCGACACCAGTATCGATCCCATCGACCAGTTGACAAAAGGTTTCAAAAGCGTATGACATTTGAGTTTGTATAATCGAGAGGACAGTCGATCTCATCGAGAGTATATGCTCGATGATATCAAACTCTGTCATAAATATGACCATTTTATATCTGTTGGAACCTTTTACCTATATAAAGAGAGACTTGAATACATTGCTGGTAGAGAAAGAAGAGAGTGCTTTTGTGTGTTTTACCTTTAGATCATATACCCAAAGCCCTTTCTCTCACGGGAGTTCATCTTCCAATCCACTCTCATTCATTGACATTCAATAGAGTGGATTGGGAAATGAACTTTCGCATTCAAGGATCCTTCAACAACTATCTTAATAGTATATCATTAAGCTGGGATGCCTTGAATGAATAGATGACGGGAATCACTCTATCTTCCTTATAGGAAAATTCTAAGAGAGTGGATTTCCATCCTAACCTTGACCTAACCCGAAGCCAAGTACTGGTACATCTTTTGTGTTGCGAATCAAGGGAGCCGAAGACTCTTTAACAACAAGGAGGAGATCTTCATCATTGCGTTGAATGAGACTCATCAACTTATCTATAAGTATCTAGAGTCTAGAGGACACTTGAGATCATTCCTTTCTAGGATTCAGTCTTGAGTGTTGCTCACCCTTTGAAGTCCTCATAGGAGGCCTCCTGCGGGAGTGTACGTAGTGGGTGTATTGTGTAGACCCTTGCTCTATGGAGAGCATAAACATCTGGTTAGGAGTGAACTAATAAAACTCCAGGGTTAGAGGTGAACCGAGTAGAAACCTCCGTGTAAAGGTTGAAGGTGAACCTGATTTAAAACCTTAAGTTTGAGGTGAACCCTGGGAAACCTCCTTAGTGAAATCCGGTACACTCAAGGGTTGAGTGTGGCAGTCAGGAGTGGAGTAGACAAGTAGACAAACCACTATAAAAATGACTGTGTTTGCGACTACCTTGTTTGTGTGATTTTCTTTACTATTTCCATATTTGAATATTTGAGATCACACCTCACACACATACACAGTCATATCCAGCATGAACTAAGTACTATTGCTATATTTTGAATAGTTTGTGATTGGACCCTCTACTAGGCTTAGAAGCCAGTAGAATTACATTTGAGTAATCCTGATAATTGTATATCTGATAGGATTAGTGCAATAGGACATTTAAATACATTATAAAACTTTAAAAAGTTCTATTCACCCCCCTCTAGGACATATTGGCATATTCCTACATCAACTCAAGCGGTCTTCACCGCTATTTCGGTCTCAATCACACTCAGTTGAAATAAGCATCCATATATGACTGTCAAACAACATTTAACAATCGAATCACATATAAGTCTCATTTGAGCATTTTAATAAGCACATAATGCACATGTTATCAAACACGAGAATTTCATACATAAATCACATAGCCAAATGTAAACTACAAGAGGGAATCTATTCATAAAGCCAAGGTGATTCAGAATCTCATCTCAACACCTTTAATAAGGGCATTTCATTAACCAATTACTCATTCAAACATTTTACCAAACACTTAGATTACACATTTCGATACACATGTATTAGACTAATTATAACATATATCCTGTCAAGCCCTTTTACAAAGGAGTTGCCACATACATAATAATCATATATTCACAATTAATAATTATGGAAAGCACAAATCCAAATTCCATATTCATTCAAACATTTCAATAAACACTTGGAAGGCATTAAGATCAACATGGTTTACAAGTATGTGCAATATACGAGAAACATTGTATCTAAGCATATATGATTGCAATCAAGTCAGTCATAAATCATTGACTGACATTGAAAGCCTTGAAAACCATAACCTAGACATTTATAGTCCACACCTTTCGCCGGTAAACTTGTAACGAACTCAGTTTAAACACTAAGTCTTCGCCTATGGCACAACGACAATATATATCATGAAATAGGTTAGTTATTCCACCACTTACTCTATTTAAATCCCTAAAACAGATTAGGGTTAGGATTTTTTACCCAAAAATGGAATCGGAATCACCGATATAGCGACACGGAAGCAACAGCTAAGCACGTGGAGCGGTGGGATCAAATCCCAAGAATAAACTCCAACTTTCTCTCTCACTTTCTCTCTCTTTCCTTCTCTCTTTGCTATCTTATATCTCCTAGGGTTTGTAATTCGTATGGAATGAGAGAGAGAGGGTTTAAGGCCTTATACAGGCCCAGAACTGATGAAAATGGCCCCAGGGCCATGGTATACTTAGGTTATAGCCAAGAAGTGGCCGTTTCGATCCAACGGAGCACATCTGGAGGTCCCTTTTCTGCATGCGGTCGGGATTAAGCTCACTGACATTGGATCTAGGTCAAGTTAAGATCTCGGCCCGATCAGATCAGTGGATTAACCGTGGAGGACCTGTTTCAGTTCAACGGTCACCGTTACTCGATCAGGGCCATAAGTACACTAACATATGTTAGAAATTTTCCTGATCCGAGGGTGTAATTGGGTTAGATTCTAACGGTCTAAATTCTTAGATTTGTCCTGCAAGTGAATGACTCAATTTACTTAAGTTTTAGTTCATTTTCTAAGGATATTCGAGTTTCTCACACACTTCACTCTGGGCTCAAATTGTGCGTTTCGGGATATCGTTTGGACTTGATTTTCGAGATGGTTGTCAAGTCCAACAAGGTGGTCATAACCATATGGTTTCATGGTAATCAAACTTTTGACGTGTGGTCCAGGTCTGATACGGAGTTTCATGATGCTCCCAAGAGCAACTGAGTTTTAAGATTGATCCTAGATTTTTAGGCAATATAGCCTTAGTGATTTTACTCGTTTTGAGTCTTACAGTTCGTATTGAAAGCTATTCAAGCTAATTCGACAGGTAATTTAGTTTAGCACTTGATTAATCTTCGCCTAATTTCTAAAGGATTTGGTCCTTAGTGATTTCTGCCTAAGGTGGTACTCGGGTCTTTGTATGGATTTTTTCAAGACGTTACAATCTACCGCCTTAAAGAAAAAAAATTTTCTCGAAATTAGTACCATTTCATACTCCTCGAGAATCTAAGGGTAGTTCCTTCAGACCTCGGCTTCTATTTCGCAAGTAGCCTCCTCCTCAACATGATGCGTCCACAGTAACTTCACAAGTGGAATAACCTTATTACGCAACATCTGCTCTTTTCAATCTAGAATACGTGTCGGGTGCAATACATAAGTAGTGTCCTCACTTAACTATACCTGCTCCCATATGATAATGTGAAAGGGTCAGGTATGTATTTCTTCAACATTGACACATGAAATACGTTGTGCATGCTTACGAGCGGTGTGAGCAAGGCAAGGCAGTAGGCTACCACACCCACTTGGTATAGTATCTGGAATAAGCCAATGAATCTCGGTGTGAGCTTCCCTTTCTTTCCAAACCGGAGGACTCCCTTTATTGGGAAGACCTTCGGGAATACATGGTCCCCAACCTCAAACTCTGGTTGTCGCCGCCTCGTATCGACGTAGCTCTTCTGCCTGCTCTATGCTGTCAGAAGTCAACACCTGATAATGTCAACCTTCTCTAAAGTCGTCTGAATTAACTCTGGGCCAATCAAACTCTTCTCGCCAACCTCCGCATAGCAGTGTAGTGCTTGATAGGGATGCCCATACAAGGCCTCATAGGGAGCCATGCCAATACTCGCCAGAAAACTGTTGTTATACGTGAACTCTGCATAAGGAAGACAGTCGTCCCAACTGTCCTTGAAATCCAGCACACAAGCTCGCAGTATGTCCTCTAACACCTGATTCACCCGCTTCATCTGTCCGTCAGTGTGTGGGTGGAACGCGGTACTGAAATTCAATTTCACACCCATTGCTTCCTGGATATGAGTCCAGAAGATAGATGTGAATCGCGTGTCTCGGTCCGACACGATCTCCATAGGAACTCCATGCAGACGCACAATCTCCTTGATGTACAACTTGGCTAAATCATCTACTGAGTTCGAAACTCTGATTGAGAGAAAATGAGCTGATTTTATCAACCAGTCCATGATCATGCAAATGGAGTCATGCCCCTTTCTCATCTTCGGTAGCCTGGAAATGAAATCCATAGAGATGAAATTCCATTTCCATTCAGCTATGGGCATGGGCTGAAGCAGTCCAGGAGGTCAATGATGTTCGACCTTGACCTACTTGCACGTGAAACTACATGATACATGCTTTTCTATGTGGGCATTCATGTTGCCCCACCAGTACGAACGCTTCATGCCTTGGTACATCTTCGTACTCCCAGGATGCATCACCATCCTCGAATTGTGAGCGGCTTCGAGGACTTCCCTCCTTAAGTTATGAAGACTAGGAATGCATAGGCGGCCTTGATAACGTAAACCCCCATCCAAACCAATTCTCCATTCTGAGTCTTCCTCATCACTAGCTCGCCTCCTCATCTTTACTAACCATTTATCCTCTTCCTTAGCCACTATGATTCGGTCATCGATAAGTGGCTGCACACGAACATGAGCGATGCTCTTGAACAGCTCATCTACAGTAAGATTTTGCTCGAAGTCTCACACAAATTCCACCATGTTCCACTCACCTATCATCAGCGAAGCCGCAAATGCTATTGCCTTCTTGCGGTTCAATGTATTTGCCACAAGGTTAGCCTTGCCAGGTTGGTAAGAGACCTCAAACTTGAAGTCCTTCAAGGTTTCCATCCATCGTCGCTGCCTCATATTCAGGTCCTCTGCATGAATATGTACGTGAGGATCTTGTGGTTGTAAAAGAGCTCAAACTTCTCTCCATAGAGGTAGTGTCTCCAGAGCTTCAATGAAAAGATGATGGTCGATAACTCTAGGTCATGTATAAGGTAGTTTTTCTCATGTTTTCTCAACTGTCGCGATGTATAGGTAATAACCCTGTCCTTCTGCATCAAAACATAACCTAAACCAATCCAAGACACGTCGGTATATATCGTGTACTTGACCCTTTGCTCTGAAAATACTAGCACAGGGGCGGATGTCAACTTGTCCTTGAGTTCCTGAAAAGCTGCTTCTGCCTTCTCATTCTAGGCAAACTTGAGATCCTTCCTAGTTAGCTGAGATAAAGGTCTGGCTATTTTGGAAAAGTCTTTAATGAATCGACGATAGTAACTTGCCAGGCCAAGAAAACTTCTCACTTCAGTAACCGAACCAGGCTGCTCCCAGTCCTAAACTGCGGCTACCTTAGCAAGGTCCATAGCTATGCCTTCCTTGGACACCACATGTCCCAGGAACTTAACTTCTTCTTTCCAGAAGTCGTACTTCTTGTACTGTGTAAACAACTGGTTCTTCCTGAGAGTATCAAAGACTGCTCGCAAGTGTTCTTCATGCTCCTCCCAACTCTTGGAGTATATCAAGATGTCATCTATAAATATGATGACGAATTGGTACAAGTACGGCCAAAATACCCTATTCATTAGATCCATGAACACAGCCGGTGTATTCGTGAGTCCAAACGACATCACTAGGAATTCGTAGTGCCCAAAATTGGTCTTGAAAGTTATCTTCTGCACATCCTCATCCCTGACGCGTGACTGGTGATACCCTGACTGTAGATCAACCTTCGAAAAATACTGTGCCCCCTTCAACTGATCGAACAAATCATTAATCCTGAGTAAAGGGTACTTGTTCTTCACCGTCAATTGGTTCAATCTGCAGTAATCGATACAAAATCATAGTGAACCATCCTTCTTCTTCACAAATAACACAGGTGCTCCCCAAGGAGACACACTTGGTCGTTTGAAACCCGCATCTAACAGATCATCGATCTTTTTCCTCAGCTCCTCCATCTCACATAGAAGCGTACGATAAGTCGGAAGAGATATAGGCATCGCACTAGGTACTAGATCGATGGTAAAATCGATCTCGAGCTGAGGGGGTAATCCAGGTATCTTTATAAATACATCTGAGAACTCTTGGACTACAGGGGTGTCCTCAAGTGCTGGACCATTAACATCCTCTAGCAAGGAAGCGTAACAATTAATGCGATAGGGCCAACTGACCTGCATTGGGAATGTAAAGGTCGTGCGCTCTGATCATAGGCTATCACCACTTGAGTATCGTAGTCGATCTCTGCCTTCATCTCCGTGAGTCAATCCATACCGAGAATGACATCATAATGGTGTAACGGGGTGACAATCAGGTCAATGCGCATTGTTCTGCTCGTACTTCTATTGAATAACCCTTACACATCCTGGTAGCATCTGAGAAAGTAACTATGGTGGTAAGGATTCTTACCCCAACCATAGGACTAGTTTCCAACCCTAGTCACTTAACTGCTACGCATGATATTATAGAGATAGTGGACTCGGTGTCCACTAATAAGAAGACTGGTGTACCTTGAATATGCGAAGTGACTTCAAAAGCCAGTGGTACTATGGTTGCCGTCTCGGATGCCTCAGTTACAAGTGAGTGCACATGAGCTTGTTGAGAATGGTTCGGCTATGATAGCATGGGTCGTTGAGGCGGCCTAAATCGAGGTGCGGGCGGTCAAAAAGATGGGTGTGCTAGTGTTGACTGAAAAGGTGGGGCTGCAATAGCTTGAGAAAGCTGGCGGTTGATCCTCTGAGGCAGCGAGAAGCCGTTATCCCTCATCCTGGTGAAACAATATGTCTCTGTGTGGTCCGCCTTCTTACAGTAAGTGCACCATAAGTCTGCCCGCTTCATTGGAACTGGTGGAGCTGCAAGTCTAGGAGGCGAGTCAACACGAGGCCTCTTGCCTAGGAACGGCCTTCTCGGCGGCCTAGGAACCATAGGTACACAAGTACAGGATAGTTTATCCCCATCCTACTCATCTCACAAAGACATGCCCACTAGCTCAACATAGGTAGATTGCTAGCACAACACATCTTCAGCGTATCTCGGGTCGTAGGCCCTCAAAAAATCACTGCATCCATATCGGCTAATCAGCTAATATCAACGGAGCATAGCTAACCAGCTCCATAAATCTGTTCTCATACTCTGCCACTGTCATCCTTCCCTGACGAAGGTGAAGAAACTCACTCTCTTTCTCATCCTAATATGTGAGGGGAAAGTACTTCTCGTGGAAGCACATCTCGAAGGCCTGATTCTCTTCAAGCTTTTGCCTCACTTCAACCCGAGTCTCCTGGATCTCCTGCCTCAGGGTGACTTGGCTCTCCTCAAGTTGAGCCAAGCGAGCTTCCATAGCAGCCCGATCACTGTCATGCACCTGTGTAGTAGGAGGAGAGCCCTCATCAGTGTACTGGGCGTCCTCTTCCTCTTCCTTCTCTCTTTCTTCCTCTTCCTCTTCTTCTTCTTCTTCACTCCCCTCAGCCCCGTCACCACTTTCATCGTCCTAGGACCCAACACATCGTTGTAATAGCCCAATCTTCATGTTGTCGAGTGTGGTGCCATTTATAAAGTGAATAAGTGCCAACTCATCGGGGCAAAGTCTGTAACCGAACTCATGAGCCAACTTGCATCTGAGTCGGCCAAAGGGAAGTGTAGTAGTTGTCCTAGTAGAATGGGCGGTCAGGACTATCTCATGTAGGATGAAGGTAGGCAAGCACATGTTGTCTCCCTGCCCAACATAGTACAAGAAGTCTACCATCAAGCGCATGCACTCAGTGCAGTTGCTCCACCTAGGATACACATTGTATGTGAATATATGGTGGAGTAGGTGGAAATCAGGGGTCATCTTAATCGCTGGGAGGCAGCTTCCGCAGTTCCAGTGGACCAATCAGCTACAAAGAAATCACGTACGACAATCCCTTTCATGCACACTCCTGAAATACTTCTCATCAGCATGCACCTCACCACGTTGTATCCCCATGACTCGAGCTATCAAACTGACATCGACTACTGCTTCCCGCCTTACCACGGGAATCTTGAACTGCACAGGCTCCAGTGATGGGTCCCATATATGGGTGTAAAAGGCTCAGACAGTGTCTACCATCGCACGTGACTTGCCTTTGAATATGGGACCCCATCCTACGTCCGACAGGCGATCCATCAGTAGATAAAGCCCAAATAGCTTCTCGTCCACATGCGCTTCGAAGAGAACCCTATGGCCCTAAAATCTACCATGTGCAATGCCAGGTTATAGAGTTCTCTCAATGGGAACTTGGGGATCGAGCTCCCGCTTCGTCCTCAACTCTTGTACGACACTCATACTTGGTTCTGTGCCCTATCTCTTCCTTGGACGGGTTGGGCGACTAGGCCCAACTTCATCTGTAGGAGCTCTCTTCTTTCCCATGAGGGAAAGAAATGTGGATAGAGAGAAAATGGGAGCCACAAGCTCAAAAAGAGCCATGAGAACCAAATAACCTTATGATAACGGTGGATTTAGAGGTTTTTGGAAGATGAGTGTAACGCCTCGAAAAAATTTGTACAGAGTCTCGAGTACCATCTCGATCATAAATCACTTAAGATTAATTTCTTTAGAAAATAAGCGTAAGTTAACTAACGCCACGTTAGATTAGCTGTAAAATTGTCCCTGATAGCATTAAATATGTTCTGCAAGACCCAAAATCTTGTAGAACCAATGACGCTACAATACCCTGAAACCTAGGATCAAACTCTAAACCCGTTAGCTCTCAGGAACCCTTTGAAACTTCGTATTGGATTTAGACCGTGCGTCGAAAGTTCGATATCCAAAATCTTAGATCGTTATGACCTCTTAGCTGGACTTGACAATCATTTCAAAAATCAAGCCCAACCGATGTTCTGAGGCTATTTCATTGAGCCTGCAGTGAAGAGAGTGAGAAAGAGTAAGGATTTGGAAATTTAATTCAAAATCTGGCACATGTCATTGCGCGTTATTATTAAGTGTTCTGACCGTCAGAATTCAGCCAAATTTCACCCTCGGATCAGGAAAAATTTCTCTTTCATGTCATGAGACTTGTAGACTTGATTTAGGTACGATGACCGCTGAACTGAAACTGGACAGCCACGTGCGATCTGGGAACTCTACCGGTCTGAAAACTTGATGTGAGCAGGATCTAATGTACATGAGCTTAAGTTCGACCGCGTTCAGCCAGGGGACCTCCCAAAACGCTCTTTTGGATCGGAAAAGTCCTAATTTGGTTATAACTCAAGTATACCTTGTTCCCAAGTCTATTTAGGATAAGTTTTAGCCTATATAAGGGCCTTAAACCCTTTCATATATATCCCATCCGAATTTGCAACAAACCCTAGAAAGTAAAGAGAGAGAAAGAGAGAATTTGTGAGAGAATTGTGAGAGTCTTCCTGCCACTTGCTGTAGCTTCTACCCGTGTTCATTCACCGTATTCAAATCACTTTCCCTGTGATTTCCAACGCACTTCTAGGTAAGAAAACCCTACCCTCTTGCTATTTTAGGGATTCCTTTAATGTGAGTAGTGGTGTAGCTTATATAACTTGTGATATAGGTCGCCTTAACGCCGTTGACGAAGCGTAGATGTTCTATTCAAATCGATACACGTCTAAGGCGAAAGGTGAGGATTTTAGACACTTTTATTGACTGATTTCAAAGCTTTCAATGTCGTTTAATAGTAGATTATCGAAGAGAATGTCGTTTGACATGTAGAACATGCTGTCCGTTTTCCGTTTCAACTGTATATGGGAAATATGAGATTTAGGGTATTTTAGGTATTTATAGGAAATACTGTTTACGTCCATATTTTGCTGAAATGATTACCATGGATATTTGTCGTGTTATGATATTAGGAATGCACATATGATCTGTTTGGCGAAGAGATTCGCCCAAATGCGCACTTAGAGTCGACATACGCTATGTAGGCTAAAGTGTGTAGACTAAGTGTTTGTATAAATGTTTGTATTAGTATGTATTGAGTAAATAGTGTTGTGAATTACTTTTGAGATTGAATTCTCAATTAATATGCTGATGTATATTGTTTCCACATGTTGGCTATATGAATCCATTTCATTATATATATGGAATGCAAGAGTTGGTTGATTTGCTTATGTAGTATGTTATAACATGTGTCATCATGCTTGTATTGTTTATATTCATTTCTGTTACTCTCATATGCTTACTGATGTCGTTATACAAATGCTTGGGGCTATGGCCTAGTCCAGGCAGTCGGTAACAGATTGAATTTGTGGTTGGCTTCTATTTACCACGAAGGACGCGTCGATGAACGCGAGTCGTGTCTTGGGCAGGAGGTAGTGGTTAGGCCACAAAAGTATTTTATGCACTTCATGTCACTCAGCTTGAGATGCGCTCGTACTAGTCGAGCCCGTCAAGTAACCCGACTGGCCATTGTATGTTCACCTTGTATGAGTCATAACTGTTTGAACCTAGGGTACGGAACTTACCATTAAAAATTCTGTTAATCCATAAAGACTCATGAGCCGAGCATGGTGGTATGAGACACCGTGGTCGAGCTGTCGGCCTACGCTGGGGCCACAAACCTCCCCGTAGTGACCAGTGAGCACATTTGACTCGTGAGCCGATTGTGGTGGTATGGGACACTACATTCGAGCTGTTGGCCTACATTGATTGCTGACGAGCCCTTTGTAGTGACTTCGAGCATATTCTGAGTCTACGGGAGGCGACGACCCTTCCGTAGCAACGAGAGTACATTAGGTCTGTATTGATAAGGTGATGGGGGAGCGGTGCAATGAGTGCGAGCAACAGCCTTAGCAGCCCTTGCAGCGACCTATAAACATAACATCGTATGAGAATACTAGGAATGACGACCCTAGACAGGATCTGTGTTGGGATTGATACAAGGAAGGTACCTTAGTTTCCCAATAATGTTGTATGAAAGGACTAATAACAACCTGATAATCATATCCACATCGCACTGCATGTGCCTGGAAGATGTGGAGCACTGTGGGAAGAAAGTATGTCGCAGACGCAGATGGTGCCGCATGAGGGAGAATGTTGGTGAGGGCATCCATCATGTCATCTCATGTTTGCATTAACAACAGTATCTAGGAATGTTTGATTGCATGCTTTACTATTATCGCATGATTGATTTGATAACATGCTAATCTTTGCTTTATGATTCCACTGAGTTGATCACTCACTCCCACGTTACGGGACGGTGTTTGCAACACCCACCAGACTCTGTCTTAGATGCAGGTGTCGAGGCGATTCAGGATGCGGAGTCGGATTACTACGAGGATCAGGACGAGTTCTCGTATATGCAGTTCTCCGATGGCTTCGCATAAACGAACTGGATCAGTGGGACTTGTGCTAGTTGGACTATCACCTGACATTTATTTTTTCTTTATGACATGTATATGAGACTCAGAGATGTATTCATACATTGGAGACAGTTTGAGATTATTTTATTTTCATACAGTGATATATATATCTTTCAGTCTTCCGCATGTGTTTTATCACTGGATCTGGAGTATGAATTGTAGTGTTGGTATAATCTTACTCATGTTAATGCTCTAACTCAGTCAACATTAAATCATAAGCATATTTATTGCATAAGTGATGGTCTGGAACTTGGGAGTCGGGTTTCTACACGACCCCCGATTTTTAGGGTGTTACAATGAGACACAAAGCTATGAACTTTGTGCCCAAATGTGTAAGGAATAGGGAAAATGGGAGTAGTAGATGATAAGTTTTTGTCTTCTTTTGAAGGGGATGAAGGAAAGGGAGTAGGTGGTGAAGGAAATGAAGAAGATGGTAGAATGGAGGGGGATTTAAGAGAGATAGATAAGGTTTTAAGGGATTTGGAAAGTTAGAGGGGTGTGAGGGAGGGAAATAAAGCACAAAGGGGTAATGAAAAGGGTCCCACATGATTTTATGGGCCCCATAGCCATCTACACTCGCCGGCCCACCCGACCAAGCACGGTCCGACAGGCTCGCTGTCCAAATTCGGGGATGTCCTGGTCGCTGGATGGTGGGGGGATGCCCCCCTAAATTGGAGATGTTATCCCCCCCCCCCTCCCAGGGACACCGGATGTGTACGGGACCGACCTCGGATCCCTCCGATTTACGTCGTTTGGGCCCTCGAGTTTGTTTGAAGCATTTTTGGGTCCCAGCCCGCGTATATTCACACTTTTCAAGTTCTTTGAGTGTAAAATGCACAAAATCCTTGTCTACACTTGTTGATTAATGGTCTGGGAAAGGTTTTGAGGCCATCTCACTGATCATCGAGGCCTATCGGCCCGATTTCAACTGTCAATTTCGATCACTTTCTTTGATTGGTGAAACTGGACATCCTATGACTGTTTCTGCATTTTATCGCCCCCACCTAAGTCAAAATACATCAGCGTGCATCATGTTACTATAATCCAGGTTCAGTTTAATCCAAATCATGCTCTGCTACCAACTTGTAACGCCCTAAAAATTGGGGGTCGAGTAGGAGCCCAACTCCCGAGTTCCAACACATCACTTATGCAACATAAATAATGATGAGTGAATGTTACCTATATTACTGCCTTCAACAAGAATGAGATTATACCAAATCAACAAACCATACTCCAGAGATGGTTAAATTATGCAAGTGAAAGACTGACAGATATATAAAATATTAAAACTATTGTAAGTCACCAGAGTGTGAACATGTTACCAGGTTAAATATATACATGTATGCTCCCAAAATAATAAAATGATAAAATATAGTGTCTGCTAATCCATATCCCTGTAGTCCCGTCGGCGCAACTCCAGGCCTACATAGACTTGCCAGAGAGCTGTATGTAGGAGAACTCCTCATCATCATAAAAATTAGGCTCAACTTTGTCAGCTTCGCCGTCATTTGTAACTACAACAGATCTGGTTGGTGTTTAAAGCATCATCCCAGAATGTGGGAGTGAGTGATCAACTCAGTGGGGCTATGAAGTAAAGGTTAACATGTTATCAATTCAGCCAAGCAGTAATGATAAAGCAATACAACACTCATATCCCAAGTACTCTGATTAATACAAGAATGGAATGCTGTAATGATGCATGCCCTCGCCTACACTCCCTCAAGAACATCATTTCACGATCACGCATAGAAAACTCCCTAAATATGTGCTTTTTTTCCAAAGCACATACAATGCAGTGCATGGTCGTGTTAGCCAAGTTCTTGATTAAGCATATTCATACAGCAGGCTTGGAAAGCTAAGGTACCTTGCTTTATATCATTGACCCAAACATTGATCCATCTAGGATCGTCAATCCTAGTTAATCATATACGAAGAATAGTTCTAGGTCGCTATGGAGAAGCTCGTCACCTTAGCGCAGGCCTGGTTTATACTCGAGGTTACTACAGAAAGGCTCGTCACCTTAACATAGTCCTAGGGTATACTCAAGGTCACTACGGGAAAGGCTCGTCACCTTAGTATAGGCCGACAACATGAATACAATGTTCCACACACCACCATATTTAGCTTATGAGTTTAGGTTGCTCACTTGTCACTACGGGGAGGCTCGTCACCCCAGCGTAGGCCGACAGCTTGACCACGGTGTCTCATACACCACCATGTCTGGCTCATGAGTCTTAGTGGATCGAGGTACCAAGGTTAAACGGAATTTTCACTAGTAAGTGGTACCTTAGATTCAAACGGCAGCATCCATACATGGTGAACATACATTAGGCCGATTGGGTTGCTTGACAAGCTCAATTGGTACGATCGTACATTGAATTAACCGACATGGAGAGCGTATGCACTCCTCGTGGCCTAACCACTGTCGATAATCACCATGCAACTCGGATTCCTCGAATTTATCTGTCGCGGCTAGAACAACTCGACCACCGATAGTGAATTATTACCGATTGCCTGGACTACCTCGTAGCCCCAATCACACTTAGTTGAAATAAGTATTCATATATGATTGTCAAACAGCATTTAACAATCGAATCACATATAAGTCTCATTTGAGCATTTTAATAAACACATAAGGCACATGTTATCAAACATGGGCATTTCATACATGAATCACATAGCCAAATGTAAACTACAAGAAGGAATCTATTCATATAGCTAAGGTGATTCAGAATCTCATCTCAACACCTTTAATAAGGGCATTTCATCAACCAATTATTCATTCAAACATTTTACCAAACACTTAGACTACACATTTCGATACACATGTATTAGACTAGTTATAACAGATATCGTGACAAGCCCTTTTATAGAGGAGTTGCCACATACACAATAATCATATATTCACAATTAATAATTATGGCAAGCACAAATCCAAATTCCATATTCATTCAAAGATTTCAACAAACACTTGGAAGGCATTAAGATCAACATGGTTTACAAGTATGTGCAATATACGAGAAACGTCGTATCTAAGCATATGTGATAGCAATCAAGTCAGTCATAAATCATTGAATGACATTGAAAGCCTTGAAAACCATAACCTAAACATTTATAGTCCGCACCTTTCACCGGTAAACTCGTAACGAACTCAGTTTAAACACCAAGTCCTCGCCTATGGCACAACGGTAACTTATAGCACGAAATAGGTTAGCTATTCCACCACTTACTCAATTTGAATTCCAAAAATAGATTAGGGTTATGATTTCTTACCTGAAAATAGAATTGAAATCGCCAGTATAGCGACATGGAAGGAGCAGCTAAGCACATGGAGTGGTGGGATCGAATCCTAGGAACAAAGTCCAACTTTCTCTTTCATTCCTTCTCTCTTTCCTCTCCTCTCTCTCTTAGGGTTATAATTCATATGGAATGAGAGAGAGAGGGTTTAATGCCCTTATATAGGCCTAGAACTGATGGAAATGGCCCCAGGGCCGTGGTATACTTAGGTTATAGCCAAGGAGTGGCCGTTTCGATCCAACGGAGCACATCTGGAGGCCCCTTTTCTGCACGAAAGTGGGATTAAGCTCCTTGACATTGGATCTAGGTCAGGTTAAAATCTTGACCCGATCAGATCAGTGGATTGACCGCGAAGGGCCTGTTTCAATTCAACGGTCACTGTTATCGATCAGGGCCATAAGTATACTGACATGTGTTAGAAATTTTCCTTGATCTGAGGGTGTAATTGGGTCAGATTCTGACAGTCTAAATCCTTAGATTTATCCTACAAGTGAATGACTCAATTTACTTAAGTTTCAGTTCATTTTCTAAAGATATTCTTGTTTCTCACATACTTTACTCCGGGCTCAAGTTGTGCATTTCGGGATATCATTTGGTCTTGATTTCTGAGAGGGTTGTCAAGTCCAGCAAGGCGGTCATAACCGTATAGTTTTACGATAATCGAACTTTCAACACGTGGTCCAAGTCGAATACAGAGTTTCGTGATGCTCCCGAGAGCAACTGAGTTTTGATATTGATCATAGGTTTTTAGACAATGTAGCATTAACAATTTTGCTCGTTTTGAGTCTTGCAGTTCATATTGAAAGCTATTCAAGCTAACTTGATGGGTAATTTAGTTTAGCACTTGATTAATCTTCACCTAATTTCTAAAGGATTTAGTCCTTAGTGATTTCTTCATGAGGTGGTACTCAGGTCTTTGTACGGATTTTTTCGAGACGTTACAATATTAGGCAAGTGGAAGACTATGATAGATATGTAAAGTATATGCATGTTTCACAACCGCCAGATGAGTGTGTTATTGGCTGAATATATATATATATATATATATATATATATATATATATATATATTTTATTCTAAAATATACAAAATGATAAAATGTGAAAGTTCGACTAAATCATATAATCCCTGTAATCCCGTCGATCAGTACATGGTCTACATAGACCTACCGGATAGCTAAACATAGGAGAATTCCTCCTCCTCATTATGAAATCTCAATCAGTAGCATAGACATTGTCACCACCTGCATCTATAACAGAGTCTGGTTGGTGTTTTAAAACACCGTCCTAGAGTGAGAGTGAGTGATCAACTCAGTGGAACTATAAGGCAAAGGTTAACATGTTTTCAATTCAGTCAAGCAGTATTAATAAAGCAGTACAACAATCATGTCCTAAGTACTCTTATTAATGCAGGAATGATATGTTATAATGATACATTCCCTCGTCTGCACTCCCTCAGCCACATTATCTCACGATCATGCATGCAACTCTCACTGTACAGTTCCTCGCCAAAGCACATGTAGTACGGTGCATGGTCGTGTTAACTAAGTACTTAATTAGGCTTATTCATACATCAAATTCAGAAAGCTAAGGTACCTCCCTTTATATCATTTACCCAAACGATGATCCATCTAGGGTTGTCAATCTTAGTTAATCATATATGATAGGCAAGTTATAGGGCAACATCACTCCTGATTTGAAAAGCAGTGGATAGGAAAGTTCGCGAGTTTACACTCAAGGTCACTACGAAAGGCTCATCACCTTAATGTAGGCTTGATTTATACTCGAGGTCACTACGTGAGGCTCGTTACCTGATCATAGGCCGGCAGCTCGAATACAGTGTCTTATACCACTGTACTTGGCTCACGAGTTTAGGTTGCTCACTGGTCACTACGGGGAGGCTTATCACCCCAGCATAAGCTGAAAACTCGATCACAGTATCCCATACCACCATGCCCGGCTCATGAGTCTTAGCGGATCATGGTACCAAGGTTAAACAGGCTTCACATTAGTATGTGGTACCTTAAATTCAAGCAGTAGCATCCATACATGATAAACACAACTTAGGTCAATCAAGTTACTTGACAAATTTCATTGGTACGAGCGCACGCTAATTTAATCGACATGGAGCGCATACGCACTCCTCGTGGGCTAACCACTTTCGATAATCACTGTACGACTTGAATTCATCGAACGTATCCGTTGTGGCAAGACTAGTCCGGCCACTTTATCAGAAACCATTACCGATTCCCTGAACTACGTATTAGTCCCAATCATACTCAAATATAATAGGCATTCATATGTGATAATCAAACAACATTTAACAACCAATTCAATTATAATTCTCAATTGGGCATTTTAACAACCATATTTCACATGTTGTCATACATAGGCATTTCATTCATAAATCATGTAGTAGCAAGATATGTTACATGAAGAAAACAATAAATATAGATAAGGTAATTGAGAATCCTATCTCAACAACCTCATTAAATACATTTCAACAAACCGTTTCTCATTCAAACATTTTATCAAATACTTAGACCACACATTTCAACATACATGTAATAAATTAGTTATAACATATATTATGACAAATCCTGTAAGACCCGTATCTTAGTCCGTACCGTTCCGTAGACTTCCGCGGTCTTACTGGTCGAATTCCGGCAACCTTCGACCCTTAACCGATATTTACGCGCGACCCTGATTCGAATGTCGTCAACCCATATCGACTCAACCCAAGACCATTACCATAGCGACCGCGCCATCTTCACTCTTCCCTCTGGGACCGTCTGAAATTCGAATGAGCATTTATGGAGTTGAAGGACCGTCTGACGTCCACTCCTATCCTCACTCTTCCCTCTAGGAGTGAAGGATTTATTGTATTCACTGATGCCTCGCATATTGGTTTGGGTGCTGTCCTGATGCAGCACGGGAGACCAGTGGCCTTTGCGTCTCGTCAGCTCAAGGTCCATGAGCTGAACTATCCTACGCATGATCTGGAGCTGGCTGCAGTTATCTTCGCACTGAAGGTGTGGAGGCACTATCTTTATGGGGTCAGGTTCGAGCTCTTCTCTGATCACAAGAGCTTGAAGTACCTCTTCTTGCAGTCTGAGTTGAATATGAGACAGAGGCGCTGGATGGAGCTCCTGAAATACTATGATTTTGACCTTCGGTACCACCCGGGAAAGCCAAACGTGGTGGCAGATGCCCTCAACCGTCAGCCATGAGGCCTAGTGGCACATATGATGATTCAGGAGTGGCGGATGCTTGAGGATATCGCAGCGTATGATTTTGAGTTTGTCCTGCAGTCTTCCATCGTACAGTTATCAAGCCTGTAGATTCAACCCTATCTTGTCGCTAGGGTGATCGAGGCTCAGTAGGCTGATGAGTCGTTATAGAGTTATATGGCTGAGGCGGCATCTGAGAGTCAGGCTGATTGGTAGATTGGTATAGACGGTGGACTTCGCTTCAGAGGCCGATTATGTGTCCCGGATATTCCAGAGTTGTGCAGAGATCTTATGACCCAGGCACATCGATCACGATTTTCTATCCACTCGGGTTCGACTAAGACATACCGTAACATGAGGTGACAATATTTTTGGGTGAGGATGAAGTGCCAGATTGCCAGTTTTGTGGCCGAGTCTGGCGAGTGTGACACGTGCCAGCGTGTCAAGGCCAATCATCAGAGACCTCCTGGTCTATTGCAGCCATTGAGTGTCCCGATGTGGAAGTGGGAGCACATGTCGACTGATTTCATTATGAATTTACCGAGGACTCAGCATGGTCATGACACCATTTGGGTCGTTATGGATCATCTGACGAAGTCGGCACATTTCCTTACGATGCGTGCGACTTGGTCTATGGACCAGCTTGCGAGATTATTCATCGAGGAGATCATGAGACTTCATGGCGTTCCAGTCTCGATCATTTCTGACCGAGACTCGAGGTTCACGTCTCAATTTTGGGGGAGCTTCCATCTTGCGATGGGGACTGATTTACAGCTCAGCACTGCGTACCATCCGCAGACTGATGGCCAGACTGAGAGGGTCAACCAGATCCTTGAGGATATGCTTCGGGCTTGCGCGATTGATTTTGGGGGTAGCTGGGATGAGCATCTGCGATTGGCTGAGTTCGCATACAATAACAGCTATCAGGCGACCATCGGCATGACTCCTTTTGAGGCACTATATGGCAGACCATGCAGTTCACTGAGTTATTGGACTGAAGTTGGAGAGCGTCGTCTCCTAGGTCAGGAGCTTGTGCAGGAGACATCAGAGGCTATTGATATCATCAGGCAGAGGATGCGCACAGCTCAGAGCCGACAGAAGAGTTTTGCTGATCATCGGCGTCGTCCCTTAGAGTTTGATGTAGGGGACCATGTGTATCTCAAGGTCTCACCCATGAAGGGCATAATTCGATTTGGAGCGAAGGGAAAGCTTGCCCTGAGATTCATAAGACCTTTTGAGATCATTGGGCGTGTTGACGTCGTGGCCTATCGGCTTGCCTTGCCATCTTAGTTGTCTGGAGTCCACAACATTTTTCACGTCTCCATGTTGAGGAAGTGTAGATCAGACATTGTTCCCGTTATTGATTGGCAGCCACTGGAGGTTCGTGAGGATGCTTCTTACATTGAGCAGCCAGTCCGTATCCTTGATCGGAAGGAGCAGGTCCTCAGAACCAAGGTCATTCCGTTGGTGGAGGTTTAGTGGGGTCACCATTCTGTAGAGGAGGCTTCTTGGGAGCGTGAGGCCGAGATTCGAGAGCGCTATCCTCATCTCTTTGATGGTTGATCATGTATTGTATTTTGTATGTTATCTCTGATTCTATATGATGATGTTATGTCTCTTCTTCATCATGAGTTATGCCTAGTTGCGATGATTGTGTAAATTTTGAGGATAAAATTTTTATTAGGAGAGGAGAGCTGTAAGACCCGTATCTTAGTCCGTATCGTTCCATAGACTTTCGCGGTCTTACCGGTCGAATTTCGGCAACCTTCGACCCTTAACCGATATTTACGCGCGACCTTGATTCGAATGCCGTCAACCCATATCCACTCAACCCAAGACCATTAGCATAGCGACCGCACCGTCGCTGAGGTTCCGATGCCGCAACTTGCGCGCCGAGGCGATACCCTGGTCAAGAGATGTGGGCCAGCATTCGGTGCGAAGAAAACACCACGCGTTGCAAAGCCCAAGAGAATCTCTACGAGATGTCACATCAATCCCATCAATCAATCCATCACATGTCAAGTACATGTTAAGTACACATCACCTTTCAGTCATTCCCAAGCAACCACAAAAGTCAAGAATCTCTTACAAAGCCCATACCTCTCTTACACCAAAAGCCCTCAAAGTCAAAAAGTTCTTACACCTCCTATGTCTTTCTTACACAAATAGCCACAAAAGTCAAGGTTTTCTTACACACCCATTACTCACCACATCCATCCATCACCCATCTCTCTCTTTACAACTCCCTCTCTCTCTCTCTTTCTCATTTTCAAACTCAAAACAATCCAAAGGAGAGAAGCTCTATACGTATGAATTTCCCAAACCTCTCCCTCTCTTTCAAAACTTCAAGTGCAGCCCACTTTCCTACCCCATCATCTCCCATCCTAGCCATCCATTCCTCATCTCACCCATTGAAATCAAAGCTAAGGTGCTAAGGACCCCATAGGAGCAAGAAGATCGGATGGTGGGTGCTTGATGATGTTAGTTTTCATATTTTTGAGATGGGCTAAGTGAGGCCAACCGATCAATGGTTTAGATCTCACTTGGGACCCTAAGTTGTGGCCGATGGCCCACTTTGATCATCATGATCATCCATGATGGGGCCATTCTCCATGGACCCCATCATGATGTTTATTTCATTGCAATAGGAAGGTCATCTAGACCGTCCATATTGGTGGGGAAAGGATCTCCACCGTTGATTGTAGATTTTGGTGGTCCCACATGCTTTAGGGCCAACTTGATGTATGATTCATTACAAGGGAGGACCCATAATGTCGGGGTCCCTCCATCACACGCGTGTCCCACACTCTTTCCATTTCTCTCTCTCTTCATTTTTATGTTAATTTATTTGTGTTGGTGTGGCCGTGTGGCCCACTTGGATGGGTCCCACTGGATGTATGTGTTTCCCCATGCCCTCCAACCCCCTTTCCTTGGTGGCCCACATCTATAGATGGGGCCCACTTCAATGCACATATTGTGTCCAGGGACGCTGGACGTTCCCTGAACACCGTTGGAAATTAAAAAAAAAAAAAAAAAAAAAAAAACGGAAGAAGAAAAAGAAGCCTTTTGGGGTGGGCCACTAGTATAGGCCCCACCGTGATGTATGTATGAAATCCAAGCCGTCCATCCTCTTACCCATCTCATTTTAGGCGTTGAGCCAAGAGTTGGGGTTGTTTGGAAGATCTGGTGGGCCATAACGTCGAAAATTTCATCATTACCTTTCAAAGATCATTTTCTTAGTTTATTTTATTTTCTAAACATAAAAAAATATCCTTTATTAGACTCGTTGGATCTGTTACGAGCCAGGAAAGCCAATGGACGGGGTGGATTTTCTTGTTGTGGGCTCTAGATGCCAAAAACCCCAGAAAAATGGGTTTTCAATATTTTTTTAAAAAATTAGCAAGAGGCATAGCCTCTTCTCTGACGAGCTACAGCAGCAGCACGCTGCTGCGTGCAGCGTTGGGCGGAAGACGTCAGGGGCCCACGGCCCTACATGTGGGCCCCACCGTGATGTTTATTTGTCATCCAAGCTATCCACAAGGTGGGCCACCCCCAGTAGTGGGCCCCCTCCAAATTTCAGCCCCATCCATGGCTTGGGTGGCCCACACTGCAAGAAATAGTGGGATTGAACCTCTACCATTAGAATCCTTTTCTAGGGCCACAGAAGTTTTGAATCAAGATGAAATTTGTGTTTTACCTTCACACAGGTCCGTGTGACCTTGTCAATAGGTTGGATGGCATTTACACATTACAGTGGGCCCCACATGGGAACCCATAGTGATGCACGCGATTTACCTCCACCGTCTAGGCAGACGGTGGAGCCCACCTGATGCATGCATTTTAATAGTGTCGTCCAGCAGCAGCTGGACGGCCAGTGGATTCCATCCTGTAACATCCCGAAAATCAGGGGGTCGAGCAAAAACCCAACTCCCGAGTTCCAAAATGTTATTTATGCAACATAGATATGTATGATTGAATGTTGTCTGTGATAATGTATTAAACATGAGTGAGATTAAGCCAGAACAGCATATCATACTCCATAGACAGTTAAATTTGCAAGCGGAAGACTGTAATAGTATGTATAACATATATAAACTGTTGTATGTCTCCAGAGTGTGAATATATTACCAGGTTATACACATACAGGTATACTTCAAAAGTAAACAAAATGAATATACATGAGGGCGCTAAAACTATAAAATGACAAGTGTCAATGTATCTAATCAACCTCCCTGTAATCCCGTCAATCAGATCACGCATAAAGGAGAGATCCTCCTCATCATCATTAAGTCCAGCACCGCCTCGCAGGCCGCGCCATCATCTGCAATCACAATAGGGACTGGTGGGTGTCCGGAAACACCATCCCGTAACGTGGGAGTGAGTGATCAACTCAGTGGGATGAGAGAGCAGAGATTAGCATGTTATCAAATCAATCATGCGATAATAGTAAAGAAGTAAATCAAACAATCCTAATACTGTTGTTAATGCAATATGACATGACGTGATGTATGCCCTCACCGACGATCTCCCTCATACGGCAACATCTTACGACCGCGGCATGCCACACTCCCTAGAGTGCTCCACATCTTCCAGGCACATGCAATGTTATGGTGATATGATTTCCAAGTTGTTATTAGTCCATTCAAATAGCAGGATTGGGAAACTAAGGTACTTTCCTTGTATCAATCCCAACGCAGATCCTGTCTAGGGTCGTCACTCCTAGTAATCTCATACGATGTATATTTTGTAGGTCACTGCAAGGGCTGTCAGGGCTGTTGCACGCACTCGTTGCTCCGCTCCCCCATCACCTTATCAATACAGGCCTACTGTACTCTACTGCTACGGAAGGGTCGTCGCCTCCCGTAGACTCAGAATACGCTCGCGGTCACTACAAAGGGCTGCCAGGGCTGTTGCTCGCACTCGTTGCACCGCTCCCCCATCACCTTATCAATGTAGGCCGACAGCAAGAATATAGTGTCCCATACCACCATAATCTGCTCACGAGTCTAGGTGCTCACTGGTCACTACGGGGAGGTTTGTGGCCCCAGCGTAGGCCGACAGCTCGACCACGGTGTCCCATACCACCATGCCCGGCTCATGAGTCTTTATGGATCAAGGTACCATGGTTAACAGGGTTTACAATGGTAAGTTCAGTACCCTAGGTTCAAGCAGTTATGACTCATGCAGGGTGAACATACAACGGCCAGTCGGGTTACTTGACGGGCTCGACTAGTACGATCGCATCGCAAGTCGAACGACATGAAGTGCATAAAACACTTCGCGTGGCCTAACCACTGCCGCCAACTCCAACACGACTCGCGTTCATCGACGCGTCCTTCGTGGCCAAGATAAGCTAACCATGAATTCGCTCGGTTGCCGACTGCCTGGACTACGTATAGTCCCGAACACATATGAATCCACGTCAGCGATCATGTGAGAGTATTGGAAATGAAACACAACCACGTGAGCATGTTAACACATGTTATATCGTACAACTTAAGTAAATCATCTAACACATGCCTTTCGTACATATAATGAACTTATGCATATCGCCAACATATAGGATATCATTTCCATCAGCATATTAATTGAGAATTCAATCTCAAACTAAATCAAAATGAAATCATCAAGCACATGTTATAACATACAGCTTAAGCGAATTGTCAAGCACATGCATTTCATTCATATCATGAAATCATGCATATGGCTAACATGTAGGAAACCATTTACACCAGCATATTAATTGAAAATCAATCTCAAACTAATTCATAACACCATTTAATTCAATACATACTAATACAAGCATTTATACAAACACATACACTACACACTTAAGTCTACATATAGTATGTCGACCCGAAGTGCGCAATTAGGCGAATCTCTTCGCCAAACTAATTATGCACGCATTCCTAATATCCTAATGCGATAAGAAGCCATGTCAATCACGTCAGCAAAATATGAATGAAAATAGTACTTCCTACAAATGACTAAAATGCCCTAAATCTCATATTCTTCGTTGGTTTACGAAACAGGAAACGGACAGCATGTTGTACATGTCAAACGGCGTTGCCATCAAGAATCTACTATTAAACGACATTGAAAGCTTTGAAAACAGTCAATCAAAGCGTCTAAAATCCGCACCTTTTTCTCCTAGAAGCGTATCAATTCGAACAGAGCGTATACGCTTCGTCTACGGCGAATAGGGAACCTAATACACAAGATCCATAAGCTACTTCGCTATGAAAACAAAGGAACCTCAAATCAGCAACTATTTAGGGTATTTGTTTACCTAGAATAGCGGTGTAATCGTCGGGAAAGCGTTAGAGGTGCGTTGCTTAAGCACGTGCAACACATAGCACATGTGGCAGGAAGAACACTCCCACTCTCTCTCACAATCTCTCACCTTTTCTCTCACACAAGCTAGGGTTTCTAGCAAATTTGGATGTGTGAGAGAAGTGAGGGATTCAACCCCTTTTATAACCCAAAACATGCCCAAAATAGGCTTGGGAACAATGTTTACTTGGTGCCTAACCAAATCGGGGATGTTTCGGTCCAAAAGAGCATTTCTGGAGGTCCCCTGGCCGAACGCGATCGGACTTAAGCTCATGCATACTGGATCTAGCATACATCAAGTTTTCAGTCCGGCAGGGTTCGCAGATCCCACGTGGCGGGCCAGTTTCAGTCCAGCGGTCACCGCACGTAGATCAGGGCTGAAAGTCTCATGATATAAAATAGAAATTTCTCCTGATCCAAGGGTGTAATCTGGATGAATTCTGACGGTCAGAACGCTCAATACTGACGCGTCAAGTCGTGTGCCATATTTGAATTTGAAATTCCAACTGTCCCTATTCGCACTCTCTTCGGTCCGGGCTCAGTGAAATAGCCTGTAATTATCGGTTTGACTTGATTTTCGGAATGAGTGTCAAGTCCAGCTAGGCGGTTCTAACGGTCTAAGATAGGAGGTATCGGACTTTCGACGAGCAGTCTAGATCCAATACAAAGATTCAAAGTGGTCCAGAGAACAAACCTGCTTAGAGTTTGATCCGAGGCTTTAGAGCATTATAGCACCATTGGTTCCACTCGCTTTGGGCCTTGTAGAACGTATTTAAAGTGATCAGGGACTATTTCTCAGCTACTTTAGCGTCGCGCTAGCTAACTTACACTTATTTTTCAAAGGAATTAATCCTACGTGATTTCTTTGGCTATGGAATTGGGTTCTGAGCGATTTCTCAGGTGTTTTAGTTAACCCATTACCTAAGGACGTCTAATTCCATATTAGCCAAAATTCGGGGTGTTACACATCCCCACGTGGTGGGCCACCATGATGTAGGTGTATGTCCAGCCGTCCATCTGGACGTTGGATATACCCTATATACTATGTATTATATTATATTTTATATAATATATTATATATTATATATATTAGTTGTGGTGGGCCCTACGTGGGACCCACCTCTGTTCCCTTTTAAATGCTTAAAGGGCTGCAGCAACAGCTATATATATATATATATATATATATATATATATATATATATATATATATATATATATATATATATATATATTTATATACATACATGCCCTTAATGTATAAGTTGGTGTTGTAGTTATAATGTATATATATTACTATACATATTATATATGTAGGCCCAAGGTCCATATGACCTTTTGAACATAATGGATTGCAAACAAATATTACAGTGGGCCCTAGGCCATGTGTCCCTATAAATAATTTGGATGGAAATAAACATTTTGTAAGGCCCATGGGTTGGGGCCCATTTGATATATTTAAAGACCCATGGGATTGATGTTGAGGGTCAAATATTGCATATCAGACCCCAGTTATTTTCTATCTTTACGAGTATGATACTGTTTAAACGGCCTGTTTTTATCGTGTTTATGTTGCAAGGTGATTTTATGAGCATGGATTGAAAAAGGTGTTAAAAGCATGGATTTAACGATCCAAAGTCAACAAAGCAAGGGACGGACTTCAGAAGACCAAGATTAAGGGATTTAGACGGTCAAAAATCTAAGAGAACTAAGAAACCGAAGCTCAAGTGGCCTGAAACGCATCCAGAATGCAAAATCATGGGGTTCCCACCATCTGTTCACCTCGAAACTTCATACATATGATGAGGGCCATAAATAAACTGTAAATATTAAATTTCAGCCATTGATGATCTTGAGAAGTGGGCCAACGGATACATCAGCCCATTAATCTTCAAATTGGGGCCCACCTGATATCGGAAAATGCTACAAAATCAGCATTGACGGTTTAAATAATATGAGAAAAGAATTAGACGGATTGGATTTCGTAAAAACATCGAAGGAGGGCCTGTATGTGTACGAGTGTACACATTGACATGCGTGTTGGCGCCGCATCGCACCAGCGTAAGCGGGTCAACAGCGCTGACCCGCGCCTACGCCAGCGTCAAAACAGCAATTGCCGTCTTTTTTAGCGAACGGACGGCTCTGGTCGGTTTTTCGGACGATTATGGGCCCCACACATGCCCTTTATGTCTGATCCACACCGTCCATCTTGTAGAGAGCATCAAATACTACAAAACCATGCTGATATTTCACATCCATGCATGCACATGTGTGCGGTACAAAGATCACAAAATGACTGCCCTGAGACATTCAAAATTGATTTTATTATAATTTCTTCTCTGGGCCACGTCAATGGACGTTCAAAACCACCCATTTTTTACTGAAATTTCATCCTGAATCCAATGGATGGGGTGGATTTCTTCAAAAATGCTTCTGTGGGGCCCACCGATCACAAAAGTGAAATGGTGCGAAAGGTTTCGCACATCCCCGAAAACTGACTTTTCCAAGCGGTTGTGGCCCACCATCTTTGATCATATGGCAGATCTGAACCGTCTATCATGTATAAGACCCAAGAAAGTCCTAAGGGACGGTGTTTCTTTAGAATTTAAGCGAGGAAAGTGGCAATTTTTGAAGCCCCAAACTTGGTTGTGAAAATTGTACTTCGTGTCCTGCTACAACTCTGTCACTGACTCCAGCCTTCCAGCAGCTATAAAAGGAGGTTGTGGACGTGAGAGAGGGCATTCAATCTTAGAGAATCACGTGGAGATCCACGGCCAGAGCTTAGACGTGAAGTGGAAGAGAGAGAGAGAGAGACGACTTCAACAGTTCTTCTTCTTTTCTTAATTCCTTATTTTCCTTTATATTTTGTTTTATTTAAAGGATTCAGCCCACCTATGTGTGGCTAAACCTCTTAGCTAGGGCTAAGAGGTGAAGCTTGTAGCATGATGGGAGACGTTTAATTATGCCTTTTGTTTAATATTGAACTGATTTTGATTTAATTTTATTTTTGGAATATTTTTAGTTCATAATGGTCTGTTGTGACTGAAATTACAACGGGTCTGCGATGCTTTGAATATTTCTATTTCCTTTTCATGTTTATGACGTCAGGAAGCCCTGTTGTTCACCATAGTCTCCTGGGCATGGTCGGATGATGGTACCCTTCCTAACTTCATACATGTTGATTAGTTGGCGATTAGTTTAATTCTATTATTTATCATAGTCTCCTGGGCATGGTTGGTGATGGAATCCTTTCTAATTCATACACCTTTCATCTCTTTGAAAGCTAGATCAACGGCAGTTCAGTAAATTTCATAATTCTTGAAGTAGGCATAAGATCTCCCTGATCTCTACAAGTGGATCCTCTGAATCCCTAGTTTCCTATCTCTGATTTCTCCTATAAATTTTAGATTAATATTTTCATCATTATTCCTCAAATTACATTCAGTTTAGATTTCATCTTAGCCTAGTTTTATTTTTAATTGATTTTAGATAACGTATAAATATCAGTCCATTGGGATTTGACCTCGATCTTACCGAGTTATTACTACATCACAACCCTGCACTTGGGGAGTGAACAAGTTTTTGGCGCCGTTGCCGGGGACTGTAGGTTACGTTTTTCTGAAATTAATTAGTTTTAGGATTAGTTTAAGATTAGGTTTAGATTTTCTTAATTTTAAAAAATTAACTTGTCCTTCTTGTTTTATAGGCTTCTAAGATAGTTTCTAAATTGGTAAATTCTGTCTTAATTTCTTCCTTTCTATTCTAGATTTAGATTAAGATTTATTTCTTCTTTTTAGTGAGATTCTAATTCTAATTCCTTTTTTTTTTTTAGGAATCCTAACCTTGTTTTCTTGTTTTAGAATTTTTCTATAAGTTTTTGTTTAGGAACTAACCCAATTTTTCTGTTTTTTAGGAACTTCTAATTTAGTAAGCTCTTTCTAATTTTTCTTTCTTTAGAATTTCTTCTTTTCTCTAGAAATTAGTTTACTTTTAATTAGAACTTTCTATTCTTAGAAACTAACTTATTTTGTTTTGTTTTGCAGATTCTTAACCTAGGACTCCAAATTTGGTAACTTTTGTCCATCTTTCCCTTTTATTTTCTAGATTTCTACTTCTTCCTCTCTCTTAGGTTTAAGTTAGAATTTGAGGGCTGAGTGTGTTTTATGCCCCAGTGGGCACGCGACAACACTCGACGTCTCGTGACTGAAGGAGGATTAGTTGAGGGGTTGACTGTCCATCGCAGGACTAGACAACACTTGAATTCTCCTGAGTTAGAGGACGTTATGGCTGAAAATCAACCTCAAGCACTACCCCAACCTAGGGTTGAGGAAGTACATGATGAGAATGAGGTGCACCACGCACCCCCGCCTCGTACTTTACGAGATTATTTACAACCGGCGGGGGTGAGTACGCCCTCATGCATAATTTTTCCTGCGAATACAGGACATATGGACATCAAGCCAAGGGTTATCCAACTCCTTCCTAAGTTCCATGAGCTTGAGTCTGAAGAACCATACTTGCATCTGAAAGAGTTCGATTCAATCATAGGCACCTTATACTTTCCTAATGTATCTGAGGATACTATTAGGCTGAAACTCTTTCCATTTTCCTTGAAAGAAAAAGCCAAGACGTGGTTACATTCACTGCGTCCTAGGTCCATTGGCACATGGAATGATATGCAGAGGGAATTTATAAAGAAAATTTTCCCACATCATAAGACAATTACCCTCAGGAGAGCAATCATGAACTTTGCCCAAAAGGAAGATGAAACATTCTTCTAATGTTGGGAAAGGTTCAAGGATCTGGTTAATGCATGCCCACAACATGGCTTTGAAATATGGCGCATTACGAATTTTTTCTATGATGGGCTAACATCTTCCATGCGCCAAATGGTCGAGACAATGTGTAATGGAGATTTCATTAATAAAAGTGTTGATGAGGTATGGGATTACCTCGATAGTCTCACTGAAAAAACACAATCATGGGACTATTACCTAAGGACGAACACTACGTCTAGGCTGACTCATTCAAGAAAAAAAGGAAGAATATATCTCCTGAAAGAGGATGATGATCTTAACGCTAAGGTGGCTAATCTCACCAGAAAATTTTGAGGCCATGGAAGGAAAGAAGGAAAAGGTTAATGAAAGTGTTTACGGCATCTGTGATTGCAACATTCATACTACTGAAAATTGTCCTTCAATACCTGCCTTTAGAGAAGTATTGAATGAACAATCTAATGCCGTAAATAACTATCAAAGACCTTTCAATGGACCACCCTCTAATACGTACAATCCTGGCTGGAAAAATCATCTGAATTTTAGTTGGAGGAACGGACAAATTTCTACCCCTCAAGGTTTCTTCAATCAAAATCCAAATCAAGGGAGACCTCAAGAAGAACCGGCTCAAAACTCTGTGTAAGAGCTGACGCAGATAATGCGGGATTTTATACAAAAGATAGATTCATGTATGACGGCTATAGAAAAGGGGATGCTTCCTGCACAACCAATCCCCAATCTTAAACTGCAATACGAGACAGGTAATCCTAGCTCTTCAAATCAAATGGGGCACGCTAAACCATCACCACTCTTAGGAGTTGGAAGGTTATTGATAAAACCCTTCCGGTAAGGCCCGAAAAGCCTCAAGAACTAGAAGAGGACAACAATGGTGGATCTAGTGACGCCCCACAAAAATTTAAACCGGAACCTCTAGAAAAGCCAGTTGCTCTGTTTTCCCAACGGTTGGTTGAACCAAAACGTCTCTCTAACTCTCAGGATATCCTAGAGGTGTTGAAACAAGTGAAAGTCAACATTCCTCTGCTTGACATTATAAAACAGATTCCTTTATATGCTAAATTTCTAAAGGACTTATGCACTACCAAATGACGGAAAAGTGTTCCAAAGAAGATCTCCTTGACTGAGAAAGTGAGTGCCATCCTGAAACAAGATGTGCCGCAAAAATTCAAAGATCCCGGTTGCCCAACCATATCATGTGTAATCGGGAACTATCGAATTGATCACACACTTCTTGACTTAGGAGCGAGCGTCAATCTAATTCCCTACTTGGTATACCAACACTTAGGTTTGGGTGAATTAAAACCAACCCGAACCACATTACAACTTGCTGATCGCTCTGTTCATGTACCAAGAGGGATAATTGAGGATGTGCTGGTCCAGGTTGATAGATTTTACTATCCTGTTGATTTTATCATCTTGGACACCGAAAACATCAATGACACGAGCACTCAGATTCCCGTCATTCTTGGTCGCCCATTCCTGTCCACTTCAAATGCAATTATCAACTACAAGAATGATGTCATGACTATGTCTTTTGGAAATTTGACATTGGAATCGAATATCTTTTTCAATAACGGTAGCAACTCAGAGGATGTGATGATTTTCACGATGTTAACATGATTGATTCTTTTGTGGAAGATAGAACACCTCTCACCTTATCCTCTGATCCTCTAAAGACGTGCCTGGCCCACTCCCATGATCTTGATGATGATATAATTAGGGAGACGTGTGTCATGCTGGATACTGCACCGGTACTTGAAGTTAACCGGTGGGGGCCACAAATTGAAGAATTGCCTCAAACTGATGTAGTGCCTCTACCGTCTAACCTCAAGCCACCGAAGCTTGACCTAAAACCTTTTCCCTCTGATTTAAAATATGTTTATTTAGGTCAAGATGAGATGTACCCGATGGTGATCTCTGCCCACCTGGAGAAAGAACAGGAGAGTATGCTGATATCTACTCTCATTGAGCATAAGGGAGCTCTTGGATGGACGATAGCGGACCTCAAAGGAATTAACCCATCGATTTGTACTCACCGCATATATCTTGAGGACAATGCAAAGGCTATTCGACAATCACAACGTAGATTAAATCCAAATATGAAGGAAGTGGTTAAGGTCGAGGTTCTCAAACTATTGGATGTGGAGATTATATACCCCATATCCGATAGTCAATGGGTGAGTCCAACTCAGGTGGTTCCTAAGAAGTCCGGGATCACCATCGTAGCTAATGCCAATAATGAACTCGTGCCGACCAGAGTTATCACTGGTTGGAGAATGTGCATTGATTACAGGAAGCTGAATACCGTCACAAGGAAAGACTACTTTCCTTTGCTCTTCATTGATCAAATCCTAGAAAGGTTAGCTGGTCATTCCTATTATTGTTTTCTTGACGGGTATTCAGGTTATAATCAGATTGAAATCGCCCCTGAGGATCAGGAAAAGACCACATTCACATGTCCATATGGCACCTTTGCTTACAGAAGAATGCCATTCGGGTTATGTAATGCTCCTGCTACCTTTCAGCGATGCATGATGAGTATCTTTTCTGATATGGTGGGGAAATATTTAGAGGTCTTCATGGATGATTTCTCTATTTTCGGCTCATCTTTCAGCGAGTGCTTAGCAAGTCTTAAATGTGTGCTGAAAAGATGTGAAGAAAAGAATTTGGTACTTAACTGGGAGAAGTGCCATTTTATGGTTCAAAAGGGAATTGTCCTTGGGCATATCATCTCGTCCAAAGGAATCGAGGTAGATAAGGCAAAAGTTGATCTTATCTCTAACCTACCTCCACCCAAGAACATCAAAGATGTCCGATCCTTCTTGGGATACGCAGAATTTTACCGACGATTCATAAAGGACTTTAGTCTCCTCTCTCATCCTTTATGTAATCTTCTTCAAAAGGATGCACCATACGAGTGGACTGAGCAGTGCCAAGAAGCTTTCACTAAGCTTAAGGGCATGTTAACCACTGCACCTATCATGCAGCCACCCGACTGGAGTCTTCCTTTTGAACTTATGTGTGACACCTCTAATTATGCTCTTGGAGCGGTTCTAGGCCAAAGAAAAGATAAGCGGCCTTATGTCATTCACTACGCAAGTAGGACTCTAAATCCTGCCCAAGTGAACTATTCAACCACGGAAAAAGAACTCTTAGCCGTAGTGTTCGCTTTAGATAAATTTCAGTCCTACCTGATCGGATCCAAGATCATTATTTATACAGATCATGCGGCACTTAAGTATCTTCTTTCCAAGAATGATTTTAAGCCCCGCCTAATACGATGGATCCTTCTACTCCAAGAATTTGATTTAAAAATTAAAGACAAAAAGGGAGTAGAGAACGTAGTGGTTGATCACCTTTCTCGCCTTAATACCTCTGATTTCCTTGAGGCGACCCATATCAATGACATGTTCCCTGATGAACAACTGTTTAGAGTCTCCCATTCACCTTAGTTCGCTGATATTACTAATTATCTTACTACAGGTGCCATACCGACACACTGGACGTCACAAGATAAGAAGAAATTCTTTACCAAGGTGCGTAACTTTTTCTGGGATGATCCATATTTGTTTAAATATTGCCCAGACCAAATATTAAGGAGATGTGTGCCAGACGATGAGCATCAGAGTGTCATCTCCTTCTGTCACTCACAGGCCTATGGTGGTCACTTTTCTGCTAAAAAGACCACGACCAAGATTCTACGGTGTGGCTTTTACTGGCCCACTATGTTCAGGGACACTCATGAGTTTTGCAAAGCTTGTGAGCGTTGTCAAAAATTGAGAGCATTGTCCCATCGAAATATGATGCCTTTGAATCCCATCCTTATCATTGAAGCATTTGATTGCTGGGGCATTGATTTCATGGGACCATTCCCCCAATCATTTGAAAATCTGTATATTTTTCTCGCCATAGACTATGTCACTAAATGGGTCGAAGCAATTCCGTGCCGCAAAAATGACCATCGCACGGTCATTAAACTTTTGAAAGAAAATATCCTATTGCGGTTCGGAATGGCTCGAGCCATCATTAGTGACGGGGGCTCACACTTTTGTAATAGACCATTTGAGAGTCTAATGAAGAAATACGGTATCTCTCATAAGGTGAGCACCCCATACCATCCATAGACAAGTGGACAAGCTGAGATTTTCAATAGAGAGATCAAACATATCCTGAAAAAAATGGTTAACCCTAACCGTAAGGATTGGTCAATCCGATTGACCGATGCCTTATGGGCATACCGTACTGCTTTTAAAACTCCTATTGAAACATCTCCCTTTAGACTTGTCTATGGGAAAGCTAGTCACTTGCCCGTGGAATTGGAACATAAAGCATACTAGGCGATCAAAAATCTAAATTTTAATTTGGACAACGTTGGCTCGTTACGCAAACTTCAGCTGAATGAACTTGAAGAAATCCGGAACGATGCATATGAAAACTTGAGAATTTACAAGGACAAGATGAAGGCGTTTCATGATCAACATATTCTACGGAAATCATTCACGCCAGGTCAAAAAGTCCTTTTGTACGATTCTCGACTACATCTCTTTCCGGGTAAGCTTCGATCTCGTTGGATCGGCACTTACATTGTTGTCACTGCTTATCCTCATGGGGCTGTCGAGATAAAAGATCCCAAAAATGACAAGGAGTTTAAAGTCAATGGACATCGATTAAAACCATTTGTCGAGACATTTGATTTAGAGGATATGTCCATGCCTCTGATTGCGCCTGATTACCAGGATTGATCTCCTAGTCTGATGGAGGTATAGGTAGGTTTATCGCTTTCATAAGACTAGGGTAGTTTGCTTTATTTGTATATCTAAAGACGGTAAATTTAGCGCTCCTGGGAGGCAACCCAGTTTTTTATTCCTTTTCATTCTTTAGTAGATGATTCAATATTTTTGGGTAACATTACTGCAAACTCTCACGAGATTACAACTCGTCCACTAGGGGTAACCTAGGGGTTTAAAGGCTTGTTGCATATACTAAATGCAATCGAGAGCACCTGCGAAAGTAGTATAGGTAGGATTTTATTTTCGTTATTTTTGTTCTGCTTTCTTTCTCATGCTGACAAGCTTCCATGCCGTGATCTATTGGAAACTCTCTTGATTCGTTATTCAGGTACTATCTTCCCATCACTTCTCATTTACTTTCGTTGTCCCATGTGAATTGCATGTTTATATCTTTTACATTGAGGACAATGTAGATTTTAAGTTAGGGGTGGGGGATTAGGTAACCTAATCAGTATTTTCTTAGTCTTAAGAAAAAATTGTGAAAAAAAAAAATTGTGAAAATTTTTAAATTTTTCTAGGAATTCTTATGAATTCGAAGTGATTTTAATGGATATCCTGGATTTAGAAGTTCAAGCTACGTGATGTTGGTAATTTTACGACTCTTGAATTTAGTTATCTGTTAGATTTCACAATTAAGATCAAAACATTAATCCATGATTGGAAGTTATAAACATTGATTGAGTCATGCTTTCACATGTCACATCTCGCTTCCACATTAAGTGTTCAGTTTGATATTGAAGGGTTAATTTGGTAATCACTAAGCATGTAAGGAACCCGTTTGAAAATTACCCATCATGATCAATTAAAGAAAAGAAGAAACCTTTGGAAAGATTTGGGCGAATAATTCTCACCATAGGATTGCTCCCTATAGGTGTGAAGTTAATTCTCCATGAATGATATGTGAAAAAGGTCTGGGTGTACAGTCCTCACCATAGGTTTGCTCCCTATAGGTGAGGCTTTGATTCCCCTTCTTAATGTACTTTTAATGAAAAAATTAAAAGTTGAAAGAATGACAAGAAGATCTGTGAGGCAAATTTTTATTTTCATAAATTCTCTTGCTGGTTACCAATGACATCCTGAAATAGAGAAGTGAATGTTAATGATGGTAAGTTGAGATTAGATTATACAACCATGGACCTTAATGTTTAAGATTTTTCTGATTGGTGGATTAATATTTTGAGCTTGACTAAGAAATTTATTGTGCGCTTGAGTCCATGAGAAAGTAAAACCCAGCAGTCATGAATCTCAGAATTCTAGTACCTGGATTATTTCTCAAAAATCATTCGGCTTTACAGATATTTTTATATAAGTCTCAACTTATTTTTCGCATACTTTGCTCGGGACTAGCAAAATACTGGTTGGGGGTTGTGTTGAGGGTCAAATATTGCATATCAGACCCCAGTTATTTTCTATCTTTACAAGTATGATACTGTTTAAACGGCCTGTTTTCATCGTGTTTATGTTGCAAGGTGATTTTATGAGCATGGATTGAAAAAGGTGTTAAAGCATGGATTTAACGATCCAAAGTCACCAAAGCAAGGGACGGACTTCAGAAGACCAAGATTAAGGGATTTACATGGTTAGAAATCCAAAAAAACTAAGAAACTGAAGTTCAAGTGGCCTGAAACGCATCCAGAATGCAAGATCATGGGGTTCCCACCATCTGTTCGCCTCGAAACTTCATACATATGATGAGGGCCATAAATAAACCGTAAATATTAAATTTCAGCCATTGATGATCTTGAAAAGTGGGCCAACGGATACATCAGCCCATTAATCTTCAAATTGGGGCCCACCTGATATCTGAAAATGCTACAAAATCGGCATCGACGGTTTAAATAATATGAGAAAAGAAATAGACGGATTGGATTTCGTAAAAACATTGAAGGAGGGCCTGTATGTGTACGAGTGTACACATTGACATGCGTGTTGGCGCCGCATCGCACCAGCGTAAGCGGGTCAGCAGCGCTGACCCACGCCTACGCTAGCCTCAAAACGGCAATTGCCGTCTTTATCAGCGAACGGACGGCTCTGGTCAGTTTTTCGGACGATTATGGGCCCTACACATGCCCTTTATGTCTGATCCACACCGTCCATCTTGTAGAGAGCATTAAATACTACAAACCCATGCTGATATTTCACATCCATGCATGCACATGTGTGCGGTACAGAGATCACAAAAGGACTGCCCTGAGACGTTCAAAATTGATTTTATTATAATTTCTTCTCTGGGCCATGTCAATGGACGTTCAAAACCGATCACAAAAGCGAAATGGTGCGAAAGGTTTCGCACATTCGAGAAAACTGGCTTTTTCAAGCAGTTGTGGCCCACCATCTTTGATCATATGGCAGATCTGAACCGTCTATCATGTATAGGACCCAAGAAAGTCCTAAGGGACGGTGTTTCTTTAGAATTTAAGTGAGGAAAGTAGCGATTTTTGAAGCCCCAAACTTAGCCGCGAAAATTGCACTCCGTGTCCTGCTACAACTCTGTCACTGACTCCAGCCTTCCAGCAGCTATAAAAGGAGTTTGTGGATGTGAGAGAGGGCATTCAATCTTAGAGAATCACGTAGAGATCCACGGCCAGAGCTTGGACGTGAAGTGGAAGAGAGAGAGATAGACGGCTTCAACAGTTCTTCTTCTTTTCTTAATTCCTTATTTTCCTTTATATTTTGTTTTATTTAAAGGATTCAGCCCACCTATGTGTGGCTAAACCTCTTAGCTAGGGCTAAGAGGTGAAGCTTGTAGCATGATGGGAGACGTTTAATTATGCCTTTTGTTTAATATTGAACTGATTTTGATTTAATTTTATTTTGAGAATATTTTTAGTTCTTAATGGTCTGTTGTGACTGAAATTACAATGGGTCTGCGATGCTTTGAATATTTTTATTTTCTTTTCATGTTTATGACGTCAGGAAGCCCTGTTGTTCACCATAGTCTCCTGGGCATGGTCGGATGACGGTACCCTTCCTAACTTCATACATGTTGATTGGTTGGCGATTAGTTTAATTCTATTGTTTATCATAGTCTCCCGGGCATGGTTGGTGATGGAATCCTTTCTAATTCATACACCTTTCATCTCTTTGAAAACTAGATCAACGGCAGTTCAGTAAATTCCATAATTCTTGAAGTAGGCATAAGATCTCCCTGATCTCTACAAGTGGATCCTCTGAATCCTTAGTTTCCTATCTCTGATTTCTCCTATAAATTTTAGATTAATATTTTCATCATTATTCCTCAAATTACATTCAGTTTAGATTTCATCTTAGCCTAGTTTTATTTCTAATTGATTTTAGATAACGTACAAATATCAGTCCCTTGGGATTCGAGCTCGGTCTTACCGAGTTATTATTACATCACAAACCTGCACTTGGGGAGTGAACAATTGAATCAGAGCGATGTATTCGGCTCATTTGATATTTTGGGGACCCATGGATTAAGGCCCATTGAGATGTAGTAGGGCTTATGGGTTGAGGCCCATTTAATGTACGTATGGGGCCCAATTGGTGTAGCCATTTGTTACATATAAGACCCATGAGTTTGGGCCCATTTGATGCAATCTGAGACCCACAGGTTATGACCCATTGCAATGCACATAAGGCCCATTGGTGTGGCCCATTTGATGAATAAAAGGCCCATATAATATAGCCCATTTGATGTATTTAAGGCCCAATGGGATGTACCTAAGGTCCATTGCAATGTGTGAGCCCAATACGGATTATGTAACGATGTTTACAACAATTATGCCTTCGGAGCAATGTTGGTTTGACGTCCACCTTGCGAGTGTAATGCTGGTTGGATGTCCACATTACGACTCTCCTTAGGGCCCATTATTAGGCTCGTACTTATTGTGTATAGGCCATCCATGCCCATCTGCATTGCAAGGATAGTTCATTTCATTATAACATGTTTAGTATAGTTCCATGACTCATGATCATACGCATCATATGTATGCTTGATATGAGAAGTGATTGATCATAGCATATACCTTTGACAGGTTATTTACGGGACCTCGATTAGGCGGTGTTGCCCTACATGAGCGCACGATTCGTGCAGGATTTGCTACATGATTGGATAGTGTGATTCATGCATTTCGCATTGTGTGTTATGGTTATTGTACACCCTAGCGACATCGGGGTCGTAGCCGCCACAGACGCATCGTGGTTGGCAGGATTGGATACTGAAAATTTTATTTTACATGGGGTGCTATAGATATCCCTGGGTGAAAGTCCCTAAACCCTTATGGTACCAAGAGATTTCTCCAACGTCTAGACCGAGTGGGTAGATGAGCGTTGAGTGCCGATTACCAGACGGTTGCACTCTCCACTGTGTAGTGATCGGTTAGAAGGGGGTGCAGCCTTACCCACCCGAGTGTAGGGGGCAATGCTAGGCTGAGTCTGACCAGCTCGAGGAATGGGTCCGCTATGGACGAGTCGAGCACGATATTGGCAGACGGATAGTGAGGTCTCTCCCACTTATCTTATTGTGCGCGATGTGGCGTCGATCTGGTTTAGAGTGTACTAGATCTCGGTGATATCCTAGAGTTGAGCTATATTGATATGTGGACTTAGATGAGGATTGTATGCTTGACTTGCATCTTGCATCGCATAGCCTTGGTATGACTCATGATATTATGGATCCATCCACATATTCCGTATTACTCTGATATTGCATGATCATATTACTACCTTGCGCACACACTTTCACCACCCTCTAAGCTTTCTATAAGCTTATGCACGACCGTTGCGTGCAGGTGACGTTACGGTGCAGCAGCGTTGAGACAGGAGCACTTGCAGATCATTTTGGAGTTTTTGTTCCTTACCATTATATTTCCCTTTATGCTCATTGTACTTGTAAAGTTTTTATCATAGTGGAAATGTAATGGAGTTCTTGGTCATTGTTTATAGGTTATGCCTTTAGTTATACTTATTACGAATCAAACTGACGTTGAAAATCCTCCTTGTAGCATCCCAGGATCGGAACCTGGCGAATGGGAGCTGGGAGCCGAGAATGGGGTTCTACGGAGGCTGTCGGTGCCAGATTCGGCGATCGGGAATTTTGTGAGCCCGATTTTTGAGTTTGGGGCATGATAAATCCTTTTATAAAGGAGTTGTCATACGTACAACAAACATGAATTCTAGATTAATAGTCATGACAAGCATAAATCATAATTTCCTATTCGTTCAAATATTTCAACAAACATATAGAATGCATTTAGCATACAACCTAGTTTAACCATACATGATATATCAAAAGCGTCGTAATTAAGATCATATGGCAGCAATCAAGTTAGACATAAATCATTCCTGACATTAAAAGCGTTGAAAACCATAACCTAAATGTTTATAATCTATACCTTTCGTCGGTACGCTGGTTATGAACTCGGTTCGTACACCATGTATTTTTCTACGGCACAGCGGCTACCTAAACATTGAAATAGGTTAGCTATTTCACCAATTTTTCTATTTAAATTCCTAAAACAGATTAGGATTAGGATTTCTTACCCAAAAATAGAGTTGAAACGAGTCGAGTAGCTAGATGTAAAGGCGATTCGATGAGTGGAGTAGTAGGACAAGAGTACTGCAGCAAACCCTAAAGGTTTCCCTTTGATATCCACTCTTTTCTCTCTTTTCTCTCCTAGGGTTAGAGAAATTCGTATGGAATGAGAGAGGGGTGGGTTAAGGGCATTATATACACCCATAAGTGATGTCAATGGCCCCAAGGCTATGATATACTTGGGGTATAGCCCAAGGGTGGCTATTTCGGGCTAATGGAACTCATCTGGATGTCCATTGCTTACATACAGTCTGGAGAAAGTTCCCTGACAATGAATCTACGTCGGGTTAAGATTTTGATCTGATCGGATTAGTGGATCGATCGTGGAGGACTTGTTTCAGTTTAACGGTCATCTCACTCGATCAGGGCTATAAGTATACCAATGGGTGTTGGGAAATTTACCTGATGAAAGGGTGTAGTTAGGTCAGAATCTGACGGTCTAAAATCTTAAATTTGTCCTACAAGCGAACGGTCCAAATCACTTTAGTTTGAGTTCAATTTCTAAAGATATTCGTATTTCTCACACACTTTTCTCAAGGCTCAAGTTGTATGTTTCTGAATACTATTTGGACTCTATTCCCGTGATAGTTGTTAAGCCCAGTAAGTTGGTCATAACCTTATAGTTTTGTAGTCATTGAACTTTCAAGAACGTATTTCTTCAGCATCGATACGTGAAATACGTTGTGCACACCTGCGAATGGAATGGAAAAAGTGAGGTCGTATGCTACCATACCCACTCGGTTTAGAATATGGAATGGACCAATAAATCGTGTTGTGAGTTTCCCCTTCTTACCAAATTGAAGGACTCCCTTCATTGGGGAAACCTTCAAGAATACATGGTCCCCAACCTCAAACTCTAGTTGTCGCTATCTCGTATCAGGGTAACTCTTCCATCTGCTATGTGCTAAAAGAAGTTGACGCCTGATAATGTCCATCTTCTCTGAGGTCTCCTGCACTAAATTTGTGCCAATCAAGCTTTTCTCGCCAACTTCTTCCCAACAATGTGGTGCTCAACACGGGCGCCTATACAAGGCCTCGTAGAGAGTCATTCTAATACTCGCTTGAAAGTTGTTGTTATAAGTAAACTCAGCATAGGGAAGACAATCATCCCAACTGTCTTTGAAGTCAAGCACACATGCCCGTAATATATCTTCTAACACCTGATTCACCCATTCCGTCTGCCCGTCAGTCTATGGGTGGAATGTGGTACTGAACTTCAATTTCACACCCATTGTTTCTTGGATACGAGTCCAGAAGATAAATGTGAATCGCGTGTCTCGATCCGACATGATCTCCATAGGTACTCCATGTAGACATACTATCTCCTTGATGTACAGTTTGGCCAAATCATCTGTTGAGTTTGAAACTCTAATTGGCAGAAAATGAGCTGATTTCGTAAATCGGTCCATAATCACCCAAATGGAGTCATGTCCCTTCCTTGTCTTCGGCAACCCTAAAATGAAATCTCATTTCTATTATGCTATAGGCATGGGTTGAAGTAAACTGAGAGGTTGGCGATGTTTGGCCTTGACCTGCTAGCACATGAGACAACGGGACACAAAGTCTGCTATGTGGGCCTTCATGTTGTCCCACAAGTACGAACGTTTCATATCCCAATATATCATTGTACTACCAGGATGCTTCGCCATCTTCGAATTGTGAGCAGCTTCGAGAACTTCCCTTCTCAAGTCATGAAGGCTTGGGACACATAGGCGGCCACGATAACGCAAACCCCCATCTGAAGCAACTTTCATTCAGAGTCTTCATCGTCACTAGCTCATTTTATCAACTCCAACAACCATTCATCTTCCCTCTGAGCCAAAATGATTCGGTCATCGATAAGTGACCACACATGAATATGTGTGACGCTCTCAAACAACTCCTCTACTGTAAGCCTTTGCTCGAAGTCTTGCATAAATTCTACCATATTCCATTCCTCTATCATCAATGGAGCTGCAAATGTTATCGTCGTCTCACGGTTCAACGTGTCTGCCACAAGGTTGGCCTTGCCAAGATGGTAGGAGACCTCAAACTTGAAGTCCTTCAAGGTTTCCATCCATCGTCGTTTCCTCATATTTAGGTTTCTCTGCGTGAATATGTACCTGAGGCTCTTATGGTTACAAAAGAGCTCGAACTCTTCCTTATAAAGGTAATATTTCTAGAGCTTTAGTGCAAAGATGACGACTGCCAACTCCAAGTCATGCGTAAGGTAGTTCTCCTCGTGTTTCCTCAACTGTTACGATGCATAGGCAATCACTCTGTCGTTTTGCATAAGAACACAACCCAAACCAACACGAGAGACATCGGTGTATATCGTATATCTAATCCCCTACTCTGACAATATTAAAACGGGTGTGGACTTCAACTTGTCCTTCAGTTCCTGAAAGGCTGCTTCTGCCTTCTCATTCTAGGCAAACTTGAGATCCTTCCGAGTGAGCTGAGACAATGGTCTGGCCATCTTGGAAAAGTCACTAATGAATCGACGATAGTAACCTGCCAGGCCAAGGAAGCTCCTCACTTCAGTAATTGAACCGGGCTGCTCCCAGTCCTGAACTGCGGTCACCTTAGTAAGGTCCACAACTATTCCTTCCTTGGACACCACATGTGTCAGGAACTTGACTTCTTCTTTCCAGAAGTCACATTTCTTATACTAAGCAAACAACTGGTTCTTCTTGAGAGTATCAAAGATTGCTCGTAGGTGTTCCTTGTCATCCTTCTAACTCTTGGAGTATATCAGGATGTCATCTACAAATATAATGACGAATCAGTACAGATACGGCTAAAACACTTAGTTCATCGGGTCCATGAACATGGCCGGTGTTTTTGTGAGTCCAAACGACATCACAAGGAACTTGTAGTGCCCAAAGCTGGTTCTGAACACTGTTATCTATACGTATTCATCCCTGACGCACAACTGCTGATACCTTGACTGTAAGTCAATCTTTGGAAAATACTGTGCCCCTTTCAACTAATCGAACAGATCATCTATCCTGGGCAAAGGATACTTGTTCTTCACTGTCACTTGGTTCAACCTATGATAATCAATACACAATCGTAGTGATCTACCCTTCTTCTTCACAAACAACATAGGTGTTCCCCAAGGAGATACACTTGGTCGTGAAATAGTGGTGAAGACCGCTTGAGTTAATGTAACACCCTGAAAATCGGGGGTCGTGTCTAAACTCAACTCCCGAGTTCCAGACCGTCACTTATGCAACACAAATGATTATGATTCAATGTTGTCTGATTTAAAGCATTCACATGAGTAAAAGTATACCAAAACTGCAATTCATACTTCAGATCCAGTGATAAAAGCAAGCGGAAGACTAAACAATATATATATATCACTGTATGGAAAAACAAAGTAAATCTCATATGTCTCTAAAGTATGAATACATCTCTGAGTCTCATATAGATATACATGAACAAAAGTAAATGTCCAAAATGGTCCCACTGAAGTCCCATCGATCCAGGTCGCCTATACAAAGCCATTGTGATACTGCATGTACGAGAACTCGTCCTGGTCCTCGTCGAAGTCTGGCTCTACCTCCTGGATCTTAGCCTCACCTGCATCTACAATAGGGTCTGGTGGGTGTTGCAAACACCATCCCGTAACGTGGGAGTGAGTGATCAACTCAGTGGAATCATAGAGCAAAGATTAGCATGTTCACAATTCAATCATGCGATAATAGTAAAGCAGTAAATCAGACAATCCTAATACTGTTGTTAATGCAAGATGACATGACGTGATGTATGCCCTCACCGACGATATCCCTCATACGGCAACATCTTACGACCGCGCCATGCAATCGACCCTCAAGTGCTCCACATCTTCCAGGCACATGCAATGGCATGGTGATATGATTTTCAAGTTGTTATTAGTCCATTCAAACAGCAGGATTGGGAAACTAAGGTACTTCCCTTGTATCAATCCCAACACAGATCCTGTCTAGGGTCGTCACTCCTAGTAATCTCATACGATGTATATTTCGTAGGTCACTGCAAGGGCTGTCAGGGCTGTTGCTCACACTCGTTGCACCGCTCCCCCATCACCATATCAATACAGGCCTACTGTACTCTACTGCAACGGAAGGGTCGTCGCCTCCCGTGGACTCAGAATACGCTCGCGGTCACTACAAAGGACTCATCGCCTGATCAGTGTAGGCCGACAGCTAGAATATAGTGTCCCATACCACCATAATCTGCTCACGAGTCTAGGTGCTCACTGGTCACTACAGGGAGGTTTGTGGCCCCAGCGTAGGCCGACAGCTCGACCACGGTGTCCCATACCACCATGCCCGACTCATGAGTCTTCGTGGATCAAGGTACAATGGTTAACAGGGTTTACAATGGTAAGTTCAGTACCCTTGGTTCAAGCAGTTATGACTCATACAAGGTGAACATACATCGGCCAGTCGGGTTACTTGACGGGCTCGACTAGCTCGATCGCATCTCAAGTCGAACGACATGAAGTGCGTAAAACACTTTGCGTGGCCTAACCACTGCCGCCAACTTCAAACACGACTCGCGTTCATCGACGCGTTGCTCGTGGCTAAGACCAGTCAGCCACGAATTCGCTCGGTTACCAACTGCCTGGACTAAGTCTAGTCCCAAACACTTATGAAATCACATCAGCAAATTATGTAAGAGTATTGGAATTGTAATACAGTCATGTGAGCATGTTAACACATGTTATAACATTCAACTTAAGTAAATCTTCAAACACATATATTTCATGCATGTAATGAAATCATGCATATAGTCAACATGTAGGAAATCATTTAGGTCAGCATATTAATTGAGAAATCCACCTCAAACTAATTCATAACATCATTTAATTCAATACATACTAATACAAGCATTTTTACAAACACATACACTACACACTTAAGTCTACATATAGTATGTCGACCCGAAGTGCGCAATTAGGTGAATCTCTTTGCCAAACTAATTATGCAAGTATTCCTAACTTCCTAATGCGACAACAAACCATGTCAATCACATCAGCAAAATATGAATGTAAACAGTACTTCCTACAAATGACTAAAATGCCCTAAATCTCATATTCTTCGTTAATTTACGAAACAGGAAACGGAGAGTATATTGTACATGTCAAACGACGATGCCGTCAATAATCTACTATTAAACGACATTGAAAGCATTGTAAACCGTCAATCAAAGCGTCTAAAATCCTCACCTTATGTCTTGTAAACTCGTGAATTGAAACGGAGCATATACGCTTCGTCTACGGCGAATAGGGAACCTAATACACAAGATCCATAAGCTACATCGCTATGGAAACAAAGGAACCTCAAATCAGCAACTATTTAGGGTATTTGCTTACCCAGAATCGCGGTGTAATCGCCGGAAAAATGATAGAGGTGCGTTGCTTAGCACGTGCAACACGTAGCACAAGTAGCAGGAAGAACTCTCTCACTCTCTCTCACAATCTCTCACCTTTTCTCTCACACAAGCTAGGGTTTCTAGCAAATTCGGATGTGTGAGAGAAGTGAGGGTTTTAACCCCTTTTATAAGCTAAAACATGCCCAAAATAGGCTTGGGAACAATGTTTACTTGGTGCCTAACCAAATCGGGGCCGTTTCGGTCCAAAAGAGCATTTCTGAAGGTCCCCTGGCCAAATGCGGTCGGAATTAAGCTCATGCATACTGGATCTAGCACACATCTAGTTTTCAAACCTGTAGGGTTCCCAGATCGCACGTGGCGGTCCAGTTTCAGTTTAACGGTCATCGCACCAAGATCAGGCGTATAAGTCTCGTGATATGTAATAGAAATTTTTTCTAGTCCAAGGGTGTAATTTGGCTGAATTCTGACGGTCAGAACGCTTAATACTGATGCGTCAAATTGTGTGCCAGATTTGAATTTTAAATTTCAATTCTAACCCTATTCTCACTCTCTTCACTCCAGGCTCAATGAAATAGCCTCTGAATGTCAGTTGGACTTGATTTTCGAAACGATTGCCAAGCCCAGCTAAGTGGTCATAATGGTCTAAGATGGTAGGTATCGGACTTTCGACGCGCGGTCTAGATCCAATACAAAGTTTCAAGGAGGTCCTGAGAATAAACCGATTTAGATTTTGATCCGAGGCTTTAGAGCATTATAGCACCATTGGTTCCACTCGCTTTGGGCCTTGTAGAATGTATTTAAAGTGATCAGGGACCCCCCTTAACAAATAATTTCGTCCTTGAAATTTGTACCTTTTCGTACTCCTCGAGAAGCTGTGGGTAGTTCTTTCTGATCTCGGCTTCTGTCTCCCAAGTAGCCTCCTCCTCAGAGTGATGCGTCCATAATACCTTCACAAGGGGAATCACCTTGCTATGCAGTACCTGCTCCTTCCTGTCTAGGATACGTGTCGGTCGCAGGATATAAGTAACATCCTCTCCTAACTGCACCTGCTCCCATCTGATGATATGGGAAGGATCAGCCACGTACTTCTTCAGCATAGAAACATGAAATACGTTGTGAACGCTCGCGAGAGGCGTGGGTAAATCCAATCGGTAAGCTACCGCTCCCACACGATCGAGGATCTGGAATGGACCAATGAATCGCGGTGCCAGCTTCCCCTTCTTCCCGAACCGAAGGACTCCCTTCATAGGGGAAACTCGCAAAAACACATGATCCCCAACTATGAACTCTAGTGGCTTCCGTCTCGTATCGGCGTAGCTCTTCTGTCTGCTCTGCACTGTAAGGAGCCGACGTCGAATAATATCAATCTTCTCTGACGTCGCCTGCACTAACTCTGGGCCAATCAAGCTACGCTCACCGACCTCAAGCCAGCAATGCGGTGCGCGACAAGGTCGCCCATACAGCGCCTCATAAGATGCCATACCGATACTCGCCTGAAAACTGTTGTTGTACGCAAACTCCGCATATGCAAGACAATCATCCCAACTGTCCTTGAAGTCCAATGCGCTAGCTCGCAACATGTCCTCCAAGATCTGGTTCACCCGCTCTGTCTGTCCGTCTGTCTGTGGGTGGAAGGCAGTACTAAACTTCAACTTCACACCCATAGCCTCCTGAATGCGAGTCCAGAAAATATAAGTGAACCGCGTGTCTCTGTCCGACACGATCTCCAGCGGAACTCCATGCAGACGCACAATCTCTCTGATGTATAATCTGGCCAGCTCGTCTGCAGAGTTCGTAACTCTGATCGGTAGGAAGTGCGCCGACTTCGTCAGACGGTCGACGATCACCCAAATGGAATCATGTCCCTTCCTCGTCTTCGGCAACCCGAAAATGAAGTCCATGGAAATGAAATCCCACTTCCACTCTGCGATCGGCATAGGCTGTAAAAGTCCAGGTGGTCGGCGATGCTCTGCCTTCACCTGCTGACAAGTGAGACAACGGGACACGAACTCAGCTATGTGGGTCTTCATACCTTTCCACTAATACGTCCTCTTCACGTCACGATACATCTTTGTGCTGCCTGGATGCATCGCGTGTCTAGTAGAATGCGCAGCCTCGAGAATCTCTCGTCTCAAGTCAGGGACATCTGGGATGCATAGGCGGCCACGATAACGTAAGCCCCCATCCATACCAACTCGCCAGTTGGCGTCAGCATCATCACTGGCCTGCTCTCGAAGCTCAGTAAGATGCGCATCGTCCCTCTGCGCCTCGATGACTGGGTCGTCGATCTGAGATCGCACCTGTACATGTGCGATGAACTCAAACGGCTCCTCTACGGTGAGTTTCTGCTCAAAGTCTCGCAAAAACTCAACCATATCCCACTCGGCAACCATCAGCGGAGCCGCAAACTCTATCGCCTTCTTGCGGCTCAACGCATCAGTCACAAGGTTCGCCTTCCCAAGATGGTAAGAGACTTCAAACTTGAAGTCCTTCAACGTCTCCATCCATCGCCGCTGCCTCATATTCAAGTCTCGCTGCGTGAATATGTACTTGAGGCTCTTGTGGTCGCAAAAGAGCTCGAACTCCTCTCCATAGAGGTAATGTCTCCAGAGTCTCAGTGCGAATATCACGGCTGCCAACTCTAGGTCGTGTGTAGGGTAATTCTCCTCGTGCTTCCTTAATTGTCTCGAGGCATACGAAATTACCCTGTCCCTCTGCATAAGGACACAACCCAAACCAACGCTAGACGCGTCAGTATATATAGTGTATCTAACCCCTTGCTCTGGCAATACTAGCACAGGGGCGGACGTAAGTCTGTCCTTCAGCTCCTGAAAAGCTGACTCCGCCTTGTCATTCCAGGCGAACTTCACGTCCTTCCGTGTCAACTGAGATAAGGGTCTCGCGATCTTCGAGAAGTCCTGTATGAAGCGCCGATAGTAGCCAGCGAGACCCAAGAAACTCCTCACCTCAGTGACAGAACCAGGCTGCTCCCAGTCCTGCACCGCAGCTACCTTAGACAGGTCAACTGCCATACCATCCTTGGACACCACGTGTCCCAGAAACTTCACCTCCTGCTTTCAGAAGTCGCACTTCTTGTACTGTGCGAACAACTGATACTGTCTGAGCGTATCCAGGACCAAACGCAAGTGCTCCTCATGCTCCTCTCGACTCCTAGAGTACACCAAAATGTCGTCAATGAATACAACGACGAATCGATAGAGGAAAGGTCGAAATACCCGGTTCATCAGATCCATGAACACGGCTGGTGCGTTCGTGAGACCGAACGACATCATGAGGAACTCGTAGTGGCCAAAACTGGTCCTGAATGCTGTCTTCTGCACGTCCTCATCCCTGACGCGCAACTGATGATATCCTGACTGAAGATCAATCTTCGAGAAGTACTGCCCTCCTCTCAACTGATCAAACAAATCATCGATCTTAGGTAAAGGATACTTGTTCTTCACCGTAACCTGGTTCAGCCTGCGATAATCAATACACAATCGCATCGAACCGTCCTTCTTCCTCACGAATAGGACCGGTGCTCCCCAAGGAGACACACTAGGCCGTATGAGGCCAAGCTCTAGCAGACCATCAATCTGCGTCCTCAACTCCTCCATCTCACATGGTGCCATGCGATACGTCGGCAGTGAGACGGGCGTAAAACCAGGAACCAGATCGATAGTGAAATCGATCTCACGTCGGGGCGGCAAACCAGGGATCTTCCTGAACAGATCCCCGAACTCGGAAACGACTGGCACATGCTCGAGTACCTGGGCACCAGCGTCGCGCAATAAAGTGGCGTAACTAAGTATGCGGAAAGGAAGATTTACCCGCACTGAAAATGTGAAGGATGCACCCTCAGGCTCGTACACAGTCACTATACAAGTCTCGCAGTCAATCTCGGCCCTCGCTGCAGTCAACCAATCCATGCAAAGAATGACGTCGAGATAAACAAGAGAGGGGTCGACGACAAGATCAATAGCCATCGTCCGGCCTCCCAAATCAACCAAACACCCCTCACACATCTGGGTGACATCTAAATAATCTCCGTGGGCTGCAAGGACTCGTACCCTATCCATAGTAATGGTCTGTAACCCAAGACACCTGACTACAGCACGCGATATCAAGAAAATCGTGGAACCAGTATCCACCATCACAAGAATAGGAGTACCTCCAATATGGGCTGTGACCTCGAAGGCCGAATGCTGAAAAGTCGGTATTGCAGCTGCCTCAGCTGTCAATGCATGAACCCGAGCTTGCTGTGGCCGGTTCGGCCGCTGTGTCATGGGCCGTGGAGGCTGTCTGATCTGCGATACCGGAGGTCTGAAAGAAGGGTGCGCAGGAGCTAACCGTATAGGCGGTACTGATATCGCCTGTGAACGAGCACGGTCAATCTTCTGTGGCGGTGAGAACCCGTTGTCCCGCATCCGAGAGAAGCAGCTCTGCGCCAAGTGGCCTGACCTCCCACAATATGTGCACGATAACTCGGGGCACCGAAACGATGGTGCTGGCGCTATGGCCCGAGTAGGAGGGTGGACGTGAGGCCTCTTGCCCGCGAAGGGCCTGTCCTGTATGTCTGGTCGCGGCCTAGAAGCAACAGGGCCGCGAGATCGCGCAAGTCGATCCACATCCTGCTCTGCCCGCATAGACATGTGAATCAACTCCGCATAAGAGGGAATGCTCAAACAGCACATCTTCGACCGAATATCCGGCCGCAAACCCTCCAAAAAGTGTCGTATGCGCATTTGCTCATCAGCCAAAATCGTCGGGACGTATCTGCCCAACTCCGTGAACCGATGCTCATACTCTGTAACTTCATGGCTGCCTGTCTGAGGCGGAGAAACTCATTCTCCCTGTCGTGCCTGTAAGTCTGGGGATAATACTTCTCATGGAAGCAAAACTCAAATGCTGCCCACATCCATACAAAGTCGGCGTCAACGGTCCGCAGTACGCTATCCCACCACAGGCTGGCCTCTCGCTCAAACAGGAATGTGGCCAGCTCTACCTGCTCGGCCTCAGTGCAATGTAACATCCGCAAAATCTTTGACACACGGTCGAGCCAGTACTCAGCCTCCTCGGGTCTGTGAGAACCAGTGAAAGTGGGAGGCCGTAAGCGCTGAAATCGCTCTAATAGGCCCCGTGTATCGGCGGGATTTCCCGCAGGGTAAGCAGGCGGCGCAGGATGAGCCATGCCCTCATCCTGGGCATATGTATAAGCATCCTCAGCTGGATGCGCAGGTGGTACAGGTGGAGCCACACCCCCACCCTGTGCTAATATCCCCATGATGGTAGTCAGAAGTTGCTGCTGCTGCTGCATCATAGCCAACATCTGCTCAAATCTGTCAGGAGGTGGAGCAGGCTGTGGCGGATGCTGTATGGAAGTAAATGCATGATGAGGCTCTCTGACTGACGGTGTGAACGGCGGTGGTCCAACTGTAGGACCAGCAGCAGGCTGAGACGCATGAACAGTCTTAGGAATCGGGCCCACAGCAGGGTCCGCATGGGTGTCAGACTGCGAAGGAGTCTGATCCATATGCTCAGTCAGTGCAAGCCGAACCGTGCTCCGCGTAGCCTTAGGTGGCATTCCCTATATTCAAAATAGGGCGCAACCTTGTCAGTCTTAATAGCACAATTACACCGCAATCATTTACACAAGGAGTCAAAGGCATTCCATGCATTTCATTTAATCAAAATTGTCACAATACAAGGGATATATCCTTACAAGCATCATGACGAGAAATACATGGGAACTAAGATAGTTAAAATTGCAACAGCAACATAAGCAAAGCACTAGCCCTAACAGGCTTACACACATAAAGCAGGAAATGACTAACTACTGATAACTACATCAAAGGTCGCATCGCTAGTCTGAGTCTGGAGACGGAGGAGGAGCACCCTTATCCTGCAAGCAACACAGGATCGCCTTCAAGGTGCGAGTCACCTTGCCTAATTTCTTCTTTGTAACAGCCTTGGCATCCTTGACTTCAGCGCGAAGTTCTTGAACTTCCCTTCGCAAAGCGATCTGACTCTCCTCCATCCGAGCAATGCGATCATCACTAGTAGCCTGAGCAGAAGGAGGAGGGCTCTCATCTGTATCCTGAGCCTCCTCTTCTGCCTCTTCCTGAACTTCCTCCTGAACCTCTTCCTGAACCTCTGCTCCAGGTTCTCCCTCACTTTGATCTTCCTCATCATCAAAGTCATCCTCGCTGTCCTCCTCAAGCTGATTTTCACGGTACTGCGACCCAATCTTCATCTTGACCATAGTCGACTCATCAATGGTATGAATCGAAACTGGCAATTCCGACCCAAGTCTGTAGGCAAACTCAAGCACAATCTTGCAAATCAGCCAGCCAAAAGGAAGCGATTCGGATGTTCTTCTTGACTTGGCTATGAGGATTATCTGTCGTAAGATGAAAGTAGCCATACATACGTTCTCTCCCTGGGCCACCAGATACAGAAAATCAACCATAAGGCGTGTACATTCAATACGATTCGTCGACCTGGGATAAACATTGAACGTGCAGATATGGTGTAGCAGGCGCAAATCATCAGACATATACGTCGCCTTAAGGCTATTATTAGGCTGCCATGGAACTAACTTACCACACAGAAACCTGGTGCGGCGATCTCGTTCACGTCTACTCCTCAGATTCTTCTCACTAGGATGAACATCACCAAGAGGTACGTTCAGAAGTCGCGCAATCAGTCGCACATCAATCGTAGCCATCCGATCTCTACCAAAAGGGATTTTAAACTACAATGACTCCAAGGTAGGATTCTGGATACTAGCGTAGAAGGCACGAATGGTGCTCACATTAGTACGAGCGCGAGCTTCAAAGATCGGACCCCAATACGCAGCTTCAATGCGCTCGAACAACAAAAATTCACCGAACAGTCGCCCTTCCACGTCCGCCTCAAATAACCTTTACGATCAGTGTATTGGCCATGAGGCATCTCTGATAGAATTACTCGCCCAAGGTGAGCATGGGGATCTAAATCCCGCTTTGTACGGCACTCTAGGGCTGTAGCTGGACCTGCGACGGCGCTTGAACTTGCGGCACCACCCCGCGGTCTCCTCGATTGAACAGGGCGGCTTGGCCCAGCCTCGTCTATTGCGGTTTTCCTTTTATCCATCAAAGATATGATGGATGAGAGTGATAAAAGGCCTAAAATGGCTTCCACGAAAGCCATGAAAAATGGAGAAAATGTGAAGAAATGGTTGTCCAATCTGGAAAAAGGAGATCTAGGCATCGTAGAGGGATGCTTCAAGCTTCCCAAGGATGTATTTTCAAGGAGAAATGGAAATGGAAAAGTGGAATGGAGCACCTCACGATTTTAGCTCGATTTGGGGGTTTTTGGAGCTCCAAATGATGGAATCTTCAAGAAGAAGGGCTGCCAACTCCAAAGAAGTGATGGATGACGGTCGTTTTTGGCCAAGGAGGGATCTAGAGGTGATTTGGAACCACAAAATTTGGGGATGGTTGCTGAAAAATGAAAATAGGGCTATGGGGAGGGCTGTTTGTGAAGGAGGGGTGTGTTTTGGGGGTTTTCGTGGGACGGGACCTATATGGGGAGGGTGCACATGAGATTTAAGGGCGTGCGCCCAAAAATCGCAGTGAACGGGCCCACCTGTACGGCGATGCATCGCGGGATCGGTGATGGCATCGCCGACCGGTGATGCATTCGGTTGGTGGGGCCGGATGGGTTCGGTCCCCCATGGTCCAAGGACCCCAGATATGTACGGTTTGCCCCCTGGTTCATGGTATTTTGGCCTATGTGAGCCCAAACATGTGTTCAGGGCTTTCCGGGACCATTCCACAATATTGAATACCAAACCTTATGATACAGCATATGAATTTAGGGTAGAAGGAGCTAGTACATCCATCTAGACTCTTATTAGCTAAAGAAAGTGAAGTTAGAATGGCCTTATGGCCATTTTTAATGAAATTTTACTATTCACTATAAAATTTTGTGAAAGTATTATTTTGTGTTATTTTCACATTATTTTTGATGCCTAACATGAATTTAATAAGAAATAAATGAATATTGGAGTGGTGAGAGGAAGAATTTTGAAGATTTTTGGTGAAATGGGATTTTTAAGCCCTGGCGATTAATTACAGGAGTCGTGGTCATCCCACGGCCTAAGAATTTACTTTTACGGGTTTAAAATCATTCATAGGACGTCTCAACCCGACTTCCTATGGCTTAGAAGCTATTCGGGTTGCTTTACGCGACCCGAGATGCGTTACAGACTCGGTCGTGCGATCGATTCAAATAGACTTCGCCTATCGACGAATCTGCGATCCTAGAAATGTTTCTAGACCCTTCTCGCACCCACCTAAGTCAAAAGAATCAACAACGTACGTTGCGAGACCATAACCCAGGCCCAATATACTTTTATTCACGCTCTGATACCAACTTGTAACACCCTGAAAATCGGGGGTCGTGTATAAACTCAACTCCCGAGTTCCAGACCATCACTTATGTAACAAAAATGATTATGATTCAATGTTGTCTGATTTAAAGCATTCACATGAGTAAAAGTATACCAAAACTGCAATTCATACTTTAAATCCAGTGATAAAAGCAAGCGGAAGACTAAACAATATATATATATATATATATATATATATATATATATATATATATATATCACTATATGGAAAAATAAGGTAAATCTCATCTGTCTCTAAAGTATGAATACATCTCTGAGTCTCATATACATATACATGAACAAAAGTAAATGTCCAAAATGGTCCCACTGAAGTCCCATCGATCCAGGTTGCCTATGCAAAGCCATCGTGATACTGCATGTACGAGAACTCGTCCTGGTCCTCGTCGAAGTCTGGCTCTGCCTCCTGGATCTCAGCCTCAGCTGCATCTACAACAGGGTCTGGTGGGTGTTGCAAACACCATCCCATAACGTGGGAGTGAGTGATCAACTCAGTGGAATCATAGAGCAAAGATTAGCATGTTCACAATTCAATCATGCGATAATAGTAAAGCAGTAAATCAGACAATCCTAATACTGTTGTTAATGCAAGATGATATGACGTGATGTATGCCCTCACCGACGATCTCCCTCATACGGTAAGATCTTACGACCGCGGCATGCAATCGACCCTCAAGTGCTCCACATCTTCCAGGCACATGCAATGGCATGGTGATATGATTTTCAAGTTATTATTAGTCCATTCAAACAGCAGGATTGGGAAACTAAGGTACTTTCCTTGTATCAATCCCAACACAGATCCTGTCTAGGGTCGTCACTCCTAGTAATCTCATACGATGTATATTTCGTAGGTCACTGCAAGGGCTGCCAGGGCTGTTGCTCACACTCGTTGCACTGCTCCCCCATCACCTTATCAATACAAGCCTACTGTACTCTACTGCAACGGAAGGGTCGTCGCCTCCCGTGGACTCAGAATACGCTCGCGGTCACTACAAAGGACTCGTCGCCTGATCAGTGTAGGCCGATAGCTAGAATATAGTGTCTCATACCACCATAATCTGCTCACGAGTCTAGGTGCTCACTGGTCACTACGGGGAGGTTTGTGGCCCCAGCGTAGGCCGACAGCTCGACCACGGTGTCCCATACCACCATGCCCGGCTCATGAGTCTTCGTGGATCAAGGTACCATGGTTAACAGGGTTTACAATGGTAAGTTCAGTACCCTAGGTTCAAGCAGTTATGACTCATACAAGGTGAACATACATCGGCCAGTCGGGTTACTTGACGGGCTCGACTAGCGCGATCGCATTTCAAGTCGAACGACATGAAGTGCGTAAAACACTTCACGTGGCCTAACCACTGCCGCCAACTTCAAACACGACTCGCGTTCATCGACGCGTCGCTCGTGGCTAAGACCAGTCAGCCACGACTTCGCTCGGTTACCGACTGCCTGGACTAAGTCTAGTCCCAAACAATTATGGAATCACATCAGCAAATTATGTAAGAGTATTGGAATTGTAATACAGTCATGTGAGCATGTTAACACATGTTATAACATTCAACTTAAGTAAATCTTCAAACACATATATTTCATGCATGTAATGAAATCATGCATATAGTCAACATGTAGGAAATCATTTAGGTCAGCATATTAATTGAGAAATCCATCTCAAACTAATTCATAACATCATTTAATTCAATACATACTAATACAAGCATTTATACAAACACATACACTACACACTTAAGTCTACATATAGTATGTCGACCCGAAGTGCGCAATTAGGCGAATCTCTTCGCCAAACTAATTATGCACGTATTCCTAACTTCCTAATGCGACAACAAACCATGTGAATCACATCAGCAAAATATGAATGTAAACAGTACTTCCTACAAATGACTAAAATGCCCTAAATCTCATATTCTTCGTTAATTTACGAAACAGGAAACGGAGAGCATATTGTACATGTCAAACGGCGATGCCGTCAATAATCTACTATTAAACGACATTGAAAGCATTGTAAACCGTCAATCAAAGCGTCTAAAATCCTCACCTTATGTCTTGTAGACTCGTGAATTGAAACGGAGCGTATACGCTTCGTCTACGGCGAATAGGGAACCTAATACATAAGATCCATAAGCTACATCGCTATGGAAACAAAGGAACCTCAAATCAACAACTATTTAGGGTATTTGCTTACCTAGAATCGTGGTGTAATCGTCGAAAAAATGATAGAGGTGCGTTGCTTAGCACGTGCAACACGTAGCACAAGTAGCAGGAAGAACTCTCCCACTCTCTCTCACAATCTCTCACCTTTTCTCTCACACAAGCTAGGGTTTCTAGCAAATTCGGATGTGTGAGAGAAGTGAGGGTTTCAACCCCTTTTATAAGCTAAAACATGCTCAAAGTAGGCTTGGGAACAATGTTTACTTGGTGGCTAACCAAATCGGGGCCGTTGCAGTCCAAAAGAGCATTTCTGAAGGTCCCCTGGCCAAATGCGGTCGGAATTAAGCTCATGCATACTGGATCTAACACACATCCAGTTTTCAGACCGGTAGGGTTCCCAGATCGCACGTGGCGGTCCAGTTTCAGTTTAACGGTCACCGCACCAAGATCAGGCCTATAAGTCTCGTGATATGTAATAGAAATTTTTTCTGATCCAAGGGTGTAATTTGGCTGAATTCTGACGGTCAGAACGCTCAATACTGATGCGTCAAATCGTGTGCCAGATTTGAATTTCAAATTTCAATTCTAACCCTATTCTCACTCTCTTCACTCCAGGCTCAATGAAATAGCCTCTGAATGTCAGTTGGACTTGATTTTCGAAACGATTGCCAAGCCCAGCTAAGTGGTCATAACGGTCTAAGATGGTAGGTATCGGACTTTCGACGCGCGGTCTAGATCCAATACAAAGTTTCAAGGAGGTCCCGAGAATAAACCGGTTTAGAGTTTGATCCGAGGCTTTAGAGCATTATAGCACCATTGGTTCCACTCGCTTTGGGACTTGTAGAACGTATTTAAAGTGATCAAGGACCATTTCCCAGCTATTCTAACGTTGCACTAGCTAACTTAGTCATATTTTCTAAAGGAATAAATTCTACACAATTTCAGGTCGAGTTGGTACTCGAGCCCAAGTACGGATTTTTCACGGACGTTACAGTTAAAGTAGGAATATGCCAATATCTCCTAGAGGGGGGTGAATAGGACTTTTTAAAGTTTTATAATGTATTTAAAAATCCTATTACATTAATCCTTACAAATAGATAATTATCAGGATTACTCAAATGTAACTCTACTGGCTTCCAAGCCTGGTAGAGGATCCAATCACAAACTATTTAAGAAGTGAACAAAATGCAAACTAGTTTATAATGGATATGACTGTGTATGTGTGTGAGGTGTGATCTCAGATATTCAGATATTGAAATACTAAAGGAAATCACACAAACAAAGGAATAACAATCACAAACACAGTCATTTTTATAGTGGTTCGACTACTTGTCTACTCCACTCCCGGTAACTGTACTCAACCCTTGAGTGTACCGAATTTCACTAAGGAGGTTTCCCATAAATCACCTCTAACCTAAGGTTTTAAATCAGGTTCACCTTCAACCTTTACAACCTACACTGAGGCTGACTGTTTATGCTCTCATGAGCAAGGGTTAACACATCACACCCACATTTAGGCACACTAGCCAAGGATCTTCCCTAAGACCCTAACAAAGGTTTCACTTGTTTCACCTCAAAACCCAAGGTTTTACCCGATTCACCTCAAACCGAAGGGTTTACTACTTCACCTCTAACCAGATGTTTATGCTCTCCACAGAGCAAGGGTCCACACAACGCACCCACCACGTACACTCCCGCCAGACGCCTCCTTGAGGACTTCAAGGGTGAGAAACACCTTAGAACCAATCTTATAAAGGAATGCTCAAAGGGTCCTCTGGACTCTGAAAACTTATAGATAAGTTGATGAGTCTCATTCAGTGCAGTGGTGAAGATCTCCTCCTTGTTGACGAAGAGTCTTTAGCTCCCTTGATCCACAACAAATGATGTACCAATATAAGGCAATGGGTTGGGTCAAGGTTATGATGGAATCCTACTCTCTAAATGTTTTCTTATAAAGAAGATAGAGCAATTCCAATCATCTAAGCATTTAAGGCATCCCAGCTTAATGATTTGCCATTAAGATGGTAGCTGAAGAATCCTAGAATGTGGAAGTTCATTCCCCAATCCACTCTATTAAATATCAATGATGAGGGTGGATTGGAGGATGAACTCCCGTGAGAGAAAGGGCTTTAGGTATATGATCTAAAGGTAAAACACACAAAAGCACTTTCTTCTTTCTTTACCAGTAATATGGACATGTCTCTCTTTATATAGGCAAAAGGTTCTAATGAATATAAAACGGTCACATTTATGACAGAGTTCGATATCATCAAGCAGTGTCGATATCATCGAGCGTATACTCTCGATGGTATCGACGGTCTACTCAATGACACAAACTCACATGCCATACACTTTTAAAACCTCTTGCCAGTTGGTCGATTGGATCGATCAGGTGTCGATATCATCAGATTTCGAACTCCGATTCTATTGATACTTGGGTCGATCTATTGACATTTGAAAAATTAGAGAGACTAGCCATGAAATATTTTAGGTTTTTAGGATATGATCGAGGGTTAATCGATGTCATCAGAATTTACATATCAATGATATTGTCGACGCATTAAAAAATCCCATGTATTTTCTAGTAAGCTCGCTGGACAGTTTGTGTCCAGTCTCAATGCAATCGACTTGGCCTCAATATCATCGACATATGAATATCGATTTTCTCGAGTAACCCTCGATCAAAGATAAAAAGTGACCTGAAATATTTACTTGAAGACATGCGCGCCCACTATCGATATCATCGATGGACTTTCGATATTATTGAGATTTGATTTAAGATCTTATCAGGAAGAGCATTGATATATCGAAGGATTTTTAGATTTTCCTTGAAAAATAGGGGCACCAAAAATCTGCTTGTCGATATTATCGAGTCACTTCTGACTGACTCGAGAATCAAATATCGATGACATTGATAGGTGTATCATCGATAATTCTATCCAAATATGTATGCAATTGCTAGACACATTAAGTCCTCATTCGATATGATCGATTCAGCTTCCGAGGACATTGACAATACAGGTCGATTATATCGATATGTGTATCGATACAATCGACAGGGCAAGAAAACTTAGAGATTTTCTGATGTTTAAAAAAGTTCTCTAATCCAAAAATCCTAATATATTTTAACTTATTTTTAAGGGTTTTAATCACCTGGTATTTTGGGACATGGGATGTGAGACTTAGATTTACTTATGGTGAGCTTTCACACATTTGGTTGAGGCAGACACTTGAATAGATCTTCCTATGAGGCTCTGCAGTCCGACTGACTCAAAACACACACTAATTGAGAAACCAGGGCACTAGCAAGGGCACTTCCAATCTCCCCCTTTGTCAATTACGTGACAAAATACCCAAAACACCCTAGGATAATATCTAGATAGACTCATCCTAAATTGTGTGTACATACAATTTACACAATTTTATAAATGCTAAAGAACCCATGTACACAACCAGTATTTGCTCCCCCTTACTGTAAAACTCCCCCTTTCTTGGTGCAGTTACTCCCCCTAACACCTGCAACTTATAAGAGAAAAATATCCAATTTTTCACACGGGGTGTTTTTACTTTTCTCTCACTTTTTGTTAGTCATTGACCAAGATATAGCAGTTGATATTGACTAAAGTTTTTAAGGAAGCATATGGGAGAATTGCAAATATAGATGTATAAAGTTGATGTCATTTTTAACCATACATCATCTTCAGAAGATATGAATGCATATTAAATAAAGCATTGACACAATCTGATAAGATAATCATGAAAAACACTGCATTCCATATCAGAAAGTAGATAAACCAGGGGATCTCATATATCACTATGGCAGTAAGAATAGAATTACATGTGGCCATAAAAAAACATTCATCACTCAAAAACATGTACTGCCCCATGTAAGTGCTATAGTTTATAGCCCCTTGTTATTGTCAAATTTGTGGTGATAAAGACATTACTTTGAAGCTGTATATGTGATGAACAAAAGATCCATTCAAGACATGAAGAGTCATCATGATAGTCTAACAAGATTAGCTTCAATAGATAAGCAAAGCTTTCAAGTTCAAGATCTGAAAAGCCTTCAAGTTCAAGATCTCAGAAGCTTTCAAGTTCAAGATCTCAGGCTTAATTATACTTAAAGGTTACTTATCTTTAACTTTCAATGTCCTTGCTTCACTATTGAGGTATGACTAACCTTAGGTTGACCTTTAGAGTTGGCCATTTTGGATACATAATCCATATTTTTTATATAAGTGAATTTAGTTTGTTCTAAGACTAGTCCTGGACCATGTTCGACTAGTCCTAGCACTGGTTCAACCAGTCCAAAAAATTTCATGACTAGTCCTAAGTTGTTGAAGATTTTTAAAATTTTTTGGTTACTCTACGACCAGTCTTGGATACTGTTCGACTAGTCGAGTGTACAGTTTCGACTGGTTCTTTGACCAGTCGTAGATCTTTGATTCAAAGTACAGTGTTAAAAATCATCTGTCTACGACCAATCGTATGTAACCTACGTGTAAGACCCGTGTCCTAACTCGTATCATTCTGTAGGCCTCCGCGGTCCTCCCGGTCGAATTTCGGTGACCCTTGATCTGTTATCGGCATTTACGCGTAACCCTGAGTTGTATCCTGTATTCCAGAGTCGACTCGACTCGAGACTTATACCCTAGCGACCACGCTGTCGCTGCGGTTCCAATGCCGCGTCTCGCACGCCGAGGAGATACACAGACCAGGAGATGTCGGCCCATGTTCAGTTCAAGAAAAAATGTTGCGCATTTGTCAACCCAAGAGAGATTTCAAATCATGTCCCATCAATCTCATCAATGTCAAGTACAACACATCAATCAACCCATCACCCAACACATCACCCACTCCATCACAACCCATACTTCTCTTACACAACAACCCCAAAAGTCAACATTTCCATCCCATCTTCTGTCTCTCTCTCTCTCCCATCCATCATTCCATCCCATCTTCTCTCTCTTATTTCTCCCTTCTCTTCAAAGCAACCAAAGGGGAACCCAACGTCCAAGCTTTCCATGAGAAGAGCTTGGTGTGGCCCATCTTCCTACCTCCACATCTTTCATCCTAACCATCCATATTTCATCATCCTCCATCAAAGCTGAAGCCGAGGAGCTAAGGATTTCATCGGACCTAGAAGATTGAATGGTGGGTGAATTTGGATCTATGTTTTCTTTTTATTATGTATTTGTCTTGTGATTTAAGGGCCCATATATGGTGGGACCCATCTTGATGTATGTGTTATGATCTTATGAGGGGCTCATAGTAGCGGGATCCCTCCTCTACTCCGATCTCCATCTCCCTCTCTCTCTCTTATTGTATGATGGCCCACCTGATGTGTGTATTTTTCGGGCCATCCAGACGATGCTGGACCCACCTTAATGTGGTGATAGATGCACCTTGATGTGCGTCTGGTGTCCACACCATCCAGCAGTGGAAACCTTGCTGTGATGTATGTGTACTATCCACGCTACCTAGCAGTCGTGACCCCACTTGGTGTATATGTATTACATCTACACCGTCCATCTGTGCTAGATATGGATGGACGGTGTTGTGGACCACCATGATGCACGAGTTTTAAATTCACCTTCTCCACCTGACGGACGAGCGGCGAGTAGCTGCTGTAGGGTGCCAGCAACTCGGTGGACTGCATCCATGTGAGACGCCACATGATGGATGTGTTTCATCCTACCGTCCATCACCTGGACGGTAACAACCAGAACTGTACAGCTGTCCAACTGGTGGGCCACGTGTTGTGGGGCCAAACCCTGCTGTATCTATTGTATCCTCACCATCTATCAAGGATGGTGAGATCCACCATGATTTGTGGATTTAAATCCACACCGTCCGCCAGTCGTGGGCCCACCTTGAATGCATTTTGGATCCAAGCCGCTCACCTGCTGGGTCCCGTACATTTCTGCTGCCCTGCACGTCAGCAGTTGTGGATCCCTGCTTGAGGTACGTGTTATATCCTAACTGTTGATCCGTGTGGGACCCACACGTGGGGTTTATCCACACCGTCAGCAGAGTTTGTGGGTCCCACCTCGATTATATGGGTATCATCCACACCCTCCAGTGGTCTGGAAGGTGGGGACCACCCTTATTCATGTGTTTTACATCTAGGTCGTCCAGGGCCTAAACGCTGGTTGTCCTGAGTAAATAAAATAAAATATAAATATAACATTATATAAAATAAATAATATTATATAAATATAACTGTTATCCACGCCGTCCACATGCTTGACGGGTGGGGCCCACCTTGTTTGTATTATGTCTGCACCGACCAAACATTTGGATGGTGCTGGGCTACCATGATATATGTATTCTGTACATGTCGTTCGTCCCTTTTTCTGGGACGTGGGACCCACCCCACATGTGTGGTGGTGGGCCCACCTTACTGATGTACGAATCTTTAATCCAGCCGTCCAATGGTTAGACGTACCTGAAAGTGGATTGGCTGGGGCATCACCCACAGCTAATAGTTGTCGTATTGACGTCAGCAAGTTCTGGCCCTCCTATGTACGTGGGGCCTGCCCTGATGGACCGTCTAGATCATGGACTTCACCATAATATTTTTGTTTTATCAAGTCGTCCATCTGTTTTGTTAGCATGGGACCGCCATGATGTATCTATTTCATCTACACCATCCAGATTATGTTGGGCGATGTTGTCCAATGGTTAGACGGTGTTGATTTACATAGACAGTGTTTGGACAGTGCTGATCATCATTAGTGGGCATGTGCCCTATGGGATGATAGTATACAGTGATACACATGTTACACCTTCAACTATTGAAATGATTTTAGATGAAATCCAAGCTCATTTGAGGCCCATTGGTGCGGCCCATCCATGAGGCCCATCATGATGTATCTTTGGCCCATGAGTGGGGCCCACTTGTTGCGTATTTAGGGATCATTGATGCGGCTCACTTGATGCATTTGAGGCCCATGGGTCGTGCCCCTTAGTAATGTATATTAGGCCCGTATTTGCGGCCCGCCACGATGTATGCATTGTATATTTATGTCGTCCATTCGTGCCACCCGCTGTGTTGTATGCATGTATATCCATGCCGGCCATTTGTGCAGCCCATTGTGATGTATTCTCGGCCCATATGATGAGGCCCATTGTGATATATTTCTAACACATTTGGTAAGGCCCATTGTGATATATTTTCAGCCCATTTGGTAAGGCCCATTGTGATGTATTCAAGGCCCATGGTTAAGGCCCAGTGCGATGTATGTATGGCCCGTTACGTTGTGTATGAATCCCTTGTATGGGTCACTCCTTGGAAGCAATGTTGGTTAAATATCCACATTGATTGGCAATGATGGTTGGTTGTCCACATTGTGACCTTCAATTAGGCCTTATTAGGTCCATTCTCATCATTGCCTCAGTGGGTTAATACAAATAAGTGGGCCCCATTCGTCGTAGAAGGATGGCTTCATGTTACCAGATTTGATATAACCACAGCTGAGTGCTGATCTTTATACATAGTTGATCGGCTGATCATCTATGGACCCCATTTTTTTTATCTGCTGATTATCGATTCCGATTGACATGACCGATTTACCGACTCTAATTACCGATCGATTTCGATTGACATGACCGATTGTCAATTCTGATTATCGTGGCCGATTAATCGATTGGCGATCGAGGCCGATTATCGTGATCAATTGCCGATTTCGAGTATTGAGGCCGATTATCGATCAATTCCGATTATCGTGGTCGATTGACAATTCTGATTGTCGTGAACGATTCTGATTACTGAGGCCTACTCCGATTCTAATTTCAATTGTTGAAGCCGATTTCAATTGCTAAGGCCGATTACCAAGACCTATATGTTGTATATGTGACCCGTAGTTGAGGCCCATTATGATGTATCTGTGGTCCTCAGGCAAGGCCCATTGTGTTGTATATTAGGCCTTTGTGTGAGGCCGTTGGCCCATTATGTGTTTGGCCCTATGAGGGTCATTCCTTCGGGCAATGTTGGTTAGATGTCCACATTGTCGAGGCTGATTGTTGATGTCAGTTATTGATACCGATTATAAGTATGTGACAACATAGCATCATAATACATACGCATCATCTGCATGTCTGTTATGGGATGTGATTGACCATCGCATATGCCATAGGGCAAGTTATTCATGGGGCTCCCTAATAAGTGGGGTTGCCCTACATGAGCGCACAGTATGCGCAGGATTTATACATGATTCTACTGTGTGACTCATGTATCTCGCATTTGTGTGACATAACCACCGTACGCCCTAGCGACATCAGGGTTGTAGCCTCCACAGGCATATCATGGATGGCCAGATGGGACACTAAAAATCTATTCTACATGGGGTGCTATAGATATCCTTAGGTGAAAGTCTCAGAACCCTCTTGGTTCCAGAGGTTGCTCTAACGTCTAGACCAAGTGGATGCATGAGCGCATGAGAGCTGTATACCATTAGGCCACGTCTCTCACTGTGTCATGGTAGGTTGGAAAGGGGTATAGCCTCACCTGCTGGAGAAGAGGGGGCAATGCTAGGCTGAGTCTGACCAGTTTGAGGAATGGGTCCGCTATCGAAGAGCCGGGCACGATATTGACAAGTGGATAGTGAGGTCTCTTCCACTCACGTTGTTGCACGTGATGGGACGACAATCTAGTTTGGAGTGTAATAGACCCTGGTGATTTTTCAGAGAGTAACTGTACTGATATGTGAAATTATTAAGAAGAAATTTCATATTCATTTATTCATTCATTCATTCATTCACTATCCACTCAGGCTAGTGGTGTACAACTATTTATTACGTGTACCTTCGCAATGGCCAGAATTTTGGTTGGGCGCGCAACTAACCTGAGATCAAGAGTTTACCACATTGAGTCTTACTATCCAAATTTAGGTATGAGACTTGTTTGGATAGAAGTCTTTTGTGATGGACCTCATAGCCTGTGATATTACGTACTATTATCCCGACTTCACACTTCAGCATGGTCATTCCATTCGCACCGCATATTATATTACATTCGCAGCATATGACATTTTGGGTTGCTATGTTTCTGCACTTATATAGCCTACACAGACTTAGCAAGATTTGTATATTGCATTGCATCATCGACATCTGATATTTGGCACTTTATAACTCCTTATTGTATAGCTGTTCTATATTACGTATTCCGATATTAATTGACTTATGGACTTGTCCATACTTCTACTTACTCTATTATCGTATGATTTATAATCTTGTCAGTATTTCTATTTACTCTGATAATTCCTGCTCTTCTCAGTATTTCTACTTACTTTGATAAATCATGATCTTATCAGTATTCCTGCTTATTTCAATAATGTACAATTTATGGATTACCAGTAATTTTGGTATTGTATGATGATGACATTGTATTGAATACTTGACACTTACTTTGTGCACACACTTACACCACCCTATAAGCTTTCTATAAGCTTATGCACGATATATGCATGCATGTGATGTTAGGTTGCAGCATTGTTAAGCTTGGAGCGTGCAGCGGTCTTCTGGAGCTTAATTTTTTATTTATGTATTTTCCTTTCAGTATTGTACTCAAATGATTATATTAGTGGATATGTGACTATGATGTTGCCTTTGTGAATTGGGTAATCTTGTGATTATGCTTATTATGAGTTAAATGTACCTTGAAAAAAAAATCCTCCTTGTAGGATCCTAGGATCGAAATCTGGCGTATGGACGCTAGGAGCCGAGAATGGGATACTAAGGAGGCTGTCAGCACCGGATTCGGTAATCGGGATTCCTGTGAATCGATTTCTAAGTTTGGGGCGTGACACTACGATCAGTCGAAGGGGACCTATGACCAGTTGTAGGGTACCTACGACCAGTCGTGAAACTGTCAGATCTTATCACGCCCGAAATTTCAAATTTCTGTTGGTTCTTCGACCAGTCGTAGACGTCCTAAGACTAGTCGAAGACATGTTTTGCTCAGCTATAAATAGAGCACGAATCTTAGAATAAAAGAAGACAATTCAAGCTAATTAATTCGACCTTCTGAGAGATAAGTCTGTGCTCCATTTTAATCTAAGTGTGCGTATTTAATATTCTTTTTCTTTAACTTTTTTAATTAATTTTGTTTCTTGTATTCCAATCTAATTTGAAAAGAGGAATTGTTATTTCCCTTTCTATGAAATCAAAATCAATTAAAGCTAGCCCATTTTGGTTTAATTTAAAATCAATTAGAACTAAAACCATTGTAATGTGAGTATTGGACATTGAACTTGGACTTTCAATCATCTACTCTGACTTGGTTCTTCAAGGCTACTACAACGAAGGAGAAAATCAGGTATTTTACATTTAATTGTAAATTCCTTTCTGTTGTGGTTTCTTTTGAGATTTGCCAGAAAAATCTCATTGTATTGGTTATCTGAGGAGAGCCAGGAAAACTCAGAAGTGAGGTTTTTTTAATTATGTAAGCCCACAGAGAAAGACAAAATTGTGAAGGTTTTGGGTGAACCTGTGAAAACTTACTTTGATAGTGAACACTAATATCCCCTGTGTGAGGATATTAGGTGTAACACCTCAGATTTTGGCCAATCTGGGATTAGACGTCCTTAGGCAATGGGTCAACTAAAACACCTGAAATATCGCTTAGAACCCAATTCCATAGCCAAAGAAATCACGTAGGATTAATTCCTTTGAAAAATAAGTGTAAGTTAGCTAGCGCGATGCTGGAGTAGCTGGGAAATAGTCCCTGATCACTTTAAATACGTTCTACAAGACCCAAATCAAGTAGAACCAACGACTCTATAATACTCTATAACCTCGGACCAAACTCTAAGCAGGTTTGTTCTCTGGACCACTTTAAATCTTTGTATTGGATCTAGACCGCACGTCGAAAGTCCGATACCTCCTATCTTAGACCGTTAGAACCGCCTAGCTGGACTTGACACTCATTCCGAAAATCAAGTCAAACCGATAATTACGGGCTATTTCATTGAGCCCGGACCGAAGAGAGTGCAAATAGGGACAGAATTGGAATTTCAAATTCAAATCTGGCACACGACTTGACGCGTCAGTATTAAGCATTCTGACCGTCAGAATTCATCCAGATTACACCCTCGAATCAGGAGAAATTTCTATTTCATATCATGAGACTTGCAGACCTGATCTACGTGCGGTGACCGCTGAACTGAAACTGGTCCACCACGTGCGATCTGCGAACCCTGCCGGACTGAAAACTTAATACGTGCTAGATCTGGTACGCATGAGCTTAAGTCCGATCGCATTCGACCAGGGGAGCACCAGAAATGTCCTTTTGGACCGAAACAGCCCCGATTTGGTTACCCCTCAAGTGAAACTTGTTCCCGAGCCTATTTCGGGCAAGTTTGGGCTTATAAAAAGGGTTGAAACCCTCATTCCTCTCTCCCATCCGAATTTACAAAAATCCCTAGATTGGGAGAGAGAAAAGGTGAGAGTTTGTGAGAGAGAGTAGGAGAGAATTTCTTGCTGCTCGTGCCACCTGCTGCAAGTGCCTAAGCAACACACTCCGATCACCTGGCTTGTGATTTCTCCGCATTTTCAGGTAAGGAATAACCCTAGAAGTTGCTGATTTGGGATTCTTTCCATTCCATAGCATGCAAACTGATAAAACTCGTGAATCAGGTTCTCTATTCGCCGTAGACGAAGCGTATACGCTCCGTTCGAACTCACACCCCAAAAAGGGAAAAGGTGCGGATTTTAGACGCTTTGATTGACAGTTTCCAAAGCTTTCAATATCGTTTAATAGTAGATTCTTGACGGCAATGCCGTTTGACATGTACAACATGCCGTCCGTTTCCTGTTTCGTAAACCAACGAAGAATATGAGATTTAAGGCATTTTAGTCATTTGTAGGAAGTACCGTTTTCATGCATATTTTTCTGATGTGTTTGACATGGTTTATTGTCGCATTAGAATGTTAGGAATACGTGCATAATTAGTTTGGCGAAGAGATTCACCTAAATGCGCACTTCGGGTCGACATGCTATATGTAGACTTAAGTGTGTAGTGTAAGTGTTTGTATAAATGTTTGTATTAGTATGTATTGAGTTAAATGGTGTTATGAATTAGTTTGACATTGATTTCTCGATTAATATGCTGATGAAAATGATTTCCTACATGTTAACCATATGTACGATTTCATTATACGTATGAAATGCATATGCTTGATGTTGTACTCAAGTGGTATGCTATAACATGTACTTGATGATTTCTTTATGATTTAGTTTGAGATTGAATTCTCAATTAATATGTTGATGGAGAGGATTTCCTATATGTTGGCGACGTGTGTAATTTCATTATATGTGTGAAAGACATATGTAAGATGATTTGCTTAAGTTGTATGTAATAACATGTGTTAACATGCTCATATGGTTGTATTTCATTTCCATTACCCTTACACAACTGCTGATGTGATTCTATGATTGTTTAGGACTATGCCTAGTCCAGGTAATCGGTAACCAAACGAATTCGTGGTTAGCTTATCTTCGCCACGAACGACGCGCCCATGAACGCGAGTCGTGTTCTGGAGTTGGCGGCAGTGGTTAGGCCACGCGAAGTGTTTTACGCACTTCATGTCGTTCGACTTGAGATGCGATCGTGCTAGTCGAGCCCGTCAAGTAACCCGACTGGCAGATGTATGTTCACCCTGCATGAGTCATAACTGCTTGAACCTAGGGTACTGAACTTACCATTGTAAACCCTATCAACCATGGTACCTTGATCCACGAAGACTCATGAGCTGGGCATGGTGGTATGGGACACAGTGGTCGAGCTGTCGGCCTATGCTGGGGCCACAAACCTCTCCGTAGTGACCAGTGAGCACCTGTCTCGTGAGCAGATTATGGTGGTATGGGACACTATATTCTTGCTGTCGGCCTACATTGATAAGGTGATGGGGGAGCGGAGCAACGAGTGCGTGCAACAGCCCTGGCAGCCCTTTGTAGTGACTGCGAGCGTATTCTGAGTCTACGGGAGGCGACGACCCTTCCGTAGCAGTAGAGTACAGTAGGCCTGTATTGATAAGGTGATGGGGGAGCGGAGCAACGAGTGCGTGCAACAGCCCTGACAGCCCTTGCAGCGACCTACAAAATATACATCGTATGAGATTACTAGGAGTGACGACCCTAGACAGGATCTGTGTTGGGATTGATACAAGGGAAGTACCTTAGTTTCCCAATCCTGCTGTTTGAATGGACTAATAACAACTCGGAAATCATATTACCATAACATTACATGTGCCTGGAAGATGTGGAGCACTCTAGGGAGTGTGGCATGCCGCGGTCGTAAGATGTTGCCGTATGAGGGAGATCGTCGGTGAGGGCATACATCACGTCATGTCATATTGCATTAACAACAGTATTAGGATTGTTTGAATTACTGCTTTACTATTATCGCATGATTGATTTGATAACATGCTAATCTCTGCTCTCTTATCCCACTGAGTTGATCACTCACTCCCACGTTACGGGATGGTGTTTCCGGACACCCACCAGTCCCTATTGTGATTGCAGATGATGGCGCGGCCTGCGAGGTGGTGCTGGACTTGATGATGATGAGGAGGATCTCTCCTTTATGCATGATCTGATTGACGGGATTACAGGGAGGTTGATTAGATACCTTAACACTTGTCATTTTATATTTTGAGAACACTCATGTATATCCTTTTGGCTTACTTTTGGAGCATACATGTATGTATATAACCTGGTAATATGTTCACACTCTGGAGACATACAACAGTTTATATATGTTATACATACTATCACAGTCTTCCGCTTGCTAGTTTAACTGTCTCTGGAGTATGATATGCTGTTCTAGCTTAATCTCACTCATGTTTAATACATTATCACAGACAACATTCAATCATACATATCTATGTTGCATAAATAACATTTTGAAACTCGGGAGTGGAGTTTTTACTCGACCCCCCGATTTTCGGGATGTTACATTAGGAGTGGAGTAGCATTCTGTGTGGCTATTGTTTAACAGGCGGTGAACACATAGGCAAACCACTATAATCCCTTGTGTTTGGTGGCTGAATGGTTTATATTTCATATATTTAATTATTCATTTGTGGGATGTATATGTGGATGTGAATGTTGTAATCATTTATTTCAAGCATTGTGGGAAAGTTGTAATAGTTTAGCATTTATTTCTTGTTATTCCATTATCGACTTCTTTATTTATTCTAATAAGGTTACCCTGCCATTCCTATGGTGTATGGTTGTCCCTATAATAAAATATATTTATAATTGCAATATTTTCTTCAATGCAGTTTGTATTTAAGTTTTTATTATTCCTCTTCGATTTGAGATTTGATACAAAGACCTTTCTAGAAATAAGGTTGTCCTACCAAAAACTCTGGTTTTTGGTGTAAGGTTGTCTTTAGAACAACATTTGTATCAACCTCTCAAGATCTGAATTTTGAGGTTGCTTTACATTCTTGCATTGTGGTTTGTTTATATTATTTGTTGGCTATCATATTTATTTAATTTTTGCTGTTATAAGTTTTATTTAGCATAGTCCTATTCACCCCCCCCCCCCCCCCCCCCCCCCCCTTCTAGGACATATAGCTAGGCCTTTTCACCCCAGACAGCAGTAGACTATCAACCATTAGATAGAAATATCAAGCCCATGTATGGGTACCCAAAATGAATAAACAGAAATGGGTACAAAATGAAGTTTATAGCTAGACACACTTTGCCTCCAAAGCTATCTTCTTTTAACACATAGAAGGCCCCCCAGTCATTAGTAGCTCAAGAATTTGTTACACAGAAAGTTGAAGAGCTTCCATCTTGTTTTCTATTCTTGACAGTCGCTGCTCACAATGATGGAGTCGCTCTTCTATTCCAGTGAGGTTGTTTAAAAATTAGCACTCAAGCACATGACGTCGACGATTAGTGACAGAAGCAAGACTACATACAGGAGTTCAGTTAGATCCCCAGAGAGTTTCTTCATTAGGCATCGGACCACTCTCTCCAACAGGTGAAGGATTCTTAGTGTGAGATGAGACAGAGACATACATCTATTGGGCTGCATCATGGTCTAACCATACTTCAAGATATACCTTATCTGTTGTTTTCGACAGTCTTGCCCAGTGTGCAAGCTTGCAGACAAGGGATGGAAAAGGCAGTATTTCAAGATGGTTACTTTTAACTAACTTAATTAACTGATCTAGAATGAGAGTTGGTAGACATATAGGGACCTCTTCATAGACATCATACAGGAGATTGAGCACAAAGGGACTTAGGTATGTGTCATTTGCGTCACATGGGTACACATTCGTACTGAAGATACTGTGAATGAGTCTAAACAAGGTTCCTAGATATTTAACCTGAACGATATTGTCATCACTTATAGGAATAGTTATACCCTGGCACAGTGCTTGAGTAATTTCTCCCCATCTACCCAATTCGTTTAGATTTCTACTAGTGACAGGGATTTGTGTCACCTCAATGTTTAGAACACGACCAAGGACTGTTGGAGTAATTTTCTTGGTGTGTTGCATGAATTTCAGATGCACACATGGTGGATAAACTTGGACAATATGACAACAGTTGAAGAATTGTTGGATCATTTCAAACTGATATGGACCGCCCATATTAAGTATATTCTTCCACCCAATAGTCTCCATCATGAGATCCACCCCATAGGGCTTGACAGCACTAGTGAGAATAGTACGGTCGACGATCGTAACTTGTTCCCAATCAGATTGGTTTCAAGGTGGTCTAGTATTTTTTCCTTTCTTAATCTTGGAAGATGTTACGAATGAGAGATCCTTACCTTTCCCTTTAATCATCTTCCTTGCTTCATTTGGATGCTAAGATTTTCTCATCAAGGCTCCTAGCAGATAAACCAAAGGAAGGATCAGGGCTGCGAGACAGGATTGACTACTGTAAAAAGTAAAAAATTTCCCTGTTTTATTGGACGGTAAATTTTGATATCATCTACCAGTGTTCTGATGATATCGAGATATCCTGTCCGATGTTATCGACGATGTCTTCGATAATCTTTTTCAACTTCATGACTTTTCGAATTCTGAAAAGACGTTGATAATATCGACTTTTATCGATGTAATCCAGAATCCATGTAATCTGATGAACATATCGAAGGTGAATATTTTTTAGGATTTTTTCTGTCGACAGACTTTTCCGCATAAAATAGAACAATTTCAACATACGGGTATTCTCAGCCAAAAATTTTGTACAAGCTTTGTACGGAGCAAAATGTATAAACATCGAGATGTTTATGTATAAAAGGATAGGACGAAGGACCTCAGAGTAAATCTGTTGAAGTATAACAAAATTTCATCATTTCAGCCATTATCTAGATCTAGATGCGCAATCTAGACAAATTTTTCTATGGCCAGTCCTTAAAGGCATCAGTCTGTTCTTTGCCTCTAATAATGTAGCAGTGGTTGTTTGTGCAATGACCCTTCATTACTGATTTTCCTGATTGATTTAGGATTTCACATTCTCATTTGTTGAATTTGACCACATGCCCATTATCACAGATCTGAGATATGCTTAGGAGATTATGTGTCAAACCTTTTATGCAGAAAGTATTCTCATTTGTAAGCAGATTAATCCCTTTTATGATACCTTATCCAATTACTTTAGCAGTAATTCCATCTCCGTAGTTGACTAACACATTGTACAGATTCTGATAGTTTGATAGAAGGGATTTATCACCTGTGACATGCCTTGAGCAACCACTATCTAGGTACCACTTGGTGTCATTGCCTGATAAATGATTTGAGTGAGTAGTAAGATAATTTTTCTTTTCTTTAATTACCCATTTTGAGGCAGACTTCTCACTCTTTCTTTTTCTTTAGGTGGTGATGGATAAGTGTTTCTCCTAGGTGGACTTTTAACATTCTGAGTTTCTCTGATTGATTTGAATTTACCAATGTGGTTTTGATTAGAGTTATGTAAAGTCCATCTAGGTGTTAAGCATTCAAAGTCATAATGACCCACATCACCACACACATGACATATTGGAGTTATTCTGGTTTTGCTTCCAGAGGTAGCAGATTTTTCAGTTCTAGGAGCTGCATATCTAGTCTTTGATTTATGTTTTTCATATCCTAGCCCACTTTTATCCTTCCCAGGTCTTCTCATTCCCAATAGTTTTTCTAGCTTCTCTCCACTTTGGGAAAACTTACAGTTTAGCTTGGCAATTCCTCTAGATTCTTCCAAATCAAATAGGAGTGTGTGATTTTCATTTTAAAGGAGCATATTTTCATCTTTTAGTTGCTCAACCTGTTTGTTTAGTTTTTCAAATTTGAATTTAAGAAAGGAATTAATTCTCTTAAGTCTATCATTATCTGAGTGATGTTGTTGTAAGTCATTGATTAGATGTGTATTAATTTCTAGAATTTTATCCAAATCTTTTTGCAGCAATTCCTTTTTATTCTCAGATGTACCAAGTCTTTTAACAACCTTGATGCTGTGGATGTATAGTTGATTATAGGCATCTTGCAGTTTATCATTTTCAATTTCTTCTTCTTCTTCAATTTTCTCATTATCAGACGGAAATGATTTGGTGGCTTGCTGTTCCTTTTCGCTCTTAGATTCACTGGGAATGATTGGAGTAGTGGAGACCATAAGGATTTTCAATGATTTTTTATCTTCATCACTCTCTTAGTCACTAGATTCTGAGTTTGACTCATCTATGTCATCCCACGTGACGGCCATTGCCTTGTCTTTAGTTTTTTTATTTGGGGCATTCAGTAGACAGGTGTCTATACTCATGATAGGCATAGCATCATGGTTCTTTGGTTCTTTTATCAAATTTACCTGTAGAAGGACGGCCAAACCGTCTCTGACGTTTGCCGTGCACGGCTAGTGCACATATGTACTATGCACATGCCACACTAGGTGGGATCCACTGCAATGTTTTTGTAAAATCTAATCCATTCATTCAATTATTCTCCCTACTTAAGGCATTGAGACCAAATTTGAAGCAGTTCCAGATATCAGGTGGGCCCCACTTAATGAATTAAGGAGCTGATCTAACCGTTTGGCCACTTACCAAGATATCCAAAGGCTGAAATTTAATATGTACAGTTAATTTATGGCCCTTATACCATGTATAAAGTTTCGAAACAGGTACGACTTGTACAGATGGTGACTCATAACCCTTTTCAAATACATCCCAAACATTATGATCTGAAGATCTCAAGAAGTAGTGCATTCTAGCCTTCCAGTATGCGTAATTTGAACCATCAAATACTGGAGGTCTAGTTACTGATGAGCCCTCTCCTTTGGCCATATTCATAAACTTCACTCAAGATCACTCTCTAGGCGGTGAAGCCCTTAAAGATAGACCTGCTCTGATACCAATTGAAATAGCAGTGAAGACTGCTTGAGTTGAAGTAGGAATATGCGAATATGTCCTAGAGGGGGGTGAATAGGACTTTTTAAAGTTTTATAATGTATTTAAAAATTCTATTATACTAATCCTTACAGATAAATAATTATCAGGATTACTCAAATGTAACTCTACTGGCTTCCAAGCCTAGTAGAGGATCCAAACACAAACTATTTAAGAAGTGAACAAAATGCAAACTAGTTTATGATGGATATGACTGTGTATGTGTGTGAGGTGTGATCTCAGATATTCAGATATTAAAATACTAAAGCAAATCACACAAACAAAGGAATAGCAATTGCAAACACAGTCATTTTTATAGTGGTTTGACTACTTGTCTACTCCACTCTCGGTAACCGCACTCAACCCTTGAGTGTATCGGATTTCACTAAGGAGGTTTCCCATGGTTCACCTCTAACCTAAGGTTTTAAATCAGGTTCATCTTCAACCATTACAACCTACACTGAGGCTGACTGTTTATGCTCTCATGAGCAAGGGTCAACACATTGCACCCACATTTTGGCACACTGGCCAAGGATCTTCCTTGAGACCCTAATAGAGGTTTCACTCGGTTCACCTCAAAACCTAAGGTTTTACCTGGTTCACCTCAAATCGAAGGTGTAATTGGTTCACCTCTAACTAAATGTTTATACTCTCCAAGAACAAGGGTCCACACAAAACACCCACCATGTACACTCTCGCCGAAGGCCTCCTTGAGGACTTCAAGGGTGAGAAACACCTTAGACCCAATCCTACAAAGGAATGATCAAAGGGTCCTATGGACTCTAAAACTTACAGATAGGTTGATGAGTCTCATTCAGCATAGTGGCGAAGATCTCTTCCTTGTTGATGAAGAGTCTTCCACTCCCTTGATCCGCAACAAATGATGTACCAATATAAGGCAACGGGTTGGGTCAAGAATATGATGGAATCCTACTCTCTAAATGTTTTCTTATAAAGTAGATAGAGCAATTCCAATCATCTAAGCATTCAAACCATCCCAGCTTAATGATTTTCCATTAAGATGGTAGCTAAAGGATCCTCGAATGCGGAAGTTCATTCCCCAATCCACTCTATTAAATGTCAATGATGAGGGTGGATTGGAGGATGAACTCCCATGAGAGAAAGGGATTTGGGTATATGATCTAAAGGTAAAACACACAAAAGTACTCTCTTCTTTCTCTACCAGCAATATGGATAGGTCTCTCTTTATATAGGCAAAAGGTTCCAACGGATATAAAACGGTCACATGTATGACAGGGTTTAATATCATCGAGCAGTGTCGATATCATTGAGCATATACTCTCGATGGTATCGACAGTCTACTCGATAACACAAACTCACATGTCATATGCTTTTGAAACCTCTTGCCAGCTGGTCGATCGAATCGATCAGGTGTCAATATGATCGAATTTCGAACTTCGATTCTATTGATACTTGGGTCAATCTATCGACATTTGAAAAATGAGAGAGACAAGCCATGAAATATTTCAGGTTTTTAGAATATGATCGAGGGTCAATCGATGTCATCAGAATTTGCATATCGATGATATCGGAGGCAGTGTCGATGCATCAAAAAATTTCATGGATTTTCTAGTAAGCTCACTGGACAGTTTGTGTCCAGTCTCGATGCAATCGACTCGGCCTCGATATCATCGACATATGAATATCGATTTCCTCGAGTGGCCCTCGATCAAAGATAAAAAGCGACCTAAAATATTTGCTAGAAGACATGCGCACCCACTATCGATATCATCGATGGACTTTCGATATTATTGAGATTTGATTTAAGATCTTATCGGGAAGAGCATTGATATATTGAAGGATTTTTAGATTTTCCTTGAAAAATAGGAGCGCCAAAAATCTACCTGTCGATATTATCGAGTCACTGACTCGAGAATCAAATATCAATGACATCAATAGGTGTATTGATATATCAATAATTCTGTCCAAATATGTATGCGATTGTCGGACGCATTAAGTCCTCATTCGATATGATCGATTCAACTTCTGAGGACATCGACAGCGCAGGTCGATTATATCGATATGTGTATCGATACAATCGATAGGGCAAGAAAACTTAGAGATTTTCTGATGTTTAAAAAAGTTCTCTTACCCAAAACCCTAATATATTTTAACTTATTTTTAAGGTTTTTACTCACCGGATGTTTTGGGACATGGGATGTGAGGCTTAGATTTACCTATGGCTAGCTTCCACATATCCGATTAAGGCAGACACTTAAATAGATCTTCCTGTGAGGCTCTGCAGTCTGACTGACTCAACACACAAGCTAATTGATAAACCAGGGCACTAGCAAGGGCACTTTCAGGTCATATAAAGCCTGAATCCAACAGATCGTCGATCTGTTTCCTCAATTCCTCCATTTCACATGGAGGCATGTGATACGTCGGTAGAAAAATGGATATCATACCAGGCACAAGGTCAATAGTGAAGTCGATCTCGCACCAAGGAGGTAGTCCAGGCATTGTCCTGAACACATCCGTGAAATCTCGGACTACAGGCATGTTCCCAAGTGTTGGACCATCAACATTCTCTAGCTAGGTAGCATAACAATTAATATGGTAGTACCAACTGACTTGAACTGGGAAAGTAAAGGTCGTACCCTCAGATCCATGGGTTGTCACCACTCTAGTATCATAATCAGTCTCCACCTTCATCTCAGTTAGCCAATCCATACCAAGGATGACATCGTAATGACATAACAGGGCACCGATCAAGTCAATGAGTATTGTTCTTCTTCCTAAGTCTATCGAGCAACTCTTACAAATCTTTCTAGTGTCTGAGAAGGTCCCTGTGGTGGTAAGGAGTCTCACCCTAACCATAGGAGTAGTTTTCAATATTAGTTTCTTAACTGCTGCGCATGATATTATTAAAATAGTGAACCCGGTGTCCACCAATAGGAAGACTGGTATACCTTGGATGTGTGTTGTGACTTCGAAAGCCAATGGTGTTGTGGTTACTATCTCGAATGCCTCAGTTACAAGTGAGTGCACTTGAGCTTGTTGAGGATGATTCAGTTGCGCTGCCATAGTTCATTGAGGTGGCCTAAATCGAGGTGCAAGTGGTCGATAAGATGGTTGTGCAGGTGGCGTTGATCGTAGAGGTGAAGTTGAAATGGCCCAAGGTAACTGACGGTTGATCTTCTGAGGTAGCATAAAGCTGTTGTCCCTCATCCTGGTAAAGTAGTAAGTGTCAGTATGGCCCAACCTCTAGCAGTAGGTGCACCACACATCTGGTTGCCTCGGCTGAGTCGGTGGAGCCGTAAGTCTAAGAGGCGAATCTGCACATGGCCTCTTACCGAGGAACGGCCTGTTCAGCAAATTAGGTTGAGGCCTCGGACCCATGGGTACACGTGTACGGGATAGTCTGTCCCCATCTTTCTCAGCTCGCAGGGACATGCTCACTAGCTCAACATAGTTGGGACTGCTAGCGTAACACATCTTCGTGCGGATCTCAAGCCGCAGACCCTCAGAAAATCACCACATCTTCATCGGCTCATTCGCTAGTATCAAAGGAGCGTATCTAGCTAGCTCCGTGAACCTGTTCTCATATTCTGACATAGTTATCCCTCCCTATCAGAGGTGAAGAAACTCTCCCTCCTTTTCATTGTGGTAAGTGAGAGAGAAGTACTTCCCATGAAAGCGGGTCTCAAAAGCTTCCCACATCCATACATACCCAGCAACCACTGTCATAAGATGTTGTCCCACCATAGACTAGCCTCCTTCTTAAACAAGTATGTAACCAGCTCAACTTGCTCTACCTCAGTGCAGTGCAACGGTTTCAGCATCTTAGAGATGCGGTCAAGCCAGTATCTGACCTCCTCGGGTCTGTGAGTACCTGTAAAGGTGGAAGGTCAGAAGCGCTAGAATCACTCAAATAAACCACTGACATTCATATTTCCAGCAGGGTGCATGGGTGGTGCAGGTGGGACCACGTTCATGTTCTGGGCAAAAGCCCCCACAATGGTGGTCCAAATATGCTGTTGTTGCTGCATAAGGAGCATCATCTGCTCCAACCTATCAGGAGGAGAAGCCGCCTGATGCATATGTGGCATTGAGGTGGACGTACGGTTCTATTCTGGAACCAATGGTGTAAAAGGTGTTGGCCCATTGGTGGGGCCAGTGGCTGGCTGTGAATCCGGCATAGTGTCATTGTTAAGGCCCAAACTACGGTCCGTGTGGCTATCGCTCAGGGGAGGTGCCCCGTCAGACGATCCGCCAAGTGCAAGACATGTTCTATTCTGAGTAACTTTCGGAGGCATTCCCTATACACAACATAGGGTGTAACACGTGTAAGATTTAACATAACAACACTCAATTTCTCAAGCATTCTACACATTTTATAACAAAAGGAGCTTCATGCATTTCATTTAACCAAAATTATCACAATACATGAGATGTAGTCTTACATGTGTCATTACAGAAGACGCATGTGCACTAATCTAATAAAGCTTTAACACTAAAACACACCAACAACTCTACCATACTACTAAGCCTATCAAGGCTATAACATAGAAAGCAAGAAAAATAAGGAAAACCAAAAGACGACTACAACATATGACTAGTCATCCGACTCTGGTGATGGTGGAGGAGCACTCTTGTCCTACATACAGCATAGGAGGGTCTTTAGGGTGTGGGAAATCTTCTTGAACTTCTGTTTCATATAGGCCTTATTCTCCTCAACCTCTTGCTTCACTTTGGCCCGAGTCTCTCTGACCTCTTACCTCAGGGCGGCCTGACTCTCCTCAATCTGAGCTAAGCGAGCTTCTAAGGCAGCCTTATCACGGCAATGCGCATGTGTAGCAGGAGGAGATCCCCCATCAAAGTCTTGGGCCTCCTCTTCTTCCTCTCCCTTCTCTTCCTCATCACTTCCCTCACCATCACTACCTTCCTCGCCTTCACTGCCTTCCTCAAATTCTTCTTCCTCCTCCTCCTCATACTTCCTTCCTTTTCCTCTATCTCGTCACCATACTCATTAAGACGGGCTTGGTGTTGTCGTGGCCCAATACCCATGTTGTTAAGTGTAGCATCATTGATGAAATGGATCAACGTTAGCTCATCCGCGTTAAGTCTGTAGCCGAAATCATGAAGCAAGCTTGCATATTAGTTGGCCAAATGGGAGTGAAATATCTCCCCTAACAGCACATGAGATCTGTACTATCTGTAGAAGGATGAACATTGGCAGGCATAGCTTGTCTCCTTACCCAGCTTTGTATAATAAGTCCACCATCAAACGTGTGCATTCAGTGTGATTACTCCACCTAGGATACACATTGTATGTGAATATGTGGTGGAGTAGGTGGAAGTCATGAGTCATCTTGGTTGCTGGGAGCCAATTGCCTCACTTCCATTGGACCAGTCGGCCACAAAGAAATCGCATGTGGTGATCTCTTTCACGTATACTCTTGAGATTCTTCTCGCTAGCATGTACCTCTCCACGTTGAATCCCCATAATTTGGGCTATTGCATCTATATTGACAATGACTTCTCACCTTCCCACGAGGATAGTGAACTGTAAAGGCTCCAAGAGTGAATCTCATATGTGGGCGTATAAGGCTCAGACAATACTCTCACATGCATGTGACTTGCCTTCAAATATGGACCCTCCCTGGCATCCAACAGGAGGTCCATCACCGGATAAAGCCCAAATAGTCATTCATCCATGTGTTCTTCAAAGATAACTCTACGGCGTTGAAACCTACCATGTCTGACGCCCACTGGTAGAGCTCTTTCGAGAGGAATTTGGGGGTCGAGATCCCACTTCGTCCTTCGCTCCAGCTCAATGTTAGTGCTAGCCTTGGTGCCTTTCTACTTCTTTAGACGGGTAGGGCGGCTAGGCCTAGCTTTATCCGCGAGCGCCTTCTTCTTTTCCATAAGGGAAAGGAGTATGGAAAGGGAAAAGATGGCAGCCACTAGTTCAAAAAGAGCCATGAGAGTGAAGCAAGATTAAAGGATAAGATGGGTTGGTAGATTTTGAGGTTTATGAGACACAAAGGTGGGTTTGTGCACTCAAATGAGAAGAAATAAAGGGGATTGAAGGTAATAGGAGATGGGTTTGAGAGAATGGTGGAGGTGGGTGCAAGAAAAGAAAGAAGATGAAGTTTGTGGTATATGGAAGAGAGATTTGAAAGAGAAATTGCAAGTTTAGAGGGGTTTCAAAGTAGGAGATGGGTGAAATGAGCAAAAGAGGATAAAGGGACCCTAAATATGGTGGACCCACATGAAAATAGGCCCCACATGTGTGTGAGGCCGCCGGACCCACGAGCCTGTCGCGGCCCGCTGGACCCAACCACGATGCATCGTGGTCGGTGCAGTGGCGCCGCTCCTCCCTGTGCTGGCCGCTGTGGCGCCGTCTAGGGGTGGTAGTCTCCCCCCCCCCCCCCCCCCCCCCCGGGGGGTTCCAAAAATGTGCGAGGCTCACTTTGGTTCCCCCATTTCATGCGATTTGGGCCCCTATGGCCGTGAAGTGTGTTTTCTCGCCCCATCTTGCACAAATTCATGTCTTTTGGCGTGTTTTGAGTTGGGGATTTGCCGGGTAATAGTCTAAACCCATCGTTTGATGGCCTAAGGAGGAATTAAGATCATTTTACATGGTCTCAGTCATATACGGGCTACATTTCGACTGTCAGTTTCGCCCGTCGGTGGAACTTGGATTCCAACGTTCGTTTCTACATTTTATCGTCCCCTCCTAAGTCAAAGTTGTAAGTGTTATGGTTTCTTGCTCCTTTGGTTGTCAAATTTTGTGGTGCTAATACTTCAATCTGTGTCTTGTGTAGCACATTGGTATATATGTTCAAGGCACTGCATCACAATGCTCCAAGATAAGAACAATGATCTTCTTCAAGAAATGCAAGAACAAGTACATTGTTCTCTTCTCTAAAAACCTCAGAGTTTTAAAGCTACGAGATCTAGTTCAAGACTCAAGGTGAAATACAACTCAAGAACTATAAGTTTAAGGTTTTAAAGATTTCATGTTCAAGCTTCATCATGTGTTAAGATCTCAAGTCTCATGAACTTCAAAGATCATCCATCATCTGAAGAAATGAAGACTCAATGTCCATACTTCAAATTCAAGGTATGAATAACCTTAGACTGACCTTAGGGTAGGTCATTTTGTATACATAAGTCAAATTGAATCACTTTGTAAGTGTATGGACTGTTGTAAGACTAGTCCGGAACCATGTTCGACTAGTCCTAACACTGGCTCGACCAGTTTAAGAAATTCCAAGACCAGTCCTAAGTTTGTTTTAATTTTTTAAAAATTTTTGTTCATCTACGACCAGTCCTGGACTCTGCTCGATCGGTCGTATGAACAGTGCACGACTCATCCTATAACTAGTACAAGATCTACGACTCAAACTACAGCGACTAAATCAGGCTTCGTTCGACCAGTCATAGGCAAGTCATGACCAGTCGTGGAGGACTCACGACCGGTCGTGGACAGCCTTCGACCAGTTGTGGAACAGTTTTATCCGATCGCACTTAAAAATTAAAAAATCTATTCGACCTTCAACCAGTTGTAGTGCCCTCAGGACCAGTCGAAGATGCAATTTCTTTAACTATAAATAAAGCACAAATTTCATTGTTTGATAACCCAATTTAAGAAAAATTAAGGCATCACTCTGAGAGATAAGTTTGTGTTCTTTTTAAGCTACATTTTGTATATTTAATATTCTCTTTTGTTAGCTTTTCATATTTGATTTTATTTCTGCATTCCAATCTGATTTGAAAGAGGAATTGTGATATTTTACTTCTTGGAATCAAAATCAAATAGAGCTAGCCCGACTTGATTTAATCTAAAATCAACTTAGACCTAGAACCATTTTAAAGTGAGTATTGGACATTGAACTTCTATTCGAACTTCTACTCCAACTTGGTTCTTCCGGGCTGCAACAAAAGGAGAAATTCAAGTATTTTACATTTGTGTAAATCTTTTATCTTTGGTTTCTTTTGAGATTAAGCTAAAAAAATCTCATTGTGTTGGTTATCTGAGGAGAGCCAAAAAACTCAGAGTTTGGGTTTTTAATTTGTGTAAGCCCATTTGAAAGACACAATTATGAGGGTTTTAGGTGAACCTGAGAAAAACCTATCTTCATAGTGAGCGTTAATATCCACCGTGTGAGGATATTAGGAGTGGAGTAGCAAGCTGTGTGGCTGTTGTTTAACAGTTGGTGTTCACACAGGCGAACCACTACAACTCCTTGTGTCTTGTGATTTGAATGTTTGTTTAATTTCTATATCTTTTATCATTCAAGTTTGTGGGATGTATGTGTGGATGTGAATGATGTAATCTTTCATTTCAAGCATTGTGTGGAATGTTGTAATAGTTTAGAATTTCTTTCTTGCTATTTCCTTTATTTCCTTTCTAGTTTGAGATTTTGTTTCTCTAATTGTTCTAGTAAGGTTGTCCTGCCATAAACCCTTGATTTTTATGGTGAAAGGTTGTCCTTAGAACAACTAGATTTGAGGTTGCTTTACATTCTGTATTGTGGATTATTATCTTTCCTTTACTTAGCTATCTTATTATTTTATTTCACTGTTATCATTTTAAATTTGGAATAGTCCTATTCACCCCCCCCCCCCCCCCCTCCCCCCTCCCCTCCCCTCTAGGACAAATAGCTTAACCTTTTCAAAAGTACGTTAGTGTGCGTCGTGTTACTATAACCCAAGTCCAATTTAATCCAAATCATGCTCTGATACCAACTTGTAATGCCCTGAATTTTAAGGGTCGAGCAAAGGCTCAACTACCAAGATCCGTCGCATCACTTATACAACATAGATAATGATGATTAAATGTTTTTCGTATTTATGCATTAAACATGAATGGGATTACACTAAATCAGCATGTCATACTCCAAAGAGAGAATATAAGGCAAGCGGAAGACTGTAATAGATATGTAAAGTATACGCATGTTTCACAACCTCTAGAGTATGAGTGTGTTACTGGCTAGATATATACATGTTTTTTTCTAAAATATACAAAATGATAAAATGTGAAAGTCTGACTAAATCATGTAATCTCTGTAATCCCGTCGATCAATACATGGTCTACATAAACCCGCCTGATAGCTGAATACAGGAGAATTCCTCCTCATCTATGAAATCTCAATCAGCAGCATAGACATTGTCGCCACCTGCATCTACAACAGAGTCTGGTTGGTGTTTTAAAACACCATTCCAGAGTGGGAGTGAGTGATCAACTCAGTGGAGATATAAGGCAAAGGTTAACATATTATCAATTCAGTCAAGCAGTAATGATAAAGCAGTGTAACAATCATGTCCCAAGTACTCTTGTTAATACAGGAATGATATGTCATAATGATATATGCCCCTCGTCTGCACTCCCTCAGTGACATCATCTCACAATTGCACATGCAACTCCTACTGTGTACTTCCTCGCCAAAGTACATGCAGTGCGGTGCATGGTCATGTTAACCAAGTACTTAATTAGGCTTATTCATATAGTAGATTCGAGAAACTAAGGTACCTCATCATTTACCAAAATGATTATCCATTTAGGGTCATCAATCCTAGTTAATCACATATGATAGGCAAGTTATAGGGTAACATCACCCCTGATTTGAAAAATAATGGATAGATAAGTTTGCAAGTTTACACTTGAGGTCACTATCGAAGTCTTGTCACCTTAATGTAGGCCTGATTTATACTTGAGGTCACTAAGAGAGGCTCGTCACCTAATCATAGTCCGATAGCTCGAATATATTGTCCCATATTACCATATTCGGCTCACAAGTTTGGGTTGCTTACTGATCACTACGGAGAGGCTCATCACCCCAGCGTAGGCCGACATCTCGACCACGGTGTCCCTACCACCATACCCGGATCATGAGTCTTAATAGATTGTGGTATCAAGGTTAAACGGACTTTACATTGGTAAGTGGTACCTTAGATTCAAGTAGTAGCATCCATACATGAAAAACACACCTTAGGCCAATCGGGTTACTTGAAAAGTTGGATTGGTACGAGCGCACGCTAATTTAATCGACATGGAGCGCATACGCACTCCTCGTGGCCTAACCACTGCCGATAATCACTGTACAACTCGAATTCATCAAACGTATCCGTTGTGGCGGACTAGTCTGACCACTTGATCAAAAACCATTACCGATTGCCTGGACTAGGTATTAGTCCTAGTCATACTCAAATATAATAGGCATTCATATGTGATAGTCAAACAACATTTAACAATCAATTCAATTACAATTCTCATTCGGGCATTTTAAGAACCATATTGCACATGTTATCATACATAGGCATTTCATATATAAATCACGTAGTAACAAGATAGGTTACATGAAGAAAACTATAACTATATATAAAGTAATTGAGAATCTTATCTCAACACCCTCATTAAATACATTTCAACAAGCCATTTCTCATTCAAATATTTTATCAAACACTTAGACTGCACATTTCAACATACATGTAATAAATTAGTTATAACATATATTATGGAAAATCCTTTCACAAAGGAGTTGTCATACGTACAACTAACATGAATTCTAGATTAATAGTTATGGCAAGCATAAATCATAATTTCCTATTCATTCAATCATTTCAACAAACACATGGAATGCATTTAGCATATAACCTAGTTTACCCATACATGATATATCGAAAACGTCGTAACTAAGATTATATGGAAGCAATCAAATTAGACATAAATCATAACTGACATTGAAAGCCTTGAAAATCATAACCTAAATGTTTATAGTCCTCACCTTTTGTCAGTACACTCGTTACGAACTTGGTTCGTACACCACGTATTTGTCTACGGCACAACGACTACCTAAACATTGAAATAGGTTAGATATTTCACCAGTTTCTCTATTTGGATTCTTAAAATAGATTAGGATTAGGATTTATTACCCAAAAATGGAGTTAAAATGAGTTAAGTAGCTAGACATAAAGGCAATTCGATGAGTGGAGTAGCAGGACAGAAGTACGATAGCAAACCCCAAAGGTTTCCCTTCGATCTCCACTCTTTTCTCCTCTTTTCTCTCTTCTCTCTCCTAGGGTTAGAGAAATTCGTATGAAATGAGAGAGGGGTGGGTTAAGGGCATTATATAGGCCCAAAAGTGTTGTCAATGGCCCTAGGGCCATGATATACTTAGGGTATAGCCAAAGGGTGGCTATTTCGGACCAAAGGATCTCATCTGGAGATCCATTGCTCGCATACGGTCTAGAGAAAGTTTCCTAACAATGGATCTATGCCGGGTTAAGATTTTGGTCTGATCAAATTAGTAGATCGATCATGGAGGACCCATTTCAGTTCGACGGTCATCGCCACTCGATCAGGACCATAAGTATACCAATGGGTGTACGAAAATTTCCCTTATCCAAGGGTGTAGTTGGGTCAGAATCTGATGGTCTGAAACCTTAAATTTAGCCTACAAGCGAACGGTCCAAATCACTTAAGTTTGAGTTCAATTTCTAAAGATATTCGTGTTTCTCACACACTTTGCTTAGGGCTCAAGTTATGCGTTTCTGGATACTATTTGGACTCGATTCCTCCAATGGTTGTCAAGCCCAGTAAGGTGGTTATAACCTTATAGTTTCACAGTCATCGAACTTTCGAGACGCGCTCTAGGCCCAATATGGAGTTTCAATGTGCTCCAAAGAGTAACTGGGTTTTGAGATTGATCCTAAGTTTCTAGGTAATGTTGGGTTAGCGATTTTAAGAGTTTTGGGTCTTATAGTTCGTATAGAAAGTGGTTCGAGCTAATTCTCTGATTTATTTAGTTTAGTACTTTATTAATTTTTATCTAATTACTAAAGGATTCACTTATTAAGGAGTTTTGCCTGAGGTGGTACTCGGGTCTTTGTATGAATTTTTCCGTGACATTACATTTTCCCTGAAGAAGGTTCTGATTTTTATCTTGAAGATTATCGCCATAATGCTTCTACATCAAAAGTGGGTAAAGACAAGTGAAGCCATGTTCATATATATTCTTTATCAGATAATCGAATAAAGGAGGAATTTCAAATATATCGTCAAAGATTACATATTAGCGGTTTATTAAAAGAAAGTAACCATTGTTTGTTGAAATTCGTCGAAATTGTTATCATCACCAGGCCGATATATTATTATTATGAGCATAGTGCAAATATCGTCAACATTATCAGCAGTAGTGATATATTGATTAAGACAACTATTATTACAACAACGATGGTAGCTTATCATCATTCAAGGCAACTTAATCAAGCTTATATGACCAACTACGCATAAAACCTATCTCCATCACCATTTGGGTAGCGGTGAGAAGCCAGTGGCCTTAAAAAGCCCGTGAAGGCCATCGTACGCATACCCATGCGGGCAGCGGATGAAGCCAGTGACTGAAAGCCCTAAAAGGGCCAAAAAGTCCTCAATGGCTAATCACGTGTAACACCCATGTCATCTGTATAACTTTCCAACATTGTTATGGGGAATGGATGAAATTGCCCTCCCGTGAATGGGCTCGACCTTGCAGATGAAGAAAACACGGGCTGCAGTGTGCACTCTTTGGTCATTGTCCACAAATAGGCCAACCATGCATGGGACCCCCTAGATCCTTGGCTTGATTTTAGTAGTAACTCATGAGGAAGAGCCTAAACCTACTCATTAATGGACTGGAGGCCCTGAATTTGGTACCCCAAAGGCTGCCTTATGCTCTTCGTGAACTCTAAAGAGTTACTACAGCCAACTCTGTGCGTAAATCCAACCAAGTTCACGGCCCCGGTAGCTTCACTGGGCCCCTCTGATGGATCGTGGTTTGTGAACTCACCAGGCTGTGAGAAGTTCAGTGAACTCATGAGAGCTACAGAGACTATCACATGAGACCCGACTCCATTACTCAAGAGTCTAAAAAAATGTGTTGCTCCATTACTCAAGAGTCTAAAAAACTATGTCGATCCACTACTCAAGAGCTTAAACTGTGTGTGATCATCTGACTAAATTGAAATCTAGTATCGCCCATAAAAAAAAAAAAAAAAAATCATATAGGAAATCCTATACTGACAATCATAGTTTGTTGATGTTTTTTTATATATCAGTTCTTCATTCAAATATTATGTCATGATTATTGCATAGATAAATATGCTTGAAATAATCTATGATGCAAAAGTTATGGAAGAACAAAATATCTCAAAATATCATCATCTCTTCATTAATATATGCTGAGAGTTAAAGGAAATTACATGTTTAAAAAAATAAAAAATTAAAAAAAAATTTAAAAAAAAAAAAACATACACAAAAAAAAAATTACATGTTCAATACTCTTCTGTAATTCCTAATATTCCCACGTACTTTTGCAAATCTTCCTTTAACTGCATTTGGGCTGCAGCATGTTTTGATTTTTCTTCAAGGATGATCTTAGCTTGATCAAGAATTCCAGTTATCTTATTTTCTAAGGATACAATCATCTCTCCACCTAGGAGTAGTTCAGATCTCTCAGCTTCAACCGATTGGATACTGACCCGTATCTTTTCTTCGATTTCCTTCATAGTCGATTCCTTCATATGATCTTTTAACTCTAGCTATGAAATTTCCTCTTTTAAGGTAGCAATGCGGTCCTGAATCATCGCCCTGTCATCAGAATAAGCCTTCAACTGTTCTTGATGGGTCAATTGTTCTTGATTAAATTTAGAAATAGCATAAGTGATGAGGGAAGCTTTTTCCTTGAAAAGAGTTAGTTGTTTCCCATATTCCAAAATCTTAGGAGCAATGGTGACATTTTCTGCTGATGCTAAAGAAATTATTGAATCACGGAATCTGAAAACAGAGTCATGTAGGGTAGAAATGTTGATCTTTTCCATCCTTGCAGTACTTTTAAAGATTTTGATGGCGATATCCAAGTCTGACCATTGTTCAGGATCCTCGAAAATATGAACTATTTCCAACATGGAATTCTTCATTAAAAGCATCTTGTGTGTGGGAATCATTGCAAAGGATAATAGTTCAGATGTAGTGGCTACAGATTTGAAGCTTGCTGCTCCACTACAAGGAGGAGTTCCTATAATATAAAGAAGAAAAGAACTCAGAATAGTGATAATAAAGCTAGAAGATGTGTAAATCTCAATAAAGTAATCGATATATATATAGGTACCTGCTGCAGAAGTACGATGGACAGTAGGTGGAACTTCCTGAACCATAGAAGCACTAGCTCCTAACATATCAGTAAAAGAAGGCGCTTTGGCCTCTGCGCTCGAATCTTTGGTAGTTGGAGTTGGAAGATCCGTGGTCTCTACGGGGAAAATAATTTCACAAGCCACAACTTTTGGTGCTACCAAAGGAACCAGAGGAGCCCTCGGTGAAATCACTGGTGCAGTTGCAGGGGGATCCATGGGAGGAGTATCACCTGTCTTATCATTAATAATATGAGCACCTGCAATAAGATATAACAATAATAATGAGAAAACTATCGTAAAATACACACACACACACACACACACACACACACACATATATATATATAAAGAGAAGAAAGAGAATTCCTTGGTGAATATCCATACTCTTCATAATCCAAAGGCTCATCTCCTTCCTCCTCTATTACTGCAGGAGACTTTGCAGGAATACTGACACCAGGAAGAGTTTCAGAATTTGGCGGAGGATGTTCCTTGTCAGCACTTTCTGTAACGACATCCTCCTCGTCATCTATGTCGACTTCTCCTTCTTCAAAATCATCATCTTCATTTTCACCATTTTTGTCATCTTCATCATCTTCATATTCAGCAGAGGCGGTATCCTCTGATGAAGAAGCTGAACTTTCATCCCCCAAGTCTTCTTCATCAACTTCTTCAATCATGATTTGTTTCCCTTTAGAAGGAGAAGCTCAACTACCTTCTAGTTGAGATTCTCTATTAATTAGGATTGAAGGGGATGTATATGCTAGTCTACTTCCTTCTTAAGGAATGGGCGACGATGCTTATAAGCGCATTCGAGACCTAGTCATGGGAGATGATGAGCCGGGAGGAGTAGGCTATGAAGGAGGAGTCGGTTTGTCTTGAGTTGTAGTAGTGTATGCTGGAATGGGGGAAGATGTTCCTTCGGCATCATCTGTAACCCAGCCAATGAAGTCACGAGGGACTTGTTCAAATTCTATCAAGACTCCATGAACAATCCAGCCTTCTAAAGTATTAATGGCCTTCTTTTCACGGATTGGATCTTCTAAAGATATTTTTCTGCAAATCTGACCGTGAAAAGGTGCGTGACTCTTCTTTGATATATAGTCAATCCTGTCTTCAAGTCTCCTACCTCTTAGCCTGGGCGGGGGAAGCCATATGGGTTCATCTACTGGCAAACGATTGTTGACCAAGTATGATTGATGATCCCACCATCGCATCCAGCTATAAGAAGCATGAACTATACGATTGCAACTGGGGATTATGAAGGTAGAATCAACACAACCGCCTAGTAGTTGTTTCTATACCATGGCCCAATTGTAAGGACCAGTGTCATAGTAGCGCATTCTTCTAGTGACTAATTTGTAGTCTTCTGGAATGGCCTGATCATAACCAAACTGACGAGAAAAGTGACCGGGATAGTATGGTTCTCTCTAAAACTCTGTTCCGTCCCACAATGGCAGGTTAGAAGAGCGTATAGAGATGAAGAATGCCCTTTCTCCTATAGTTAGTGTTGCCTTGTCCACCATGTCATTATCTTCAGGGTAGCGATGGAGGCAAAATTAAAAGAAATTAACTTGATCAGTGTCTCAAATTTTTTTGACTACCCACTTGTATGATCTTTTTGCCATAGCCCTTTGTTGAAAAAACTAAGGTTTGAAGGATGAACATATGACTTCTCTGGCGCTTCAAAACTCCAAGGAAAATAGACTCCTATTCAGCCAGTTATATAATGGCATGGGGTGTGTGCTGAGTAAACTCCAATAGTAGGATTCTTGACATAAGTAGCTACTTCCCCAAGGGCTTTATAAATAGAGCATGACACTGGAGGTGCAAGTGAATACTTGTGACCTTCTGTTAAGGCGCCAGCAACAACAAATACTGTAGAGCGAATAACATCTGCCCATTTTGAGCTTGGAAGCACTACGATACTTAGTCAATAGGCTAAGAAGGCTTCGAGCTCCCCATATAAGTTGTACTCTGCTCTTTCCTTGATGTTGTCGTGAAGCTCCGTTAGCTCTCGAGATCGACAATCGCGGAATCTATAGGGAAAAGTAAAAGGTTAGTGTGAAGAAATGTATAATTAAGAAAAACTATTGATTCCTAGACTTAAAAATACCTGAGGGCCCTGGAAAATGGTGCAAGCCATTGTAGAGGAGAAAGCTTGTGAATGTTTGGAAATTTTGACATTTCCTTGAAGAGTTCGTAGTGGTTTCAGAGATGGAAGGCTTGCGGTCAAGAGAAGAAACAAAGGCCAATTCCTTGTTAAATGGGACGAATTCATCGTAAAAATTTCCCTGTCAGTGGAAGGCCCACTATCCGATGGAGGTCCCAGAGTATGATGCTCATCTCATCTACTGGCAAATGAAAGGAGTTGGTGGTGGGAGACCAGTAATCGAGGAAGCCTTTTATCACAGTCGGGTCTTTGTAGAAGTAATGGGATGTAACTTCTATGGCGTCATACAAGCCTATCTTAGCAAGCATACCCACGTGTCTTTACAAGATGGCTTTTGCCCAGTCTAAATAATAACGTCGTGAAGTTAAGAGACCCCTCATTCAGAAGTCTTCGGGTCCCTAAAGCTTCTCACGATCTCGGAAATGTTGCTGGACCGTTTCATAGAAGTATATGGGGAATAGGTTGTGAGGATTGTGAGAAGGGGTGAGGAAAATCATGGGTAGACTTCACCGATATGTTGCCGTGGCTTATGTGTTAGCAATATCGCCTTAAGGATGCACGGTTCTCTTGATGACCAAGAAGAAGTGTACATCAATTTCTCTCCATCCATGTGATCCCTTGGCTCACAATTGAGCAAGAACTAGTGGCGGTGAAGGCTGAGGGGAATCACGGTCATACCTTCTGAGTGTGGATTATCAAATTTCATAATTCCCTCGATTACTCTGACCGTTTCCCATGAGTTTTGGAGCTTCTTCTTGTTGTGGTCCTTGATCTTCTCCTCGAACTCTTTTGCTTTATTACGATGATTTTTCTTAGAATGAGAGCGAGGCATATCTTCTCGAATAGGAGGTCTTTAGCTATTTGTGTGAATGTCGACGGTTGATTTTAGCCACTCATCCTAATCGTATTCCCGACCATGCTTTGGAGGTCGTTTTGTGTCTCCCATCGAGATTGCTCGATGAATGGGAGAGGGTAAGGAGGAAATACGGTCAGTGAAGTCGAAGGTTGGTAGCACGGGTTCCTTAAAGTAAGAGGAATGGAGGGCGGTGGTTTTTACGCGCTTCAGTTGTGGTTGATCTCAAGACAGGGAAGGACAGAAAGAAGATGGGTCTGCCAAATCTTGATGAGAGGGTTACTCAGCCGGTGGGTCAAGGCACGGAAAGTTCGTTTAATACGGGCCATAATGGAAAAGGGCTAAGAACTTGAATGTACTTGAAGGAGAGAAAGTTGAAAATTTTTAACAGTCCTAGTTACGCGGACTCGCGTAATCAAAATCAATTGTGCGGGGCAGTGTAACGGCTAGATGCCTTGCGCGAACAAAGAGTCTATTGCGCGGGTTCATGCAACTGAAATCAGTTACGTGGGGATTTCACAGAGATGCAAAGGTTCGACACAGTCTGAAAGTAAGTGTAGAATGAATGAAGTCTGGGGTATACATAGTGTATAAGGTCGAATACGATACATGACCATCAGTTGCGCGAGTCCGCGCAAACCCTTTCTTTAGAGTAAAAATTAATACAATTCTTTGATTTCTAGAGAAACAAAGAAAGGATCAAGGGAGCATCTGTTGAGGCATAAAAATGAGAAGAAAGAATTTAAGAAAAGCATATTGAAAAGTGAAAAGTTGAAGGAAATAGAAAATTAAGAAGAACAAGAGTTTTTTTTAGAAGGGTTTGTGCAGGTCCACGCAAAGCATATCGTTTGCACAGGTCCACACAACCAATAAGTCAATTGCGCAAGGTCGCGCATCTGGTTTCTGGACTTGTTATCTATGAATGATTAGAATCAATGAAAGGTGAGTCCCTTGGTACCAAGATCGAGGTCTCACACGTGCGGAGGCTTATAAATACCCCTCTCCCCTCCTCATTTGGGGGATCAAAGATTTTGGAAGAAGTGCAGAGCAGAGAGAAGGCCGAAGGTAGGACTGAAGAGAAGCCCATGGTTTGCATGGGTCCATGCAACCAGACTGTCATGCAGTCTACAATGGTGATCAGGCCAAAATGATCAGGCTCCAGATCCTCTTCTGTCCAAGCTTCAAGAAGAGAAATCAGCTGATCGGATCTGCACAATATTCCTCTTAAAGAGATGATCAAATTACAAGTCGAAGTGCTGCCGAATTTGACATCTGGCTTAAACATTTAAACCTTATGAATTTCTGTATTCTAGATAATTTATCTTAGAATCAAGGGATACCAGAGGATGTAAATGAACTCAGTATTAATAATATGATGATTATTCTTGATGAACTCTCTCTGTTACATTTGAATAAGATAATCCCCCAAATCAAATGCTTTGTTTCTTTTTCGAAACATCTTGAATAGTGGACCGCACACTTACCTTGAATAGTGGACCACACACTTTCCTTGAATAGTAGATCGCATACTTTCCTTGAATAGTAGATTGCACACTTTCCTTTAATTGTGGAGTGCACTTCCTTGAATTGTGGAGCACACTTTCCTTGAATTGTGGAGCACACTTTCCTTGAATAGTGGACCACACTTTCCTTGAATTGTGGAGCACACTTTCCTTGAATAGTGGACCACACACTTTCCTTGAATAGTGGACCGCACCTTTCCTTGAATTGTGGAGCGCACTTCCTTGAATTGTGGAGCACACTTTCCTTGAATAATGGACTGTTAAGAGAACAAAAGCCTCTTGTCTAGACATTGTTCCACATGGAGTGGAACATGGAGTATCTATTAAGACAACAAAATCCTCTCCTCAGGACAACCTCCACACTAAGTGGTGCATGGGCTATTCAAAAGCCTAGGCTTAGGACATGGGAAGAGGGAAAAGTGGCGTTGGGACAAAGGCCCTTTGGAAGTTAGAGTGCGCCAATCCCATTGGATGTGAGTGTGCGGAACTTCCTTTAAGAAGCCGGTGTGAGGAACTCCTTTTTAGGTGGTGCGCGGAACTTCCTTTTAAGGTGGTGTACGCAACTCTTTTGGAGAGTGGTGTGCAGAACCTCTCTTTAGAGAGTGGATGTGCGGGACATGCATTGTGGGTCGCACACCCCATTAGCACAATAAAAGGGCGCACAATGAAGGGGATTAAGACAAATGTCTACTCAAAGTAGCGCACAACAGAGGGAATTAGGACAAAAGCCCAAGGCTTCCCTTGATAAGTAGTGTTGGAAGCCTAGATTTAGGACAAGCGCACAATGCTTCCCTTAATAGGTGGCACACAAAGGAGGATATTAGGACAAGCACACAATGCACTCCTTGAGATGTAGTGCACAATGGAGAGCTTCAAGATAGAACATATCAAAACTCCTTAAGAAGTGGCATTAAAGCTTTGTGTTAGGACAAAGAGGTTGTGCACTAATCCTTTTGGAAGGAGGTTGTGCGAACAACCTTTGGAAAATGTTGTGCGCAAGCATCTTTGAAATGGGTTGTGTGGTGAACATGTTGTGTGCCGCACAAAACCTCCAGCGCACAACACTTTTGGGTGGACAAATATCTCTTCTTTCTTCTCCATTTTTCTCTCCCTCTTGCCTCTTTCTTCTCCTGTCCAAATGAGGCATGAGAGGGAGTATTTATAGGCATCTCCCCCTTACATTGTGGTGATCACCACCACTTCTTTCTTCATACAACTTCCACCATCTTTCCTTACATGGTGGTGTTCAACTACTTTTCCTTAAATGGTGGCGTACATCCCTTCTCCATTAAATGACACCCATGCACCCCCTTTTAACTAAAATACCCTCTTCACTGCCTTTTACCAAAATACCCCAACTCACTGATTTTTACCAAAATACCCTCTTCACTTCAAAATAAGGAGTGTACAACCCGGGGAAGGATCTGTACCATGGAATTCTCTGACCAATGCAATGGACATTCAATGAGATGAAATATTTTTTGTGCCTCAACAATCATCATTTTTCAATATGGATTGTTAATCTTTTCAAATCGCATGATCCAACGGAGACGATCATAACTCCATCGGTTGATGTCGGATTGGGTCGATTTTTTGTCTTCTGAAAGGTACTTTAGTGCTCTTTCATTCGTAACCGGAATCGTCGTATTCTGAGACCATTTGGGCATCCGTAAGTGGGATCATAGTCGTCATCCTATATTTTTCCTTCATCTCCTTGTCCAATAGTAACCCTCATAACTCTCTCTTCAGAGGTCGAATTTAGACTATTTCATCTCATTAGAATGCTAACTTGTCAAGCTTTCAGATTGGACCAAAATTGCCTAATTCAGAGACCGTTTGATATCCCAAAAGCATGCTGGAACTCTTCAATCGTCAATTTTTAATATGGATTGTTAATCTTTTCAAATCATGCGACCCAACGAAGATGCCCATAACTCCATCATTTGATGTCAGATTGGGTCAATTTTTGGTCATCTGAAAGGTACTTTAGTGCTCTTTTATTCTTGACAGGAATCATCATATTTCGAGACCATTTGGAGATCCATAAGTGGGATCCTAGTCGTCGGTCCTGAATTTTTTCCTTCATCTCCTTGTCGAATAGTTACCCTCATAACTCTCTCTTTAGTGGTCAAATTTACACTATTTCAGCTCATTAGAGTGGTAACTTGTGAAGCTTCCAAATTGGATTAGAATTGCCTAATTCAGAGACTGTTCGATATCCCAAAAGCATGTTGAAACTCTTTGATCGTCATTTTTCATTATTAATTGTTAATGTTTCCAAATCGCGCGATCCAACGGAGACGCCTATAACTCCATCATTTGATGTTAGATTGGGTTGATTGTTGGTCATCTGAAAGGTACTTTAGTGTTCTTTCATTCCTAACTAGAATCATCGTATTTCGAGACCATTTAGGCATCTGAAAATAGGATCACAGTCGTCAGTCCTGAATTTTTCCTTTATCTCCTTGTCCAATAGTAACCCTCATAACTCTCTCTTCGGAGGTCAAATTTAGATTATTCCAAGATCATTGGAATGGTAACTTGTCAAGGTTCCAAATGGGACCAGAATTACCTAATTCAGAGACAGTTCGATATTCCAAAAGCACATTGAAACTCTTCGATCGTCAATTTTCAATATGGATTGTTAATCTTTCTAAATTGCGCGATCCAACGGAGACGCTTGTAACTTTATCATTTAATGTCTGATTGGGTCGATTTTTGGTCATCTGAATAAGATAATCTCCCTAATTGAATGCTTTGTTTCTTGCTTGAAACAAAATGTTTTGAACAATCATCATATTATTTAAATGTAACAAAGAAAGAGTTCATCAAGAACAATCATCATATTATTAATACTGAGTTCATTTACATCCTCAGGTATCCCTTGATTCTAAGATAAATTATCTAGAATACAGAAATTGATAAGTTTCAAATATTCAAGCCAGATGTCAAATTCGGCCGCACTTCAACTCGTAATTTGATCATCTCTTTAAGAGGAATATTGTGCGAATCTGATCAGCTGATTTCTCTTCTTGATGCTTGGACAGAAGAGTATCTGGAGCCTGATCATTTCATAAGCATTTTGGCCTGATCACCATTGTAGACTGCATGTCAGTCTGGTTGTACGGACCCATGCAACCAACATGGTTTACACAGGTTTGCGCAAACCACAAGCTTCTCTTCAGTCCTACCTTTGGCCTTCTCTGCTACTCTGCACTTCTTTCAAAATCTTCAATCTCCTAAATGAGGGGGGAGGGGGGTATTTATAGGCCTCCGCACGTGTGAAACCTCGATCTTGGTGCCAAGGGACTCACCTTTCATTGATTCTGATCATTCATATATAACAAGTCCAGAAACCAGTTGTGCGACCTCGCGCAACTGACTTATTGGTTGCGCAGGTCATACTTTGTGCGGACCCATGCAAACCCTTCTTAAAAAACTCTTGTTCTTCTTCATTTTTCTATTTCCTTCCACTTTTCACTTTTCAATCTTCTTCTTTTTTCAATTCTTTCTTATCATTTTTATGCCTCAACAAAGTGTATGTTGAACAACCAAAGAGTTTTGAAGACCCTAAGCATGCTAATCATGTCTATCGCCTGAAAAAGGCACTTAATGGTTTGAAACAAACTCTCAGGGCATGGTACGAAATGTTGACTAAGTTTCTACTAAGTCATAACTTTGTAATGGGAAGTATTGATAAAACACTGTTTGTAAAGAAACATAATGATCACATCTTAATAGTTCAAATCTATGTTGATGACAATATCTATGGTTCTACTTATACTAACATGATTGTTGAATTTGCAGATCTTATGAAATCTAAATTTGAAATGAGCATGGTTGGAGAACTAAACTATTTCCTAGGGTTGCGAGTCAAAAATCTCCCTGATGGTTTCTTTATCTCTCAAACTAAATATGCTCTGAACTTAGTTAAAAAGTTCAGATTTGAGATTGGAAAAAATTTTGATACTCCAATGAGTACTACTCTAAAACTCTCTAAGGATTCAATTAGTAAGAGTTTGGATCCTAAGTTGTATCGTAGTATGATAGGTAGTTTACTTTATTTAACTGCGAGCCAACCTGATTTGCATTTAGTATAGGAATTTGTACTAGATATCAGTCAGACCCTAAAGAGTCACATATGATTGTTGTCAAGCACATTTTGTGATATGTCACTAGTTCAGCTAATCTTGGTCTCTAGAATCCTCATGATACTAGCGTGCAATTAGCTAGTTACACGGATGTTGATTGGGTTAGTAACATTAATGATCGTAAATCAACCAGCAGTGGTTGTTTCTATGTTGGCAACTACTTGATTTCTTGGCTAAGTAAGAAATAAAGTTTTGTATCGCTCTCCATGGTTGAGGCTGAATATATTGTTGCGGGTAATGCATGTACTGAGCTTGTGTGGATGAAGAGAATGCTAAGGATTATGGATTTACGCAAGAATTTATAGTCTTATATTGTGACAATTCAAGCGTAATTAATTTTTTAAAAAATCTAATTCAGCATTTACAAACTAAGCATATTGACATTAGATATCACTATATTTGTGAATTAGTGGAAGATAAGATAATTTCAATGAAATATATTCAGACCGAGAATCAACTTGCTGACATATTCACAAAATCGCTCGACAAAAACAGGTTTGTAAAATTGAAATTTGATCTTGATATGTGCAATATGAACTGATGATTTGTGTCTATTTGTATCATAAAGTATATATTTATTATTTTAAAATTTTTTAAATTTAAATATAATACAAAATTACATATTTTGTCTGGTGCACGACCAGTCGAGTACATACTCGACCAGTCGTGGCTCGACCGGTCGAGTATGTACTTGACCAGTTGTGAATCATGGGTTTGGCCATTTATTTGAGAAAAAATATCTTTTTCTTCATTTGGGTCTTCTTCTCCAACAAACCTTACAACGACCGGTCGAACCCATCTTCGATTCCTCCATAGTTAGTACATTATTTTCAATTTTCTTATAAATTTAAGTCCTTTGCACTTCCTTTTCTTCATTTGTGTGGTTTATTTCAAGCTTTATGATTATTTTGTGGGTTTTCTATCAAAAAATCTGATGTACTAGAAACCCTTCTTGCCTCTTTTGCAATCTTGATATTTGTAAGTGCTATGGTTTGAATCCTCTTTGGTTGTCAAATTTTGTGTGTAAAACCTCTATATATGTCTTGTGTTTATATCTTGTTATATATGTTCGAGACATTACGTCAACACTTCAAGACAAGATGATGAACTCCTCAAGCTAGTTCAAGCTACAATGTTGACGATCTTAAAGAAGAGTTCAAGTTAAAGACTCCAGCTCGAGTTCAAGTTCAAGATGCAAAGTTTACATATATTCAAGTTCAAGACTCAAACTTGTGAAGGGTTCAAGCTACATCAAGAAGAACTCAAGCTTCGTAAAGCTCAACGTTTAAGCAAATGAAGGTTCAATGTCCTTACTTATTGAGGTTTGATTGACCTTAGGTTGACCTTTAGAGTAGGTCACTTTGGATACATAATTCATATATCTTTTACATGTGAGTTTGGTCTGTTTTAAGACTAGTCCTGGACCTTGTTCGACTAGTCCTAGCACTAGTGGACCAGTCCAAGATATTCCAAGATCAGTCGTAATTTTATTGCATTTTATCAGATTTTTCTGTTCGGCTACGACCAGTCTTGGAGTCTGCTCGACTAGTCATGGGATGGTCACGATTCGACCTTCGACCAGTCGTAGAGCCACGATTCAAACTCCAACAACTAAATCAAGTGTCGCTCGATTAGTCGTGGGGTGGTCACGACCAGTCGTGGACTGCTCACGACCAGTCGTGTAACGGTTTTATCCGATTGCGACCAAAAATTTAAATATTTGTTTCTTCTTCGACTAGTCATGGTGACCCTAGGAACAGTCGAAAATGAATTTCTACAGTTATAAATAGTATACAAATTTCAGAGTTTTTCATTAAAAATTAAGTGAATTCAAAGCTCCACTATGAGATAAGTTTGTGTCTGTTCTTAAGCTATATTGTGCATAATTCTATTTCATTTTACTAGTTTTTTTCTATTTGATTTGATTCAATATTTCAATCTGATTTGAAAAGAGAAAATATTATTTTCCTTCTTCTGGGAATTAAAATCAAATAGAGTTAGCCCAGTCTGATTTAATTTAAAATCAATTAGAACTTATAACCATTATAAAGTGAGTATTGGACATTGAACTTTCATATTCGAACATCTACTCCAATTGGTTCTTCCGGGTTGCTACAAGAGGAGAAATCCAGGTATTTTACAATTCTATAAAATTTCCATTCTTTTGGTTTTTGTTTGGGATTTGTCAGAAATATTCCATTTTTGGGGTTATCTGAGGAGAGCCAGAAAACTCAGAATAGTGTGGGTTTTTGGTTTGTGTAAGCCCAAGTTAAAAGACACAATTGTGAAGGTTTTAGGTGAACCTGTGAAACCTATTTTGAGAGTGAATGCTAATATCCCTGTGAGGATATTAGGAGTGGAGTAGCATTCTATGTGGCTGTTGTAAAACAGTTGGTGTACGCACAGGTGAACCACTATAACTCTTTGTCTTGTGGATTGATTGCTTACTTAATTCCTTATCTTTCATCATTCAGTTTTGTGGAATGTACATGTGGATGTGAATGCTGTAACTATTTATATTTCAAGCAAGTGTGGGAATGTTGTAATAATTTAGAGTTTTATTTCAGCAATTTATTCCTTGCTATTTATTTTCAGATTGAGTTCTTGATTCAAAAGACGTTCTAGAAATAAGGTTGTCCTACCATAAGCCCATGTAAATTATGGTGTAAGATTGTCCTTAGAACTGAATTTGTATCAACCTCTCAATGCTCATTTATTGAGATTGATTTAATTTCAGCATTATGAATTGATTTATTTTGTAAGGCTATTTCTTTATTTTAATCCGCTATATTTAAGTTTAATTTGGCATAGTCCTATTAACCCCCCCTCCTAGGACATATAGCTTGGCCATTTCAAGTGGTATCAGAGCCTAATGCTCGTTCTTATTACTTTAATTTGGATTTATTTCCTGAGCTAACGATTAAATCTATAAGATGTCAAATTTTGGTAGCCTTTCAGTCACTAGGCCTCCACCATTTGATGGCTCCAACTATGCCTATTGGAAAGCCAGAATGAGGATCTTCCTCAAATCACTGGATGAGAGTTTGTGGCAAGTCACAGTGACCGAATGGAAACCCCCTACCACTGAAGTAACTGGAACCGACGGTTCAAAAACAATGAGAGTGTCTCCTTATTTCTCATGGACTACACTTCAGAAAAGTGAGAGTAGTGCCAATGCTAAAGCACTAAATGCTATCACTTGCGCACTATCACCGGATGAGTTCAAAAGAATCATATCCAGTGATACTGCAAACCAAGCCTGGGATGTATTAGAAATGACACACGAGAGTACATCATTTGTCAAGAAATCTAAAGTCCAACTCCTCACAACTAAGTTTGAAGAAATTCATATGGAGGAAAATGAAATGTTTATGTACTTTTATACTAGATTGAATGACATTTTAAACTCAATGTGGGGTCTGGGCGATAAAATCCTAGAAAGTAAAGTGTGTGCAAAGATACTACGCTCTCTTCCTGAACGGTTCAACTCAAAAGTAACCGCGATTTAAGAACTTCGTGATATGGATAACATGAGGGTAGAAGAACTAGTTGGTTCTTTACAAACCTATGAATTAAATTTTAAAGCTCCTAAAGGTAAATCTATTACTTTAACATCTGCTAAAGGTATTTCTCAAGAAAACTCAGATTTGAAAAATTCAGAAGATGATATGGCACTTTTAGCAAAAAAGTTTTATAAGATTTTCAAAAGTAAGAAAAAGGTCAATTTTCAAAAGATAAACGAAAAGAAACGATCCAAACCAAAGTCTAGAACTTGGAAGTCTTTGAAAGATAGTCAATGTTACAACTGCCAAGAAAATGGGCATTTAGCAAATAAATGTCCTAAAAAGGACAAACCCAAGAAGAAGGGTATGTTGGCTACTTGGGACGAATCATCTGATTCTGAAGCCTCTTCTGAATCAGAAGATTCTGAAACCGAGTCGGGAAATGATGTAAAAGCCCTTGTAACTTTAGCCAAGTTCACATTCTCAGATCACGACGATTCAACTAGTGAAGAAAATTTTCATAGTGATCATGAAAATGAAGAAGATCGTCAAGATGCTTATAATGCCTTATATAAGGAAAGTTGTAAAATTGCTGTCAAACTTAAACTTCAAAAAGAAAAGTATTCTAAACTCAAAGAATGTTTCGAGACTCTTGTTTTAGAAAAATTGTAAATTTCAGATTGTTTTGAAAAATCAAAATGTGATTTGGAATTCAAAACCTCCTTGATTGAAGATTTGAAATCTGAAAATGAGAAACTTAAGAATGAAGTATCTTCTCTTCTGAGTTTGAAGGACACATGGAGATATGCCCAAGGTGATCCAAAGTTAGAAAAATTATTATCTGGATCAAGAAAATGTGGTGATCGATCCGGGTTGGGCTATGATAAGAATATACCTCCTAAACAGAAGGATACTCCTCTCAAATTTGTGAAAGGAGAAGCCTCAAACTCAAAAGAGAAAAGTACTTATCGAGGTTTTTCTAAAAATACAAAAACTTTTTAAAAACCTAAAAGCATCTATGTTAATTTCAATAGAAACCCACTAGCTGAAAAGATAGTTGATTTACTCAAGGAGCTCTTAAAATCTAACTCGGTAGATCATTCTTACAACTACAATCAAAAGAAGACCAACTATACTCCTAAACCCAAAACAGTTTTGAAATGGGTTCCTAAGGGTGCCTGCTTGGTTGCCCACACTGCTTTTAAAGCAACAAGCCATTTAAAGTGGTACCTAGATAGTGGATGCTCCAGGCATATGACAGGAGACAAAGCTTTATTCACTGATCTTAAAGACATGACTGATGGGTCAGTCACATTTGGTGATGGAAGCAATTGCAAGATTATTGGCAAAGGTACGGTTCAACTTTACAACCTTCCTTTATTTAAAGATGTTTTATATGTTGAGGGACTAAAACACAACCTGTTAGGCATATCTCAAATATGCGACAACAACCATAGTGTGAAATTTTTCAATTAAGGTTGTGAGATCATAAACAGAAAGGGTTCTGTAATATTAACTGGTCGCAGAACTTCTGAAAACTTCTATATAGTAAGTGATGGTAGATCTTCTAACCAAAAGTGCTACATGTTCCACACCAATGAGACAGAATTATGGCATAAATGTCTTGGACATGTGCACTACCGAAATTTATACAGATTTGAGCAAAGGAGAACTAATTAGAAGTCTACCTAAGTTACAAAAAATAGACAAAATATGTGGTGAATGCCATTACGGTAAATAAACTACGAGCTCTCAAAAAAAAGTGAACTCTAATGCCACATCAAGACCACTCGAGCTTCTCCACATGGATCTTATAGGACCAATAAGAACGAAAAGTCGAGGCGGCAAAAAATACATCTTGGTTATCGTAGATGATTATACAAGATACACTTGGGTTTTATTTTTAAGAGACAAATCAGAAACCCTTGATGAAGTGAAAAAGATCATCAAATGAATCCAAACTGAAAAATGTTCTCAAGTCAGTAAGATCCGTAGTGATCATGGATCCGAATTTAAAAATAGCAGTTTTGAGAAATTTTTTAGCGAACAAGGAATATCAAATGAATTTTCTGCTCCCAAAACACCACAACAAAATGGTATTGTCGAAAGGAAAAATAGAGTGCTTCAAGGAATGGGAAATGTTATGTTAAATAACATGAAGCTCCCTAGAAATCTATGGGCTGAAGCAGTGAATACTGCCTACTACATTATTAATCGTGCTTATACTTGTAAATCAAATAATAAAATGGCTTATGAAATATGGTTTGACAAGAAGCCTACTGTCAAATACTTTCGTGTTTTTGGAAGCAAGTGCTACATTTTACGTGACCGTAAAAACTTGGAAAAGTTTGACACTAAAAGTGACGAAGAGACCTTTTTAGGATATTCATTAAACAGTCGTGCTTATCGTGTTTTGAACAACAGGACTGGTGTGATTCAAGAATCAATTAATTTGGTCATTGATGATCACTCGAATACACCTGCCCCTAGTTCAGAAAATGATGAAGTTCTTGTAATTGAAAAATCAGGTGCTTCATCAAGTGAAATTAATTTTGAATTAAGGACTATTAAAGATCATCCAACTTCTTAAATTCTTAAAAACCCTCTCACTGGTGTGCGCACTCGTAGACAAATAGAAGAGATATGTAATTATGTATGTTTTACATCCCAGATTGAACCGGTAAACGTAAAAGAAGCACTTTCTGATGAAAACTGGATAGTTGTGATGTAGGAAGAACTTAATCAATTGATGTCTGATATCTTGTTCCTAGACCTATAGATAAACACATTATTGGAACAAAATGGATTTTCAAAAACAAGTCTGATGAACTTGAAAATATTATTCGAAATAAAGCAAGACTAGTTGTACAGGGGTACACACAAATTGAAGGAATCAATTACGATGAAACCTTTGCCCCTATAGCCCGTCTTGAATCTATCAGACTTTTTATGTCCATTGCATGTTTTAGGAAGTTTAAAATTTTTTTAATGGATGTAAAGAATGCCTTTTTGAATGGTGATTTACATGAAGAGGTATATGTGGAACAACCTCCAGGGTTTGAAGACCCTAAGTTTACTAATCATGTATATTGTCTTAAAAAAGCTCTCTATGGTTTGAAATAAGCTCCCAGGGCATGGTACGAAAAATTGACAAAGTTTTTACTGAGTCACAACTTTCAAATGGGTAGTGTCAATATGACGCTCTTTGTTAAGAAGCATAACGATGATATTTTAATGGTTCAAATCTATGTTGACGATATTATTTATGGATCAACGTATACTAACATGACTGTTGAGTTTGCAGAGTGAATGAAATCAAAATTTGAAATGAGCATGGTTGGGGAATTAAATTATTTCCTAGGGTTGCAAGTAAAACAACAACCTGATTGAATTTTCATTTCTCAAACTAAGTATGCTTTGAACTTGATTAAGAGGTTCGGATTCGAAAATGGTAAGAATTTTGATACACCTATGAGTACAACTCTAAGACTTTCAAAAGACTCTACTGGTAAAGATGTAGATCCTAAGTTGTATCGTAGCATGATTGGTAGTTTACTTTACTTAACTGCAAGTAGACCTGATATTGCTTTAAGTGTTGGAATTTGTGCTAGATATCAGTCTAATCCTAAAGAATCTCACTTAACTGATGTTAAGTGAATTATTAGATATGTCGCAAGTTCAGTTAACTTGGGTCTTTGGTATCTTTATTATACTAGTGTTCAATTGGCTGGGTATTCAGATGCTGATTGGGTCGGTAATATCGATGACAGAAAATCAACCAGTGGTGGTTGTTTTTACATTGGAAATTGCTTGGTTTCTTGGTTTAGCAAGAAGCAAAGTTTCATATCACTCTCAACTGCTGAGGCTGAATATATTGTAGCTGAAAATGCATGTACACAGCTGGTTTGGATGAAACGAATGCTGAGTGATTATGGTATCACATAGGATTCAATGGTTTTATACTGTGATAATTCCAGTGCGATAAATATTTTGAAAAACTCAATCCAGCATTCTACTAAGCACATTGACATTAGATTTCATTATATTCATGAATTAGTGGAAGAAAAAGCAATATCCTTAGAATATATTCCTACTGAGACTCAACTTGCTGACATATTCACTAAACCACTCGACAAAAGTAGGTTTAATAAATTAAAATTTGATCTTGGTATGTGAAATTTAAAATGATTGATTATGCATCTCTGTAGTATAGTGTGTATATATTAATATATTAATAATTTTTATTTCAAATTTTGATGAAAATTATATTTTTTTTATGATACACGACTAGTTGAGGACGTACTCGACCAATCGTGCCACGACCGGTTGAGGACGACCCACGACCAGTCGTGTAGCGCGCTGATTATCTTTATTTGGGGGAAAAAATTTCTTCCTCTTCATTCTAACCCTCCTCTCCAATGAGCTAAGCTACTACTAGTCGAACCCCTATATTTGATTCCTTCAAGTTAGAGCATTTTACTTATCTTTCTTGAAGAATCATTATCTTTTCTCTTCAATTTCTTGATTGTTGTTGTCTATTTCATCTCTTTTTTGGGTTGTCTTCCTCATTTGCTGATTCTAGAGAAACCCATCTCTATTTTCTTGAAATTCCTTATATTTCTTCAAGAAAATGGACCATAGAGCTAAAATGAAGAATTCTAGAGGTGCTTCTTCTTCTAGATCAAACGTTATCACTAGACGTCATCTTAGGTCACCCGAAGATGATCCATCGTTTGTTCGGGATTTGCGTATGCACAATGTAATTGTAGAAAAGGCCGTTAATTTCAACCATATCGTTCCTTTCAATCTTTTTCCTCTCCTTCAATCTGTCGGTTGGGAAAATATTTTACGCTGGGGCGGGCCGGCATACTAGTCCATAGCGCAGGCCATGGTAGCATGCATTACTGAATTCTCTACTGATCAACTAACTTTTACTATTACTACTAGAAAAGGGCCATTTCCTATTGATCAACATTTAATCTCAAGCCTTGTGGATATTTCTATAAATGATGATGGTATTCATCCTAACACACTTGCTGAGAAAGCGTCAGAATCTGAAAAACGTGTTTATACTAGAACATTGTGTAACATGGATGCACCATGGAATTGTACTGGGAATGCCCTTGCAACCAGATACTTGTTGTCCAGATATAGAGTCTTACATTGTATCTTCACCTCTAATCTGTATCCTCACTCTAGTAACAAGAATGAGTTGACTCTGCTTATGGTTCGCATTTTGTACTCAATTGTTACTGGTGCTAATATCTATTTTCCCTCTTTGATTTGTTACTCTATCATTCAATTCTGATTCATCCTGGTCATAGTGATATTTCATTTGGGTATCTGATGAATGTGTTAGCCACTCACATGTTAGTAGTTATGCCTGTTGGAGAAGCTCCTATCCAACACCTTATATTCAATAACTGCAACATAAACAAAATGAAGTTGGATTTGGCTCGAGGACAAGTTGATATTAGTGCAGGTGGAGCTGCTGCTGAAGCCGGGAATGATGAAGAGGGTGATGTTCTTCCTCCAGATGATGTCAATATGGACGATATTTTTAATGAAATTGAGTTAGATTGTGGAAATGATCCAGACTATGAACCATCTAATTTTGATGCACGTCTGAGTGCATTAGAGGAGAAGGTAGAATAGATGAATGTTGGCCACAATGCTCAATTTAAAAATATGCACAAATATTTTATGCGCTTACAAAAAGGCCTTCATCAAATTGATCCTACCATACCCGCTCCTTCTTCTGGATCAGATTGAGGATTTTACTCTTTGGTTTGTAATAACTATAAGACTTTACTTTATCTTTACTTGTGTGACTGAGTTTCTTTGACTTGACTTGATATTATTTTATGACAAGATATACTGACTCCTTAATTACTTATCCTATTTTTTATTCTTCCTTTGTCATATTTTTGACAAAAAGGGAGAGAATTGTGGGATTGATTATGATTGGTATTGGGATGATTGGTTCAATATGATGATTGGTAGGTGTACTACTCAGGGGGAGTTGGTAAACTTATAGGATTACATGATGTAATGCTTGGTTAACTCATGATAACTGGTGCATGATTCTTTATTGATGCTTGTGCTCTATTTCTCTTACTATATGAGTGTGTTTTATCACAAATTTGACAAAGGGGGAGATTGTAAGTGTTATGGTTTGAATCCTCTTTGGTTATCAAATTTTGTGTGTCAAAACCTCTATATATGTCTTGTGTTTGTATCTTATTAAATATGTTCGAGACATCACGTCAACACTTCAAGACAAGATGATGAACTCCTCAAGCTAGTTCAAGCTACAATGTTGACGATCTTAAAGAAGAGTTCAAGTTAAAGACTCTAGCTTGAGTTCAAGTTCAAGATGCAAAGTTCACATATATTCAAGTTCAAGACTCAAACTTGTGAAGGGTTCAAGCTACATCAAGAAGAACTCAAGCTTCGTAAAGCTCAACGTCTAAGCAAATGAAAGTTCAATGTCCTTACTTATTGAGGTTTGATTGACCTTAGGTTGACCTTTAGAGTAGGTCACTTTGGATACATAATTCATATATCTTTTACAAGTGAGTTTGGTCTGTTCTAAGACTAGTCCTGGACCTTGTTCAACTAGTCCTAGCACTGGTTCGACCAGTCCAAGATATTCCAAGACCAGTCATAATTTTGTTGCATTTTATCAGATTTTTTTGTTTGGCTACGACTAGTCCTGGAGTCTGCTCAACTAGTCATGGGATGGTTTTGATTCGACCTTCGACCAGTCGTGGAGCCACGATTCAAACTCCAGCAACTAAATCAAGTATCGCTCGACTAGTCGTGGGGTGGTCACGACCAGTCGTGGACAGCCTTCGACTAGTCGTGGACTGCTCACAACCGGTCGTGTAACGGTTTTATCCGATTGCGCCTGAAAATTTAAAAATCTATTTCTTCTTCGACTAGTCATGGTGACCCTAGGACCAGTCGAAGACGAATTTCTGCAGCTATAAATAGCACACAAATTTTAAATTTTTTCAATGAAAATTAAGTGAATTCAAATCTCCACTCTGAGATAAGTTTGTTTCTGTTCTTAAGCTATATTGTGCATAATTCTATTTCCTTTTGTTAGTTTTTTTCTATTTGATTTGATTCAATATTCCAATCTGATTTGAAAAGAGAAAATATTATTTTTCTTCTTCTGGGAATTAAAATCAAATAGATTTAGCCCAGTCTGATTTAATGTAAAATCAATTAGAATTTAAAACCATTATAAAGTGAGTATTGGACATTGAACTTTCATATCCGAACATCTACTCCAATTGGTTCTTTCGAGCTGCTACAAGAGGAGAACTCCAAGTATTTTACAATTCTGTAAAATTTTCATTCTTTTGGTTTTTGTTTGGGATTTGTCAGAATTATTCCATTTGTGGGGTTATCTGAGGAGAGCCAGAAAACTCAGAATAGTGTGGGTTTTTGGTTTGTGTAAGCCCAAGTTAAAAGACACAATTGTGAAGGTTTTAGGTGAACTTGTGAAACCTATTTTGATAGTGAATGCTAATATCCCTGTGAGGATATTAGGAGTGGAGTAGCATTCTATGTGGCTGTTGTAAAACAGTTGGTGTACGCACAGGTGAACCACTATAACTCTTTGTCTTGTGGATTGATTGCTTGCTTAATTCCTTATCTTTCATCATTCAGTTTTATGGAATGTACATGTGGATGTGAATGCTGTAACTATTTACATTTCAAGCAAGTGTGGGAATGTTGTAATAATTTAAAGTTTTATTTCAGCAATTTATTCCTTGCTATTTATTTTCAGATTGAGTTCTTAATTCAAAAGACATTCTAGAAATAAGGTTGTCCTACCATAAGCCCTTGTTGATTATGGTGTAAGGTTGTCCTTAGAACTGAATTTGTATTAACCTCTTAATGCTTGTTTATTGAGATTGATTTAATTTCAGCATTGTGAATTGATTTATTTTGTAAGGCTATTTTTTTATTTTAATCCGCTGTATTTAAGTTTAATTTGGCATAGTCTTATTCACCCCCCCCCCCCCCCTCTAGGACATATAGCTTGGCCATTTCAATATTCCTTGATATCTTTATTGCAATGGAGAGTAGAAGTAAGAAAAAAGGATCTTGTTGTCCCTCTTCTTCTCATTCCACTCCTATCATGGTGCACCATCTTCAGTCACCCAATGAAGATCCCGAGTATGTGCGGGATATTCACTTGCACAACGTGATAGCTGAACAGACTGTTAATCCTGATCATTTGGCGTTGTTCCTCCCTTCAATCTGTAGGATGGGATAACATTTTACATTGGGACAGACCAACATACCGTTTTATTGCGTAGGCTATGTTTGCTTGCATTAGTAATTATTCTTCTGAGAATCTGATGTTTACAATTACGACCAGAGAAGGTCCAATTGAAGTAGACCATCACCTTATTTCTGGGTTAATGGATATACCTGTCAATGATAACGGTATTCCCATTCATATACTTGAAGCAAAACCATCTGAATCTGAGAAGAGAATGCTTACTAGAGTCTTATGTAATATGGATGCAGAATGGAGTACTGGGAATGCGCTCACGTCCAAATTTATGTTACCTAGATACAGGGTTCTCCATCGAATTTTCATTTCAAATATCTATCCTTGATCTGGTAATGTAACACCCCGAAAATCGGGGGTCGAGTAGAAACCCAACTCCCGAGTTCCAGAACGTCACTTATGCAACATAGATAAGGATAAATGCATGTTGTCTGTAGAATGGCATTAAAAAAGATTGAGACTAAGCCAAAACAGCATTTCATACTCCAGAGACAATTAAATTAGCAAGCGGAAGACTGATAAATACATAAAATATATAATAGATTGTAAGTCTCCAGAGTGCGAACATGTTACCAGGTTAATTAAATACGTGTATACTCCAAAAAAAAGGAAAGAAAAGAATATACATGAGTGCTCCAAAAATATAAAATGATAAGTTTCATGGCGTCTAATCAACTTCCCTGCAATCCCGTCAATCAGAACACGCATAAAGGAGGGATCCTCCTCATCATCATCAAGTCCGGCTCCGCCTCACAGGCCGCGCCATCATCTACAATTACAAAAGGGTCTAGTGGGTGTCCGGAACACCGTCCCGTAACGTGGGAGTGAGTAATTAACTCAGTGGAATCATAGAGCAAAGATTTACATATTATCAAATCAATCAAGTGTTAATAGTAAAGCAAACAATCAAACATTCCTAGATACTGTTGTTAATGCAAAGATGAGATGACATGATGTATGCCCTCATCGACATTCTCTCTCATACAGCACCATCTTACGCCCGCGGCATGCTTTCTTCCCACAGTGCTCCACATCTTCCAGGCACATGCAATGTGATGTGCATATGATTACCAAGTTGTTATTATTCCTTTTCACACAGCAGTATTGGGAAACTAAGTTACTTTGCTTATATCAATCCCAACACAGATCCTATCTAGGGTCGTCACTCCTAGTAATCTCATACAATGTTATATTTGTAGGTCACTGCAAGGGCTGTCAGGGCTGTTGCTCGCACTCGTTGCACCTCTCCTCCATCACCTTATCAATACAGGCCTAATTATCCTTAAGACTGTATCAGGACTCGTCGCCCCCATGCGGTGTCAGGATAAACTCAAGGTCACTACAAAGGGCTCGTCACTTGATTAGTGTAGACCGACAGCAAGAATATAGTGTCCCATACCACTATAATCTACTCAGAGTAGGGTGCTCACTGGTCATTATGGGGAGGTTTGTGGCCCCAGCGTAGGCCGACAGCTCAACCACGGTGTCCCATACCACCATGCCCGGCTCATGAGTCTTTATGGATCAAGGTACCATAGTTGACAGGATTTTTAATAGTAAGTTCAGTACCCTAGGTTCAAGCAGTTATGACTCATACATGGTGAACATACAATGGCCAGTCGGGTTACTTGACGGGCTCGTTTAGTACGAGCGCATCTCAAGCTGAGCGACATGAAGTGCATAAAACACTTCGTGTGTCCTAACCACTGCCGCCAACCCAAAACACGACTCGCGTTCATCGACGCGTCCTTTGTGGTACATAGAAACCAACCACGAGTTCAATCCATTACCGACTGCCTGGACTATGTCATAGCCCCAAGCATTTGCATATCAACATCAGTACGCATATGAGAGTAACAGAAATGAATATAAACCATATAAGTATGCTAACACATGTTATAACATACAATGTAAGCAATCAACCAACACATGTATTCCATACGTATAAGGAAATCAATTCATATAGAAAACATGTAGGAAATCATATACAACATCATGTGGATTGAGAATTCATTCTCAAAACTAATTTACAACACCATTTACTCAATACATACTAATACAAACATTTATACAAACACTTAGTCTACACTTTAGTCTACATAGCGTATGTCGACCCAAAGTGCGCATTAGGGCGAATCTCTTCACCAAACAGATTATACACGCATACATAATATCACAAAACAATGAATTTACATGTCAAGCATTTCAGCAAAATACGGACGTATACAGTATTTTCTATAAATGCCTAAAATACCCTAAATCTCATATTTACCGTACGTTTACGAAATGGAAAACAGACAGCACATTGTATATGTCAAATGGCATTTCCGTCGATAATCTACTATTAAACGACAGTGAAAGCTTTGAAATCAGTCAATCAAAGCGTCTAAGATCCGCACCTTTCGCCTTAAACGTGTATTGTTTCGAATGGAACGTATACGCTTTGTCAACGGCGTACCGGTGACCTAATGCACAAGATGCATAAGCTACTTTTCTATTTGAATCGACAAAATTCCAAAACAGCAAGTGGTTAGGATTTTTCTTATCTAGAAGTGCGTTGGAATCACCGGGAGGGTGATGCAGGCAGGTGGATGTGGCACGAGGAGCAGCAGGGAAGACTCCCAGGAGAAAACTCCAACTTCTCCCTCACTTTCTCTCTCTTTTCTCTCTTCTCTCTCCAAATTCGTATGGAATGAAATAGCAAGGGTTTAAGCCCTTTTTATAAGCCTAAACATGACCAAAATAGACTTAGGGCCAAGGTAGACTTATTTTATAACCAAAGTGGGCTTGTTCTGATCCAACAGAGTACTTCTGGAGGTCTTGTGACTGAATGCGGTCGAAATTAAGCTCCCTGACATTGGATCTAGGTCAGGCAGAGTTTTCAATCCGATCATATTTCCAGATCGCCCGTGGCGGACCAGTTTCAGTTCAACAGTTACGGGAACTCGATCAGGGATTCCAAGTATACTGACCTGAGTGGGAAATATTCCATGATCCGAGGGTGTATTTAAATCAGATTCTGACGGTCAGAATGCTTAAAAAGAGCGCACAAGTGAACGTGCCAGATTTCATAAATTATATTTATTTCTCACACTCTTCACTCCGAACCCAGTAAAATAGCGTTAGGACATCAGTTGGACTTGATTTTCGAGATGAACATCAAGTCCAACTAGGCGGTCAGGATTGTCTAAGTTCGGGATAATCGGACTTCCGATGTGCGGTCCAGAGCCAATACAAAGTTTCCAAGGTGCTTCAGAGAACAATCGGGAATAGAGTTTGATCCCATGCTTTACAGTATTGTAGCATCACCTATCCTATACGTTTTGACTCTAGCAGATCGTATTGAAAGTGATTGGTGCGAATTTCACAGGTCGTTTAGTGTAGCGCTAGGTGATTCTCATTAGATTTCTAAAGGAAGTAGCCTATAATGATCTCTGTTTGAGATGAAATTTGGAGGGTGGAGCGAGGATGTTTGAAAACGGAAGAAGGAAGAGTTTGGAGGGGTGGTTTCTACCAAAAATCGAACGTTTGGAGCGAAAGGAGAGCTTGGAGGGTCACTTTGTGAAGGAAGTACTTGATTAGGGTGTTTTTAACGAACGGCCTGCATACCAGGGGGCTACCCTAGCCCCCAAACACCTCCAGCCCAAAGCCCGGACCCAACCGATGATTTTGACCTGCAATGCATCGCGGAACCGGTGATGCCATTGCCGACCAAACTCACAACTGGAAATGGCCGCCATATGGGCTGGGTTCCCCCTGTCCCCTAGGTCACAAAAATATGTGGGGCCCACGTTAGATCATTGTGGATTAGCGTGGGTGGGCCCACGACTCCATTCAAGGAATTTCGGGGCCAATTTGTAACCCGGAATGAGTTTATGTATCATGTAGCATATGATTTTGGGGTAGGAGACGGTAATCTATCCAAATAACCTATCTATTTTGTTATATTCTAAAATTTTAATGATAAAAGTCCATTTTACCCAGTTATTTACTATTCATGATAAGTTTTAGCTTTGGTATTGTTCTTCATCATGAAGACCTTAGGATTAGTGGTATTTACTATTTAGAATTGAGAATTTATGGGTAAGATGGAAGTACTTGGAGAAATTCGAAGAATGAGGGGGTGAAGGGTGAGATTTTGAAGGAAATAGGGAAAATTTGATTTTTAGACCTTGGGATTGATCATTGAGAGTGAAATGGTTGACCCATTGCCTAAGGACGTCCAATTTCAGGTTGGTAAAAATTTAGGGTGTTACAGGTAATAAAACCAAGCTTACTACATTAATGGCTCGTATTCTTCATTCTATTGTTACTTGAGTCACTATGTGTCTTCCATCAATTATGTGTTATATCATGATTCAGTTTCGTCTCCATCCAGGGGGTCAATGATATCCCTTTTTCTTATCTTTTGACTATATTAGCCACCCATAGTCTAGTGGTTATACCTATTGGAGAAGCTCTCATTAACCATCTACCATTCAATAATTCAAACATAAATAAGATGAATTTAAGGTTGGCTCCTAGCCAAGTTGATGTAGGTGCTGGAGGAGTGGCAGCAGCAACTGAAGAGGAAAATGCTTTGCCTCCAGATGATGTTAATATGGATGACATTTTTTATGAGATTGAATTTGACTCTGCGGTCTAATCCTGATTATTAGTCTTATGATTTTGATGCGCATTTTTGCTCTCTTGAGGAGAAGGTTGAAGGTATGCATGTGTCCTAAGAAATGTAACTTAAATATATGCACGAATATCTTAGGCGCATTAACAAGGGACTTAATTAAATTGATCCTTCCATACCTGCTCCTTCTAGTTCAGATTAGATTTTGAATATCCGATATGTAATAACTTTCAAACTTGGATTTCTCTTGTCTTTATATGCTTGGACATGTTTTTTTATTATTGTAGACATGTTTAACTAGTTATCTTGCCCATATTTATGTTATTTTGAACTTCCTTCTTCTCTCATTACTCATTGCTCTTATTACTTCCATCTTCATTTATAAGTTCTTTTCTTTGTCTTATTGTGACAAAAAGGGGGAGAATTTGTGTTAAAAATGCCTATTTCATGCCTATTTCATAATGATATTGGATTCTATGGATTCTATGAAATGTGGAGAATGTAGAATAGAGAAGAAAAGTATAGGGAGTGGAGAAGAGAAGTATAACAAATTTTCTCCTCTTGAATTCTATGAAGTAATATATTGAGGGGGAGTATTTGGTTTGTTATTTGGTTTATTAACTGGTGGTGCATGATTCTTTATCGTGCATATTATATGTATTTCTATGAATTTTATTTTGTCACAAATTTGACAAAGGGAGAGATTGAGAATGCTATCTTATCTAGCTTCCTAGATTTGTCAAATTTTATAGTGCCAAAACCTCTTGGAAATGTATCTTATGTAGCTCAACTTTATATCATCCTTATCTACATTCAAGTACAGGAACAAGAGACTTTACATTAAGAACATTCAAGTACAAGAACAAGAGACTCTACATCAAGAGATTCAAGCACAACATCAAGTGCTAGATGAAGTTTTCAAGCTTCAACTATATCAAGACAATGTGCTTTACTTTGGAATTCAAGCTCAAGTAATCTTCTCAAGTTTAAGCTCATATATTCAAAGTTGAAACTCAAAGTCACAAGGTCACAACTTCAAGCTCATCTTTGAATATACAATTACAAGCTTCAAGTACTTCAAGATAACTATCAACCGAAGTAAACGATGTTTCAATGTTCAATTTTCACCTATAAGGTATGAATGACCCTAGATTGACCATATGTTAGGTCATATTGATTACATTCTTATTTTAGGTCATGATATAATTTTATAGGTTTTTTCTCAACTAGTCTAAGCTTATGTTTGACTAGTCCAAGTACTGGCTTAACCAGTCTACGAATTTTCTTGACTAGTCCAAGGTTTGTTGTAGACTTTCAGAATTTCTGTTGGATTCTCGACTAGTCCTGGAGACTACTCAACTAGTTAAGTGAACAGTGCTTGACCAGTCGAGCTGGCTCGACTCAAAGTCTAGCAACCATTCTGGGTCCCACTCAACTAGTCATAGATCAATCTTACCTTATCGCGCCTAAAATTTTAAATTCTTGTTGGTCCTTTGACCAGTCGAGCTGACCATTGGGCCGATCGAGTGAATAGTTTTTTCACCTATAAATAGATCATGAATTTCAGAGCTTGGTAAGTCATTCAAGCAAAATCAAGAAACCACTATGAGAGATAAGTTTGTGATATTCTTAAGCTATATTGGCTCATTTAAAATTATCTTTTAATTATCTTTTTGTATTTGATTTTGAGTTCTCTATTCCAATCTTATTTGAAGAAGGGATTTAAGTTTTTTCCCTTTCTTGAGATCAAAATCAAATCAAGCTAGCCCAAGGTGATTTAATCTGAAAATCATTTAGAATCCTTTCATAAGTGAGTGTGGACATTGAATATCTACTTCGAATTAGTTCTATCAGGCCTCATCAAAGGAGAATATCCAGATAAGTATATTTACATTTTTGTAAATCTCTTTTTGGTTTTTAAGGTTGTGCCAGGAAAAATCTCTTTTTGGTTTGTCTGAGGTGATCCAGAAAATCTCAGAGTGTGGGATTTTTGAATTGTATAAGCCCACTTGAAAGACACAATTGTGAAGGTTTTGGGTGAACCTTGAAAAACTTATTTCATAGTGAAAGCTAATTTTCCGAGGGAGATGATATTGGAAGTGGAGTTGTTGTGTGGTTATTTTTTAAGAGTTGGTGTACACACAAGCGGACCACTATAATATCCGGTGTAGTGGTGGTTGGTTGATTGTGGCTTTGTGTGAATATTGTAAATTCTCTTTAAGCCTTTGTGGAGAATGATGTAATTTATTTTATGCAATTGTGGGAATGTTGTAATAGCTTAGTTTATTTTCTTTGCTATTTTTATTCTCATCTGTATTGGTTTGGGATTTTGATACACAGACCGTTCTAGGAATCAGGTTTTCCTACTATAAGCCACTGGTTTTTGGTGTAAGGTTGTCCTTAGAATAACATCTGTATTAACCTCTCAATACTTGTGCATTTGAGGTTGCTATTTATTTCTATTTTGTGGGAATGATAAGTGTTATCTTTATTTATTTCTTTCTAATTCCGTATTTAAATTTTAATTTGGCATAATCCTATTCATCCCTCCCCCCCACCCTCTCTAGGACTCTTAGCTCGGCCTTTTCAAAAAGGCACATTCGATATTTACACATGCTAACTCCTTATTAATTCCTTAACTTTAGAAATCTCATCATCGTGGGATTCTTTTTCGACTTTCTAGTGCTCCTAGTTGGAGTCGGATCTTCATTCAGTGAGATTGAACGGCTCAAATCCCTTTTAGATTTCCATTCTCAAGAGTTTCAGTGGTTAAACTATCGTAAACATGGTTTGTTCGAGCTTCGTTATCGCAAGCGGGGTGGTTTCCTTGCGCGAGTAAACGGCTGGATGCCGAGTTCTTCCCCATTTCCTCTCCTTTCTTTCAGACATCATGGAGGGAGTCAATTTTCCCTCAGGAGTGGGTTGGATGATCGAAATGTTCACAACCCCAAGTGTAGGGTCACGATGTAACAATAACTTATGAGAACGAGGTCGAATCCACAGGGATTAAACTTATACGTATTCTAAAAAGAACTAGAACTAGAACTAGAAGAAGATCTAAATCTGAATTCTAGAATGAAAGGGAGTAATTGTGAATAATGTTTAAACTTTTAATTAAAGGTAGGAACTAGGGTTCCAAGGATCCACTTGTAGCTATCAAGATGTTACCTTACTTGATTCAAGGAACACAATTGGAATTGGGGTCCTATCCTATCCAATTGAAAGATAAAGCAATTTAAATCAAATCTGAACTTTTCATTAACCTAATTCTTAATGGAGGAGAATTGTGATGATTGGAAGGGATTCCATCACCCTACCATGCCAAGGATATGATGGTGAACAACAGGATTTACCAATCTCACTATCTCAAAATAGGGAAGAAAAAAGATATTCAAAGCTATCACAACATCTATTGTAATTTGAGTCACAATAAATCATAGAAAACTAAAAATATTCCCTTAATATCAAACTATAAATCAATGAAGTTCAATAAGAACAAGAATGTAACACCCTGAAAATCGGGGGTCGTGTATAAACTCAACTCCCGAGTTCCAGACCGTCACTTATGCAACAAAAATGGTTATGATTCAATGTTGTCTGATTTAAAGCATTCACATGAGTAAAAGTATACCAAAACTGCAATTCATACTTCAGATCCAGTGATAAAAGCAAGCGGAAGACTGAACAAGATATATATCACTGTATGGAAAAACAAAGTAATCTCAACTGTCTCCAAAGTATGACTACATCTCTGAGTCTCATATACATGTACATAACAAAAGAATAATGTTCAAAAAGAAAAGTCCCACTGATGTCCCCTCGATCCAGGTCACCTACGAGAAGCCGTCATGATACTGCATATACGAGAACTCATCCTGGTCCTCGTCATCATCTAGCTCCACCCCCTGGATCTCATCGTCACCTGCAACTACAACAGGGTCTGGTGGGTGTTGCAAACACCATCCCGTAACGTGGGAATGAGTGATCAACTCAGTGGAATCATAGAGCAAAGATTAGCATGTTCACAATTCAATCACGCGATAATAGTAAAGCAGTAAATCAGACAAGTCCTAATACTGTTGTTAATGCAAGATGATATGACGTGATGTATGCCCTCACCGACGATCACCCTCATACGGCAACATCTTACGACCGCGGCATGCCACACTCCCTAGAGTGCTCCACATCTTCCAGGCACATGCAATGCTATGGTGATATGATTACCAAGTTATTATTAGTCCATTCAAACAGCAGGATTGGGAAACTAAGGTACCTCCCTTGTATCAATCCCAACACGGATCCTGTCTAGGGTCGTCACTCCTAGTAATCTCATACGATGTACATTTCGTAGGTCACTGCAAGGGCTGCCAGGGCTGTTGCTCGCACTCGTTGCACCGCTCCCCCATCACCTTATCAATACAGGCCTACTGTACTCTTCTGCACGGAAGGGTCGTCGCCTCCCGTGAACTCAGAATACGCTCGCGGTCACTACAAAGGGCTCGTCGCCTGATCAGTGTAGGCCGACAGCTAGAATATAGTGTCCCATACCACCATAATCTGCTCACGAGTCTAGGTGCTCACTGGTCACTACGGGGAGGTTTGTGGCCCCAGCGTAGGCCGACAGCTCGACCACGGTGTCCCATACCACCATGCCCGGCTCATGAGTCTTCGTGGATCAAGGTACCACGGTTAATAGGGTTTACAATGGTAAGTTCAGTACCCTAGGTTCAAGCAGTTATGTTACATACAAGGTGAACAAACATCGGCCAGTCGGGTTACTTGACGGGCTCGACTAGCGCGATCGCATATCGAATTGAACGACATGAAGTGCGTAAAACACTTCGCGTGGCCTAACCACTGCCGCCAACTCTCAACACGAATCACATTCATCTACGCGTCGTTCGTGGCTATGACCAGTCAGCCACGAAATCGCTCGGTTACCGACTGCCTGGACTAAGTCAAGTCCCACACATCTATGGAATTACTATACAAGGTATTGGAATTGAAATACATCATGTGAGCATGTTAACACATGTTATAACTTTCAACTTAAGCAAATCTTCAAGGCATACTTCCCATGCATATTCAACTTAAGCAAATCCTCAAGCACATACATTCCATGCATGTAATGAAATCAAGCATTTTGTCAACATGTAGAAAATCATTTAGGTCGGCATAATAATTGAAAAATCAATCACAAAGTATCAAATAACATCATTTAATTCAATACATACTAATACAAGCATTTATACAAACACATGCACTACACACTTAGGTCTACATATAGCATGTCGACCCAAAGTGTGCAACTAGGCGAATCTCTTCGCCAAACTAATTATGCACGCATTCCTAACTTCCTAATGCGACAACAAACCATGTCAATCACATCAGCAAAATATGAATGCAAACAGTACTTCCTACAAATGACTAAAATGCCCTAAATCTCATATTCTTCGTTAGCTTACGAAACGGGAAACGGAGAGCATTTTGTACATGTCAAACGGCGATGCCGTCAAGAATCTACTATTAAACGACATTGAAAGCATTGGGAACCGTCAATCCAAGCGTCTAAAATCCTCACCTAGTGTCTTGTAGACTCGGGAATTGAAGCGGAGTGTATATGCTTCGTCTACGGCGAGTAAGGAGCCTAATACATAAGATCCATAAGCTACATCGCCATGGAAACAAGAAAAACTCAAATCACCAACTATTTAGGGTTTTTACTTACCTAGGATTGCGGTGGAATCGCCGGGAAAGCGGTAGAGGAGTGTCGCTTAAGCATGTGCAACACGTAGCACAAGTGGCGGGAAGAACTCTCCCACTCTCTCACAATCTCTCACTCTTTTTCTCTCTCCCAAGCTAGGGCTTCTCTCAAATTCGGATGGGAGAGAGGAGTGAGGGTTTTAACCCCTTTTATAGCCTAAAACATTCCCAAAATAGGCTTGGGAACAATGTTTACTTGGTGCCTAACCAAATCGGGGCCGTTTCGGTCCAAAAGGGCACTTCTGGAGGTCCCCAGGCCAGATGCGGTCGGACTTAAGCTCATGCATACTAGATCTAGCATACATCCAGTTTTCAGACCGGTTGGGTTCCCAGATCGCACGTGGCGGCCCAGTTTCAGTTTAACGGTCACCGCACCAAGATCAGGCCTATAAGTCCCGTGATATATAATAGATATTTTTCCTGATCCAAGGGTGTAATTTGGCTGTATTCTGACGGTCAGAATGCTTAATACTGATGCGTCAAATTTGTGTGCCAGATTTGAATTTGAAATTCCAACTATGTCCCTATTCACACTCTCTTCGGTCCGGGCTCAATGAAATAGCCTGTGATCATCGGTTTGACTTGATTTTTGGAATGAGTGTCAAGCCCAGCTAGACGGTCCTAACGGTCTAAGATAGGAGGTATCGGACTTTCAACGTGCGGTCTAGATCCAATACAAAGATTCAAAGTGGTCCAGAGAACAAACCGGCTTAGAGTTTGATCCGAGGCTTTAGAGCATTATAGCACCCTTAGTTCCACTCGCTTCGGGCCTTGTAGAACGTATTTAAAGTGATCAGGGACCATTTCCCAGCTATTCTAACGTTGCACTAGCTAACCTAGTCAAATTTTCCAAAGGAATGAATTCTACGCAAATTCGGGTCGAGTTGGTACTCGAGCCCAAGGATGGATTTTTCACGGGCGTTACAATCTACCCCCCTTAACAAATAATTTCGTCCTCGAAATTTTATACCTTTTCGTACTCCTCGAGAAGCTGTGGGTAGTTCTTTCTGATCTCGGCTTCTGTCTCCCAAGTAGCCTCCTCCTCAGTATGATGCGTCCATAGTACCTTCACAAGGGGAATCACCTTGCTACGCAGTACCTGCTCCTTCCGGTCTAAGATGCGTGTCGGTCGCAGGATATAAGTAACATCCTCTCCTAACTGCACCTGCTCCCATCTGATGATATGAGAAGGATCAGCAACGTACTTCTTCAGCATAGAAACATGAAATACGTTGTGGACGCTCGCGAGGGGCGTGGGTAAAGCCAATCGGTAAGCCACTACTCCCACACAATCGAGGATCTGAAATGGACCAATGTATCGCGGTGCCAGCTTCCCCTTCTTTCCGAACCGAAGGACTCCCTTCATAGGGGAAACTCGCAAAAACACATGATCCCCGACTGTGAACTCTAGTGGTCTCCGTCTCGTATCGGCGTAGCTCTTCTGTCTGCTCTGCGCTGTAAGAAGCCGACGTCGAATAATATCAATCTTCTCTGACGTCGCCTGCACCAACTCTGGGCCAATCAAGCTGCGCTCACCGACCTCTAACCAGCAATGCGGTGCGCGACAAGGTCGCCCATACAGCGCCTCATAAGGTGCCATGCCGATACTCGCCTGGAAGCTATTGTTGTACGCAAACTCCGCATATGCAAGACAGTCATCCCAACTGTCCTTGAAGTCCAATGCGCAAGCTCGCAACATGTCCTCCAGGATCTGGTTCACTCGCTCTGTCTGTCCGTCCGTCTGTGGGTGGAAGGCAGTACTGAACTTCAACTTCACACCCATAGCCTCCTGAATGCGAGTCCAGAAGATAGAAGTGAACCGCGTGTCTCTGTCCGACACGATCTCCAACGGAACTCCATGCAGACGCACGATCTCTCTAATATACAATCTAGCCAGCTCGTCTGCAGAGTTCGTAACTCTGATCGGTAGGAAGTGCGCCGACTTCGTCAATCGGTCGACGATCACCCAAATAGAATCATGCCCCTTCCTCGTCTTCGGCAACCCAGAAATGAAGTCCATGGAAATGAAATCCCACTTCCACTCTGCAATCGGCATAGGCTGCAAAAGTCCAGGTGGTCGGCGATGCTCTGCCTTCACCTGTTGACAAGTGAGACAACGGGACACGAACTCAGCAATGTGGGTCTTCATACCTTCCCACCAGTACGTCCTCTTCACGTCACGATACATCTTCGTGCTGCCAGGATGCATCGCGAGTCTAGTAGAATGCGCAGCCTCGAGAATCTCTCGTCTCAAGTCAGGGACATCAGGAACGCATAGGCGGCCACGGTAACGTAAACCCCCATCCATGCCAACTCGCCAGTCGGCGTCATCATCATCACTGGCCTGCTCTCGAAGCTCAGTAAGATGCGCGTCGTCCCTCTGCGCCTCGATGAAACGGTCATCGATCGGGGATCGCACCTGAACATGTGCGATGAACTCAAATGGCTCCTCTACGGTGAGTTTCTGCTCAAAGTCTCGCAAAAACTCAACCATATCCCACTCGGCAACCATCAGCGGAGCCGCAAACTCTATCGCCTTCTTGCAGCTCAACGCATCAGCCACAAGGTTCGCCTTCCCAGGATGGTAAGAGACTTCAAACTTGAAGTCCTTCAGCGTCTCCATCCATCGCCGCTGCCTCATATTCAAGTCCCGCTGTGTGAATATGTACTTGAGGCTCTTGTGGTCGCAAAAGAGCTCGAACTCCTCTCCATAGAGGTAATGTCTCCAGAGTCTCAGTGCGAATATCACGGCTGCCAACTCCAGGTCGTGTGTAGGGTAATTCTCCTCGTGCTTCCTTAATTGTCTCGAGGCATACGAAATTACCCTGTCCCTCTGCATAAGGACACAACCCAAAGCAACGCTAGACGCGTCAGTGTATATAGTGTATTTAACCCCTTGCTCTGGCAATACTAGCACAGGGGCGGACGTAAGTCTGTCCTTCAGCTCCTGAAAAGCTGACTCCGCCTTATCATTCCAGGCGAACTTCACGTCCTTCCGTGTCAACTGAGATAAGGGTCTCGCGATCTTCGAGAAATCCTGAATGAAGCGCCGATAGTAGCCAGCGAGACCCAAGAAACTCCTCACCTCAGTGACAGAACCAGGCTGCTCCCAGTCCTGCACCGCAGCTACCTTAGACAGGTCAACTGCCATGCCATCCTTGGACACCACGTGTCCCAGAAACTTCACCTCCTGCTTCCAGAAGTCGCACTTCTTATACTGTGCGAACAACTGGTGCTGTCTGAGCGTATCAAGGACCAAACGCAAGTGCTCCTCATGCTCATCTCGACTCCTAGAGTATACCAAAATGTCGTCGATGAAGACAACGACGAATCGATAGAGGAAAGGCCGCAATACTCGGTTCATCAGATCCATGAACACGGCCGGTGCGTTCGTGAGACCGAACGACATCACGAGGAACTCGTAGTGACCAAAACTGGTCCTGAACGCTGTCTTCTGCACGTCCTCATCTCTGACGCGCAACTGATGATATCCCGACTGAAGGTCAATCTTCGAGAAGTACTGCGCTCCTCTCAACTGATCAAACAAGTCATCGATCCTGGGCAAAGGGTACTTGTTCTTCACTGTGAGTTGGTTCAGCCTGCGATAATCAATACACAATCGCAGCGAACCATCCTTCTTCTTCACGAACAAGACCGGTGCTCCCCAAGGAGATACGCTAGGCCGTATAAGGCCGAGCTCTAGTAGACCGTCAATCTGCGTCCTCAACTCCTCCATCTCACATGGTGCCATGCGATACGTCGGCAGTGAGACGGGTGTAGAACCAGGAATCAGATCGATAGTGAAATCGATCTCACGTCTGGGCGGCAAACCAGGGATCTTCCTGAACAGATCCCCGAACTCAGAAACAACTGGCGTCTGCTCAAGTACCTGGGCACCAGCGTCGCGCAACAGGGTGGCGTAGCTAAGAATGCGGAAAGGAAGATTTACCCGCACTGAAAATGTGAAAGGCGTGCCCTCAGGCTCGTACACCGTCACCACACGAGCCTCGCAGTCAATCTCGGCTCTCGCTGCAGTCAACCAGTCCATGCCAAGAATGACGTCGAGATATACGAGCGAGGGATCGACGACCAAATCAAGAGTCATCGTCCTGCCTCCCAGATCAAGTAAACAACCCTCACACATCTGGGTGACATCCGAATAATCTCCATGAGCTGCAAGGACTCGCACGCTATCCATAGTAATAGTCTGCAACCCAAGACGTCTGACTACGGCACGCGATATCAAAGAAATCGTGGAACCAGTGTCCACCATGACAAGAACGGGAGTACCTCCGATATGGCCCGTGACCTCGAAGGCTGAATGCTGGAAAGTCGGCGTCGTAGCTGCCTCAGCGGTCAGTGCATGAACTCGAGCCTGCTGTGGCCGGTTCGGCCGCTGTGTCAAGGGCCGTGGGGGCTGTCGAATCTGCGATACTGTGGGTCTGAAAGAGGACTGCGCAGGAGCTGACCGTATAGGAGGTGCTGATATCGCCTGTGGACGTACACGATCAATCTTCTGCGGCGGCGAGAACCCACTGTCCCGCATCCTCGAAAAGCAACTCGGCGCTAGGTGGCCCGTCCTCCCACAGTATGTGCATGATAGATCAGGGCGCCGAAACGGTCCTACTGGCGCCGTGGTCCTGGTAGGAGGATCAATGCGAGGTCTCTTGCCCGCGAAGGGCCTATCTGGCAACTCCGGTCGCGGCCTAGAAGTAGTCGGGCCTCGTGATCGCGCAAGTCGATCCACGTCCTGCTCTGCCCGCATGGACATGTGAACCAACTCCGCATAGGAGGAGAAACTGATACAGCACATCTTCGACCGAATATCCGGTCGCAAGCCCTCCAAAAAGCGCCGTATGCGCATCTGCTCATCAGCTAAAATCGTCGGGACGTACCTGCCCAACTCTGTGAACCGATGCTCATACTCGGTGACCGTCATCGCTACCTGCCTGAGACGGAGAAACTCATTCTCCCTCTCGTGTCTGTAGGTCTGAGGATAATACTTCTCATGGAAGCGAAACTCGAATGCTGCCCATGTCCATACGAAGTCTGCGGTAACAGTCCGCAATACACTATCCCACCACATACTGGCCTCTCTCTCAAACTGGAAGGTAGCCAGCTCTACCTGCTCTGCCTCAGTACAGTGCAACATGCGCAGAATCTTCGACACTCGGTCGAGCCAAAACTCAGCCTCCTCGGGTCTGTGAGAACCCGTGAAAGTAGGAGGCCGCAAGCGCTGAAATCGCTCCAAAAGGCCCCGTGTGTCGGCAGGGTTCCCCGCAGGGAAAGCAGGCTGCGCAGGAAGTGCTATGCCCTCATCCTGGGCGTAAGCATAGGCATCCTCAGCTGGATGCGCAGGTGGTGTAGGCGGAGTAGGTGCAGTCGCACCCCCACCCTGGGCTAAAGTCCCGACTATGGTAGTCAATAGCTGCTGCTGCTGTAGCATCATAGCCATCATCTGCTCGAATCTATCAGGTGGTGGAGCAGGCTGTGGCGGATGAGGTGCGGAAGTAGATGCGCGCTGTGGCTCTCTAACTGATGGTGTAAATGGCGGTGGTCCATCTGTAGGACCAGTAGCAGGCTGAGACGATCGAACAGTCTCAGGAATCGGGCCCACAGCAGGGTCCGGACGAGTGCCAGACTGAGAGGGAGCCTGATCCATCTGCTCTGACAATGAAAGCCGAACCGCGCTCCTCGTAGTCTTAGGTGGCATTCCCTATATTCAAAATAGGGCGCAACCTTGTCAGTCTCAATTGCTCAAATACACCACAATCATTCACTAAAGAGTCAAAGGCAATCCATCCATTTCATTTAATCAAAATTGTCACAATACAAGGGATATATCCTTACAAGCATCATGACTAGAATGACATGGAAATTAAGACAGTTAAGCAACAGCAACAAAAGCAAAGCACTAGCCCTAATAGGCTTTACACACATGAAACAGAAAATAGCTAACTACTCATAACAACATCAAAGATCGCGTTGCTAGTCGGAGTCTGGCGACGGAGGAGGAGCACCCTTATCCTGTAAGCAACACAGGATTGCCTTCAAGGTGCGAGTCACCTTGCCAAATTTCTTCTTCGTAACGGCCTTGGCATCAGCGACCTCTGCTCGAAGTTTTTGGACTTCCCTTCGCAAAGCGGTCTGACTCTCCTCCATCCGAGCAATGCGATCGTCAATAGTAGTCTGCGCAGAAGGAGGAGGGCTCTCATCAGTATCCTGAGCCTCCTCTTCTGCTTCTTCCTGAGTCTCTTCCTGAACTTCTGCACTAGGTTCTCCTTCGCTTTGATCTTCCTCTTCGTCAAAGTCGTCCCCACTATCCCTTTCAAGTTGATTTTCACGATATTGCGACCCGATCTTCATCTTAACCATTGTCGACTCATCGATGGTGTGAATCGATACCGGCAATTCGGGTCCAAGTCTATAGGCAAACTCAAGCGCAATCTTGCAAATGAGTCGGCCAAAGGGAAGGGATTCGGATGTTCTTCTCGACCTGGCTATGAGAACTATCTGCCGTAAGATGAAAGTAGCCATACATACGTTCTCTCCCTGGGCCACCAGAAATAAGAAATCGACCATAAGACGTGTACATTCAATACGGTTCGTCGACCTAGGATAAACATTGAACGTGCAGATGTGATGCAGCAGACGTAAATCCTCAGACATGTACGTCGCCTTGAGGCTATTATTAGGCTGCCATGGAACCAACTTACCGCACAGAAACCTGGTGCGGCGATCTCGTTCACGTCTAGTCCTCAAATTCTTCTCACTTGGATGCACATCACCTAGTGGCACGTTGAGAAGTCGCGCAACCAACCGGACGTCGATCGTAGCCATCCGATCTCTACCAAAAGGGATTTTGAACTGCAAGGGCTCCAAGGTAGGACTCTGGATGCTAGCATAGAAGGCACGAACAGTGCTCACATTAGCACGAGCGCGAGCTTCAAAGATCGGTCCCCAGTGCGCAGCTTCAATGCGTTCGAACAACAGATATTCGCCGAACAATCGCCCATCTACGTCCGCCTCAAATAACACTCTACGATCAGTGTATTCACCATGAGGCATCTCTGATAGGATGGTTCGTCCAAGGTGTGCATGGGGATCCAAATCCCGCTTCGTACGGCACTCCAGGACTGCAGCTGGACCTGCGGCGGCGCTTGAACTTGCGGCACCACCCCGCGGTCTTCTCAATCGAGCAGGGCGGCTCGGCCCAGCCTCGTCTGTTGCAGTTTTCCTCTTACCCATCAAAGACAGGATGGATGAGAGTGACAAAAGACCCAAAATAGCTTCCACGAAAGCCATGGAAAACGCCGAAAATGCGGAGAAATGGCTGCCCAATCTGACAAAAGGAAATCTAGGCATCGTAGAGGGATGCTTCCAGCTTCCCAAGGCTGTAGTTTCAGGGAAAAATAAGAACAAAAAGATGGAATGGAGCTGCTCACGATTTCAGCACTATTTAGGGGATTTTGGAGCTCCAAATGGGAAAATTTTCAAGGAAAGGGGCTGCCAACACCCAATAATCAATGGGTGGTGGTCGGTTTTGGCCAAGGAAGGGATTAGGAGGGGTTTGGGTCGCCGGGGTTTGGAATGGAGCGCTGAAAATCAAATCTAGGGCATGCAAGGGGGCTGTTTGTGAAGGAGAGGGGTGTTTTAGGGTTTTTCGTGGGATGGGAGGTACCTAGGGGTGTTGTGGGAGGCATTTAAGTGGGTGCGCCCAAAGGGCAGCACCATCGGAGATGGCCGGCCGGCGATGCATCGCCCGGCCGGCGATGGCATCGCCGGCCAACCTTCAGGTTGGCCAGCGGGACCCCATGGGTCTGGTCCCCCATGGTCCCAGGGCCCCAAAAAGTCTGGTCCCACCCCTTAGTTCATAGTATTTTGGTCCCTATGAGCCCAAACATATTTTTGGGGCTTTCCGGGTCCACATCGCAGTCCCGAATACCAAACCATATGATGCAGCATATGGATTTGGGGTAGAAGGATCCAGTACATCTTTCTAGCTCCTTAGTTGCTAAAGAAAGTGAAGTTAGAATGGCTTTATGGCCATTTTTTATGAAATTTTACTATTCACTGTAAAATCTGGTGAATGTACTAATTTGTGTTATTTTCACATTAGGTTTGATGCCTAACATGAAATGGATACAAAAGAACTGAAGGTTGAAGTGTTTAGAGAAGGAATTTTGAGAATTTTTGGCAAAACGGGGTTTTTAAGCCCTGGCGATTGATTACTAGAGTCGTGGTCATTCCACGGCCCATGGATTCACTTTTGCGGTTTAAAACCGCTCATAGGACGTCTCCACCCGACTTCCTACAGCTTAGAGGTGATTCGGGTCGCTTTACGCGACCCGAGATACGTTACAGACTCGATCTTGCGATCGATCCTTATAGACTTCGCCTATCGGCGAATCTGTGATCCTAGAAGTGTTTCTAGACCCTTCTCGCACCCACCTAAGTCAAATGAAGCGACAGCGTACGTCGCAAGACCATAACCCAGGCCCAGTATACTCTCATTCATGCTCTGATACCAACTTGTAACACCCTGAAAATCGGGGGTCGTGTATAAACTCAACTCCCGAGTTCCAGACCGTCACTTATGCAACAAAAATGGTTATGATTCACTGTTGTCTGATTTAAAGCATTCACATGAGTAAAAGTATACCAAAACTGCAATTCATACTTCAGATCCAGTGATAAAAGCAAGCGGAAGACTGAACAAGATATATATCACTGTATGGAAAAACAAAGTAATCTCAACTGTCTCCAAAGTATGACTACATCTCTGAGTCTCATATACATGTACATAACAAAAGAATAATGTTCAAAAAGAAAAGTCCCACTGATGTCCCCTCGATCCAGGTCACCTACGGGAAGCCGTCATGATACTGCATATACGAGAACTCATCCTGGTCCTCGTCATCATCTAGCTCCACCCCCTGGATCTCATCGTCACCTGCAACTACAACAGGGTCTGGTGGGTGTTGCAAACACCATCCCGTAACGTGGGAATGAGTGATCAACTCAGTGGAATCATAGAGCAAAGATTAGCATGTTCACAATTCAATCACGCGATAATAGTAAAGCAGTAAATCAGACAAGTCCTAATACTGTTGTTAATGCAAGATGATATGACGTGATGTATGCCCTCACCGACGATCACCCTCATACGGCAACATCTTACGACCGCGGCATGCCACACTCCCTAGAGTGCTCCACATCTTCCAGGCACATGCAATGCTATGGTGATATGATTACCAAGTTATTATTAGTCCATTCAAACAGCAGGATTGGGAAACTAAGGTACCTCCCTTGTATCAATCCCAACACGGATCCTGTCTAGGGTCGTCACTCCTAGTAATCTCATACGATGTACATTTCGTAGGTCACTGCAAGGGCTGCCAGGGCTGTTGCTCGCACTCGTTGCACCGCTCCCCCATCACCTTATCAATACAGGCCTACTGTACTCTTCTGCACGGAAGGGTCGTCGCCTCCCGTGAACTCAGAATACGCTCGCGGTCACTACAAAGGGCTCGTCGCCTGATCAGTGTAGGCCGACAGCTAGAATATAGTGTCCCATACCACCATAATCTGCTCACGAGTCTAGGTGCTCACTGGTCACTACGGGGAGGTTTGTGGCCCCAGCGTAGGCCGACAGCTCGACCACGGTGTCCCATACCACCATGCCCGGCTCATGAGTCTTCGTGGATCAAGGTACCACGGTTAATAGGGTTTACAATGGTAAGTTCAGTACCCTAGGTTCAAGCAGTTATGTTACATACAAGGTGAACAAACATCGGCCAGTCGGGTTACTTGACGGGCTCGACTAGCGCGATCGCATATCGAATTGAACGACATGAAGTGCGTAAAACACTTCGCGTGGCCTAACCACTGCCGCCAACTCTCAACACGAATCACATTCATCTACGCGTCGTTCGTGGCTATGACCAGTCAGCCACGAAATCGCTCGGTTACCGACTGCCTGGACTAAGTCAAGTCCCACACATCTATGGAATTACTATACAAGGTATTGGAATTGAAATACATCATGTGAGCATGTTAACACATGTTATAACTTTCAACTTAAGCAAATCTTCAAGGCATACTTCCCATGCATATTCAACTTAAGCAAATCCTCAAGCACATACATTCCATGCATGTAATGAAATCAAGCATTTTGTCAACATGTAGAAAATCATTTAGGTCGGCATAATAATTGAAAAATCAATCACAAAGTATCAAATAACATCATTTAATTCAATACATACTAATACAAGCATTTATACAAACACATGCACTACACACTTAGGTCTACATATAGCATGTCGACCCAAAGTGTGCAACTAGGCGAATCTCTTCGCCAAACTAATTATGCACGCATTCCTAACTTCCTAATGCGACAACAAACCATGTCAATCACATCAGCAAAATATGAATGCAAACAGTACTTCCTACAAATGACTAAAATGCCCTAAATCTCATATTCTTCGTTAGCTTACGAAACGGGAAACGGAGAGCATTTTGTACATGTCAAACGGCGATGCCGTCAAGAATCTACTATTAAACGACATTGAAAGCATTGGGAACCGTCAATCCAAGCGTCTAAAATCCTCACCTAGTGTCTTGTAGACTCGGGAATTGAAGCGGAGTGTATATGCTTCGTCTACGGCGAGTAAGGAGCCTAATACATAAGATCCATAAGCTACATCGCCATGGAAACAAGAAAAACTCAAATCACCAACTATTTAGGGTTTTTACTTACCTAGGATTGCGGTGGAATCGCCGGGAAAGCGGTAGAGGAGTGTCGCTTAAGCATGTGCAACACGTAGCACAAGTGGCGGGAAGAACTCTCCCACTCTCTCACAATCTCTCACTCTTTTTCTCTCTCCCAAGCTAGGGCTTCTCTCAAATTCGGATGGGAGAGAGGAGTGAGGGTTTTAACCCCTTTTATAGCCTAAAACATTCCCAAAATAGGCTTGGGAACAATGTTTACTTGGTGCCTAACCAAATCGGGGCCGTTTCGGTCCAAAAGGGCACTTCTGGAGGTCCCTAGGCCAGATGCGGTCGGACTTAAGCTCATGCATACTAGATCTAGCATACATCCAGTTTTCAGACCGGTTGGGTTCCCAGATCGCACGTGGCGGCCCAGTTTCAGTTTAACGGTCACCGCACCAAGATCAGGCCTATAAGTCCCGTGATATATAATAGATATTTTTCCTGATCCAAGGGTGTAATTTGGCTGTATTCTGACGGTCAGAATGCTTAATACTGATGCGTCAAATTTGTGTGCCAGATTTGAATTTGAAATTCCAACTATGTCCCTATTCACACTCTCTTCGGTCCGGGCTCAATGAAATAGCCTGTGATCATCGGTTTGACTTGATTTTTGGAATGAGTGTCAAGCCCAGCTAGACGGTCCTAACGGTCTAAGATAGGAGGTATCGGACTTTCAACGTGCGGTCTAGATCCAATACAAAGATTCAAAGTGGTCCAGAGAACAAACCGGCTTAGAGTTTGATCCGAGGCTTTAGAGCATTATAGCACCCTTAGTTCCACTCGCTTCGGGCCTTGTAGAACGTATTTAAAGTGATCAGGGACCATTTCCCAGCTATTCTAACGTTGCACTAGCTAACCTAGTCAAATTTTCCAAAGGAATGAATTCTACGCAAATTCGGGTCGAGTTGGTACTCGAGCCCAAGGATGGATTTTTCACGGGCGTTACAAAGAATCAAAGAAAAAAAAATCCAAACACGCTATAAGCTTCACCTCTTAGCCCTAACTAAGAGGTTTAGCCAACTATAAACATGATTGAAACCAAATCTCTTAAACAAAGCATGAAAAATAAACTAAGTAAGAAGAAAAACTCTTTGGCGGTTGCTCCACCCTTGTGTATGCTCCTTGAGACCTTTTCAAACCTTATAAGATGCTTTGGAGCATCCTAGGGAGTCCTATTTATAGTTGTGAAACTCCAACTTTCGCACTAATTTGGAAAAATCTAGAAACTGCCTCAAATTTACTGTAACACCCCGTACTTTTTAGTACTCGGGCACTACCATAAGATCTAAATTAGTTTACACGTGTGTGCGAACACAAGTAACTTACCTTACATGTCACCATCCAACGACTCTCATGCAATCCATCTCAACTGTCTAATACAACTTCCATTCGTATAACAAGTCATCCATCTGCTTGATTTTTGAAATAATCCATCACAATTTCAGAAACATAGATTTCAGGACCTAGGCCTAAAGATTTACCGTCCATCAAGTATGTGGCATCTCATTCAACGATCCAACACTAAATCATGTGAATCTAATTACTAGATGGTAATGATGACAATTTGGAAGCACTTAAACTTGTTTAGGACCCTTAGGACTGTTGTAAGTGATCCCCATCCTTAAATCAAGTGATCCATCCATTAATTTTACAGATGGACCATCGCATCGTAGTGAGATCAATGCCAAATATCAAAAGACCTAGTTACGAGAATCCAATCGTGACAAAATTTCACATAATGCTCTATTAGAACAATTAAAACATACAATGGTGGTTTTGGGAACCAACTTAGTAAATTCACCATTCATTAGATCCACAACATCATGTCGATCATTTTAATACTTGATTTCTCTAATCCAACCGTTGGATTATAAAATAAATCTTTAGGTTGTAATTGGACAATCCTAGAAACCACTAAAATTGTTTAATGAGGACCATGGAAGGCCTTGACCTTAAGACATCTTAGAATTTGGATCTAATTCACCAAATCCATCATTATTGGGCCTATGGCACTTAGTTCACAACCCACTATTTGACAATCCTTACCCAAGCTTCTCGTAATTGAATATACCGTTGAGCTCATTTAAACAGGTCCCATGGCCATTTTAACCGTTGATGTTTAGATTGGGATTAATCTAACCACCAGAGCGATGATAATCGATAGTTAAAGGTCAAGATTTAGTTGGCACAACTCACCTAAGCATCGGGTCTGCGCATCTTTGGTCAAATGACCTAGTTAGGCCTACGGAGTCTCATGAATGGAGTGGATTTCTCAGGGCATCGCTGCGGGCCCAACACAATTCACATGTGTGCACCAGGAGTTGTACACCCACAATGCACCACGTCGGTCAAAGAGCATTTGACCGAGCTGTCTCGAAGAGGAAACTCCTCTTTCTCTTTACGAATTCGTGCCCAAGCCCAATTCGAATGGACAACATTCATTTGCGATGTACATGGCCCACCATGATCATCCAAATAGGAGATCCAAACCGTCCATTTGGTAGAGGATCCACCTGCGACCAAAACTTAATAAGTTCCGCATGATTCAGCATGTGTGCATGCACATAATTTTTGACGCAAACAGGACCTGCAAGCACAAATGCATTCCAAAAATGGAAATTCTAAACCATTGATGCCAGCTTGGCAATCCGCGTGCACCCCTCATCCTCTATCTCAACCATTTATTCCAAAGAAATCTCATCCCTTCAACTTAGAATCTCTTCCGTAGTCAAACCAAAACAACGGCCGGTTTTACATTACCGGCCAGTTTTGGAAGTGGTTTCAAACAGGTGATATCCTGACCATTTGGGTCAATCCAATGGTATAGGAAGGGTTAGGGTTCGTTATAAGAGAGAAAAGATTGAGCACTAGCAGCCCTCCATATACAGTGGTTGTGCTAAAAAATCCATTGTTTCCTTCCAAACTCGAACCTATCATGAAAACATCAATGGAGCTTCATTTTCTTACTCCTTTAAGCTCCCCTAGGCCTATCTTCACTATCCACACAACAATCAAATCAGAAGAAGATACAAGGGTGGTGAATCTGCCATTGAAGTTAGAGCTTCTTCCCCATCCATGTCGCACCAGGATGCTGAGTTGGGACTCGCTAGCATCACTCTGCTTGATTTGTGTTGGGCTGAGCTACTACCCAAACATGTCCAGATACTCCTCAGTAGAGAAGGAAAGCTGAGACGAAAGAGAGAAAGAGATCGTGAGGTACTGTTTCTGTCGAGTCGGGCAGACTCGAGTCGTTGGGTTCGAGTTGGGCCTGTTCTAATCAGGTCGGGTCTTGCTGGATATTGCAAACTGAAAAAGAAAATGAAAAATAAATTTTTTTAAAAGAGAGAGAGAGAGAGGGAAAAAAGGGAAGGAAGAAGAAAGGAGAGGGAAAGAGATAGAGGTGGTTACCAAGTTGAGTGGGGTCGACCCGATAGGCTACGATCAACCTAAGTTGGATGTGGGTCCGGTCACATCCAAGTTGCATAGGGACTAGAGAAGAAGACAAAAAGAGGGCTGACTGATTAGAGCTTAACTCGGTCTAGCCGAGTTAACTCAGCCACCACACACCTAACCCCAATTTAGCCCAAGTTCAGCAGTTTCTCCTCGGGGTGAGCCCGAATTTCTTAGCACCTTGGCCAAGTCATATCCTCAGGTAATTCCTCTCAAGTAATTCATTAGTCTAATGTGTAAGTTATAAGTTATTAACTTAGTAGTTTATAGAATTTAAGTTGAACAAATCTGATTAGGTCCATATAGACCACAACATTTGGAGAAGTGTGACAAACCAAATCCCCAATCAAGTATAATCTAGGATCGAGTTTATCACCACATTGTGCTAGTTCCAAATGTGGTAAGATGTTCCCTAAATACTCTCTTAATTAGGAGTTATTAAAATTGATTGGTTACCTAGTTCGACTCCTTATACCTTATGTCTTCGTCTAGATAGGTAACTTCCAGTCGAAGTCAATCCAAATCGACCATCCCACTTCCATCAAAAGGACAATATTCGATTTAGGATGCACACGCACCTTCCGGGGGCAACGCCATTTAGCGGACCAACATTTAAGGTGATGACTTCTTCCCCATAAGCTTCCATTTCTAAGTTAGTCTAAGTGAGAGTCTTTATTTGAAATTACAGATGTTATCTCACAGCATACGACCTTTCATCAATTCTTAAGGCATGGCTTATACTAGAATTATAGTTGACAGTTGTGAACCATGATTTCATACAATAACTACTTACATGATGATTTTTATTTAAATTTCAATTGATAGTTCTTATCATGACTTATTACAATTATTGCAAATTAACTTATGTCTGATATGCCATAACTATATGCTTTCTCATGGATTGTTGTGAGTTTCTCATGGATGTCTATTCACTACACTTACTAGTGGGCAATCCCACTTGTGTATGTGAACCCATACTTAGGATGTAACAAGATGAAGTATGGTAAGGAATGGACCCTCAATTTAGAGGTTATATGGGACATGGAACATTAATGTGGGATTTACCATCCATAGGTCATATGACTTGAGTAGCTTAGAAATGACCTCTTTAACCGCTCTGATTTAATTTTGATTGACCTCTTTGTAGTTTCGATTTAATGTTCAGAGCAACCTTTTACCACTGTGATTTAACAGCTATCCTAAGTTTTAATGTTTTCCCTGTATGGCTTCAATAGCCTATACCCATGCGATAGTAATCCCTACTTATTGAATTTGATTGGCCACTGGTCGACGGGCATTCATTAAACATCCTAATATGGGGAAATCTCATGAGTCAGGGATGGTGGTCATGGGACACTATGCCTGAGCTATCGGCCAATGCTTGGTGACGAGCCCCTCGTAGTGACCATTGAGTTAGTTAAATTGGCTGGTTGTAATTGGAATAATAATGGTTTGGCTAATCATGCATTCATAGCATACTGGCGATGATGGGTGGCTAATTCTAGATGTTGTAGCACATGCCCTTAGGTTTAATGGGGTATCATTTCACTAGCTCCCAGACCATCGACTATCAACCTACGTACGTGATATACAATGGCATGGTCATTATGTTGTACATGATGCACACACGTGATGTGCTGCACTAATGACTAGTCATATGCATGGTTGACGAGCCTAAGTCTGACTGGTTGAGCATCCCTAGGTCGATGTGCATTCACACATCCATGCATTGAAATAAGACTGCACCATGTATTATTTTGAATGCCTTGTTATTTTTTAACTATGCTTACCTAAGGTGGCAATGTGTAATCTTGAGGGGAATTCACACTAAGTTGGCCACTCATCCATCAAATATATAACTGTACAAGTAGTATAGGTAGCTTAAAAGATACTCATGTCCATATTGATAAAGAGCAGGGTATAATTATCAGGGATGCATGGCTGTATCTGCCAAGAAAAGCTACGTGATCTTGCGGGTAAAGTTTATATGCATTTTATTATTTCTCATGTGTAAATTGTGTAATTCTTGTATTTGTTAATGTAGAGACATTAGTTTGTATAAGTCATTATGGGCAATCGCTTGTATATTCTGAATGCAAGTGTAAATTTTCCTTTATATTTGATTTTCCCAACTTCCACTAAATTGCTAACTCTAAAAGAAAAAGAAAAAAAAAAAAAAAATACCTGTATCTACCTATCTTTAAAGGTTAACACTTGGGGTTTTTGGAGAACAAGTCATATACTCAGGTTTTGAAAACTTGGGACGTTACAGTTAGTATCAGAGCATAGATTGGACAAACCGGGCCTTGGGAAAATGAACTTATACAAACTTTGAATGTCTCAAGTTAAGATGCTGGAATTATAAATTTGAACCTAAGTGAATCCCCCCTTAACTTAGGGAAGTTTGGAAAATATAAAGACCCAAACTTAGGTTCTTAGGTTAGTCATTTGAATGTATGTGGAATTCCCATAGAATAAGGGAAATTCAAAGCATAAAGACTTCAAACTTTAGGCCCCTTAGAAAATTATTTGGATGACTACAGAGCTTAGAAATGATCTTAGGTTCCTTTGAAAATTTCAGGATTAGTTATTGAACTTGGAAACTAAACTTAGGTATCGTTGAAAAACAAATATCCACTATGATGTTTATAAGACTAAATAAGAACATTCCTTATACTTGACTTCCAAATGAAATTTTTTTAGAAATCTAGGATATGAATTCCTAAAAGTTTATATTTTGGAATAACATTGTCACAATAATCAATAAATGAATCAATGTCACAATAATCAATAAATGAATCAAACTTGGACTTCATAGGAAATTCCTTACCCACCACATTGTATATTATATCGAACATAAACACTCTCTTGTAACTGTCATGATCTATATCAAGAACCCTGTATTGTTAAATTTTGTCGTGACAAACCACCTTGGTAAGATGGACCTCTTTAAGTGATGGAAAGTTCACCTTCAAGTGATGGAAAGTTCACCTTCAAGTCCTACATCAATTTCAAGCGTTACATCTACGTCATGTTCAAGTTCTACTTTAAGACCAAGTTCCTGTTCAAGTTCAAAAACTATTTCAAGTTCAAGTGATAGACCAAGTTGCAAGTACTACTTCAAATGCAAGATCAAAGTCCAAGTGCATTACATGGTCGAGAACAAGCTACAAGTAAACAAGTTCAAGCTACAAGTATTTCAAGTATACTATCTACCGCAGCGACAAGTTCAATGTTCAACATTTGAGGTATAATTGACCCTAGAAAGGCCATAGGTTTAGGTCATTCATGTTGCATACTCTATATGGGTCATTATACTTATTTTAGGCTTTGTTTTGACTAGTCCTAGTCATTGTTTGACTAGTCTAGGCACTGGCTAGACTAGTTTAGGGTTTTTCTCGACCAGTCCAGGAATTATTTGAAAATTTTTAGATTTTCTATTGAGAACATGACCAGTCGAGTAGGGCTTAACTCGAACACTAGCAACTATTTTGATCCCCACTCGACCAATCTAGTTTCTGTTTTATCCGATCACGCCAAAATTTTTAAAATTTGGTTGCTGCCAGGACCAGTCAAGGGTGACCTTAGACCAGTCAAGGGAACCGATTTTCATCTTATAAATAGAGGATTTTTCTTAGCTTTTTTTCATTCATTCCAAGCCAATTCAAGCCACCACTCTGGGAATTAAGTCCTCGTTATTGTGAAACTATTGTACGTAATTAAGATTCTTTAATATGGCTTTTTATTTTTTAATTTCTTGATCTCTTACTATTCAATCTTATTTGATAAAAGGAAATTCTATTTTACCCTTTTTAAGATCCAAGAAATTGAATCAAAGTAGCCCAAAGTTGGATTTAATTTAAAATTCATTCAGACCTAAAACCCTTTCATTTGTAAGATAAAACATTGAACATCTACATCTTCAAAGAAGCAGTTCTATCGGGTTACATCGAAAAAGAATCTTTAGATAAGTATTGTTATTCAATTACTATTTTTTTAGTTTGTGAGATAAGCCAGAAAATATCCATTGTGGTTTTGATTAAGATAAGCTAGAAAATCTCAGCGTGGGGTTTTTAATTGTGGTAACCCATTGAAAACATAATTGTAAAGGTTTTAAGGTGAACCTTGGAAAACCTTCTTTCATAGTGAAAGACAATATCCTGTGGGTTATGGATATTGGGAGTGGAGTAGGTGTGGTGGTTTGAGAACAGTTGGTGTACACACCGATCCACTATAATTCTCGGAGTTTGGATGATGATGATGATAATGTATGTGATGTGGTGAATGTTTGTATCTCTTTCATCTACATGTGGTGAATGTTGTAATAGTTAGATTTCTTTCTATTGCTTCTTATTTCAATTTGAGTTTTTGATCTTTATAAAGTTCAAGATATCAGGTTGTCCTTTGAACCACGTTTGAATCAACCTCTCAATACATTGCATTTGAGTTTGTTATTTGATTCGGCTATCTACTTTTATATTCCACATTTATTTATTTTTTTGACATAGTCCTATTCACCCCCCCCCCCCCCCCCCCTAAGACTGAGAGCTTGCCCTTTTCAAGTGGTAACTGTAATGTCTTGGAAAAATCCGTACAAGGACTTAAATACTACCTTAGGCAGAACTACGCATGGACCGCACTCTGTCATATAATTTAGGTGGAATTTAGTTTAGTACTGAACTAAATAATCAGTGGATTAGGCTTGGGCCACCATCTTCACAAATGAGAAGGCCTAAAATCATGAGTACCACTGGCTCAATGATATCTAAAGACCTAGGAAAAATCCTAAGACCCTTTGCTCTTGGGAGTATATTAAAACCCCGTATCGGACCTAGACCACACTTCGAGGGGCCGATGATCACGAAACTATAGGACCATGTCCATCCTGCTGGGCTTGACAACCATCGCAGGAATCAAACACGGATAGTGTCCAAAAAGGCCTAACTTGAACCATGAGTGAAGTGCATGAGAAACGCGAATACTTTTAGAAAATGAACCAAAACTTAAGTGAATTGGGCCGTTCACTCTCATTCGAAATTGAGGATTTCGGACTGCCGGTTTCTAACCAAACTTCACCCATGGGGAAAGGAAATTTTCCTGCACATATCCGTATAACTGTGGCCCCAATTGAGTAAGTATGACCGTTGATCTGACACAGGCTCCTCATGGTCGATCGACTTATCCGATCACACTAAAACCGTGTTCTAGCATGGATCCATTGTTAGGGAATGTACCCTATGACGTGGATGGGTCGTGGGCCTCCATATGAGCCATGTTCATCAGAAACAGATGCCCAAAGGGTATAAACTATGTATAAAGTGGCCATGGGGCCATTTGCATCACTTTTGAGCTTATAAATTGCCCTTATTTCTCTCCCTCACTCCCATATAGGAATTTCACAAAAACCCTAAGGGAGAGAGAGGAGAAAAGAAGAAGGAGAGAAGGTAAGAACTTGGGAAATTACTGCAGGAATCCTCTCCCACGAATCCACACACCAATTCTCCGCCCCATTGCGCTACCCAACGTTTTTCAATTATGATTTTGGGTAAGAAATCCTAACCCTAATATCGTTGTAGAGATCTAGGATATTTGTTCGTCAACCTACCTAACTTGTTTTGTCATTTAGGTGCCCGAGGTTCCATTTTCAGGAACATAGGATTTGGACTAAGTTTGAGTCAAGCATCTCGACGAAAGGTACGGACTATAAATGCTTAGGTTGGGGTTATCAATGCTTTCATGTCAGCTAATGATTTATTCAGACTTGATTGCTGCCGTATTATCTTAGATACGTCGATTTATATATAATATACACCTATGAGCTATGATAAGTAAAAGATGCATCCCATATGTTTGTTGAAATGTTTGAATGAGCATTTGAAAATGATTTGTGCTTGCTATGATTTCTAATCTAGGATTCAGCATTGTTATACTCATATAGATTTCTCAGTATGAATATTTGATAAAAACACATGTTATAACTAACGTAGTCTAAGTGTTTAATAAATTGCTTTAATGAGAAATTGTTGATGATTTGTATTTATTATAAGTATTAAGATAGGATTCCCTGTTGCCTTATGCATATGTATAGTTTCCTTTATGTAATCATATTTTCCTCTATGTAATTAATTGATAAAATGCAAGTGTTTGGTAACATGATCGATGTGTTTAATGAAATGCCCAAATGAGGAATCCACTTAAATTGTTTGTTAAATACTGAGATGAATATCACATGTGTTTGTTAGCTGCATATGAGTAGGATTGGGGCTACAACATAGCCTAGGAAATTGGTAACAGTCCCTGTTCGGGTGGCCGAATTAGTCTCGCCACATTGGTAAACCCGCACGACGATTGTCGACAATTGTTAGGCCACAAGGGGTGCTTATGCGCTCCATGTAGATTAAGTCAGCGTGTGCCTGAACCAATCGAGCATGCCTAATGAACCAATTGACCCATTGTGTGTTTACCATGTATGGACACGACTGTTTGAATCTGAGGTATCTCTCACCAATGTAAAGACCCACGTTAACCATGGTACCACGATCTGCTAAGACTCATTAGCTGGGCATGGTGGCATGAGATACCGTGTTCGTGATATCGGACTACGCTGGGGTGACGACCCTCCACGTAGTGACCAATGAGAAACTAAAACTCGTGAGCTAGGCATGGTGGTATGGGACACCATGTTCATGCTGTCGGCCTACGCTAGGGTGACGAGCCTCCCCATAGTGACCGCAAGTATAATTTCTTGTAACTTTCTTATCGTATGCATTTCATTAGGAGTGACGACCCTACAACTTGCCTATTATATGTGCTTAACTAAGAGTGACAAACGTAGATGGATCCTTCGATTCAGGTCAATGATATAAAGGAAGGTACCCTAGCTTCCCAAACTTATTGTATAAATAAGCTTAATTAATTACTTGGCTAACACGACCATGTATCGCACTGCATTAGTTAAGATGTGCTTTAAAGGCGATAAAGTTGCACCATTTTGAGGAAGTGTTATCATATGCAAAATAGGTTTTCGGAGTCGGGGCTTCGATGCGAGGGCATACATCATTATTTGCACTCCATTTCTGCATTAAAAAGAATAGTTAGGAAGTGATTGTTTGTTTGTTTCATCATTATTATTTTATTAACTTGATAACATGTTAACTTTTGCCTTATAAAACCACTGAGTTGATCACTCACTCCCACTCTAGGACGGTGTTTTAAAACACCAACCCAACTCTAATTTAGATGTAGGTGCTGATAAAGTCTATGCAATGGAGCAAAACTTTATGGATGAGGAGGAATTCTTCTACTCTCAACTCTCGGGCGGGTCGATGTAGACTTCGTACCGACACGCAGGGACCACTGGGATATCTAGCTTCATTAAACACCTTACATTTCCATATTTTGTTCATTTTGAAACAATTCATGTATATATTAAACCCAGTTACATACTTATACTCCAGAGGTTTGTGAAACACTCACATGCTTAAATTGATATGTTTCAGACTTTCACTTCCTTAATTTAATTATATCTATAGTATGATATGTTGCTTACTATAATCCCACGCATGCTTAACTCATTAACATGGATGAAATCTAAATGTCATCATCCATGCTGCATAAGTGAGGTTCCAAATCCTGGGAGTAGAGCTTTGCTCGACCCTCGAAATTAAGGGCGTTACAATATCACAGTTAAGTGGCTCATTTTATTGGATTTATTTCCTGAGTTTATTGATTTAGAGCTTTTAATAAGTCAAATTTTGATAGCCTATCTGTGTCTAGGCCACCACCATTTGATGGCTCCAACTATGCTCATTAGAAAGCCAGGATGAGGATTTTTCTGAAATCCATTGATGAAAGTGTGTGGCATGCCACCGTGACTAGATGGAATCCACCTATGTCTAAGGTTTTATGCAGTGATGGAACCAAGTCCATGAAAGAAACAACATATTACATGTGGACTACTCTTTAGAAAATTGAGAGCAGTGCTAATGTCAAGGCTTTAAATGCACTCACTTATGCACTATCACCTGATGAATTCAAAGAATCATTTTATGTGATACTACTAAACAAGCCTAGGACATTCTTGGAATGACACACGAGAGTACATCTATTGTAAAAAATTTCAAAGTTCAGATCCTCACCACTAGGTTTAAGGAAATATGTATAAAAGAAAATGAGTCATTCATAGACTTCTATACGAAATTAAATGACATAATGAACTCTATTTGGGGTCTTGGAGATGGTATCCTAAAAAGCAAAGTCTAGTATGAGACACCATGTTCGTGCTGTCAGCCTACGTTGGGGTGACGAGCCTCCCCGTAGTGACCGCGAGTATAATTTCTTGTAACTTACCTATCGTAGCGTTCCATTAGGAGTGACGACCCTACAACTTGCCTATCGTATGTATTTAACTAGGAATGACGAACCTAGATGGATCCTTTGATTTGGTCAATGATATAAAGGGAGGTACCCTTGCTTCCCAAACTTACTGTTTGAATAAGCTTAATTAATTACTTGGCTAACACGACCATCCATCGCACTACATTAGTTAGGATGTGCTTTAAAGGTAATGAAGTTACATCGTTTTGAGGAAGTGTTGTCATATGTAAAATATGTTGTCAGAGTCACTTGTGAGGGATCTTCGATGCGAGGGCATACATCATTACTTGCACTCCATTTTTACATTAAAAAGAGTAGTTAGAAAGTGATTGTTTATTTTCTTTATCATTACTGTTTGATTAACTTGATAACATATTAACTTTTACTTTATAAAACCACTAAGTTGATCACTCACTCCCACTCTGGGACAGTGTTTAGAAACACTAACCAAACTCTGATTTAAATGCAGGTGCTGATGAAGTTTAGGTAATGAGCAGGACTTTATGGATGAAGAGGAGGAATTCTCCTACTTTTAACTCTCGGGCGGGTTGATGTAGACCTCATACCGACACGCAGGGACCACTGGGATATTTGGCTTAGTTGAAAACTTTACATTTCCATATTTTGCTCATTTTGAAATAATTCATGTATATATTAAACCCGGTTATGTACTCATACTCTGGAGGTTTGTCAAACACGCACATGCTTAAATAGATATGTTTTAGACTTTCTCTTACTTAATTTAATTATTTCTGAAGTATGATATGTTATTTAGTAACCCATGCATGTTGAACTCATTAACATGGATGAAATCTGAATGTCATCATCCATGCTGCATAAGTGATGTTCTGAATTTCAGGAGTAGAGCTTTGCTCGACCCTCGAAATTCAGGGCATTACAAGTTGGTATCAGAGCATAATTTATATTAAACTAGACCTAGGTTATAGATAACACGACGCATTTTGATGCACTCTGACTTAGGAAGGGGCCGATGGAATTTAGAGATGATATTAGGATCCAAGGTTTCGGCAATAGGCGTGACCAAACACAGTAATTTAGTCAACAACGTATGACTGAGGAACCTAGATCACATAATGTAACGCCCCGAAAATCGGGTTCGGGTAGAAACCCAACTCCCGAGTTCCAGAACATTACTTATGCAACATAGATAATGATAAATGCATGTTGTCTGTAGAATGGCATTAAACAAGATTGAAACTAAGCCAAAACAACATATCATACTCCAGAGATAGTTAAATTAGCAAGTACAAGAATGTGATAGATATATAAAATATATAAATGATTGTAAGTCTCCAGAGTGTGAACATGTTACCAGGTTAACTAAATACATGTATACTCCAAAATAGAAAGAAAAGAATATACATGAGTGCTCCAAAAATATAAAATGACAAGTGTCATGACATCTAATCAACTTCCCTGTAATTCCGTCGATCAAAACACGGAGAAGTTCTCCTCAGCATCATACAAGTCCAGCTCTACTCCACAAGTAGCGTCCTCATCTGAAACTAAAATAGGGACTGGTGGGTGTCCGGAACACCATCCCGTAACGTGGGAGTGAGTAGCTAACTCAGTAGAATCATACAACAAAGATTAACATGTTATCAAATCCATCACGCGATAATGATAAAGTAAATAAAATAAATATTTCTAAATACTGTGAGTAATGCATGGATGAAATGACATGATGGATGCCCTCACTGACATACTCCCTCATGCGACACCATCTGCATCCACGGTATGCTTTCTTTCCTCAGTGCTCCACATCTTCCAGGCACATGCAATGCGATATGGATAATGATTACCAAGTTGTTATTGGTCCATTTCATACAGCAGGATTGGGAAACTAAGGTACTTCCCTTATATCAATACCCAAACAATGATCCTGTCTAGGGTCGTCACTCCTAGTAATCTCATACGATGATATATTTCTAGGTCGCTGCAAGGGCTGCCAGGGCTGTTGCACGCACTCGTTGCACCGCTCCCCCATCACCTTATCAATACAGGCCTAGTTTATATCCTTAAGACTGCATCAGGACTCGTCGCCCCTATGAGGTGTCAGGATAAACTCAAGGTCACTACAAAGGGCTGTCAGGGCTGTTGCTCGCACTCGTTGTTCCACTCCTCCATCACCTTATCAATGTATGCGACAGCAAGAATATAGTGTCTCATACCACCATAATCTTCTCAGAGTAGGGTGCTCACTGGTCACTACAGGGAGGTTTGTGGCCCCAGCGTAGGCCGACAGCTCAACCACGGTGTTTCATACCATCATGCCCGGCTCATGAGTCTTTATGGATCAAGGTACCATGGTTAATAGGGTTTCCAATGGTAAGTTCAGTACCCTAGGTTCAAGCAGTTATGACAAATACAAGGTGAACATATAATGGTCAATCGGGTTACTTGATGAGTCCGACTAGCACGATCGTACAATGAATCGACCAGCATGAAGTGCACAAGCACTTCGCATGGCCTAACCACTGCCGACGACTCTAGTACGACTCGGGTTCGTCATACACATCCTTCGTGGCGAATAGAATCCAACCATGAATTCTAAAATGTTACCGACTGCCTGGACTAGAGTATAGCCCCAAGCACATATAATGTGAAACAGTAATCATATGAGAGAGGCAGAATTGAAATACAAGAAATTTCAGCATGTTATCAACATGTTGTAACATACATCATAAGCAGTTAACCAAACACGAGTATTTCACACATAAGGTAACCAATTCAAATACAACAAGTATGGAGGAAATCATGTGCATCATCAAATTAGTTGAGAATCCATTCTCAACGCTAATCTACAACACCACTTACTCAATACTTACTAATACAGACATTTATACAAACACTTAGTCCACACAATTCCAATGTACTTGACGTATGTTGATTTCAACATATAATATGACAGATCCTTATATCAAGGAGTTTTCTAATACACAACAATCATGTTCTTAGATTCAAAACATATGGCAGGCATAAATCATATTGATTTAGGCATTTCAACAAACACTTAGTCTACACACATTAGTCTACATAGCATCTATCGGCCAATATGTGCATTAGGGCGAATCTCTTCCCCAAACAGATCATACATCCATAACTAGTATAAATACATGGAAAATACACATGGCAATCATATCAGCAAAATACGTACGTATACAGTATTTCCTACAAATACCTAAAATACCCTAAATCTCATATTCTTCGTACGAATTCGAAATGAAAAACGGACAGCATGTTCTACATGTCAAACAGCATACTCATCAGCAATCTACCATTAAATGGCATTGAAAGCTTTGAAAACAGGTAATCTAAGCATCTAAGATCCGCACCTTAACCAGAAGTTGCGAAACGGAGTTGATTCAGACGATAAGTCTTCGTCAACGGTTCAGCGGCAACCTATACTATGGAATATGTTAGCTACATCATCACTTATGCTATTTAGAACTCTAGAACAGGTTAGGGTTATGATTTCTTACCTAGAACGAAGTCGGAGTCACCGGAAAAATGATGCAGAAGGGTGGATTAGGCACGTAGCAAGGCTGGGAAGAATCCTAGGAAGAATCACCAGCTTCACCCTCACTTTCTCTCTCTTTTCTCTCTTCTCTCTCCTAGGGTTTTTCCCAAATTCATATGGGTTAGAAAGCTAAGGGTTCAAGCCCCTTTTATAAGCTCAAACATAACCAAAACAGACTCCAAGTCAAGATATACTTGGGTTATAGCCAAATCGGGTGTTTTTCGATCCAAAAGAGCATTTCGGGAGGTCCCCTGGCCGAACGCAGTCGGACTTAAGCTGATGGATACTGGATCCAGCTCACACCAAGTTTTCAGTCCGATAGTGTTCCCAGATCACACGTGGCAGTCCAGTTTCAGTTCAGCGGTCACGGAGACTCGATCGAGGATTCCAAGTACACTGACCTGAGTGAGAAATGTTCCCTGATCCGAGGGTGTATTTGGGTCAGATTCCGACGGTCTGAATGCTTATACTTAACCCGCAAGCGAAACGTGCCAGATTTATTTAAATGACATTTAATTTTTAAAGGATTTTACTTTCTCACACTCCTTGCTCCAGGCTCAGTACAATAGCGACTAGACATCAGTTGGGCTTGATTTTCTAAACGATTGTCAAGTCCAACAAGGCGGTCATAATGGTCTAAGATTGTAGATATCGGACTCTCGATGTGCAGTCTAGATCCAATACGAAGTTTCAAAGGGTTCCTGAGTGCAAACGGGTTTAGAGTTTGATCCTAGATTTTAGGGTAACGTAGCGGTAACAATTCTAGAGGTTTTGGGTCTTACAGATCGTATTTAAAGCGATCAGTGCTAATTTCACAGCTAATCTAACATAGCGCTGGCTAATTCACGTTAAATTTCTAAAGAATTTCATTCTAAACGATTTCTTGGCTTTGAAATTGGGTTCTGAGAGGTTACCAAGGTGTTATGGTTGACCCATTGCCTAAGGACGTCTAATCCCAGGTTGGCAAAAATTTGGGGTGTTACACATGAATTGACCTTAGTCACCTCTAGGCTGTCAGTCAATGGGTATGAGTCGTCAGTTGATGAATTTCAAACCTAAGACAAATCCAGGTGGCACGAATACATGTGCATTGGACAACGAAAAATGGACCCCACGGGCCAAAAACCATCATTGGGGGGTACCCACCACCGAATGGTGGGGGCAGTGCCGGACTGACCAGACAGACGCGGCAGCGCCGCTGGATCGGCGGCGCACCACCGGCCAAACCAAAGGGCCGCGACAGCACATGGGATTAGTGACGCACAGCCGCCAGCCGAGTGAGGTGGGTCCCTCCCATGTGTGGGGACCCCTTTTACTTGTCCATTCCATCTTTTAAGCCCAATTTACACCCCTTTCAACCATTTTCACACCTTCAAACCTCTTTTAAACCCCTCCTCTCTCCTAAATCTCCATTTCTAAGCTCTTAGATCCATCTTCTTCCTTGCATTTTTTTCCTTTCTACCCACTAACAACCCCAATCACTCTCAATCCTTCAAATCGCTTCCTTATTCTCACTCATTTGAGCACAAAACCCTCTCTTTTTTGTGTCTCATAACCACGTATCCTTAAAAATCCCTCCTTTCCATAGCCCTTCCATCTCCATGGCCCTCTTTGAGATCATAACTGTCACGCCCCAAATCCGGGGATGGACAGCTTCCATGATGCCCCGAATCCGACACTCGACTCTCATACATCAAGTCTCGAGTTCGGCGCACCACAAGGAAGATTTTTGATTGAATTTTTTTTTACATATAATAATACCTGAGCATGAAGATCCATGATCAAAATACCAAGCAACACTCTTCATTATAAATCCTGATGGTTACAAGTACAATGATTCCCAAAAGGCACACGACATCAACATTGCCAAATCAAAAAATAGATACAATGCATCGAGAAAGCTAAGTCTTCCAAGCTACTCCTACCCTGAAAAAAATGAGAAATAGGAAGCTTAGGAAAAAAGCCTAGTGAGTAGGCACGTGTGTGCAATGTGTCCTACATGCAAGCAAGACAAATATGCCATAAGGAAATCATGTATGGTGAAAGGCGTGTAGCATGTAAGGTATGATGTCAATGTCAATGCAATGTATATGTATCATAGTAATACTCTGAGTCAATGCTACCAGCATCACCAAGTCATGTTTTCATTTCTCCTTTACCACAGCTATAACCGTATTACACGCATTCGTAATCACATCGTCATCATCATATTGTCATATCATATCATAACTATATATCAAGGAAAGCATCGTGGTCGATACCATGCTCCAAACACTAGTAATTGACCTCGCATACCCTCCATGTGGTGGACTTCCACCAACTGTATATCATGGGAAACATCGTGGTCGACACCCATGCACCAGACACCAGTAATCGATCTCATATACCTGCCCTGCGGTGGACTTCCACCCAGCATACCAATAGCGGACTTCATTCGCGCTTTTCCTCGCCGGCGAGTTAGACCAGTCCCTGTTTGCAGTCAGCCCTTAAGCAGGTTGGACCCACCTCTTCTTAACCCGACCTCGTCAGTGGGAGTCAAATCCATGACCCATGTATCCACTCGGCCCAACAGTGAGGCAACCCTAGCTAGCATAGGGGTTTAGGGACTTTCAACCCAAGGGGCACATCATCCCCTGCTATTTCCACACTTCTGGTGTCCCATTCATTTTCAGGGATAACCCAAATCATCATCATAGATGCACATTTCATCATTAAGATCCAACTCATGTTATACGGCATGACTGTGGTAGATCATCATGTATGCCATGATTATGCATGAATTCAACCAATTATGATAAGGCATACGTTCAAGTGCATGTGGTATGCATATAATGTCATGAGTTTAGGGTCTGCTTAACCTTTAAGCCAAAATGACATACAATTATCATGTGTCAATATCAACTATATCAATCCATAGTCATGTGACTAAACTGAAGAGGACATATCTTACACATGAACAAATGTATTAAAGTACACTTGCACATACCATCATTCCATGGTGCATGAGTATGATCAATAACAACATGGTCAAGTAAATGAATTTAGTATGCTAGGAAATGGAACAACATTAATCAAGATATTAAATCACATACTTCCATTAATCTTAATCACGAGCATCACTAATATCATCCATAGCTATCATAGTCATGAGCATTAATTGTATTCAGAATTACACCATATCCTTCGAAAGATAGATATTCCATTAGCAGCTTGGCCAAACATTATTTTCTTCTATTAGGACCACATGGTTACACCCTAACTGGGCTTTATGGTTAATGAGTGGTGATGACGCAAAGTACATGCACCAAGTGATTATGAGATGAGAGACATAATTATAACATGAGTCACATGATGGATGGTGCTGGTAAAACTCATATAATGTAGAGGGCTTCACCTTTAAGTAAGTTGTCAGTAGGTTGGGTTTGCAATTTGAAACACCCTGAAAATCGGGGGTCGACAGAAGCTCAGCTCCCGAGTTCCAATGCATCACTTATGCAACATAGATAATGATGATTGAATGTTGTTCATATTAGTGCAGTAAACATGAGTGGAATTAGACCAAAATAGTATATCATACTCCAGAGACAGTTTGATTTCACAAGCGGAAGACTAAGATAGATATATAAAATATATAAACTATTGTAGGTCTCCAGAGTGTGAACATGTTACTAGGTTAAATATATACATGTATACTTAAAAATGAACAAAATGAATATACATGGGTGTTCTCAATAGTGCAAAATAACATGTGTAATGGCGTCTAATCAACAACCCTGTGACCCCGTCGATCAGAACATGGTCTACATAAACCCGCCTGATAGCTGCATATAGGAGAAACCCTCCTCATCATCATAAAAGTCTGGCTCCACTTCATAAGCATCGCCATCATCTGAAACTAAAATAGGGATTGGTTGGTGTTACAAACTCCATCCCATAACATGGGAGTGAGTGATCAACTAAGTGGAACAATAAAGCAAAGGTTAACATGTTATCAATTCAGTCAAGCAGTAATGATAACGTAATACAACAATCAGGTCCTAAGTACTCTTGTTAATGCAAGAATGATATGCGATAATGATGCATGCCCTCGCCTGCACTCCCTCATGCGGCACTATCTTACGGTCGCGACATGCTTTCTTCCCTCTGTGCTCTTCAACCCAGGGCACATGCAGTGCGATGTTATGAGCATGATTACTGAGTTATTATTAGTCCTTTTCATATAGCAGGATTGGGAAGCTAAGGTACCTCCCTTATATCAATACCCAAATAATGATCCATTGTAGGGTCGTCAGTCTTACATAATTTCATACGATGTTATAGTTCTAAGTCGCTGCAAAGGGCTCGTCACCAATCAATGCATGCCTAGTTATACCCTAGTTACTACAATAAGGCTTGTCACCTCAATTCAGTATCAAGGTATGCTCGAGGTCATTACAAAGGGCTCGTCACCAATCAAAGTAGGCCGACAGTTCGAATATAGTGTTTCATACCACCATAATCAGCTCATGAGTCTAGGTTGCTCACTGGTCACTACGGGGAGGCTCGTCGCCCTAGCGTAGGCCGACAGCTCGACCACGGTATCCCATACCACCATGCCCGGCTCATGAGTCTTAGCGGATCGAGGTACCAAGGTTAAATGGGATTTTTCACTGGTAAGTTTGATACCTTAGATTCAAGCAGTAATGTCCATACATGGTGAACATATATTGGGCCAATTGATTTATTAGACGAGTCTGACTAGTACGAGTGCACGTTGAGTTGATCGACATGAAGTGCATAAGCACTCCGTGTGGCCTAACCACTGCCAACACCCCAAGTATGGCTCGAATTCATCGAACACATCCTGTATGGTGAAAACAACCTTAGCCACGCCTGGACTATAATATAGTCTCAACCACATGCAATTACAATAAGTAAGCATATGATATTGTCAAAGCAGTAATAAATAAATAAGTCTATCCTACAATCATTTGAGCATACTATGGAAACATGAATATACAGTACATATAGAAAATCATACATACAACTAAACATGAATCATATACAGTACATGAATGAAATCATACACATAGCTAAGGTAGTTGGGATTCATATCTCAACTCCTCAACTCCATTATAAGTAACAATTTACTAACTACTAACTCATTCAGACATTTTTACAGACACTTAGACTACACTTTTCAACATACATCACATATGTTAGTCATAATACGTATTAGGGCAAATCCTCTTACCAAGGAGTTGTCGCATACATAGCAACCATGTACATCACCATATTCCAAATGCATACAAACATTTCAACAAACACGTATTAAACATGTCTAGTGACCAGCGAGGGGCTACATAGAGGTTGACATGTTTAATACGCGTATTAAACATGTTATCATACTTAGGTAATTCGCCCATAAATCACATAGTAGTAAGATAGGTTACATAGAGGAAACTGTAACTATGCATGAGGGGATTGAGGATTTCATCTCAACATCCTCATTAAATACACTACAACATGCATTTTCTCATTCAGGCATTTTATCAAACACTTAGGCTACACATATTCACATACATGTAATAGCTTAGTTAAACACATATTACAACAATTCCTTCCACATAAGAGTTGCCACACATACACTAATCATGTATTTCTAAGCATCAATCCTAACAAGTGCAAACTGTAATTCGCCCATTCATTCAGGCAATTCAACAAACACATGGAATGCATTTAAAAATCAATAGAGTATATATATTTATGTAATATACGGAAGACATCGTATCTAGCATGTGTGATAGAAATCAAGTCAGACATAAATCATTCCTGACATTGAAAGTCTTGAAATTCATAACCTAAACGTTTATAGTCCGCACCTTACGCCGATAGACTCGTAACGAATTCAGTTTAAACCATAAGTCATTATCTACGGCACGACGGCAACTTACAGCATAAAATAGTTTAGCTATTTCACCCTAAACTCTATTCAAATCCCTAAAACCAATTAGGATTAGGATTTCTTACCTGAAAATAAATCTAGAATTGCTGAAACGGCGACATGGTAGCGTGGATTTGACACTTAGAACAACAGGAAGGAATCCCTGTAGCAACACCCTAAATTCCCTCACCTTTTCTCTCTCTCTTCTTCTCTTCCTTTTCTTTTCTCTCTCTTTAGGGTTTTCCAAATTCCTATGGGATGAGAGAGTGACGGTTTAAGGCCCTTATATAGGCCTAAAACTGATAGGAATGGCCCTAGGGCCAAGGTATACTTAGATTATAGCCAAAACTCATTTGTTTTGACTCAACGGAGCATTTCTAGAGGCTTTTTTGCTGAATGCGGTCGTACTTAAGCTTCCTGATATTGGATCTTGATTAAGCTAAGTTTTCAGTCCGATCGGGTTTACAGATCGACCGTGGCACACCAGTTTCATTTCAACGGTCACCGACACTCGAACAGGGCCACGAGTATATTGGCATGTGTGGGACATATCTTATGATCTGAGGGTGTACTTGAGTTAGATGTTGATGGTCTGAATGCTTATAATCGGCCCGCAAGCAACACGACTCAGATTACTTAAATTTATATTTAATTTCTAAATATATTCACTTTTCTCACTCTCATTGCTCCAGACTCAAGAAAATAGTCCCAAGACATCATCTGGACTTGATTTTTGAGGTGATTTTCAAGTCCAACCAGGTGCTCATACTTGTCTAAGTTCATCGCTCTCAGAATTTCAACGTGCGGTCTAGGTCTGATACGAAGTTTCACGATGCTCCCAAGAGCAACTGGGTTCAGAGATTGATCTTAGGTTTCTAGGTAACATAGAATTAGTGGTCCTATTCATTTTAGGTCTTGTATTTTGTATTTAAAGTGGTTTAAGCTAATTCTACTGAGTATTCAGTTTAGTACTTAACCAAATTCTACCCTAATTATGGCAGAATACGGTCCTAGGGCCATTCAATGCCCCATTTTTGGCACTTCTAGTTATTATATTATTTTAATTATTTTTTTAATATTTCATCATCAAATTTACCCCCTCTCCACCAAATTTCATGAGATTTCATATCGTAGAAAAATTCTAAAAATTCCCGAAGCAGCAGCTGTCCAACAAGTGATTTTCAGACATTTGTCACAACGACCTATTTTAAACTATATTAACTATTTTTTTATATTTTTTCAACTATTTTTATATAAAAATAGACTCATTTAGCTTCAATCTGGTTGTTGAATCACCTAAATCAGAGTTATAATGAGGGAGATATGATGTTTCAAAGTTTGACAAAATGCGTAGAAAAAAGTAGAAAATGGGCTGCCTAATCCGCTGTACGGATGAGGCCTCGCCAAACGGGCGAGCCCCTCGCCGGTCACTGGACATTTGGGCGAGGGCTCACCCTAGGGTTGATGTCCTCCACCCCCCCCCCCCCCCGGCCCCCCAGGAGGATGCCGGAAACATGTGGGACCCACCCCGAGTCCCCCCGAATTGAGTCGTTTGGGCCCACGAGTCAGTCGAGGCATTATCGGGTCTCATTTGCAAACCGGAATGAGTTACGCGACATACAATAAATGATTTTAGGGTAGGAGAAGCTAATAGATTCAAATAAAGTATCTATATCATAAGAATCTAAAAATTCAATAGTCAAAATCCCATTTTATTCATGTATGTACCGTTTACAGTAAGTTTTAGTTTAAGTATAGTTCTTCACCATTTAAACTTTAGGATTTGTGTCTAATATGAAAGTACTTGGAGAAATTGAAAGAATGAGGTGGTGAAAGGTGAGATTTTGAAGGAAATGGGTTGAAAAGTGATTTCTTTAGTTTTGGAATTGAGTTATTAGAAGTTACTAAGGTGTTATGGTTGACCCATTGCCTAAGGACGTCTAATTCCAGGTTGGAAAAAAATCACCCATAAATCACATAGTAGTAAGGACATTTCAACAAACGCGTATTAAACACGTTATCATACTTAGGTAATTCGCCCATAAGGACATTTCAACAATCCTAAGGACATTTCAACAAATGCGTATTAAACATGTTATCATAGCAATTCTACAATGGTTTGAAAGGAACAGGTAAACCTCATAAGAAACAATGATCCCTAAGTTGAACGACTTGGTATATAATAAACACATAAGGGTTAGTCACGGTTGAGATGACGTGGGTTTGTCTCATACAATGTAGTGAGTCCTACTTCCAAATGGTACTACAAGCAGATGGGTCCACACACAAACATTACGGTGGTTCCCAACAAGTAGATATTATAGGTAACTCACATACATTAAGGTAGTACAAGGATGAATAGTTCAGTTGTATAAGGAACACGTCATGTGGATCCATGATCGAACTATTTGGTTAGAAAAAAAATTGAACAGTGTGGATAAAATGCGTACATTGAGTGGGTTTACAAGTGCCAAAAAGTTATACGTTCATATCATCTGATTATTTAAGAATTGGATCTAGGTCATTTTGGAATCATTTTCTAGAGTTAGCCTAAATGGTGAAATCTGTAATACTTTCATCAAGGTAGGGTCCATAATCAATCTGATACATATCTTAAGTTCACATACCCAAGAGGTTACACCATCAGCCTAGTCCATGAGTCTGAATAATCACACAATTTTCATATGCCCACATGGTCTCATGGCCACTTCATTATTAGAAGTCCATATGGTTGAGTGACCACACAAATGTCACTCTACTAGTCATAATAATGGACTTAAGGTTAGATGGTTATGTGTGTCTACATTTCAAAATATTCAAACATAATCGAGCAATCATAATCCTACACATGAATACAAGGCTACACCAATTATGATAAGTCTTATACTACAACCACATCACACGTCACATAATTAATAACTCATATTCGATGTCGCATGGTTAAGGGCCAAGAGCCACATTTCATCATACCATTTGCGGTTTAGGAATCACATCACATAGAATCCAGGACCTTGATAGCATTAGCTTGGGTAACATAACCCTACATCACATTCGGTTTAGTGTACAACTTGGTCATATGTAATTCAAGTGGCGGTATCTATATTGATAAGTACAAACCTACGTTATTGAATAGCCATCAATGCTACTTGATTTCATATGGTTAGGTGGCCTTGTACATATTTCATAATCATACGATTAGATGGCTACATATACACCACCTTTGTACAAGATTAGGCGGCCATACTTATACCACATGACCTCATGATCAAGGGATCAGCCCCAACTCACTACATCACCTTGTTTATACCCATCCACTCCATCACACCCTCACACTAGATTAAGTGGTTATTCACACATCTTACAAACACAATATTAAAAGATAAGAACCATCATTTTTGTACCAGTAAGTGGGCCATACAAGATCACAAGGTCGCACAGGTAAGTGGGCTGCAAAAATCACCAGTTCATTGGTTTAAGTGTGCTAGGGAATTTCAGCTCAAATGATATCTTCATGTTTTCAGTTAATCTAATGGCGGATAACTTTTGTATGGTTTGGATGTCACATAAACATAATAGTGGGGCATGCAACAGCCCCCAACAAGCTTGGATGGAAAATAAACTCTACAGTGGGTCCCACATGCTGGTGGACCCACTTAGTTTTGGGTGACAAGTAAACATTAAAGTGACCATGAGAAGGTTAGCAATGGTAGAAGGTCACCATCTGTGCAACACAAATGGACAGGTAGGATATCTTCTAAACATTATCGTGGATCATTAAAGGTTTCAACTATGGGCATTTTGGGCTTGTCCAAGTGGGTGGGTCCCACTAATGTGGTAGGGCCACACTAATTAGGTTTGCAAAAGCTGATAGATGGTGTGGATCTAACATACATATTATGGTGAAATTCTAGTAGGTTTTAAGGGCGGACATTACAAGAACATTGTTTCTTTGGCGCCAAAATATACAAATGGTTTGGATGTAGCTTATACATCATAATGGGCCCCGTGGTCTAGTGGGGCCTACATGGGTATCAAAACGAGCTCCTACTCCTACTTATCCCCTTTATTTTATTTATTTATCCAGGTCTACATATCCTTATTAGTAGGTTGGATGTTAAGTATAACAATATAGTGGCCCATTGAAATTTTCAATGGTAGACCTATAATCCACTACAGTTGTGGTGTGATCCACCCTGATGCATGTTAACCCTCAACACCATCAGTCAGATGCACCAATCCATGGTGGGCCTGGGGCTCAAGGTCAATTTAATCTGTAGCTCATTAAGGCCACACCACACACACAAGTTGAGTGAGTCACCCTCCATTAAACATTCATAATCATTTGTAAGGCCACCGAGGCGTGGTTCAGAAATCCAGCCCATTCATTATGTGTGTTCCACTTGGTTGAGTGGTCAGTCCAAGTTTCAGATGCATTCAAATTTCAGGTGAACCCTAGCCAGTGCTTTTGGTCTTCGACTTGTACAAATAGTTTAAAGGAGATCAAAGTTACATGGGTCCCATAATGATATATTTATTATGTCTACATTGTTTATCTATTTTTAGAGATTATTTTAAAGCATTATTTAAGGAATGAATCATATCCAAAGATTATCTAGACCATACCACAAATAGAAATGGGGATAACAATACACAGGGCCCACATAATGTTTATTGTCCATCCAATTTGTTCATTCGGTCACGAGGACCTGAATTAAGAGGAAAATCAAATTTCATATTAATTCAAACTTTTGTGACCCCAAGAAGGGTGACAATGGTAGACATTCAATCCCCTGCTACTTTTTGCAGCATGGACCACCTGATAGTTAGATCTGTCTTATTTCTCTTCTCAAGCCTTAGGACGAACTCACCCAATGGGTGGACGGTTTGGATATAATTATACATACCTCATGATCAACACTTGCTAATATATATATATATATATATATATATATATATATATATATATATATATATATATATATATATATATATATATATATTATTTATTATTATTATTATTATTATTATTTTATATGATTTTAGATGGTGTGGGCCACCTAAGTTTTGTGTATGGCTGATTTTTGGGGTATCCCACTTTTCAAAGGGGACCTATCAAATGTACGGTGTGGATGTCTGACATACATCACGGTGGGACCAGTGGTGGGTCCCACCTTCCTCCAGTGTCAGTAGCAGACGCTGCTTGTTGCAGCATCAGGCGCTGACAGCAACAACGTAAATGCTGTTGTTGTTGTTTTTTTTAAAATTTTTTTGTAGTTTTTCAAATATGGGGCCTACAATAGGACGATGCAGTCCGTCTGCTAGGTTTTACGGCCCAGGACAGATGTAACAAGCCAATATTGAATAGATTTTGACATGCAGAAACATTTTAGTGGGCCCTAACAAATTTTAACAGTTAATATCACTATTTTCTATGATGTGGCCAGCTAGAGATTTGTATTGGCTTCATTTTCTGGCTCAATACCTAAAATGAGCTGGGAAATTTATTGAACGGCGTAGATTGAACATATACATCATGGGTGGGCCCTGTTGTGGACCCACACCCCTGCCCCTTGTATTCATGCAGCTGGGACGCTGGGCAGCAGCGTCTCTCTCTATTTTTATTTATTTATTTATTTTTGTTATGTGCACATGTGTGCATGGGTGTACGTGTGTGAGTTATGGGTCCCTCATCTTCATCCAAGTGGGCCACAAGTCTTTCATCAAAACAATATTTGTATGCTCCCTTCATTTAAATAGGCATGGTTCCGTGAAGGGTTCAGATTGCATCCAAATACAATGGTGCGGGCCATGGTTAGTGAGTTACATTACATCATCATTATCACTATCATCACATTATCACCACAATTAATCATCAAAGAAAGTAAACCACAAGAGTGGAGGGGGGTGTACTCACCTTGATGGATTAGATGGAATGGTTAAGATGGATAGAAGGGATGGGATTAATGGAGTTGTTGGCCCACCAAGATCACTCCTCTCTCTCTCTCTCTCTCTCTCTCTCTCTCTCTCTCTCTCTCTCTCTCTCTTTTTCTCCATGTGTAGAAAATGGGTAAATGCTAAGGGATTGAGGGGTATTTGTAGAGAAATTGATAAAATTTTGGTTAAGTTAGGCTAATGTGATTAATATTAGCTTAGGCTAGGATTATGACATTTAATTCATAATTCGTATTTAATGGTGGATTAAAGGAGCATGGGATGGCATAGTGTGATGATGTCACACATGAGGTTTGGCATGGAGAAGAGTTGACTTGAGGCGTGCATGAGAGATGGGAGGTATGGGTGTGTGACATCACACATATGGGTAGAGATTCTCTCACCCATGTGTGGCATATTCATGTGTGTATGACATGTGTTGTGCACATGTGTGGAGTGGAGTACATGACACCTTGCATACATGATACACTAATTATTCTTCACAGCGTATCACACAAATGGAGTATTGTATAGACACACGGGTGGCACCTACGCGATCGCAGCGACGGGGCGGTCGATATGAGATAGGTTTCGAGGTCTTAGGGTCCCGGTTAGTTGGGTGTGTACTATGAACGGCCAATCCATGTCTAGCTAAGGGCATCAATCATCGTGTACATATGCACAGGAAATGGTATGGAATGGATGGGGTGTTACAGTGACCATCATCTTCTCCATTTTGATGCTCCTTTCCCTTATGGGGAAGAAGCGCGAGGCCCCGGATGAGGCCGGGCCTAGTCGTCCAAGTCGCTCTAAAAAGAAGACAAGTGTGAGACCTAGGGGTGCTCATTTAACCAGTAGAACCGTGGAACCGGACCGGAACCGTTGGATCGGTCCGGTTTGGTCCGGTTCTAGTATGCTAACGGTCCGGTTCCGGTTTCAAAAATCCCGGAACCGTTAGGAATGGTTCGGTTCTGGTTTAGGGCATGTAAAACCGAACCGAATCGTTAATCGAACCGTGGAACCGATTCGTTGAACCGTGGATCTGAACCGTTGATCCAGAACCATTTAATGCTAACCGACAAATGGGCAGTTAAAATGAAGATAGTTAAGAATCCTAAATCTCATCCGTTTATTAGCATGGGGACCACATTTTAGACCATTGATTACGCATACACATGTACCATGCCTGAGATGATATTTTTCATTCATGCATGAAGAGTTTTGCTAACCACACTCGTGTGGGCAAAAAGCTTATGTACACGCCACACATACCATCATGGCATGATAGATCTGATCCAATGCATCCATCGAAAAGGACAAATTACACTGATGACTAACCCAACTATCAGGGTTGATCCACTGCTCTTTACTTAAAGAGGTTGCCGCAAACCACCCTTTGTAAAACAAATGTACAGCTCTAACTCATCCTTCTGTTTGCAATGTTGGGGCCCACATGGTAAGAGGACCAGATTATTTTTACTTGGGAAAACACGTAGAAGGTCTGACCAACCTGATGGATGGTCTGGATCTCACACTTATGTGCATGATGGCACATGTGTGGTGAGCAGATGAGCTCTACTGCACACGCCTGTACACTTAGCAAAGCTATGCCAGATGATTTTTTTTCTACCTTTTTTTCTTTTGTCTAAGAACCCAGAACCGTGGAACCAAACCGGTTTTCACGGTTTGGTTCTGGTTTGGTTCTAGTATGCTAATGGTTCAGTTCCAGTTCTGAAAATTCTAGAACCGTTAGTAACGGTTCGGTTCCGGTTTTACCCAAAAACCGGACCGAACCGAACCGTGTGCACCCCTAGTGAGACCCGTATCCTAGACCGTATCGTTCTGTAGGCTTTCGCGGTCCTCCCAGTCAAATTTTAGCACCCTCGACATATATCCGACGTTTACGCTTGATCCTAAGCTGAGTCCTGCATACCGAAGTCGGCTTAACCTGAAACTTGTACCTTAGAGACCGCGCCATCGCCGCGGTTCCAATGTCGTGACTTGCACGCCGATCCAATACCCAGGCCAAGAGATGTAGGCCCACATTCAGTTCGAGGAAAATACCACGCATTGCAATTCAGAGAGGATCTCTACGAAACATCAAATCAATCCATCAATCAAGTACAAGCAACCCAACCCATCCCTCTCTTACACAACCTTACCTAAAGTCAACTTCCTCTTATAACAAAGTACACACCCATCACTCCCCATCACCTCTCATTCATCCCTTATTAATCCATCACCCCTCTCTCTCTCATTTCTCTCTGATTCCAAGTAACCCAAGGAGAGATCTAAAATCCAAGCCCTCCAAGAGAGAGCTAGGTGTGGCCCACTTCCTACCCCCCTCAATCCTCACCATCTAACCCTTAGATCATCATCTCCACTATTGAAGGAGCTTCTTAAGAGCTTTGGAGCACTAGGGAGGAAGAAGAAGGAAAGGTGGCTGGTCCACCATTGATTTTCTATTAGAAGGCCCACTTGTGATGGGACCCATTTTTATGTATGTATTGTGATCATGGAGGGCCCATAGCGGCAAGGTCCCTCCATCACCATCCGATCTCTCCTTTTTCTCTTTCTCTCTCTTTTCTTTTTTTGTATGGTAATGATGATGATGAGATGTGTGGCCCACCATGATGTTTACATCCAAGCCATCTACCGATGGACCCCATCCATGTGGGACACACCGTGATGTTTATATGTCATCCCAATAGTCCATATAGGATGTGGCCCACCCTACACGTGTGGGTGGGGCCCTCCTTGATGTATTTATCCTAATCCACCACATCCATCCACCCTAATTGGTGTGGCCCACCATAATTTATGTATGTTATGGACATCGTCCATCTATTTTACTAGGCCATCTAGCAGGCCTGAATGATAAGAAAACACAAATATTAGACTGATCCAAAACAGGTGGGCCATATGGGACCCACCTTGGTGTGGTACATATCCACATCGTCTACCAGTGGAGGGTGTATTGACGGTGGGGTATGGCTAACCGTGAAGTGTCAACTGACAGTGGGGTGGCTAATGGTGAAGTGTGAGATGACAGTGGGTGTACTAGCTAGGAGAGAAAAGAAAAAATAATAAAATATATTATATTACTGTATGAGTGGTAGCCCATCATGTGGGACCCACCTCTTTTTTAAAAAAAAAAAAAAAGAGCTGCAACGTGCAGCAGTATTTGTGTCAACAAGGTCTGTGGGACCTATTCACATTGTCCATCCATTAGAAGGGCCACACCATATTGCATGTGATGGTGGGACCCACCTCACATGTGGGATACACCTTGATGTGTGTGTGTGTGTGTGTGTGTGTATTACATATAGTATATATCACTGTCCAGGCCATCCAGGCCTGGCCGTTGATATATTATATTATATTATATATACATGATGGCGAGCCCTACGTGGGACCCACCTCTGCCTTTTTAATGCAGCTATCTGCATGTACAACAACTATATTGCTGCTCCTTTTGATGGCAGCAAGCCTGCAGGCCCCACATTGATATATGTATTTTAGCTACACCATCCACTATTTGGACGGTGGGGCCCACCTTGATGCACACGCTGTATCCATACCATCCAACCACTTGTGGAATCATTTTATGCATGGTAAAATGAGTGAGTCAGATCCAAAGTTCAAGTGGACCCCACCATTTAAATAGTGGACAGTGTCATCCACCGTTCAAACTTCTAAGGGCCACAATAGTTTCCAATTAAGCTGATATTTGTTTTCACTTCATCTATCTCTATGTTAACTTATGAATAGGTCAAATTTCAAAAATACATAAGGGTGGGCCCGATTTGATATACACGAGGCCCATTGGTGCGGCCCATCATGATGTATTTTGGCCCATGGGTGGGGCCCACCCATTTGTATTGTTAAGCCCATGTAATGAGGCCCACTTGTTATATAAGGCCTAGTATTGAGGCCCGTGCGATGAGGCCCATATGATATATTTAAGGCCCAGGTGCAAGGCCCACCTATTGTGTATTTGAGGCCCGATGTGATGTATGTTGGCCCATATGACAAAGCAGATGTGACGTAAATGAGGCTCATCATGATTGTATGTGAGGCCATGGGCCCACTATATGTTTAGCCCTATGTAGGCCACTCCTTGGGAGTAATGTTAGTTAAATATCCACATTGATGGGTAATGACGATTGGATGTCCACATTGTGACCTTCCCTTAGGCCTTGTTAAGCCCATTCTCATAATTCTCTTGTGGGTTAACCAAGATAAGTAGGCCCCATTCTCCATAAACGGATGGTTTTACGCTATCGAATTTGATATAACCCTAGTCGAGGGCCGATCCTTATATTATGGTTAATCAATTGTTCCTTTATGGACCCTGCCTTATTTATATGCTGATTATCAGTGCCGATTATCAATGCTGATTGTCGGTGCCAATTATTGATGTTGATTGTCAGTGCCGATTATCGATCATTGGTGTCAATTATCGAGGTCGATTCCTATTCTAATTGTCAAGGCTGAGTCAGATTGTCGAGGTTGATTTTAATTTTGATTATAGAGGCCGAGTCAGATTGTCGAAGTCGATTATCGAGACCGATTCCATTTGATGAGGATTATTCTGTTTGGTCAAGGTCGATTCCATTTGGTCGAGGCCGATTCCGTTTGTTGAGGCTAATTCCATTTGATGAGACCGATTCCATTTGTCAAGGCCGGTTTTGATTATCGAGGATGATTCTAATTGTCGAGGCCGATTCCGATTATCAAGGCCGATTCCGTTTGGTCGAGGCCGATTCCGTTTGTCGAGGCCGATTCCGTTTGTCGAGGCTGATTCCATTGTCAAGGCAGATTTTGATGGTCGAGGCCAATTCCATTTGATGAGGATGATTCTGTTTGTCGAGGCCGATTCCAATTGTTGAGGCCGATCATTGAGGTCGATTCTGATTATTGAGGTCGATTCCGATTGTCGAGGTCTAATGTAATGTATATAAGGCTCATGGGATGTGGCCCTTTGCGATGTATATTAGGCCCATGTTAGAGGCCCATTGTGATGTATATGTGGCCCATGTGATGCAGCCCACTTGATGTATATGAGGCCCAACGTGACGTATTTATGGCCATCCATTGAGGCTCACCTTAATGTGATGCATAATGGACCCGTGTGAGAGGCCCATTGTGATGTGCTTGGGGCCCATGGGTTGTGGCCCATTGTGATGTATTTGAGGCCCATAGGACATGGCCCATCCAACGTATATAGGCCCATGTGATGCAGCCCATGTGATGTGTATTAGGCCCATGTGACACGGCCCATTATGATTGTATGAGGCCCATTGTGGTGCATTTAAGGGTCAAGCTATGGAGCCCATTGTGATGTATGTTAGGCCCATGTAAAGGCCCATTGTGATGTGTTTTAAGCTCTTGAGTGAGGCCCATGGTGTTGTATTTTTGGCCCTCTTGTGATGTCATGGGTCCACTATATGTTAGGCTCTATGTGGGTCATTCCTTAGGGATAATATTGGTTAAATGTCCACGTAGTCGAGGTTGATTATTGATGTCGGTTACTAATACCGATTATGAGTATGTGACAGCATAGCATCATGATACATGCCCATACACATCTTTTGCATGTTTGTTATGAGATGTGGTTGACCATTGCATATGAAATTGGGTAGGTTTTTATGAGACCCCCAGATAGGTGGAGGTTATCTCACATGAGTGCACGGTATGCGCAGGATTGATGCATGACTGGATTATATGACTCATGCACCTTGCATTATGTGTTGTGATTACTGTATGACCTAGCGACATCAGGGTCGTAGCCTCCACAGACATATCATGGATGGTCAGATGGGACACCAAAAATCTATTATTAACATCATTCTGCCATAGATGGCCCTGGGTGAAAATCCCTAAACCCTCTTGGTACCAGAAGATGCCCCAACGTCGAGACTGAGTGGATACATGAGCACCCGAGTACCAAATACCAGGAGGCCGCGTCTCCGACTGTGTAGTGGTCAGTTGGGAGGTGGTGTGGCCTTAACTACCGGAGTGAGTAGGCATAACTAAGCTGAGTCTGACTAGCTCCTAAATGGGTTTGCTATCGATGAGCAGGGTAGGCATTGGTATAGTGCTAGTAGGCAGGTAATGAGGTCTTTCCCACTCACTGGGCTACGCGGCTTGAAGGGGCAGTAGCCAGTTTGGAGTATACTAGACCCCGATGATGATCCTAGAGATGTACAATACTAATATGTGGACTTATTGAGCAGGAGTTGCATACTCATTCATTCATTATCCACTCGGGCTGGTGATATGCAACTATTTATTATGTATACCTTTGCAATGGCCAGGATTTCTGTTGACGTGCATGACTAACCTGAGATAAGGAGTTTACCACATTAAGTCTGACTATCCAAATTTAGTTATGAGACTGGTTTAGGTAGAAGTCCCTTATAGTGGACCCCGTAGCCTGTGATACTACGGTCTATTATCCTGACTTCACACTCTAGATTGGTCATTTCATTCGCATCGCATATTACATGATATCTGCAGGCATATGATATTTTGGGTCGTTATGTTTCTGCACTTATATGGCCTAGACAGACTTAATAGGATTTATGTATTGCATTATATCTTCAGCATCTGATATTTGACTCTCTATGACTCCTTATTTGCATAGCTGATCTGTATTGTGTACTCTGATATTGTATGATTTATAGGCTTGCAGTATTTCTACTTACTCTGATATCGTATGATTCATGATCTTGCCAGTAATTTCGATATTGTATGATTAAGGCATTGGATTGAATACTTGGAACTTATCTTGTGCACACACTTACACCACCCTCTAATCTTTCTATAAGCTTATGCAAGATAGATGCGTACAAGTGACATTAGGTTGTAGCAGCGTTGAGCTTAGAGCATGCAACTGACTTCTAGACTTTGATTTTTGATATATGTATTTCCCTTTTAGCATTATATTCAAATGTTTATATTAGTGGATACGTGATGATGGTGTTACCTTTTATGATTTGGGTAAACTTGTGGTTATGCTTCTTATGACACAAATGTACATTGGAAAATCTTTCTTGTAGGATCCCAAGATCAGAATCTGGCGTATGCACGCTGGGAGCCGAGAATGGGGTACTATAAAGGTTATTGGCACTGGATTCAGCGATCGGTAATTTTATGAGCCCAGTTTTCGAGTTTGGGGCGTGACAGTAGTTAGTATCAGCATAACTTGGAATACCTGAAGATAACATCACCTATCTGCTGATAGCTACCCTGTACTCTATGATTGTTGAGAACATAAAATGATTAGGTCCTCAGTTCAAATAACTTAAAAACTTCCTGATATAGCTCCCCATCATGTATGCATTCGAGAGTGCTCATGGGTAATAGGCCCTTGTTCCTTCGTGTAGGACATGACATCCAAGCAAGTAACCCGAGTGACTTTCACTTCCTCGCCTGAGATTCCTATTCCCCCACCTGAGACTTCTGCACTCCCGTTCGAGCCTAGCATAACATCGACCGTGTCCGTGAGTTCAGACCAGTTGCAACTGATATTGTAAGCGATAACTACCATTTTTCAGAGAGAAGGCCAGAAGAGGTGGGCGCCCTCCGGTAGTTCTCGATAGCAATGGAGACGCACAGCCTACCAAGTCGCCAGAGCACCAGCAAGACCTTCGGCACCACCTTTGAGGCAACTTTTCGATGCCTATTATGGATGTGGTGGGATAGGACACCATAGGTGGGAGTGCCCTCGACCACAGCAGCAGCAGCCTAGGGCACCAGTAGTACCTCTAGCACCTCCTCTGTGTCAGTTCACAGGTACTTGCTTTGGATGCGATGGGATAGGGCATTGTAGGAGCGACTGCCCCCGTCCTCAGCAGCAGCAGCAGCAGCAGCGATGACAGTATCTGCCTTCAAGACCCCAATAGCGGCAACTAAAGTATCAGGATCCTCAGGCATCAGGAAGAGTTGTTGATGGTTCATGCAACTTGGTCACTGCATCGTCTTGTTAGACTGCTCATGGAAGAGATGTCCTGGAATCTCTTGGTGCTAATTATTGGTGTCGATTATCGGTACCGATTATTAAGGCCATTTCCTATTCTAGTGGATTAGGCTTGGGCCACCATCTTCACAAATGAGAAGGCCTAAAATCAAGAGTACCACTGGCTCAAAGTTATCTAAAGACCTATGAAAAATCCCAAGAGCCTGTTGCTCTTAGGAGTACATTAAAACCCCATAACGGACCTAGACCGCACGTTGGGGGGCCAATGATTACAAAACTATAGGACCATGTCTATCTTGCTGGGCTTGACAACCATCGCAAGAATCAAACCCAGATAGTGTCTAGAAAGGCACAACTTGAACCATGAGTAAAGTGCGTGAGAAACGTGAATACTTTTCGAAAATGAACCAAAACTTAAGTGAGTTGGGCCGTTCACTCTCACGCGAAATTGAGGATTTCAGACCATCAATTTTTGACCAAACTTCACCCATGGGGTAAGGAAATTTTCTTTCACATATCTGTAAAATTGTAGCCCCGATTGAGTAAGTATGACCGTTGATCTGACATAGGCTCCCCATGGTAGATCGGCTTATCCAATCGCACCGAAATTATGTCCTAGCATGGATCCATTGTTAGGAAATGTACCCTATGATGTAGATGGGTCGTGGGCCTCCATATGAGTCCTATCCGTAAAAAACAGACGCCCAAAGGGTACAAACTATGTATAAAGTGGCCCTGGGGCCATTTGCATCACTTCTGGGCTTATAAATAGCCCTTATTTCTCTCCCTCAGTCCCATATAGGAATTTCACAAAAACCTTAAGGGAGAGAGAGGAGAAAATAGGAGAAAAGAAGAAGGAGAGAAGAAAGAACTTGGGAGATTGTTACAGGAATCCTCTCCCACGAATCTATGCACCAAATCTTTGCCTCGTTGCACTACCTAACCTTTTTGGGTTACGATTTTGAGTAAGAAATCCTAACCCTAATATCGTTGTAGAGATCCAGGGTAGTTTTTCATCAACCTAGCTAACCTGTTTCATCATTTAGATGCCCGACGTAAGATTTGGGCCGAGTCTAAGTCGAGCATCCCGACGAAAGGTGTGGACTATAAACACTTGGGTTGTGGTTATCAATGCTTTCATGTTAGCTAATGATTTATGTCTGACGTGATTGCTACCATATTTTCTTAGATACGTTGATTTTTGTATGATATACACCTATGAACTGTGATGAGTAAAAGATGCATCCCATGTGTTTGTTGAAATGTTTGAATGAGCATTTGAAAATGATTTGTGCTTTCCATGATTTCTAATCTAGGATTCAGCATTGTTATATGCATATAGATTTCTCAGTGTGAATATTTGATAAAAACACATGTTGTAACTAATGTAGTCTAAGTGTTTGATAAATTGCTTCAATGAGAAATTGTTGATGATTTGTATTTATTATAGGTATTAAGATAGGATTCCCTGTTAATTAATACATATGTATAGTTTCATTTATGTAATCATATTTTCGTCTATGTAATTAATTGATAAAATGCAAGTGTTTAGTAACATGATTGATGTGTTTGATGAAATGCCCAAATGAGGAATCCACTTGGATTATTTGTTAAATGTTGAGATGAATATCACATGTGTTTATTAGCTGCATATGAGTAGGATTGGGGCTACAACATAACCCAGGACATTAGTAACAGTCCCTGTTCGGGTGGCCGAATTAGTCTTGCCACATTGGGTAAATCCAATGAATCCGGGTTGCACGACAATTGTCGACAATGGTTCGGCCACGAGGGGTGCTTAATGCACTCCATATCGATTAAGTCAGTGTCTGCTTATACCAAATGTGCTTGCCTAACAAACCGATTAACCTATTGTGTGTTTACCATGTACGGACGCGACTGTTTAAATTTGAGGTACCTCTCACCAATGTAAAGACTTACGTTAACCATGGTACCACGATCCACTAAGACTCATTAGTTGGGCATGGTGGTATGGGACACATTGTTCATGCTGTCAGACTATGCTAGGGTGACAACCCTCCACGTAATGACCAATGAACAATTAAAACTCGTGAGCCGAGCATAGTGGTATGGGACACCATGTTCGTGTTGTCGGCCTACGCTAGGGTGACGAGCCTCCCCATATTGACCGCGAATATAATTTCTTGTAACTTTCTTATCATATGCATTTCATTAGGAGTGACGACCCTACAACTTACCTATCATATATGCTTAACTAGGAGTGACAAACCTAGATGGATCCTTCGATTCGGTTCAATAATATAAAGGGAGGTACCCTAACTTCCCAAACTTGTTATATAAATAAGTTTAATTAATTACTTGGCTAACATGACCATGCATCGCACTGCATTAGTTAGGATATGCTTTAAAGGCAATAAAGTTGCACTATTTTAAGGAAGTGTTCTCATATGCGAAATAGGTTTTTGGAGTCGCTTGTGAGGGGGCTTCAATGCGAGGGCATACATCATTATTTGCACTTCATTTCTGCATTAAAAAGAGTAGTTAGGAAGTGATTATTTATTTGCTTTATTATTACTGTTTAATTAACTTGATAACATGTTAACTTTTACCTTATAGAACCACTGAGTTGATCACTCACTCCCACTCTAAGACGGTGTTTTAAAACACTAACTAGACTCTGATTTAGATGCAAGTGTTAATGAAGTCTATGTAATGGAGGGGAACTTTATGGATGTGGAGGAATTCTTCTACTTTCAACTCTCGGGTAGGTCGATGTAGACCCCGTACCAACACGTAGGGACCACTGGGATATCTGGATTAGTTGAACACTTTACATTTCCATATTTTGTTCATTTTGAAATAATTCATGTATATATTAAACCCGGTTACATACTCATACTCTGGAGGTTTGTGAAACACCCACATGCTTAAATTGATATGTTTCAGACTTCCACTTGCTTAATTTAATTATATCTGGAGTATGATATGTTGTTTAGTATAATCTCACGCATGCTTAACTCATTAACATGGACGAAATCTGAATGTCATCATCCATGCTGCGTAAGTGAGGTTCCGAATCCCGGGAGTAGAGCTTTGCTCGACCCTCGAAATTAAGGGCGTTACAATATCAAAGTTAAGTGGCTCATTTTATTGGATTTATTTCCTGAGTTTATCGATCTAAAGCTTTCAATATGTCAAATTTCGATAGCCTATCTGTGTCTAGGCCACCACTATTTGATGGCTCCAACTATGCTTATTAAAAAGCTAGGATAAAGATTTTTTTGAAATCCATTGATGAAAGTGTGTGGCATGCCACCGTGACTAGATGGAATCCACCTATGTCTGAGGTTCTATGTAATGATGGAACCAAGTCCATGAAAGAAACAACATATTACATGTGGACTACTCTTTAGAAAAATGAGAGCAGTGCTAATGTTAAGGCTTTAAATGCAATCGCTTATGTACTATCACCTGATGAATTCAAAGAATCATTTCATGTGATACTACTAAACAAGCCTAGGACATTCTTGGAATGACACACGAGGGTACATCTATTGTTAAAAGTCCAAAGTTCAGATCCTCACCACTAGGTTTGAGAAAATACGTATAGAAGAAAATGAGTCATTTATAGACTTCTATACGAAACTAAATGGCATAATGAACTCTATTTGGGGTCTTGGAGATGGTATCCTAGCAAGTAAAGTGTGTGTAAAAATTCTTCGATCACTTCCTGAGAGATTCAATTCCAAGGTTACCGCCATTCAGGAACTTAGAGACACAGATCATATGAAGGTTGAGGAACTTGTTAGTTCTCTTCAAACATATGAGTTAAATTTCAAAGCTCCAAAAGGTAAGTCTATAACTCTTAAATCATCCAAATCTATTTCTCTAAATAGAGATTCTGATTGTGAAAACCCAGAGGATGATATGACTTTACTTGCAAAAAATTTTTACAAAATTTTTAAAAGTAAGAAAAGAGTTTATTTTAAAAAATCCTTTGAGAAAAAAAAGGGTAAATCTAAAACATGGAAATCTCTAAAAGATAGCTAGTGTTCCAATTGCCATGAATATGGGCATTTGGCTAATAAGTGTCCAAAGAGAAATAAGCCAAAACGTAAAGGCATGTTAGCCACATGGGATGAATCATCCAACCCTAAAGTTTCTTCTGAGTCGGATGAAACAGAACTCGAAACTTCAAATGAAGTGAAGGCTTCAATGACTCTAGCCAGAGTCACTTCCACAGATAGTTGTGATTCAACCGATTATGAAAATCTGAGGGGTGACCCTAAAAATGATAATGAAGATGATCTTCAAGATATCTATAATGCCCTATATAGGGAGAGTTGTAAGATTATTGTCAAGCTAAAACTTCAAAAAGCGAAATTTCTGAAAATGAAAGAGGATTTTGAAAATACTGTTTTAGAAAAGTCTCATATCTCTGATTATTAAGTAAAAGCAAAATGCGATTTGAATTTCAAAACATCAGAACTTGAAAAATTAAGAATTGAAAACGAGGTGTCTTCCCTATTGAGTTCAAAGGATACATGGAGGTATGCCCATGGAGACCCTAAAATTGAAAAGTTATTAACCGCATCTGGAACACGTGGAGATAGATCAGGTCTGGGCTATGATAAATACATGCCTCTTAAAAATAAGAGTGTATCTCCTACATTTGTTAAAGGAGAATCCTCTAACTTAAAAGGAAAGGGCTTGAAAAATAATTATTAAAACAACTCTAAAAATTTAAAGACTTTTCAAGCACCTAAAGTCAATTCTAATAATGTCAGCTTTAGAAAACAATCTTATAATCCTTTAGCTGAAAAAATTGTGGACTTACTTAAGGAGCTTCTCAAATCTAATTCTAATGTAAGAGTTGATAATAATTTCAAGCAAAGAAGAACCAACAATGTTCCAAAATTCAAAACTACAATGAAATGGGTTCTTAAGGTTACTTATTTGGTTGCATGCACTGCCTTCAAGGCTTTGAGTCAATCAAAGTCGTACCTAGACAGTGGTTACTTAAGGCACATGACAGGTGACAGAAATTTGTTCACCAACTATAAAGAAATGACTGATGGTTCAGTCACTTTTGGTGATGGAAGCAACTGCAAGATAATTGGCCAAGGTACGGTTCATATCTCTAACCTTCCTTCTTTTGAAAATGTTTTATTTGTAGAAGGTCTTAAGCATAATCTTTGGAGTATCTCTCAAATCTGGACTAATAAGCATAGTGTTAAATTTACAAATTGTGGATGCGAGATCTCAAATGAGAAAGGTTGTGTGATATTAAATAGTCGTAGAATATCTGAAAATTGTTTTATCATTAATGAATCTTGCTCATCTAATTTATCTTGTTACATGGTCCAAACCGATGATACTGAGTTATGGCATAAACGCCTTGGACATGTGAACTACCAAAATTTGTATGGATTGAGCAAAGCTAATCTTATTAGGGGTCTACCCATATTGAAGAAAGTGGATAAAATATGTGGCACATGTAAAATTGAAAAACAAACAAGGAGTAGTCACAAGCAAGTGAACTTCACTACCACATCCAAGCCTCTTGAACTTCTCCACATGGATCTTGTAGGACTAACCAAAAAGGAGAGTAAAGGTGGTAAGAAGTATTTTTTGGTAATTATGGATGACTTTACCAGATTTACTTGGGTTACATTCATGAGAGAAAAATCTAAAACTCTCGATAAAGTCAAAAGAATACTTAAGCATATTCAAATTGAAAAAGAAATGAATGTGGTTAAGATCTGAAGTGATCATGGATTGAAATTTGAAAATAAAAATTTTGAGAAGTTTTGTAGCGATCATGGTATATTACGCGAGTTTTCTGCTCCTAAGACACCTTAACAAAATGAGGCTGTTGAAAGAAAAAACAGAGTGCTACAAGAGATGGCTAATGTAATGTTAAATAAAATGAAATTACCTAAAAATTTATGGGCCGAAGTTGTTAATACTGCATGTTATATTATAAATCGTATCTACATTAGAAAATTAAAAGATAAAATGGCTTATGAATTGTGGTTTAATAAGAAACCTACAGTCAAATACTTTCAAAAATTTTGGAAGTATGTTTTATATTTTACGAAGCTGAGAAAATTTAGGGAAGTTTGACACCAAGAGTGATGAAGGGATATTCCTAGGTTATGCTCTGAATAGTCAGGCATACTATGTTCTTAACAAGAGAACTGGTGTCATTCAAGAGTCTATAAATGTGGTTATTGATGATCACATGAACACACCACCATCTAGTTCAAAAGATGATGAAGTCAATATAATTGAAAAAACTGACTCCTCATCTTGTTAAACCAACTCTGAACTACGATCAATCAAAGATCCTCCTACTGATCAAATACTTGACAACCCTCTCACTGGTGTACATACTCGAAAACAACTAGAAAATATATGTAATTATGTATGTTTTACTTTCCAAATTGAACCAGCCAATGTAAAAGAGGCACTCACTGATGAAAATTGGATAGTGGCCATGCAAGATGAACTGAATCAATTTGTTAGGAATGATATGTGGTATTTGGTTACAAGACCAACTGATAAATATATAATTAGAACCGAGTGGATTTTCAAAAATAAATATGATGAGTTAGGGAATATAATTAGAAATAAGGCTAGACTAGTTATATAAGAGTACACTCAAATAGAAGGATTCGATTATGATGAAACCTTTGCCCTGGCAGCTCGTCTTGAATCCATCAGATTATTCATATCCATTACATGTTTCAAAAAGTTTAAATCTATAAAATGGATATAAAAAGTGCATTTGTAAATGGTGATTTACATGGAGAGGTTTATGTTAAACAACCTAAAGGTTTTGAGGACTCTAAACACTTTGATCATGTGTACGCCTTAAAAAGACACTTTATGGTTTAAAACAAGCTCCCAGGGCATGGTATGAGAAATTGACTATATTTTTACTAAGTCATGATTTCATTATGGGAAGTGTTGATAAAACTTTTTTTGTTAAAAAATATAATGAACACATACTTATAGTACAGATATACATTGATGATATTATCTATGGTTCTACTGTCTCTAACCTGTCTATTAAGTTTGCAGAGTTGATGAAATCTAAGTTTGAAATGAGTATGGTGAGAGAACTAAACTACTTTCTAGGTCTACAAGTGAAACAACTTAAAGATGATATCTTTATTTCTCAAACCAAGTATGCCTTAAACTTGGTCAAAAAATTTAGATTTGAGAATGATAAAAAATTCGATACTCCTATGAGTACAACTCTTAAGCTTTCTAAGGATGAAACAGGTAAAAGTGTAGATCCTTGGTTATATCACAGTATGATTGGTAGTTTATTATACTTAACTACGAGCCGACCTGATATAGCATTCAGTGTAGGTATCTGTACTAGGTATCAATCAGATCCTAAGGAATCTCACCTTATTGTTGTCAAGCAAATTATTAGATATATCACAAGTACAATTAATCTAAGCTTATGGTATCCGCATGATATTAATGTTCAATTAGCTAGATATACAAATGCTGATTGTGCTAGGAATATAGATGATAGAAAGTCTACCAGTGGTGGATGTTTCTATGTTGAGAATTGTTTAGTTTCCTGACACAGCAAGAAATAAAGTTCCGTATCTCAATCCACAGCTAAGGCTGAATATATTGTATTTGGAAATGCATGTACCCAGCTTATGTAAATGAAAATAATACTTAATGATGATGGTATTGCGTAAAATACAATGATATTATATTGCGATAACTCTAGCGCAATTAATATTTCTAAGAATCCCATCCAGCATTCCTGTACAAAACATATTAACATTCAGTATCATTATATTCAGGAATTAGTAGAAGATAAAATTATTTCTTTGGAATATGTACAAAATAAAAATCAACTTACAAATATATTTACTAAACTACTTGACAGAAATAGGTTTTCTAAGTTAAAAATGGATATTGGTATGTGTAATTCAAACTGAGTTTATCATGTTTGCATACTTTATTTTTATATATTTTTATACAAATAATTTTAAATAAAAATTAAATAATATGTGCATTTTTTTGTGCTTGCACGACTGTTCGAGCACATCTCAACCAGTCGTGGCACGATGGGTTGAGCATGTACTCGACCAGTCGTGGTGAGTTGTAGGAGGCCCTTTATGAGTGAGAAAATCACCTTTTTTACCATTTTTCTCATCTTTCTCACTTGTCCCTTCTCCGACCCGTCGAACCCACCTTCGATTAGTGCCTGGTAAGTGCTTCATTTTCAATTTCTTTTCATATTTGGGTTCTTAGCATCTTACATTGCATGATTCTTGAGCTTATTTCAACTTTCCTAGTGGTTTCTAAGGTGTATTTGTAAAAAAAAATAAAAAAATAAAAATAATAATAATCTATTGGGTTTGAAACCCTTGATTCCTTTATTGCATTTCTTTGTTGATTCTTGCAATGGAAGGGCGTTCCTCTAAGAAAGCCACTAGAGCTACTTCTTCAAGGTCCACTCATGTTAGGGTGCGAACCCTTCGACCTCCTGGAGATGACCCCGAGTATGTGCTGGATTTTTGTCATCAAGAGGTTATTGTTGAGCGGATGGTCAATTCAAGCTATCTTGCTCAATTTCATATTCTTCCACTCCTTGTCGCCGTAGGATGGGAGAATATTCTGAATTGGGGCAGATCGGCATACCGCTCTGTCACGCCCCAAACTCAAAAATCAGGCTCACAAAATTCCTGATCGCCGAATCCGGCGCTGACAGCCTCCGTAGAACCCCATTCTCGGCTCCCAGCGCCCATTCACCAGGTTCCGATCCTGGGATGCTATGAGGAAGATTTTCAACATTATTTCGATTCATAATAAGCATAACCAAAGGCATAACCCACAAACAATAACAAAAAACTCCATCAAATTTCCACTATGATCAAAACTTATAAGTACAATGCGCATAAAGGAAAATACAATGATGATAGATAAAGTTCCAAGATGATCTGCCACGTGCTCAAGCCTCAGTGCTGCTACGATCCAACGACACCTACACGCAATAGTCATGCATAAGCTTAGGGAAAGCTTAGAAGGTGGTTAAAGTGTGTGTGTAATGTAGTAATACAATTATGCAGTATCAGAGTAATGCGGAATATGATGATGAATTAGTCATACCAAGGCTATGTGATACAAGGCATGAATGATGTCGACTATACTAAGGCCATGCGATGCGAGATGCAACTCAAGCATACGAATCCTCATCTAAGTCCATATATCAATACAGCTCAACTCTGGAATATCACCGGGGTCTAGTAAACTCCAACCAGATTGTCACTCTATCACGCGTAACAAGGTGAGTGGAAGAGACCTCACTATCCACTTGCCAATATCGGGCTTGACTCGTCGATAGCGGACCCATTCCTCGAGCTGGTCAAACTCAGCCTAGTTTTGCCCCCTCCTCTTGGGTGGGTAAGGCTGCAACCCCTTCCAACCGACCACAACACAGTGGAAAGCACGGCCTCTGGTATTTGGCACTCAGCACTCATGCATCCACTCAATCCAGACATTGGAGCAATCTCTTAGTACCATAAAGGTTTAGGGTCTTTCACCTAAGGACATCTATAGCACCCCATGTAGAACAAGATTTTTGGCATCCAATCCTACCAACCACGATATGCCTCTAGAGGCTACGGTCCTAATATCGCTAGGGCATACAGTGTACATGTCACACAATGCGGGATACATGAATCACGCAATCCAGTCATATAGCAAACATGTGCGTACCGTGTGCTTATGTGGGCAACTCGTGCCTAATGGCATGTGCTATGATCAATCACTCATCTCATCACAGGCATACAGATGATGTGTATGGGCATGTATTATGATGCTATGTTGTCACATACTCATAATCGGTATCGATAACCAGCATCGATAATTGGCATATATAATCGGCACCAATGGTCAGCAGCGACAATCGACACCGACAATCAGCATCGATGATCAGCACTGATAATCAACATATAAACAAGGCGGGGTCCATAGATGAACAGCCGATCAACCATAATATAAAGATTAGCCCTCGGCTGTGGTTATGTCAAATTCAATAGCATGAAGCCATCTGTCTATGGTGGATGGGGCCCACTTATTTGGGTTAACTCAATAAGAGAATGATGAGAATGGGCCTAACAAGGCCTAGGGGAAGGTCACAATGTGGATATCCAACCATCATTGCCCATTAATGTGGACATCTAACCAACATTGCTCCCAAGGAGTGACCCATATAAGGGATTCATACACAACATATCGGTCACACATACATCATGTTAGGACCCATTATGGGCCTCTCATATATCATGTTGGGCTTCATACAAGGGCCTCAAATGAATCACAATGGGCCATGCTGTAACACCCTGAAAATCAGGGGTCGAGTAAAAACCCAACTCCCGAGTTCCAAAATATTATTTATGTAACATAGATAATATTAGATGCATGTTGTCAGTAAACAGGCATTAAACAAGATTGGGATTAAGCTAAAACAACAAATCATACTTCAGAGACAGTTAAATTAACAAGCGGAAGACTGTGATAGTATGTATAACATATATAAACTATTATATGTCTCCAGAGTGTGAACATGTTACCAGGTTATATACATACATGTATACTCCAAAAGTAAACAAAAAAAATATACATGAGTGCTCTAAAAATATAAAATGACAAGTGTCAAGGCATCTAATCAACCTCCCTGTAAACCCGTCAATCAGAACACGCATAAAGGAGGGATCCTCCTCGTCATCATCAAGTCCAGCTCTGCTTCTCAAGCAGCGTCATCATCTACAACCAAAATAGGGACTGGTGGGTGTCCGAAAATACCATCCCGTAACGTGGGAGTGAGTGATCAACTCAGTGGAATAATAGACTAGAGATTAGTATGTTATCAAATCAATCATGTGATAATGTAAAGCAATAAATCAAACATTCTTAAATACTGTTGTTAATGCAATATAACATGACATGATGGATGCCCTCACCGACGATCTCCCTCATACGGCACCATCTTACGCCAGCGGCATGCTTTCTTCCCACAGTGCTCCACATCTTCCAGGCACATGCAATGTGATGTTGATATGATTACCAAGTAGTTATTAGTCCTTTTCATACAGCAGGATTGGGAAACTAAGGTACCTTCCTTATATCAATCCCAACACAGATCCTGTCTAGGGTTGTCACTCCTAGTAATCTCATACGATGTTATATTTGTAGGTCACTGCAAGGGCTGTCAGGGATGTTGCTTGCACTCGTTGCACCGCTCCCCCATCACCTTATCAATACAGGCCTAATTATCTTTAAGACCGCATCAGGACTCGTCGTCCCCATGCGGTGTCAGGATAAACTCAAGGTCACTACAAAGGGCTCGTCACCTGATCAGTGTAAGCCGACAGCAAGAATATAGTGTCTCATACCACTATAATCTGCTCAGAGTAGGGTGCTCACTGGTCACTACGGGGAGGTTTGTGGCCCCAACGTAAGCTGACAACTCGACCACGGTGTCCCATACCACCATGCCCGGCTCATGAGTCTTTATGGATCAAGGTACCATGGTTGACAGGGTTTCCAATGGTAAGTTCAGTACCCTAGGTTCAAGCAGTTATGACACATACATGGTGAACATACAATGGCCAGTCGGGTTACTTGACGGGCTCGACTAGTACGAGCGCATCTCAAGCTGAGTGACATGAAGTGCATGAAACACTTCGTGTGGCCAAACCACTGCCGCCAACCCAAGACACGACTCGCGTTCATCGACGCGTCCTTCGTGGCCAATAGAAGCCAACCACGAATTTACTCTGTTACCGACTGTCTGGACTAAGCATAGTCCCAAACATTTATAAATTAGCATCAATAATCATGTGAGAGTAATTGAAATGCAATACAATAATACAAACATGTTATCACATGTTATAACATACAACTTAAGCAATTCATTCAACACATGCATTTCATACATACAATGTAATCCCTACATATTGCCAACATGATGGAAATCATTTACATCAGCATATTACTTGAGAATTCAATCTCAAAACTATTTCATAACACCATATACTCAATACATACTAATACAAACATTCATACAAACACTTAGTCTACACACTTAAGTCTACATAGTGTATGTCGACTCAAAGTGCGCCTTTGGGCGAATCTCTTCGCCAAACCAATTATGCACGCATTCCTAATATCCTAATGCGACAAAAAGCCATGTCAACCATTTCAGCAAAATATGGATGTATACAATATTTCCTACAAATGACTAAAATACCCTAAATCTCATATTTTTCCTACATTTACGAAACAGGAAACGGACAACATGTTGTACATATCAAACGGTGTTGCCGTCGATAATCTACTATTAAACGACATTGAAAGCATTGAAAACATCCAATCAAATCGTCTAAAATCCACACCTTTCACTTTATATGTGTATCGTTTCGAACGGAGCGTGTACGCTTCGTCAACGGCGTACAGGCGACCTAATGCACACGTACATCAGCTACTTTGATATTTGAATCGAAGAAATCCCTAAATCAGCAAGTGGTTAGGGTTTTCCTTATCTAGAAGTGTGTTGGAATCGCCGGGAAAGTGATTGGAGTGCGCTGCTTTAGCACGTGTAGCAGCAGCAGCAAGTGGCAAGAAGATCTCTCCCACACTCTCTCACAAACTCTCACTTTTTCTCTCTCAATCTAGGGTTTTAACCAAATTCGGATGGGAGAGAAATGAGAGGGTTTAAGGCCCTTATATAGCCCAAAACCTTCCCAAAATAGACTTGGGAACAAGGTTTACTTGGGTTATAACCAAATCGGGGCTGTTCTGGTCCAAAAGAGCATTTCTGGAGGTCCCCTGGCCGAACGCGGTCGGACTTAAGCTCAGGCATACTGGATCTAGCACACATCAAGTTTTCAGATCGAAAGAGTTCGCAGATCGCACGTGGTGGTCCAATTTCAGTTCAGCGGTCACCGCACCTAGATCAGGTCTACAAGTCTCATGATATGAAAGAGAAATTTTTCTATATCCGAGGGTGTAATTTGGCTGAATTCTGATGGTTAGAACACTTAATAATAATGCCCCAAGTCACGTGCCAGATTTGGATTAAAATTTCTGAACTTAACCCTTTTCTCACTCTCTTCACTCCAGGCTCAATGAAATAGCCTCTGATCGTCGGTTGGCCTTGATTTTCGAAACGATTGTCAAGTCCAACAAGGCGGTCATAATTGTCTAAGATTGTAGGTATCGGACTTTTGACGCGCGGTATAGATCCAATATAAAGTTTCAAAGGGTTCCTGAGAGCAAACGGGTTTAGAGTTTGATCTTAGGTTTCAGGGTATTATAGCACCATTGATTCTACATATTTTGGGTCTTGTAGAATGTATTTAAAGGGGTCAGGGACAATTTCACAGCTACTCCAGCATAGCGCTAGCTACCTTATGCGTAATTTCTAAAGGAATTAATCCTAAGTGATTTATTTGGCTATGGAATTGGGTTCTGAGCGGTTATAAAGGTGTTTTGGTTGACCCATTGCCTAAGGACGTCTAATCCCAGGTTGGCCAAAAATTCAGCGTGTTACACATGCCCATGGGCCTTGAATATTCCACAATGGGCCTCACCCATAAGCCTTGAATGCATCACAATGGGCTATGCCCATGAGCCTCGAATACAACTTAATGGGCCTCATCACTGGGCCTCATATGTCAAGTGGGCCACATCACATGGGCCGCACCAATGTGCTTCATGTATATCAAATAGGCCACACCAATGGGCCTCATGTATATCAAATCGCACCCACCCTTATGTAATTTGGGATCCAACCTATTCATAAGTTAACATAGAGATAAATGAAGTGAAAATAAATATTAGCTTAATTGGAAGCTACTGCGGCCCTTAGAAGTTTGAACGGTGGATATTGTTGTGCTCACTATTATTGCAAATGGTGGGGTCCACTTAAACTTTAGATCTAACTCACTCATTTCTCCCATGCCGTAAAATGATCTCACAAATGGTTAGACGGTATGGATACAACACATGTGTCATGGTGGGCCCCACCACCCAAACAATGGACTGTGTAGATAAAACACATACATCCTGGTGGGGCTTGCGGAACTTACTGACTTCGAACAATAGCGGTACCCACAAAGCTGGACAGTGTGGATTGTATCCACACGTGCAATAGGTCTCACATACCTTGCTGACGCCAAAAGAGAAACTATATAGATGTTGCATGTGTAACCTTGCTACTTTAAAAAGGTAGAGGTGGGTCCCACGTAGGGCCCACCATCATATATATTTACAATATAATATATAAATTCCAGGCCCTGGACGGCCTGGACAGTACATACATCAAGGTGTATCCCCATACGTGGGGTAGGTCCCACCGTCTAAGGATGGTGGACACATTACATGCATTAGGGTGTGGCCCATCTAAATGGATGGACGGCGTGGATGGGTCCCACGGACCCCACTGTCAGTTCACACTTTACTGTTAGCCACACCCCACCGTCAATGCACACTACACTATTAGCCACACCTCACTGCCAGTGCACCCTACACTGTTTGCCACATCTCACAGTCAGTTCACACTCTTTTGCTGGCCATGTCCAATGTCCTTGGATGCTGGACAGACGGTGAGGATAGATATACAAGGTGGGTCCCACATGGACATGGCCCACTTAATTTGGATCAATCTGATATTTATATTTTCCCTACATCCGAGGTTGTCTAGACGGGATGCCAGGCGGGTCCATTCGATGGACGGTAAGGAGAAGAGGCATACTTCATGGTTGGGACCATCCGGGTGGGCCACACGGCCATATCATCACAAAAATGAAAGAGAGAGAGAGAGAGAGAGAGAGAGAGAGAGAGAAGAGGCGAGTATGACGAGAGGGACCCCGGCACTATGGGCCGTCCCTTCCATGATTTACAACATACATCACGTGGGTCCCATTACATGTGGGCCCACCGATCAAAAATGGAGATCATTTTTTCACCAAAATGCAAGGTCTAGATGACCCTATCATACAAGGAAAGTAAACATCATGATGGGGTCGATAGAGAATGGCCCCACATGAAATGATCATGAGAATCATGGTGGGCCATCAGCCACACCTAGGGTCCAAAGTGAAATCCATACCATCAATCGGTAGGCCCCACTTGGCCCCTCATCAAAATATAAAAAAATCTAAGCCTATGGTACACCCACCGTTGATCTTCTTGGTCCAATGTAAAGGTAGTCTCCTTGGCTTTAATTTCAATGGAAGATGATGAAGGATGAAGGGTTGAGATGGGAGATGAGAGGGTTAGGAAGTGGGCCACACACAAAACTCTCTCATGGAGGTTAGGAGGGCTTGGACGTGGGATATTTTGCTTGCTTGGAAATGGGTTTGAGAAATGAGAGAGAGGGGGTTGTAAAGAGAGAGAGAGATGGGTGATGGAGTGATGGGTGAAGTAAGTGACGAGTGTGTAAGAGATTTGTTGACTTTTGGAACAGTTTGTGTAAGAGTGGTATGGGTTGTGTAAGGTATTGTTGACTTATGAGGTTGCTTAGGGATGGGGTGTGAGGTGATGTGTACTTGACATGCACTTGACCCTTGATGGGATTGATTGATTGATTGATGTGACATTCAGGTAGAGATTCTCTCAGAATTGCAAATGCGTGACGTTTTTCTCGAACTGAACGTGAGCCCATATCTCCAAGCCTAGGTATAGCCTCGATGCAACGGGACGCGAAATCAGACGTGCGATAACACCACAGTCGCTAGGGTACAAGTCTCGGGTCGAACCGATTCTGGTTTGAAGGACTCGTCTTAGGATCACGCGCAAATTTCGGATAAAGGTCAAAGGTTGTCGGAATTCGATCAGAATGACTAAGATATGGGTCTTACAGCTCTCCCCTCCAAACAAAAATTTTACCCTTGAAATTCACACAATCATCGTAACTAAACAACACTCATGATGAAGAAGAAACATAACATCATCATAAAAAATCAGAGACAATATACAAATATAACACATAATCAGTCATAAAAGAGATGGGGATAGCGCTCTCGAATCTCGGCCTCTCACTCCCAAGAAGCTTCCTTTAAAGAATGGGGACCCCACTGAACCTTCACCAATGGAATAACCTTAGTCCGGAGGACCTGCTCCTTCCAATCAAGGATACAAACTACCTGCTCAATGTAGAAAACGTCCTCACGAACCTCTAACAACTGTCAATCAATTATAGGAATGATGTCTGACCCACACTTCCTCAACATTGAGACATAGAAAACTTTGTGGATGTTATACAACTGAGATGGCAAGGTAAGATGATAGGCCATGTTACCAACGCATCTAGTGATCTCAAAAGGCCCGATGAATCTCCGGGCAAGTTTGCCTTTTGCTCTAAATTGAACTACACCCTTCATGGCCGAGACCTTGAGATACACTTTGTCCCCAACAGCGAACTCCAAGGGACGACACCGGTGATCAATAAAACTCTTCTTCCAGCTCTGAACTGTACACATCCTCTGGCTGATGATATCGATAGCCTCTGACGTCTGCTGCACAAGTTCGAGACCTAGGAGACAGTGCTCTCCACCTCGGTCCAACAACTAGGTGATCTACATGGTCTGTCATATAATGCCTCAAAAAGAGTCATGCCAATGGTCGTCTGATAGCTGTTATTGTATGTAACCTCAGCCAATCATAGATGCTCATCCCAGCTACCTCTGAAATTAATCACGTAAGCCTGAAGAATATCCTCAAGGATCTGGTTGACCCTCTCGTTCTGGCTATCAGTCTGCGGATGATATGCGATGCTGAGCTACAAATCAGTCCCCATTGCTCTCTGAAAGCTCCTCCAAAACTGAGACGTGAACCTCAGGTCTCGGTCAGAAACGATCGAGACTAGAATGCCATGCAGTCTCACAATCTCCTCAATGAATAACCTCGCAAGTCGGTCCATAGAACAAATCACACACATCGCAGGAAAATGTGTCAACTTCGTCAAACGATCCACAATAACCCAGACGGCATCATGACCGTACTGAGTCCTCGCAAGCCCATAATAAAATCTGTCGACATGTGCTCCTACTTCCATGTCGGGATACTAATGACTACAACAGACCAGGGGGTCTCTGATGATCGGCTTTGACACACTGGCGTGTGTCACACTCGGCCACAAAACTGGCGATCTGGCACTTCAACCCTACCCAAAAATACTTTCGCCTCATGTCACGATACATCTTCATCAAGCTAGAGTGGATAGAAAGCGGTAATAGATGTGCCTCGGTCATAAGATCTTTTCGTAACTCAGGAACATTCGGGACACTTAATCAGCCTCTGAAGCGAAGTCTACCATCAGAACCAATCCATGAATTTGACTGACTCTCAGATGTCGCCTGAACCATATAACTCTGCAACAACTCATCAGCCTGTTGAGCCTCGATCACCCTTGCGAGAAGAGAGGGATGAATCGACAGGCTCGATAACTGTACGATGGAAGACTACAGACCGAACTCAAAATCATACTTTGCTATATCCTCAAGCATCCTTCACTCCTGAATCATGATATGCGCCACCAGATCTCGTGGCTAAGGGCATCTGCCACCACGTTCACCTTTCCTGGATGGTGCTGAAGATCGAAATCAGAGTCCTTTAGGAGATCCATCCAATGCCTCTGTCTCATGTTCAACTCAGACTATGAAAAGAGGTACTTGAAGCTCTTGTGGTCAGAAAAGATCTCGAACCTAACCCCATAAAGATAGTTCCTCCACACCTTCAGTACGAAGATGACCACTGCCAGCTCCAAATCATGTGTGGGGCAGTTTAGCTCATGAACCTTGAGCTGACGAGACGTGAAGGCCACTGGTCTCCCGTGCTGCATAAGGACAGCACCCAAACTAGTATGTGAGGCATCGGTAAATACAATGAATCCATCACTCCCAAAGGGAAGAGTGAGGACAGGGGTGGATGTCAGACGGTCCTTAAGCTCTACGAATGCCTACTAACAGGTATTGCCTTTCCGAGTTGACCTGGTCAACGAGGCTGCAATATGGGAGAAGCCCTCAATGAAACATCGGTAATAGCCCGCCAAACTAAGAAAATTACAGATCTCGAACGCAGTCGTGGGCTGGTCCCACTGAGGCACCGCCTTAACCTTCTAGGGGTCCACTGCGACAGCCTCCCTGGTCACTAAGTGTCTGAGGAACTTCACCTTCTCCTGCCAAAACTCGCACTTCTCCAGCTTCACATAGAGCTCGTGTGCGCAGAGGGTTTGCAAGGCAATCTCCAGGTGCTGCTCATACTCCTCACGGGTCCTCGAATAGATCAGAATGTCGTTAATAAAGACTACAACAAACTGATCGAGATATGGATTGAAGACCTCGTTCATCAACTGTATGAAGAGCGCGGGTGCATTGGTTAGTCCAAAGGACATAACCTGAAACTCAAAATGATCATAACACGTCCTGAAAGCCATCTTCAGGATATCCTCCTCTCGGACCCGAATCTGATGATAACCAAAATATAGGTCAATCTTTGAAAAGAACTATGCACTTTGCAACTGATCAAATAAATCATCAATCCTCGGGAGTAGATACTTATTCTTAATCGTGACCCGGTTGAGCTCGCGGTAATCTATGTAGAGCCTCAATGAGCCATCCTTCTTCTTTACGAAGAGTACCGGTGCTCCCCACGACGAATTGCTCGGACGGATAAAACCTAACTTGCCCAACTCATCTAACTGTTTTTATAGTTCTCACAACTCTAATGGTGTTACACGATACGTGGCCTTCAAAATGGCATGGTACCAGGCACGAGATCAATCTGAAACTCGGTGTGTCAGCAAGGCGGTAATCCCGGAATCTCCTGGAACACATCAGGAAAATTGAAAACCACAAGCAACTGGTTGATGCTCACAGCTATGGGCTCCTCTATGGCACACGACATCATATAAGACAATAGTTCTCCTCTAGGCTCTGCAATGAACTAGAACTGTGGCAAGCCGAGTATACAGAATGTGACTGTCCTCATAGAGCAGTCCAATATGACGTGGTACTCGGCAAGCCAATCCATGCCCAGGATGACATCAAACTTAGACATTGGCAACGCAAACAGATTGGCAGGCAAAATGATATCCCCAACCAGAACGGGGCAAGATGAGAAAAATTGGCCCAACACTGTAGTATTCCCCAAGGGAGTCGATACTGACAGGCCCTCATGAATAGACTCCAACGGTAAACTAGTAGATCTACAGAAACTCTTAGCCACAAAGGAATGCGATGTACCCAAATTAAACAAAACACGTGCAATGCATGCAGAGACTAAAAGTATTGTAAGACCCGCATCATAGTTCATACTGTTCTGTAGGCTTCCGTGATCTTCCAAGTCGAATTCCGACAACCTTCGACCTTTATCCGACGATTTCACGCGATCCTAAGCCAAGTCCTGTCAACCCGATTTGACTCAACCCGAGACGTACACCTTGGCGACGGTGCCTTCACCGCAGTTCCGATGCCGCATCTCACGCGCCGAGGCGATACCCAGGCCAGGAGATGTGAGCCAGCGTTCGGTTCGAGGAAAACGTCGTGCGTTGTAAAACCCAAGAGAAACTCTACGATTTGTTACATCAATCAATCCCATCATGTCAAGTACATGTTAAGTACACATCACCTTTCACCCATTCCCAAGTAACCCCAAAGTCAAAAAGTTCTTACACAAGCCCATATCTTTCTTACACCAAACAATCCCAAAGTCAAAAAGTCTCTTACACACCCATCACTCATCCATTACTCCATCAACCATCTCTCTCTCTCTCTCTCTCTCTCTCTCTCTCTCTCTCTCTCTCTCTCTCTCTCTCTCTCTCTCTCTCTCTCATTTTCAAACTCACCTACCAAGCAGCACCATACGTCCAAGCCTCTCCAAGCCCTCCCAAGAAACAAGTGTGGCCCACTTTCATACCCTCTCATCTCTCATCTCATCCGTTGGAATCGAAGCTAAGGAGCTAAGGAAGCCTAGGGTGCAAGAAGGAGCGGTGGGTGATCTTTATTTTCTGTTTTGTGATTTAAGGGCCCACATTTGGTGGGGCCCATCTTGATGAATGTTTTGTATTGATGGGTCCATAGTGGCGGGGCCTCTCCTCCACTTGACCTCTCTCTCTCTCTCTCTCTCTCTCTCTCTCTCTCTCTCTCTCTCTCTCTCTCTCTCTCTCTCTCTCTTTCTCATGTATTATGGACCCCACTATGTCGTATGATCCACACCGTCTTATCCGTAGGGCCCACCTTGCTGACCACCTTGGGTGGGCCTGGATGTAAGGGAAACACAAATAATGTCTTGATCTAAAAAATTAGGTGGGCCACATCCCTGTGGGACCCACCACAATGTTTGTGTTACACCCACACTGTCCAACGTCCAGGGATGCTAGATGTGTGCTGGAGTGATGGGTGGGTTGCCAGGAGGTGGCTAATAGTGATGCCAACTGACGGTGGGGTCCATGGGACCCACTCCCATCCTCCACTCCTCCAATGGGCCACATCATGATGTATGTGCCTTATCCAAACCGTCCATCATTCTGGACGGTGGACCATGTCCATGTGGGGCCCACTCCCATGCCCAAATCCATAGCTCGCTGGCAGACTGAGTGGAGGTACCTCGTGTCAACAGTGCGCCCCATGGCTCACGTGGTAGACTGTGTGAAAGATACCTCATTTCAACGCTGAGGTCTTGGCTTTCCCAATGAGGTGGCTGACGGTGAAGTGAAAGTGGCCGTGGGACCCACCCACGCTGTCCACTGATTTTGATGGCCACGCCATCATGTAGGTGTTGCGTCCACCGTCCAAGGACGGTTGGGCACACCCCACGTGTGGGGCCCTCCCTGATGGATACCCAGTCCAGGCCGTCCAGGGCCTGGACGTTATATTTTTATAAATATATATTATATTATATGTGTGTGTGTGTGTGTGTGTGTGTGTATATATATATAGTGGGCCCTACGTGGGACCCACCTCTCCCTTGATAGGGCAGCAATGTTGCACGAGCCGCGTGTATGCAACTATGCCCTCTGACGTCAGCAAGGGGCCGGTCCCACAAGAGGTATGTGATTTTACCCAACCGTCTATCCACCTTAGTGGTGGGACCACCTTGATGATGTGTTGCATCCATCGTTCAGCCCATGGACGGTGGATCCCAGCCATGATGTATGTGTTTGACACATGCCGTCCATCTATTTTTGATGGTGGGACCCACTGCCACCTCACAACAATAAGTTCCGTGGGTCCCACTTCTAAGGTGCTATTTATATTATAAATAATATATTATAGTATATATTTTATATCATATATTATATGTTATATATTATATAGTATATACTTGGTGGTGGGCCCTACGTGGGACCCACCTTGCCCTCCTTGTGTAGCCAGCTGCCCGTACAGTAGCTACCTAGTTGCTCCTTGTTGGCAGCAAGCCCACAAGCCCACATTGGTGTATGTGTCATATCGATACCGTCCACTACTTTGAACGGTGGGCCCCACCATGATGCATGTGTTGTATCCATGTCGTCCAACCATTTGTGAGAACATTTTATAGCGGAGGAGAATGGATGAATCAGATCTAAAGTTCAAGTGGCCCCACCATTTAAATAGTGGATAGTGACATCCACCGTTCAAACTTCCAAGGCGGTGGTAGTTTCCCATTTAAGCTGGTAGTGTTTTCACTTCATTTATCTCTATGTTAACCTATGAGTAGGTCGGGTCTCAAATATACATAAGGTTGGGCCCGATTTGATATAAATGAGGCCTATCAGTGTGGCCTATTTAATAAACATGAAGCCCGTTGGTGCGGCCCATGTAATGTGGCCTATGTGATGTGGTCCGCTTGACATAAGAGGCCCATTGTGATTTATTTGAGGCCCCGGTGTGAGGCCCACCTGATGTGTATTCGAGACCCGAAGCTATGTATATGAGGCCCATGTGAATAGGCCCATCTTGCTGTATTTGTGGCCCGTCCATTTAGGCCCACCTGTTATATATATTTGAGGCCCATGTGTAGGACCCACCTATTGTGTATTTAAAGTCCATGGGTTGTGGCCCATAGTGATGTATATTAGGCCCACGTGATGTAGCCCATAGTGATGTGTATTAGGCCCAGGTATGTGGCCCACCCGTGAAGTATATTTGAGGCCCACTTGTGAGGTATTCGAGGCCCATGGGTGAGCCCAATGTGATGTATTCGAGGCCTAGGGGCAAGGCCTGATGTGATATATATGTGGCTCATTGGGATTGTATGAGGCCCATGGGACGTGGCTCATTGTGATATATCTAAGGCCCATGGGAGCCCATCGAGATGTATTTAAGGCCCATGGGTGTGGCCCATTGTGATACATTTGAGGCCCTTGTAAGAAGCCCAACGTGATATATGAGGGGCCCATGAATGAGGCCTAATGGGATGTATACGTGGCCGTTACATTGTTTATGAATCCCTTATGTAGGCCACTCCTTGGGAGCAATGTTGGTTAGAAGTCACATTGAGGGGCAATAATGGTTAGATGTCCTCATTGTGACCTTCCCTTAGGCCTTGTTAGGCCCATTCTCTTCGTGGATTAACCCCAAATAAGTGGGCCCAATTAACCATAGACTGATGACTCCATGTTATCGGATTTATTATAACCACGGCCGAGTGTCGATCTTTATACTATGGTTGATCAGCTAATCATCTATGGACCCCGCCTTGCTTGTATATACTGATTGTAAGTGCCGATTATCGATGCTGATTATCGGTGTTGATTATCGGGGTCGAGGCCGATTCCAATTGTCGATTCCTAATTTCGATTATCGGGGTCGATGCCAATTCCGATTGCGGATTACCGATTGTGATTATTGAGGGTCGAGGCCGATTATCGTGGCTGATTATCGATTATGATTGTCGTGCCCGATTGACCAATTATTGATCGAGGCCAATTATCATGGTCGATTACCAATTATGATTGTCGTGGCCGATTGACCAATTATCGATCGAGGCCGATTATCGTGGCCAATTACCGATTATGTTTGTCGTGGTCGATTGACCGATTATCAATCAAGGCTGATTATCATGGCCGATTACCGATAATGATTGTCGTGACCGATTAGCCGATTATCGATCGAGGATAATTATCGTGGCCAATTTTTGATTCCGATTGTTGAGGCCCAATATAATGTACATGCAGCTCGTATTTGAGGCCTGTTGTGATGTGTATTTTACCTGTGTTTAAGGCCCAATGTGATGTATATGAGGCCTATGTGATGAGGCTAATTGTGATGCATTTAAGGACTAGGCGATGGAGCCCATTGTCATGTATGTTAGGCCCATGTGAGAGGCCCATCGTGAAGTATATTAAACTCTTGAGTGAGGCCCATGGTGTTGTGTATTAGGTCTTTGTGTGAGGTCATGGGTCCACTATCTGTTAAGCTCTATGTCGGCCCTTACTTGAGGGCAATGTTGGTTAAATGTCCACATTGTAGCGATTGATTGTCAATGCCGGTTATTAATACCGATTATGAGTATGTGACTACATAACATCATAATACATGCCCATACACATCATCTGCATATTTGTTATGAGATGCGGTTGACCATTGCATATGTTGTAAGACCCATATCCTAGTCCTGCCGTCGACTCTCGCGATCCTTCCCCTCGAATTTCGGCAATCCGCGACCTATAATCGATGTTTGCGCGTGACCGTAAGTCGTTTCCCGTACATTTGAGTTGACCTAATCCGAGACTTGTACCATTACGACCGCACCATCGCTGCGGTTCCAACACCACGACTCGCATACCGATCCGATACCCGGGTCAGAAGATGTGAGCCGGCGTTTATTTCGAGAAAATGTTGCGCGTTTATAATCCCAAAGGAATCTCTACAACATGTCCCATCAATCCATTAATCAATCAATCAACCTATCAATCAATCAATCACCTCATGTCAAGTACACATCACCTTTCACCTCATCCCCAAGCAACCACCAAGTCAACTCTTTCTCACCCTCTCTCTTACACAATCATACTTGTCAAGTACACATCACACATCACTAACCCTTTCACCCATCACACTCATCCCTCACTTCTCTTACAACCCCTTCTCTCTCTCTTTCTCAACACACCATTCCCAAGAAAACAAGAGAGCATACATCCAAGCTCTTTTAGATGAGAGAGTGCATGTGTGTGGTCCACTTTCCCATCCCAAATCCATCATCCTAGCCGCTCAAACCTCATCTTCCACCATCAAAGTGAGACAAGGAGATAAGTTTTCCAACGGACCGAAAAGATCGAAGGTCGGTGTTCATTATTTGATTTTGATGTAGGGCCCACATGATTTGGGACCCACTTAATGTATGCATTGCATAAGGAGGGCCCATAGTGGCAGGGTCCCTCCCCATCATCGATTTCTCTCTCGTTTTCTCTATCTCTTTCTCCCTTCTTATTTTATATATATATATATATATATATATATATATATATATATATATATATATATATATATGTTGGATATGATATGTGTGTGTGGCCCGCCCGATGTGATCAATCATCTGGACTGTCCAGATTTTCTTTGGGGTGTCCAGCGGATGGGCCCACCTTGTTGCCCATATTGGGCCAGCTAAGATGGAGGGAAATACAAATATCATCTTGGTCCATGTAGACCCCACCTTGATTCATGTATTTTATTCCAACTGTCCATCCATTTTTTTAGGGTGGGACCCACTCCACACGTGCTGCACGTGTGGAGGTGGGTCCCACGTTGATGTATACGTCCTACCCTGTCTGTTGGAGGGACGGTGGTCCCAGCAGCAAAGCTGTTGTACTACGACAGCAAATGTTGTGGACGTGGTCCACATGACCTTTGTATTTCATCCATGCCCCACCTCCCCCCCCCCATATATATGGCCCACCGTGCGTGCGTGCTCCATCCAGCACGTGGCCCACCTTTGGCATCCGTGTGAAATCCACACCGTCCAGTGGTCTGGACGGTGGGGACCATGATACATGTGGTTTGCATCCAGCCGTCCGTCCTGGACGCTGGACGCTGGAGCAACCCTCCCCTCTCAAAAAAAAATATAATAATATAATAATATAATAAATAAATAAATATATATAATAATATTATATATATAAGTATCATGGTGGCTCCATGTGGGACCCATCTGACGTGTGGGTCTCACCCACACCGTTCATCTGTTGATTCTCCAGACTGACCGTCTGATGGATGGTGGGCCAACACACCAGCTGTATAGCTGCTGTGGTTTTAACGACAACAATTTCTGTGGGGCCCACGTAACTCCAAGACGTCAGCAAGGGTGGGCCCTGGTCACGAAGTACGTATCATATCTAAACTGTCCATTCATTTTGACATGGCCCACATGATAATATGTGTGAGATCCACATCGTTCGCCGCTGCGTGGGATTTCACCATGATGTATGAGCTTTTTCCACACCGTCCATTGATGAAGATGGTGGGTCCCAGCAGTTGCAACGCTACTGTGATATTGGCATCAGCAGTTCCGTACACCACCATGATGATGTGCATCACCCAAGCCGTCCAGCCACTGGCCGGCAGTGGACCCCACATTTGATGTGTAGATTACATTCAAACCGTCCATCCTGTGACGAGCTAGCCTTAAGGCGTGATACAAAATGAGACTGATCTGCCTATCAAGTGGACCATGCAGCAAAAAGCAATGGGATGGAACGTCTGCCATTGGACTCCCTTGGAGTCTAGAAGTTTTGGATAAATATAATAGTTATTTGTTTATTTATTTTGGTATTTGTAACCTTATTAATAGATTGGATGGAAAATCAATGTCATAGTGGGCTCCACATGGGACCCACCTGTTGATTGGAAGTGAATTGGCTGGCATACCTCACCAGCAGCCATTGCTGCCGCTGTGTTGTACGTCAGCAAGGTCTGTGGGGTCCCTTCACGTATGTGTTTCATCTATGCCATCTACACCGTCCATTACTGGACGGTGGTAGATGGAGCCGACCTTGATATATTTATTTTTAATGCAGGCTGCCTATCTGCCTTATATTCAGTCATATATCTGTGTAATGGACCCCACCTTGATATAACTATTTATTTGCGTCATTTGTGCAGTGGATCCCATCTTAATTGTATTTGTTTTATATCCATCGTCCATCACATCAGATGGACGTACCTTAATTGTATGAAGCCTGCCTTGATGAATGTGTTGTATCCACCATCCATCTATATGGACCACACATGACGTGATATATAAGGCTCATTGTTGAGGCCCCACCCTTGATGTCTGTGTTATATCCAAACCGTCCATCCAGACGGTGTGTATGCACACCGTCCATTTAATTGGTAGGCCACGTGTGTGGACCCTACCATGATGCATGTGTTGCATCCAAGCTGTCCAACCATTTTGAAAGCCCATTTTATGGCTTGAGGGTAAAAAAATGAGTCAGATCTAAGGTTCAGGTGGAACCCACCATGGTATGTGTTTCATTCATGCTGTCCATCATGAGGTGGAACCCACCACGATATATATGTGTTTTATCCATCCATTTATGCGGCCCACCATGATTTATGTATTGAATATCTATACCGTTCATTTGATGAGGCACATTGAGATGTATTTGTAACCCATGGGTTGAGGCCCATTGTGATATATTAGGGCCCATAGGTTAAGGCTTACTGTGACGTATTGGAGGCCCATGGGTTAAGGCCCATTATAATGTATTCAAGGCCGTTATTGAGGCTCCCTTGATGTGTATGACCTGTTGTTGAGGCCCACCTAGCTATGTATGGGGCCGTTGTTGAGGCCCACCTTGATATGAATGTAAGTCCTATGTAAAAGGCCCATCTTGATTTATTTGTGGCTGTCTTTTGAGGCCCACCTTGATATATATGAGGCCCAAGTTATGAGGCCCGTTTGACATATTGGAGGCCCATGGGTCGAGGCCCAATGGGATGTACCTAAGGCCCATTGAATGTCATTCCACCGTGGTGTATGTGTTGACCTTTATGGCAAGCCATGCCTTGGGAGCAATGTTGGTTTGATGTCCACATTGTGAGAATAATGTTGGTTAAATGTCCGCATTATGACTCTCCCTAGGGCCCATTGACAGGCCCATACTTGTTGTGTCTAGGCCGTCTAGGCCCATCTGCGTTGTAAGAATAGTTCATTACTTTATAACATGCCTAGTATAACTCCATGATTCATGATCATACGCATCATATGTATGCCTGATATGAGGAATGTTTGATCATAGCATACGCCATTGGGCAGACCATTTACGGGACTCCTTATGAGATGGAGTGCCCACATTATCGCACCGTACACGCAGGATTGTTGCATGACTGATAGTGTGACTCATGCATCTCGCATATATGTGACTTGATCATTGTACACCCTATCAACATCAAGGTCGTGGCCTCTACAGGCACATCGTGGATGGCCAGATGGGACACCGAAAATGCTTAGTTCTAGCACTATAGGCACGTAGGATGTCGTTGGGTGAAAATTCCAGAACCTCCTTGGTACCAGGAGATGCTTCAACTTCTAAATCGAGTGGAATATGAGCGTCGATGCCTATACCATGAGGTCGTGTCTCCCACTTTGTCGTGGTCGGTTGGAAGGGGGTGTGGCCTTATCCGCCCGAGTGAGGTGGCTATCAGCTAGGCTGAGTATAACCAGCTCGTAAATGGGTCTGCTATCGACGTGCCAGATAGGTATTGGCAGACTATTAGTCAGGCGGATAGTGAGGTCTCTTACGCTCGTTGGGCTGTGCAGCTAGGGAGGAGGCAGTCGAAGTGGAGTGTAATAGACCACAGTACTTTCCCAGAGAGAAACCGTATTGATATGTGGACTTGATATGAGGACTGACATGATATTATGACACCCCGTCACTATTGTACATGTGGGTGGGCGCACGTGGGTGGATGCTGATGTGGGTTGGTGTGATGTGGGAGGGGCTGAGGCCTGGGCGAGCTACCAGCGGTTGGAAAGCTACTGTGCTGACAGGCTACTAAGTAGGAGTTGTATACTCATTCATTCATCCATTCACTATCCACTCAAGTTGGCAGTGTGCAACTATTTGTTACGTGTACCTTCTCAATGGCTAGGATTTTGGTTGGGGTGCGCGACTAACCTGAGATAAGGAGTTTACCACATTGTGTTGGACTATCCAAATTTAGGTATGGGACTAGTTAGGATAGAATTCCCTTATGATGGACCCCGTAGCCTACGATACTACGTACTATCATCCCGACTTCACTCCAGCTTGGTCATTTCATTCGCATCGCATATTGCATTTCATCCACGGCATATGATATTTTGGATTACTACGTTTTTGCACTTATGTGGCTTAGAAGGACTTGACAGGATCTACATATTGCATCGCATCTGCAATATATAATACTTGGCTCATTATGATCTGCATTGCATACTCTGATATTATGTAACTCATGGACTTACCAGTATATTTCTGCTTACTCTGATATCGTATGATTCATGACCTTGTCATTTTTCCTACTTATCTTGATGATGTATGATTTATGGACTCTATTGTATACTCGGTACTTACCTTACACACACTTACACCACCCCCTAAGCTTTTATAAGCTTATGCATGATAGATGCGTGTAGGTGGCGTTAGGTTGTAGCAGCGTTGAGCTTGGAGCGTGCAGCAGTTTTCAGGAGCTCTGATTTTGATATATGTATTTTCCTTTCAGCATTGTATTTAAGTGATTACATTAGTGGATATGTGATGATGATGTTGCCTTTATGATTTGGGTAAAGTTGTGGTTATGCTTATTACAAGATAAATGTAAGTGGAAAAATCCTCCTTGTAGGATCCCAGGATTGGAATCTGGCGTATGTTGTGCTAGGAGCCGAGAATGGGGTACTACGAAGGCTGTCGGCATTGGATTCGGCGATCGGAATTCCTGTAAATCTGATTTCTGGGTTTGGGGCTTGACATATGTCATTGGACAGGTTGTTATGAGACTCCCTGATAGGCGGAGGTTATCTCACATGAGCGCACGGAATACGCAGGATTGATGCATGACTAGATTGTATGACTCATGCATCTTGCATTGTGTGTTGTGATTACTGTACGCCCTAGCGACATTAGGGTCGTAGCCTCCACAGGTATTTCGTGGATGGTCAGATGGGACACCAGAAATCTGTTGTACATGGGGTGCTATAGATATCCCTGGGTGAAAGTCCCTAAACCCTCTTGGTTTCAGAGGTTGCTCCAATGTCTAGACAGAGTGGATTCATGAGCGCATGAGGGCCGTATACCGTTAGGCCACGTCTCCCACTGTGTCGTGGTCGATTGGAAGGAGGTGCGGCCTTACCTGTCCAAGAGGAGGGGGCAATGCTAGGCTGAGTCTGATCAGCTCGAGGAATGGGTCCGATATCGACGAGCCGGGCCCAATATTGGCAGGTGAATAGTGAGGTCTCTTCCACTCACCTTGTTGCGCGCGATGGGGCGGCAATCTGGTTTGGAGTGTAATAGACCCCGATGATTTTTCAAAGAGAAACCGTACTGATATGTGGACTTATTGAGTAGGAGTTGCATGCTCATTTATTCATTCATTCACTATTCACTCAGGCTGGTGGTGCGTAACTAGTTGTTGTGTACCTTCATTATGGCAAGGATTTCGGTTGGGCGTGCGACTAACCTGAGATCGGGAGTTTACCACATTCAGTCTGACTATCTAAATTTAGGTATGAGACTGGTTTGGATAGAAGTCCCTTGTGGTGGACCCCATAGCCTGCGATACTACGTACTATCATCCCGACTTCACACTCCAGCGTGGTCATTTCATTCACATCGCATATTGCATTACATCCGCAGGCATATGGCATTTTGGGTTGCTATGTTTCTACACTTATATGGCCTAGACAGACTTAGAAGGATTTGTATATTGCATTACATCCTCGGCATCTGATATTTGGCTCTTTATGACTCCTCATTGCATAGCTGTTATATATTGCGTATTCTGGTATTGATTGACTTATGGACTTGTCCATACTTTCGCTTACTCTGTTATCGTATGATTCATGATCTTATTAGTATTTCTTCTTATCCCGATAATGTACAATTTATGGATTAATAGTAATTTTGGTATTATATGATGATAACATTGTATTGAATACTTGACACTTACTTTGTGCACACACTTACACCACCCTCTAAGCTTCCTATAAGCTTATGTACAATAGATACATGTAGGTGATGTTAGGTTGCAGCAGTGTTGAGCCTGAAGGGTGTAGCGGTCTTCTAGAGCTTGATTTTTGATTTATGTATTTCCCTTTCAGGATTGTACTCAAATGATTATATTAGTTGATATGTGATAATGATGTTGCCTTTGTGAATTAGGTAATTTTGTGGTTATGCTTATTACGAGTTAATGTACCTTAAAAAAAATCCTCCTTGTAGGATCCCAGGATCGGAATCTTGCATATCGATGCTAGGAGCTGAGAATGGGGTATTACGGAGGCTGTCAGCACCGGATTCGGCAATTGGGATTCATATGAATCCAATTTTTGGGTTTGGAGCGTGACAAGTATAACCTCGACGACCCCTCCAGATGACTGCGGATTCTGCTGAGCCACGTAGAACCTAGCCTGAGCCGGCTGGGGAGGTGTCTGTCCCCTTTGATTGTGTTGTTGCTACTAGTGTCACTAAGGCAGTCGAAACTGCTACCTCTGCTGCTGCGGCCTTAAAGGCTAGTGCTGATGCTGCTGTTGAGGGGGCCTTGGTAGTGGGGGCTGCTGTCACTGCTGCTGTGGGGGTCTCTGCTTCTGCTATGGTGGAGGCTTCTATGAACCTCCGTGCTACTGTTACTGCTGCTGAGGGCAAGGACACTCTCACATACGGTGCCCCGTCGCACCGTACCCAAAATAGGTGTTGGTGAACTGCCTCGGAGGTGGCTCTGGAGGTGCTACTAGCGCTCGAAAGGCTGGGCAACCTGTGCACCTTTGCTGTGGTCAACACTGCTGGGAGTCACTGGAAGGAGCCTGCCTCTTCCGGTCTCTCCTCTGACCGCGATCACTCTGAGAACCAGCTCACTCAGCCTAAAAAATTTGTGTCTTCTGTACCAACCCCACACAAGTCAGGAGCTCATGCCCAATAACACGACCTCGAAAACCGTAACGCAAGCCGTCCTCGAATCGGCGGGCTCTTCGTTCATCATCCACCAGATATGGTGCAAATCTAGACAACGCTACAAAACGAGCTGCATACTGAGCTACCATCATATCACCCTCCACTAGGGCCTCAAACTCCAATGCTCGCTGCTGTCGGATGTGATTAAGAAAATATTGTCAGTCAAACCGATCAATAAAGTCCTCCCAAGTCCACTCAAAATTGGTGCCTGCTGCTTGAGAGACTAATGTCCACCAATGCTCAACCTCACCATAGAGAACACAACTAACCGAACTCGCCGCTGGGTCATACATCCCATCGTATTAAATATCTTCTCCACATCGGAGCGCCACCTCTTAGCTATTGTCGGGTCTGGCTCGCCCTGGAAACGTAGGGGATCGAGCTATTGAAACTCTTGAAGAAGGGCGCTCGTGCGCTCCTGCTCTGCCTGGGCTGGTGAAACAATGGGGTGCCTGCCCTACCCGTGAAGGGCGGTCATCACAGCATGTAACATCTACTGTAACTAGGAAGCACTAATGGGTACGGTCAGATCCGCACCGGTCATGGGTAAAGGAGCTGCATCCTTAGGCTGGGGAGACAGAATCTCTGGTAGTGGAGTGGGGATCGTAGGTGGTAGGGTGGGAGTAGCAGGTGGTGAAGCAAGAGTCGATCGGGTCACTCTCCTGTGTGGCATATCCTACAGGAAAGGGCAAAGGTGTCTATCAACTTTGAAAATTTTAGAAGGCACGCACATTAAGGGTCTGTAACAAAAGATCACTAAGTTATCCGAACTCGTGACTTAATCATTCATAACAGACATATAATGTTGTTCTTAGTTATTCCCAAACTATGCTTTGATACTAACTTCTGTCACGCCCCAAACTCAAAAACCAGGCTCACAAAATTTTTGATCACCAAATCCGACGCCGACAACCTCCATAGAACCCCATTCTAGGCTCCCAGCTCCCATCCGCCAGGTTCCAATCCTGAGATGCTACGAGGAAGATTTACAGCATCAATTCAATTTGTAATAAATATAACCAAAGGCATAACCCATAAACAACAACCAAAAACTCCACATTTCCACTATGATCAAAACTTATAAGTACAATGTGCATGAAGGGAAATACAATGATGATAAATAAAAGCTCCAAGATGTTCTACCACGTGCTCAAGCCTCAGCGCTATTGCGATCTAACTTCACCTGCAAGTAACGGTCGTGTAAAAGCTTATGGAAAGCTTAGAGGGTGGTGAAAGTGTGTGCGCAATATAATAATATAATTATGCAGTATCACAGTAATGAGGAATACGATGATGAATTGGCCGTACTAAGGCTATGCGATGCAAGCCATGAATGATGTCGGCCATACCAAGGCCATATGATGCGAGATGCAACTCAAGCATATGAAACCCCATCTAAGTCCACATATCAATACAGCTCAACTCTAGAATGTCACCAGGGTATAGTACACTCCAAACCAGATTGCTTCCCGATCGCGCACAACAAGGTGAGTGGAAGAGACCTCACTATCCGTCTACCAATATCGGGATCGACTCGTCGATAGTGGATCCATTCCTCGAGCTAGTCAAAATCAGCCTAGCTTTACCCCCTCCTCCCATGCGGTTAAGGCCGCACACCCTTCCAACCAATCATGACACAGTGGAAAGCGTAGCCTCCTAGTATTCAGCACTCGACGCTCATGCATCAACTCGGTCTAGACATTGAAGCAACCTCCTAGTACCATAAGGGTTTAGGGACTTTCACCCAGGGACATTTATAGCACCCCATGTAGAATAAGATTTTCGGTATCCAATCCTGCTAACCACGATATGCCTGTGGAGGCTATGGCCTTGATATCGCTAGGGCATACAGTGTACATGTCACATAATGTGAGATGTATGAATCACACAACCAGTAATACAACAAACATGCGTATACCGTGCGCTTATGTGGGCAACTCCCCTTACCAGGGAATCCCATAACAATTTGCCTAATGGAATGTGCTATGATCAATCACTCATCTCAACATAGGCATGCAGATGATGCATATGGGCATGTATCATGATGTTATGTCATAACATACTCATAATCGGTATCGATAACTGACACTGATAATTGGCATCAGCCTCGATAATTAGCACCAATGGTAAGCAGCGACAATCGACACCGACAATCAGCATCGATAATCAACATCGATAATCAGCATATAAATAAGGTGAGGTCTATAGATGAACAACCGATCAACCATAATATAAATATCGGCCCTCGGCTGTGGTTATATCAAATCTGATGGCAGGGAGCCATCTGTCTATGGTGAATGGGGCCTAATTATTTGGGTTAACCCATGTCACGCCCCAAACTCAGAAACTGGACTCACAAAATTCTCGATCGCCGAATCTGGCACCGACAGCCTCCTTAGAACCCCATTCTTGGCTCCTAGGGCCCATTCACCAGGTTCCGATCCTGAGATGCTACGAGGAGGATTTTCAACGTCAGTTTGATTCAAAGTAAGCATAACCAAAGGCATAACCTACAAACAACAATCAAAAACTCCATTACATTTCCACTATGATAAAAAACTTTACAATTACAATGAGTATAAAGAGAAATACAATGATGATGAACAAAAACTCCAAGATATCTGCAAAGCGCTCCTGCCTCAGCGCTGCTACGCCCCAACGTCACCTGCACGCAACGGTCGTGCATAAGCATATAAAAAGCTTAGAGGGTGGTGAAAGTGTGTGCGCAAGGTAGTAATATAATCATATAATATCAGAGTAATGCGGAATATGCTGATGGATCCATGAATACTGTTGGTCGTACCAAGGCCATGCGGTGCAAAGCATGAATGATATCAGTCATAGCAAGGTCATGCGATGCGAAATGCAACTCAAGCATAAGTCTTCATCTAAGTCCACATATCAATATAGCTCAAATCTGGGATATCACCAGGGTCTAGTACACTCTAAACTAGATCTCCGCCCCATCGTGCGTAATAAGGTAAGTGGAAGAGACCTCATTATCCGTCTGCCAATATCGGGCTCGACTTGTCAATAGCGGACCCATTCCTCGAGCTGGTCAAACTCAGCCTAGCTTTGTCCCATACTCTTGGGCGGATAAGGCCGCACCCCGTTCCAACCGACCACGACACAGTGGAAAGTGCAACCGTCTGGTAATCGGCACTCGGCACTCATGTACTCACTCGGTCTAAACGTTGGAGCAACCTCTTGGTACCATAAGGGTTTAGAAACTTTCACCAAGGGATATCTATAGCACCCCAGGTAGAACGAGATTTTTAGTATCCAATCCTTTCAACCACGATACGCCTGTGGAGGCTACAGCCCCGATGTCGCTAGGGCGTACAGTAATCATGTCATACAATGCGAAATGAATGAATCACACTATCCAATCATGCGGCAAATTCTGCGCGTATCGTGTGCTCATGTGGGGCAACACCGTCTAACCGGGAGCCCCTAAATAATCTGCCCGAAGGCATATGCTATGATCAGTCACATCTCATATCAAGCATACATATGATGCGTATGATCGTGAGTCATGGAACTATACTAAATATGTGATAAAGTAATGCACTATCCTTACAAAGCAGATGGGCCTAGACGGCCTATACAGAATAAGTATGGGCCTAATAATAGGTCCTAAGGAGAGTCGTAATGTGGACATCCAACCAACATTCGGTCGGGCCTTCGCTGTGCAGTGGGCCCCATTCGGTCGGGCCTTAGGGCCAATGGTCTTTGGGGGTTAGGGTAACCCCCTGGTACATGGGTCGTCCCTTAAAAATATCTCAATCACCTGCTTCCTTCACAAAGTGACCCCACAAGCTCTCTTTTCTCCCCCAAACGTCTGATTTTTGACAAAAACCACCTCTCCAAACTCTTCCTTCTTCTGTTTCCAAGCACCCTCACTCCAACCTTCAAATCTCATCTCAAATAAAAATCAATAAAGGTTACTTCCTTTAGAAATCTAACAAGAATTAACTAGCGCTGCACTAGATGACCTATGAAATTCTCACCAATCACTTTCAATACGATTTGCTAGAGTCAAAACGTATAGGATAGGTGACGCTACAATAACGTAAAACCTAGGATCAAACTCTATTCCCGATTGCTCTTGGGAGCACTTTGAATCTTTGTATCAGATATGGACCGCACATCGAAAGTCCGATTATCCCGAACTTAGACAATCCTGACCGCCTAGTTGGACTTGACAATCACCTCAAAAATCAAGTCCAGATGATGTCCCACAAAGATTTCCTTTAATCCAGAGTGAAGAGTGTGAGAAATGTTAGAAATTAAATATAAATTATGAAATCTGGCACGTGTCACTTGCACGACATTTTCTAAGCGTTCTGATCGTCAGAATTCGATCAAATTTTACCCTCGGATCAGGATAGGTGGCCCTTACATGTCATAGTACTTGTAGCTCTGATCGAGTGCCGGTAGCCGTAGAACTAAAACTGGTCCGCCATGGTCGATCTGGATTTTCGATCAGACTGAAAACTCTGCCTGACCTAGATCCAATGTCAGGGAGCTTAAGTCCGACCGCATTTGATAAGAGGACCTCCAGAAGTGCTCCGTTGAGACGAAACAGTCCGTATTTGGACATAACATAAGTATACTTTGGCCCCAAGTCTATTTTCATCACTTTTGGACTTATAAAAAGGGCTTAAACCCTTACTCTCTCATTCCATACGAATTTCCTAAGCCCTAGGAGAGAGAAGAGAGAAAAGAGAGAGAGAAAGAGGGAGTGTGTGGGGGAGAAGATGGGTTTTTCTTCCATAGATTCTTCCCTGCTACTCCTTGTGCTTCAACGCCGCTTCTGCACCGCCATTCCGTTGCTTCCATCTCCGCTCTTAGGTAAGAAATCATAACCCTAACATGTTCTAGAGTTCCAAATAGCATAAGTGATGATGTAGCTAACATATTTCACGATATAGGTTGTCGTTGAACCATTGACGAAGACTTATCGTCTGAATCAACTCCGTGTTGCAACTTCTGGTTAAGGTGCGGATCTTAGATGCTTAGATTACCTGTTTTCAAAGCTTTCAATGTCGTTTAATGGTAGATTGTTGACGAGAATGTTGTTTGACATGTACAACATGCTGTCTATTTTTCATTCCGAATAAGTACGAAGAATATGAGATTTAGGGTATTTTAGATATTTGTAGGAAATACTGTATACGTACGTATTTTACCGATATGATTGTCATGGGTATTTGTCGTGTATTTATACTAGTCATGGATGTATGATCTGTTTGGCGAAGAGATTCGCCCTAATGCATATATTGGCCGACATATGCTATGTAGACTAATGTGTGTAGACTAAGTGTTTGTGGAAATGCCTAAATCAATATGATTTATGCTTGTCATATGTTTGAATGTAAGAACATGATTGTTGTGTATTAGACACCTCCTTAATATAAGGATCTGTCATATTATATGTGGAAATCAACATACGTCAAGTACGTTGGAGTTGTATAGTCTAAGTGTTTGTATAAATGTTTGTATAAGTATTGAGTATATGGTGTTGTAGATTAGCGTTGAGACTGGATTCTCAACTAATTTGATGATATATATGATTTCCTTTACGCTTTTCATATTTTAATTGATTTCCTTATGTGTGAAGTATTTGTGTATGGTTTAATTGCCTATGTTGTATCTTATAACATGTTGCTAACATGCTTGGATTACTTGTTATTTCAATTTTGTTTATCTCATATGATTACCGATTCACATCTTTGTGCTTGGGGCTATACTCTAGTCTAGGCAGTCGGTAACAGTTTAGAATTTGTGGTTGGATTCTATTTCCCACGAAAGATGTGTATGATGAACCCGAGTCGTACTAGAGTCGTCGGCAATGGTTAGGCCACATGAAGCGCTTGTGCACTTCATGTCGGTCGATTCAACGTGCGTTCGTGCGAGTCGGACTCATCAAGTAACCCGACTGACCATTGTATGTTCACCTTGTATTCGTCATAACTGCTTGAACCTAGGGTACTAAACTTACCATTGGAAAGCCCCTCTAACCTTGGTACCTCGATCCCCTAAGACTCATGAGCCGGGCATGGTGGTATGGGACACCGTGGTCGAGCTGTCGGCCTACGCTGGGGCCACAAACCTCCCCGTAGTGACCAGTGAGCACCCTACTCTGAGTAGATTATGGTGGTATGGGACACTATATTCTTGTTGTCGGCCTACATTGATAAGGTGATGGGGGAGTGGAACAACGAGTGCGTGCAATAGCCCTGACAGCCCTTTGTAGTGACCTTGAGTTTATCCTGACACCGCATGGGGGCGACGAGTACTGATGCAGTCTTAAGGATATAAACTAGACCTGTATTGATAAGGTGATGGGGGAGCAGAGCAACGAGTGCGTACAACAGCCCTGACAGCCCTTGCAGCGACCTAGAAATATATCATCGTATGAGATTACTAAGAGTGACGACCCTAGACAGGATCATTGTTTGGGTATTGATATAAGGGAGATACCTTAATTTTCCAATCCTGCTGTGTGAAAAGGACTAATAACAACTCGGTAATCATTATCCATATCGCACTGCATGTGCCCGGAAGATGTGGAACACTGAGGAATGCAAGCATGCCGCGGACGCAGATGGTGCCGCATGTGGGAGTATGTCGGTGAGGGCATCCATCATGTCATTTCATCCATGCATTAATCACAGCATTTAGGAATGTTTGTTTTGTTTGCTTTATCATTATCGCGTGATGGATTTGATAACATGTTAATCTTTGCTCCATGATTCCACTGAGTTAGCTACTCACTCCCACGTTACGGGATGGTGTTTCAGACACCCACCAGTCCCTATTTTAGTTTCAGATGATAGAGATTCTCGCGAAGCAGAGTCGGACTTGATGACGATGAGGAGGATCCCTCCTCTATGCAGGTTCTGATTGATGGGGTTGCAGGGTTACTGATTAGATGCCAGTACACGTGGTATTTTACCCTTTATTTTCGCACCCATGTATATTCTTTTTGCTCATCTTTGGAGTATACATGTATATGTTTAACTTGGTAACATGTTCACACTCTGGAGACTCACAACAGTTCATATATTTTATATATCTATCACATTCTTTCCCTTGCTAAATTAACTGTCTCTGGAGTATGATATGTTGTTTTGGCTTGATCCACCTCATGTTTTATGTACTATTACCGTCGACATTCACCCATCATTGAAAATGTTACATAAGTGATGTTCTGGAACTCGGGAGTTGGGTTTCTACCTGACTCCCAATTTTTGGGGTGTTACAATAAGCTTATAGAAAGCTTAGAGGATGGTGAAAGTGTGTGCGTAAGGTAGTAATATGATCATGCAATATCAGAGTAATGCGGAATATGCTGATAGATCCATGAATACTGTTGGTCGTACCAAGGCCATGCGGTGCAAAGCATGAATGATGCCGGTCATACCAAGGCCATGCGATGCGAAATGCAACTCAAGCATACAGTCCTCATCTAAGTCCACATATCAATATAGCTCAAATCTGGGATATCACCGGGGTCTAGTACACTCTAAACCAGATCGCCACCCCATCACGTGCAATAAGGTAAGTGGAAGAGACCTCACTATCCGTCTGCCAATATCGGGCACGACTCGTCGATAGCGGACTCATTCCTCGAGCTGGTCAAACTCAGCCTAGCTTTGCCCCCTACTCTGGGGTGGGTAAGGCCGTACCCCCTTCCAACCGACCACGACATAGTGAAAAGTGCAACCGTCTGGTAATCAGCACTCGGCACTCCTGTACCCACTCGGTCTAAACGTTGGAGCAACCTCTTGGTACCATAAGGGTTTAGAGACTTTCACCCAGGGATATCTATAGCAACCCATGTAGAACGAGATTTTTGGTATCCAATCCTGCAAACCATGATACACCTGTGGAGGCTACAGCCCCGATGTCGCTAGGGCATACAGTAATCATGTCATACAATGCGAAATGCATGAATCACACTATCCAATCATGTGGCAAATCCTGCACGTATCGTGTGCTCATGTGGGGCAACACCGTCTAACCGGGAGCCCCTAAATAATCTGCCCGAACGCATATGCTATGATCAGTCACTTCTCATATCAAGCATACATATGATGCGTATGATCGTGAGTCATGGAACTATACTAAATATGTGATAAAGTAATGCACTATCCTTACAAAGCAGATAGGCCTAGACGGCCTATACACAATAAGTACGGGCCTAATAATGGGTCCTAAGGAGAGTCATAATGTGGACATCCAACCAACATTACACTCACAATATGGTCGTCAAACTAACATTGCCCCTTAGGCGTAGCTCGTAATGAATATCATTACATGAACCAGGTTGGGATCACACATTACAATGGGCCTTAGGTATATCCCATTGGGCCTTAAATACATCAAATGGGCCATATCATATGGGCCTTTCATTCGTCAAGCGGGCCACATCAATGGACCGCACCAATGGGCCTTATGCGCATTGCAATGGGTCATAACCCGTGGGCCTTAGATTGCATCAAATGGGCCTAATCTTCATGAGTCTTATATGCAACAAATGGGCCACACCAATTGGGCCCCATATGTACATCAAATGGGCCTCAACCCATAGGCCCTAATACATCTCAATGGGTCTTAACCTAAGGGCCCCTAAAACATCAAATGGCCTAATTCCATGGGCCTTAGAATACATCAAGTCGGCCTCAACCCATGGGACTTACATAATGTTTATTTTCCATCCAAACTGGGGCCCAATATGATGTTTATTTCCATCCAAACTATTCATAGGGTCACATGGGCCTAGGGCCCACTGTAATATTTATTTGAAATCCATTTTATTCAAAAGGTCATATGGGCCTTGGGCCCACGTATGTAAGTAATATACATACATTATAACTGCAACAGTAGCTTTATGCATTAAGGACATGTATGTATATAAAATAAATATAGCTGTTGTTGTAGCTTTTTTTTAAGCACTATAAAAGGGAACAGAGGTGAGTCCCACGTAGGGCCCACCACCATACACATATCATAAGATATATAATATGAAATATATATAGAATATAATTATATATATATAATGGTGGGACCCACAGAACTCGCTGTTGCTAGGGGACAGTGGTCCCCACCATCAAAACAGATGGACGGCAAGGGCCTAGAACACATACATCACCGTGGGCCGCTGGACGGTGAAAATAGGACACATACATCACTGTGGGCCCCACGTGGGGTCCACCACCATGTCATTTATTTGTAATCCAACCCATTAGTAAGGTCACACGACCCTGGATGAAAGGGAAAAATAAATTTCATCTTGTTCCGAAACTTCTGTGGCCCATACAAGGATCTCAATGATAAAGGTTCAATCCCACTGTTTGTTGTCGTGTGGGCCACCTAAGACCTTTATATATCTAATATTTGGAGGGGGCCCACTCCAAGGAAGGGCACACCCTATGAATGGGTTGAATGACGAATATACATCATGGTGGGGCCCATCAGTGGAGCTGTGGGTCTCTGCCCGCGGACGTCCTGCGTCCAGGACGTGGGATCGTCCTTGCGCCAGCAGCAGCTAATGCTGCTTATTTTTATTTTTTGAAAAAAAGGCATTTTTCTGAGGTTTTTCATGCGTGGGGCCCGCATCAGGCGAATTCGACCCAACCATTGGGTCCCATGGCTTAGTACAAGGCCAACAAGCCCAATATTGAATATATTTTGATGATTAGAAGCAAAAGGGTGATCTTTCAACGGTAACCACCGTAGATCCTATGTTATGGCCCACCAGATGCCCAGTTCGACTTCATCCTTTGACTCAATGGGTAAAATGACCCGGAGAATAGAATGAACGGCGTGGATTAACAATATGCATCAAGGTGGGGCCTGCATGAGCAGCCCACCCAAATAGCCTTGAATCAAGGTTGATATTTGTGTTTTCCTTTCAACGTCCAGCGTCCAGGGACGCTGGACGGCTGTGTATTTCAGGTGGTCTGCCCACGTGGGCCACCAAATGATGGGTGGTGTGAATACAACACTTATAAAGTGGGCCCCACTTGAAGGTAGCTTGGATAAAATATATACTTCATGGTGGGGTCCATCCAAGCGGGCCACACAAGTACATCATCATCCCATAAAAAGAATATGATAAAGAGAGGGAGAGAGAGAGAGAGGGAAAGAGAATGGGACACGCGTGTGATGGAGGGCTCCACCACTATGAGCCATCCCTTAAAAAAAATCATACAATCAAATGGATCCCTTTACACATGGGACCACCAAAATTGAAAATCAACGGTGGGGATCCTTTCCCCACCAATATGGATGGTCTAGATGACCTTCCTAATGCAATGAAATAAACATCATGATGGGGTCCATGGAGAATGGCCCCATCATGGATGATCATGATGATCAAAGTCGGCCACCGGCCACAATTTAGGGTCCCAAGTGAGATCCAAACCATTGATCGGTTGGCCTCACTTGGCCCATCTCAAAAATATGAAAAACTACTATTATCAAGCACCCACCGAATGATTTTCTCGGTATGTTGGAACGCCTATCTCCTTGTGCTTCACTTTAATGGTGGATGATGAGAAGTGAAGGGTTAGGATGAGAGATCTTGGGATGGGAAAGTGGGCCACACAAAGTCACTCTTTCTCTCTTGAAATGGTTAGACGTGTGTAGCGTTTGGTTGCTTGAGAAAATGAGATGAGAAATGAGAAAGAGAGAGAGTGTTGTAAGGAGATGTGAGGTGATGGGGTGATGGAGTGATGGATGGGAGAGAGATGGGTGTGTAAGGCTTTGTTGACTTTAGGGAGGGGGTGATGTAAGAAAGGTATGGGGTGTGGAAGAAACTTTTGACTTATGGGTTGCTTGGGGATGGGGTGTGAGGTGATGTTGTACTTGACATGATGTGAGGTGATTAATGGATGGAGTGATTGATTGATGGGATTGATGTGACAAGTCGTAGAGATTCCCTTGGGTTTCACAACGTGCGGCATTTTTCTCGCACCGAACGTTGGCCCACATCTCCTGACCAGGGTATCGCCTCGGCGTGCGAGTCACAGCATCGGAACCGCAGCGACGGCGCGGTCGCTATGATAAAGGTCTTGGGTTGAGTTGATACGGGTTGACGGTATATAAATCAGGATTTCGCGTAAATATCGGTTAAGGGTAGAAGGTTGCCGGAATTCGATCGGTAAGACCGCGGAAGTCTACGGAACGGTACGGACTAAGATACGGGTCTTACAACCCACTAAGAGAATTATGAGAATGGGCCTAACAAGGCCTAAGGGAAGGTCACAATGTTGACATCCAACCATCATTGCCATTCGATATGGACATCTAACCAACATTGATCCCAATGAGTGACCCCCATAAGGGATTCATACACAACGTATTGTCCACACATACATCACGTTAGGCTCTATTATCGGCCTCTTATATATCACTTTGGGATTCATACAAGGGCCTCAAACGAATCACAATGGGCCACGCCCATGGGCCTTGAATATATCATAATGGGCCTCGCCCATGATCCTTGAATGCATCACAATGGGCAGCGCCCATGAGCCTCGAATACATCCCAATGGTCCTCGCCCTTGGCCTCATCACTGGGCCTCATATTTCAAGTGGGCCACATCACATGGGCCGCATTATTTGGGCCACACCAATGTGCTTCATGTATATCAAATAGGCCACAGCGATGGGTCTCATGTATATCAAATCGGGCTCACCTTTATGTAATTTGAGATCTGACCTATTCATAAGTTAACATAAAGATAAATGAAGTGAAAACAAATATCAGCTTAATTGGAAGCTATTGTGGCCCTTAAAAGTTTGAACGGTGGATGTCGTTGTGCCCCACTATTATTATAAATGGTGGGGTCCACTTGAACTTTGGATCTGACTCACTCATTTCTCCCATGCCTTAAAATGATCTCACAAATGGTTGGACGGTATGGATACAACACATGCGTCATGGTGGGCCCCACCACCCAAATAGTGGACCATGTAGATAAAACACATACATCCTAGTGGGGCCCGCGGAACGTACTGAGGTCAAACAGCTGTGGGACCCACAGAGCTAGATGGTGTGGATTGTATCCACACGTGTAGTAGGTCTCATAGACCTTGGTGACGCCAAAAGAGCAGCTATATAGCTGCTGCATGTGTAGCCTTGCTGCTTTAAAAAGGTAAAGGTGGGTCCCACGTAGGGCCCACCATCATATATATTTACAATATAATTTATAATATATATAATAATATATTTATATTATATTAACATCCAGGCCCTAGTCGGCTTGGACAGTACATACAACAAGGTGTATCCCCACATGTGGGGTGGCTCCCACACCATAATGTATGGAATGTATCCCCGCATGTGGGGTGGGTCCCACCGTCCAAAGATGGTGGATACATTGCATGCATTATGGTGTGGCCCATCTAAATGGATGGATGACGTGGATGGGTACCATGGACCCCACTATCAGTTCACACTTTACTGTTAGCCACACCCCACCGTCAATGCACACTACACTATTAGCCACACCTCACTGTCAGTGAACACTACAATGTTAGCCACACCTCACTGTCAGTTCACACTCCTCTACTGGCCACATCCAGCGTCCATGGACGTTGGATGGATGGTAAGGATATATATACAAGGTGGGTCTGACATGAACGTGGCCCACTTGATTTGGATCAATCTGATATTTGTATTTTCCCTACATCCGGGCTGTCCAGATGGGATGTCAGGTGGGTCCTTTCGATGGACGATAAGGATAAGAGGCATACTTCATGGTAGGGACCATCTAGGTGGGCGACACGACCATATCATCACAAAAATGAAAGAGAGGGAGAGAGAGAGAGAGAGAGAGAGAGAGAAAGAGAGAAGTATGACGGGAGGGACCCCGACACTATGGGCCCTCCCTTCCATGATTTACAATATACATCAAGTGGGTCCCATTACATGTGGGCCCACCGATCAATATCAACGGTAGAGATCCTTTCTCCACCAAAATGCAAGGTCTAGATGACCCTATCATACAGGTCTATGGAGAATGGCCCCACATGGAATGATCATGAGAATCATGGTGGGCCATCGGCCACACATAGGGTCCAAAGTGGGATCCATACCATCAATCGGTAGGCCTCACTTGGCCCCTCATCAAAATACAAAAAATCTAAGCCTATGGAACACCCACCATTGATCTTCTTAGTCCGATGGAAAGGTAGTCTCCTTGGCTTTGATCTCAACGAAAGATGATGAAGAATGAAGGGTTGAGATGGGAGATGAGAGGGTTAGGAAGTGGGTCACACACAAAACTCTCTCATGGAGGTTGGGAGGGCTTAGACATGGGATATTTTAGTTGCTTGGAAATGGGTTTAAGAAATGACAGAGAGAGTTTTGTAAGGAGAGAGAGGAATGGGTGATGGAGTGATGGGTGAGGTGAGTGATGGATGTGTAAGAGATTTGTTAACTTTTGGGGTAGTTTGTGTAAAGGATTGTTGACTTATAGGGTTGCTTGGGGATGGGGTGTGAGGTGATGTGTACTTGACATGCACTTGACCCTTGATGGGATTGATTGATTGATTGATGTGACATTCAGGTAGAGATTCTCTTAGAATTACAAATGTGCGGTATTTTTCTCGAACTGAATGCAAGCCCATATCTCCTGGCCTGGGTATCTCCTCAGCGCGTGGGATGTAGCATCAGAACCGTGGCGATGGCGTGGTTGCTAAGGTACAAGTCTCAGTCGAACCGACTCTAGTTTGAAGGACTCGGCTTAAGATCGTGTGCAAATATCAGATAAAGGTCGAAGGCTGCTGGAATTCGATTGGGAGGACTACGGGATCTTATGGAATGGTACAGACTAAGATACAGGCCTTACAGCTCCATCAAGCCATGTTCGCTTATATTAGTGACATCTCTCTTAGGGAATTAACCTTCACAATCACCTTTAGAGAAGGTTTATTCAAAGTCGATCGTTACATAATTTTTAACCTACTTTATCGACTTTAGCCGCGAGAATTTCTGAGTCAGAAAAGTGTACCTTGACTCACAAATTGTGTAACATGGACTCGGAATGGAGTTCAGGGAATGCGCTCCGGGCCAACCAAATATTTCCCAAATACAGAGTTTTGCATCGCATTTTTATTTCTAATGTCTATTCCCAATTTAGAAACAAAGCTAAATTGACATCATTTATGGTTCATATTATTCACTCAGTCATGTCTAGTATGCTCGTTTATCTTCCATCTTTGATTTGTTATATCATCATTCAGTTTCATCTTCACCCGGGCTATATCTATATTCCATTTGCTTACTTGCTGACCGCCCTAGCTTTGCACTGCAATATGGTCATGCTGCCTGGTGAAGCTCCTACCTCGCTTCTTCTGTTCAATAATTTAAATATAAACAAGATGAACCTGAAGCTTGCACCTGATCAAAGGGATGGGGAAGTTGAGGAAGTTGGTGGAGAAGATGATATGCTTCCAACTGACACGATGATGGATAACATTTTTGATGAATTAGAATCCAATGATATTGAGGCTGGTCCTGATTATCAGCCACCTAAGTATGATGAGCGTCTTTGCTCTTTGGAAGAGAAGGTGGTTGCTTTGAAATTACCCAGGATAATTAAATGAAATATATTCGTAAGTATTTTCGACGCATCACTAAGGGATTGCATCAGATTGATCCATCCATTCCACCTCCTTCATCATCAAGATCGGATCAGTTTTCTCTATCTTTGGGCATGTATTAATGTTTAACTTTAACTTTAGCTTTTTGGACTTAGTATGTATAACTTGATGATGCTACTACTTTGTTGATCTATGATCTTAACTTTAACTCTTTTTCTACTACCCACATATGATCTTGTTATTTATCATAATCTCTAATATGTTTGTGCTCCATTTTTCTTCTTCCTTTGTCAAGTTGTGACAAAAAGGGAGAGAATTTGGTAGTTTTGTGTGTTTATGACATTATATGGTTATATGGTGTATGGTGTAGAGTTGTTAGTTTTTAGAAATATGCATTTGTTTAATTCATGTACTCTACAAGTCACCATAATCAGATTGAGATGGAGTAGATTGAGGGGGAGTATACTTTGCTTGCAAATGCAATGAAGTGACATTATGATATTTGTGGTCTTGTGTATGATTATAAAGTTGGTTTTGTCACAAATTTGACAAAGGGGGAGATTGTAAGTGCCATGATCTATATCAAGCACCCTGTATTATCAAATTTTGTAGTGACAAACCACCTTGGTAAGATGGACTTCTTCAAGTAATGGAAAGTTCACCTTCAAGTCCTACATCAATTTCAATTGTTACATCTACGTCATGTTCAAGTTCTACTACAAGACCAAGCTCCAGTACAAGTTTAAGAACTATTTCAAGTTTAAGTGAAAGACCAAGTTGCAAGTACTACTTCAAATGCAAGATCAAAGTCCAAGTGCATTACATGGTCAAGAATAAGCTACAAGTAAACAAGTTCAAGCTACAAGTACTTCAAGTATACTATCTACCAAATCTACCGTAGTGACAAGTTCAATGTTCAACATTCAAAGCATAATTGACCCTAGAAAGACCATAGGTTTAGGTCATTCACGTTGCATACTCTATATGGGTCATTATGCTTATTTAGACTTTGCTTCGACTAGTCCTAGTCATTGTTTGACTAGTCCAGGCACTGGCTCGACCAGTCCAGGGTTTTTCTTGACCAGTTTAGGAATTATTTGAAAATTTTTAGATTTTTTGTTGAGAACACAACCAGTCGAACACCCTGCTCGACCAGTCGTAAAGATTGGCTCGACCAGTCGAGCAGTGCTCAACTGGAACTCTAGTAACTATTTTGAGCCCCATTCGACCAATCAAATGCTTTTTTTATCCGATCACGCCAGAATTTTTGAAATTTGGTTGCTACGAGGCGCAGTCGAGGCTGACCTTAGACCAGTCGAGTGAACCAATTTTTATCCTATAAACAGAGAACTTTTCTCAGCTTTTTTTTCATTCATTCCAAGCCAATTCAAGCCACCACTCTGAGAATTAAGTCCTCGTTATTGTGAAGCTATGTACGGTAATTAAGATTCTTTAATACAGCTTTTTGATTTTAAATTTCTTGATCTCTTGCTATTCAATCTTATTTGATAAACGAGAATTCTGTTTGACCCTTTTTGAGATCCAAGAAATTGAATCAAAGTAGCCCAAGGTTGGATTTAATTTAAAATTCATTCAGACCTAGAACCATTTCATTTGTAAGATTGAACATTGAACATCTACATCTTCAAAGAAGTGGTTCTATCGGACCACATCAAAGAAGAATCTTCATATAAGTATTGTTATTCAATTTATTATTTTTTTGGTTTGTGAGATAAGCCAAAAAATCTCGATTATGGTTTTGACTGAGATAAGCCAGAAAATCTCGACGTGGGGTTTTTAATTGTTGTAGCCCATTGAAAACACAATTGTAAAGGTTTTAAGGTGAACCTTGGAAAACCTTCTTTCATAGTGAAAGCCAATATCACGTGGGTTGTGGATATTTTGAGTGTAGTAGGTGTGGTTGTTCGAGAACAGTTGGTGTACACGCCAAACCACTATAATTCTCTTAGTTTAGATGATGATGATGATGATGTATGTGATGTGATGAATGCTTGTATCTCTTTCATATACATGTAGTGAATGTTGTAATAGTTAGATTTCATTCTATTGCTTCTTATTTCAGTTTGAGTTTTTGATCCTTACTAAGTTCAAGACATCAGGTTGTCTTACCATAAACTTTGGTTTTTGGTGAAAGGTTGTCTTTTAAATCGCTTTTGAATCAACCTCTCAATACTATTGCATTTGAGTTTGTTATTTGATTCGGATATCTGCTTTTATATCCCCCCTCCTCTAGGACTGAGAGCTCTAGACTTTGGGAATCATACTATGAATGTAATTTGAATTCCCTGATACATCTCTTTACTTAGAAATAATATTTCCTACAAATTCTAGCATGTGAAATTAAATAGAGGTGAAGTTATGGAATTTTGGGTAGATTTTCAACCCTAAGTTGCGCATGTTAGGATTAGATTTGAAATCCTAGATAAATTTAACAAAATTTCAGACTCAGGTTTCATGTAGAAATCCTTGTCTTGAAATTTTCAAGTAGTGCTTAGATAATCAGAGTGCATAGTGAAAATGTAGTGGGCCACGTGGACTGATCATTTATGAGGATTTAAGATTACATGATATTTCCCAAAAGTCTATAACAATTGGGGTCACGGAATAATGGAATCATAGTTATGCGAAGTGCACATTGTTTGACTCAAATTCTAAAGTCTTAGCAAATCTGAATGATCTCAATGCCCTAATCAAGCAAAGGATCGAGACTTACTGGGATTATGAATTGATATCAAAATCCTCTTCTATACGTAAGTAAATGATCGATGCATCGTGCTCGAACCCATTATAACCATCAGTTCATGACAGCTCGAACATTGAAAACGAAAAACTATATTGTACTTTAGACAATGGGGAACTATCATTAAAAGTAAAAATAAAATAAAATAAATAAATAGAGAGAAAGATATGATATTTTTATTAGTGGTCACCTAAATGAACTTGTAATCTTAGTAAATGTGATAGGACATTTGATGTAGATAAACATCTAAATAAATCCTTAGTATTGGTTAATACTAGAATGGTTCCAAATATTTAGTAGAAATTGAATTGCTAGACAAGAAACTTAAGGGTGGTGACAATTTTAGATAAGTTCTTTGGAAATACATGTTGGGATTTCATGTGTAGACATGTAAGAAATAGGGTACATCTTTATGGTAACTGAACCACTGGTAATATTTGTAGGGCCCGTATCCCGGACCATACCGTTCCTTAGACTCCCACGATCCTCCCCATCGAATTTCGACGATCCGCGACCTGTAGTCAGCATTTGGGCGTGACCTTAAGTCGCATCCCATAGATCTAAGTCGACTCATCAAGAGACTTATTCCGTAGAGACTGCACCGTCGCCGAGGTTCCAATGCCACGTCTTGCGCACCGATGAGATACCCAGGCCAGGAGTTGTGGGCCCACGTTTATTTCGAGGAAATTCCGCATGTTGTAAATCTTAAGAGAATCTCTACAATCCATCACATCAATCAATTAATCACAAGTCAAGTACATCCCATCACTCACCCATACCTCTCTCTTCACCAAGTCAAATGAACCCATACCTAGCCATTCCTTTCTTACCAACAAGTCAAGGCAACCCATTCCCCATGCCACCTCATGCCCCCAAAAGTCAAGAGAGCCCATACCCTCCATGTCACCTCCTCTTACACCCCTCTCTCTCATTCTCTACGCATTCCCTAAGCAACCTAAAAGAAGCAATCGTCCATGGAAAGAAGAGCTAAGGAAAACCTAGGTGTGGCGCACTTCCTACCCTCAAAACTCTCAATCCAACCCTTCAATTCTCATCTTCCACCACTAAAGGTTGAGCTTAGAATCTAAGGAAACCAAGGAACTAAGAAGATTAGCAACTGGTGGGTGTTTTGTAGGGTTAGGATTTCTTTTTTATGATGGCCAAGTGGGGCCTACCGATTGATGGTATGAATCTTACTTTGGATCTTAGGTGTGGCCGATGGTCCACCATGATTCAAATAATCATCCCATGATGGGGCCATCCTCCATGGACCCATCATGATGTTTATTTTCCTATTGAGAAAAGGTCATCTAGACCTTGCATTTTTGGTGAAAAGGGATCTCCACCGTTGATCTTTTTATGATTTAGGGCCCACACGATTTGGAACCTATTTTGATGTATGTATTGTATTTTCATGGCCTGCCTAGGGAGGGGTCATAGTAGCGGAGCCCTTCCCCTCCACCTCACGTCTCTTTCTCTCTCTCTCTCTCACTATTGATGGCCCGCCTTGATGATGTATATGTTTTACCCCACTGTCCATTTAACGGACCGCATTCACTGTCCAAACCGGGGGCCCACCTTGCTACGGCATCCAGCCGACCTACCTCCGTCCATTTGGACAGACCCTGTATGAAAGGAAATAATAAATATCAGCTTTATTCAATGTTGGTGGGCCACACATGTGGACCCACCTTGATGTATGTGTGATAGCCACACCATCCAGTAGCTGGACATGTGGGGCCTGCTTGATGATGTGTGGTGTCCACACTGTCCAGCTAAGGACGGTGGGACCTTCCAGATGCATGCATTTTATCCATTATCCAGTGGCAGGATGAGGACCCACCTGATGTAGTGTTTCATCCACACAGTCCAGCCACGTGGATGGTGGGAATCCACCATGATATATATGATTTTCCACACCGTCCATCCATCTAGGTGTGATCCACCTGATGTATGGATTTCATCCATGCCATCCGTCCATCTCCAGTGTGGATTCTATCTACACCATCCATGCAGTGGACCCCATCGTGATATATGTAGACCTCCAGCAGCACAGCTGCTAGACTGACGTCAGCAAGCACTGTGGGTCCCACCAGCTAGATAGCTGTTGTATTAACGTTAACAAGTTTTGTGGGTCTGACCATGATGTATGGGTCTTATCCACACTGTCCAGATGGCCGGACGGTGGGACCCATCATTGATGTATATGTTCTATATCCACACCATCTATTTGTAGGGCTCACATATGTTGTGGGTCGTTTCCACACCGTCCAATAGCTGCTAGGATGGTGGGGCCCACCTGATGGGTTGCATCCCACCGTCCTGCATGTGGAAAGCCCACCTTAATGTATATATTCTATATTCACATCGTCCATCTTTGGACAGTGAAATGTGGGGCCAGCTATGATGTATGGGTCTTATTTACATCGTCCAGCACTCTAGACGGTGGGACCCACCTCAATGTATATGTTGTATATTCACACAGCCCATCCCTTGGATGTGAGGCCCACCATGATGTATGTGTTATGTACACACCGTTCATCCAATTTTTGGATTATGGGCTGCCCCTAAGGCCCATGTGATGAGGCCCATTATGATGTGTATTAGGCCTAGGTGATGAGTGTGTTATATTCTCACATTATCTATTCATCTCCTAAATATTTGAAGGGCCGAGGGCCCCATTACGATTCCGATTTCCAAATGGACCACACCTTAGACAATGATGGTTAAATGTACCATTATAGACCTCTCTAAGGCCCACTGTTAAGCCCATTTCCACCTTTAACCTAGTGGTCTAACCCAAACCGTTGGGCCCCCCACTCATGTTAGTAATACCATTTGGGCTACCCCAAACCGTTAGGCTCCCATCAATGATGGTGCTTTCTACCATGCCTTATACTAATTATCCTAACATCGGAGTCCACCTTATGCAAAAATCAGGCCCATAAAAAGGCCCGGTTCATTACATGATTTAGGATGAAGAAGCTCACTTGTTGTACCTAGTTTCACCCTCTCAATTACCCTTGCCATAGATAGAAGAATATGTAGTATTAGGCTGGTATTTCCACTGCTTAGAGCCTATCTTGGTGGTTGGGCTAGTTCCACTGTCCCTCCATCGACCCTGCCATGTATTTAAGCTGATTATTGTTTATATCTGATAACCATGCTAGTATACTTAATCTAGTAGGACACACTGGGAACATGCTTAGTATTGCATCATGATACATGCCCATACGCATCATTTGTATGCCTGTTATGAGGAGTGTTTGATCATAGCATGCACCATTAGGTAGATACATTTAGGAGACCCTTTGTTAGATGGAGTGCCCCACATGATTGCACAGTACGCGCAGGACTGATGCATGACTGTATGGTATGACTCATGCATCTCACATCTTATGTGGCATGATCATTGTACGCCCTAGCAACATTAGGGTTGTGCCTCCACAGGCACATCGTGGATGGTCGGATTGGATACCGAAAATACTTAGTTCTAGCACTGTGGGCACATAGGATGTCCTTAGGTAAAAGTCTTAGAACCTTTTGGTAACAGGAGATGCTCGGTCGAGTGGATACATGAGCACACGAGTGCCGAATGCCAGTAGTCCACGTTTCCCATTGTATCGTGGTCGGTAGGAAGGGGGTGTGGCTTATCTGCCCGAGTGAGAGGGTTGTAAGCTAAGCTGAGTTTGACCAGCTTGCAAATGGGTCTGCTATCAACAAGCTGGGTAGGTATTGGTAGACTACTGGTCAGGTAGATAGTATGGTCTCTTCTACTCGCTGGGCTATGCGGCTAGGGAGGCGGCAATCAATGTGGATTGTACTAGACCCCGGTGATATTCCAGAATGAGTTGTATTGTTATGTGGATTTAAATGAAGACTGGCATGCTTGCGTTACATCTCGCATATGACATTTGATTATGTAGGCCTCGCATCACATGGCCTCGATGTAGCCAACAGCATTCATGCCTTGCATCGCATAGCCTTGGTATGGCCGATAGCATTCATGCCTTGCATCACATAGCCTTGGTACGACTGATAATATACATGGGCTTCTAGCATATTTTTGTATTATTCTGTTATTTAAACTTGACACTTGCCTTGTGCACACACTTACACCTCCCTCTAAGCATTTCGTAAGCTTATGCATGACCGTTGCGTGCAAGTGACGTTGGATCACAACAGCGTTGAGGCAGGAGCACGTGACAGATTATTTTAGAGCTTTTTTATCATCTTATATTTCTCTTTCTACATTATACTCAAATGATTTATTATAGTGGATATGTGATGATGTTGTTTTGTGACTTGATTATGCTTATGGTTATGCTTCATTACAAAAAAAAAAATCATACTGAAAATCCTCCTTTTAAGGTTCCAGGATCAGAATCCGGCATATAACTGCCGGGAGCCAAGGATGGGGCACTACGGAGACTGTCAGCTCCGGATTCAACTGCAAGCTATGACCACTATCCTTCAGGAGCAGGGCAGGCGGCCCGATGTTATACTAGCCCATGTAGAGTAAGAGTACATGAGCGCCCTTCTTCGAGACTTCCGATAGCTCGATCCCTCGCATTTTCAGGGTGAGCTAGACCCGACAGTGGCTGAGAGGTGGTGCTCTGATGTGGAGAAGATACTCAACATCATGAGATGTACACCCAGCAGCGGGTCCCGTTAGTTGTATTTCTTCTCTAGGGTGAGTTTAAGCACTAGTGGGCATCAGTCGCCCAAGCAACAGGAGCCGATTTTGAGTGAACCTGGGAGGACTTTATTGACAGGTTCGACCAGAAGTTCTTCCCTGACCACGTCCGACAATAGCACGTGTTAGAGTTTGAGACTCTAGTATAGGGGGACATGTCCGTATCTCAGTATGAGGCTCGATTCATCGCGCTATTGAGGTTCATGACATATCTTGTTGATGATAAGGGGTGAAGGCCCACTGACTTGAGAACAGCTTGTGCTCTGGCCTCTCGAACCATGTTATCGGACATATGCTTCCGACGTTCAAGCAGGTAGTGTAGAGGGCCTAGGCTTATTAGATAAATTGGGCTAATTCGTGGAGGGTTCGTGACCGTAGAGGAGACCAGAAGGGGAAGGAACCCTTTTGTAACATCCCAAAAATCGGGGGTCGAGCATAAACTCCACTCCCGAGTTCCAGAACATCACTTATGCAACATTTTCAATGATGGATGAATGTCGGCTGTAATAGTGCATAAAACATGAAATGGATTAAGCTAAAACAGCATATCATACTCCAGAGACAGTTAAATTAGCAAAAAGAAGAATGTGATAAATATATATATAATATATGAACTATTATAAGTCTCTGGAGTGTGAACATGTTACCAGGTTAAACATATACATGTATACTCTGAAAATGATCAAAAAAAGAATATACATGAGTGCTCCAAAAATATAAAATGACAAGTGTCATGGCATCAAATCAACCTCCCCGTAATCCCATCGATCAGAACATGGTCTACATAGATCCGCTTGATAACCGCCTATAGGAGAAATCCTCCTCATCATCATACAAGTTCGGCTCCGCCTCGCAGGCCGCGCCATCATCTGAAACTACAACAGGGTCTGGTGGGTGTCCGGAACATCGTCCCGTAACGTGGGAGTGAGTAGCTAACTCAGTGAAAACTATACAGCAAAAGTTAACATGTTATCAATTCAATCAAGCAGTAATGATAAAGCAGTACAATCAAACATTTCTAAATACTGTAATTAATGCAAGGATGAAATGACATGATGGATGCCCTCACCAACATACTCCCTCATGCGACATCATCTTATGTCCGCGGCATGCTTTCTTCCCTCAGTGTTCCACATCTTCCAGGCACATGCAGTGCGATATGAATATGATTACCAAGTTGTTATTAGTCCTTTTCATACAGCAGGATTGGGAAACTAAGGTACTTCCCTTATATCATTCCCAACAAGGATCCTGTCTAGGGTCGTCACTCCTAGTAATCTCATACGATGATATATTTCTAAGTCACTGCAAGGGCTGTCAGGGCTATTGCACGCACTCATTGCTCAGCTCCCCCATCACCTTATCAATACAGGCCTAGTTGTACTCATGTTGCTACGGAAGGGTCGTCACCTCACGTAGACTCAGAGTACGCTCGAGGTCACTACAAAGGGCTGTTAGGGCTGTTGCACGCACTCGTTACACCGCTCCCCTATCACCTTATCAGTGTAGGCCGACAGCTCGAATATATTGTCTCATACCACCATAATCGGTTCACGAGTCCGTTTTTCTCACTGGTCACTACGGGGAGGTTTGTGGCCCCAGCGTAGGCCGACAGCTCGACCACGGTGTCCCATACCACCATACCCGGCTCATGAGTCTTAATGGATCAAGGTACCACGGTTATCAGGGTTATCACTGGTAAGTTCAGTACCCTAGGTTCAAACAGTTATGACGAATACAAGGTGAACATACAACGGTCAATCGGGTTACTTGATGAGTCCGACTAGCGCGAGCGCATGTTGAATCGACCGGCATGAAGTGCACAAGTACTTCGTGTGGCCTAACCACTGCCGACGACTCTAGTACGACTCGGGTTCATCATACACATCATTCGTGGCGAATAGAACCCAACCATGAATTCTAAACTGTTGCTGACTGCCTGGACTAGAGTATAGCCCCAAGCACATGTAATCTAAATCAATAATCATATGAGAGAGACAGAATTGAAATACAAGAAATTCCAGCATATTATAACATACATCATAAGCAGTTAACTATACACGAGTACTTCACATATAAGGTAATCAATTGAAATACAACAAACATGGAGGAAATCATGTACATCATCAAATTTCCAATCTCAAAGCTAATCTACAGCACCATTTACCTAATACTTACTAATACATACATTTATACAAACACTTAGACTACTCAACTCCAACGTACTTGACGTATGTTGATTTCAACATATAATATGACAGATCCTTATATCAAGGAGTTGTCTAATACACAACAATCATATTCTTACATTCAAAGCATATGGCAGGCATAAATCAAATTGATTTAGGCATTTCAACAAACACTTAGACTACACTTAATAACATACATAACGTACGTTGGCCGAAACATGTATTAGGGCGAATCCTTGCGCCAAATAGATCATACATCCATAACTAGCATATATGCACAGAAAATACTCATGGCAATCATATCAACAAAATATGTACGTATACAGTATTTCCTACAAATACCTAAAATACCCTAAATCTCATATTCTTCATACGTATTCGAAATGAAAAACAGACAGCATGTTCTACATGTCAAACAACATTCTTGTCAACAATCTACCATTAAACGGCATTGAAAGCTTTGAAAACAGGTAATCTAAACAACTAAAATCTGCACCTTACGCTGTAGGAGCGTAAAGAAGTCGATGGAATCTCTAAGTCTTCGTATACGTGAAATATTAACCTGTAATACAAGCTAAGTTAGTTATCTAGCTACTAACATCAATGGAAACCCTAAAACAAGTTAGGGCTAGGATTTTCTTACCTAGAACGAAACCAGAATCACCGGAATAACGATGCAGGTGAATGGCTTTGGCACGTGGAGCAATAGGAAAGAATCCCAGGAGAAAGCCCCAACTTCTCCCTCAATTTCTCTCTTTTCTCTCTTTTCTCTCTTAGGGTTTCCCCAAATTCGTATGGGTTAGAAAGCTAAGGGTTTAAGGCCCTTTTATAAGCTAAAAACTCACCTATATAGACTTAGGTCCAAGGTATACTTATGTTATATCCAAATCGGGTCTGTTCCAATCCAACGGAGCGCTTTTGGAGGTCCTGTTACTAAATGCGGTCGGACTTAAGCTCTCTAATATTGGATCTAGGTCAAGCTAAGTTTTCAGTCCGGTCGAGTTTTCAGATCGACCGTGACGGACCAGTTTCATTTCAGCGGTCACCGAAACTCGATCAGGGCCACAAGTGTTATGACATGTAAGGGCCACCCATCCTGATCCGAGGGTGAAATTTGGTCGAATTCCAACGGCCAGAATGATTAAAAATGTCGCGCAAGAGACACGTGCCAGATTTATTAAAAATTGAATTAAATTTCTAAATATTTTTCTTTTCTCACTCTCTTCACTCCGGACTCAGTAAAATGGTCTCAGGATATCGGTTGGGCTTGATTTTTGAAATGATTGTCAAGCCCAACTAGGCGGTCGTCATTGTCTAAGATTATCGCTATCGGACTTTCGATGCGCGGTCTAGATCCAATACAAAGTTTCAAAGGGTTCCTGAGAACAAACAGGCTTAGAGTTTGATCCTAGATTTTAGGGTAAGATAGCGTCAATGATTCTATAGGTTTTGGGTCTTACAGATCGTATTTAAAGTGGTTGGTGCTTATTTCACAGGTAATCTAGTTTAACGCTAGCTAAAACACATTAAATTTCTAAAGAATTTGGTTCTAAATGATTTATTTGGCCTTGGAATTGGGTTCTAAGAGGTTACCAAGGTGTTATGGTTGACCCATTGCCTAAGGACGTCTAACCCCAGGTTGGAAAAAATTCAGGGTGTTACAATCTACTCCCCTTAAAACATAATTTCGTCCCCGAAATTTGCCTAAGGGTAATAAGGAAAGATTAATCATTTCCTTCACCTAAGTTTTGTTGATTTCATGTTTCTATACGTGGTAGGGTGTATACGATCTATATAAGTCTGGTTCCTTTTAGTCTACCCCCCTTAAAACTTACTTCTTTATGCATTACTTACACCCTAACGGTTTACTACAATTTATTTCTTCACCTGTTTGGCATCTTGACAACAATTCCCATCTACTTAGAGTAAGATATATATTTTCAGTGGCTGACCAGTACAGAGAGACGATTGTAGTGGGCTTGATCCCGATACGTCGAATGTCCGCCTGGCCAGGGTAGACAACGTTGTATCCCTTCCTAATCTTGGTGGATCCTGGTCTTCTGCTCGGCTAAGCAGTGAGTCCATTGGTAGTCGTCCAGGATTGAGAATTTTTGTCAAGCTGCGAATGTTTCTCATTTGTTCATTTCAGTAACTCCGTAGTCCGATCACTGTAAAAGCTTAGGGAATGTCAATCACTAAAAGGTTCAAAAGTCATATTTATAAGGTTGTGCTTTGGATCTTGATCTAGGAGAGTTCTCGCCTGAATCTATGTCCAAGGTAGGAATTAATAAACACTTTAATAGATCGTCCTAAAGGATTCCTAATCGTACCGAATCAGCCAAGGCTGATATTATGCTCGAATTTAATGAGTAGTTTTATGGATACACTGACCTTCGCCTGCTCACACTGCTAGGCCTATGATTTAATATGAATGGGTTCAACACTTAAGCCTTAATCGTTTCCCTGAATTTCCTTCGATCCTGGGCCAGTGGGGAAAGGGCTAACCACGCTTCCGCTGTGCAATTCTAATCCAACGGTTGTATTAGATAATCCTAAGTAGATTGGGCTCAATACGTTCTACCCCCCTTAAAAACATAGTTCTACTTAAGGCTCAAGAATCTATGTCTCGATCCGTATATCAGAACGAGGTGTAACTTAGGGCCTATCCTTGACATGAAATGGGAAACAACCTCTCACTACATTGGTCTTCCTTTGTTAATGATGCGTTCTATGGCATTGGTACCTATGATTATAGAAAAGAGCTGAAATAATGGGTGTTGTAGTTGATTTCAAGGACGGATGTGAGTTTGTGGTAAGAGGTCTAATCTCTATTGGTTGTATGTCCTTAACATTTTCCAAAGGCAAAACAATAACTTTTAGTTATAGGTGGTCGGGCCAACATGGAAGAAAAGTTGTGTAGTAGGTCTAAGCCGGATACATAGACTTTCTGCCTCGCGATGATAGAAAATTTGTCGTATCAATTCTTAATCTGAGTCGATATTGATCTTCTGCTTGATCAGAGCATTGGATTCATTGGTAACTACTAGGATTAAGAAGTCGATTCAAACCGTGAATACATCGCTTGCATACAGTTCCCTTACTCCGTGTTCCCGATTGTAAGAAGTCCTTGGGAAGACAATTCTAAGGGGAATTCTAGGGGGCGTGCTGGTTTATTCTAAGTTCAATCTGAGGGCTATATAAGTCTTCCCTGTACGTGGCTAGTTCTAAGTTAAGCAAGCTTCCTGAGGGTTACTAAGGGAGCCTTAGAGTGTTATGGGGATCTATCAAAGGAATGAAGTTCTACTCCAACCCTTAGCATATACAGGCTTTACACTACTTAATATAACCAGTAAACTAGTCTGTAACTCACTAGTTATAATCCAAAATCTAAGCTTATACGCTACATGGTTTCATATCATTTCTACTACAGGGGATTGTTCTATCGCTTAGAGTCAAGATTATCTAATTAAAATTGGATTTCCTATATGGTCAGATCTTTCAAAATCTGGGAGTACTAACTCCAGGTCCAAAACTCTAAATGTTCACTGTTTATGGACTAAGCTACTGTGTTAGGTCTCACCCGTCGGTAGAAGCAGAGAGATCGAGAAGATAACTATAACTAACTCAAAGAGAGCCTCGAAAAAGTGGTGAAATGGAAGAAAAGGCTAACCTAATGGGTTCCCAAGAATCTAGGTCTAAGAGAGGAGGGAAATAGGTCCAATAGACAGGGATCAAAGAAGGGGAAAGGAAGAAATGTGATGAGTTGAAAGCTCACACGATTTTGAGCCTCAAAGGAGAGCTTGGGAGCTCCAACCGTAGAAAATGGAGAGTGTAGGTACTAAGTATGATTGAGAACAGTAGAGGGATGAAGGAAATAACGAAAAATGAAGAGAGGAATGATTGGAAGGGAGGTTGGAGAGAGAAAATAACAAGTTGAGAAGAAAAAGAGAGCTTGGGGGGTGATTTTGTGAAGGAAGTAGTGGATTTTGAATGAATAAAGGGTCGAACCCTGTATAGAGGGGTCCCATTTGACCCTAAACTGCATCAGCCCGGACGGCCCGCCCGGCCGAGACCGTTGATCAGCGAGGCCTCGCCGACTCGGCGAGGTCCTCGCCACCCACTGGACAAACCGGCGAGGCCTCGCCCTTTTGGCGAGGACCTCCTGCCCCCTAGGTCCCAAAAAAGTCTGGGTCCCACCCTGGGTCCCCCTGGAAGTTGATCGTTTGCCCTCCCCCCCCCTCCATTTGAGGCATTTTTGGGGCTAATTTGTAAACCGAAATGAGTTTATGCATTATGTAGCATATGATTTTGGGGTAGGAGACTCTAATATATCCAACTAACCCATTTATTCCATGAGATTCCATAATTGAAATGGTCAAAAGTCCAATTCATACATATATTTACTATTTATAGTAAATTCTTATTTAAGTATAATTCTTCATCATTTACACAGTAGGATTTATATCTAGTATGAAAGGACTTAGAAAAAGTTGAAGAATGGGGTGGTAAAAGGAGAGATTTTGACAGAAATGGGTTAGACTTTAGGATTGAGTTCTAAGAAGTTGTTTTCAATATCTTGGTTAATACTTCATAAGAGTGGTGAGATTGATGAGGGATGTTACTTGTAGAGTAAGAGCTGGATGGATAAAGTGGATATGTGCCTTTGGAGTTTTATGTGATGTCGCATGTCAAATCAACTAATGGCGAGATCTTCTAGGATAGCTATAAGATCATTCATGCTTTATGGACCAGAATCTTAAGCTGTCAACCGACAACATGTTCATAGGATGTGTAGTTAAAATGGGGATGTTGAGATGGATAGGTGTCAAGCTGAGGAATGACAGATATAAAAATGGATGCATTCGAGGGAACTTTGGGGTATCATTCATAGGTAAAGTAGGCATTGATGCTTTGGTCATGTGAGATGGAGACTAAAAACAACACCGGTTGGGGGTGAGTTGGCTTTAAGTTGAAGGTTCTAAAAGTGTACAGAGAAGGCCCAAAAGGATGTGCTTGGAGGTAAAAAGAAATAATTTGATGATCTATGGTTTAACTGAGAATGGTCTTGGATAGAGTGGAACGGTGGAACACATGAACTTATACGTTTTCTTTCCTTCGTGGTCTTAAATTTTATTATTGTTGCGATCCTTTGTGTGGCCTACTGAATTACTTAGTAGCAATAGAGATCCGGTCTGTGGTGGTGGTGAGTTTGGGGTGTAGCTGGGTACATGACTCTCAACAAAACAAATTAGAAGAACTGTGGACTAAATTACAATATTCAGTCTCGCCTGTCGGCGAAACTTGGGATTCTAATGTGGTTTCCAGATTCCATCACCCCCTTCCTAAGTCAGAGTGCGTCAGTGTATGTCGTGTTACCATAACCCAGGCCCGGTTTAATCCAAATCATGCTCTGATACCATCTGTAACATTCTGAAAATCGAGGGTCGAGCATAAACTCCACTCCCGAGTTCCAGAACATCACTTATGCAACATTTTCAATGATAGATGAATGTCGGCTGTAATAGTGCATAAAACATGAAGTGGATTAAGCCAAAACAGCATATCATACTCCAGAGACAGTTAAATTAGCAAGCGAAAGAATGTGATAAATATATATAATATATGAACTATTGTAAGTCTCCGAGTGTGAACATGTTACCAGGTTAAACATATACATGTATACTCCGAAAATGATCAAAAAAAAGAATATACATGAGTGCTCCAAAAATATAAAATGACAAGTGTCATGACATCAAATCAACCTCCCTATAATCCCGTCGATCAGAACACGGTCTACATAGACCCGCCTGATAACCGCCTATAGGAGAAATCCTCCTCATCATCATACAAGTCCGGCTCCTCCTCGTAGGCCGCGCCATCATCTGAAACTACAACAGGGTCTGGTGGGTGTCCGGAACACCGTCCCATAACGTGGGAGTGAGTAGCTAACTCAGTGAAAACTATACAGCAAAGGTTAACATGTTATCAATTCAATCAAGTAGTAATGATAAAGCAATACAATCAAACATTCCTAAATACTGTAATTAATGCAAGGATGAAATGACATGATGGATGCCCTCGCCAACATACTCCCTCATGCGACACCATCTTACGTCCGCGGCATGCTTTCTTCCCTCAGTGCTCCACATCTTCCAGGCACATGCAGTGCGATATGAATATGATTACTGAGTTGTTATTAGTCATTTTCATATATCAGGATTGGAAAACTAGGGTACTTCCCTTATATCATTCCCAACAAGGATCCTGTCTAGGGTCGTCACTCCTAGTAGTCTCATACGATGATATATTTCTAGGTCACTGCAAGGGTTGTCAGGGCTGTTGCACGCACTCGTTGCTCCGCTCCCCCATCACCTTATCAATACAGGCCTAGTTGTACTCTTGTTGCTACGGAAGGGTCATCGCCTCACGTACACTCAGAGTACGCTCGAGGTCACTACAAAGGGCTGTAAGGGCTGTTGCACGCACTCGTTGCACCGATCCCCCATCACCTTATCAGTGTAGGCCGACAGCACGAATATAGTGTCTCATACCACCATAATCGGCTCACGAGTCCGGGTTGCTCACTGGTCACTACGGGGAGGTTTGTGGCCCTAGCGTAGGCTGACAGCTCGATCACGGTATCCCATACCACCATGCCCGGCTCATGACCATGCCCGGCTTATGAGTCTTAGTGGATCAAGGTACCACGGTTATCAGGGTTATCACTGGTAAGTTCAGTACCCTAGGTTCAAGTAGATATGACCAATACAAGGTGAACATACAACGGTCAATCGAGTTACTTAATGAGTCCGACTAGCACGAGCACACGTTGAATCGACCGACATGAAGTGCACAAGCACTTCGTGTGGCCTAACCACTGCCGACGACTCTAGTACGACTCGAGTTCATCATACACATCCTTCGTGGCGAATAGAACCCAACCACGAATTCTAAACTGTTACCGACTGCCTGGACTAGAGTATAGCCCCAAGCACATGTAATCTAAATCAATTATCATATAAGAGAGACAGAATTGAAATACAAGAAATTCCAGCATATTATAACATACATCATAAGCAGTTAACCATACACGAGTACTTCACACATAAGGTAATCAATTGAAATACAACAAGCATGGAGGAAATCATGTACATCATCAAATTAGTTGAGAATCCAGTCTCAACGCTAATTTACAGCACCATTTACCCAATACTTACTAATACATATATTTATACAAACACTTAGACTACTCAACTCCAACGTACTTGACATATGTTGATTTCAACATATAATATGATAGATCCTTATATCAAGGAGTTGTCTAATACACAACAATCATGTTCTTACATTCAAAGCATATGGCAGGCATAAATCATATTGATTTAGGCATTTCAACAAACACTTAGACTACACTTAATAACATACATAACGTACGTTGGGCGAAACATGTATTAGGGCAAATCCTTTCGCCAAATAGATCATACATCCATAACTAGCATATATGCATGGAAAATACTCATGGCAATCATATCAACAAAATACGTACGTATATAGTATTTCCTACAAATACCTAAAATACCCTAAATCTCATATTCTTCATACGTATTCGAAATGAAAAACAAACAGCATGTTCTACATGTCAAACAACATTCTTGTCAACAATCTACCATTAAACGGCATTGAAAGCTTTGAAAACAGGTAATCTAAACGTCTAAAATCCACACCTTACGCCGTAGGAGCATAAAGAAGTCGATGGAATCTTTAAGTCTTCGTATACGTGGAATATTAACCTGTAATACAAGCTAAGGTAGCTATCTAGCTACTAGCATCAATGGAAACCCTAAAACAAGTTAGGGCTAGGCTTTTCTTACCTAGAATGAAACCAGAATCACCGGAATAACGATGCAGGTGGATGGCTTTGGCACGTGGAGCAGCAGGAAAGAATCCCAGGAGAAAGCCCTAACTTCTCCCTTAATTTCTCTCTCTTTTCTCTCTTCTCTCTCCTAGGGTTTTCCCAAATTCGTATGGGTTAGAAAGCTAAGGGTTTAAGGCCCTTTTATAAGCTAAAAACTCACCTATATAGACTTAGGTCAAAGGTATACTTATGTTATATCCAAATCGGGTCTGTTCCGATCCAACGGAGCGCTTCTGGAGGTCCTGTTACTAAATGCAGTCGGACTTAAGCTCTCTAATATTGGATCTAAGTCAAGCTAAGTTTTCAGTCCGGTCGGGTTTCCAGATCGACCGTGACGGAGCAGTTTCAGTTCAGCGGTCACCGAAACTCGATCAGGGCCACAATTGCTATGACATGTAAAGGCCACCTATCCTGATCCGAGGGTGAATTTTGGTCGAATTCCAACGCCCAGAATGATTAAAAAAGTCGTGCAAGCGACACGTGCCAGATTTATTAAAAATTGAATTAATTTTCTAAATATTTTCCTTTTCTCACTCTCTTCACTCCGAACTCAGTAAAATGGTCTCAAGATATCGGTTGGGCTTGATTTTTGAAATGATTGTCAAGTCCAACTAGGCGGTCGTAATTGTCTAAGATTATCGCTATCGGACTTTCGACGCGCGGTCTAGATCCAATACAAAGTTTCAAAGGGTTCCTGAGAACAAACAGGTTTAGAATTTGATCCTGAATTTTAGGGTAAGATTGCATCAATGATTCTATAGGTTTTGGGTCTTACAGATCGTATTTAAAATGGTTGGTGCTTATTTCATAGGTAATGTAGTTTAGCGCTAGCTAAAACACATTAAATTTCTAAAGAATTTGGTTCTAAATGATTTATTTGGCCTTGGAATTTGGTTCTGAGAGGTTACCAAGGTGTTATGGTTGACCCATTACCTAAGGACGTCTAACTCCAGGTTGGCAAAAATCTAGGGTGTTACACCTTTGGTAGCTCCCAACAGCAGCATCATCATCCATAGTAGCGACGCACGACCTACCCAGCATTCTGAGCTCCAGCAGCACCCCCATCACCACCTCCAGGACCGTTCCCAAGTGCTTGTTTTAGATGTTGTAGGATAGGACATCATAGGCATGAGTGTCCCCATCCGTAGTAGCAGTAGCTGAGGGCACAGTGGTAGCCTCCACAGCATTATCAACGACCGCAGCACTAGCCTCCAAGACCTCTCCCGCAGTAGTAGAGGCAGCAGATCAGGCCGCCACAGTGACATTAGCAGCAGCAAAGACCTCAGAGGGGATATGCACCTCCCCATCAAGCCTAGGTCAGATTTTACGCCGCCCAGCAGGACCCTCAGTCATCAGGAGGGGTCGTCGAGGGTACCCTCCCTGTTTCTGCTTACATAGCACATGCATTGTTTAATTCTGGTGCATCACAATCCTTTGTGACGGAGGATTTATGTCGATCGACTGGTTTGCTGTTAAAGTCTGCTTGTGAGGGTTTATCGATATCGACGCCTTTGGGGAAGACTGCAGTGTTGGGTCGATTTTGCTCATTTTAACCAGTTCTGGTTAGGGATAACTTTTTGCTTACTGATCTGTTCATGTTGTTGATATCCGATTTTGATGTCATCATGGGCATGGATTGTCTTGCCGGGTACCACACCATATTGGACTACTCCACGAGGACAATCACGTTCTATATACCCAGTGTGCTGCAGTTCCAGTTTGTAGCAGAGCCTAAAGAAGATCAGTTTTCCTGCCTGTTGTCATGTGTCATTGAGGAGTCAGTTGCTTTGAGTATCAACCAATTGTTGGTCGTTTGTGATTTTTTCGATGTGTTCCAGGAGATTTCAGGTTTACCACCTCGCCGGCACATGGAGTTTCAAATTAATCTCATTCCCGGTACCGCCCATCTCAAAGGCCCATATCGCATGACATCGTTGGGGTTGCGGGAACTATAAAAGTAATTGGACGAGTTGGTGAGTTAGGCTTTATCCATCCGAGCAATTCACCATGGGGAGAGCTAGTACTCTTCGTGAAGAAGAAGGATGGCTTGTTGAGGCTTTGCGTGGATTACCGCCAGCTCAACAAGGTCACGATTAAGAACAAGTACCCGCTCCCAATGATTGATGATTTATTTGATCAGCTACAAGAGGCGCAGTTCTTTTCAAATATAGACTTGTGGTCCGATTATCATCAGGTTCAGGTCCGAGAGGTGGATATCCCGAGCACAGCCTTCAGGACGCGTTATGGTCATTTTGAGTTTCAGGTCATGTCCTTCGGATTGACCAATGCACCCACCATATTCATGCAGTTGATGAACGAGGTCTTCCATCCATATCTTGATCATTTTTTTATGGTATTCATCAACAACATTTCAATATATTCAAGGACTCATGAGGAGCATGAGCAGCATCTAGAGATTACCTTGCAGACCTTCCGCGCACATTAGATCAATGCGAAGCTGGAGAAGTACAAGTTCTGGAAGGAGGTGAAGTTCCTCGGTCATGTGGTGATGAGGGAGGGCGCCGCATTGAACTCCTCGAAGATTAATGTCGTGCATCCGTGGGGTCAGCCCACGAATGAGTCTGAGATCCACATTTTCCTTGGTTTGGCGAGCTACTACCAGTGTTTTATTGAGGGCTTCTCCTGTATTGTAGCCCCATTGACCAGGTTGACTCGGAAGGGCGTTGAATTTGTTTGGAACATTGTATGTGAGCAGGCATTCACAGATCTGAAGCATCGTCTGATGTCCGCACCTGTTCTCACTCTTCCCTCTAGGAGTGATGGATTCATAGTTTTTATCGATGCCTCGCATATTGGTTTGGGTGGTCCTAATGCAGCATGGAAAACAGGTGGCCTCGCGTCTCGCCAGCTCAAGGTCCATGAGCAGAACTACCACACGCATGATTTAAAGTTGGTTGCAGTTGTCTTCGCGTTAAAGATGTAGAGGCACTATCTTTATGAGGTTAGGTTCGAGCTCTTCTCCGACCACAAGAGCTTGAAGTATCTCTTCTTGCAGTCCAAGTTGAACTTACAGTAGAGACACTGGATGGAGCTCCTTAAAGACTAATATTTTGATCTTTAGTACCACCCTGGCAAGGCAAACATCGTGAAGGATGCTCTCAGCCGTCAGCTACAAGGCCTGGTGGCACATATGATGGTCCAGGAGTGGAGGATGTTCGAGGATATAGTAGAGTACGACTTCAATTTTAGTCTGCAGTCTACCATTGTTCAGCTATCGAGCTTGTCGATTCAACCCTCTCTTGTCGTAAGGGTGATAGAGGCTCAGTAGACAGACGAGTCGTTACAGGGTTACCGACCAAAGGCCGCATCCGAGGAACAGTCAAATTAGCAGATTAGTTCTGATGGTGGACTTTGTTTCAAGGGTCGATTGTGTGTTCTGGACGTTCCAGAGTTGCACAGACATATGATGACTTAGGCACACCGATCGAGATTTATTAGAAAGTGCACCTACAAGTGCCCTGGTTTGTTAATTACAGTGTAAGTTGAGTCAGTCGGACAACAGCGCCTAACAGGAAGATCAATTCAAGTGTCTGCCTCAACTGGATGTGTGGAAGCTCGCCATAGGTAAATCATAGCCTCACATCCCATGTCCCAAAACACCAGGTGATTAAAACCCTTAAAACTAAGTAAAACACCTTAGGGTTTTATTGTAAGAAAAATTTTTACCAAACAGAAAAATCTTCAAGTTTTCTTACCCTGTCGATTATATCGATTCACTTTTTGATATGATCGACCTGCTCTGTCGATGTCCTCGGCATATCAATCGATACAATCGAGTGAGGAAAAAAAGCGGCCAGCAACCAAACATTCATCTGGACGATTTATCGAATTATCGAAGTTTCAATTGATATCATCGATATTCAAATATTGATTCCATCCAAAGTGGATCGATAATATCGACAGGCAGTTTTCCGGCGCCCCTGCTTTTCTAAAAAAAACTACTCTAAGCTTCGATATATTGATGACTGTCCAATTCAATCTGAATTCAAATATCGATCATATCGGAAGTCATTCGATCATATCGACAGTAGGCGCATGTTTTCTCCAGCAAATATTTCAGGGTGCTTCAAACGTTGATCGAGGGTCATTCAATGAAATCGATATTCTTATGTCGATGCCATCGAGTCCTGGTCGATTGGATCGAGTCTGGCACAAACTGACCAGCGTGCTTATAGGTAAATCTATATGATTTATCGATCCTATCGACAAGGTCTCGATATCATCGACATTCAAATTCCGATGACATTGGCTGTTCCCCGATCATATCTTTAGAACCTGAAATTCTTCAAGGCTTGTCTCTCTTGTTTTCACCTATCGATAGATCGATCCAACTATCGATGGAATCGGAGTTTAAAATCCGATAACATCGATGTGTGTCTCGATCCCATCCACCTGCTGGTAAAAGGTTTCAAAAGCGAATGACATGAAGTTTGTACCATCGAGCGGATCATCGATACAATCGAGAGTATACGCTCGATCATATCGACTCTTGCTCGATGATATCGAACTCTGTCATAAATGTGACCGTTTTATATCCGTTGGAACCTTTTACCTATATATAGAGAGGTTAGTTTTTATTACTGGTAGAGAAAGAAGAGAGTGATTCTGAGTGTTTTAAACTTCATATCATTTATCTTAAGCCCTTTCTCTCAGGGATTTCATCCTCCAATCCACCCGCATTATTGATATTCAATAGAGTGGATTGGGGAATGAACTTCCGCATTCAAGGATCCTCCAGCTACTACCTTAATGAAAAATCATTAAGCTGGAATGCCTTGAATGCATAGATGATTGGAATCACTCTATCTTCCTAATAGGAAAATTTTTAGAGAGTGGAATTCCAACATAACCTTGACCCGACCTGAAGCCTAGTATTAGTACATCTTTTATGTTGCAGATCAAGGGAGCTGAAGACTCTTCATCAACAAGAATGAGATCTTCATCATTACGCTAAAAGGGACTCATCAACTTATCTGTAAGTACTTAGAGTCTAAAGGACACTTGTGATCATTCCTTTCTAGGATTGGGTCGTAAGTATTGCTCACCCTTTGAAGTCCTCAAAGGAGGCCTCTGGCGGGAGTGTACGTGTGGGTGCGTTTTGTGGACCCTTGCTCTGTGTGGGCATAAACATCTGGTTAAGAGTGAACCAGTAAAACTCTGGGTTATGAGGTGAATCATGTAAAACCTCTATTAGAGTCTTAGGGTAAGATCCTTGGCCAGTGTGCCTAAACTGGGTGCTATGTGTTGACCCTTGCTCGTGAGAGCATAAACAATTAGCCTTTGTATAGATTGTAAAGGTTGAAGGTGAACCTGATTTATAACCTTAGGTTTGAGGTGAACCATGGGAAACCTCCTTAGTGAAATCCGGTACACTTAAGGGTTGAGTGTGGCAGCCGGGAGTGGAGTAAACAAGTAGTCGAACCACTATAAAAATGACCGTGTCTGTGATTGATTCTTGTGCTTGATCATTTGTGTGATTATGTTAATTGAATTCATATTTGTGTGATTATGTTAATTGATCATTCTTGTGCTAAGCAAAAGCAATGAACGCCATCTACTGTGCCATGTCCCAAGATATCTTGAATCAGATAAGTATGTGTGGGACATCTAAAGAAGCATGGGACTTATTGGAAACAACCCATGAAGGCACAAGCACTGTGAAGAGATCTAAACTACAACTTTTAACTTCACAGTTCGAAAAGCTCAGGATGGAAGAGCATGAGACATTTATGGATTTTTTCACCAAATTGAATATCATTTGTAACTCCATGGGTGGATTGGGAGAGAAGGTTCTGGTACCAAAAATATGTAGGAAAATACTAAGGTCCTTACCGGAACGGATCAATCCCAAGGTAACAACAATTGAGGAGTGTAGGAATATTGATGAGATGAAAGTAGAAGAACTAGTAGGTTCCCTACAAACTTTTGAACTACACTTCACACAACCTCAAAAATCCAAAAACACTGTCCTAAAAAATTCAAAGAAATCAAAACATGAGGACAGTGAGAGTGAAAAGGAAGATGAAGATGAGGAAGTGGCTTTGCTGGCACAGAAATTCAGAAGATTCTTTCAGAAGAATCGCGACCGCCCTTCCAGAGGAAGAAAGGTGAACTACAAACCTCCTGCAGGAAAAATTGGAAAGCAGACCAAAGAACTACAATGTTATGCCTGTCATGAGTATGGAAACCTATCTACCGAATGCCCAAACAGAAAAACCAAGGGCAAAGCAATGGCCACCACATGGGATGATACAGAAGAGTCAAACTCAGAAAATAGTGACTCAGAAAGTGATGGAGATCAGAAATCATTGAAAATACTTATGATCTCCACTGCTTCAATCATTCGAACAGAATCTGAAGAAGAACAGCAAGCTACTGAATCATCTCCATCTGACGATGAGGAAATTGAACAAGAAGAAGATAAAGAACAAAATGAATTACAAGACCCTTACAATCAACCTTACATTCATAGCATTAATATTGTTAAAAAACTTGGAATAGTTGAGAACAAAAAGGAATTGCTGCAACTAGATCTGGATAAAATTTTAGATATCAATACTCATCTGATTAATGATATGTAGCAATCTCACTCAAATATTGATAGACTTGAAAGAATGAATTTCTTTCTCAAATTCAAGTCAGTAAAACTAAACAAGCAGTTTGAGCAATTAAGAGACAAGAACATGCCCCTACAGAATGAAAAACATACACTCCTACTCGATCTAGAAGAATCTAGAAAATTGCCAAAATAAACTGTAAATTTTCCCATAGTGGTGAGAAATTAGAAAAACTGTTAGGTATGGGAAAATATGGAGAGGAGAAAAAGGGATTAGGTTATGGTAAGACTAGAACAAAAACTAAATATGATGCACAACCATTTGGAAAATCTCTTGCATCCAGTAGTAACACCAAACCTATCCCAGTTCGTTACAAAAATGAGGAGTCAGTTTATGAGCTGAATAAAAGAAGTATACAATCACCACCACTCAAACTAGTTGACAGGATGAAGGAGCAGTTAAGTCATGTGGACAAATCTGATAAGAAGAATAAATCTACCACAAGTAAAACTCCTGTCACAAAGCGGGTGATCAAGGAAAAGACAAATTACCTTGTTACTCACTTAGATCATTTATCAGGCAATAGGGCTAAATGGTACCTGGACAGTGGTTGCTCAAGACATGTCACAGGTGACAAGTCCCTCCTTTCAAACTATAAGGATCTTCATAAAGGGATAGTCACCTACAGAGATGGAACCACTACTGAAGTAAGTGGACAGGAAATCATAGAAGGAATCAATTTGTTTAAAAGGAGAATGCTTTTTGCATAAAAGGCTTGACACATAATCTACTAAGCATCTCTCAAATCTATGATAATGGGCATGTGGTCAGATTCAACAAAGAAGAATGCGAGATTCTAGATCGATCAGGAAAATCAATTATAAAGGGTCTTTGCACAAACAAGTACTGCTACATTATTCTTGAAAAAGAACGGAGTAATATTGAGAGACACTAAGAATGAAGAAACTAGTCCAGGTCATGCATCAAAAATCTGAATACCCGCTGAAATGATGCGATTTTACTGATCTTTCAAAGAAACAATTTGAGGCCTCTCACCTCACTTTTTGCACATAAACATCCAAATGTTTATACATTTCAATGTACAGAAGTTATACGAAATTTTGCTGATATTTTCTGCTAGGAACTTCAATAAGATACTATTCTGTATATGAACAATCGTCAGACTGAAGAAAAACTTGAAAAGATCCACCTTCGATATGAGTGTCGATTGGCCACTTATAAATGTCGATCACATCGACTAATAAATCGATATCATCGACGGCTCTTCGAGTAGTTGAAACGTCGGGACGATTGGTCTTCCCAGAACTCTTAAAATCGGAAGATCTGAAATCTCATTTTGGAACTGTATCTCTCAGCATAGTTCTTTGTCAAAATGTCTAAAGAAAAAGGATCACTTCGTCCAAACATGCATCAATTGAAAGGAAGAAAGGTAAGCAGGATGCAATCTCCTCCTCTTCTCTATTCAACTTAAAACTTGTGGCAGAACGAACGATTCATATAGAGAGTATTGAACCATTTAGGATCATCGATCTTCTGAAATAGATCGGATGGGAAAATGTGGTGAATCTTGAGGGAACATTTTAACATAATCTAGTACATCAGTTTATGAGCTTGATCTTCAATGTTGATACCAATCCTCCAGTCATCTCAGTTGCGGCTGTCAATCGAGTCGAATACATCACACCCAAATTGCTCCAGTCATCTCAGTTGCGGCTGTCAATCGAGTCGAATACATCACACCCAAATTGATAAGTAGAATGGTTGACATAGGAATCATTGGAATATTTGTATCTGATCAAAATATGAATGGACTTGGTGTATGGGGAGAAGTTACTCGAGCACTGTGTAATGGTACTACAATTCCCAGGAATTCAAAGAATATCCTCCATGTTAAGCATCTTGATCCTACGTATAAGATCCTTCACAGTATATTGAGCACAAATGTCTATCCTTGTGAAGTCTCGAGCAATTATCTCTCTCCATACATACTCAACATTTTGTATGATATTCATCTTGGAATTCCTCTATGCCTACCAACTCTTCTCCTACGTCAGTTAATCTGAGTGTCCACAGAAGAATCCATCACTACAATTCCATTTGCATGTCTTTTGTCTAAAGCTTTCACGACAATTTGGTCTGCCAACAACTCATGATCTTCCACATCCATGTCTATGGTTCAATTATAAAGACATCTAGAGTCTGAATCTCTATGACAAAGTATCTTGTGTTGGAAAAACCAGTCAGACCTCAGGCCTTGAGAATTCTTAAGCCATGGCAATTCAGGGTATCCAGGTGTAATATAATTTACAAAGACTTCTGGATGGTCAATCCTACATGATGAAGAAACTTGATGACTTTGAAGCCTATCTTTTAGACGTCCAACAAAGATTGGGGTCTCTGCAACATGCTACGGAATAGATTCTGAACAGTCTACCTTCTCCATAAAGCTTGTCCAGGGACTCCTTACATTTATCACACATTGATAATTCTTTTGGAATACTTTGGCATAAGGTTCTTTTTGAATGCCCTGTGATCATATTTATGTGTGTGATAACTTGCTGACTTACAGACTGCGACAAAGTGGCTTCTTGGCTGTCCATACACCGTGTGGGTCGCTAATGTCATAAACTCTTATAACTTGAAGGTGTCTTAGTTTGTCTAGTTTGAACATGGGTTGTATTGTTAACTGCTTCATAGTTTCATCCCTGTTTATGTGATCTCTGTTTTCAAATGGTTTATGGATATATTGATTATGGCAGGGTATCACAATCTATCTTTTCTGCCCTATCTGATATGAAATGCATGTGTAACTATTGAATATTCTACCTGATCTATAACTATGATACTTGTCTTTGAATGCATTCATATCCCATGAATAGTGGTGTCTATTTTAAAATGAGTTCACCCTTGTTCATCTATATCTAATGGTTCTCCCATATGCTTAAACTCTTCAGTCAATATCACTTGCTATATCTGTGTCAATAACTGACAAAAAGAGGGAGAAAAGTCAAAAACACTCCGGATGGAATTGTATATCTGCTAAAATGGTGTTACAAGTGATAGGGGGAGCAGAGGAGTCGCAACAAGCAAGGGGGAGTTTTGTAGTTAGGGGGAGCAATTACTGGGTGTGTACATGAATGGATTAGAATTCGTAAAATTGTGTTAATGCATGGACACACAATTTAAGATGTATCTGTCTAGATATTTTTCTAGGGTGTTTTGGGTATTTTGTCACGTAATTGACAAATGTGGATATTGAAAGTGCACCTACAAGTGCCTTGGTTTGTCAATTACGGTGTAAGTTGAGTCAGTCGGACAACAGTCCCTAACAGGAAGATCAATTCAAGTGTCTGCCTCAACTGGATGTGTGGAAGCTCGTCATAGGTAAATCATAGCCTCACATCCCATGTCCCAAAACACCAGGTGATTAAAACCCTTAAAACTAAGTAGAACACCTTAGGATTTTATTGTAAGAAAACTTTTTACCAAACAGGAAAATCTTCAAGTTTTCTTACCCTGTCGATTATATCGATTCACCTTTCAATATGATCGACCTGCTCTGTCGATGTCCTCGGCATATCAATCGATACAATCAAGTGAGGACAAAAAGCGTCCAGCAACCAAACATTCATCTGAACGATTTATCGATATATCGAAGTTTCGATCGATATCATCGATATTCAAATATTGATCCTATCGAAAGTGGATCGATAATATCGACAGGAAGTTTTTCGGCGCCCCTGTTTTTCTAAAGCAAACTACTATAAGCTTCGATATATCGATGACTGTTCGATTCAATCTGAATTCAAATATCGATCATATCGGAAGTTATTCGATCATATCGACAGTGGGCGCATGTTTCCTCCAGCAAATATTTTAGGGTGCTTCAAACGTTGATCCGGGGCCATTCAATGAAATCGATATTCTTATGTCGATGTCATCTAGTCCTGATCAATTGGATCGAGTCTAGCATAAACTGACCAGTGTGCTATATGATTTATTGATCCTATCGACAAGGTTTCGATATCATCGACATTCAAATTCTGATGACATCGGTTGTTCCCCGATCATATCTTTAGAACCGAAAATTCTTTAAGGCTTGTCTCTCTTATTTTTACCTATCGATAGATCGATCCATCTATCTATGGAATCGGAGTTCGAAATCTGATAACATCGATGTGTGTCTCGATCCTATCGACCAGCCGGTAAAATATTTCAAAAGTGAATGACGTGAAGTTTGTACCATCGAACGGATCATCGATACGATCGAGAGTATACACTCGATCATATCGACTCTTGCTCGATGATATCGAACTCTGTCATAAATGTGACCGTTTTATATACGTTGGAACCTTTTGCCTATATATAGAGAGATTAGTCTTTATTGCTGGTAGAGAAAGAAGAGAGTGCTTCTGAGTGTTTTAAACTTCATATTATTTATCTTAAGCCCTTTCTCTCAGGGAGTTCATCCTCCAATCTACCCTCATCATTAATATTCAATAGAGTGGATTGAGGAATGAATTTTCACATTCAAGGATTCTCCAGCTACTACCTTAATGGAAAATCATTAAGCTGGAATGCCTTGAATGCATAGATGATTGGGATCACTCTATCTTCCTAATAGGAAAATCATTAGAGAGTGAAATTTCATCATAACCTTGACCCGACCTGAAGCCTAGTATTGATACGTCTTTTGTGTTGCGGATCAAGGGAGCTGAAGACTCTTCATCAACAAGAAGGAGATCTTCATCACTGTGCTAAAACGAACTCATCAACTTATCTATAAGTACTTAGAGTCCAGAGGACACTTTTGATCATTCCTTTCTAGGATTGGGTCGTAAGTGTTGCTCACCCTTTGAAGTCCTCAAAGGAGGCCTCCGGTGGGAGTGTACGTGTGGGTGCATTGTGTGGACCCTTGCTCTGTGTGGGCATAAACATCTAGTTAGGAGTGAACCAGTAAAACTCTGGGTTATGAGGTGAATCGTGTAAAACCTCTGTTAAGGTCTTAAGGTAAGATCCTTGGCCAGTGTGCCTAAACCGGGTGTTATGTGTTGACCCTTGCTCGTGAGAGCATAAACAGTCAGCCTCTGTGTAGGTTGTAAAGGTTGAAGGTGAACCTGATTTATAACCTTAAGTTTGAGGTGAACCATGGGAAACCTCCTTAGTGAAATCCGGTACACTCAAGGGTTGAGTGTAGCAGTCGGGAGTGGAGTAGACAAGTAGTCAAACCACTATAAAAACGACTGTGTCTGTGATTGATTCTTGTGCTTGATCATTTGTGTGATTATGTTAATTGAATTCATATCTGCTCATACTTCACACACACAGTCACATCCATCATAGACTATACCTACTTCATGCTCATTAAATTGAATAGTTTTGTGATTGGATCCTCTACTGGGCTTGGAAGTAAGTAGAGTTACATTTGAGTAATCCTGAAAATTGCATACCTATTAGGATTAGAGTGATAGGATTTTAAATATAATTCATAAATCTTTAAAAAGTCTTATTCACCCCCCTCTAGGACATATTGGCATATTCCTACTTCAACTTAAGCGGTCATCACCGCTATTTCATTATTATCCACCCCGGCTCCGTGAAGATGTACCGTGACATGAGGAGGCAGTATTTTTGGTCAGGGATGAAGTGTCAGATTTTAGTTTTGTAGGCGAGTGTGACACGTGTTAGCGTGTCAAGGCCGATCATTAGAGAACCCCAGGTCCATTGCAGTCATTGAGCGTCCTATTGTGGAAGTAGGAGCATGTATCCACAGATTTTATCATGGGTTTACCGAGGACTCAGCGCAATCATGACGCCATCTGAGTTGTCTTTGATCGACTGATGAAGTCAGCACATTTTCTTGCGATTCATGCAAGATGGACTTTGGACCGGCTTGCCAGATTATTCATTAAAGAGATTGTGAGACTGCACGGCATTCCCATTTCGATCGTTTCTGACCGAGATCCGGGGTTCACGTCTCAGTTTTAGAGGATCTTTAGAGAGCGATGGGGTCTGTTTTATAGCTCAGCACCGCGTATCATCCGCAGACCAATGAAAAAACTGAGAGGGTCAACCAGATCCTTGAGGATATGCTTCGGGCTGCGTGATTGACTTCTCGAGTAGTTGGAATGAGAACCTGTGATTGGCTGAGTTTTCGTACAACAATAGTTATCGGGTGACCATTGGCATGGCTCCTTTCGAGCCATTATATGGCAAACCGTGCAGATTACTGACTTGTTGGACCGAGGTTGGGAAGCAGCGTCTCCTATGTCCTGAGCTTGTGCAACGAACATCAGAGGTCATTGATATCATTAATCAGAGGATGCGCACAACTCAAAGCCGGCAGAAGAGTTTTACTGATTGTCGGCGTCGTCCCTTGTAGTTTGTCATCGGGGACCATATTTATCTTAAGGTCTCACCCATGAAAGGTGTGGTTCATTTTGAAGTGAATGGCAAGCTTGCCTCGAAATTCATTGGACATTTCGAGATCACCGGGCGCATTGGCGTCGTGGCCTATCGGCTTACCTTGTCATCTCAGTTGTTTAATGTCCACAACATTTTTCATGTATATATGTTGCGAAAGTGTGGGTTAGACACTGTTCCTGTTATTGATTGGAAGTCATTGGATGTTCGTAAGGACGCTTCTTACATTGAGCAGCTAGTTCGTATCCTTGATAGGAAGGAGCAGGTCCTCCGGACCAAGGTTATTCCCTTAGTGAAGGTTCAGTGGGGTCATCATAGTGTGGATAAGGTGTCTTGGGGCGCAAGGACGAGATTCACGAGCACTATCCTCATCTCTTCGTTGATTGATTGTATTTTGTATTGTCTCTGACTATATATGATGTCATGATTTCCCTCCTTTTATGAGTTAAGTTTAGTTGCGATGATAGTGTAAATTTTGAGGATGAAATTTTATTTGGGAGGGGAGAGCTGTAAGGCCCGTATCCTAGGTCGTACCATTCTATACACTCCCGTGATCCTCCCCATCAAATTTCAGCGATTCGTGACCTGTAGTCAGCATTTACGCATGACCCTAAGTCGCATCCCATAGATCTGAGTCAACTCATCCCGAGAGTTGTACCCTAGTGACCACGCCATCATTGCAGTTCCATTATTGTGTCTTGCGCATCGATGCAATACCCATGCCAGGAGTTGTGGGACCACATTTAATTCAAGGAAACGCCGCATGTTGCAAATTCTGAGAGAATCTCTACAATTCATCACATCAATCAATCAATCACAAGTCAAGTACATCCCATCACTCACCCATACCTCTCTCTTCACCAAGTCAAATGAACCCATACCTAGCCATTCTTTTCTTACCAACAAGTCAAGGCAACCCATTCCTCGTGCCACCTCATGCCCCCAAAAGTCAAGAGAGCCCATACCTTCCATGTCACCTCCTCTTACAACATCCCCTCTCTTTCTCATTCTCTACCGATTCCCCAAGCAACCTAAGAGAAGCAACCGTCCAAGGAAAGAAGAGCTAAGGAGAACCTAGGTGTGGCTCACTTCTTACCCTCAAAACTCTCAATCCAACCCCTTAATTCTTATCTTCCACCATTAAAGGTTGAGCTTATGAGCTAAGGAAGTCAAGGAACCAAGAAGATTAGCAATCGGTGGGTGTTTTGTAGGGTTAGGATTTGTTTTTGATGATGGACCAAGTGGGGCCACCGATTAATGGTATGGATCTCACTTTGGACCCTAGGTGTGGCCGATGGCCCACCATGATTCATATGATCATCTCATGATGGGGCCATCCTCCATGGACCCATCATGATGCTTATTTTTCTATTGAGAAAAGGTCATCTAGACCTTACATTTTTTGTGGAAAGGGATCTCCACCGTTGATATTTTTATAATTTAGGGCCCACATGATTTGGGACCCATTTTGATGTATGTATTGTATTTTCATGGCCCGCCTAAGGAGGGCTCATAGTGGCGAAGCCCCTCCCCTCCACCTCACGTCTCTCTCTCTCTCTCTCTCTCTCTCTCTCTCTCTCTCTCTCTCTCTCTCTCTCTCTCTCTCTCTATAACGCCCGTGTCCCAAAAACCCGAGTGTTAACCTATAGAGAGCCAAATTCTTATGTATATTTTTTTTTTCTTTCATCTGTCAGAGTTAGCAGTATTATGTAGGATGGAAAAATCAACATAATGACTTAGAATTTGAAATTTAAAATTTTAAATTTCATTTAGAATATACAAGAGGTTGCCCATAATGACTTATACAAACCAATGTCTTCGATCACAACGGCCCTTATGTAGGGTTCCTCCAATGATCCTAGACCGTAGGATCTAGAGCAAATGGTTTGAATTGCAACGGCCCTTATGTATGACCGTTAGGGCTGAAAACCAGCCACTGGTTTCTCCTTCGATATTGAGCAAACCCTATACCACGCAGCTATGAATGGACGGCTAAGATTTCTCTAGTTTGAACAGTGGAGATGCAAAAAGAGGAGCTTACATGGATCGCCAGCGTAGCAGTAAAATTGATTCCATTTTCGAAATGTTGTGTTTGTAGGGTTTGCCTTCTTTGGAGATCGTGGTCACACGCATGCATTCCAACGTGCGAGATAGGTTGGGTTTTGGTCAGCTCCACCTCCCTGATCGGATGAACAGTTTGGATCATTCTAATGGGGCCAGATGGTAGGCCACCAATCAGAACAGACGGACGATCATCCGTCTGCTGGTGAAATTAAAGAGAGAGAAAGAGTTTCTCTTTTTAGAGAAAGCTCGATCAATGGCTATTTGACCGAGCTGCTCCGTCTAGTGCACAACGAGTGTACGTCCCTCCTATGCACTCGCGACTCGAGGTGGGGTCCACCATGATGTTTATGTGAGATCCACACCATCCATTCGATTATATGGTCCATATTAAGATGTTTGGCCGAAGATGAGGTGGGTCCAATGCTTTAGTGGGTCGTACTCTTGAATTTCCAGTCCCAATGGTGGATTCTCATTGATCTAATGGTCGGATCTTCATGAAATTGAACGTCAACTGTTAAAAGGGTCCAAGGGACCATTTAAGCTAGAAATAAGTGGCATGACTATGGATTATGTGACCTATTATGCTTTTATAATCATTAATATCATGTTACAACACTTTTAATAATAATAATAATAATAATAATAATAATAATATTATTATTATTATTATTATTATTATTATTATTATTATTACATGTCATTTGGCTACATACCCTAATATCATAATTATTTTGCCTTAAACTGGGTCACTCCAAGTGAACGTCTAATCCTCAATTCTTGACATCCAACTAATTTACTTAATTCAATAAGAGGATTGCTTAATTTAAGAATGTAGATTACTTTCAAGGGTCGGATTAGACTACAATGCACATGAACATTTGTTTAAGCTAGGTTTGTATTTGTACTAAGTTGTGTTACTCGATTGTACGGGAAAGTACGAGACATAACAAACTACCCCCCTTAAGAGAATTTCGTCCCCGAAATTCAATACTTCAACTATGATTGTAAACGATAGTCTATTTTACGGTGTCTCTATACATCCACCAATTTCCCACTAGGTTTATTAGTATGCGCAAGCGCTCATGGGTTACTACTAGAACATGGGCCGTTTCATTTACCCCCCTTAAACAAGATTTTACCATCGAGATTTAATATTGCTCGTTCCAATCATTAAAGTTATGTGTGGTTCAATTGTCTTAAAGATGTACCATATTCCTACGTATGAAATCCCGACGAGCTTTATTTAAATTTCTCACAACCCTTAAGTTCCTCGTCTAGCACATCAACTAAGGTGTCTAAGTCCCACTAAAGGTTAAAGATCATTCTAATTTAATGATCTGTTCTAATGCTCATTAATGTTAAAACTCTCTATAATCATTCCATGCCTTTCTCTTTTTTTCCTCTAATGGTAGTTCCCCGTTATTTATGGTATGGTACATTTTTTTTTTTTCATTTTCGACGTTCGAGCTAACACGGATATATGGTTGTAGTATGTTTGAGCCCGATATGTCGATCCTTTGCCTATGTAGAACAGAGGATTTACTAGTATCAATTCATAATTTTGTTAGATCTCGATCCGTTGCTTAATCAGGGCATTGGAATCGTTGAGATTTACTAGGACTTAAAATTTGAGTCAAACCGCGTACACATCGTATAAACATGATTGCATCAATTCGTGACCCCGATTATTCTAGACTCACGTGGAACATCTGGTAATCATTCTAGTTTTTCAATGAGAACATCCGAGCTCTACGTGAATAGATGTGAATGACCATCATGCTTCCAGTGCGCACCCTGGTCACCTAATGCACTACTTACAAAAAATGTCCTAGATTAAAATCCCTACGTAAAGACTTAAGAGTTGAAATTGCTAAATCTATCTACCCACTCAAATATGGCCTTAATATTCTCGGTCTATGGTCGAAAATTGACCTAAAATTCTATAACTCCATTTTTGTTCGATCTTACATGCTAGGACTTGTGGGAACTATTATTTTCAACTAAGGAGGCATGTTAGGAATTTCAAGCTACAATTCCTATTATGATTGCTTAAGCCCGGGAAGTGCTCGTGTTTGACATGATGTGTAAAATGGTGAGTACGGATTTTCCTATGAAGTTTAATTTCGTTCCATTGGTTGATTACTATGACGATGTTATTCCTAGCTAATGAAATTTTCAGAAGAGTTCAACAATAGTTTTGGTAGTTTACATGGGAACCAAAATTGTATTTCCAAGTTTCAAACCGCAGTCTTATTATTTATAGGGGAACTAGAGTTTTTGTCTCTAAGTTCGAATGACTAAACTTAGATGTCCCAAGAGGCCTAAGTTTATTTCTAGGTTCTCCACCTTCCTTGACTCAAGGGAATCTCATATAATTTTAAATGGCTACTCCAACAATTTCAAGGGAATCTAAGTCCTACAATTGTCCAAATAATTTTCAAGGGAGCCTAACATTTTGAAGTATCTATGTTTTCAAAAATATATTTTTTTGAAGGGAACTTTTCTTAAGTTCAAATGACTGTTCTAATAGTTCCTAGGTTCAATCGACTATCCTGAAAATTTCAAAGGAACCTAAGTTCATTTCACTCACTAAGTATTATGACAATGTTATCTCTAACTAAGAGAAATTATGGAAAAAGTTGGAATTCTAGATTCACAAAAATGTTCTTTAGGAGTCAAGCCCAAGGAAAGTTCTCGATTGATATTAATTACATCATGGTGGTTATTTGTAATTCCACTATACCTAAATTTAGTTTCCAGGTCTAAATAATTATCCTGATAATCGGAGTGGGGGCTTAAGTTTTGTTTCTATGTTCAAATGACTTAATGTTCAAAAGGGCCTAAGATTTTGAGTCCCTATATTCTCAATATCTTTTACTTCTAAGGGATTCCTCATCGGTTCAAATAACTATCTTAATAATTTATGAGGGAACCTAAGTATGGGTTTCTACATTCTCAATCATTCTTCTAAGTCTAAGGGAAATTCGTCTAATGTTCGAATTTCTAATTTCAAACATCCTAACTTGAGACATTTAAGGCTTGTATAAGATCATTTCCCAAGGCCTAGTTCATCCAAACTATGCTCTGATACCAACTGTAACGCCCCTTGTCTCTGAAATCAACATTAAGGAAAATTTAAATTTTCATTTAGAATATACAAGAGGTTACCTATAATGACTTGTAGAAACCAATGTCTCTGAAATTAATAAATACAAGATTTACATGAATTAATACATGAGAAATAAAAGAAGCATATAAATCTGAGCCGCAAGATCGCGCAACTTCTCTTAGCAATATAAACCTGCATCCCTGGCACTTGAACCCGACTCCTCAGCAGTCTAAACCTGAATATTACTTAAGTCAACTGGGCTACCTGTACAATTATATATTTGATGGATGAGTGGTCAACTCAGTGTGAATTCTCCTCAAGATTACACAACACCACATTAGGTAAGAATAGTTATAAAAACATATAAGGCATACAAAATAATACATGATGTTGTCTTATTAAATGCATGGATGTATGTGTAACACCCCATACCTCTGGTACACGGGTTTTACCTTCTTAAACCATATCAACAGAAAGCAGAACGGACTAATTAATTAGTTTAAACTCAACACATACAGGATGTGAGTTCCAGCCAGCATTAAAGCTATCCATTGGGGGATCCTAAGAGCCTAGACAAACTCCATGATGGCCGGGAAGGTAAGGACTACAAAAACCCCAACTTATAGAAACTCTTTGTTAATTAGTTAAACCACATTATGGGCAATACCCCTGCAATCAACACTTGAGGATTAGTTGCATCAAATTAAGCCCTCAGTGTGACCAGGGCCTTATATTAACCATTGAAACCCAATTTCAAGTTGATCCAACCTTAGGATCTAAGTATGTGGGCCAATAGAGGGTGTAGATGGACGATATGGCCCACCTAAGCCTCGGCCCCACCCTAAATTGGGCCGAAACCCCTACGTCTGGGCCCTAAGATGAATGGACGGATTGGATCTGTCCCAAACATCACAGTGGACCCCACACGGAGTGCGTATACACTCCACGTGATGGTGCATGACGTGCACTGGATCGGTGAAACCGGTCAAACTAGCTTTGACCGAACCAAAACGTAAAGGCCTAAAAAATTCTTCCCGCCAACATGCCATTTGAATATATCGGCCTTTGAGCTCCAAAGTGGCCCACCCTGGGCACTTTTCAAAAGATCTGAACCGTTCACTAGACTTGTGGCCCCTGCCTGATCAAAACAGTATAGGTTTTTAAGCCCACGCAAAGGAACAAGAGAGATAGGTTGCAACCGTCCAATGTGTTGACGTGGCGGATATCTGCGTGATGGGACCCATCTGGGACCCCATGGGTGGCCTGTGATCGTCTTGATTAGGCCATCCCAGCCATCCATCACTAGGAAGAGCCGTACTCTCTCTTTTCGAAAATGGCCAAGCAAGGCCTACCCATAATAAAGTAAAAAAGCAGTTTCCCTCTTTAAGAAGGGAGTGCTGGTGTATTTCTAGCCATTCCTGAGGCCATGTGGCGTCATCCTAGCTGATGGTTCAAGATGAGATGAGAAAGAGGAGAGGGAGCGTATCATCTCATGAGAAATGGAGATTCTCATGAGATAATTTGAAACTAACGTTTGGAGCCCGAGAAGTGGGCCCCACATTGATCAAAAGCCTCATCCGAACCGACTAAATGGACCAGATCATGCCTGAATACATTGAGTGATGATCTATCATTAATGGCCACATCATCTTCCCTGATGAATCATTAAACAAGATGATGAGATGAGCCCCACCAGATCAGAAAAATTACTTTTCTAGTGGACCTGGGCGTCAGCTATCCATCCTAACGAGTGGATGGGCTCCATGCAAGAAAAATCTTAGATCACAGCCGTTGCGAGATGGGCCACTTCCAACCGTTGGAGCCCTCTCCTCCATGGCTATAAAAAGAGCCCTATAGCTCTTGGGATCCACACCGACAAGAGGAGAAAGAGAAAGGGAAAAAGAGAGAAAAGAAGAGAGAGAGAGAGAGAGAGAGAGAGAGAGAGAGAGAGAGAGAGAGAGAGAGAGAGAGAGGAGAAAGAGGGAGCTAAGTCAACTCAACTCAACTCACCCTGCTCTCAGCCCGACTCAGTCGAGTTGGTGGTTTCCCCACCAAGTTCCGGATCAGGTAACATACTGTCATTTTCCCGTTTTCTGTCATCCATTAACACACAGCATGGTAGGTAGGCTATGAGCTAAAATCAGGCCAGCCAATGTGTCACGTCCTAAACCCAAAAATCGAATTCACAAGAATCTCGATTGTCGAATCCAGTGCTGACACCCTCCGTAGTACCCCATTCTCGGCTCTAAACGTCTATATACCAAATTTCAATCTTGGTATCGTACAAGGAGGATTTTTAAAAATATATATACATTTAACTCATAATAAGCATAACCACAAGATTACCCAATTCATAAAGGCAACATCATCATCATACAATACGAGAAATACTGGTAATCCAAAAATCACACATTATCAGAATAAACAGAAATATTGATAAGATCATGAATTATTAGAGTAAACAGAAATACAGACAAGATCATGAATTATCAGAGTAAGCATAAATATGGACAAGATCAAGAATTATCAGAGTAAGCAGAAATACGGATAAGTCCATGAGTCAATCAATATCATAATACGCAATATAGAATAGTTATGCAAATGAGAGTCATAAAAAGTCAAATATCAAATGTCGAGAATATGACGAAATATGCAATTCTTGATAAGTTCACGAATTGCGTCAGCCGTATCTAGACCATATAAATGTAGAAGATAGTAACCCAAAATGCCTTATACCGCGGATGTAATGCAATATGCAGTGGGAATGGAATGACCATGCTGGAGTGTGAAGTCGGGATGGTCGGGATAATAGTATGTAGTATCAGGCTATGGGGTCCATCACAAGGGACTTCTATCCAAACCAGTCACATACCTAAATTTGGATAGTCAGACTCGATGTGGTAAACTCCTGATCTCAGGTTAGTCACGTGCCCCAACCGAAATCCTAGTCATTGCGAAGGTACACGTAACAAATAGTTGCGCACCACCAGCCCGAGTGGATAGTGAATGAATGAATAAATGAGTATGCAACTCCTACTCAATAAGTCCACATATCAGTATAGTTCCTCTTTTGGGATCATCATCAGGGTCTATTACACTTTACGCCAGCTTGTCGCCCCTATCCAAGCGCACAACTATGTAAGTGGAAGAGACCTCACTATCCGCCTGCGAATATCGGCCCGGCTCATCGATAGAGGACCCATTTCTCAAGCTGGTCAAACTCAACCTAGATATTGCCCCCTCACTCAAGCAGGTAAGGTCACACCCCTTCATAATCGACCACGATACAGTGGAAGATGTGGCCTACTGCTATATGGCCCTCATGCGCTCATATATATCCACTCGGTCTCGACGTTGGGGCATCTCCTGGCCACGGAGGTTTAGGAATTTCATCCGGGGACATCTATGGCACCCATATGCTAAAACTAAATATTTTTGGTGTCCCATCTGGCCATCCACGATATGCTTGTGGATGCTACAACCCTAATGTCACTAGGGCATACAGTAATCACAACACACAATGCAAGATACATGAGTCATACAATCCAGTCATGCATCAATCATGCGTATACCGTGTGCTCATGTGAGATAACCTCCGCCTATCAGAGAGTCTCATAACCTACCCAATGTCATATACAATGGTCAACCACATCTCATAACAAACATGTAAATGATGCGTATGGGCATGTATCACAATGTTATGCTTTCACATACTCATAATCGGTGTCAATAACCAGCCTCAACAATTGGCTTTGACAATGTAGACATTTAACCAACATTGCCCCAAGGAATGGCCCACATAGAGCCTAACATATAGTGGACCCATGGCCTCACACAAGGGCTAAATATACAACACCATGGGTCCCACTCAAGAGTTTAATACACACCACAATGGGTCTTTCACATGGGCCTAACATACATCACAATGGGCTCCTTCGCCTGGCCATCAAATGCATCACAATGGGCCTCATCACCTAGACCTCAATATACATCACATTGGGCCTTAGACATGGGTTGAATACACATCTCGTCGGGCCTCAAATGTAGGCCACATATACATCACCTTGGGCCTCAAACACGGGCCGAATATTCATCACAATAGGCCTCCAATACGGGCCACATATACATCACATTATGTCTCAACGATCGGCCTTAACAATCGAAATCGGCAACCGGCTACGACAATCGGAATCGATCGATAATCGACCTCAATGATCGGCCTCGGCAATCGGCCACAATAATTGAAATCAGCAATCGGTCATGATAATCGGCCTCGATCACCAATCAACAATCGATATTGCTAAGAATGGCCTAACAAGGCCTAAGAGAGAGTCATAATGTGGACATTTAACCATCACTGTCCATCGATGTGGATATTCAACCAACATTGCTCCCAGGGATTGGCCCACATAGGGCCAAACGTATAGTGGGCCCATGCGCTCGCACAAAAGCCTAATATACATCGCAGTGGGCCTCATACAAGGGTTATATACCCAATAGGTGGGCCCTACACATGGGCCTCAAATAAATTGCAGGGGCCACAACCCAAGGGCCTAATGCACATCATAATGGGCCGCAACCCATGTGCCTTAAATACAATGAGTGGGCTGCATCAATGAGCCTCATATACATTAAGTGGACTGCATTAATAGGTCTCATATACACAACAGATAGGCCCGGCACATGGGCCTCAATTATATAGCATGCGGGTCCTACACATAGGTCTCATATACATCAAATGGGCCACGTATATGGGCCTTGAATACATCAAGTGGGCCACTCATCATGGGCCTAATACATATCACAATGGACCCTGTATACATCAAGTCGGGCCACTCATCATATGGGCCAAAAATATATCACAATGGGCCTTACCAAATGGGCCACAAATACATAACAAGTGGGCCCTACACATGACCCTCAAATACTCACAATGGGCCACCTCACATGGGCCGAAAATACATCACATTAGGCCTTACTAAATGGGCCGAAAATACATCACATCAAGCCTTGCCAAATGGCCCAAAAATACATCACAATGGGCCACAACCCATGGGCTTCAAATACACAATAGGTGGGCCCTACACATGGGCCTAGTATGCATCATAGGTGAGCCCTACACATGGGCCTCATACACATCAAGTGGGCTACATCAGTGGGCCACACTAATGGGCCTTATAGATGGGCTACAAATATATTAAGGTGGGCCTCACAAATGGGAGCTTGGAATTACATCTATAATCATTTCAATAGTTGCGGTTGCAACATGTGTATCGCTGCACACTATAATTCCATGGGGCACATGGCCCACTAATGATGATCAGCACTGTCCAAACATTGTCCAAGTATATCAACACCGTCCAACTATTGTCCAGCACCGTCCAGACATGTCTGGATGGTGTGGATGAATTACATATAACATGGTGGTGTCCACGTGGGTGTGGCCCACATTAGATGGACGGCATGAATAACACACACACACACACACACACACATATATATAAAGGGGGTACGCCCAGTCGTCAGGTCAAATGGATGGACGGATGAAATATATACCTCATGGTGGCCTGCACCCACAGCACCATCCAATCACTCCAGCACCGTCCAGATCATCAGGGCGGTGTGGATGGTGCAAATACAATATGGTGTGGCCCACATAACTTGGTGGCATCAACACATCAAGGTGGGCCATGAATGTATGGTTTGGATGAGACCCATGCAATCCGCTAGCATCAATGCAGTAGGTACACCAGCTAATCTACTTCTATAGCAGTGGGGCTCACATGCTGAGTACAACACACCTTTACGGTGGGCCCCACGTATTGATCAGGCTGATATTTGTGTTTTCACATCGTCCAGGCCCGCTGGACAGCCTGGATAAAACAGATAGATGGCACTGATTACATGCATTAAAGGTAGGCCCTAGACGTGCAGCTGTTGGACGTGTGGAATTACAATACGTACATCATTGTAGGCTCTCGTCCAGCCAATGGACTGTACAGGTGCAACGCACCAAATCAAGGCATCCCCACATGAACGGTTGGATGAAATACTTTCATCAGGTGTGGCCTACTGGCCCACCATCTAGATGGATGATTTGGATGCCAAAGGTGAGTCCCACGCTGCATGGATGCAGCACACGTGCTGAGTGGGCAGCAGGAACACATGCATGACAGTGGAATCCCACCAAATGGATGACGGTGTAGTATACATACATACATCAGTGGGTCCCATGTGGGGCCCACCATAGCATTTACCTGCCACCCAAATTGTTCATAAGGTCACACAGACCCTGACGGAGAGGAGAAACAAATTTCAAATTGATCCAAAACTTCTGTGGAACCCAACGGGTTTCAATGACAGACGTTCAATCGCAGTATTTCCTGCCGTGTGGGCCACCTGAGTTCCGGATGAGGCTGATTTTTGGGGTGGCCCACTGCCCTAAGGGGGCCTACCAAATTCACAGTGTGGATGTCCAAACCACATCATGTGGGGCCCACGGCTGGGACTGTGGGTCCCTGCCTGACCGTCCATCTGTTAGCACAACAGACGCTGCCTGCGCGCCCACTGGCAGCAGCAACGTCCTGCTGCATGATTATTTTATTTTTATTTTTATTTTTATTTTTTATTTTCTGGTGGTTTTTCACTAGTGGGGGCCACATCAACAAAATTCACTCCATCCATTGGTTCTTGCAACCCATAACAAAGACAACGAGCCCAATATTGGGCATGTTTCGAGGTACAGAAACAGCAGGGTGATTTTCAACGGTAAAGAATTATTTTTTATGCTATGGCCCGCCAGAACCTCGGATTGGCTCCATTTTTCAGCTCAACGCCAAAAATGAGTTGGGGAGTGGGATGGACGGTGTGGATTAGACCAATACATCAAGGTGGGGCCTGCATGGGTGGCCCATCCAAAACCTCTTCCTTCTTTTTCTTTTGAATATTAGTACACCCATTGTCAGCTCACAGTTCACAGTTGCAACGTCTAGCGTCCCTGGACGTTGGACGGTTGCTTAAAACATACATTTAAGGTGGGCCCCACCTACGGACATGCTGTCCAGGTGGGCCACCCAAAGGTTAGATGATGTGGGTAATACACACATCAAAGTGAGTTCATTTGATGAACGGTTTGGACATCTCACAACTCATTAAGTGGGACACAATCATATCTTCACACACAAAATAAATGAAAAAGAGGGGGAGAGAGAGAGAGAGAGAAGCACCCACCTTTGATCTTCTCTTCCTTCATCCGCCTATAGTCTCTAAAGCTCCAAGGAAATGATTCTGACGGTTGAGATGGACTTCGAATGGTGGAGATGGGTGGTAGGAAGGTGGGCCACACTAGCTCTCTCATGGGGAGCTTGGGAGAAAAAAATGAGAGAGAGAATGAAAGAGAGAGATGATGGGAGAGGAGTGATGGGGTGTGTAAAAGATGGGATGGAAAGGTTGACTTTGGGGATGGTGTAGTGTACTTGGGGGATGGGATAGGGTACTTGACTTGATGGGTGTACTTTGACAAGTGAACTGATTGATGTGATGGATTCTCTACAGATTTGCAACATGCGACGTTTTCCGTGAACTGAACGCGGGCCTACATCTCTTAGCTTGGGTATCGTCTCGGCGCATGAGACGCGGCATCAGAACCACAGCGATGGCTCAGTCGCAATGATACAAGTCTTAGGGCGAGCCAACTCAAATTGACATGATGCAAATCAGGGTTGCGCACAAATGCTGATTATAGGTCACGGGTTACCAGAATTCGACTGAGAGGACTGCGGAAGCCTACAGAACGGTACGATTTAGGATACGGGTCTCACATAATGACTACATTTCTGGCCGAACGCAGGCCAAACAATGGCCGTGCATCGGGCTAAAAGGAGATAATGTAGGAGCTCTGTTTTGAGCTAGAACTGGGTTAAACAATTGTCATAGTTCAAGTCAAAACCATGGCAATCCATGGCTACATTTTAAACCCAGATTAGGCCAGAGAACAGACTCGGTTCTAGACCAAAACCAGACCAATCCATGTCTACATTTTTGGCTAAAACAGACATGGCCTGTTTTGGGCCGAAACTGAGCCAATTAATGACTGAGTTCGGGGTCAAGATTATGGCAGAAAGTAGGCTCTATCTATGCCTTGAATCAATGCAAGGATTAGCCCTTGGAATGGCTGAGTTTTGGTCCAAATTCAGTCCATTAATGGATTATTTTTCTAGGCAGAAAACTAGCCTAGAATTGGGCTAAACCAAGCTCATTTGGACGGTGCTTATGGGCCAGGAAATATGGCTGAGAAACAAGCCAAGCTATGGCTATTTTCCAAGCTAAGAAATTGGCCAAGCAATGAGTGCATTTCAAACTAAAGACATGCCCAACAATGGCCGTATGTCGTGCTGGAATCAGGCCTGAACAGGCTTCCAATCCAAGCTGAGATCAACAGCCTTAACGCCTTGTGGGGTAGAGTGACTAGACATTCTACCTATGATAAGCTCAAGGAGAAGGCAACCATAGCTCCATACATCAGATTTCCTTGAATTTTACGGCGATTCTGATATTCAGATGATTTGTAAGCAACCATTCATTGGGTAGCAATTGGGACTTCAATCAGTGAACTAAGGCCATAATCTGAAACAAGGGCAACACCATTCTCGTCGAAAAGAACGTTGCTTGGTTTTAAGTTACCGTGGGGAATTACGTTGATCGTCTTGGCATTTTGGTGCAAATACGCCATTGCTCGAGCTACTCCTTGAGCTACTGAAAGCCTCGAGCTCCAGCTGAACTGGGTCGAAACCATAGTGGGCTGCAGAGCTGTGGGCCACACCCTGTTTGAAATAGGTGGACCACACCATATATAACAGTGGGCCACACCCTGTTTGAAACAGGTGGGCCGCACCATATATAAAAGTGGGCCGCACTTACCCAGTGGGCCGCATTCATGCAGCTGGTGGGCTGCCAAATTATGACCAAACAGGGCCCACTATGGCACAATTTTTGGGTCATTCATGGACAGTAGATGGGGGCCCTGATCGGGCCCAGTTTGGGCTACAATCAGGCAACCAAGATAGGCCAAGGGCAAGCCCAGTTCAAGCCTTGATTGATGATCCAAGCCCGGCCCAGAGTTGCATGCAGAAAGGCCTTTATCAACTTGCTCTAATGGCCCTCTTATTGACACAACTCTTGTTTGGAAATTATCTTAGGGAGTCCCTCATATGGCATTGGACCATCAACTAACCTTAGAAAATGAAATCAAGAAGGGAATTGCTACGACTTGTCTGGTGATGATTCTCTTCCCCTTGGGCTTTCCATCCCTAACTAGATTAAGGGTAGCTTTTATAGTTATGACCGATAACCTAGGAGCATAGAAACATTTAATGATTGCTCAGAATTTATGATATACAAATGATTTGCTTGTCATTGAGTTATCCTAACACTACTTCAAGGAATGATTTAATAGCTTGGAAATAGAATGTATTTATTTGGTACATTTGTTTAGAAACATAAGTCCTACGATTTAGAAATAATTGGCTAACCTGATGAGACTATTTAGCATATTTGATTGTTAGGATTGAAAGCATGCTCAAGGTTTGCATTCATACTTGGTTAGCTCGCTTGGAACATGTGTATTAAATTTATCCAACTAATTCAACTTGTCATTCATTATATGTGCAATGTGTTACTTCTTTTAGCACGTATTTTGAATTATAAACTCTTGATCACGTGCCTCGTAGGAATACATGCATTGCTCTCTACATCTTATTAATAAGTAGAATCCATGTTATTGCTTATGATACACACATAGTTGGAACCTCTCCATGGGAAACTCTAATTAAGGAGAGTCCATGCTTAAGGTGTAACTAGACTAGTCACAATGCAAGCAGACCCCCGACATGGAGGTTGTGGTTGATGGCATTTAATTTTGGAGTTTACCATCCATGTGTGGTTTCACCTACCTGACTATGCAATGAAGCTTACAACATTTATAAGTATCGTTGTTTACTCGTCTTTGAATCATACATGCCGTTATGTTTTAATCACCGTACTTAACAATTTCGACATTTCATTCCAAGTCAGTATTGGTGGTAACCCCTTTTATTGGGGAATTGATGGACCACGTGTTGGTGGGTCCTACACACACCCTAAGGCAGTAGTCTCATGGGCTGGGGATGGTGGTCATGGGACACTATGCCTGAGCCATCGGCCTACGTTGAGCCGTGAGCTCCACATAGTGACAGTGAGCTTATTAAATTGGCTGAGTGTAATTGGATTAATAACGGATTTGTTAATCATACATACATTACATAGACCAATATCTAATGTTATTGTACATGATGTACGTATTTGTCCATTTGGATGTTTTCCCAGGACAATGATTTCATGGGCGACAAGCCCAATGTCCGTTTGGATGTTTTTCCTGAAACAATGATTGCATAGGTGATGAGCCTAATGCCCGTCTGGATGTTTTTTTCAAAACAATGATTGCATGGGTGACGAACCTAATGTACGTACGGATGAGCATCTCCGGGGTGATGATTGCATTCACACATTCATACACATAATAAGAGTGCATATGTTGTGATTTAGATTGCCTGTATGTTTTATGTTATTTCTTATCTGGGGCAGCAATGTGTAATCTTAAGGGGAGATCATACTAAGCTGGCCACTCATTTATCAATGTTCAATCATACAGAGGATACAGGGATAGATAGACTCACGATGGATCAGGAGGAGGCTGCAGGCGAAGAGGAGCCTTGCGATGAGGAGCCATATCAGGAGGCTATGGCATATTACAGCCTCAACCAATAGTTTTCCTTTTGGATAGTTTATTTGGAATTGTTACATTTAAACTTAAAGTTTTATATGTGGCCCCCAGCTGAGTGGGCCGGGATATTGGTTACATTCGAGTTATATCTATATTATGCTTCATTCCGTTATTTGCATTTTGATTCTACATGTTGATTACCATTATTATCTAGTTAATTCCTGGATTTTCGAGATATGGGTCATGTACTCGGGTCTCGAAAATCGAGGCGTTACAAGTTAGTATCAAAGCGGAGTATGAGATAGTCTGGCTATGGGATCAATACACAAAACCATAAGGGATTAACTTAAACAAAACTTAGACATTCCCTTTAGAAAGTAGAGAGGATGAGTAAAATTAGAGACAAAACACTTAGGCCCCTTAGACATTAGCAGGATGAACATTTGAACTCAGGAGGGAATCCCCAAATAGCTAGGAAGAACTTAGGGTATGAATAACCAAGAATCCCTTGGGGAACGGCAAGTTGGTCTTTTGAACTTAGAAACAAAAACCGTAGTCCCCTTGAGAATTCAACCAGAATAGACCCCTAACTCTTGTGTGGTCTTATAACTATCTAAAATTATTTTTCTCCCGTGCCTAAACCCTAAAATTCTAATCACGCAGGTAGCCATGCCACTTGTACTATGGTCACACCAGACCCACACAATCGATATCCACCCCCTCCCATCTCCATAGTGCCAATGGGAACGCAGTCCCGTCTACATGTCAGGCCTCCCACCTAGGGTAGCAAACAGGGACACGAGGTCTAAGGCTGTAGGGGACTCTCCCTCCTCTCGAATAGTCACGTCTAGGATGCCCTCACAGTACTTCGGGCGACGAACCATTTCGACTGAGCCCTCAGCAGATGTACAAGGAGATTCACCAACAGAGGCAACAGCCTTTGCAGCATTTGTGTAGATGGTTGCACTATGTAGCAACAACAAGATACGTTCATTCAGCAACAGCAGGATGTACACACACTAGTAGTGGAGGCTCTTCGAGACCGCAGGGTGGCATCCAGGGATAGGAATACCAGGAGTTCTAACATATTCGATCGATTTATGTGGATCCATTCGTTGACTTTTGGAGGGGCGCCTGACCCAGTTCAGGTCGAGCATTGGCTAGCTAGGATCACTAAAATGATGCGGCCTATGGAATGTACAGATTCTCAGATGGTCACATTGGCCACATACCTGCTCGAGGGTGAGACAGAAAATTAGTGGAATAGCGTGCAAAGAGGCATGCCAGCTGGGTACGCCTAGACGTGGGCCGGCTTCAGGATAAAGTTCCTGGAGAAATATTTTCCACGGTCATGCTGGAGCGAGAAGATCATGTAGTTCCTAAAGCTGGAACAGGAAAACCTCACGGTCACCCAGTATGAGGCGAAGTTTAATGAGCTGTCTCGGTATATACCCAAAGCCCTCGTAGACAAGGAGTACAAGTTGAAAAAGTTAAAGGAGGGGCTGAAGCCTGGGATACAATCTCAGCTATGCACCTGGGATTTCGGTGATTTCCGACAGCTGGTGGATAAGGTGATGCGAATAAAGAGAGATTTCAAGTGCACCATCCGCTCCTACCTTCCAGCACAAGACGTTTGGGTCAAGCCAAGGTAAGCACCTCCTGCTCCACCCATCCCTGAAGGAAGATCCAGACCGTTGTTTGCGCAAGTTCTGCCTTTGCCTCGTAGCGAGGGTTGCAGTTACTATGGTAAGGCAAACCACAGTACCCATAACTGCTTTCAGAGGATGCGGGATCAGGGTATTCTACTTTGGGTGAATTGAACCCAACAGAACCAGACGACGGCTAGAGCAGCGCCCAGGCCTCAGCAGCCCAGACAAGGGCCCCAAGCTCAGCAGAGAGCTCCCCAGGCCAAAGTGTATGTCGTTGCTGCTATAGAGGCCGAGCAGGACCCCTTGCAGACTATTCATGGTATTGCCCACATTAAAGATACCCTGTACTCACTTTATTTGATTTCAGTACAACTTTATCGTTTGGTGATTTTGTTATTACATCTAGACTAGCATTGAACACCACTAGGATACATATCCCCTTAGTTGTAGCATCCCCTATGGGCAAATTTGTGGAAACAGATAAGATACGCAGGGCATGTCCCATCACGCTTGCAAATCTCGAGGTTGTTGTGGACCTAATTGTCATGCCCGTCAGAGGGTTTGACGTCATCCTTAGATGGATTGGCTCACGTTAGTGTGTGTGGTTATGGATTGTCGCCACAAAACAGTGACTATATCCATCCCAAGGCAGGCCTCTTTCACTTTGAAAGGGAGAGGAAGATGTTAAGAGTTCGAGAGCTTGCAGGCTCTAGAGGAAGCTGAGGTAGTAGAAGTCACTATCAGAAAAATACTAGTAGTCTGAGACTTTTTCGAAGTATTCCAAGAGATACCAGGACTGCCTCCTAGGCGTGCGGTAGATTTTGTATCAACCTCAAGCCGGGAACCGCTCCTATATCACTCCCTCCATTTCACATACCTCCTTGTGAGATGGAGGAGATAAGGATTTTGATTAATGAACTGTTGGCTCAAGGTTTTATCCGCCCCAGCGTTTCTCCTTGGGGAGCACCGGTTTTCTTTGTAAAGAAGAAAGATGGCTCAATGCGCCTCTATATAGACTACAGAAGGTTAAATGATGTAATGATAAAGAACAGATACCCCCTGCCATGCATCGACAATCTATTCGATTAGTTGAAGGATGTCAAAAAAATTTCTAAGATAGATCTGTGCTCAGGGTACCACCAGTTGAGAATCAGGGATGAGGATATCCCAAAGATGACTTTTAGGACTCGTTATGGGCACTATGAGTTCTTAGTGATGTCGTTCGGCCTCACCAATGCCCCAGGCGTGTTCATGGACCTGATGAACCGAGTATTCATGCCATATCTAGACCGATTTGTGATCGTATTTATCGATGACATTCTGGTCTATTCGAAGAGTCAGGAAGAGCATGAACAAAATCTGTGCACAGTCTTAAATACTTTAAAGGAGAATTAGTTGTACGTCAAACTGAGCAAGTGCGAATTTTGGAAAGAGGAAGTGAAATTCCTGGGGCATGTAGTGAAAGCAGAGAGAATAGCTTTCGATCTGGCTAAAGTGGAATCAATATCTAAGTGGGAGCAACCCACTACAGTGACCGAGGTTCAGAGTTTCCTAGGTATGGCTGGGTACTACAAACATTTTATCAAGGAATTCTCCAGAATCGCACGACCACTCACTCAACTGACGAAAAAGAGCACCCGATTCACATGGGACGAGAATGCAAAAGTAGCGTTCCAAGAGCAGAATATGAGATTAACTTCTACACCAATGCTCACTCTCCCACAAGAAGGGGAAATGTTCGTGGTGTATAGCGATGCTTCGAAGTTGGGCCTTGGCTGTGTTCTGATGCAAAATGACAAGGTGATTGCTTATGCCTCTCGTTAGCTGAAGAGACACGAAGAGAACTACCCAACTCATGACCTGGAGTTGGCAACGGTAGTCTTTGCCCTAAAGATATGGAGGCATTACCTATACGAAGAGGATTTTCAGTTATTTTGCGATCACAAGAGTCTGAAATACATATTCACGCAGAAGGACTTGAACATGTGTCAGCGTTAATGGATGGAGACACTTAAAGACTTCCACTTTAATATCTCATACCACCCTGGCAAGGCGAAATCTGTGGCCGATGCTCTAAGTCGAAAGAAGAAACATGAATTGGTAGCCACCTCGATGATCAAGGAATGGGAGATGATGGAATTCATTCAGGATTTTGACATTCAGCTTACCCTCGACAAGTCAGACGCATACGTGGCTCTTTTGACTGCAAAACCCACCCTGGTACAACAAGTAATCGCTGCCCAGGACCAGGATGTATGGCTTGTCAAGATGAAGGAGAGGTGTAAGGGTGAGGAAATGCCCAGTTGGAGGGTTGGTAGCGACGGTGGCCTTCGATATCAGGGATGAGTATGCGTTCCGGACAATGCCAACTTGAGGAAGGAAGTGATGATGGAAGCTCACCACTCCAAATTAGTTATCCACTTGGGTAGTACCAAAATGTACAATGATGTCAAGAGGCAGTATTAGTGGGGAAATATGAAGAGGAATATAGCAGATTTTGTAGCAAAGTGTATAGTGTGTCAGAAGATCAAGGCCGAACATCATAAACCCGCTAGCCTCCTTCAGCCATTGCCGCTAGCTGAGTGGAAGTGGAACAACATCTCCATAGATTTTATATCCGGTCTTCCTAGGACACACAGGAAGCATGATTCAATCTAATTCATTGTCAATAGGTTGATAAAGGCTACCAAATTCCTCCAGATTCACACGACAGATTCCACCGATAGTTTGGCAAGGTTATACATCCAGGAAGTCGTGCGATCCTATAAAGTTCCGTGAGAAATTATATCAGATAGAGACTCTAGGTTTACTTCTGCCTTTTGGAAGAGGTTACAAGAAGAGATGGGCACGGAACTCAAGTTCAGTACGGCATTTCATCCTCAGACAGATGGGCAGACTGAGAGGGTGAATTAGATTCTGGAAGATATGCTGATAGCGTGCATCCTAGACTTTCAACGCGATTGGGACGATCACCTGGCACTGTCAGAATTTGCGTACAATAACAATTTCTAGTCCAGCATAGGTATGACACCGTACGAAGCTCTCTATAGTCACCCTTGCCGAGCTCCTCAGTGTTGGACAGAAATTGGAGAGAGAAGCTTGTTAGGACCTAAGCTGGTTCAGGCTACTACCTAGGTCATTGATGTGGTTCAGAAGCGTTTGTATACCGCCAAGAGCAGACAGAAGAGCTATGTGAAAAATCGATGTCATGATCTGGAGTTTGCAACTGGCGACCATGTATTTCTGAAGGTGTCGCCTATGAAGGGTCTGATGAGGTTCCGGCAGAAAGGGAAGCCAACACCGCGTTTCATTGGGCCTTTCGAGATTTTGGATCGCATGGGAGCCGTAGCAGACTGCCTTGCGTTGCCTACTGCATTGGCCGGTATTCACAACATCTTTCACGTGTCCATACTGAAGAAATATACGCTAGATGAATCTCACATCGTTAGCTAGGAATAGATCGAGCTGACAGATAACGCCTGGAACCTATCCGCATCTTAGACCACAAGGAGGAGGTCCTACGGATGAAGACTATACCATTAGTTAAGGTTCTTTGATCACATCATGGAGAAGAAGAGGCGACTTGGGAACGCAAAGCAGAAGTTATGGAGAAGTACCCTCACCTGTTCAGTGGCACCCCATAGGTAATTTTGAGGATGAAATATTTTTTTTTAGGGGGGTAGACTGTAACACCCCATACCTCTGGTATACAGGTGTTACCTTCTTAAACCATATCAGCAGAAAGCAGAATGGACTAAATAATTAATTTGAACTCGCCGCATACAGGATGTGAGTTCCAGCCAGCATTAAAGCTATCCATCGAGGGATACTAGGAGCCAAGATGAACTCCATAACACTACGCCAAAATAGTGAAAAAAGGACAGCTGAAAACTATCTCAAATCTTAATAAATGATGATTTTGAACTGTCGCATGGGCCGTCCTATTTTGCCATGTCATATTAGTTAAAGGACGGTCATGTACCGTCATTAAAGATGAATGTTAAAAGGACGGTTATGGATCTTCTATAAAGATGGACAAGAAAAGGTCTGTTATGGACTGTCTCTGATGTTAGACTGTTACAAACTGTCTAAAACACTAACGGTCTATGGCCGCCGCTAGTGTTCATTTAACGTCTTTAAAAATGGACGGTCATGAACCGTCATTAAAGATGGACGTTAAAGGATGGTTATGGACCGTCTTGTATTTCAATATTTTATAAAAATATGACCTAAAGCCATCAAAAAATTTCATGCATTAAAAATAAAAAATCAACAACAATTTTCTTTTTGTGTTTCTTTCATCCAATAAAAAAATATTCAACCAACAAAACTTGGTTATAATTCAGAATTAAGAAAAATTGTTAAGCTTAAATAGGAGTTTCATTTAAGTGGACAAGGAAATAATAAAGAAGAGTGTTCCAATTCAAGTTACTAGAAACAACAACAAAAATTAGAGCTTTGTAAAAAGAGGCCTGTGTTAAAATACCTCATTGATTCTCATGCATGAGAGTCCAATTATGATGAGAACAAAAATTGCAGCACAAGGGTCCATAAATATGACAATGTTATCCTACAAAGAAATATGATAGTATTAGATGTTAACCATACTATTATATGTTAATGCACTTGATCAAATTGAACCAATAATGTACTTGATCAGATTGCACACAAGTTCTGATTAGAGCTACAGTCTAGTAAAGGTCTGCATTGCCATACATGAAGGATAAGGAAGCTTAGAAGAGCTCAAAAACTAATCAAGCCCTTTTATTTTCCTTTGCAACAGAATATGTACAATCTTATGAAAAATAATCAATGAATTAAAAGAGGGTTTGAAAAAAAATATAAACAACGGTATTCATTTAATGAGCTGGCCTTCACAGTCTATAAACTTCTAATATAATGACATTATAAAATCTAGTAGCATAAAACAAAAGACTATTAAATTCATGGGTTTTTTAGTCCATGTGAATTTGCAACCATGAAGCATTTATAAAGTTTTAGAAATTTATTTTCACGATATTGGCAAACTATTTTCATGAAATTTGACCAGATTTTGATGCCCAGATAAATTTTTGAAGATTTTCACCTACCTATGAACTTCTTCAGTTGATATTGTTGTCATCATCTACCAAATAAAGTTCATCTGATTACCAAACTGAGTTCATCCCAAAAGGTGAAGATACTTCATAGATTCCACAAAACCAAACAGAATTGCACAACCCTTGAAACAAGCATAGAATAGAATTTACTGAAAGAAGGATAGCACGTCCACTTTATACGCTAGTAATTCAAGTATATTTAGGAAAATTTGCAAAAAAAAAATAAATAAATAAAATTGTAAGAAAGAATTCATCTTTTCTTCTTCTTTTTTTTTTTTTTTTTGAAAGGAACTATTAAGAATGATTTCCTCATTTTCAAGGACCAAAAACAACTTGAAGAATATATTTATCCTACAACCATCCATCCCAAAAATCTAGAAACAAAAACAATATGAAACAAAACAAAAGACAATACAGATACTGAATTCGGAAGCTAAAAGCCTGAAGCATTGGTGTAACAATACTTGGTACTATTACAATGATTAGAATTAACAACTTGCTTGGTAGCAGGAGATAACAATACCTATACTATTACAATGATTGTAGCCACAATTTGTATAAATGCAAAAGATACATATAGATCACCCAATCAGATTGGTGGGCACCACAAGTGGGTGGTCCAATTAGATTATGGATCCCAAACATCAGGAAGGTCTGCTCATCAAACGGATCATGAATGTATGTTGAACATGAATTGACAATCATTATTTTCTCCTACAAACCCAAATTAGATTCAAGAGGAAGGTTCAACATTCAAATATTAGATCAAAGCACAATCACAAATGGAGGAACTGATCAACTAAAACCAGTTGTAGGTTTACCCACATGCCATTCTTCAAGTGCTTTAGATTGAAAGTATTGTTTGGTAACACCAAATATCAAGAAAATGTGCAACAAAATAGATTGATTAATCATGAATTTCATGATGTTTGGTGCAACCAAATAAACCCCTATACATGTAGTGCGGCTATTATCTGAAATTTACATGTATTTCACGCTTACCATTTTCTGAAATTGCAGAAGAGACTGACTCATCATGGTCACTAGAATTCCCAATACATGAAGTGCAGCCATAACCAACAATGTGGAAACCTTGTTGATCAAAATTTACCAAACAGCAACAGAAAATTTTGCATTCTCACAATATCTTTCCAATCCACATATCCTAACACAATACCTCTTATGGAGATATTTGGTAACAACACCGAAACCTGGATTAAGACTTTTCTTAATCCAAGGTTTAAACTGATCAAGAAGGGATTCAATTTAATAAACCGTTATCTCAACGCCGAATATGCATTCAAGTGAATCTAGTAATGCATCATGGGTTAATACTTAAGAGTAAGAAGTGGAAGAGAGGTGATTTGCATATTGGCTAGCGAGTTATGCTCAACACCAATATCCAAACAGTAGTCCTTGGACCTATAAAAGGATATTTGCATACCTGAAGAGAGGTGAGAAGCAAGATCACTCCGGAGTTCCACAAAGCATGTATGGTGATTGGTGTCAGAAGATTATGAGTTTGGGCATATGAAAACCCCAAAGCAACCCTTGTTGATGAGCAATATTTACTGGTTAGAAATTAAATCAAGTACTAAAACAAACAACCACTGTCAAAATCCACAAAAAAAAGGAAGATTGTAACATAACCCTTTTTATACTTAAACCGGATTAACTGCTTTAGAGTTTCAAGTCAACTCTAAGGCCTCATTAAGTATAATTCGAGTTTTAAGTTTTTAAATTAAGACATGGTCAATGAACTCTGTTGATTCCTCAGAGTAGATGATAGAGCTAATAATTCAAATCAAGTTTAAAGCCAGGAGTTAAATGCCTGAAAGTAAATGACCAAGTACATAATACATTTGTAAGTCCATCGCTGCATCACTGAGTTCTGAAACTATGGGTGGAAAAATTGTTACCTAGCATGTAAAGTTGGGGAAACTCTCTAGGAGTGAGATGAGCAAAAGCAAATACCGCCACACTTACAAGCACAGAAACTGGTGTTGGAAACCTGCATGAAGAAAATGAAAAGAAATAGGAAACACACGAACAAGAACGTAATGATCACAAATGATCCCCAAGTAATTAGCCTTAAACAAAAGTAATTTAAGCTAGAATACCACCATTTCAACCCTGAAAGTTAAACTAGCTTGGACCATCATAATTAAGCTATAGAACTAGCATTGTAATAGAAAGAGACTCGTACTAATGCCACTGTCCATGGGAAGTGGCTATTCTTACTAAGGTGTCAGATTTGTGCGCATCTCTTCCGGTGTCATTTTTGCACTAACACAAGGCTAATTTAGTTGGCCAAGGTGGGCACTTCAAGAGAATATTTTGTTATTATGGAAAGCTTCTAACAAATTTTTTATTTTTTATTTTTTATTTTTTATGGTTAGCGTTTGTTTTTTCTTTGGCTTTAAGCCAGTTTATTAATCCGGTCAGGCTTGGGTTGCATCTAATAGCCCATCAACCCCACCCATTTGATTGGGCACGTCAAATGACCAGTCTACATCTTGTACAAAAGAGGGTGGCGGGGCTCTGGCATGGGACAGACTCAGACCCACACCATTTATAATCATCATGGGAAAGGCTCAGACCTGTTTGTTTTGGCCCATCATTGACCTAAGTCTGTGTTTTACTTTGCAAGCCAGACTTGGACATACCTCAACCCAGCCTGTTGACAACCGCAGATGTAACTCCATTTTGCCTCAAGCTCCTTCACACCTATGACAAAATGTGAGAAAGTGAACTGATGCTCTATCTTATCCCATTATGTAAAGAGGTATATATGCCAAAATATGATCATACATTTAGACAACAGACTATCAACTTCATATTTATTAGAGCACCTCGCTTACACCAAGAAATGAGAAACTATCAACAGACTATCAACTTCATATTTAGTAGAGATTTCTTTTCTTTTCAGTTATTAAGCCATCACGGCTGAATATCCTTTATTACGAGAAAGAGCACCTTGCGATGAGCTTCACTAGCCAAAAATATCATCATGCTTTAAGAAAACAACAAACTCCTCATCTTCGACTGCTTCTACTACAGCTACCATAGTTTCTTGTCCTGTGGAGGTACTCTGCTCTACAATATTTTTTCCAGAAATCTTTTTCTGTCATTTGGCAGCAACAAAAGGTTGCGATAGACCGGATCATTTAAATAAGAAAGAAACAATAAGTTAAGAAAATATACATCCACTGAATAAGTTGATTTTCCCACTTATTTAAAATAAAATGGTTGAAGATGGAAGTTAACTACATGGTAGAACTTCCACATACTGTTCTTACCTTGCTAGGAACAAAGTTAAGAAATGCCTGATGCACTGTTGGTTTTTCTACAAAAATCAGAAATGAAATTTCATGATCACAAAACAAGAACACTAAAAGAAAAATCTTCCATGGTAAAGAACATCCTAAAACCACTAAGGAAGAAAGCAATCTAGTGACTGTAACTGGTTACGAATAAAATACATAAATGGTATCAAGAATTTAAATAAATTTTAAAAAAAAGTTAATTCAGAACCATTAATGTTCATTGCACAAGGTATCACATATATAACTAATGATTACACAATATAGCAGAAACCCCATTCGGCTTATGTCCTTTGTGTCTAATATTCATCAATTTCATTTTAATTAGTTATATAGGAGCTTGTATCTATATAAAACATCTAGGCCATTATAAATGAGGAGATTTCCTTCACAATTATAAGGAAACATACAACTGCACATCAATGACAAGGCTGAATGTAACATTTTACAATCCTTTTATTTGTGAAAAACATTTAAACTTTAAAATTCAAGCATGCTCATCTTCAGATGGACAAGTGATCTATGCTCCACAAGTAGCAAAGAACAACATAATGAAAAAACCAAAAAGGCTACCAAGACACTAATTCCCACTCCAAGCATGTTTAAATCCTTGAATAAGATGAATTCTAAATAATCTCTCAATATGTATATTTGTCTAGGGAAAAATAAAAAACCTTACCCGGGGAATTCAAGAGAATTTCATAGGATGGTGCAGGAAATTCTTTAGTGCCAAGAAAAAGTAAAAAGATCACAAAAAGAAGAAGAAGAAGAAGAAGAAAGAAAGAAAGAAAGAAAGATCTGCTCTAGACATCACTGCCAAACATTTCCATTGGATGAATTCTATAGCTTTGTACAGAACTAGAAAATCCCTACATCATCTAGCTTTGTAAATCTTGCTCATGTGAGCAGCATCCAATCATCCACCTAATTCAAGCATGTAATTTACAATTTCCAGTTAAAAATCTAAATTTAATGGCATGAAATGGTGGGGCACACACTCCACAAAAAACAAACACTTGTATTATAAAAATACATTGTTGGAAGAAGTGCAACAAAAAGTAGGCACCATAATCCCTATGTGTAGCCCACTTTATCCATTAGGTGCACATCTCAGATTAATACATCTATCCATACCTTCTTGGGACTTACAGTGATGTTAATATATAATTCAACCCATTCATGAGGTGAGTCCCACAAAGATGAAGTAAAATATAAATAAATATATAAGTCTAATCTGTAGGCCCAAGGAGGTTACATTTGTGGGCATCTGCATCCTCACTATCCTTGTTCTTTTCATACTTGATTCCTAAAATGATTTTACACAAACAATGGATGGCATGGATGTGTCAAACACATCACAGTGGGCCACAAAACTTTTTATTGCAAGCGTTCCAGAGCACGGAGAAGGGAAGAGTTGTGTCCCAGGTTTGTTATGCACCATGCGGTCATGGAAAGACAGTATTAAAATTCTGGTTTTCCCCTTAAATTTGTACCATTCGCTGCTATCTGCTAGCAATTCATTGGATGTCCATTAATTTGATGGTCAGGATTTTTTGTCAATGAGATTTTACATTTATGCCCCATTGACATGGGACCCATCATTTAGACTGTCTTGAAAGTTATACATCTGTACCAATGCACTAGAATCGTGCAAAACTAATATAGGACTCATCTTTGCATAAGTAAATAGAAATTCATGGTGCTTAAAGAAGGTGAATCCTCCCCAGGGAATTGACATAGCCGTGTGTTGACGTAGCATAGCTCCATGAGCCCCACCATGATGTATGTGTGTACATCTACACTGTCCATCCATCTTGCAAATCCTTTTATTGAATAGGCCCAAAAACGGAGTCCGATCGAAAGTTCTAGTGGACCACACCACAGAAAGCAGTGGGGATTGAATGCTTACCACTGAAAACTTCTAGTGGTCTACCGAAGTGTTGAATTAAGCTAGTATTTGTGCTTTCCCTTCATCTAGGCCTATGTGACTTTTTGAACAAGTTGGATGGAAAATAAAAATCATGAATAGGTTGGATTGCAAACAAACCCACGAGGCTGAGTTTTGAAATTTCTTAAAAAATAAAAAAGAAAAAAAGAAAAAAGAAAAGAGAGAGAGAGACAGAGAGAGAGAGAGAGAGAGAGAGAGAGAGAAGAGAGAGAGAGAGAGAGAGAGAGAGAGAGAAGAGAGAGAGAGAGAGAGAGAGAGTTACCTGGTGGATTAGGGGAGAGTTTAGGGAACAGATCTTTGAACCATCCAAGCTAAAATTTCAAAGAGTTGTTTGCTGGCAAGTTAATCCCCCTTTCTCTAGGAAGGAGTCAGCATTAAGTGTCGTAGCTCCTCCAACTGCATCAAGTTAATCCCTATCTTTGTTGCTGGAACATCGAAGAGGTGGAGGTTTTGACAAGGGCTAAGTGGGAGGCTACCGGATTGGGTTTCGATATATAGGGGTTTAGGGTTTTGAAAGAGGCTGGGTGGGAGGCTTACGGACCCTGACTACAATGGGTTTCGATCTATCAGAGATGGTGACCAAGGAAAGAGAAGAAATCAACCGGAATAAATGAGATCTATCAGAGATGGTGACTAAGGGAGGAGAAGAAATCGACTGGAATAAGTGAGAAGAAAAACGAGAGAGAGAGAGAGAGAGAGAGAGAGAGAGAGGAAATTAGCCATGACCAAATGAGAAGAAAAATGAGAGAGAGAGAGAGAGAGAGAGAGAGAGAGAAGAAATCGGCAATGACAAAATAAGAGAGATTAGGGCTGATGAGTTTTAGGACTTGCAGTGAGTTTTACTACCACTTAGGAGCAGTTTCAAACCGTTTTTAATTAAAAAGGGCCCTGGGCTGTTTCTGAACAAAAATCATAGTCGTTCTTGATCTAAAGTTTTGGTGTAGTGTTTGCTGATTTTAAATAGTTTATTTATAAGTTCGGGGCCTAAATATTTACCATTTATCGGAGATGCAAGGAGATGTGATGGATCTAGATCTGAACACATGTAAGGTCAGGGTTAAGTTTGCTTGATTTTGAATCCCAATTTAATGTAGGCTACTGGACTTTCTTCTAAGCATCCTACAACAGTTTTTTCTTGGCCTGGTTTTTAGTTTTTAGTTACCTGCTTGACTTGAGGAACATACAAACAAAATCTACTATCTTTGTAATGTTTGCTTACACTAACAATATGAGGTAATTAAATAAAGTGTAAGATATATTAGGAGTTGGATTGGGTTAGTTCAGTCTGAGCTAGGTCCATTTTTGAGTGGTCAAAACCTTAACCCATTCACAAGTTGGGTCTAAGAGCTTTTGAGAGGTTCTAAACCTGACCCAATTGATAACCAGTGCAGTGTTTTGAGCCAGACTGACCCAACGGATCCCAATTCAGTTTGAGGCTCCCTTATTGGGTCAGGACTGATGATCCATGAGGTGGATCTGATCCCTTTGCACCTCTAGTGCTGCTTGCCTGCCCTACTGTACATGTAGCATCTTCCTCAAATTTCCCAACCAAATAACAGAACCTAGTATAGATTGTTCATATCTCCAAAATCAGATTTTGATTCAATGCTCCCTACCCATGGTCCATTGCCATTTGTTTGTTGATTTTGGACCCATTACTACTTTTTCTTTATCTATCAAATATCCAGCAACTAGCCAGTTTAGATCATACTTCTAGTGTACTTTTTGGGTTATGAATTCATCTGTGGTGATTACCATTGATTGAGTGGTTCAAATTTGAGGTACATGCCACTCTTACATTATGTTGTGGCAATCAGAGTAGAAATGATGCACTATCTCTAAAGCTTTAAAGAAAGGCATTTATTTATTTTTTTTTAAAAAAAAAAATTATATGATTCATTAGGAGTGTCTTTGCACAAGATGGGTTCAACTCCGTTTAGGCCCATGGCTTGGTAATCCAAACCATTTACCTATTGCATCCCATTGTTGATTGCCAAGCTCCTGAGACTTCCCAAATTGAAAGATCCAAACTCCCTAATCCTCACTACCACAATTTATGAATTATTAATAGTCTGTAAATGCATGGAATTGAAATTTATTTGCATGTAGAATTAAAATATGAGGAAATTTTCTCAGATATCATGAGTAAAAATTATATAGCTATATTGAAAGGGCCTAGCTATATGCCCTAGAGGGGGGGTGAATAGGGCAATGCCAAATAAAAACTAATAACAGCGGAATAATAAAAGAAATAAAGCACAATGCTGAATTTAAAGTAATCTCAATAGCCTAAAGTAAAAGGAATGATACTTTATCAGTTCTAAGGACAACCTTACACCAAAAATCAAAGGTTTAAGGTAGGACAACCTTATTTCTAGAACGTCCTTTGTATCACAAACCAATGAGGAATAAAAAGCAAGGAAATCAAAATAACTTGCAGAAATAAATCCTAAGTTATTACAACATTCCCCACACTTGCTTGGAATAAAAAGATTACGACATTCATCCACGAATACAATCCACAAAACTAAATGAACAAAGAATAAAGAATAAAGCACATCCACAACACAACGATATATAGTGGTTCGCCTGTGTGTACACCAACTGTTATCCAACAGCCACACAGAATGCTACTCAACTCCCAATATCCTCACACAGGGGATATTAGCATGCACTATCAAAATAGGTTTCACAGGTTCACCTAAAACCTTCACAATTGTGTCTTTGATCTCGGGCTTACACAATCCAAAAACCCTCACAATCTGAGTTTTCTGGCTCTCCTCAGATAACCAATACAATGAGATTTTTCTGGCAAATCTCAAACAAAACCAAAGAAAGTAAATTATAAAAATGTAAAATACCTGAATCACCTTTTAAAGTAGCCCGGTAGAACCAATCGGAGTAGAAGTTCGATTCAACGTTCAAAGTCCAATACTCACTTTAAGAATGGTTCTAAGTCTAATTGATTTTAAATCAAAAGGGCTAGTTCTATTTGATTTTGAATCCAAGAAGAAGGAATATCAGAAATTTTCTTTTTCTAATGAGATTGGAATGTAGATCAAAATCAAATAAAAAACAAGCTAGCAAAAGGAATATTAAATAAGCACAAAGTAGCTTAAAACAAATACAAACTTATCTCAGAGTATAGCCTAAAGAATACTTGAATAGAATTGAATTGAATTGCTAAAACTCTGAAGTTCGTGCTCTATTCATAGCCTAAAAAATTCCGTCTACAACTGGTCTTAGGATCCTAGGACTGGTCGTAGCTTCAAAGATTTTCAAAGATTTCCGCGGGATAAGGATTTGCTGTTCTACGACCGGTCCTGGGTAGCCTACGACCGATCGTGGGCCACCTATGACCGGTCGTGGGACACCTACGACCGGTCGTAGGACCCCCAGTTTAGTTGCTGGAGTTTGAGTCGTAGGGCTAAGACTGGTCGAAGGATGAGTCGTAGAACTCACAGGACTGGTCGTAAGATGTCCAGGACTGGTCGTAGGATAACCAGAAAGATCCGAAAATCTTCAACAACCTAGGACTGGTCCTGAAAAACTTAAGACTGGTCGTAGCAGAGCTAGGACTGGTCTTGAAGTCCCTATGACTGGTCTTAGAACAGCTCAAACAAGCATATTAAAATATATGAATTATGTATCCAGAATGACCTACAGTAAAGCCCATCCTAAGGTCAATTTAAGGTCAAACAAACCTTAAAAGTGAGATGGACATTGAAAGTCTGTACACTCAGATGACCCTTAAGAGAAGCTTGAGAATATATAAATCTTGTAGTAGGCCTTCTTGAGCTTGATCTTGACTTGACACAGTCTTCTACTATACTTGAACTTGATTGTATCTTGAGCATGCATACTTGAAAACTTCTATTCTTGAATTCTTCATCCATGGCTTGAAACGTTTTTCATTTAAGTTCTTATCTTGCAATGCGATGTCTTGATTACAATAAATAGTCTCAAACATGAAACACAAGATATACAAGACATAGATATAGGTTTTGACACGACAAAATTTGACAAACAAAGGGATATGAAATCATAGCACTTACAATCTCCCCCTTTGTCAAATTTGTGACAAAACACATAGCATAAAGAATAAGAAGGAATCATGAGCCATAAAATCACAAATTACTCTACTCTCCCTAAGTAATACAAATACTGCTCATGTAACCAATACTCTACTCCCCTTAAGTAATACAAATACTGCTCATGTAACCAATCAATAACATCAATACAACATATTCTCATCCACATATCCTTCTCAATCAATCAATTCAAACAAATTACTCCCCCTTTCCATACTACTCCCCTTTACCATACTACTCCCCCTTTTTGTCACAAAATGACAAGGAAAAGTCACAATAGGAAAGAGAACAACAACGTAGAGAGTAATAATAAGCAGATAATGAGAAAGAAATATGGAAGGTCATAGCATATTTCAAAATATAAACCAGAAACATCAAGTCATTATCAATCCACAATACAATATCTAAAAGACAATACAATATAAAAGATAATGTTATACTATCCAGAAGATAATTTGCCTAATCAGATCCAGAGGAGGGAGCAGGGATAGAAGGATCAATCTGATGTAAGCCCCTATTAATGCGACGAAGATATTTTTGCATATATTTAAACTGCATATCATGGGCTATACTCATGTTATCAACCTTCTCCACTAATGCACGAAGGCGTGCATCATGACTAGATGGATCGTAATCAGGATCATTTGGCGAATGAGTTTCTATATCATCAAATATCTCATCCATATTAAAATCCTATTGAGGAAGATCGCCAGCTTCCCCTTCATTTCCGACTTCACCACCATCACCACCAACACCACCTTCATCAACTTGGCCAGGAAGCAAATCCAACTTCATCTTATTAAGATTGAAATTGTTGAAAATAAGATTATGAATTGGTGCCTCAATAATAGGTTTATCGACAAGCATGTGAGTGGCTAGAACAGTCATAAGATAACCAAACGGAATATCACTATGACCCAGATGGAGACGAAACTGTATAATGAAATAACAAATCAAAGAAGGAAGACAGACCATGGTACCAGAAGCAATAGAATGCAACACACGAACCATGAAAGAAGTCAACTCGGTTTTATTACCGGACTGAGGATACACATTGAAAATGAAGAAACGATGTAACACTCTGTATCTAGGTAACAAATACTTTGAAGGGAGCGCATTCCCTTTGTGTGTCCATTGTGCATCAATTTTGCATAAATCTCTTGTTAACATACGTTTTTCCGATTCAGATGGTTTGTCGTATAAAGTTTGAATCGGTATACCTTCATCATTAACAGGTATATCCATAATACCTGATATCAAATGACGGTCTACTTCAAATTTCCCTTCTCTAGTATCAATTGAAAAAGTTAAATTATCAAGAGAAAATTCCGAGATGCATGCTATCATTGATTGGGCAATGGACTGGTATACAGGCCCACCCTAAAGAAAAATATTAGTCTAGCCAACAGATTCAAGGAGAGGGACAATACCATATGGAGCAATGTGACTGAGATCAGCGGTATGCTCAACGATAATATTACGGACACGTAAATATCGTACATCTTGAGAATCATCTTCGGGTGACCGAAGGTGCCGTTTTGTTATCGGTGTAGATCTAGATGAAGATGGACCACGGGATGTTTTCTTCTTTCCTCTAGCATCCATATTCAAAAAGATATACAAAGAGCAAGAGAAATGCATAAATGGAAGGATTGGTCATCTCTAGATCAGCAAATTAAGAAGAAACCCTTGAAAAACCCAACAAGAGATGAAATCTAGCTACACAATGATCAAATCAAAGCATAGAGAGCATGAATCTTCAAGAAAATTGATGAAATAGGACTCACCTTGAAGAAAAATAAGAAATCCTATGACTGGTCGAGCCACGACTCGTCGTAGGTCGGAGTGAAAATGAAGAAGAAGGGGATTTCTCCAAATTATATCATGTTCACGAGCATCACAACCGGTCAAGTGCGATGCACGACTGGTCGTACCACGACTGGTCATGTACAGCAACGACCGGTCGAGTATCGACCAAAAATACATATTTAATGAAAAAATTGAAATTTAAACACAAATAATATTAAATATAATACACTATGATACATGCAAGGAAGTATACTCAATGTAAAATGCACATAGCAAGATCAAATTTCAATTCATTAAACCTGCTTTTGTCGAGCGGTTTAGTAAATATATCAGCAAGTTGATTTTCGGTTGATATATATTCCAAAGAAATAACTTTTTTTTCAACCAACTCACGAATGTAATGGTACCTAATGTCAATGTGCTTAGTACGTGAATGCTGGATTGAATTTTTGGAAATATTTATAGCACTGGAATTATCACAATGTAAGATCATTGAATCTTGAATAATTCCATAATCGCTTAGCATGCGTTTCATCCAAACTAGTTGTGTACATGCATATCCCGCTGCAATATACTCAGCCTCAGCAGTGGAGAGCGATATTGAACTTTGCTTCTTACTGAACCAAGAAACTAAGCAATTTCCAATGTAAAAACAACCACCACTGGTTGATTTTCTATCATCGATATTACCGGCCCAATCAGCATCTGAGTACCCGGCTAATTGAACACTAGTATCAAAAGGGTACCATAGACCCAGATTTATAGCACTTACGACATATCTAATAATCCGTTTAACAGCAGTAAGATGTGATTCCTTAGCATTAGATACAACAAACTACCAATCATATTACGATATAATTTAGGATCTATATCTTTACCTGCAGAGTCTTTTGAGAGTCTTAACGTTGAACTCATAGGAGTATCAAAGTTCTTACATTCTCAAATCCAAACCTTTTAACCAAGTTTGAAGCATATTTGGTCTGGAAAATGAAAATTCCATCAGGTTGTTGTTTTACTTGCAACCCTAGGAAATAATTTAGTTCGCCAACCATGCTCATTTCGAATCTTGATTTCATTAACTCTGCAAACTTAATAGACATGTTAGAGCAAGTTAATCCATAAATAATATCATCAACATAAATTTGAACCATCAAAATATCATTGTTATGCTTCTTAACAAAGAGCGTCTTATCGACACTTCCTACTTGAAAGCTATGACTAAGTAAGAATTTATTCAATTTCTCATACCATGCCCTGGGCGCTTGTTTAAGACCATAGAGAGCCTTTTTGAGATGAAATATATGGTCAGATAACTTAGGGTCTTCAAACCCTGAAGGTTGTTCAACATACACTTCTTCATGTAAATCGCCATTCAAGAAGGCGCTCTTTACATCCATCTGATAAATCTTAAATTTTCTAAAGCATGCGATGGAAATAAAAAGTCTGATTGATTCAAGGCGAGTGATTGGAGCAAAGGTTTCATCGTAATCGATACCTTCAATCTGAGTGTACCCTTGTACAACCAGTCTAGCCTTGTTTCGTATTATATTTCCAAGCTCATCAGACTTATTTTTAAAGATCCATTTTGTTCCAATAATGTGTTTATCTTTAGGTCTAGGAACAAGATACCAGACATCATTACGAACAAATTGATTAAGTTCATCCTGCATAGCAACAATCCAATTTTCATCAGAAAATGCTTCTTTCACGTTGACCTGTTCTATCTGGGATGTAAAACAGACATAATTACATATGTTCTCAAGTTGTTTGCGAGTACGAACTCCAGTGAGAGGGTTTCCAAGTATTTGATTGGTTGGATGATCTTTGACAGTCCTTGGTTCAGATTCTTTTTGACTTGATGAGGTATCTTGATTGTCGATAATAAGAGCTTCATCATCATCTGAACTCGGACCTGATGTATTCAAATGATCATCAATGACCACATTGATGGTCTCTTGAATCACACCAGTTCTCTCATTTAGAACCCTATAAACTCGACTGTTCAAAGAATAACCAAGAAAAATACCTTCATCACTTTTCGTATCAAACTTTTCCAAATTTTCATGATCATGTAAAATATAACACTTGCTGCCAAAAACCCGAAAGTATTTGACAGTAGGTTTCTTTTCAAACCATAATTCATAAGCAGTCTTATTATCAGATTTACTGGTATAAACCCGATTAATAATATAACATGCGGTATTAACTACTTCAGCCCAAAGATTTCTAGAGAGCTTCATGCTATTCAACATAACATTAGCCATATCCTGAAGCACTCTATTTTTTCTTTCAACTATACCATTTTGTTGCGGTGTTTTGGACGCAGAGAATTCATGTGATATTCCCTGATCGCTACAGAATTTCTCAAAACTACTGTTTTCAAATTCGGATCCATTATCACTACAGATCTTACTAACATGAGAACCTTTCTCATTTTGGATTCGTTTGATGACCTTTTTCACTTCATCCAGGGTTTCAGTTTTATCTTTTAAAAATGATACCCAAGTGAATCTGGTATAGTCATCTACGATAACCAAGATGTATTTTTTGCCTCATCAACTCTCCGATCTGGTTGGTCCAATAAGATCCATATGGAGAAGCTCAAGTGGTCTAGATGTGGTATTGGAGTTCACTTTCTTGTGAGAGCTCCTAGTCTGTTTGCCCAACTCGCATTCACCACATATTTTGTCTTACTTTTTGTAATTTGGGTAGACCTCTAATTAGTTCTCTTTTGCTCAATCTAAATAAGTTCCGAAAGTGTACATGTCCAAGGCGTTTATGCCATAATTCAGTCTCATCGGTATGGACCATGTAACATGATTGAGTAGATGAGCTTGCATCACTAACGATGTAGCAGTTTTCAGAAGTTCTGCGACCAGTTAATATAACAGAACCCTTTTTATTAAATATCTCACAACCTTGATTAGAAAACTTCACACTATGGTTGTTATCGCATATCTGAGAAATGCTAAGTAGGTTGTGTTTCAAGCCCTCAACATGCAAAACATTCTTAAATAAGGGAAGGTTATAAAGCTGAACCGTACCTTGGCCAATGATCTTACAATTGCTTCCATCACCAAATGTAACTGATCCGTCAGTCATATCTTTTAGATCGGTAAATAAAGCTTTATCACCTGTCATATGCCTGAAGCAACCACTATCTAGGTAGTACTTTGAATGGCTTGTAGCTTTGAAAGCAGTGTGGGCAACCAAGCAGGCAACTTTAGGAACCCATTTCAGAACTGTTTTGGGTTTAGGAGTATAGATGGTCTTTTTCTGTCTGTTGTTATAGGAGAGACCTATAGAGTTAGACTTTAATAGCTCCTTGAGAAGATCAATTATTTTTTCAGCCAAAGGATTTCGGTTTTGAAAAATTAAAGTTGACATGGCTACCTGACGGTTTTTGAAAAGTTCTTGAATTTTTGAAAGAACCTTGATAAGCATTCTTTTCTTTTGAGATTGAAGACTCTCCTTTTACAAATTTAGGAGCAATGTTCTTTTGTTTAGGAGATGTATTCTTATCATAGCCCAACCCGGATCGATCGCCACGTTTTCTTAATCCGGACAATAATTTTTCCAATTTAGGATCACCTTGGGCATATCTCCATGTGTCTTTCAAACTCAGAAGAGAAGCTACCTCATTTTTGAGTTTCTCATTTTCGAATCTCATATCTTCAATTTTGAAGGTTTTGAAATCTAAATCACATTTGGTTTTTTCAAAAGAATCGGAAATATGAGACTTTTCTAAAACATGAGACTCAAAATCTTCCTTAAACTTAGAAAATTTTTCTTTTTGTAATTTAAGCTTGACGGCAATTTTACAACTCTCCTTATAAAGGGCATTATAAGCATCCTGAAGGTCATCTTCATTATCTCAATCACTATTCAGATTTTCTTCACTAGATATATCATCATTATCTGAAAAGATGATCTTGGCTAGAGTCATAAGGGCTTTAACATCTTCGCCTGACTCGGTTTCAGAATCTTCTGATTTAGAAGAGGATTCAGAATCAGACGATTCATCCCAAGTAGTCATCATGCTTTTCTTTTTTGATTTGTCCTTTTTAGGACATTTGTTAGCTAAGTGCCCATACTCTTGACAGTTGTAACATTGACTATCTTTCAAGGATTTTCAAGTTCTAGGTTTAGATCGTCTCTTATCATTTGACTTTTGAAAATCAACTTTTTCTTACTTTTGAAAATTTTGTAAAACTTTTTTGCTAAAAGTGTCATATCATCTTTGGAATTTTCTAAATCCGAAGTGCTCTCTTGTGAAACATTTTTAGATTATTTGAGAGCAATTGATTTTTCTTTAGGAGCTTTAAAGGATAACTCATAGGTTTGAAGTGAACCAACTACTTCCTCAACCCTCATGGTATCCGTATCACGAAGTTCCTGTATCGCGGTCACTTTAGAATTGAACCGTTCAGGAAGTGAGCGTAGTATCTTTGCACACACTTTACTTTCTGGGATTCCATCACCAAGACCCCACATAGAGTTCACAATGTCATTCAATCTAGTATAGAAGTCCATAAACATCTCATTCTCCTCCATATGAATTTCTTCAAATTTAGTTGTGAGGAGTTGGACTTTAGATCTCTTGACAATAGATGTACCCTCGTGTGTCATTTCTAATACATCCCATGCTTGTTTTGCATTTTCACAAGAGATGATTCTTTTGAATTCATTTGGTGATAATGCACAAGTAATTGCATTTAGTGCTTTTGCATTGGCACTACTTTCACTTTTCTGAAGTGTGGTCCAAAGAGAATAAGCCGTTACTTTCATTGATTTTGAACCATCGTCATTAGTAACTTCAGTAATAGGAGGGTTCCATTCATTCACTGTGGCCAGCCACACACTTTCATCCAAGGATTTGAGGAAGATCCTCATCCTGGCTTTCCAATAAGCATAGTTTGTGCCATTAAAGGGTGGTGGCCTAGTGAATGATAGGCTATCAAAATTTGACATGTTAATATAGCTTAGATCGTTAGCTCAGAAAATAAATCCAATAAATAAACTATAAGCACGAGCTATTAGGCTCTGATACCACTTGAAAGGGCCTAGCTATATGCCCTAGAGGGAGGATGAATAGGGCAATGCCAAATAAAAACTAATAACAGCGGAATAATAAAAGAAATAAATCACAATGCTGAATTTAAAGTAATCTCAATAGCCTAAAGTAAAGAGAATGATACTTTATCAGTTCTAAGGACAACCTTACACCAAAAACCAAAGGTTTAAGGTAGGACAACCTTATTTCTAGAACGTCCTTTATATCACAAACCAATGAGGAATAAAAACCAAGAAAATCAAAATAACTTGCAGAAATAAATCCTAAGTTATTACAACATTCCCCACACTTGTTTGGAATAAAAAGATTACAACATTCATCCACGAATACAATCCACAAAACTGAATGAATAAAGAATAAAGAATAAAGCACATCCACAACATAACGATATATAGTGGTTCGCCTGTGTGTACACCAACTGTTATCCAACAACCACACAGAATGCTACTCCACTCCTAATATCCTCACACAGGGGATATTAGCATGCACTATCAAAATAGGTTTCACAGGTTCACCTAAAACCTTCACAATTGTGTCTTTGATCTCGAGCTTACACAATCCAAAAACCCTCACAATTTGAGTTTTCTGGCTCTCCTCAGATAACCAGTACAATAAGGTTTTTCTGGCAAATCTCAAACATTTTCAATTTGCCTGAAAAATCCAGTCTACGACTGATCGTAGGATCCTAGGACTGGTCGTAGCTTCAAAGATTTTCAAATATTTCTCCGGGATAAGGATTTGCTGTTCCACGACCGGTCCTGGGTAGCCTACGACCGATCGTGGGCCACCTATGACCGGTCGTGGGACACCTACGACCGGTCGTAGGACCCCCAGTTTAGTTGCTGGAGTTTGAGTCGTAGGGCTAAGACTGGTCGAAGGATGAGTCGTAGAACTCACAGGACTGGTCGTAAGATGTCCAGGACTGGTCGTAGGACAACCAGAAAGATCCGAAAATCTTCAACAACCTAGGACTGGTCCTGAAAAACTTAACACTGGTCGTAGCAGAGCTAGGACTGGTCTTGAAGTCCCTAGGACTGGTCTTAGAAAACAAGCATATTAAAATATATGAATTATGTATCCAAAATGACCTACAGTAAAGCCCATCCTAAGGTCAATCTAAGGTCAAACAAACCTTAAAAGTGAGATGGACATTGAAAGTCTGTACACTCAGATGACCCTTAAGAGAAGCTTGAGAATATACAAATCTTGTAGTAGGCCTTCTTGAGCTTGATCTTGACTTGACACAGTCTTCTACTATAGTTGAACTTGATTGTATCTTGAGCATGCATACTTGAAAACTTCTATTCTTGAATTCTTCATCCATGGCTTGAAACGTTCTTCATTTAAGTTCTTGTCTTGCAATGCGATGTCTTGATTGCAATAAATAGTCTCAAACATGAAACACAAGTTATACAAGACATAGATATAGGTTTTGGCACAACAAAATTTGACAAACAAATGGATATGAAATCATAGCACTTACATATATGATTTTGATAGACAAAAGCACAATTTCTGATCTTTATACTTACTCTTTGTTTTCCCATAATAGGGGTTGTAAGGCCCGTATCATAGTCCGTACTGTTCCGTTGACTCCCGCGATCCTACCCATCGAAGTCTGGCAATCCGTGACCTATAATCGATGTTTGCGCACGACCCTAAGTTGTACCCCGTAGATCTGAGTCAACCTAATCAGAGACTTGTACCATGGCGACCGCACCATCGCCATAGTTCCAACGCTGCGTCTTGCATACCTATTCAATACCGTAGCAGGGAGATGTGGGCCGACATTTATTTTAAAGAAAACACCATGCGTTTACAATCCCAAGAGAATCTCTACAATATGTCCCACTAATCAATCACTCAAATCAATCAATCAATCACCTCACGTCAAGTATAAGAGCAACTCATGCTTTCTTTCTCCACAAGTCAAGCAAGCCCCAAAAGTTAACAAGTCTCTCACCTCACCCATCACTCACCTCACACCCATCACTCACCTCACATCCATCACCCATCACTCTCCCTTACAATTATTCTCTCTTTCTCAACAATTCTTTAAGCCATTCCAAGAGAGAGAAAAATGGACATCCAAGCATCCTAAGTGTGAGAAAAGGTGTTTTGTGTGGCCCACTTCCTCTCCCAAAAACCTCATCCTAGCCATTCATTTCTCATCTTCCACCATCAAAGTGAGACAGAAGGAGATCGGCTTTCCAACAGACCAAGAAGATCGAACGGTGGGTACTTTATAGGCTAGATTTTTATGTTTTAACAAAGGGCCAAGTGAGGCCTACCAATTGATGGTATGGATCTCATTTTGGACCCTAGGTGTGGCCGATGGCCCACCTTGATTCTCATGGTCATTCCATGATGGGGCCATTCTCCATGGACCCCCATCATGATGTTTAGTTTTTTTACATGGATAGAGGTCATCTAGACTATCCATTTTAGTGGAGAAGGAATCTCTACCATTGAATTAAGACTTAATGGGCCCACATGTATTGGGACCCACTTGATGTATGATTAAATACCAGGGAGGGCTCATAGTGGCGGAGCACTCCATCACACATGTCTATTTCTTTCTCTCTTTTTCTTTTTATGTGATGATGTAGTTGTGTGGCCCACCCGGATGGACCCCACCATGAAGCATGTATTTTATCCAAGCCATTTATAGGTGGGGCCCACTTTATATATGTGTTGTATCCACACCATCTACCATTGGGTGGCCCACCTGAGCAGGGCCCACCTTAAACGTATGTGTGCACCAAAACCGTCCAACGTCTAAGGACGCTAGACGTGAAAATAAAAATATAAGATTGATTTCAAGCTTATCGGGAGGGTCACTCATGCAGGCCCCACCTTGATGTATAAGTTTAATCCACGCCGTCCATTCTATTCCCAAACTCATTTTAGGCGTTGAGCCGAAAAATGAAGTCAATCCGACTATCTAGCGGGCCATAACTTACAAAATAGTAGTTTTTACCGTTAAAATACACCCTGATATTTTCTGTACCCTAAAATATATCGAATATTGGACTTGATGGGTTTGTCTTGGGCCATAGAAACCAATGGTTGGGTTGAATTTTACTAATGCGGGCCCCAAATGCGAAAAAGCTCAAAAATACCTTTTTTAAAATATATATAGCAGTAGCAGGCGTTGTTGCTGCAGCAATCAGAGGATGTCGCGCAGCGTCCAGCTGCGCTCCTACGTACGCGGATGGACAGGCAGGGACCACGGGTCCCAACTGTGGGCCCCAACATGATGTGTGAGAACATCAGCACCGTGCATTTTGATGGGGCCACTTAGGGCAGTGGGCCCTCCAAAAAGCATCCATATACAACGGTCAGGTGGCCCACATCACAGGAAACAGTGTTGACTAAACGTCTACCATTGAAACCCTTTTGGGTGACGTAGAAGCTTTAGATCATTATGAGATTTGTTTTCCCTCTTCAACCGAGTCTGTGTGATCGTATCAACGGATTGGATGGCAGATAAACATCTTGGTGGGCCCCATGTGGGACCCACAAAGATGTATGTGTTTTATTCAAACCATCCAGGTGGATGGTGGAACCCACCAAAATGTATGTGTAACATCCCGAAAATCGGGGGTCGGGTAGAAACCCAACTCCCGAGTTCCAGAACGTCACTTATGCAACATAGATAATGATAAATGCATGTTGTCTGTAGAATGGCATTAAATAAGATTAAGACTAAGCCAAAGCAGCATATCATACTCCAGAGACAGTTAAATTAGCAAGCGGGAGACTGTGATAAATACATAAAATATATAATTGATTGTAAGTCTCCAGAGTGTGAACATGTTATCAGGTTAATTAAATACATGTATACTCCAAAAATGGAAAGAAAAGAATATACATGAATGCTCCAAAAATATAAAATGACAAGTGCCAAGGCGTCTGATCAACCTCCCTGTAATCCCGTCGATCAGAACACGGAGGAGAAGTCCTCCTCATCATCATACAAGTCCGGCTCCGCCTCACAAGCAGCGCCATCATCTGAAACTAAATAGGGACTGGTGGGTATCCGGAACACCATCCCGTAACGTGGGAATGAGTAATCAACTCAGTGGAATCATAGAGCAAAGATTAGCATGTTATCAAATCAATCACACGATAATAGTAAAGCAAACAATCAAACATTCCTAGATACTGTTGTTAATGCATACATGAAATGACATGATGGATGCCCTCACCGATATACTCCCTCATACGGCACTATCTTACGCCCGCGACATGCTTACGTTCCTCAGTGCTCCACATCTTCCAGGCACATGCAATGCGATATGGATAATGATTACCAAGTTGTTATTAGTCCTTTTCATACAGACAGATTGGGAAACTAAGGTACCTTCCTTATATCAATCCTAACACAGATCCTGTCTAGGGTCGTCACTCCTAGTAATCTCATACGATGTTACATTTATAAGTCGCTGCAAGGGCTGTCAAGGCTGTTGCTCACACTCGTTGCACCGCTCCCCCACCACCTTATCAATACAGGCCTATTTGTACTCTTGTCGCTACAGAAGGGTCGCCCCTCATGTAGACTCAGAATACGCTCGCGGTCACTACAAAGGGCTCTTCACCTGATCAGTGTAGGCCAACAGCAAGAATATAGTGTCCCATACCACCATAATCTGCTCACGAGTCTGAGTTGCTCATTGGTCACTACGGGGAGGTTTGTGGCCCCAGCGTAGGCCGACAGCTCGACCACGGTGTCTCATACCACCATGCCCGGCTCATGAGTCTTTATGGATCAAGGTACCATGGTTGACAGGATTTTTCAATGGTAAGTTCAGTACCCTAGGTTCAAGCAGTTATGACTCATACAAGGTGAACATACAATGGCCAGTCGGGTTACTTGACGGGCTCGACTAGTACGAGCGCATCTCAAGCTGAACGACATGAAGTGCATAAAACACTTCGTGTGGCCTAACCACTGCCGTCAACTCAAAACACGACTCGCGTTCATCGACGCGTCCTTCGTGGCAAATAGAAGTCAACCACAAATTCAATCCATTACCGATTGCCTGGACTAACGTATAGCCCCAAACACTTGCAATCTAAATCAAGAATCATAGGAGCGAGAGACAAAATTGAAATACGAGTAATTCCACACATAAGGTAATCAATTCAATACAACAAATATGGAGGAATTCATGTACATCAATAAATTAGTTGAGAATCCAATCTCAACGCTAATCTACAACACCATTTACTCGATACTTACTAATACATACATTTATACAAACACTTAGACTACACAACTCCAACGTACTTGACGTGTATTGATTTCAACATATAATATGACAAATCCTTTCATCAAGGAGATGTCTAATACACAACAATCATGTTCTTACATTCAATACATATGGCAGGCATAAATCATATTGATTTAGGCATTTCAACAAACACTTAGTCTACACACTTTAGTCTACATAGCATATGTCGACCCAAAGTGCGCATTAGGGCGAATCTCTTCGCCAAACAGATCATGCACGCATAACCAGTATAATGACACGACAAATAAACATGACAATCATTTTTGTAAAATACAGACGTATACAGTATTTTCTACAAATACCTAAAATACCCTAAATCTCATATTCTCCGTATGTATACGAAATGGAAAACGGACAGCATGTTCTACATGTCAAACAGCGTTCTTGTCGATAATCTACTATTAAACGACATTGAAAGCTTTGAAATCAGCCAATCAAGGCGTCTAAAATCCTCACCTTTTGCCGTAGACGTGTATCGATTCGAATAGAACGTCAACGCTTTGTCAACGGCGTTATGGCGACCTAATGCACAAGATACATAAGCTATTTCGATAATGAATCGAAGAAATCCCTAAAACAGCAAGTGGTTAGGGTTTTCTTACCTAGGAGTGCGTTAGAATCACCGGGAAAACGATTTGAATGCGGTGATTAATCACAGGTAGCAGCTGTAGCAAGTGGCGGGAAAACTCTCCCACACCTCACAATCTCTCACTTTCTCTCTCTCTCTATCTAGGGTTTTAAGCAAATTCGGATGGGAGAGATATGTGAGGGTTTAAGGCCCTTATATAGCCTAAAATCTAACCTAAATAGACTTGGGACAAATGTATATTTAAGTTATAACCAAATCGGGACTTTTTCGATCCAAAAGAGGGTTTCGTCAGGTCCCCTGGCCGAACGCGATCGGACTTAAGCTCATGGTCACTGGATCTTGCTCACACGAAGTTTTCAGACCGGTAGAGTTCGCAGATCGCACGTGGCGGTCCAGTTTCAGTTCAGCGGTCATCGTACCTAAATCAAGTCTACAAGTCTCATGACATGAAAGAGAAATTTTTCCTGATTCGAGGGTGAAATTTGGCTGAATTCTGACGGTCAGAACGCTTAATAATAACGCACAACGACAGGTGCCAAATTTGGGATTAATTTCCTAAACCTTTAGTCATTTCTCACTCTCTTCAGTCCAGGCTCAATGAAATAGCCTCAGAACATCGGTTGGGCTTGATTTTCGAAACGATTGTCAAGTCCAGCTAAGCGGTCATAACCGTCTAAGATTGTAGATATCGGACTTCCGACGCGCGGTCTAAATCAAATACGAAGTTTCAAAGGGTTCCTGAGAACAAACCGGTTTAGAGTTTGATCCTGGATTTCAGGGTATTATAGCGTCATTGATTCTACAAGTTTTGGGTCTTGCAGAACGTATTTAAAGCAATCAGTGCTAATTTCGTAGGTAATCTAGTGTAGCGACGGCTAATTCACGTTAAATTGTAAAGAATTAGGTTCTAAATGATTTCTTTGGCTTTAGAATCGAATTTTGAGAGGTTACCAAGGTGTTATGGTTGACCCGTTGCCTAAGGACGTCTAACCCAGGTTGACAAAAATCCGGGGTGTTACAGTATGTGTATTATCATGTCGTCCAGCCTTTTTGCTGGGCTGCTGGACAGCTAGTGGACCCAACCTTTGATGTATGTGTTACGTCCAAATCGACCCTCTAGTTGGCAAACTTGCCTTGAGGCTTGAGACAAAATGAGGCAGATCTAGATCAGGTGGAACACATTACAGGGGACAGTGGGTTTGAACATCCACCATTTAACCCTTGTGCTTAAAAGTTTGGATCAATATGATATTCATTTTTCCTCTTAATCCAAGTCTTTATGACCTCATGATTAGATTGGTTGGAAAAATAAACTCTAGCGTGGGCCCTATGATTTTAGTTAACCGTGAAAATTATTGTCTCCAATGCTTTTTGTGGTATGGTCCAAATGATCTATGATTCATTTTAGGAATTTATGAGGCCCATGTGATTAGGCCCATCTTAATGTATTTGTGGCCTGTTGTTGAGGCCCACCTTAATATATATGAGACCCATGTTATGAGGCCCATTTGATGTATTGGAAGCCCATAGGTCAAGGCCCAATGGGATGTACATAAGGCCCATTGTAATGTGATTCCACTGTAGTTTGTGTTGAGCTTTATGGCGGATCATGCCTTGGGAACAATGATGATTTGACATCCACATTATAAGAATAATGTTGGTTAAATGTACGCATTATGACTCTCCCTAGGGCCCATTGATAGGCCTATACTTATTGTGTGTAGGCCGTCTAAGCCCATCTGCATTGTAAGGATAGTTCATTACTTTATAACATGCTTAGTACAACTCCATGATTCATGCTCATACGCATCATATGTATGCTTGATATGAGGAATGTTTGATCATAGCATAAGCCGTTGGGTTGAGACATTTACGGGACTCCTTATGAGACGGAGTGCCCCACATGATCGTGTGGTACTCGCGAGATTGTTGCACGATTGTACAATGTGACTCATGCATCTCGCATATGTGTGACTTGATCATTGTACGCCCTAGCGACATCAGGGTCGTGGCTCCACAGGCACATCATGGATGGCGTTATCGGATAATGAAAATACTTGGTTCTAGCACTGTGAGTGCTTAGGAAGTCCTTGGGTAAAAGTCCTAAATACATTGGAGGTGCTCCAATGTCTAGACCGAGTAGATACACGAGCGCCCGAGTGAAGAATACCACTAGGCCACGTCTCCCACTGTATCGTGGTGGCCTTATCCGCCCTAGTGAGGGGGCTATAAGCTAGGCTGATTTTAACCGGCTTACAAATGAGTCCATTATCGATGAGGCGGGTAGCTATTGGCAGGCTACTAGTCAGGCGAATAGTGAGGTCTATTCTGCTCGGTGGGCTGTGCGGCTAGGGAGGCGGCAGTCAGTGTGGAGTGTACAAGACCCCGGTGATATCCCAGAGAGAAATTGTACTGATATGTGTACTTGATGAGGATTAGCATACTTGTTTTGCATCTCGCATATGACATTTGGCTACATAGGCCTTGCATCGCATGGTCTTAGTGTGGCCGATAACATTCATGCCTTGCATCACATAGCTTTGGTATAGTTGATAGCATTTATGGACTTACCACATATTTTCTCATTACTCTGATATTGTACGCTTGGTGCTTGCCTTGCGCACACACTTACACCACCCTCTAAGCTTTTGTAAGCTTATGCACGACCGTTGCGTGCAGGTGGCATTGGATCGCAGCAGCGCTGAGGCAGGAGCGTACATCAGATCATTTTAGAGTTTTTGATCACCCTGTATTTCCCTTTTCGCATTGTACTTAAAGTTTTTAATATGATGGATATGTAGTGATGTTGTTTTGTGACTTGATTATGCTTCTGGTTATACTCCATTACAAAAAAAATCATACTGAAAATCCTCCTTGTAGGATCCCAGGATCGGAATCTGGCATGTGAGTTCTGGGATCCGAGAATGGGCACTACGGAGGCCTTCAGCGCCGGATTCGGCGATCAAGAATTTTGTGAGCCTATTTTCTGAGTTTGGGGCATGACAGAAGTTGGTATCAGAGCATAACTTGGGAATACTTGAGGATAACATCACATATCTGCTAATAGCTACCCTTCACTCTATGATTGTTGAGAACTTAGAATGGTTAGATCCCCGAGTTCGAATAACTTAGAGATTTTCGAATATAGCTCCCTACCGTTGAGATTGTGAGGTTGTATAGTATTCTAGTTTCGATCGTTTCTGATCCAGAATTTGAGGTCTAGTTGGATCATCAGTGTTGACGAACCGTTTTGGGGAGCAGGAGGCTGAGATTCACAGGCGTTGTCCCTATCTCTTACGTGTTTGATTATGTTTGCATGTTGTGTTCAGATAAGGATTTCCTTCCCTTGGTGAACTTTGTACTGGTTGTGTCATTTTTAAATTTCGAAGATAAAATTTTTATTAGGTGGGGAGAGTTGTAAGGCCCGTATCCTAATCCATACTATTCTGTCGACTCCCGCGATCCTTCCCATCAAAGTCTGGCAATCCGCGACCTATAATCGGCGTTTGTGCATAACCCTAAGTTGTACCTCGTAGACCTGAGTCGGCCTAATCCGAGACTTATGCCATTGCGACCGCACTGTCGATGCAGTTCCAACGCCATGTCTTGCATACCGATCTGATACCCTAGCAAGGAGATGTGGGCTGACATTTATTTCGAAGAAAACACCATACATTTGCAATCCCAAGAGAATCTCTACATCATGTCTCATCAATCAATCACTCAAATCAATCAATCAATCACCTTATGTCAAGTACAAGAGCAACTCATGCTTTCTTTCTCCACAAGTCAAGCAAACCCCAAAAGTCAACAAGTCTCACCCATCACTCACCTCACACCCATCACTCTCCTCACATTCATCACCTATCACTCTCTCTCCCTTATAACCATTCTCTCTCTCTTTCTCAACACATTCTCTAAGCCATTCCAAGAGAGAAAAAAATAAACGTCCAAGCATCCCAAGTGTAAGAAAAGGTGTTTTATGTGGCCCAATTCCTCTCCCAAAAACCTTCATCCTAGCCATTCATTTCTCATCTTCCACCATCAAAGTGAGACAGAAGGAGATTGGCTTTCCAACGGACTAAAAAGATCGAATGGTAGGTGCTTTATAGGCTAGATTTTCATGTTTTAACAAAGGGCCAAGTGAGACCTACCGATTGATGGTATGGATCTCATTTTTGACCCTAGGTGTGTGTAATGTAGTGAAAATCAGGGGTCGAGCTGGAGCCTAACTCCTGAGTTCAAACACATCACTCATGCAACATAGATAATGATGATTAAATGTCTTCTGTATTAGTGCCTTAACCATGAGTGAGATTATATTAAACAGCATATCATACTCAAGAGACAGGTAAATTTTACAAGCGGAAGACTGTGATAGATATATAACATATATAGATGTGTTTCCCAACCTCCAGAGTATGATGGCATTATTGAGCTGAATAAATATATATTTGCTTCAAAATAATACAAAATGACAAAATGTGACTGTCCAACTAATCATATATCCCTGTAATCCCGTCAATCAGAGTGGCTTACGTAAACCCGCCTGATAATTGCATATATGAGAACTCCTCCTCATCGTCGTAGAAGTTTGGCTCGACCTCATTTGTCGTGCCAGAATCTGCATCTAAGATAGAGTCTAGTTGGTGCTTAAAACACCGTCCCAGAACGTGGGAGTGAGTGATCAACTCAGTGAAACTATGAAGCAAAGGTCAACATGTTATCAATTCAGTCAAGTAGTAATGATAAAGCAGTACAACAATAAGGTCCTAAGTACTCTTATTAATACAATGATAGTATGTTTTAATGATGCATGCCCTCGCCTACACTCTCTCTTGCAACAACATCTTATGATCGTGGCATGCACCCCTTCCTCTATGCACTTCCTCGCCAAGGCACCGTGCAATGCGATGCATGGTCATGTTAGCCAAATTCTTAGTTAGACATATTTATACAGCAAGATTAGGAAGCTAAGGCACCTCCCTTTTTTTATCATAACCCAAACATTGATCCGTCTAGGGTCGTCAATCCTGTTAGTCACATACGATAGATGGTTTCCAGATTACTACGGAGAGGCTCGTCACCGTCAGCGTAGGCCTGGTTTATACTCTAGTTTACTAAGGAAAGACTCGTTACCTCAACGTAGTTTCTACTGTATGCTCGAGGTCACTACGGGCTCGTCACCTGATCATAGGCTGATAGCTCGAATACAGTGTCCCATACTACCATATCCAGCTCACGAGTCTGGGTTGCTCACTGGATACTACGGGGAGGCTCGTCACCCCAGCGTAGGCCTACAGCACGACCACATTGTCCCATACCACCATGCCTCCAGTCTTAGTAGATCGAGGTACCTAGGTTAAACGGGTTTTACATTGGTAAGTTGGTACCTTAGATTCAAACAGTAGTGTCCATACATAGTGAACATACATCAGGTCAATCGGGTTGCTCGAAAAGCTCGATTGGTACGAGCATACATCGAGCCAATCGACATAAAGCGCATAAGCACTCCGCTTGGCCTAGCCACTGCCGACAAACAGCGTACGACTCAGATTCATCAGGCATGTCCGTCGTGGTTAAGCAGTTCAACCACCGTTCACAAACATTTACCGATTGCCTGGACTACATCGTAGCCCTAATCACATTTCAAATAATAGCAATCACATATAGTAATCTAAAACAGCACGTGACAACTAAAATCAGATATAAATCTTACTTGAGCAATTTAACAAACACATACTACACATATTATCATACATAGGCATTCCACCCATACAGCACGTAGTAGTAAGATAGGTTATATTAAGGATACTATAACCATAGTTAAGGGAATTGAGAATCCTATCTCAACACCCTCATTACATGCATTTAAACAAGCATTTTCACAATCAGACATTTTATCAAACACATAAGCTACACATATCATATACATGTAGTAAGGTAGTTATAACAGGTATTATAACAAATCCCTTTACAAGGGTTCTCCATACGTACAACAATCATGAATTCTCAGTCAATAAATATGGCAAGCATAAAATCTTGATTCCATACTCATTCACACATTTCAACAAACACATGGAATGCATTATAAATCAACATAGTTTATATATATACATAATACACGGAAACCCTCGTAACTAAGCACATGTGATAGCAATCAAGCTAGTCATAAATCATTACTGGCATTGAAAGCCTTGAAAACCATAACCTAAACATTTATAGTCTGCAACTTTCGCCAGTAGACTCGTAACGAACTCAGTTTAAATGTTAAGTCCTCGTCTACACAGTCAGGTAGTTAACCTATTACTGGCTCAAGTTGTGCTTTTTGGGATATCATTTGGCCTTAATTTTTGAGATGGTTGTCAAGTGTCACGCCCCAAACCCAGAAATCAGATTCACAAGAATCTCGATCGCCGAATCCGGTGCCGACAGCCTCCGTAGTACCCCATTCTCGGTTCCCAGCGTAACATACGCCAGATTCCGATCCTGGGATCCTACAAGGAGGATTTTTTTTTTTTTACGTACACTTGTCTTGTAATAAGCATAACCACAAGTTTACCCAAATTATAAAGGAAACATCATCATCACATATCCACTAATATAATCATTTGAGTACAATGCTGAAAGGGAATACATAAATAAAAAAATCAAGCTCCAGAAGACCACTTCACGCTCCAAGCTCAACACTGCTGCAACCTAACATCACCTGCACGCATCTATCGTGCATAAGCTTATAGAAAGCTTAGAGGGTGGTGTAAGTGTGTGCACAAGGTAAATGCCAAGTATTCAATACAATGTTATAATCATACAATACCAGGAAATTGGTGATCTATAAACCATACAATGTCTGAATAAGCAGAAATACTGACAAGAGCAGGAATTATTAAAGTAAGCAGGAATACTGACAAGATATAAATCATACGACAACAGAGTAAGCGAAAGTATGGACAAGTCTATAAGTTAATCAATATCAGAATACGTGATATAGAACAGCTATGCGATGAGGGGTCATAAAGAGCCAAATATCAGATGCTGAGGATGCAATGCAATATACAAATCCTTCTAAATCTATCTAAGTCATGTAAGTGTAGAAATAGCAACCCAAGATGTCATATGCTTGCGGATGTAATGCAACATGCAATGCGAATGAAATAACCATGCTGAAGTGTGAAGTCGGGATGATAGTACGTAGTATCGCAGGCTATGGGGTCCACCACAAGGAACTCCTATCCAAACCAGTCCCATACCTAAATTTGGATAGTCAGACTCAACGTGGTAAACTCCTGATCTCAGGTTGGTCGCGCGCCCAACCGAAATCCTTGCCGTAGCGAAGGTACACAACAATTAGTTGCGCACCACCAGCCCAGTGGATAGTGAATGAATGAATGAATGAGCATGCAACTCCTACTCGATAAGTCCACATATCAATACGGTTTCTCTCTGGAAAATCACCGGGGTCTATTACACTCCATACCATATTACCGCCTCATCGCGCGCAACAAGGTGAGTGGAAGAGACCTCACTATCCGCCTGCCAATATCGGGCTCGGCTCGTCAATAGCGGACCCATTCCTCGAGCTGGTCAAACTCAGTCTAGCATTGCCCCCTCCTCTCGGGCAGGTAAGGCCGCACCTCCTTCCAACCGACCACGACACAGTGGAGAGCGCAGCCATCTGGTAACCAGCACTCGGCGCTCATCTACCCACTCGGTCTAGACGTTGGAGCAACCTCTGGAACCAAGAGGGTTTAGGGACTTTCACCCAGGGATATCTATAGCACCCCATGTAGAACAGATTTCCGGTGTCCCATCTGGCCATCCACGATATGCCTGTGGAGGCTACGACCCTGATGTCGCTAGGGCATACAGTAATCACAGCACACAATGCAAGATGCATGAGTCATACAATCCAATCATGCATCAATCCTACGCATACCGTGTGCTCATGTGAGACAATCACCGCCTATCAGAGAGTCTCATAACAACCAGAACTATGACATATGCAATGGTCAATCATATCTCATAACAAACATGCAGATGATGCGTATGGCTATATATCATGATGCTATGCAGTCACATACTCATAATCGGTATCAACCATCGGCCTCGGCAATGTGGACATTTAACCAACATTGTCTCAAGGAATGGCCCACCTAGATCCAAACATATAATGGGCCCATGGCCTCACACAAGGGCCTAATATACAATACAATGGGCCTTACTTAAGGGTTACATGTACACCACAGGTGGGCCCTACTCATGGGCCCAACATACATCACAATGGGCTCCTTTGCCTGACCCTCAAATGATCACAATGGGCCTCATCACCTAGGCCTCAATATATATCACATTAGACCTTAGACACGGGCTGAATACACATCACATCGGGCCTCAAATACGGGTTGCATGTTCATCACCTTGGGCCTCGACAATCAGAATCGACAATCGGCCACGACAAATCAGAATCGGTAATCGGCCTTGATCAATAATTAGCCTTGATCGATAATCGACAATTGGCCTCGATCGATAATCAGCCTCGATCGGCAATCGGTAATCGGCCACGACAATTCAGAATCGGTAATCGACAATTGGCCTCGATCGATAATCAGCCTCGATCGATAATCGGTAATCGGCCACGACAATTCAGAATCGGTAATCGACAATTGGCCTCGATCGATAATCAGCCTCGATCGATAATCGGTAATCGGCCACGACCGATAATCGGCCTCGATCGATAATCGGCAATCGGCCATCAGAATCGGTAATCGGCCTCGATCGATAATCGATCTCGATCGATAATCGACAATCGCCCATCAGAATCGGTAATCTCCCTCGATCTATAATCGGTCTCGATCGATAATCGGTGACGGTCGTGGTTATGAAGTCATTCGTCTACAGTGAATGGGGCCCACTTATTTGGGTTAACCCATGAAAAGAATGGCCTACAAGGCCTAGGGGAAGGTCACAATGGGAACATCCAACCAACATTATACTCGCAATGAGGACGTCAAACCAACATTTGCTCTTAAGGCACGACCATCACAAACATTATTACATAATCAGCATTGGAATCACACATTGCAATGGACCTTAGGTACATCCCATTGGGCCTTAAATACATCAAATGGGTCATAGCATATGGGCCTTTTATTCATCAAATGGGCTACATCAATGGGCCATACTAATGGGCCTCATACGTATCAAGTGGGCTGCATGAATGGGCCGCACCATTCATCCAACTATAGAGATCATTTTAGAGTATTCTCCAAACAATGAATCAGATCAAAAGAGCATTTGGACCATACCACAAATAGCAGTGGTGATAATGATTCCCAATAGTTAAACATTTAGAGGGCCCATCATAGCATTTATCTCCCATTCAAACTGTCATAAGGTTACAAGGACAGATTAGGGAGGGAGAGACAAATAAACATTATATCGATTCAAAACTTTTGTAACACGAAGGGGTTTCGGTGGTAGACGTTCAACACCACAGTTTTCTGTCATGTGGTCCACATGATAATTGGATCTGTCTCATTTCCGGTCTTGAGACGAGCCAACCATATGGATGGACGGTTGGATGCAGCACATCCGTGATGCAGTGGGTCCATTATAATGGATGGACAGTAGGGATACAACTCATGCGTCATGGTGGGGATCTACGTACGTGGCCAGTACGCCAGTTAGGTGGACAGTTGATATAACACAGTCCTCATGTTCAGACCCATTGCTTTCTGTAATGTGGTCCACCTGATAATTAAATCTACCATATTTTTAATCTCGATACTTGAGACAAACTTGCCAAATGGATGGGTGGTTTAGGTGCAACACATACGGCAACAGTCCTCCCAAGACTGTTAATTTCATGGGGCCCACTAATAGGTGACATGGATAAAGCACATGCATCGTGGCGAGATCCACGCACGTGGTCAGATGGGTGGACGATTGGATGGTGTGCATCTATTAATGGCGAAGTCGTGTATGGCACCGCCCAAATGGATGGTATAAATGAAACATATGGATTAAGGTGGGGCCCACAAGCGTGGTCCACCCAAGCTGATCACACCACCAAGATGAAACACATATACGATGGGGTCCACAGAATTGGTGACGCCACTATTCCCTGGACGATAGAAATTTCTCTTCATGTCAGAGGAGCTGACGTTAATACAGCATGTTGTGTAGCTGCTGTAGGTATGGTGGGTTCACATGGGAGTGGCCCATCATAGCATTTATTATATTAATATAATATATTATCTTATATAATATCATATATTATATTTTAATGAACGTGCGTGTGTGAGAGAGTGAGAGATGTCAGCGTTGCTGGCCATCCAGCCCCAACAATGGACGGCCCTCATTCAAGGTTGCAGGGTGGGTCCACGTGGAAGTGGCCCACCAGCTTAAGTAATATAATGTATTATATTTAATATACAATATATTATATATGTGCACGTGTGTGTGTGTATACGAGAGGGAGAGAGAGCCCAGCGCTATCAACGCCTAACATATGCAACGCATATCACAAGTGGGTCCCACTCCTACACGTGCCACACGTGTGAAATATCCACGTCCGAACATATGGACGGTGTAGATATAAACATACATCATGGTGGCCCGCCGTCCACGCCTGCTGGACAGTGATGACCAGAGTATATACAATGGTGGGTTTCACCCAATGTAGGACGACGTAGGCACAATTACACGCATCAGTGGGTCCCACGTGAGGCCCACCATAGTGTTTTTCTGCCATCCACTCCGATGATAAGGTCACACAGACCCTACATGAAGGGGAAAACCAATTTCATAGTGATCCAAACTTATGGGACACTCAAAAAGAGTTTCAATGGTAGACGTTTAATCAATACTGTTTCCTGCAATGTGGGCCACCTAAACACAAAATACGGCAGATTTTTAGGACATCCTCACGCCAAAAGGGGACCCTTCAATCTCACGGTGTGAATGCTCTAAATACATAACGGTGAGGCCTGAGGTGGGGTCCACTGACCAGCGTCCGTGCAAGCAGTGGACGCTGCTTGCTGCAGCGTCCAGAGACGCTGACAGCAACAGCGTCTTCTGTTAATATTTTTTTTTTATTTTTTTTTTTGGTTTTGGGTCGATTTTCATAGGTGGGGTCCGTATCCGGGAGATCTAACCCACCGGTTGAGTTCTATGGCTCATAACGGACCATACGAGCCTAACATGTAATATATTTTGAGTGGTTAGAGACATCAAGGTGGGTCTTAATGGATTCTAAAGGTGAAAAATATTATTTTCAATGCCAGGGCCCACCAGAAAATCGGATTGAGTTAGTCTTTTGAATCAATGCCTAAAGTAGGCTGAAAATTGAAATGGATGGTGTGGATTTGGTTTCTACAATAAGGTAGTGCCGACATGAGCGGCCCACCCCAAAATCATTATATAAATATATATTTTTATTAGCTTTGTTAGTACATACCCATGTCAGTGCGTATACCCATGTTAGCCATACCCATCTCTCATCACGTCCAGCGTCCAGAGACGCCGGACGGTCATGGATATAACACAAGTATTGTGGTGGGTCCCACCACACGTATAGGACCCTCAAGCCTTGGATAAAAATATATATTTGTATATTTCTTTCGATTAGGCCCGCCTAAATAAACTGCCAAGTGGGCCCACTAGATGAATGGCATGGATGTAATACATATGTTATAGGTGGGCCACTCATCTTTACCAAGGGAAAAAAAAAAATGAAAGATAGGAAGAGAAAGAGGGGAAGAGAAACACCCACCTTTTTCACTTCTTCTTGGATTAATGGCAAGCCAAACTCCTCGGCTTCGACTTTGACGGAGAATGATGAAGATTGGACGGTTGGATGTTGGAGATGGGAGGTAAGAAGTGGGCCACACAAAGCTCTCACATGGAGCTCTCATGCCTTGGACGTTGCTTGCTTGGAAATGGGGAAGGGAGAGAGATGATGAGATGTAGAGAGAGAGAAAGGTGATGTGAGTGGTGGAGTGATGGGGAGAGAGATGGGTGAGGTGATGGGAGGGTTGACTTTTGGGGATGGGTAGTTGTACTTAGGAATGGGTGTACTTTTGACAAATGATGTGATTGATGTGATGGATTTTCTTGGGATTAGCAACACGCGGTATTTTCCTTGAACTGAACGCGGGCCCACATCTCCTGGCCTGGGTATCGCCTCGGCGCGCGAGATACGGCATCGGAACCGCGGCGACGACGCGGTCGCACTGGTACAAGTCTCGGGTCGAACCGACTCAGACCGACAGGATCCGTCTCAGGATTGCGCACAACGCCGGTTACAGATCGCGAGTCGCCGGAAATTGATCGGAATAACCGCGAAAGCCTAAGGAACAGTACGAATTAAGATACGGGTTTTACATCAAGTCCAGTAAGGCGGTCATAATCGTATAGTTTTGGAGTAATTGGACTATCGACGCGCGGTTCAGGTCCGATATGGAGTTTCATGATGCTCCCGAGAGCAACTAGGTTTTGAGACGGATCCTAAGTTTCAGGGTAATATAGCGTCAATGGTTCTGCTAGTTTTGGGTCTTGTAGTTCGTGTTTAAAGTGATTAATGCTAACTTCACAGATAATCTAGTTTAGCACTTAGTTAATTCACGACTAATTTATAAAAGATTTGATCCTTAACGATTTCTGCCTGCGGTGGTACTCGGGTCTTTATACAGATTTTTTCACCTTGATTCTCATGATCATTCCATGATAGGGCCATTCTCCATGGACCCCCATCATAATGTTTAGTTTCTTTGCGTGGATAGAGGTCATCTAGACCATCCATTTTAGTGGAGAAGGAATCTCCACCATTGAATTTTGATTTAATGGGCCCACATGTATGAGGACTCACTTGATGTATGATTAAATGCAAGGGAAGGCTCATAATGGCGGAGCCCTCCATCACACGTGTCTATTTCTCTCTCTCTCTCTCTCTTTCTTTTTATGTGATGATGTAGTTGTGTGGCCCACCCGGATGGACCCAACCATGAAGCATGTATTTTATCTAAGCCATTTGTAGGTGGGGCCCACTTTATATATGTGTTGTATCCACACCATCTACCATTGGGTGGCCCACCTGAGCAAGGCCCACCTTAAACGTATTTGTGCGCCCAATCCGTCCAGCGACTTAAAAATAAAAATATAAGCTTGATTTCAAGCTTATTGGGTGGGTCACTCATGCAGGCCCCGCCTTGATGTATAAGTTTAATCCATGCCGTCCATTCCATTCCCAAGCTCATTTTAGGCGTTGAGCTGAAAAATGAAGTCAATAAGACTATCTAGCGGGCCATAGCTAGAAAATAGTGGTTTTTACCATTAAAATACACCCTGATATTTTCTACGTCCCAAAATATATCGAATATTGGACTTGATGGGTCTGTCTTGGGCCATAGAAACCAATGGTTGGGTTGGATTTTACTGATGCAAGCCCCACATGCAAAAAACCTCGAAAATACCTTTTTAAAATATATATATATATATATATATATATATATATATATATATATATATATATATATAGCAGCAGCAGGCACTGCTGCTGCAGCGACCAGAGGATGTCGTGCAGCGTCCTGCTGCGCTCCTGCGTAGGCGGACGGACAGGCAGGGACCACGGGTCCCAGCCGTGGGTCCCACCATAATGTGTGAGAACATCAGCACTGTGCATTTTGATGGGACCCCTTAGGGCAGTGGGCCCTCCAAAAATTATCCACATACAACACTCAGGTGGCCCACATCACAAGAAACAGTGTTAACTGAACGTCTGCCTTTGAAACCCTTTTGAGTAACGCAGAAGCTTTGGATCATTATGAGATTTGTTTTCCCTCTTCAGCCGGGTCTGTGTGACCATATCAACGAATTGGATGGCAGATAAACATCTTGGTGGGCCCCACGTGGGACCCACAATGATGTATGTGTTTTATTCACACCGTCCAGGTGGATTGTAACGTCTCTAAAAAATCCGTACGAAGACCTAAGTACCACCTCAGGCAGAAATCGCTAAAGACCAAATCCTTTAGAAATTAGTCGTGAATTAACTAAGTGTTGTACTAGATTGTCTATGAAGTTAGCATTAATCACATTAAACATGAACTGCTAGACCTAAAACTAGCAGAACTATTGATGCTACATTACCCTGAAACTTAAGATCCATCGCAAAACTCGGTTGCTCTGGGGAGTATCATGAAACTCCGTATCGGACCTAGACCACTCATCGAAAGTCCGATTACCCCGAAACTATATGATTATGACCGCCTCGCTGGACTTGACAACCACCTCAGAAATCAAGTCCAAATGATATCCTGAAACGCACAACTTGAGCCCGAGGCGAAGTGTGTGTTAAACGCGAATATCTTTCAGAAATAAACTGAAACTTAAGTGAATTGAGTAGTTTGCTTGTAAGCCAAATCTAAGGATTCAAACCGTCAAAATCTGACCCAATTACACCTTCGGATCAAGGAAAATGTCCAACTCGTGTCAGGGTATTTAAGGCCCTGATCGAGTATCAGTGACCGTCGAACTGAAACTGGTCCCCCGCGGTCGATCTGTAAACCTAATCAGATCGAAACCTTAGCCTGACCTAGATCTAATGTCAGGGAGCTTAAGTCTGACCGCATGTAGAAAAGAGGCCTCCAGAACAGCTCCGTTGGACCGAAACAACCAACTATTGGCTATAACCTAAGTATATCATGGACCTGGGGCCATTTCCATCAGTTCTGAGCCTATATAAGGGGGCCTTAAACCCTCTCTCTCCCATTTCATACGAATTTACAAAACCCTAAAGAGAGAAGAGAGAAGAAAGAGAAGGAAAGAGAGTTGGAGTTGTTCCTGGGATTCGATCCCTGCCACTCCACGAGCTTAACCACCACGTCTGTATCGCGATTCCAACTCCGTACTTGGGTAAGAAATCCTAAACCTAATCTATTTTAGGGATTCAAATAGAATAGAAGGTGTAGTAGTTAACCTATTTCATGTTATAGGTTGTCATTGGACTGTAAACGAGGACTTAACATTTAAACTGGGTTCGTTACGAGTCTACTGGTGAAAGGTGCGGACTATAAATGTTTAGGTTATGGTTTTCAAGGCTTTCAATGCCAGTAATGATTTATGACTAGCTTGATTGCTATCACATGTGCTTAGTACGAGGGTTTCCTTGTATTATGCATATATATAAACTATGTTGATTTATAATGCATTCCATGTGTTTGTTGAAATGTGTGAACGAGTATGAAATCGTGATTTTATGCTTACCATGTTTATTGACTGAAAATTCATGATTATTGTACGTATGGTGAACCCTTGTAAAGGGATTTGCTATAATACATGTTATAACTACCTTACTACATGTATATGATATGTGTAGCTTAAGTGTTTGATAAAATGCCTGAATGTGAAAATGCTTGCTTAAATGCATGTAATGAGGGTGCTGAGATAGGATTCTCAATTCCCTTAACTATGGTTATAGTATCCTTTATATAACATATCTTACTACTATGTGTTGTATGGGTGGAATGCTTATATATGATAATATGTGTAGTATGTGTTTGTTAAATTGCTCAAGTAAGATTTATAGCTGATTTCAGTTGTCATGTGCTGCTTTGGATTACTATATGCGATTGCTATTGTTTGAAATGTGATTGGGGCTATAATGTAGTCCAGGCAATCGGTAAATGTCTGTGAACAATGGTTGAACTGCTTAACCACGACAAACACGCTCGATGAATCCGAGTCGTACGCTGTTTGTCGGCAGTGGGTAGGCCACGTAGAGTGCTTACGCGTTACATGTCGATTGGCTTGACGTATGCTCGTACCAATCGAGCTTGTCAAGCAACTCGATTGACCCGATGTATGTTCACCATGTATGGACGCTACTATTTGAATCTAAGGTACCAACTTACCAATGCAAAATCCATTTAACTTTGGTACCTCGATCCGCTAAAACTCATGAGCTGGGCATGGTGGTATGGGACACCGTGGTCATGCTGTCGGCCTACGCTGGGGTGACGAGCCTGTACCTTGTCCAGAATTTCTACCCACTGTAAACAGTGCATCAGAAGATGTCCCCATGTCGTTGTTCAATTGTCTCATAGCTTTCCCTTGAAGGGCTGAGATAACGGTGTCGACACTCAGGGTTTTATTCATGCTGCACAGTGTCCTTGAATGACTCATAAGATGCTGGAAGAGAATTCAGCAACATACATACTTGTTCTTCATCTTTCATTACTTCCTCCATATCCAGCAATTTGCAAACTAATTTATTAAAGTTACTAATGTGAGCCTCCGGATCTCCACCCTCTGCCATCTTGAAGTTATACCACTGCCGCTTCAAGTGCAGACGATTTTCAGAGGATTTTTTCGCATAAACATCCTCTAACTTCGCCCATAACTTAGCTGCAGTTTTCTCCCTCATGACATTGTAGAGAACCTCATCCTTGAGACATAAACGGATGGATGATAAGGCCTTCTTATCAAGAGTATTCCAATCAGCATCAGTCATAGTAGACTTCTGCTCCTCAAGAGCACCATCTTCGCCTTACTTGATTAAGGAACTCATCATCTTGATTTTCCATAATTCAAAATTATTTGTCCCCGAGTACTTCTCAATCTCATTCTTATTGCTCGCCATTATTACTAATCCCTCAGATTCAAATCTGTGCCCCAACGATCGCTCTGATACCAGTTGTTGGGGATTTTGTCATGCGGAATCACACAGATCTATATCTAGGATAGTAATTCAATGGCACCAAGCACACACAAGAGAACTCAGATTTAACGTGGAAAAACCCTTGTGGGAAAAAACCACGGCACAAAGCGACAGATCTCCACTATGAAAAACAGAAATTACAAAGAGAGAGGACTTATTCAATTCGAACAACCTCGAATCTCACCCTTGCTACACCCTTTAATTTCCCTAGAACCCCTTTAGAAAGCTTTCCCATAGCCTAGAAAAATCCTAGGAACACCTATTTATAGTTTAGGCAACTTCCCTTCCGCATCCCAGTTGCGAAAGGACCCAAATTTCCATAATCCACAACATTGTGGAACAAATCTGCGTAACCTACGACTGGTCGAAGGGAAGCTACGACTGGTCGAAGGACCCGGACATGAAAAAACTGAGCTCGCTAGACTTCAAGTCTTGCAAGCCACGACCAATCGAGCAGCTCCCACGACCGGTCGAAGGTCCCCACGACCGGTCGAGCAACACCATAATCAGATTTAAGACATCTCCTAATAAAGAAGTCATGTCAAAGGTCACATTTTGCAGTGTTATGGTCAAGAACTTACCAAAGGTATCCCATCTAGTTGCATTTGATATTACGGTTTTGAAGAAAAACTTCCTTCCATCTGAAAGCCTCACTCTCACCTGCAAGATTCAAGTAGTTGTAAGACAGCATTAGCAATAGTGAGGGAAAAATTAATCTGGTAATATTATGGTTAGAAAGCCAAGAATTGTGAGCATTATCTGTAGGTGGTAGCACTTACAGCCTCTCCATGCTCGAGTATAATGTTAGTCACATTAGCTTTATAGAGTATTTTACTGCCCTTATCTACTAAGCCTTTCGCTAACGCCTTCGCAATTCCACCAACACCACCAATTGCTCATTAGGCCCCAACAGTGGATGGACCATGCTCCAAAAATCTTCTCAATCTATGGCCTTCAAATAGATGGTTGATGAGTGAAATAGAGCAGTGGGCCACATTCAATTGAGAGGACATGGGACTGGTGGCCAGGATTATTCCATTCTGGGAGATTTTTGGGGCATGGTCCATTCATTGTCAAGTCTAACAGATTGATAGCCTGGGAGGCTGGAGCTTTGTACCATGAGCTCCACTTGGACTAACTGAAAACCTAAGTACATTGCATATCCTTGGCTACAAGATCATACAAGCCTCTTCAACTTTTAATGCAGGACATGAAATTTAAATATGATATACAAGATTTCAAGCTTAGATCATCTAATTCAGAACAATCACATAATCATTCCACATCCCACAAAAAGCTCAAACATTCAAATAAAGAGGAATCTGCATGGGTCCAGGCCTACACAGGCTAGGACTGGATCAGTAAAATTAAGGACCAAACGATGCTCAAAGGGAAATAGTAATCATCCACACATGCATAGCAATCAATCCCTAATCCAAGGGATTCCTTAATTTCAATTTAAGGAACCCTAGAGCGAAAAATGGAGCAAATAAATTAGGGATAATGCAATTTAAGATTAGGGTTATGAAAATAGGTAAGAAAAAAGGAAAAATAAGAAGAAAACCTACACCTAGAACAGCTCCCGCGTGCGGACAGCGGGCCCGGGTCGAGCGTACGTGCGCAGGAGGCCGGCCGCACGTGTGGTGGGGGCCCGAATCCCAAAACGGAGTCCTTGGCCTTGGTCGACCAGGGGAGGTCTCCAAATCTCGTCACAATCCGATGTGCGGTTGAGGCGCGGTGCTCCGTCGAAGTATTAGCCCTCCTGCAGGGCCAGATTCTAAAAACTGGTTGAAGAGAAACGGATAGCTACAAAACAAGCGGATTTGAAGCGAGGATGATCTAGGATGGATGAAATAAGATGGAAGGGCGAATTGGGATAAACGTGGCTTCGCACCACGGTAATTAGCCCTTCGAAAAGGGAGGGTTTCGCACCCACTTGAATTTTTCCACAACTTAAAAATTCAGAGAGCAGAAAAACATGCAGGAATTTTATTCAACTTCCATAAGTCAAAAGAACTACAAGGGGTGCCTATTTATAGAGAAAACCCTATACCCAAAAACTCGCACCATGTGCGCAACCTATTACTTGGTGATGAAGTAAACTAAAATAAAAATCAATCAAAGAAATATAAAGCGTTCATGATGTTCTAAACAATATAAATAAGCAAAACCTAAAGTATAAATTTAATCCGACTAGTGGGCCCCAATCATGAGATCCCATGATGGGCTTTACTTGACTATCGGGCCCACTTCAATGAATCAAACTCCGTCTTCTAACTAGGAGGCCGTCCCTGAACGTCGTCATCAATCCAGATCGACGGTGGGGCCCTCCTTCTTCTGGCGTAAGTACGTAGGGGGCGACATGCGAATGCGTGTGCGCGTGATGTCCCCATCAACCTTTTTTTTAAAAAAAAAAAGTCAACTTACAAACATTCACACCTCTGCATCTATGAAGGCTAACAATTGGGGATCTCAAATGTACTTTCATGTTATGTCTCCTGCATTCCAAGGCAAATAATATGCTGCTGGCACCCAACAATTACTTCTGCTTTGATCCTCAACATAGAGATCATGTTGTTTAACTACATGTTAATATAAAGAATGCCATTGACTGATTACCAAGCATCAAGCATTCCAAGGGCTTCTTAAAGAATTGTCTAAAAAGGTAAATTGGCCCCTCAAGTGACTTCAGCTCCAATGAATCCAGTGCATTGAATATCTATACATGCAAGGCCTTACTGTACTCTTACATGACTGATAATGATATCGGATGAGGGCTTGAGAACCTACATAAAAATAAATAAGTCAAAATTATTTAGAAATTATGATTTGATGAAATGATGCCTCTGTTGGTGAAACTGCCCAGTAGGAAATCTTCATCCTTCCCTATGGTGTGGCCCACTTGAACTTTGACATGGCCTAATTTTCAGGATAATGTCCTAGAGCAAACATGAGTATTGATTCTAAACAAACAACACAGAGTATGCTGTACAAGCTTTAAAACCTGTATGGTATGCTGTACAAACCTGAATGGTATGCTGTAAAAGCTTTAAAACCTGAAATGTATGTTGTACAAGCTTTAAATTCCAAACATTTCTGTGGGTGGTCAACAAATAGAAGGGCCGCAATCAAGGAATCTTAAGCCCCTTCGTGGGCCCTAAAGGCAGCCATCAGCAGTTTGGATAATTGAACAATGGCCCCTACATGTAGAACTCCTTAAAACCTGAATGGTATGTTGTACAAGCTTTAACAAACACTTCAAAAACCAGAACATGGCATAACGCAACATGCCAAACAGCTAAAGATATCCAACACCACACATTCTTCAAAAATCAAAACATGGACATGAACACAAACAAGCCAAAGATGTAAACACACATGCACACACACATTCTTCAAAAATCAAAACGTGGGAATCAATACAAACAAGCTAAAGATTATGAGAACATATACATTTTTCAAAAGTAAAAACATGGGTATCAACACAAACAAGCCAAAGATAACAAAAAAATAAATAAATAAATAACCTGACATTCTTCAAACATCAAAACATAGGCATCAACACAAATAAGCCAAAGATCACATTAGCAACATTTCCACAAATCAAAATTGAGAAAGCAAAAAAATTCATATTCTTCACAACTCAATTATAATCTATAGAAACTAGACAAAGCCCACAACAGTTACAGTAATGCAAGATATTAAGAATACGATATTCAAACTCCGAAAATGTTATGCATTTCAAGATAACCAAAAAAAAAATTCCAATCCTTTACAAGGAAAAAAAAAAAAAAAGAAGAAGAAGAAAAAAAAAAAAAAAAAAAAAACCCAAAAACAGAATTCAATCCCATATAGCTAAATCACTATGTCATATTAATATTTGTCATATTATTTCATATTAAGTCAGCCCCATGTTTGGCTAAAGATCAACAAGAGAGAGAAGCATACTAGATTAGCTCAACCAATAGCTATTAGAAACACAAATGAATCTCTAAAAATACAAAAATAAGAAAAGACCCAAAAAAGGCCACAATCAACTGAAACCTAAACTTTTGTAGAAAACATAATGTTAGAAAGATCATAGACAACAAAGAAGAAGATTGATCAATCAGTATGATTTTAGATTTATGCTCCATCAACAACAGGGCCCACAATAAATCAGCATTTCTGTATGATATAATCAATTGCATCTCCCAAAAGTACCAGCTATCAGAGAATTTTGAAAGGTAAAATCCTTCCAACTATCAATAAAGAATCCTGTACAAGATTTATGGTTCTGGACCAGTGTATTGCTGGATAGATACAAACAGTTTTGTTCATAAGAGGTACCTGTACCATAATACAATCACAAAACAGCCTGAAGAGGAATATGACCCAGTTTCAATAGTGACATGTATTGTAAACATTAATCCGTTTTCAATCCTTAGTCTCATCACTAACGTGGATTGATATCTCAAAATTTTCTAGGATGAATTGGCTGACGCAGAATGCAAAACTGAAAACGTCGTCTCATGAGAGCATAGGCCAGGGATTTTGCCGATGGATTAGAGACACTAAGTTTGGGGAGATGGGCAAGATAACCTGTCAATGGAGATCATGGTTGAACAGAAAAGGTAAATTAGACGTGCTTAGAAAAGAAAATTAACATCCTTGAATGATATTCTTGTTATTCTACTAATGGTACTCTGGTTGTCCTTATCATTCAAACATAGCACAAGAGAATTTCATTTTTTTTTCCGCAATGATTGCCAGGAAATCACAATATCCATAACATACAAAGACAACCTAATTTCAATACTATGCTGGTCTTTGATAATGGTTTACACCACGATTTTCTCAACATAGACCAGAAAAAGTATCCTGTGTGAACCAACATAAAAGCAGCAAACAATGCTTTTACACTAACAGTGATGACTGAATTGCAATGTGTCTCTCCATAAGTTGGAAGAGAGGTGAAATTGAAATGGAGCTGAAGCATGCTACCAATGCTGGTAATGGAGGTCCAGTCTACAAAATGTTTCTTGGGTCGGTGTTACACTTGCCTAATAAATTTGTGTTTCAGGTCTTGTGAATGCGTTAAAACTTCTTCAACCTATCAAGGACAAATATTCAAATGTGACGTATGCGGACTTACTCCAATTGGCAAGCGCTACAGCTGTGGAGGTCTTTCTCTGTTGTATACTTTTGATGTTTACTCTGAAAAGATTTTATGATTGAAAAGGATTACTGACTTTCTACTTTACAAATTTTCAGGAGGCTGGAGGCCCCAAACTTCCTATGAATTTAAGACCCATTAGTTTAAGAGGAAAAAAAAGTAATAACAATGACACATACTGAGAATTAGCTTACTGTGTGTGGGATTGTTGAAGGATATGCAGTTATCAACTACTATTCCAGTGCATCAGCCCATGACTGGATTCACCTGCATGAAAGGCAATCCAGCTATTAGAGTACAACAAGAGAGAGCTAATATTGACTCAAACAAGTTTGTTGTGGCTCATCAGAGTTGACTCAGACAAGGTCAGACCTAATCTGGTTTGATATCATGCTTTACCTCCAAATCAGCCAAGTCAAGTGAATTCAGCCCCAACTCAACTCAGGACAGAACAAGTTCGTCTTTGTCGGCGAGCCTTTTAACCATTCCGTCAAGAGATAATTCCATGGACAAATTTCTACCACAGTAATGAATTTTTTAATAATGAAAATAAAGGATGAAATGGTATGCTAGTCAACTTGGTAGAGCTTCTGATCCTACAAATTCCACTTAACATCATAATGAAACACATTAACAAAAGGGACAATATGTAAATAATGCATCAGTACATGAATGACCCTTCAATGGCTCAAAGAATAGAAACATATATACACCTTTAGTTTAATACTCAAGGCTGCATGCATCCAGAAATTCTATTGAACAGAAAAACATGCACCTATAGCTTAATACTGAAGGCTGCATGCATTCAGAAGTTGTATTAAATCAAACTGTGACAAATTTTTTCATTGAAAAAATCACTGTGGATGTATCTCACCATTGCCCATAGTGAACCATGTCAACAGGACATGGGCTCCGGTCCTTGCCCTTTTGTTTATTTGCCCATTAGGATTCCAGACAGAATAACAGTGAGTTGATGATAGCTCATAGGCTGTACACGAGTTGATCCGAATCGAGCTTGGCACAGCTCGGCTCGACTCGGCCAGTACCTAACTCAGCTCAAACTCGGCTCAGCTCGGTCCTCGAGCCTGTCTGGCCAGCTCGACTCGGATCGGTCAACAACTCGGGCCAGTTCGAGCCGAGTTCGAGCCTGTGGGGCATTTTATCAAACACCTGATAGGGCATCCAGCAAGATCAGTCATCCCGCATCTGAACAGGTAGCCAAAAGAAACCCCTGCAGCTGAAGCACTTGTAACAAAACCACCTATCCTGCAACTACCAGCAGCAAGCAGACCTGCATGTTCCACTATACCAAGCTGCCACAATCAAACTGCTCTGCCACAACTACTTGAATTAGCAAACGGCAACTCAACCACAACTAGTTGACTTAGCAAACAGAAACTCAACCACAACTGTTTGAAATAGCAAACAACAGCTCAAGCAATCACAATCAAACAAATCTTCTATAATCTGCATCAACCAGAAAAACAAATGTCACAATTGCATCAAACAGCAAAAAAAATATCCCAATTGTATCAAACAGCAAACCAGAACATCTGCCCCAATTATGAGAACATCACCCCAGCTACCACAATCTCCTCCCCCATGGCATAACAAGCAGCAACCAGGGTGATGTGGAGTGGGTCGCAGACACTTTCAATGCAAAGATGGAACAACGAAGGCCCGATCGGAGGTGGAAGTGATCAGGACTGTCGGGAACCTTAAAACAGCTGTATCTCGCAAACCGGAATAAGTTTTTGGACGTATCATATATGATTTTGGGGTAGGAGAAGCTACTTTAACTAACAAACCCGCTAAATTGGGTTGCCCATGCAGGGTTTACGAGAAACCACAATTTTTTTGAAAAAAGAAAAAGGAAACCTCAGAAAACCTTAATTGTGCCAATCTGCCCTCAATTATGCAAATAACAAGAATACCTGAAACCCTTCAAAACCCACAGAAGCTTACAACGAACCCTAGAAACCATCAAATCATTCAAAACAAAAACACCACAGAAAACCGTAATTCTATGAATCTGCCCTAAGAAACCCGGAATCTGTTACAAATCGAGGAAAAAAAAACACTTGGAAATCACCGAATCTGTTAAAGGAACCTTCAGAAAGCCTGAAATTAACAATTCCGCAGCGTACTCGTATGGAAAATCGTCAGAAAGCATGGTATTCGTCTGTCTCTTGCTTTAAACATGCTTCGATTGCAGCAAAATGCAAGATTTGAGAAGAAATCTGACATTTTCGTGGCCATTTCCACTCAGATGTATGGATAGAGAGAGATGCTTATGACCGAAACGAAATTGAAACGTCTCCCAACGAAAAGATAGACTAAAAATCAGGGTCTTCCTTCTAAAAGGTTAGATCTTGCTTAAGATCTACTACCATTAACGAATCTCTCTCTCTCTCTCTCTCTCTCTCTCTCTCTCTCTCTCTCTCTCTCCGGAAAAATGCATTTGATTCTGCATCTACGGAAGGAGAGATAGAGGAAGGAACAAAAATCGGTAAGAAATGAGAAAGAATAAAAAGGGGATAAAAATGAGGCCGTACGAGTGGTTCAGTGGTTTCTTTTTACATGTAAAACCGTTTTAAATTTTGAACGGCATGAAGCCGTTCCTGAACCGAAAATCTCGCCGTTCTTAAATAGCGATTTGGGCTTAGTGATAGCATGAAATCAAATAATCATAAACGAACATATTTTCGAGGTGTCAATCAATGGTCATAAATGTGCAAGTTTAGGACTTAATTAAATCGTCAATATCGGACAGATTTAACATGTAGTTTTAAAGCTGTAATTGTGCTGATTTATCACATGAATTAATGGTCAAAATTAAATGGATTTGACACAATTTAACGGTCTGAATTGGGCAGATTTAACATAATTTTATGGTTTTAAATGGGTTGATTTAGCACATGGATCAATGGTTATAATTAGGCAGTTACAATGTGTAGACTAACAATCATGAATAGACAGTTTTGGTTCATAAATCAACGCTCAAAAGTGGATAGATTTATTAGCACACAAATTGACTGTATGAATTGAGCTGATTTAAGATGTAAACTAATTGCAATACTTAGGAAAAAAATTTTCAACAATAAATGATAAAAATTGGACTAATTTGATACATGGATTAATGATCCAAGTTGGACAAGTTTAACACTTGGATCAATGGTAATCTTTGGGCAGGTTTGACACAGATCAATGATGCTATTCGGACAGATTTAAGTCATGGATTACCAATCATGGTTGAATGGATTTGGCGCATAGATCAGTCATCACAATTGGGTAGACTTAACATGTGAATCAATGGCCAAAAGTGAGTTGATTTCTTACAAAGATCAATGGTTTAAATTCGACAAATCTAACACAGATCAATGGCTATACTTTGGAGAAATTTAATATATACTTTGGAGAAATTTAATATATACATAAATCAATGGTCATCTTTGTATAGCTAGATTGGTAGTTGCATAGTTGGTCATGTATGATTGTTTGCATATATGTACGGATGAATGGATAAACCGATGTTTGCATGTACACATAAATGGATAGATATATGTGTACAAATGGAGATGGATGAATGGATAAACAGAAGTTTGCATGTACGCATAGATGGATAGATGCAGGTGTGCATGAATGCTTGGTCATACGGGACTGAACCTTAAGGGTCTGTGTGGATAATCGAATATGACATTAATGTGGTGTAAAACTCACATCATTACACCTTAAACATTGATTAGACAGAGCAGGCAGTTAAATCATAGTAGTCCTTCCGAATCACTGCAGCAACATGGATAAGCTGAAGTTTGTTGACCTTGTATAGTTCCATCGCCCTACTATGATGTATGTGTTATATATATCTGCACCGTCCATCCACCTTGGGAGATGTTTTTATGGAATATGACATAAAAATGAGGTAGATCTAACAGGGAAATGGACCACACCAGCCATTGAAAACTCATTCGGGTCACAAAAGTGTTGGATCAGCCGATGTTTATTTTTTCCCTTCATCCGGATACGTGTCCTAATGAACAGGTTGGATGGCAAATAAACATCATGGTGGCCCTTGTCAAGGTTTTAATTGTGGGCATCATTGTCCCTGCTGCTTTCTTTGGTGTGGTCCACACTTGAGCCTTGGATCTGTCTTATTTTTGGGGTCTTGTGTGGTACATGAGCTTCCATATGTCTCATTTTTTTAGGTCTTGCGTTAAAATGATATTGTAAAAATGGACGGACGGTGTGGATATAAAGCATCTCGAAGAATTTAGACACGGGGATATATGTAATCATGATTCGGGGGTTTACATGCATATCGATGGTCAGGACAAGTGGCGTAAACGGACGGGGAATATCCGGATTTATTACAACTATGCTGGTAATGATGATCATTAACCATAACACATTACAGCATATTACGGTCCTAAGGTTTTTGGGATTTCTGAGTTGGTAACTGTTTTAAGCATGCATTTCCGATCATGGTGTTGATTAAATTCTGATCAATGATAAAATCGCAACCGATGTGCGACTTTGATGCAACACGAGCCTTCCGTCACCGAATGATCCTCCAGTATGAATCAGCTGCGGCGACAAGTAAAGTAATACCGTAGGAGCGTTCGTTGACGAGATTAAATGGATGGTACGTAATGAATCCTAAAAATGTAAACACTGCTTTTAGTAGGTAATGATGGATGTGGACCACATACATTGACAGACAACGTCAGCGGATGTACTATCAACACGCATTGTCCTTTGTCCTCTAGCATGCTCCATCCCAAAATCAGGGCCCACCTTTTACCATACTCTATTCCAACATCAGCGCCCACCTTCTACCATGCTCTAATACGGTCCCTCGCTAGCATCTGTGCGACCGTGACACTATCCACTAGTTGTCCCACTGGTGACCGAATTTCTTTCCTTTCTTCTTTCTCATGGAATTGATTACTTCTGATAGAATTCAGATTAATTAAAAAGACTTCACTTATGTCCATCACACTCCACTCATAAGTACTTTTCATGCCCATATATTTAATTTCCTTCGATGAGTCCCACAAAAAATATAAATAAATAAATAAATAAAATCAGTATAAGGTAGCATGTGCACATCATCCCTCTCATTATGGACGCATGCACCCATCCATCCTCTTGTGCAGCCTTCAAAATGAAGACTTCAGATGATTTGCATTTCTTCTTCTTCTTTCTTTTTGCTCGTACCATAATATTGGTTGGATGATGCAATTTTATCATTATTGTACATACTTCAAGGCTTTTGTAGCATGGCAAGATGCATATGGGCAAAAGCTAGTCGCCGAAGCATATAAAGCATAATAATAAAAAGGTAATTATAATTGTACAAATAAATTCAATAGAGAACACTTTGAATTTATATGAAAAAATTATTATGAAAAAAATCAAGCACAAACTAATAATGCACTATGAATAACAAATTTACAAGAGATAAAACGTTACCAATGCAAAGCCCTAAGAAAAAATCCCTAGCTTTTTCTGTCATGCTTCAAACTCGGGAACGGTACTCACAAAATTCATGGCCAGCGAATCCAGTGTCGACAACCTCCGTAGTACCTCATTCTCGACTCTCAGCTCCCATACATCAGGTTTCAATCCTCTGATGCTACAAGAAAAATTTTCATGATGATTTTTTTTTTTTTTTGTAAAGGAGCATAACCACAAGTGTACCTAAGGTACAAAACATCATCACCACATATCCACTAATATATTCTCTGAGCACAATGCTGGAAGGAAAAATACAAGATGTAATCAAAACTCAAAAGAACAGGCTCATGCTCCAAACTCATTGTTGTTGATACGCCCTAACATCACCTGCAGCGTAAACAAACGCGCATAAGTTTCTATGAAGCTCAGTAGAGTGTGTGTGCGCGCGCGCGCGTGCACAATACATATAACAATATCACAAATATCAAAGTATGCAGAAGATGATAAAGGGCTAAATTGCCAAATCCATGAATGGTATTAGTCATGACAAGGTTATGCAATGCAAGGCCAACATGGCCGACTGTCATATACTAGGGTGTAACACAAAACATGTCAATCCTCAACTAGTTCACATATCAATACAGTTCATATCTGAAAACATTATCGGGGTCTAGTACACTCCAACACTTACTGTCGTCCTATCATGCGCATAATCAAGTGAGTGGAATATTAGACATCACTATTCGCCTCGTCAGTGGTATGTCAATGCTCACCTGGCTCGCCAATAATGAACTCATTTACGAGCTATTCAGACTCAACCTAGCTTACAACTTCCCACCCTCGAGTGGATAAGGTCACACCTCTTTTTAATCGACCACAACATTATGGGAGACGTGACCTACTAGTATTTAGTACTCGGGCGCTCATCTTATCCACTCGGTCTCGACGTTGAAGCATCTTACTGGTACCACAAGGGTTTAAGGACTTTCAGCAAAGGACTTCCATTACACCCTAGTGCTACAACATATATTTTCGATAACCAATCCAACCATTCATGATATGTCTGTCGAGGCCACAACCTTGATGTCACTATGGTGTAAGGTGATCATGACGTACAAGATGCGAAATGCACGAGTCATACCATCCAAATCATGCACCAAAACTGCACGTATCATGCTATGATGTGGGGCGACCCTATCTTTCCTAAATATCTCAAGCCGAAAGGCGTATGTTATGATTAATTATCATCCACAATATGTATACAAATGATGCATATGGGCATATAATGGGACATGATTTCATTACACTAAGCATGTTATTAGTGTGTCATATCAAGCCAAGTACACTAGCATGTTATATGACATATCGAGCGATAATCAGTCGAAATTGGCACATCATATACAAAAAGTGAGACCCGAAAAGCAGGCCCCACTAGAAATGTAAAGGTCTATGTGGAATGGCCCACTTTAGACTATAATCGGCCCCATACTTGGGCCTGCACACATAAAGGAGATAACAAAGTAAATGTACGGTTTAGATAGAACATATATATCAAGGTGGAACCATGGTGGGCCTGAAATGGAGAGCTAGCATTGTCCTCGAGGGGAGGTAAATATTACAATGTCAAATAATCAAAACAAATGTGAAATTTGTAAATATTACAAAAATCTCAATCGCTTGAGTATTGAGACCTTGATTCCAAATAATTCGTACGACAACCTTCACCTAATATATTAAGTAGGACAACCATATTTCACGAATGTCTTTAAAATCAATCTTTCAAACTACCAAGAGTATATAAAAGGATTACAACATTCACCATAAGAATGAAATAATAAATAACATCTAATTACCAAAAATAAAAAGCATTCACCACATGGCACAAGGAGTTATAGTGGTTCGGTGCTTAAAATAACTACACTTACTCCACTCCCAAAATTACTACCCTCGTAATTTTAGCTTTCACTATAAAAAGATTTTCACAAGGTCACTTTAACAACCTGATATAGTTCCTTGTGATTTTCAAGGGCTATCACAATAAAAATCCTACTGAGATTTTCACAAGCTATCTTAGACAAAACCTTACCGAGATTTTCACAGACTATCTCAGAAAAACCTAAAATGAATTTCAGAAAGTATACTTATCTGCAAATGTAGAAGACGTAGCAGAAGGACTTCTTTCTTAAACGTGGATGACGCGGTGTTTAATCAGACAGAAAGAGTCTAGGATTCTATAGATTTTAAAAATGAAAAACCCAAATACTACTTAATTCAATTCTCTAAGATCTCAAAAAAGAGTATAGTTTACTCTATTAGATTAAGACTAAAATGATCTTAAGAAAAAGGGAATTGAATAAGTTATTAAAATAAAATTTATGAATACCAACAGATACCTTGTCGAGGACTCAAGCTTCTCTCTCTTATAGAATGATTAAAGTAAATTTTTATTGTAATTTGGAATGAGAGAAAGACTCAATTTATAAGCAAAGAAGTTAGAATTTCGGATAGCTTAAGATAGGCTTCGATTAGCCTGAGTTCACCAGATTCTGTTCAATGGATTTCAGATTGCGCAAGATAAGATTTATCTAAAATTCACCTGGCCCGAGGTTAAATTTGGGTAGTCGAAATTCATAATTCAGCTAGCCTAATTTACGACTCGGCTGGGCAAATTCTCGCGAATTTCAAAAGATTGCATTGCTGAAATTTCACCCGAACTTTCTCGAGTTGGCCTAATTGCAATCTTAAGCTAGCCGAATTTTCAACAGAAGTTGTTATTTAGCTTGAGCTTGGAGTTAGGCTGGTTGAGGAAGTTAGGCTAACCGAAGTCTAAAGCAAAAAAAAACTTATAAAAATTCAAAATAAAGAATTTTTTTAAAGCACCTATTCCTAAGGTTTTTCTAGGGTTATATCACCTGTATTATAGCAAATATTTGAGTCACCTTATCATGAACTTTGACTTGAATATGGGCGACCATTTCTTTGAGGAGATGAGAAGATGTGTCGATCTTGTCTTGATAATAAGCCGATCTTAACTTGATCTTGAGTTGCTATAAGCCGATCTTAAGCTGATCTTCAGGCATGTAGAATTGTTGTGAATCCATACTTGAGAACTGATCTTGAACTGATTTTGTCTTATGAACGTTTGTCTTACGAAATTTGACAATCTATGTGTTCTTAACATAATAGCACTTACAGGGCCCCTCAGTCAAGTTAGATAACAATGAGCCTACGAAGATTTCCAATGGCAGATACTTAACCACTCTGTTTTCATGTTATGGTCCACTTAAATCCAAGCCTTGCACCCCTAATAAGATGGATGGTAGGGTAGACAACATATCCCTCCAGGTGGGACCCTAAAATGGGCCCCACAACCCTTGCTGGGCGAGGACATAAACATCACAGAGGCCTAAGGAAGGTTCCAACAATAGACATTGTTGTCCTCATTGTTTCCTTAGCTGCGGCCCACCTGAGATATGGACCAGCCTCATTTTTTAAGTCCATAGACTAAGATGATATGGTAAAGCATATGTACAGAATGGATTTAACACATGAGTCAATGTGGGCCAGGACATAAAATGGGCCCTCCAGGTGGGACCGTAAAATGGGCCCCACAACCCTTGGTGGGCCAGGGCATAATCATCACAGAGGCCTAAGGAAGGTTCCAACAATAGACATATATCGTTGTCCTCATTGTTTCCTTAGCTACAGCCCACCTGAGATCTGGACCAGCCTCATTTTTTAAGTCCATAGACTAAGATGATATGGTAAAGCATATGTACAAAATGGATTTAACACATGAGTCAATGTGGGTCCCACAGGTGGAATCCAATTCTCTGGCCAATATGGGTAGCGCCCACTGGACGTGGGTGCATGTCCTTCCTAATTTTTTTTTCTTTTTCTTTTTTACTTTCCCCATTTAGGTGGGGCCCATTTGGATGATCTAATCAGTCCACCGGATTGGTCAACTTGATCGAGGTCCAATGGGCCCCGACTTGGGCTGGTTTAGATTAATAGAGCTCCACAATAGGCCTTGAAAGGTTTCAACAACAAGGTTTAATACACGCGGTAATGCCCATTTGAGATTCGAATCTTCCTTATCTTTCAGCCCATGGCCTAAAATGATATGGTGAACAGATAGACGGCGTGGTTTACACATAAACATGAGATGATAGGTCCCACATGTGAGACCCATATTTGGCTAGTATATGTTCAGCCCAGCATGGTTGCTTGGCCCTTTTTGTGTTATTATATATTTCTTTGTTTTGGATACACTATCAAGGTGGGCCCCTTGAGGATGATCTACTTTGTCCACCGTCTTAGCCAGCTCGAATAGAACCTAATGGGCCCTTACTTGGGATACTTTGGATGATCAGGGATCCCACGATGAGCCTTAGAAAGTTTCAACATATAGGAATTGTTCCCCTCTGTGCGGTCCACTCGAGACTCAGATCTGGCTCATTTTTTGGCCCATGGCCTAAAATGATCTAAATAAACTGTGGACTGTGTGGATTTCACAAATGCATCAAGTTAGGGTCCACAAGTGGGACACCACTACCACCCATCCTTGCATGGACGATGACATGAAGGTGGTGGCGAGCCCACTGTTCCTTGTAGTGTGGTCCACTAGATGGTTGGATCAGCCGGGTTTTTGGGATCTACGACAACTATAAGCCAAAAAAACAGATGGAAAGTGTGGATCTAAGAAATACATCACATTGGGTCCCATGAGTAAAAACCCACCCCACAGCTCCCATGCAAAAGCATCAATGACACAAGCTTACCAACCTCCTATTCAACACACGATGTGGCCCACCAGGGATGTGGGTCGGCTTGGAATTTAGGATCAATGGCGAAAATGGTCTGATGAAGTGGATAGATGGAGTGGATGGAACACATACATCAATGTGAGTCTCACGAGTAGGAACGCCACTCCTCCCGGCGGAACTGCTTGGCAGCAATGTCCAAGACGTTGCTTACATCCAACAAACATGGTTGTTGCCCTTCCCTCTTTCACTCTTGTGTTCAGGGGTGGTGGAGTCCACCTTGACAAATCTACTCCATCCATCAAGCTATTCAACACATGGTGGGCTAAGGAGCTTTGCATCAATTTAATTTTTGGTGTGTTCCCACCATCCAAATATGTGCAATCTACTCAATAGGTTAGATGGAAAATAAACATCATGGTGGGCCACACAAGGTGGTCCACACTGTGATAACATTCAGGGCACATTCTCCAACAGCGTGGCCCACTTATGGGCCTCACGCCATCATCAAAAGTAAGAAAAGTAAAGGGAAAGGGAATGGAAAGAAAAGCAAGGAAAGATCTGCCCATCAAGGTGGGCCCCCACCACTATGGGGTCCACCATAAAATCTATACATGATCAAAGTAGTACCCACCCTTGTGGGCCCACCAAAGTGGAAAGATCACAAAGAAAGGGAGGTTCTTGATCCTCCCATGCACTCACTCCAAAGGATGAATAGTTGGATTAGCTTGGATTGGCGATTAGATTGTCCACCAAGCTCCTCTCCACCTTTAATCTCCTCTAATCTCTCTTTTCTCTTTTCTCTTTCTCTTACCTCCTTGATCCCTACTAATTCTCTCTCAAGATCTCTCTTTTATCTTAATCTCTCCCTAATCTTTCTTTCTTTTCTCTCTTTCTCTCTTAATTTCCCCTAATTCTCTATAATCTTTTTCTTTTTTTCACTTAATCTCTCTATATTGTTGTTAGAAAATGGTAGAAATGAGAGACAGTTAATGAGTTTTGTGGTAGAAATTTTAATATAAGGAGGGAATAAGAAGATGATGAAGGGGTAAAATGGGGAGGAAAAGAAGCAAAGAATGATGGCTAAGTATGGATAAGGGCATGGGTTGCATGAACATGGCATGAGCTTGTTTGACTAGTGGAGAGAGAGAGAGAGAGAGAGAGAGAGAGAGAGAGAGAGACATGAGCGATGGATGTGTTGATTGATGAATTGATTGATTTGATAACATGAGATTTGTGCAAGTGGGGCTCACGTGTGTTGCGTGACCCACCTCGGATTGTACCAAAACACTAACTTCTAATCTAGGAATCACAATAGGGCGTGCCGCATGGCGTTGGAATTGTAGCACCTGCGCGATCGCTAATGTACAAGTATTGGGGTGTTGCAATACTAAAATAGGGTCATGATTAAAACTCGTCAATCTAGTCTTCTAGGAATCACTTTCATAGATGAATACTCTCATTATGGATACTTATACCTTATTAACGATAAATCAGATGCCCTGGATACATTTAAGATATATAAGGTTGAAGTCGAGAATCAACTCGATAGAAAGATCAAAGTTATCAGATCTGACAATGGTGACGAGTACTACAGAAGGTATGATGAATCTGGGCGTAATCCAGGGCCATTCGCTAGATGCCTACAAGAATATGGCATCGTCGCCCAGTATACCATGCCCGACACTTCAGAGTAGAATGATGTAGCAGAAAGGCATAATCACACCCTAAAGGACATGGTGTAGTCTATGATTAGTAATTCAATGTTGTCAAAATCTTTGTGGGGTGATGCATTAACAACAGCTATGCATATCCTTAATAGAGTTCCTAGTAAGGTTATAATGAAAACTCCATATGAATTGTGGACAGGGCGAAAGTTTAATTTACAATACTGTAATCCCTAAAAATCGGGGGTCGAGCAGGAGCTCAACTCTCGAGTTCCAACACATCACTTATGCAACATAGATAATGATGGTTAAATGTTGTCTATATTAGTGCCTTAAACATATGTGAGATTATACCAAATCAGCATATCATACTTCAGAGACAGTTAAATTATGCAAGTGAAAGACTGTGATAGATATATGAAATATATATACCGTTGTAAGTCTCTAGAGTGTGAACATGTCATCAGGTTAAATATATACATATATGCTCCCAAAAAGGACAAAATGAATATACATAGGTATTCCAAAATGTAAAATAACAAGTGTAATGGCATCTAGTCAGCATCCCTGTAACCCCATTGATCAAAACATGGTCTGCATAGACCTGCCTGAAAGCTGCATATAGGAGAACTCCTCCTTATCATCATAGAAGTCAGGCTCTATCACGAGAGCCTCGTCATCATCTGCAACTACAATAGGGTCTGGTTGGTATTTTAAAACACCGTTCCAGAGTGGGAGTGAGTGATCAATGCAGTGGAGCTATAAGAAAAAAGTTAACATGTTATCAATTCAGTCAAGCAGTAATGATAAAGTAATACAATACGTATTCCTAAGTAATATGGTTAATGCAAGGATGATATGTTATAATAATGCATGTCCTCACCTACACTCCCTCTGCGACATCATCTCAGGATCATGGCATGCACCCCTTCCTCTGTGCTCAACTCCAATGCCAAAGGCACATGCAAAGCGGTGTATGTGCGTGATTAGCTAAGTTCTTAATTAGACATATTCATACAACAGGATTGGGAAGCTAAGGCACCTTCCTTGTATCATTTACCTTAAACGATGATCCATCTAGGGTTTTCAATCCTAGTTAATCACATACGATAGGCAAGTTCACAAATTTATATTGTAGGTTACTACGGGAGCTCGTCACCTCAGCGTAAGCTTAATTCACACTCGAGGTCACTACGAGAGGCTCGTCACCTGACGCAGGCCTATTTTATACTCAAGGTCACTACGTGTAACACCCCGGATTTTGGCCAATCTGGGATTTGACGTCCTTAGGCAATGGGTCAACTAAAACACCTGGAAAATCGCTTAGAACCCAATTTCATAGCCAAAGAAACCACTTAGGATTAATTCCTATGGAAATTCAGCGTAAGTTAGCTAGCGCAACGCTGGAGTAGCTGGGAAACAGTCCCTGATCACTTTAAATACGTTCTACAAGACCCAAATCGAGTAGAACGTATGACTCCATAATACTCTATAACCTTGGATCAAACTCTAAGCGGGTTTGTTCTCTGGACCACTTTGAATTCTTGTATTGGATTTAGACCGCGCGTCAAAAGTCCGTTACTTCCTATCTTAGACCGTTAGAACCGCCCAGCTGGACTTGACAATCATTTCGAAAATCAAGTCGAACCGATAATCACAGACTATTTCATTGAGCCCGGACTGAAGAGACCGCGAATAGGGACAGAATTGGAATTTCAAATTCAAATCTGGCACACGACTTGACACGTCAGTATTAAGCGTTCTGACCGTCAGAATTCATCCAGATTACACCCTCGGATCAGGAAAAATTTCTATTTATTATTATGAGACTTCCAGCCCTGATCTACGTGCGGAGACCGCTGAACTGAAACTGGTCCGCCACGTGTGATCTGCGAACCCTGCCGGACTGAAAACTTAATGCGCGCTAGATCTGGTACGCATGAGCTTAAGTCCGATCGCATTCGACCAGGGGACCACCAGAAAGCATCTTTTGGACCGAAACAGCCCCGATTTGGTTACCCCTCAAGTGAAACTTGTTCCCGAGTCTATTTCGGGCAAGTTTGGGCTTATAAAAGGGCTTGAAACCCTCACTCCTCTCTCCCATCCGAATTTGCAAAAACCCTAGATTGGGAGAGAGAAAAGGTGAGAGTTTGTGAGAGAAGGTGGGAGAGCTTTTCCTGCTGCTGCTGCACGTGCTTAAGCGGCGTATTCCAATCACTTTGCCGGTGATTTCTCTGCATTTGCAGGTAAGAAAACGCCCTAGAAAGTTGCTGATTTGATGCTTCTTTAGTTCCATAGTTTGTTAGTTAATAAATCTCGTAAATCAGGTTCCTTAGTCGCCGTAAACGAAGCGTATACGCTCCGTTCGAATCACTTCACCTATAAGGGAAAAGGTGCGGATTTTAGACGCTTTGATTGACTGTTTCCAAAGCTTTCAATGTCGTTTAATAGTAGATTCTTGACGGCAACGCCGTTTGACATGTACAACATGCTGTCCGTTTCCTGTTTCGTAAACTAACGAAGAATATGAGATTTAGGGCATTTTAGTCATTTGTAGGAAGTATAGATTTCATTCATATTTTGCTGATGTGATTGACATGATATGTTGTCGCATTAGGATGTTAGGAATACGTGCATAATTAGTTTGGCGAAGATATTCGCCTAAATGCGCACTTCGGGTCGACATACTATATGTAGACTTAAGTGTGTAGTGTATGTGTTTGTATAAATGCTTGTATTAGTATGTATTGAATTAAATGGTGTTATGAATTAGTTTGAGATTGATTTCTCAATTAATATGCTGGTGTGAATGGTTTCCTACATGTTATCCATATGCATGATTTCATGATATGAATGAAATACATGTGCTTGATGATTTCCTTATGAGTTACTTTGAGATTGAATTCTCAATTAATATGTTGATGGAGAGGATTTTCTATATGTTGGCGACATGCTTAATTTCATTATATGTGTGAAAGACATGTGTACGATGATTTGCTTAAGTTGTATGTAATAACAAGTGTTAACATGCTCTCATGGTTGTATTTCATTTTCATTACCCTTACACAACTGCTGATGTGATTCTATGATTGTTTGGGACTATGCCTAGTCCAGGCAGTCGGTAATCGAGCGAATTCGTGGTTAGCTTATCTTCGCCACGAACGACGCGTCGATGAACGCGAGCCGTGTTTGGAGTAGACGGCAGTGGTTAGGCCACGCGAAGTGTTTTACGCACTTCATGTTGTTCGACTTGAGATGCGATCGCGCTAGTCGAGCCCGTCAAGTAACCCGACTGGCCGAGGTATGTTCACCTTGTATGTGTCATAACTGCTTGAACCTAGGGTACTGAACTTACCATTGTAAACCCTGTTAACCATGGTACCTTGATCCACGAAGACTCATGAGCCGGGCATGGTGGTATGGGACACCGTGGTCGAGCTGTCGGCCTACGCTGGGGCCACAAACCTCCCCGTAGTGACCAGTGAGCACCTAGACTCGTGAGCAGATTATGGTGGTATGGGACACTATATTCTAGCTGTCGGCCTACACTGATCAGGCGACGAGCCCTTTGTAGTGACCGCGAGCGTATTCTGAGTCCACGGGAGGCGACGACCCTTCCGTTGCAGCAGAGTACAGTAGGCCTGTATTGATAAGGAGATGGGGGAGCGGAGCACGAGTGCGTGCAACAGCCCTGGCAACCCTTGCAGCGACCTACAAAATATACATCGTATGAGATTACTAGGAGTGACGACCCTAGACAGGATCTGTGTTGGGATTGATACAAGGGAAGTACCTTAGTTTCCCAATCCTGCTGTTTGAATGGACTAATAACAACTTGAAAATCATATCACCATAGTATTGCATGTGCCTGGAAGATGTGGAGCACTCTAGGGAGTGTGGCATGCCGCGGTCGTAAGATGTTGCCGCATGAGGGTGATCGTCGGTGAGGGCATACATCACGTCATGTCATAATTGCATTAACAACAGTATTAGGAATGTTTGATTTATTGCTTTACTATTATCGCATGATTGATTTGAGAACATGTTAATCCTTGCTCTATTATTCCACTGAGTTAGCTACTCACTCCCACGTTACGGGACGGTGTTCCTGGACACCCACCAGACCCTTTTGTGATTGCAGATGATGGCGCGGCCTGCAAGGCGGAGCTGGACTTGATGATGATGAGGAGGATCCCTCCTTTATGCGTGTTCTGATTGACGGGATTACAGGAAGGTTGATTAGATACTTTGACACTTGTCATTTTATATTTTTAGCGCACTCATGTATATTCATTGTCTACTTTTAGAGTATACATGTATGTTTATAACCTGGTAACATATCCACACTCTGGAGGCATACAACAGTTTATATATGTTATACATACTATCACAGTCTTCCGCTTGTTAATTTAACTGTCTCTGGAGTATGATATGCTGTTCTAGCTTAATCTCACTCATGTTTAATGCGTTATCATAGACAACATTCAAGCATACATATCTATGTTGCATAAATAACATTTTGGAACTCGGGAGTTGGGTTTTTGCTCGACCCCCCGATTTTCGGGATGTTACACTACGGCAAGACTCGTCACCTTAGCGTAGTCCTAGTGTATACTCGAGGTCACTGCGAGAAAGGCTCGTCAACTTAGCGCAGGCCGATAGCTCGAATACAGTATCCCATATCACCATATTTGGCTCACGAGTTTGGTTTTCTCAATGGACACTACGGGGAGGCTCGTCACCCCAGCGTAGGCTGACAGCTAGACCACGGTGTCCCATACCACCATGCCCGGCTCATGAGTCTCAGCGGATCGTGGTACCAAGGTTAAACGGGCTTTCCACTGGTAAGTTGGTATGGTGAATATACATTAGGCCAATCGGGTTGCTTGACAAGCTCGACTGGTATGAGCATACGTCAAATTGATTGACAAGGAGCACGTAAGCACTCTACGTGGCCTAACCACCATCGACAAGCAGCGTACGACTCAAATTCCTCGAACCTATCCGGTGTGGCGAAACAACCTCGGCCACTAACTCGGAAATCATTAGCGATTGCCTGGACTACGTCATAGTCCCAAACATACTCCAAACAATAGCATTCACAGGTGATAGTCAAAGACAGCATATGACAACCAATTTCAGTATCAATATCATTTAAGCATTTCAACGAACACATCATACACAGGCATTCCATCCATAAATCGCATATTAGTAAGAGAAGTTACATAAAGGGAACTGTAACCATAAATAAGGGAACTAAGAACCCTATCTCAACACCCTCATTACATACGTTTAAACAGGCATTTCCTCATTCAGGTATTTTATCAAACACTTAGACTACACATATTACATACATGTAATAAATCAGTTTAAAATGCATATTATAGCAAATCCTTCTACATAGGAGTTGTCATACGAACAACAATCATGTATTCTCTAACGACGATCATAACAAACATAAATCATAATTTCATATTCATTCAGACATTTCAACAAACACATAGAATGCATTTTATTCAACATAGTTTATATATATATATATATATATATATATATATATATATATATATATATATATATATATATATATATATATATATATATGTAACGCCCTGAAAAAATCCGCACTTAGACTCGAGTACCAACTCGACCAGAAAGCGCGTAGGATTAATTCCTTCAGAAAATAAGTGTAAGTTAGCTAGCGCAATGCTAGAGTAGCTGGGAAATAGTCCCTGATCACTTTAAATACGTTCTACAAGACCCAAAGCGAGTAGAACCAATGACGCTATAATACTCTAAAACCTCGGATCAAACTCTAAACCAGTTTGTTCTCTGGACCTCTTTGAAACTTTATATTGGATCTAGACAGCGTCGAAAGTTCGATACCTACAATCTTAGACCGTTATAACCGCCTAGCTAGACTTGACAATCATTTCGAAAATCAAGTCCAACCGACATTCACAGGCTATTTCATTGAGCTTGGAGTGAAGAGAGTGAGAATAGGGTTAGATTTGAAATTTGAAATTCAAATCTAGCACACGGCTTGACGCGTCAGTATGAAGCGTTCTGACCGTCAGAATTCAGCCAAATTACACCCTCAGATCAGGAAAAATTTCTATTTTATATCATGAGACTTGTAGGCCTGATCTACGTGCGGTAACCGCTGAACTGAAACTGGACCGCCACGTGCGATCTACGAACACTACTGGTCTGAAAATGGGATGTGAGCGACATCCGACGTGCATGAACTTAAGTCCGATCGCGTTCGCCAGGGGACCACCAGAAATACCTTTTTAGACCGAAACAGCCCCGATTTGGTTAGGTATCAAGTAAACATTGTTTCCAAGCCTGTTTTGGGCGAGTTTTAGGTTATAAAAGGGGATTAAACCCTCAATCCTCTCACCCATCCGAATTTGTTAGAAACCCTAGCAAGAGTGAGAGAGAAAGTGAGAGTTTGTGAGAGAGAGTGGGAGAGAATTTCCTGCTGCTTGTGCTACCTGCTGCACGTGCTTAAGCCACGTAATCCAATCACTTTGCCGGTGATTTCGCCGCGTTTCTAGGTAAGAAAATATCCCAAATACTCACTGATTTAAGGTTCTTTAGTTTTCTTAGCATGGTAGCTGATGCATCATGTAAAATAGGTTGCCTATTCGCCGTAGACGAAGCGTATACGCTCCGTTCGAATTGATACACTTATAGGAGAAAAGGTGTGGATTTTAGACGCTTTGATTGACTGTTTCCAACGCTTTCAATGTCGTTTAATAGTAGATTATCGACGGCAACACCGTTTGACATGTACAACATGCTGTCCGTTTCCTGTTTCGCAAGTAGACGAAAAATATGAGATTTAGGGCATCTTAGTCATTTGTAGGAATTACTGTTTTCATCCATATTTTGCTGATGTGATTGACATGGCTTCTTGTTGCATTAGGATACTAGGAATGCGTGCATAATTAGTTTGGCGAAGAGATTCGCCTAAATGCACACTTTGAGTCGACATACTATATGTAGACTTAAGTGTGTAGTTTAAGTGTTTGTATAAATGCTTGTATTAGTATGTATTGAATTAAATGGTGTTATGAATTAGTTTGAGATTGAATTCTCAATTAATATGCTGATGTAAATGATTTCCTACATGTTAGCTATATGCATGATTTCATTATATGTAGGAAATGCATGTGTTTGATGATTTACTTACTTAAGTTGTATGTTATAACATGTTTTAACATGCTCACATTGTTGTATTTCATTTCCAATACTCTTACATGATTGCTGATGTGGATTCATAATTGTTTGGGACTATACCTAGTCCAGGCAGTCGGCAACCGAGTAGATTCGTGGTTGGTTTATCTTTGCCACGAACGACGTGTCGATGAACGCGAGCCGTGTTTTGGAGTTGGCGGCAGTGGTTAGGCCACACGAGGTATTTTACGCACTTCATGTCGTTCAACTTGAGATGCGCTCGTGCTAGTCGAGCCCATCAAGTAACCCGACTGGCCGTTGTATGTTCACCCTGTATGAGTCATAACTGCTTGAACCTAGGGTAATGAACTTACCATTGTAAACCTTGTCAACCATGGTACCTTAATCCACAAAGACTTCATGAGCCGGGCATGGTGGTATGGGACACCGTGGTCGAGCTGTCGGCCTACGCTGGGGCCACAAACCTCCCCGTAGTGACCAGTGAGCACGTATGACTCATGAGCAGATTATGGTGGTATGGGCAATATATTCTTGCTGTCGGCCTACACTGATCAGGCGACGAGTCCTTTGTAGTGACCGCGAGCGTATTCTGAGTCTACGAGAGGCGACGACCCTTCCGTAGTAGTGAGAGTACAGTAGGCCTGTATTGATAAGGTGATGGGGGAGCGGTGCAACGAGTGCGAGCAACAGCCCAGACAGCCCTTGCAGCGACCTACAAAATATACATCGTATGAGATTACTAGGAGTGACGACCCTAGACAGGATCTGTGTTGGGATTGATATAAGGAAAGTACCTTAGTTTCTTAATCCTGCTGTTTGAATGAACTAATAATAACTCGGTAATCATATCACCATCACATTGCATGTGCCTGGAAGATGTGAAGCACTGTGGGATGAAAGCATGCCGCGGGCGTAAGATGGTGCCGTATGAGGGAGATCGTCGGTGAGGGCATCCATCATGTCATGTTATATTGCATTAACAACAGTATTATGAGTGTTTGATTTACTGCTTTACTATTATCGCATGAATGATTTGAGAACATGCTAATCCTTGCTCTATTATTCCACTGAGTTAGCTACTCACTCCCACGTTATGGGATGGTGTTTGCAACACCCACCAGACCCTGTCTTAGATGCGGGTGAGGTGGCGATTCAGGAGGCAGAGCCGGACTATGATGAGGACCAGGACGAGTTCTCATATATGCAGTACCACGACGGCTTTGCTTAGGTGACCTGGATTGGCGGGACTACTCAGTGGGACTATTTTGACATTTGATTTTTTTATTATTTACATGTATATGAGACTCAGAGATGTATTCATACTTTGGAGACAGTTGAGATCTACTTTGTTTTCCATACAGTGATATATATATTCTTTAGTCTTCCGCTTGCTTTTATCACTGAATCTTGAGTATGAATTGCAGTTTTGGTATACTTTTACTCATGTGAATGCTTTAACTCAGACAACATTGAATCATAATCATTTTTGTTGTATAAGTGACAGTCTGAAACTCGGGAGTTGAATTTATACACGACCCCCGATTTTCAGGGTGTTACAATGTAATATATGGAAAACGTCGTATCTAAGCACATGTGATAGCAATCAAGTCAGTCATAAATCATTACTGACATTGAAGGCCTTGGAAACCATAACCTAAACATTTATAATCTGCACCTTTCCCCAGTAGACTCGTAACGAGCTCAGTTTGAACTCTATGTCTTTATCTACGGCACAATGACAACCTATAGCATGAAATAGGTTAGCTATTTCATCATCTACTCTATTTCAATCCCTAGAACAGATTAGGGTTAGGATTTCTTACCCAAGAATGGAGTTGGAATTTTCGAAATAGCGATACAGACAGGCCAATTCAGCACGTGGAGCGACGCGATCGAAGGCTAGCAACGATCTTTCACTTTCTCTCTCACTTTGTAACACCTTGAAAATCGGGGGTCGAGCATAAGCTCCACCCCCGAGTTCCAACGCATCACTTATGCAACATAGATAATGATGATTAAATATTTTCCGTGTTAGTGCGTTAAACGTGAATGGGATTATACCAAAACACCATATTATACTCCAGAGACAGTTAAATTACGCATGCAGAAGACTGTGATACATATAATAAGCATATAAATGGTGGTAAGTCCCCAGAGTATGATCAAATTTTTAGGTTAAATGATTACATGTATAGTTCTAAATTTTACAAAATGATACAGTATAATGTTCAACTAGTTATATTTCTGAAACTCGGTAATCCCCGTCGGTCAGAACATGGTTTACATAAATCCTCCTGACAACTACATGCAGGAGAAAGCCTCCTTGTCATCCACGAAGACTGGCTCTGCCTCGTAGGCATCGCCATCACCTGAAGCTAAGACAGGGTCTGGTTGGTGTTTAAAGCACCATCCCAGAACGTGGGAGTGAGTAATCAACTCAGTGGAGCTATAAAGTAAAAGTAACATGAAATTATTTCAGTCAAGTAGTAATGATAAAGAAATACAACAAGCATTCCTAAGTACTCTGGTTAATGCAAGGTTGGTATATATTAATGATGTATGTCTTCGTCTGCACTCCCTCTGCGACTTCATCTCATGGTCGCAGCATGCATACCTTCCACTGTGCTCAACTCTAACGCCAAAGGTACATGCAATGCGGTACATGAACGTAAATACCGAGTTCGTATTAGACCTTTTTCATATAGTAGGATTGGGAAGCTAAGGTACCTCCCTTATATCAATTCTCAAACAATGATCCATTGTAGGATCGTCAGTCTTAGTAAATCTCATACGATGTTGCAGTTCTAGGTCACTACAAAGGGCTTGTCACCAGATAAATGTAGGCCTAGTTCATACTCTAGTTGCTACGAAAAGACTCATCGCCTCAACGCAGTCTCAGAGTATGCTCGAGGTCACTACAAAGGGCTCGTCACCTGATCAATGTAGGCTGACAGCCCGACCACGGTGTCTCATACCACCATGCCCAGCTCATGAGTCTTAGTGGATCGAGGTACCAAGTTTAGGTGGGCTTTCCACTAGTGAGTGTGGTACCTTAGATTTAAGCAGTAGCATCCATACATGGTGAACATACATCGGGCCAATCGGGTTACTTAACGAGCTCGACTGGTACAAGCGCACGTCAAGTTGATTGACATGAAGTGCGTAAGAACTCCGTGTGGCCTAACCACAGTCGACAACCCAGGTACAGCTCGGATTCATCAAACACGTCCAGTGTGGCGAAACAACCTTAGCCACCAAACCAGGACCTGTTGCCGATTGCCTGGACTATACCATAGTCCCAAACACACTCCAAAACAATTCATTTCACATGTGATAGTCAAGTACAGCATATGACGACCTAAACCACAGAGAGATCTCATTTAAGCATTTTGTCAAACATATAGTGTACATGTTAACCTACATAAGCATTTCATCACAAATCGCGTAATAGTAAGATAAGTTACATAAAGGAAACTATAAGTATAGATAAAGGGATTGAGAATCCTATCTCAACGCCCTTATATCAAACATTTAAACAAGCATTTCCTCATTCAAGCATTTTATCAAACACTTAGACTACACATTCAAACATGTATTAGACTAGTTATAACATATATCCTGGAAAGCCCTTTTTCAAAGGAGTTGCCACATACATATCAAGTAAATATCCATAGTTAATAATTATGGCAAGCACACGTCCAAATTCCACCTTCATTCAGACATTTTTATAAACACATGTAATACACTATACTCAACATAGTTCATATATATGTGTAAAACGTGGGAATCATCGTATCTAAGCACGTGATAGCATTCAAATCAATCATAAACGATTAACTGACATTGAAATCCTTGAAAACCATAACCTAAACGTTTATAGTCCGCACCTTTCGCCATAGACTCGTAACGAACTCAGTTTAAAAGCTAAGTCTTTGTCTACGACACCACAACAACCTATAACAGGGAATAAGTTGGCTATTTTCACCATTACTCTATTTGGATCTCTAAAACAAGTTAGGGTTAGGATTTCTTACCCAAGTACGGAGTCAGAGTTGTTGAAATAATGATACGATAGTGGTGGTTAAGCACATGGAGTGGTAGGAAAGAATTCCAGGAATAAATGTCAGCTCTCTCTCTCTCACTTTCTCTCTCCTTCCTTCTCTTTCTTCTCTATTCTCTCTCTAGGGTTTGGAAAATTGTATTTAAAGGGAGAGGGGTTTAAGGCCTTTATATAGGCCTAGGACTGATGGAAATGGCCCCAGGGCCAAGGTATACTTAGGTTATATCCAAAGGGCATTTGTTTCAGTCCAATAGAGCTGTTCTGGAGGCCCATTTTCTACATGCGGCCGGACTTAAGCTTCCTGACATTGGATCTAGGTTAGGTTAAGTTTTTGGTCTGATCATATTTTTCGATCGACCATGGTGGAACAGTTTCAGTTCAACGGTCACCGGTACTCGATCAGGGTCACAAGTACACTGACGTGTGCTGGACATTTTCCTGATCCAAGGGTATAATTGGGTCAGATTCCAATGGTCAGAATCCTTAAATTCAGCCTGAAAGCGAACTGACTCAATTCACTTAAGTTTCAGTTCATTTTCCAAAGATATTTATGTTGCTCACACACTTTTCTCTGGGCTCAAGTTATGCATTTCTGGATTCGATTAGGACTTGATTTCCGAGGAAGTTGTCAAGTCCAACAAGGTGGTCATAACCGTATGGTTTCATAGTAATCAGACTTTCGACGTGCAATCCAGGTCCGATACGAAGTTTCATGATGCTCCCAAGAGCAATTGGGTTTTGAAATGGATCCTAAGTTTTTAGGTAATGTAGCGTTAACAGATCCACTCATTTTGGGTCTTACAGATCATATTTAAAGTGATTAGTGCTAATTTCACAAGTAATCTAGTTTAGCATTAGTTAATTCTCATTTAATTTTTAAAGGATTTGGTCCTTAGTGATTTCTACCTGAGGTGGTACTCGGGTCTATGTATAAATTTTTCCGAGACGTTACAATCTACCCCCCTTAAAGAAAATTTTATCCTCAAAATTAATACCTTTTCGTACTCCTCGAGAATCTGAGGGTAGTTCTTTCGGACCTCAACTTATGTTTCCCAAGTAGTCTCTTCTTCCGTGTGATGTGTCCACAGTACCTTCATAAGCGGGATCACTTTACTGCACAACACCTGCTCCTTCCTATCTAGGATGCGCGTCGGACGCAATACATATGTAGCATCCTCAATCAACTGCACATGTTCCCATCTGATAATGTATAAAGGATCAGGAACGTATTTCTTCAGCATATATACATGAAATACGTTGTGCATGCCTACGAGTGGCGTGGGCAAAGCAAGGCAATATGCTACCGCCCCCACTCGATCCAGTATCTGGAATGGGCCAATGAATCACGGCGTGAGTTTTCCCTTCTTGCCAAATCGAAGGACTCCCTTCATAGGGGAAACCTGAAGGAATACATGGTCCCCGACCTCGAACTCTAGCGGTCGCCGCCTAGTATCGGTGTAGCTCTTCTGTCTGCTCTGTACTGCCAGAAGTCTACGCCTGGTAATATCGATCTTCTCTGAGGTCGCTTTAACCAACTCTGGGCCAATCAGACTCTTCTCACTAACCTCTGCCCAGCAATGTGGTGCTCGATAGGGACGCCCATATAAGGCCTCATATGGAGTCATGCCAATACTTGCCTGAAAACTGTTATTATATGCGAACTCTGCATAAGGAAGACAGTTGTCCTAACTGTCCTTGAAATCCAGCACACAAGCTCACAACATATTTTCTAACACCTGATTTACCCGTTCCATCTGCTCGTCAGTCTGTGGGTGGAACGCGGTACTGAACTTCAACTTCACACCCATTGCTTCCTGGATATGAGTCCAAAAGATAGATGTGAATCACGTGTCTCGGCCCTACACGATCTCCAGGGGAACTCCATGGAGACGCATAATCTCCCTGATGTACAACATGGCCAACTTGTCTGCAGAGTTCGAAACTCTAATAGGGATAAAATGAGCCGATTTCGTCAACCGGTCCATGATCACCCAAATGGAGTCATGTCCCTTCCTCGTCTTCGTCAGTCCTACTATGAAATCCATAGAGATGAAATCTCATTTCCATTCATTATGGGCATGGGACGAAGCAGTACAGGAGGTTGGTGATGTTCGGCCTTGACTTGTTGGCACGTGAGACAACGTGATACATACTCTGCTATGTGAGCCTTCATTTTATCCTACCAGTACGATCGCTTTATGTCACGGTACATCTTCGTACTGCCAGGATGCATTGCCATCCTCGAATTGTGAGTAGCCTCGAGAACTTCCTTCCTCAAGTCAGGAAGATCTGGGATGCATATGCAGCCACGATAGCATAAACCCTCATCCGTACCAAGTCTCCATTCCGAGTCTTCACTATCGCTCAACTACTCTCTCATCTCAACCAATCGCTCATCGTCCTTCTAAGCCATGATGATCTTATCATCAATAAGTGGCCACACACGAACATGTGTGACGCTCTCAAACGGTTCCTCCATGGTGAGCTTCTACTCGAAGTCTCGCACGAACTCTACCATACCCCATTCTGCCGCCATCAGTGGAGTCGTAAACTTTATGGTCTTCTTACGACTCAACGCGTCAGCCACAAGGTTAGCCTTGCCCGGATGGTAGAAAACCTTGAACTTGAAGTTCTTCAAGGTTTTCATCCATCGTCGCTGCCTCATATTCAGGTCTCGCTGAGTGAATATGTATCCGTGGCTCTTGTGGTCGCAAAAGAGCTCGAACTCCTCTCCGTAGAGGTAATGTCTCCAGAGCTTCAGTGCAAAGATGACGGCTGCTAACTCTAAGTCGTGTGCAAGGTATTTCTCCTTGTGTTTCCTCAACTGTCTCAAGGCGTAAGCAATCACTCTGTCCTTTTGCATAAGGACACAACCCAGACCAACGTGAGATGTGTCGGCGTATATAGTATACCTAACCCCTTGTTCTAGAAATACTTGCACAGGGATGGACGTTAGCTTATCCTTCAGCTCCTAAAAAGCTGCTTCTGTCTTCTCATTCCAGGTGAACTTCAGATCCTTCCATGTCAATTGAGATAGCGGTTTGGCAATCTTGGAGAAGTCCCTAATAAATCGACGGTAGTACCCTGCCAGACCAAGAAAGCTCCTCACCTCAGTTATGGCTGCTCATGGTCCTGAACCGCGACAACCTTAGCGAGGTCAACTGCTATCCCTTCCTTGGACACCATATGTCCTAGGAACTTGACTTCCTCTTTCCATAAGTCGCACTTCTTATACTGTGTGAATAACTGGTTCTTCCTAAGAGTATCGAAGACTACTTGCAGGTGCTCCTTGTGATCTTCCCGACTCTTGGAGTATATCAGTATGTCATCTATAAACACGATGACGAATCGGAATAAAAATAGCCGGAACACCTTGTTCATCAAGTCCATGAACACGACCGGTGCGTTTGTAAGGCTGAATGACATCACAAGAAACTCGTAATGTCCAAAACTAGTTCTGAAAGCTGTCTTTTGTACGTCCTCTTCCCTGATGCACAACTGATGGTACCCTGACTATAAATTGATCTTCAAAAAATACTGTGCCCCCTTCAACTAATCAAACAGATCATCTATCCTGGGTAGAGGATATTTACTCTTCACCGTTACCTGGTTCAGCCTGCGATAATCAATACACAACCACAGTGACCCGTCCTTCTTCTTTACAAATAACATGGGTGCCCCCCAAGGAGACACACTAGGTCATATGAAGCCGGCCTCCAACAGGTCATCTATCTGCTTTCTCAGCTCCTCCATCTCACATGAAGGCATACGGTAAGTCGGTAGTGAAATGGGTCTCGCACCAGGCACTAGATCAATGGTAAAATTGATCTTGCACCGAGGAGGCAATCCAAGGATCGTCTCGAACACATCCTCAAAATCCTGAACCACTAGCGTATCCCCCAATGCCGGACCATCAATACTCTCCAATAGAGAAACGTAACAACTCAAACGGGAAAGGTGACTGACCTGAACAGGAAAAGTAAAAGTCGTGCCCTCAGATCCATGGGTTGTCACCACCCTAGCCTCATAATCAATCTTTGCTCACATCTCAGTGAGCCAGTCCATACTGAGAATGACATTGTAATGAAACAGGGGAACGATAATCAGGTCAACCAACACCGTCCTGCTCTCTAAGTATATCGAGCAACCCTCATAAACCCTGGTAATGTCAGAGAAAGTCCCTGTGGCGGTGAGGAGCCTCACTCCCTTGGTAGGAGCAGTGTCCAACCCCAGTCGCTTGACTGTCGTGCATGATATGATGGAGGTAGTGGACCTAGTGTCCACCAACATGAAAACTGGAGTACCTTGGATCTGTGTTGTGACCTCAAAAGCCATCGGTGCTGCATCTACTATCTCGAAAGCCTCCACTATAAGTGAATGCACCGGAGCCTGCTACTGACGGTTTGGCTACGGTACCATAGGTCTCTGAGGCGGCCTGAAGCGAGGTGCAGGGGGGCAAAATGATGGATGTATCGACGTTGACCGCAGAGGTGGGGATGAAATAGCATGGGGAAGCTGGTGGTTGATCCTCTGAGGTGGCAAAAACCTGTTGTCCCTCATCCTGGTGAAGCAATTTGTCTCTGTGTAGCCTGACCTCTTGAAGTAGGTACACCACATGTCTGATCGCCTCATCGGGGCTAGTGGAGCCATATGCCTGGGCAGTGAATTTGCACAAGGCCTCTTACCGAGGAATGGTTTGCTCAGAAGCTCTGGTCATAGCTTAGGAAACATAGGTGCTCGCATACGGGATTGCCTATCCCCATACTGCTCAGCTCGCATAGACATGCTCACTAGCTCAACATAGCCGAGTATGCTAGCGTAACACATCTTCACGCGAATCTCGGGTCGTAGACCCTCAGAAAATAGTCGCATACGCATCGACTCATTTGTCAATATTAACAGAGCGTACCTGCCCAGCTCCGTGAAGCTGTTCTCATACTCCACCACTGTCATGCCTCCCTGCCGGAGGCGAAGGAACTCACTCTCTTTCTCATGGCGGTACGTGAGAGGGAAATACTCCTCATGAAAGCGCGTCTCAAAGGCCTCCCACGTCCATACTAGCCAACGACAACAGTGCGGAGAACACTGTCCCACCATAAGCTAGCCTCCTTCTCAAAAATGAAGGTGACCAGCTTAACCTACTCCATCTTAGTACAATGCAGCGGCTTAAGCATCTTAGAGATGCGGTCAAGCCAATACTCAGCCTCCTCGGGTCGATGAGTACCCGCAAAAGTAGGAGGCTGCAAGCGCTGAAATCGCTCGAACTGGCCGCTAGCACCTGCATTCCTAGCAGGAGGCATAAAGGGAGTAGGTAGAGCCACACCCATGGTGTAAGACCCATATCCTAATCAGTACTATTCCGTCAACTCCCCCGATCCTTCCTGTCGAATTCTGGTAACCTGCGACCGATAATCGACGTTTACACACGACTGTAAGTCGTATCCTATACATTTGAGTCAGCTTAATCCGAGACTTGTATCATTGCGGCCGCACAGTCACCGCGGTTCCAACGCCGCGACTCATGTACCGATCCGATACCCTGACTAAGAGATGTGAGCTGGCATTTATTTCAAGAAAATGTTGCGTGTTTGTAATCCCAAGAGAATCTCAACAACATGTCCCATCAATCCCATCAATCACCTCTCATGTCAAGTACAAAGCACCCATACTTTCTTTCTCCATAAGTCAAGCAAACCCAAAGTCAACCAATCCATCACCTCACACTCTTTCTTACACCACCCATACTTGTCAAGTACCACATCACTCACATCCATCACTCTTACAACCACCCCTTTCCTCTCTCTTTCTCTTAACAAATTCCAAGCCACACCAAGCACCAAAGAAGTGCACGTCCAAGCCCTCCCATATGAGAGAAATGTGATTTTTTGTGGCCCACTTTCCCATCCCAAAACCTCCATCCTAGCCACCCAAATCTCATCATCCACCATCAAAGAGAAGCACAAGGAGAGTGACTATCCAACGGACCGAGAAAATCGATAGATAGGTACTTCTATAAGTGTAGATTTTTTATCTTGATGATGGGCCAAGTGAGGCCTACCGATCAATGGTATGGACCTCATTTTGGATCCTAAATATGGCCAATGGCCCACTTTGATTTCAAGATTAATCCATGATGGGGCCATTCTCCATGGACCCCATCATGATGTTTAATTTCTTTACATAAAGGGTCATCTAGACTGTCTATTCTAGTGGAGAAGGGATCTCCACCATTGGATTCCGATTTAATGAGCCCACAAGAATTGGGACCCACTTATTGTAGGAATGATTGCAAGGGAGGACCCATAGTGTCGGGATCCCTCCATCACACGCGTGTCCCACTCTATCTCTCTCTCCCTCTCTTTTCATTTATTTATTTATTTTTGTTGTGTGTATGTGATGTAATGGCCGTGTGGCCCACTTGGATGGACCCCACCACTAGGTATGTATTGACCCAAGCCATCTAAAAGTGGGGCCCATCTTATAAGTATTATACTCACACATCCATCATGTGGTGGCCCACCTAAATAGGGCCTACCTGAATAAATTGTTAAGCTAAAAAAAAACGTCCAGCGTCTGGACGTTACTGGACAGAAAGCACAAATATGAGCTTGATTTCAAGCCTATGGGATGAGCCACTTGCATAGGCTCCACCTTGATGAATGTATTCAATCCACACCATCCATCCCTTTCCTCATAATATTTTAAGCGTTGAGCCAAAATATGGGGCTGATCCAATCTTCTAGCGGGCCATACTTTAGGAAACAGTGATTTTCACCGTTGAAATCTTCCCTGATTTTTCTATGCACCAAAAGAATACCCAACATTGGACTCGTTGGATTTCTTATGAGCTGTGGAATCCAATGGCTGGATTGAATTTACTTGAAGTAGGCCCTACACATGAAAAACTGAGAAAAAACCCGCTTTTTAAAATAATAATAATAAGGCAGCAGACGCTGCTGCTGCCAGAGAGGCCCAGGCGACAGGCGAGCGTACGAGCAGGGACCCATGGCTCCAGCCGTGAGCCTCACCATAATGTTCATTTGTCATCCATTCGGTTCATTAGGTGGGTCGTTAGGGCGTGGGCCCCCCTTCAAATATCAGCTCCATCTGAAACTTAGGTGGCCCACACCATAGGAAACAGTGAGGTTGAACGTTTACCCTTGAAACTCTTTTGGGGTCCACAAAAGTTTTGGATCAAGCTGAAATTTGTATTCCCCCTTCATCTAGGTCCGTGCAGCCATACCGGTGGCTTGGATGGAAAATAAATGTTATGGTGGGCCCCACGTGGAGCCCACAGTGATGTATGTGCCATAAATGTTATGGTGGGCCCCACGTGGAGCCCACAGTGATGTATGTGCCCACTGTGATGTTTTTGTTTCACTCCACCGTCCACAGCGTGGGACGGTGGAGACCACCATGATTTATGTGTTTTATATACGCCATCCACAGCTGGACGGCAGGGCTCACCATGATGCATGTGTTGCATCCAAACCGTCCACCATGTGGCAAGCTCATTTTAAGGCTTGGGTTAAAAAATAAGACAGATCTAGGATCACGTGGACCACACTATAGAAAGAGTGTTGGATTGAAAGTTCACCATTAAAATATTTGGATTACAAGGTTGGACAAACATGAAATTTGCCTTTCCTCTAAATCCAGGTCTTTGTGACCTTATGTATAGATTGGACGGGAAATAAACGCTATGGTAGGCCTTAGGAATTTAATGGTGGAATTCATTATCACAACTCTTACTTGGTGTGTCCCATTTGATATACTTAAGGCCCCTATGAGTAGGCCCATTTAATATATAGGCTCACCTTAATATAATTGTGACCTATTGTTGGGGCCCACCTTCATATTTATGAGGCCCATTATGATGTATTAGGGCCCATGGATTGTGGCCCATTGTAATGTATTTAGGGCTCATGGGTTAAGGCCCATTGTGAGGTATTAAGGCCCATGATTGTGGCCCATTGTAATGTATTTAGGGCCCATGGGTTGAGGCCCATTGTAATGTATTTAGGGCCCATGGGTTAAGGTCCATTGTGATGTATTAGGGCCCATGGGTTGAGACGTATTGTGATGTATTATTGCCCATGGGTTGAGGCCCATTATGATGTACTTGGAGCTCATGGGTAAAGGCCTATTACGATATACTTCCGGCCCATTTAGCAAGGCCATTTTGATGTATTCTAAAGCCCATGGATTATGGCCCATTGCCATGTACATAAGGCCCATTGGTGCAACCCATTGGTATGGCCCGCTTGATGAATATAAGGCCCACGTGATATAGCCCATTTGATGTATTTAAGGCCCAATGAGGTGTACCTAAGGTCGATTGCAATATGCGACCCCACCATGGTTTATGCAATGACGTTTATGGCGGGCCGTGCCTTGGGAGCAATGTTGGTTTGATGTCCACATTGTAAGTATAATGTTGGTTAAATGTCCGCATTATGACTCTCCTTAGGGCCCATTGATAGGCTCATACTTGTTGATAGTTCATCACTTTATTACATGCTTAGTATAACTCCATGATTCATGCTCATACGCATCATATGCATGCTTGATATGAGGATTGTTTGATCATAGCATAAGTCGTTGGGCTGAGACATTATGGGACTCCTTATGAGACAGAGTGCCCCACATTATCACGCTGTACGCGCAGGATTACTGCATGAATGTACGGTGTGACTCATGCATCTCGCATATGTGTGACTTGATCACTGCACGCCCTAGCGACATCAGGGCCATGGCTCCACAGGCACATCGTGGATGGCCATATCGGATACCGAAAATACTTAGTTCTAGCATACGGGCACGTAGGATGTCCTTGGGTAAAAATCTCAGAACCTTTTTGGTACCAGGAGGTACCCCAACGTCTAGACCAAGTAGATACATGAGCGCCTGAGTGCCAAATACCAGTAGGCTGCGTCTCCCACTGTGTCGTGGTCGGTTGGGAGGGGGTGTGGCCTTACCTGCCCGAGGGGGGAGGCTATAAGCTAGGCTGAGTTTAACTAGCTCGTAAATGTGTTCGCTATCGATGAGCCGGGTAGGTATTGGCAGATTACTGGTCAGGCGGATAGTGAGGTCTATTCCGCTTGCTTGGCTGTGCAGCTAGGGAGGAGGCAGTCAGTGTGAATGTATTAGACCCCGGTGATATCCAGAGAGGAACTGTACTGATATGTGTACTTTATGAGCACTGACTTGCTTGGATTGCATTTCGTATATGACATTCGGCTATGTAAGCCTCGCATTTGCATCGGTGTGGCCGATAACATTCATGTCTCACATCGCATGGCCTTGATATGTCGATAGTATTCATGCCTTGCATCACATTGCATTGGTATGGTTGATTTTATTCATGGACTTACCGCATACTTCCGCATTACTCTGATATTGTACACTTGGCGTTTACCTTACACACACACTTACACCACCCTCTAAGCTTTTGTAAGCTTATGCACGACAGTTGCGTGCAGGTAGCATTGGACAGCAGCAGCGCTGAGGCAGGAGTGTGCATCTAGCTATTTTAGACCTTTTTGTTCATCTTGTATTTCCCTTTCTATATTATATTTAAAGCCTTGATTTAGTGGATATGTGGTGTTGTTATTTTGTGACTTGGTTATGCTTGTGGTTATGCTCCATTATAAAAAAAAATTCATTCTGAAAATCCTCCTTGTAAGATCCCAGGATCGGAATCTGGCGTATGCTGCACTGGGAGCCGAGAATGAGGTACTACAGAGGCTGTCGGCATCGGATTCGGTGATCGGGATTCTTATGAATCCGATTTTCGGGTTTGGGGTGTGACACATACTCTCGGCAAAGGCCCCTGCAATGGTGGTCAAGAACTGCCGTCGTTGCTGCTGCTGCATCAAGAGCATCATGTGCTCCAACCTATCAGTAGGAGGAGCCGACTGAGGCACGTAAGGCATCGAGGTAGACGCACAGTTCTGTTCAGTAAGTGATGGTGCAACAAGTGTAGTCCCATTAGGGGGCCAGCAGTCGGCTGAGAATCCAGCATAGTGTCATGAGTCGGGCCCAAACTAGGGTATGGCTGGCTATTATTAAGGGGAGGTGCCCCGTCAGTCGAATCGTCAAAAGTGAGACGTGTCGAACTCCGTGCGGCCTTAGGTGGTATTCCCTATATTCAACATAAGGTGTAATCCATGTCAAATTCAGCATGCTCACAAACTCAATCACAGCATTCACACGCAACTTTAAAGAAAATCTCATGCATTTCCTTTACCAAACTTGTCACAATACATGAGATGCAGTATTACATGGATCACGATAGAAGACGCATGAGCTAATACAAACTAAAACATACTAATCATTCTACCAAACTATTATGCCTAACAAGGCTACACACAACAACAAGGAAAAAAATAAACATAGGGCAACTAAAAGGATGACTATGTGCTGGACTAGTTGTTAAAATCTGGCGATGGTGGAGGTACACTCTTGTCCTATGCACAGCACAGGATGGCCCTCAAAGTGTGAGACACCTTCTTGAATTTTTGTTTCATGAAGGCCTCGGTCTCCTCAACTTTAGTTCAGACCTGCGTGATCTCCTGTCACAGGGTAGCTTGGCCCTCTTCTAGTTGAGGCAAACGGGCTTCCCTGGCAGCCCAATCACTGTCACGCTCCCGCGTAGCAGTGGGAGGAGAGTCTTCATCTGTGTCCCAGGCCTCCTCTTCCTCTCCTTCTTGCTCTTCTTCAATCTCATAGCCCTCTTTATTAGTTTCTTCCTCTTTGCTCTCCCCCTCATTTTCACTCTCATCACGTCGAGCTCGATGCTGTCGTGGCCCAATCTCCATGTTGTTGAGAGTCGTGTCGTTGATGAAATGGATCAGCACTGAAATTTCTGCGCCGAGTCTGTAGTTGAACTCACGTACGAGCTTGCATATGAGTCGCCCGAATGAGAGCGAAGTGGTCATCCTAGTAGAGCGTGCGTTCAGGACTATCTCTCGCAAGATGAAGGTAGGCAGGCACAGGTTATCTCCTTGCCCAACATGGTACAAGAAATCCACCATCAAGCGCGGACACTCGCTGTGATTGCTCCACCTGGGGTACACATTATACGTGAAGATGTGGTGGAGCAGACAAAAGTCATCGGTCATCTTGGACGCTAAGAGGCTATTGTTTGGATTCCAGTGGACCAGGTGGCCACAGAGGAATCACGTGCGGCGGTCCCGTTCACGTGCACTTGAAAGATTTTTCTCACTTGCAAGAACCTCGCCAAGCGGCATTCCCATGATTCGGGCTATCAAGGCAACATTGACTATGAGGTCTCGCCTTCCCACAGGGAATTTGAGCTGCAAAGGCTCCAGTGTCGGCTCCCAAATATACGCATATAAGGCTCTGACAGTGTTCACATTTGTCTTTGTCTTACCCTCAAATACGGGACCCCACCCGGCATCCACTAAGTGGTCCATCACCAGATATTGCCCGAAGATTCCCTCGTCCACATGCGCTTCGAAAAGGACCCTACAGCCCTCATAAATTTCATGAGACAACTCTGCTAATAGAGCCCTTTCAATGGGAGCCTGGGGATCGAGATCCCGTTTGGTTCTTATCTCCTAATCGATGCTTGAATCTGCGGCGGCGCTTCTCGGCCTTCAGGATCGAGTAGGGTGGCTAGGCCCGGCTTTATCCATGGGAGCCCTCTTCTTTCCCATAAGAGAAAGAAGAGTGAAAAGTGAAAATATGGCCTCCACAAGCTCAAAGAGAGCCATTGGAGTGGAGTAAAATGAGAAAATAGGATGGGTTGTTGGATTCCAAGATCCTTGAGACACAAAGTGGTGCTTGTGTGCTCAAATGGGAAGAAATGAAGGAGGTAGGAAGTGGGTTTGGCTAAAAATTGTGGAGGAGTGTATGAAATGGAGGAAAAAGAGGAAACATGCAAAATGAGGGGAGATTTGAAAAGGGAATCAAGGTTTTTAGGGAGAAAGGAGAGCTTGGAGGTGTACCAAATGAAAGAGGGGAGTAAATGAGAGAAATAATAGGGGTCCCACGTGATTTCATGGGCCCTACAGTATCCCACAGGCATCGGCCCGCCCGGCCCTGGCCCGCCCGACGGGCCCGGTCCGCCCGACCGGCGAGGCCTCACCGATCCGAGGATGACATCGCCAATCCATGGAGGTTCCAACGATGGCTAGCCCCCTGGGTGATGCCATCCCCCCCCCCCCCCCCCCCCCCCCCCCCAAGGTGCCTAAAACATGCGGGGTCCACTTTGAGCCCCCTGATTTGTATGATTTTTGGCCCCAGAGTCCATTCGAGTCATTTCGAGACCTATCTCATGTACATTTGCATTTTTCAGGTCGTTTGAGGTTTGAATGGGTTAGATCTCCATATAAACCCATCGATGGATGGTCTAGGAGTGATCCGGGATCGCCTCAAGTGATCACGGGTGCATACGGCCCGATCTCGGCGGTTGATTTCGGTAGATTTCTCTAATTGGCAAAGCTGGGAATCCTAAGCCTATTTCTACATTATATCGCACCCTCCTAAGTCAAAATGCACCAGTATGTGTCGTGTGACCATAACTTAGGTCCAGTTTAATCCAAATCATGCTCTGATATCAACTTGTAACACCCTAAAAATCAGGGGTTGAGCATAAGCTCCACTCCCGAGTTCCAACGCATCACTTATACAGTATAAATAATGATGATTAAATGTTGTTCGTGTTAGTGCATTAAACATGAATGAGATTATACCAAAACACCATATCATACTCCAGAGACAGTTAAATTACGCAAGCAGAAGACTGTGATACATATAATAAGCATATAAATGGTGGTAAGTCCCCAGAGTATGATCAGATTTCTAGGTTAAATGATTACATGTATTGTTCCAAACTTCACAAAATAATACAGTATAATGTTCAACTAGCTGTATTTCTGAAACCCGATAATCCCCGTCGGTTAGAACACGGTTTACATAAACCCGCCTGACAACTGCATGTAGGAGAACGCCTCCTTGTCATCCTCAAAGTCTGGCTCTGCCTCGTAGGCCTTGCCATCATCTGCAGCTAAGACAGGATCTGGTTGGTGTTTAAAGCACCGTCCCAGAACGTGGGAGTGAGTGATCAACTCAGTGGAGCTATAAAGCAAAGGTTAACTTGAAACCAGTTTAGTCAAGCATAATGATAAAGCAATACAATAAGCATTCCTAAGTACTCTAGTTAATGCAAGGATGGTATGTATTATTGATGTATGTCCCCCTCTGCGACTTCATCTCACGGTCAGGGCATGCATACCTTCCACTGTGCTCAACTCCAACGCCAAAGGCACATGCAATGCGGTGCATGAACATGATTACTGAGTTCTTATTAGACCTTTTCATACAACAGGATTGAGAACCTAAGGTACCTCCCTTATATCAATTCTCAAACAATGATCCATTATAGGCTCGTAAGTCTAAGTAAATCTCATACGATATTGCGGTTCTAGATCACAACAAAGGGCTCATCACCTGATTAGTGTAGGCCTAGTTTATACTCTAGTTACTTGTCACCTCAATGCAGTCTCAGAGTATGCTCAAGGTAACTACAAAGGGCTCGTCACCTGATCAGTGTAGGCCGACAGCTCGAATACAGTGTCTCATACCAACGTATTCGGCTCACGAGGCGGTGTTGCTCACTAGTCACTACGGGTTGGCTTGTCACCCCAGCGTAGGCTGACAACTCAATCACAGTGTCCCATACCACCATGCTCGGCTCATGAGTCTTAGCGGATCGAGGTACTAAGGTTAGGCAGGCTTTCCACTGGTGAGTGTGGTACCTTAGATTCAAGCAGTAGCGTTCATATATAGTGAGCATATATCGGGCCAATCGGGTTACTTGACGAGCTCGACTAGTACAAGCGCACGTCGAGTTGATCGACATGAAGTGTGTAAGCACTCCGTGTAGCCTAACCACTATCGACAACTCAGGTACGACTTGGATTCATCGAACATGTCCGGTGTGGCGAAACAACCTCAGCCACCAAACCAGGACTTGTTACCGATTGCCTGGACTATACCATAATCTCAAACACACTCCAAACCACTTCACATGTGATAGTCAAGTATAACATATGACGACCCAAACCACAGAGAGATCTCATTTGAGCATTTTGTCAAACACACAGTGTACATGTTAACATATATAAGCATTTCATCACAAATCATGTAAAAGTAAGATAGGTTACATAAAGGAAACTATAAGTATAGATAAGAGGATTGAGAATCATATCTCAACGCCCTTATATCATACATTTCAACAAACATTTTCTCATTCAAGCATTTTATCAAACACTTAGACTACATATTTCAACATACATGTATTAGACTAGTTATAACATATATCCTGGCAAGCCCTTTTTCAAAGGAGTTACCATAAACATATCAAGTAAATATCCATAGTTAATAACCATAGCAAGCACACATCCAAATTCCACCTTCATTCAGACATTTTTACAAACACATGTAATATACTATATTCAACATAGTTCATATATATGTATAAAACACGGGAATCATCGTAGCTAAGCACGTGATAGCATTCAAATCAGTTATAAACCATTAAATGACATTGAAAGCCTTGAAAACCATAACCTAAACGTTTATAGTCTGTACCTTTCGTTAGTAGACTCGTAACGAACTCAGTTTAAAAGCTAAGTCTATGTCTATGGCACCACAACAACCTATAACAGGGAATAAGTTAGTTATTTCCACCATTACTCTATTTGGATCTATAAAACAGGTTAGGGTTAGGATTTTTTACCCGAGTACGGAGTCAAAGTCGCTGAAATAGCGATACAGTAGTGGTGTTTAAGCATGTAGAGTGGTAGGGAAGAATCACAGGAACAAACGCCAGCTCTCTCTCTCACTTTATCTCTTTCCTTCTCTTTCTTCTCTATTCTCTCTCTAGGGGGGTTTAAGGCCCTTATATAGGCCCAGGACTGATGGAAATGGCCCCAGGGCCAAGGTATACTTAGGTTATATCCAAAGGGTGTTTGTTTCAGTCCAACAGAGCTGTTCTGGAGGCCCCTTTTCTACATGCAGCCAGACTTAAGCTTCCTGACATTAGATCTAGGTTAGGTTAATTTTTCAGTCCGATCAGATTTCCAGATCAACCGTGGCGAACCAGTTTCAGTTCAACAGTCACTGGTACTCAATCAGGGCCACAGTACACTGACGTGTGCTAGAATTTTCCCTGATCTGAGGGTGTAATTGGTTCAGATTACGACGGTCTGAATCCTTAGATTCATCCTGTAAGTGAACTGACTCAATTCACTTAAGTTTCAGTTCATTTCCCAAAGATATTTGCGTTGCTCACACACTTCGCTCTGGGCTCAAGTTGTACGTTTCTGGATACAATTAGGACTTGATTTCCGAGGTAGTTGTCAAGTCCAGTAAGGCGGTCATAACCATATGGTTTCGTAGTAAATGGACTTTCGGCGTGCAGTCCAGGTTTGATGCGGAGTTTCATGGTGCTCCTAAGAGTAACTGGGTTTTGAGATGGATCCTAAGTTTTTAGGTAACGTAGCATTAACGGATCCACTCATTTTGGGTCTTACAGATCATATTTAAAGTGGTTAGTGCTAATTTTATAGGTAATCTAGTTTAGCACTAGTTAATTCTCATTTAATTTCTAAAGAATTTGGTCCTTAGTGATTTCTGCCTGAGGTGGTACTCAGGTCTATGTACGAATTTTTCCGAGACATTACCCACTTTCTCTCTCTTTGCTTTCTTCTCTCTCCTTGGGTTTACAAATTCATATGGAATGAGAGAGGGGTAGGTTAAAGCCCTTATATAGGCCCAGAACTGATAAGATTGGCCCCAGGGCCATGGTATACTTGGGTTATAGCCAAAAGTCGGTCGGTCCAACGGAACACATCTGGAGGCCCATTTTCTGCATACGGTCTGGAGTAAGCCCCCTGACGATGGATCTATGCCAAGTTTAGATCTCGGTCCGATCGGATCAGTGGATCAATCGTGGGGAATCAGTTTCAGTTCAACGGTCGCCAGTACCCAATCAGGGGTCACAAGTACACGACATGTGTTGGAAATTTTTCCTGATCTGAGGGTGTAATTAGGTCAAAATCTGATGGTCTGAAACCTTAAAATTATCCTGTAAGTGAACGGCTCAATTCACTTAAGTTTCAGTTCATTTTCTAAAGATATTCATGTTTCTCACACACTTCGCTCCGGGCTCATGTTGTGCATTTCAGGATATTATTAGGACTTAATTTTTGAGGTGGTTGTCAAGTTCAGTAAGGCGGTCATAACCGTATAGTTTCACTGTAGTCGGACTTTCGACGCGCAGTACAGGTCCGATACGGGGTTTTAAGGTGCTCCCGAGAGCAACTAGGTTTTGAGATGGATCGTAGGTTTTTTTGGCGATGTAACGTTAGCGATCCTACTGATTTTGGGTCTTGCAGTTTGTATTGAAAGCTGTTCAAGCTAATTTGACAGGTAATTTAGTTTAACACTTGATTAATCTTCGTCTAATTTCTAAAGGATTTGGTCCTTAGTGATTTCTGCCCGAGGTGGTACTCGGGTCTTTGTATGGATTTTTTCAAGACGTTACAATCTACCCCCCTTAAGAAAAAAATTTTATCTTCAAAATTAGTATTTTTTCGTACTCCTCGAGAATCTGAGAGTAGTTCTTTCGAACCTCGGCTTCTGTTTCACAGGTAGTCTCTTCCTCAGTGTGACACGTCCATAATACCTTTACAAGTGGGATAACCTTACTGCGCAACACCTGCTCCTTCCTATCTAGGATACGCGTCGGTCGCAGTACATAAGTAGCATCCTCGCTCAACTGTACCTACTCCCATTTGATAATGTGGGAAGGATCAGGAACGTATTTCTTTAACTTTGATACATGAAATGCGTTGTGCGCGCCTACAAGTAGTGTGGGCAAAGCAAGGCGGTATGCTACCACACCCACTCGATCTAGTATCTGGAATGGGCTAATGAACCGTGGCGTGAGTTTTCCTTTCTTGCCAAACCGAAAGACTCCCTTTATCGAGAAAACTTTCAGGAAAACATGGTCCCCAACCTCGAACTCTAGCTGTTATCGCCTCGTATCAGCGTAGTTCTTCTGTCTGCTCTGTTCTACTAGAAGTCGATGCCCGATAATGTCGATCTTCTCTGAAGTCGCCTGAACTAACTTTAGGCCAATCAAGCTCTTCTCACCAACCTCCACCTGGTAGTGCGGTACTCGACAGGGATGCCCATACAAGGCCTCATAGGGAGTCATGCCAATACTCACCTGAAAATTGTTGTGATAAGAAAACTCTGCATAAGGAAGATAGTCATCCCAACTGTCCTTGAAATCCAACACACAAGCTCGCAGCATATCTTCTAACATCTGATTTACCCATTCTATCTGTCCGTCAGTCTGTGGGTGGAACGCGGTACTGAACTTCAGTTTCACACCCATTGTTTCCTGGACACGAGTCTAGAAGATAGATGTGAATCGCGTGTCTCGGTCCGACATGATCTCTATAGGAACTCCATGTAGACACACAATCTCTTTGATGTACAACCTGACCAAATCGTCTGCAGAGTTTGAGACTCTGATAGAGAGAAAATGAGCCGATTTCATCAATCGGTCCACAATCACCCCTATGAAATCTTGTCCCTTTCTTGTCTTCAGTAGCCCTGAGATAAAATCCATGGAAATGAAATCTCACTTCCATTCAGCTATGGGCATGGGCTGAAGCAGTCCAGGAGGTCGGCGATGCTCTGCTTTGACCTGCTGGCATGTGAGATAACAGGACACATAATCTACTATGTGGGCCTTCATGTTCTCCCACCAGTACGAGCACTTCATGTCTCGATACATCTTCATACTGTCAGGATGCATTGTCATCCTTGAATTGTGAGCAGCCTCGAGAACTTTCTTCCTCAAGTAATGAAGATTTGGGACGCATAGGCGGCCACGATAACGTAAACTGTCATCCGTACCAACTCTCCATTCTGAGTCTTCATCGTCACTAACTTGCTTTCTCAACTCTGCCAACCCTTCATCTTCCTTCTGAGCCACAATGATTCGGTCATCGATAAGTGGCTAAACACGAATATGTACGATGCTCTCGAACAGCTCATTTACCATAAGTTTTTGTTCAAAGTCCTATACAAACTCTACCCTATCCCATTCTGCTATCATCAGTTGAGCCGTAAATGTTATCATCTTCTTGCGGCTCAACGCGACTACCACAAGGTTGGCCTTACCAGGATGGTAGGAGACCTCGAACTTGAAGTCCTTCAAGGTTTCCATCCATCGTCACTGCCTCATATTCAGGTCCCTCTATGTGAATATGTACCTGAGGCTCTTGTGGTCATAAAAGAGCTCGAACTCCTCTCCATAGAGGTAATGTCTCCAGAGCTTCAATGCAAAGATAACGCCCGCTAACTCCAAGTCGTGCGTAGGGTAGTTTTCTCGTGTTTCCTCAACTGTCGTGATGCATAGGTAATAACTCTGTCCTTTTGCATCAGAACACAACCCAAACCAACACAAGATGCTTCAGTGTATATCGTATACTTAACCCCTTGCTTTGACAATACTAGCACAAGGGCGGACATCAACTTGTCCTTTAATTCTAAGCAAACTTAAGATCTTTTCGAGTCAGCTGAGACAACGGTCTGGCTATCTTGAAAAAATCCCTAATGAATCAACGGTAGTAGCCTGCCAGGCCAAGAAAACTCCTTACTTCAGTAACTGAACCGAGCTGCTCTCAGTCCTGAACTGCAGCTACCTTAGCAAGGTCCACAGCTATCCCTTCCTTGGACACCACATGTCTCAGGAACTTGACTTCTTCCTTTCAGAAGTAGCACTTCTTGTACTGTGCAAACAACTGGTTCTCCCTGAGAGCATCGAAGACTTCTCGTAGGTATTCCTCGTATTCTTATCGACTCTTGGAGTATATCAGGATGTCATCTATAAATACGATGATGAATCAGAATAGATACGGCTGAAACACCCTGTTTATCAGATCTATGAACACTGCCGGTATGTTTGTGAGTTCAAACGACATCAAAAGGAACTCGTAGTGACCAAAACTAGTCCTGAACGCTGTCTTTTGCATGTCCTCATCTCTGATGTGCAATTGGTGATACCCTGACTGTAAGTCAATCTTCGAGAAATACTGTGCCCCTTTCAACTAATCTAACAGATCATCTATCCTCGGTAAAGGGTACTTGTTCTTCACCGTCACTTGGTTCAATCTGCGGTAATCGATACGCAATCGCAATGATCCATCTTTCTTCTTCACAAATAACACAGGTGCTCCCTAAGGAGACACGCTAGACCGTATAAAGTTAGCATCTAACAGATCATCTATCTATTTCCTCAGCTCCTCCATCTCACATGGAGGCATGCAATAGTGGGTAATGAAATGGGTGTCGTATCAGATACAAGGTCGATAGTGAAATTGATCTCGCACCGGGGAGGTAATTCAGGTATCGTTCTAAACACATCCTTAAAATCCTGAACTACTGGCGTGTTTTCCAAAGTCGAACCATCAACATGCTCTAACAAGGTAGTGTAGCAACTGATGCGGTAGTACCAACTGACCTACACTGGGAATGTAAAGGTTGTGCCCTCAGGTCCATGGGCTGTCGCCACTTTAGCATCACAATCGATCTATACCCTCATCTCCGTGAGCCAATCCATACCGAGAATGACATCATAGTAACATAATGGGGTTACCATCAAGTCAACAAGCACTATTCTGCTCCCTAGGTCTATCGAACAACCCTTACACATCTTGGTAGAGTCTGAGAAAGTCCCTGTGGTGGTAAGGAGTCTCAACCGAATCATAAGGCTAGTTTCCAACCACAGTTGCTTGACTGCTGCGCATGACACTATAGAGATAGTGGACTCGATGTCCACTAATAATGTAACACCCTGAAAATCGGGGGTCGTGTAGAAACCCAACTCCCGAGTTTTAAAACGTCACTTATGCAACAAATATGATTATGATTTAGATGTTGTCAGAGTTAGTGCATTAACATGAGTGAAATTTTACCAAATTGCAATTCATACTCCAGATCCAGTGATAAAATGCAAGTGGAAGACTGGAAGATATATATATATATATATCGCTGTATGTAAAACAAAACAATCTCGATCTGTCTCCAAAGTATGAATATAACTCTGAGTCACAAATACATATAACAAACCAAAATCAAAGTTCATATGATAGTCCAACTAGCAAAATCCCGCTGATCCAGGCCGCCTATGCGAAGCCGTTAGCAAACTGCATGTACGAGAACTCGTCCTGGTCCTCGTAGTAGTCCGGCTCCAGCTCCTGAATCGCCTCGCTATCTGCATCTAAGACAGTCTGGTAGGTGTTGCAAACACCGTCCAGTAACGTGGGAGTGAGTGATCAACTCAGTGAAATCATAGAGCAAAGATTTGCATATTATCAAATCAATCACGCGATAATAGTAAAGCAAACAATCAGATATTCCTAGATACTGTTATTAATGCAAGTATGAGATGCAGTAATGATGCATGCCCTCACCGACATACTCCCTCATGCGACACCATCTTACGTCCGCGGCATGCTTTCTTTCCTCAGTACTCCACATCTTCCAAGCACATGCAGTGCGATATGAATATGATTACTGAGTTTTTATTAGTCCTTTCATATAGTAGTATTGGGAAGCTAAGGTACTTTCCTTATATGATTCCCAACACATATCTTGTCTAGGGTCGTCACTCCTAGTAGTCTCATACGATGATATATTTTTAGGTTGCTGCAAGGGCTGTCAGGGCTGTTGCTCGCACTCGTTGCACCGCTCCCCCATCACCTTATCAATACAGGCCTAGTTGTATTCTTGTTGCTACGGAAGGGTCGTCGCCTCACGTAGACCAGAATACACTCGAGGTCACTACAAAGGGCTCGTCACCAATCAGAGTAGGCCGACAGCTCAAATGTAGTGTCTCATACCACCAAAATCGGCTCACGAGTCTAAGTTGCTCACTGGTCACTACGGGGAGGTTTGTGGCCCCAGCGTAGGCCGACAGCTCGACCACGGTGTCTCATACCACCATGCCCGGCTCATGAGTCTTAATGTATCAAGGTAACTTGGTTATCAGGATTATCACTGGTAAGTTCAGTACCCTAGGTTTAAGCAGTTATGACCAATACAAGGTGAACATACAATGGTCAGTCGGGTTGCTTGACGAGCTCGACCAGTACGAGTGCACCTCAAGCTGAATGACATGAAGTGCATAAAACACCTCGTGTGGCCTAACCACTTCCGTCAACCAAAGCACGACTCGGGTTCGTCGACGCGTCCTTCGTGGCGAATAGAATCCAACCATGATTTCGAATCTGTTACCAACTGCCTGGACTAGAATATAGCCCCAAGCACTTATAATCTAAATCAATAATCATATGAGAGTGACAGAAATGAAGCACAAATAATCCAAGCATGTTAACAACATGTTATAACATACAACATAAGAAAATCAACCAAACACATGCATTTCATATATATAAGGAAATCAATTCAATATAACAACATGGAAGAAATCATGTACATCTTCATATTAGTTGAGAATCCAATCTCCAAACTACTCTACAACACCATTCACTCAATACTTACTAATACATACTCTTATACAAACACTTAGTCTACACACATTTGTCTACATAGTATATGTCGACCCAAAGTGTGCATTAGGGTGAATCTCTTCGCCAAACAGATCATACATGCCTAACTAGTATAATAATACGAAAAATACTCATGGTAATCATATCAGCAAAATACGGACGTATACAGTATTTTCTACAAATACTTAAAATACCTTAAATCTCATATTCTCCGTACGTAATCGAAATGAAAAACAGACAGCATGTTTTACATGTCAAACAGCATCCTGTCGATAATCTACTATCAAAAGACATTGAAAGCTTTGAAAACATGTAACCTAAGCATATAAAATCCTCACCTTATGTCGTAGAAGCGTAACGAATCGAATAGAAACTCTATGCTTCGTCAACGTCAATATGACGACCTATTTCACAAGATAAGTCAGCTACTTCGCTACTTGTATCGATAGAATTCCTAAAACAGGTTAAGGTTAGGGTTTTCTTAACTAGAATGAAGTCAGAATCACCAGAAGAGTGATTAGAACACGATGGCTAAGCACGTGTAGTAGCAAGATCGAGTGACAGGAACTTTCCGTCACAACTTCCACACAATCTCTCTCTTTTCTCTCTTCTCTTTCCTAGAGTTTCTTGTAAATTCGTATGAGAGGGATGTGAGAGGGTTTAAGGTCCTTAAATAGGTTAGAAACTCACCTATTTAGACTTTAAACCAAGGTATACTTGGGTTATAGCCAAATCGGGTCCTTTTCGATCTAAAAGAATATTTCTGGAGGTCCCTTGACTGAATGCGGTCGAACTTAAGCTTATGGATGTTGGATCCTGATCACATTAAGTTTTCAGTTCGATAAGGTTTCCAGATCGCACGTGGCGGACCAGTTTCAGTTCAGCGGTCACTGAGACTCGATCAGGGATTCCAAGTACACTGACATGAGCGGAAAATGTTCCCTGATTCGAGGGTGTATTTGGGTCAGATTCCAACGGTTTGAATGCTTATAATTAACCCGTAAGCGACACGTGCCAGATTTATTTAAATCACATTTAATTTATAAAGAATTCTACTCTTTCTCACACTCCTTGCTCCATGCTCAATGAAATAGCCTCAGGACATCACTTGAACTTGATTTTTGGGGTGGTAGTCAAGTCCAACGACGCGGTCATAATGGTCTAAGTTCATTGCTACCGGATTCACGACACGCGGTCTAAGTCTATTACAAAGTTTCAAAGGGTTCCTGAGAACAAACGGGTTTAGAGTTTGATCCTAGGTTTCAGGATGTTATAGTGTTAACGATTCCACAAGTTTTGGGTCTTGCAGATCGTGTTTAAAGCGATCAGTGCTAATTCCACAGCTAATCTAACATAGTTTTAGTTAACTTACGCTTAATTTCTAAAGGAATTAATCCTAAGTGATTTCTGCCTGAGGTGGTACTCGGGTCTCCGTATGGATTTTTTCGAGACGTTACAATCTACCCCCCTTAAACAATAAATTTTGTTCTCGAAATTTGTACCTTTTCGTACTCCTCGAGAAGATGTGGGTAGTTCTTTCTGATTTTGGCTTTTGTCTCCCATGTAGCCTCCTTTTCAGTGTGATGTGTCCACAACACCTTCAAAGGGGGATGACCTTGCTACGCAATACCTGCTCATTCCTGTCTAATATACGCGCCGGTCGGAGTATATATATAACATCCTCACCTAACTGCACCTGCTCCCATCTAATGATATGGGAAGGATCAGGAACATACTTCTTCAGCATAGAAATATGAAATACGTTAGTACGCTCGCGAGAGGCATAGGCAAAGCTAGACGATATGTCACTGCACCTATACGATCAAGTATCTGGAATGGGCCAATGAATCGTGGTGCTAGCTTTCCCTTCTTCCCGAACCGAAGAACTCCCTTCATAGGAGAAACTCTCAAAAATACGTGATCTCTAACCACGAACTCTAGCGGGCGCCATCTCGTGTCGGCATAACTCTTCTACCTGCTCTGCGCTGTAAGAAGTTGGCGTCTGATGATGTCAATCTTTTTCGAGGTTTCCTGCACTATCTCTGGGCCAATCAATCTGTGCTCACCGACCTCTGTCCAGTAATGCGGTGCTCGGCAAGGACGCCCATACAAGGCCTCATAAGGTGTCATACCGATACTAGCCTGAAAACTGTTGTTGTACGCGAACTCCGCATATGGAAGACAATCATTCCAACTGTCTTTGAAATCCAACACGCAAGCCTGCACATGTCCTCTAGAATCTGGTTCACCCGCTCTGTCTGTCCGTCCGTCTGTGGGTGGAAAGCAGTACTGAACTTCAACTTCACACCCATAGCTTCCTAGATGCGAGTCTAGAAAATAGAAGCGAAGCGCGTGTCTCTGTCCGACACGATCTCTAAGGGAACTCCATGCAGATGCACTATCTCCCTAATGTATAGTCTAGCCAACTTATCTGCAGAGTTCGTAACTCTGATCGGTAGGAAGTGCACCGACTTCGTCAAACGGTCGATGATCACCCAAATAGAATCATGTCCCTTCCTCGTCTTCGACAGCCCCGAAATGAAATTCATAGAAATAAAGTCCCACTTTCACTCAGCTATAGGCATAGGATGAAGGAGACCAGGAGGTAGGCGATGCTCTGCCTTCACCTGTTGGCAAGTGAGACAACGGGACACGAAATCTGTGATGTGGGTATTCATGTCATCTCACCAATAGGTCCTCCTCACGTCACGATATATCTTTGTATTTCCCGGATGTATCGTAAGTCTAAAACTATGTGCAGCCTCGAAAATCTCTCGTCTCAAGTCAGGGACATCTGGGATGCATAGACAGCCATGATAACGTAAGCCCCCATCCGTTCCAACTCACCACTCGGCGTCTGCATCATCACTGGCCTGCTCTCAAAGCTTAGTCAGATGCTCGTCGTCCCTCTGCGCCGTGATGACCCTGTCATCGATAAGAGGTCGCACCTGAACATGTGCGATAAACTCAAATGGCTCCTCCACAGTGAGTTTCTGCTCAAAATCTTACAAAAACTCAACCATGTCCCACTTAGCTACCATCAGTGGAGCCGCAAACTCTATCGCCTTCTTGCAGCTTAACACGTCAGCCACAAGGTTCACCTTACCCGGATGGTAGGAAACTTCAAACTTAAAGTCCTTCAAAGTCTCCATCCATCACCGCTGCCTCATATTCAGGTCCCGCTGCGTGAATATGTACTTGAGGCTCCTATGGTCGCAAAAGAGCTCGAACTTCTCTCCGTAGAGGTAATGTCTCCAGAGCTTCAATGCGAAAATGACAGCAGCCAACTCAAGGTCGTGTATAGGGTAATTCTCCTCGTGCTTCCTTAATTGTCTCGAGGCATATGAAATCACCCTGTCCTTCTGCATAAGGACACAACCCAGACCAACGCTAGATGCGTCGGTGTATATCGTGTACTTAACCGCTTGCTCTGGAAATACTAGCATAGGGGCAGACGTCAGCCTGTCCTTCAGCTCCTGAAAAGCTTCCTCCGCCTTCTCATTCCAGTCGAACTTCAAATCCTTCAGTGTCAACTGAGTCAAGGGTCTGGCTATCTTGGAGAAGTCCCGAATGAATCGTCGATAGTAGTCAGCAAGTCACAGGAAACTCCTCACCTCGGTAACCGAACCAGGCTGCTTCCAGTCCTGCACTGCGGCTACCTTAGCAAGGTCCACCGCCATCTCATCCTTAGACATCACATGTCCCAGGAACTTGACTTCCTCCTTCCAGAAGTCGTACTTCTTATACTATACGAACAACTGGTGCTGTCTCAGAGTATCCAGGATTCATCGTAAGTGCTCCTCATGCTCCTCCCGACTCCTGGAGTATACCAAAATGTCGTCTATAAACACAATGACGAATCGATAGAGGAACGACCGAAATACCCTGTTTATCAGGTCCATGAACATGGCTGGTACGTTCGTAAGACCGAACGACATCACGAGGAACTCATAATGGCCAAAGTTAGTCCTGAAAGTCGTCTTCTGCACGTCCTCATCCCTAACACGCAACTGGTGATACCCTGACTGTAGATCAATCTTCGAGAAGTACTGCGCTCCTCTTAGTTGATCAAACAGGTCATCAATCCTGGGCAAAGGGTGTTTATTCTTTACCGTAATCTGATTCAGCCTGCGATAATCAATACATAATCGCAGTGAACCATCCTTCTTTGTCACAAATAGCACTAGTGCTCCCCAAGGAGACACACTCGGCCATATGAAGCCAGTCTCCAACAGATCATCGATCTGTTTCCTCAACTCCTCCATCTCACACAGGGCCATGCGATACGTTGACAGTGAGATGGGTGTCGAACCAGGTACCAGGTCGAAAGAAAAATCGATCTCACTCTGAGGTGGCAACCCAGGAATCTTCCTGAATAGATCCTCATAATCACGGACTACTGGCGTGCTCTCAACTGTCGGGGCATCAACATCCCTCAATAAGGAAGCGTAGCAAAGTACTTGAAAGGGGCAACTGACCTGCACCGAAAATGTAAAAGACGTGCCCTCTGGCTCGTAAACTGTCACTATACGGGTCTCGCAGTCAATCTCGGCCCTCCCTACAGTCAGCCAATCCATGTCAAGAATGACGTCGAAATGATAGAGGGAGGGGTCGACGACAAGGTCAATGGTCAGATCATCGAGGTGGGACTCGGGTCTCCATACGAATATTTTTGAGACGTTACAAATAAGAAGACTGGTGTACCTTAAACATGAGTCGTGACTTCAAAAGCCATCGGTGCTGTAACTGTTGTATCAGATACCTCAGCTGCAAGTGAGTGCACGCGAGCCTGCTGAGAACGGTTCGGTTGCACTACCATAAGCTGTTGAGGCAGCCTAAATCGAGGTATAGGTGGCCGAAAAGATGGATGTGCTAGTGCTGACCAAAGAGGCGAGGCTGCAATAGTTTGAGGAAGCTGGCAGTTAATCTTCTGAGGCGGCGAGAAGCCGTTGTCCCTCATCTTAGTGAAATAAAATGAATCAAAGTGGCCAGACCTCTTATAGTAGGTGCAACACAAGTCCGCTCACCTCATCGGGGCTGGTGGAGCGATAAGTCTAGGAGGCGAGTCTGCACAGGGCCTCTTACCGAGGAACGGCCTGCTTGGCAAATCTAGTCGCGGCCTAGGATCCATAGGTACATGTGTACAGGACAACTTGTCCCCATCCTGATCAGCTCACAGAGACATGCCCACTAGCTCAGCATAGTTGGATATGCTAGCGCAACACACCATCCTCAAACCAAAAGATGACTACAACATAAGACTAGTCGTCAAGATCCGGCGATGGGGGGAGGAGCACCCTTGTTTTGCAAACAACATAGGATAACCCTTAAGGTACGAGACACTTTGCTAAACTTTCACTTTACGAAGGCCTGATTCTCTTCAAGCTTTTACCTCACTTCGGCCCAGGTCTCTTGGATCTCTAATCTCAGGGCGACTTGGCTCTCCTCAATCTGAGCCAAGTGGGCCTCCATGGCAGCCCGATCATGTTGGGCTCATGAGTAGCAGGAAGAGGTCCCTCGTCAGGCTCTTGGGCCTCCTCTTCTTCTTCCTGATCTCCCCCTGAGCCACTGCCCTCATCTTCACTGCCATCATCACCACTTCCTTCTTCTTCGTCGCCACCCCCTTCTTCATATTCGCTTCCTTCAACATCATCACTTTCTTCTTCTGTATCATCACTCTACTCTTCAAGGTGGGCCTGACATCACCTTTGGCCAATGCTCATGTTGTCGAGTGTGTTTTCGCTGATGATGTGGATTGGGGCGACGTCTTCTATATGAAGTCGGAAGCAGTAATGGTAGGCTATCTTGCAAACAAGTCGACCAAACGGCAGAGAGGAGCTCTCCCTAGTAGACTGCACAGTGCGAATGATCTGGGATAGGATAAGCATAGGCAAGCAAACTTTCTCTCCTTGCCCAACTCTGAACAAGAAATCCACCATAAACCTTGTGCATTCGGTGCAGTTACTCCACTTAGGGTACACGTTATACATGCATATGTGGTGGAGCAGGCGGAAGTCGTTCATCATCTTGGATAAAGCGAGGCTATTTTCTCACCTTCAATGCTCGGGTTAGCCACATAGGAAGCATGTGCGGAGTCTTTTCTCTCACTCACTAGCGAGGTTCTTCTCACTAAAGTGTCCCACACCTTTTTCGACTCCCATAATGCAGGCAATCTCGTCCATGCCAATTATGATCTCATGCCTCCCTAGAGGGATAGAAAATTGGAGAGGCTTCAATAGCGAATTTCGATTAACGGCGTAGAAGGTGCACACAGTGCCTTCACTTGCGTGAGTTTTTGCTTCAAATATGAGACCCCACCCATGGTCCAAGAGAAAGTCGATGACTGGATACATCCCAAACATCTTCTCATCGACATGTGCTTCAAACATGACCTTGAGTTGCAGAACTTACCAAGATTGATACCCGAAAGTAGTGATCTTTCTAATGGAATTCGAGGATCGAGGTCCCGCTTGGACCTTCGTTCACGCTCAGCACTCGTACTGGCTTCGGCGTCTGCCCTCCTCGTAGTACGGCACGGTTGGCTCGGCCCAGCCTCATCCAGGATCACTCTCTTCTTTCCCATGAGAGAAAGGAGCATAGAGATCAAGAAGATGGTGGTGATAACTTCAAAGAAAGCCATTGGAGGTGTAGGAAAGTTGGGAAATGGGATGGGTATGTAGATTTGGAGAATTTGAGACACAAAGATGGGTTTGTGTACTCAAATGGGAAGAAACAAGGGAGATGGAAGGTGGTAATAGATTGGTTTTTAGGAAAATGGTAGAGATGATGTAAAGTATGGAAGAAGATGGAAGGTTGATGTGAAAAGTAGAAGAAAGTGGTGTCTTGAATGTATGGAAGGGGGTTTGAGAGGGAAATGGGGGTTTTTGGAGGGTTTAGAGGGCTAGGGATTGAGTGAAATGGCAAAAAGGGAGGTGAGGGGGTAAAATAGGGGCCCCACACGTGTGGCATGGCCTACCTGACCGGGTAGTGAGCGGTGCGCCGCCGATCGGGCGGTGCCACCACCCGGGCACTGTGCAGCCGGGCGGTGTCGCCACTCGGACCCTGGACCAGCAGTGGTGGCTCCGCCTGGGGGGAGTTTCCACCCTTCCCCGGGGTGCTGAAAACATGTGAGACCCACCCTGGGTCCCTCTGTAATTCACAGTGTGGCCCCCCATTTCCATTTGGGGCAATTTCAGACTATAACTCGCACATATTCAAGCTTTTAGCGTGTTTTGAGCGTGGGTTCCACTGAATTTCTACCCTAACTCATCAATTAACAATTTATAAAGGGATTGAGATTGTCTTTACATGATCTTATACACGTACAGGTGCAATTCAACGTTCAGTTTTGCTTCAACGGTCGTGTGTTCACCAATGGGAGAAACTTGGGATCCTATAATCATTTCTATATTTTTATCGCCCCCTCCTAAGTTAAAGTACGTCAATATATGTTGTGTTACCATAACCCAGGTCCAGTTTAATCCAAATCATGCTCTTATACCAACTTGTAATGCCCTAAAAATCGGAGGTCGAGCAGGAGCCCAATTCCTAAGTTCCAACACATCACTTATGCAACATAGATAATGATGATTAAATTTTATCCATATTAGTGCCTTAAACATGAGTGAGTTATACCAAATCAGCATATCATACTCCAGAGACAGTTAAATTGTGCAAGTGGAAGACTATGATAAATATATAAAATATATATATAGTTGTAAGTCTCCAGAGTGTGAACATGTCACCAGGTTAAATATATACATGTATACTCCCAAAATGGACAAATGGACAAAATGAATATATATGGATATTCCAAAATATAAAATAATAAGTGTAATGGCATCTAGTCAGCATCCCTGTAACCTCGTCGATCAGAACATGGTTTGTATAGACCCGCCTGATAGCTGCATATAGGAGAACTTCTCATCATCATAGAAGTCAGGCTCCATCACGAAAGCCTTGTCATCATCTACAACTACAACATGGTCTGGTTGGTGTTTTAAAATACTATCCTAGAGTGAGAGTGAGTGATCAACTCAGTGGAGCTATAAGACAAAGGTTAATATGTTATCAATTCAGTCAAGCAGTAATGATAAAGCATTACAACAAGTATTCCTAAGTACTCTGGTTAATGCAAGGATGATATATTATAATGATGCATGCCCTCGCCTACACTCCCTCTACGACATCATCTCACGATCGCGGCATGCACCCCTTTCTCTGTGCTCAACTCCAATGCCAAAGGCATATGCAATGCAGTGCATGTGCGTGATTAGCCAAGTTCTTAATTAGACATATTCATATAGCAGGATTGGGAAGCTAAGGCACCTCTCTTGTATCATTTACCCCAAGCAATGATCCATCTAGGGTCGTCAATCCTAGTTAATCATATACGATAGACAAGTTCGCGAGTTTAAACCATAGGTTGCTACGGGAGGCTCATCACCTTAACGTAAGTTTAATTCACACTCGAGGTCACTACGAGAGGCTCGTCACCTGATCGTAGGCCTATTTTATATTCAAGGTCACTACGGCAAGACTCGTTACCTTAGTGTAGTCCTAATGTATACTCAAGGTCACTTCAGGAAAGGCTCATCACCTTATCGCAGGCCGACAGCTCGAATACAGTGTCTCATACCACCATATTCAGTTCACGAGTTTGGTTTACTCAATGGACACTACGGGGAGGCTCGTCACCCTAGAGTAAGCCGACAACTCGACCATGGTATCCCATACCACCATGCCCGGCTCATGAGTCTCAGCGGATCGTGGTACCAAGTTAAACGAGCTTTCCATTGGTAAGTTAGTACCTTAGGTTCAAGCAGTTGCGCCCATACATGGTGAACATACATTAGGCCAATTGGGTTGCTTGACAAGTTCGAATGGTATGAGCGTACGTCGAATTGATCGACATGGAGCACATAAGCACTCTGCATGGCCTAACCACTGTCGACAAGCAACGTACGACTCGGATTCCTCGAACCTATCCGGTGTGGCGAAACGATCTCTGCATGGCCAAACACACTCTAAACAATAACATTCACAGGTGATAGTCAAAGACAGTATATGACAACCAATTTCAGTATCAATATCATTTAAGCATTTTAACGAACACGTAATACACATGTTATCATACATAGACATTCCATCCATAAATCATATAGTAGTAAGATAGGTTACATAAAGGGAACTATAACCATAGATAAGGGAACTGAGAACCCTATCTTAACACCCTCATTACATATGTTTAAACAGGCATTTCCTCATTCAGGCATTTTATCAAACACTTAGACTACACATATTACATACATGTAATAAATCAGTTTAAAACGCATATTATAGCAAATCCTTCTACATAAGAGTTGTCATACGTACAACAATCATATATTCTCTAACGACGATCATAACAAACACAAATCATAATTCCATATTCATTCAGACATTTCAACAAACACATAGAATGCATTTTATTCGACATAGTTTGTATATATGTAATATATGAAAAACGTCGTATCTAAGCACATGTGACAGCAATCAAGTCAGTCATAAATCATTACTAACATTAAAGGCCTTGAAAATCATAACCTAAACATTTATAGTCTACGTCTTTCGTCCGTAGACTCATAACGAGCTTAGTTTTAACTCTGTCTTTGTCTACGGCACAATGACAACCTATAGCATGAAATAGGTTAACTATTTCATCATCTACTCTATTTCAATCCCTAGGACAGATTAGGATTAGGATTTCTTACCCAAGAACAGAGTCAGAATTTCCAGAATAGCGATACAGACAGGCCGATTCAACACGTAGAGCGACGGGATCAAAGGCCTGCAACGATCTCCCACTTTCTCTCTCACTTGCTCTCTCTTTCCTTATCTCTTTGCTCTCTTCTCTCTCCTAGGGTTTACAAATTCGTATGGAATGAAAGAGGGGTGGGTTAAGGCCCTTATATAGGGCCAGAACTGATGAGATTGGCCCTGGGGCCATGGTATACTTAGGTTATAGCCAAAAGTCAGTTGTTTCAGTCCAACGGAACACATCTGGAGGCCCCTTTTCTACATACGGTCGAAAGTAAGCCCTCAGATGATGGATCTATGTCAAGTTAAGATCTCGGTCTGATTAGATCAGTGGATCGACCATGGAGGATCAGTTTCAGTTCAACGCTCACCGGTACCCGATCAGGGCCACAAGTACACTGACATGTGTTAGAAATTTTTCTTGATTCAAGGGTGTAATTGGGTCAGAATCTGATGGTCTGAAACCTTAAAATTGACTTGCAAGCGAACGGCTCAATTCACTTAAGTTTCAGTTCATTTTCTAAAGATATTCGCTTTTCTCACACACTTTGCTTCAGACTCATGTTGTGCATTTCGGAATACTATTAGGACTTAATTTCTGAGGTGGTTGTCAAGTCTAGGAAGGCAGTCATAACCGTATAGTTTCGTGGTAATTGGACTTTCGACGCATGGTCCAGGTCCGATACGAGGTTTCAAGATGCTCCCAAGAGCAACTAGGTTTTGAGATGGATCGTAGGTTTTTTAGCGATGTAGCGTCAACGATCCTACTAATTTTGAGTCTTACAATTTATATTTAAAGCTTTTCAAGCTAATTCGATAGGTAATTTAGTTTAGCACTTAATTAATCTTCATCTAATTTCTAAAGGATTTGGTCCTTAGTGATTTCTGCCTGAGGTGGTACTCGGGTACAGATACTTTCATGTATGGGGTTGTACTGTAGAGCCAAACCGTATAACCACATGAAAGAAAGCTTGATCCTAGAATGATTAGTTGCTTCTTTACTAGATACTCAGAAAGATCCAATGGATTCATATTCTATTTTTCATCCTATTTCATAAGAGTTATTGAGACTGTGAATGCTAAGTTTAATATTTAACAATGTCTGCAGTTACCTAATCATGACAACATATAGGAACTTAAGTGAAGATCTTAACTTTTCGATGGCTCAATATTCACAACCCTAAGTGTAGGGTCACGATGTTGTAATAACTCGGTGAGACCGAGGTTGAATCCACCGGGAATGGGAAATACGATCTAAAACTAATCTAAGTCTAACTTGGTTGGTCTGGGTTCTTAATCGAGCAAGATAAAAAGAGTTTTGAATAATAAAGATAAAAGACTAAGGATCCAAGAATCCACCTATAGTAATCTTAACATTAATTTACTTGATTCAATGATAGCTCAATTGGAATCAGAGTCTTATCCTATCTAATCGAATGATTGAGTGGTTAAAACATAATCTGAACTTTTTATTAATTTGGTTCCCAAAATTCCATCTAATTACAATGATGGTAGGGAGTTTGATCATCCAATCATGTCTAGGAGACGATGGTGAACAATGACTTTTACACATCACACAATTCTAAAGATCAAAAGCTTTCACAACATCTACTGTAATTTTAGTCATAATAAATCATAGAAAACTGGAAATATATCTTAATTCAAACCAAAACTTAATGGAAGTCCAACATATACTTGAATCAAAACAAATTAAACATTAAAATAAAGGTTTCATCCATTAGCATTAGCTAAGAGATTAATCTAAGAAGACTAATATCCTTGAAGAAAAATAAAAAGATCAACTAGAACTCATGAAGAAATTAAAGTAGAAGAACATTGTCGGCGCTCCACCTAGGCCTTCTCTCCCTTTCTAAACCCTAGAAGATGCTTTGGAGCATCATAGGAACTCCTATTTATAGTTGGGGAACTCCAACTTTCACACCGAGTTGGAAAATTTCGAAAACTGCTTCAAATTTATGCACTCCACGTAACATCTGTGTAACCTTCGGCTAGTCGAACCAAAACTCGGGCTAGCTAAATTTGTCCTTCGACTGGCCGAATTCCTGATCTTCTTAAAGAAAATTTTGTTGGAATTTCACTCGAATTTTCTCGGGCTGACCGAATTTCAAGCTCGGGCTAGCTGAACCAAAACTCGAGCTAGCCGAATTTTCACTTCAAATCTTTGATTCTTTTCACTCCTCACTTGATTTCGTTGGATATTTGGCATGTAAATTCTCATTAATGACTTCTAAATCTCCAATTCTTCATTATCTTCTTTTGAGGTCTAAATTCATCCTTTTAAGCGCATAGTCATTACAAGCTTTCGAATCACCTGGCATGATAAAAATGTATATAATTAAATCAAATTATCAATTAAATGCCAAGAAAACTAATGTAATTAAAGGGTTAAATATCAATATTTGAGTCTCAACACACCCCCAACCAGTATTTTTCTAGTCCCGAGTAAAACATGCAAAAGATATTTCAAAAACCAATGTATACTTTTTGTAAGCTCAAGTGGTTATAAAAATAATCCAAATTATAAAAATCTAAAATACATTAATGTTGAGTACCACTTTCTCTTAAACTCTAGTACTTGGTAAATGTCTTAATCAAGTTCAACGCATTAATCCTATAATTAGAAAAATTATAAATATTGAGTTCCATGAGTGTATAGTGAAGTATAGACTTATCACAACCAAAGGTTCAGTTCTTTATTTTCATGATAACATTGATAATCAAAAGAGTTCAAGATAATCAAAACCTAAACTAAAACTTGCCTTATAGTTCAATTTTCTATTCTTTCAGCTTTTAATTTTTCTATCGACGACTTTTACATTATTTTCACTCTTTTTCTTCTTTTTCAACAGTCCTTAATGAACTTTGATAAGTAACCCTTTTTTACGACAACTATTTTTTTGCTAGGTATTATCTTTTTCTCACCTTTTTTTCATTGAACATGATAGACAAATTTCTCAGGTTTTAGTTCATATCATTCGTAATAATCATTAAGTTAACAATTTAATATCAAACTACAATTTTAATGTGTAAGTTAGATGTGATATGTGAAATCATGAATCAATCAATATTTAAAACTTCTAATTAAGAATTAATAACTCAACTTAATTTTGAAATTTATCAAATAACTAAAATCTAAGAGTCATAAATCATCAACATTAAGTATCTTATAATTCTAATATATAGAATAATTTCACAATCACTTAAATTCACAGAAATTTCAAGACTTCTAAGAATTTTAACTAAAAAATTTAACAATTTTGCTTAAATTCAAAAAAATTTCGAAAGGAAACTTACCCCCCAACTTAAAATCTACATTGTCCTCAATGTATAAACATATGTAATAAGAGCAAAATTGAGAGTAATAAAAATAAAAGTGAGTAGATGAAGAGTACTTGTGAAGTGAATACGATCTTCCAATAAAATGTGGTTCTAGTGACTAAACTAAACCGCGAAAAGCAAACTAATTCTAAGAAAGTAAATAATTCTAATCTTAAACTAAGAAAGTAGGGGAAAACTACTCAATCATGTAACAAGGTTCCTCATCTGGCCAGTATCTTGATAAATTTCTCAGTAGGTTTTTCAACAAGATCATCCAAAAGCCATTTTTGTAATAGGCTTGGATGCTCTGGAGCATGAATGTCCAGAGAAATTTATGAACCTTAGCAAAAAAATTTATTTTAATCCCTTGAGGTATGCAAAGTATATACGATTCACCTGTGATAGAAAAGTTTTTAATATTGCTACACCATGGTGAATCAGAGACCACAAGTAGATGAAATTCAAAAAATTTCTCATTAAGCAGTGTAGTCTCAACACATTTTGAAGTTTCAGACTTCGGTTCAAATTTTAGTTCCTCCTCTTTTAATAGTAAACATTCGGGATCTATGGAAGGAAATGCTTCAGAAAATGATTCCCTCAGTCAGATCAACTACCAAGTTATTTTTTAGCAGGGCATTCATTATGTCTTTAATCATATAGTCATTAGAACTCTCAAAGTGTGCCAAGCAAACTTCTAAAGAGTCGAGAGTAAATCATCACCAACTATTGCTCTGCATAGACAGATTGAGGATTCATAGGTGAAGATTTAATGTGAGGAATCAGTTCCTTGATACTAATTAGTAGAGGCTTTGTATTGTTAAGGGGTGACTGCTCAAATGGTGGCCTCCATTGGGTAGTTTCAAACACCAAAGTCGTATTAAGCAAGTCCTCCATCTCCCTAATCATATCATAATTTAAATCAGGGGAGTGGGCCGAGCACGCTTTAAAAGAGTCATGAGGTTCACTTGAAAGGGGTTTATCCTCTACATTGGAATCAAGCATGTCATGTAGGTGGAGTGAATCAACATCACTATGTTTGAAAAATACCCATGTCTCTTGATCATTAACTTGGACAGTCATCGAGATCGACTCTTCGGAAAATTGAACCATATACTCATTAACACAATCTAATTCATCATTCTCAAATTCAATATACTCCATAAGCAAGTTGGAATCACTCTTCTCACGTTGTGTTTTTAGATTGGGTTAAGACTGGGATAAACTAGCCTCTTCCTCCTCGTTGAGGTGCAACTGAATTCTTTGAATTGAGGATTCAAGCAATTCACATGATGTTTTACTTTCTATGAATGATTGCACGATATGTTTGTTAATTTTCTCTTGATCATCCATGAATTTCTAAATTGACTTCTCTTGAATTGTTTTCAGTTGGATCTTAAAGATAGGGGATCTAAGAGGATAGTCATTAGAATTGATTGTTGGTTCATTTCTTGAATGTTTATGTTTTCATTGATCATAGTCATACGGATCATATGTAGGAGGGGTTTGATGGTTGTTGGTGCGTATTTTCACCCATAATGTAATCACGCATTATTTTTTCTTTACTGATGGATGATAATTGTTTTCCCTTATATGATTACGTATTGATTTCTTAACAGGTGAGGTATCATGTCTTGGTCGGTTCTTAATCATAGCTTCAGTAAAGTTTTTAGACTGGTTTTTTCCTAACATAATTATTTGATAGCCCTTCACAGTATCTCTTTATCTTCTAAAAGTAGATTAGAGTATTCACATGTCCACTCTTGCATGTACATGTTGAAGCTCTAATTCTAAATTTAATCCTAAAATAAATTCTTATATAAAAAATTCCTACGCAATATGAAAAGTAAGTAGAGGGAAGAAGTTACCAAAAGAGAAGAACTAGAATTAAAGATCCTACAAAATCAAAACAATCAAACTATGTTACTAATGTTATAAGAAAAAAGAGGAGAAAAAAAAAAGGTGAATCCTAAAAATAAAATTTTAAAAACTGAAAAATCCTAAAACCCCTAGATTAGAAAAATTCAGAAAATAAGAAAAATCTAACCTAAAACAAAAATCAAACCTAAAAAAACATAAACCTAACCATGTTCAAAGTCACTCCCTGGCAACGACGCAAAAAACTTATTCACAATCCCAAGTGTAGGGTTGCGAAGTAGTAATAACTCAGTAAGACTGAGGTTAAATCGACAGGAAATAAGGAACACGGTCTAAAAATCTAAGTCTAACTTATTTGGTCTAGGTTTTTAATCCAGCGAGATAAAAAGAGTTTTGAATAATAAAGATAAAAGACAAATGATCCAGGAATTCAACTATAGAAATATCAACATTAATCTAATTGATTCAATGATAACTCAATTAGAATCAGAGTCTTATCCTATCCGATCAGATGATGAAGCGATTAAAACAGAATCTGAACTTTCCATTAATTTGGTTCCCAAATATCCATCTAATTGCAATGATGGTAGGGAATTCAATCATCCAACCATTCCTAAAGACGATGGTGAACAACAACTTCTATACATCACACAATTTTAAAGTCAATAAGATTATATCGAAAGCCTTTATAGCATCTATTGTAATTTCAATCACAATAAATCATTAAAAACTAGAAATATATCTTAATTCAAACCAAAACTTAATGGAAGTCTAACATATACTTGAATTAAAGTAAACTAAACATCAAAATAAACTATAAGTTTCATCCCTTAGCCTTACCTAAGAGATTAGACTAAGAAGACTAACATCTTAGAAGAAAAATAAAAAGATCAACTAGAACCTGTGAAGAAATTGAAGTAGAAGAACATTATTAACGCTCTATATAGGTCTTCTCTCCCTTTCAAAACCCTATAAGATGCTTTGAAGTATCCTAGGAACTCCTATTTATAGTTGGGGAACTCTAACTTTCGCACCGAGTTAGAAAATTCTGAAAATCACCTCAAATTTATGCACTCCACGTAAAATCTGCATAACCTTCGGCTAGCCGAACCAAAACTCAGGCTAGCTGAATTTGTCCTTCGACTGGGCGAATTTCTGATCTTCCAAAAGAAAATGTTGTTGAAATTTCACCCGAAATTTCTCGGACTGGCCGAATTTTAAGCTTGGGCTAGCCGAACCAAAATCCGGGCTAGCCGAACCAAAATTCGGGCTAGCCGAATTTTCACTTCAAATCTTCGATTCTTTTCACTCCTCGCTTAATTTTGTTGGATCTTTGGCATGTGAATTCTTCATTAATGACTTCTAAATCTTTAATTCTTCATTATCTTCTTTTGAGCTCTAAATTCATCCTTTTAAGTGCATATTCATCATAAGATTTCGAATCACCTCGCATGACAAAAGCGTATATAATTAAATCAAATTATCAATTAAATGCCAGGAAAACTAATGTAATTGAAGGGTTAAATATGCAATATTTGAGTCTCAACACTCAATGGTATGTGCATGGTTTTCTTAATGTATATGTGAAAGGACAGGCTATATATGTCATAGAGGAGGGGGGGATATAAAATATTTCGATATAATGCAGAATAATAAAACAAATACTCTCAATTGTTTAAAGTATTGAAATCTTGATTCTAAATAGTTTGTAGGACAACCTTCACCTAAATGATTTAGGCAGGACATCCTTATTTCACAATGTCTTTGAGATCAAAATATCAAATTTTGTAAGAGACAATCAACACAAGGAAAGCAATAAAGAAATAATCAATCACCACAAATGCACAAGGAGTTATAGTGGTTATATGCTTAACCCCACACCTACTCAACTCTCAAAATTACTACCCACATAATTTTGGCTTTCACTATTTTAAGGTTTTTACTGGTTCACCTTAACAACCTTATACAATTCTTGTGATTTTCACAAGCTATCATAATAAAACCAACTTTGTAATTTTCACAGGCTTATCACAAAACAACTCGTTAAGATTTTCGGACTATCTTAGAAAAATTCAAAAGTAATAAAAGTAATACAGTACTTATCTTCAGAAGCTGAGTCGAAGAGGTAACGGTAGCTTGATTACAGTGATCTTCTTTCTTAGGATATTTGATGAAGCCGTATATGTGTTCAACCCAAAAATAGTATAGGGATCTAATGTATTTTCAAGGTAATAAACAAAAACTCTAATGTTGCAAATTCAATTCTCTAATTTCTTAAGTAGAGTATAGATTACTCTATTAAAAATTATTAAAATTAACTTGAGAAAGAGAATAGAATAAGTTAAAATAAATATTAGAATTGCCGCACAAATAGCTAAGAATGCCCTGATTTTCTCCCTATGCTTGAGGATATTGCTCACAATTTTTCGTTATTGAAATGAATGAGAGAAGACCTCTATATATATCCGAAGTTGAAAATTTAGTTGGCCTGATTTTTGGTTTGGCTGTCTGAATTCCAACGATTGCATTCCAACGACACTCGAATTTCGTGGGATAAGATCTTTTAAAAATTTGGCTTACCCAAACCAAAATTCACCTAGCTGAACAAACACAAGGTTCAGCTGGCCGAATTTCCCTGAGATCCAAAATGCAACCCTTGCTGGAAACTTGACAAAACACACTTCGGCTGGCCAATCGAACAGGGAACTTGACGTGGAAAAATCATATATTGTTGTGTATACTTGCCTGAATTGTATTAGGTTGGCTGAAGGTAGTTAGGCTGGCCGAATTAGAGGTCGGGCTATCCTAACTTTAGTGTATTTTACTTAGAATTATATATTATCATGTCACCATATGAAATACACCTAACCTAGGGTCATTCTAAGGTTATACTACCTGATGGTTGACATATATGGAGCGCTTTAAAATTTTGAATCATGCATAACCTTTAAAGCTTAAGATGTTGATCCGAACTTTATGTAATCTTTGTGAGTTGCCAAAGAACATCTTCATGAGTGCTTGTGATCCATTTGGGACTACAAAATTTGATATTCCTAACTGTGCTTTATGTATAAGCACTTACAATCTCCCCCGTTGTCAATTTCATGACAAAATACTATCATACGCAACTCATCATACAATATTACAACATAACATAGACTCATCATACCAAAAATGAGCTCCGATTTAAAAGAACATTTATACACCACCTGTAGTACCATATCTTGAAGTTCTAACTTGGTGCTCCCCCTTAGAACAAGCATCAATAGCTCCCCCTGAGCACTTAGTCAAAAAGAAATACATGTATCCAATCCAATTCTTTTTCACATGCAATCCAATGCAAACAAATATAAATCCCTTATCATATCATGCATCATAAAAAATATTCATTTCTCCATATATAGCATATCTTGCATCAGATAAATATATCCTATCCAATTTCTCCCCAATTTTGTCAAAAGTTGACAAAGGAAGAAATAAATAAAAAATATGCATAATAGAAAGTATGGATATCAAAGATAATGTCATAGAGATTAATGATATAAAATCATTCAAATGCATAAGACAATTATCCGAATGTCCTAAGGTGAAATTAAGTAAGTGTGCAGGTAATCCAAAGAGTAATATAAAGTTATTACAAACCATAAATGTTATATCATTCGGATTCAAAAGAGAATGATGCAAGCATCTCAAAATCATTAATCTTCAAACTCCTGTTCAAGAGATAAAAGTACTTTTTAACGTACTTCATATGTTGTTTTTGACTGACAAGGAGATGAGAAAGAAATACCCTTAGCTTTTCAACATGTCACCTAAGGTAAACTTCAAAGACGAAGCTTGTTTTTAATGGGGGTGGATTGTAAAATCCATGATGTTTCTATTTTAGCTTAAGTTCACTATGTTACTTGTTATGTGTGTTTTCCCTTAACAAATGGAAATTTTAACCGGTTTAATGAATAACTCCTTATTCGTAATATTTGGATTAAGTTTTCTTTTGTGTGAAGTTTACTTAGAAATATTCCTATAATCATGTAAAACCATTAGATTTTTCAAAACTCTTAAATTAGAAATAATTATGAAAATGTTATTAACTTGGACCCTTGATTTATAGATCACATGGTTCCTATGATCCACTCGACCTGAGATTTTATCCTATAACTATCTATCATAAATGAATCATACATGTCAATTTTCAGCCCTTGGATCATATTAGAAGTGACACAATTTCCAAGTCAGCCCCTTAACCTTTGATTTTAATGTCCATCATGTGAAGAACATTAATGGATAGTCGTAGTCAAATATTTTCCTTCATGTGAGTGACTTGAATCACCCATCACATGGAGCGAATGTTTGATATGAGTGCCTCACCTTGATAAGCATTTTTAAAGTTCAATATTACCCTATTTTTTAAAATAACCAAGTTTTCCAATAAGGTAGGCCTTCCAATTGACCCACTTTCCACTGTTAATTGTAATGCAAAATTTGACCACACATTGGCCTCATATGAGTACGAGATTATACAAAATTTGGATCATGATCTATGATCCTACACCATTGAATGGCAATCACTAAAGATGAATACATGCTTTTAAAGCTTAAAAGAATGATTACTAAAGAATTGGAGATTTAGATGACATTATTGAAGATTTCACATGTCAAAGATCCAAGAAAACTAAGCATAAAGGATGGAGAAAATACTGAAAAAATCACAAAATCTGAACAAATGTACACAGAACGGTCAAGCAACAAACCTTGATTTTCAGAGTTAATTCAACTCGATGCTTAAGTGCAACCAAATCTATGTTTGATGCCATCGAAGAGAGGTTTTGTGTGACTTGAGGGAGACAAAGACTTCATATGGATATTGAAGAAATTTGGTTACAACTAGAGACTAATTCGGTGCAACTAAAGTGATATTCAATGCGACCGAATCATAAAAAAAGTGCGTATATATGAAGCCAGTTCCAAGTTGGTGCGAATTTTTTCTTATTTAAAGGGATATTTTAGGCTTTCCTATGGACAAATTAGGGCTTAGGAGAAAGACCTGGGGGTGACGGCTATTCTACAGAGTCGTCCTTCTTTTTTTCCCTCAATTCTAGTTTGTCATTTTATTTTTCTTCTAAGATGTTAGCCATGTTAGGCTAATCTCTTAGCTAAAGCTAAGAGATAAAGCTTGTAGTTCAATTACAATATTTAGTTTATTTGATTAAACAACATTGTATTGAATGATGATGGTAGTTTAAAATAGGTTTGGATTTACTTTAAAGTCTTTGAGTTATTTATTTCTGAATTTATTGTACACTCTAGGTATAATGAATGCTTTAATTTAAAAATTATTTAGCCTAAATTACAGAAGGATTCAATATGTATAATTGATTGATCTCTTATCACCTAAGGGTGCTTTATATGCTTTTGATTTCTCGCAATTGTGATGTGAGTTCTTTGTTCACAACCCTAAGTGCAGGGCTGCGTTATAGTAATAATCTCGGTGAGATCACCGAGGTCAAATCCACAAGGACTTTCTATTTGTGTATTTTCTTAAATAAACTAGATCTAGAATATAAGTTATACTAGAATCTGGAGTAAAAGAGATTAATTGTTAATAACTATCAATGATAAAGGAAAAACTAGAAAGCTAAAGATCCACTTGTAGATTTCGTAATGTTACCTTACTTGATTCAATAATAACACGACTTAAATCGAAATCCTATCCTATCCAGTCAGATGATGGAGCAATTAAAACATCATAAACATTGCAAAATATTCTGAATTTTCATCAGATTGGTTCCCTCATAAAGCATCAATGTAATGATCACAGGGAATTCAAAGCATCTACCGTGCCTAGAGTTAATGATAGATCAAAGAATTTTACAGATTACACAATTAAAAAACAGGTAAGAAAATATTATAGCTTTCCTAAGCATCCACTGTAACCAGAGTCGACAATGGATCAAAGTGAACAGAAAGTACTACTTCATTCAAACTAAAAATCAATAAAAGTTTAGCATAAACTTGAATCAAAGTAAGATAAACATCAAAATAAATTATAAGCTTCACCTCTTAGCTTTAGCTAAGAGATTGGCCAACCAATGACATGATTGAACTAAAACTCTAAAAGAAAAATAAAAGCTAACTAGAAAAGAAAGATAGATGACTCTTTGAAGCACCACCATTCATTGCTCCTCTTCCTACCCTAATTTGTGCTTAGAAGAAGTTAGAAAACTCCTTTATATAGGCTTTGATTGGACCAAGTTCAAAATCAACTTCAATTTATGCAGCGATCGCAGCTTCAATGGGACTTTGATGGCATCGAAGTTTGATCGACGATTTCAATTCGAATTTAGAAACTGTTAGCAATAGTCTGTATAAGTCCATCGATGAGATCGCCCAACTTTCGATGGCATCAAACTAACTTCGATGCCATCAAACATGCTCTCGATGGGATTGAAAAATGTCCAAAAGTGTTCAGTGAATTAATCCCAAAATTCATGATTTTTCTGATGTCATCGAACTAGCTTCGATGGCATCGAACTGGTCTTCAATGGGATTGATGAGGTCCTTGATGGCATCGAGAATTACAGTCTTTTGTCTAGCAACCAAACTTGATTTTTTTAAAAAAAATTCGATAGGATTGAGCTTCCTTTGATGGCATTGAACACTTACTTCGATGACATCAAAGCTTTGTTCGATGTCATCGAACTATCAAGTTCAGCTGTTTCAGATTCCTGCACATTGCAATCTCGAATTTCTTCATTCTTCACTTATTTTTTTTTGGATTTGGACTCTTGAAATCTTCAATCTTGATCTCCAAATATCCAATCCTCACTTTGGTAATTCTTAAGCATCAAATCCATGCTTTTAGCATCATTTTCACCTTAAGCTCTCAAAATCTCCTTGTAAGAGAAAACAGGTAGAAATAGATCAATTAAGCACCATCATGTTCATAAATCTGAGGAATAAATAGGGAGAAGTATGTAATATTTCACACTCAACATGCATCATGAAAAAAATCGTTTAATTGAATTCATATACTTATTGGTGTTAATGAATAATTTAACAGAATTATCTTCCGATTGGATAGGATAGGACTTTAATTCCAATTGAGTTATACATTGAACCAACAAATTGATATTGTGATTGCTATGAGTGAATTTTTAAATTCTTTTTTTTATTTTTATTTTTTTAAAACCATTTCCTTAATCGTTAAATTGAAAACCTAGACAAACCTTTTTTATTAAACTAGTTCTAGGCTGTGTTCCCCATTCCCTAACGATTTGATATCAGTCTTACCGAGTTATTACTACATCGCAACCCTACACTTGAGGTTTACATCAATAGTGGATGTAGGTGTTTCATGATGAGAAACACATGATAATGGATATGATGTACACATATGATGGTTGTGATAAATCACACATATTTTTGGAATGCCAAATCTCAAGGAACCACTCTTTCACAAATCAATGGAATTATGTTGATTATGGTGATCTCATGTGGATTAGATTGATATTGATTATGAAGTTTACAAGTGAATGGATTATCATTAGTTATGGATCCATGTGTAAATAATTGGTGGATTGGCTTCATGTGTAGCATCATGACTGAGGTATGACTGTTCTTGAAATTGCAGTAGAACTGCTATAATAGAAGTATGGAAGTATGTCCAAGTATCCTATAGGGGGTGAATTGGGCTTTTCATGGTTAAAACAAATAAGACAAAGTAACTCTTTGGCTTCCAAGCCAATAGAGGGTCCAAACACTTAGCCTTACATAAGATTTTTGTATAAAGAAACAAGCCTATAGAGACAGTGTATGTGATAGTGTGTGAGATGTGATTCATATTAATACTTATGCATTTACGAACTCATGCATCATAATAATCATTTGATAAACATAAGTGTAACTAGAACAATGTACAAAAAGCAATCTCAAACACAATTATATATAGTGGTTCAGCTACTTGCCTACTTCACTCCCGGCAGACGCACTCTCTCCTAGAGTATACTGAATTTCATTATCCAATGGTTGTAAATCAGGTTAACCATGAACCTTCACAACCTACACAAGGCTTACTAAGGGACTTATACAAGGTTGCCTTAGGTGCCTACACAAGGCGATGAATCCTACACAAGGACACAACTAGGAGCCTACACAAGGTAACCTATGCCTACACAAGGCAACACGTCCTACACAAGGACCACATTTTCTCCCGTTGGAGGCCTACGAAGAGGTCTTGGCAAGTTTGTCACTCAAACTTTAAATCTCAATCTTATACAAGGAAATGGCTTCAAACTCAATGAATTCTTTATACTTACAGATAAGTGAGTGAGCCCCTTTGTCACACAATCTGAAGATTTTCGATGTTGATGAAGAGTCCTCAACTCACTTGAACCGCAACCGCTTCTGATGCTTCGATGAATGCTCCAAGGTTGTGAGGTTTAGGGTTTTGTTATTCTTCTCTATTTAAATGATTTGATTTAAATGTATAGAGAAGATTCTCATGAGCTATGTATTCAAGAGTTTCAACACAAGGATTTGCCTATGATGAGGGTAGTTGGAAACTTATTGAATGCTAGAGTTCATAATTCAATTTAAGCAGTGAAGATGTTGAGTAAATGCTTATGACAAGATTGAATGATGAACTCTAATGGAAAAGAGGGAATGAGGAAGAGTATATAAATTCTTTAAAGCAGCTCTCTCAAACTCTCTTAAATTCTAGCTCATTTTTCTAAGAAGCAACCTACGGTGTTCATCCTTTAATGCTATCGAAATTTGAATTTCGATCGCATCGAAGATGTTTTGATATATTAAGAATTAAATCATTTTCCTTTGAAAACTCTCTACACCATTTTGTCCAAAGTACTCTATCATCGAACATTATTCGATCCCATCGAAATTTCAATTTCAATGTCATCGAAGGTTCTTCAATGTCATCAAGAATTTATGTATTTTTCTTAAAAAATCACTAGACTATTTGGTCTCTATTTTGAAGTCATCCTTCAATGTCATTGACAACTTGTCTTCGATGTCATCAAAGCTGGTTCGATTTCATTGAGAATATAGATTCTCCTTGAAGGCTTGCTGGAGACTTTTGGCATTATTTCGATTCCATTGAGGTTGATTCGATGCCGTCAAACTGTAAGTTTTGAAGTCATCGAACCTCCTTCGATGCCATCAAAATTTTTTCAAATAAATAATATTTCTTGCTGGAAAAATTAGCCTCGATTTCGATGTCATCAAATAGTCTTCGATGACATCGAAGATGTCACGCCCCAAATCCGTGGATGGACAACTTCTGTGATACATCGAATTCGGCACTCGACTTCCATACACCAAGTTCCGAGTTCAGCGCATCACAAGGAAGATTTTTGACTAAATTTTTTTTATATGCATATAATAATACCTAAGCATGAAGATCCATGATCAAAATACCAAACAACATTCTCCATTATAAATCATGATAGTTACAAGTACAATGCTTTCCAAAAGGTACACAACGTTAACATTTCTAAATCCACTTAGGCAAGTATTTCTTCCAAGCTACTCCAGGCCTGAAAAAAATGGGAAATAGGAAGCTTAGACAAAAAGTCTAGTGAGTATACTCGTATATGCAGTGTGTCTTACATACAAGCAAGATAAATATGCTACAAAAAAATCATGTATGGTGAAAGGCGTGTAGTATGTAAAGTATGATGTCAATGCCAATAATGCATATGGAAACATAGGAACACTCTGAGTCAATGCTACCAGCATCAATAAGTCATATTTTCATTTCTCCTATACCACAGCCACAACCGTATTACACGCATCCGTAATTACATCATCATCATCATATTGTCATGCTATAATATATTGTCATGCTATAATCATATAATATCAGAAATACTGGCAAGATCATGAATCATACGATATGAGAGTAAGCAGAAATACTGACAAGTCCATGAGTCATACAATTCAGAGTATGCAATACAGATCAACTATGTAAATGAGGAGCCATAAAGAGAGTCAAATATCAGATGCCGAGGATGCAATACAATATACAATTCCTGATGAGTTCACGAATACCGTCAGCCATATCTAGACCATGTAAATGCAAAAACACAGTAACCAAAAATGTCATATGCTACGGATATAATGCAATATGCGATGTGAATGGAATGACCATGCTGGAGTGTGAAGTCGAGATGATAGTATGTAGTATCACATGCTATGGGATCCATCACAAGGTACTTCTATCTAAACCAATCTCATACCTAAATTTAAATAGTCATACTCAATGTGGTAAACTCCTGATCTCAGGTTAGTCGCGCGCCCCAACTGAAATCCTAACCATTGCGAAGGTATATGTAACAAATAGTTATGTACCACCAGCCCGAGTAGATAGTGAATGAATGAATGAATGAGTATGCAACTCTTGCTCAATAAGTCCACATATCAGTATTATTCATCTCTATGATCATCATTGGGGTCTAGTACACTCTACACTAGCTTACCGCCCCATCAAGCGCACAACTGGATAAGTGGAAGAGGCCTCACTATCCGCCTAGCTAGTAATCGGCCAATATCTACCTGGCACATCGATAGCGAACCCATTCACGAGTTGGTCAAACTCAGCCTAGCTATGCCTACTCTCTCATGCGGGTAAGGCCACAACCCTTCCCAACCAACTACGACACAATGAGAGACGCGGCCTACTAGTATACAGCCCTCATGCGCTCATATATATCCACTTGGTCTCGATGTTGAAGTGTCATCTGGTACCAAGAGGGTTTAGGGATTTTCACCGAGGGCTATCCATGACAGCCGAATGTTAGTAACAAATTTTTGGAGTCCCATCTAGCCATCCACAATATGCCTGTGGAGGCTACGGCCCTGATGTCGCTAGGGCGTACAACACATAATGCATGAGTCATACAATTCAATCATGCATCAATCCTGCGCATATTGTGCGCTCATGTGAGATAATCTCCACCTATCAGGGAGTCTCATAACAATATATCCAATGACATATACAATAGTCAATCACATCTCATAATAAACATGCAGATGATGCGTATGGGCATGTATATGATGCTATGCTGTCATATACTCATAATCGGTATCGACAATCGACATCGACAATCGGCCTAACAAAGGGCCTAAGGGAAGGTCACAATGTGGACATTTAACCAACATCGCTCCCAAGGAGTGGCCCACATAGAGCCAAACGTATAGTGGGCCAATAGCCTCAGACAATGGCCTAATGTACATCAGTTGGGCCTCACTCAAGGGCCTAATTCACATCACGATGGACCAAATACATAGGCCTAATATACATCACCATGGGCCATGACCCATGGGCCTCAATATTCATCATAATGGGCTACGACCAATGAGCCTCAATATACATCATAATGGGCCACATAATCATCACATTGAGCCTTGTCAAATGGGCTGCAAATACATCATATGGGCTGCGGCACATGGACCATAAACACTAATGGGCCTCATATACATCAAGTGGGCTGCATCAATGGGCCGCACTAATGGGGCAATCGCTTTATTTAAATTTCACATAGTCAGGTGGTCAATACCACAATTTCACATAGTTTAGTATGTATATGATTACTATCATGATCTAGTGTCTACATTTCAAAATATCCAAACATAATTGAGCAATCATAATCCTACATACGAATACAAGGCTACACCAATTATGATAAGTTTTATACTATAACCACTTCACCCGTCACATAGTTAATGACTCATATTTGGTGTCGCATGGTTAAGGGCCAAGGGCCACATTTCATCATATTATTTACGGTTTAGAGATCATATTAAATAGAATCCAGGACCTTGATAGCATTAACTTGGGTAACATAACCTTACGTTACATTCGGTCTAGTGTACAACTTGGTCATACGTGATTCAAGTGGCGGTGTCTATATCAATAAGCACAAACCTACGTTGTTGAATGGTCATCAATGTCACTTGATTTCATACAGTTAGGTGGCCTTGTGCGTATTTCACATTCATACAATTAGATGACTATATAAACTCCACCATTGCTCTGATTAGGTGGTCATACATGCGCACATGCCCACATGATTAAGAGGCCAAACACTTACAAGGCACCCTCACACAACTAGAGTCTACACATTTGTTATAATTGAACATGTTTAAGGGTTTAAACACATATCATATGATATTACTACTTAAGACCGCACTCTAACCAAAGTACTAAGTGATCAAGGGCTATCCACAATCAGCCCATTTAAGGGATTAATCATCATTACTTCAAAAATTAAAATACCGGTTCGTCATACATTCAACACATGGAGATTACAAACTCTTGTCGAAGAGGTCCACTGGTTGGCCCAAACAAGGCTACCACTAATGGGTCCACATGATATTCACTCAAAATGGGCCTTAACATTCTTGGGCCCACACACCAATGGAATTCACAACGGGTCCTATGCGGTAGAGTCCATGGGGATTTCCCACGAGGTTGAGTTGTGTGTGACCCACCTGAAATTAAGATCTGCTCCAACAATTCGATGAAGTCAATGGATGGTAAGGATATACATTGCATCATTAACCTCAACCCTAGGAAAAGTTTAGTGATAAGAGTTCGTTCTTTACCGTTTCAGGTGGTACGGTTTAGGTGGACTTTGGATCAGCCTGATTTTTTTGAAACTGTACCATGCAATGGGCTGGTCAAGGATGATGTATGGATTCAATGAATCAGATACATCGTGGTAGACCCATAGGGAGTCTTCAATGGTAAATGTTCAATTCCTATTGTTCATGTGGTGCAGCCTACCTAAAATTTGGATCAACTTTATTTGTTTGGGCTCATGTAGTAAAATGGTCTATCAAAGACAATGTACAGTGCAGATCTGATATAGACATTACGTGGGCCTCTTAGCTTAAAATCAAGTCAATTTGTGGCTCGTGTAGGCCACACCACATACAAAAGTTGAGAGGGTTACCCTCCATTAAAACATTCATAATCATTTGTTGAGCCACCAAAGCGTGGTTCATAAATCTAGCCCATCCATTATGTGTGTCCCACTTGGTTGAGGGTTCAGTCCAAGTTTTAGATGCATCTAAATTTCAAGTGAACCCCAGCAAGTATTTTTATATGCTTGAGCTCCGAGTTGTACAAACGGTTCAAGGAGATCAAAGTTACATGGGTCCTAAGGTAATGTATTTATTATATCTACAATGTTTATCTATATTTAGAGATCATTTTAGAGAATTATCCAAAAATTAATGATATCCAAAGATTATCTGGACCTCACCACAAACAGTAGTGAAGATAATGATTTCACCATTAAACAATTCACAGGGCCTAGCATAACGTTTATTTTCCATCCAATCTGGTCATAAGGTCACAAAGACCTGAATTAAGAGGAAGAACAAATTTCATATTTGTCCAAAACTTTTGTTACCCAAAAAGGGTTCCAATGGTAGACGTTCAATCCTTGCTGCTTTTGTAGTATGGACCACTTGATAGTTAGATCTGTTTTATTTTATTTTTTGTTATTTTTATTTATTTATTTATTTTCTAAAGCCTTGAGACAAACTGGCCAAATGGATGGACAGTTTGGATATAACACACACCTCATGATCAGACCCACAGAACTTGCTTACATCAAAACAAGTTTTTACATGTTTTTAGATGGTGTGGGCCACCTGAGTCCTGTGTACGACTGATTTTTTGAGGATCCCATCATTTAAAGGGGACCCGTCAAATGCACGGTGCTGATGTTCCACATACATCATGGTGGGGCCTATGGTTGGGACCCACGGTCCCTGCCTACCATAAGTAGTAGAAGCTGCAGCATCTAGAGGACGCTGGATGTCAACAGCAGCAAGGGGCTAACGCCTCTTGCCCATATATATATATATATATATATATATATATATATATATATATATATATATATATTTGTTTGTTTGTTTGTTTGTTTGTTTTAGTATGGTTTTTCATAGGTGGGGCGCACACTAGAATGATCCACCCCATTTGTTAGATTCTATGGCCCAGTATGGATATAACAAGCCCAATATTTAGCATTTTTTTTTACGTACAGAAACCTTACAGCGGGCCCTAATAGTTTATCACTATTAAAATAGTTTTTTTGATGGTGTGGCCTACCAGAGATTTGGATTAGCTTCGTTTTTCGGCTCAAAGCCTAAATTGAGTTGGGGAATCAAATGGATGGCATGGATTAAATATATACATTATGGGAGGGGCCCGTTGTGGACCCACACCCTAGCCCCTTTTATTCAAAAGCAGTTGGACATTGCTTGTTGGGACGCTGGCAGCAATCAACATCCATTCTCCTTTTTTTTATTAATTTATTTATTTTAATGTGGTGTGTGTCACGTGTGTGTATGTGTGAATATGTGGCCAGCCCAATGGGCCACACTTTGGATAGTTTGGATGGCCTACAAAATTCTGGTGGGGCCCACTATCAATGGGTCCCACATAAAGTCTATAATAAATTATTTTTATTATTAATCTTTTTATATGTATTTTTCCATGAATCCACACCATTAAACACGTCATTATCATCATATCATCACCATTTTTTTTCATCTTTTTATATGTACTCTCCTATGTATCCAAACCATTGATCACATCATTATCATCAAATTATCACCACTAATAATCATACAAATTAAAAAAAAAAGAAAACAAACCAAGAGTGGAGTAGGTGTACTCACCTTGATGGACTAGATGAATGGTTGAAATGGATGGAAGGGATGAGATTGATGGAGTTGATGGCCCACTAAGATCACTCCTCTCTCTCTCTCTCGTGTAGAAAAATGGTGAAATGCTAAGGAATGAAAGACTATTTGTTGAGAAATTGTTAAAATATGGTTAAATTCAATTAATGTGATCTTGGTTAGCTTAGACTAAGATTATGACAATTAATTCATTATTTATAATTAATGGTGGATTAAAGGAGCATGGGATGACATGGTGTGATGATGTCATATATAGGGTATGGAATGGAGAGAAGTTAACTTAAGAGAGCACATGAGAGAGGGGATGTATGAGTGTGTGACATCACACACATGGGTAAAGATTCTCTCACCCATGTGTGGCATGTACATGTGTTCATGGCATGTATTGTGTACATGTGTGGAATGGGGTACATGGCGCCACGCGCACATGATACAACAACGATTCTTCGCGACGTATCTCACTAACGGAGTATCGTACAGACGCACGAGTGGTACCTCCATAATCGCAGTGATGGGGCGGTCGATATGAGATAGGTTTCGAGGTCTTGGGGTTCTGGTCAGTTTGGTGTGTTCTATGAATGACAAAGCATAAAAAGTCGATCATCGTGTGCATAAGCATAAAAAGTCGTATGGAATAGATGGGGCCTTACAGAAGATGTCTCGATGCACTTCGATGACATCATCATTATCATAAATTTTCAATTTGATTCAATCTCCACAAGCTACAAGTTAAGGTATTTAATATACTTACCAAGGGGTTTGTTAAAATGAATTTGGTTAAGTATGGAATATAATTTAGGGTTTTAATACCTGAGAGGGTTTGGTTAGGGTCATGATACTTAATTTTCCTTTGATATGTACTTGAACCTCTTCAACTTGGCGAGTCTTCAAACTTGTAATCTTCATTATGGGCTCACTTGACTCTAAGACTTGACCTTCATGTTAATTAACAAACAAGTGCACTTTCAGAGTTAGGGCAAAGGTGGAGCGTCGTCGGAGCGATCCTTCTTCGAATTCTTCTTCCTTTCTTACTTTATTTTTCTATTTTTGTTTTGTTTTTAGAGATGACTATGTATAACTAATCTCTTAGCAAAGGCTAAGGCGTGAAATTTCTAGTTTAGTGTAATATTTTGTTTCATTTGATTCTTACTCGGGATTTGAATAATGATTATTTAATTGATTTGATTTGGATTTTATTATAAAGTTTTTAATTTTTTTATTATTTTTAGATCTGTTGTGAACTCTGGGTACATCAGATACTTTGAAGTGCAATTGCTTAGCTTAATTGGAGAATAAATCAATCAGAAATTTTATTGATCTATTGTAGACTTGGGCACAAAGATGCTTTGAATTCCTTACGATTGATGCTTGAGTGCTTCATGAGAGAATCGTTAAATTGAAATCATAATTTGTTAAATGTTTATGATTAATTTAATGTTGAGTGTGAAATATTACATATTTTTCCCTATTTATTCCTTGCTTTTGTAAATATGATAGTCTTTAATTGATCTATTTTTACTTATTTTCTCTTACGAGGTGATTTCGAGAGCTTTGGAGAAAAGGACGCTCAAAGCGATAAAAGAATGCTAAAAAGATTACTAAAGTAAGGCTTGGAGATTTTGAGGTCAAGAATGAAAAAATCACATGCCAACGATCTAAGAAAATTAAGTACAAAGGAGAAAGAAAAGAATCAAAAAACTGTAGAAGAAATAGACTGTTCGATTCGATCTTCAATGCAACTGAAATTACACAAAACAGTCCAGCGACCAATATTGATTTTCGGAGCTAATTCAGTTCGACTGAAAGTTAATTCGGTTAGACCGAATCCATCTTTGGTCTGACCAAACCTCAGTTCAGTGTGATTGAAGTCTGGCAATTGAAGGGAGGCAGAGAATCTAGATTTAATCCGAACTCGACTTCAATCTGAAAGAAGTTAACTTCGGTGTGATTGAAGTGTAACCTGCTGCGTAAATTTGAGGCAATTTCAAAGTTGGTCCGAGCAAATCTTATAAATCGGAGTCCATTAAGGTTGAAAGAAAGGCTAAGGTGTTGGAGAACTTCAAGGAGTCTTCCATCATCATTAAATCCTTCAATTCTAGTTGGTTTTTCATATTTTGTTTAAGAGTTTTAGTTTCAGTTATGTCTTTGGTTAGCTAATCTCTTAGCTAGAGATAAGAGGTGAAGCTTATAGTTTATTTAGATGTTTATCTTACTTTGATTCACGTTTACATTGAACTTACATTAATTTATAATTTGAACGAAGGAATATTTTCATTTTTTTTTTTTTTGTGGTTTATTGTGACTCAAATTACAATAGATGCTTGTAAAGCTTTTAATATATTCTTACTTGTTTTGTAATTATAAGATCTGTAAAATTCGTGATTTATCATTATCTCTTGAGTATAAATTGAATTCTCTACAATCATCACATTGATGTTTTATGAGGAAACTAATCTAATGCAAAGTTTAGAATGTGTTTTAACTGCTCTATCATCCAACTGGATGGGATAGGATTTCGATTCCAGTTGTGCTTGTTGAATCAAGTAAGGTAACATCATAATAGCCATAAGTGGATCCTTAGCGTTCTGGTTTCCATTACTTTGATAAATTTAATTTGTAACAAATTTTATCCAAAATTTCATATTTTAGATTACCAATTTTAGTTCTAGTTAATTTCAGAAATCGTACAAGGAAAGTCCCTGTGGATTTGACCTTGGTCTCACCGAGTTATTACTACAGCGCAGCCCTGCACTTGGGGTTGTGAACATTTAACAGTTTAATCTTCCGATTAAAACGGATTGAAATCCGATTCTTGTCAAGTTATAGAAGATGAATTGATGAATTATACATTGTAATTGCTAGAAGTGGATCCATATATCCTTAATGTTGCATTATTATTGATTTTATCCCAAACTACTCACTGGATTCTTAATTCTTGAGGTAGGTTAGTTCTAATTGTGTTCTTGACCACATAAATACCTATGAAACGATCTTTATCCACTAAGTTATTACTACATCGCAACGTTACACTTGGGGTTGTCAACCCTTGGGTTCGATCAGTGTCATGTGAAGGGTAATGACTATCTTAAGGCATGGTGGGTCATGAAGGGTTTGGAATGTGGTGGTAACTTGGAGAGTGCATGCATCACTAAACTGGTTTGATGTTAAATCAAATCAACTTAAAAGATTGGATTAATCTCATGCCTATATTGGGGTATAGGAGTTAGATCAATCCCTCTGGATGTTACAACAAAGAAAGTGTCATTGATTTCCATTTTTCAAATTGTACATTATCTAATGAAAATGACATGCTACTCCTGTCTTATTAGTTGGATTTTTGAGAGCGTGTGAGAGTGATGGGCTCATCATCTCACAAATGAGATCGGTAAACTTTGATGACTAGTGGCCAATGAGAGTGGTAGGATCATCATCTCATTAAGTCAGGGTATCTTCATCAGTGCATGCATATCATGCATCATATTAATGAAGATTTTTTCTTAGATGTTTTAAATTGTTTATAAACATAATTGATTTTGGTATTACAAAGATAATCATAGAGGGATATACCCTTATTGAGTTGATCACAAGTAATTCTTTCTTTTTATTGAAAAACAATTGTATACCGTGTAGGTGACGATCCAATAAATGTGCAAAAGCTTTAATGTAAGGAATATGAAGATTCATGGCGGCAAATGACGAATGATGAAGTTGAGACGGCTTAGATAAGATTTATTTCATTGTTTACTTTGCTTTTCTCAGGATTTGTTATTTGAATTTGAAATTGTAACAAGTCCTTGATGGGATGATAGAACATGTATTATATTTGTTCGTTTGATTGAACATTTCGTGAATAGAACTTAAAGTAGTGATTTAAATGAAATAAGAATTTATTTTCCATCATTTATATTATGGTTACCATGAAAATGCGAAGATTATGCGGGTTCTTTATATCCTGCCATATTCAAATTAATATCTAGAAACTCGGCTTTTCGTGATATCTACAAAAGAAGAATTCTCAGGGCATTACATGTAGCCTTTTAATTTTTCAAAAGATAAAAAAAATTAAAATGCTTGATACATTTTCAATTAAAAAGTAACTTATAATTACTTTTTAACTAAATTTACTTATTTTAAAAGTCATTTTAGTATCATAAATTTAAAGAGGATCGAGGGAATTTTAGAGTCCCTGCTAATATATTTGGCACAATAGAATACCTAGGGTTAAGATACATGGGATTTCAAATCCTCTCTCACAGAGGAGGTTTGAAATCCAAGATGGAAGCGTGGATTACATTTCAAATCCAACGTGGCACCACAAAGCAACTCAGCGACATTTGTCACACGCAATGCTCCCCACCAGCGCAACTGCGCAAGAGATATGGAGAGCCGAGATTGAAACGGAGTTGAATCACATGCGATTCCGCACCCCGACAACCAATAGTCCTTTGGGACCGCAGCTAAAGTGGGCCCCACCATCATCCCCATGGCCAATAAGCCGCCAGCACTGAGCTACCAACTCTGGGCGCCCTCTCAAACAAGCGAAAATCATTGTTACCGAGAAAAGAAAAAGAGATGGAAGGAGAACCACGACCAGCACTGGTACCAACAGCAGAAGACCCTACACCTAAGAAATCCTCTCACCAAAAAACTCCTCTCTCCCAAACAGCCTTTATCAGATACAGAGCTCTCTGTTTTAGTTTCCAAAAGTGCATGAAGTGGCATGGGATTTGATCTGAAGTTGGTTTGAGGTTTCTGATTTGATGGGGAATTGCTGGTTTACGTGGAAACCATCTGTGTACAGAGTATCATCTAATGTAAAGTCAGGTTAGGAAGCTTTTAGCTCTGTTATTATTATTTTTTTAAATTTCTATAATTATTTTATTTATTTATTTATTTATTTATTATTTTTTTTTTTTTGTGGATTGGATTGGATTTCTGTAAGTGGGTTTTGGTTTTTGTTGGATTCTGGATGTGGGTGTGTGTTTTTATGGCTTTATATGATTGAAATGATTCAATACTCTCTCTCTCTCTCTCAGTAGAATATATATATATATATATATATATATATATATATATATATATATATATATATATATATATATTGATGATTGGACTGGTCTTCTCTTTAGTGGGTGCCGTTAATTTGTTGTAGGATTTTGAATTTGGGTTTTGTGTTTATATGCTTTTGTGATCGAAACAAGATGAATATTTGTGATTAATAGCCGGGTCTCTCTCTCTCTCTCTCTCTCTCTCTCTCTCTCTCTCTCTCTCTCTCGCAGTAGAGGTAAGTAATTGGTTGGTTCTTTAAGTGGGTGCCATGTTGTAGGATTTTGAATTTGGATTGTGTTTATATGCAACCATGGTTTCGAAATCGGTTTTGGCGTATCATATCCATCACCACCGCCACGGGATCCTATTATCCCATATCGGACTTTATCAGGCTGCTTTGGGCCGATGGGCCAGTACAGCTATATCTTCCAGGACGATACTGGTATGTACATGGCAAAACGTACTGGTTTCGGAGTTCGGACCATACTAATAACCTTGATTGTAACAATCTGAATATTTGCCATTTGTAGCTTCTCTCTCTCTCTCACACACACACACACACACACACACACACACACACACACGCACACACATGGACACACACATATCAGAATTAAGTTAGAAGAATTGGATTAAAAAAAAAAAACTTTTTAAAGAGTATCACCTAATGCAAAGGCATTTCTCTTTTACTTTTCTTTTTTAGGGGTTTGAATTGGACATTTGTTTAAGTCGGTTCTGTTTGTTATAGGATTTGGAAATTGGATCATTGGTCACATGCTTTATTGTTGAAGAAAGCCAAAAAAGTCGTTATGTTTGTGATTTTTAGGTGCTAGTTTTTTTTTTTTCCATTTAGAATTACTCAGTAAATAGAATTATTGCTTCTGTTTATAGAGTATCATCTAACGCAAAGGTGGCATTTTCCTTTCGTTTCAATGACTTTTCGTAAGTGGTTCTACTTGTTGAATATCTTTCTTTCTTTTTTCTTTTTCTTCTTTCCTTCTGTTAATGGTTTTGAAACTGGGAATGTAGATTTTCTCTCTAAGACTAGAAATATGTTATATAATTGGATTTTTTTTTTCCAAATTAAAGGTAATCTTTTGTGTGTTTACAGCGTGAAGTGGGTTTCAGTAAGTGAGGTTTATTTTATTTTATTTTATTTTTGTTTTTGTTTTTCTAATAGAATTTTGGATATAGATCTCGGATGGTATGTTGTATGAGATTGAAATGAGTCTATCAGATTTTTTTTTTTTGCCTATTCATTTGTTTAAGTTGATCTTTCATTGTGAGTTCTGCTAGTTAGGTTTGTTAGGGTGTCTTGTCTATTATGCTTTTCTGTCTGCATGATGTTACAGATGAATTCTTTTATGGTTTTCGACCAGTGTTTGTATTTTAATCCACACCTTCTCTTTCTCTCTCTCTCTCTCTCTCACACACACACACACAGATTACAAAGATTTTTGCTAGGGTGTATCATTTAGTGAAGAGGGGTTAGGTTTGTTTGCTTCTGTCTTTTTTGTTTTCTTATTAGGTTTCAATGGGAATTGATTTTGAATGGAATTTGGTTTCAGTTGGTCTTCTATAGATAGTTTTTGTTTGTTTATGAAAATTATATTTGGATGTTCATTTTTATGATTGGATTATGTAATTGTATTTTATTGCTTCTTTATAGTACAAGGCAGCTACAATTTTCATTATTTTGTGATCTCGTTGCTTATTGGGTTTTGCTAAGTTGAATTTTTTTTTTTGGATACATGAGTCTTTCATTTTATGATTTAGGCAACGTTTTGATGCACTATCAAATGTAAGAGTTGCAATGACTAGTTCAATAAAGTGACAATAACCAAACTGTAATCACATTACTTGGTATTCTCATACAAATAACTCTAGGCTTCAAATTGCAATCACATCTCTCTCAAGTGCTTCTCCTCATTATGAATGCTAGGAATGTCATTGCACTTTGGTTATTTTGTCTTAATTTAACTTGCATGTTTGCTATTCAATTCACTTGTGCATCTAGACACAATTTTTGTGTGATTGAAACGATTGAATGAATTGTATTTCAGTTTCTTTTGATTACCTGGCTTTGAATTCATGTTTTAGTTGGTGTGCTCTCATGATTGAAACAGGTCCTGCATATGGTGTATCTAATTTTGGTATTTTTTTTAAATTCATTTTCTTTTGTGAATGCAAGTTGTATTGCAGGATATGAAGTTTGTCTCTTTTAGCTGTCTTTATCAAAACAATTCAGAAACTTTTGGAATTGGTGTTTATTTTTTGACACGCATTTGCTTTCTATATTCATTTTAGAGTCTCCGAAAATCCAGAGCCCATCGCTAAAAGAAGAAGAAAAGAGTGCCACTAAATTGCCATCAAATCCTGAAGAAGTCGAGGATTTGCGCCGGGATTCAGCAGCTAACCCATTGGTAGCGTTCACTTACACCGAACTGAAGATAATTACAGGGAATTTCAGGAAAGATAATATTTTGGGTGGAGGGGGATTTGGAAGTGTTTACAAAGGCTTCATTTCTGAAGATTTACGAGAGGGGCTCCAGCCTTTTCAAGTAGCAGTTAAAGTTCATGATGGTGATAACAGTTTTCAGGGCCATAGAGAATGGCTGGTATGGTTGGATAGCTTTTTTTTTTTTCCATCTGTAGGTGTGTGTACATGTCTGTCTATATATGTACATATGTATGGATGTATGTATCTGTGTAGGTAGGGTCTCAAGTCCAACCGGTTGGACGGTAACTTATCGTCCACCCAACAGATAATTTTCAACCTATCATGGGGGTGCAACATCCAACCCATCAATAGGTTTATCCGCATCATGAGGATCACCTAGAACAACAATCAACCACATCCACTGATTGAGTGGACCACATGCACCAGACCCTGAATGGCTATTTATGGTTTGGACATTTGGCCAGTTTAAGTGGGCCCCACCATGATGTGTATGTAAATTCCACTCCATACGTCAGATGCGTTGTCCCATATTAGACCTAAGGCCCAAAAATCGGGTCCTATTCATGATTCAGGTGGGCTACATGAGTGAAAACAATGTCAAGGGGACGCCCAAACTCCAAACTGTTTTTCTTTGTGTGGCTCACCTGAATCATAGATAGGGCTGATTTTTTTGGCTATGAACCTAAATTTTAGTGTGACTTGTAATGGTTGGAGTGGATTTTAAAAATATATGATGGTGGGGCCCACCCCAACTAGACAGCCGTTTTCTTAAAATTTACATACGTGGATTTGTAGTGAGGCACTCGCCACCCCTTACAGTAGTGTTAAGACTTCAGAGGGACCCACCTTGATGTATGTGTTTTATCCACACCGTCCATCCATTTTTCCTAGCTCATTTTAGGGTATGAGCCCAAAATTAAAGTATATCCATAGCTTAAGTGGACCACACCATAGGAAATAGTATGAATTGAACGCCTGTTGTTGGAAGCTTCTTGAGGGCCACAAGTATTAGTTCAAGCTGATATTTATGTTTTCCATTCTTCCAGGTCCGTGTGACATTATTAACAAGTTGGATGACAAATAAACAACACTGTGGGCCCTAGGAAGGTTTCAGTGGCAGACGTCATTTTCTCATTGTTTTCTTTGGTATGGTCTAGTTGAACTTTGGATATGCTTTCAATTTTGGGCTCATGCCCTCAAATGAGCTGAGAAAAAATGGATGGGTGATGTGGGTAATACATATACATCAAGGTGGGCCCCATAGAGTTTTAACACCACCGTTAAGGGTGGTGAGCGTCTCACTGCAATGAGCGTCCTATCACATACATGACGTAAAAGCAATTTACATAAATTTAACATAAGGGGGTGGTCCAGCTAGGGTGGGCCCTATTGTCATGCGTTTCCAAAATCCGCTCCAACCATTAGGTGGGTGACTTAATTTTAGGCCTTAGGCAGAAAACCCAGCCCAACTATGATTTAGGTGGACCACAAGATTGGAGACAATGTACAGGATGGCACTTACCCTCCAAATTGTTTCCCTCGGTGTGTCCCATCACGAATAAGTTTGATTTTTGGGCCTTGGGCCTAAATATTATTGTGTCATGTAATGGTTGGAGTGGATTTCATATAATCATCGTGGTGGTCCCTAAAAAATAATAATCAAGGGTGGACGTTTTTCTTCCAATTGTTTTATTTGAATGGCCCGCCTAAAAAATAAGTTTTATTTGAATGGCCCGCCTAAATCAAGGGTAGTCCCTCTCCCAAATTGTTTCTATTTGAATGGCCCGCCTAAATCATGGACCGGGTTGATTTTTGGGCCTTGTGGTTAAAATGGGGTGACTCATTTGGTGATCAGGGTGGATTTCACTTAAACATCATTGTGGGACCCATTTTATTTGGCCACACATTAAGACCATAGATAAGGTCTCTTGTGGACTGGTGCGCAGGAGACTGAAACACACACACACACACACTCTCTCTCTCTCTCTCTCTATTTATATCTATGTGGCGGTCTCTTGTGAACCTGATCACAAGATTGGCTTGGGCAGGCCCCACTACGATGTGCTTCCGCAATCCACTCCGACCATCAGGTGCATGATGGAAAATTTTTCGTAGGGCATAAAAACCAGGTAGATTTGTGATTCAGTAGGCTCACACCAAGGGGAATAGTTGGGAGGGGGACGCCCAACCTTAATTTTTTATGGGTCCACTGTGATATGTATGTACAAATACAATCCACTCTAACCATTAGTGGTGTCATCCATGGTTAGGCCCAGGGCCCAAAAATCAAGTCGACCATTGATTCAGGTGGGCCACACCAAAGAAAAAAGTTGGTAGAGGGATGCCACCCTTGATCATTTACAAGGCCTACTATGATGATTATGTGAATCCACTTCAACAATTAGCCTAACTGTTATTTATATGGGTCACACCAAGAGAAATAGTTTCGAGGGTGGGTATTTCCTTACACACATTTTTTACTCATGTGCTCTAGTTGAATCATGAATGTGGCTAATTTTTGGGCCTTAGGCCTAATTTGAGCTAATGCATCTAATGGTTGGAGTGGATTTCAAAAACACATCACAATGGGGACCACTTGAGCCTGGCCCAACTTTGCTCACATGTAAGGTCTCCTATGGTCTGGTTGTAGGAGATTGCCACCTTATATACATAGGGCCCTCCCCTGCGTGCTGGGCAGTATGGGACTTACATGTGAGCAAAATCGAGGGGGGCTTTGGGCATTGTGACGTGTACGTGCAATCCATTTTGACAATTAGATGTGTCACCCTATTTTAGGCCCAAGGCCCAAAAATCGGGGTGTTCCTTGTTATAGGTGGGGCACGTGATTGTAAATAGTGTATATGAGGATGCCCACCCACGAAACTATTTCCCTTGGTGTGGCCTACTTGAATGGCCTAAGGCCCAATGTGCAATACTGCACCTGATGGTCGGAGTAGATTTTACATAAACATCACTATGGGCCCTATAAAAAATCAAGGGTGGGCGTCCATCTCCCAACTGTTTCCCTTGGTATGGACCACCTGAATCACGGACTGGCCTTATTTTTTAGCCTACAACCTAAATTATGATGATTCATCTAATGGTTGGAGTGGATTTCACATACACATCATGGTGGGCCTAGTAAAAATCAAGGGTAGATGTCCCTCTTCCAACCTGAATTATGGACCAACCTATTTTTTTTTGGCCTTGAGCCTAACATGGGCTGATGCATCTAATGGACGGAGAGACTTTACATACATGTCCATGGTGTGGCCACCAACCCCAACCCCCATTTGCTTGCACAAAACGGTCTTGTGAGCCACAATCCGCTGGAGACCGAAATTCTCACATACATGGTTTTGCTAACATCCCCACCTTCACGGAGATGTTAGCAACGTTCCAAAACCTTTTAAATGGCACATGAGGTGGCCTATCGTTGATCTGGCCATTCATTCATTCGCACAATTGAGAGCAAGCCATTGTGCAAGAATCACCTCGATTGGATGATCCTAACCCTTTGAGTAGGGCCAATTTGTTATAGTTGTCTGTTGTTTATGAGCCATAAGTCACATGGTTAAAATCATCAAATCAAAAATGTTTCTTTAGAATCATAAGAAATATAGTGGGATCTATCTAGTAGATGCTTCAAGATGTTGGCTGAACCTATTTTGTTTCTCTAGTCAAATCTCGATTGTCCATTTTCATGTTATTGATTGGAAGCTTAGGATCATAAATTGGCATGATATTTGCACCATGGCAATGATTTAATGGTTTTGTTTGATATGTGTGTATATCTATAGCTTCCCAAGAGGTTTAGCTCTTTGGGCCCCATTGTAATGTGGAATGGACATCCACGCTGTGCATTTGGTAGGTCCCCTCTAGGTTATGGAATGTGCCAAAAAGCAGCCATATCTAAAACTCAAGTGGGCTACACCATCTGAAACCATGGGAATGGCTGCCTCTCAAGAGGTTTAGCTCTTTGGGCCCCATTGTGATGTGTAATGGACATCCACGCTGTGCATTTGGTAGGTCCTCTCTAGGTTATGGAATGTGCCAAAAAGCAGCCATATCCAAAACTCAAGTGGGCTACACCATCTGAAACCATGGGAAATCATGACTAAAACATCTAAAAGCACTTGGTTGGGTCCACCCGAGTTTTGGAATGGCTTGAAATTTGGTGTGACCCCTCATCCAAGTGGAACACACATAATGGATGGGTTGGATGTCTAAACCACATTCACTAGACCCTATATACAACCAAGAAAGTTTCAATGGGCTGGCATCCACTCTCAACCGGTTGTTTGTAGTGAGGCCCACCTAAGTCACGGATTGGCCTGATTTTTAGGCCCATGGCTCACCATGGAAGGGTGCATCTGATTAGTGGGATGGATGTCTGTAACACATCATGGTGGGGCCCCTAGAGGTCGACCTTATAGTACCATTATATATATATATATATATATATATATATATATATATATATATATATATATATATAATGCTTACCTGTGCACCTTCTTAAATGAGAACCTATGCACACCTATGCACACATGTCATGGGCACAAAATCTGAACGGTCCACGTGATGTGGCACCCTTTGAAACTCTATGGGCCCAATTTTTAGCTTGATCCAAAACTTTCTTGGGCCATAGCAAATAGAAATGCAAATCAAGGGAGGAAACTGTTTTCTTTTGACATAGCCTTCCAGAGTTTTGTATCGGGCGAAAAGTTGGGCTTGTGAGATTTCAAGGGGTGACACATCATGTGGACCGTTCAGATTCTGTGCCCATGACACGTGTGCATAAGTGCGCCCGGGTGCTCACTTAAGAAGGTGTGCAGGTAAGCATTCCTCTCTCTCTCTCTCTCTCTCTCTATATATATATATATATATATATATATATATATATATAGTTGGAATTCAAAGTATATTTCAAAATGGGATTTTGGATCTTATTTTGAAATGCATTGTTTGGATTCTCCAAAATTGTGTTTCAAAGTACATTTGTTGGATTCCCACCTATCATTTTCAATGGTGGGAGACATGTTGACTCTTTGTGTATTCAATGTGCATGCAATATTTTCCAATATTGTTGTTACTCTTTAGTTATTCATTTGGGGGTGGTTTCTATTGGGAATTAGCTACCCAAAAAATATCTAAAATATCTATACAGGAATTATAGGGTCCTAACATTGGTTTAAAATATCGTCTGATATGAGTCTATTTCATCCAAGTAATATAGGTTTAAGTCTGCAAAGAAATGAGCCACCCGACTGAATGGGGCTGAAACCAACCGAGTTGGAGAAAGTCAAACCAGTTTTGGTCCCCCGGTGTGTAGCACTCAGAAATCCCTATTTAAATCCATGATCGTATACGGATTCAGTACATTTATATTGTCCTAAATGCATCAACTCAGTCCATAGGCCATAGAGATAGGGCCTAAAATTTGGAGATCCAGATAGTTGATTGGATGGGACCCACCATGGGGGGGGGGGGGGGGGGGGGGGGGGTTGCCCAAATTCCCTTCTAGATTAGAAAATCTTGGCCATCCAATCTGTGAATCCTTTTGAAGATGGTTGTCAAGAATTTTCATAATCAACTATTTGTAGGCAATGTTTTGAAAGTCAGGTTGGTTTGTAACACCTTAAGAGGAATCATAAATGAAAAATCATTAGAATTGAAAGCAAACTTTGGATTCAAAACATGTGACAAAAAAAAGTTTTAAGTCCTTTAGGTTGAAGTCAGGGCCCAACCATTTAATGTTGAAGAGAAAATTTATCATTTGATCTCTTATAAAGAATAAAAATTAATTGATCTATTTTAAAGGTTACTTACAGCCCCCACCAATTTAAAAACATAAAATGAAAGCCAAATAAAATTTTAAAAAGAAGAGAACAAGTATAGTTTAATTGTAAATCGTAGGATTCAAATTATGGAATTATAGGATTCATCTAAAAAGGGATTCACAGTGGTTGGGCCTAGTGAGCGGTTTTAGAGTGGATAACTCTCTGTTTCAAATATACCATCTTCAATATGTGGATGTGTTGCTGCTCTTTTGTGTGGAAGAGGAAGCCAAAATGTTAAATTTTCAAAAGATTATAGTTTGCTTTGAGGCGGTCTCTGGTCTTAAGGTCAATATTGGCAAAAGTGAAATATTGGGATTGGGCATGTCAAGTGAAGAGGTTGGATTATTTGCTAGTGCCTTTGGATGCAGAATGAGCTCTTTCCCAACCACTTACCTAGGCCTTCCTCTATGTCTAGGAAAACCGCCTAGGGTCATTTGGGAAAAAATCATTGAAAGATGTCAAAGGAAATTATCATGTTGGAGGAGAAGACACTTATCGCTAGGAGGCAGGTTAACAATAATCAAAGTGGCAATGTCAAGTCTTCCAGTCTATTTTATGTCTCTATTGACGTGCTCAAAATCAGTATTAGGCGAGAAAAATTAAGGCAGAACTTATTGTGGGAAGGGGTGAATGATAAACACAAGTTTCACCTCATGAAGTGGGAGGAAGTTTGCAAGCTATAGATTAGGGGAAGCTAGTCTTCGTCTATTGGGTGACATGAACCTGGCACTTTTGGGCAAGTGGGTTTTGAGGTTCGGAGTGGACAAGGGTTGTCTGTGGAGGGTTGTAGTGGAAAGGAAATAAGACATTCAAGAAGGCTTGTGGTGGACAAAAGAATCTTCACTATGTAGGGTGTCCACTATTTGGAAAGTGGTGGCTGCTCTTAAGAACGATTTTTCGAAAGCAGTGGGTTTCTCTTTGGGTAATGGTGTGGACATCAGATTTTGGGATGACATTTGGTTATGGAATCAGAGATTGTGCAAGGTATATCCTAGCCTAGCCAGGAAGGTGGCGAGATGTTTCTTCGTAATTGGAGAAGTGGTTTGGGCTCCTCCACGTAGGAGGAATTTGTAGGACTGTGAGATAGATGATTGCTTGAGACTATTGCGCTCGCTAAGCAAAGCTCGTCTAACTCTATCAGAGAGGGACTCCCTGAGATGTCTAGCATACACGTCTTCTCAGTTAAATCCTTCCACATCAAGATCAGTGGAGGAGCAAATAAGAACGAGATGGGCCATACTGCTTTTGTGTGGAAATACGGTATCCCTCTTAAGGTGGCAGCTTTAGCCTGGCTAATGGTTAATATTAGAGTACTCACAATTGATAATCTGCGCAAGAGACAAATGATTCTCCCAAATGTATGTCTTCTATATTTTCAGAACGAGGAAACAGTGAATAATCTCTTCATCCGCTGTTCTCTCACTGAAGTGAGGCATTCAGTGGGTCATGCCAGCCTCTATTGATTCTATGCTACTTTCATGGCACGGCGGTGGCGAGGGAAAGACACGGAAAAAGGTTTGGTACTTATGTTTGCTAGCTGGGATTTGGGGAATTTGGTCAGAAAGGAATTGCAGGTGCTTCGGAAACATGCATTGTGTCCCATCAGAGGTTTGTAAGTTGGCCGTCAATTAGGTCAAGTTGGGCAAATGAATTCTCAGCTCCACCCTAGTTTCCTAACAGCTGGGCTGATTGTATCTAGCTTTTCTGTTTTTCATCTTTTCTTTCTATTGTTTTTTGGGCTTTTGCCCCCCTTCTAAAAATATCATCTTCTCCAAAAAAAAAAAGTGGGATTCAAATCTTTTTGCCTAAGACTCGGTTTACATTATAAGTTTTGCCTAAGATTCAACTTTAATAATAAATTTTGCCTAAGATTTGACTTAAATCATAAATTCTAAATTGTAGGAATTTGACAATATGTTCGTGGACCACTGATTGAAGGGTTAGGATCCTGGATTCAAGATGATTTCTAGGCATCCTCCATCCATGTTGGGTCCATCACATTAGTGATCTGAGTAACTGAACCATGGGTCCTCCTGTATGGACTCAGGACATTAGGATACTACACATACTAAGGCATTAGGACCCTATTATTCCCGGTTTATTGTTTGGAGATGCCACTTCTCCATCAATTTTATTAAGTATTTTTTTTTTCCATTTTGTTTTATAGGCCGAGGTTTTATTTCTAGGGCAACTTTCACATCCAAATTTGGTGAAACTGGTTGGATACTGCTGCGAAGATGAACACCGCGTGCTGGTTTATGAGTATATGGCTCGGGGTAGCGTGGAAAACAATCTCTTTTCAAGTAATCCTCATCATCTGTTTCTTTGCTATGGTGCCTACTTATTTTAATTTATGCTACAATTTTGTATACGAAAATGCAAACTCTATAGACATCAAATGAATGAAAATAGGTTGATTCAGCTGATTTGGCATTCTTTTTTTGGACTAAAACAACTTAGCCCTGACTAGCCTTCTCATCCTTCTCTCACATATATAAATTATATATGTGTGTGTGTGTGTGTGTGTGTGTGTGTGTGTGTGTGTGTGTGTGTGTGTGTGTTCTAATCCATGCTTTGAACTGATTGGGTCAGTTTGTCCGACAGCCCTTTTAAAATTTTGCTTTTGCTTGGACTAGACAGGAGCCATTGCCAACCTTACTAAAATCTTATTTATAACAAAACATAGACAACCTAACATAAAGTTATGGTACACCATACACTGTAGGTGCACAAAAGTACTTCCCACATTATCTGTAATTCGATGACGACATGAAGCTTTCATGATGATGTCATCAAATTAATTGTTAGAATGAACAACTGGAATTGTTAACACTCTTGCCATCACTCTCTCTCTAACAAAGTGACAGTCCACTTAATATGTTTAGCCTCTCATGAAGGACAATATTATTAGCAATGTAGCTTGCTTTTCATAGTGAAGAGGAATGGGAGCATCAACTATAAAACCCATCTCAAGAAGGGACTTTACACCCACATGAGCTTACAAGCAGCATTAGCCACCATATATTGAGCTTATGCAGATGATCGAGCAACGGCATTTTGGTTCTTACTTCTAGATGACCGAGCAATGACATTTTGTTACTTACTTCTCTAAGACAACTAAATCTCCCCTACAAAGTACAAAACCCTGCAGTAGATCTTCTAATGATAGAAGATTGTGTGCAATCTGCATCAAAACCACCAAAATTTGGATGACCATGATTGCAGAATAGGGGCCTTTTCCTCGTGCCACCTTTTGATATCAAAGAATGTGATGTGCTGCCTGCAGGTGATGAGCATGAGGGGTACGCGTGATGGGCTTGCATGAACTGATCGACCAAATTGATTGCATAAGCAATATCTGGACAAGTGATTGTTAAGTAAATTGATCTGCATACAAGTTGCTGTTAAATGCTAAGATCACACACCTGTCATCATTGAGCATTTATGCAGGCTTGAATCAGTAAGCAGATCAGGGATGTACTTTCCTTGAGAAATGAATATTCCTCACCTTGAATCAGTAAAGCTTTAAGATCTTTGATGTCAAACATTTTTCATGCGTATTAGCATTATATATCTCCTCATCATTGTCTACTGTAAGGACAATGTCATCCCCATATATAATCACCACAATGGTAGTCCCATGATCCCTTTTAACAAATACAAGATGATCTAATGAACTTCTCTGAAACCTAACTGAGATATGGTCATACTGAATTTTCTAACTATGCTCTGAATGACTACTTCAAGCTGCAAATAGCCTTTTTCTATTGACAAACTTTACCTATTTAGGAATAACTCTAGAAGAGCTCCTCATTCACTTCCTCTCAAAGATCACCTTGGAGAAAAACATTTTTAACATTGAGCTGATGAAGATGACAGTTTCTATTAGCTGCAATGAATGAAAGGATTCACACAGAATTTAGCCTTGGAAATGGGGAAATTGTTTATTGGAAATCAACCCTACACTGTTGATTAAGTATTTTGCCACAAGATGTCTTGTTCCACCATGTAGGCCCACCAGCTTTATGTTTAAGGTAAACATCCATTTGTACCCAACAATATGTTTTCATTTGGGCAGCTCAACTGGATCCCAAGTTTTTTAATTTCCAACACAAACATCTCTTTCATCATAGCTTCCCTGCAACAGTATTTCTTCTTCTTCTTCAATCTTTCAAAAAAATTCTATATCTTCCGCTTTTGTTTCTATCATAAATTCAAGCTATGTTAAATGTGTTCCTTGATGTCGAGAAATATAAGTGGACCATTAGCTTCATGTTTTACGCTTTGGATATTTTCATGAAGGTGCATCCTATTCCTATTGATTGATTATTTTGTGGTCTCTCAGGAATATTGCTCCCCCTTCCTTGGTCTATTAGAATGAAGATTGCGTTTGGAGCTGCAAAAGGGCTTGCTTTTCTCCATGAAGCTGAAAAACCAGTCATCTATCGTGACTTCAAGACATCTAATATCTTGTTGGATCCGGTTAGAATTGTAAACCTCTCGATTATCTAAGTACTGTAATGCATAGTGGCATTCATGATTTCTGTTGTCTTGACTCACGAAATTTGAGGATGATCTCTTGCCATATTCTGTAAAGCAAGCCTGATATCTAACATGTACTGACCCTTTAAAAAAGTAAAAGAAAGAAAAGAAAAATCTAACATGTATTCTAAAATTTTGAAACAAAACAAAATTGGAAGTCATTGCTTGGTACTATTGCATTGTCAAAGTCATGCTAAAATTTTGCAAGGTATACTTGATTGAAAGAATATATAGTTTTTGCAATACTTTGGAAATCTAAATGTGAGTTTTGAAGTCGCTATGGAATGGCTACTGACCCAAATGACCACTATTCTCGTTTCTTCTATTTTCAGTAACAATTTCACCAGTCATTGGAGCCAGTTTGATGGACTTCTTCCATTAATAGGATTCCTACACTTTCTAAGAATGCATTGTTCTCAAATTTTAAGATGGCTGCCTTTTAAATAGGGTGAAATTGCAATTTGAATGCCTTTCGCAGCGGCAGCTAAGTCATTAATATATTTTACTTACACCTGAGAAGAATCCATAGTGCTTAATTTTGCTTTTCCAACCATTTGTACCTTTTTCTAACAAAATAGATTTAACTCTGTGAAGAATCTAGAAATGGTTTTATTTACCTGAAGAAAGATATAATTGAAAGCCTAGGGATGTTAGGATGATGAGTAGGAAAGGGTTCTTGGTGAGAAATATTGACATCATTAAAGACATGTCAGGGCGTTGCTATAAGAGTGAGAACAACTGTGGTGAAATATATGAGTTTCCAGTAGTGCTGGGTTTTTCTTACGGGTTTGCATTAAGCCCTTCTTCCACTTTTACTCTTATTATAGTCTTATGGATGAATTGGCTACTAGAATCCAGGATGAAGTCTAGGAGTATATATTGTTTGCCGACAACATGTCGCTGGTCCATGGGACTAGAGAGTCAATGCTAAATTGGAGGTTCAGAGGAAGGTTCTAGAATCTAGAGATTTAAAAACTAGTAGAACGAAGATAGTTTTTAGAATACAACTTTAGTAGGAATAGTTGTGGATCCAAGGCTTTAGTTCAAATTAATGGCCAGGAGCTTCCTCAAATTCATGTGTTTCATCATTCAAAAGCATAGAGAGATTGAATAGATGCTTTGAATAGAATTAGAGCTGATGAAGTGGTGTACCTTAGGAGTCTTGTGCAATTTTTGTATGCTAATGAAACTCAAAAGGAAAAAATTATATGAATACTATTTACTAGACGGTTATGCTATATGGGGCGGAGTGTTGGGCAATTAATAGGCAACATGCAGAAAGTGCAAATGTTACCGAGGTAAGTGTAATCTGAATTGCAGAATAGTAGGACCGAACTATACATTGATTATGTAGATCAGTATAACTGAATTAAAATTGTGTACCTGATTGGGAAGCCATTACGGAATTGTTGAGCTGGACCTTCTGCACATTACACCTTTAGAAGAAGCAGGGATGAGAGAGAATAGCTTCAGATGTGTGTAGGTTTGAGGCCCTAGCCTTGATTTTATAGATGTGGGATCGAGGAGTTTAAAACCCTCGAAACTCCTCTTAAGACTCCACACATTAATAGGTTTCCAAGTCTATGCAAATATGAGTGTATCTTAGTCCAAGCGCACCACCCCTTACACAAATTTGAGATGATCACAACTCTAGTGGGGCCCATTGTTATGCTCGATCATATCCAACTTTTAGGTATATCCAAACCATTGATCAAGTAGGCCCACCTTATAAAATTCTTACATTCATCCCACTTAGCCACATTGATCAATGTCAAAAAAATTATTTAGAAAAGAAAAAAAAAACATTTTGTAAATCATGTTTTATTATTAAAAAAAAAAACATCCTAATAGTTAACCAATGTATCTTTGTTGGAAAATACGAGCAACGCTTCTTCGATCTGGTCCACCAAGACTACTAGCATTGGATCGTGGTAGTCATCATAGCATTCAATCTTCACAAAGTGACGAATTACGGTCATGAATACCACCAGCCTTAATGACATAGATCAAGGACATGGAAGTATGGTATGAAGATTGCACATGTAGATTATATGTCTATCTTTAAGAGGTCCTAGAGCTTTATATATCTATAATGAGATGAGGCTCAAATTCCACTTGCTCGAACAAAATTGCACATACTTAAGCAAAAGTATAAATAAACTTAATAACAAAATTATTAAAGCTATATAAATTTGATCTTTATAAATGTCTGTGCATAATTGATCATACTAAACTCCCACTAACTAAATACATCTTTGGAATCTATAACTTCCATAGAAGTGAATGCTCTTGAAATAGTGTGATGGGAAGCCCTCTAGTGAGGGGATCCGCTAGCATCATCTTAGTGCTGTTGAGCTCCACAAACACCTGCAGATTCTGAACCATTTTCTTTACAACAAGATGCTTAATGTCGATGTGTTTCGACATTGACGAATGCTTGTTGTTCGAGAAATTTACCACAATTGAGTTGTCACAAAAAATTCTCAATGGTTTTGGGATTAGCTCCATTACTCACAAACTAGAGAAGATGATTTGTAGTTATATTACCTGATTTGTAGCTTCATGACAAGCAACATCCTCAGCTTCCATGGTGGATGGGGTTGTTATTTGTTTCCTTCTCTTTCAAGACAACTCTACCAACCATCATAAAGACAGCCAAAAGTAGATTTCTTAGTGTCGATGCAGTCAGCAAAATCTATGTCAGAATATCCCACTCCAAATAGTTAGCAAAATTTGTGAATGAGCGTGAGTCATTTGTTCGCTATAGGTAGTGGAACACATTTGCATCTATACAATGTTACATTCCTGGGTTGGAAAGGTACCTTCCCAACATTCGAACTGCAAAAGCAATATCCAGTTGTGTATAGACTGAGCATACATGACGCTCCCTACTGCTTACACGTATGGGGAATTGTTCATATGATTGTTTTCTAGATCATTTTTAGGACACTAAAATTGGTCGAATTTATCGCCCTTTAGAATAGGCGAAAGCACAATTTTGTATGCTATATCTTTTGAGTATGCTATCAGTATAGGTCCTCTATGACAAGCCAAGTAGTTAATGTGATTTGTCACGGTATATCTCAATGTTGATGACACAGGAGGCGTCACCAAGATCCTTCATCTCAAAACTTTAATACAAGAATTTCTTAGTATCGTAGAATATCCTAATGTCACTACTAGCCAACAAAATGTCGTTGTTGTACAAAACTAATATAATGAAATTACTTCCACTAATTTGAACATAGATATACTCACCTCTAATGTTTTTTGCAAAGCCATATAAGGAAATCACTTCATGAAATTTTAGGTACCACTATCGTGACGCTTATTTCAACCTACGAATGGATTTCGCAAACCATATGTTCTGAGCCATCTTCTGCAAAACTTTATGGTTGCATCATGTATACATTCTCTTCCAGATCTCCATTGAAGAACACAATTTTGACATTCATTTGGTACAACTTTAAATCTATATGAGCCAAAAAAGCCATTATGATTCTGAATGAGTCTTTCTAGGATACTGGTGAGAAAGTCTCCTTAAAGTCAATGCCTTCACGTTGATTAAATCTCGTAGCAACTAATCTGACTTTATATTTTTCGATATTACTCTTAGAGTTCTGTTTGGTTTTAAACAACCATTTACAACTATTGGCTTAATCCCTTTAGGTTATTTTATAAGATACTAGACTTTGTTTTTCTCCATAGATTTTAATTCATCCTTCATGGCATTAAACTACTAGAAGAGTTTACACTCCGTTTGGCTTGTGTAAAGGATTCGAGATTGTTTCTATACCTATGTCAAACTCATGCTCCTGCAAGTAGACGATGTAATAGTTATGAATCGCAGGCCTCCTCTCTCTCTAAGAACTTCTTAATGGCTAATTATCTTTAATTGGGTTTTGATTTATGTTTTCATTGGGTTGTATAAGAGGTTTATTGTGATGATTTGCACTGATTACATGCTCAACTGTAGGATGTATACTCATGTTACTAGGAATGACCGTGATGGGAATCACAATCTGCTCTTCATCGAATACAATAATATTTTTGGTCTCTAAAATCCTCATGGAGTGAGAAGGAAAAAAATCTAAAACCTTTTGACCTTTCTGGGTATCTAATAAAGAAATAGCTAATGGTTCTAGGGTCGAGTTCTATTTCAAGCAGGTTATAGGGTTTGGCTTTTGTAGGACAACCCTTCATGTGGAAGTAATGGAGTCTGGTTTTCTTGTAGAGATCCGATAATGTTGAATCACTAATCATGTTACGAACTATGTCCATTAGGGTGTAATTGCACCTTTCCGCCACACCATTCTGCTTTGGAGTCCCAAGCACGGTGTATTGGGGACGTGCCACAATTATGTAAGTATTTAGTGAAGGGGCTTGGATTACACCCTGATTCATCATATCTGCCACAATACTCACCACCGTGGTTAGATATGATAACTTAAATCTTTCTGTCAAGTCAATTTTCAACTACGACCTTATAGATTTTAAAGTTGTCTTAAGGCATCTGATTTATCATCTATAGGGAATACGTACTCAAAACAAGAGTAGTTGTCCATAAAAGTATTAAAATATTTTTGTCACTCCAAGATACAATAGGGAATGGTCCACAAATGTTTGTATGTATTACCTCTAAGAGTCCTATGCTTCTAATTGCACATCTCTTCTTGGTTCTAGTCTTCTTACCTTTTATACAATCCGTGCAGACTTTATAGTTGAAGAAGTCAAGAGAATGAAGAATTTGTTTCTGCATTAGCCCTTCCAATCTCTCACAAGAAATATAGCCTAATCATCCGTGCCACAACGTGAAAGAATTTTCATTATCTATTCTTTTATTTAATGCCTGCCTTATTTCCATGCAGAGAATTTACTTTATAGAAGTGCGAGACATTCAAGTCCAATTGGTATAGGTAATTAACCATAGCGCCAGTGCCAATAATATTCGAATCATAACAAATACTAAAACTTTTATTTTTAAATATAAATGAGTAACCATATTTGTCTAAACAAGAAATGGAAACTAAATTACACATTATAGAAGGCACATAAAGAATATCTACTGGATCTAATATATGAATTGACTCTAACCTAAGTCTATAGGCTCTAATTGCCTCTATGTCCACTTTAATGCCATCGTTGCCCATGTAGACTGATTGGCTCCACATCAGTTAGTGGCCAGCTTTGCAACATATCCTACATAGAATTACAAATGTAAATAGTTGTAGTAGAATCTATCCATGAGGAATCTATCAACATGTTGGCCGAATTAGATTTGATACGTACCAAGACATGATCCTTACCTTTATTTATGAGCCATTGCTTGAACTTAATGTGGTCTTTCTTTCGATGGCCCAACTTCTTGCAAAAGAAGTAATTATTCGTCTTTGCTCGCTTTTTCCTTGATTGATCTTCAAGTTGATGTTAATTGCTGGTTATAAAATGTGAAGGTCATTTTTCATAACCTTATTTCCTTTTTTTCCCCCCCTTACGTCCCTGTCTTGTGATTAGAAGATTTACACTGTATGCCTTGCCTTAGTGAGCCTTTCCTCCCCTTGGACGCACTGAGAGATCAATTTGTCCAATGTTAATTTCTACTTTAGGTTGTTATAATTGACTTGAAACGTACTGAATTGAGGAGGTAAGGAGTTCATGATCAAGTATACTAATTGATCATCCTCTTTTTGTAGGCCTAATGAGCAAATCTCACGGACTATTTTAGTTAGCTCTACAATTTACTCTTGTATGTTTTCATGTCCGTTATAGGGTGCACGAGTCAATTTACTTAGTAGTGAACCCACTTCAACCTTATCTGATTTCTTGAATCAATTTCCTATTTCGGTCAAGAAAACCTTGGCCTTATTAGTTTAGGTAGTGTTTTAAGTATTGATGATATCGACCGATATATCCCACGATATATCGTATTTCCCACTTGTGCGATACGAAACGCATAGGTGGTACAAATATAGTTCACCTATTTGATCTGGTGAGCATTTTCGATTTTCGATCCATTAATTTGCTATAAATCACATTAAATCAGTGTCAAATGGTTACAAATCTATGATTCTTCATGTTTTCTATGAAAAATCATGGATTTGAAGCTTCGATTTTGAGATTTGGGGGAGATGGGCCAAGTTGCAGAAAATTGGGAAAAATCAAAATTTCTTAATTTCTCGCAAATCAATTTGCAATCCTAGTATCCAAACACGTAATCAAACATGTATGTAACCTGATCCAGTGTTTCTTCTTTTATTGTTGAATGTATTGCTTGTGTTTTCATACATGTCTTCTTACGTTTATAAATTATATGAATAGACTTTAAATATGCTTGCATTAGTTTAGTTAGACATCACATATATTAGGACCCTATAAAAAGGAAACCCCTATTATGTGCACTTTTCTTTTGTAATGTTTTGATTTCTAAGTGTATATTGATGTCTTTTTTAACAATCCCTGAAGTTTCATTGAAAAATTCAATCAATTTACCAATATTCCCACGTTTGCCATCAACAACGATACATTACGTGATACAACCGATATATCCCATGCGATAACGGATATGTAGTTGTATCTCAAGGTGCGATAAATTACGCGATAACGATATTTAAAACTTTGGTTTTAGGCATGACACCATTCATCGTCTCAGAAATCGAGTGCTTCATGATTGTGAGACACATCATATTAGATTTGGGCCATGTCTTGTAACGTGCAATTTCTCAGTACTCTTGTCAACTGGTTTGGGAGGTTCCTCCTTTTCCAAGACAAGGTCCATTTCCATGCACCGCAGGACTCCCAAGACTATCTCTATAGACTCTTTTCATTTGGGATAATTGGACCCTGTCAAAGAGGAACAAAATTGTATTTAGTTGGAATGTTAACTGATTACAGATACACTCGCATCAGTAAAGATGTTAAACTTAATTGAAACTGTTCATGAATATAAACTAGATATCAGTCAAAATTCATGATTAACGTTCAATTGATTGAGGCCTTCAATTGAATTGGCTCAGATGATGATGTGCCCAACCAAACAATCCTTGCAAGAATCCAACATATCATCACTTTTCTTGTGGGATGAAGCCATGACATGTAAGTGGCTCTCCTGAACATGAAGCGAACCAATGCTAATGATATTAATCTGAGACGCTCAACACTTGTGGGTGAGATGGATCTCTCAGCCTTACACCACTAGCACCATTTACTTTCACACAGCTTGTGTCCTTGCCAAACGGTGGTCATTTTTGTTTTAATCATTGTCCGCATTAAACCCAAATACATCTCTATGCAATCCTACTACTATATCTCATAATTAGAAGTCAAAATTCATAAAATCTTCACCAATTGAGGTCACTGTGGTGGCTAAGACAGTCGATTCCAATCCCACGAGTTTTAGACTCTGGATTGTCAATATAATCTTGCCCTCTACGGATTATTTAAAGAAAAAAAATAAAATCTAATTTGGCCGAGAGAGTACCTGGCATTGACCGATGAAAGACAAGGGATCTTAAAAGAAACATACAGTTAGGTTTCACATTTTTCCTTTTCTTAAAAAAAGGGTTCATGTCAGCTTCTGAAGTATGGGTAAAGGGCCCAAAATCGAGCCTAATCGTGACTCTACATGATTTGTACATTAGTAATGGGTATTCCAAATCTGGGTTCAACATTCATAGGATGGACGGTTTAGATAGAATGCTTAATCTAATTCAAACGGACGATTAGATCTTACATTAGGATCTATAAAATGAACGGTTCAGATCTGATACTACTGTCCAGAAGATGGAAATCCAGGGGCATAATCAACCACCTAATGAACAATACAGATTGCATGCTCATTATATACGTAATAGATGGTCCAAATCTCAAGATTAATGCTCATAAAAGGAAGGGCCTAGAACTAATTTGCAAAAGGCCCAAAATGTTCAAAACAAACAAGACAATAATAATTCTGAAGATGAGACCAAGATGGTCAATGAACAAGCCCAAAATTGGGCTGAGGTGCATTTGATGGGGACATCACATGCACCCCCCCCCCCCCCCCCCCCCCCCCCGCACGTACGCAAGGAGGAGAGCCTCGCTATCGATCTGGATCGATGACGATGTCCAGGGAGGGCCTCCTAGTTAGAGGACTGCGTTTTGGTTCGTTGGAGTGGACCCGATAGTCATATGAATCCCACCATGGATTCTCATGATCGCGGCCTACTATTCTAAGTAATCTACTACTTTGGGTTTTGCTTATTATTGTTATTAGGAATATCATGGACGGTTTAGATTGCTTTGATTAGTTGTTATTTTTGATTACTTCGTCTCCAAGTAATAGGTTGCGCACATGGCGTGAGTTTTTGGATATAAGGTTTTATTATAAATAGACACCCCTTGTAGTCTTTTTCTCATGGAAGATTAATAAAATTTATGCATTTTTCCTGTTCCTTTTTGAGTTGTGAAAACCTAATTGAGTGCGAAACCCTCCTTCGAAGGGCTGACTACTGTGGTGTGATGCCACACCAATCCTGATTCGCCCTCACCTTCTACCATCCATATTTCTCCTCCTACAATTATCTACGCTTCAAATCTATCTTCTATTACAGCCATTTTTCTTTTCTACAGTAGATTTCTGGAATCTGGCCCTGCAGGAGGGTTGAAACTTCGACGGAGTACCGCGCACAGACCGATCGTCGGATCGTCGCGAAACTTAGGGGTTTTGTGGTCCACCCTTGGTCAACCAGGCCCAAGCTGGCCGTTTTCTGATTCGTGGGCCCCACACACATGCGAGACACCACCAGCGCACGTGCGCCTGGGCCTTCACCACTGTCCACGATTGTGGCGCTTCTTTGGTTCGTCTCTCTCATCTCTTTCACTCTTTCATCCTAAATCCCTAACCCTAACCCTAAATTACTCAAATCCCCAATTTTATGTCCTTTTTTCAACTTTAGGGTTCCCTGAATTGAAATCTGTGAATCCTTTGGATTGAGGAATTATTTCTGTGCATGTGTGGATGAATTTACCCTCCTTTAATTATTGTTTGGTCTATAATTTTGATTGATTCGGCCCTAGTATGTGTAGGCCTGGATCCACATAAGATTCCCCTTGATTGAGTGCTCGAACTTTTGTGCGGGATATGAAATTTTGTGTAATTGTTTTTGAACTAGTGTGATCTAAAGCTTGAAAATCTTGCATATCATATTTGAATTTCATGTCCTACATCAGCATTAGTGACGCAGGACAACCCTAATTATGATGCATGCTCATGAACATAATTAAACAGCGGAAATAAAAGGAATAAATGATCTAAAATTCTAGCAGTAATCATCATAACTGAGAACATCATAAAAGAAACATGCAATGGAGCGGGCCATCATCACAGCTATGGAATATGGAATTCAATTATTACTTGGGTTGGATCTGACGAGGGATGAGACCTCCCGATCTTGCATAGTCACACCCAATCGATCAATGAAGATCACTAGTCCGAAGAACTAGGAAGTTTCTCGGATTAGGGATTTGAGAATTTGAGGGTTTAGGGTTTAGATCGGTTCTCAAGATTTTGATCGAAGAAGGATTAGCCAAAACTGGAAAATAGAAAGAAGAAAATAATTACCTTGAAGAAGTTGGAGGGGCATAAGAAGAAATTAGAAGAAGAAGATCAAGGGAAGAGAAGAAGCACCGTTAGAGAGAAGAGAGGAAGGAGGCAACCAAAGGGTTTGCTTTTCATTAATCAATAGTTAATAATATCAGCTTAGGGCTTTAGCCTACTTAAATAAGCAAATAAAGATATAAAATTACTAAAATACCCCTAGAATAAGCAAATAAAGATATAAAATTACTAAAATATCCTAAACTAAGCAAAAATGCGCAAATAACATAAGTACGGGAAAGTTCGGGCACTCGGTCTTCTTTTTCTAATCTTCCTTCACATGTGTCTTCCCTGAGTGGGGTCTTCTATATGTCCAATCACATGTGAAAGGTCTTCAGCTCTTCAATAGTCGCATATCCGTAAGGACGACACTTGTAGTTGGCGATTTCTTCGTTGGTACACCTTGAATGCGCTTGTGTCCGCATCAATTAGTGTATGAGTCCAAAACAAGGTCCATATCTGGTCAGCTAACATACCCAAAATAGGGTCCGCAAGAGGTGTGAAAAGGTCTCGCTTACTGGCTCATTAAGAACTAGCCGGATGGGCCTGTATTTGGGTGTGAACCCAGTTCAAAAACCAAAGGGCCCTAATAACTCCCTCCCCCTCTCTCATTGTTGTAAAGAGGGGAGAAACCCTAGCCCTCCTCAAAATCTCGGTTCCGCTTCCATGGAGGTTCCATTGCAACACGGGACTATCAGAATCCCACCAGAGGTGAGATAGCTGCCATTGATTATGGTTGGTGACACTCGTGATGACCCCACAACCGATACACCCACAACATGTTTCTTTGTATTAGAGATTTGGTGAAGATGAGATAATTTGTTGATTTTCATTGACTGTCGGATCGAAGCACCCCATAGCTACCAGATCAGAGATGACATGGTTTCTGGAATGGACAACTAAAGGTAAGGGTTTTGGCTTTTTTTTTTTTTAAAAAAAAAATTTTATTTTATTTTTTTGTAATCCGATGGCTGCCACGATCTCGCTGGCAATGTCGGAAGACCTCCACTGTTGGTGATGGAACATGGCAATGAGCCTCCATCACTCATCTTCTTCCTCTTCTCCGACATCAAGTTGAGCGATGTTGTCGGCCATGATTGTTGGCAACAAATTTGAAGTGAATTTTTATTTTTTGTATTTTTTAATGTAATGCTGGTGTATGCTTGCTTCTACATTCCGGAGCGTGATAGAGTTTACTTGAGTCAACCGTGATGATTTTCATGAGCCACAATTGTTGATTAGGCAGAGAGTAACACTATGTCGGAGCCCTACACGGCTTCCAATATTTGATGTGAAGACCCCATGGCCATCGAACTAATTGAATAGGATGCATGGAAGATCCCAAATCCGGCACTCGTCTGATCATGATGCGATGGTCCCGTCCTCTAAAAACGGATTGAGATAGGTGCCATCAGGGCGGCCATAATCCATCCACATATTGTCTACTCGAACGGTTCACATTTGTCGACAATGGATTCCATGTGGGTTGGACCAAGGATTTACAAGGGATTCCTAAAAGATCTGCCACAACTTATGCATTTGGCTTTTGATAGCAATTGTAATAGGAATCGTAGAACAATAGGATTGAACTTACATTGATTATGGATATCAATATAACTGGATTAAAATTGCGTGCCTGTTTGAGAAGCCGTTTGATGGGGACATTAGAGGACCTACTCGGGTGTACCAGAGATGGAGACGACTACCCACATCGGTGCAACTTTCTTTGTGGTTGGGAGATGAGTTGCAGATGGGGCCCACCTGGCCATTTTGAAGACCCCACACGCATTGGACGTGTATCAGGAAGATCCCACTTGGGATGATGCATGTGGGCTGCTTAGGAGACCATTTTGGTCATAGAATTTCTATTTCGTGTCGATTCGATCGTTGGATCTTGTCGATCAGACCATTGGGGCCCCTTGGACTCTAATCGTGTTTTCTTTATGTTTTTTTGTTATTTTTAGGATTTATTTGATAGTTGTGATTAATAATAAATGTTTTAGTTTTTTTTTATTTTGGACGATGGGCCACTTCACTTAAGTGAGCAGCATACTTATAATTATGCTGGATTTTTAATTCTGAATTTTTAATTATAAAAGCACAGGGTGGGTGGAGTTCTAACCCTAGTGGAGATTTGAGAAGAAAAAGAAGAAGAGAGAAGCTCTCTTGTGTGAAGGAATTTTCCTCATTTTTTAGTTTTTTAGTTTTTTTTTAGTTTTTTTTTTTTTTTTTTTTTTTTTAATAAAAAAATTCTCCCTTCCAATCAAATTGTGGAAGGGTAGAAGCTTGTTTGGTGTTGGATTTCCCAAGGTGCATCCTTTCTCTCTCTTCTTCGAAAGGTATTGTTCTTCTCTTGTATTCCTCTTTTCCTTTCCATTACAACATTTTAAACCCTAAATCTTCAATTTCCTATTTTTTTCAATTTCTAAAAAAACCATAATTCCAAAATCCCCAATTCCCATGATCCCTAATTTTTCAAATTTCAGATTTCCCCTTCCTAACCCTAATTATAAAACTTACAAATCTGTTCATTGAGTGTGGAACGTGCCTATGCTAAATTGGAAGTTCTATCCTTCCATTGGGCCTAGTTTTAATTGATTTATGTGATTTCTTAGCATGCGGGCATGTGATTTAGGTTAAATCAGATTTTATTCCTATTGTTTAATCTTAATTACTTAGTAGATTAGAATTTTTTGTTAATTGAATTACTTTATGGACTCTTTTATAATCTCTATGTTGCATGCTAGCATTAAGTCATGTGTCTTGCATCAAATTTGGTATCAGGGTCATATGTTTAGCGTAGGAATTTTGTGTTACATCTAGGGTTATTAGAGCATACATTGCATATAGAATCTAGGGTCATATTGCAGATTTTTGTTTCTAGTTTGGAGTGTCCCATTGTTGAATTTTCAGCTAGCGTTTTCCACTTATAACATTACTGAATTTTCGTCGTAGTAATCTCAGGGTGTCGCCTTGCTGAATTTTCAGTTCATAATTTTTAAATTACACTCTTGATGAATTTCCAGCTTGGTACTCTCAGATTGCCATTTTGCTGAGTTTTCAGGATAGTATTTCATGTTAATAGCTTGCTGAATTTTCAAATTAGTGTCTCTAATGTGTCTAATTTGATCTCTAGGTTGGTTTTGTCTGTCATAACATTACCATAGGATCTAGGTTTTCCCCTAAGAGTTACCTTGTGTATGCCCACTTATTCTGGACGTGGCTTTGGTCTACATCCCACTATGAATTTAGAGTAGATTGTCAGGCCCTTAACGCTATCAACAACCGTTTGACAGCTATTGAAGCGCACAATAGGACCATCACAACTCAATTGACTGTGATCAATGCACGTGTCAATCAGTTTGAAGCTTCTCTTCAGGCGAACCTCGACATTGGGGAAGATGTCCAATCACAAGTCAGGGATCAAGTAGAGATTGTGCCACTTGCAATTATTAACTGCGCCTTAAGCAAGATTATAGAAAGTGATGGTTGGCGCAGGAATTCAATTTTCCACACTTATGCCAAGCATGGTGGCAAAAACTGCAAGGTGATCATTGGTAGTGGTAGTTGCATCATTGTGGTCTCTGCTAGCATCGTGGGCCGCTTAGGTATGCTAGGCGTTCCTCACCCTCAGCCCTATCGAGTCTTATGGGTTGACGCATCTTCGATTCTGGTTTCTCAGCGTTGTTCTATTCTCATCCAGTTTGGTTTATATACGGACACGTTGTGGTGTGATGTTTTGCCTATGGATATAGGCCACATCATTTTGGGTAGGCCTTGGTTGTATGACAGGGACAACACTATTTGGTTGCTCGAATACGTGTTCGTTTTTGTATAGAGGCAAAAGGAATGTCTTGAAGCCTCTCCTGCCCAAAGCATCCCGGAAAAGGAGGACGTCAAGAAATGTGGTCCTGAAGGTGTGACGAAACTCCAGCTTGAGTCTCTTCCTATAGTTAATGCCGAAGAGTTTGAAAGAGAGAAACTAATTTGACATTGTAGGCCCACGTGGCAAGTGAGGTCACACCTAAGGTTATTATGGAGATGTCACCTGAGGTTACACCTGAGGGTAGTGTAAAGTCACCATTTGAGGTGAGTCTGGTATTGGAGAAGACCAATGTTGTTATTCCAGAGGACATACCGGATGAGCTTACACCCGTGCTGGACATTCACACATTAACTTCACCAAACCTTCATCACGATCAAATAAATCTCGGGGAGGAAGTGGATTTGGAAAGACAAGTAGATGAGCCTGGGACTCCATTAGATCGCATACCCATTTCTGTGTTCCTGTTGGGGTACAAAATTTGGTTAAGGGGAGAAACTTCGAGAAGAAGAATTGGTGATGGAAGTGAAGGATAGAGATGAAAGACAGGCGAGTTGCGCGGGGACTGTTGCGCGAGGGCCGAGTTGCGCAGGTTCGCGCAACTCGACCTTGGTCATGATAAGCCGCGCAACTCTCTTCAAAGAGAGATGGATTGGGAATGTGAAGTGGGGTTCACGGCACAGTATTCGAGGGCTCACACATGCGAAAGCCTATAAATACCCCCCTACTCCCTCATTTGGAGGGTCGGATGCTCAGAAGACCAGTGCCTCTGACAGGTATTGGAGACAGAGAGAAGGAGAGGGAGCGCAGAATGTAGAAGGCCCAGGCCGCACCACTCTTGGTGAGTTCCGTGAGCCCGCGCAACTCCTCGGCCCACTTGAGGCAGCCGCCATGCTGAAATTTTGTTAGATTCTCAAGCTATTGTAGATGTTTCATAGTTTTCAAAGTGATCCAAGCATAGGAAGCCCACACAACTAATCTCCCATGGAGATATGATCAATATGAGCCGAAATGTTGCCGAAATTCATATTTTGAATTTATATAACTCTTGTATTTTTCACTTTTCTAAGAGATTCTATTCTGGAATCAAAGGACCAAAAGGATGTAAATAAACTTAAAATAAATGAAATTGATGATTATTCTCTGTCTTATCTTTGTTAATATTGAGTAATATATTCCCCAAACCAAATGCTTTTCGTTTCTGGTCGAAACAAAATGGTGACTCTGTTGGGGAACTATCTTGCTTAGTATTAACTTAAGAATGACTTAGAGAATTTCATCATTGTTTGGCGTCCTATAAGGCGCCAAAATGGCAACTCTCAGTGGGAACATCCTTCCTTTCATCTCCAGAATAGAATGCGTTCGTGGATAAATACTGACTAATATTGCATGTGTTCTCTGATAGAGAAAATTACAAGGGACGTATGCATTCAAACTCTAGATTTCAGGAGATATGGTGATCTTAGCAAAAGAGATGGTTTTCTACTTCATATTGACAAGATTTGTAGTCGAGTATGCCTCTGACCAGCCTTGGACCTAGCAAAAGCAGCCTATATTGAGCAGGAAAAGCAAATTTTCAGCTACTATAGGGGTTACAAACAGTCTCCCCAATAGCGCAAGAAAATGAGAACAATTGGATAGTGGTGGCGCATTGGAGATCGAGAGTCGCAGTCAGGATAAGCCCGTCAATACCAAGAATTAGCGGACCCGTTACACGAAACGCAGCAAAGAAAAATCCCAAACTTGCTCCTCCAGTAATATATCCAGGAAAATCTTCTTCTTCGCTTTTGCGCCAAGAACTCCCAACCTTACTGGCTACAAATGTTTGGTGGACTAAAAAACAAAAAGGTAAATCACATATGGAGAATTCGCCGATCTACGTAACATTATGACACAATTAGTTGAATCTTACGAAAGCACGGAAGGGTAACAAAACTCTTTTTTCAATAAGTCTCTTCACACCATCCTATTCTTGCTCCACCCTGATGACGGCCTCATCGGGAAACGAAGAAGCTGCAGTATGTATGGCCAAAACAAGTAAAGATCCTCTACCTACCACCGAAGATAGACTAGTTGAAATGGCTCAGGTGCAAAAGACGTTGATGGACGAGTGTAAGAATCTTCGGGAAGCTCTGGCTACTCTCGTACACAATGTAGCCCAAATAATATCACCTGGCTACTAAGAATGAACGGGAACAACAACCTGAAGGTTCTCAGCTGCCTAGAGTGGGATCTCATGGATCCATTCTTGTGACGGGAATTATAACCCAGGAATAAGTACGCCAAGTGGTTGCGGAAGCCGTCAGAATAGAAAGAGAAGGTGACAGTACAGGAAAGTTCCGGTATCGAACGCCGTATCCAAGGGAAGTAGAAGATGTACCCTTCCTTGCTAATTTCAAACACCCCGAGTTTAAAAAATTTAGCGGAGATGGATCCCCCGACGAACATTTGATGCATTTCATCATGTCTATGGGGAATTTCTCCGCTGTTCCCCAATATTGCCTACGGTTATTCGGGTCTTCCTCAACGGGCAAAGCATTCCGGTGGTATTCAAGCTTGGCCCCGGAATCAATACAGACCTGGGAATAAACGCAGGATGCGTTTATGTCAAATTTCTTTTCGTCGGACCGTGATGTTAGCATTGCAGAATTAGCATTCGTAAGACAGGGAAAATGAGTTTGTGGAGAAATTCATCAGCAGGTGGAAAACCTTAGGGGCATCATGCCGGCAATTACCCGAAGAGAGAGTAGGTGAAAATGTGTTTAAGCTCCATGGACACTGGAATTGCATTTGGACTCACTAGCGCCAATATAAGGACTTTTTGAGATTTGGTAACCAAGGCGCATTCGCTGGAGCTGATGACTAAAAAGATACCAGCCTTCCAGGCTAGAACCGAAAGAAGAGGGCCGAATAGGGCAATAGTAAATGCTGTTGATCAGGAGAAAGAAAAACACCTTCCGTGATAAAAGGGAAATGAAAGGAAGAGAAGACTCAGACATGTGAAAGGATTATAGGAACAACAAGCCCGCGACCATATGATTCACACAGAGAGTATGCATTCAAGAGAGATGACGTATTGCCAATGAACCATTAGGTCGCCCTCACCAAGATATTCGGAAGAAGCCGCAATGATGAAAGAAAGGAATTACTGTCATTATCATCATTGTTTGAGGCATCAAATAGAAGATTGCTTCACACTGAAAAATGTATTGCAAAGAATGATAAGGCAAGGAGAAAGTCCTGAAAAAAGACGATGAACAACGACGAAAGGTGACAACGAATCTGACGTCTGTAAGGGGATTGTCAGCAACATTGGATAAAGAAAGTGATTCAGGAAATCTATCTTCTGTTGACTGCCAAAACAATAAACCGGTGGGACAGTTCATCAGCCGAAAGAAAATTCTGGGGGCATCTACATCCGAAGATGCCCGATAATAGACAAAATTGGGTTATTGCAGCTCAAATACCCCGATAAAAGAAACGAACGGGGAGAAGGATATGGAATTGCAACATAAAGCGTCCCCTGCCAACATGCCTATATTTGGGTTATCGATGATAAGCCGATTTGTGGTGCAACAATAATTTTGGTTTCAAAAGGTATCGACACCGTACCTTCAAAACCAAAAGGGTGCAAGATAGGTAATAAGAAAAATCATCATAGAATGTATTTCACTTTCTATATGAATGAAACGTAGGTTTTCAGGTTCGCCAGTGATTATCGAAGCACCAGTGACTATCGCAAGAGTTGCTGCCAAAGCTATTGTTATTATTATCATGATACTGATGCAAGGCCATTTTATTATTTAAATTTATTGAAATCAATAGCATCGCTAGGCTGATATACTATTTTAACCACGAGATTTTGTTGTATACCATCAACAAGTGCGATATATTAATTTCGATTCATTATCTCTGGCAGGCCAATCTATTACTCACTGCAGTAGTTACAAGGATTGCAACAGTGATGACGATTGATCATGTATGACAACAAGAAAGATACCGCTATGAAGCCGAATACGCATCAGGCTTATCATTATTGACGATGACAATATGGCAACATTATACGGTTAGTAGTGTTGCTTGTGGCCTTAGAAAGCTCGAAAAGAGCATCACACGCATCCATGCGGGTAGTGAACTATGCCATCTGTACAGCTTCAGGCAGCGTCACGTGGGCGGCCAGAGAGCGCCCCCTTGTGAATGGGTCTGACCTTGCAGGTGAAGGAAAAGTGAGTCTCTGAAGCAAGATGACTCCTCAGGTCCCTGGTTTGATTTTAGTAGTAACGCGTGAGGACAGGTCTCTATAGCATGACCCCTCATTGATGGACTGACGACCTTAGATTTGGTACCTGATGGTAGCTTTGCGCACCCTGCGAACTCTAGGGAGTTACAGTGGCCAACCCTGTGCGTAAATCCTATTGAGTTCACAGCCTCGGTAGCTTCACTAGGCCCCTCTGATGGATCGCGGTTTGTGAACTCCCCGGTGACGATAAGCCCCGCGAACTCTAGAGAGTTACAACGACCATTCGTGTAAGACCAATTCCAACTACTTATGAGTCTAAACTGTGATTGCTCCAACTACTTACGAGCTTAAACTGTGTGCTACTAACTGAAACCGGAACTTAGCACCGCCCTTTGAGACCTCCAGCTGCTCCAGATTGGGTATCCGCCTATCGACTTCAATATCAGCCTTGAGTTGGCTAGTTCTTGAATCAGTTTCGCATTACCGAGTCTCTGAGTCCAAAATTTGCTGCTTGAGGTTTGCAATCTTCTCTGTTATAGTCGCCGAGAAATGCTTAGTAGCCCTTGCTCTTCCAGGGAATGAAATTCCTTATCACAACTAGAAATTGTCGTCATGGCTTTCGAAACTTTTTCTTTAAGCTGCAGTAATTCTTGTTGTCAAGCAAGAATTTCAGGCGCGACGACTATATTTCGGATATCTCCCAGTTTGCGAAAAGTCTCATAGAAATGGGATAAAGATTCGTGCAGAGGGGAAATATTAATCCTGGAAATTCGTGTTGCATTCTCTAGAGAAGACAACACTATCTCCAAATCGGACCATTGGGATGGGTCTTTAAAGATGTAGAAGGTTGCTGATACTGAGCTTTGCAATAGGGATAGTGCAGGAGGAGAGATCTTTTCCAGGGATATGATATTCGACACAGTGGCGACAGAATTTGAACTTGCAGACCCACTAGAGACAGCGCAGACTGCGAAATGCAATTAAAATACACAAGTTAAGGTATGGATTTCTGGTAAATTAATATAAAGTAAGGAAATAAAGTAAAGTATACTTATAGCAATCGAAGGTGCCGAAGCAAGAATTGTTGCTTCTGTAGATTGTCTCTCTTTTGGGGGAGCAGATGGTTCGGGTAAATTTGGAACCATATTGACGAAAGACGCCGCTTTGGTCTCAGTGCTTGATGCTACAGTAGTTGGAGTCGCGACATCAGCGGACTCTATTTGGAAAATTATTCCACGAGCTTCTCTGCTAGTCTTTATAGGAAATCTGAGGGGCTCCCTCATTTTCTTAGCAAAATGCTTGCCAGAAGCAGAGGCTGGAAGGGCAGCCCGAGCTACATTCGTGGGAGCCAGAAGAGTCTCTGGAGATGCTACAACGTTGGTCGGAGAATTTGAAGGTGTTACATGTGGAAGAGGAGAATAGTCGCTGCTAAATGATATAGTTAAGTCAGCCCCAGTTGTATCATCCTACTCCCCATAGTCCAAGGGTTCTTCCTCGTCAACACCTGCAGTAGTGGTTGGGGGAATGTTTTCTTGTGGAATTTCTTCATCGATTTTAGTAGTTACACCAATCCCATCATCTTCGCCTATGTCCACTTCCTCCATTGCTTCCTCTTCTTTGGCTTCCCCTGTGTCTGCATTCAGTTCACCCTCTTCTTCTGAGTCACTAGAGGATGTTTCCTGATTAGTGGAAGTGGAGTTGCCAGAAGTAGACTCCGTCTTCCTCCTCAGCAGATGATGAAGAAGATGATGATTCCAGAGAAGATTCCTCGATAACCACTTGTTTTCCTTTATGTATTGACTTCCTCTTTCTAGTAGAAGTAGGGTCTTCTGCGAGAGTGGTCACTTGGGATATAGAAGACCTTGCTCGTGTTTATGATTTGGTTACGGGTGATGAAGAATCTCTGCGAGGAGGAGGCAGTGGAACAGGTGAAGGCACTTCTTGAGGCTTTGAAGGCCTGACGGCCTCTGGAGCAGGGATAGGGTTTGTGGAGGCAGGAATATGGGGTGTTTCGGTAGCATCTGCAGGAGCATTTTCTCTGTTTGTAGACTTTCTTTGGGACTTGAAGTGTGTTAATGGAAACCCATGAGCGATCCAACCTTCAAGAGTGTTGGCCGGTTTAGCTTTGCGGATGTGTTCTTCCATAGAAGTTCTTATGCAAGCTTCACCAGGAGTAGGAGCATGATCGTGTTCGACGGAGTAACCTATCCCGTCTGTCCCATCGCGTTTTCTGAGCCAAGGAGCAGGAATCCATATTGGCGAATCTATTGGCAGACATCAGCGGATGAGAAATGCTTGGTGTGCCCACCATCGCATCCATGGGTAGTTCGTGCGGATAAAACAACCGAAGCCTGGAATAATGAATTTTGAATTGATTCGGGCCATGAGTAATTGCCTCCAGATCAAGCCCCAGTGGCAGGGCCCCACATTGTAACTTTGCATGCTGCGAGTCACTTCTTCGGAATGCTTGGGAATGGTTTGGTCATATCTGAACTATCGCGCAAACCGATTGGGGTAGTATGGCTCCCTCCAAAACTCACTGCCCTCTCACAGAGGCAGGCTGTTGGACCGTATTGATATGAAGAAGGCTCGCTCAGCTGAAGGAAGGTTGTCATCATCCACAGCTTCATGATCTACGATGTATTGGGTAAATGAGAACTGGTAATAGTCAATAGCATTTGTTGACTCAATAGTATCAATCACCCACTCATACATTCACTTCGGCATTATCCTTCGCTGCTAGTGACATATGGGGAGTCGTGAGGGATGTACGTAAGCTTTTTTCGGATCGTCATATGTCCACGGGAAGTATATGCCCAGCCATCTTGAAAAGTAGTGCCATGGTGTGAATGCCGAACTGGCCCCGACGGATGGGTTTTGACAGTGCGTGGTGGTGTCTCCGAAGGCACGATATAATGAACAAAGTACGGGAGGCGTTAATGAATATTTCTGCCCTTTTGCCAATCCGCCCTCGATGACAAAATACGGATGGTCTGATAGCGTCCGCCCACTTAGAACTTGGAAGCACTATATGCCCAGCCATCTTGAAAAGTAGTGCCATGGTGTGAATGCCGAACTGGCCCCGACGGATGGGTTTTGACAGTGCGTGGTGGTGTCTCCGAAGGCACGATATAATGAACAAAGTACGGGAGGCGTTAATGAATATTTCTGCCCTTTTGCCAATCCGCCCTCGATGACAAATACGGATGGTCTGATAGCGTCCGCCCACTTAGAACTTGGAAGCACTACTATACTGAGCCAGTATGCCAGAAAGGCCGCTGGCTCGCCTTTGGATGAGAATTCTGATGGGTTCCTTATTCTGCGGTGGGCATTTTCCAGTTCATCTGAATTACTATTCTTAAACCTGTCAAATAAAGAAGAGTACAAATGAGAGCAATGTTAGTAAATGTGTAAAATTATGATGTGAGGAAGAAGAATGTACCACAACTCTTGAGAGAAATGAGCCAGCCAAAGGAAATGTGGAATCTTTCCGGTATCGGGAAATTTGGACATCTCCCTGAATAGTTCAATAGAAGCGTTCGGCACTAGCGCCTGTCTTTTTGAGGAAGAAAAATGAGAGAATTCCTCATTTGTAGGAATGTACTCATCATAGAAGCGACCTGTTAGGGGAAGATCTGCCATCCTATGAAGGTCCCACTGAGTGATGCTGACTTTGCCAAGAGGTAGATGAAAAGAGTTCGTGGTAGGGCACCAGTAACTAAGGAACCCCTTATAAACCATATGATCTTTGCAGAAGAGTTCAGAAGTAGCCTCAATTGCACCATAAAGGCCAACCTCCATCAATGTCGCAGAATGTTTGGTGAGAATGGCCTTGGCCCAGTCAGTATAATATTTGCAAGATGTTAGGAAGCCACGCGTGTGGAATTCTTCAGTCCCCCATAATGACCTTCTCTCTCTGAAGTGTTGGCATATTGTCTCGTGGAAAACTGTAGAAAACAGTGCATGAGGACTGTGGCATGGAATCAGAAATCACATTGGATGCACTGCACCAATTTGTTGCCTCGACTCTCTCTGAAAGGATACCCTCCAACATTCTGGGTTCTCGAATCGACCAGTTGAAAGTATACATCATACAACTCTGTGTTGTTTGATCTGTCGGCTCACTTCGAAGAATAGACTGATGTCGCCGAATGTTTAATGGGATCGTTATTAATTCATTCCTGAAAGGGCTGTGGAATTTTATGTAGCCGTCTTGAGCCTTCATGGTGTCCCAAGTATTCGGGAGCTTCCTCTTCTTATGCTCCTGGATCTTCTCTTGAAGTTCTTGACGCTTCGATTTCTTTCGCTTTTTTTTTTTTTTTTTGAAAGTGTTGGTGGCGGTGTATCTTCTCTTGCCGGAGATCGAACGATGTCAGTCCGCAGATTGGCTGTCAACTTCAACCAGGCTTCCCAGTTGACTTCCTGACCTCGCTTTAGAGGATTTGCTATTGCTCCAGAAATGATCGCTTGACATATTGGCCAAGACAATGTCTTGATTCTATCAGAGAAGTCAAGAACAGGCAAGACTGGCTCCTTTATGTATGCAGGGGAAGATATGGCTACTGGGGCCATAGATGAAGGTATGGGGATTGTAGTAGCTGGCAAGGGTTTGAGAGCTTGAGGAGAGCCCGGAAGACTTGCGTGGGAGGGTTGATCTGTAGGCATTTCTATCAAACGAAAGGTTCTCTTAATACGGGCCATGGTTGCAAAGATTGGAGGAATTGGCTAAGTCCGAAAAAAGTTGGAAATTTCGGCAGAGTTTCAGAACAGGAATTTCTGGCACTAAGTGCCGTGAGTTGCACGGCCAAGTTGCATGCGCAAGTAGCGCAGAACAGTTGCACGCAAGAGGGGTTCGCCAGGAGAGAAAATTTGAAATGAAGAATGATTAAATGGCTTGGTATTTATAGGCCGGGAGCGCCATCGAAGAGTCGCGCGGGTGAAAGTTATGCGAACCTGCGCAACTCGGGTTCTACATGAAGAAGTTGATCCTTCAAGTTGACTTAGAGAAGTCAAATTTTGGATCAAGGGGGCATCTATTGGGGTACAAAATTTGGTTAAGGGGAGAAACTTTAAGAAGAATTGGTGATGGAAGCGAAGGATAGAGATGAAAGACAGGCGAGTTACGTGGCACCTAGGTTGCGCGGGGACTATGTTGTGCGAGGGCTGCGAATGGGAAGTGGGGTCCACGGCACAGTATTTGAGGGCTCACATGTGCGAAAGCCTATAAATACACCCCTACCCCCTCATTTGGAGGGTCAGATGCTCAGAAGACCAGTGCCTCTAATAGGTATTGGAGACAGAGAGAAGGAGACGAAGCGCAGAATGTAAAAGGCCCGGGTTGCGCAGCTCTTGGCGAGTTGCGCGGGCCCGCGCAACTCCAATGAGTTGTGCGGGTACTCTTTGAGGCAACCGCCATGCTGAAATTTTGTCAAATTCTCAGGCTATTCCAGATGTTTCAAAGTTTTCGAAGTGATCTAAGCATAGGAAGCCCACACAACTCATCTCCCCTGGAGATATGATCAATATGAGTTGAAATGCTGCTGAAATTAATATTTTGAATTTATATAACTCTTGTATTTTTGACTTTTCTAAGAGATTCTATTCTAGAATCAAAGGACCAAAAGGATGTAAATGAACTTAGAATAAATGAAATTGATGATTATTCTCTTCGTCTTATCTTTGTCAATATTGAGTAAGATATTCTCTGAACCAAATGCTTTTCGTTTCTGGTCGAAACAGTTCCATAGGCCTTTAGAGTATGCACATGCATCTACACAACATATGTATGACTTGCATGTGGAGATTAGAAAAAGAATCAATATAAATAATGAAACATACAAAATGATTGCTGACTCACACCATAGGTTTAAAGAGTTTGTTATGGGTGATGAAGTCGTGATTAAAATGTCGAAAAAAGTTTCCACAGAGAACCATTAAAAAATTACAAGCTTGTAACACTGGACCATATAAAATCTTGAAAAGACTAGGTTCGAATGCTTACTTCATAGATCTTCCACCTAACATGGGTATCAGTTCCACATTTAATGTGGAAGATCTTGTACTGTTTGATGGACCTTCCCCTAACCCTCACATGAACTTTGATGATGATGCCCTTGACCTGTCATAAAACCCATGGCCATTACCTAACCCCTCTTCTCAACCTTTAACATCCGTACCATCCATACCTATGAGAAGAGAAGAGATAGAGGATATCTTAAATGAAGAAGCAGTTTCCACATGACATGGCGGTTACTAGGAGTACCTTATCAAGTGGAAGGGTAGACCAAAGTCAGATAGTACGTGGATCATAGAGGCAGAGCTTCAGCGACGAGACCCGGATCTCCTCGAGCATCACTGCAGCTTTATTTCACCAGAGGCGAAATCTTCTCAGTCGAGGGAAATTAATAGGGACATCAGAGGACTTACTCTGGTGTACTAGAAACGAAGACGACAACTCACATCAGCGCAACTTTCTTCGGGGATGGGAGATGAGTTCCAGATAGGGGCATGTCGGGCCATTTTGAAGACTCCATATGCATTGGACGTGCATCAGGAAGACCCCATTTTGGGACGATGCATGTGGGCTGCTTAAGAGACTATTTTAGTATTAGGATTTTTATTTCATGTCGATCTGACCGTTGGATCTTGTCGATTAGACCATCGGTGCCCCTTGGACTTTGATCTTGCTTTTTTTTTTTTTGTTATTTTTGGGATTTATTTGATGGTCGTGATTGATAATAAATGTTGTTTTAGTTTTCTTATTTTGGATGATAGGCCACTTAAGTGAGTGGTATAGTTGTTATAATGCTAGATTTTTAATTATAAAAGCATAGGGTGGGTGGAGTTCCAACCCTAGTAAAGATTTGAGAAGAAAAAGAAGAGAGGAGCTCTATTCTGTGAATGAAATTTTCTCCTTATTTATTTATTTATTTTTTTTTAATTTTAAATTTAAAAAACCCTCCATTCCAATCAAATTGTGGAAGGGTAGAAGTTTGTTTGGTGGTGGATTCCCCAAGGTACATCTTTTCTTAACTTATTCTTGTAAAGGTATTCTTTTTTTTCTCGTCTTCCTCTTTTTCCTTCCATTACAACATTCTAAACCCTAGATCTTCAATTTCCTAAAAAAACCCTAATTCCAAAATCTCCAATTCCCATGAACCTAAAATTTTCAAAATTCAGATTTTTCCCTTCTTAGCCCTAATCATAAAACCTACAAATCTTTCCTTTGAGTGTGGAATGTGCCTATGCTAAATTGGACGTTCTATCCTTCTATTGGGCCTAGTTTTAATTGATTTATATGATTTCTTAGCATGCGGGCATGTGATTTAGGTTAAATCAGATTTTATTTCCTATTGTTTACTCTTAATTACTTGGTGGATTAACATCTTTTGTTAATTGAATTACTTCATGGACTCTTTCATAATCTCCACGTTGCATACTAGCATTAAATCATGTGTCCTGCATCACCGTTGGGGAATTGTTAAATCGGACCTTCCACACCTTACACCTTTAGAAGCAAGGATGGGGGATGATAGCGTTAGATGTGTGTAAGTTTGGGGACCTAGCCTCTATTTTATAGATGTGGGATGGAGGGGTTTAAAACCCATCGAAACTCCTCCCAGACTCCACACATTAGTAGGTTTCCAAGTCCATCCAAATACTCTGTGTGTGTGTGTCACAGTCCAAGCACACCACCCATTAAAGGAATTTGAGATGGTCACAACTCTAGTGGGGCACACTGGTATGCTCAATCATACTATTTAATCTTTAGGTAGATCCAAACCATTGATCAATAGGCCCACCTTATAGAAATCTTATAGTAAGGTCCTCTAAAGAATGAGGTCATCTAAAGCAACTTTGTGAGTAAGCCCCAATTGGAGATGAAATGATGGAGAGTCAATTGAGATGGTTCAGAATATTCTCTAGTAAAACCATAGAGAGCCTTGGTAAGGAAGGGAACCTTGATTAGGGTCGTAGTGCTTGAAAGGAGGGTGAAAGGTAGACCTAGAAGAACTTGGATAGAGGTGGCAGGAAGGAATATGAAGGCATTTTCACTTGCCAAAGAAGGGGCTTTGGGAACTTTTATGGGAAATATGATTCATAAAGTTGTCCCTAAGTATCTCAGACAAGCCCATGGTGTGCTGTAAAGGTTGTTATGTAAAGGTAACGGTGGCAACCGTTGCACGTTACGGGGTCGTAATGGCCGTTATGGAAAAAAAAATGACTCGTAATTGCCGTTAACGGCATGTTACGTCCCCCCTATAAAGTCCATAACAGCCCCGTAATTGTCTGTTATGGGGCAGATACATGTTTTCCATACTTTTAAATCAACATTATAGGGAAAATATAGGTTTCTCAGTATTTTTTTTTTTCAATAAAAAAAGAGAATGTGACGGCCATTATGGGGGCTGTAACAGCCGTTACAACCCGTATCGTAAAGGTAACGTTGGTGGCCGTTACTGCCACCGTTACCGTTACAGAACACCCGTTAGAAGCCATGGTCATGATGATTGATGATTGCTAAACATGTCTTGTTGCTAGATGTTGATCTCTTTATGAAGATATTTTCAAGTGTCTCGTTGTTCTTTTTTCAATTTTTAATTTTAATAAATGAGGAATTATAGGGCGGATGCATTAGGACTTTATTAGTCTCTTGATGCTGCAGTTTGTATGAATGGAACCCTCGGTTCCATATTGGGTGTTTCCCAGTTAGGTCCCACAATGGATGGAGAATGCCCCCACTGGTCTTTGAGGTTGGAAGATCCTAACCATCCAATCTTTGTCTTTTTTTTTTTTTTTTCCTTTGATGTATCTTTCCCTTACCATGAACTTTAAATTAAGTAATGAAATGGTCAGGACCTTCCATTATGAGCAGTTTTGTGGCAACATTCCCATCCATGGTGGGACTCATCAACACTCCAGATCACCAATACACGAATCCATTGTACATGCTGATTCATCAGGATCATGGTGTGTCGTAAAGGCAGTTGCGTAAAGGTAATTGTGGCCAACATTATGGGGTCGTAAAGGCCGTAATTGCCATTACAAAAAGAAGAAGAAGAAGAAGAAGAAGAAGACCCGTAAAGGTTTTTCAGGTTCTTTTTTTAATAAAAGAAAAGAGAGACCATAATGACTGTTACAATCCTCGTAACAGCCATTACAACCCGTATTGTAAAGATAACGGTGGTGGCCGTTATGACCACCGTTACTGTTACGGAATTTCAGGATGCTATTCATATGCTGAAAGTGTTGACTACTTAAAATCAAACATTGCACAATTGGATGGTCATGTGTTGCAAATATCGACTAAAATATGTAGATGAGATTTAGGTGGTTCAATCATTTGGAATGGTGACCAGAGAGTGCTTTGATGAGGGAACATTGATTTAGGGTTGAAGGCTTGAAAATAGGATGAGAGGAAAGCCGAAATGGACTTGGGGCAAAGTGCTGAGAAGGGATATGAATGCTTATTCGGGCATTAGATATGAAGAATCATCATCATCATCTAAGTCTAATCCCAATTAATTGGGGTTGGCTATATGAATCTTGTTCCGCCATGCCACTCTATCAAGGGCCATAACTTCAGTTAGACCATAAGTCATCAAGTCCTTTCTTACTACTTCCACCTATGTCCCTTTGGGCCTTCCCTTGCCCTTTTAGAGCCTTCAACTCGTTCCAACTCGCACCTTCTACTTGGTGCAATTCTTAGTATCCGTTGCACATGACGAAACCATCAAGTCTACTTCTCCTCATGTTATTACCTATTGGTGCTACTCCTAAGCTCCCTCAAGTGCATTCATTTTATAATTCTATCCTTCTTTTGCAACTCATCCATCTCAGCATCCTCATTTCAGTTGCACTAATCTTATGAACATGTTGTTCCTTAACTGCCCAACATTCTGTCCATAAAGCATGGCCGGTCTTATAGCTATCCTATAAAGTTTCCCTTTCAGTTTGAGTGGTACATGACAATCATTTAAAACTCCAAAGGCACATCTCCATTTCTTTTCACCCAACTTGAATTTTATGGGCAACATCTTCTCAGTTCTGTCCACTCTCATGAATTATCTACCTAATATATTGAAAGTGACCATTTGGGGAACTTCTTGGTCAGCAATCTTAACTAATTCGGAAGTGATCATTTTGGGCTTTAGATATGAATGATTAGTGAAATAGGATTTCTAAAGCCGACCGCAGATAGAACTGCCTAAAGTTTTTCCTTGCAAATGAGTATTTAACTTTTTCAAAATATTTTTGGTTTTTGGATGTATGAAAATTTATGGATTACCACTATATTGACAACAATACTTCCAACAACAACAACGAAAAAAGAAAAAAGAGAGGGAGGGAGGGAGGGATTTTAGTTCATCATTTTCATCAACTTGGAAGGTATTTCTCATCATTTCATATATTATTGATCATTTTTGTTGATTGTACTTATATTTTATTCAGGAGTATAATGCCAAACTTTCTGACTTTGGACTTGCGAAAGATGGACCAGTGGGAGATCAGTCTCATGTCTCTACTCGCATTATGGGCACATATGGATATGCAGCCCCAGAATACATTATGACAGGTAGAGAGCTTCGTATCTCTTCATCTTTTCATTTGTTGTTAAGAAAGTTCCCAGTGCTCAGCTGTAAATTTTTTTGTCACCAAGCAGTCAAATGTCCTTCTCATGGCACAGTTGTATGTTCATCTTGGTGTGCCCTACCGTGGATGTGTTATACTCCAAAAATCATGTTAGTTAGATGATCCTAGCCACCAAATTGAGGATTTTTGTTTTTAGCTCAATGTTGACCTGTTCATACAGGAAAAGCATGGAAATGCCCATAGACCCCTTATTTGCATGTTCATAAATGCTCATGAACACATTCTGTTCTAGTTTTCCTGACTACCTAATTTTAATTATCAAAAATACAAACCTGCCAATGGAAGGAAATAAAAATAAATAAATAAATAAATAAAAAGTACCCAGAGACACCCTCATTTGCACGTGCAAATATTCTAAAACACATTGTTTGTAGTTTTTCCTGAATACCCATTTTGAACTTTTACAAGTTATCCAATCAATGGATAGATCACCAGAACGGCATGATTTTTAGTGTACACAAATACTCATAGAACCCCTAATTCTTTAGCGTAATTACTCTCAAACACATTGGCTGTAGTTTTTCTGGACTACCCATTTTTTAATTCTCAAAAGTAATCTACTCAATGGTCAGGATCACTTGAAAGGCATGATTTTCAGAGTAGCCCATAAAATGGTAGGGCCCAGTCTTGTATATGCGTACAACATGCATGGATATTAGATGCTTCTCTTTGTTCTTTTTGTTTAAATGTTCTTTTGGCATCAAGAATGCTTGAACAAACACTTTATGGAAGATGATCTGATTTCATGAACTCCTATCCATATGCTAATGGTTAGATCCTCTTACAAATCCCTGATTTAACATTCTACTTTGATCATTTCTATGTTTTGAAGATATGAGTTGGGATAAACCATGTGCACCTCTACATGCACTGCCTGGCATGTGTCTGGGACTTTGAAGCCAAAGCATAGGTGGCCCCCTTTGTTTTCATGTGGCTAAAAATCAGGTTGGTCCATTGATCATGTGTGCCACAAGGGTGCCTTGAATGTGTAACTTCGACAGTTTCTTTAAACCATCCATTTCTTCGTATGTTGGGTCTCTGTTTAGATCTGAAACCAGGTGCTTAGATGCAAACACATGCTTAAATCAGTGTGTTGCAACTAGAAATCATAGATGAATGAAGGGAGATGAGAAGATTGGATGGACCATCCTTTCAGAATCCTTACCAAATGCCTGAGATTTTTTCTGATTGACACTGATTTCTTCACAGCTTCTTTGTCATTTTTGTCCAAATGGTAGGTTTAGCCATCTTTTATTTATTTTTATTTATTTTATTCACTTCTCTGAATTATAAGCTGTGAAGATATTTACTTATCTAATACACAACTCTTTCTAACAGGCCATCTGACTGCTCGGAGCGATGTATACAGCTTTGGTGTCGTCCTCCTTGAACTGCTCACTGGCCGGAAATCACTAGACAAGTCTCGCCCACCTCGAGAGCAAAACCTTGTCGAGTGGGCCCCACCTTTGCTCTGTGAGAAGAAGAAACTGCCTAACATTATAGACCCAAGACTGGAAGGTGACTATCCAATCAAAGGTGTACATAAGGCAGCCATGTTAGCTTTTCATTGTTTGAATCGCAATCCAAAGGCAAGGCCACTTATGAGAGATATTGTTGACACGTTGGAGCCTCTTCAGATTCCTGTGGACATTCCAAGTGCTGCCGATCCTACCACTGCCACTCCTGCTACCAGTGCTCCTACTGTTTGCACTGAAGTTCTGGTTGTAGAGGCTCAAAGACAAGGGGAGGCTAGCTGCAATTAATGCTTTGGTTCTGCTTCATGGAGTTTCATATTCTAGACTCTGTTTGGATGAAGAATCAACATTCTAGGATTCTAGTGGGCCCTGAATTTGCAATGACTGATTGCAAATTCAAGAATCGTGCTGGAAAAAGGAAAAGAAATTGACATACCAGGTCCAGGGTCACTAGAAATAGGATCGGATGGAAATCTTATTCTCGTTCTTTGGCTGTCCAAACATTGTTCTCTGGAATGGAGAACTTGCACGCTGAAGGCTGAAAGGTCTGCTTCTACATACCATAGGTTTTTTTTTTTTTTTTTTCTGTGGAAAGCAGATGTTACTGCTGCTTGTATTGTTTTGGAGGTTTGTTAATAACCTAAAACGAATGATGCCCCATCCCCTTTACTTTCTGGTGCACATATGATGGTCCAAGCCAACCATCTAATGGGCTCCATTGTAGATTTGTGGTCTTCATGATCAGGCCAGTCCAACCATCAGGTAGGCCACATTGTAGGAAACAAACTAGTGGCTAGAAGAAACTCTTTTTAGCTGTTCATTTATTCCAAAACTGATCAGGGGATCTCCCTGATGTTAGTTCCATGGATTCTGCATGGTGGGGCTTTGATATTTCACACGTGCCAGCCAGGATGTAGAGAGGGCCGGGCTATGTTAGCAGGTCAGATCAGCAAACCCCATTACCACATTGTTTTGAAGAGAGCATTTTCAATCTTGGCTGATAATTTGCTTCTATGATTGTAAATTTTAGTTGCTTAAGAACGCCTTTCATTTGCTGCTTCCTTTTTTAATATTAGTAATGGGGGAAATAAAAAGATTGAAAGACAGGAAAGTGGAGATCTATTTACTCCAATTAACGGCTTCAATCTGATCATCCATTTACTGGTGATCAAGTTGGAATCCAATCTGACAGGAAACTGGTGCACAATGGTTTAAAGTCGGCTACTTGACAAGTTGGAATCCAATCTGATTTAATAATTTTTTAAAAACCCAATTTAGTCACATTTTTATTTTTAATTTTTGAAATGGAGAATAGCTATGTTAGAGGCATCCATTCCATTGTTAGTGAATAGAATCTAAGCCTTCCCAATACAATCATTTGCAAAGGCTTACTGAATACTGAATAGAATCTAAGCCTGAGTCCTTGGTAAACCCAATACAGTCATTTGCAATGGCTTGTACAACCTGGCATTGTGGCTGTTTACCTTTTGACATTTCATATTCGGTAGTGTGAACAAATTATCAAGCAACATTATAAACTTTAACTGTGCCCAGTTTTCTAATGGTCCTTTTTGTTGCGATTGAAATGGGAGAGAGTATCATCCATCAGCGGCCCCAAAGTGGGTGGCGTTTAACACAGATTCTAGTAATGGCATCATGCATCGTTGTAAGCACAGTAGCCTTCCGAGTAGTGTTAACTACTATCAAATTTCTTTTTTAAGTAATTGTTTAACATTGGACTCATTGAGTTTCTCGCTAAAGAAATCAACTGGTTAGTCCACCTTCTTGACCAATGGCCCCAGTACTGAAATTAGGAATGGATAGCACTAGTGTTTCAGATAAATTTTGCTTGATGAATTGGATACTATTCATTCTCCACTATGTCCAGTTGGAAGATCGTTTCTTAATGTAATCAGTTATTTATGCAGCTATAGGTGGTAGAGTTTTGTATCTAGTGTTGATGTAAGGCAGAAAGTCCGTGAAAGCTACCAACTTCATAGATGTTCCTGGGCACTGGCCACTCTAGTATGACCTTCGCCTTATTTTCATCAAATTTTTATTTACTTATTTAATTTTTTTAAAAAAAGTCTTTTTGCTATTACCGTGTACCCTAGAGTTAAAGAGTGATTGTTTTTCACTTAGTTCTTTGAATTAAAGATCATTTTGTCTTTACAAACGAACGAGATGGAGTGGGATTAAACCTTAACAATACGTTTTTTCGTAATCTATTCTCTAACAAAGTATCAAAGCAGTGGGACGACAAAACCTAAGGGGGTCGTTTGGATGCCTGTAAATGGGTCAAGTAGTGAGTGATTTAAAGGGTTACACCAATCTACAAGTCAAAAGTTCGGATTTCATTTACAGGTTCCTGATTTATAAGCTGCCAACTTCTGACGGTTTTTTTTTTTTTTTTGGTGAAGGATTTGCTATTTAGGAGAGATTCACCTCCCTTTCTCGAACGTCGTTGAAATCCAACGGCTCTCTCTTTCCGACGGTGTTTAATCTCAGTACCGGCTTCCTTTCTAGTGAGGTTCATACCATTGGTGATCCGTCCGTCAACGGCTCTCTACCGGTGATCTCTCTCCACCGGCTCTCCACCAAAGAATTCTCTCTGCCGGTGAGGCATGTTTGTGTTGGGGATTGTGCTATGGAATCATATAGAGATGGATGCAATCCATGAGCACCAAGCAAATACAAGAGAACACAAAGATTAAACGTGAAAAATCTTTTCGGGAAAAAAACAACGGCACAAAGCGACAAATCTTCATTATGAAAGTAGAAATTACAAAGAGAAAAGACTTATCAGACTTGAGCAATCCTCAAATCTCTTCATTGCTCCACCCTTTTACAAATCCTATAACACTTTTAGAAAGCTTTAGAATCCCTTAAAATGCCTCCCAATCCCGTTTACACCCATACATATAGTTGTAGAAAGAATCCCAAACAAAATAGGAAAGAATCGCGAAAAAATCTGCGCAGAATTTGATTAGATTTAAGACATCAAATATAACAATCTCCACCATGTCTTCAATATTTAAATATGTAACTTCTTGTCCTCTTCTCTTATCTCCGTCTCTCATCATAACTTTATCAATGCTTTTCGTGTACATTTTGTCCTCCTATTACGCCATTGCCAAGTCTAGATAAGTTACACAAAACTTGAACTTCTCCGTATGAATAACCTTGGTGAGCATGTCTGCTAGATTCACGCTGGTGTAAATCTACTCAAGAGTTACGCCTCCTTTCTCGAGCACCTATCGGATAAAATGGTGACGAACATCAATGTGTTTAGTGTGAGAGTGATAAACAAATTTTTTAGCCAAATTGATAGCACTTTCACTATCAAAATTAACTGGCACGGCCTCATGCTGAAGTCACAACTGATTTATCATGTCTCTTAACCAAACATCTTCCTTAAACGTTTCCATCACCGCCATATTCTGCTTTGGTCGTGGAAAGTGCTATCACGGACTGAAGCTTCGACATCTAACTAATTGCTCCACTCGTTAATACAAATGAGTATTCTGAAGTTGACTTTCTGGAATCCACATTGCTGGCGTAGTCTAAATCCATACACCCTAATCTATAGCTCAACTGGTAGACTAAGTGGAGATACCTCGTTTCAACACTTGAGGTCTTGGTATCGATCCCTAGTGGGGGTGGGTAATAGTGTAGTGTGTATTGACAGTGGGTGTGTACTAACAAAAAAAAACCCGTCTTCTCAAAAGTTAATAAGTAGTCTTTTATACCTCAAATGTATTGAAGTAGCTATTTCATCACTTTCAAATGTTGCTTGTCAGGGTTAATGACATGTATCTGCTTATAACACTACTGCCTGTGAAATATCTGGTCTCGTACAGACCATGACATACATAAAACTGCCAACCGCATTCGAATAAGGCACATGAGACATAACCTGTTTTTTCTCATTTGATTTAAGACATTGTTTTGAGAAAAACTTGTAGTAAGCCACGTGAGGAATGCTTACTGGCTTTGCCTGGTCCATTCTATACTTGATCAACACCTGTGAGACCTGCATCATAGACCGTACCGTTCCTTAGGCTTCCGCAATTCTCCCGGTCGAATTTCGACAATCCGCGATCCATAATCAACAATTGCACGTGACCCTGAGTCTTATCCAGTATTCCAGAGTCGGCTCAACCCAAGACTTGTACCCTTGAGACCGCGTCGTCGCCGCTGTTCCGATACCCCATCTCGTGTGCCAAGGCGATACCTGGGCTAGGAGATGTGTGCCGCGTTCATTAGAGAAAAATACCACGTGTACGAATTTTGAGAGAATCTCTACAACATGTCACATCAATCAATTAATCAATCCCATCAAAGGTCAAGTGCATGTCAAGTACACACCTCACACCCATCACCAAGCAACCCCATAAGTCAATAATCCCTTACACAACCCATACTCCTCTTACACAAACTATCCCAAAAGTCAACAAATCTCTCACCTCACCTATCACTCACCTCACCCATCACTCCATCACCCGTCCCTCTATCTCCTTACAACTCTCTCTCTCTCTCTCTCTCTCTCTCTCTCTCTCTCTCTCTCATTTTTCAAACCTATTTCCAAGCAACCAAAAGCTCCAACGTATGAGCTTCCCAAACCCTCAAGGAGAAGCTCTAGTGTGGCCCACTTCCTACCCTCTCATCTCCCATCTCAACCATCAAAACTTCATCGTCTTCCGTTGAAATCAAAGCTAAGGAGTTCGGAGTTCCATCGGACCAAGAAGGAGGCTAATAGGTTGGTGATCTACAGTTGATTTTCTATTAGAAGGCCCACTTGTGATGAGACCCATTTTTTTATGTATGTATTGTGATCATGGAGGACCCATAGTGGTGGGGTCTCTCCATCACCATTCGATCTCTCCTTTTTTCTCTCTCTCTCTCTCTCTCTCTCTCTCTCTCTCTTTTCACTTTTTTTTTTATAGTAATGATGATGATGAAGTGTGTGGCCCACCATGATGTTTTCATCCATGCCATCTACCGGTGGACCCCATCTATGTGGGACACACTATGATGTTTATATGTCATCCCAACCATCCATCTAGGACGTGGCCCACCCCACACATGTGGGTGGGGCCCTCCTTGATGTATTTATCCTAATCCACCCTGTCCATCTACCCTAATCAGCGTGGCCCAACATGATTTATGTATTTTATCGATGCCGTCCATCTGTTTTATCCAGGCCATCTAGTGGGCCTGGATGATGAGAAAACACAACATCAGACCGATCGGGTGGGCCATGTCTGTGTGGGACCCACCTTGATGAGGTATATATATCCACACCGTCCGTCTAGCGTCTGTGGATGCTGGACGTACCAGTGGAGAAGTGGACTGACGGTGGGGTGTGGCTAGCAGTGAAGTGTAAACTGACGGTGAGGTGTGGCTAGCAGTGAAGTGTAAACTGACGGTGAGGTGTGGTTAACAGTGAAGTGTAAACTGACACTGGGTGTACTAGCTAGCAAAAAAAGAGAGATATATATCTATATATATATAAAATAATATATAATATTAAATAGGGATAGCTGAATTAGCGGTTAAGACCGCTTGAGTTAAAGTAGGAATATGCCAATATGTCCTAGAGAGGGGTGAATAGGACTTTTTAAAGTTTATAATATATTTAAAAATCCTATTACACAAATCCTTTTAGATAGGCAATTATCAAGATTACTCAAATGTAACTCTACTGGCTTCTAAGCCTGGTAGAGGATCTAATCACAAACTATTTAAGAAACAACAATATATAGCTTAGTTCATGATGGATATAATTGTGTTTGTGTGTGAAGTGTGCTCAGATAAGTAGATATGAAAGCATTGTCATAAACAATCACACACATAGATGAATAGTAATCGCAAACACAATCATTTTTATAGTGGTTTGACTACTTGTCTACTCCACTCCCGGTAACCGCACTCAACCCTTGAGTGTACCAGATTTCATCAAGGAGGTTTCATATGGTTCACCTCTAACATAAGGTTTTAAATTAGGTTCACCTTCAACCTTTACAACCTACACTGAGGCTGACTGTTTATGCACTCACGAGCAAGGGTCAACACATTGCACCCACATTTAGGCGCACTGGCCAAGGATCTTCCCTAAGACCCTAACAGAGGTTTCACTCGGTTCACCTCAAAACCCAATGTTTTACTCGGTTCTCCTCAAACCGAAGGTTTTACTGGTTCACCTCTAACCAGATGCTTATACTCTCTACAGAGAAAGGGTCCACACAATGCACCCACCATGTACACTCCCACTGGAGGCCTCCTTGAGGACTTCAAGGGTGAGAAACACCTTAGACCCAATCCGACAAAAGGAATGATCAAAGGGTCCTCTGCACTCTAGATACTTATAGATAAGTTGATGAGTCCCATTCAGTGCAGTGGCGAAGATCTCCTCCTTGTTGACGAAGAGTTTTTAGCTCCCTTGATCCGTAACAAATGATGTACCAATATAAGGCAACAGGTTGGGTCAAGGTTATGATGGAATCCTACTCTCTAAATGTTTTCCTATAAAGGAGATAGAGCAATTCCAATCATCTAAGCATTCAAGGCATCCTAGCTTAATGATTTGCCATTAAGATGGTAGCTGAAGGATCCTTGAATGCTGAAGTTCATTCCCCAATCCATTCTATTAAATGTCAATGATGAGGGTGGATTTGAGGATGAACTTCCGTGAGAGAAAGGGCTTTGGGTATATAATCTAAAGGTAAAACACACAAAAGCACTCTTTTCTTTCTCTACCAGCAATATGGATAAGTCTCTCTTTATATAGACAAAAGGTTCCAATAGATATAAAACGGTCACATTTATGACAAAGTTCGATATCATTGAGCAGTGTCGATATCATCGAGCGTATACTCCCAATAGTATCAACGGTCTGCTCGATGACGCAAACTCACATGTCATATGCTTTTGAAACCTCTTGCCAGCTGGTCGATGAGATCGATCAGGTGTCGATATCATCAAATTTTGAATTCCAATTCTATCGATACTTGGATCGATCTATCGACATTTGAAAAATGAGAGAGACTATCCATGAAATATTTCAGGTTTTTAGAATATGATCGAGGGTTAACCGATGTCATCAGAATTTGTATATCGATGATATCGGAGGCAGTGTCGATGCATCGATAAATCCCATGAATTTTTTAGTAAGCTTGCTAGACACTTTGTGTTCAGTAGCGATGCAATCGACTTGGCCTCGATATTATCGACATATGAATATCGATTTCCTCGAGTGGCCCTCGATCAAAGATAAAAAGTGACCTAAAATATTTGCTGGAAGACATGCGCGCCCACTATCGATATCATCGATGAACTTCCGATATTGTTGAGATTTGATTTAAGATCTTATCGGAAAGAGCATTGATATATCAAAGGATTTTGAGATTTTCTTTGAAAAATAGGGGCGCCGAAAATCTGCCTGTTGATATTATCGAGCCACCTTCGATGGGCTCGAGATTCAAATATCAATGCTATCGATACGTGTGTCGATACATCGATAATTCTATCCAAATATGTATGTGGTTGTTGGACACATTAAGTCCTCAATCGATATGATCGATTCAGCTTCTGAGGACATCAACAACACAGGTCGATTATATCAATATGTGTATCGATATAATCGACAGGACAAGAAAATTTTAGAGATTTTCTGATGTTTGAAAAAGTTCACTTATCCAAAAACTCTAATATATTTTAACTTGTTTTTAAGGGTTTTAATCACCTGGTGTTTTGGGACATAGGATGTAAGGCTTAGATTTACGTATGGCAAGCTTCCACACATCCGGTTGAGGCAGACACTTGAATAGATCTTCCTGTGAGGCTCTGCAGTTCGACTGACTCAATGCACACGCTAATTGACAAACTAGGACACTAGCAAGGGCACTTTCAATCTCCCCCTTTGTAATTACGTGACAAAATACTCAAAACACCCAAAACACCCTAGGACAATATCTAGACAAACTCATCCTAAATTGTGTGTACATATAATTTACACAATTTTATAAATGCTAAAGAACCCATGTACACAACCAGTATTTGCTCCCCCTTACTATAAAACTCCTTCTTTCTTGGTGCAGCTGCTCCCCCTAACACCCGCAACACATAAGAGCAAATATCCAATTTTCCACATGGGGTGTTTTTACTTTTCTCTCCCTTTTTGTTAGTCATTGAAAAGACATAGCAGTTGATATTGACTGAAGTGTAAAGAAGCATATGGGAGAATCAATAGATATAGATGTATAGAGATAAAATCATTTTAAAACATACATCATCTTCAGAAGATATAAATGCATATTAGATAAGGCATTGACACAATCAGATAAGATAATCATGAAAAACACATGCATTCCATATCAGACAGTAGATAAACTAGGGGATCTCATATTGTAACACCCCGGATTTTTGCCAACCTGGAGTTAGGCGTCCTTAGGCAATGGGTCGACCATAACACCTTGGTAACCTCTCAGAACCCAATTCCAAAGCTAAAGAAATCATTTAGAATCTAATTCTTTAGAATTTAACGTGAATTAGCCAGCGCTACACTAGATTACCTGTGAAATTAGCAGCAACCACTTTAAATATGATCTGTAAGACCCAAAACCTATAGAATCATTGACACTATCTTACCTTAAAATACAGGATTAAACTCTAAACCTGTTTGTTCTCAGGAACCCTTTGAAACTTTATATTGGATCTAGACCGCACGTCGAAAGTCCGATAGCGATAATCTTAGACAATTTCGACCGCCTAGTTGGACTTGATAATCGTTTCGAAAATCAAGTCCAACTGATGTTCTGAGGCTATTTCATTGAGCCTGGAGCAAGGAGTGTGAGAAAGAGTGAAATTCTTTATAAATTAAATGTGATTTAAATAAATCTGGCATGTTTCGCTTGCGGGTTAAGTATAAGCATTCAGACCGTCGGAATCTGACCCAAATACACCCTCGGATCAGGGAACATTTCCCACTCAGGTCAGTATACTTAGAATCCTCGATCGAGTCTCAGTGACCACTGAACTGAAACTGGTCCGCCACGTGCGATCTGGGAACACTATCGGAATGAAAACTTAATGTGATCAGGATCCAATATACATGAACTTAAGTCCGACTGCATTCGGCCAGGGGACCTCCCGAAATGCTCCTTTGGATCGGAAAAGACCCGATTTGGCTATAACCCAAGTATACCTTGACTTAAAGTCTATTTTGGTTATGTTTGGGCTTATAAAAGGGCCTTAAACCCTTAGCTTTCTAACCCATACGAATTTACTAGAAACCCTAGGAAGGAGAGAGAGAAAAGAGAGAGAAAGTGAGGGAGAAGCTGGTGATTTCTCCTGGGATTCTTCCCTACTGCTCTACGTGCCGAAGCCACTTACCTGCATCGTTATTCCGACGATTCTGGTTTCGTTCTAGGTAAGAAAACCCTAACCCTAACCTGATTTGAAGCTTAGACTAGCTGTAGAAGAGTTCTAGCTAATCCGTTTCTTGCCATAGGTAGCGTATCTGCCGTTGACGAAGACACATCGTCTGAATCTTAACGAATACGCATTTCTGGTTTAAGGTGCGGATTTTAGACGCTTAGATTACCTGTTTTCAAAGCTTTCAATGCCGTTTAATGGTAGATTGCTGATAAGTATGCTATTTGACATGTAGAACATGCTGTCCATTTTTCATTTCGAATACGTACGAAGAATATGAGATTTAGGATATTTTAGGTATTTGTAGGAAATACCGTATATGTACGTATTTTGCTGATATGATTGCCATGAGTATTTACCGTATACCTATACTAGTTATGCGTGTATGATCTGTTTGACGAAGAGATTCGCCCTAATGCACATATTGGCCGACATATGCTATGTAGACTAATGTGTGTAGACTAAGTGTTTGTTGAAATGCCTAAATCAATATGATTTATGCCTGCCATATGTTTTGAATGTAAGAACATGATTGTTGTGTATTAGACATCTCCTTGATATAAGGATCTGTCGTATTATATGTTGTAATCAACATACGTCAAGTACGTTGGAGTTGAGTAGTCTAAGTGTTTGTATAAATGTATGTATTAGTAAGTATTGAGTATATGGTGTTGTAGATTAGCGTTGAGACTGGATTCTCAACTAATTTGATGATATATATGATTTTCTCTACGCTTGTCGTATTTCAATTGATTTCCTTATGTGTGAAGTACTTGCGTATGGTTTAATTGCCTATGTTGTATCTTATAACATGTTGCTAACATGCTTGGATTACTTGTTATTTCAATTTTATTTATCTCATATGATTACTGATTCACATCTTTGTGCTTAGGGCTATACTCTAGTCCAGGCAGTCGGTAACAGATTAGGATTCGTGGTTGGATTCTATTCGCCACAAAGGGTGTTGTATGACGAACCCGAATCGTACTAGAGTCGTCGGCAGTGGTTAGGCCACACGAAGTGCTTGTGCTCTTCATGTCGGTCAATTCAACGTGTGCTCGTGCTAGTCGGACTCATCAAGTAACCCGATTGACCATTGTATGTTCACCTTGTATTCGTCATAACTGCTTGAACCTAGGGTACTGAACTTACCAGTGATAACCCTGATAACCGTGGTACCTTGATCCCCTAAGACTCATGAGCCGGGCATAGTGGTATGGGACACTGTGGTCGAGCTGTCGGCCTACGCTGGGGCCACAAACCTCCCCGTAGTGACCAGTGAGCACCTTAGACTTGTGAGTCGATTATGGTGGTATGAGACACTATATTCGAGCTGTCGGCCTACATTGATAAGGTGATGGGGGAACGGTGCAATGAGTGCGAGCAACAGCCCTGACAACCCTTTATAGTGACCTCGAGCGTACTCTGAGTCTACGTGAAGCGACGACTCTTCCGTAACAACAAGAGTACAACTAGGCCTGTATTAATAAGGTGATGGAGAAGCAGAGCAACGAGTGAGTGCAACAGCCCTGACAGCCCTTGCAGCGACCTAGAAATATATCATCGTATGAGATTACTAGGAGTGATGACCCTAGACAGGATCTTTGTTAGGAATGATACAAGGGAAGTACCCTAGTTTCCCAATCCTACTGTATGAAAAGGACTAATAATGTAACACCCTGAAAATCGGGGGTCGTGTATAAACTCAACTCCCGAGTTCCAGACCGTCACTTATGCAACAAAAATGGTTATGATTCAATGTTGTCTGATTTAAAGCATTCACATGAGTAAAAGTATACCAAAACTGCAATTCATACTCCAGATCCAGTGATAAAAGCAAGCGGAAGACTAAACAATGTATATATCACTGTATGAAAAAAAACAAAGTAATCTCATCTGTCTCCAAAGTATGACTACATCTCTGAGTCTCATGTACATATACATAACAAAAGAATAATGTTCAAAAAGAAAGTCCCACTGATGCCCCCTCGATCCAGGTCGCCTACGGGAAGCCGTCATGATACTGCATATACGAGAACTCATCCTGGTCCTCGTCGATCTCTGGCTCCACCTCCTGGATCTCGTCCTCACCTGCAGCTACAACAGGGTCTGGTGGGTGTTGCAAACACCATCCCGTAACGTGGGAATGAGTGATCAACTCAGTGGAATCATAGAGCAAAGATTAGCATGTTCACAATTCAATCACGCGATAATAGTAAAGAAGTAAATCAGACAATCCTAACACTGTTGTTAATGCAAAATGATATGACGTGATGTATGCCCTCACCGACGATCACCCTCATGCGGCAACATCTTACGACCGCGGCATGCCACACTCCCTAGAGTGCTCCACATCTTCCAGGCACATGCAATGCTATGGTGATATGCTTTCCAAGTTGTTATTAGTCCATTCAAACAGCAGGATTGGGAAACTAAGGTACTTCCCTTGTATCAATCCCAACACAGATCCTGTCTAGGGTCGTCACTCCTAGTAATCTCATACGATGTATATTTTGTAGGTCACTGCAAGGGCTGCCAGGGCTGTTGCTCGCACTCGTTGCACCGCTCCCCCATCACCTTATCAATACAGGCCTACCGCACTCTACTGCAACGGAAGGGTCGTCGCCTCCCGTGGACTCAGAATACGCTCGCGGTCACTACAAAGGGCTCGTCGCCTGATCAGTGTAGGCCGACAGCTAGAATATAGTGTCCCATACCACCATAATCTGCTCACGAGTCAAGGTGCTCACTGGTCACTACGGGGAGGTTTGTGGCCCCAGCGTAGGCCGACAGCTCGACCACGGTGTCCCATACCACCATGCCAGGCTCATGAGTCTTCGTGGATCAAGGTACCACGGTTAATAGGGTTTACAATGGTAAGTTCAGTACCCTAGGTTCAAGCAGTTATGATACATACAAGGTGAACAAACATCGGCCAGTCGGGTTACTTGACGGGCTCGACTAGCGCGATCGCATCTCAAGTTGAACGACATGAAGTGCGTAAAACACTTCGCGTGGCCTAACCACTGCCGCCAACTCTCAACACGAATCACGTTCATCGACGCGTCGTTCGTGGCTATGACCAGTCAGCCACGAATTCGCTCGGTTACCGACTGCCTGGACTAAGTCTAGTCCCATACATCTATGGAATCATATTAGCATTACATGTTAAAGTATTGGAATTGAAATACATCATGTGAGCATGTTAACACATGTTATAACATTCAACTTAAGCAAATCTTCAAGGCATACCTTCTATGCATGTAATACAATCATGCATAAGGTAAACATGTAGGAAATCATTTAGGTCAGCATATTAATTGAGGAATCAATCAAAAACTATCTCATAACATCATTCAATTCAATACATACTAATACAAACATTTATACAAACGCATTCACTACACACTTAAGTCTACATATAGTATGTCGACCCAAAGCGCAACTAGGCGAATCTCTTCGCCAAACTAATTATGCAAGCATTCCTAACTCCCTAATGCGACAACAAACCATGTCAATCACATCAGCAAAATATGAACGTAGACCGTACTTCCTACAAATGACTAAAATGCCCTAAATCTCATATTCTTCGTTAATTTACGAAATAGGAAACGGAGAGCATGTTGTACATGTCAAACGGCGATGCCGTCGATAATCTACTATTAAACAATATTGAAAGCATTATAAACCGTCAATCAAAGCGTCTAAAATCCTCACCTAGTCTCTTACGGTTGCAGGATTTTGAACGGAGCGTGTACGATTCGTCTACGGCGGTAGGAAAGCCTGATTTATGGAATACGTTAGCTAACATATCATGCAACTAAGTAAACCCTAAATCAGCAAGTTTTTGGGGTTATTTTATACCTGAAAAAGTGGAGAAATCACCAGCCAGGTGATTGGAAGGAAGTGCTGAAGCAGCAACTGTCAGGGGCTCGGAAGCGGAGAAATTCTCTTCTTCTCTTTCTCTCAAACTCTCTCTCTTTTTGCTAGGGTTTGTGATTTTCGGATGGAAGGGAGAAATGAGGGTTTCAACCCCTTTTATAAGCTTGAAAACGCCGAAAATAGGCTCCGGGACGAAGTTTACTAGATGCCTATCCATTTCGGAGCTGTTTCGGTCCAAAAACTGCTTTCTGGTGGTCCCCTGGTCGATTGCGATCAGACTTAAGCTCATGGGTACCAGATGTACCTCGTATTAAGTTTTCAGTCTGGCAGGGTTCACAGATCGCACGTGGCGGACCAGTTTCAGTTCAGCGCTCACCGCACGTAGATCAGGGCTAAAAGTCTCATGATAATAAATAGAAATTTTTCCTGATCCGAGGGTGTAATCTGGATGAATTCTGACGGTCAGAACGCTTAATACTGACGCGTCAAGTCGTGTGCCAGATTTGAATTTGAAATTCCAAATTCGTCCCTATTCGCGGTCGCTTCAGTCCGGGTTCAACGAAATAGTCTGTGATTATCGGTTTGACTTGATTTTTAAGATGATTGTCAAGTCCAGCTGGGCGGTTCTAACGGTCTAAGATAGGAGGTATCGGAACTTCGACGCGCGGTCTAAATCCAATACAAAATTTCAATATGGTCTAGAGAACAAACCTGCTTAGAGTTTGATCCGAGGTTATAGAGTATTGTAGAGTTGTTTGTTCTACTCGATTTGGGTCTTGCAGAACGTATTTAAAGTGATCAGGGACTATTTCCTAGCTACTCTAGCGTTGCGCTAGCTAACTTACCCTTAATTTCCATGGAAATTATTCCTACGCGATTTCGGGTCAAATCGGTACTCGAGCCCAAGTACGGATTTTTCACGGGCGTTACAAATAACAACTCGGTAATCATTATCCATATCGCACTGCATGTGCCTGAAAGATGTGGAGCACTGAGGAAAGAAAGCATGCCGCGGACGTAAGATGGTGCCGCATGAGGGAGTATGTCGGTGAGAGCATCCATCATGTCATTTCATGCCTGCATTAACAACAGTATTTAGGATTGTCTGATTGCTTGCTTTACTATTATCGCGTGATTGATTTGATAACATGCTAACCTTTGCTCTATGATTCCACTGAGTTAGCTACTCATTCCCACATTACGGGATGGTGTTCCGGACACCCACCAGTCCCTATTTTAGTTTCAGATGATGGCGATGCTCGCGAAGCAGAGCCGGACTTGATGATGATGAGGAGGATCCCTCCTATATGCAGGTTCTGGTTGACGGGGTTACAGGGTTACTGATTAGATGCCAGTACACATGGTATTTTACCTTTTATTTTTGCACCCATGTATATTCTTTTTGCTCATCTTTGGAGTATACATGTATATGTTTAACCTGGTAACATGTTCACACTCTGGAGACTCACAACAGTTCATATATTCTATATATCTATCACATTCTTCCGCTTGCTAAATTAACTATCTCTGGAGTATGATATGCTATTTTGGCTTAATCCACTTCATGTTTTATGCATTATTATGGCCAACATTTATCCATCATTGAAAATGTTACACAAGTGATGTTCTGGAACTCGGGAGTTGGGTTTCTACCCGACCCCCGATTTTCGGGATGTTACACATATATCACTATGATAGTAAGAATAGAATTATATGTGGCCATATTCAACAAAATATTCATCATTTAAAAACACGTACTGCCCCAGACAGCAGTGGACTATCAACCATTAGACAGAAATATCAAGCTCATGTAAGGGTTAAACGGATCAAGACACCACTTTATCATAGTTTGTAAGTCTGTAATTCATCACACACATAACCATGATCATAGGGCATTCAAAAAGATACTTATGCCCAAGTATTCCAAAAGGATTTCAAGTATGTGATAAATGGAAAGAGAGCCTAGACATGCTTTATGAAGAAGGGAGAATGTTCAGAATCTGTTCCGTAGCATGTTGCAGCGACGCCAGTCTTTGTCGAATTTCTGAAAGATGGGCTTCACAGATATCAAGTTTCTTCATCATGCATGATTGACCATCCAAAAGATTTTGTAAACTATCTTGCACTGGGATACCTTGAATGTTGTTTACGATATCGAGGCTGTGCATAGAATTTTCATGGCTTGAGATTTGATCGGTTCTTTCAACATAAGATACTTTGTCATAGAGATTCAGATTACGGATGTCTTTATAATTGAACCAACTACATAGGTGTGGAAGATCATGAGTAGGTGGCAGACCGAATTGACATGAAAGCTTAGACAGAAGACATGGAAATGGAATTATAGTGATGGATTCTTCTGTAGACACATGGACTATCTGTTATAAAATTAGAGTGGGTAGACACACTGGAATCCCTAGATGAACATCATACAAAATGTTCAAAATGTATGGAGAGAGATTGTTACCAGATACTTCACAGGGATAGACATTAGTGCTGAAAATACTGTGAAAAATCTTATAGGTAGGATCAAGGTGCTTAACATGGAGTATATTCTTTGTATTCCTGGGAATTGTGGCACCATTGCATAATGCTCGAGTAACTTCTCCCCATGCGCCGAGACCATTCATGTTTTGATCGGATACAGGTATTCCAGTGGATTCTATGCCAATTAGTCTACCTATCAACCTTGGCGTGATGCATTCTACCTGATTTATGACTGCGACTGAGATGCATGGAGGATCCTTTTCAACATTGTAAACAAGGCTCAGAAATTGATGTACTAGATTGTGTTGAAATGTTCCTCCATGATTCACAACATTGTCCCACCCGATCTGTTTCAATAGGTCGATAATCTTAAATGATTCAATGCTCTTTCTATGGATTGCTCGTTCCGCCACAAGGTTGATGTTGAACAAGGAAGAAGAGGCTGTCGCATTCTGCTTACCTTTCTTGTTCGAAATTGAGGTGCTTCGAGGAAAAGCTGAAATTGTTTTTTCTTTGGACATCTTGGAAGAGGAAGAATAGATTTAGAAGATGTGAACCCAAGTCTGAGATCAGATGTACTTTCCATGGTTTTAGATGCTATTGATAGTCCCGAATTTTGAGCTTCGTTCAGGAGTTTGGAAGAAGATTGACTGTCCCAATGCTTTAGCTACCCAGAAGAACGTCGATGATATCGACCCTTTTTTGATATGATTGATATTCAAAATGACCAATTGACAATTATATCGAAAGTGAGTGTGTGTGTGTGTATATATATATATATATATATATAATTTTTTTTTTTTCAGTTTTTTTTTTCATTTCGACGAACTTTCATGTATTGTGAGATATATCTTGAATTAATCAGTATATTCGCAAAATTTTGTACAAGTTCTGTACAGCCCAAAAATTATAAACATAAAGATGTTTATATACAAAAGGTTTGAGGTGTGTAACTTCAGATTTGACCTTAAGAACACAGTAAAATTGCATGATCCCTGAAAATATCCAGTTTGAGATGTATGACCTGGACTGTCTTCAATTCTTTTAGACATCAGTTCCCTCTTTGCCTTTGATAATGTAGCAGTGGTTGTTTGTGCGATGACCGTTCATGGCTAATTTTCCTGATTTTAGGATTTTACATTTTTATTTGTTGAATTTGACCACGTGCCCATTATTACAGATTTGAGATATGCTTAAGAGATTATGTGCCAGGCCTTTTATGCAGAAAGCATTCTCATTCTTAAGTGAATCAATCCCCTTTATGATTCCCTGTCCAATTACCTTAGCAGTGGTTCCATCTCCATAGGTGACTATCTTATTGTGAAGATCCTTATAATTTGTAAGAAGGGACTTGTCGCCTGTAACATGTTCTGAGCAACCACTATCTAGGTACCACTTGGTGTCATTGCCTGATAAATGATTTGAGTGAGTAGTAAGACAATTTTTCTTTTCTTTAATTACCCATTTTGAGGCAGACTTCTTCACTCTGTCTTTTTCTTTAGGTGGTGATGGATAAGTGTTTCTCCTAGGTGGACTTTTAACATTCTGAGTTTCTCTGATTGATTTGAATTTACCAATGTGGTTTTGATCAAAGTTATGTAAAGTCCGTCTAGGTATTAAGCATTCAAGCTCATAATGACCCACATTACCACACACATGACATACTGGAGTTGTTCTGGTTTTGCTTCCAGAGGCAACAGATTTTTCAGTTCTAGGAGCTGCATATCCAGTCTTTGATTTATGTTTTTCATATCCTAGCCTACTTTTATCCTTCCCAGGTCTTCCCATTCCCAACAGTTTTTCTAGCTTCTCTCCACTTTGGGAAAACTTATAGTTTAGCTTCGCAATTCTTCTGGATTCTTCCAAATCAAACAAGAGTGTGATTTTCATTTTGAAGGAGTATATTTTGAGCTTTTATCTGCTCAACCTGTTTGTTTAGATTTTCAAATTCGAATGTATGGAAGGAGTTAATTTTCTTAAGTCTATCATTATCTGAGTGATGTTGCTGCAAGTCATTGATTAGATGTATATTAATTTCTAGAGTTTTATCCAAATACTTTTGTAGCAATTCCTTTTTGTTCTCAGATATACCAAGTCTTTTAACAACCTTGATGCTGTAGATATACAGTTAATTGTAAGCATCTTGTAGTTTATCCTTTTCGACTTCTTTTTCTTCTTTAGTTTCCTCATTATCAGACGGAAATGATTAGTTGGCTTGCTGTTTCTTTTCGTTCTCAGATTCACTGGGAATGATTGGAGTAGTGAAGACCATAAGAATTTTCAATGATTTATGATCTTCATTACTCTCTGAGTCACTAGATTCTGAGTTTGACTCTTCTGTATCATCCCAAGTGGCAGCCATTGCCTTGCCCTTAGTTTTTCTGTTTGGGCATTCAGTAGACAGGTGTCTATACTCATGACAGGCATAACATTGTGGATGTACAGTTGATTGTAAGCATCTTGTAATTTATCCTTTTCAACTTCTTCTTCTTCTTTAGTTTCCTCATTATCAGATGAAAATGATTCGTTGGCTTGCTGTTCCTTTTCGTTCTCAGATTCACTGGGAATGATTGGAGTAGTGAAGACCATAAGAATTTTTAATAATTTCTGATCTCCATCACTCTCTGAGTCACTAGATTCTGAGTTTGACTCAAGTGACAGCCATTGCCTTGCCCTTAGTTTTTCTATTTGAGCATTCAGTAGACAGGTGTCTTTACTCATGACAGGCATAACATTATGGATATACAGTTGATTGTAAGTATCTTGTAGTTTATCCTTTTCAACTTCTTCTTCTTCTTCTTCAGTTTCCTCATTATCAGACGGAAATGATTCGTTGGCTTGCTGTTCCTTTTCGTTCTCAGATTCACTGGGAATGATTGGAGTAGTGAAGACCATAAGAATTTTTAATGATTTATGATCTCTATCACTCTCTAAGTCACTAGATTTTGAGTTTAACTCTTTTGTATCATCCCAAGTGGCAGCCATTGCCTTGCCCTTAGTTTTTCTGTTTGGGCATTCAGTAGAGAGGTGTCTATACTTATGACAGACATAGTATTGTGATTTTTTAGTTCTTTTACCAAATTTTCTTGTAGAGGGTTTGTTGTTCACTTTTCTTCCTCTAGAATGATGACTACGATTCTTCTGAAAGAATCTTCTGAATTTTTGTGCTAGCAAGGCCACTTCCTCATCTTCATCTTCTTTTTCACTCTCACTGTCCTCATGTTTTGTTTTCTTAGAAGTTTTTAGGACATTATTTTTAGATTTTTGGGATTGTGTGAAGTGTAGTTCAAAAGTTTGTAGGGAACCTACCAGTTCTTCTACTTTCATCTCATCAATATTTCTACACTCCTCAATTATTGTTACTTTGGAATTAAATCATTCCAGTAGGGATCTTAAGATTTTCCTACATATTTTTGGTACCGGAACTTTTTCTCTTAATCCACCCATGGAGTTATAAGCAATATTCAACTTGGTGAAAAACTCCATAAATGTCTCATGCTCTTCCATCCTGAGATTTTCAAACTGTGAAGTCAAAAGTTATAGTTTAAACCTCTTCATAGTGCTTGTGCCTTCATGGGTTATTTCCAGTAGATCCCATACTTCCTTGGATGTCTCACACATACTTATTTGATTGAATATATCCTAAGACACGACACAGTAGATGACGTTCATAGCTTTTGCTTCAGCGGTTCATTTTTCTTTGTCGAACGTCGTCCACTTTTCTTTGGGTTTGGGTTTAGTGATGGTAGTGCCACCTTCAAGTACGACCTTTTAGATGGTGACACATAACCCTTTTCAACTACATCCCAAACATCATGATCCAAAGATCTCAGGAAGTAGTACATTCTAGCCTTCCAGTATGCGTAATTTGAACCATCAAATACTGGAGGTCTAGTGACTAATGAGCCCTCTCCTTTGGTCATATTCCTAAACTTTAGTTAAGATCACTCTCTAGGCGTTGAAGCCCTTAAAGAGAGACCCGCTCTGATACCAATTGAAAAAGCGGTGAAGACCGCTTGAGTTGAAGTAGGAATATGCCAATATGTCGTAGAGGGGGGTGAATAGGACTTTTTAAAGATTTATAATGTATTTAAAAATCCTATTACACTAATCCTTTCAGATAGGCAATTATCAGGATTACTCAAATGTAACTCTACTGACTTCCAAGCCAGTAGAGGATCCAATCACAAACTATTTAAGAAACAACAATATGTAGCTTTGTTCATGATGGATATAATTGTGTTTGTGTATGAGGTGTGCTTAGATAAGTAGATATGAAAGCATTATCATAAATAATCACACACATAGATGAATAGAAATCGCAAACACAGTCATTTTTATAGTGGTTCGACTACTTTTCTATTCACTCTCGGAAATCACACTCAACCCTTGAGTGTACCGGATTTCACTAAGGAGGTTTCATATGGTTCACCTAACCTAAGGTTTTAAATCAGGTTCACCTTCAACTTTTACAACCTACACTGAGGCTGACTATTTATGCTCTTACGAGCAAGGGTCAACACATCGACCCACATTTAGGCACACTGGCCAAGGATCTTCCCTAAGACCCTAACAGAGGTTTCACTCGGTTCACCTCAAAACCCAAGGTTTTACTCGGTTCACCTCAAACCGAAGGTTTTACTGGTTCACCTCTAACCAGATGTTTATACTCTTCACAGAACAAGGGTCCACACAATGCACCCACCATGTACACTCCCGCCGGAGGCCTCCTTGGGGACTTCAAGGGTGAGAAACACCTTAGACCCAATCCTACAAAGGAATGATCAAAGGGTCCTCTGGACTCTAGATACTTACATATAAGTTGATGAGTCCCATTCAGTGCAGTGGTGAAGATCTCCTCCTTGTTGATGAAGAGACTTCAGCTCCCTTGATCCGCAACAAATGATGTACCAATATAAGGCAACGGGTTGGGTCAAGGTTATGATGGAATCCTACTTTCTAAATATTTTCTTATAAAGGAGATAGAGAAATTCCAATCATCTAAACATTCAAGGCATCCTAGCTTAATGATTTACCATTAAGATGGTAGCTGAAGGATCCTTGAATGTTGAAGTTCATTCCCCAATCCAGTCTATTAAATGTCAATGATGAGGGTGGATTGGAGGATGAACTCCCGTGAGAGAAAGGGCTTTGGGTATATGATCTAAATGTAAAATACACAAAAGCACTCTCTTCTTTCTCTACTAGCAATATGGACAAGTCTCTTTTTATATAGGCAAAAGGTTCCAACAGATATAAAACGGTCACATTTATGTTAGAGTTCGATATCATCGAGCGTATACTCCCGATAGTATCGACGGTCTGCTCGATGACACAAACTCACATGTCATACGCCTTTGAAACCTCTTGTTAGCTGGTCGATGGGATCGATCAGGTGTCGATATCATCAGATTTTGAACTCCGATTCTATATATACTTGGATCGATCTATCGACATTTGAAAAATGTGAGAGACTAGCCATGAAATATTTCAGGTTTTAGAATATGATCGAGGGTCAACCGATGTCATTAAAATTTATATATCGATGATATCAGAGGTAGTGTTGATGCATCGATAAATCCCATAGATTTTTTAGTAAGCTTGCTGGACAGTTTGTGTCTAGTATCGATGCAATCAACTCGGCCTCGATATTATCGATATATGAATATCGATTTCCTCGAGTGACCCTTAATCAAAGATAAAAAAATGACCTAAAATATTTGCTGGAAGACATGCGCGCCTACTATCGATATCATCGATGGACTTCCGATATTATCGAGATTTGATTTAAGATCTTATCTGGAGAGCATCGATATATCAAAGGATTTTGAGATTTTCCTTGAAAAACAGGGGCGCTGAAAATTTGCCTATCGATATTATCGAGCCACCTTCGATGGGCTCGAGATTCAAACATCGATGCTATCGATACGTGTGTCAATACATCGATAATTCTGTCCAAATATGTATGTGGTTGCTGGACACATTAAGTCCTCAATAGATATGATCGATTCAGCTTCCGAGGACATCGACAGTGCAGGTCGATTATATTGATATGTGTATCGATACAATCGAAAGGGTAAGAAAACTTTAGAGATTTTCTGATGTTTAAAAAAATTCACTTACCCAAAAACCCTAATATATTTTGTCACGCTCCAAACTCAGAAATCGGATTCATAGGAATCTCGATTGCCGAATCTGATGCCAACAGCTTCTGTAGTACCCCATTCTCGACTCCTAGCATTCATATGCCAGATTCCGATCCTGTGATCCTACAAGGAGGATTTTTTTTTTTTTTTTTGTACATTTAATTAGTAACAAGCATAATCACAAGATTACCCAATTCACAAAGGCAACATCATCATCACATATCCACTAATATAATCATTTGAGTACAACACTGAAACGGAAATACATAAATAGAAAATCAAGCTCCAGAAGACCACTGCACGCTCCAAGCTCAACACTGCTGCAACCTAACATCACCTGCATGCATCTATCGTGCATAAGCTTATAGAAAGCTTAGGGGATGGTGTAAGTATGTGCACAAGGTAAGTGTCAAGTGTTCAATACAATGCCATCATCATACAATATTAGAATTTCTGGTCATCCATAAATCATACAATATCGGAATAAGCAGAAATACTGACAAGATCATGAATTATCAAAGTAAGCAGAAATACTAACAAGATCATAAATCATACGATAACAGAGTAAGCAGAAGTACGGACAAGTCCATAAGTAAATCAATAGCAGAATACGCAATATAGAACACCTATGCAACAAGGAGTCATGAAGAGCCAAATATCAGATGCCGAGGTTGCAATGCAATATACAAATCCTGCTAAGTCTGTCTAGGCCATATAAGTGCAGAAATATAGCAGCCCAAAATGTCATATGCCTGCGGATGTAATGCAATATGCGATGCAAATGAAATGACCATACTGGAGTGTGAATCAGGATGATAGTACGTAGTATCGTAGGCTACGGGGTCCACCATAAGGGATTCCTATCCAAACCAGTCCCATACCTAAATTTGGATAGTCAGACTCAACGTGGTAAACTCCTGATCTTAGGTTAGTCGCGCACCTAACCAAAATCCTTGCCATAATGAAGGTACACAACAATTAGTTACGCACCACCAGCCCGAGTGGATAGTGAATGAATGAATGATCATGCAACTCCTACTCAATAAGTCCACATATCAGTACGGTTCCTCTCTGAAAAATCACCGGGGTCTATTACACTCCAAACCAGATTGCCGCCCCATCGCGAGCAGCAAGGTGAATGGAAGAGACCTCACTATCTGCCTGCTAATATCGGACCCGGCTTGTCAATAGTGGACCCATTCCTTGAGCTGGTCAGACTCAGCCTAGCATTGCTTCCTCCTCTCGGGCAGGTAAGGCCGCACCCCCTTCCAACCGACCATGACACAGTGGAAGATGCGGCCTAACGGTGTACGACCCTCATGCGCTCATGCATCTACTCGGTCTAGACGTTGGAGTAACCTCTGGAACCAAGAGGGTTTAGGGACTTTCACCCAGGGATATCTATAGCACCCTATGTAGAACAGATTTTTGGTGTTCCATCTGGCCACCCATGATATGCCTGTGGAGGCTACAACCCTGATGTCTCTAGGGCATATAGTAATCACAACACATAATATAAGATACATGAGTCATACAATCCAATCATGCATCAATCCTGCGCATATCGTGCGCTCATGTGAGACAATCTCCGCCTACCAGGAAGTCTCATAACAACCAGCACTATGACATATGCAATGGTCAATCATATCTCATAACAGACATGCAGATGATGCGTATGGGCATGTATCATGATGCTATGCAGTCACATACTCATAATCGGTATAAATAACAGGCATTGACAATCGACATCGACAACGTGGACATTTAACCAACATTGTCCCCCAAGGAATGGCCTACTAAAGCCTAAGATATGGTGGACTCATGGTCTCACACAAGGGCCAAATGTACAACACCATGGGCCTCACTCAAGAGTTTAATACACATTACGATGGGCCTTTCACATGGTCTAACATACATTACAATGGGTTCCATCGCCTAGCCCTTAAATGCATCACAGTGGGTCTCATCACATAAGCCTCATATACATCACATTGGGCCTTAAACACGGGCTGGATACACATCACAACGGGCCTCAAATACGGGTCGCATATACATCACATTGGGCCTCGACAATCGGAATCGGTGATCAGCCACGACAATCGAAATCGACAATCGGCCACGATAATTGGCCTCGATTGATAATCGGCCTCGATAATCAGAATCGGTCAATCGGCCATGACAAGCAGAATCGGTACTCAGCCACGTCAATCGGTGATCGGCCACGATTGGTAATCGGTCACGATAATCGGCCTCGATTAGTAATCGGTCAATCAGCCACGACAAGCAGAGTCGACAATCGGCCACGTCAATCGACAATCGGCCATGATCGGTAATCGGTCACGATAATTGGCCTCGATTGGTAGTCAGTCAATCGGCCACGACAAACAGAATCGGCAATCGGCCACGTCAATCGACAATCGACCACGATCGGTAATTGTTCACGATAATCGGCATCGACAATCGGTAATCGGTCAATCGGCCACGTCAATCGACAGTCGGCCACGATCGGTAATCGGTCATGATAATCGGCCTCGACAATCGATAATCGGTCAATCAGCCACGTCAATCGACAATCGGCTATGATCAGTAATCGGTCACGATAATTGACCTCGAAAATTGGTAATCGGTCAATCGACCACGTCAATTGATAATCGGCCACAATCGGTAATCGGTCATGATAATCGGCCTCGACAATCGGTAATCGGTCAATCAGCCACGTCAATCGACAATCGGCCACGATTGGTAATCGGTCACGATAATCGGTATCAATCGATAATCAGAGTCAGTAAGTCGGTCACGTCAATCGGAATCGACCGAATAAGGCCTAAGAAAAGGTCATAATGTGGACATTTAACCAACATTTCTCATCAATGTGGCCATTTAACCAACATCTCTCCCAAGGAGTGGCCTGCATAGAGTCAAACGCATAATGGGCCCATGGCCTCACACAGGGGCCACATATATATCACATCGGGCCTCGACACATAGGCCATAAATACATCATATTGGGCCTTAACACATGGGTCAGGGATACATCATATTGGGCCTTAAACATGGGCCTCATACACATCAAGTGGGCTGTATCAATGGGCCACACTAATGGGCCTCATACATGGGCTACAAATATATCAGGGCGGGCCTCACAGATGGGCCACAAGTATATCAAAGTGGGCCTCCCGAATGGGTCACAAAATACATCAAAGTGGGCTTAACGAATGGACCATAAAATACATCGAAGTGGGCCTGACGAATGGGCCATAAAATACATCAAGATGGGCCCACCCGTCCGGCATATGGATGGTGTGGATAACACATATATCATACGTGGGACCCGCGAAACTTAGGACGTAGCTACATCAGCTATATAGCTGGTGGATACTAGCCGACCCATTGCCATACAAGGTGGGTCCCACATTCATGAGATGGATGGTGGGATAGAATAATACATCAAGGAGGGCTCCACACAACACCATCCAGATCTGGATGGTGCAAGATACATACGACTAGGTGGGTCTTACCCCACACGTGTGACACGTATGGGTGGATCCCACGTGTGCCCACCATAACAAACGTATACGTATGTATGTATATATAATATATATTATGTAATTTAAATATCACCTGATCCAGCGTCCATGAGAGCTGGATGGATGGCTGGAATGTAAGACCGCTCATCAAGGTGGCCCATGTACCTCAAGGCCCACCATGATATTATATTTAAAATAAAATATTTTCTAAATATTCAACGTCCAGGTGCATGGAATAGATGACAAGGATGAAGGTCATGCATCCTGTGGAGCCCCTGGACGGCAGGGATGAAATACATGTATCATGGTGAACTACAGATGGCATGGATAGAAAGCACTTGCATCAAGGTGGGCCCCATGTCCTCAAACGGACCGATGGTTGGATATCACACGTGTAGAAAGTGGGGCCCAGAACTGGATGGTGTAGTGCAAAACTTGCATCATGGTGGTCTCCATTGCACCGTCCAGATGATGGACGGTGTGGAGGTAACACTTACATCATAGCAGGCCACACACATAGAAGGGATGAGATACTTACATCCAGGTGGATCCCACCCGTCCAGATTGTTGGACAGAGTGGATGTACACACACGTGCATAATGGTGGCCCCACATCCCACGTGGATGGAATGGATAGAACAAATACATCAGTGTGGGGTCCTAATCACAGACGGACGGCGTGGAATATACATCATTGAATAGCTCCACCTACCACCGTCCAAGTATGGATGGTGGATATAAAACACTTACATGAAGGTGGGTCCTACCCCACGTGCAGCTGTGAGGGTGGGTCCCACGCGTCCATTGAAATGGATGGACGGTGTATAGAATACATACATTAAGTAGGTCCCACCGTCCAGTAGTGTGGACAGTGCAGGTAAAACAAATATATTAAGTGGGTCCCAAGCTGCACGGATGCGGCTCACGTACAGGGGGCAGGCGCATATGAAACACATACTTCATGGTTAAGCCCATCGTCTAGCTATCTGGACGGTGAGGGCCAACCATAAACATCAAGGTACGGTCCCATGTGGGGCCCACCATAACGTTTATTTACCTTCCAATCAGTTGGTAGGGCCACATGGACCCAGATGCAGAAGAAAAATAAATTTCACATCAATCCAAAGCTTCTGTTACAACCCAAAAAGGGTTTCAATGGCAGATGTTCATCCACACTATTCCATGTGATGTGGGCCACCTGAGTAGCGGATATGGCTGATTTTTAGGGTGGCCCTTGATCAGAAGGAGCCCATCAAAATGCACGGTGTTGATGTTCTAACACATCATGGTGGGGTCCACGGCTGGGACCCGTGGCCCAGCCCAAATCGTCCGCTTGCCAGGGCAGGCGCTGCCAGCGTTTGCAGCAGCAGCAGCGCTGAAGCTGGTGTGTATATATACATATGTATTTTTTTGGAAATCTCATTTTTCCATGGTTTTTCACAGGTGGGGCCCACATCATGGAAATCCGCCCCACCCATTGGTCCCTATCGCTCAATACAAACACATCAAGCCCAATGCAGCATAATTTTGGAGTGCAGAAACATCAGAATATAATTTAACAGAAAAAACCGTCGTTTTCCATGCTATGGCCCGCCAGAAAGTCAGATTGGCTCCATTTTTTGGCTCAACGCCTAAAATGAGCTAGTAAACGGAATGGATGGCTTGGATTAAAAATATATGTCAGGGTGGGGCCTGCATGGGTGACCCTTCCGAAAAGCCTTAAAACCCTTCCCTTCTTCTTTTTCTTTTGCAGACGGTGCACCTCACTGTCTCTCCACTCTTCAATGAAGACATCCAGCGTCCGCATACCCACATTAATCAAGGTGGGTCCCACATAAACGTGGCCACCCCACACGGCAGGGATGAAATACATCAATCACAGTGGGGTCCACATCTACCAAGCTGATATTTGTCATTTCTCTCCATCCTAGCTGGCCCAAAACGGGCAACAAGACGGGCCCATTCACTGGACGTCCAGAAAATCTGGACAGTCTAGATTGTCGATCAGGTGGGCCATACACACATATCATCATATCATGAAAATAAATAAAAAGAGGAGAGAGGAAGAAAGAAGGATCTAACCATAGAAGACACCCACCTCAAGATCTCTTCTTCCTCCTTCCGCTAATACGATCTAGAGCTCGAATGGATGGACTTCAACGGTTGAGATCGGACTTGGACGATGGAAATGGAAGGTAGGAAGGTGGGCCACACTAGTTTGTCTCCCATGGAAGCCATGGATGGTTGCTTGGAGAGAATGAGGGAGAGGAAGATGAGAGAGAGATTGAAAGAGAGAGATGGGTGAGCGATGTGAAAGGTGTACTTTGTGTAAGAGAGAGTTTGACTTTGGGGTTGCTTAGGGATGGGGTTGTACTTTGACATGAGATGTGATGTGGTACTTGATTGATGTGATGTGATGTGATTGATTTGAAAGATTGTCTTGGGTTTGCAAATGTATGGCATTTTCTCGAACTGAACGCGGGCCCACATCTCCTGGCCTGAGTATCGCCTCGGCTCGCGAGACGTGACATCGGAACCACGGCGACGACGCGGTCGCTAGGGTACAAGTCTCGGGTTGAGTCGAATCGGGTTAACAACGTGTGAATCAGGGTCGCGTGTAAATGCCGGTTAAGGGTCTAAGGTTGTTGGGATTCGATTGGAAAGACCGTAGAAGTTTTCAGAACGATACGGTCTATGATACAGGTCTTACATATTTTAACTCATTTTTAAGGGTTTTAATCACCTGGTGTTTTGGGACATGGGATGTGATGCTTAGATTTACCTATGCTAAGCTTTCACACATCCGGTTGAGGCAGACACTTGAATAGATCTTCCTATGAGGCTCTGCAGTCCAACTGACTCAACACGCATGCTAATTGACAAACTAGGGCACTAGTAAGGACACTTTTAATAGCCTAGTGCCTGGGACCCACCTCTGCCTTTTAAAGCAGCAACTGCAATGTGTAGCAGCTGAGCAGCTGCCCCTTCTAACGTCAGCCAGGGTCCATAGGACCCATCCATGCTGTCCACCCATTGGGATGGGCCATGCCCTGATGCATATGAAGTATCCACTGTCCAAGGACAGTGGGACCCACCCCTGGTGTGGGGTTACACCCTGATGTTTATGTCTGTCCAGGCCTTGGAAGGCCTGAACATTGATATATTATATTATATATATATATATATATATATTATATTACATAATAAATATATACATGATGGTGAGCCCTACGTGGGACCCACCTCTCCCCTTTCAGTGTAGCAAGCTGCATGTACAATAGCTATGTAACTGCTCCTTTTGATGGCAGTAAGCCCGCAAGCCCCACATTGAAGTATGTATTTTAGCTACACCGTCCACTATTTGGATGGTGGGGCCCACCATGATGCACACGCTATATCCATACCGTTCAAACCTTTTGAGATATCATTATATGGCATGAGTGCAAGGATGAGTCAGATCTAAAGTTCAAGTGGACCCTACCATTGAAATAGTAGACAGTGACATCCACCGTTCAACCTTCTTAGGAGTCACAATAGTTTCCATTAGCTGATATTTGTTTTCACTTCATCTATCTCTATGTTAACTCGTGAATAGGTTGGATCTCAAAAATACATAAGGGTGGGCCCAATTTGATATACATAAGGCCCATTGGTGCAGCCCAATTTGATATACATGAGGTCCATTGGTGCAGCCCGATTTGATATACATGAGGCCCATTGGTGTAGCCTATTTGATATACATGAAGCCCATTGGTGCTGCCCATCATGATGTATTTTGGCCCATGGGTGAGGCTCACTTGTTTGTATTGTTAGGCCCTTGTATAAGGCCTATTGTGATGTTTCGAGGCCCATGTGATGGGGCCCACCTTCTTGAATCTTAGGCCCATGGGCAAAGCCCATTATGATGTATTCGTGGCCCATGGGCAAGGCCCATTGTGATGTATTTAAGGCCCATGGTTGAGGCCCAGTGTGATGTATGTATGGCCCGTAAAGTTGTGTATGAATCCCTTATATGGGCCACTCATTGGGAGCAATGTTAGTTAGATGTCCACATTGATAGGCAATGATGGTTGAAAGTCCTCATTGTGACCTTCTCTTAGGCCCTTGGTTAGGCCAATTCCATTTTTCGAGGCCGATTCTAATTGTTGAGGCCGATTCCGTTTATCGAGGCCGATTCCAAGTATCGAGGTCGGTTCTGAGTATGTGACAGCATAACATCATGATACATGCCCATACACATGATTTGCATGTTTGATAATGAGATATAGTTGACCATTGCATATGGTAGGTTGTTCATGGGACTCCCTAATAGGCGGAGTTGCCCCATATGAGCGCACGGTATGCGCAGGATTGATGCATGATTGGACTGTATGACTTATGCATATCGCATTGTGTGATTATGATTACCGTACCCCCTAGCGACATCAGGGCCGTAGCCTTCACAGGAATAATCGTGGATGACCAGATGGGATACCGAAAATCTGTTTTACATAGGGTGCTATAGATATCCCTGGGTGAAAGTCCCTAAACCCTCTTGGTTCCAGAGGTTGCTCCAACATCTAAATCGAGTGGATGCATGAGCACATGAGGGCTGTATACCGTTAGGCCGCATCTCACATTGTGTCGTGGTAGGTTGGAAGGGGGTGACAATGGTAAGGATTTTGGTTGGGCGCGCGACTAACCTGAGATCAGGAATCTACTACATTGCGTCTGGTTATCCAAATTTAGGTATGAGACTGGTTTGGATAGAAGTCCCTTGTGATGGACCCCATAGCCTGCGATACTACGTACTATCATCCCTACTTCACACCAGCTTGGTCATTTCATTCCATTGCATGTCACGCCCCAAACTTAGAAATCGGGCTCACAAAATTCTCGATCGCTGAATCCAGTGTCGATAGCCTCTGTAGCTCCCCATTCTTGGCTCCTAGCGCCCATATGCCAGGTTCTGATCCTGGGATCCTACAAGGAGGATTTTTCAACGTAAATTTATCTCGTAAGAAGCATAACCACAAGTTTATCCAAATCACAAAAGTAACATCATCATTATATATCCACTAATATAAACTTTAAAAATAATGTTGAAAGAAAAATACATATGTCGAAAATCAAGGCTCTGGAAGACCGCTGCATGCTCCAATCTCAATACTGCTGCAACTTAACATCACTTGCACGCATCTATCGTGCATAAGCTTATAGAAAGCTTAGAGGGTGGTGTAAGTGTGTGCACAAGATAAGTGCCAAGTATTCAATGTAATGCCATAATCATATAATGTCAGAAATATTGGCAAGATCATGAATCATATGATAATAGAGTAAGCGAAAATACTCACAAGTCCATGAGTGATACAATATCAGAGTACGCAATACAGATCAACTATGCAAATGAGGAGTCATAAAGAGTCAAATATCAGATGCTAAGGATGCAATATAATATACAATTCCTGATGAGTTCACGAATACCGTCAGCCATATCTATACTATATAAATGCAAGAACATAGTAGCCCAAAATGCCATATGCTGCGGATGTAATGCAATAAGCGGTGCGAATGGAATGACCATGCTGGAGTGTGAAGTCGGGATGATAGTACGTAGTATCACAGGATATGGGGTCCATTACAAGAGACTTCTATCCAAACCAGTCCTATACCTAATTTGGATAATTAGACTCAATGTGGTAAACTTCTAATCTTAGGTTAGTGGTGTGCCCTAACCGAAATCCTGGCCATTGTGAAGGTACATGTAACAAATAGTTACGCACAATCAGCTCGAGTGGATAGTGAATGAATGAATGAGTATGCAACTTCTGCTTAATAAGTCCACATATCAGTACTGTTCATTTCTGGGATCATAACTAGGTCTAGTACACTCTACACTAGCTTGCCTCCCCATCAAGCGCACAACTGGATAAGTGGAAGAGACCTTACTATCCGTCTGGCCAGTAGTCAGCTACTATCTACCCGACACATTGATAGCGGACCCATTCATGAGCTGGTCAAACTCAGCCTAACTATGCCTACTCCCTTAGGTGGGTAAGGCCACACCCCCTTTCAAGCCTCAAACTTGAAAATCGGGCTCACAAAATTCCTGATTGTGGAATCTGGTGCTGACAGCCTCCGTAGAACCCCATTCTCGGCTCCCAGTGCCCATTCGCCAGGTTCCGATCCTGGGATGCTACGAGGAGGATTTTCAACATTAGTTTGATTCGTAATAAATATAACCAAAGACATAACCCATAAACAATAATCAAAAACTCCATTACATTTCCACTATGATAAAAAACTTTACAAGTACAATGAGTATAAAGGAAAATACAATGATGATAGACCAAAAGCTCTAAAATAATCTGCCACGTGCTCAAGCCTCAGCGTTGCGGCGATCCAACGTTACCTACACGCAACGGTCATGCATAAGCTTATAAAAAGCTTAGAGGGTGGTGAAAGTGTGTGCGCAAGGTGGTAATGCAGTTATGTAGTATCAGAGTAATGCGGAACATGTTGATGAATCTATGAATACCATTAGCCGTACCAAAGCTATACGATGTAAGGCATGAATGATGTCGGCCATACCAAGGCTATGCGATGCAAGATACAAGTCAAGCATACAAATCCTCATCAAAGTCCACATATCAATACAACTCAAATCTAAGATATTACCGGGGTTTAGTACACTCTAAACCAGATCGCCGCCCCATCGTGCGTAATAAGGTAAGTGGAATAGACTTCACTATCCGCCTGCCAATATCGAGCTCGGCTCGTCAATAGCGGACCCATTCCTCGAGCTGGTCAAACTCAGCCTAGCTTTGCCCCCTCATCTCGGCGGGTAAGGCCGCACCCCCTTCCAACCTACCACGACACAGTGAAAAGCACGACCTTCTGGTAATCGGCACCCAGTGCTCATGTACCCACTTAGTCTAGACGTTGGAGCAACCTCCTGGTACCATAAGGGTTTAGGGACTTTCACCTAGGGATATTTATAACATCCCATATAAAACAAGATTTTCAGGATCCAATTCGGCCAACCACGATACACTTGTGGATGCTACGACCCTGATGTTGCTAGGGCGTACAATATCATATCACATAATGTGAATGCATGAATCACATTATTCAGTCATGCAACAATCCTGTGCGTATCATGCACTGATGTTCGGCAACAAAGCCTATCTGGGAGCCGCTAAACAATCTACCCGAAGGCATTTGCTATGATCAGTCACTTCTCATATCAAGCATACATATGATGCGTATGATCATGAATCATGGAACTATACTAATCATGTTATGAAGTAACGTACTATCCTTACAATGCAGATGGCCTAGACGGCCTACACCCAACATGTACGGGCCTATCAATGGGCCCTAGGGAGAGTCGTAATGTGGACATTTAACCAACATTATACTCACAATGTGGACGTCAAACCATCATTGCTCCCAAGGCATAGCCCGTCGTAAACATCATTACATAAACCATATTGGGATCACACATTGCAATGGACCTTAGGCACATCTCATTAGGCCTTAAATACATCAAATGGGCTATATCATACGGGCCTTATATTCATCAAGTGGGCAACATCAATGGGCTGCACCAATGGGCCTTATGTTCATTACAATGGGCCATAACCCGTGGGCCTTAGAATGCATCAAAATGGGCCTAATCTCATGGGTCTTATGTGTATCAAATGGGCCACACCAATTGGGCCCCATATGTACATCAAATGGGACTCAACCGATAGGCCCTAGTACATCTCAATGGGCCTTAACCCATGGGCCCCTAATACATCAAATGGGCCTCAACCCATGGACCTTACATATAACAAGGTGGGCCTCATACATATACCAATGTGGGGTCTCAATGGACGGTCATAATAACTCAAAATGGGCCCCATACATATACTAAAGTGGGGTCCACTTGAACTATAGATCTGACTCATTCTTTTAGCTCAAGTCATAAAATGAGCTTTCCAAGTGGATGGGCGGTTTGGATGCAGCACACGCATCATGGTGGGTTGCACTGTCGTTGGACAATGAATAAAACACATACATTACCGTGGGCTTCACCGTTCGCTGGATGGTGTGAATAAGACAGATATATCATGGTTGGTTCCACCGTCCATAGCCGTGGACGGTGTGATAAACACATACATCAATGGTGGGTTCCACATGTGTGGCCCATAATAATGTTTTCCTGCCATCCAAACCGTTCATTCGGTCACCGGTACCTGGATGAGGAGGAAAAATAAATTTCATATTGATTCAAAACTTCTGTGGCCCATAAAATGGTTTCAATGGTAGAAGTTCAATCCCACTATTTCCTGCAGTGTGGGCCACTTGAGCTGTGGATGGAGCAGAAATTTGGAGGGGGCCCACTGCTGGGAGTGGCCCACCTCGTGAATGGTGTGGATGTAAAATATACATTATGGTGGGGCCCACATGTAGGGCCATGGTCCCTGGCCCGTCCTCTCATAAGTAGTAGCATGCTGCTGCTATTGTCAAGGGCAGCGGCGCTGCCCCCTTATGTATTAGTATATTTATTATTATTATTATTATTATTATTATTATTATTTTGGGGTTTTTCATATATGGGGCCCGCGCTAGGTAAATCCACCCCAGCCATTGGTCTCTACAGACTATGACAAGTCCATTAAGCCCAATATTGGACATGTCTTGGCGCGTAGGAAATTTTAAGTAAATTTGAAAGGTGAAAATCACCGTTTTTAACGTTATGGCCCACCAGATACTCAGATCAACCTCATTTTTTGGCTCAATGCCTAAAATAAGGTGGAGAAAGGAATGGATGGCGTGGATTAAGTCCATACATCAAGGTGGGGCCTGCATGAGTGGTCCACCTAAAAGCTCAAACCAAGCTTATATTTGTGTTTTCCAAATGATGTCCAGCGTCCTGACATTCCAAGTGCAAAGATGTGGGCCTGCTCAAGTGGGCCACCAGATGATGGATTGTGTCAATACAACACATATAAGGTGGGCCCCACTTATAGATGGCTTGGATAAAGTACATATTTCATGGTGGGGTCCATCCTGGTGGGCCACACAAACACATCATCATCACATGAAAAGAAAATGAAAATGAGAGGGAGAGAGAGAAGAGAGTGGGACACGCGTGATGGAGGGACCCCGACACTATGGGCCCTCCCTTGCATCGAGTTGGCCCCAATACATGTGGGACCACCAAATCAAAGATCAACGGTGGAGATTCCTTCTCCACCAAAATAGAAGATATAGATAACCCTTATCAACTAGAAAGTAAACATCATGATGGGGTCCATGGAGATTGGCCCCATCATGGTATGATCATGATGATCAAAGTGGGCCATTGGCCACATCTTAGGGTCCCAAGTGAGATTCATACCATTGATCGGTAGGTCTCACTTAGCCCATCTTAAAAACATGAAAACTTCCCTATTAAAGCACCCACCGCTTGATCTTTTTACTCCCTTGGCTTTCTTTGCTCATTAGCTTCGATTCCAATAGAGGAGATGGAGTTTGGATGGCTGAGATGATAGATGAGAAGGTGGAGAAGTGGGCTACACTTGTTGCTTGGAAGGCTTTGAGGGGCTTGGACGTGTGGTTTTTCTCTAGCTTGGGAAAGTGATTTTGAAAATGAAGGAGAGAGAGAGAGTTGTAAAGGGAGAGAGAGAGAGTGATGGGTGATGGAGTGATGGATGTAGTGAGTGATGGGTGTAAGAGACTTTTTGACTTTTGTGATTTTTGGTGTAAGAAAGGTATGAGCTTGTAAGAAACTTTTTGACTTTGGGGGGTTGCTTGGGGATGAGTGAAAGGTGATGTGTACTTGACATGTATTTGACATGATGGGATTGATCAATTGATTGATTAATGTGACAAGTTGTTGAGATTCTCTCAGATTTTGTACGCGCGACGTTTTTCTCGCACCGAACTCTGGCCCACATCTTCTGACCTGGGTATTAGATCGGCGCGCGAGTCGCTGCATCGGAACCGCGATGACGGCGCGGTTGTAAGGGTACAAGTCTCGGTTTGAGTCGATTCAGGTTAACGACGTGTGAATCAGGGTTACGCGAAAATATCGGTTAAGGGTCGAAGGTTGTCAAAATTTGACTGGAAAGACCGCGGAAGTCTACGGAACAGTATGGTCTAGGATACGGGGCTTACAGCTCTCCCCTCCTAATAAAAATTTCATCCTCAAAATTTACGCAATCATCACAACTAGGCATAACTTGTAAAGAAGAAGAAACATGACATCACCATATATAATCAGAGATAACATACAAAATATAACACAATCAATCATAAAAAAGGTGGGGATAACACTCTCTAATCTCGGCCTCGCGCTCCTAAGAAGCCCCTTCAATAGAATGGTGACCCACTGAACCTTCACCATTGGAATGACCTTGGTCTGGAGGACCTGCTCCTTCCGATTAAGGATACGGACTGACTGCTCGATGTAAGAAGCGTTCTCACGAACCTCTAACGACTGTCAATCAATAACAGGAACGATGTCTAACCCACACTTCCTCAATATGGAGACATGGAAAATGTTGTGGACGTCAGACAACTGAGATGGCAAGGCAAGCCGATAGGTCACGACTCCAACGAGCCCAGTGATCTCAAACGGTCCTATGAATCTCGGGCAAGCTTGCCCTTTGCTCCAAATCGAACTACACCCTTCATGGGTGAGACCTTGAGATACACATCGTCCCCTACATCAAACATCCAAGGGACGACGCCGACGATTAGCAAAACTCTTCTGCCGGCTCTGAGCTGTGCGCATCCTTTGCCTGATGATATCAATAGCCTCTGACGTCTGCTGCACAAGCTCAGGAGCTAGGAGACGGCGCTCTCCAACCTCGGTCCAACAACTTGGTGATTTGTATGGTCTACCATATTGTAACACCCTGAAAATCAGGGGTCGGGTAGAAACCCAACTCCCGAGTTCCAAAATGTCACTTATGCAACATAGATAATGATAAATGCATGTTGTCTGTAGAAGGGCATTAAACAAGATTGGGATTATACCAAAAACAACATATCATAATCTGGAGATGACTAAATTAGGCAAGCAGAAGACTGTGATAAATATATAAAGTACATAAGTGGTTTTAAATCTCCAGAATATGAATATGTAGCAAGGCTGAATAGATACATGTTTTGTGTTAAATTATACTAATTACCAGAAAATAAAGTGTTCAACTAACTCATATAGCCCTGCAACCCCGTCGAATCAGGACAAGGTCTAAGAAGACCCGCCTGAATACTGCATATAGGAGAATGCCTTCTCATCATCCTCGAAGTCTGGCTCATCCTCGCAGGCCGCGCCATTATCTGAAACTACAACAGGGTCTGGTGGGTGTCCAGAACACCGTCTCATAACGTGGGAGTGAGTAGCTAACTTAGTTGAATCATAGGGTAAAGATTAACATGTTATCAAATCAATCAAGCGATAATGATAAAGCAAGTAAATCAAACATTCCTAAATACTGTAATTAATGCAAGGATGAAATGACATGATGTATGCCCTCGTCAATATACTCTCTCATGCGACATCATCTTACGTCCGCGGCATGCTTTCTTCCCTCAGTGCTTTACATCTTCCAGGACATGCAGTGCGATATGAACGTGATTACCGAGTTGTTATTAGTCCTTTTCATACAGTAGGATTGGAAAGCTAAGGTACCTCCCTTATATCAATTCCCAACAATGATCTAGTCTAGGGTCGTCACTCCTAGTATTCTCATACGATGATATAGTTCTAGGTCGCTGCAAGGGCTGCCAGGGCTGTTGCACGCACTCGTTGCACCGCTCCCCCATCACCTTATTAATACAGGCCTAGTTATACTCTTGTTGCTACGGAAGGGTCGTCGCCTCACGTAGACTCAGAATACACTCGAGGTCACTACAAAGGGCTCGTCACCAATCAGAGTAGGCCGACAGCTCGAATGTAGTGTCCCATACCACCACAATCGGTTCACGAGACTAAGGTACTCACTGGTCAGTACGGGGAGGTTTATGGCCCCAGCGTAGGCCGACAGCTCGACCACGGTGTCCCATACCACCATGCCCGGCACACGAGTCTTAGCAGATCGAGGTACCATGGTTAACGGGATTTCCACTGGTAAGTTTGGTACTTTAGATTCAAGCAGTAGCGTCCATACATGGTTAACATACATCGGGCAATCGGGTTACTGGACGAGTTCAACTAGTACGAGCGCCCGTTGAGTTGATCGACATGAAGTGCATAAGCACCTCGTGTGGCCTAACCACTGTTGACAAGCAACGCACGGCTAGGGTTCGTCAAACATGTCCTACGTGGTGAATAGAATTCAACCACGAGTTCAATTCTGTTACCGACTGCCTAGACTATAGCATAGCCCCAGACACTTGCAATCTGAATCAGTAAGCATATAAGAGAGACGAAATTGAAATATCAAGTAATCCAAGCATGTTATCAACATATTATAGGGTACAACATACACAGTTAAGCATACACAACCATTTCATATATAAGGAATCAATTTAACAACGCACATTGAGGAAATCATACACAACGTTAACGTAGTTGAGAATCCTATCTCAACACTAGTCTACAACACCATTTACTAAGTACTTACTCACGCAAGCATTTATACAAACACTTAGACTACACAACTCCAACGTACTTGATGTATGTTGATTTCAACCAATAATATGACAGATCTTTATATCAAGGAGATGTCTAATACAAAACAATCATGTTCTTATATTCAAAACATATGGCAGGTATAAATCATATTGATTTAGGCATTTCAACAAACACTTAGACTACACATAATAACATACATAGCGTACGTTGGCCGAAACATGTATTAGGGCGAATCTCTTTGCCAAACAGATCATACATCCATAACTAGCATATATGCACGGCAAATACTCATGGCAATCTTATCAATAAAATTCATACGTATACGGTATTTCCTACAAATACCTAAAATACCCTAAATCTCATATTCTTCGTATGTATTCGAAATGAAAAATAGACAGCATATTCTACATGTCAAACAACATCCTTGTCAACAATCTACCATTAAACGGCATTGAAAGCTTTGAAAAATGACAACCTAAGCGTTTAAAATCCGCACCTTACGCTGTAGAAGTGTAACGAATCGAATAGAAACTCTATGCTTCCGCCAACATCGATATGACAACCTATTACACAAGGGAAGTCAGCTACTTCGCTACTTGTATCTATAGAAACCCTAAAATAGGTTAGGATTAGACTTTCTTACCTAGGAATAGAGTTGGAATCGCCGGAATAGCGATGCAGATGTGGTAGTTGAATACGTGGAATGGCAGGGAAGAAGCCCCGGATCGAACACCAACTCTCTCTCACACTTTCTCTCTCTTTCCTTCTCTCTTTTCTCCTTAGGGTTAGAAATTCGTATGTGAAGAGAAAGAGGGGTTTTAAGGTCCTTATATAGGCCCAAAAGCGATGAAAATAGACTTGGGGCAAAGGTATACTTAGGTTATAACCAAATCGGGTCTGTTCCGATCCAACGGAGCACTTCTGGAGGTCCTGTTACTAAATGCGGTCGGACTTAAGCTTTCTAATATTAGATCTAGGTCAAGCTAAGTTTTTAGTCCGGTCGGGTTTACAGATCGACAGTGGTGGACCAGTTTCAGTTCAGCGGTCATCGAAACTCGATCAGGGCCACAAGTGTTATGACATGTAAGGACCACCTATCCTGATCCGAGGGTAAATTTGGGTCAAAATCTAACTGTCAGAACACTTAAAAATAGCGTGTAAGTGACACGTGCTAGATTTATTAAAATTATATTTAATTTCTTAAAAATCTTCATTTTCTCACTCTTCACTCCGGACTCAAGGAAACCATCCCAAAGCATCGTTTGGGCTTGATTTTCGAGATGATAGTCAAGTGTAACTAGGCGGTCATAATGGTCTAAGATTATAGATATCAGACTTTCAACGTGCGGTCTAGATCCGATACGAAGTTTCAAAGTACTCCCGAGAGCAACCGGGTTTAGAGATTGATCCTGAATTTCAGGGTAAGATAGCGTTAACAATTCTGGAGGTTTTGGGTCTTACAGATCGTATTTAAAGTGGTTGGTACTAATTTCACAGGTAATCTAGTTTAGTGCTAGCTAAAACACATTAAATTTCTAAAGAATTTGGTTCTAAATGATTTCTTTGGCTTTGGAATTGAGCTTTAAGAGTGGTATGGTTGACCCATTGCCTAAGGACATCTAATTCTAGGTAGGTAAAAATTCAGGGTGTTACACATATAGTGCCTTAAAAGGAGCCATGTCGATGGTCACCTGATAGCTGTTGTTATATGCGAACTCAGCCAATCACAGATGCTCATCCCAGCTACCCCAAAATCAATCGTGCAGGCCTGAAGCATATCCTCAAGGATCTAATTGACCCTCTCGGTCTGGCCATCGGTTTGCGGATGGTACGGGGTACTGAGCTCCAAATTAGTCCCCATCGCTCTTTGGAAGCTCCCCCAAAACTGAGACGTGAACCTCGAATCTCAGTCAGAAACAATCGAGACTGGAATGCCATGTAGCCTCACAACCTCTTAGATAAATAACCTCGCAAGCCGGTCCATAGACCAAGTCGCACGCATCACAAGAAAATGTGCCGATTTTGTTAGATGATCCACAACAACCTAAATGGCGTCATGACCACGCTGAGTCCTCGGCAAGCCCATAATGAAATCTGTCAACATGTGCTCCTACTTCCACATCGGGACGCTCAACGGCTGCAATAGACCAGGGGGTGGGTCTCTGATGATCGGCCTTGATACGCTGGCATGTGTCACACTTGGCCATAAAACTGGCGATTTGGCGCTTCATTCCCTCCCAAAAATACTGTCGCCTCATGTCACGGTACATCTTCGTCGAGCTAGGGTGGATAGAAAATCGTGATCGATGTGCCTCGGTCATAAGATCTCTGCGTAACTTAGGAATATCAGGGACACATAATTGGCCTCTGAAGCGAAGTCCACCATCTGTACCAATCTGCCAATCTGCTTGACTCTCAGATGTTGCGTTAGCCATATAACTTTACAACGCCTCATCAGCCTGCTGAGCCTCGATCACCCTTACGACAAGAGAGAGTTGAATCGACAGGCTCGATAACTGCACTATAGAAGACTAAAGGCCAAAATCAAAATCATACTCTGCTATATCCTTAAGCATCCTCCACTCATGGACCATCATATGCGCCACTAAGCCGCATGGCTGACTGTTGAGGGCATCTACCACCACGTTTTCCTTGCTCGGGTGGTACTGAAGATCGAAATCATAGTATTTCAGGAGCTCCATCCAGTGCCTCTGCCTCATATTCAACTCAGAATGGGGAGAAGAGGTACTTCAAGCTCTTGTGGTCGGAGAAGAGCTCGAACCTGACCCCATAGAGATAGTGTCTCCACACCTTTAGTGCGAATACAACTGTAGCCAGCTCCAAATCATGCGTGGGGTAATTCAGCTCATGGACCTTGAGCTGACAAGACGTGAAGGCCACTGGTCTCCCGTGCTGCATCAGGACAACACCCAAACCAATACGTGAGGCATCAGTGAATACAATAAATTCGTCACTCCCAGAGGGAAAGTGAGGATAGGAACGGACGTGAGGCAGTCCTTCAACTCTATAAATGCTCGCTCACAGGCATCGTTCCAAATAAACTCTGCGCCCTTCTGAGTCAACCTGGTTAGTGGGGCTGCAATACGAGAGAAGCCCTCAATGAAACGCTGGTAGTAGTATGCAAAACCAAGAAAACTGTGGATCTTGGATGCGTTCATGGGCTAGCCCCACTGACGCACTGCCTCAACTTTCGAGGGGTCCACTACGACGCCCTCCCTCCTCACCACATACCGAGGAACTTCACCTCCTCCTGCCAGAACTCGCACTTCTCCAGCTTCGCATATAGCTGGTGTGCGCGGAGAGTCTGCAAAGTAATCTCCAAATGCTGCTCGTGCTCCTCGCGGGGCCTTGAATAGATCAGAATGTCGTCGATGAAGACTACAATAAAATGATCGAGATATGGGTGGAAGAACTCGTTCATCAATTGCATGAATACCGCAGGTGCATTGGTTAGTCCGAAGGACATGACCTAAAACTCAAAATGACCGTAACGCGTCCTGAATGCCGTCTTCGGAATGTCCTCATCTCGGACCCGAATCTGATGATAACCAGAGCGTAGGTCAATCTTTAAAAAGAATTGTGCACCCTGCAGCTGATTAAACAAATAATCAATCCTCAGGAGCGAGTACCTGTTCTTGATCGTGACTTTGTTGAGCTCGCGGTAATCTACGCAGAGCCTCAACGAGCCATCCTTTTTCTTCACGAAGAGTACCGGCGATCCCCACGGTGAACTGCTCAGACGGATAAAGCTCAACTCGCGTAGCTCGTCCAACTGCTTCTGCAGTTCTTTTAACTCCAACGGTGCCATACGATACGGGGCCTTCAAAATAGGCACGTACCGGGTATGAGATCAATCTGAAATTTCGTGAGTCGACGAGGCGGTAATCCCCAAATCTCCTGGAACACATTGGGAAAATTATAAATCACGGGCAATTGGTCGATGCTTACTGCTATAAGCTCCTCTATGGCACATGACATCAAATAAGACAACGGCTCTCCTCTGGCCTCTACAATGAACTGGAACTGCGGCATGCCGGGTATACAGAATGAGACTGTCCTTGCGGAGCAGTCCAATATAGCATAGTACTCGGAAAGCCAATCCATGCCCAGGATGAAATCGAACTCGGACATCGGCAATGCAAACATATCGGTAGGCTTCCGCGGTCTTCCTGGTCAAATCTCAGCAACCTCGACCCTTAACCGACATTTGTGTATGACCCTGATTCCCACGCCATTAACCCGAGTCGACTCAACTCGAGACTTGTACCCTAGCGACCGCGTCGTCGCCGCGGTTCGGATGCCGCGTCTCGCGCGCCGAGGCTATACCCAGGCCAGGAGATGTGGGCCCGCGTTCAGTTCGAGAAAATGTCACGCGTTGCAAGTATCAAGGAAATCTCTACGAAACATTCCATCAATCCTATCAATCAAAGTACACATCACCAATTAATGCCAAGTACAACCACCTCTCTCCAAAAGTCAACATGTTCTTACAACAAAGTACATGCTTACATCACTCACCATTACTTCTCTCCCATCACTCTCTCTCTCTCTCATTTCTCTCTCATTCTCCATGCAAGAATCGTCCAAGCCTCCATGAGAGGCCTTGTGTGGCCCACTTCCTAACTCCCATCCCCACCATCCATGATCCATCTCGACCGTTAAATCTCAACCATTGGAGCTTTAAAAAGCGTTCATGGAAGAAGCAATCCAAGAAGATCAAAGGTGGGTGCTTCTTTCTTTCTCTCTCTTTTTCTTTTATTTTGTGGGTGTTTTTCTTTATTTTGTTGTGTGGATTTGATCATTTAAGGGCCCACATGTGGTGGGACCCATCTCGATATATGCCTTATATCATGAGGGACCCATAGTGGCGGGGTCCCTCCCATCTCCACTGTTCTTTCCCTCTATCTCTCTCTCTCTTTCTTCTCTCTCTTTTCCTTGTGTATGATGATGAAGATGATGAGGTACGTGGCCCACCTGATGTGTATGTGTGTGGCCCACCAGGATATGTTATATCCATGACGTCTAGCAGACAGACCACTGCCTGTTCGCCTAAACAGATACGGATGAAGGGAAAATATGAATATCAGCTTTTGGAAGCTGTGATGGGCCACATGTGTGGACCCACCTCTGGCGTATGTGTTTCATCTAGGCCATTCACACCTTCCACGTAGGGATGGTGGGGCCCTGATATAGTGGCCGTTCACATCGGACGTGACCCCATAATGAGGTATGCATTAAATATCCTCCACCGTCCAGATGCTTGGGACGGTGTGGATTAGCGTGATGTACGTGTCATCCACACGTGGGATGCACCTTGATGGAGGTGCTGTATCTACACCATCCACACGTGTGGATCTCACACCAGCAATCGCTGATGCATTGACGTTAGAAATCCTGAGGCCCACCATGTTGTATCTGTTTCACCTGCACCGTCTAGCAAAGGACGGTGCTGGATGCACCCACCCACACGTGTGGTCCCACCTGGTATGTATGTTACATCCAAGCCGTCCAACGTGGCCCACCTTGGATGCATATATTCTATATCAACGCCGTCCATCATCAATTGCGGTGGGACTCACTAACGTATGTGTACTATCCACCGTCCATTCATCTGGACGGTGGGGCCACTTTAATTTATGTGTATTATTCAGACCGTCCACCCATCGGACGTGGAGCCCACCATGGCAGCATGTGGGATCCACCTTGTATTGATGTACGTGGGACCATCGTCCATCTGTCAGGCCCACATGATCCTGACCGCCTAGGGTCAGGCGTCCAGCAGTTGAAGGAAAACCACAAATATCAGCTTAGAAATAAAGCTGCTGGTGGGACCCACCCCATGCATGTGATTCATTTGGGCCGTCCATCTGCTGGACGGCCAGCAGCTGAAGCTGCAGTACTGACGACACAAGTTCTGTGGGTCCCACAGTTGGACGTTGTTGTGATAACGTCAGTAAGTTCCGTAGACCCTGATCATGAGGTACGGTTATATCCAACACCGTCCATCCTGTTTGGCCAATTAATCAAGGGCCCACCCAATCCTAACCGTCTAGGTGTTGGACATCCAGCAGCAGCTGCTGCTGGACCGTTGTAGGGAAATGTATATCCACTTGTCCTAAGTTGAGGTGGGCCACACCTCGACGTAGGTGGTATATGCACACCGTCCAGTAGATCTGGACGGTGAGCCACACTTTGATGTATGTATTACATTCCACTCCGTCCACCTATTTTGCATCCATGTCGACCATCTGCGAGATCTGCCGTGATGTATATATTGTATATCTATTATGTCCATTCAGTTTTTTTCGGATCACTTTAAGTATGGTCTCACTTGGATCATATGTATACTATAGCCATGCCATCTGTTCATTTTGATGGATGTATGGCCCACCTTGATGCATGTGTTTAATCACACCATCTAGTACAACTAGGACATATACCCCACCACCATGATACATGTGGTTTATATCCGTACCATCCGTCTATTTTGGCAGCGGATGCGGTCCACCATGTTGTACGTATTTTACTCATGCCGTCCACTTATGCGGCCCACCTTGATGAGTGTATAACAGGCTCATTGTCCATCTGTTGGGGCCCATTTGACGTGTGTGTAGGGCCCACCTGTTATGTATATTAGGCCCATGTGTAGGGCCCACCTATTATGTATTTGAAGTCCATGGGTCGAGGCCCATGGACGAGGCCCATTGTGATGAATTCGAGGCCCATGGACGAGGCCCATTGTGATGTGTTTTCGGCCAATGTATGCCGCCCATTGCGATGTGTATGATGATGTATATAAGCGGCCCACTAGGATGTATTTTGGCCCATGGGCAGGGCCCACCTGTTTATATTGTGAGGCCCAAGTAGTGTATCCCACTTGTTGTATATGAGGCCGACGTATGAGGCCCATGGTGATGCATTTACGGCCCATTGGAGCGGCCCGTTGGTGTAACCATTAACACGACCCACTTGATATTTATGATGGCCCATTGTTACGGCCCATTTGATGTATTCAAGGCCCTGATATGTAGCCTATTTGATGCATATGAGACCCATGTGCGGGGCCTGCTTGTTGTGTGTTTGAGGCCCATTGGTGTGATCCATTGATGTGGCCCACTTAGTGTATTCAAGGCCCATGGGCGTGGCCCATTGTAATACATTTGCGGCCATGAGTGAGGCCCTTATGTGAGTCCCTTGGGTGAGGCCCATGGCGATGTATATTAGGCCCTTGTGTGGGGCCATGGGTCTACTATACGTATGGCCTATGTGGGTAACTCCTTGGGAGTAATGTTGGTTAAATGATCACTTTGATGGGTAATGATGGTTAGATGTTCACATTGTGACTTTCCCTTAAGCCTTGTTAGGCCCATTCTCATCATTCCCTTAGTGGGTTAACCCTAAATAAGTGAGCCCCATTCACCATAGATTGATGGCTCCGTGTTATCGAATTTGATATAACCACGGCCGAGTGCTGATCTTTATATTACAATTGATCGGCTGATCATCTATATACCCCGTTTTGTTTATCTACTGATTATCGGTGCGATTGACGTGACAGATTTACTGATTCTGATTATCGATTATCCCAATTATCGTGACTGATTTCTGATCCTGATTGTCATGTCCAATCTGTCGACTTTGATTATCGATTGATCCCGATTGTCGTGACTGATTTTTGATCCAGATTGATGTGACCAATTTACCGACTTTAATTATCGATCAATCCCGATTGTCGTGACTGATTTTTGATCCCGATTGTCATGACCAATTTGTCGACTTTGATTATTGATCGATCTCGATTGTCGTGACCGATTTCTGATCTCGATTGTCAAGACCGATCTGTCGACTTTGATTATCGATCTATCCCGATTGCCGTGACCGATCTCCGATTCCTATTATCGTGGTCGATTTTTGTCGATTTCTGATTATCAATCAAGGCCGATTACCGATTCTGATTTGTCGTGGCCGATTTTCGATTATCGATCAAGGCTGATTACCGATTCTGATTTGTCGTGGCCGATTACCGATTATCGATCTAGGCCGATTACCGATTCTGATTTGTCGTGGCCGATTGCCGATTATCGATCGAGGCTGATTACCGATTCTGATTTGTCGTGGTCGATTTTTCGATTATCGATCGAGGCCGATTACCGATTCTGATGGCCGATTGCCGATTATCGATCGAGGCTGATTATCGATCAAGGCCGATTACCTATTTTGATTTGTTGTGGCCGATTGCTGGTTATCGATTGAGGCTGATTACCGATTTTGAATTGTCATGGCCGATTGCTTATTCTGATTGTCGAGGCCTAATGTGATGAACATGCGACCCGTATTTGAGGCCCGACGTGATGTGTACTCAGCCCTTGTCTAAGGCCCAATGTGATGTATATTGAGGCATAGGTGATGAGGCCCATTGTGATTCATTTGAGGGTCAGGCAAAGGAGCCCATTGTGATGTATGTTAGGCCCATGAGCAGGGCCCACCTGTTGTGTACATGTAAACCTTGAGTAAGGCCCATTGTGTTGTATATTAGGCCCTTGTGTGAGGCCGTGGGCCCATTATATGTTTGGATCTGTGAGGGTCACTCCTTGGGGCAATGTTGGTTAGATGTCCACATTGTCGAGGTCGATTATTGATGTCGGTTATTGATACCGATTATGAGTCTGTGACTGCATAGCATCATATCCATGCCCATACGCATCATCTGCATGTCTGTTATGAGATATGATTGACCATTGCATATGTCATAGTGCTGGTTGTATGAGACTCCCTGATAGGCAGAGATTGTCTCACATGAGCGCACGGTTTGCACAGGATTGATGCATGACTGGATTGTATGACTCATGCATCTTGTATTGTGTGCTGTGATTACTGTATGCCCTAACGACATCAGGGTCATAGCCTCCATAGGCATATCGTGGATGGCTAGATGGGACACTAGAAAGTTGTTCTACATGGGGTCCTATAGATATCCCTGGGTAAAAGTTCCTAAACCCTCTTGCTTCCAGAGGTTGCTCCAACGTCTAGACCGAGTGGATGTATGAGCGCATGAGGGCCGTATACCGTTGGACCGCGTCTCCCACTGTGTCGTGGTCGATTGGAAGGGGGTGCGGCCTTATCTGCCCGAGAGGAGGGGGCAATACTAGGCTGAGTCTGACCAGCTCGAGGAATGGGTCCGCTATCGACGAGCCGGGCCTGATATTGGCAGGCGGATAGTGAGGTCTCTTCCACTCACCTTGTTACGCGCGATGGGGCGGCAATGTGGTTTGGAGTGAAATAAACCCCGGTGATTTCCCGTAGAGGAACCATACTGATATGTGGACTTATTGGATAGGAGTTACATGCTCATTCATTCATTCATTCATTCACTATCCACTCGGGCTGGTGGTGCGTAACTAATTATTGTGTACCTTCGTTATGGCAAGAATTTTGGTTGGGCGCGCAACTAACCTGAGATCAAAACCTTACCACGTTGAGTCTGACTATCCAAATTTAGGTATGAGACTGATTTGGATAGAAGTCCCTTCTGGTGGACCCCGTAGCTTGCGATACTACGTACTATCATCCCGACTTCACACTCCAGCATGGTCATTTCATTCGCATCGCATATTGTATTACATCCGCAGACATATGGCATTTTGGGTTGTTATGTTTCTGCACTTATATGTCCTAGACAGACTTAACAGGATTTATATATTTCATTATATCATCGGCATTTGATATTTGGCTCTTTATGACTCCTTAGTGCATAGTTATTTTATATTGCGTATTCTGATATTGATTGACTTATGAACTTGTCCATACTTCCGCTTACTTTGTCATTGTATGATTTATGATCTTGTCAATATTTCTTTCCAATAATGTACGATTTATGAATTACCAGTAATTTCGGTATTGTATGATGATGGTATTGTATTGAGTACTTGACACTTACTTTGTGCACACATTTACACCACCCTCTAAGCTTTCTATAAGCTTATGCATGATAGATGCGTGCAGGTGATGTTAGGTTGCAGCCGTGTTGAGCTTGGAGCATGTAGCGGTCTTCTGGAGCTAGATTTTTGATTTATGTATTTTTCCTTCAGCATTGTACTCAAACGATTATATTAGTGGATATGTGATGATGATGTTGCCTTTGTGAATTGGGTAATCTTGTGGTTATGCTTATTACTAGTTAAATGTATATTGAAAAAAAAAAAATCCTCCTTGTAGGATCCCAGGATCGGAATCTGACATATGAATGTTAGGAGCCGAGAATGGGGTTCTACGGAGGCTGTCTGAACCAGATTCGGCGATCGGGATTCCTATGAATCTGATTTTCGAGTTTGGGGCGTGACACATACCGAGGAACTTCACCTCCTCCTGCCAGAACTCGCACTTCTCCATCTTCGCATATAGCTGGTGTGCGCGGAGGGTCTACAAAGTAATCTCCAAATGCTGCTCGTGCTCCTCACGGGGCCTTGAATAGATCAGAATGTCGTCGATGAAGACTACAACAAACTGATCGAGATATGGGCGGAAGAACTCGTTCATCAACTGCATGAATATCGTAGGTGCATTGGTCAGTCCGAAGGACATGACCTGAAACTCAAAATAACCGAACGCGTCCTGAATGTCGTCTTTGGAATGTCCTCATCTCGGACCCGAATCTGATGATAACCGGAGCGTAGGTCAATCTTTAAAAAGAATTGTGCACCCTGCAGCTGATCAAACAAATAATCAATCCTCAGGAGCGAGTACCTGTTCTTGATCGTGACTTTGTTGAGCTCGCGGTAATCTACGCAGAGCCTCAACGAGCCATCCTTTTTCTTCACGAAGAGTATCGGCGATCCCCACGGTGAACTGCTCAGACGGATAAAGCTCAACTCGCGTAGCTCGTCCAACTGCTTCTGCTGTTCCCGCAACTCCAACGGTGCCATACGATACGGGGCCTTCAAAATAGGGGACACTCCCACACACGGTACCCCGTCGCACCGCACCCAAAACAGGTATCGGTGAACTGCCTCGGAGGTGGTACTAGAGGTGCCGCTGGTGCTCAGAAGGCTGGGCGACCTGTACGCCTTTGCTACTGTGGTCGACGCTACTGGGAGTCATCGGAAGGAACCCGTCTCTTCCGGTCTCTCCTCTAACAGTGATCAGATTGAGAATCGGCCCACTCAGCCTCAAACATCGAGGCCTTCTGTACCACCCCCTCAAAAGTCGGGAGCTCATGCCCAATAACACGGCCTCAAAGACCGTAATGCAAGCCGTCCTCGAATCGATGGGCTCTCTGCTCCTTGTCATCTACTAGATATGGTGTAAATCTAGACAGCGCTACAAAGCGAGCTGCGAACTGGGCCACTGTCATATCACACAGCACCAAGGCCTCAAACTCCAATGCTCGTTGTCATAGGATGTGATCAGGAAAGTACTGTCGGTCAAATCGATCCACAAAATCGTCCCAAGTCTACACAATTGGTGCCTGCTGCTCGGGAGACTGATGTCCACCAATGCTCAAAGTCTCCATGGAGAAGAAATACGGCTAATCGGACTCACCGCTCAGTCGTACATCCCATTGTCTCGAATATCTTCTCCACATTAGAGCGCTATCTCTCAGCTACTGTCGGGTCTGGCTTGCCTTAGAAATGTGGAGGATCGAGCTGTCGAAACTCTCGAAGGAGGGCGCTCGCGCGCTCCTGCTTTGCCTGGGCAAGTGAAACAACAGGGTGCCTGTCACTCCCCAAACTTAGAAACCGGACTCACAAAATTCCTGATCACCGAATCTAGCGCCGACAGCCTCCTTAGAACCCCATTCTCGGCTCCCAGCACCCATTTGCCAGGTTCTGATCCTGGGATGGTACGAGGAGAATTTTCAACATCAGTTTGATTCGTAATAAGTATAGCGAAAGGCATAACCCATAAACAACAACCAAAGACTCCATTACATTTTCACTATGATAAAAAACTTTACAAGTACAATGAGTATAAAGGAAAATATAATGATGATAGACCAAAAGCTCTAAAATAATCTGCCACGTGCTCAAGCCTTAACGCTGCTGCGATCTAACGTCACCTGCACATAATGGTTGTGTATAAGCTTATAGAAAGCTTAGAGGGTGGTGAAAGTGTGTGCACAAGGTGGTAATACAGTTATGCAGTATCAGAGTAATGCGGAACATGCTGATGAAAGTCAAGAATACCATTAGTCGTACCAAGGCTATGCGGGCAAAGTGTAACACCCTAAAAATCGGGGGTCGTGTATAAACCTGACTCCTGAGTTCCAGACCATCACTTATGCAACAAATATGATTATGATTCAATGTTGACTGAGTTAGAGCATTCGCATGAGTAAGATTATACCAAAACTGCAATTCATACTCCAGATCTAGTGATAAAACGCAAGAGGAAGACTGAAAGATATATATATCACCGTATAAAAACAAAATAATCTCAAACTGTCTCCAAAGTATGAATTCATCTCTGAATCTCATATACATGTAATAAAACAAAAAATTAAAATGTCATAAGATCCAACTATGAAGTCCCACCAATCCAGGCCACCTATGCAAAGCCGTCAGCGAACTGTATATACGAGAACTCGTCCTGGTCCTCGTCGTAGTCTGGCTCTGCATCCTGAATCGCCGCATCACCTGCATCTAAGACAGGGTCTGGTGGGTGTTGCAAACACCATCCCGTAACGTGGGAGTGAATGATCAACTCAGTGGGATAATAAAGTAAAGATTAGCATGTTTTCAAATCAATCATGCGATAATAGTAAAGCAATAAATCAAACATTCCTATATACTGTTATTAATGTATACATGAAATGACATGATGGATGCCCTCACCGACATACTCCCTCATACGGCACCATCTCACGCCTGCGGCATACTTTCTTCCCACAGTGCTCCACATCTTCCATGCACATGCAATGCGATATGAATAATGATTACCGGGTTATTATTAGTCCTTTTCATACAACAGGATTGAAAATCTAAGGTACTTCACTTATATCAATCCCAACACAGATCCTGTCTAGGGTCGTCACTCCTAGAAATCACATACGATGTTATAGTTTGTAGGTCGCTACAAGGGCTGCCAGGGCTGTTGTTCACACTCGTTGCACCGCTACCCCATCACCTTATCAATACAGGCCTAATGTACTCTCGTCGCTACGGAAGGGTCGTCGTCTCCTGTAGACTCAGAATACACTCGCGGTCACTACAAAGGGCTCGTCACCTGATCAGTGTAGGCCAAAAGCAAGAATATAGTGTCCCATACCACCATAATCTGCTCACGAGTCAAATATGCTCACTAGTTACTACGGGGAGGTTTGAGGCCCCAGCGTAGGCCGACAGCTCGACCACGGTGTGTAACACCGTGAAAATCGGGGGTCGTGTATAAACTCAACTCCCGAGTTCCAGACCGTCACTTATGCAACAAAAATGGTTATGATTCAATGTTGTCTGATTTTAAGCATTCACATGGGTAAAAGTATACCAAAACTGCAATTCATACTTCAGATCCAGTGATAAAAGCAAGCGGAAGACTAAACAATGTATATATCACTGTATGGAAAAATAAAGTAATCTCATCTGTCTCCAAAGTATGACTACATCTCTGAGTCTCATGTACATATACATAACAAAAAAAATAATGTCCAAAAAGAAAGTCCCACTGATGTCCCCTCGATCCAGGTCGCCTACGGGAAGCCGTCATGATACTGCATATACGAGAACTCATCCTGGTCCTCGTCGATCTCTGGCTCCACCTCCTGGATCTCGTCCTCACCTGCAGCTACAACAGGGTCTGGTGGGTGTTGCAAACACCATCCCGTAACGTGAGAATGAGTGATCAACTCAGTGGAATCATAGAGCAAAGATTAGCATGTTCACAATTCAATCACGCGATAATAGTAAAGCAGTAAATCAGACAATTCTAACACTGTTGTTAATGCAAGATGATATGACGTGATGTATGCCCTCACCGACGATCACCCTCATGCGGCAACATCTTACGACCGCGGCATGCCACACTCCCTAGAGTGCTCCACATCTTCCAGGCACATGCAATGCTATGGTGATATGATTTCCAAGTTGTTATTAGTCCATTCAAACAGCAGGCTTGGGAAACTAAGGTACTTCCCTTGTATCAATCCCAACACAGATCTTGTCTAGGGTCGTCACTCCTAGAAATCTCATACGATGTATATTTCGTAGGTCACTGCAAGGGCTGCCAGGGCTGTTGCTCGCACTCGTTGCACCGCTCCCCCATCACCTTATCAATACAGGCCTACCGTACTCTACTGCAACGGAAGGGTCGTCGCCTCCCGTGGACTCAGAATACGCTCGCGGTCACTACAAAGGGCTCGTCGCCTGATCAGTGTAGGCCGACAGCTAGAATATAGTGTCCCATACCACCATAATCTGCTCACGAGTTTAGGTGCTCACTGGTCACTACGGGGAGGTTTGTGGCCCCAGCGTAGGCCGACAGCTCGACCACGGTGTCCCATACCACCATGCCCGGCTCATGAGTCTTCGTGGATCAAGGTACCATGGTTAACAGGGTTTACAATGGTAAGTTCAGTACCCTAGGTTCAAGCAGTTATGATACATACAAGGTGTACATACATCGGCCAGTCGGGTTACTTGACGGGCTCGACTAGCGCGATCGCATCTCAAGTCGAACGACATGAAGTGCGTAAAACACTTCGCGTGGCCTAACCACTGCCGCCAACTCTAAACACGAATCACGTTCATCGACGCGTCGTTCGTGGCTATGACCAGTCAGCCACGAATTCGCTCGGTTACCGACTGCCTGGACTAAGTCTAGTCCCACACATCTATGGAATCCTATCAGCACTATACGCAAAGGTATTGGAATTGAAATACATCATGTGAGCATGTTAACACATGTTATAACATTCAACTTAAGCAAATCTTCAAGGCATACTTTCTATGCATGTAATGCAATCATGCATAAGGTAAACATGTAGGAAATCATTTAGGTCAGCATTTTAATCATGAAATCAATCTCAAACTACTACATAACATCATTCAATTCAATACATACTAATACAAGCATTTATACAAATACATACACTACACACTTAAGTCCACATATAGTATGTCGACCCAAAGTGCGCAACTTGGCGAATCTCTTCGCCAAACTGATTATGCAAGCATTCCTAACTCTCTAATGCGGCGACAAACCATGTCAATCACGTCAGAAAAATATGCATGTAGACCGTACTTCCTACAAATGACTAAAATGCCCTAAATCTCATATTCTTCGTTAATTTACGAAACAGGAAACGGAGAGCATGTTGTACATGTCAAACGGCGATGCCGTTGATAATCTACTATTAAACGACATTGAAAGCGTTGTAAACCGTCAATCAAAGCGTCTAAAATCCTCACCTAGTCTCTTACGGTCGCGGGATTTTGAACGGAGCGTGTACGCTTCGTCTACGGCGGTAGGAGAACCTGATTTATGGAATACGTTAGCTAACATGCCATGATTCTAAGTAAACCCTAAATCAGCAAGTTTTTGGGGTTATTTTATACCTGAAAAATGGAGAAATCACCAGCCAGGTGATTGGAAAGAAGTGCTGAAGCAGCAACTGTCAGGGGCTCGGAAGCGGGAAAATTCTCTTCTTCTCTTTCTCTCAAACTCTCTCTCTTTTTCTCCTAGGGTTTGTGATTTTCGGATGGAAGGGAGAAATGAGGGTTTCAACCCCTTTTATAAGCTTAAAATCGCCGAAAATAGGCTCCGGGACGAAGTTTACTTGGTGCCTATCCATTTCGGGGCTGTTTCGGTCCAAAAACTGCTTTCTGGTGGTCCCCTGGTCGATTGCGATCAGACTTAAGCTCATGGGTACCAGATGTAGCTTGTATTAAGTTTTCAGTCTGGCAGGGTTCGCAGATCGCACGTGGCGGACCAGTTTCAGTTCAACGGTCACCGCACATAGATCAGGGCTGAAAGTCTCATGATAATAAATAGAAATTTTTCCTGATCCGAGGGTGTAATCTGGATGAATTCTGACGGTCAGAATGCTTAATACTGACGCGTCAAGTCGTGTGCCAGATTTGAATTTGAAATTCCAAATCCGTCCCTATTCGCGGTCGCTTTAGTCCGGGTTCAACGAAATCGTCTGTGATTATCGGTTTGACTTGATTTTCGAGATGATTGTCAAGTCCAGCTGGGCGGTTCTAACGGTCTAAGATAGGAGGTATCGGACCTTCGACGCGCGGTCTAAATCCAATACAAAATTTCAATATGGTCCAGAGAACAAACCTGCTTAGAGTTTGATCCGAGGTTATAGAGTATTGTAGAGTTGTTTGTTCTACTTGATTTGGGTCTTGCAGAACATATTTAAAGTGATCAGGGACTATTTCCCAGCTACTCTAGCGTTGCGCTAGCTAACTTACACTTAATTTCCATGGAATTTATTTCTACGCGATTTCGGGTCGAGTTGGTACTCGAACTCAAGTACGGATTTTTCACGGGCGTTACAATCTACCCCCCTTAACAAATAATTTCGTCCTCGAAATTTGTACCTTTTCGTACTCCTCGAGAAGCTGTGGGTAGTTCTTTCTGATCTCGGCTTCTATTTTCCAAGTAGCCTCCTCCTCAGTATGATGCGTCCATAGTACCTTCACAAGGGGAATCACCTTGCTACGCAGTACCTGCTCCTTCCTGTCTAAGATGCGTGTCGGTCGCAGGATAAATGTAACATCCTCTCCTAACTGCACCTGCTCCCATCTGATGATATGGGAAGGATCAGCAACGTACGTCTTCAACATAGAAACATGAAATACGTTATGGACGCTCGCGAGGGGCGTGGGTAAAGCCAATCAGTAAGCCACTGCTCCCACACGATCGAGGATCTGGAATGGACTAATGAATCGCGGTGCCAGCTTCCCCTTCTTCCCGAACCGAAGGACTCCCTTCATAGGGGAAACTCGTAAAAATACGTGATCCCCGACTGTGAACTCTAGTGGCCGTCGTCTCGTATCGGCATAGCTCTTCTGTCTGCTCTGCGCTGTAAGAAGCCGACGTCGAATAATATCGATCTTCTCTGACGTTGCCTGCACCAACTCTGGGCCAATCAAGCTACGCTCACCGACCTCTAACCAGCAATGCGGTGCGCAACAAGGTCGCCCATACAGCGCCTCATAAGGTGCCATGCCAATACTCGCCTGGAAGCTATTATTGTACGCAAACTCCGCATATGCAAGACAGTCATCCCAACTGTCCTTGAAGTCCAATGCCCAAGCTCGCAACATGTCCTCCAGGATCTGGTTCACTCGCTCTGTCTGTCCGTCCGTCTGTGGGTGGAAGGCAGTACTGAACTTCAACTTCACACCCATAGCCTCCTGAATGTGAGTCCAGAAAATAGAAGTGAACCACGTGTCTTTGTCCGACACGATCTCCAACGGAACTCCATGCAGACGCACAATCTCTCGGATGTACAATCTAGCCAGCTCGTCTGCAGAGTTCGTAACTCTGATCGGTAGGAAGTGCGCCGACTTTGTCAATCGGTCGACGATCACCCAAATGGAATCATGCCCCTTCCTCATCTTCGGCAACCCAGAAATGAAGTCCATGGAAATGAAATCCCACTTCCACTCTGCAATCGGCATAGGCTGCAAAAGTCCAGGTGGTCGGCGATGCTCTGCCTTCACCTGCTGACAAGTGAGACAACGGGACACGAACTCAGCTATGTGGGTCTTCATACCTTCCCACCAATACGTCCTCTTCACGTCACGATACATCTTCGTACTGCCTGGATGCATCGCGAGTCTAGTAGAATGCGCAGCCTCGAGAATCTCTCGTCTCAAGTTAGGGACATCTGGGACGGATAGGCTGCCACGGTAACGTAAGCCCCCATCCATACCAACTCGCCAGTCGGCGTCAGCATCATCACTGGCCTGCTCTCGAAGCTCAGTAAGATGCGCGTCGTCCCTCTGCGCCTCGATGACTCGGTCATCGATCTGAGATCGCACCTGTACGTGTGCGATGAACTCAAATGGTTCCTCCACGGTGAGTTTCTGCTCAAAGTCTCGTAAAAACTCAACCATATCCCACTCGGCAACCATCAGCGGAGCCGCAAACTCTATCGCCTTCTTGCGGCTCAACGCATCAGCCACAAGGTTCGCCTTCCCAGGATGGTAAGAGACTTCAAACTTGAAGTCCTTTAGCGTCTCCATCCATCGCCGCTGCCTCATATTCAAGTCTCGCTGCGTAAATATGTACTTGAGGCTCTTGTGGTCGCAAAAGAGCTCGAACTCCTCTCCGTAGAGGTAATGTCTCTAGAGTCTCAGTGCGAATATAACGGCTGCCAACTCTAGGTCGTGTGTAGGGTAATTCTCCTCGTGCTTCCTTAATTGTCTCGAGGCATACGAAATTACCCTGTCCCTCTGCATAAGGACACAACCCAAACCAACGCTAGACGCGTCACTGTATATAGTGTATCTAACCCCTTGCTCTGGCAATACTAGCACAGGGGCGGACGTAAGTCTGTCCTTCAGCTCCTGAAAAGCTGACTCCGCCTTATCATTCCAGGCGAACTTCACGTCCTTCCGTGTCAACTGAGATAAGGGTCTCGCGATCTTCGAGAAGTCCTGAATGAAGCGCCGATAGTAGCCAGCGAGTCCCAAGAAACTCCTCACCTCAGTGACAGAACCAGGCTACTCCCAGTCCTGCACCGCAACTACCTTAGACAGGTCAACTGCCATGCCATCCTTGGACACCACGTGTCCCAGAAACTTCACCTCCTGCTTCCAGAAGTCGCACTTCTTATACTGTGCGAACAACTGATGTCGTCTGAGCGTATCAAGGACCAAACGCAAGTGCTCCTCATGCTCCTCTCGACTCCTAGAGTAGACCAAAATGTCGTCAATGAAGACAACGACGAATCGATAGAGGAAAGGCCGAAATACCCGGTTCATCAGATCCATGAACACGGCCGGTGCGTTCGTTAGACCGAACGACATCACGAGGAACTCGTAGTGACCAAAACTGGTCCTGAATGCTGTCTTCTGCACGTCCTCATCTCTGACGCGCAGCTGATGATATCCTGACTGAAGATCAATCTTCGAGAAGTACTGCGCTCCTCTCAACTGATCAAACAAGTCATCGATCCTGGGCAAAGGGTACTTGTTCTTCACCGTGAGCTGGTTCAGCCTGCGATAATCAATACACAATCGCAGCGAACCATCCTTCTTCTTCACGAACAAGACCGGTGCTCCCCAAGGAGACACGCTAGGCCGTATAAAGCCAAGCTCTAGCAGGCCATCAATCTGCGTCCTCAACTCCTCCATCTCACATGGTGCCATGCGATACATCGGCAGTGAGACGGGTGTAGAACCAGGAACCAGATCGATAGTGAAATCGATCTCACGTCGGGGCGGCAAACCAGGGATCTTCCTGAACAGATCCCCGAACTCAGAAACAACTGGCGTCTGCTCAAGTACCTGGGCACCAGCGTCGCGCAATAGAGTGGCGTAGCTAAGAATGCGGAAAGGAAGATTTTCCCGCACTGGAAATGTGAAGGATGCACCCTCAGGCTCGTACGCTATGACTATACGAGTCTCGCAGTCAATCTCGGCTCTCGCTGCAGTCAACCAGTCCATGCCAAGAATGACGTCGAGATAAACGAGCGTGGGATCGACGACCAGATCAAGAGTCATCGTCCTGCCTCCCAGATCAACCAAACAACCCTCACACATCTGGGTGACATCCGAAAAATCTCCATGAGCTGCAAAGACTCGCACGCTATCCATAGTGATAGTCTGTAACCCAAGACGCCTGACTACGGCACGCGATATCAAAGAAATCATGGAACCAGTGTCCACCATGACAAGAACGGGAGTACCTCCGATATGGGCCGTGACCTCAAAGGCTGAATGCTGGAAAGTCGGCGTCGTAGCTGCCTCAGCGGTCAATGCATGAACTCGAGCCTGCTGTGGCCGGTTCGGCCGCTGTGTCAAGGGCCGTGGAGGCTGTCGAATTTGCGATACCGTAGGTCTGAAAGAAGGATGCGCAGGAGCTGACTGTATAGGCGGTGCTGATATCGCCTGTGGACGTACACGATCAATCTTCTGCGGCGGCGAGAACCCACTGTCCCGCATCCTCGAAAAGCAACTCTGCGCTAAGTGGCCCGTCCTCCCACAGTATGTACATGACAAATCAGGGCGCCGAAACGGTGGTACAGGCGCCGTGGTCCTGGTAGGAGGATCAAAGCGAGGCCTCTTGCCCGCGAAGGGCTTGTCTGGCAAATCCGGTCATGGCCTAGAAGTAGTCGGGCCTCGAGATCGCGCAAGTCGATCCACGTCCTGCTCTGCCCGCATGGACATGTGAACCAACTCCGCATAGGAAGGAAAACTGACACAGCACATCTTCGACCGAATATCCGGTCGCAAGCCCTCCAAAAAGCGTCGTATGCGCATCTGCTCATCAGCTAGAATCGTCGGGACGTACCTGCCCAACTCTGTGAACCGATGCTCATACTCAGTAACTGTCATCGCCGCCTGCCTGAGACGGAGAAACTCATTCTCCCTCTCGTGCCTGTAGGTCTGGGGATAATACTTCTCATGGAAGCGGAACTCAAATGCTGCCCACGTCCATACAAAATCTGCGGGAACAGTTCGCAATACGCTATCCCACCACATACTGTCCTCTCTCTCAAACAGGAAGGTAGCCAGCTCTACCTGCTCAGCCTCGGTGCAGTGCAACATCCGTAGAATCTTCGACACTCGGTCGAGCCAGAACTCAGCCTCCTCGGGTCTGTGAGAACCCGTGAAAGTAGGAGGCCGCAAGCGCTGAAATCGCTCCAGTAGGCCCCGTGTGTCGGCAGGATTCCCCGCAGGGAAAGCAGGCTGTACAGGATGGGCCATGCCCTCATCCTGGGCGTAAGTATAGGCATCCTCAGCTGGATGTGCAGGTGGTGCAGGTGGAGTAGATGTAGTCGCACCCCCACCCTGAGCTAAAGTCCCCACTATGGTGGTCAGGAGCTGCTGCTGCTGTAGCATCATAGCCATCATCTGCTCGAATCTGTCAGGGGGTGGAGCAGGCTGTGGCGGATGCGATGTGGAAGTAGATGCGCGATGTGGCTCTCTAACTGATGGTGTAAATGGCGGTGGTCCATCTGTAGGACCAACAGCAGGCTGAGACGACCGAACCGCCTCAGGAATCAGGCCCACAGCAGGGTCCGAACGAGTGCCAGACTGAGAGGGAGTCTGATCCATATGGTCTGACAATGCAAGTCAAACCGCGCTCCTCGTAGTCTTAGGTGGCATTCCCTATATTCAAAATAGGGCGCAACCTTGTCAGTCTCAATTGCACAAATACACCACAATCATTCACTTAAAGAGTCATAGGCATTCCATGCATTTCAATTAATCAAAATTGTCACAATACAAGGGATATATCCTTACAAGCATCATGACTAGAATTACATGAAAATTAAGACAGTTAAGCAACAGCAACATAAGCAAAGCACTAGCCCTAACAGGCTTACACACATAAAACAAGAAATGGCTAACTACTAATAACAACATCAAAGATCGCATCGCTAGTCGGAGTCTGGTGACGGAGGAGGAGCACCCTTATCTTGTAAGCAACATAGGATTGCCTTCAAGGTGCGAGTCACCTTGCTAAACTTCTTCTTTGTAACGGCCTTGGCATCAGCGACCTCTGCTCGAAGTTCTTGGACTTCCCTTCGCAAAGCGGTCTGACTCTCCTCCATCCGAGCAATGCGATCGTCGATAGTAGTCTGCGCAGAAGGAGGAGGGCTCTCATCAGTATCCTGAGCCTCCTCTTCTGCTTCTTCCTGAGCCTCTTCCTGAACCTCTGCTCTAGGTTCTCCTTCGCTTTGATCTTCCTCTTCATCAAAGTCATCCCCACTATCCCTTTCAAGTTGATTTTCACGGTATTGTGACCCAATCTTCATCTTGACCATTGTCGACTCATCGATGGTGTGAATCGATACCGGCAATTCGGGCCCAAGTCTATAGGCAAACTCAAGCGCAATCTTGCAAATAAGTCGGCCAAAGGAAAGCGATTCGGATGTTCTTCTCGACCTGGCTATGAGAACTATCTGCCGTAAGATGAAAGTGGCCATACATACGTTCTCTCCCTGGGCCACCAGAAATAAGAAATCGACCATAAGACGTGTACATTCAATGCGGTTCGTCGACCTGGGATAAACATTGAACGTGCAGATATGATGCAGCAGGCGCAAATCCTCAGACATGTACGTCGCCTTGAGGCTATTATTAGGCTGCCATGGAACCAACTTACCGCACAGAAACCTGGTGCGGCGATCTCGTTCACGTCTAGTCCTCAAATTCTTCTCACTAGGATGCACATCACCTAAAGGCACGTTGAGAAGTCGCGCAATCAACCGGACGTCGATCGTAGCCATCCGATCTCTACCAAAAGGGATTTTGAACTGCAAAGGCTCCAAGGTAGGATTCTGGATGCTAGCATAGAAGGCACGAACGGTGCTCACATTAGCACGAGCGCGAGCTTCAAAGATTGGACCCCAGTGCGCAGCTTCAATGTGTTCGAACAACAGATACTCGCCGAACAATCGTCCATCTACGTCCGCCTCAAATAACACTCTACGATCAGTGTATTCACCATGAGGCATCTCTGATAAAATGGTTCGTCCAAGGTGTGCATGGGGATCCAAATCCCGCTTTGTACGGCACTCCAGGACTGGAGCTGGACCTGCGGCGGTGCTTGACCTCACGGCACCACCCCGCGGTCTTCTCGATCGAGCAGGGCGGCTTGGCCCAGCCTCGTCTGTCGCGGTTTTTCTCTTACCCATCAAAGATATGATGGATGAGAGTGACAAAAGACCCAAAATGGCTTCCACAAAAGCCATGAAAAATGCCGAAAATGCGGAGAAATGGCTGCCCAATCTGAGAAAAGGAAATCTAGGCATCGTAGAGGGTTACTTCAAGCTTTCCAAGGCTGTACTTTCAGAGAGAAATACAAACAAAAAGATGGGATGGAGCACCTCACAATTTCAGCTATATTTGGGGGATTTTGGAGCTCCAAATGGTGAGATCTTCAAGGAAAGAGGCTGCCAACACCCAATAAGTGATGGGTGGTGGTCGGTTTTGGCCAAGGAGGGTCCTAGAAGTGGTTTGGGATGCTGGGGTTTGGAGTGGGTTGCTGAAAATCGAAAATAGGGCTATGTAGAGGGCTGTTTGTGAAGGAGGGGTAAGATTTGGAGGTTTTTGTGAGATGGGAGGTGTATAGGGATGATGTGCATCCCATTTAAGGGCGTGCGCCCAAAAATTAGCCCCATCGGACACCGCCGGTCGGCGATGCATCGCCCGACCGGCGATGGCATCGCCGGCCAACTCCCACGTTGGCCGGTGGGACCCCATGGGTCTGATCCCCCATGGTCCCAGGGTTCCAAAAAGTCACGTCCCACCCCCTAGTTCATAGTATTTTGGTCTGTATGAGCCCAAACATGTGTTCGGGGCTTTTCAGGTCCACATTACAATCCCGAATACCAAACCATATGATGCAGCATATGAATTTGGGGTAGAAGGATCCAGTACACCTATCTAGATCCTTATTTGCTAAAGAAAGTGAAGTTAGAATGGCCTTATGGCTATTTTTCATGAAATTTTACTATTCACTATAAAATTTGGTGAATGTACTAATTTGTGTTATTTTCACATTAGTTTTGATGCCTAACATGAAATGGGTAAGAAAGAACTGAAGGTCGGAATGTTTAGAGGAGGGATTTTGAGAATTTTTGGCGAAACGGGGTTTTTAAGCCCTGGCGATTGATTACAGGAGTCGTGGTCATCCCACGGTCCAAGGATTCACTTTTTCGGTTTAAATCCGCTCATAGGATGTCCCCACCAGACTTTTTACAGCTTAGAAGTGATTCGGGTTGCTTTACGCGACCCGAGATACGTTACAGACTCGATCTTGCGATCGATCCTAATAGACTTCGCCTATCGGCTAATCTGCGATCCTAGAAGTGTTTCTAGACCCTTCTCGCACCCACCTAAGTCAAAGGAAGCGACAGCGTACGTCGCAAGACCATAACCCAGGCCCAGTATACGCTCATTCATGCTCTGATACCAACTTGTAACACACTGAAAATCGGGGGTCGTGTATAAACTCAACTCCCGAGTTCCAGACCGTCACTTATGCAACAAAAATGGTTATGATTCAATGTTGTCTGATTTTAAGCGTTCACATGGGTAAAAGTATACCAAAACTGCAATTCATACTTCAGATCCAGTGATAAAAGCAAGCGGAAGACTAAACAATGTATATATCACTGTATGGAAAAACAAAGTAATCTCATCTGTCTCCAAAGTATGACTACATCTCTGAGTCTCATGTACATATATATAACAAAAAAAATAATGTTCAAAAAGAAAGTCCCACTGATGTCCCCTCGATCCAGGTCGCCTACGGGAAGCCGTCATGATACTGCATATATGAGAACTCATCCTGGTCCTCGTCGATCTCTGGCTCCACCTCCTGGATCTCGTCCTCACCTGCAGCTACAACAGGGTCTGGTGGGTGTTGCAAACACCATCCCGTAACGTGGGAATGAGTGATCAACTCAGTGGAATCATAGAGCAAAGATTAGCATGTTCACAATTCAATCACGCGATAATAGTAAAGCAGTAAATCAGACAATCCTAACACTGCTGTTAATGCAAGATGATATGACGTGATGTATGCCCTCACCGACGATCACCCTCATGCGGCAACATCTTACGACCGCGGCATGCCACACTCCCTAGAGTGCTCCACATCTTCCAGGCACATGCAATGCTATGGTGATATGATTTCCAAGTTGTTATTAGTCCATTCAAACAACAGGATTGGGAAACTAAGGTACTTCCCTTGTATCAATCCCAACACAGATCCTGTCTAGGGTCGTCACTCCTAGAAATCTCATACGATGTATATTTCGTAGGTCACTGCAAGGGCTGCCAGGGCTGTTGCTCGCACTCGTTGCACCGCTCCCCCATCACCTTATCAATACAGGCCTACCGTACTCTACTGCAACGGAAGGGTCGTCGCCTCCCGTGGACTCAGAATACGCTCGCGGTCACTACAAAGGGCTCGTCACCTGATCAGTGTAGGCCGACAGCTAGAATATAGTGTCCCATACCACCATAATCTGCTCACGAGTTTAGGTGCTCACTGGTCACTACGGGGAGGTTTGTGGCCCCAGCGTAGGCCGACAGCTCGACCACGGTGTCCCATACCACCATGCCCGGCTCATGAGTCTTCGTGGATCAAGGTACCATGGTTAACAGGGTTTACAATGGTAAGTTCAGTACCCTAGGTTCAAGCAGTTATGATACATACAAGGTGAACATACATCGGCCAGTCGGGTTACTTGACGGGCTCGACTAGCGTGATCGCATCTCAAGTCGAACGACATGAAGTGCGTAAAACACTTCGTGTGGCCTAACCACTGCCGCCAACTCTAAACACGAATCACGTTCATCGACGCGTCGTTCGTGGCTATGACCAGTCAGCCACGAATTCACTCGGTTACCGACTGCCTGGACTAAGTCTAGTCCTACACATCTATGGAATCCTATCAGCACTATACGCAAAGGTATTGGAATTGAAATACATCATGTGAGCATGTTAACACATGTTATAACATTCAACTTAAGCAAATCTTCAAGGCATACTTTCTATGCATGTAATGCAATCATGCATAAGGTAAACATGTAGAAAATCATTTAGGTCAGCATTTTAATCATGAAATCAATCTCAAACTACTACATAACATCATTCAATTCAATACATACTAATACAAGCATTTATACAAACACATACACTATACACTTAAGTCCACATATAGTATGTCGACCCAAAGTGCGCAACTTGGCGAATCTCTTCGCCAAACTTATTATGCAAGCATTCCTAACTCTCTAATGCGGCGACAAACCATGTCAATCACGTCAGAAAAATATGCATGTAGACCGTACTTCCTACAAATGACTAAAATGCCCTAAATCTCATATTCTTCGTTAATTTACGAAACAGGAAATGGAGAGCATGTTGTACATGTCAAACGGCGATGCCGTCGATAATCTACTATTAAACGACATTGAAAGCGTTGTAAACCGTCAATCAAAGCGTCTAAAATCCTCACCTAGTCTCTTACGGTCGCGGGATTTTGAACGGAGCGTGTACGCTTCGTCTACGGCGGTAGGAGAACCTGATTTATGGAATACGTTAGCTAACATGCCATGATTCTAAGTAAACCCTAAATCAGCAAGTTTTTGGAGTTATTTTGTACCTGAAAAATGGAGAAATCACCAGCCAGGTGATTGGAAAGAAGTGCTGAAGCAGCAACTGTCAGGGGCTCGGAAGCGGGAAAATTCTCTTCTTCTCTTTCTCTCAAACTCTCTCTCTTTTTCTCCTAGGGTTTGTGATTTTCGGATGGAAGGGAGAAATGAGGGTTTCAACCCCTTTTATAAGCTTAAAATCGCCGAAAATAGGCTCCGGGACGAAGTTTACTTGGTGCCTATCCATTTCGGGGCTGTTTCGGTCCAAAAACTGCTTTCTGGTGGTCCCCTGGTCGATTGCGATCAGACTTAAGCTCATGGGTACCAGATGTAGCTCGTATTAAGTTTTCAGTCTGGCAGGGTTCGCAGATCGCACGTGGCGGACCAGTTTCAGTTCAACGGTCACCGCACATAGATCAGGGCTGAAAGTCTCATGATAAAAAATAGAAATTTTTCCTGATCCGAGGGTGTAATCTGGATGAATTCTGACGGTCAGAACGCTTAATACTGACGCGTCAAGTCGTGTGCCAGATTTGAATTTGAAATTCCAAATCCGTCCCTATTCGCGGTCGCTTCAGTCCGGGTTCAACGAAATCGTCTGTGATTATCGGTTTGACTTGATTTTTGAGATGATTGTCAAGTCCAGCTGGGCGGTTCTAACGGTCTAAGATAGGAGGTATCGGACCTTCGACGCACGGTCTAAATCCAATACAAAATTTCAATATGGTCCAGAGAACAAACCTGCTTAGAGTTTGATCCGAGGTTATAGAGTATTGTAGAGTTGTTTGTTCTACTCAATTTGGGTCTTGCAGAATGTATTTAAAGTGATCAGGGACTATTTCCCAACTACTCTAGCGTTGCGCTAGCTAACTTACGCTTAATTTTCATGAAATTTATTTCTACGCGATTTCGGGTCGAGTTGGCACTCGAACCCAAGTACGAATTTTTCACGGGCGTTACACGGTGTCCCATACCACCATGCCCGGCTCATGAGTCTTTATGGATCAAGGTACCATGGTTAACAGGGTTTTCAATGGTAAGTTCAGTACCCTACGTTCAAGCAGTTATGACTCATACAAGGTGAACAATCATCGGCCAGTCGGGTTACTTGACGGGCCCGACTAGTACGAGCGCATCTCAAGTCGAATGACATGAAGTGCATGAAACACTTCGTGTGGCCTAACCACTGCCGCCAACTTAAAACACGACTCGCATTCATCGATGCGTTCTTCATGGTAAACAGAAGCCAACCACGAATTTACTCTGTTACCGACTGCCTGGACTAAGCATAGCCCCAAACATTTGTAAGTCAACATCAGTAATCATATGTGAGTAATGGAATTGAAATACAACAATAGAAGCATGTTGGAAACATGTTATAACATACCACTTAAACAAATCATCCAGCACATGCATTTCATACATATAATGAAATCCGTACATATAGCCAACATGGTGAAAATCATATACATTAGCATGTTGATTGAGAATTCAATCTCAAAACCAATACATAACACCATTTACTCAATACGTACTAATACAAACATTTATACAAACACTTAGTCTACACACTTAAGTCCACATAGCGTATGTCGACCCAAAGTGCGCATTAGGGCAAATCTCTTCGCCAAACCAATCATGCACGCATTCCTAATATACTAACACGACAAGAAGCCATGACAAACATTTCAGCAAAATATGGATGTAAACAGTAGTTCCTACAAATGACTAAAATGCCCTAAATCTCATATTTCCCGTACGTTTACGAAACAGAAAACGGACAACATGTTCTACATGTCAAACGGCGTTGCCGTCGATAATCTACTATTAAACGACATTGAAAGCTTTGAAATTAGTCAATCAAAGCGTCTAAAATCTGCACCTTTCTCTTTAGATGTGTATCGTTTCGAACGGAACGAATACGCTTCGTCAACAGCGTCAATATGACCTAATGCATAAGTACATAAGCTACTTTGCTATTTGAATCAAAGAAATCCCCAAATCAGCAAGTGGTTAGGGTTTTCCTTACGTAGAAGTGCGTTGGAATCACCGGGAAAGTGATTTGAATGCTTTGCTTTAGCACGTGTAAGAACTAGTATAAGTGGCAGGAAGATCTCTCCCACACTCACTCACAATCTCTCACTTTGTCTCTCTCTCTAGCTAGGGTTTCTAGTAAATTCGGATGGGTGAGATATGTGAGGGTTTAAAGCCCTTATATAGGTCAAAACCTTCCCAAATTAGGCTTGGGAACAAGGTACACTTAAGTTATAACCAAAATGGGGCTGTTCCGATCCAAAAGAGTGTTTCGGGAGGTCCCTTGGCCGAACGCGGTCGGACTTAAGCTCACGGTCACTGGATGTTATCCACACTAAGTTTTCAGTCCGGTAGAGTTCCCAGATCGCATGTGGCGGTCTAGTTTCAGTTCAGCGGTCATCGTACCTAAATCAGGTCTACAAGTCTCATGATATGAAAGAGAAATTTTTCCTGATCCGAGAGTGAAATTTGGCTGAATTCTGATGGTGAGAACGCTTAATAATAACGCGCCAAGTCACGTGCCAGATTTAGATTTAAATTTTCAAATCTAACCCTTTTCTCACTCTCTTCACTCCAGGCTCAATGAAATAGCCTCTGAACGTCAGTTGGGCTTGATTTTCGAAATGATTGTCAAGTCCAGTTAAGCGGTCATAACGGTCTAAGATTGTAGGTATCGGACTTTCGACGCGCGGACTAGATCCAATACATAGTTTTAGAGAGTTCCTGAGAGAAAACGGGTTTAGAGTTTGATCCAAGGTTTCAGGATATTATAGCATCATTGATTCTACAAGTTTTGGGTCTTGCAGAACTTATTTAAAGTGTTCAGGGACTATTTCTGTAACATCCCAAAAATCGGGGGGTCGAGCAAAAACCCAACTCCCGAGTTCCAAAATGTTATTTATGCAACATAGATATGTATGATTGAATGTTGTCTGTGATAATGTATTAAACATGAGTGAGATTAATCCAGAACAGCATATCATACTCTAGAGACAGTTAAATTTACAAGCGGAAGACTATGATAGTATGTATAACATATATAAACTGTTGTATGTCTCCAGAGTGTGAACATATTACCAGGTTATATACATACATGTATACTCCAAAAGTAGACAAAATGAATATACATGAGTGCGCTAAAAATATAAAATGATAAGTGTCAAAGTATCTAATCAACCTCCCTGTAATCCCGTCTATCAGAACATGCATAAAGGAGGGATTCTCCTCATCATCATCGAGTCCGGCTCCGCCTCGCAGGCCGCGCCATCATCTGTAATCACAAAAGGGTCTGGTGGGTGTCCGAAAACACCATCCCGTAACGTGGGAGTGAGTAGCTAACTCAGTGGAATAATAGAGCAAGGATTAACATGTTCTCAAATCAATCATGCGATAATAGTAAAGCAGTAAATCAAACAATCCTAATACTGTTGTTAATGCAATATGACATGATGTGATGTATGCCCTCACCGACGATCTCCCTCATACGGCACCATCTTACGACCGCGACATGCCACACTCCCTTAAGTGCTCCACATCTTCCAGGCACATGCAATGTAATGGTGATATGATTTTCGAGTTGTTATTAGTCCATTCAAACAGCAGGATTGAGAAACTAAGGTACTTCCCTTATATCAATCTCAACACAGATCCTATCTAGGGTCGTCACTCCTAGTAATCTCATACGATGTATATTTTGTAGGTCGCTGCAAGGGCTACCAGGGCTGTTGCACGCACTCGTTGCTTCTCTCCCCCATCACCTTATCAATACAGGCCTACTGTACTCTACTGCTACTGAAGGGTCGTCGCCTCCCGTAAACTCAGAATACGCTCGCGGTCACTACAAAGGACTCGTCGCCTGATCAGTGTAGGCCGACAGCAAGAATATAGTGTCCCATACCACCATAATCTGCTCACGAGACTAGGTGCTCACTGGTCACTACGGGGAGGTTTGTGGCCCCAGCGTAGGCCGACAGCTCGACCACGGTGTCCCATACCACCATGCCCGGCTCATGAGTCTTCGTGGATCAAGGTACCATGGTTAACAGGGTTTACAATGGTAAGTTCAGTACCCTAGGTTCAAGCAGTTATGACTCATGCAGGGTGAACATACAATGGCCAGTCGGGTTACTTGATGGGCTCGACTAGCACGATCGCATCTCAAGTTGAACGACATGAAGTGCGTAAAACACTTCGTGTGGCCTAACCACTGCCGCCAACTCCAAAACACGGCTCGCATTCATCGACGCGTCGTTCGTGGCAAAGATAAGCCAATCACGAATTCGCTCGGTTACCGACTGCCTGGACTAAGTACAGTCCCAAACATGTGGAATCACATCAGCAAAGCATGTGAAAGAATTGGAAATGAAATACCACCATATGAGCATGTTAACACATGTTGTAACATACAACTTAAGCAAATCACCTGATACATGCCTTTCACACATATAATGAAATTATGCATATCGCCAACATATAGGAAATCATTTCCATCAGCAAATTAATTGAGAAATCAATCTCAAACTAAATCATAATGAAATCACCAAGAACATGTTATAACATACACCTTACGTGAATCATCAAGCACATGCATTTCATTCATATAATGAAATCATGCATATGGCTAACATGTAAGAAATCATTCACATCAGCATATCAATTGAGAAACCAATCTCAAACTAATCCATAACATCATTTCATTCAATACATACTAATACAAGCATTAATACAAACACTTACACTACGCACTTAAGTCTACATATAGTATGTCGACCCGAAGTGCGCATTTAGGCGAATCTCTTCACCAAACTAATTATGCATGCATTCCTAACATTCTAATGTGATAACAAATCATGTCAATCACATCAGCAAAATATGAATGAAATCAGTACTTCCTACAAATGACTAAAATGCCCTAAATCTCATATTCTACGTTGGTTTACGAAACAGGAAACGGACAGCATGTTGTACATGTCAAACGGCGTTGCCGTCGATAATCTACTATTAAACGACATTGAAAGCTTTGGAAACAATCAATCAAAGCATCTAAAATCCGCATCTTGTCTCTTATGGATGTGTAAATTCGAACGGAGCGTATATGCTTCGTCTACAGCGATAAGAGAACCTAATTCACGAGTTACGTCAGCTAACAAGCTATGAATCCTAGTAAACCTCAAATCAGTAACTTTCTAGGGTTATTTCATACCTGACGAAGTGGAGGAATCATCGGCCAGGTGATTAGAGCACGTGGCTTAACCACTTGCAGCACGTGGCTTAACCACTTGCAGCACGTGGCATAAGCAGCAGGGAATTCTCTCCCACCTTCTCTCACAAACTCTCACCTTTTCTCTCTCCCAATCTTGAGCTTTTTTGCAAATTCGGATGGGAGAGAGGAGTGAGGGTTTCATCCCTTTTTATAAGCCCAAACTTGCCCGAAATAGGCTCGGGAACAAGTTTCACTCGAGGGGTAACCAAATCGGGGCTGTTTCATTCCAAAAGGACATTTCTGGTGGTCCCCTGGCCGAACGCGATCGGACTTAAGCTCATGCATACTGGATCTAGCATACATCAAGTTTTCAGTCCGGCAGGGTTCGCAGATCGCACGTGGTGGTCCAGTTTCAGTTCAGACGTAGATCAGGCCTGCAAATCTCTTGATATGAAATAAAATTTTTTCCTGATCCGAGGGTGTAATTTGGCTAAATTCTGACGGTCAGAATGCTTAATACTGACACGTCAAGTCGTGTGCCAAATTTGAATTTTAAATTCCAAATCTGTCCCTATTCGCACTCTCTTCGGTTCGGGCTCAATGAAATAGCCTGTGTTTATCGGTTGGACTTGATTTTTGAAATGATTGTCAAGTCCAGCAAGGCGGTTCTAACGGTCTAAGATAGGAGGTATCAGACTTTCGACGCGCGGTCTAGATCCAATACAAAATTTTAAAGTGGTCCAGAGAACAAACCGGCTTAGAGTTTGATCCAAGGTTATAGAGTATTATAGAGTCATACGTTCTACTCGATTTGGGTCTTATAGAACATATTTAAAGTGATCAGGGACTGTTTCCCAGTTACTCTAGCGTTGCGCTAGCTACTTACTCTTATTTTCCATAGGAATTAACCTTAAGTGATTTCTTTGGCTATAGAATTGGGTTCTAAGCGATTTTTCAGGTGTTTTAATTAACCCATTGCCTAATGACATCTAATCCCAGGTTGGCCAAAATCCAGAGTGTTACAATCTACCCCCCTTAAAATAAAATTTCGTCCCCGAAATTGGCGAAGGGTAAGGAGTGCTTTTTCTAAAGAAGGTTCAAATCCTATTTAATAACCTAACCGTACATATAACCTAAATTAAATGTTTCGATCTTGGGCCAGTGGGGAAGAGCCTAACCACGCTTCCGCTGCGCCACTCTGATCGAACAGTAGCGTTTATTAACCTAACTGGATTAGACTTAATTCGTTCTACCCCCCTTAAAACTTGGTTTTACTTAAGGTTGCAGAATCGTTGCATCGATCCGTATATCGGAACGAGGCACAACTTAGGGGCTATCCTTAACATAAAATGGAAACAACCTTTCTCTACATGGTTTTCCTTGCTAATGATGCGTTCTATGGCATTGGTACCTATGATCATAGAGATGAGCCTAATCTCTATTGTGGTTAAGTTCAGGGGCAGGTATGAGTTGGTGGCAAGATGTTGAATCCTCTACTGGCTTTAAGTCCTTAACATTTACCGAGGGCAAAGTAATAACTTGTGGTTGTAGGTGGTCAGGCCAACACGGAATAATAGTTACGTAATGGGTCTGAGCCGGATACATAAACCTTCTGCCCCGCGATGATAGAAAAGTTATCGTATCAGTCCTCAATTCTAGTCGATGCCGATCTTTTGCTTGATCAGAGTATTGGATTTAGTGGTAACTACTAGGATTAAGAAGTCGATTCAAACCGCGAATACTTCGCTGATAATTGCTTTTCCTTTATTCCGTGTTCCCGAATGCAATAAGCCCTTGGGGAAGGTAATTCTAAGGGGCATGCTAGTACATACTAAGTTCAATCTGAGGGATTTATAAATGTTCCCTGAGAGTGAATGGTTCCTTCCTATGGGCAACAACAGAAGTCTATAAGTCATAAGGGGATCTATCGAAGGAATAAGGTTCTACTTCAACCAAATCTAACCTACAATTCCTTAGCATATACAGGCTTTACACTACTTAAGGTAACTAGTAGGCTAGTCTGTAACTCAGTAGCTATAATCCAAAGCCTAAGATTATACAGTAATTGGCTTTCCTATAACATTTCTACTACAGGGAATTGTTCTATCGATTAGGGTCAAGATTGTCTAACTGGAATTGAATTTCTTATGTCGTCAGACCCTTCAAATCTAAAAGTGCTAACTCTAGGACCAAAACGCCAAGGGCCTATGTGGCCAGCAGCGTTTAGTTGTATCAAATGGAACTGCATTCCTAGTCCCATGGTGAGATTGGAAGTGGCATGCTTGGTAGGAGGGTGGGTTGGGATAAAAATTAATTTGTAGGCTGAATCTCGGGAGTTACAATACTCCCAATCTAGGGACAATACCTAAAAAAAAAAATGAATGGCATGCACTCCATTCAACAAATTTCAGCTATATTAAGCTCAAACCACAACACAAACACATTTTCTACCTAACAACAAGAAAACACAGAAATTTTAAAACAGTAATCAAACAAGCGAAGAACGTGGAGAAACGGGATGGGTAAGCAGGTTTCCACGAGTCTGAGGATCAAATAAAAGGGACTTGAGAGAGAGGACGATGGAAAGGGAGAAAAAGCTAAAATATCCTTAACAATAGGCATGAAAAGAGGAGGAAATGCGGAGAAATGATTGCCCAAATGGACAGAATGAAATCTAGGCATTGTAGAGGGATGCTTCAAGCTCCCAAAGGCTGGATTTTTAAAAAGAAAAGAGAATAAAAAAGGGGAATGAAGCTCCACACGATTTTTAGCCTTTCATGGAGGATGTGGGAGCTCCAAACAACGAAAATGGAGAAGAAGGGAGTGCCAACGGCTGTGAGTGATGGAGTAGGGTCGGTTGTGACTGAAAATGAGATTGGGAGAGGTTTGACATTGAGATTTGAGGGGAAGGCAGCAAAAATGTGAAGAAAGGAGAGCTTGGAGGGGCATTTTATGAAGGAGGTACGTGTTTTGGGGGGTTTTAAGGTACGGCCCGCATACCAGGGGGCTACCCTAGCCCCTAAACTCCTCCATCCCAAAGGCCAGACCCAACTGATGAGTTTGACCGGCAATGACATCGCCGGTGAACTTGCAAATTAGCCATTGAGGCCATATGGGATGGGTTCCCCCTGCCCTAGGGACTCCAAAAAGGTATGGTTCCCACTTTGGTTCATTGTAGAGTGCCCTAGGGAGGCCTAAACATCCATTCGGGGCTTTTCGGGGCCAATCTGAAAACTCAAATATAAACTCCTATCATGCAGCATATGATTTTGGGGTAGAAGGATCTAGTACATCCATCTAGCCCATTAGTTGCTAAATAAAGTGAAGTTAGAATGGCCTTATGGCCATTTTTCATAAAATTTTACTATTCACTGTAAAATTTTATGAAAGTATAATTTTATGCTATTTTCACATTAGGATTGATACCTAACATGAAAAAGATAACAGAAAATTGAAGATTGGAGTGGTGAGAGGAAGAATTTCGAAGATTTTCGGTGAAACGGGATTTTTAAGCCCTGACGATTAAATACAGGGGTTGTGGTTGTCCTACGGCCCAAGGATTCACATTAACGGGTTTAGAGTCATTCAAGGAACGTCTGAACCCACCTACCTACAACCTAGGAGCTACTCAGGTCGCTTCACGCTACCCTAGATGCGTTACAGACTCAATCGGGCGATTGATACGAATAGTCTTCGCCTATTAGCGAATCTGCGATCCTATAAGTGTTTCTAGACCCTTCTCGCACCCACCTAAGTTAAAGGAAGCAACAGCGTACGTCGCGTGACCATAACCCAGGCCCGGTTTAATCCAAATCATGCTCTGATACCATCTGTAACATCCCGAAAATCGGGGGGTCGAGCAAAAACCCAACTCCCGAGTTCCAAAATATTATTTATGCAACATAGATATGTATGATTGAATGTTGTCTGTGATAATGTATTAAACATGAGTGAGATTAATCCAGAACAACATATCATACTCCAGAGACAGTTAAATTTACAAGCGGAAGACTGTGATAGTATGTATAACATATATAAACTATTGTATGTCTCCAGAGTGTGAACATGTTACCAGGTTATATACATACATGTATACTCCAAAAGTAGACAAAACGAATATACATGAGTGCGCTAAAAATATAAAATGATAAGTGTCAAAGTATCTAATCAACCTCCCTGTAATCCCGTCGATCAGAACACGCATAAAGGAGGGATTCTCCTCATCATCATCAAGTCTGGCTCCGCCTCGCAGGCCGCACCATCATCTGCAATCACAAAAGGGTCTGGTGGGTGTCTGGAAACACCATCCCGTAACGTAGGAGTGAGTAGCTAACTCAGTGGAATAATAGAGCAAGGATTAACATGTTCTCAAATCAATCATGCGATAATAGTAAAGCAGTAAATCAAACAATCCTAATACTATTGTTAATATAATATGACATAACGTGATGTATGCCCTCACCGACGATCTCCCTCATACGGCACCATCTTACGACCGCGGCATGCCACACTCCCTTAAGTGCTCCACATCTTCCAGGCACATGCAATGTAATGGTGATATGATTTCCGAGTTGTTATTAGTCCATTCAAACAGCAGGATTGAGAAACTAAGGCTTCCCTTATATCAATCCCAACACAGATCCTATCTAGGGTCGTCACTCCTAGTAATCTCATACGATGTATATTTTGTAGGTCGCTGCAAGGGCTACCAGGGCTGTTGCACGCACTCGTTGCTTCTCTCCCCCATCACCTTATCAATACAGGCCTACTGTACTCTACTGCTACTGAAGGGTCGTCGCCTCCCGTAAACTCAGAATACGCTCGCGGTCACTACAAAGGACTCGTCGCCTGATCAGTGTAGGCCGACAGCAAGAATATAGTGTCCCATACCACCATAATCTGCTCACGAGACTAGGTGCTCACTGGTCACTACGGGGAGGTTTGTGGCCCCAGCGTAGGCCGACAGCTCGACCACGGTGTCCCATACCACCATGCCCGGCTCATGAGTCTTCGTGGATCAAGGTACCATGGTTAACAGGGTTTACAATGGTAAGTTCAGTACCCTAGGTTCAAGCAGTTATGACTCATGCAGGGTGAACATACAATGGCCAGTCGGGTTACTTGATGGGCTCGACTAGCACGATCGCATCTCAAGTTGAACGACATGAAGTGCGTAAAACACTTCGTGTGGCCTAACCACTGCCGCCAACTCCAAAACATGGCTCGCGTTCATCGACGCGTCGTTCATGGCAAAGATAAGCCAACCACAAATTCGCTCGATTACTGACTGCCTGGACTAAGTACAGTCCCAAACATGTGGAATCACATCAGCAAAGCATGTGAAAGAATTGAAAATGAAATACCACCATATGAGCATGTTAACACATGTTGTAACATACAACTTAAGCAAATCACCTGATACATGCCTTTCACACATATAATAAAATTATGCATATTGCCAACATATAGGAAATCATTTCCATCAGCAAATTAATTGGAAATTCAATCTCAAACTAAATCATAATGAAATCACCAAGCACATGTTATAACATACACCTTACGTGAATCATCAAGCACATGCATTTCATTCATATAATGAAATCATACATATGGCTAACTTGTAAGAAATCATTCACATCAGCATATCAATTAAGAAACCAATCTCAAACTAATCCATAACATCATTTCATTCAATACATACTAATACAAGCATTAATACAAACACTTACACTACGCACTTAAGTCTACATATAGTATGTCGACCCGAAGTGCGCATTTAGGCGAATCTCTTCACCAAACTAATTATGCATGCATTCCTAACATTCTAATGTGACAACAAATCATGTCAATCATATCAGCAAAATATGAATGAAATCAGTACTTCCTACAAATGACTAAAATGCCCTAAATCTCATATTCTACGTTGGTTTACGAAACAGGAAACGGACAACATGTTGTACATGTCAAACGGCGTTGCCGTCGATAATCTACTATTAAACGACATTGAAAGCTTTGAAAACAGTCAATCAAAGCGTCTAAAATCCGCACCTTGTCTCTTATGGATGTGTAAATTCGAACGGAACGTATACGCTTCGTCTACAGCGATAAGAGAACCTAATTCACGAGTTACGTCAGCTAACAAGCTATGAATCCTAGTAAACCTCAAATCAGCAACTTTCCAGAGTTATTTCATACCTGTAAAAGCAGAGGAATCATCGGCCAGGTGATTAGAGCACGTGGCTTAACCACTTGCAGCACGTGGCACAAGCAGCAGGGAATTCTCTCCCACCTTCTCTCACAAACTCTCACCTTTTCTCTCTCCCAATCTAGGTCTTTTTTGCAAATTTGGATGGGAGAGAGGAGTGAGGGTTTCATCCCTTTTTATAAGCCCAAACTTGCCCGAAATAGGCTCGGGAACAAGTTTCACTCGAGGGGTAACCAAATCGGGACTGTTTCAGTCTAAAAGGACATTTCTGGTGGTCCCCTGGCCGAACGCGATCGGACTTAAACTCATGCATACTGGATCTAGCATACATCAAGTTTTCAGTCCGGCAGGGTTCGCAGATCGCACGTGGCGGTCCAGTTTCAGTTCAGCGGTCAACGCACGTAGATCAGGCCTGCAAATCTCATGATATGAAATAGAAATTTTTCCTGATTCGAGGGTGTAATTTGGCTGAATTCTGACGGTCAGAATGCTTAATACTGACACGTCAAGTCGTGTGCCAGATTTGAATTTTAAATTCCAAATCTGTCCCTATTTGCACTCTCTTCGGTCCGGGCTCAATGAAATAGCCTGTGTTTCTCGGTTGGACTTGATTTTTGAAATGATTGTCAAGTCCAGCAAGGCGGTTCTAACGGTCTAAGATAGGAGGTATCGGACTTTCGACGCGCGGTCTAGATCCAATATAAAATTTCAAAGTGGTCCAGAGAACAAACCGGCTTAGAGTTTGATCCAAGGTTATAGAGTATTATAGAGTCATACGTTCTACTCGATTTGGGTCTTGTAGAACGTATTTAAAGTGATCAGGGACTGTTTCCCAGATACTCTAGCGTTGCGCTAGCTACTTACTCTTATTTTCCATAGGAATTAACTCTAAGTGATTTCTTTGGCTATGGAATTGGGTTCTAAGCGATTTTTCAGGTGTTTTAATTAACCCATTGCCTAATGACATCTAATCCCAGGTTGGCCAAAATTCGGGGTGTTACAATTTCACAGCTACTCTAGTGTAGCGCTAGCTAACTAATGCTTAATTTCTAAAGGAATTAATCCTACGTGATTTCTGGTCGAGTTAGTACTCGAGTCTCAGTATGGATTTTTCCAAGGCGTTACACAAAGCATGAATGATGCTGGCCATACCAAGGCCATGTAATGTAAATACAACTCAAGCATACAAATCCTCATCTAAGTTCACATATTAATATAGCTCAACTCTGGAATATCACCGGGGTCTAGTACACTCTAAACTAGATCGCCGTCCCATCGCGGGTAATAAGGTAAGTGAAAGAGACCTCACTATCTGCCTGCCAATATCAGACTCGGCTCGTCGATAGTGGACCCATTCCTCGAGCTGATCAAACTCAGCATAGCTTTGCCCCCTACTCTCAGGCGGATAAGGCCGCACCCCCTTCCAACCGACCACGACACAGTAGAAAGTGCGATCTCCTGGTAATCGGGACTCGACGCTCCTGTTCCCACTCGGTCTAGATGTTGGAGCAACCTCTTGGTACCATAAGGGTTTAGAAACTTTCACCCAGGGATATCCATAACACCCCATGTAGAAAAAGATTTTCGGTATCTAATCCTGCCAACCATGATACGCCTGTGGAGGCTATAGCCTAGATGTCGCTAAGGCGTACAGTAATCATGTCACACAATGCGAAATGCATGAATCATACTATTTAGTTATGCAATAATCCTGCGTATATCGTGCGCTCATGTGGGTCTACACCACCTAATCGGGAGCCCCTAAACAATCTGCCCGAAGGCATATGCTATGATCAGTCACTCCTCATATTAAGCATACATATGATGTGTATGATCATGACTCATGGAACTATACTAAACATGTTATACGGTGATGGATGCTGTTCATAACGAAGATAGACCTAGACGGCCTACGAGTATTGGCCTAACAATGAGCCATAGGGAGAATCATAATGCGGACATTTAACCAACATTATTCTTGCAATGTGGACGTCAAACCAACATTTCTCCCAAGGCATAACCCGTAGTGAATATCATTAAATAAACCATGTTGGGATCACGCATTGCAATGGACCTTAGGTACATCCCATTGGGCCTTAAATATATCAAATGGGCCATATCATATGGGCCTTTTGTTTATCAAGTGGGCCACATCAATGGGCCGCACCAATGGGCCTTATGTACATTGCAATGGGACATAACCAGTGGGCCTTAGAATGCATCAAATGAGCCTAATCCCATGGGCCTTATGTGTATTAAATGGGCCACACCAATTGGGCCCCATATGTACATCAAATGGGCCTCAGCCCATAGGCCCTAGTACATCTCAATGGGCCTTAACCCATGGGCCCCTAATACATCAAATGGGCCTCAACCCATGGGCCTTACATATAACAAGGTGGGCCTCATACATATATCAATGTGGGGGTCTCAATGGACGGCCACAATTAACTCAAAATGGGCCCCATACATATACAAAGTGGGGTCCACTTGAACTATAGATCTGACTCGTTCTTTAGCTTATGCCAAGGAAATGAGTTTTCAAGATGGATGAACGGTTTGGATGCAGCACGTGCATCATGGTGGGTCCCACCGTCCAAGTGTGGATGGTGAGGATAAAATACATAAACCATGGTGTGTTCCACCATCCACGGCTGTGGACGGTGTGAATAAAATACATACATTAGTGTAGGCTCCATCGCCCACTTACGGTGTGAATACAACACACATATCACTGTGGGTTTCACCTGGGGCCCACCATAATCCTTATTTGCAATCCAACCCGTTCATGAGGTCACGCAGACCTGGATGCATGGGAAAAATAAATTTCATATTTATTCAAAACCTTTGGGACTCCAAAAAGAGTTTCAATGGTATATGTTCAATCCACTGTTTCCTGTGATGTGGGCTACCTGAACTTCGGATTAGGCTGATTTTTGGAGGGTAGCCTACTGCCCTAAGGGCCCAGAAAATGGATGGTGTGGATATACAAAACACATATCATGGTGGCGCCCACAGCTGGGCTGTGGGGCTACCCGTTCGCCCGCCCGCCCGCCCGTGTAGCAGGCGTTGCCTGCGCCATCTGACACCAGCAGCATCAGCTGCATTGCTACATTTTTTTTTCCTGTGTTTTTTCATAGGTGGGACCCACATTTAGAAAATCCATCCCAGCCATGGGATTCTACAGCTCATAACAGGCTAAATGAGTCCAATGTTCGAGATTTTTGGGCGTATAGAAATATCAGGCGATTTTTCAACGGTAACCACTGCAGTTTCCTATGCTAGGCCCACCAGATGCTTAGATTAGCCTCATTCTTCGGCTCAACGCCTAAAATGATCCAGGGAATGAGATGGACGGCGTGGATTGAATACATACATCAAGGTGGGGCCTATATGAGTGGGTCACCCCACAAGCTTGGAAACAAGCTAATATTTGTATTTTTCCCAGTTCATGGGACGATGGACGGTTTGACATAAGATATGCATTGAGGTGGGTCTTGCTTAGGTGGGCCACCAAATGATTGATGGTGTGGGTACAACACATATAAGGTGTGCCCCACTTATAGATTGCTTGGATAAAATACATACTTCATGGTGGGGTCCATCCGAGCAGGCCACACAACACATCATGATCACATAAGAAAAATGAAATAGAGAGGGAGGGAGAGAGATAGAGAGTGGGACATGCGTGATGGAGGGACCCCGACACTATGGGCCCTCATTTGCAACCAATCATACATCAAGTGGGTCCCATTACACATGGGAAAATTAAATCAAAAATCCAACGGTGGAGATCCCTTCTCCACTAAAATAGACGGTCTAGATGACCCTAGGTATATAAGAAAAATAAACATCATGATGGGTTCCATGGAGAATGGCCCCATCATGGAATGATCATGATGATCCTAGTGGGCCATCGACCACATCTTAGGGTCCCAAGTGAGATCCAAACCATTGATCAGTTGGCCTCACTTGGCCCATCTTAAAAATATGAAAACTACTCTATTAAAGCACCCACCGTTTGATCTTCTTGCTTCCTTGGTTTCCTTAGCTCCTTAGCTTCGATTCCAATGGAGGAGATAAGGTTTGGATGGTTGAGATAAGAGATCTTTGGATGGAAAGGTGGGCCACACTTGTGGCTTAAGAAAGCTTGGAGAGGCTTAGGACGTGTGGTGTTTTTGGGTTTACTTGGAATGAGATTTGAAAATGAAGGAGAGAGAGTGTTGTAAAGAGAGAGGAGTGATGGGTGATGGAGTGATGGATGTGGTGAGTGGTGGGTGTGAAAGACTTTTTGACTTTTGTGGTTTTTAGTGTAAGAAAGGTATGACTTGTATAAGAACTTTTTAACTTTTGTGGTTGCTTGGGAATGGGTGAAAGGTGATGTGTACTTGACATATACTTGACATGATGAGATTGATTGATGTGACAAGCCATAGAGATTCTCTAAGAATTTGTACGCGCGGCATTTTCCTCACACTGAACGCTAGCCCACATATCTTGACTAGGGTATCGTCTCGGCGCGAGAGTCATGGCATTGGAACAGTGGTGACGGCGTGGTCGCTATGGTATAAATCTTGGGTTGAGTCGATACAGGTTGACGACATGTGACGCAGGGTCATGCGCAAATGTGTGTTAAGGGTCGAAGGTTGCCGGAATTCAACCGGGAGACTACGGAAGTCTATGGAACGATATAGTCTAGGATACGGGGCTTACAGTGCTTGCCCTGTCCCTGAAGTGTAGCCGTCAAATCTTGTAACATCTGCTGTAACTGAGAGGCACTCACGGATACGGTCGGGTCCGCACCAGTCTCTGTTGGAGGAGCTGCATCCATGGGTTAGACAGTAGGAATCTTTGGTGGTGGAGTGCGCATCGTAGGTGGTAGGGAGGGAGCAGCAGGTGGTGGAGCGGGAGTCTCAAGTGGTGGTGCAGGAGTCGATTGGGTCACTCTCCTAAGCATCTCATCTTATAGGAAAGAGCAAAGGCGCCTATCAACTTTAAAACTCTCAAAGGCACGCACATTAAGGGTCTGTAACGGAAGATCACTAAGTTATCCGAACTTCAGAACTGAGTCATTCATAGCAGACATGTAATATTGTTCTTAGTTATTCCCAATTTATGCTCTGATACCAACTTCTGTTATGTCCCAAACTCAAAAATCGGGCTCATAAAATTTTTGATCGCAGAATCTGGCGCCGACAGCCTTCGTAGAACCCCATTCTCGGCTCCCAGTGCCCATTCATCAGGTTTCGATCCTGGGATGCTACGAGGAGGATTTTCAACATCAGTTTGATTCGTAATAAACATAACCAAAGGCATAACCCACAAATAACAACTAAAAATGCCATTACATTTCCACTATGATAAAAAACTTTACAAGTACAATGAGCATAAAGGAAAATATAATGATGATAGATCAAAAGCTCCAAAATAATCTGCCACGTGCTCAAGCCTCAGCGCTGCTGGTATCCAACCTCACTTGCACGCAACGGTTGTGCATAAGCTTATAGAAATCTTAGAGGGTGGTGAAAGAGTGTGCACAAGGTGGTAATGCAGTTATGCAGTATCAAAGTAATGCGGAACATGCTGATGAATCCATGAATACAATTAGCCGTACCAAGGCTATGTGATGCAAGGCATGAATGATGTCGGCCATACCAAGGCTATGCGATGTAAGATGCAAGTCAAGCATACAAATCCTCATCAAAGTCCACATATCAATGCAACTCAAATCTAAGATATCATCAAGGTCTAGTACACTCTAAACCAGATAGCCGCCCCATTGCGGATAATAAGGTAAGTGGAAGAGACCTCACTATCTGCCTGCTAATATCAGGCTCGGCTCGTTGATAGCGGACCTATTCGTTGAGTTGGTTAAACTCAGCCTAGCTTTACCCCCTCCTCTCGGGTGGGTAAGGTCGTACCCCCTTCAAACCGACTACGACATTGTGAAAAGCGCAGCCTCTGGTAATCAGCACCCGGTGCTCATGCACCCACTCGGTCTAGACTTTGAAGCAACCTCCTGGTACTATAAGGGTTTAAGGACTTTCACCCAGGGATATCTACAACACCCCATGTAGAATAAGATTTACGGTATCCAATCCGGCCAACCATGATACGCATGTAGAGACTACGACCCTGATATTGCTAGGGCGTACAGTACCATATCACACAATGTGAATGCATGAATCAGACTATCCAGTCATACAGCAATCCTGCGCGTATCGTGCGCTCATGTTGGGCAACACCACCTATCCGGGAGCCCCTAAACAATCTGCCCGAAGGCATATGCTATGATCAGTCACTTCTCATATAAAATATACATATGAAGTGTATGATCATGAATCATGGAACTATACTAATCATGTTATGAAGTAACGCACTATCCTTACAACGCAGATGGCCTAGACGGCCTACACACAACAAGTACGGGCCTATTAATGGGCCCTAGGGAGAGTCGTAATGTGGACATTTAACCAACATTATACTCGCAATGTGGACGTCAAACTATCATTGCTCCCAAGGCATAGCCCGTCATAAACTTCATTACATAAACCATGTTGGGATCACACATTGCAATGGACCTTAGGCACATCCCATTAGGCCTTAAATACATCAAATGGGCCATATCATATGGGCCTTATATTCATCAAGTGAGCCGCACCAATGGGCTGCACCAATGGGCCTTATGTTCATTGCAATGGGCCATAACCCGTGGGCCATAGAATGCATCAAAATGGGCCTAATCGCATGGGTCTTATGTGTATCAAATGGGCCACACCAATTGGGCCCCATATGTACATCAAATGGGCCTCAACCCATAGGCCCTAGTACACGTCAATGGGCCTTAACCCATGCGCCCCTAATATATCAAATGGGCCTCAACCCATAGGCCTAACATATAACAAGGTGGGCCTTATACATATATCAATGTGGGGTCTCAATGGACAGCCACAATAACTCAAAATGGGCCCCATACATATACCAAAGTGGGGTCCACTTTGTAAGTGCTATGATTTCATATCCCTTTAGTTGTCAAATTTTGTGGTGCCAAAACCTATATCTATGTCTTGTATATCTTGTGTTTTATGTTTGAAGACTAGTCATTGCAATCAAGACATATCAAGACATCGCATTTCAAGACAAGATCTTAAATGAAGAAAATTTTCAAGTCTTGGATGAAGAAATCAAGAATAGAAGTATTCAAGTTTGCATGTTCAAGATTTGATCAAGTTCAAGTTTTATAGAAGACTTTGTCAAGATCAAGCTCATGAAGGCCTACTACAAGTTTTAAATATTCACCAGCTTCTCTTAAGGGTCATCTGAGTGTACAGACTTTCAATGTCCATCTCACTTTTAAGGTTTGTTTGACCTTAGATTGACCTTAGGATGAGCTTTACTGTAGGTCATTCCGGATACATAACTCATATATTTTTATATGCTTGTTTGGAGTGTTCTAAGACCATTCCTAGGGACTTCAAGACCAGTCCTAGCTTTGCTACGACCAGTTTTAAGTTTTTCAGGACCAGTCCTAGGTAGTTGAAGATTTTTGGATCTTTCTACCTGTCCTACGACCAGTCCTGGACATCCTACGACCAGTCCTGTGAGTTCTACGACTCATCCTTCGACCGGTCGTAGCCCTATGACTCAAACTCCAATAACCATTTTTGGGGTCCTACGACCGGTCGTAGGTGTCCCACGACCAATCGTAGATGGCCCACGACCGGTCGTAGACCACCCAGACCGGTCGTGGAACTGAAAATCTTATCCCGCGAAATTCTTTCGAAAATATTTGATGCTACGACCAGTCCTAGGATCCTAAGACCAGTCGTAGATGGGATTTTTCAGGCTATAAATAGAGCACGAACTTCAGAGTTTTAGTACTTCAAATCAATTCTATTCAAGCATTCTTTAGGCTATTCTCTGAAATAAGTTTGCGTTTATTTTAAGCTACATTGTGCTTATTTAATATTCCTTTTGCTAGCTTATTTTTATTTGATTTTGATCTACATTCCAATCTTATTAGAAAAGGAGAATTTCTGATATTCCTTCTTCTTGGATTCAAAATCAAATAGATCTAGCCCGTTTGATCTAAAATCAATTAGACTTAAAACCATTCTTTAAGTGAGTATTGGACTTTGAACGTAGAATCAAACTTCTACTCCGATTGGTTCTACCGGGCTACTTCAAAAGGTGATTCAGGTATTTTACATGTTTTGTAATTTACTTTCTCTGGTTTTTGTTTGAGATTCGTCAGAAAAATCTCATTGTAGTGGTTATCTGAGGAGAGCCAGAAAACTCAGATTGTGGGGTTTTTGGATTGTGTAAGCTCGAGATCAAAGACATAATTGTGAAGGTTTTATGTGAACCGGTGAAACCTATTTTGATAGTGCATGCTAATATCCCCTGTGTGAGGATATTAGGAGTGGAGTAGCAATCTGGGTGGCTATTGGATAACAGTTGGTGTACACACAGGCGAACCACTATATATCGTTGTGTTGTGGATGTGCTTTATTCTTTCATTCCTTTATTCATTCAGTTTTGTAGTTTGTGTTTATGGATGAATGTTGTAATCACTTTAAGCAAGTGTGGATGAATGTTGTAATAACTTAGGATTTATTTTTCGCAAGTTATTTTGATTTCATTGCTTATTATTCCTCTTTGGTTTGTGATACAAAGGACGTTTTAGAAATAAGGTTGTCCTACCTTAAACCTCTGGTTTTTGGTGTAAGGTTGTCCTTAGAACTGATAAAGTATCAATCTCTTTATTTTAGGCTATTGTGATTGTTTTATATTCAGCATTGTGCTTTAAATATTTTATTATTCCATTGTTATTAGTTTTATTTGGCATTGCCCTATTCACCCCCCCTCTAGGGCATATAGCTAGGCCCTTTCACACTTGAACTATAGATCTAACTCATTCTTTTAGCTCAAGCCATAAAATGAGCTTCCAAGTGGTTGGACGGTTTGGATGCAGCACACGCATCATGGTGGGTCCCATTGTCGTTGGAAAGTGAATAAAACACATGCATCACCGTGGGCTCCACCGTTCGCTGGATGGTGTGAATAAGACAAATATATCATGGTGGGTTCCACCGTCCACAACTGTGGACGGTGTGGTAAACACATACATCAATGGTGGGTTCCACATGTGTTGCCCACCTAAATGTTTGCCTACCATCCAAACCGTTCATTCGATCACTGGTACCTGGATGAGGAGGAATAACAAATTTCATATTGATTCAAAACTTCCGTGGCCCATAAAAGGGTTTCAATGGCAGAAGTTCAATCCCACTGTTTCCTGTAGTGTGGGCCACTTGAGCTGTGGATGGAGCTGAAATTTGGAGGGGGCCCACTGCTGGGAGTGGCTCACCTCATGAACGGTGTGGATGTAAAATATACATCATGGTGGGGCCCACATGTAGGACCATGGTCCCTAGCACGTCTTCCCATATGCAGTAGCGTGCTGTTGCTGTTGTCAGGGGCAGCAGGCGCTGCCGCCTTATCTATTAATATATTTATTATTATTATTATTATTATTTTGGGGTTTTTCATATATGGGGCCCGCGTTAGGTAAATCCACCCCAGCCATTGGTCTCTACAGACTATGACAAGTCCATCAAGCCCAATATTGGACATGTCTTGGCACGTAGGAAATTTTAAGTAAATTTGAAAGGTGAAAATCACCGTTTTTAATGTTATGGCCCACCAGATACTCGGATCAACCTCATTTTTTGGCTCAACGCCTAAAATAAGGTTGGGAAAGGAATGGATGGCATGGATTAAGTCCATACATCAAGGTGGGGCCTGCATGAGTGGTCCACATAAAAGCTTAAACCAAGCTTATATTTGTGTTTTTCGAATGATGTCCAGTGTCCAGGGATGCTGGACAGTTTGACATTCCAAGTGGGCCACCAGATGATAGATGGTGTCGATACAACACATATAAGGTGGGCCCCACTTATAGATGGCTTGGATAAAGTAGATATTTCATGATGGGGTCCATCCTGGTCGGCCACACAAACACATCATCATCACATGAAAAGAAAATGAAAAGGAGAGGGAGAGAGAAGAGAGTGGGACACGCGTGATGGAGGGACCCCGACACTATGGGCCCTCCCTTGCAATCAATCATACATTAAGTGGGCCCCCATACATGTGGGCCCACCAAATCAAAGATCAATGGTGGAGATTCCTTCTCCACCAAAATAGAAGGTTTAGATGACCCTTATCAACTAGAAAGTAAACATCATGATGGGGTCCATGGAGATTGGCCCCATCATGGTATGATCATGATGATCAAAGTGGGCCATCGGCCACATCTTAGGGTCATAAGTGAGATCCATACCATTGATCAGTAGGTCTCACTTGGCCCATCTTAAAAACATGAAAACTACCCTATCAAAGCACCCACCGCTTGATCTTCTTACTCCCTTGGCTTTCTTTGCTTCTTAGCTTCGATTCCAATGGAGGAGACGAAGTTTGGATGGTTGAGATGAGAGATGAGAGGGTGGAGAAGTGGGCCACACTTGTTGCTTGGAAGGCTTGGAGGGGCTTGGACGTGTGGTTTTTCTCTAGCTTGGGAAAGTGATTTTGAAAATGAAGGAGAGAGAGAGTTGTAAAGGGAGAGAGAGAGAGTGATGGGTGATGGAGTGATAGATGTGGTGAGTGATGGGTGTAAGAGACTTTTTGACTTTTATGATTTTTGGTGTAAGAAAGATATGGACTTATAAGAAACTTTTTGACTTTGGGGGGGTTGCTTGGGGATGAGTGAAAGGTGATGTGTACTTGACATATACTTGACATGATGAGATTGATTGATTAATGTGACAAGTTGTTGAAATTCTCTCAGAATTCGTACGCGCTGCGTTTTCCTCACATCGAACACTGGCCCACATCTCCTGACCAGGGTATCAGATCGGCGCGTGAGTCGCGGCATCGGAACTTCCGCGATGGCACGGTCACAAGGGTACAAGTCTCGATTTGAGTCGATTCAGGTTAACGGCATGTGAATCAGGGTCGTGTGTAAATATCGGTTAAGGGTCGAAGGTTACCAGAATTCGGTCGAAAAGACCGCAGAAGTCTACGGAACGGTACGGTCTAGGATACGGGGCTTACACCCCCTCCTAAACGACCATGACACTATAGGAGACGTGACCTACTATTATACGGCCCTCATGCGCTCATATATATCTACTCGGTCTCGACGTTGGGGCGTCCTTTGGTACCTAGAGGGTTTAGGAATTTTCACCCAGGGCAATCTATGACAGCCTGATGCTAGAACTAAATATTTTCAGTATTCCATCTGGCCATCTACGATATGCCTATGGCGGTTACGACCATGATGTCACTAGGGCGTATAGTAATCACAACATATAATGCAAGATGCATGAGTCATACAATCCATCCATGCATCAATCCTGCGCATATTGTGCGCTCATGTGAGATAACCTTCGCCTATTAGGGAGTCTCATAACAACCTGCTCAATGACATATGCAATGGTCAACCACATCTCGTAACAAACATGTAAATGATGCGTATGAGCATGTATCATAATGCTATGCTGTCAAATACTCATAATCGGTATCAATAATCATCATCAACAATCGACCTCGACAATTTGGACATTTAACCAACATTGCCCCAATGAATGGCCCACATAGAGCCTAATATATAGTGGACCCATGGCTTCGCACAAGGGCCTAATATACAACACCATGGGCCTTACTCAAGAGTTCAATACACATCAAGATGGGCCTCTCAAACGGGCCTAAGATATATCACAATGGGCTCCATTGCCTATCCTTTAAATGCACCACAGTGGGCCTTATCACATAGGTTTAATATACATCACATTGGGCCTCAAACACGGGTTGAATATACATCACATTGAGCCTCAAATACGGATCACATAGGCCTCAAATATGGATCGCATATACATTACATTAGGCTTCGATAATCAGAATCTGCCTCGATAATCGACCTATACAATCGGCCTCGACAATCGGAATCGACCTCGACAATCGGCCTTGATAATTAGAATCGACAAGCAGAATCGGCCTCAAAAATTGGCCTCATGATAATTGGAATCAATAATAAGAATCTGACTCAACCTCGACAATCAGAATCGGCCTCAAAAATTTGACTCGACAATCTGATTCGACCTCGACAATCGGAATCAGAATCGGCCTCGACAATCTGACTCGGCCTTGACAATCGGAATCGACCTCGACAATCTACCTAGGCCATGACAGCCTCGACAATCAGAATTGGAATTAGCCTCGACAATCTGAATTGACAATCAGAATTGGCATTGACAATCGAAATCAGCTTCGACAATCAGAATCGGCCATCGAAATCGGAATCGGTGAGAATGGGCCTAACAAGGCCTAAGGGAAGGTCATAATGTGGACATTCAACTATCATTGCTCATCAATGTGGACATTTAACCAACATTGCTCCCAAGGAGTGGCCCACATAGGGCCAAACATATAGTGGGCCCATGGCCTCACATAAGGGCCTAATACACATCACGATGGGTCTTACTCATGGGCCTCATTTCCATCACAATGGGTCACGTCTTAAGGCCTCAATTATATCACAATGAGCCTTTACTCATGGGCTCCAAATACATCTCAATGGGCCTCATCATTTGGGCCATAAATCATCACATCAGGCCTTGCCCATAGGCCTCAAATACATCAAATGAGACACGCGTCATAGGCCTAATACATATCATGATGGGCCTTACCCATAGGCCATGAATACATCACAATGGGCCTTGCCCATAGGCCTCAAATTCAAGTAGGTAGGCCTTATCACATGGGTCTCATATATAATTAAGTCGGTTGCATCATCGGGCCACACCAATGGGCCAATATACATCAAGTGGGCCGCACCAATGGGCCTCATACAAGGACCTCATAGACATTATATTGGGCCTCAGACATGGGCCTCATGAGGCAGCCTACGGTTCAGAAAATGGAAGGACAGTGTGTATACAACACACACCTCACGGTGGGCCACACAATGCATGGGGCCCATGGCTCACTAATGATGATCACCACTATCTAAACATTGTCCAGGTAAATCAGCACCATCCAAACATTGTCTATGTAAATTAGTACCGTCCAAACATAGTCCAGCACCATCCAACACCATCCAACACCATCTGGACGGTGTGGATGAAATAAATACATCATGGTGGGTCTCACCTGCCATGGATGGAGCGGAGATATAACACATCATTAGGGTGGGTCCCATATTAGTTGAAATGGATGGACGGTGTGCATAAGCACATACATTACAGTGGGATCCATTCCACCGACCAGGGCAGGGCAGATGGACGTAGTGGATATAGAATAAATGCATTAAGGTGGGTCCCACCTACCCACACGTGTCACACGTGTGGGGTGGGCCCACGTCCCAAAATAAAGAGATGGCTAGATAAATAGATATATCATGGTGCACGCCACACCACTGCCCAGATGGACAGTGTGGTTATAAAACATAAACATTAAGGTGGGTCCCACCAGCCCACACGTGTCACACATGTGGGATGGGCCACACCTGGAAGGTGTGTATAAAACACATACATTATGGCCATGGGGTCCATGTCCCCAAACAGACGGTGGGTGATGATGCATATATAGATCATGGTGGGTCCACGTGGTGTGGCCCACCCATGATATTCATGTACATATATATATATGCACTATATTATATATATAATATAATACATATTACATTGTATATGTAATATAATAATATACATTTCATTTTTTTAATTTTTTTTAAAACTGTCCAGGCTCTGGACGTTCTTTAGTGGATGGATTAGATGCACGATCTATGCATAAAGTGGGTCCGATGCAAATGCTTGCAACGGATGGGCCCACATGTGTGGGTCTACATGTGTGGCCCACCAATGGCCTAAATAAAGCTCATATTTGTGTTTTCCCTTCATCAAGCCTATCCAAATGGATAGGCGATAGGGTCGGCCTCACATGTGGACTATGGTGTGGTCCACTAAATGGATAATATGGATAAAATATATAAATCTCCTGGTGGGCCATCAACAATGAAAGAGAGATAGAGAGAGAGAAAGGGAGAGAGAGAGAGAGATCGGAGAGATAGAGGGAGGGACCCCGCCACTATGGGCCCTCCCTATACGATGCATACATTAAGTGGGTCCCAAATCATGTGCACCCTACATCAAAATCAAATGAAATGAACCCACCTTTGATCATGTACTTCTCCTTCCATCAACGTATTCTAGAGCTCCAATGAATAAGATTCAACGGTCAAGATTGGTTTTGGAGGGTGAGGATGGGAGGTAGGAAGTGGGCCACACAAATCTCTCTCATGGAGCTTGCTTGGACGTGGGTTGCTTGAGAATGAGTGAGAGAGAGAGAATGAGAGAGAGAGAGAGGTGATGGGAGAGAAGTGATGGGAAAGAGGGATGGTGGAGTGACATGAGAGGTAAGGTCCTTGTTGACTTTAGGGTGCTTGTGTAAGAGAGAGGTAAGGGTAGGGTATGGGCCATTTGTACTTGACTTTGATTGATAGATTGATGTGACATTTGATGTGATTGATGAGACATTCTCTTGGGATTTGTAATGCGTGGCATTTTCTTCGAACTGAACACGGGCCCACATCTCCTAGCCCGGGAGTCGTCTCAACACGCGAGATGTGACGTCAGAACCGCGGCGATGATGTACTCACAAGGATACAAGTTTTGAGTTGAGCCGACTCTGATATACAGGGCACGACTTAGGATCGCGTGCAAATGCCGACAACAGATCGAGGGTTGTCGAAATTCGACCGGGAGGACCGCGGAAGCCTATGGAATAATACGAGGTAGGATACGGGCCTCATAACTCTCCCCACCTAAAAAAATTTCATCCTCGAGAAAATATCATTAAGTATATATGTTAAGGCTCAATCAATCTATGAAAGGATGAAGATAGCGCTCTCTAACCTCAGCCTTGCGCTCCCAAGACACCTCCTTAACAAAACGGTGAACCATACTAATCCTTGGATCCTGGATTAGAAACGATCAAAATGGGAATGCTATGTAGCCTCATAATCTCAACGGTAGGGAGCTATATTAGAAAATCTCTAGGTTATTTGAACTCGAGGATCTAATCATTTTAAGTTCTCAACAATTATAGAGTGGAGGGTAGCTATCAACAGATATGTGATGTTATCCTTAGGTATTTCCAAGTTATACTCTGATACCAAATTTTGTCACGCCAAGTATGCACAAATTTGAGTAGTCCAGGTTATGACCACTTCATACTTCCTCTAGGATTTTACATTCAATTGCCATAGAAGGAGACCGGTTCACCAAATAGCAAGCCATGTTAACGGCCTCAAACAATAAGTCCTCGCCCAATGTGGATTGCTTAACATACATCGGGTCCTCTTCAAGAGAGTCTGATTCATCTGCTCAGCCACATTGTTTTGTTCGGACGTGTGACACATTTTGTTGTGCCTAATGATCCCTTCATCCTTACAATATTCATTAAACTCAGTGGAAGTGAATTCTCCACCATTGTCAGTCCTTAAAATCTCTATTTTTTACCTTTTCTGTTTTTCCCACCATTGCCTTCCATTGTTTGAATATGGTGAAAACTTCAAATTTACATTTCATGAAGTAAATGCAGACTTTCCGGGAGTAGTTATCAATGAATAAAATAAACCAATTTCACACTATGCCCATGGAAGGGAATAAAATTCACTTCTGATACCCTTCAACCTCCATCCCATCACACCGTCTCCCAATGAGAGTCGACATGCACCATAGCAGGTACAATCTAACCAATCTCTATCCAACCAATTTCATCAGCTAATTTCAACTGGAACTACAATAGTTCCCATGCCCCGATTAACAACAACATTTGCACCCCAGTTAGATTCAGCCTTCGCTAACTGATGCGCAGTACCCTCCTATGGTTAGAATCTCCTTTCAACCTCCCCATCTAACCACTTTCCAACAAGCCCAGCCTAGCCCACTATTACACATGGGCATAGAATAGAGGTGGATCATTGTGAAGAGGAGGCAAGCCGAGTATTGCAAGGGGCATGATCGTCATCTCGACAAACTTCTGAATTTGACCAGCTCTATGAGGGCCATGTGTAATTGAAAGGACGAGCTATAGATATCCTAGAAGAGAGGGGGGGGGGGGGGGGGGGGGGGGTGTGAATAGGACTATACAATTTTTTTTTGATATAATGTGGAATAATAAAATAAATACTCTCAAATGCTTAGAGTATTGAAATCTTGATTTTAAATAGTTCGTATGACAACCTTTACCTAAAAGATTTAGGCAGGACAACTTTATTTCACGACATTTTTGAGATCAAAATATCAAACTTAGCAAGAGGCAATCAATCACAAGGAAAGTGTATAAAGCATTTAAATAATCATCACAATGCATAAGGATATATAGTGGTTTGGTGCTAAACCCCACACCTAATCCACTTTCAAGATTACTACCCTCATAATTTTGACTTTCACCATTTCAAGGTTTTCACAGGGTCACCTTAACAACCTGATATTGTTCTTGTGATTTTCATGGGTTATCACAACAAAACCCACTTTGTGATTTTCATGGGATCACCACAAAATAACCCGCTGAGATTTTCGGGCTATCTTAGAAAAACTCAAATTGAAATGAAAGTAAAACAGTACTTATATTCGATTGGCGAGTCAAAGGCGTATTTGTAGCTTGAATGCAGCGATCTTCTTTCTTGGGATATAGATGAAGACATGTATGTGTTCAATCCAAAAAGAATGTGGGGATCTAATATATTTTCAATGAAATGAATAATACCCTAATGCTGCAAATTTAGTTATCTATTTCTCAAGTAGAGAATGGATTACTCTATTAAAACAGTTTAAACTAACTTGAGAGAGAGGATAGAGTTAGCTAAATCAAATATAAAAATTACCGCCCAAATAGCTTAAGGAAGCTTGAAATTTCACTCTTTTCTAGATAAGATGAATATGTATTTTTTGTGTATTGAAAGAGAAAGGGAAAGCCTCTATTTATAGCCAAAGTCATAGGGAATTTGGTTGGCCCAATATTAGGTTCGGCTGGTCGAATTCCTCGATTACGCTCCAATGAATCTTCAAATTTCACGGGATAAAATATTTCAAAAATTCGGTTGGCCCAATCCAAAGTTCGGCTAGCTGAACCCTCAGTTTGGCTGCCGAATGCATGGTTCGGTTGGCTGAATCTCAATAAAATTTGAGATTTTTATGTTGCTGGATTCTTGACCGAACATGTTTCGGGTTGGTTGAACTTGTTGTGGAAATACTTTGTTTAGCTGTAAACATGCCCGAATAATGTTGGGTTAGTCGAACTAAAGGTTGGGTTGGCCTAACACTAGTGTATTCAACTTAGAATCATATGATATTGTGATGTTATGTGAAATACACCTAAGCTGTGGTCAATTTAAGGTAATACCACCTGATGGTTTACACATACAAAGTGTTCTGATTCTAAGACTTCCTTCAGATGTTGATCGAGTCTTCATGAGTTGTCAAAGTGTATCTTCATGAGTGCTTGCGTTCCTTTCATGACTATGAAATTTGACAATTTAAACTGTGCTTAAGTATGAGCACTCATAATCTCCCCTTTTGTCAATTTCGTGGCAAAAATACAATCATGCATAACATATATACAACTCATAACATTTTACAACATCTCATAGACTCATCATCTCAGGTTTAAAAGAACATCTTGTACACCACCAGTGATGTCACATGTCGAAGATCTTGATGTTCCCCCTCAAAACAAGCATACATAACTCCCCCTGAGCACTTAGTCATATAGAGTATATTTCTATACAATCCAATACTTTATCACATGTCAAAAATATATAATACTAGAATTCATGCATGTGAGTGCAGGTACTCAGATATTCATTTAAGTGAGTTCTGCTCATAGTTGTGCTTATATCCATATCTTTTCTCCCCCTTTTTATCAGAAGTTGACAAAGGAAGAAAAATAAATGAAGTATTCAATAAGAAGATCATGGATAATATTATATAACATAAGGATAGGAAGTCATTTAATGTTAGGTATAAAATCATCCAAATATAAATAATACAAATATCCAAATGTGCTGAAAAAGAAAATCATCAAACAGTGTACGTAAGAGAGAATAATAATTATTACAGACCATAATAGAGAGAAAAGTATATCAATCAGAACTAGAGGAGGATGATGCAAGGATCTCAGGAGATTTTCAGACTCTAATTGAATTGATGAAAGTACTTTTTCATGTACTTCATTTGTTGTTTTTGAGTCTGAAGTAATGATTCATGAGAAACATGTAATGCATGCACCTTCCTCTCTAAACTCTACAACTTATTAGAGAATTGCGAAGGCTGGAAGTCCGAATCATCAACAAGTTCTTCCAAGTTAGCAAATATGTCATCCATGTTGACATCTCCTTTAGGAACTTCTTCTTGATCACCTTACTGCTCAGGTCTCAGATCAAACTTCATCATATTCAAGTTCGCATTACCAAATGGAAGCTCAGACTTCAATGCTTCTATCGCGGGGATTTGAACTTTGAATTGTAAAGCAAGGAAAGTCATAAGAAATGCAAAAGGAATAGAACCATGACGTGGATGGAGATGATACTGAATAATCAAATAAGATATCAACGAAGGAAGACAAATGCGGATACCGGATATAACAAAGTGCAAAATATGCATTATGAAGGGAGTAAGATTAGTCTTATTCCTAGCCCTTGGATAAACATTAGATGTGAAAATGTAATGAAGAATGCGGTATTTTGAAAGTAAATTAAAAGTGAGGAAAGAGTTATTGGTTCGCCATTGGGTGTCAAAACCACATAACACCCAGGTGATGGTAGTTCTTTTTGAAGTATACATATCTTAAAAAAGGGTAGGAATATGAACTCCATCTTCCGCCATATCAATGTCCATAATGGACTATATGATGAAGGGTGTGATAGTGATAGTATCTTTCAAAAATTGAACATTAAATTTTAAGGAATCGAAAGAAACTTCACTTATGGATGCGTACATGCCTTGGACAATCGACCAGTAAGCCACCCGCCCCAACTAAAAAATCGCTCCTATCCTACCTTAGATAAAAGTTCAACAAGACCATAGTTAGCGATGTGATTGACATTCATCGATCACTCAATAATTATACTCAAAGTATGAAAATCCTATACATTCTCCGTATTTTCCTTTGATGTGCATATGGTGCACACAACCTGAGTAGCGGAGCGGGATAAGGAACCAGAATGTGGACGATGAACAATACGTTTAGTCTGATGTTCCATGGAGAAAAAATGAGCAAAGAATAACAAGGAATAATAAAGAGGTTGATGGGTTTGAGTAGATCAGATTTTTGAGCAAACCCACCAAGATGAAAGATCTATATTCAAGAAAAATGAAAGATTCTCAAATAAACCACAACCAGGAACTTAAATCCAGAAGGAAATAACAAATAAACAATTTACAAGGAAGCTAGGGAGATGGGTTGGCTGAAGGAAACGCTGGTTAGCCGAGGAAGAAGAAATAGAATTGATGCATTTTGGGGTTTCCCCTCGTTTTTCCTTAAATCACGCCAGGTTCAATTAGCCTGACTATAGTTCTTAGCTGGCCGAAATTTTTTTCCAATTTCTTATTATTATTTTCTTTTATATTTTTCCTTTTAATACAAAATAAAATAAATTATAATAAATGATGGTTAATCAAGTAATACAGTATAATCCAATATCATTTTTCAAATTGGAGAATCTGACATTGTCTAGCAGTTTTGTCAGAATGTCTACAAGCTATTTCTCAGTATTAATGTATTCAAGCATGACAGTCTTGCTTTCAACTAATTTTTGAATATAGAGATATTGTATATCGATGTGTTTTGTTTGAGAATGTTGAATAGGTTTTTTGGATATGTTTATAGTACTGGTATTGTCACAGTATAAATTCATGGTATCTTGATCAATACCATAGTCTACTAACATTAGTTTCATCCACATCAGTTGCATGCATGCATTTTGTAATACCTCGTGTATTCAGGACTCAAGTATATGACTCGTTCCCCAAAAACCCGAGTGTTAACCTGTAACGCCCTGAAAATCGAGGGTTGAGCAGAAGCCCAACTCCTTAGTTTCAACACATTACTTATGCAACATAGATAGTGGTGATTAATGTTGTCTGTATTAGTGCCTTAAACATGAGTGAGATTATACCAAACAACATCTCGTACTTTAGAGACAGGTAACTATGCAAGCGGAAGACTGGGATAAGTATATATAAAATATGTAAGCAATTTTAAGTCTCTTGAGTATGATTGCGTTACCAGGTCAAATAGTTACATATATCATTCCAAAATATATAAAATGTGTAATGTTATCTAGTTTGAAACCCAATGATCCTCGTTGACCAAGGTGATCTATATAAACCCACCAGAATACTGCATATATGAGAATGCCTCCTCATCATCCTCGAAGTCTGGCTCTGCCTCGCAGGCTGCGCCATCATCTGAAACTACGATAGGCCGTCACCTCAACGCCGTCTCAGAGTTACTACGTAACGATAGGCCTATTTCATACTCGAGTTACTACGTAAAGGCTCGTCACCTCAACGCAGTCTCAGATTATGCTTGAGGGCACTACAAAGGGCTCGTCACCTGATTAGTGTAGGCCGACAGCTCGAATACAGTGTCCCAACCACCGTATTCGGCTCACGAGTTTGGGTTGCTCACTGGTCACAACGGGGAGGCTCGTCGCCCCAGTGTAGGTCGACAACTCGACCACGGTGTCCCATACCACCATGTCCGGATCATGCATCTTAGCGGATCAAGGTACCAAGGTTAAACGGGTTTTCACTGGTGATTTTGGTACCTTAAATTCAAGTAGTAGCAACCATACATGGTAAACACATAATAGGACAATCGGTTTATTGGACAGGTTCGACTGGTAGAAGCATACACTGAATTAATTGACATAGAGCGCTAACCACTGTCGATAATCATCGTACAACTCAGATTCACCGAATGCAACAAAGGTGATGAGATTAGCTCAACCACTCAAATAGAAATTGTTGCCGATTGACTGGACTACATCGTAGCCCCAATCACACTCCACACTATAGTATTCACATGTAGCAATCCAGAATAGCATGTGGCAATTGAAACCAGATATAAATCTCACTCAAGTAATTGAATAAAATACACACTACACATTTATTAAACATAAGAATTCCATCCATACATCACATAGTAATAAGATAGGCTATATGAAGGATAATATAAATCCTAGTTAAGGAAATCGAGAATCCTATTTCAACTCCTTCCATACATGCATTTAGGCAAGCATTTTGACATTCAAGCATTTTATCAAACACTTAGGCTACACATATCATATATATGTAATAAAGTAGTTATAATAGGTATTATAGCAAATTCCTTTACAAAAGGCTTTACCATATGTACAATAAACATGCAATAACAGTCAATAAACATAGTAAATATAAATCATAATTCCATACTCATTCAACATTTCAACAAACACATGAAATGCATGTAAAATCAACATAGTTTACATATATGCATAATATACGGTAAACCTCGTATCTAGGCGCATGTGGAAGCAATCAAGTCAGTCATAAATCATTACTAACATTAAAATCCTTGAAAACCATAACCTAAATGTTTATAGTCCGCACTTTTCACCAGTAGACTCGTAACGAACTTAGTTTGAACACTACGTCTTTGTCTACGGCACAACGGCAACCTATAACATGAAATAGGTTAGCTATTTCATCCCTTACTCTATTTGAATCCCTAAGATAGATTAGGGTTAGGATTTCTTATCCAATTTCAGAATCAGAATCATCGGAATAGCGATGCAGAAGTGGTAGCTAAGCACATGGAGTGATGGGATTGAATCCCAGGAATAAACCCCAACTCTCTCTCACTGCTCCACACTCTCTCCTTCTCTTTTCCCTCTCTTCTCTCTCCTAGGGCTTGAAATTCGTATAGAATGAGAGAGGGGTGGGTTAAAGCCCTTATATAGGCCCAGAACTGATGGGAATGGCCACAGGGCCAAGTTATACTTAGGTTATAACTAAAAGGGGTCTGTTTCGGTCCAACAGAGCTATTCTGAAGGCCCCTTTTCTTCATGCAGTCGGGTTTAAGCTCCCTGACCATGGATCTAGGTCAGGCTAAGTTTTCAGTCCGATCAGGTTTACAGATCAGCCGTGGTGGACCAGTTTCAGTTTAACGGTCATTGACACTCGATTAGGGCCACAAGTGCACTGACATGTGTGGGACATTTTTCCTATTCCGAGGGTGTAATTGGGTCAAATTCTGATGGTTTGAATCCTTAGATTTGTCTTACAAGCAAACCAACTCAATTCACTTAAGTTTCAGTTCATTTCCTAAAGATATTCGCATTTCTCAAACCAAGTTGTGCATTTCTTGGTACTATTAGGACTTGATTTCTAAGGTGGCTATCAAGTCCAGTAAGGCAGTCATAATCATATAATTTCACGATAATCGGACTTTCGACGCGTGGTCCAGGTCCAATACAGAGTTTCATGATGATCCCGAGAGCAACTGGATTTTGAGTGGATCCTAAGTTTCAGGTTAATGTAACATCAATGATTCTACACGCTTTGGGTCTTGCAATTCGTATTTAAAGTGATTAGGACTAATTTCACAGGTAATCTAGTTTAACACTAGTTAATTCTTGTTTAATTTCTAAAGGACTTGGTCCTTAGTGATTTCTACCTGAGGTGGTACTCGGGTCCTTATATGAATTTTTCTGGGATGTTACAATCTACCCCCCTTAAAGAACAATTTCGTCCCTGAAATTACCTAAGGGTAATCAATAAAGGTTTTTATTATTTCATTTTCTTAGTTCTATCAGTTTCAGGTTTATATACGTGTTAGGGTATATAATAACTACATCAGCCTAGCTAATATCGGTCTACCCCCCTTAAAAGTTTCTACCCTTGAGGTTTGAAGGTAAATGTCCAAATCATTATTATCGTGCTAAGTGTTTGATGATAAAGTTTACCCAAGGGTGGTATAATCTATCCTTTATGATTGGGCTAATACGGAAAGACAGTTGTGGTAGGCTCAAATCCGATATGTCGATTATCTGCCTGACCAGGGTAGACAACGTTGTATCCCTTCCTAATGCTGATGAATCGTGGTCTTCTTCTGGATCAAAGCAATGAGTCCTTTGGTAATCACCCAGGATTAAGAATTGAGTTAAGCCACGAATGCCTTGTATGGATATGGTTCTGAAAATCTAAAACCTGATCATCCTAAGTATTTAAGGAGTGTTATGTTCATTAGGAGGTTTAAGCCTTATGTTTATAAGGTTGTCCTTCAGGTCTTGTTCAACGAGAGTTCTTGTTTAACCTATGTTTAACTTGGTGGATAATAAGTTCTTCTATGGTGCTCATAGTCAAAAGGCTATACTAGAAGGGTTTTCAATCTCCTAAAATTATATTTGTATGTCACCATATCGATCATACGGCTAGATGGTTATGGGTAGATTACACTTCGATTTCATTAACTTTGGGAGGGAAGGAAGAGTCGAGATTCTAAAATATTTCAGAAATTTGGAATGTTGCAACATAAGGCCGCGGGAAAGGAAAGAAAAGGGATATCTCCTCGACGCGGTATGAATTTGGAATTTATATGGGAATAAGAAACCTATAACATTTTACTGTAGTCTGCCTCTAACATGAGCTTAAAGAGTATTAAACTATAAAACTCAATCCTATGTATTAAACTATGAAACTCAATCCTATCCGAGGGTCCTAATTCAATTGTACCAAAAACGACATATATATCTTTACGTAAAAATTAAAATTAATCACAAGATAATTCCTAGTATGATTATAAATAATTTCTAAATAGACACCACATACTAAACTTTAATATGAAAAGATATGACCAGTCTATTGGTAACTTAAAGTTGTAGAATTTTTTTTCTTTTCAACCTTTCTATTATTTATAACATATTCGTCACCACTAGTTACCATATCATTTTTATAATTTTTATAGTTATCCATTGTTAGGCCTATTCCTTCATATAAATAGGTTTAATACACTCAGTGTCTACCAATAGGAATACATGTGTACCTTGAATGTGGGCAATGACCTCAAAGACCAAAGGCGCTGTCGTTGTTGACTCAGGTGTTTCAGCTGCAAGTGCATGCACACGGGCTTGTTGAAATGATTTGGTTGTGCTGCCATAGGTCGTTGAGGCGACCTATTTAGAGGTACAGGTGGTCGGTAAAGTGGCTGCACTGGTGGTGCAGATCGTAGAGGTAGAGTCGCTATATCACGTGGTGGCTGACAGTCGATCTTTGGAGGTGGCGTGATACCATTTTCTTTCATCTTGGTAAAATAGAAGGGGTCAATGTGTCCCCCTTTGTTACAGTATGTACACCAACGTTTCGCTCATCTTTACTAGGTCGGCGAAGCCATGAGTCTGGGAAGTGAGTCTACATGTAGCCTCTTACCTAGGACTAGCCGGTGCTGCAATTCGGGACAAGGCCTCGGGCCCATTGGGTTGCTTGTCCGGGAAACTCTGTCACTATGTTTCTCAGCTCATAGAGACAAGTTGACTAGCTTGACGTAATTGGGAATGCTAGCGCAACTCATCCTAGCACAGATATTGGGCCGCAGCCTATCTGAAAAATGTCGCATTTTCATCGATTCGTCAGCTAGGATTAAAGGAGCGTGTCTGGTTCTGACACGGTCATCCCTCCCTGTCGGAGGTGAAGAAACTCACCCTCCTTTTCATTACGATATGTGAGAGGAAAGTACTTCCCATGGAAACATGTCTCAAATGCATCCCAGGTCGACACGTGTCCTGCAGGAACTGTTCATAGCATGCTGTCCCACCATAAACTAGCCTTCTTCTGGAACATATAGGTAGCTAGCTCAACTTGTTTTGCCTCAGTGCAGTGTAGCGGCTTCAACATTTTAGAGATGCGATCTTGCCAGTAATCAGCTGCCTCGGGTCTGTGAGTATTCATGTTTTCAGCGGGGTGCGTAAGTGATGCAGGCGGAACCACACTCATATTCTAAGCAAGGGCCCCTATTATGGTGGTGAAAAACTATTACTGCTGGTGCTGCTGTTGCTGCTGTTACATCAAGAGCATCATCTGTTCCAACCTATCAGGAGGAAGAGCCGACTAGGCACTTGTGGCAACGAGGTAGAAACGCGGTTCTATTCGGAAACCGGTTGTGCATTAGGTGTTGGCCCATTGATGGGGCCAGTGGCAGTTTGTGAATCCGGCATCGTCTTAAAGTCCGAGCCCAAGCAAGGGTCCGTGTAGCTATCGCTTAGGGGAGGTGCTCCATCAAATGATCTGCCAAATGCTAGATGCCTAGTGTCTCGAGTAGCTTTCGGAGGCATTCCCTATATACAACATAGGGTGCAATATGTATAAGATTTAACATAACATTAATCCACTTGTCAAGCATTCTACACATTCCATAACAACAGGAGCTTCATGCATTTCATTTAACTAAAATCATCATAATACATGGGATGTAGCCTTACATGGATCATGATAGAAGATGCCTGTGAGCTAACTTAAACAAGCTTTAAACACTAAAACACACCAACAACCAAGAAAGCCTACCAAGGTTAGTACAACTGAAGACTAGCAACAAGGCAATCTAAGAGACGACTACACATATGACTTGCCGTCTGAATTTGGTGATGGAGCACAGGAGAGCCTTCAAGGTGCGAGACACCTTCTTAAATTTCTGTTTCATGAAGGCCCTAGCTTTCTTTAAGCTTGACCCGGGTCTCTTTGACCTCCTGTCTCAGGGTGACCTGACCCTCCTTGATTTGAGCCATGCGGGCTTCTCGATCATGATGGCGCTCATGTGTAGCAGGAGGAGAGCCCCCATCAGAGTCTTGGGCCTCCTCTTCTTCCTCTTTTTGTTCTCCCTCTACCACACTTCCTTTCTCTATTTCATTTCTGTTCTCATCTTCATCACTTTCTTCCTTTTCACTTCCTGTCTCATCCCCACTCTCATCGAGTCGGGCTCGACGTTGTCATGGCCCAATATTCATGTTGTTATGGGTAGTGTCATTGATGAAATGGATCGGCGAAGGAATTTTTGCACCCAGTTTATATCTGAATTCACGCACAAGCTTGCATATAAGTTGGCTGAATGGGAGTGAAATGGTTGTCCTAAGAGAGCGTGTGGTCTAAACTATCTATAGTAGTACATACGTAGGCGGACATAGCTTATCTCCCTGCTTAGCACGGTACAAGAAGTCTACCATTAAGCGCATGCACTCAGTGTGGTTGCTCCACCTAGGATACACATTGTATGTGAATATATGGTGGAATAGGAGGAAGTCAGGAATCATTTTGGTCACTGGGAGACAGTTTCCGTTGTTCCAGTGGACCAAGCGGCCACAAAGGTATCGTGTGTGGCGATCCTTTTTCACATGCACTCCCAAGACTCTTCTCACTAGTATGAACCTCCCCACGTGGCATCCCCAAGACTCAGGCTATCAAGTCCATAGTGACAATAGCTTCCCGCCTTCCCACGGGGATGGAAAACTGTAAAGGCTCGAGCAGTGGATGGCGTATGTGGGCGAAAAAGGCTCAGATAGTGCCCACCATCTCACGTGACTTACCTTCGAATACGGGCCCCATCCAGCGTCCGACAGTTAATTCATCAGAAGATAAATCCCAAACAACTTCTCGTCCACATGTGTTTCAAAGAGAACCCTAAGGCCCTGAAATCTACCATGTGCAATGTCGGCTGTAGAGCCCACTCAATGGGCACCTAGGGATCGAGCTCCCGCTTCATCCTCAGCTCTTGTGCGACGCTTGTGCTAGACTTGGCACCCGCCTTCTTCCTTGGATGGGTAGGGCGGCTAGTCCTGGCTTCATCTTTAGGTGCTCTCTTCTTTCCCATGAGAGAAAGAAGCGTGGAGAGAGAAAACATGGCCGTCACAGAGCCATGAAAGTGAAATACAATGAAGAGATGGGATGGGTTGGGATACCATGAGATTTGTTTGAGACATAAAATAGGGTTTATGTTCTTAAATGGGAAGGAAATGAGGGATATGGGAGATGGGTTTGAGGGATATGGGAGATGGATTTGAGGGATAAGGTGGAGAGTGGTTATATAATCCTCTTTCTCAAGGTCCTAGAGTGGTTCTATGCCCTTATTAGGTACTTTTAGTTAGTATATTATTATAATTATTTTTATAGTAGTTCTTAATCAAGTCTACTTCATCTCTCTCAATTTTCACTAAATTTCATGTTGTAGAAAAATTCTAAAAATTCTAGAAACAGCAGCTATCCAAATGAATAAGTTTTGGATAGTTTCCACAATAACCCATATTTAACTATATTAAAATTTTTATTATATTTTTCACTTATTTTTATATGAAACTAGACTTATCAAGATTCAATATGGATTTTGAATCCCCTAAATCGGAGTTATATCGAGGGAGATATATTTTTCGAACTCGGATAAAAATTGTAAAAAAATCACGAAAAATGGGCCGCCCGGCCCGCTGTGGTCCGTTGTGGCCCGCCCGGCCCGGATGAGCCTGGGCACGATTGACCATGGATGGAGCAGTGCCACCATGGTCCACTGGACCCGGGCACTATCAACTACGGTTGGCGTGGTGCCACCGCGGTCCGCTGCCCTATCTGGTGGTGGTTTCACCACCTGATATTTGAAACGGGCGTATCTTTTAATCTGGAATGAGTTACGTAATGTACCATATATTATTTTGGGGTAGAAGAAGCTGATATATCCAAATACTATATTTATTTTATGATATTCCATAATTTTAATGATAAAGAACCTATTTTATTTATAAATTTACTATTTATAGTAAATTTTATTTTAAGTATTGTTCTCCATCACTTAACCTTTAGGCCTAGTGTCTACTATGAAAGGAATTAGAAATATTTGAAGAATACGGTGGAAAAAGGGGAGATTTTGAAAGAAATGGGTAAAAAAAAAAGAATTTTAGACTTTAGGATTGAGTTCTGCGAAGTTAGTAAGGTCAACCCATTGCCTAAGGACATCTATTTTTAGGTTTGAAATTCATTAACTAACGATTCAAACTTGTCGACTGACGGCCTAGAGGTGACTTAAGTCAATTCACGTGATCGAAGATACGTTGCGGACTAAATTAGTCTTCAGTCTCACCTATCGGTGAAACCTTAGGATCCTAATGTCATTTTTAGATTCCATCACCCCCTTCCTAAGTCAGAGTGTGTTGTGTTATCATAACCCAGGTCCAGTTTAATCTAAATCATGCTCTGATACTAACTTGTAACGCCCTAAAAATTGGGGGTCGAGTAGGAGCCCAATTCCTGAGTTCCAACACATTACTTATGCAACATAGATAATGGTGATTAATGTTGTCTGTATTAGTGCCTTAAACATGAGTGGGATTATACCAAACAACATGTCATACTTTAGAGACAGGTAACTATGCAAGCAGAAGACTGGGATAAGTGTATATAAAATATGTAAGCAATTTTAAGTCTCCTGAATATGATCGCGTTACCAGGTCAAATAGTTACATATATCATTGCAAAATATACAAAATATGTAATTTTATCTAGTTTGAAACCCAATGATCCCCGTCAACCAGGGCGGTCTATATAAACCCGCCAGCTGCATATATGAGAATGCCTCCTCATCATTCTCGAAGTCCGACTCTGCCTCGCATGCTGCACCATCATCTGAAACTACGACAGGGTCTGGTTGGTGTTTAAAACACCGTCCTAGAACGTAGGAGTGAGTGATCAACTCAGTGGAGTTTGGGTTACTCACTGGTCACTACAGGGAGGCTCGTCGCCCTAGTGTAGGCCGACAACTCAACCACGATGTCCCATACCACCATGTCCGGCTCATACGTTTTAGCGGATCAAGGTACCAAGGTTAAACAGGTTTTTACTGGTGAGTTTGGTACCTTAGATTCAAGCAGTAGCGACCATACATGGTAAACATACAATAGGACAATCAGTTTATTAGACAGGTTTGACTGGTACAAGCGTATGCTGAATTAATTGACATGGAGCGCTAACCACTGTCGACAATCATCGTACGACTCAGATTCACCAAACGCAACAAAGGTGGTGAGACTAGCTCAACCACTCAAACAGGAATTATTGCCGATTGCTTGGACTACATCGTAGCCCCAATCACACTCCACACTATTATATTCACATGTAGTAATCCAGAATAGTATTTGGCATTTGAAACCAGATATAAATCTCACTCGAGTAATTGAATAAAATACACACTACACATTTTATCAAACATAGGCATTTCATCCATACATCACATAGTAATAAGATAGGCTATATGAAGGATAATATAAATCCTAGTTAAGGAAATCGAGAATCCTATCTCAACTCCCACCATACATGCATTTAGGTAAGCAATTTCATATTCAGGCATTTTATCAAACACTTGGGCTACACATATCATATATATGTAATGAAGTAGTTATAATAGGTATTATAGAAAATCCCTTTACAAAAGGCTTTACCATACGTACAACAAACTTGCATTAACAGTCAATAAACATAGCAAACATAAATCATAATTCCATACTCATTCAATATTTCAACAAACACATAGAATGCATGTAAAATCAACATAGTTTACATATATGCATAATGTACGGTAAACCTCATGTTTAGGCACATGTGGAAGCAATCAAGTTAGTCATATATCATTTTTTATATTGAAAGCCTTGAAAACCATAACCTAAACATTTATAGTCCGCACCTTTCACCGATAGACTCGTAACGAACTCAGTTTGAACACTACGTCTTTATTTACGGCACAATGACAACTTATAACATGAAATAGATTAGTTATTTCATCCCTTACTCTATTTGAATCCCTAAGACAAATTAGGGTTAGGATTTCTTACCCAATTTCGGAATCAGAAGCACCGAAATAGTGATGCAGATGTGGTAGCTAAGCACGTGGAGTGATGAGATTGAATCCCAGGAATAAACCCTAACTGTAACATCCCGAAAATAGGGGGGTCGAGTAAAAACTCCACTCCCGAGTTTCAAAATATTATTTATGCAACATAGATATGTATGATTGAATGTTGTCTGTGATAATGTATTAAACATGAGTGAGATTAAGCCAGAACAGCATATCATACTCCAGAGACCGTTAAATTAACAAACGGAAGACTGTGATAATAGGTATAGCATATATAAATAGTTGTATGTCTCCAGAGTGTGAATATGTTACCAGGTTATATACATACATGTATACTCCAAAAATAAACAAAATGAATATACATGAGTGCGCTGAAAATATAAAGTGAAAAGTGTCAAGGTATCTAATCAACCTCCCTGTAATCCCAACAATCAGATCACGCATAAAGGAGGAATCCTCCTCATCGTCGTCAAGTCCAGCTCTGCCTCGCAGGCCGCGCCATCATCTGCAATCACAATAGGGACTGGTGGGTGTCCGAAAACACCATCCCGTAACATGGGAGCGAGTGATCAACTCAGTGGGATAAGAGAGCAGAGATTAGCATGTTATCAAATCAATCATGCGATAATAGTAAAGCAGTAAATCAAACAATCCTAATACTGTTGTTAATGCAATATGACATGACGTGATGTATGCCCTCACCGACGATCTCCCTCATATGGCACCATCTTCGTCCGCGGCATGCAATTGACCCTCAAGTGCTCCACATCTTCCAGGCACATGCAATGGCATAGTGATATGAATTTCGAGTTATTATTAGTCCATTCAAACAGCAGGATTGGGAAACTAAGGTACCTCCCTTGTATCAATCCCAACACAGATCCTATCTAGGGTCGTCACTCCTAGTAATCTCATACGATGTATATTTTGTAGGTCGCTGCAAGGGCTGTCAGGGCTGTTGCACGCACTCGTTGCTCCACTCCCCCATCACCTTATCAATACAGGCCTACTGTACTCTACTGCTACAGAAGGGTCGTCGCCTCCCGTAGACTCAGAATACGCTCACGGTCACTACAAAGGGCTGCCAGGGCTATTGCTCGCACTCGTTGCACCGCTCCCCCATCACCTTATCAATGTAGGCCGACAGCAAGAATATAGTGTCCCATACCACCATAATCTGCTCACGAGTCTAGGTGCTCACTGGTCACTACGGGGAGGTTTGTGGCCCCAGCGTAGGCCGACAGCTCGACCACGGTGTCCCATACCACCATGCCCGGCTCATGAGTCTTTATGGATCAAGGTACCATGGTTAACAGGGTTTACAATGGTAAGTTCAGTACCCTAGGTTCAAGTAGTTATGACTCATGCAGGGTGAACATACAACGGCTAGTCGGGTTACTTGACGGGCTCGACTAGCACGATCGCATGCAAGTCGAACGACATGAAGTGCGTAAAACACTTCGCGTGGCCTAACCACTGCCGCCAATTCCAACACGACTCGCGTTCATCGATGCGTCCTTCGTGGCCAAGATAAGCTAACCACGAATTCACTCGGTTGCCGACTGCCTGGACTAAGTATAGTCCCAAACATGTGGAATCACATCGGCAAAGCATGTGAAAGTATTGGGAATGAAATACAACCATATGAGCATGTTAACACATGTTGTAACATACCACTTAAGCAAATCACCTGATACATGCCTTTCATACATATAATGAAATTATGCATATCGCCAACATAAAGAAAATCATTTCCATTAGCAAGTTAATTGAGAATTCAATCTCAAACTAAATCATAATGAAATCATCAAGCACATGTTATAACATTCAACTTAAGTGAATCATCAAGCACATGCATTTCATTCATATAATGAAATCATGCATATGGCTAACATGTAGGAAACCATTTACACCAGCATATTAATTGAGAAACCAATCTCAAACTAATCCATAACATCATTTAATTCAATACATACTAATACAAACATTTATACAAACACTTACACTACACACTTAGGTCTACATGTAGTATGTCGACCCGAAGTGCGCAATTAGGCGAATCTCTTCGCCAAACTAATTATGCACGTATTCCTAACACTTTAATGCGACAATAAACCATGTCAATCACATCAGAAAATTATGCATGAAAACAGTACTTCCTACAAATGACTAAAATGCCTTAAATCTCATATTCTTCGCCAGTTTACGAAACAGGAAACGGACAGCATGTTGTACATGTCAAACGGTGATGCCGTCGATAATCTGCTATTAAACGACATTGAAAGCTTTGGAAACAGTCAATCAAAGTGTCTAAAATCCGCACCTTGTCTCTTATGGATGTGTAAATTCGAACGGAGCGTATACGCTTCGTCTACGGTGATCAGACAACCTGATACACATGTACATCAGCTACTATTCTATTTGAATGGAAGAAATCCCCAAATCAGCAAGTGGTTAGGGTTTTCCTTACCTAGAAGTGCGTTGGAATCACCGGAAAAGTGATCGGAGTGCGTCGCCTAAGCACGTGCAGTAGCAGCAGCAGGTGGCAGGAAAATCACTCCTACTCTCTCTCACAAACTCTCACCTTTTCTCTCTTCCAATCTAGGGCTTTTTACAATTTCGGATGGGAGAGAGGAGTGAGGGTTTCAACCCCTTTTATAAGCTTAAAAATGCCGAAAACAGGCTCCGGAACGAAGTTTATTTAGTGCATATCCAATTCGGGGCTGTTTCGGTTCAAAAGATATTTTCTGGTGGTCCCCTGGTCGAATGCGATCGGACTTAAGCTCACGCGTACCAGATCTAGCACGTATTAAGTTTTCAGTCCGGCTGGGTCCGCAGATCGCACTTGGCGGACCAGTTTTAGTTCAGCGGTCACCGCACGTAGATCAGGGCTGAAAGTCTCATGATATAAAATAGAAATTTCTCCTGATATGAGGGTGTAATCTGGCTGAATTCTGACGGTCAGAATGCTCAATACTGACGCATCAAGTCGTGTGCCAGATTTGAATTTGAAATTCCAATTCTGTCCCTATTCGCACTCTCTTCGGTCCGGGCTCAATGAAATGGCCTGTGATTATCAGTTTGACTTGATTTTCGAAATGAATGTCAAGTCCAGCTAGGCGGTTCTAACAGTCTAAGATAGGAGGTATTGGACTTTCGACGCGCGGTTTAGATCCAATATAAAGATTCAAAGTGGTCCAGAGAACAAACCTGCTTAGAGTTTGGTCTGAGGTTATAGAGTATTATAGAGTCATTGGTTCTACTCGATTTGGGTCTTGTAGAATGTATTTAAAGTGATCAAGGACTGTTTCCCAGCTACTCTAACGTCGCACTAGCTAACTTATGCTTAGTTTCTAAAGGAATTAACCCTAAGTGATTTCTTTGGCTATGGAATTGGGTTCTGAGCGATTTCTCAGGTGTTTTAGTTAACCCATTGCCTAAGGACATCTAATCCCAGATTAGCCAAAATCCGGGGTGTTACACTAACTCTCTCCCACTTCTCCACACTCTCTCCTTCTCTTTTCTCTCTCCTCTCTCCTAGGGCTTGGAATTCATATGGAATGAGAGAGGAGTCGGTTAAGGCCCTTATATAGGCCCAGAACTGATGGGAATGGCCCCAGGGCCAAGGTATACTTAGGTTATAGCCAAAAGGGGTCTGTTTCGGTCCAATGGAGCTATTTTGGGGGCCCCTTTTCTTCGTGCGGTCGGAATTAAGCTCCCTGACCATGGATCTAGGTCAGGCTAAGTTTTTGGTCTGATTGGATTTGCAGATCAGCCATGGAAGACCAGTTTCAGTTCAACGGTCACAGGCACTCGATCAGGGCCATAAGTGCACTGACATGTGTGGGACATTTTCCCTGATTCAAGGGTATAATTGGGTCAGATTCTGATGGTCTGAATCCTTAGGTTCGGCCTGCAAGCGAACCGACTCATTTCACTTAAGTTTCAGTTCATTTCCTAAAGATATTCACATTTCTCACACACTTCGTGTAACGCCTTGAAAATTGGAGGTCGAGCGGAAGCTCAGCCCCCGAGTTCCAACACATCACTTATGCAACATAGATAATGATGATTGAATATTGTTCACATTAGTACATTAAACATGAGTGGGATTATACCAAAACAACATATCATACTTCAGAGATAGCTAAATTTTACAAGCGGAAGACTGTGATAAATATATAAAATGTATAAACTATTGTAAGTCTCTAGAGTGTGAACATATTACCAGGTTAACTATATACATGTTTACTCCAAAATGAATAAAATGAATATACACGGGTGTTCCCAACAGTGAAAAATAACAAGTGTATTGGCGTCTAATCAACATCTCTGTGACCATGTCGATCAGAACATGGTCTACATAGACCCGCCTGATAGCTGCATATAGGAGAAACCCTCATCATCATCATAAAAGTCTGGCTCCGCTTTGCAAGCATCGCCATCATCTGAAACTAAAACAGGAAATGTTTGGTGTTTTAAACACCATCCCATAATGTGGGAGTGAGTGATCAACTCAGTGGAACTATATAGCAAAGGTTAATATGTTATCAATTCGATTAAGCGGTAATGAAAAAGTAATACAATCAAACATGTCCTAATACTCTTGTTAATGCAAGAATGGTTTGAGAAAATGATGCATGCCCTCACCACAAACTCCCTCTTGCGACATCATCTTATGGTTGCGGCATGAATCACTACCACTGTGCTCTACACCAATGCCAACGACAGATGTAGTGTGATGTTATGAATATGATTACCAAGTTCTTATTAGTCCCTTTCATACAGCAGGATTAGGAAGCTAAGGTACCTCCCTTATATCAATACCCAAACAATGATCCATTCTAGAGTCGTCAGTCCTAGATAATCTCATACGATGTTATGGTTCTAGGTCGCTGCAAAGGGCTCGTCACCAATCAATGCATGCCTAGTTATACCCTAGTTACCACAATAAGGCTCGTCGCCTCAATGCAGTATCAAGGTATGCTCGAGGTCACTACAAAGGGATCGTCACCAATCAGAGTAGGCTGACAGCTCGAATATAGTGTCTCATACTACCATAATCGGCTCACGAGTCTAGGTTGCTCACTAGTCACTACGGAGAGGCTCGTCGCCCCAGCATAGGCGGACAGATTGACCATGGTGTCCCATACCATCATGTCCGGCTCATGAGTCTTAGGGGATCGAGGTACCAAGGTTAAAGGGGCTTTTTCACTGGTAAGTTTGGTACCTTAGGTTCAAGCAGTAGCATCCAAATATGGTGAACATACATCGGGTCAATCGGGTTATTTGACGAGCTCGACTAGCACGAGCGCACGTTGAGTTGATCGATATGAAGTGCGCAAACACTCCGTGTGGCTAAACCACTACCGACAACTCTACTAAGGCTCGGGTTCATCAAACACGTCCTACGTGGTGAATAAATCTCAGCCACAAACTCAAATCCTGTTACTGTAACACCCCAAAAATCGGGGGTCGGGTAGAAACCCAACTCCCGAGTTCCAGAACATCACTTATACAACATTTTCAATGATGGATGAATGTCAGCGATAATAGTACATAAAACATGAGGTGGATTAAGCCAAAATGACATATCATACTCCAGAGACAGTTAAATTAGCAAGCAGAAGAATATGATAGATATATAAAATATATCAATGATTGTAAGTCTCCAGAGTTTGAACATGTTACCAGGTTAATTAAATACATGTATACTCAAAAAAATGAAAAGAAAAGAATATACATGAGTGCTCCAAAAATATAAAATGACAAGTGTCAAGGCGTCTAATCAACCTCCCTGTAATCCCGTCGATCAAAACACGGAGAAGAAGTCCTCCTCATTATCATACAAGTCCGGCTCCGCTTCACAAGCAACGCCATCATCTGCAACTATAACAGGGTCTGGTGGGTGTCCGGAACACCATCCCGTAACGTGGGAATGAGTAGCTAACTCAGTGGAATCATAGAGCAAAGGTTAGCATGTTATCAAATCAATCAAGTGATAATGGTAAAGCAAACAAAACAAACATTCCTAAACACCGTGATTAATGCAAGCATGAAATGACATGATGGATGCCCTCACCGACATACTCCTTCATGCAGCACCATCTCACGTCCGTGGCATGCTTTCTTTCCTTAGTGCTCCACGTCTTTCAGGCACATGCAGTGCGATATGGATAATGATTATTGAGTTGTTATTAATCCTTTTCATACAGCAGGATTGAGAAACTAAGGTACCTCCATTATATTAATACCCAAATAATGATCCTGTCTAGGGTCGTCACTCCTAGTAATCTCATACGATGATATATTTCTAGGTCGCTGCAAGGATTGCATGGGCTTTTGCATGCACTCGTTGCACAGCTCCCCCATCACCTTATCAATACAGGCCTAGTTTATAACCTTAAGAATGCATCAGGACTCGTCGCCGCCATGCAGTGTCAGGATAAACTCAAGGTCACTACAAAGGGCTGCCAGGGCTGTTGCTCGCACTCGTTGCTCCACTCCTCCATCACCTTATCAATGTAGGCCGACAGAAAGAATATAGTGTCCCATACCACCATAATCTGCTCAGAGTAGGATGCTCACTGGTCACTACGGGGAGGTTTGTGGCCCCAGCATAGGCCGACAGCTCGACCACGGTGTCCCATACCACCATGGCCGGCTCATGAGTCTTAGGGGATCGAGGTACCAAGGTTAGAGGGGCTTTCCAATGGTAAGTTTAGTACCCTAGGTTCAAGCAGTTATGACGAATACAAGGTGAACATACAATGGTCAGTCGGGTTACTTAATGAGTCCGACTCGCATGAGCGCACGTTGAATCGACCAACATGAAGAGCACAAGCACTTCGTGTGGCCCAACCACTGCCGATGACTCTAATACGATTCGGGTTCGTCATACAACATCCTTCGTGGCGAATAGAATCTAACCACGAATCCTAATCTGTTACCGACTGCCTGGACTAGAGTATAGCCCCAAGCACAAAGATGTGAATCAGTAATCATATGAGATAAACAAAATTAAAATAACAAGTAATCCAAGCATGTTAGGAACATGTTATAAGATACAACATAGGCAATTAAACCATACACAAGTACTTCACACATAAGGAAATCAATTGAAATACGACAAGCGTAGAGGAAATCATATATATCATCAAATTAGTTGAGAATCCAGTCTCAACGCTAATCTACAACACCATAGACTCAATACTTACTAATACATACATTTATACAAATACTTAGACTACTCAACTCCAACGTACTTGACGTATGTTGATTACAACATATAATATGACAGATCCTTATATCAATGAGATGTCTAATACACAACAATCATGTTCTTACATTCAAAACATATGGCAGGCATAAATCATATTGATTTAGGCATTTCAACAAACACTTAGTCTACACACATTAGTCTACATAGCATATGTCGGCCAATATGTGCATTAGGGCGAATCTCTTCGCCAAACAGATCATACACGCATAACTAGTATAGGTACATGATAAATACTCATGGCAATCATATCAGAAAAATACGTACATATACGGTATTTTCTATAAATGCATAAAATACCCTAAATCTCATATTCTTCGTACGTATTCGAAATGAAAAATGGACAACATGTTCTACATGTCAAACAGCATGCTTATCAGCAATCTACCATTAAACGGCATTGAAAGCTTTGAAAATAGGTAATCTAAGCATCTAAAATCTGTACCTTAAACCAGAAATGCGTATTCGTTAAGATTCAGACGATGTGTCTTCGTCAACGGCAGATACGCTACCTATGGCAAAAAACAGGTTAGCTAGAACTCTTCTACAGCTAGTCTAATCTTCAAATCAGGTTAGGGTTAGGGTTTTCTTACCTAGAACAAAACCAGAATCTCCGGAATAACGATGCAGGTAGGTGGCTTCGGCACGTAGAGCAGCAGGGAAGAATCCCAGGAGAAATCACCAGCTTCTCCCTCACTTTCTCTCTTTTCTCTCTCTCCTTCCTAGGGTTTCTAGAAAATTTGTATGGGTTAGAAAGCTAAGGGTTTAAGGCCCTTTTATAAGCCCAAACATAACCAAAACAGACTTTAAGTCAAGGTATACTTGGGTTATAGCCAAATCGGGTCTTTTCTGATCCAAAGGAGCATTTCGGGAGGTCCCCTGGCCGAATGCGGTCGGACTTAAGCTCATGTATATTGGATCCTGCTTACACCAAGTTTTCAATCCGGTAGTGTTTCTAGATCGCACGTGGTGGACCAGTTTCAGTTCAGCGGTCACGGAGATTCGATCGAGGATTTCAAGTACACTGACCTGAGTGAGAAATGTTCCTTGATCCGAGGGTGTTTTTGGGTCAGATTCCAACGGTCTGAATGCTTATACTTAATCTGCAAGTGAAACGTGCCAGATTTATTTAAATGACATTTAATTTTTAATGAATTTCACTTTTTCTCACACTCCTTGCTCCAGGCTCAATGAAATAACCTCAGAACATCAGTTGAGCTTGATTTTCGAAACGATTGTTAAGTCCAATAAGGCGGTCGTAATTGTCTAAGATTATCGCTATCGGACTTTCGACGCGCGGTCTAGATCTAATACAAAGTTTCAAAGGGTTCCTAAGGGCAAACGGGTTTAGAGTTTGATCCTAAATTTTAGGGTAACATAGCGGTAACAATTCTAGAGGTTTTGGGTCTTACAGATCATATTTAAAGTGGTTGGTGCTAATTTTGCAGGAAGTCTAGTGTAGCGCTGGCTAATTCACGTTAAATTTCTAAAGAATTTCGTTTTAAATAATATCTCTGGCTTTGGAATTGGGTTCTGAGAGGTTACCAAGGTGTTATGGTTGACCCATTGCCTAAGGACGTCTAATTCCAGGTAGGTAAAAATCTGGGGTGTTATAGTTACCGATTGCCTGGACCATAACATGGCCCCATACACATTCAACCTTAACCAATAAACATATGAAGTAGTCAAAACAGGAGTAACCAAGTAGTCCAATCATAATAGCAAACATGTTATAAGATGCAACATAAACAAGAATCCATACACATGCATTTCATAAGTAAAGTGATAAAACTAAACAACTTGCATGGAGGAAATCATACACACAAGCAAGGTAGTTGGGATTTCACATCTCAACTCCCTCATAAATCACATTTTACTAATTACTAACTCATTCAGACATTTTCACAAACACTTAGACACCACTTTTCAACATACATTACGTATGTCGGCCATATTACATATTAGGACAAATCCTTTTGCCAAGGAGTTGTCGCATACATAACAATCATGTAATAAAGACAATTAATCATGACAAGCATAACATCAGATTTCATATGCATACAGAATTTTTAACAAACATATGAAATACTCTATTTACAATATAGGTTATACATATACGTATAACAAAACAGATAGCGCATTTGGCATGTGTAATAGCGTCCATGTCAATAATAAATCATTATCAGACATTTCAAGTCTTGAAAACCATAACCTAAATGTATATAGTCCGCACCTTAAACCGAAAAATGCATAACAGATATGATTTAGACGATAAGTCTTCGTCAACAACGGATTGGCAACCTAAGGCATGAATTAGGTTAGCTACATCAACACTTAGGATATTCTAAGCTCTAAAATAAGTTAGGGTTAGGATTTCTTACTCAAAAATGAATTTAAAATTGTTGAAACGGCGACATGGTAGCGTGGGTTCGACAGTTAGAACAACAGGGAGGAATCCCGGTAGCAACACCCTAACTTTCCTCACCTATTGTCTCTCTTTTCTTCTCTTCCTTAGCTAGGGTTTGGAAATTCGTATGGGATATGTGAGAGAGGGTTTAAGGCCCTTATATAGGCTCAAAACTGATGGGAATGGCCCCAGGGCCAAGGTATACTTAGGTTATGTCCAAATCGGGTGTATTTCGATCCAACAGAGCATTTCTGGAGGTCCTCTTACTGAATGCGGTCGGACTTAAGCTCACTAATATAGGATCTTGATCAAGTTAACCTTTCAGTCCGATCGGGTTTCAAGATCGACTGTGGTGGACCAGTTTCAGTTCAACGGTCATCGAAACTCGATCAGGGCCATAAGTAGATTGACATGTGTGGGCCATCTTCCCTGATCAGAGGGTAAATTTGGGTCAAATTCTAATGGTCAGAATGCTTATAAATGGCGTGCAAGCGACACGACTCAGATTACTTAAATTCATATTTAATTTTATAAAAACCTTCACTTTCTCACACTCTTCACTCCGGACTCAAGAAAATAGTCCCAGGATATCATCTGGACTTAATTTTCGAGGTGATAGTCAAGTCCAACTAGGCGGTCATAACTGTCTAAGTTCATCACTATTGGACTTTCGAAGTGGGGTCCAGGTCCGATACGAAGTTTCTAAATGCTCCCGAGACCAACTGGGTTTAGAGATTGATCCTAAGTTTCTAGGTAATGTAGCATTAGCGGTCCTACTCATTTTGAATCTTGTAGTTCATATTTAAAGTGATTCAATCTAATTCTACTGAGTATTCAGTTTATTACTTAACCAAATTCTACCCTAATTATGGTAGGCTACGGTCCTAGGGCCATTTTATGCCCCATTTTTGGCACTTTTAGTTATTATATTATTTTAATTATTTTTTTAGTAGTTTATCATCAAGTTTACCCCATCTCCACCAAATTTTATGAGATTTCATGTTGTAGAAAAATTCTAAATTTTTTTGAAGCAGCAGCTATCCAACAAGTGATTTTCGGACAGTTGTCACAACAACCTACTTTAAACTATATTAATTATTTTATTATATATTTTTATATAAAACTAGACTCATTTATCTTTAATGTAGTTTTTGAATCACCTAAATCAGAGTTATAACGATAGATATATAATTTTTTAAAGTTAGATAGAATGCACAGAAAAAATGCAGAAACTGGGCTGCTCGACCGCTGTACGGACAAGGCCTCGCCTAACCAGCGAGCCCCTCGCCGGTCACTGGTCATTTTGACGAGGGCTCGCCCCAGGGACGAGGTCCTTCCCCTCCCCCCCTCCCTCCCCCCCAGGGATGCCGGAAACATGTGGGACCCACCTAGGGTCCCCCCGAATTGATCCGTTTAGGCCCACGAGTCCGTCGAGGCATTTATCGGGTCTCATTTGCAAACTGGAATGAGTTACGTGACATACAATATATGATTTTGGGATAGGAGAAGCTAATATCTCCAAATAAATTATCTAAATAATGAGATTCCAAAAATTCAATGGTCAAAATCCTATTTTATTCATATATGTACTATTTATAGTAAGTTTTAGTTTAAATATAGTTCTTCACTATTTAAACTTTATATTTGTGTCTAATATGAAAGTACTTGTAGAAATTTGAAGAATGAGGTGGTGAAAGGTGAGATTTTGAAGGAAATGGGTTGAAAACTGATTTCTTTGGCTTTGAAATTGAGTTATGAGAAGTTACCAAGGTGTTATGGTTGACCTATTGCCTAAGGATGTCTAAGTCCAGGTTGGCAAAAATTCGGGCTGTTACACTTCGCTTCGGGCTCAAGTTGTGCGTTTCTGGGTACTATTAGGACTTGATTTCTGAGGTGGTTGTCAAGTCAAGAAAGGCAGTCATAACCGTATAGTTTCACGGTAATCGGACTTTTGACACGTGGTCCAGGTCTGATACAGAGTTTCATGATGCTCCTAAGAGCAACTGGGTTTTGAGATGGATCCTAAGTTTCAGGGTAATGTAGCGTCAACGATTCTACACGCTTTGGGTCTTGCAATTCGTATTTAAAGTGATTAGGACTAATTTCACAGGTAATCTAGTTTAGCACTAGTTAATTCTCATTTAATTTCTAAAGGATTTGGTCCTTAGTAATTTCTACCTAAGGTGGTACTCTGGTCCTTATACGAATTTTTTCGGGACGTTACATAACCTATAGAGAGCCAAATTATATATATATATATTTATCTTTTAGAGTTACTTGTTTACCGTAGGATGGACAAATCCACATAAAAAAAAATTTGCATTTACATTTAGAATATACAAAAGGCTACCCATAATGACTTATACAAACCAATGTCTCAATATTAACAAATACAAGGTTTACATAATTTAATACATGAGAAATATTAAAACGCATTTAAACGTAAGTCGCAAGATCGTGCAGCTTCTCTTGACAGGTACAACCATGCATCCTTGACAATTATACCCAGCTCCTCATCAGTCTGAACCTAAATATCACTTAAGTCAGTTGTGATACCTGCACTGTTAGATATTTGATGGATGAGTGGCCAACTCAGTGTGAATTTTCCTCAATATTACACACTGCTACCTTAGACAAGTATAACATGAAAGTAATAAGGCATACAAAACATAATAAAATGCAGTCTTATTATATGCATAGATGCGTGAATGCATCATTGACCTAGGGATGCTCATCCAGTCGGTAGTTGGGCTCATTACCCATGCAAAGGCTGGCCATTAGCGAAGCACATCACTTGCGTACATCACGTACCACATAATGACTGCCCATCATACATCACGTACGTAAATCAATAGTCGATGGTCTGTCAGCTAGCAAAACGATACCCCCAATATCCCGAAGAGCATGTGCTACAGCATTAAGAAATATCCACCCGTTATTGTTAATATGCCATGTATACATGATTAGCCAAACCATTATTAATCCAATTACAATTAGTCGGTTTAATAAAGCTCAAGGTCACTACGAGGGGCTTATCACGCAGTGTAAGCCCATGACTCAGGCATAGTGTCCAATTTCCACCATCATCGGCCCATGAGTCTACCACCTTAGGATGTTGATAGAACCCATCAGCATGTGGCCAATCAACTCTCAATATATGAGATGCAACCATCGTATGTTGAGTGGGAATGAATGTCAAAGATACTGAATACAACGATTAAAAGGAGTCGGTATGCATGCCTTAAATATGAATAAGCAACAACCATAAAAATGTCAAATGGTTTATCCCACAATCAAATAGGTGGAATCACCCCATAGATGGTAAGTCCTATGAATTATTTTACCACTAAAATAACCTTCATGTTGAGGGTCTATTCTTAGTACAATCAATCTTATTACACCCTAAGTACGAACTCTCTTTCATAGATAGAGGTTCACCTTACAGACTAGAGAGATTTCGATTCATATGTGTCTTGTAAATAGTATAATAACATATCTGTTGAGGGTCAAATAATGCATATTAGACCCTAGTTATTGTCTGGATTTACGAACATAATATTGTTTAATGGCCGATTTAATCGTGTTTATGCTACAGGTTGAATTTAGGAGCTTGGAATGGAAAAGGGTATTAAAAGCGTGGATTTGACGGTCTTAATTCACCAAGGCATTGGACAAAACTTTAGAGGACCAAGATTGAGGATTTACACACCAGGGATCTAAGAAAATCAAGCCGTTCGCATTAAATGGGACCGAAATTGGTGCAAAATGCAAGATCACATGATTTTCGCCATCCGATTGGCTCGAAACTTCATACATGGCCTACAGGATACAAATTAACCATACATATTAAATTTCAACCATTGGATCACTGAGGAAGTGTCTCAACAGTCAGATTAGCCCCTTAATTCATTAAGTGAGGCCCACTTGATATTTGGAACTCTCTCAAATTTGGAGTCAACACCTTAAATGAGGTGATAAAACAGATGGACGGATAAAGCTAATATCTCCAAATAAATTATCTAAATTTTAATCTGGACAACGCTGGCTCGCTACGCAAACTTCAGTTGAATGAACTTGAAGAAATCCGGAACGATGCGTACGAAAACTTGAGAATTTACAAGGACAGGATGAAGGCGTTTCATGATCAACATATTCTACAGAAATCATTCACGTCAGGTCAGAAAGTCCTTTTGTACGATTCTCGACTACATCTCTTTCCGGATAAGCTTCGATCTCGTTGGACCGGCCCTTACATTGTTGTTATTGCTTATCCTCATGGGGCCGTCGAGATAAGAGATCCCGACAATGACAAGAAATTTAAAGTAAATGGACATTGATTAAAACCATTTGTCAAGACATTTGATTTAGAGGACATGTCCATGCCTCTGATTGCTCTTGTTTACCAGGACTGATCTCCTAGTCTGATGGAGGTATAGGTAGGTTTATCGCTTTCATAGGACTAGGATAGTTGCTTTATTTGTCTGGCTGAGGATGATAAATTTAACGCTCCTGGGAGGCAACCCAGCTTTTTATTCCTTTTCATTTATTAGTAGATGATTCAATGTTTATGGGTAACATTACTGCAAACCCTCACGAGACTACAAATCGTCCACTAGGGGTAACCTAGGGGTTTAAAGGCTTGTTGCATGTGCTAAATGCAATCGAGAGCACCTGTGAAAGTGGTATAGGTAGGATTTTTTTTTTTTGTTATGTTTGTTGGTTTCACTCTCATACTAACCTGCTCTCTCCCAGCGATCTCTTGAAAAATCTCTCTCGATTCGTTATCCAGGTACTATCCTCCCATCACTTCTCATTTACTTTCGTTGCCCCATGTGCATTGTATGCTCATATATCTTTTATATTGAGGACAATGTAGATTTTTGGTTGGGGGTGGGGGATTAGGTTTCCTAATCAGTGTTTCTTGGTCTTGAGCAAAATTTGTGAAAATTTTTTAAATTTTTTTTCTTGTGAATTTGAGGTGATTTTGACGAATATCGTTGATTTAGAATTAAGATATATATGATGTTGATAATTTCAGACTCTGGGATCAATATTTGTTAAATTTCACAATTAAGATCGAGTTATTAATCCATGATTAGAAGTTGTAAACATTGATTGAGTCATGATTTCACATATCTCGCTTTCACATTAAGGTTTCAGTTTGATATTGAATGGTTAACTTAGTAATAACTAAGCATGTAAGGAACCAGTCTGAAAATTTGCTTGTCATGATCAATTCAAGAAAAAGAAGATACCCAGCTAAAAAATGAAAGAAGAAAAAGATACCTTTGGAAAGGGTTGGGCGAATAATCTTCACCATAGGTTTGCTCCCTATAGGTGTAGATTTAAATCCCCATGGATAATATGTGAACAGGGGTGGGCATACAATCTTCACCATAGGTTTGCTCCCTATAGGTAAGAATTTGATTCCCCTTCTTGATGTTATTTTCAATGAAAAAAATTAAAAGTTGAAAAACTGAAAAGATGATCTGTAAGGCAAATTTTGGGTATCGTGAATGCTCTCATGGTTACCAATGATATTCGGAAATAGAGAAGTGAATTTTAATAAGCCGAGATTACACTATACACCTATGGATCTCAATGTTTAAAATTGTTCTAATTGATGGATTAGTACTTTGAAACTGATTATGGAATTTACTGTGCATTTGAGTTCAGGAGAAAATAATGCCCAACATTTGTGAATCTTAAAATTCTAGCATCTGGCTTAATTTTCAAAAATCACTCGAGTTCATAAACATCGCCTATGATTTTCAACTTACTTTTCGCATACCTTGCTCGGGACTAGCAAGATGATGGTTGGGGGTTGTGTTGAGGGTCAAATAATGCATATTAGACCCTAGTTATTGTCTGGATTTACGAACATAATATTGTTTAACGGCCGATTTAATCGTGTTTATGCTACAGGTTGAATTTAGGAGCTTAGAATGGAAAAGGGTATTAAAAGCGTGGATTTGACGGTCTTAATTCACCAAGGCATTGGACGAAACTTCGGAGGACCAAGATTGACAATTTACATGCCAGGGTTCTGAGAAAATCAAGCCGTTCGCATTAAATGGGATCGAAATTGGTGCAAAATGCAAGATCACATGGTTCCCGCCATCCGATTGGCTCGAAACTTCATACATGGCCTGTAGGATACAAATTAACCGTACATATTAAATTTCAACCATTGGATCACTGAGGAAGTGTCCCAACAGTCAGATCAGCCCCTTAATTCATTAAGTGGGGCCCACTTGATATTTGGAACTCTCTCAAATTTGGAGTCAACACCTTAAATGAGGTGATAAAACAGATGGACGGTACGGATTTCTCACAAGCATCATAGTGGACTCCATCTAAGGTGCATGTGCATAGTGCATGTGTGCACTAGCCGTGCACGGCTGAAACCAGAGACATTCAAACCGTCTCTGATCGAAACTCCAAAACAGAAATATCTGTTTTTAAACAGATTACGCAACAGGGCCGTCGGTGGTTGCTTGTGGGCCACTATCATTGATCAAAGGTCCGATCCAGACCATTCATTAGCTCCACATGGCATCTCTTATCACTGCCTAGGTGGAAAAATTGCAAGGGACAACGAATATGGACTTCCAACAGTTCAAAATGTACAATGGACGGTAGGTCTGAAATCAAATCTTTCATACTCAAAGGGCCACCAAAACCATCCATCTCCAGATAAAATTTCGAGAAGAAGACAATGAACGGGATGGATTTCTTAATACCAGAGCAACGTGGACCCCACTGACTTTTCTTCACAAAAACGGAAAGAACCGTTTCTTTCTCCAACGCTCACAACAGAGACCTGCGTTTGCAGTTGTGGGACCCATCCATTGTCCAAATGGACAATCCAAACTGTCCATCGGACTTTAAAGGACCTAATGATGATGTCCTAGGTGGCGGAATTGAAAAATATGCCGAGGAGAGAAATTTAGCCGTTCAAAGTGGAGAATGGACGGTGGAGTGAAAGAATACGTGGGCTGCACCAAAGGGCGAAAAAAAATCTCTTTCCTGATTAGTTTTTCAAGGGGAATTGAATTAACGGTACAGATTCTTCAGAAAACCAAGGCATGTGGGTCCCACACCTAACGCAGAGTTAATTTTAGAAGTCTTTACGTCTCTGTTCCAGCGTTTGAATGCTGCGGGCCATTTAGCGATCATGGCCAGGATCGGTCCAATGATCCTGGCCAGTAAAAATCATCTCCAGGTAGTACCGATCAGATCAATGAAGTTGAACGGCTTAGATCGCACATTTGGGGCTTCTATAGCCGAAAATTCTACTCCAGTGCAGATCGGTTGCGTTTTGTTTAGCACCGACTCCAGCTGTGCTTTGGGGAAAAAACAGCACCGCCTCCTTACACGTGGTCATGCAGAGTCGGCTCTCCCTATCCACCGACCTCTACTATTATAAAAGGAAGTAAGAGAGAGGAGAAGAAGGATCATTCACGGCTGGAGGGCTTGGAGACGTGAGCAGGTGGAAGCTTGACTGGGAGTTGACGTGAAGAGAAGAGAAAGAGTTTGAGTTTATTTTTCCTGATTTCTTTCTATGAATTCCATGGAGTTTACTCTATTCATGCTCGGCTAAACCTCTTACTAGGGCTAAGAGGTGAAGCTTGTAGTGAGATAGGAGATTTTATTTTATGTTTTTAATATAGTTTTAATTTATGAATTGACGTTGATTATTATGAGAATGTTTTTAAGTCTTTAATGGTCTGTTGTGACTGAAATTACAGTGGGTCTGCAATGGCTTTGAATATTTCCCTTCCCTTTTTATGTTTATGACGTCAGGAAGCCCCGTTGTTCACCATAGTCTCCTGGGCATAGTTGGATGACGGTACCCTTCCTAACTTTCATACTTGTGATTGGTTGGTAATTAGTTTAATTCTGTTATTTGCCATAGTCTTTTGGGCATGGTTTGGTGATGGAATCCATTCTAATTCATATACCTTTCATCTCTTGAAAACTACATCAACGACAGTTCAGTTAATTTCCATGATTCATGATGCAGACATAAGATCTCCCGGATCTCTACAAGTGGATCCTCTGAATCCTTAGTTTTCCTTTCTCTGAATTTTCTTAAGCTTTAGATTAATTATTCCACAATCATTCCTTAATTGCTATTTGATTTAGAATTCATCTCATTCTAGTTCTAATTCTACTTAATTTTAGATAACGTACAAGTTTCAGTCCCTTGGGATTCGACCTCGGTCTTACCGAGTTATTACTATATCACAACCCTGCACTTGGGGAGTGAACAATATCTAAATGGCATAGAGATCAAGTATCAAACTAGGATACCATTCTAATAAAGTACAACTTAAGCACAAGTGTAAATAGAATTCAGGAACTATTAAACGAATTAAGGTCTGTCATATGCATTTAACATTCATGATCAATTCTCAAACATATATCTAAGTAAGCTAATCATATAATTAATCAAGCTCTAAGGCATTATTCATAATCAATTTAAAAGCTATCCTTGATCAAATTTAGAGATGGAAAGTTTAAGGGGAAGAAATCATCACCTGAAGGGTTGTATTCCGATCCTTAATTCAAATTCCCATGAGTGTCTTGTGAAATAGTGGTGAAGACCGCTTGAGTTGAAGTCGGAATATGACAATATGTCCTAGAGAGGGGTGAATAAGAATTTTTAAAGATTTATGAGTTATATTAAAATCCTATCACTCTAATCCTAACAGGTATGCAATTTTCAAGATTACTCAAATGTAACTCTACTGGCTTCCAAGCCCAGTAGAGGATCCAATCACAGAACTATTCAATTAATAAGCATGAAGCAGTTATAGTCTATGATGGATGTGACTGTGTGTGTGAAGTGTGAGTAGATATGACTGCAATTAACATAATCACACAAATGATCAATCACAGACACAGTCATTTTTATAGTGGTTCGACTACTTATCTACTCCACTCCCGGCTGACACACTCAACCCTTGAGTGTACCGGATTTTACTAAGGAGATTTTCCATGGTTCACCTCAAACTTAAGGTTTTAAATCAGGCTCACCTTCAACCTTTATAGCCTACATAGAGGCTGACTGTTTATGCTCTCACAAGCAAGGGTCAACACATAGCACCCGGTTTAGGCACACTGGCCAAGGATCTTACCTTAAGACCCTAACAGAGGTTTTACACGGTTCACGTCATAATCCAGAGTTTTACTGGTTCACTCCGAACCATATGTTTATGCCCACATAGAGCAAGGGTCCACACAACGCACCCACACGTACACTCCCACCGGAGGCCTCCTCTGAGGACTTCAAAGGGTGAGCAATACTCAAGACCCAATCCTAGATAGGAATGATCACAAGTATCCTCTGGACTCTAGATACTTAAGATAAGTTGATGAGTCCCTTTTAGTACAGTGATGAAGATCTCCTTCTTGTTGATGAAGAGTCTTCAGCTCCCTTGATCCGCAACACAAAAGACGTACCAATACTAGGCTTCAGGTCGGGTCAAGGTTAAGATGAAATTCCACTCTCTAAAGATTTTCCTATTAAGAAGATAAAGTGATTCCAATCATCTATGCATTCAAGGCATCCCAGCTTAATGATTTGTCATTAAGGTAGTAGCTGGAGGATCCTTGAATGCAGAAGTTCATTCCCCAATCCACTCTATTGAATATCAATGATAAGGGTGGATTGGAGGATGAACTCCCTAAGAAAAAGGGCTTAAGATAAATGATATGAAGTTTAAAACACTCAAAAGCACTCTCTTATTTCTCTACTAGTAGTAAAGAGTAACATCTCTATATATAGGCAAAGGTTCCAACGGATATAAAACGGTCACATTTATGACAGAGTTCGATATCATCGAGCAGGGTCGATATCATCGAGCGTATACTCCCGATAGCATCGACTGATCTCTCGATGATACAAACTCAAATCTCATTTTTACTTTTGGAAACCTTTTGCCAACTGGTTGATGGGATCGAGACACACATCGATGTTATTAAATTTCGAACTCCGATTCCATCGATAGAGGGATCGATCTATCGACAGGTGAAAACAAGAGAGACAAGCCTTGACAAATTTCAGGCTCTAAAGATATGATCGGGAAACAGCCAATGTCATCGAAATTTATATATCGATGATATCGGAGTCCGTATCGATGGGATCGATAAATCGTATAGATTTACCTGTAAGCTTGCTGGACGGTTTGTGTTCGGTCTGGATCCAATCGAGCAGGTCTCGATATGATCGACATATGAATATCAATTTCTTAACTGGCCCCTCGATCAACGTTTAAAACACTCTAAAATATTTGCTGGAGGAAACATGCGACCACTGTCGATATGATCGAATGACTTTCGATATGATCGATATTTGAATTCAGATTGAATCGGACAGTCATCGATATATCGAAGCTTATAGTAGTTTTCTTTAAAAAAATAGGGGCACCAAAAAATTGCCTGTCGATATTATCGATCCACTTTCGGTTGGATCGATATTCGAATATCGATTAAGATTCTAATATATCGAAAAATTGTCCAAATGAATGTTTGATTGTTGGACATTTTTTGTTCTCACTCGATTGTATCGATTGAGATGCTGAGGACATCGACAGAGCAGGTCGATCATATCAAAAGGTGAATCGATACAATCGACAGGGTAAGAAAACTTGAAGATTTTCCTGTTTGGTAAAAAAATTTCTTACAATAAAACCTTAAGATGTTCTACTTAGTTTTAAGGGTTTTAATCACTTGGTGTTTTGGGACATGAGATGTGAGGCTATGATTTACCTATGGCGAGCTTCCACACATCCAGTTGAGGCAGACACTTGAATAGATCTTCCTGTTAGGCACTGTTGTCCGACTGACTCAACTTACACCGTAATTTACAAACTAGGGCACTAGTAGGTGCACTTTCAATATCCCCCTTTGTCAATTACGTGACAAAATACCTAAAACACCCTCGGATAATATCTAAGACAGACACATCCTAAATTGTGTGAACATGCATTAACACAATTTTACAAATTCTAATCACTCATGTACACAACCTGTAATTGCTCCCCCTTTCTTCAAAACTCCCCCTTTCTTGTTGCGGCTGCTCCCCCTAACACCTGTAACACCATTCTAGTAGATATACAATTCCATCCAGGGTGTTTTTGACTTTTCTCCCCCTTTTTATCAATCATTGACAAAGATATAACAAGTGATATTGACTGAAGAATTTAAGCATATGGGAGAACCATAGACAGATAGATGTATATAGATATTCAACAGGATAAGCATACATTACTTAAGGCAGGAAGTAAATAGATGAAACAATCAGCATAGTTATTTCCCAAGCATCAAGAATGACAATGAAATATGAATTGAATTCAGCCATATCAACCAGTAAATATAAACTGTCACAGATAGCAGTATTGTAATCCATCATCCAAATAAAATAAAACCCATTTCAGAGTCACTAAAATTTGTAACCAATGTTTCATCCCATCCAAGGAAAAACACAACAAAAAAAGTAAAATCCAACCTGTGTAAACAAGAGAGAGATAGAGAGAGCTGTCACATGCACTCAAGAAAGCGTAGAACTTCAAAAAGATATCATAGTTCATATGCTGAGTTAAAAAGTGAGTGTGTGTGACAGCTTTTAGAAGTTAGTGCTAGGGAGCAGAGTGAGAAGGAGCTATGTCATCTCACCGACAGGTCATCAGATCGACCAACTGTTGCATAGACTGTTGTACCTTGAGGACAACACGCTCCAAAATTGTAAGTCGCTCTTGCACTGATTGAATGTCCCGCTGAATTACCCCGATCCTGTCCAGCTTGTATCGTTTAGTATGCCCAGGGATGACATAGATGGGACTGGATCAACTCTGGAAGATTCACCACCTTCCATTTCAGTTTCCTCAGCCTAAGGGGCACTAGTACCTTTTCCTCCTTCTTCTTGAATTCCTCCTTCCTTGTACTTGTGATAAATCAGATCCATCTTGCAAATGTTTTTAAAATTAAAAACATGGAGTGGAAGCACAGGATCATTTGTAGCAGGAAAGCCAATGCTTTGATAGATTCTGCTAATAATCCAAGGATATGACAGATACAGATCACTAGATGTATGTATGGCATTGACAAACTGATTGACAAATAGTGTTGGAAGGCAAATCTGTGTTCCAGTTGCCAGAGAGTATATTATCATGACCATGAGACTTGTGAGATCAGATCGATTTGTACTTCTTGGGTACAAATTTATAGTGAAAATCCCATGCATGACTTGAAATCAGGGCTCCATATACCTAGCTTTTAAGGCATTCCCTTGATGTCATGGAATATCTCTGTTGTGACACAGGTATTTGGTTATCTTTGATCGGACATCTGGAAGATCGAGATCCCAATTTGGAAGGCCTTCTGGAGCCAACTGTAGATTGAGAATGTGAGCTACAGTGGCGGAAGTGATAAACGCATCATCACCGTCCAGGGATATCATGAATGAAGGAGGAGCAGATACTAGAGAATGACACGCTGCAAGAAATTTACGTGTTTGTTCTAGTTGACGGGGTCCTCCAAAATCTAGAATAGACAGTCATCCGATTGCGGCCAATAGAGGTTCTAAATTGTATGGTGCCAAACAGCCCTTGTCAACTTTTCTCTCATGGATCAGCTTCCTTCCAGTGCATTTTGCAGGATGTTGGATAACCGGAGGAGGTGACGCTGGTTGAGACAGTTCAAGAACTTCAGTTTGGGACCCACTGTGTCGTGATCTTTGTCATGTGGGGGTCCCATGGTCCGGGATCCTCGCTCTTTCCCTTGAGGCAAGGAATTTTTGTCGGGTAGCTCTTGAAGACTCCCCTAGACCAGATGCTACACTTTTGTCTTTTCCCATGTGAAATAATAGACTTTTTGAAGTATTTTGGGGAAAATGACAAAAACGGCTGACAAATCAAGAATATCAAAAATCTATCGATGTTAGAAGGATATTACCTAATTTATGGAAGGATTTGGTTAGTCCGACGTAGCTTCTGGTGATTGGTCGAGAGGATTAAGCAGGGAAGACGACCGAGAAGCCTTTTGAAGAACAAACCCCTTTTTTTTTATACTACTAACTTTCATTGGGCGCTGTTTGTCGATCATATCGACCAATTTATCGATGCTATCAAGAATTTGCCAACCGATTCTATCGATTCTATCTCAGATGTCATCAACGATCATATGCCTTTTCACATTCTGAAAGGCCGTCGATTGTATCGACCCTCGGTCGATGAAATCGAAAAAGACCGACACTTGTATCGAAAGTAGATGCTATTCTGAATTTTCTCAATTTCGACACACTATTGTATGTTTCCTAACTTGATCAGTATATGTCATAAAAGTTTGTATCAGTTCTCTACAATTATAAACATGATAATGTTTATATACAAAAGTTCGACGTCTCCAACTTCAGATGTAACATTGAAGGCTTAACAAAATCGCATCATTTTAGCAAATATCCAGATCTAGATGCATAACCTGGACTTGTTCCCTTTTTTGCTTGATATTTCAGGAAATATGCAGGTTAATCATCAGACAGTTCACTTTTTCTTTTACTACCCATTGTGGGACATATTTCTTCATTCTGTTCTTTTCTTTTGGTGGTGATGGATGATTGCTTCTCCTAGATGGACTTTTAGCATTCTGAGTTTCTATGATTGGTTTGAATTTTCCAATGTGATTTCGATCAGAGTTATATGGAGTTCATCTAGGTGCTAAACATTCAAATTTACAATGACCAACATCACCACATAAATGACAAACTGGAGAAATTCCCATATTGCTACCTGAAGCAGCCAGTTTTGTTGAGGCTTTATTTCCAGTTTTCTTTTTATTTTTCTCATATCCTAGTCCACTCTTGTCTCTTCCTGGTCTTCCCATCCCTAATAAATTTTCCAATTTCTCACTACTCTGAGAAAATTTGTAGTTTATCTCGGTAAATTTTCTGGATTTTTCTAAGTCAATACAAAGTGAGCGGTTCTCATTTTTGAGTTTTGCATTATCATCTCTTAGCGATTCAGTCTGATTCATAAGTTTTGATAATTCTATTTTTAGGGATAGGTTTTCTCTTTCTAATTCATCATTGTTTGTGTGATATCGTTACAAATCATTAGCTAAATGTATATTTATTTCCAAGGTTCTGTCCAAGTCTTTCTGCAACAATTCCTTTTTATTTTCAGACATGCCGAGTTTTTTAAGGATATGGATGCTTTGAATGTATAGTTGATTATTAGCATCCTATAGTTTATCCTTTTCAATTTCTTCTTCTTCTTCAGACTCAAATTTCTCATTATCAGATGTAAATGATTCGGTGGCTTGTTGTTCTTTCTCAGGTTCAGTTGGAATGATCGAAGTAGTGGAGACCATGAGTATTTTCAAGGATTTTTTTTATCTCCATCACTTTCTGAGTCACTATTTTCTGAGTTTGACTCTTCTGTATCATCCCATGTGGCGGCCATCGCCTTGCCCTTGGTTTTTCTTTTTGGGCATTCGGTAGATATGTGTCCATACTCATGACAGGTATAACATTGTGGTTCTTTGGTCTGCTTACCAAATTTGCCTGCAGGAGGTTTGTAGTTCACCTTTCTTCCTCTAGAAGGACGGCCGCGATTCTTCTGAAAGAATCTTATAAATTTTTATGCCGGCAAAGCTACTTCCTCATCTTCATCTTCTTTTTCACTCTCATTGTCCTCATGTTTTGATTTCTTAGAAGTTTTCAGGACAGTGTTTTTGAATTTTTGGGGTTGTGTGAAGTGTAGTTCAAAAGTTTGTAAGGAACCTACTAGTTCTTCTACTTTCATCTCATAAATATTCCTACACTCCTCAATTATTGTTACCTTGGGATTGAACCGTTTCGGTAGAGACCTCAGAATTTTCTAACATATTTTTGATACCGGAACCTTCTCTCCCAATCCACCCATGGAGTTACAAATGATATTTAATTTGGTGAAAAACTCCATAAATGTCTCATGCTCTTCCATCCTGAGATTTTCAAACTATGAAGTCAGAAGTTGTAGTTTAGACCTCTTCACAGTGCTTGTGCCTTCATGGGTTATTTTCAGTAAATCCCATGCTTCCTTGGATGTCCCACTCATACTTAATTGATTGAATATATCCTAGGACACGGCATAGTAGATGGCGTTCATAGCTTTTGCTTCAGCAGTCTGTTTATCTTTGTCGGACGCCGTCCACTTTTCTTTGGGTTTGGGTTTTGTGATGGTTGTGCTATCTTCGAGTACAATCTGTTCAGATGGTAGCACATATCCACATTCAATAGCATTCCAAACATCATGATCCAAAGATCTCAGGAAGTAGTGCATTCTAGCCTTCCAGTATGCATAATTTGATCCATCAAATACTGGAGGTCTAGTGACTGATGAGCCCTCTCCTTTGGCCATATTTCTCAACTTCAGACAAGATCACTCTTTAGGCGGTGAAGCCCTTAAAGAGAGACCCGCTCTGATACCAATTGAAATAGTGGTGAAGACCGCTTGAGTTGAAGTAGGAATATGGCAATATGTCCTAGAGGGGGGTGAATAGGACTTTTTAAAGATTTACGAGTTATATTAAAATCCTATCACTCTAATCCTAACATGTGTGCAATTTTTAAGATTACTCAAATGTAACTCTACTGGCTTCCAAGCCCAGTAGAGGATCCAATCACAGAACTATTCAATTAATAAGCATAAAGCAGTTATAGTCTATGATGGATGTGACTGTGTGTGTGAAGTGTGAGTAGATATGAATGCAATTAACATAATCACACAAATGATCAATCACAGACACAATCATTTTCATAGTGGTTCGACTACTTATCTACTCCACTCCCGACTGCCACACTCAACCCTTGAGTGTACCAGATTTCACTAAGGAGGTTTTCCATGGTTCACCTCAAACCTAAAGTTTTAAATTAAGTTCACCTTCAACCTTTACAACCTATACAGAGGCTGACTGTTTATGCTCTCACGAGCAAGGGTTAACACATAGCACCCGGTTTAGGCACACTGGCCAAGGATCTTACCCTAAGACCTTAACAGAGGTTTTACATAGTTCACCTCATAACCCAGAGTTTTACTGGTTCACTAGTAACCAGATGTTTATGCCCAAACAGAGCAAGGGTCCACATAACGCACCCACACGTACACTCCCGCCAGAGGCCTCCTCTGAGGAATTCAAAGGGTGAGCAACACTCAAGACCCAATTCTAGATAGGAATGATCACAAGTGTCCTCTGGACTCTAGATACTTATATAAGTTGATAAGTCCCTTTTAGCGCAGTGATGAAGATCTCCTTCTTATTGATGAAGAGTCTTCAGCTACCTTGATCCGTAACACAAAACATGTACCAATACTAGGCTTCAGGTCGGGTCAAGGTTATGATGAAATTCCACTTTCTAAAGATTTTCCTATTAGGAAGATAGAGTGATTCCAATCATCTATGCATTCAAGGCATCTCAGCTTAATGATTTGCCATTAAGGTAGTAGCTGGAGGATCCTTGAATGTGAAAGTTCATTCCCTAATCTACTCTATTGAATATCAATGATGAGGGTGGATTGAAGGATGAACTCCCTGAGAGAAAGGGCTTAAGATAAATGATATTAAGTTTAAAATACTCAAAAGCACTCTCTTCTTTCTCTACCAGCAATAAAGACTAACCTCTCTATATATAGGCAAAAGATTCCAACGGATATAAAATGGTCACATTTATGACAGAGTTCGATATCATCGAGCAGGGTCGATATCATCGAGCGTATACTCCCGATAACATCGACTGATCTCTCGATGATACAAACTCAAATGTCATTTTCGCTTTTGGAAACCTTTTGCCAACTGGTCGATGGGATCGAGACACACATCGATGTTATCGGATTTCAAATTCCGATTCCATCGATAGAGGGATCGATCTATCGACAGGTGAAAATAAGAGAGACAAGCCTTGAAAAATTTTAGGCTCTAAAGATATAATCGGGGAACAGCCGATGTCATCAAAATTTGTATATCGATGATATCGGAGTCCGTGTGGATGAGATCGATAAATCGTATAAATTTACCTATAAGCTTGTTGGACGGTTTGTGTCCGGTCTCAATCCAATCGACCAGGTCTTGATATGATCGACATATGAATCTCGATTTCTCGACTGACCCCCCGATCTATGTTTAAAACACCTTGAAATATTTGTTGGAGGAAACATGCTCCCACTATCGATATGATCGAATGACTTTCGATATGATCGATATTTGAATTCAGATTGAATCGGACAGTCATCGATATATCGAAGCTTATAGTAGTTTTCTTTAGAAAAATAGGGGCGCCAAAAAACTGCCTATCGATATTATCGATGCACTTTCGATGAGATCGATATTCGAATATCGATGATATCGATTGAGATTCCGATATATCGAAAAATCGTCCAAATAAATGTTTGATTGTTGGACGCTTTTTGTCCTCACTCGATTGTATTGATTGAGATGCCAAGGACATCGACAGAGCAGGTCGATCGTATCGAAAGGTGAATTGATACAATCGACAGGGTAAGAAAACTTGAAGATTTTCCTGTTTGGTAAAAAGTTTTCTTACAATAAAACCCTAAGATGTTCTACTTAGTTTTAAGGGTTTTAATCACCTGGTGTTTTGGGACAGGGGATGTGAGGCTATGATTTACCTATGGCGAGCTTCCACACATCCAGTTGAGGCAGACACTTGAATTGATCTTCTTGTTAGGTGTTGTTGTCCGACTGACTCAACTTACACCGTAATTGCCAAACCAGGGCACTAGTAGGTGCACTTTCATCTTGGGCCCAATGTTGCACAAGTAGTTTCCTAAAGCCATTCCCATTATGATAATTTGTATTAGAAGGCTTTTTAAACATTTAAATAACTGAGATGAACAGGGTTTGTAAGGATCTGTTAATTGAGGGATTTTCGACTTGCGTTAAGGTGGACAAGCCCACCTAATTTTATCCCAAAAAATGGCCCAGACTAGGACTGAAATTGCCTGTTACCAAGGCCTGAACTAGGCCTGGTTTAGCCTAGCCTGTGCTATTGTAACACGCCGATTCCTGGAACCCTAGTACACTATTGGTTTTCTAAAAACCCGAGTGGTAACCTTTAACCGTGGCTCAAATATCACGTACATTTTTTTTTCTTTTCTTTATTAGAGTTAGTAATATAGTGGGTTGAAAATAATTAAGCATAAGAGGGAGTATAAATATATAAAACCAAATATTCCAAGCGATTACCCAAAAACTTATACAAACTAATGTCTTAACGTTTTACAAAACATGACAGTACAAATTTAATACAAATTAAATAAATTTCACAAGGATAATCTCGTTTAAATGCATGGATGCATGTATATCCTATTAGACCTGTGGATGCACATCCATCTGACAAAAAGTTGCCCAAGGAGAACTATCCACTCAGAAAAGTACTTAAAGGTATGCCCAAGGAGAACTAGCCACCCAGAAAAGACTATGCAATGAGGACGCCAAAGGAGAACTAGCCACCCAGAAAAAGTTCATGCAACAAGGACACCCATAGTGTTGCAAATGCATAAAATAATAATTTAGAATCACCCAGTAAAATATTCTATGGTACAGCCCATAGTGATCTAAGAAAACCTTCGTGTCTTACATAGACCGCCCGATAAAGTCTATATGCCATGAAAATGCATGATTAGCCCAACAATTATTATTCCAATTTCAAACAATCATTTTAAGAAAGCTCAAAGGTAACTATAAGGGGGTTTTTCACCCAACATATGCTAACAACTTAGGCATAGTGTCCCATTCCACCATCCGTCTCATGAGACTAATAAATAAGATGTTTAAAGGTAACCTACTCAACTAGTGACTAGTACTAATTAAACAAGTGGAACTTACCATCGTGAGGTTATACAAAAATCATTCATAAAATCCACTTAGGGCAATTATTCCATCAAGCCACAAGGGAAAACATATAATCAAGCCACATACGGTAAATAGTCCATTCTAGAATACCGTGAAAGGGATTGACCCCAAAAACCACAAAGGCACAACAATTCCTTAGATAGTAAGTCCACAACAAACTTTGATTTAATTTATTAGGTAGAATGACCACTAGTTCGAGGACCTTCAAATGCACTATAAAGTAATCACAAGTGGTCAAACAATCCATGAACAATATTAATGACACTTACACATATTAACTATTTGTTTTAAGACATAATAGGGATATTTAAGATCCATAACATGTTCAGATATACGAATTTAAATCCAATTCATCAATAAATTTTAAGAAAATACAAATCAATAAGAGCAATGAACCACATTAAGTAATCAATAAAATAAGTGAACTAAGATGGATAAACAAGCTAACTGTCATGATGTAGAAAAGCTTGAAGGTAATCCTCACCTTTCAAGAGTTGGTTCGTCTACCAATGATACTATAGTTAATTCTACACATCAAAGGATCAAAATCTAACAAAATTAGAATATTTGAGAGATTAGATTTCAATGTTATTAAACTTGCACACTTAGGATTAAAGCTTAGGGTTTAGTTCATGCAAGTTTAGGGTTTCATTATGCAAATTAAATCTAAGCTTAGGTTTTAAAACTTGAATCCTAAGTTTTGTGTAATGACTAGAATAATATTCATATTAAAAGTATTAATTGGTATTATTAATAAGGATAATTCATGAGTTAATATTAATATATCAACACTACCTAATATTATTATAGCATTACTAACAATCTAATAAATGATGCAAGTAATATAAATTTAACAATACTAATAGAATAATTGCTAGTAACAGTCTAATAAGAACTAATGTTAATAACCATATTAACAATGATAATGCTAACCCATAATGAAAACAATGATGATAATAGTGTGTGTGTGTGTGTATATATATATATATATATTATAAAAAATATCATTATACTAATCCTTAACTAATACTTTAATATTAACAAAAATATAATAATTATTAATAACATAATACTAATGGGAATAATAGAAGAAATTGAAACTCGGCTCACCTTGTTGTGAAATTCGACTCGTGCTTGGCCCAACTCCTCCTAGACATAGTGGGTCAACTCATTGAGTCAACTCAGTTTGACTCTCTCTCCATATATCTTTCTCTTTTTCCTTTCTCTCTTCTCCTCGCTTTCCTTCCTTCTCCTGCTTCTCTGTTGCTAATGTCCATCAATTGGACTTGATGATTTCGACCCGACTCGCCGTGATTTGAGCTGAGTTTAAGCAACTTAGTTGTGGCAACAGATAGACAGCCCTCCCTCCCTTCTTCTTCTTCTTCTTCTTCTTCTTCTTCTCTCCTTTTTCCTCCTTCTTCTTTCTGTCATTTATTAGATCTTTATACAGGGCTTAAACTTAAACCAGAGCCAAACCCGGCCAACTCGAGTCGATCTAGTGACTGAACCCAAACCGGTCTTGGTAACGAGTTGGGTCTCAATCAGCCGACCCGACTTAGCATTTGGACTAGGTGAGCATCCATTGTTTGACCTCCCATACTCATCCTCCTTTCATTTTCTATCTTCCTTCTCATCTCTTCTTCTTCTCCCTCTTGCTAGAAAATGTCCAGTAGTAGCCTTCAGATCTGACCCAGACTCGGCTACTGCACTAAGTTAGCTCGGCACAATGCTCCGCACTTGACAACTCGACTTCTTCTTCTCCTTCTCTTCCTTTCTTTTGTTTGTTCCTCATCCTCTTTGTTTTTTCTTCTGCTCTTTCTCTCTTTCTTTTCACCTTTTGTAGCACCCAGCAGCGCAGCCAAATAAGAGACTTGGTCAGCTGAGTCGGTGCGGCAACTGACACCCATCCACTCTCTCTTTCTTCTTCCCTTTTCCCTCCTTTCTGATCTCTCTTCTTGTTTTCTTCCCATTTTCACCTACTTCCATTCTCCTTCCCCGTTCCTTTCCTCTATTGGAAGGACTAGGGAATGTCCTAGACTCGACCCGATCTTACAGCGACCCAAACCGAGTCATCTCAACTCAGTGCAGCGGCGCACCTGACCTCTCTATCACTTGTAGAAATGCAGAATTACATGCTATATTGTTGACAAGATACTCTCTTAAGTCTCTAGACCAACCAAGTGTCTAATGTACATGCTTCCCTAAAATTTTAGATCTCTTTTCAGTACTTTCTAAAACCATGGATATATTCCAATGCTAGATATGTCAAATGTTTATTATTGTTATTATTTATAGCATTTGTTAGGTTTATAGGTTCGTTCAGGTGACAACTAATAATCATATTATCTCTTTTCGTATTTCTTCTTACTTTTAATGATAGTTTCCAGCCGCCCATAGTATAATACAATTTTTCAGTGTTTTGGCTAATACGAACCGATGGTTGTAGTAGTTTTGAGCTCAATACATTAATCCTCTGCCTACATAAAATAGTGGATTTACCAGTATTTATTTCAAATCTTAGTGATTCTCGATCTTCTACCTGATCAGGGCATTGAGATCATTGGGATATGCGAGGATTTAGGATTAGATCAAACCATGTATGCTTCTCTTAAATACGTTTCCATCAATCCATGATCCCAATTATTCTGGAATCTTGGAAAATATCATGCAATTTTCTATCTTCACAGTAAGTGTGTCCAAAGTTGACGTAACATGGATCTAGGTGACTATTCCACTTTTACTATGCACTCCATTCACCTAATGAACTTCTAGAAAATTTTAGGACTAAAATTTCTACCTGAGAATTTGAGTTCAAAATTCGTTAAATTTATCTGATTCCTTAAATGTAGTTCCAATAGGCTCACTATAGGGTTAAAAGTTTACCCAACAATCTATAATTTCTCCTCTAGTTAATTCTAAGTGCTGGAATATCATCTTTAACTAAAGAGACATATTAGGGATTTCGGTTTACAATTCGTAGTACGATCCCTTAAGTTTAGGGAGTATTTATGCTTGATGTAATGTATAATAAGGTGGATAAGGAATTTTCTATAATGCCTAGGTTTGTTTCACTCACTAAGTATTTTGACAATGTTATTTCATCAGAGGAAAATTATGGGAAAAATTCAAATCCTAGATTTCAAAAAATTCATGGAAAGTCAAGTTCAAGAAATATTTTTCTTAACCTTAGATATATCATAGTTGGAATTTATTTTCCCATGGTACTTAGGTAGTTTTCAAATTTAAGTAACTATTCTAGTAATTTACATGAGATTCAAAGTTCTTATCCATTTGTTCAAATGACTCATCCTAAAAATTTCAAAAGAGGCTAAGGTTTCAAATTTCCATGGAATTTATCATAAATCCGAATGGCATTTCTAATAAATTTTCTAAGGGGACCTAGTGTTTGGTTTATGATTTCAGACAATTAATAATTCATTATGGGAATCTAAATTTAATTTCTACGTTTAAACAACTAAACTCGAACTTTCCCGCGGAGTGTAAATTTTTGCGTCTCTATGTTCACAATTTTCATAATTCCTAAGTAATTCCAGCCAAGTTTGAATGGTTATCCTAATGATTTCAAGGGAACCTAAGTTTGGCTATCTACATTCTCAGACTTTCATGATTATAAGGGAATTCCACATGCATCCAAATGGTTAAATAATTTCAAATAGGACCTAAGCTTAGGTCTCTACATTCTTGAAATTTCTCTAAATCTATGTAAGATTCACCTAAGTTCAAGGGTCTAATCTCCAACATTTAACTTAAGACATTTGAGGTTTGTATAAGTTTCTTTACCAAAGGCAAGGCTTATCTAGACTCTCTCTGATACCATTTTGTAACACCCCGGTTCCCATAACTTGAGTACACTACTCATTTTCCAAAAACCCGAGTGTTAACCTTTAACCATGGCTCAAATATCACTTACATTTTTTTTTTCTTTTCTTTATCAAAGTTAGTAATATAACAGGATGAAAACTATTAAGCATAAGAGGGAGTCCAAATATACAAAACTAAATATTTCAAGTGGTTACCTGAAAACTTATATAAACTAATGTCTTAACATTTTACAAAACATGACAGTACAAATTCAATACAAATGAAGTCAGGAATAGAGAGTCGCAAGAGTATTTGACTCCTCCTATTCCATATGAATGCCAGCATGTGCGGCATCTGCGTCTCCTGCACACTGAGTATGGTTTGATTGTGTCAATGGCTATCCCAGTGAGGTATAACTCCCAAGATTTATCATATCATCAAGATAATTAAGCATATTTATCAGAGACAGTGTATAACAAATATTACACAATGATTATCATGGAAATTAGATAAGGTTCATCAAATACACATTCATTAAATAAATTTCACAAAGATAATCTTGTTTAAATGCATGTATGCATATATATGCTCACAGACCTGGGGATGCACATCTAGTTGGCAAAAAGTCCCCCAAGGAAAACTAGCCACCCAAAAAAGTACTCAAAGGTACACCCGAGGAGAACTAGCCACCCGAAAAAGACTATGCAATGAGGATGCCCAAGGAGAACTAGCCACCCAGAAAAGTCCATGCGATAAGGACACCCATAGCAGTAAGAATGCATGAAATAATAATTCAGAATCACCTAGTAAAATACTCTATGGTACAACCCATAGTGATATAAGAAAACGCCCGTGTCTTACATCGATCGCTCAATAAATTCCGCATGCCATGAAAATGTATGATTACCCCAACCATTATTATTCCAATTTCTAACAATCATTTTAAGAAAGCTTAAAGGTCACTATAGGGGGTTTGTCACCCAACATAGGCCGACAGCTCACGCATAGTATCCCATTCCACCATCCCTGGTGTAACGTCCTAGAAAAATCCGTACATTGATCCGAGTACCACCTCTAGCAGAAATCCTTTAGAACCTAATCCTTTAAAAATTTTATGTGAATTAACTAGCGTTAAACTAGATTACTTGTGAATTTAGCACCAACCACTTTAAATATGATCTGTAAGATCCAAAACCTATAGAATTGTTAACGCTACATTATCCTGAAATCTAGGATCCAACTCTAAACCCAGTTGCTCTCAGGAGTGTTTGGAAACTTCGTATCGGACCTGGACCGCACGTCGAAAGTCCGATAGCGATAAACTTAGAAAATTATGACCGCCTAGTTGGACTTGACTATCACCTCGAAAATCAAGACCAAACAATGTCCAGAGACTATTTTCTTGAGTTCGAGTGAAAATTAAATAAGAATTTAAGTAATCTGAATCGTGTCGCTTGCACGCCTTTTATAAGTATTCTGACCGTCAGAATCTGACCCAAATTCACCCTCGGATCAGGGAAGATGACCCATACATGTTAAAGTACTTGTGGCCCTGATTGAGTTTCGGTGACCGTTGAATTGAAATTGGTCCGCCACAGTCGATCTGAAAATCCGATTAGACTAAAAACTTAACTTGCTTAAGATTCGATATTAGTGAGCTTAAGTCCGACAGTATTTAATAAAAGGACCTCTAGAAACGTTCCGTTGGATCAGAAAAAGCCCGATTTGGTTATAACCTAAGTATACCTTGGCCCTAGGGCTATTTTCGTCGGTTCTGGGCCTATATAAGGGCCTTAAACCCTCTCTCACATATCCCATACGAATTCTAAACCCTAGCTAATATAAGAGAGAGAAGAGAGAGAGAAAGTGAGAGAGTAGTTGGTGTTTTATCTTGGGATTCTTCCCAGTTTCCTCTACGCACCAATACATTGTATTTGAATCGTTATCCCAGCGATTCTAATTCCATCTTTGAGTAAGTTAATCAAACCCTAACTTATTTTGGAGCTTGGAATAGTCTAAGTGTTGCTGTAGCTAACCTAATTCATGCCTTAGGTTACGTATCCTCCGTTGACAAAAACTTATTGTCTAAATCATATCCGTTATGCATTTTTTGGTTTAAGGTGCAGATTATATACATTTAGGTTATGGTTTTCAAGACTTTCAATGTTAGATAATGATTTATTCTTGATATGGATGCTATTACACGTGCCAAAAGCACTATCCATTTTATTTTACGTATATGTATAACCTATGTTATAAATAGAATATTTCATGTGTGTGTTGAAATGTTTGTATGCATATGAAATATGATGTTGTGATTGTCATGATTAATCGTCGTTAGTACATAACTGTTATAAATGCGACAACTCCTTGGCAAAAGGATTTGCCCTAATATGTAATATAGCTGTCATACGTGATGTATATTAAATAGTGTAGTCTAAGTGTTTGTATAAATGCCTGAATGGGTTAGTATTTAGTAAAGTATGATTTTTAGGGGTATTGAGATATGAATCTCAATTACCGCACTTGTGTGTATGATTTCCTCCATGAACTGTTTTAGTCTATTTATTCATGTTAACTGTGTGTATGATTTCCTCCATGTACTGTATCCATGTTTAAGTTATATTTCATACATGTTCATTTGAATATAGAATATGAATCAAATGTCTATTATTGAGCTTGTACGTGATTGGGACTATATTACAGTCCAGGTAGTCGGTAACAGCCCTTAAACTGGTGGTTGAGGTTGTTTTCACCATGCAGGATGTGTTCGGCGAATGCGAGTCGTACTTGGGAGGTTCAACAGTGGTTAGTCCACACGGAGTGCTTATACATTCCATGTCGATCAACTCAACGTGCGCTTGTCGTAGTTGAGCTCGTCAAATAATCCGACTGACCGATGTATGTTCACCATGTTTGGATGCTACTGTATGAATTTAAGGTACTGAACTCACTAGTGAAATTCTGTTAACCTTGGTACCGCGATCTACTAAGGCTCATGAGTCGGACATGGTGGTATGGGACATCGTAGTCAAGCTATCAGCCTACGCTGGGGCAACCAGCCTCCCTGTAGTGACCAGTGAGCAACGTAGACTCGTGAGCCGATTATAGTGGTATGAGACACTATATTCATGCTGTCGGCCTACTCCGATTGGTGACGAGCCCTCTGTAGTGTCCTCGAGTATATCCTGAGATTGCATTTAGGCGACAAACCTTATTGTAGTATCTAGGATATAACTAAACCTATATTGATTGGTGACGAGTCCTTTACAGTGATTTAGAACTATAACATCGTATAAGATTATCTAGGCCTGATGACCCTATAACGGATCATTATTTGGAAATTGATATAAGGGAGGTACTTTAGCTTCCCAATCCTGCTGTATAAAAGAGACTAATAAGAACTTGATAATCATGCTCATAACATCGCACTGCATGTGCCGTTGGCGTTGGTGTAGAGCACAGTGGTAGTGATTCATGCGCCGATCGTTAGATGATCTCGCAAGAGGGAGTTTGTGGTGAAGGCATGCATCATTTTCTCATACCATTCTTGCATTAACAAGAGTATCTAGGACATGTTTGATTGTACTGCTTGATTGAATTGATAACATGTTAACCTCTGCTACATAGTTCCACTCCGCATTTTGGGATGGTACTTAAACACTAACCAGACTCTGACTTAGTTACAGGTGATGGTGAGGCCTGTGAGGCAGAGCCAGAGTTCGATGAGGATGAGGAGGCATTCTCATTCATGCAGTTCTCAGGCGGGTTCATGTGAGCCATGTTCTGATTGATGGGGATTCAGGGCTATGTTGTAGTGATTTATCATATTTTGATATACGTATTTTGAGACATGACATGTAATTATGACCTAGCAGAGCATACATACCTTGGGGACTTATGTTGGTTTATATATCTATTTCAGACTTCCGCTTGCGTATTCTACTTGTCCCTGAATTATGTTTGCTGATCTGACTTAATCTACCTCATGTTTTATGCACTAATACAGATAACATACATCCATCATTAAATATGTTGCATAAGTGATGTTTTGGAACTCGGGAGTTAAGTTATGCTCGACCCCTGATTTTCAGGGTGTTACAAGTTGGTATCATGAGACTAATAAATAGGATATTTAAAGGTAACTTACTCAACTAGTGGCCAATACTAATTAAACAAGTGGAGCTTACCATCGTGAGGTTGTAAAAAAATAATTTATAAAAGTCACATAGGGCAATTATTCCATCAAGCCACAATGGCAAACATATAATCAAGCCACATAGGGTAAATAGTCCATTCCAAAATATAGCGAAAGGGATTGATCTCAAAAGCCACAAAGGCACAACAATTCCTTAGATGGCAAGTCCACAAAAAACTTTAATTTAATTTATTAGGTAGAATGACCACTAGTTTATGGACCTCAAAATGCACTATAAAGTAATCACAAGTGGTCAAACAAGCTACAAACAATATCAATGACACTTATATATATAAACTATTCATTTTGTGTACCCCATTCTTGGCTCCTAGCATCCATATACCAGGTTCCGATCCTAGGATACCAAAAAAAGAATTTTCAGTATGAATTATTCCATAACAAGCATAACTAAAAGCATAACCCATGAACAATAACAAGAACACCATCATAAAATCCACTATAATAAAAAACTTGAGATACAATGCGCATAAAAGGAAATACAATGATGATAATAATAAAAACTCCTGAAGCTCTAAGGCATGCTCCTTCTCCTACTCCTACTCAGTTACGGCCTAGCGTCACCTGTACGCATCAATCGTGCATAAGCTTATAAAAAGCTTGGAGGGTGGTGAGAGTTTGTGCGCAATATAAGCATGCTTAGAATGCAATATTGGAGTAATGCGGAATATGTTGGTGAATCCACGAATGCTAACAGCCGTACCGAGGCTTATACGATGCAAGGCATGAATACTATTAGCCATAACAAGGCCATGCGATGCAAGGCATAATGCTATCGGCCACACCAAGCCCAAACGATGGAAGGCCTACATAGCTAATGTCATGTGCAAGATACAACTTAAGTATACTAATACACATACCAATCCATCTCATCTCTAGAGTATCATATATTAGTACGGTTCTCTCTGGATAATCACTGGGGTCTAATACACTATACACCACATTGCCGCCCTACATTGGATGCACAATCGTGCAAGCGAAAGAGACCTCACTATCCGCCTATCCAATAGTTAGCCAATATCTATCTGGCACGTCGATAATGGACCCATTTACGAGCTGGTCATACTCAATCTTGTAATTGCCCCTACCCTCGGGTGGGTAAGGCCACACCCCCTTCTAACCAACCACGAAACAGTGAGAGATGCAACCTCTTGGTATTCAGCCCTTATGTGCTCATACATCCACTCGGTCTAGGCATTGGAGCATCCTCCATGGTACCATAAGGGTTTGAGGAATTTCACCCTGGGACACCCTTCATGTCCCCATGTTTAATAAGAATTTTTGATATCCAATCCTACCATTTATGCTATACCTGCAGAGGCTACAACCCTTATGTCATTAGGGCCTACAGTAATCATAACCACACAATATAAGATGCATAAGTTATGCATCAATCCTACGCATACCATGCGCTCATGTGGGACAACTCTGCCTATTAAGGAGTCCCATAAACAACCTGCCCAATGACATATGCAATGATCAACCACATCTCACAACAAGCATACAAATGATGCGTATAAGCATGTATCATGATGTTATGCTATCACATACTTATAATCAGTATCGATAACTAGCCTATATATAAGGCGGGGTCCATAGATGGATAACCGATCTAAACCATAACATAAAGACTGACCCTCAACTGTGGATATACCAAATCCGATAGCATGGATCCCTCCGAATACGATGATGATGAACTCTCCTCATATCAAGGTTGGGCCTAGGTGGCCTACTTATATCATAAGGATTTGGAATGGGCTTCCTTCACCATACTATTATATAGCCCAGTAGATGCCCTAGGAGGCCCAAATGAGTCCCAGATGGACTCTAAGATAAAAAAAATAATCCTACTAGCAACCAATGGGCCCAACATCTTAGGTTATCCCAATACGAATAGATAGATCATACAAACATCAATGAGGCTCAATGATCTGGGTTAACCCACTTAGAGAATGATGATAATGGGCCTAACAAAGGCTTAAGAAAAGGTCACAATGTGGACATTTAACCAACATTGCTCCCAAGGAGTAGCCCACATAGAGCCAAACATATAGTGGGGCCCATGACCTCACACAAGGGCATCATATGCATCACAATGGGCCTCATCACATGGGCTTCATGTATATCACATTGGGCCTCATCACATGGGCCTCACATACATCACATTGGGCCTCATCTCATGGACCTCAAATATATCACAATAGGCTTGATCTCTGGACCTCAAATACATCACAATGGGCCTCATACCTGGGCCTCAAATATATCACACTAGGCCTCATACTTGGGCCTCCAATACTTCACAATGGGCCTGATATCTGGGCCTCGAATACATGGGCCTCAAATACATCACATCGGGCCTCATACAAGGGTCACATATACATCACAATGGGCCTCACCTAGTGGGCCTCATATACTTCACCATGGGCCCCATACAATAGGTGGGCCTTATATATATATCAAGTGGGCCTGATGGCGCATCTCATGGTTTAACAAAAATAGGTGGACAACGTGCTTGCTATATACACATCAAGGTGAGCCTTATACATCACAAAGTGGACCCCACGAAATGAACAACATGATCGACGTTGATACAACACATACCTCAAGGTGGACCCCACCCCTACACAGGCAGCACGTGTGGGTGGGTACCACGTCCAGTAAATGGACGAACATTGTGGTTAAAACATACATCATAGGTGGGTTTCCACCGTCCAACGAGCTGGATGGTGCAGATAAATCACATGCAACACAATGGTCCCACGTAGTGGGCCACATGTGTCATCAAGGTGGACCCCATGCCAAGGATGGACGGTTGGATATAACACATACCCTATGATCAGACCCACATAACTTACTGACGTCAATTCAGCAACTATATAGCTAATGTAAGGTACACCAACCAATCTGCTTCCACGGCAGGTGGGTCCCACCATAATATAATATATTATTATTATTATTATTATTAATTTTTTTAATCGTCCAGCCCCTGGACGTCTATTTAACGGACAGTCTAGATAAAAAACACATATCAAGGTGGGATCCACCGTGAAGGATAACATGGATATAATGCATGCATCAGGTGGCTCCACACATGTGGGATCTATAGACCTTGGTTCAGCTGATATTGTCCTTTCCTCTATGCAGGCCTGTCTAGACAGACAGGCAGCAAGCCAGTCCGCTGGACAGTCCAGCAAGGTGGGCCCATCACATGGATGGTGTGGACATGATACATACATCACTATGGGGTCCATCAGAGTGGGCCACACGGCCAGGGATCAGGCAAATCATTGTGTTTTTCCTCCATCTATGGCTGGCTCGAAATGAACAGCAAGGTGGGCTCCACCACTGGACATCCAGCCCATCTGGATTGTCTAAAAAATTCTGGACAATGGACGTCCCATGCATGCATCATCAGGTGGGCTATACAAATCATCAACACCATTAAAAAAAGAGAAAGAGAGAGAGAGAAACGGCGGAGATGGGAGGAGCTCTGCTACTATGAGCTCCTCCATGTACATGCATACATTAAGATGGGTCCCATCCTTGTGTGGGCCCACAATCCAAAAAATATCTATGGTGGAAATCCCATTTTCACCATAAATTAGGGACTAAGTGGCCACACCAAGTACATAACATAGAGACCTCATGGTGGGATCTATGGAGAATGGTCCCATTATGGATACATACATGCAAGGTGTGACGGGCCTTTAGCCACATCTAGGGACTAAGATGGGATCTCCACCATTGATTGGTGGGTCCCACTTTCTCTATACTAAAAAGGAGGAAGATCCATGAAAAGAATCAAATACTAAGAAGCAACCACCTTAGATCTTAATCTCCTTCTTCCACCACTATGATCTAGAGCTGCAAGGGATGAGATTCAATGGTTGGGATTGATTTTGAAGGTTTGGATTTTGGGGTGGAGAGCTTGCAAACGGTTGGAAACGGAGAGCTCTCATGGGCATTAGGAGCTCTCTCTTGATAGGAAATGAGAAAGAAAGAGGGAGGGAGAGAGATAAGAGAGAGGGAGTAGCTTAGGTAGGCAATGATGACTTTGTGTAAGAAGCATGAGTGACTAGCAATCATAAGTTGTAAGAGCATACCTAGGGCTATGGGCTAGGGACTATAGCTAGGGTGAGGTCACCCCTAGGGTGACATCATCCTCATGATGATGGTTGCTAGGAAAATGTGCAATTTAGAATAGGTGGGTCCCATAATTACGCGATCAATGACCAGAATAATGTGCGAGCCATAACTTATGATCTAAATGTTGGATTGGCACACGAGACATGGCGTCGGAATCACGAAGATGGCATGGTCACAATGGCACAGGTCTCAGGTTGAGTCAGCTCGGACTTACAGGAGGTGACTTAGGGTCGCGCACAAATGCAACTACGGGTCACGGGTCACCGAAATTCGGTCGGGAGGACACGAGCCTAATAATGGTCACCCTAAAAGGCAGCCTAAATAAGGCTCTATTAATCTATTTATAGAAGCTTTGAACCTAACTAATCATGGGATTAGTTACCGATGCATTCACATAACCCAACAAGATCTAATATGATTTACTTGTATTCTAATAGCATCGCTGTGATCGGATCATAGGGATGGATTTTTGAGTTAGTGGCCCACCAAATGACTGTACCAAATCACAAAATGGAGTCCAATACTAGGTGGTGGTTTTTTTTTTTTAATAAATAGTGAAGATGGCTCAGTTGTTAATGGTGGATATCCCACGGATGGTTGATCTGATGATCAAAAGCGTTTGGATGATTTAGATGGGTCTCAAGGACCTTGTGAGGCCCACTGTTTGAATGGACTCGATGAATTTCTCAATGGTACATGAGAAACTCAACTGCGGGTGGTATCTCACATGGTATTTCGTGCGGTTGTGAGATATCATAACTATCTCTAAAAGGGCTCTAAGACTACCTAAATATGACGTCTGAAAGGTGTTGTGTGGTTCCTATAAGAAAGTGGATGGTTGGGATCGTGCCAGCAACAAAAGCCAAAGATTCCTTCTGCCTTTTCATTTTGTAACTATGAAGCCCTAAATTGGAATGAATGAAGGGTTGAGATGCACCAGAATGGAAGGTTGGGATTGTGGGAAGACTCTACTGTGGTTTCTAGCGTGGCAGGAGCGAATCGGATTTTTGTTTTTGGAAAAACTCCTCTAGCACATCTTGTTTGCGTCCTAACATGTGTGCACACCGGTGAGTTCTAATGAGTGAAACGACCAAGTTTTTAGTGGGATCCATCCTATGAATCAGATGGACGGTTTGGATCATTGATCCGAACTCAATTGGTGGGTCTGATTTCAAATGGACAGATTTCGTTCATTGTTGGCGGGAAAAGAAAGAAAGGAGAGAAAACTCTCTTTTTCAAGTAATGCTTGGGTCGGCTCTGTTTGACCGAGCTAACTAGTTCGGTGTTGCGCGGGTACACTCCGTGGGTATATACTCACATTGTGAGTGTGGGGTCCACAATGATATGTTGAAAGATCCATGCCATGTAGTGGATCCTACTACTCCTATTAGGGTCCTGGTTCATAGATGGGGCAGATCTATAGATAAGGTGGGCCATACTTCTAACTTTTAACTTAAATCATGGATTTCTTCTGGTAAGATCATTCTCAATTTTAATATTAATGGTTAAAAAGTCCAAGGGTCCACTTAGCTAGGAATCAATTGTTGGATTAAGGTTTAGATGACTCGATATGCATTCATTATATCAATTATCATTATTACAATCTCATTATTATTATTATTATTATTATTATTATTTAAAGTTTTAAAATTGGAGAGTCTACTTTTAAACAGAGTTGTTCTTGTAGTAGATTAACATCTATGAGTCATGTGCTTAATTCTTTAAGTATTTGAACTGCTTAGTGGGCCACAACACATGAACTTCTAGTTACCAATCTCGACTTCGTAATTGTTTAGATGATCCAACGGTTGGATTGACCCGTATTTAACTATCAATAACTCTAAGGATTTTTAAGAATGTTTAAGTGAGATTTGTGAGTTGACCAATATGAAGCTAGATAATCTGATGTGTGTTTTCAAAGGATAGACCGATGTAAACCTGATGAATGATGGATCTGATGGTTTAATAATTCATCTTGAAGAGTAATGGATGGAGATTACTTACCATGATATTAGACTTAGGCCAGATGTGGGTGAACACTCAATTAAGTTCAATTTCTGTTTATACTAATTTAAGTCTTCAGGATAACACTCGAGTAACTAAAAAGTACGAAGTGTTACAGTTGTATAATCAAGGCCCAGAAACTGGGCTAGGCTAGGCTGTTCCTGTCTCAGCCATTGCTATCCATAGTGGCCTAGAAAACTGGCTGGGCTGGACTATTCCTGGCCTAGCAACAACTATTCCCACACAACCCAAGAGGTGGGCTGGGCTGTACTGATTCTAGCCCAGCAGCAATGTTGTTGGTGGCCATGGCTGGCTGGGCTGGGCTCGTCCTAGCCTAGAGGTGACAGCACAATGCCGTCCAAGGGCTGGCTAGGCTGGATTCATTTCGGTCCAGCAGCAGCTGCACGTTGATAACCCATAGGCTGGCTGATTTCAGCTCAGCTGTGCGACCCAATCATGGCCCAGCCTCGATGCTTTGTAGCGGTCCAGATAACCGAGCTGGATTGCATTTACTCTCGGCCTAGCAGCCACTGCCAGTCCAAGGACTAGGCTGCTAGTGTTTGCTGACTGGCTCAAACCCAAGCCCAAGAGCGAGACTATCACCACGGTGGGGCCCAGGAATGGTCTGGGTTGGATCGGTCTCGACCCAACTATGGTTTCAAGGGTGGGGCTGAGTTGGGCCTGCTTTGGCCTAGTTGATTGATCCAAATCCCTAGGGCCCACTAATTGCAAATGGGATGTGGCCAACCACATCCGAACGGGAGTGCTGCCCACTGAGTTCTAGCTTAGGTGCGACCCATAGTATTCATGGTGTGGCCCACTGAGCTCCATCTCAAGTGTGACCCATTGTGTATATGGTGTGGCCCACTGAGCTCTATCTCTGGTGCGGCTCGCCGTGTGCATGGTGTGGCCCACTGAGTTGTTTAAATTAGTTGTTGGGTCGGGAGAGATGGCACACATACTGATCTTACCTTGCAAATGGGCGATGGTTGGGCGCGTCCAACGGTTTTGATCAGAGTTGGCTTGCACCAGCTTGGAGAGTTTGCAAGAGGGCCCTCATTGACTCGACTCAACCTAAGATAGCTGGGTTGACTTAGTGGAGTGCGCACAGAGTCACGCAGCCGATCCCTTCTCTCTCTCTCTCTCTCTCTCTCTCTCTCTCTCTCTCTCTCTCTTAGCTCTGGTGTGAATCTCGAGGGCAACAGTAGCCTTTTTATAGGCATGGGAAAGGCCCATCCAACGGTTGAGAAGAGATTACCCCTCCCACGGGCAATCTCGTGATTCTCACATGCATGGGGTCCATCCGACCCTAAGGATGTGATTTAGCTCCTCTAGTCCACTAGAAAAGCAAGTTTTTACTTACTGTGGGGGCCATCTTGTTTTGGTGGGTTGGACGAGTTAACGGGGAGGATGACCTAGCCATCGATGGATGATTTTTTCTCATGGTTTAAATGGACTATCTGGTCCATTTGTCAGCGTTTCACCAACATCACGAGATTTTGCAGCTGTCGCCATCTTCTCATGAGATGAGAAGCTCCTAGCTTTCGAGCTGTTGTTGCCCTAAAGGAAGTAGTGGAGATTTCTCCACATGGCTTGGCAGAAGGCTTGGATCAAGCCAGTTGGGATTTCCCAAAAGGGAAATGTCTACCACGCCGACCGTTGCTACATGTGGTTGCCTGTCCATTTTTGGCAGTGGATGGAAAACATGGATTGAAGCTTGGACGAATGGCTATATGGAGTGATGATGGTTGGTGTGGATCGCCTACATGGAACATCCTGCAAACGTTCGATTTCGTAGTTACTGGCCATCTGAGACCGCCCACAGCATGCGCACATGCACGTATGCATGGGATGATTTGGACGATGTGGTTTGGGTCGAATACAAGTCCTCTCCCCGATGGACGGTCTGGATTGGATTAAGGTGGCCAACCTCAATCACAATGGATCGATTTCGAAGAGGCTAAAAGCACAATCTTACTTGTACGTTGAACTATTCGCGTTTATTGCTGTGCGAACGCACATGCGTATGGTCTTTCAAGATGGACGTGATCCTGATCAGTTTTGGCATCCCGTCGCGATGGACAGCTCAGATCAGGAGGTTAGAACTAGATGGTGGGCCTCTGATCCGGACAGTCAGACACGATTGGTTCGTGCGGGCGAAAAATAAAAGAGAGAGGGAGATCCTCTCTTTTTAAGCAGTTTTTGGGTCAACCCGATGTGACCAGGCTCCCTGGACCCGTGCACAGTGAGTGCACGTTCCTCCTGTGCACTCACACTTTAAGGTGGGGTCCACCATGATGCCCGTGGGAAATCCACTGCATCCATCTCATTCTACTCATCCTAGTAAATCCTCAGGCTAGTGATGAGGTAGATCCGTAGCTCAAGTGGCCCATCCTTTTTAATTTAAGTTATATTTGCTGATTCACCTTGATCTAGCGGTCGGATTGATTCTGATCTGAACTTCAATGTTCTTCAAAATTGTTCAGATGATTGGGACCACTTATTCATGGATTTACAATGTTGAGTGTCATAATTATGACATCTTTAATGATACAAATTACTTATTATTTTATGTTACACTTGTAGGGCTTATTCATAAACAATTCTATCCTTATAGTAGATTAATTGCTACAATCCATGTATCCACTCCTCAGCTTACTTTAATTACTACATGAGCCACATCCCATGAATGTTTAATTACTATTTTTTTTTGACATCCAACCAATCCATCGGTTGGATTGACTCATATTTAATTACCAATAACCCTAGGGGTCCTAAAGAGTATTTAGGTGTGATCCTGAGGTTAATCATGAAATCGGATGATATGATTTGTGTTTTTAAAAGGTGGAACGTCTAATAGGACGTGGTAGACCGATGAACGGTGGATCTTGTGATTTTGATCCCTAAATTTTTATTATACGATTTAATTGTACTGAATAGGTGTATTTCTGAAATATCATCACGATCGAGGTTCTAAAAATAGAATTTTCATTTATTTAAGTACAGAGTTAACTTAGTCGTGTTGTGATGGTTAAATGGACAGATTGATCTTAGATCCTATGATGGTGTTGTGAGTTGTCATAGTCCAAAATCAAAGGGTTAAGATGGATAGATTGAGAGTTGTTGGATGGTAATGTGTAAGGTAAAGTACATGCGTTACCACATACGTGTAAGCTAATTTAGATTTACGTGGTGACACCCGAGCACTGAAAGCATGGAGCGTTACACATTTCTTGCTGCAATATATTCAGCTTCTGCGGTGGATAATGATACTGAGTTTTGCTTCTTACTCATCCAAGAGACAAGACAATTTCCAATGTAGAAGCATCCACCACTTATAGATTTTCTGTTATCGACATTTCTTACCCAATCAACATCAGTATATCCAACAATTTGTAAAGATTTATCATGAGAATACCATAAGCCTAAGTCATGCTAACAACATATTTGATTATTCTTTTAACCGCAGACAAATGGGATTCGTTAGGGTTAGATTGGTATCTAGCATATATGCCTACGCTGAAGGAAATATCAGGTCTTTTGACAGATAAATATAATAGACTACCAATCATGGTACGATAAAGACACGGATCAATACTTTTACCTGAATCATCTTTAGATAATTTGAGCATTGTAACCATGGGTGTTTGAAAGTTTTTACCATTCTCAAAGCCAAATTTCTTTACAAGATTCATCGCATATTTGGTTTGAGAGATAAATATCCTATCTTTACGTTGTTTCACTTGGAGACCAATGAAATAACTTAGTTCACCAACCATTCTCATTTCAAATTCTGATTTCATCGAATCTACAAATTAGAGGAAATGTTAGTATTTGTTGATCCATAAATAATATCATCTACGTATATTTGAATAATCAAAATATTTCATTACATTTTTTGATAAACAAGGTTTTATCAACACTACCCATTTTGAAATTTTGACTAAGTAAAAATTTAGTTAGTTTTTCATACCATGCTCTTGGTGCCTCTACCGTCTAACCTCAAGGCACCGAAGCTTGACCAAAAACCTTTGCCCATTGATTGAAATATATCTATTTAGGTCAAGATGAGATACACCTGGTGGTGATTTCTTCCCACCTTGAGCAAGAACAGGAGAGTATGCTCATCTCTACTCCAATTGAGCATAAGAGAGCCCTTGGATGGTCGATTGCAGACCTCAAGGGAATTGACCCTTCAATTTGTGCTCACCACATTTGTTTAGAGGATAATGCGAAGACCTCCAGGCAATCACAACGTCGATTAAATCCAAACATGAAGGAAGTGGTTAAAACTAAGGTTCTTAAGCTATTAGATGTGTGTATCATATACCCTATATCAGATAGCCAATAGGTGAGTCCAACTCATGTGGTTCTTAAGAAGTTCGGAATCACCATAGTAGCCAATGCCAATAATGAACTCGTGCCAACCAGAGTTACTACTGGTTGGAGAATGTACATTGACTACAGGAAGTTGAATACCGTCACTAGGAAGGACCACTTTCCTCTGTTATTCATTGATCAAATCTTGGAAAGGCCAACTGGTCACTCGTATTATTACTTCCTTGATGGGTATTCAGGCTACAACCAAATAGAGATAGCCCTTAAAGATAAGGATGCACCTTTACTTACTGAAGGATGCCATTCGAACTATGTAATGCCCTCGCCATTTTTCAACAATGCATGTTGAGTGTTTTTTCTGACATGATGGGGCAATATCTAGATGTCTTCATGGACGACTTCTCCATCTTTGGTCCATCCTTCAATAATTGCTTGAAAAATCTTAAATGTGTGCTAAAACGATGTGAAGAAAAGAATTTGGTACTTAATTTGGAGAAGTGCCATTTCATGGTTCGTAAGAGAATTGTTTTTAGACATATCATCTCGTCAAAAGGAATTGAGGTAGAGAAAGCTAAAATTGATTTTTTCTCTACCCTACTTCCACCCAAAAGCATACGAGACGTGCGATCCTTCTTAAGACATGCTAGGTTTTACAGAAGATTCATAAAGGACTTTAGTTACATCTCTCGTCCTTTATGTAATCTACTTCAAAAAGATGTTCCATATGAGTGGACTGAACAATGCCAAGAAGCTTTCTCTAAGTTCAAGTGTATGTTGACTACTGCACCTATATGCAGCCACCCAATTGGAACATTCCTTTTGAACTTATGTGTCATGCGTCTGACTATGCTATTAAGGCAATGTTAGGTTAGAGAAAAGAAAAGAAGCCCTACGTTATTCATTACGCAAGTAAGACACTAAATTCGGCTCAAGTAAATTACTCTACTAAGAAAAAGGAACTCTTGGCATGGTATTTGCTTTGGACAAATTTAGATCTTACTTGATCGGATCTAAGATCATCATCTACACGGATCATGCGGTGCTCAAGTACTTTCTCTCTAAGAATGATGCTAAGCCCCACTTGATAATATGGATCCTCCTACCCTAGGAATTTGATTTGGAAATAAAAGGTAAAAAGGGAGTAGAAAATGTATGCTGACTATTTTTTGAGACTTGACCTCCTGGATTCCCTTGAGATAGCACCCACAAATGACATGTTCCCTGACGAACAATTGTTTAAAGTCTCCCACTCACCTTGGTTTGCTGATATTGCTAATTATCTTATCACAGGTTTCACGTTGACACACTGGACCACGCAAGATAAAAAGAAATTTTTTGCCAAGGTATGCAAATCTTCTGGGATGATACGTATTTATTTAAATATTACCCAGATCAGATTTAAAGGAGATGTTTGCCAGACAATGAATACTAAAGTGTCATCTCCTTCTGTCACACTCAGGCATGTGGTGGTCACTTTTCTGCTAAAAAGACCACGACCAAAATTTTATAGTGCGACTTTTATTAGCCCACTTTTTCAAGGATACTCATGAGTTTTGTAGAGCTTGTGAGCGTTGTAAAAAATTGAGAGCATTGTCCGGTCAAAATATGATGCCCTTAAACCCCATTTTGATCATTAAAACATTTGATTGCTGGGGCATTAATTTCATGGGACCATTTCCCCAATCCTTTGAAAATTTGTATATTTTGCTAGTGGTAGACTATGTCACTAAATGGATTGAAATGAATGCGTGTCGGGACAATGATCATCAAACTGTCATTAAATTTTTAAAAGAGAATATCCTTTCCTGTTTCGGAATGCCTCAGGCCATCATTAGTGATGGAAGCTCACATTTATGTAATAGGCCATTTACAAACTTAATGAAGAAATATGACATTTATCATAAGGTGAGCACTCCATGCCACCCATAGACAAGTGGGCAAGATGAGATTTTCAATAGTGAGATTAAACATATCTTGAAAAAAATAGTTAACCCTGACCGTAAGGATTGGTCAATCCACTTGACCGATGCTTTATGGGCTTACCATACAATCTTTAAAACTCCCATTGGAATGTCTCCCTTTAGACTCGTCTATGGGAAAGCTTGTCATTTACCTGTGGAGTTAGAACATAGAGCCTACTGGGCTATTAAGAATTTAAACTTTGATTTGGACAACGTTGGCTCGTTGCCCAAGCTACAATTGAATGAACTTGAGGAGATTCAGAATGACGCAAAGAGAACTTGAGAATTTACAAGGACATGGTGAAGGAGTTCCATGATAAGAACATCATTCGAAAATCATTCTTGGTTGGTTAAAAAGTCCTTTTGTACAATTCTCGGTTACATCTTTTTTCGAAAAAGCTCCGATCTCGTTGGATCGACCCTTTCACAGTTACTAATGTCTATCCTCATAGGGTCGTCGAGATAGAGAATCCAAATAATGGCAAGCTTTTAAAGTAAATGGACATCGGTTGAAGCCATTTGTTGAGAAATTTAATTCAGAGAATATGTCCTTACCTTTGATTGATCCTGTGTACCAGGTTGATCTCCTAGTCTGATGGAGGTATAGTTAGGTTTATCACTTTCATATGATTTAAGACTATGATAGTTTGCTTTCCGCTGTTTAGGGTAATTTTCCTATACACTATTGAGTTTTATTTTATGCTAACCCATTTTATATTAAGATCCATGGAAAAGCTTCAAATTTCCTTCCTCCAGGTATTATGTTTTCATCACTATTCCCTTTCTTTTCGTTGCCTCATATGCATTACATGCTTATTTCTTTTACATTGAAGACAATATAAATTTTAATTTGGGGATGGGGGATTAGGTAAACTAATGTTTCGACCAGAAATGAATGTGTATGGTTCGGGGAATTATTATTCAATAATAACAAAGAAAATAAAAGAACATTAATTATTATAGATTTTATTAATTTTGAGTTTGTTTACATCCTCATATCTCCCTTGATTCTAAAATAAAGTATAAAAAATTAGTGTAAGCATGAAAGGAGAAGAAGCTCAATGGAAATTTTGGCAGCATTTTGGCATGTTTTGCATCCGTTAAAGCGACAAAAGTGTTATGCGGATCCAAGATCCTCACTTCAATCTGACATTCGTTTGTTGCACAGGTCTGCACAACTCATTTTGAGTTCTTATCTTGAGTTGCGCAGGTGCGCACAACTCATCTTGAGTTGCACGGGTCTGTACAACTCATCTTGAGTTGCCTCCCAATATCATTCCTTCTCTCTATCTCTCTATCTCTCTCTCGTGGAACTTCTCTCAAACCTCTGATGATGATGCAAATGAGAGGGGGAAGGGGTATTTATAGGCTTCCACACGTGTGAACCCTCGAATATTGTGCCATGGGGCCCACTTCGCATTCTCTGGGTTTAATTTATCAAATATCACAATTATTAGTTGCGCGGACTCAGGAAAATGTGATGAGTTGTATGGATTCGTGCAACTCCACTACTTCCTTACAACATTATTCACCCATGCAACTATTCATCCATGCAACTATTCATTCACACAACTATTCATCCGCGCAACTATTTAACCCACACTAATCATTCACACAACTATTCATCGTGGCACTATTCATGGCAGCAGATTTTCCAGAGAGGGCTGCGTAATGGGCAGGGCTGCCTATCTTGGATCCTTGATGCGTAACAAACCAAACTCCTATCAACTCATGTATTTTTTAATGCCCCAACAGATGCCCCCTCGATCCTTCTTTGATTGTTTTATGAAATCAAATGGAGGATTGATCTTCTTCTGCATAAAAATCCTTTCACATTAGAGAAGGATCACTTGAATAGAGATCTTTAACAGTTAAGTTCAAACAGAAGATTGAATGATCATGCTCGAATGGAAGATTGAATGATTGTGCTTGAATGGAAGACTGGATGATCATGGTCGAACAGAAGACTGAATGATCATGCTCGAACGGAAGACTGAATGCCTCTGGTCAAAAGCACTGAATGAATATTTCGATCAGGTCCGACAACTCTTTGTTTAAACTCCGTGGCTAGGGAATTGTTCTTTAATGCTACTCCTACTGCAACAATCTCTTTGATTGTCTCCTTAATTCATGGCCTGTATAATCTAGGATTTCGAATGGTAATCTTTCCTGCCAAATTAATCGGAATGACTATCTCAAGATATTATAATTTTCTAATTTAGTTTCATGAAGTATTAATAATTTTGAAATATATTAATAGTTTTTAAAATGATTGTAATATTTGCAATATTATAATGATTTGGTCATTCCATCTTTGTGCTTGTCAGCGTGCTTTGTTGCATTCTTTGCTCATTATATCATGCTTTCATAAATGTCATTTTCAGCTTTAGAGGTTCAACCGCTGAGTCTTTCTAGTTTGTGCTCCTTGACATTTCTTCATAGGCTGGTTAGGAGAGTATTTTCCTTGGACCTTTGTTGATTCAGAAAAATAGAGAAGATGTCATGCCCCGAATTTGGAAACTGGGCTTACAAAATTCCCGATCACCGAATCCGGTGCCGACAGCCTTCGTAGTACCTCATTCTCAGCTCCTAGTGCACATATGCCAGATTTTGATCCTTAGATCCTACAAGGAGGATTTTCCAGTGTACATTTATCTCGTAAGAAGCATAACCACAAGTTTACCCAAATCACAAAAGCAACATCATTATCACATATCCACTAATATAAACAGTTGAATATAATGCTAAAAGGGAAATACATATATCGAAAATTAAAGCTCTAGAAGACCGTTGCACGCTCCAAGCTCAATGCTGCTACAACCTAACATCACCAGCACACATCTATCGTGCATAAGCTTATAGAAAGCTTATATAATAGCTTTTAAAATGATTGTAATATTTACAATATGATAATGATTTGGTCATTCCATCTTTGTGCTTGTCAGCGTGCTTTGTTGCATTCTTTGCTCATTATATCATGCTTTCATAAATGTCATTTTCATCTCTAGAGGTTCAACCGCTGAGTCTTTCTAGTTTGTGCTCCTTGACATTTCTTCATAGGCTGGTTTTGAGAGTATTTTCCTTGGACCTTTGCTGATTCAAAAAAATAGAGAAGATGTCATGCCCCGAATTTAGAAACTGGGCTTACAAAATTTCCGATCACCGAATCCGGTGCCAACAGCCTTCGTAGTACCTCGTTGAATATAATGCTGAAAGGAAAATACATATATTAAAAATTAAAGCTCTAGAAGATCGTTGCACGCTCCAAGCTCAATGCTGCTACAACCAAACATCACCAGCACACATCTATCGTGCATAAGCTTATAGAAAGCTTAGAGGGTGGTGTAAGTGTGTGTATAAGGTAAGTGCCAAGTATTAAATACAATGCCATAATCATACAATATCAAAAATACTGGCAAGATCATGAATCATACGATATTAGAGTAAGCGAAAATACTGACAAGTCTATGATTCATACAATATCGAAGTACGCAATATAGATCAGCTATGCAAATGGAGAGTTATAAAAAACCAAATATCAGATGCTAAGGATGTAATGCAATATGCGGTATGAATGGAATGACAGAGCTGAAGTATGAAGTCGGGATGATATTACGTAGTATCATAGGCTATGGGGTCTATCACAAGGGACTTCTATCCAAACCAGTCCCATATCTAAATTTGGATAGCCAGACTCAATGTGGTAAAATCCTGATCTCAGGTTAGTCATGCGCCCTAGCCAAAATCCTGGCCATTGCGAAGGTACACGTAATAAATAGTTGGGCACCACCAATCTGAGTGAATAGTGAATGAATAAATGAGTATGCAACTCCTGCTCAATAAGTCTACATATCAATACCGTACATCTCTCGGATCATCATCGGGGTCTATTACACTCTATGTCAGCTTGCCGCCCCTATTCGATCGCACAACTAGGTAAGTGGAGAGACCTCACTATCCACCTGCCAATATCGGGCCCAGCTCATCAATTGCGGACCCATTCATTAAGTTGATCAAACTCAACCTAGATATTGTCCCCTCACTTAGGTGGGTAAGGTCATACCCATTTCCAACCGACCACGACACAGTGGGAGATGTGACCTACTGGTATATGGTCCTCATGCGCTATGTATCCACTCGGTCCCAACGTTGGAGCGTCTCCTAACCACGGAGGTTTAAGGACTTTCATCCACGGGCATCCAATGTACCCAGATGCTGGAATCAAATATTTTTGGTGTCTCATCTGGCCATCCACGACATGCCTGTGGAGGCCAAAGCCCTGATATCGCTAGGGCTTACAGTAGTCATGTCAGAAAATGCGTGATGCATGAGTCATATAATTCAGTCATATATCAATCCTGTTCATACCGTGTGCTCATGTGAGACGACTCCCCTATCAAGGAGCCTCATAAACAACCCGCCCCATGACATATGTAATGGTCAACCACATCTCATAACAAACATACAAATGATGCGTATGGGCATGTATCATGATGCTATGCTGTCACATACTCATAATCGGTATCACTAACCGGCATCGATAATCGGCCTAACAAAGGGCTTAAGGGAAGGTCATAATGAAGATATTTAACCATCATTGCCCATCAATGTGGATGTTTAACCAATCATTACTCCCAAGGAGTGGCTCACATAGGGCCAAACATATAGCGGGCCCATGGCCACACACAATATCATAATGGGCCTCACCATATGACCTCTAATCCATCAAAATGGGTCTCACCAAATGGACCACATATACATCATAATAGGCCGCATCACGTGGGCTATATAAACATCACATTGGACCTTACTCATGGGCCTCAAATACATCATATTGGGCCGCATCATATGGGCCTCATACACCTCAAATGAGCCGCAACAACGGGCCTCATGTACACTAAGTCGAACCGTATCATATGAGCCTCATATACATTAAGTCAGGCCACATCATGTGGGCCTCATATACATCAAGTCGGGCTACATCATGTGGGCCTCATATACATCAAGTCAGTCACATCGCATGGGCCACATATACATCACAATGGTCCACATCACATGGGCCTCATATGTATCACAATGGCCACATCACATGGGCCCCATCTCATGGACCTTAAATACATCATGATGGGCCCTATCCCATGGGCCTTAAATACATCATAATGGGCAACATCCCATGGGCCTCAAGTATATCACAATGGGTCTCGTACCTGGGCTTCAAATATATCACAATTGGCCTCGCATCTAGGCCACATACATCACGTGTGGGTCCCATACATGACGTGTGAGCCTCATCCATCACATGTGGGTCTCATATACATCAAATGGGCGAAAATACATCACATTGGGCCTTAACATATGGACCAATATATATCACATCAGGCCTCATCAAATGGGACCCAAATACATCATATTGGGCCGCAATACGTGGGCCTCATATACAACAAGTGGGTTACACTACTTGGTCCTCGAAGACATCACAATGGGCTACAACCCATGAACTTCAAGTACATCACAATGGAAGATCATCTAAACTATACTACAAATATCAGTGGAGATAATGATTTCCACCCATAAAATTACCAGGGCCCACCATAACGTTCATTTTCCATCCAATCTGTTCATATGATCATAAAGACCTGAATCAAGAGGAAAAACAAGTATCATATTGATCCAGAACTTCTGTGGTGCCTAAGGAATTTCAATGGTAGGTGTTCATTTCTTCACTATTTCTTACAGTGTGGTCCATCTGATAGATCTGCCTCATTTTTAGTCTTAAGCCTTAAGACGAACTCACCATCTGGATGGATGGTTTGGATGTAACACATACATCAAGGTGGGCCCATCAGATGGACGGAGTGGATTAAAACCCATACATCGTAGTGGAATCTCATAGAACTTGCTGACATCATGTACAACAGTAGCTAGGTGATGCTCATCCATCAGATGGGCAGTGTGATAAAACACACACGTTGTGATCAGACCCTTTAATCTGCTAACATGGGACCACCGGCAGGTGGATGGTCACCTGATGATCAGGCCCACCGAGCTTATAGACGTAACACAACAGCTGCATAGCTGATGGGTGGTGAGGATGGAGAATACCTTCACAAGGTGGCCACATCCCACAGGTGCAGCACATGTGGGATGGCCCCACACATCTGCCAAAGAGAGGGACAGATAGGATGAAACACATATATCATGTGCAGTCCCACGACTGTTACTGAAATCAATACAACAGCTACATAGCCGTTGTAAGGACCTTCACCCAATCCACTATTTTATCAGGTGGGTCCCACATGGGGCCCACCACATGATATATATTATCTTCTTATAATATACTAGATATCTTTTTTTTGCTCATAACATCCAGGCCCTAGATGGCCTGGATATGTAACACGTACATCACGTGACTGTCACGGATGGACGACGTGGATCAAACACATGCATCAGCGTGTGGTCCACCGTCCCAGCTGGATGCCTGGATGAAACAAATAAATCAGGTGGTCTACACGACATCACAAGAGGGAGAGAGAAAGGGAAAGATAGAGATAGAGAGAGAGAGAGAGAGAGAGAGAGAGAGTGACGTCGGATGGTGGACGGACCCCGCCATTATGGGCCCCTTTATACAATGCATATATCAAGATGGGTCTCACCATAAGTGGGTCCTCAAATCATTAAAACCAAATGCTTGTAAACACCCACCTTTTATCTCCTCTTCATTTTTCCACTAACGCATTCTAGAGCTCCAAGGGATGCGATTCAACGGTCGAGATGATCTTTGGAGGGTGGGATTGGGTGGTAGGAAGGTGGGTCATACTAGCTTCTCTCCCATGAAGCTAGCTTGGACGGTGGGTTGTTTGCTTAAAAATGGAGAAAATGAGAGAGTGAGAGAGAGGATGGGATGAGTGTGAGTGACGGAGTGATGGGGAGTGAGTGATGGGTGAGTGAGTGATGCGTGTACTTGACATGTATGGGTTGTGTAAGAGAGAGAGTTGACATTAGGGGTTGCTCATACTTGGGGATGAGATATGTATTTTGACATGATTAATGTGAATGATGGGATATGTTCTCTTGGGTTTGTAAATTCCTCAAATTAAATGCGGGCCCACATCCCCTGGCCTGGGTATCGCATCAGCGTGTGAGACGCGGCATCGAAACCGCGGTGACGACGCAGTTATAAGGGTACAAGTCTCGGGTCGAGCCGACTTTGGAATACGGGATAACACTCAGGGTCACGTGCAACTGTTATCTATGCATCGCGGGTTACCAGAATTCGACTGGGAGGACCATGGAAGCCTAAGAAATGGTGCGAGCTAGGATACAGGTCTCACAAAAGACTTCTTTTAATTTCCATTTACTAGCTTTTCGGAGGTCATAGTATTGAATGATGATAGTTCTATCTTTTCTAGCGAACATTCATTTCTTATCTGTATTAGGTCCAATACTCGGAGACTTGCAATATCATTTCTAAAACAATGAGAAGTTATGGCATTGGACCATACTACTGGGTCTTGATATGGAAGTAACTTTTGAACGTTCACATTGGAGCACACTTCATAATTCCTAGCTATAATTATCTAGTTCATGCTTCTTATACTTGAATGCGTTAGTGGGCCCATCAATATTACTTAGTGCATGATTATTTCCCAGTTGATTGTGCTATATCGATTCCTCCGCCGCACATAAGAAATTATCAGAAAGACCAAGGCATAGATTACTTTGAAGAAATAGATCATGTCCCCTCTCCAGGCCAACTTTGCATAATTTTTTTTAGAAGATAATATTTATGAAATGAAGCCTGCTAATATCCTTGAAGGATGGATAACATTTGGTCCCCCTTTAAAGAATTTGAAGAATGCATCTGAATTTTTAAATATTCCAGAAGAAAATGATGATTCTTTGCAATTTCATCTTCCTCTGTCCTTGCGGATTTTATAAGATAACCTTCCTTCATCATCAGAAAAGCAAGAGACAGGAAGACATCGTAGTTCTCTTCGAAAGGATAAGTAGATTATAATCGAAAATCTATAATTCGTATAGTTGATCTCGAAGAATTAACTTTCAAATAAAAAGTAGCAAGTATTTTGAACGAACTTGCTATCGCTATAATTTGAACCTGATTCAAATAGATAGGTGAATATATGCATTTTTATATATTTTTTAATCAATGTTTAAGATTTTCATGATTTATTTTATCATATCAGGCAATTTCATATTTGAGCATATCTTAAGTAAAATAAGCGAACATATATATTTGCAGCATTTTAATGCTACACATAGTTTAAGCTCTTGAGTAGTGAAGCTAGTATACTTTTGACTAAAGATACTTTGTCTGAACTTGACTTGACTGGACTTGACATGACTGAACTTGACTTAACTAGACTTGACATGAATTAACTGAACTTGACTTAACTGGACTTAACATGACTTAACTGGATTGGACACTTTCACATATAGTTTAAGCTCATGAGTAGTGGAGTAGGCACAGTTTTTTAGACTCATGTTGGAGTCGGGTCTTATGAGAATGGTCTATGTAACTCTTATGAGTTCAGTGGACTTATCATAGTTGGGGAGTTCATAAACCATGATCCATTAGAGGGGCCTAGTGAAGCTACCGGGGCAGTGAACTTAGTGGGTTTTACACACAAGGTTAGTTGCAGTAACTCTCTAGAGTTCACGGGGTTCTCAAGGATACCTTGTGGTACCAAATTTGAGGCCACCAGTTCATCAGTAAGGGGGTCTTTTATTTTAAAGATTTGTCCTCATGACTTTCTACTGGAATCAAACCAGGAATCTAAGGGGGTCTTACGCATGGTTGGCCTATTTATGGACAAGCCAAATGACACACATTGTAGCCCACTTTTTCTTCATCTGTCAGGTCAGACCCATTCACAAGAGGGCATTTTCTCTCACCTTTCCTCGTGATGCTGTCAGAAACTATACAGATGACATTGGTCTCACGCGTGGTTGGCCTACGGGCAAACTCCGTTGCCGCATGGGTCTAAGCATATAATGGCCTTCGCGGGCTTTTTAGGGCCACTAGTTTCTCACTGCTGCCCACATAATATTTGATATATCGCCAACTGTGGTAGGTCTTATGCATAACACTCTGCTGCCGTAGATGATAAATCGTCATCGCTTTTATAAGACTTATGCGTAAGACTGCTAAAAAATATGATAAATTGATAAATGATACATTGTCATTACTGATAATAGTATCCTTGATAATATTTATGTTTAAAATAGTGTATCAACTTGGCAATAATATCAGTTTGATGATAATGGCTTTTGTAATAGTAGTCAGTAGCGAATAGTGATGGTGAGAATATCAATTTGATGATAATATCAGCGTTTGATGATAATCATCGGTGTTTAGCAATAATCGGTCATAATTTATTGACATTTGGCGATAATCATCGGCGTTGGGCAATAATCGGTGATAAATTTGATATGCTTGGTATGCTTGAGAATCTGCCTTTTATATAAGGAGAAGAATACATGGCATTGCCTTTTGAAGCTTTTTCATCATTCTTTTTGTCTTGCCCCCTTTTGATTGGGAAGTATTATAATGATAATCTTCGAAATCAAAATTACAATGATCTTCAAGAATATACCTGCCCTTAGTCTTGTGAATATACTTTTCTTACGGCTTCACATTCCGATCACAAAGATATAAAGAGTTGTGTTGATATTAGAATATTGTTCTTCTTTCAAATTATCAGGACTGACTTTGATCAGGACTGCATGTCATTACTTTTTCTCTTATGTCATACATTTTCCTTATGACTATTTCACCACTGTTCATCAATTTTTGTAAAATTTTCTTCAAGACGAAGCAATTCTCACTTCGATATCCAAGAAAACGATGATAATAGCAGTAATCATTTTCTCTCATTTTCTTCATTTCCTTTGGATGTTTTGGCCATAACAATTTGATTTTCTCTTCGACCGACAATTATTTTATCATAAGAAATCTATCGTCTTCTTCAAATGTATACTTCTCGCAGTTCTTGAATCACTCATATCCTTTCTTTACTTTCTTAGTTGTGGAATCGCTCATATTTCTTTCACCAAAGTTTCTTTGTTCATCCTAACAATTCTCCAATTTTCTTTCTTCTTCGGTAGTATTAGTCAAAGTTCTTTTGAGATTTTGAAACAGCCGGCTCATATGAGAATTGAACACTTTTGTACTAACCTTTTCTAAATTGCAAGTCTTCTCAATCAGATCTTGTAAGGTTTGTATATTCAGACCAATAAGACCCAATGCAATATCTGGTCTTATGCATTTTATACATAACTTGATTTGTTCTTCTTCTTTCATAAATCGCGGGCATGATGCCCCCAAGATTCTCCATCGATCGATGAATTCTTTAACCTGTTTGTCTTCTCATTGACATATAGAAGCTAGATCGTTCAGACTATTTTTTCGAGCAGATGGCCCAAGAAGGTATGAATAATGATGAATATTTTTGACGAAACCCGTTAAAGAAAGTATTACAAGTGAAAACTCCCTTTTCGCAGTAGTTTTCTCGTTACTTTTCCATATCTTTGATGCATCTCTTGCAGACATCATATTTATAGTTTTTTATTATCTCGTTCTTCGCCTTTCTTTATTACTATCTCTCCTTATTTTATCATTTTCTATAACATATCTTTCAATGTAAAGCAGTTTTCTGTGGAATATCCAAGGAAACGATGATAACGACAATAATTCTTTTCTCTTGTTATCTCAACTTCCTCTGGATATTTGGGCAAAAGTAACTTGATACCTCCAACAGTTAATAGTTTCTACTTCATTGACAAAACATTTTCTTTTTCAAAAGCGTATCCTTTGGTGAGAGTCATATAATCGAGGTCGTTTATCATTTACACGACCCTTGTAACGATCTGAGTCTTCTCTTCTCCTTGTTTCTCGTCTATTGTGAAAGCTCTCTTTTCTTTTCCCGATCAACAATATTTACCATTGATCTATTTAATCCTCTTCTTTCTATTCTGTTTTGAAACGCTGACATTTTCCTTGGCATTTTCCTGGCCATTAACTCTAATGCATGTGCTTTTGTAGTGAGATATCAGAAGGTCTTTATGTTGATGCTTGTGAGTCCGAATGTAATTCCCATTTCCATAGAGTTCAGGCACATTTCACTTGTTCCTTTTCATCAGATAACTGTCTGCATGAAGCTCCCAAAGTTTTCCATCTATTGATGAATTTCTCCACGGGTTATGACTCCGATGGTGGCTTGAGACTTATCACTTCCAGTCAATACGGGTCGATTCTTACGACTTAGAGATTGATTATCGGCATATTCTACCACAAATCTAGTTGGCATAAAGTAAAAGATAGTCTTTCTTATAACAATTACCATTGGTTGCTGGTTGAATGTATGTATTGAATCGTAATTCTTTCGATCGTTGCTTATCTTTACTTTTCGATCTTTTCTTAGCTTCTGCATTAGACCTTTGCATTGAAGCTTTGGGGGTGGAGCATGGAGCTTTGTATTGAAGCTTTATTACTGATTTTCCCCCTTTTGATTAGGTGAGATTTTCTCTGAGAATCTTCACAATCAAAACTATTTTACCTTTCAGCCGTAGCAATAATTCGATCGTCATAATATTCCCAGGTTTGAGCATTATCATATAATAGTTCAGCCGTAGTAATGATACTGGCTCCAATGTTGACTTACCAAAATTGATACCGATAATTATTATCTTAGAAAATCAACATTACCTTTTCTGAGATCAAAGAATCAAGAGTTTCGTATGACTGTTTGGAAGAATATGCTTAAAAAGAATATTTAGAAATCATTTTTTTCTCTGATTTCTCTATTCATTGAGCATTTTCAATCTTACTTCATCAAAGAACGAAGGTTCATGAAAACATATGGCTAAAATACTTCTTGTCTTATGTTATTTTGTTTGCTTTCTCGAAAAAATCATCAATACTCTAAACTCGTTGTTCCCCTTTTTTTTCCTACCCTCTTTCATATGTCATCGTAATCGCACATTTCTATCTTCTTCATCACTATTTCTTTTGTCATCCTGAATATAACTTAACCTGATCTAATTCTCCCGGAAGATATTGACATGACGCCCCCTAAGTCTTTCCATCGTTTGATGAATTCGTCAACTAATTCGTCTTCTTGTTGGCGAGCAGAGGCTAATTCAGTCAAATTGACTTCTCTGTCGGAAAAGAAGAAGTTTTTCATAAAAATACTCTGCATATGTTCCCAAGTATGAATAAATTCTTGGATTAAAGCTGAATACCATCTGAAGGCTTTCCCTGTTAAAGAAGACTCAAATAATCACAAACAGTACCTAGGAACTCTAGACAAATTTCTCATCATTATTACGAAGTGCATCATATGTTCTTCTGGTGACCATTCCCATTAAACTTCTTAAAGTTTGGGTGTTTGAAGTCAGTGGGATATGGCATTTCTTCTATTTCTATGGGATATGGTGTCTGATATCGGAACGTTTTATTTTGATTTCATTCATTTTCTAGATCAATAGTTTTGACAACCATCTGTCAGATTTCTTCTTGCATTATGTTCTGAGTAATATTAGGTGTCAATCCTTAAAATTAAACTGCTTGTGGTTGTGGCCTTTTTATTTGTGGTTCAATGTTGGTTACAAGAGTTACTATTAGAAGGTCAGGAACTTCTTTAGTCACGTGCTCATCTGGTGAAGCTGATTAAGCTGATTAATGTTTGCCAATAAGACTTCAATTTCTTTATTCTTCGATCATGCTGATATTGAAGGAGAAAATAAACACTGCATTGTCAATGCTATTGAGGAAGATAAAATGCTGTTTGATTTGAAACCAGCGTACCGCCGCTTCGAAGGACTAACTGATTCAGATTGCTTATTCTTAATGCACGAGTTTGCTTCAAATATTTTATAGAGGGTGCTATAAGTGAACTTTCACTTATCGCAAGGGCTTTCTGAAAAGGCCTAGCTATATGCCCTAAAGGGGGGGTGAATAGGGCAATGCCAAATAAAAACTAATAACAGTGGAATAATAAAAGAAATAAAGCACAATGCTGAATTTAAAGTAATCTCAATAGCCTAAAGTAAAGAGAATGATACTTTATCAGTTCTAAGGACAATCTTACACTAAAAACCAAAGGTTTAAGGTAGGACAACCTTATTTCTAGAACATCCTTTGTATCACAAGCCAATGAGGAATAAAAAGCAAGGAAATCAAAATAACTTGCAGAAATAAATCCTAAGTTATTACAACATTCCCCACACTTGCTTGGAATAAAAAGATTATAACATTCATCCACGAATGCAATCCACAAAACTGAATGAATAAAGAATAAAGAATAAAGCACATCCACAACACAACGATATATAGTGGTTCACCTGTGTGTACACCAACTGTTATCCAACAGCCACACAGAATGCTACTCCACTCCTAATATCCTCACACAGGGGATATTAGCATGCACTATCAAAATAGATTTCACAGGTTCACCTAAAACCTTCACAATTGTGTCTTTGATCTCAGGCTTACACAATCCAAAAACCCTCACAATCTGAGTTTTCTGGCTCTCCTCAGATAACCAATATAATGAGATTTTTCTGGCAAATCTCAAACAAAACCAAAGGCGTGCATCATGACTAGATGGATCGTAATCAGGATCATTTGAAAAATCAGTTTCTATATCATTAAATATATCATCCATATTAATATCCTGTTGAGGAAGATCGCCAGCTTCCCCTTCATTTTCGGCTTCACCACCATCACCACCAACACCACCTTCATCAACTTGGCCAGGAAGCAAATCCAACTTCATCTTATTAAGATTGGAATTGTTAAAAATAAGATGATGAATTGGTGCCTCATTAAAGGCATTTATGCCATAATTCAGTCTCCTCGGTATGGACCATGTAACATGATTGAGTAGATGAGCTTGCATCACTAACGATGTAGCAGTTTTCAGAAGTTCTGCGATCAGTTATATAACAGAACCCTTTTTATTAAGTATCTCACAACCTTGATTAGAAAACTTCACACTATGGTTGTTATCGCATATCTGAGAAATGCTAAGTAGGTTGTGTTTCAAGCCCTCAACATACAAAACATTCTTAAATAAGGGAAGGTTATAAAGCTGAACCGTACCTTGGCCAATGATCTTACAATTGCTTCCATCACCAAATGTAACTGATTCATCAGTCATATCTTTTAGATTGGTGAATAAAGCTTTATCACCTGTCATATGCCTGGAGCAACCACTATCTAGGTACCACTTTAAATGACTTGTAGCTTTGAAAGCAGTGTGGGCAACCAAGCAGGCAACTTTAGGAACCCATTTCAGAACTGTTTTGGATTTAGGAGTATAGATGGTCTTTTTCTATCTGTTGTTATAGGAGAGACCTATAGAGTTAGACTTTAATAGCTCCTTGAGAAGATCAATTATTTTTTCAGCCAAAGGATTTCGGTTTTGAAAATTAAAGTTGACATGGCTACCTGTCGGTTTTTGAAAAGTTCTTGAATTTTTGGAAGAACCTTGATAAGCATTCTTTTCTTTTGTGATTGAAGACTCTCCTTTTACAAATTTAGGAGCAATGTTCTTTTGTTTAGGAGATATATTCTTATCATACCCCAACCCGGATCGATCGCCACATTTTCTTGATCCAGACAATAATTTTTTCAATTTAGGATCACCTTGGGCATATCTCCATGTGTCTTTCAAACTCAGAAGAGAAGCTACCTCATTTTTGAGTTTCTCATTTTCGGATCTCAAATCTTCAATTTTGGAGGTTTTGAAATTTAAATCACATTTGGTTTTTTCAAAAGAATCGAAAATATGAGACTTTTCTAAAACAAGAGACTCAAAATCTTCCTTAAGCATAGAAAATTTTTCTTTTTGTAATTTAAGCTTGACGACAATTTTACAACTCTCCTTATAAAGGGCATTATAAGCATCCTGAAGGTCATCTTCATTATCGCAATCACTATTCAGATTTTCTTTACTAGATATATCATTATTATCTGAAAAGGTGATCTTAGCTAGAGTCATAAGGGCTTTAACATCTTCGCCCGACTCGGTTTCAGAATCTTCTGATTTAGAAGTGGATTTAGAATCAGACAATTCATCTCAAGTAGCTATCATGCTTTTCTTTTTTGATTTGTCCTTTTTAGGACATTTGTTAGCTAACTACCCATACTCTTGACTGTTGTAACATTGACTATCTTTCAAGGATTTTTGAGTTTTAGGTTTAGATCGTCTCTTATCATTTGACTTTTGAAAATTAACTTTTTTCTTACTTTTGAAAAATTTGTAAAAGTTTTTTGCTAAAAGTGTCATATCATCTTCAGAATTTTCTGAATTCGAAGTGCTCTTTTGTGAAACATTTTTAGATGATTTGAGAGCAATTGATTTTCCTTTAGGAGCTTTAAAGGATAACTCATAGGTTTGAAGTGAACCAACTAGTTCCTCAACCCTCATGGTATCCGTATCACGAAGTTCCTCTATCACGGTCACTTTAGAATTGAACCGTTCAGGAAGTGAGCGTAGTATCTTTGCACACACTTTACTTTCTGGGATTCTATCACCAAGACCCCACATAGAGTTCACAATGTCATTCAATCTAGTATAGAAGTCCATAAACATCTCATTCTCCTCCATATGAATTTCTTCAAATTTAGTTGTGAGGAGTTGGACTTTAGATTTCTTGACAATAGATGTACCCTCGCGTGTCATTTCTAATACATCCCATGCTTGTTTTGTATTTTCACAAGAGATGATTCTTTTGAATTCATCTGGTGATAATGCACAAGTAATTACATTTAGTGCTTTTGCATTGGCACTACTTTCACTTTTCTGAAGTGTGGTCCAAAGAGAATAAGCCGTTACTTTCATTGATTTTGAACCATCGTCATTAGTAACTTCAGTGATAGGAGGGTTCCATTCATTCACTGTGGCCAGTCACACACTTTCATCCAAGGATTTGAGGAAGATCCTCATCCTGGCTTTTCAATAAGCATAGTTTATGCCATTAAAGGGTGGTGGCCTAGTGACTGATAGGCTATCAAAATTTGACATCTTAATATAGCTTAGATCGTTAGCTCAGGAAATAAATCCAATAAATAAACAATAAGCATGAGCTATTAGGCTCTGATACCACTTGAAAGGGCCTAGCTATATGCCCTAGAGGGGGGGGGTGAATAGGCAATGCCAAATAAAAACTAATATAATGGAATAATAAAAGAAATAAAGTACAAAAGTAATCTCAATAGCCTAAAGTAAAGAGAATGATACTTTATCAGTTCTAAGGACAACCTTACACCAAAAACCAAAGGTTTAAGGTAGGACAACCTTATTTCTAGAACGTCCTTTGTATCACAAACCAATGAGGAATAAAAAGTAAGGAAATCAAAATAACTTGCAGAAATAAATCCTAAGTTATTACAACATTCCCCACACTTGCTTGGAATAAAAAGATTACAACATTCATCCACAAATACAATCCACAAAACTGAATGAATAAAGAATAAAGAATAAAGCACATCCACAACACAACGATATATAGTGGTTCGCCTGTGTGTACACCAACTGTTATCCAACAGCCACACAGAATGCTACTCCACTCCTAATATCCTCACACAGGGGATATTAGCATGCACTATTAAAATAGGTTTCACAGGTTCACCTAAAACCTTCACAATTGTGTCTTTGATCTCGGGCTTACACAATCTGAGTTTTCTGGCTCTCCTCAGATAACCAATACAATGAGATTTTTCTGGCAAATCTCAAATAAAACTAAAGAAAGTAAATTATAAAAATGTAAAATACCTGAATCACCTTTTGAAGTACCCCAATAGAACCAATCGGAGTAGAAGTTCAATTCAACGTTCAAAGTCCAATACTCACTTTAAGAATGGTTCAAAGTCTAATTGATTTTAAATCAAAAGCGCTAGTTCTATTTGATTTTGAATCCAAGAAGAAGGAATATCAGAAATTTCCCTTTTCTAATGAGATTGGAATGTAGATCAAAATCAAATAAAAAATAAGCTAGCAAAAGGAATATTAAATAAGCACAAAGTCGCTTAAAACAAACACAAACTTATCTCAGAGTATAGCCTAAAGAATGCTTGAATAGAGTTGAATTGAATTGCTAAAACTCTGAAGTTCGTGCTCTATTTATAGCCTAAAAAATCCCATCTACGACTGGCTTAGGATCCTAAGGGACTGGTCGTAGCTTCAAAGATTTTCAAAGATTTTCGCGAGATAAGAATTTGCTTTTCCATGACCGGTCCTGGGTAGCCTACGACCGGTCGTGGGCCACCTACGACCGGTCGTGGGTCACCAACGATCTGTCGTAGGACCCCCAGTTTAGTTGCTGGAGTTTGAGTCGTAGGGCTAAGACTGGTCGAAGGATGAGTCGTAGAACTCACAGGACTGGTCATAGGATAACCAGAAAGATCCGAAAATCTTCAACAACCTAGGACTGGTCCTGAAAAACTTAAGACTGGTCGTAGAAGAGTTAATACTGATCTTGAAATCCCTAGGACTGGTCTTAGAACAGCCCAAACAAGCATATTAAAATATATGAATTATGTATCCAGAATGACCTACAGTAAAGCCCATCCTAAGGTCAATCTAAGGTCAAACAAACCTTAAAATTGAGATGGATATTGAAAGTCTGTACACTCAGATGACCCTTAAAAGAAGCTTGAGAATATACAAATCTTGTAGTAGGCCTTCTTGAGCTTGATCTTGACTTGACACAGTCTTCTACTATACTTGAACTTGATTATATCTTAAGCATGCATACTTGTAAACTTCTATTCTTGAATTCTTCATCCATGGCTTGAAATGTTCTTTATTTAAGTTCTTATCTTGCAATGCGATGTCTTGATTGCAATAAATCGTCTCAAACATGAAACACAAGATATACAAGACATAGATATAGGTTTTGGCACTCCAAAATTTGACAAACAAAGGGATATGAAATCATAGCACTTACACTTTCCCTTTATTTTTCTGAATTCATAATGATTCTGTAGAAGATGTCTTTATGATTATAGTCGGCGGTACTGGAAGACCTTCTGGAGTGATGGGATTTTCAGTTCTTCTTGAATAAAATGATTATGTTGCTGAGGCGAGGCTGCGTCTTGCGGGGTTTCGTATAATCAACCCTCTAACCATATTCTGCGTGACAATACTTCTTATGGGGACACATCAAACCCTTCGATTTTTAGATGTTACTATCATCCATCCTTCGCCATCTTGCTACACTTCTTGTGAAGCAGAGACCATTTCGGACATCATGTGGCATTGCCTACCCCCAATTGTAGCTGATTTTACTTTCTCCGGTACTTTTTGTAGTAATGATCACATATTGTTGATGTAGTCCATAGCGAATCCATTAGGTGTGAAGTAAACAACTACATTAGTTGGAATAAAAGCCATTGTGGTTGTATAAGGATGAAATACTCAATGTTCAAAGAATTGAATTAATTACGTTGATTAAATAAAATTGTACTTTATTTTAGAGATGAAGGGGAGGATGTTCCCATTAAGTGTCGTCATTTTGGTGTCTATTTGATGCTAAACAGTAATAAAAGTTCTCTAAATATTTCTAAGTTATCATTGAATAATAACAGATACCCAATAGAGTCGCCAAATGTATATGGTTTAGGGAATTATCATTCAATAATAACAAAGAAAATAGAAGAACATTCATCATTATAGATTTTATTAATTCTGAGTTTGTTTATATTCTCATATCTCCCTTGATTCTGAAACAAAGTATAGAGAATTAGTGCAAGTATGAAAGGAGAAGCAGCTCAATGAAAATTTCAGCAGCATTTTAGTGTGTTTTGCATTCGTTGAAGTGATAGAGGTGTTGTGTGGGTCCAAGATCCTCACTTCAATCTGACATTCATTTATTGCATAGGTCCACACAACTTGTTTTGAGTTCTTATCTTGAGTTGTGTGGGTCCGTACAACTCAATTTTGAGTTGCGCAGGTGCATACAACTCATCCTGAGTTGTGCATGTCCGCACAACTCATCCTCCCAATACTCATTCCCTCTCTCTCTCTCTCTCTTAGAACTTCTCTAAAACCTCTGATGATGATGCAAATGAGAGGGGGAAGGGGTATTTATATGCTTCTACATGTGTGAACCCTCGAATATTGTATCATGGGGCCCACTTCGCATTCTCTGGGTCCAATTTCTTAAATATCCAATTATTAGTTGCACAGACTCACGCAACTGTGATGAGTTGTGCGGGTCCGTGCAATTCCGTTACTTCCCCACAACACTATTCACCCACATAACTATTCATCTGCATAACTATTCATCCACGTAACTATTCATCCCACACTATTCATTGCAGCACTATTCATCATGGCACTATTCATCACAACAAATTTTTCCAGAAAGGGATGATAGAGAGAGGGCCGTGTAATGGGTAGGGCCGCCTATCTTGGATCTTTGATGCACAACAAACCAAACTCCTATCGACTCATGTATTTTTTTGGGCCCCAACAACTAATCAATGTTTTCTCAATTTTGAGGAAAGTTTTTTGAAAATTTTCAATGTTTTAAGTTGGAATTTGTTTGGAAATAAAAGTATGTGAAATTAAGAATGCTTTCAGTGGGATAATAAGATGGAAATTTGATCTTGAATTGTTGGAGTTTGATCAGTCAAGTAATCCATCACCTACAATTCTTGAATGATTAAGAGGAAATTTGTATATCATGTTAATTTAAATTACAAAACATGTTTAACTTGCTTCCTTAGGATGTGCTAGGATTGCTGATGGTTAGTATGTGAATCATTGTTAAACGTTGAGAATTAAGCATGAAGAATTTTATCTACCTTAAAAGATGAAAAACCAATTAAAAAAATAGGAGATCGACGAAAAGGTCATGAAAAAATTGAAAAATGACAACATCTCTAAGGAGAACGAAAAAGGTCTCTAAAAAGGATGAATTGTTCGAAACAGAATGAATAAGAGTAACCGTCAATATAAAATCAAAAACTGGAAAAAGAAGAAAAAGGTGGATCTATTCAAAATTAGTACTTGAGTTTTTGACTAATTTTAATGTGATGAACATGGCTAACATTATGAAATAATAGTATTCCTATGGGAAGTAAGTTAACATTCATTGGAAAAACTTGGAATATGAACTAATATTCTGAGTTAAATGATAAAGAACTTATTTAATTGATTGCTTATGTGATCCGGCTCTAGGTTTTTAAAATACCACTTTCATCTCTTGAGTTTACTCATTCATACTTGATTACACAAAAGATTATTTTCTGAAAAGGGTTTGAACATTGAGCATGGAAGTTCATTTTTCACATACTTTGCTCAGGCTACCAAAATGTTGTTTGGGAATTGTGTTGAGGGTCAAATATTGCATATTATTCCCAATTTATTACTTGGTTTTATGAACATGATAATGCTTAATGTTTTATTTTAATCATGTTTGTGCTGCAAGGTGATTTTAAGAGCTTGGATTGAAAAGGATGTTAAAAGTATAGATTTAGTGCTCAAGAATCACCAAGGCAAAGGAGGGAATTTATGGACTAAAAATGGAGAATTTTCATGCCAAAGATCCTAGGAAACCAGTATAAATGATGGAGAAAAGATTGGCAAAAGCACAAGTTAAACAGTAGAAAAACAGTCAATTTCGGTGCCACCTAAGCCAATTTCGGTGCCACTAAAAGTGCACAAAATAGTCTAGCAAGAAAACAACTTAATTTGGTGTAACATCCTGAAAATCGGGGGTCGTGTATAAACCCAACTCCCGAGTTCCAGACCGTCACTTATGCAACCAAAATGATTATGATTCAATATTGTCTAAGTTAAAGCATTCACATGAATAAAAGTATACCAAAACTACAATTCATACTCCAGATTCAGTGATAAAAGCAAGTGGAAGACTAAAAGATATACATATCACTGTATGGAAAATAAAATATATCTCAACTGTCTCCAAAGTATGAATACATCTCTGAGTCTCATATACATGTAAATATACAGAATCAAAAGGTCAAAAATAGTCCCACTGAGAAATCCCGCCAATTCAGGCCACCTAAGCAAAGCCGTCGTGGTACTGCATATATGAGAACTCGTCCTGGTCCTCATCATAATCCGGCTCTGCCTCCTGAATCACTGCCTCACCTGCATCTAAGACAGGGTCTGGTGGGTGTTGCAAACACCATCCTGTAACATGGGAGTGAGTAGCTAACTCAGTGGAATAATAGAGTAAAGATTAACATGTTCTCAAATCAATAATGCGATAATAGTAAAGTAGTAAATCAAATATTCCTAATACTGTTGTTAATGCAATATGACATGACATGATGGATGCCCTCACCAACATTCTCCCTCATACGACACCATCTGCGTCCGCGGCATGCTTGCGTACCGCTCAGTGCTCCACATCTTCCAGGCACATGCAATGTGATGGTGATATGATTATCGAGTTATTATTAGTCCATTCAAATAGCAGGATTGGGAAACTAAGGTGCTTCCCTTATATCAATCCCAACACAGATCCTGTCTAGGATCGTCACTCCTAGTAATCTCAGACGATGTATATTTTATAAGTCGCTGTAAGGGTTGTTGCTCACACTCGTTGCACCGCTCCCCCATCACCTTATCAATACAGGCCTACTTGTACTCTCATCGCTACGGAAGGGTCGTCGCCTCCCGTAGACTCAGAATACACTCGAGGTTACTACAAAGGGCTGTCAGGGCTGTTGCTCGCACTTGTTGCACCGCTCCCCCATCATCTTATCAATGTAGGCTGACAGCAAGAATATAGTGTCCCATACCACCATAATCTGCTCACGAGTCATAGGTGCTCACTGGTCACTACGGGAAGGTTTGTGGCCCCAGCGTAGGCCGACAGCTCGACCACGGTGTCACATACCACCATGCCCGGCTCATGAGTCTTTATGGATCAAGGTACCATGGTTAATAGGATTTACAGTGGTAAGTTCAGTACCCTAGGTTCAAGTAGTTATGACTCATACAAGGTGAACATACAATGGCCAGTCGGGTTACTTGACGGGCTCGACTAGTACGAGCGCATCTCAAGTCGAACGACATGAAGTGCATAAAACACCTCGTGTGGCCTAACCACTGCCGCCAACTCCAAAACACGACTCACGTTCATCGACGCGTCGTTCGTGGCAAGGATAAGGCAACCACGAATTTACTCAGTTACCGACTGCCTGGACTAGGTATAGTCCCAAACATTTATGAATTCACATCAGCAATCATGTAAGAGTAATGGAAATGAAATACAACAATGTGAGCATGTTAACACATGTTATAACATACAACTTGAGTAAATCATCTAACACATGCTTTTCATACATATAATGAAATCATGCATATAGCCAACATGTAGGAAATCATTTACATCAGCATATCATTTGAGAATTCAATCTCAAACTAATTCATAACACCATTTAATTTAATACATACTAATACAAACATTTATACAAACACTTAGACTACACACTTAAGTCTACATATAGTATGTCGACTCAAAGTGCGCATTTAGGCGAATCTCTTCACCAAACTGATTATGCACACATTCCTAATATCCTAATGCGACAAGAAGCCATGTTAATCATCTCAGCAAAATATGGATGGAAATAGTATTTCCTACAAATGACTAAAATGCCCTAAATCTCATATTTTTCGTCTGCTTACGAAACAGGAAACGGACAGCATGTTGTATATGTCAAACGGCGTTGCCGTCGATAATCTACTATTAAACGACATTGAAAGCGTTGAAAATAGTCAATCAAAGCGTCTAAAATTCGCACCTTTTATCCTAAAAGTGTATTGATTCGAACAGAGCGTATATGCTTCGTCTACGGTGAACCGGGAACCTAATACACAAAATCTATAAGCTACCATGCTAAGGAACCGAAGGAACCTTAAATCATCAAGTGTTTGGGGTATTTTCTTACCTAGAAACGCGGCGAAATCTCCGAAAAAGTGATTGAGGCGCGTTGCTTAAGCACGTGCAACAAGTAGTGCAAGCAGTAGGAAATTCTCTCCCACTCTCTCTCACAATCTCTCACCTTTTCTCTCACACCAGCTAGGGTTTCTAGCAAATTCAGATGGGTGAGAGAAGTGAGGGTTTAAGCCCCTTTTATAACCTAAAACTTGCCCAAAACAGGCTTGGGAACAATGTTCACTTGATGCCTAACCAAATCGGGACTGTTTCGGTCCAAAAAGACATTTCTGGAGGTCCCCTGGCCGAACGCGATCGGACTTAAGTTCATGCACGTCGGATGTCGCTCACATCCCATTTTTAGACCAGTAGTGTTCGTGATCACACGTGGCGGTCCAGTTTCAGTTCAGCAGTCACCGCATATAGATCAGGTCTACAAGTCTCATGATATGAAATAAAAATTTTTCCTGATCCAAGGGTGTAATTTGGCTGAATTCTGACGGTCAGAACGCTTAATAATAACGCGTTAAGTCGTGTGCCAGATTTGAATTTCAAATTTCAAATCTAACCCTATTCTCACTCCTTTCACTCCAGGCTCAATGAAATAGCCTCTGAATGTCGGTTGGACTTGATTTTCGAAATGATTATCAAGTCTAGCTAGGCGGTTATAACGGTCTAAGATTGTAGGTATCGGACTTTCAACGTGCGGTCTAGATCTAATACAAAGTTTCAAAGAGGTCCTGAGAATAAACCGGTTTAGAGTTTGATCCGAGGTTTTAGAGTATTATAGCGTCATTGGTTCTACTCACTTTGGGTCTTGTAGAACGTATTTAAAGTGATCAGGGACTATTTCCTAGCTACTCTAGCGTTGCGCTAGCTAACTTACACATATTTTCTAAAGGAATTAATCCTACGCGATTTCTGGTCGAGTTGGTACTCGAGTCCAAGTACGGATTTTTCCAAGGCGTTACATTTGGAGTCACCTAAGCTTAATTTGGTGCCATTGAAGTGAATTTCGATAGCAAATTCGGTGGCACATTTTTTCACTTAAGTACTCTGCACATACAATTTCAGATGCAGATACGATTTTAGTGCCACCGAAATCGTACAAAGTTGTAATGCAGGGCTAATGCGGATTGCGTAAATTGAGGCCTTTTGTAAGCGGTTTCTAGAAATTCCAAGTCGGTGCATAAGAGGGGGATTCACAACTATAAATAGGAGTCCCTAGGATATTCCTAGGCATCATCTAAAGTTCAAGGAGTGGAGCAAAAGCGTAGAGAGCATCTACCAAGAGTCTTTCTTCTTATTCCCTAGTTGTTTTTATATTTTTCTTATGAGTTTTTAGTTCAATCATGTTTATGGTTGGCTAAACCTCTTAGCTAGGGCTAAGAGGTGAAGCTTGTAGCATGATTGGGATGCTTACTTTGCTTTGATTCATGTTTATGTTTGAATTTCATTAAATTCTAGTCGATTCTAAGGAATATTTTCAGTTTTTAATGTTTGTTGTGACTCAAATTATAATAAGACTGTAATAACTTTAAATATCTTCTTTTCTATTTGAGATTGTGGATTTAGTAAATCCTATTGTTTGTCATCATCTCCTGGGCATGGTTGAGTGATGGAATCCCTTCCAATTCACCACAATTCTCCTTCATTGAGGCTAGATCAATGAGAAGTTTAGAGATTTGACCGTCTCTTCTTCCAACTAGATAGGATAAGACTCTGATTCTAGTTGGATCTTTTGAATTAAGCAAGGTAGCATCTCAATTGCTACAAGTGGACTCATGGCACCCTAGTTCCCACTTTTAATTGATACTTTACTCATTACTAAAAATTACTCATTTAAATTCAAATTTCTACTTTAGTTCTTCATCTAGCTCTAGTTCTAGTTAAATTACAAGTTTAGTCTATGTGGATTTGACCTTAGTCTCACTGAAATTATTACTACATCGTGACCCTACACTTGGGGTTGTGAGCATTGGCCGAGTCTCCCTAAGATTCGAAAATCAAATGTTGCTCAAAACTTGACTAAACACACTTGGATTGGTCGAACAGACAAGTTTGGCTAGCCAAATCCAAGGTTGGGGTGACCGATATTGACGCAGAGAATCTTTATCTTGTTCTATACTTGTCCGAAATGTGTTGGGTTAGCCGAATGTAGTTAGGCCTGCCGAACCAAAAGTCGGGTTAGCCTAACTTTAGTGTATTTTACTTAGAATTATGTTCATTATGATACCACGTGAAATACACCTAACTTAGGTGTTCATAACCCTAATTGCAAGGTCATGATGTAGTAATATCTCGGTGAGACCAAGATCGAATCCAAAGAGACTTAACTTGTATGTATTCTAAAATAAACTAGAGCTAGAACTAGAATAAGAATGTAAACTAAAATATGGAATGAGAGAGATTAATTGTGAATAAACTATCAATAAGAAAAGGAACACTAGAGCGCTAAGGATCCACTTGTAGCTATTAAGATACTACCTTACTTGATTCAATAAGCAAAACTGGAATTGGAGTCATATCCTATCCAGTTGGAAGATAAAATAATTAAACCATAATCTGAACTTCTCATTGGAATAGTTCACACATGAAACACTATTGTGATGATTGGAAGGGAATTCAACCATCCACCATGCCCAGGAGACGATTGTGAATTACGAATTTTACCAATCTCAAGAATATCAAAATAGATAAGAAGATATTCAAAGCTCTCACAACATCTACTATAATTGGAATCACAATAAACCATAGAAAACTTAAAATTTTCCTTAATTCAAACTAGAAATAAATGAAAGTTCAACATAAAATTGAATCAAAGTAAGATAAACATCAAAACAAACTACAAGCTTCACCTCTTAGCTTTAGCTAAGAGATTAGAGAACCAAGGACATGATTGAAACAAATAAAAGACCCATATTTATAAGGTTTTCTTGGACCAATTTTGAAACTACCTCAAATTTACGCAGCAAAGTTACGCTTCAGTTGGACTAAAGTATAGTCAAAATTGTTACTAGATTCTGTCTTCAATGGTTGCCTGATTTTGGTCACACCGAACATGGGGTTCAGTCGTACTGAACTTAAGCTCCAGTTGGACCAAAAATTAACTCCGAAATTCATTGTTCTTCACTGGACTATTTTGTACACTTTCGGTCGCACTGAACATGGCTTCGGTCAGGCTGAAAGTCGAGCCGAACAGTCTGTTTCTTCTATTTCTTCTGTAATTTTTCCAGTCTGAAATTCCTCCTTTACACTTGGTTTTCTTGGATCTTTTGGCATGTAAATTCTTCATTCTTGACATTTAAATTTCCAAGCCTTCTTTGGTAATCTTTTGAGCATTAATTCACTGCTTTTAGGATCATTTTCTTCAAAGCTTTCGAAATCACCTCCTAAGAGAAAACAAGTATAAATACATCAATTAAACACTATCCTGTTCATAAAAGTAAGGCATTGATAGGGGAAAATATGTAATATTTTACAGTCAACACACCCCCAACTAACTTTTTGCTAGTCCCGAGAAAAACATGCGTGAAGAAATCCTAAATTCTCAATGTTCAAATCGCTTTTAAAAAATAATCTTTTGTGCAATCAAGTATGAATGAATAAAAATTAAAGAAGTGAGAGTGAACATTTGAAAACCTAGAGTCGAATTTCATGAGTATTCAATTAAGTCTTCCTATATCAATTAACTGAGAGCATAAGTTCACATATCAAGTTTCTAATGTGCTGAGTGAAAACCAACTTACTTTCTATAGAAATAACTATGGTTTTGTAATGTTATCCATGCTCATCACTTCAAGGCAAGTGGATTAACACAAGCACTGATTCCAAACTTGTCCCCCTTTCTTCTTTTTCCAGCTTTAGACTTTGTATCGATAACCTTTTTCACATTATTTTCAGTATTTTCCTTCCTTTCCAATGAAGTTCCGTTAGATGCATTGCCTTTTTGTCGATTTAATTATTTTTTAGATGGTTCTTTTCATCTTTTAAGGTGGACTAAGTTCTCTAGATTTGGTTCTGTAACGACCTAGAAAAAATTTGTACTTAGACTCGAGTACTACCTCTAGCAGAAATCAATTAAAACCAAATCCCTTAGAAATCTAATGTGTTTTAGCCAGCGCTAAACTAGACTACTTATGGAATTAGCACCAATAACTTTCAATACGATCTGTAAGACCCAAAACCTAGATAATCATTGACGCTATATTACCCTGAAATCTAGGATCCAACTCTAAACCCAGTTGCTCCCGTGAATGCTTTGTAATTTTGTATTGGATTTAGACCGCACGTCGAAAGTTCGATATCGATGAACTTAGACCATTATGACCGCTTAGTTGGACTTGACAATCACCTAGAAAATCAAGCCCAAACGATGTCCTGAGACCATTGTATTGAGTCCGGAGTGATGAGAGTAAGAAAATGAAGATTTTTAGAAAATTAAATATATTTTTAAGTAATCTGGAACGTTTTACTAACGCGTTATTTTTAAGCATTCTGACCGTTAGATTTTGACCCAAATTCACCCTCGGATCAAGATTGGTGGCCATTACATGTCATAGAACTTATATCCCTGATCGAATGCCGATAACCGTTGAATTGAAGCTGGTCCACCATGGACGATCTGGAAATTCGATCAGACTGAATACTTAACTTATTAAAGATCCAATACTAGTTAGCTTAAGTCCGACCGCATTTGATAAGAGGACCTCCAGAAGTACTCCGTTGGATCAGAAAGAGCCCGATTTGGTTATAACCTAAGTATACCTTGACCTTAAGACTATTTTCGTCGAGTTTAGGCTTATAAAAAGGCCTTAAACCCTTATTCACAAATTTCATACGAATTTCCTAAACCCTACCTTTTCAAGAGAGAGAAAAGAGAGAGAAAGTGTGGGAGAACCTGTTGATTCTCCGTAGGATTCTTCCCAGTTTATCTACACATCGAACTTGCATATTTGAATCGTTCTTGTGGCGATTCTGATTCCATTCTTGGATACGTTATGCCAACCCTAACCTGTTTTGAAGCCTAGGATAGCTTAAATGAAGTTATAGCTAACTCGTTTCATGCCATAGGTAGCGTATCTGCTGTTGACAAAGACATATCGTCTGAATCACATCTCATATACTTTTTTGGGTTTAAGGTGCAGACTATATTCACTTAGGTTATGGTTTTCAAGGATTTCAATGATAGATAATGATTTATTCATGTTATGATTGCTATTACACATGCCAAATACGCTAGCTGTTTTGATCTACGTATGTGTATACCTTATGTGATAAATAGCATATTCCATATATATGTTAGAATACCTGTATACGTATAGAATATGCTGTTTTGATTGTCATGATTAATTGTCGTTGTTTTATGCTTGATATATATGCGACAACTCCTTGGCGAAAGGATTTGCCCTAATGTGCAATGGAGTCAACATACGTGATGTATGTTGAATAGTGTAATCTAAGTGTTTGTATAAATGCCTAAATGAGTTAGTAGTTTGTAAAGTGTGATTGCTAAGGTTGTTGAGATATGAATCTCAATCACAATACTTGAATGTATGATTCCCTCCATGAATTATGTAACTTAGATTATTCATGTTGAATGTGTGTATGATTTCCTCCATGTACTGTATTTAAATTCCAGTTATATGACATGAATGTTCATTTGAAGGTAGGATATGAATCATATGCCTGTTATTGAGTTTGTACGTGCTTGGGGCTGTACTATAGTCCAGGTAATCGGTAATCGTATTCCAAATAGTGGTTGAGGTCATTTTCGCCATGCAGGATGAGTTTAACAAATTTGAGTCGTGCTTGGGATGTTCGACAGTGGTTAGGCCACATGGAGTGCTTATGCATTCCATATCGTTTAACTCAACGTGCGCTTGGCTTAGTTGAGCTTATCAACCAACCCAATTGATCGATGTTTTCTCACTATGTTTAGTCGCAACTATTTAAATCTAAGACACCGAGCTTACCAATGAAACTCCTGCTAACCTTGGTACCGTGATCCCTTAAGACTCATGAGCCGGGTATGATGGTATGGGACACCGTGGTCAAGCTGTCGGCCTATGCTGGGATGACGAGCCTCCCCGTAGTGACCAGTGAGCACCCTACTCTCGTGAGCAGATTATGGTAGTATGAGACACTATATTCTTGCTGTCGGCCCACATTGATTAGTGACAAGCCCTCTGTGGTGACCTCGAGTATATCCTAACACTACATAAGGGCGACGAGTCTTGTTGCAGTATTGAAGATATAACTGAGCCTGTATTGATTTGGTGATGGGGGAGTGGTGTAACGATTCCATGCAACAGCCCTGGTAGCCCTTGCAACGACCTAGAAATGTAACATCGTATGAGATTTTTCTAGGACTGACGACCCTAGAATGGATCAATGTTTGGGGATTGATATAAGGGAGGTGTCTAGCTTCCCAATACTACTGTATAAAAAGGACTAATAAGAACTGAGAAATCATATTCATGACATCGCACTGCATGTGCCATTGGCATTGGTGTGAGAGCACAGTGGTAGTGATTCATGCCATGATCGTTAAATGATGTCGCTTGAGGGAGTTTGTGGTGAGGGCATGCATCATTATCTCATTCATTCTCACATTAACAAGAGTATCTAGGACATGTTTTGATTGTACTGCTTTATCATTACTGCTTGATTGAATTGATAACATGTTAACCTTTGCAGTATAGTACCACTGAGTTGATCACTCACTCCCACATTCTGGGATGGTATTTAAACACCAACCAGACTCTGATATAGTTATAGGTGATGGCGATGCTGGCGAGGTGGAGCCAGACTTTGATGAGGATGAGGAGGCGTTCTCATTTATGTAGTTCTCAGGCGGGTTCATGTGAGCCTTGTCCTGACGAGCGGGAATTTTTGGGATATGTATATGACTATTTTTGCACAGTTGATCCATGTATTTTGAGACACAATTGTATATTTTTCCCTGGGCAGAGCATACATATTTTGGGGATTCTTTTTGATTTATATATATATATATTTAAGTCTTCTGCTTGCATTTCCTCAATATCCCTGAATTATGTCTGCCGATCTGGCTTGATCTATTTCATGTTTCATGCACTAACACCGACAACATACATCCATTATTGTTTATGTTGCGTAAGTGATGTTTTGGAACTCGGGAGCTGAGTTATGCTTGACCCCCGAATTTCAGGGCATTACAGGTTCTCATTACCCATCAGTGATGTACATACTACAATCAGAAACTCTAATATTTCACAAAAAAATATGTCGAGTGTGAATTGTGATTTAGATCAAAGTGATATTCGAACTTTCTCTTAATTAATTAATTTGAAGAATTTTAGCAATAAATTTCTTAGTTGATCAAACTCCAACAATTCAAAATTCAACTCTCTATCAATGTCATAATACGTAAAACATTCTCAATTACACAAAATTTCACTTTTCAAATGAGTTTTAAAATAAAAAATTTTGAAAATTTTCAAACAATTTGCTCAACGACTTAAAAAACACTGATTGGTTTACCTAATCCATACCTTAACATAAAATGTGCATTATCCTCAATGTAAAAGATATAAGCATGTAATGCATATGAGACAACGAAAAGAAATGGAAAGCGATGGTTAAATAGTACTTGAAGAAGGAGAATTGAAGCTTTTCCAAAGTTTCTCAACATGTAAATGGGTTAGCATGAAAAAAAACCAAAATCAAATTTCCCTAATCCTAAATCATATAAAAGAAATAAACCTAACTACATCTCCATCAGACTAGGAGGTCAATCTTGACACACAAGGTTGATCAGAGGTATGGACATATCCTTTGAATCAAACTTCTCAACGAATGGCTTGAGACGATGACTGTTCACTTTGATAATGTTGCCATTCATTAAATTCTTTGAATCATGGAGAGAAGAGGGGAAGGAAATAAAAGGGTGGCCCGCGTTACTCACTGAGTTGTGCGGACCCATGCAACTACTCGAGCCGTGCAACTCGGAGATGAGTTTCGCTGGTAACTCAAAGAGCAAGCATTCTCTTTTTTATTCTCGAAGAATCTTCTTCAGAGTGCTTTAAATCTCCTTTTGTATTCTTCATTTAAAGACAGAAATGTACATATATGAGGTGAGAAATCTGCACAACTCATACCCTATGGAGACTTGTGTGTTATGAGCTAGAATGCTGTCGAAATTCATATTTGAATCCATTTAGCACTTACACTTTCAATTATAATGAATTTATCTTGGAATCGAGGGATAAAAAGGATGTAAACGAATTTAGAAAATAAATAAAATCCAATGATTATTCTCTTCACTTTATTCCTTTTTAAATGTCAAGTGAGATAATTTCCCAAACGAAACAATTTTGTTTCTTGTCAAAGCAAAATGGCGACTCCACTGGGGACCATATAATTTCTTACTTGATATCAACTTAGGAAATTGCCTAGAGAATTTTATTCTAGTTTGGCGTTATGTAGACGTCAAAATGGTGACTCTCAACGGGAACGTCCTTCCCTTCATCTCCAAGATAAAGTGTATCTCTAAATAAATACTAATTGATGTTGTTTTGTTCTCTTACAAAACCACTCTGCAGCAGACAAGTTCAAATCTCAGCCAATTAAAATCACTTCCAGCAAAATGATTTTCTACTCATTCCCATTGGATTCGTAGTGGAGTATGCTCATGATCATACTTTGAGTCTGGAGAATCGACTAACCCCAAGTATGACAATGTTGACTAAAAGTAGTACTTCGCGAGCTATCGCCGGAGTGATATCAGTATCACCGGTCTCGCAAGATAAATGAGACGAATGGTTTATTATCTCCAGTCATAGGTCGAAGACCCGAAATTGTGCAGCTGCAAGTCAATTCTCCCATAGATGACCAGAGGCCTAGTGATGAGAAACGCAGTGAGAAAGAATCCTTCACTTGCTCCTCCGACACTTTATCCGAAGAAATCCCCTTACTCCCTAACATTACGGGATTTTCCAACCTTACCCATTGCAAATGTCAAATGGATGAGAAGAGAAAAGGGTAAATCACCTGTAGAAGATTCATCATCTTTTACGTATCTCTGTAAGCAATGCCTTTAATAGTCAAGTTATAATCAGTCGAGTCTTGTGAAAATATAGGGGAACTTAATGGGACTCCCCTTTTATCGAGTTCTGTCACTCCAACGCGCTCATACTCTATTTCGACAATAGTTTCGCCAAGGAGCGAAAAAGCCACTGTATATATGTAACACCTTAGATTTTCACCAACCTGGAATTAGACGTCCTTAGGCAATGGGTCAACCATATCACTCTTAGAGATCAATCCTAAAGTCTAGAAATCGCTTTTCAACCCGTTTCCTTCAAAATCTCACCTTTCACCACCCCATTCTTCAAATTTCTCCAAGTACTTTCATATTAGACACAAACCTAAAGTTTAAAGGGTGAGGAATTATACTTAAAATAAAACTTACCGTAAATGGTACGTACATGAATAAAATAGGATTTTGACTATAGAATTCTTAGAATCTCATGATGTAGGTAGGTTATTTGGATTGATTGACTTCTTCTACCCCAAAAAAATATATTGTACATCGCGTAACTCATTCCAGTTGGCAAACGAGACTCGATAAACGCCTCGATAGACTCGTGGGCCCAAACGACTCAATTCAGGGGGATACAAGGTGGGCCCCACATGTTTTTGGCATCCTTGGGGGGTGACGACCTCACCCCTGGGGTGAACCCAAGCCAAATAGGTCAGTGACCGGCGAGGCCTCGTCCGTACAGCGGACAGGTAGCCCGGTTTCTACACATTTTGTTAAACTTTGAAAAATCATATCTCCTTCGTTATAACTCCGATTTAGGTGATTCAAAAATCAGATTGAAGATAAATGATCTAGTTTTATATAAAAATATGTTAAAAATATAATAAAATATTTAAATTAGTTTAAATTAGGTCATTGTGAGAAACTATCCAAAAATCACTTGTTGGACAGCTGCTGCTTCTGAAATTTTGTGGAGATAGGGTAAACTTGATGATGAACCACTAGAAAAATAATTAAAATAATATTATAACTAGAAGTTCCCAAAATGGGGCCCCTAGGACCACATTCTGCCATAATTAGGCTAGAATTTGGTTAAGTACCAAACTGAATACTCAGTAGAATTAACTTGAACTACTTTTAATACAAACTACAAGACCTAAAATGAGTAGGACTGCTAACACTATGTTACCTAGAAACCTAGGATCAATCTCTATTCCCGTTTTCTCTTGGGAGTACTTTGAAACTTCGTATTAGATCTATACCGCACGTCAAAACTCCGATAGCGATGAACTTAGACCATTATGACTGCCTAGTTGGACTTGACAATCATTTCAAAAATTAAGCCCAACTGATGTTCTGAGGCTATTTCATTGAGCTTGGAGCAAGGAGTGTGAGAAAGAATGAAATTCTTTATAAATTAAATGTGATTTAAATAAATCTGGCACGTGTCGCTTGTGGGTTAAGTATAAGCATTCAGACCATTGGAATTTGACCCAAATACACCCTCAGATTAGAGAACATTTTCCACTCAGGTCAGTGTACTTGGAATCTCTGATCGAATCTCAGTGACCGTTGAACTGAAACTGGCCTGCCATGTGCGATCTGGAAACCCCGATCGAACTGAAAACTTAACTTGATCAGGATCCAGCATCCATGAGCTTAAGTCCAACCGCATTTAGTAACAGGACCTCCAGAAGTGTTCCGTTGAGATGGAACAGTCCGTATTTGGACATAACCTAAGTATACCTTGACTTAAAGTCTATTTTCGTTATGTTTGGGCTTATAAAAGGGCCTTAAACCCTTAGCTTTCTAACCCATACAAATTTGGGGAAAACCCTAGGAGAGAGAGGAGAGAAAAGAGAGAGAAAGTGAGGGAGAGTTGGAGTTTCTCCCAGGGATTCTTCCCTGTTGCTCCACGTGCCAAAGACATCCACCTACATCGTTATTCCAGCGATTCTGGCTTCGTTCTTAGGTAAGAAAGTCTAACCCTAACCTGTTCTAGAGTTCCAAATAGCATAAGTGATGATGTAGCTAACCTATTTCATGGTATAGGTTGCCGTTGAGCCGTTGACGAAGACTTATCGTCTGAATCAACTCCGTTTCGTAATTTCTGGTTTAAGGTGAGAATTTTAGATGCTTAGATTACCTGTTTTCAAAGCTTTCAATGCCGTTTAATGGTAAATTATTAAAAAGAATGCTGTTTGACATGTACAACATGCTGTCTGTTTTTTATTTCGAATACGTACGAAGAATATGAGATTTAGGGTATTTTAGGTATTTGTAGAAAATACTGTATACGTACGTATTTTGTCAATATGATTACCATGAGTATTTGTCATGTACCTATATTAGTTATGCGTGTATGATTTGTTTGGCGAAGAGATTCATCCTAATGCACATATTGGCCGACATATACTATGTAGACTAATGTGTGTAGACTAAGTGTTTGTTGAAATGCATAAATCAATATGATTTATGCGTGCCATATGTAATGAATGTAAGAACATGATTGTTGTGTATTAGACATCTCTTTGATATAAGGATTTGTCATATTATATGTTGAAATCAACATACGTCAAGTACGTTGAAGTTGTGTAGTCTAAGTGTTTGTATAAATGTATGTATTAATAAGTATTGAGTAAATGGTGTTGTAGTTTAGCGTTGAGATTGGATTCTCAACTAATTTATTGATGTACATGAATTCCTCCATGTTTGTTGTATTGAATTGATTACCTTATGTGTGGAATACTCATGTATGGTTAACTGCTTTTGATGTATGTTATAACATGCTGGAATTACTCGTATTTCAATTCTGTCTCTCTCATATGATTATTGATTTAGATTGCAAGTATTTGGGGCTATACTCTAGTCCAGGCAGTCGGTAACAGTTTAAAATTCATGGTTGGATTCTATTTTCCATGAAGGATGTGTATGACGAACCCGAGTCGTACTAGAGTCATCGGCAGTGGTTAGGCCACACGAAAATTCATGCTGTTGCACGCACTCGTTGCTCCGCTCCCCCATCACCTTATCAATACAGGCCTACTGTACTCTACTCCTACTGAAGGGTCGTTGCCTTCCGTAGACTCAGAATACGTTCGCGGTCACTACAAAGGACTCGTCGCCTGATCAGTGTAGGCCGACAGCAAGAATATAGTGTCCCATACCACCATAATCTGCTCACTGGTCACTATGGGGAGGTTTGTGGCCCCAGCGTAGGCCGACAGCTCGACCACGGTGTCCCATACCACCATGCCCGGCTCATGAGTCTTCGTGGATCAAGGTACCATGGTTAACAGGGTTTACAATGGTAAGTTCAGTACCCTAGGTTCAAGCAGTTATGACTCATGCAGGGTGAACATACATCGGCCAGTCGGGATACTTGACGGGCTTGACTAGAGCGATTGTATCTCAAGTCAAATGACATGAAGTGCGTAAAACACTTCGCGTGGCCTAACCACTGCCGCCAACTCCAGAACACGGCTCGCGTTCATCGACGCGTCGTTCGTGGCTAAGAAAAGCTAACCACGAATTCGCTCGGTTACTGACTGCCTGGACTAAGCATAGTCCCAAACAATTATGCAATCACATCAACAAATCATATGAGAGTATTGGAATTGAAATACAACCATGTGAGCATGTTAACACATGTTATAACATACAACTTAAGTAAATCATCAAGCACATACATTTCATGCATATAATGAAATCATGCATATAGTCAACATGTAGGAAATCATTTACGTCTGCATATTAATTGAGAAATCCATCTCAAACTAATCATAACATCATTTAATTCAATACATACTAATACAAATATTTATACAAACACTTACACTACACACTTAAGTCTACATATAGTATGTCGACCTGAAGTGCGCATTTAGACGAATCTCTTCGCCAAACTAATTATGCACGCATTCCTAACATTCTAATGCGACAACAAATCATGTCAATCACATCAGCAAAATATGAATGAAATCTGTACTTCCTACAAATGACTAAAATGCCCTAAATCTCATATTCTTCGTTGATTACGAAACAGGAAACAGACAGCATGTTGTACATGTCAAACGGTGTTGCCGTCGATAATCTACTATTAAACGACATTGAAAGCTTTGGAAACAGTCAATCAAAGCGTCTAAAATCCGCACCTTGTCTCTTATGGATGTGTAAATTCGAACGGAGCGTATGCACTTCGTCTACGGCTACTAGAGGACCTGTTTTACAAGATCTATTAACTATCAAGCTATGGAACGAAAGAAACATCAAATCAGCAACTTTTTAGGGTTATTTCTTACCTGAAAACGCGGACGAATCACCGGCCAGGTGATTGAGATGTGTTGCTGAAGCACATGCAACAGGTGGCACGAAGGCAGGAAAAATCTCTCCTACTCTCTCTCACAAACTCTCACCTTTTCTCTCTCCCAAACTAGGGTTTCTCTCAAATTCGGATGGGAGAGAGGAGTGAGGGTTTCAACTCCTTTTATAAGCCCAAAAATACCCAAAATAGGCTCAGGAACAAAGTTCACTTAGTGCATAACCAAATCGGGACTGTTTCGGTCTAAAAGATGCTTTCTGGTGGTCCCCTGGCCGAACGCGATCGGACTTAAGCTCATGCATACAGGATCTAGCACGCATTAAGTTTTCAGTCTGGCAGGGTTCGCAGATCGTACGTGGCGGTCCAGTTTCAGTTCAGCGGTCACCGCACGTAGATCAGGGCTGCAAGTCCCATGATATGAAATAGAAATTTTTCCTGATCCGAGGGTGTAATTTAACTGAATTCTGATGGTCGGAACGCTTAATACTGACACGTCAAGTCGTGTGCCAGATTTAAATTTCAAATTCCAAATCTATCCCTATTCGCAATCTCTTCAGTCCGGGCTCAATGAAATAGCCTGTGATTATCGGTTGGACTTGATTTTCGAAATGATTGTCAAGTCCAGCTAGGCGGTTCTAACGGTCTAAGATAGTAGGTATCGGACTTTCGACGCGCGGTCTAGATCCAATACAAAGTTTCAAAGTGGTCCAGAGAACAAACCTGCTTAGAGTTTGATCCGAGGTTATAGAGTATTATAGAGTCATTGGTTCTACTCGATTTGGGTCTTGTAGAACGTATTTAAAGTGATCAGGGACTATTTCCCAGCTACTCTAGCATTGCGCTAGCTAACTTACGCTTAATTTCCATAAGAATTAATCCTAAGTGGTTTCTTTGGCTATGGAATTGGGTTCTGAGCGATTTTCCAGGTGTTTTAGTTGACCCACTGGCTAAGGACGTCAAATCCCAGATTGGCCAAAATCCGGGGTATTACAATCTACCCCCATTAAAACACAATTTCTTCCCTGAAATTGGTGAAGGGTAAGGAGCATCTAGTAAGACTTTAGTATTGACATTCTAAGAAAGGGTCAATCCTATTTATTGACCTAACCGTACGTACATCCTAACTCGATTGTTTCGATCCTGGGCCAGTGGGAAAGAGGCCAAGCACTCTTCCACTGCGCCACTCTGATCGAATGGCAGCGTTGACTAACCTAACTGGATTGGACTCATTACGTTCTACCCCCCTTAAAACTTGGTTCTACTTAAGGTTGAAGAATCTTTGCATCGATCCGTATATCGGAACGAGGTGCAACTTAGGGGCTATCCTTAACCTAAAATGAAAACAACCTTTCTCTACAGGGTTTTCCATGCTAATGATGCGTTCTATGGCATTGGTACCTATGATCATAGAGATGAGCCTAATCTCTATTGTGGTTAAGTTTAGGGGCAGGTATGAGTTGGTGGCGTCCTCGCCATTTCCCAAAGACAAAGCAATAACTTTTGGTTATATGTGGTCGAACCAACGCGGAAGTAAAGTTGTGTAGTGGGTCTGAGCCAGATACATAGACTTTCTGCCTAGAACAGAAATTTACTGTATTAGTTCTTAATCCTAAACGATGCCGATCTTCTTCTTGATATTGGCAACTACCAGGATTGAGAAGTCAATTCAAACCGCGAATACTTCGCTGATAATTACATTTCCTTTACTCCGTGTTCCCGAATGCAATAAGCCCTTTGGGGAAGGCAATTCTAAGGGGCGTGCTAGTACATTCTAAGTTCAATCTGAGGGATTTATAAATATTCCCTGAGAGTGAATGGTCCTTTCCTATGGGCAACAACATAAGTCTATAAGTCATAAAGGGATTTATCGAAGGAATAATGTTCTACTTCAACCAAATCTAACCTACAATTCCTTAGCATATACAGGCTTTACACTACTTAAAGTAACTAGTAGGCTAGTCTGTATCTCAGTAGTTATAGTCTAAAGCCTAAGATTATACGTTAAATGGTTCCATACCATTTCTACTACAGGGAATTCTTCTATTGCTTAGGGTCAAGATTATCTAAATGGAATTGGATTTCTTATGTCATCAGACCCTTCAATCTGTGTCCTCAACTCCTCCATCTCACACGGTGCCATGCGATACGTCGGTAGTGAGACGGGCGAGGAACCAGGAACCAGATCGATAGTGAAATCGATCTCTCGTCGGGGTGGCAAGCCAGGGATCTTCCTGAACAGATCCCCAAACTCACAAACGATTGGCGCATGCTCAAGTATTTGGGCACCAGCATCTCGCAATAAGGTGGCGTAACTAAGTATGCGGAAAGGGAGATTTACCTGCACTGGAAACGTGAAGGATGCACCTTCTGGCTCGTAGGCTGTCACTATATGAGTCTCGCAGTCAATCTCGGCCCTCGCTGCAGTCAACCAGTCCATGCCAATATGACATCGAGATAAACCAGAGCGGGATCGACGACGAGATCTAGAGCCATCGTCTTGCCCCCCAGATCCACCAAACAACCCTCACACATCTGGGTGACATCTATAAAGGACTCGTGAGCTGTATAAACTCGCACCCCATCCATGGTAATAGTCTGTAGCCCAAGATGCCTGACTATAGCACGTGATATCAAAGAAATTGTGGAACCAGTGTCCACCATCACGAGAATAGGAATACCTCCAATATGGGCAGTGACCTCGAAGGCTGAATGCTGAGAAGTCTGTGTCGCAGCTGCCTCTGCTGTCAAGGCATGTACCCGTGCCTGCTGTAGCCGGTTCGGCCGCTGCGCCGTGGGTCGTGAAGGCTGCCTGATCTGCGATACCGGAGGTCTGAAAGAAGGGTGCGCAGGAGCCAACCGTATAAGCGGTGCTGATATCGCCTGTGGACGTATACGGTCGATCTTCTGCGGGGGTGAGAACCCACTGTCCCGCATCCTAGAAAAATAACTCTGCGCCAAGTGGCCCTCTCTCCCACAATATGTGCATAGTAAATCAGAGCACCGCATCGGGGGTACTGGCATGGTAGCCCTAGTAGGAGGGTCGACGCGAGGCCTCTTGCCCGCAAAGGGCTTGTCCTGCATCTCTGGTCGTCGCCTAGGAGCAACAGGGCCACGAGATCGCCTAAGCCGATCCACATCCTACTCTGCCCGCATGGACATGTGAATCAGCTCCGCATAGGAGGGAATGCTCACACAGCACATCTTTGACCGAATATCAGGTCGCAAACCCTCCGAAAAGCGCCGTATGTACATCTGCTCATCAGCCAAAATAGTCAGGACGTATCTGCCCAACTCTGTGAACCGATGCTCATACTCCGTGACTGTCATGGCTCCCTGTCTGAGACGGAGAAACTCATTCTCCCGGTCATGCTTGTAAGTCTGGGGATAATACTTCTCATGGAAGCGGAACTCAAACGCTGTCCATGTCCATACAAAGTCGGCGGCAACGGTCTGCAATATGCTGTCCCACCACAAGCTGGCCTCTCTCTCAAATAGGAACGTAGCCAACTCTACCTGCTCGGCCTCTGTGCAATGAAGCATCCGTAATATCTTCGATACACGGTCGAGCCAATACTCGGCCTCCTCGGGTCTATGAGAACCCGTAAAAGTGGGAGGCCGTAAGCGCTGGAATCGCTCTAACAAGCCTCGTGTATCTACGGCATTCCCCGCAGGGTAAGCAGGTGGTACAGGATGAGCCATGCCCTCATCCTGGGCATATGTATTAGCATCCTCAGCTGGATGCGCAGGTGGTGCAGGTGGAGTCACACCCCCGCCCTGGACTAGTGTCCCCACAATAGTAATCAGGAGCTGTTGCTGCTGCAGCATCATGGCCATCATCTACTCAAATCTGTCGGGAGGTGGAGCAGGCTGTGGCGTGTGCTGCACCGAAGAAGATGCGCGATACTGCTCTCTGACTGGCGGTGTGAATGGTGGTGGTCCAACTGTGGGACGAGTAGTAGGCTGAGACGCGCGCTGTCTCAGGAATCGGGCCCACAGCAGGGTCCGCATGGGTATCAGACTGCGAAGGAGCCTGATCCATAGGCTCACTCAATGCAAGCCGAGCCGTGCTCCGCGTAGCCTTAGGCGGCATTCCCTATATTCAAAATAGGACGCAACCTTGTCAGTCTCAATAGCACAAATACACCGTAATCATTCACAAAAGAGTCAAAAGCATTCCATGCATTCCATTTAATCAAAATTGTCACAATACAAGGGATCTATCCTTACAAGCATCATGACGAGAAATATATGGGAACTAAGACAGTAAAAATTACAGCAGCAACATAAGCAAAGCACTAGCCTTAACAGGCTTACACAACTTAAAGCAGGAAATGACTAACTACTAACAACAACATCAAAGATCTCATCGCTAGTCTGAGTCGGGTGATGGAGGAGGAGCACCCTTATCCTGCAAGCAGCATAGGATCGCCTTCAAGGTGCGAGTCACCTTGCCGAATTTCCTCTTCGTAACGGCCTTCGCATCCTCAACTTCAGCGCGAAGTTCCTGAACTTTCCTTCGCAAGGCGATTTGGCTCTCCTCAATCCGAGCAATGCGATCATCGCCGGTAGACTGAGCAGAAGGAGGAGGGCTCTCATCTGTATCCTGAGCCTCCTCTTCTGCCTCTTCCTGGACCTCTTCCTCAACTTTTGCTCCACGTTCTCCTTCACTTGGATCCTCTTCATCATCAAAGTCATCCTCGCTATCCTCCTCAAGCTGATTCTCACGGTACTGAGACCCAATTTTCATCTTGACCATAGTCGACTCATCAATGCTATGAATCGAAACTGGCAATTCCGGCCCAAGTCTGTAAGCAAACTCAAGCGCAATCTTGTATATCAGTCGGTCAAAAGGAAGCAATTCGGACGTTCTTCTTGACTTCGCTATGAGGATTATCTATCGTAAGATGAAAGTGGCCATACATACATTCTCTCCCTGGGCGACCAGATACAGAAAATCAACCATAAGGCACGTACAGTCAATGCGATTCGTTGACCTAGGATACACATTGAACGTGCAAATATGGTGCAGCAGGCACAAATCATCAGACATATACGTCGCCTTGAGGCTATTATTAGGCTGCCATGGAACCAACTTACCGCATAGGAACCTGGTACGACGATCTCGCTCATGCCTACTCCTCAGATTCTTCTCACTAGGATGAACATCACTAAGAGGTACGTTCAAAAGTCGCGCAATCAGCCGCACATCGATCGTAGCCATCCTGTCCCTACCAAAAGGAATTTTGAACTGCAATGGCTCCAAGGTAGGATTCCGGATACATGCGTAGAAGGCAGGAACGGTGCTCATATTAGCACGAGCGTGAGCTTCAAAGATCGGACCCCAATGCGCAGCTTCAATGCGCTCGAACAATAAAAATTCATCGAACAGTCGTCCTTCCATGTCTACCTCAGACAACACTTTGCGATCAGTGTATTGGCCATGAGGCATCTCAGTTAGAATTACTCGCCCAAGTTGAGTATGGGGATCCAAATCCAGCTTTGTATGGAACTCTCGGGCTGTGGTTGGACCTACGGTGGCGCTTGAACTTGCGGCACCACCCCGCGGCCTTCTTGATTGAGTAGGGCGACTTGGCCCAGCCTCATCCGCTACAGTTTTTCTTTTACCCATCAAAGATAGGATGGTGGAGAGTGACAAAAGGCCTAAAATGACTTCCACGAAATCCATGAAAAAAGGAGAAAATACGAAGAAGTGGCTATCCAAACTGGAAAAGGAAGATCTAGGCGTTGTAGAGGGATGCTTCGAGCTTCCCTAGAATGTATTTTCAAGGAGAAATGAAAATGAAAAAGGGGAATGGAGCACCTCACGATTTCAGCTCGATTTGAAAGTTTTTAGAGCTCCAAACGATGAAATCTGTTAAAGGGAGGGCTGTAAACCGAAATAGATTGATGGAGGGTGGTCGTTTTTGGCCAAGGATGGATTTAGGGGTGGTTTGGAATCACGAATTTTGGAGATAACAGCTGAAAAATGAAAATGGAGCCATGGGAAGGGCTGTTTGTGAAGGAAGTGCACGATTTAGGGGTTTTCTACACACGAACCATATATGGGGGGTGTGTAGTACCCAAAATACCCTCACAAAACAAAGCACACCTCCAACGGACCACATTGGCCGGCGATGCATCGCCGAACCGGCGATGGCATCGCCGACCAACTCTCTGGTCGGGTGGTGGGACCACATGGGTTTGGTCCCCCATGGTCCAGGGACCCCAAATAACTATGGGCCCCACCTTGGTTCATTGTATTTTGACCTATATAGGCCCAAACATGAGTTCAGGGATTTTCAGGACCAATCTGTAATCCCAAATATAAATCTCTATCATGCAGCATATGATTTTGGGGTAGAAGGAGCTAGTACATCCATCTAGCCCATTAGTTGCTAAATAAAGTGAAGTTAGAATGTCCTTATAGCCATTTTTCATAAAATTTTACTATTCATTATAAAATTTTGTGAAAGTATGATTTTATGTTATTTTCACATTAGGATTGATGCCTAACATGAAAATGATAAGAAAGAATTGAAGATTGTAGTGGTGAGAGGAAGAATTTTGAAGATTTTTGGTGGAACGGGATTTTTAAGCCCTGACGATTGAATACAGGGGTCGTGGTTGTCCCACGGCCCAAGGATTCACATTAACGGGTTTGGAATCGTTCAAAGAACATCACAACCCACTCACCTACAACCTAGGAGCTATTCGGGTTGTTTTACGCGACCCTAGATGCGTTACGGACTAGATCACGCGATCGATTTAAATAGACTTCGTCTGTTGGCTAATCTGCGATCCTATGAGTGTTTCTAGACCCTTCTCGCACCCACCTAAGTCAAAAGAAGCAACAGCGTACGTTGCGTGACCATAACCCAGGCCCAGTATAATCTTATTCATGCTCTGATACCAACTTGTAACACCCTGAAAATCGGGGGTCGTGTATAAACTCAACTCCCGAGTTCCAGACCGTCACTTATGCAACAAAAATGATTATGATTCAATGTTGTCTGAGTTAAAGCATTCATATGAGTAAAAGCATACCAAAACTGCAATTCATACTTCAGATCCAGTGATAAAAGCAAGCAAAAGACTAAAGAGTATATACATCACTGTATGGAAAAATAAAGTAGATCTCAACTGTCACTAAAGTATGAATACATCACTGAGTCTCATATACATGTAAATGATGAAAATAAATGTCCAGAAGAGTCCCACTATGAAGTCCCGTCAACCCAGGTCAACTAAGCAAAGCCATCATGGTACTGCATGTACGAGAACTCGTCCTGGTCCTCGTCAAAGTCTGGCTCTGCCTCCTGGATCTCAGCATCAACTGCATCTACAACAGGGTCTGGTGGGTGTTGCAAACATCATCCCGTAACGTGGGAATGAGTAGCTAACTCAGTGGAATAATAGAGCAAGGATTTACATGTTCTCAAATCAATCATGCGATAATAGTAAAGCAGTAAATCAAACAATCCTAATACTGTTGTTAATGCAATATGACATGACGTGATGTATGCCCTCACCAACGATCTCTCTCATACGGCACCATCTTACGACCGCGGCATGCAATCGTCCCTCAAGTGCTCCACATCTTCCAGGCACATGCAATGTTATGGTGATATGATTTCTGAGTTGTTATTAGTCCATTCAAACAGCAGGATTGGAAAACTAAGGTACTTCCCTAGTATCAATCCCAACACAGATCCTGTCTAGGGTCGTCACTCTTAGTAATCTCATACAAAGTATATTTTGTAGGTCGCTGCAAGGGCTGCTAGGGTTGTTGCACGCACTCGTTGCTCCGCTCTCCCATCACCTTATCAATACAGGCCTACTGTACTCTACTGCTACTGAAGGGTCGTCACCTTCCGTAGACTTAGAATACGCTCGCGGTCACTACAAAGGACTCGTCGCCTGATCAGTGTAGGCCGACAGCAAGAATATAGTGTCCCATACCACCATAATCTGTTCACGAGACTAGGTGCTCATTGGTCACTACGGGGAGGTTTGTGGCCCCAGCGTAGGCCGACAGCTCTACCACGGTGTCCCATACCACCATGCCCGGCTCATGAGTCTTCGTGGATCAAGGTACCATGGTTAACAGGGTTTACAATGGTAAGTTCAGTACCCTAGGTTCAAGCAGTTATGACTCATGCAGGGTGAACATACATCGGCCAGTCGGGTTACTTGACGGGCTCGACTAGCACGATCGCGTCTCAAGTCGAACGACATGAAGTGCGTAAAACACTTCGCGTGGCCTAGTCACTGCCGCCAACTCCAGAACACAGCTCGCGTTCATCGACGCGTCGTTCGTGGCTAAGAAAAGCTAACCACGAATTCGCTCGGTTACCGACTGCCTGGACTAAGCATAGTCCCAAACAATTATGGAATCACATCAGCAAATCATATGAGTGTATTGGAATTGAAATATAACCATGTGAGCATGTTAACACATGTTATAACATACAACTTAAGTAAATCATCAAGCACATACATTTCATGCATATAATGAAATCTTGCATATAGTTAACATGTAGGAAATCATTTACGTCTACATATTAATTGAGAAATCCATCTCAAACTAATTCATAACATCATTTAATTCAATACATACTAATACAAATATTTATACAAACACTTACACTACACACTTAAGTCTACATATAGTATGTCGACCCGAAGTGCGCATTTAGGTGAATCTCTTCGCCAAAATAATTATGCACGCATTCCTAACATTCTAATGCGACAACAAATCATGTCAATCACATCAGCAAAATATGAATGAAATCTATACTTCCTACAAATGACTAAAATGCCCTAAATCTCATATTCTTCGTTGATTTACGAAACAGGAAACGGACAGCATGTTGTACATGTCAAACGGTGTTGCCGTCGATAATCTACTATTAAACGACATTGAAAGCTTTGGAAACAGTCAATCAAAGTGTCTAAAATCTGCACTTTGTCTCTTATGGATGTGTAAATTCGAACGGAGCGTATGCGCTTCGTCTACGGCTACTAGAGGACCTGTTTTACAAGATCTATTAACTATCAAGCTATGGAACGAAAGAAACATCAAATCAATAACTTTTTAGAGTTATTTCTTACCTGAAAACATGGAGGAATCACCGGCCAGGTGATTGAGATGTGTTGCTAAAGCACGTGCAACAGGTGGCACGAAGGTAGGAAAAATCTCTCCTACTCTCTCTCACAAACTCTCACCTTTTCTCTCTCCCAAACTAGGGTTTCTCTCAAATTCGGATGGGAGAGAGGAGTGAGGGTTTCAACCCCTTTTATAAGCCCAAAAATGCCCAAAATAGGCTCAGGAACAAAGTTCACTTAGTGCATAACCAAATCGGAGCTGTTTCGGTCCAAAAGATGCTTTCGGGTGGTCCCCTGGCCGAACGCGATCGGACTTAAGCTCATGCATACAGGATCTAGCATGCATTAAGTTTTCAGTCCGGTAAGGTTCGCAGATCGCACGTGGCGGTCCAGTTTCAGTTCAGCGGTCACCACATGTAGATCAGTGCTGCAAGTCCCATGATATGAAATAGAAATTTTTCCTGATCCGAGGGTGTAATTTAACTGAATTCTGACGGTCAGAACGCTTAATACTGACACGTCAAGTCGTGTGCCAGATTTAAATTTCAAATTCCAAATCTGTCCCTATTCGCACTCTCTTTAGTCCGGGCTCAATGAAATAGCCTGTGATTATCGGTTGGACTTGATTTTCGAAATGATTATCAAGTCTAGCTAGGCGGTTCTAATGGTCTAAGATAGTAGGTATCGGACTTTCGACGCGCGGTCTAGATCCAATACAAAGTTTCAAAGTGGTCCAGAGAACAAACCTGCTTAGAGTTTGATCCGAGGTTATAGAGTATTATAGAGTCATTGGTTCTACTCGATTTGGGTCTTGTAGAACGTATTTAAAGTGATCAGGGACTATTTCCTAGCTACTCTAGCGTTGCGCTAGCTAACTTATGCTTAATTTCCATAGGAATTAATCCTAAGTGGTTTCTTTGGCTATGGAATTGGGTTCTGAGCAATTTTCCAGGTGTTTTAGTTGACCCACTACCTAAGGACGTCAAATCCCAGATTGGCAAAAATTCGGGGTATTACATTGGGTTAGCCAACTAAGGTAAGATGGGCAATACTTATGGGGGCCCAATGATTTGGGATAGCCAAATAAGGGAAGGATGGCAATGGGCTTCTAGGGAGGTTACAATGTGTACATTTAACCACTATTGCTCCCAAGGTAATGGGCTTATCAATGGGCCTTAGGGAGGTTCACAACGTGGACATTTAACCACCACTGTTGTAACACCCTGAAAATCGGGGGTCGTGAATAAACTCAACTCCCGAGTTCCAGACCGTCACTTATGCAACAAAAATGGTTATGATTCAATGTTGTCTGATTTAAAGCATTCACATGAGTAAAAGTATACCAAAACTGCAATTCATACTTCAGATCCAGTGATAAAAGCAAGCGGAAGACTAAACAATATATATATCACTGTATGAAAAAAAAAACAAAGTAATCTCAACTGTCTCCAAAGTATGATTACATCTCTGAGTCTCATATACATGTAAATAGACAAAAGAATAAGTTCAAAATAGTCCCACTGAAGTCCCCCTCGATCCAGGTCACCTACGGGAAGCCGTCGTGGTACTGCATATACGAGAACTCATCCTGGTCCTCGTCAATCTCCGGCTCCACCTCCTGGATCTCGTCGTCACCTGCAACTACAACAGGGTCTGGTGGGTGTTGCAAACACCATCCCGTAACGTGGGAATGAGTGATCAACTCAGTGGAATCATAGAGCAAAGATTAGCATGTTCACAATTCAATCACGCGATAGTAGTAAAGCAGTAAATCAGACAAGTCCTAATACTGTTGTTAATGCAAGATGATATGACGTGATGTATGCCCTCACCGACGATCACCCTCATACGGCAACATCTTACGACCGCGGCATGCCACACTCCCTAGAGTGCTCCACATCTTCCAGGCACATGCAATGCTATGGTGATATGATTACCAAGTTGTTATTAGTCCATTCAAACAGTAGGATTGGGAAACTAAGGTACCTCCCTTGTATCAATCCCAACACGGATCCTGTCTAGGGTCGTCACTCCTAGTAATCTCATACGATGTACATTTCGTAGGTCACTGCATGGGCTGCCAGGGCTGTTGCTCGCACTCGTTGCACCGCTCCCCCATCACCTTATCAATACAGGCCTACTGTACTCTACTGCACGGAAGGGTCGTCGCCTCCCGTGAACTCAGAATACGCTCGCGGTCACTACAAAGGGCTCGTCGCCTGATCAGTGTAGGCCGACAGCTAGAATATAGTGTCCCATACCACCATAATCTGCTCACGAGTCAAGGTGCTCACTGGTCACTACGGGGAGGTTTGTGGCCCCAGCGTAGGCCGACAGCTCGACCACGGTGTCCCATACCACCATGCCCGGCTCATGAGTCTTCGTGGATCAAGGTACCACGGTTAATAGGGTTTACAATGGTAAGTTCAGTACCCTAGGTTCAAGCAGTTATGATACATACAAGGTGAACAAACATCGGCCAGTCGGGTTACTTGACGGGCTCGACTAGCGCGATCGCATCTCGAATTGAACGACATGAAGTGCGTAAAACACTTCGCGTGGCCTAACCACTGCCGCCAACTCTCAACACGAATCACATTCATCGACGCGTCGTTCGTGGCTATGACCAGTCAGCCACGAATTCGCTCGGTTACCGACTGCCTGGACTAAGTCAAGTCCCACACATCTATGGAATTACATTAACACTATAAAAAGGTATTGGAATTGAAATACATCATGTGAGCATGTTAGCACATGTTATAACATTCAACTTAAGCAAATCTTCAAGGCATACTTCCCATGCATATTCAACTTAAGCAAATCCTCAAGCACATACATCCCATGCATGTAATGAAATCATGCATTTTGTCAACATGTAGAAAATCATTTAGGTCAGCATAATAATTGAAAAATCAATCACAAACTATCAAATAACATCATTTAATTCAATACATACTAATACAAGCATTTATACAAACACATACACTACACACTTAAGTCTACATATAGTATGTCGACCCAAAGTGTGCAACTAGGCGAATCTCTTCGCCAAACTAATTATGCACGCATTCCTAACTTCCTAATGCGACAACAAACCATGTCAATCACATCAGCAAAATATGAATGTAAACAGTACTTCCTACAAATGACTAAAATGCCCTAAATCTCATATTCTTCGTTAGCTTACGAAACGGGAAACGGAGAGCATTTTGTACATGTCAAACGGCGATGCCGTCAAGAATCTACTATTAAACGACATTGAAAGCATTGGGAACCGTCAATCCAAGCGTCTAAAATCCTCACCTAGTGTCTTGTAGACTCGGGAATTGAAGCGGAGTGTATATGCTTCGTCTACGGCGAGTAAGGAGCCTAATACATAAGATCCATAAGCTACATCGCTATGGAAACAAGGAAAACTCAAATCACCAACTATTTAGGGTTTTTACTTACCTAGGATTGCGGTGGAATCGCCGGGAAAGCGGTAGAGGAGTGTTGCTTAAGCACGTGCAACACGTAGCACAAGTGGCGGGAAGAACTCTCCCACTCTCTCACAATCTCTCACTCTTTTTCTCTCTCCCAAGCTAGGGCTTCTCTCAAATTCGGATGGGAGAGAGGAGTGAGGGTTTCAACCCCTTTTATAGCCTAAAACATTCCTAAAATAGGCTTGGGAACAATGTTTACTTGGTGCCTAACCAAATCGGGGCCGTTTCGGTCCAAAAGGGCATTTCCGGAGGTCCCCAGGCCAAATGCGGTCGGACTTAAGCTCATGCATACTGGATCTAGCATACATCCAGTTTTCAGGCCGGTTGGGTTCCCAGATCGCACGTGGCGGCCCAGTTTCAGTTTAACGGTCACCGCACCAAGATCAGGCCTATAAGTCTCGTGATATATAATAGATATTTTTCCTGATCCAAGGGTGTAATTTGGCTGTATTCTGACGGTCAGAATGCTTAATACTGATGCGTCAAATTTGTGTGCCAGATTTGAATTTGAAATTCCAACTATGTCCCTATTCACACTCTCTTCGGTCCGGGCTCAATGAAATAGCCTGTGATAATCGGTTTGACTTGATTTTTGGAATGAGTGTCAAGCCCAGCTAGACGGTCCTAACGGTCTAAGATAGGAGGTATCGGACTTTCGACGCGCGGTCTAGATCCAATACAAAGTTTCAAGGTGGTCCCGAGAACAAACCGGCTTAGAGTTTGATCCGAGGCTTTAGAGCATTATAGCACCCTTAGTTCCACTCGCTTCGGGCCTTGTAGAACGTATTTAAAGTGATCAGGGACCATTTCCCAGCTATCCTAACGTTGCACTAGCTAACCTAGTCACATTTTCTAAAGGAATGAATTCTACGCAATTTCGGGTCGAGTTGGTACTCGAGCCCAAGTATGGATTTTTCACGGGCGTTACAATCTACCCCCCTTAACAAATAATTTCGTCCTCAAAATTTTGTACCTTTTCGTACTCCTCGAGAAGCTGTGGGTAGTTCTTTCTGATCTCGGCTTCTGTCTCCCAAGTAGCCTCCTCCTCAGTATGATGCGTCCATAGTACCTTCACAAGGGGAATCACCTTGCTACGCAGTACCTGCTCCTTCCGGTCTAAGATGCGTGTCGGTCGCAGGATATAAGTAACATCCTCTCCTAACTGCACCTGCTCCCATCTGATGATATGAGAAGGATCAACAACGTACTTCTTCAGCATAGAAACATGAAATACGTTGTGGACGCTCGCGAGGGGCGTGGGTAAAGCCAATCGGTAAGCCACTGCTCCCACACGATCGAGGATCTGAAATGGACCAATGTATCGCGGTGCCAGCTTCCCCTTCTTCCCGAACCGAAGGACTCCCTTCATAGGGGAAACTCGCAAAAACACATGATCCCCGACTGTGAACTCTAGTGGTCTCCGTCTCGTATCGGCGTAGCTCTTCTGTCTGCTCTGCGCTGTAAGAAGCCGACGTCGAATAATATCAATCTTCTCTGACGTCGCCTGCACCAACTCTGGGCCGATCAAGCTGCGCTCACCGACCTCTAACCAGCAATGCGGTGCGCGACAAGGTCGCCCGTACAGCGCCTCATAAGGTGCCATGCCGATACTCGCCTGGAAGCTATTGTTGTACGCAAACTCCGCATATGCAAGACAGTCATCCCAACTGTCCTTGAAGTCCAATGCGCAAGCTCGCAACATGTCCTCCAGGATCTGGTTCACTCGCTCCGTCTGTCCATCCGTCTGTGGGTGGAAGGCAGTACTGAACTTCAACTTCACACCCATAGCCTCCTGAATGCGAGTCCAGAAAATAGAAGTGAACCGCGTGTCTCTGTCCGACACGATCTCCAACGGAACTCCATGCAGACGCATAATCTCTCGGATATACAATCTAGCCAGCTCGTCTGCAGAGTTCGTAACTCTGATCGGTAGGAAGTGCGCCGACTTCGTCAATCGGTCGACGATCACCCAAATGGAATCATGCCCCTTCCTCGTCTTCGGCAACCCAGAAATGAAGTCCATGGAAATGAAATCCCACTTCCACTCTGCAATCGGCATAGGCTGCAAAAGTCCAGGTGGTCGGCGATGCTCTGCCTTCACCTGCTGACAAGTGAGACAACGGGACACGAACTCAGCTATGTGGGTCTTCATACCTTCCCACCAGTACGTCCTCTTCACGTCACGATACATCTTCGTGCTGCCAGGATGCATCGCGAGTCTAGTAGAATGCGCAGCCTCGAGAATCTCTCGTCTCAAGTCAGGGACATCAGGAACGCATAGGCGGCCACGGTAACGTAAGCCCCCATCCATGCCAACTCGCCAGTCGGCGTCAGCATCATCACTGGCCTGCTCTCGAAGCTCAGTAAGATGCGCGTCGTCCCTCTGCGCCTCGATGACACGGTCATCGATCGGGGATCGCACCTGAACATGTGCGATGAACTCAAATGGCTCCTCTACGGTGAGTTTCTGCTCAAAGTCTCACAAAAACTCAACCATATCCCACTCGGCAACCATCAGCGGAGCCGCAAACTCTATCGCCTTCTTGCGGCTCAACGCATCAGCCACAAGGTTCGCCTTCCCAGGATGGTAAGAGACTTCAAACTTGAAGTCCTTCAACGTCTCCATCCATCGCCGCTGCCTCATATTCAAGTCCCGCTGTGTGAATATGTACTTGAGGCTCTTGTGGTCGCAAAAGAGCTCGAACTCCTCTCCATAGAGGTAATGTCTCCAGAGTCTCAGTGCGAATATCACGGCTGCCAACTCCAGGTCGTGTGTAGGGTAATTCTCCTCGTGCTTCCTTAATTGTCTCGAGGCATACGAAATTACCCTGTCCCTCTGCATAAGGACACAACCCAAACCAACGCTAGACGCGTCAGTGTATATAGTGTATTTAACCCCTTGCTCTGGCAATACTAGCACAGGGGCGGACGTAAGTCTGTCCTTCAGCTCCTGAAAAACTGACTCCGCCTTATCATTCCAGGCGAACTTCACGTCCTTCCGTGTCAACTGAGATAAGGGTCTCGCGATCTTCGAGAAATCCTGAATGAAGCGCCGATAGTAGCCAGCGAGACCCAAGAAACTCCTCACCTCAGTGACAGAACCAGGCTGCTCCCAGTCCTGCACCGCAGCTACCTTAGACAGGTCAACTGCCATGCCATCCTTGGACACCACGTGTCCCAGAAACTTCACCTCCTGCTTCCAGAAGTCGCACTTCTTGTACTGTGCGAACAACTGATGCTGTCTGAGCGTATCAAGGACCAAACGCAAGTGCTCCTCATGCTCCTCTCGACTCCTAGAGTATACCAAAATGTCGTCGATGAAGACAACGACGAATCGATAGAGGAAAGGCTGCAATACCCGGTTCATCAGATCCATGAATACGGCCGGTGCGTTCGTGAGACCGAACGACATCACAAGGAACTCGTAATGACCAAAACTGGTCCTGAACGCTGTCTTCTGCACGTCCTCATCTCTGACGCGCAGCTGATGATATCCTGACTGAAGATCAATCTTCGAGAAGTACTGCGCTCCTCTCAACTGATCAAACAAGTCGTCGATCCTGGGCAAAGGGTACTTGTTCTTCATTGTGAGTTGGTTCAGCCTGCGATAATCAATACACAATCGCAGCGAACCATCCTTCTTCTTCACGAACAAGACCGGTGCTCCCCAAGGAGATACGCTAGGCCGTATAAGGCCAAGCTCTAGTAGACCATCAATCTGCGTCCTCAACTCCTCCATCTCACATGGTGCCATGCGATACGTCGGCAGTGAGACGGGTGTAGAACCAGGAATCAGATCGATAGTGAAATCGATCTCACGTCGGGGCGGCAAACCAGGGATCTTCCTGAACAGATCCCCGAACTCAGAAACAACTGGCGTCTGCTCAAGTACCTGGGCACCAGCGTCGCGCAATAGAGTGGCGTAGCTAAGAATGCGGAAAGGAAGATTTACCAGCACTGAAAATGTGAAAGGCGTGCCCTCAGGCTCGTACACCGTCACCACACGAGCCTCGCAGTCAATCTCGGCTCTCGCTGCAGTCAACCAGTCCATGCCAAGAATGACGTCGAGATATACGAGCGAGGGATCGACGACCAGATCAAGAGTCATCGTCCTGCCTCCCAGATCAACTAAACAACCCTCACACATCTGGGTGACATCCGAATAATCTCCATGAGCTGCAAGGACTCGCACGCTATCCATAGTGATAGTCTGCAACCCAAGACGTCTGACTACGGCACGCGATATCAAGGAAATCGTGGAACCAGTGTCCACCATGACAAGAACGGGAGTACCTCCGATATGGCCCGTGACCTCGAAGGCTGAATGCTGGAAAGTCGGCGTCGTAGATGCCTCAGCGGTCAGTGCATGAACTCGAGCCTGCTGTGGCCGGTTCGGCCGCTGTGTCAAGGGCCGTGGGGGCTGTCGAATCTGCGATACTGTGGGTCTGAAAGAGGACTGCGCAGGAGCTGACCGTATAGGCGGTGCTGATATCGCCTGTGGACGTACACGATCAATCTTCTGCGGCGGCGAGAACCCACTGTCCCGCATCCTCGAAAAGCAACTCGGCGCTAGGTGGCCCGTCCTCCCACAGTATGTGCATGATAAATCAGGGCGCCAAAACGGTCCTACTGGCGCCGTGGTCCTGGTAGGAGGATCAACGCGAGGTCTCTTGCCCGCGAAGGGCCTATCTGGCAACTCCGGTCGCGGCCTGGAAGTAGTCGGGCCTCGTGATCGCGCAAGTCGATCCACGTCCTGCTCTGCCCGCATGGACATGTGAACCAACTCCGCATAGGAGGAGAAACTGATACAGCACATCTTCGACCGAATATCCGGTCGCAAGCCCTCCAAAAAGCGCCGTATGCGCATCTGTTCATCAGCTAGAATCGTCGGGACGTACCTGCCCAACTCTGTGAACCGATGCTCATACTCGGTGACCGTCATCGCTGCCTGCCTGAGACGGAGAAACTCATTCTCCCTCTCGTGTCTGTAGGTCTGAGGATAATACTTCTCATGGAAGCGAAACTCGAATGCTGCCCATGTCCATACGAAGTCTGTGGTAACAGTCCGCAATACACTATCCCACCACATACTGGCCTCTCTCTCAAACTGGAAGGTAGCCAGCTCTACCTGCTCTGCCTCAGTACAGTGCAACATGCGCAGAATCTTCGACACTCGGTCGAGCCAAAACTCAGCCTCCTCGGGTCTGTGAGAACCCGTGAAAGTAGGAGGCCGCAAGCGCTGAAATCGCTCCAGAAGGCCCCGTGTGTCGGCAGGGTTCCCTGCAGGGAAAGCAGGCTGCGCAGGAAGTGCTATGCCCTCATCCTGGGCGTAAGCATAGGCATCCTCAGCTGGATGCGCAGGTGGTGCAGGCGGAGTAGATGCAGTCGCACCCCCACCCTGGGCTAACGTCCCGACTATGGTAGTCAATAACTGCTGCTGCTGTAGCATCATAGCCATCATCTGCTCGAATCTATCAGGTGGCGGAGCAGGCTGTGGCGGATGAGGTGCGGAAGTAGATGCGCGCTGTGGCTCTCTAACTGATGGTGTAAATGGCGGTGGTCCATCTGTAGGACCAGTAGCAGGCTGAGACGATCGAACAGTCTCAGGAATCGGGCCCACAGCAGGGTCCGGACGAGTGCCAGACTGAGAGGGAGTCTGATCCATCTGCTCAGACAACGAAAGCCGAACCGTGCTCCTCGTAGTCTTAGGTGGCATTCCCTATATTCAAAATAGGGCGCAACCTTGTCAGTCTCAATTGCTCAAATACACCACAATCATTCACTAAAGAGTCAAAGGCATTCCACGCATTTCAATTAATCAAAATTGTCACAATACAAGGGATATATCCTTACAAGCATCATGACTAGAATGACATGAAAATTAAGACAGTTAAGTAACAGCAACATAAGCAAAGCACTAGCCCTAACAGGCTTTACACACATAAAATAGAAAATGGCTAACTACTCATAACAACATCAAAGATCGCGTTGCTAGTCGGAGTCTGGCGACGGAGGAGGAGCACCCTTATCCTGTAAACAACACAGGATTGCCTTCAAGGTGCGAGTCACCTTGCCAAATTTCTTCTTCGTAACGGCCTTGGCATCAGCGACCTCTGCTCGAAGTTCTTGGACTTCCCTTCGCAAAGCGGTCTGACTCTCCTCCATCCGAGCAATGCGATCGTCAATAGTAGTCTGCGCAGAAGGAGGAGGGCTCTCATCAGTATCCTGAGCCTCCTCTTCTGCTTCTTCCTGAGTCTCTTCCTGAACCTCTGCACTAGGTTCTCCTTCGCTTTGATCTTCCTCTTCATCAAAGTCGTCCCCACTATCCCTTTCAAGTTGATTTTCACGATATTGCGACCCAATCTTCATCTTAACCATCGTCGACTCATCGATGGTGTGAATCGATACCGGCAACTCGGGTCCAAGTCTATAGGCAAACTCAAGCGCAATCTTGCAAATGAGTCGGCCAAAGGGAAGGGATTCGGATGTTCTTCTCGACCTGGCTATGAGAACTATCTGCCGTAAGATGAAAGTGGCCATACATACGTTCTCTCCCTGGGCCACCAGAAATAAGAAATCGACCATAAGACGTGTACATTCAATGCGGTTCGTCGACCTAGGATAAACATTGAACGTGCAGATGTGATGCAGCAGACGCAAATCCTCAGACATGTACGTCGCCTTGAGGCTATTATTAGGCTGCCATGGAACCAACTTACCGCACAGAAACCTGGTGCGGCGATCTCGTTCACGTCTAGTCCTCAAATTCTTCTCACTTGGATGTACATCACCTAGAGGCACGTTGAGAAGTCGCGCAACCAACCGGACGTCGATCGTAGCCATCCGATCTCTACCAAAAGGGATTTTGAACTGCAAGGGCTCCAAGGTAGGACTCTGGATGCTAGCATAGAAGGCACGAACAGTGCTCACATTAGCACGAGCGCGAGCTTCAAAGATCGGTCCCCAGTGCGCAGCTTCAATGCGTTCGAACAACAGATATTCGCCGAACAACCGTCCATCTACGTCCGCCTCAAATAACACTCTACGATCAGTGTATTCACCATGAGGCATCTCTGATAGAATGGTTCGTCCAAGATGTGCATGGGGATCCAAATCTCGCTTTGTACGGCACTCCAGGACTGCAGCTGGACCTGCGGCGGCGCTTGAACTTGCGGCACCACCCCGCGGTCTTCTCAATCGAGCAGGGCGGCTCGGCCCAGCCTCGTCTGTTGCAGTTTTCCTCTTACCCATCAAAGACAGGATGGATGAGAGCGACAAAAGACCCAAAATAGCTTCCACGAAAGCCATGGAAAACGCAGAAAATGCGGAGAAATGGCTGCACAATCTGACAAAAGGAAATCTAGGCGTCGTAGAGGGATGCTTCAAGCTTCCCAAGGCTGTAGTTTCAGGGAAAAATAAGAACAAAAAGATGGAATGGAGCTGCTCACGATTTCAGCACTATTTGGGGGATTTTGGAGCTCCAAATGGGAAAATCATCAAGGAACGGGGCTGCCAACACCCAATAATCAATGGGTGGTGGTCGGTTTTGGCCAAGGAAGGGTTTAGGAGGGGTTTGGGTCGCCGGGGTTTGGAATGGAGCGCTGAAAATCAATTCTAGGGCATGCAAGGGGGCTGTTTGTGAAGGAGAGGGGTGTTTTAGGGGTTTTCGTGGGATGGGAGGTAGCTAGGAGTGATGGGGGGTGTATTTAAGTGGGTGCGCCCAAAGGGCAGCACCATCGGAGGTGGCCGGCCGGCGATGCATCGCCCGGCCGGCGATGGAATCGCCGGCCAACCTTCAGGTTGGCCAGCGGGACCCCATGGGTCTGGTCCCCCATGGTCCCAGGGCCCCAAAAAAGTTTGTCCCACCCCTTGGTTCATTATATTTTGGTCCCTATGAGCCCAAACATGTGTTCGGGGATTTCCAGGTCCACATCGCAATCCTGAATACCAAACCATATGATGCAGCATATGAATTTGGGGTAGAAGGATCCAGTACATCTTTCTAGCCCCTTAGTTGCTAAAGAAAGTGAAGTTAGAATGGCATTATGGCCATTTTTCATGAAATTTTACTATTCACTGTAAAATTTGGTGAATGTACTAATTTGTGTTATTTTCACATTAGGTTTGATGCCTAACATGAAATGGATAAGAAAGAACTGAAGGTTGAAGTGTTTAGAGAAGGAATTTTGAGAATTTTTGGCAAAACGGGGTTTTTAATCCCTGGCGATTGATTACTGGAGTCGTGGTCATTCCACGGCCCAAAGATTCACTTTTGCTGTTTAAAACCGCTCATAGGACGTCTCCACCCGACTTCCAACAGCTTAGAAGTGATTCGGGTCGCTTTACGCGACCCGAGATGCGTTACAGACTCGATCTTGCGATCGATCCTTCTAGACTTCGCCTATCAGCGAATCTGTGATCCTAGAAGTGTTTCTAGACCCTTCTCGCACCCACCTAAGTCAAAGGAAGCGACAGCGTACGTCGCAAGACCATAACCCAGGCCCAGTATACTCTCATTCATGCTCTGATACCAACTTGTAACACCCTGAAAATCGGGGGTCGTGAATAAACTCAACTCCCGAGTTCCAGACCGTCACTTATGCAACAAAAATGGTTATGATTCAATGTTGTCTGATTTAAAGCATTCACATGAGTAAAAGTATACCAAAACTGCAATTCATACTTCAGATCCAGTGATAAAAGCAAGCGGAAGACTAAACAATATATATATCACTGTATGAAAAAAAAAACAAAGTAATCTCAACTGTCTCCAAAGTATGATTACATCTCTGAGTCTCATATACATGTAAATAGACAAAAGAATAAGTTCAAAATAGTCCCACTGAAGTCCCCCTCGATCCAGGTCACCTACGGGAAGCCGTCGTGGTACTGCATATACGAGAACTCATCCTGGTCCTCGTCAATCTCCGGCTCCACCTCCTGGATCTCGTCGTCACCTGCAACTACAACAGGGTCTGGTGGGTGTTGCAAACACCATCCCGTAACGTGGGAATGAGTGATCAACTCAGTGGAATCATAGAGCAAAGATTAGCATGTTCACAATTCAATCACGCGATAGTAGTAAAGCAGTAAATCAGACAAGTCCTAATACTGTTGTTAATGCAAGATGATATGACGTGATGTATGCCCTCACCGACGATCACCCTCATACGGCAACATCTTACGACCGCGGCATGCCACACTCCCTAGAGTGCTCCACATCTTCCAGGCACATGCAATGCTATGGTGATATGATTACCAAGTTGTTATTAGTCCATTCAAACAGTAGGATTGGGAAACTAAGGTACCTCCCTTGTATCAATCCCAACACGGATCCTGTCTAGGGTCGTCACTCCTAGTAATCTCATACGATGTACATTTCGTAGGTCACTGCATGGGCTGCCAGGGCTGTTGCTCGCACTCGTTGCACCGCTCCCCCATCACCTTATCAATACAGGCCTACTGTACTCTACTGCACGGAAGGGTCGTCGCCTCCCGTGAACTCAGAATACGCTCGCGGTCACTACAAAGGGCTCGTCGCCTGATCAGTGTAGGCCGACAGCTAGAATATAGTGTCCCATACCACCATAATCTGCTCACGAGTCAAGGTGCTCACTGGTCACTACGGGGAGGTTTGTGGCCCCAGCGTAGGCCGACAGCTCGACCACGGTGTCCCATACCACCATGCCCGGCTCATGAGTCTTCGTGGATCAAGGTACCACGGTTAATAGGGTTTACAATGGTAAGTTCAGTACCCTAGGTTCAAGCAGTTATGATACATACAAGGTGAACAAACATCGGCCAGTCGGGTTACTTGACGGGCTCGACTAGCGCGATCGCATCTCGAATTGAACGACATGAAGTGCGTAAAACACTTCGCGTGGCCTAACCACTGCCGCCAACTCTCAACACGAATCACATTCATCGACGCGTCGTTCGTGGCTATGACCAGTCAGCCACGAATTCGCTCGGTTACCGACTGCCTGGACTAAGTCAAGTCCCACACATCTATGGAATTACATTAACACTATAAAAAGGTATTGGAATTGAAATACATCATGTGAGCATGTTAGCACATGTTATAACATTCAACTTAAGCAAATCTTCAAGGCATACTTCCCATGCATATTCAACTTAAGCAAATCCTCAAGCACATACATCCCATGCATGTAATGAAATCATGCATTTTGTCAACATGTAGAAAATCATTTAGGTCAGCATAATAATTGAAAAATCAATCACAAACTATCAAATAACATCATTTAATTCAATACATACTAATATAAGCATTTATACAAACACATACACTACACACTTAAGTCTACATATAGTATGTCGACCCAAAGTGTGCAACTAGGCGAATCTCTTCGCCAAACTAATTATGCACGCATTCCTAACTTCCTAATGCGACAACAAACCATGTCAATCACATCAGCAAAATATGAATGTAAACAGTACTTCCTACAAATGACTAAAATGCCCTAAATCTCATATTCTTCGTTAGCTTACGAAACGGGAAACGGAGAGCATTTTGTACATGTCAAACGGCGATGCCGTCAAGAATCTACTATTAAATGACATTGAAAGCATTGGGAACCGTCAATCCAAGCGTCTAAAATCCTCACCTAGTGTCTTGTAGACTCGGGAATTGAAGCGGAGTGTATATGCTTCGTCTACGGCGAGTAAGGAGCCTAATACATAAGATCCATAAGCTACATCGCTATGGAAACAAGGAAGACTCAAATCACCAACTATTTAGGGTTTTTACTTACCTAGGATTGCGGTGGAATCGCCGGGAAAGCGGTAGAGGAGTGTTGCTTAAGCACGTGCAACACGTAGCACAAGTGGCGGGAAGAACTCTCCCACTCTCTCACAATCTCTCACTCTTTTTCTCTCTCCCAAGCTAGGGCTTCTCTCAAATTCGGATGGGAGAGAGGAGTGAGGGTTTCAACCCCTTTTATAGCCTAAAACATTCCCAAAATAGGCTTGGAAACAATGTTTACTTGGTGCCTAACCAAATCGGGGCCGTTTCGGTCCAAAAGGGCATTTCCGGAGGTCTCCAGGCCAAATGCGGTCGGACTTAAGCTCATGCATACTGGATCTAGCATACATCCAGTTTTCAGGCCGGTTGGGTTCCCAGATCGCACGTGGCGGCCCAGTTTCAGTTTAACGGTCACCGCACCAAGATCAGGCCTATAAGTCTCGTGATATATAATAGATATTTTTCCTGATCCAAGGGTGTAATTTGGCTGTATTCTGACGGTCAGAATGCTTAATACTGATGCGTCAAATTTGTGTGCCAGATTTGAATTTGAAATTCCAACTATGTCCCTATTCACACTCTCTTCGGTCCGGGCTCAATGAAATAGCCTGTGATAATCGGTTTGACTTGATTTTTGGAATGAGTGTCAAGCCCAACTAGACGGTCCTAACGGTCTAAGATAGGAGGTATCGGACTTTCGACGCGCGGTCTAGATCCAATACAAAGTTTCAAGGAGGTCCCGAGAACAAACCGGCTTAGAGTTTGATCCGAGGCTTTAGAGCATTATAGCACCCTTAGTTCCACTCGCTTCGGGCGTTGTAGAACGTATTTAAAGTGATCAGGGACCATTTCCCAGCTATTCTAACGTTGCACTAGCTAACCTAGTCACATTTTCTAAAGGAATGAATTCTACGCAATTTCGGGTCGAGTTGGTACTCGAGCCCAAGTATGGATTTTTCACGGGCGTTACAACTGTTCCCTGAAGAGTGGCTCATTAGGATCTATCCTATAATGGGGGGTCCATGGTCCTTATACTAGATAGAAAATGGATGGTCATCATAAACATTATCACACACATCATGGTGGACTCACACATCACAATTGGGCCTCACATAATACAATGCAATGGGTCATACATCACAATGGGCCTCCCACAAGGGCTTCCTATACATCACAATGGGCCTCATCACATGGCCGTCATGTATATCTCAATGAGCCTCACACAAGTGCCTCATATACATCACAATGGGCCTCACACAAAGGCCTCATATACATCACATTGGGCCTCACATACATCGCATTAGGCCTCATCACATGGGCCTCACATACATCACAATGGGCCTCATGAAACAGCCCATGGCATAGGAGCAATGGGTGGATAGCGTGAGTCACACATACATCGTATAGGGCCTTATGGGCAGCCCATATGACCCAACAAAATGGATGGGCAGTATGTATACAATCACATACATCATGGTGGGCTTCTTGGGATAACCCATATGGTTAGCAAAATAGATGGGTAGCAAGTATTGAATCACATACATCATGGTGGGCCTCTTAGGACAACCCATATGGCCCAGCAAAACAGATGAACAACATGAATATCATCACATACATCATGGTGGGCCTCTTATACATCAGGTGGGCCTATAAGATGGGCCTTAGCTGGACAGCCTGGATACAATATACACATCATGGTGGGCCTGCTTAGTGCAGATGGGGTCCTACCAGATGGGCAGCATGGAAATACGAAACATGTAGTACAGTGGGCCTACACATACATAGCAGGTGGACCCTGCACGTACAGCAGGAAGGTGTGGATATGAAACATGTACATCATGTGGGTCCCACCATCCCACATGTGGACGGTGCGGATATACAACACATATATTAGGTGGATCCCACCGTCCTTTGCTGGATGGTGGGGATACAACACATACATCATAGTAGACTCCACTATCCCTTGCTGGACGGTGGACATCATGGATGAAACACATACATCAGGTGGGGTCCACGTACACATGGCCCACTTGATTTGAATCAAGCTGATATTTGTATTTTCCCATAGGACCGTGAGGATGAAGCACACCTTAGTGGGCCCTGCAACTGTTAGATGGTGTTTAACAGCGTCTTGGGCTACTGGCCCATTCGATGGATGGCCTGAATATGATACATACATCAGGATAGGTCCCATGTGGGTGGCCCATCAGCTTAAGATTAAGCTGATCTTTGTGTTTTCCTTCCATCCAGGCCCACCTAAAAGTGGGCAACAAAGTTGCTGGACTGTGGGCAGCAAGGTGGGTCGATCCCACTGTTTGCGATAGCCATGTGGCCCACCAATTTGGGCAGCATGGGTAATCATTCATTCATCATCAGCTGGGCCATCATGCAAAGGGGAAGAGAGAGAGAGAGAGAGAGAGAGAGAGAGAGAGAGAGAGAGAGAGAGAGAGAGAGAGAGAGAGAGAGAGAGAGAGAGATCCATGACCATGGGAGGGACTCCACCACTATGAGCCCCTCCAAACAATCCAAACCATACATCAATGGGTTCCATGCATAAATGGACCCTACATCTGAAAGTTTGAGGTGGAGATGCCATCCCCACCATGAAATCAGGGTCTAGATGACCTATCAAAGCCATGAATTTAAACAAACATCATGATGGGGTCCATGGAGAATGGCCCCATCATAGCTCATGCATGCAACAAGGGTGGGCCATTGGCCACACCTAAGGGGTCAAATAGGATCTCCACCATTGATTGGTGGTCCTACATGCCCTTAAGAAAGAAAATCAAAGAACTAAAGAAGAAAATACAAGAACTACTCATAAGAATGACACCCACCTCAAATTTCTTCCTCCTTCCACCTTGAGGTTCTAGAGCTCTAAGAGAAAGGTTTTAATGGTTGAGCTATGTTCTTAAGGGTTGGATTTGGGGGAACTAAAGCTTGAAGTGGATGGCCATGAAGGTTGCTTGGGACGTCCAAGCTCTCTTTAGCAAGGGGAGAATGAAAAGGAAAGAGGGAGGGAGGGAGAGAAGAGAGAGAGAGAGAGAGAGAGAGAGAGAGAGAGAGAGAGAGAGAGAGAGAGAGAGAGAGAGAGAGGTTAGGCTAGGAATGATTACTCTTGGGAAGAGGTTGGAATGCTCTCATCATTACAAGGCATGCTTGCTAGCATGCTTGAAGGCTACTAGAGTAGGGTGATGTCACCCCTAGGGTAACATCATCCTAATGATGGGATTTTAAGGAAAAAGTGCTATATGGAATGGCTAGGTCCCGCACCGTGCAGTACAGGGCTGGAATAGAGTGCGGGCCACATCTCACAATCCAAGTGTCGCATTGGCACATGAGACACGACGTTGGAACCAAGGTGACGATGCAGTTGTAATGATGTAGGTCTCAGGTTGAGTTGACTCGGATCTACAAGACGTAACTCAGGGTCGCTTACAAACGCTATCCATAGGTCACGGGTTGTCGGAATTCAACGGGGTGAATCACGGGATCCTAAGGAATAGAATGGTACTAGGATACATGCCTGACATCACGTACTCCACCACTACGAGAGATATTAGTATGCGTAAACAATTTATATGGATGCATGCCTAGCAAAGTATGTACGGCATCATACATAGTGATCACTGTCACAATGTGGAAAATAGTTCACAATATCAGGCTCAACCCGCATCCCATACTACGGATATTCGCCAGTGTGTCCAACATTAATGTAGCTTTACGCGAACATCTTAAGGCGACACAACGATGCGATTGGGGGATTTAAGTAACACGATGTGCTCATGGAGCGACTATTTACGACATCCAATCCTAAGAAGTGATGTAACACGCATGGCAATTTACTTACATCGATTGTGTACCATGCCAACCAGCCCACAGAATTACGTGCTGACCAAGAGGGCCACTACCCATAACGCATTACGTCCATGATAAATATGGAGTCACTAGTCATTATACCTTTAACACAACACTTGCAGTGATAGAGAATGTAAACTAAATCGTGATTCCCAAAAGGGGTAAATAAGTGATGGTAATAAATCAATTCAAATGATAACTCTCAGTAATATATGCACATGAAAAGGCAGGATAATAATCATCAATTAAATCAAAGTAACCTAAGAGGATAAAACCCTCACCTTTAGTTATTTGATATTTGCTAATAAGGCTAAAGGCCTCGAGTAATCCTAGGATCAAAACCCATTTTCCTGCCCTCAACTAACGTCGAGTAGCAACTTAGAGGCTGACTCGACGAGTCCACTCAGCATACAACCCTTCTCTCTCTTTCTTCTTTCCTTCCTTTCATGTCTCTTTCTTCCTCTTTTCTTTTTCTTTCCTTTCTTCTTTATCTTTTCTTTTTCTTTCCTTTCTTTCTTTCTCTTTTCTTGCTGCTACGTCTAGCAGGGAGCTAGACGTCTCTCTCTCTCTCTCTCTCTCTCTCTCTCTCTCTCTCTCTCTCTCTCTCTCTCTCTCCTCTCATAGTCAGACAGAGGGGTATTTTTTATACTATTTTGAAAATTCTAGACCATCCTTGCGTATTTATTACGCAGATTGAATACATCTTGTGCGAAAGGGCTGTGTAGGCTGTGTGCGGTTTCTTAGTTTCGGTCCTCCTAAGAATCATCTTTCCATCAGATCTTTTAAGTTTTGTATAGATCCTAGTAGTCTGTTCCATTTTGATCCTAATGGGCTAGTGAGCAGTGATTTTGAATATGGAAGATCATGGCCAATTAGGAATGGGTGTCGTGCTTCCAATAAGGAAGATGATAATGGTGGATCTTTCGTCACTGTATCTTTCTTTGATCAGACAGTTGTGGGTTGCTAGAAAGGTCCAAAAAAAGCATGTGGACCCTGCAAATCTGAGGTTCCAACCATTCTGATCGTTTTGCATTAATATCCTGTAACTTGTGGACCCATGCAAGATCATGTTGTGGCAATATCCCGTAACATGTTACAAGTGCGCCGCTAAACTAGGCATTCTAGCGTGGTGGAAGCATCTTCGATTCTTCCAAAATTCTTTGTAGTAGTCGGAAGTTCCTTCTCTTTTGTTTAGACGGTTTAGATTTATGTTGTGGTTTTTAATCTGGGAGTCTTGGTGTTATAATCATTCATTGTCACAGCAAGAGGGAATGTTGATCTTCTTGGAGTTCTCCCGGTCCTTCTTCCATTCTAGATTAGCTTTGGAATTCCTTTGGGTGGAGTTTGGATGGCTTGAATTTGATAAAGGAGCCAAACTCGGAAGGTATGAGGATTTCCCGTTCCCCTGAGTCATTCAGACTCTGTTACAGTGAGCAGATTAGGAGTTGAAACTTTGGTTTGGTTGCTGATCCGATGTGGTCCTGTTGTAATAGTCTCTTGGTGGATTTTCTCCATTCAATTTTTTTTGTGGGGAAACGTTAGGCCATGAGCCAAAATATGAAGTACATCCAATCCTTAGGTGGGCCACACCACTACTTAATGTGGAAATCATGTTCATCATTGAACCAAGCTATTATGGGAGTTAGTAAAGTGCATTGCACATGATTACATGTAACCTTTTGGTTTCGTGAATGGTTGGGGTGAAGGTGGGGTCCATGACGTTTTGTCAAGAAATCCACCCGTTCACTATTTTTGTAAGATCATATAAGGTGGATGGAACCAATTAAGTCTTATGTGGACCACACTTTGTAACAATAGGTGATACTTACTTTGTAAACCTCACCTAACTGATTGAACATTGCTGGATATATGAGTTTTAGGTCTTATAATTATAATTATGCCATTCTCCCTTATTACAACTTCTATCATCCGTATCTCCTAGCTGCACCATCCAAAAGGGATGAAATTTCACCAATGTTTGTTATTTTTCATTCTCTTTCTAATGGATGAGTTTGGGTCGTGATCGCTTACGGATGACCAAGATACCAGTTCAATGGATTATACTACTCCGGGGTTTTAATGCGACATTTATATACGTCTAGTTGTAGTATTATCCAGTAGTTTGGACCTCTGTTCTAAGATCTTCGAACTGAGTGGTTTATTCAAATGTTTGGATCACTTGGAGGATCCCAATATGATGGACAGTCAGATGACATGCTAAAAATATGAAGACTTGATGGTTGGTACTCTAACAATTTATATAGGTGGATGTATGGTTAGTTTTGTAAATGGATGAACACTAAGTGGGTTTTTGGAGTAATTAGGAGTAAAGCATGTATACCGTTAAATTTGAGTGACTTGTTTACATGTGAAAGTTCCTCAAATTTCAATTCGAACGGTGGGTAAAGCATATTCATATAGGGTGAAGAAGATGAACGGATTAGAATCTTAATTTGATAAGTGTACGGACAGATGTAGAGGTCAAGTATCTAGTTTACTATGATCTAAGGGTTTAAATTCGACGTGTATAGTTAATTTATGATAAATAGACTCGATATACAATTTTACATGAAATAAATCATGGGAACTATGTGTTCTGGAATTCAAGGGTCAAGGTTAATGACATTTTCATAATTATTGATAATCTAAGAGTTTTGTGAAATCTAATGGGTCTGCATGGTTGTAAGCACGTTTCTAAGTAATTATTATAAAAGAATTTATGTCTAAATCATTATGGATGAAGGACTATTCATTGATTTAGTTAAGAGAATGTACATGTATCAAACTACGTGATCAACGGTCGGATGACTTGATTTGTGGGTGGGGATTGTTCTCAAGGGTTACATTAGTGTCAGGGAATAGATGTAAGGTTAGGATAGTTAGGTTGGTATCGTACACATGTGTAACGCCCTGGAAAAATCCGTACTTGGACTCGAGTACCAACTCGACTAGAAATCGCGTAGGATTAATTCCTTTAGAAAATAAGCGTAAGTTAGCTAGCGCAACGCTAGAGTGGCTGTGAAATCATCCCTGATCACTTTAAATACATTCTGTAAGACCCAAAATGAGTATAACCAATGACAATATAATACTCTAAAACCTCGGATCAAACTCTAAACCGGTTTGTTCTTAGGACCCCTTTGAAACTTTATATTGGATCTAGACCGCGCGTCTAAAGTCTGATACCTACAATCTTAGATCGTTATAACCGCCTAGCTGGACTTGACAATCATTTCAAAAATCAAGTCCAACCGACATTCAGAGGCTATTTCATTGAGCCTGGAGTGAAGAGAGTGAGAATAGGGTTAGATTTGGAATTTTGAAATTCAAATCTAGCACACGACTTGGCGCGTTATTACTAAGCGTTTTGACCGTCAGAATTCAGCCAAATTACACCCTCGGATCAAGAAAAATTCTCTTTCATATCATGAGACTTGTAGACCTGATCTACGTGCGATGACTGCTGAACTGAAACTGGACCGCCACGTGCAATCTACGAACACTACTGGTCTGAAAATGGGATGTAAGCAACACCTGACGTGCATGAGCTTAAGTCAGATCGCGTTCGGCCAGGGGACCTCCCGAAATGTCTTTTTGGACCGAAACAGTCCCGATTTGGTTAGGCATCAAGTAAACATTGTTCCCAAGTCTGTTTTGGGAATGTTTTAGGTTATAAAAGGGCCTTAAACCCTCACTTCTCTCACCCATCCAAATTTGCTAGAAACCCTAGCAGGTGTGAGAGAAAAGGTGAGAGATTGTGAGAGAGAGTGGGAGAGAACTTCCTGCTGCTTGCACTACCTGCTACACGTGCTTAAGCCACGTACCTCAATCACTTTCCCGGTGATTCCGCCGCACTTATAGGTAAGGAAAACCCTAACCTTTTGCTAATTTAAGGTTCCGTTGAATCCCTTAGCGAAGTAGCTTATAGATCTTGTGTATTAGGTTCCCAATTCGCCGTAGACGAAGCGTATACGCTCCGTTCGAATTGGTTCACCTCTAGGGAAAAGGTGTGGATTTTAGACGCTTTGATTGGCTGATTTCAACGCTTTCAATGTCGTTTAATAGTAGATTATCGACGGCAACGCCGTTTGACATGTACAACATGCTGTCCGTTTCCTGTTTCGTAAGCAGATGAAAAATATGAGATTTAGGGCATTTTAGTCATTTGTAGGAAATACTGTTTTCATCCATATTTTGCTGATATGATTGACATGGCTCTTTGTTGCATTAGGATATTAGGAATGTGTGCATAATCAGTTTGGCGAAGAGATTCGCCCAAATGCGCACTTTGAGTCGACATAATATATGTAGACTTAAGTGTGTAGACTAAGTGTTTGTATAAATGTTTGTATTAGTATGTATTGAATTAAATGGTGTTATGAATTAGTTTGAGATTGAATTCTCAAATAATATGCTGATGTAAATGATTTCCTACATGTTGGCTATATGTATGATTTCATTATATGTATGAAATGCATGTGTTAGATGATTTACTTAAGTTGTATGTTATAACATGTGTTAACATGCTCACATTGTTGTATTTCATTTCCATTACTCTTATATGATTGTTGATTTGGATTCATAAATGTTTGGGACTATACCTAGTCCAGGCAGTCGGTAACTGAGTAAATTCGTGGTTGGCTTATCCTTGCCACGAACGACGCATTGATGAACGCGAGTCGTGTTTTGGAGTTGGCGGCAGTGGTTAGGCCACGCGAAGTGTTTTATGCACTTCATGTCGCTCAGCTTGAGATGCGCTCGTACTAGTCGAGCCCGTCAAGTAACCCGACTAGCCATTATATGTTCACCTTGTATGAGTCATAACTACTTGAACCTAGGGTACTGAACTTACCATTGTAAACCCTATTAACCATAGTACCTTGATCCATAAAGACTCATGAGCCGGGCATGGTGGTATGGGACACCGTGGTCGAGCTGTCGGCCTACGCTGGGGCTACAAACCTCCCCGTAGTGACCAGTGAGCACCTATGACTCGTGAGCAGATTATGGTGGTATGAGACACTATATTTGTAAAACCCCGAATTTTGGCCAATCTGGGATTTGACGTCCTTAGGCAATGGGTCAACTAAAACACCTGGAAAATCGCTCAGAACCCAATTTCATAGCCAAAGAAACCACTTAGGATTAATTCCTATGGAAATTTAGCATAAGTTAGCCAGCGCAACACTGGAGTAGCTGGGAAACAGTCCCCGATCACTTTAAATACGTTCTACAAGACCCAAATCGAGTAGAACGTATGACTCCATAATACTCTATAACCTCGGATCAAACTCTAAGCGGGTTTGTTCTCTAGACCACTTTGAATTCTTGTATTGGATTTAGACCGCGCGTCGAAAGTCCGTTACTTCCTATCTTAGACCGTTAGAACCGCCCAGCTGGACTTGACAATCATTTTGAAAATCAAGTCAAACCAATAATCACAGACTATTTCATTGAGCCCGGACTGAAGAGACCGCGAATAGGGACAGAATTGGAATTTCAAATTCAAATCTGGCACACGACTTGACACGTCAGTATTGAGCGTTCTGACCGTCAGAATTCATCCAGATTACACCCTCGGATCAGGAAAAATTTCTATTTATTATTATGAGACTTCCAGCCCTGATCTACGTGCGGTGACCGCTGAACTGAAACTGGTCCGCCACGTGCGATCTGCGAACCCTGCCGGACTGAAAACTTAATGCGCACTAGATCTGGTACGCATGAGCTTAAGTCCGATCGCATTCGACCAGGGGACCACCAGAAAGCATCTTTTGGACCGAAACAGCCCCGATTTGGTTACTCCTCAAGTGAAACTTGTTCTCGAGTCTATTTCGGGCAAGTTTGGGCTTATAAAAGGGCTTGAAACCCTCACTCCTCTCTCCCATCCGAATTTACAAAAATCCTAGATTGGGAGAGAGAAAAGGTGAGAGTTTGTGAGAGAAGGTGGGAGAGCTTTCCCTGCTGCTGCTGCACGTGCTTAAGCGGCGTATTCCAATCACTTTGCCGGTGATTTCTCCGCATTTGCAGGTAAGAAAACACCCTAGAAAGTTACTGATTTGATGCTTCTTTAGTTCCATAGTTTGTTAGTTGATAAATCTCGTAAATCAGGTTCCTTAGTCGCCGTAGACAAAGCGTATACGCTCCGTTCGAATCACTTCACCTATAAGGGAAAAGGTGCAGATTTTAGACGCTTTGATTGACTGTTTTCAAAGCTTTCAATGTCGTTTAATAGTAGATTCTTGATGGCAACGCCGTTTGACATGTACAACATGTTGTCCGTTTCCTGTTTCGTAAACTAACGAAGAATATGAGATTTAGGGCATTTTAGTCATTTGTAGGAAGTATAGATTTCATTCATATTTTGCTGATGTGATTGACATGATATGTTGTCGCATTAGGATGTTAGGAATACGTGCATAATTAGTTTGGCGAAGAGATTCGCCTAAATGCGCACTTCGGGTCGACATACTATATGTAGACTTAAGTGTGTAGTGTATGTGTTTGTATAAATGCTTGTATTAGTATGTATTGAATTAAATGGTGTTATGAATTAGTTTGAGATTGATTTCTCAATTAATATGCTGGTGTGAATGGTTTCCTACATGTTAGCCATATGCATGATTTCATGATATGAATGAAATGCATGTGCTTGACGATTCGCTTAAGCTGTATGTTATAACATGTGCTTGATGATTTCCTTATGAGTTACTTTGAGATTGAACTCTCAATTAATATGTTGATGGAGAGGATTTCCTATATGTTGGCGACATGCTTAATTTCATTATATGTGTGAAAGACATGTGTACGATGATTTGCTTAAGTTGTATGTAATAACATGTGTTAACATGCTCTCATGGTTGTATTTCATTTCCATTACCCTTACACAACTGCTGATGTGATTCTATGATTGTTTGGGACTATGCCTAGTCCAGGCAGTCGGTAACCGAGCGAATTCGTGGTTAGCTTATCTTCGCCACGAACGACGCGTCGATGAACGCGAGTCGTGTCTGGAGTTGACGGCAGTGGTTAGGCCACGCGAAGTGTTTTACGCACTTCATGTCGTTCGACTTGAGATGCGATCGCGTTAGTCGAGCCCGTCAAGTAACCCGACTGGCCGATGTATGTTCACCTTGTATGAGTCATAACTGCTTGAACCTAGGGTACTGAACTTACCATTGTAAACCCTGTTAACCATGGTACCTTGATCCATAAAGACTCATGAGCCGGGCATGGTGGTATGGGACACCGTGGTCGAGTTGTCGGCCTACGCTGGGGCCATAAACCTCCCCGTAGTGACCAGTGAGCACCTAGTCTCGTGAGCAGATTATGGTGGTATGGGACACTATATTCTAGCTGTCGGCCTACACTGATCAGGCGACGAGTCCTTTGTAGTGACCGCGAGCGTATTCTGAGTCTACGGGAGGCGACGACCCTTCAGTAGCAGTAGAGTACAGTAGGCCTGTATTGATAAGGTGATGGGGGAGCGGAGCAACGAGTGCGTGCAACAGCCCTGGCAGCCCTTGCAGCGACCTACGAAATAAACATCGTATGAGAGTACTAGGAGTGACGACCCTAGACAGGATCTGTGTTGGGATTGATATAAGGGAAGTACCTTAGTTTTCCAATACTGCTGTTTGAATGGACTAATAATAACTCAAAAATCATATCACCATAGCATTGTATGTGCCTGGAAGATGTGGAGCACTCTAGGGAGTGTGGCATGCCGCGGTCGTAAGATGTTGCCGTATGAGGGAGATCGTCGGTGAGGGCATACATCACGTCATGTCATAATTGCATTAACAACAGTATTAGGAATGTTTGATTTATTGCTTTACTATTGTCGCATGATTGATTTGAGAACATGTTAATCCTTGCTCTATTATTCCACTGAGTTAGCTACTCACTCCCACGTTACGGGACGGTGTTCCTGGACACCCACCAGACCCTTTTGTGATTGCAGATGATGGCACGGCCTGCGAGGCGGAGCTGAATTTGATGATGATGAGGAGGATCCCTCCTTTATGCGTGTTCTGATTGACGGGATTACAGGGAGGTTGATTAGATACTTTGACACTTGTCATTTTATATTTTTAGCGCACTCATGTATATTCGTTTTGTCTACTTTTGGAGTATACATGTATGTATATAACCTGGTAACATATCCACACTCTGGAGGCATACAACAGTTTATATATGTTATACATACTATCACAGTCTTCCGCTTGTTAATTTAACCATCTCTGGAGTATGATATGCTGTTCTAGCTTAATCTCACTCATGTTTAATGCGTTATCACAGACAACATTCAATCATACATATCTATGTTGCATAAATAACATTTTGGAACTCGGGAGTTGGGTTTTTGCTCGACCCCCCGATTTTCGAGATGTTATAATATTCTTGTTGTCGCCTACACTGATCAGGTGACGAGCTCTTTGTAGTGACCGCGAGCATATTCTGAGTCTACGGGAGGCGACGACCCTTCCGTAGCAATGAGAGTACAGTAGGCCTATATTGATAAGGTGATGGGGGAGCAGTGCAACGAGTGCGAGCAACAGCCCTGACAGCCCTTGCAGCGACCTACAAAATATACGTCATATGAGATTACTAGGAGTGACGACTCTAGACAGGATCTGTGTTGGGATTGATATAAGGGAAGTACCTTAGTTTCTCAATCCTGCTGTATGAATGGACTAATAATAACTCGGTAATCATATCACCATCACATTGCGTGTGCTTGAAAGATGTGGAGCACTATAGGAAGAAAGCATGCCGCGGGCGTAAGATGGTTCCGTATGAGGGAGAGTCAATGAGGGCATCCATCATGTCATCTCATGCTTGCATTAACAACAGTATCTAGGAATGTTTGATTTATTGCTTTACTATTATCGCGTGATTGATTTGAGAACATGCTAATCTTTTCTCTATTATTCCACTGAGTTAGCTACTCACTCCCACGTTACGGGATGGTGTTTGCAACACCCACCAGGCCCTATCTTAGATGCAGGTGAGGCAGCGATTCAGGAGGCAGAGCCGGATTATGATGAGGACCAGGACGAGTTCTCATATATGTAGTACCACGAAGGCTTTGCTTAGGTGGCTTGGATTGGTGGGACTTCTCAGTGGGACTATTTTTGATATTTTGATTCTGTTTATTTACATGTATATGAGACTCAGAGATGTATTCATACTTTGGAGACAGTTGAGATCTATTTTGTTTTCCATACAGTGATATGTATATCCTTTAGTCTTCCGCTTGCTTTTATCACTGAATCTGGAGTATGAATTACAGTTTTGGTATAATTTTACTCATGTGAATGCTTTAACTCAGACAACATTGAATCATAAACATTTTTGTTGCATAAGTGACAGTGTAGAACTCGGGAGTCGGGTTTATACATGACCCCCGATTTTCAGGGTGTTACAACATGTGTATATTAAGTTAAACTTCGTGGTAACACTTGAGAACTTTTAATACTTGGGTATTGAAAATTTAGGGGTGTTATAATACATTTATTCTGAAACAGGTTCAGCTTACAACAATATCAAGTTTGATCAAAATGTTTGCTACTTTTTATTCTAAAGCCAAAATGCTTCAAGATCAATTATGAGTCTTCAATTATGATATGTTTTATCATTTTGAAGAAGACGATGATATCTTTTTATCTCTCGCCTTTTTGATGACAAAGGAAAGTTATCTCGTAAAATCTGCAAAGGCGGAGGAGGATAGAATTGAAAAGAATCATCATTTTTTTCCAGAAAATGCGAAGATTCAGGTATATTCTTCAAAGGAGTGCCAAAGGTTATCCATCCTTCAAGAGTATCAGGAGGCTTTACTTCAGAAACATTATGTGAGACCCGTATCCTAGCCTGTACCGTTCCTTAGGCTTATGCGGTTTTCCTAATTGAATTTCGATGACCCACGATCTGTATCTGGCGTTTACTCGTGATCCTGAGTCGTATCCTTCATTCTAGAGTTGGCTCAACTCGAGACTTATATCCTTGCGACTGCGCCGTCGCTGTGGTTTCAATGTCGCGTCTCGTGCGCCGAGGCGATACCCGGGCCAGGAGATGTGGGCCTGCGTTCAGTTTGAAGAAAACGCCGCCCGTTGCAAATCCCAGGAGAATATATCCCATCAATCAAGTGCACATCACACATCAAATTTTAAGTATAATACCCATTCCTAAAGTCAACTCTCTCTCTTACACAACCCTTACCTATCAAGTATACCCATCACTCACTCCATCCATCACCCATCACACCTATCTCTTACATCACCTCTCTCTCTCTCTCTCTCGCATTTCATCCCAAGCTCCATGAGATCAACCGTCTAAGCTATTTCCATGAGAGAGAGCTAGTGTGGCCCACCTTCATACCATCCAATCCCACCCTCTAAGCTTCATCTCGACTGTTGAAATGCATTCCATGGAGTTCTAGGATGCATTGGTGGAAGAAGGAAGAGGAGATCTAAAGGTGGGTGACTTTATGTTTTGATTTTGTGATTTAAGGGCCCACTTATGGTGGGACCCATCTTGAAGTATGCATTGGATAGAGAGGGGCCCATAGTGGCGGGGTCCCTCCCCTTCTCACATTTATCACTCTCTCTCTCTCTCTCTCTCTCTCTCTCTCTCTCTCTTTCCTAACTGTGGCCCACCATGATGTATTTTTTTATCCATGCTGTCCACTACGTGGACCATGCATCTGTCCATCTAGGGGCCCAACTTGCTGCACGTTTTTAGGTGGGCCTGGAGGAAGGAAAACACAAATCAAAGCTAATCCAAAATCGGTGGGCCATACCCACGTGGGACCCACTCACCATGGCAGCAATATAGCTGGTGTCATGCCCCAAACTCGAAAATCGGATTCACAAGAATCTCGATCGTCGGATCCGGCACCGACAGCCTCCGTAGTGCCCCATTCTCGGATCCCGGTACTCACATGCCAGATTCCGATCCTGGGATCCTACAAGGAGGATTTTCAGTATGAATTTTTTTTTATATATAATGGAGCATAACCACAAGTTTACCCAAATCATAAAGGCAACATCATCATCACATATCCACTAATATAAACAGTTTAATACAATGCTGAAAAGGAATACATATATATCAAAATTAGAGCTCCTGAAAATCGCTGCATACTCCAAGCTCAACGCTGCAATAACCTAAAGTCACCTGCACGCATCTATCATGCATAAGCTTACAAAAGCTTAGAGGGTGGTGTAAGTGTGTGTAAGGTAAGTGCCAAGTATACAATAAAGCTCATAAATCATACATCATCGGGATAAGCAGAAATACTGATAAGATCATGAATCATACGATATCAGAGTGATGCGAAAATATGCGGTAAGTCCATGAATACAATCAGCTGTACGAAAGCAATGTGATGCAAGGCATGAATGCTATTGGCCATACCAAAGCCATGCAATACAAAACTTAATAAGACAATAACAGATGCTGAGGATGCAATGCAATATACAAATCTAGACGAGTCATAAATACCATCAATCTCATCTAGGCCATATAAGTACAAAACATCGTAACCCAAAATACTAAGTACGAAAGATGCAATGTAATATGAGGTGCGAATGAAATGACTATACTGGAATATGAAGTCAGGATGATAGTACGAAGTATCACAGGCTATGGAGTCCATCACAAGGGACTTCTATCCAAACCAGTCCCATACCTAAATTTGGATAGTCAGACACAATGGGGTAAACTCCTGATCTTAGGTTAGTCGCACACCCAACAGAAATCTTGACCATGTGAAGGTACACGTAACAAATAGTTACGCACCACCAGCCCGAGTGGATAGTGTATGAATGAATGAATGGATGTGTAATTCCTGCTCAATAAGTCCACATATCAGTACGATTACTCTCTGGGGAAATCACCGGGGTCTAATACACGTTACTCTGACTGCCTCCTCCCTAGCTGCACAGCCAAGTAAGTGAAATAGACCACACTATTCGCCTGACCAGTAGTCTGCCAATACCTACCAGGCTCGTCAATAGCGGACTCATCTGCGAGCTGGTCAAACTCAGCCTAGCTTATAGTCCCCTCACTCGGGTGGATAAGGCCACACCCCCTCCCAACCGACCACGACACAGTGGGAGACGCGACCTACTGGTATTCGGCACTCGGGAGCTCATGTTCCACTCGGTCTAGACGTTGGGGCTACTCCTTGCTCGGAGGTTCTGAGATTTTCACCCAAGGACATCCTAAGTGCCCCATAGTGCTAGAACCAAATATTTTCAGTGTCCCATCTGGCCATCCACGATATGCCTGTGGAGGTCAAAGCCCTGATGTCGCTAGGGTGTGCAGTGATCATGATACACAAATGCGAGATACATGAATCACACCGTCAAATCATGTAGTAATCCAGCGCATACAGCGCGATGATGTGGGGCACTCCGTCTCATAACGAGTCCCGCAAATGGTCTGCCTAATGGCATATGCTATGATCAGTCACTACTCATATCAAGCATACATATGATGCGTATGGTCATGAATCATAGAGTTATACTAGGCATGTTATAAAGTAATGAATTATCTTTACAATGCAGATGAGCCTGGACAATCTACACAAAACTAGTATAGGCCTATCAATGGGCCCTAGGGAGAGTTATAATGTAGACATTTAACCAACATTATTCTTATAATGTGGACGTCAAACCAACATTGCTCCCAAGGCATGGCCCGCCATAAATATCATTACACAACCCATGGAGAAATCGCACATTGTAATGGACTCTAAGGACAACCCGTTGGGTCTCGACCCATGGTCCTTAAATACATCAAATGGGCCTTACATTCACATCAAAGTGGGCCTCAACATGGCCTCATACACATCAAGGTGAGCCTCAACAATTGGCCTTGCATACGTCATAATGGACCTCATAACATATGCCTTACATTCAAATCAAGGTGGGCCTTAACAATGGGCCTCATGCATATCAAGGTGGGCCTCAATAATGGGCCTCATGCATATACCAAGGTGGTCTTCAATAACGGGCCACAAATACGTCGAGATGGACCTCAACCCATAGGCCCTATACACATCACAGTGGTTCTCAACCCACGGGCCTTTATACATCACAATGGGTCTCAACCCACGAGCCCTATACACATCACAAGTGGGTCTCAACCCACGGGCCTTTATACATCACAGTGGGCTTCGACCCATGGGCCTTAGAATACATCAAAATGGGCCTAATTTCATGGGCCTTATGTATATTAAATGGGCCACACTAATTAGGCCTTGTGTATATCAGATGGGCCATGTCAACGGGCCTCATATGTGCATCAAATGGGCACACCCCAAAGTAAGTGGTGATAATGATTTCCACCATTAAATTTCTCAAGGCCCACTATATTATTTATTTTCTATCTAATCTGACCATAAGGTCACACAGACTTGGATTAAGAGGAGATAAATTTCCTAGTGATCCAAAACTTCTGGGAAACAAATGGATTCAAGGGGAGACGTTCAATCCCCATTGCTTTTTCCATATGGTAACTGCCTCATTTTTAGTCTCAAGCCTTAAAATGGGCTTTCAAAAGGGTTGGACGGCTTGGATGCAACTCTTGCATCATGGTGGACCCCACCGTCCAAACAGTGGACGGTGAGAATACATAGATTATTGGGCCCCACGCTGCACGGAGACAGCTCGCACAGGGGCTGCAGCGTGGATAAAACCCTTACTTCACAGTGGGTTCCACCATCCACGGTGGTGGATGGTGTGAATAAAACAGATACATTATTGTGTGTCCCGTGTGGGGCCCACTATAACGTTTATATACCATCTAATCCGTTGAATAGGTCACACGAACCCTGAATTGAAGGGAAAAAAAAGATTTCAGCTTGATCCGGAACCTCTATGGGCCCAAAGAGGGTTTCAATGGTAGAGTTCAATTCACACTGTTTCCTCTCACATGGGCCACCTGGGCATTGGTTGGACTTGATTTTTAGAGGGTGGCCCACTGAGCTGAGGGCCCACCATATGAGTAGATTGGATGATAAATAAACATCAAGGTGAGGCCCACGGCTGGAGCCGTGGGGCCCTGCCCGTACGCCCGCCCGCTCACAGTGAGGCTCTGCCTGCGCCTCTGGCAGCAGCAGGCTTGCTGCTTTGTATTTTTTTTTTTTTTGAATAGCAGTTTTTTCACGGATTTTCCTATGTAGGGCCCACTTCAAGTCAATCCAATCCAGCCATTGGATTCCACAACTCGTAAGAAATCCAATGAGTCTAATGTTGGGTATTCTTTTGGTGCATAGAGAAATCAGGGAAGATTTTAACGGTGAAAATTATTATTTCCTGAAGTATGGCCCGCCAAAAGATTGGATTAGCCCCATATTTTGGCTCAACGCCTAAAATACCATGAGGAAAGGGATGGATGGCGAGGATTGAATACATTCATCAAGGTGGGGCCTATGCAGGTGGCCCACCTCCAATGCCTTGAAAAGGGCTATATTTGTGTTTTTCACAACACGTCCAGAGACAATGTCTCTGGACTGGTTCTTCTTTATTTTTTATTTTTTTTTCTGTGTCTGGCCTAGGAATTTGGTTAAGGTGGCCTAGCTTAGGTGGGCCATCACATGGCTACCCATACACATACAAAGTGGGCCCCACCTATAAATGGATTGGATCCAATACATGCATCATAGTGGGGTCCATCCAAGTGGCCACAAGGCCATGACATCACACACCAAAATAATTAAATAAAAAGAAAAGGAGAGGGAGAGAGAGGAAAGGAGTGGGAGTGGGACACGCATGATGGAGGGACCCCGACACTATGGGCCCTCCTTTGAGATTAATCATACATCAAGTGGGTCCCAATACATGTGGGCCCATAAAATCAAAGATCTACGGTGGAGATCTTTTCTCCACCCAAATAAAATGGTTTGGATGACCTCTTTCAAACTAGTATTAAACATCATGATGGGGTCCATGGAGAATGGCCCCATCATGGAATGATATTGATAATCAAGGTGGGTCATTGGCCACATCTTAGGGTCCAAAGTGAGATCCATACCATTGATCGGTAGGCCTCACTTGGCCCATCATAAAAATAAGAAAAACTACCCTATAGGAGCATCCACCTATCGATCTTCTCGGTCCGTTGGATAACCTATCTCCTTACGCTTCACTTTAATGGTGGAAGATGAGGTTTGGATGGCTAGGATGGAGGTTTTGGGATGGGAAAGTGGGTCACCAAAAATCACATTTCTCTCATATGGGAGGGCTTGGACATGCACTTCTTTGGTGCTTGGTGTGGCTTGGAATTTGTGAAGAGAAAGAGAGAGGAAAGGAGTGGTTGTAAGAGTGATGGATGTGAGGTGAGTGATGGGTGAGGTGAGTGATGGGTGAGGTGATGGATTGGTTGACTTTGGGTTTGCTTGACTTGTGGAGAAAGAAAGCATGTGTGCTTTGTACTTGACATGAGAGGTGATTGATGAGATTGATGAGACATGTTTTAGAGATTCTCTTGGGATTACAAATGCGCGGCATTTTTTTGAAATAAACACCGGCTCACACCTCTTAGTCAAGATATCGGATCGGTAGATGAGTCGCGGCATTGGAACCACGGTGACTGTGCGGTCGCAATGATACAAGTCTCAGATTAAGCCAACTCAAATGTATAGGATATGACTTATGGTCGTGCGCAAACGTCGATTATCGGTCGCAGATTGCCGAAATCTGACAGGAAGGATCGCGGGAGTTGACGGAACAGTACGGATTAGGATACGGGTCTTACAGCTGGCCTACCACACAACAGCTATATAATTGTTATGATGTAAATCTACATCGTCCGTTCATTTGGTGGGACCCACCTTGATGCTTATGCTATCCTCACCGACCGTGGGATGATGGGACCCAGCAAGTTCGGCTCATCCAGACTGTCCATATCATGGGAAAGCTGTGATACATATGTTTTATTCCACACTATCCAGATAAGCTAGATGGTGGAGTCTGCAATGAAGTCGGCATTTTAATCCACACGTGTGGACTACACCGTGATGGATAAGTCGCATCCTCACCGTCCACATGATTGGGATGGTGGAATGCCACCACAATGTAAGTGTTTTATGCCAACCGTCCATCCATTCAGTCCGTGTGGGACCCACCCCACACACGTTGCATGTGTGGAGGTGGGGCCTAGTAGATGAGGTATGTGTTTTATTCATCCGTCCATCTGGACGGTGGTTGGGTGGGACCCTCTCTGATGTATGTGTTATATATATATATGTTGTCCACCTGTTTTGCCAGCATGGACACCATCATGATGTATTTATTTCATCCACACTGTCCAGATTATGCTGGAAGGTGCTGGATAATGTTTGGACAATGCTGATTTACATGGACAATGTTTGGACAGTGCTGATTTCATAGACAATGTTTGGATAGTGCAGATTTACATGGATAATGTTTGGATGGTGTTGTCTAATGTTTGGACAGTGCTGATTTACATAGACAATGTTTGGCAGTGCTCATCATCATTAGTGAGCCATGTGCCCCATGGAATGATAGTGTACAGTGATACACATTTTACACCTACAACTATTGAAATGATTTTTGGTGTAATCCAAGCTCTCTATGAGGCTAATTGATATGGCCCATTGATGCGGCCCACTTGATGAATATGAGGCCCATTGGTGCGACCCATGTGATGTGGCCCACTTGACATTTATGAGGCCCATTGGTGCGGCCCACTTGACATTTAAGAGGCCCATTGGTGCGGCCCATGTGATGTGGCCCACTTGACATTTATGAGGCCAATTGGTGTGGCTCGTTGATGCGGCCCACTTAATGTATATGAGGCGCGATGTGATGTAATTATGGCCCATTGTAATGTATATGTAGCCCGCAAGTGAGGCCCGATGTAATGTAAATATGGCCCATGTGCGAAGGTCCATTATAATATATATGCGGCCCATGAGTGAGGCCCATAGTAATGTGTATTAGGTCCTTGTATGAGGCCATGGGCCCATGATACGTTTAGCTCTATATGGGCCACTCTTTGGGAGCAATGTTGGTTAAACGTCCACATTGATGGGCGATGATGTGTAAATGTCCACATTGTGACTTTTCCTTAGGCCCCTTTGTTAGGTCGATTGTCGAGGCCAATTCTAATTGTCGAGGCCGATTCCAATTGTCGAGACCAATTATATAGGCCAATTATCGAGGCCGATTATTGATGTTGATTATCGGTGCTGGTTGTCGATACTGATTATGAGTATCTGAAAGCATAGCATCATGATACATGCCCATACGCATCATCTACATGTTTGTTATAAGATGTGGTTGACCATTGTATATGTCATTGGGTAGGTTGTTATGAGACTCCCTGGTAGGTGGAGTCATCCCACATGAGCACATGGTATGCACAGGATTGATGTATGACTGGATTGTATGACTCATGCATCACGCATTTTGTGATATGATTAGTGTAAGCCCTAGTGACATCAGGGCTATGACCTTCCCTAAACCTCCGTGGCCAGGAGACCCCCCAACGTCTAGACCAAGTGGATACATGAGCGCTCGAGTGCCGAATACCAGTAGGCTGCATCTCTCACTATGTCATGGTAAGTTGGGAGGGGGTGTGACCTTATTCTCCTAAGTGAGGGGTTAATATTTAGGTTGAGTTTGACTATCTTGAGGAATGGGTTCGCTATCGATGAGCCGGACCCGATATTAGCAGGCAGATAGTGATGTTTCTTCCACTTACCCAGTTGTGCGCTTGGATAAGGGCGGCAAGCTGGCGTAGAGTGTAATAGACCCCAGTGATGATTTCAGAGATGTATAGTACTGATATGTGGACTTATTGAGTAGGAGTTGCATGCTCAGATTTTACTCATTCATTCATACATACACTATTCACTCGGGACTGGTGATGTGCAACTAATTAATTATGTACCTTCTCAATGGCTAGGATTTCGGTTGGGGCGCGCGACCAACCTTAGATCAGGAGTTTACCACATTGAGTTTGACTATCCAAATTAGGTATGAGACTAGTTTAAATAGAAGTCCCTTGTGATGGACCCCATAGCCTGCGATATTACATACTATCATCTCGACTTCACACTCCAACTTCGTCATTTTATTCACACCACATATTGCATTACATCCTCAAAATCTGATATTTGGCTCTCCATGTCTCCGCATTGCATAATCGATCTGCATTACATACTTTGATATTGTATGATTTATAGACTTGCCCGTATTTTCGACATTGTATGATTTATGGACCTGCATTGTATACTTGATACTTACCTTGTGCACACACTTACACCACCCTCGAAGCTTTCTATAAGATTATGCATGATAGATGCGTGTAGGTGATGTTAGGTTGCAGCAGTGTTGAACTTGAAGCATGCAGCCATCTTCTGGAGCTTTGATTTTTGATATATGTATTTTCCTTTTAGTATTGTATTCAACTGTTTATATTAGTGGATATGTGATGATGATGTTGCTTTTGTGATCTGGTAAACTTGTGGTTATGCTTCTTATGAGATAAATGTATATTGAAAAATCCTCCTTGTAGGATCCTAGGATCGGAATCTGGCGTATGCGCACTAGGAGGTGAGAATGGGGTACTATGGAGGTTGTCATCACCGGATTCTGAAATTAGGAATTTTGTGAGCCCGATTTCTAGGTTTGGGGCGTGACATATTATCTGCAGAAGAGATTTTTATGCAAAGTTGGCTTGAAGAGGGGGCACGATCAGTTTCTTCAAATTAGCCAATGCCTTGATCTTTCCAATAATCTTTTAGGCGAGGAGGAAGAATCCATATGGCATAATCTACTGGATAACAATTGTCCACCAGATATTGTTGATGAATCCACCAGTACATCCAGCAATAAGCGGTGTTGACTGGATAATTATAACCAAGAATTATGAAGCGTGATCCGGTATAAACGTTCAAGAGTTGCTTCCATATCAAAGCCCAATTATATGGTCTGATGCCATAACTCCTCATCGCTCTAGTGATTGATGAGCAAATCGGCTGGGGTAATATGGTTCACACCGGAATATGCTACCTTCCCTCAGTGGAAGAGTACTAGACCTGATGGAGCAAGGAAAGAATGTTCGCCAAATGAGATAGAATCATTATCGACAACTGCTATCTTTGGGAGAGCAGTAAATGGAAATTGATGAAAGTCGATAGGATCATTGCTTTCTATCTTTCTAGTGACCCAGCCATTTGACTTCTCAATCATCCTCCTTAGTTGATAATACTGAAGAGGGAGCCGATGAGGGTTTGAATATGCTCTTCCAGAGTCAGCGAATGTCCAAGGGAAGTACACTCCTAGTTAGCCTATAAAGAAATGTCATGGAGCGCAAACAAGAAAAGATTCGGAGGTAGGATCTTTAAAACCAGAAACGACATCCCCAAAAGCACGATATTGGGAACATAGAACTGGAGGAGAAAATGAATATCTCTAACCCTCCACCATTCCACCAACGACTATGAAGAGAGATGGTCTGATGATGTCTGTTTGTTCGAATCAGGAAATATTACCAAGCTCAACCACTAACCTAGAAAAGTGGCTAATTCACAGGAAGAGCTGTATTCGGTGGTACTTTTAATGTTCTTACAAATGATCTTGAGTTCTTAATGATTACGGCCTGCAAAGCTGTTAAGGTAAAGATACGGTTATTAAAGTAAGACAACATAAATATATACAAGATCAAGACTTTGGAAATAGAAAGTAGGAAGGAGAAAGTATATTGTAATCTTCTAGAAAAAATGAGTTAGCCATTCAAGAGAAGTAATGCAATCGGGCTGAGGGAAATTAGCCAGTGCATTGAAAAGTTCAAGTATGGTTTTTAAAACTCAGATTTGTTGTCCCTTGCGAAAGCTAGATTGAATTCTCCATTAGAAGGTATATACGCATAAAAAATATTACCCATGATGGGAAGACCTTCTATGCAAAGGAGATCTCATAAGGCAATACTCATTTCGCCTAAGGGAAAATGGAATGAGTTGGTAATTGGAGACTAATGATTGAGGAAGCCTCTAAAGATAGCTGCATCCACGTGAAAATGTTCTGACGTAGCTATGATTGTGTCAGAAAGATTAATTTGCTCCAAAATGGTGATATGTTTTCGAGTGACGGCTCGAGCCCAAGCACTGTAGAAGTTACGAGGATATAGAAGATCCATTGTAGAGAATCTTTTTGTATTCTAAGGTAATCTTTCAGAAAAGAAGTATTGCTGAGCAGTTTCAAAATAATGAGTAGGAAAAGGTTGCTGAGGATTGTAGTATGGCTGAAGAAATCTCATCTTATGAATTCTGCTAGCTCTTTGGCTGGGCCTATTTTCTTCCAGATATCCTGCCAAGATTCTTGGTTCTATCATGATCCAATTATCCACGGAACAAGGATATTTCTGCGGTCAAATGATTCACTATGTAAAATTGACCAGTGACGCTGCAGGTTGATGGGAATGATAGTTGTTTCGTCATTAGAGGAATTATGAGGCTCTAAATTTTCTTCGTTTATCTCCACATAATTCCAAGTATAGTGAAAAGCTGGTCTAGATTCTGAAGAAGATGAGTGATGCTTCTTTGTTGAAGATGAAGCTTTCGAGTGTTTTATATCTATAGAACCAAGATTATCAGATCGAATATAAGATTAAAGAAAAGAAGAGATTCAAGGTTCAGGAAGAAGATTCGATAAAATTTCAGGATATAAAGAAATTGCACTAAGTGCACGGGAGTTGCGCGGTAAGACTTGTTGTGTGCGCAGTTCATGAGTTACACGGGTGAGGAGTTGTGTGAAAGGGGTTTGGTATGGAGGAAATTTTGAAGTGAATAAATAAGGGGGAAGTCTAGTATTTATGGCTAACGAGATCCGATTAGAGTTGTGTGGGACCCGATAAGAATTGTGCGAACCCGCACAATTCGAACTGCATAAAAGAAAACAATTTGATCCTTTAATTTGACTAGATGAACGGTCAAATATCGGATCAAGGGGGCATCTGTTGGAGTATAGAAAAATCATTAATTAATTAAAAGAAATGAAGAAATCAAAAGAAACAAAGACTAGGAGATGAGATTGAAGATTGGAAGAAGTGTTATGCAGGTAGATAAATTGCGTAGATTGTTAAGTTGCGCGGATGTTCACAACCATAAGTGTAGGGTCGCGATGTAGTAATAACTCTTGAGAATGAGGTCGAATCCATAGAGACTAAACTTGTACGTATTCTAAAAAGAACTAGAACTAGAACTAGAAAAAGATCTAAATCTAAACATGGAATAAAAGAGAGTAATTGTGAAGGATTTATCAAATATAAAAAATGAACTAGAGCGCCAAGGATCCACTTGTAGTTATCAAGGAACCCTCTTACTTGATTCAAGTACCAGAATTGGATTTGGAGTCTTATCCTATCTAATTGGAACACATAACAATTAAGATCAAATCTGAACTTTCCTTGACTTAATTCTCAATGGAGGAGAACTTTGATAATTATGCCTATGGGATAATGGCTAACAATAAAATTTACCAATCCCATAATCTCAAAATTACGAAAAGAAGATACTCAATGCTATTGCAGATCTACTATAATTTGAGTCACAATAAACCATTAAAAACTGAAAGTATTCCTTAAATATCAAATTAGAATCAAAGAAGGTTCAACATAAACATGAATCAAAGTAAGAGAAACATCCCATCACGCTACAAGCTTTAACTCTTACCCCTATGTAAGAGGTTTAGCCAACTATAAACATGATTGGACCAAATCTCTTAAGAAAAACATGAAAACAACTAAGGAAGAAGAAGAAAACTCTTGGCGACAGCTTCTCCACCCTTTTGCTCCACTCCTTAAACCCTAAAAGATGCTTTAGAGCATCATAGGGAATCTATTTATAGTTATGGAACTCCAACTTTCACACCTAGTTGGAAAACTTTAGAAACCACCTTAAATTCATGTAGTTTACTAAAATAGACTTCACTCTGCTTAGTTTTTCAAAATAGACTTCTCTCTGCCCAATTTCACAGAATGACCCAAAGTTTCAGAATATGCTTTTTTAGGACAATTTAAGGATTCCTTTTCTTTACTTCAAATCTTTGATTCTCTTCATTCCTTGTTTTTCTTGGATCTTTGACATGTGAATTCTTAAATCTTGGCCTCCTAAGATCCATCCCTTGCCTTGGTGATTTTTGAGCATCAAATCCATGCTTTTAGCACCCTTTTCAATCTAAGCTCTTAAATTCACCTTGCAACACAAATATGAGTAAAATAGAACATTAAGCATTATTATGTTCATAAAACTAAGATATAAATGGAGGATAATATCTAATGTTTGACCCTCAACACAATCCCCAACCAGCATTTTGCTAGTCCTGAGCAAAGTATGCGTGAAATAAATCCCAATGCTTAATGTTCAAAACCTCTCTAGAAAAATAATCTTTTGTACACTCAAGTATGAATGGGCAGAATTAAGATACAAAAGTGGAATTTTGAAAACTTAGAGCCGAACCACATAAGCAACCAATCAAGTAAATTCTTTATCTATTAAATCAAGCATAATTTGCATATCAAGTTTTTCAATGTGCTCAGTAAAAAGCAACTTACCTCCCGTATGAATACTATTAGTTATCATGTTAGCCATACTCATCACTTCGAGATCAGTTTGAAACTTGTGTATTGATTCCGAACTTATCCCCTTTTCATTCTTTTTCCAGTCTTTGATTTTATATCAACTGTCAATTTTTTATTTATTCTTTTTTATTTTTGCATTCTTTTCCATATTTTTCATTATTTTTTTATTCTTTTTCATGATCTCTTTGTCGTTCTCTTTTTTTTTTTTTTAACTGGTTCTTTCTTCTTTTAAGGTGGATGAAATTCTTTCGACTCAATTCTCACCATCTATCAATGATTCACATACTAACAATCAAAACTTCTATCATGTCTTACATAAAATAAATTGAATGTGTCTTGTGATTTAGATTAACATGATATTCAAACTATCTCTTAATCAATTGAGTGTAAGAACTTAGGTGATAGATTACTTAGTTAATCAAACTCCAACAATCCAAAATTTAATCTTTATTTTTTATAATACCCAACGCATTCTTAAGTACACATTCATCACTTCCCAAACAGATTTCATCTTGAAACATTGAAAATTTTTAAAAAATTTGCTCAAAAATGAGAAAACACTGATTAATTTACCTAATCCCCCATCCTCAACTGAAAAATCTACATTATCCTCAATGTAAAAAAAATAAGCATGTAATGCAAAAGAGGCACTGAAAAGCGAAGGTAAGTGATGAAAAACCAATAGAAAACAAACTATATTAAACAGTGGAAAGCAAGCTATCCTAAACATCGAAAGCAAACTATCCTAATCCTAAAACATATGAAAGAAAATAAATATACCTATACCTCCTTCAGACTAGGAGGTCAATCCTAGTAAACAGGGTTAATCTGAGGTATTGTCATGTCCTCTGAATCAAAATTTTCAACAAATGGCTTTAAACGATGTCCATTTACTTTGAATTCATTGCCATTATTTGGATTCTGAATCTCGACAGCCTCATGAGGATAAACTTTAGTAATGGTGAAAGGGCTGGTCCAATGAGATCAGAGTTTACTAGGAAAAATGTGTAATCGACAATTATACAAAAGGACTTCTGACCTGGTGTGAATGATTTTCGAAGAATGTGTTGGTCATGAAACACCTTCATATTGTCCTTGTAAATTCTTGAATTCTCATATGCATCATTCTAAATTTCTTCCAGTTCATTCAATTGAAGTTTATGCAGCGAGACAGCGTTGTCCAAATTGAAGTTCAGATTTTTAATCACCCATTAGGCCCTATGTTCCATCTCTACAGGCAAGTGACAAGTCTTTTTATAGACAAGTCTAAAGGGAGACATTCCAATAAGGGTCTTAAATGCAGTACGATAAACCCATAAAGCATCGGTCAATCAGATTGACCAGTCCTCACAGTCAGGGTTATCTATTTTTTTCAAAATATGTTTAATTTTCCTATTAGAAATTTCAGCTTACTCACTTGTTTATGGGTGTTATGGAGTTCTCACTTTATGGGAGATGTCATATTTCTTCATTAAGTTTGCAAATGGCCTGTTATAGAAATATGAACCTCCATCACTAATGATAGCTCGAGGCATTCCGAACCAGGAAAGGATGTTCTCTTTTAAAAACTTAATGACCATTTGATAATCACTGTTCTGGTACAAGATCGCTTCGACCCATTTAGTGACATAGTCTACCACTAGCAAAATATACAAATTTCCAAAAGATTGAGGAAATGTTCACATGAAATCGATGCCCTAGCAATCAAATGCTTCAATGATCAGAATGGGGTTCAAAGGCATCATATTTTGATGGGACAATGCTCCTAATTTCTGACAACGCTCACTAGCTTTGTAAAACTCATGAGTGTTCATGAACATAGTGGCGCAGTAAAAGCTGCACTACAGAATTTTTGCCATGATTTTTTTAGCAAAAAAGTGACCTCCATAGGCCTGAGAATGACAGAAGGAGATGACACTTTGGTATTCATTATCTGGTACACATCTTCTTAAGATTTGTTCTGGGTAATATTTAAATAAATACGGATTATCCCAGAAGAATTCGCGTACCTCGGTTAAAAATTTTCTCTTATCTTGCACAGTCTAATGTGTCGACGTGAAACATGTGGCAAGATAATTAGTAATATCACAAACCAAGGTGAATGGGAGACTTTAAACAGTTGTTCATTAGGAAACATGTCATTTATATTCATCATCTCAAGGGAATCAGAGAGGTCAAGGCGAGAAAGATGGTTAACCACTATGTTCTCTACTCCTTTCTTATCTTTTATTTTCAAATTAAATTCTTAGAGCAGGAGGATCCATCTTATCAAGCGGGGGCTTAGCATCATTCTTAGAAAGAAGATACTTGAGCGCCACATAATTTGTTTAGATGATAATCTTGGATCTGATTAAGTAGGACCTAAATTTGTCTAAAGAAAATACTATAGGTGATTGAGTAATTCACTTGGGCAGGATTTAAAGTTCTACTTGCATAGTGTATAACATAGGGCTTCTTCTCTTTTCTCTGACCTAACACTGCCCCAAGAGTATAATCGGACGCATCACACATAATTTCAAAAGGAATGTTCTAGTTGGGTGGTTGCATGATAGGTGTAGTGGTTAACATACTCTTGAGCTTAGAAAAAGCTTCCTGACATTACTTAGTTCACTCGTATGGTACATCCTTCTGAAGTAGATTACATAAAGGACGAAAGAGGTGACTAAAGTCCTTTATGAATCTCCTGTAAAATCTGACGTGTCCTAAAAAGGATAGCATATCTCTTATGTTCTTGGGTAGAGGTAAGTTAGAAATAAGATCAATCTTAGCCTTATCTACCTCAATTTCTTTGGACGAGATCATATATCCAAGGATAATCCCCTTACGAACCATGGAATGACACTTCTCCCAATTTAGTACCAAATTCTTTTCCTCACATCGCTTTAACACACATTTAAGATTTTTCAAACAATTGCTAAAGGATGGACTAAAGATAGAGAAGTCATTCATGAAGACCTCTAAATATTTTCCTACCATGTCAAAAAAAATACTCATCATGCATTGCTGAAAAGTGGAGGGTGCAGTACACAGTCCAAATGGCATCCTTCGATGAGCAAAGGTGCCAAAGGGACATGTAAATATGGTCTTTTCCTGATCTTCAGAGGTTATCTCTATCTACTTGTAGCCCGATTATCCGTTAAGGAAACAGTAATAGAAATGACCAGCTAGCCTTTCCAAGATTTGATCAATAAAGGGCAAAGGAAAGTGGTCCTTCTTTATGATGGTATTCAATTCCTATAGTCAATGCACATTCTCCAACTAGTAGTAACTCTAGTTGGCATGAGTTCATTGTCGGCATTGGCTACGATGGGGATTCGAGACTTCTTAGGAACCACCTTAGTTAGACTCACCCATTGGCTATTGGATATAGGGTATATGATACCCACATCCAATAGCTTAAGAACCTCGATTTTAATCACTTCCTTTATATTTGGATTTAATCTACATTGTGGTTGTCGAGAGGTCTTCGTATTATCCTCTAAATAAATGTAGTGAGTACAAATCAAAGGGTCAATTCCCTTGAGGTTTGCTATCGACCATCTAAGGGTTCCTTTGTGCTCAATGAGAGTAGAAATAAACATACTCTCTTGTTCTCGCTCAAGGTGGGAAGAACTCACCATCGGATATGTCTCATCTTAACTTAAATAGACATATTTTATATTAGAGTGTAAATGTTTTAGGTCAAGCTTCGGTGCCTTGAGGTTAGATGGTAGAGGCACTACATCCATTTAGTGTAATCCTTCAAATCATGGCCTTCATCGGTTAACTTCAAGTACCGGCATAGTATCAAGCATGACAATCGTCTTCCTAATCATATCATTATTTAAATCATGAGAGTAGGCCAAACACATCTCTATAGGGTCAGAGGATAAGGTCATCAGAGTTCTATCTTCCACGAAATAATTAATTAAGTTAACATCTCAGGCATCATCATCATCCTCTGCATATTTATTCATATTAAAAAATTATTAAGCTCCAATATCATGTTCCCAAAGGACAAATTCATGACTCCATTCCTACAATTAATGATTGCATTTGATGTAGCAAGGAATGTGTGACCAAGGACGACGAGAATTTGAGTGCTCATATCCACAATGGGTTGAGTATCCAGGATGATAAAATCTACTGGATAATAGAATTTGTCAACCTGGACCAACACTTCCTCAATTACCCCTCTCGGCACACAAATTGAGCGATCGACCAGTTGTAATGTCATTCAGGTGGCTTTTAATTCACCTAGACCCAATTGTTCACAGACCGAGTATGGGATCAGATTTATGCTCACTCCTAAGTCATGAAGTGCATGCTCAATCCAGTAATTTTCAATTACATAGGTGATGGTTGGGCTACTAGGATCTTTGTACTTCTGTGGCACATCTTGCTTTACGATGACACTCACTTTTTCTGTTAATAAGATTTTCTTTCGAATGTTTTGTCATCTTTTGGCCATACATAAATCTTTTAAAAATTTAACATATGAGGTATTTGTTTTACAACATCCAGTAAAGGAATGTTGACCTTCACTTGCTTAAACACCTCTAGAATATCCTAAGAGTTAGAGAGAGGTTTTGGTGCTATCAACCGTTGGAGAAATAGAGTAATCGGTTTACTTTGAAGTTCCAATTCTACCTCATGTGGAGCATTACTAGGTCTATTAGTCTCATTTACATTCGGGTCCTTACGCTTCTCAGCCCTTACTGGAATAAATTTGTCAATTATCTTCCCACTCCTAAGGGTGGTGATAGACTTAGCTTGTTCCATTGGATTTAAAGAGCTTGGTTCACTAACTTCGTATTGCGGTTTAGGATTGGGGATAGGTTAGGTTAGAAGCATCCCTTTCTCTATAACCGTAACGCATGAGTCTATCTTTTGTATTGCTTTTGTGAGTTCTTGTAAGGCTTGAAGAATACTTTGTTGGATGAGCTCTTAAGGATTTTTAACCAATTCCTCTTGAGGTTTCCCTTGATTTAAAAATTGATTAGGGATTAGTTGAGGTGTAATAGATTATCCAATCCTCCAACTAAAATTCGAATGGTTTCTCCAGCTGGAATTGTATGTGTTCAAAATGATTCCCTTGAAAGGCCTTTGGTAGTTGTTTACGGAATTTGATTGTTCATTTAATATTTCTTGATACATAGGTATTGTTGGGCTATTTTCAGTTGTATGAATGTTATAAGAACAAATACCACAGACAACTTCCTTATCCTTATCCTTCCTAAGTCCCATGGCCTTAAGTTTCCTTGTGAGACTGGCCACTTTAGCGTTGATATCATCTTCCTCTTTCAAACTATATATTCCACCTATGTCCTTTGATTGAGTAGGCTTAGATGTGATGCTCGTTCTTGGGGTGATGTCCCATGATTGTGCGATTTCAGTAAGTTTATCAAAGTAATTACACACTTCATCAACATCTTTGTTTAGGAATTCCCCATTGCACATTGTGTTAATAAATTGGCGCATGAAAGATGTCAGTCCTTCATGGAAAAAATTTTTATACGCCATGTTTCAAAACCGTGTTGTGGGATGAACTGATAAGATCCTTAAACCACTCCCAACATTAGAAGAATGTTTTATCTTCCCTTTAGGTGAAGTTCATGATCGAGTTTCTGATGGTTTTCATTTTATGATATGGGAAGAATTTCTTTATGAAGTCCCTTGTCATGTCATTCCATCTGCCAATAGATCGTGGACGTAGTGAATGCAACCACGTCTTAACCTTTTCTTTTAGGGAGAAAGGGAAGAGTTTCAGCCGGATTGTGTCCTCAGATACATTAGAAAAGTATAAAGTAGCTATGATCTCACCAAACTCTTTCAAGTGTAAATATGGATTTTCAGATTCAAGCCTAAGGAACTTTGGAAGGAGTTGGATCACTCCTGGATTGATGTCTATGTTTCCTGTATTTTTTGAGAAAAGCATACAAGAAGGGGTGCTCATCCCCGCCAGTTGTAAATAGTCTCTTAAAGTACGAGGTGGGGGTGCTCGATGCACCTCGTTCTCATCCTAAATTTCTTCTACCCTAGGTTGGGGTGGATTTAAAGGTTGATTGGCCAGTCGATTTGCAGCCATAACTTCAGTTAACTCTGTGGATCTCGAGTGGTATCTAATCCTATGATGGATAGATAACCCCTCAACCAATCCTCCACTCAAGAGACATCGAGTATTGTCACGAACTCGCTTGGGCATGAAACACTCTCAGCCCTCAATTTCAGAATCTAACCTAAATCTAAAAAGGAAAAAAGAAATAAAAATCTAGAAATAGAAAGATAGAAAATTAGAAAAAAGTTACTAAATTAGAAGTTTCTGTGTTAGGATCCTGCAAAAGAAAAAGGAAAGTGAATTACTTTCTAAATAGAGAAATAAAAAGTTTCTAAACATAGAGAGATGAGTTAGTTTCTAAAAACAAATTAGGTAAGTTTCTAAAAAAAAAGAAATAACCTAGTTTCCAAAAATGAAAAAGGAAAGTTTCTAAAAACAATTTAAGAAAATTTCTAAACCTAGAAAAAGGAAAGTGAGTTTCTAAAAAAAGAACATAGAAAGAAAACTAGTTTTTAAAAAAAGAAAAAGGATTGTTCTAAAAAATAGAAAGTAATATAGTTTCTAAAAAATAAAAAGGAAAGTAAATTAGTTTCTAAAAAAGAAAAAGGAAAGCAAATTAGTTTCTAAAAACAAATAAAAAAAAATTTAAAAAAATTAGTTTCTAAAAGAAAATTAGGAAGGTTTCTATCCTAGAATTAGAAACTAAATTAGTTTTTAAAAATACTTTAGAAAAATCCTAACCTAAAAATAGAAAGTAAACAAATCCTAATCTTAACCTAATTCCAAAACTAGTTAATCTTAGAAAAATGCAACCATTAATTCCCGACAACAACGCCAAAAACTTGTTCACAACCCCAAGTGTAGGGTCGCAATGTAGTAATAACTCGTGAGAACGAGATCGAATCCATAGGGACTAAACTTGTACATATTCTAAAAAGAGCTAGAACTAGAACTAGAAAAAGATCTAAATCTAAATATGCAATAAAAAGGAACTAACTATGAAGGATTTATCAAATATCAAAAGTGAACTAGTGTGTCAAGGATCCACTTGTAGTGATCAGTGATCTCTCTTACTTGATTCAAGTACCACAATTGGAATTGGAGTCCTATCCTATCCAATTGGAAGATATAATAATTAAGATCAAATCTGAACTTTCATTGACATAATTCTCTATGGAGGAGAATTGTGATAATTAGAAGGGATTCCATCAATAAACTATGCCCATGGGACGATGGCCAACAATAGGATTTACCAATCCCACAATCTCAAAATCAGGAAAAGAAGATACTCAAATCTATTGTAGATCTATTGTAATTTGAGTAATAATAAACCATTAAAAACTGAAAGTATTCCTTAAATATCAAATAAGAATCAAAGAAGGTTCAACATAAACATGAATCAAAGTAAGAAAAATATCTCATCATGCTACAAGCTTCACCTCTTAGCCCTAGCTAAGAAGTTTAGCCAATCATAGGCATGATTGGACCAAAATCTCTTAAGAAAAACATGAAAACAACTAAGGAAGAAGAAAAAAGACTCTTAGCGACAACTTCTCCACCCTTTTGCTCCACTCCTTAAACCATAGAAGATGTTTTGGATCATATTAAGGAGTCCTATTTATAGTTGTGGAACTCCAACTTTTACACCTAGTTGGAAAACTTTAGAAACTGCCTCAAATTTATGTAATTTACTAAAATAGACTTCACTCTATGCAGTTTTCTAAAATAGACTTCGCTCTGCGCAATTTCACAGAATGACTCAGAGTTTCATAATATGCTTTTTTAGGACGATTTCAGGATTTCTTTTCTTCAGTTCAAATCTTTTATTCTCTTCATTTCTCACTTAGTTTGGTTAGATCTCTGACATGTGAATTCTTCAATCTTGGTCTCCTAAGATTCATCCCTTGCTTTAGTGATTCTTGAGCATCAAATCCATGCTTTTAGCACCCTTTTCAATCCAAGCTCTTAAATTCACCTTGCAACACAAACGTGACTAAAATAGAACATTAAGCATTATCATGTTCATAAAACCAAGATATAAATGGGGGATAATAAGCAATATTTGACACTCAACAGCGGACTCACACAACTCGTTATAGTTGTGTGGACCCGCGCAACTCGTTGGTTCGATTCGTGCCAATTGCATCAAATGGATGTGAAGTGGGGTCCACTGCACGGGATTTGAGGGCCCACATGTGCGAATGCCTATAAATACCACATAAGATTGGAACCTCTGACAGGTATCAAGGAGAGAAGAGGGGGAGGAAATAAAAGGGTGTCCTGCGCTGCTCACTGAGTTATACAACTCGGAGATGAGTTGCGTGGGTAACTCAAAGAGCGGGCATTCTCTTTTTTATTCTTGAAGAATCTTCTTCAGAGTGCTTCAAATCTCCTTTTGTATTCTTCATTCAAAGAAAGATATGTGCATATATGAGGAGAGAAATCTGCACAACTCATATCCCATGGAGACTTGAGTGCTATGAGCCAAAATGCTGTCGAAATTCATATTTGAATCCATTCATCACTTGCACTTTCAAGTATAACGATTTTATCTTGAAATCAAGGGACAAAAAGGATGTTAACCAATTTAGAATATAAATAAAATGCAATGATTATTCTCTTCACTTTATTCTTCTGTCAATGTCAAGTGAGATAATTTCCCAAATGAAATAATTTTGTTTCTTGTCAAAATAAAGAATTACATGAAAATCAAGTTTTCTTGCTAGACTAATTAGGTGTATTTCTCGATGACATTGATGACCCATTCGATTGATCGAAGATCCGTTTGATGAAAATCAAGATTTTTAGAGAATTTTGAAGAAACTCGCTGGAACATTCGAGAAACTTCTTCGATTAATCAAATTCCTTTTGATGATATTGACTATCTGTTCAATGGCATTGAAGGTATGTTCGATGGCATTGAAGATTTACGCAGTGTGAAAGGGCGTGATTTCCAATTTGATTCAAACTAAGATTCGACCTTTGATGCCATCAAAAGTTGTTTATTGATATCGAAGGTGTTACGCAATGTGCGTAAGTTTGAGGCGGTTTCTAAAGACGGTCCAGGAAAGCTTATAAATATGGGTTCTTTAAGGAGTTCTAAACACGAATTAGGGTTTAAGGAACAGATCAAAAGGGTGAAGCAACCTCCCAAGTATTTTTCTTCTTCCTTAGTTTATTTTTAATGTTATGTTTAAGTGTTTTAGTTTTAATCATGTCTATGGTTTCTATGGTTAAGTAAACCTCTTAGATAAAGCTAAGAGGTGAAGCTTGGAGCTTGTTTGGATGTTTATCTTATTTTAATTCAAGTTTATGTTGAACTTCATTGATTTTTAGTTTGATTAAAGGAATATTTTCAGTTTTTTATGGTTTATTATGACTCCAATTATAATAGATGTTGTGAGAGCTTTGAATATCTTCTTACTTATTTTTAAGTTGTCAGATCTATAAAATTCGTGATTTACCATTACAACGGTGCTTCATGTGGGAACTAGTTTGTAACACCCCAGATTTTTGCCAACCGGGGTTAGACGCCCTTAGGCAATGGGTCGACCATATCACCTTGGTAATCTCTCAGAACCCAATTCCAAAGCCAAAGAAATCATTTAGAACCTAATTCTTTAGAATTTAACGTGAATTAGCTAGCGCTACACTAGATTACCTATGAAATTAGTACCAACCACTTTAAATACGATCTGTAAGACCCAAAACCTATAGAATCATTGACGCTATCTTACCCTAAAATTCAGGATCAAACTCTAAACCTGTTTATTCTCAGGAACCCTTTGAAACTTTGTATTAGATTTAGACCGCACATCAAAAGTCCGATAGCGATAATCTTAGACAATTACGACCACCTAGTTGAACTTGACAATCATTTCAAAAATCAAGCCCAACTGATGTTCTAAGGCTATTTCAATGAGCCTGGAGCAAGGAGTGTGAGAAAGAGTGAAATTCTTTATAAATTAAATGTGATTTAAATAAATCTGGCACGTTTCACTTGCGGATTAAGTATAAGCATTCAGACCGTCAAAATCTGACCCAAATACACCCTCGGATCAATGAACATTTCCCACTCAGGTCAGTATACTTGGAATCCTCGATCGAGTCTCAGTGACCGCTGAACTAAAACTGGTCCGCCACGTGCGATTTGGGAACACTATCGAAACAAAAACTTAATGTGATCAGGATCCAATATCCATGAGCTTAAGTCCGACCGCATTTGGTCAGGGGACCTCCAGAAATGCTCTTTTGGATCGGAAAAGACCCGATTTGGCTATAACCCAAGTATACCTTGACTTGGAGTCTGTTTTGGTTATGTTTGGGCTTATAAAAGGGCCTTAAACCCTTAGCCTTCTAACCCATACGAATTTGGGGAAAACCCTAGGAGAGAGGAGAGAAAGGAGAGAGAAAGTGTGGGAGAAGTGGGAGAAGCTTCCTTGAATTCTTCCCTGCTGCTCCACATGCCAAATCCTTCCACCTGCATTGCTATTTTGGCGATTCCAACTCCGTTCTAGGTAAGTAAACCCTAACCTCAACCTGTTTTGGGGATTCTAGCAATACAAGTAGTGAAGTAACTAACCTATCTTGTGAATTAGGTCGCCATATTGACGTTGACGAAGCGTAGACTTTCTATTCGAATCGATATGCTTCTACGGCGAAAGGTAAGGATTCTAGATGCTTAGGTTAACTATTTTTAAAGCTTTCAATGTCGTTTAATAGTAGATTATCGACAAGATCGCTGTTTGACATGTATAACATGCTGTCTGTTTTCCATTTCGACTGCGTATGGAGAATATGAGACTCAGGGTATTTTAGGTATTTGTAGGAAATATTGTATACGTCCGTATTTTGATAAAATGGTTGCCATGTTTATTTATCGTGTTATTATGCAAGATATGCATGTACGATCTGTTTGGCGAAGAGATTCGCCCTAATGCACATATTGGCCGACATAGGCTATGTAGACTAATGTGTGTAGACTAAGTGTTTGTTGAAATACCTAAATCAATATGATTTATGCCTGCCATATGTTTTGAATGTAAGAACATAATTTTTGTGTATTAGAAAACTCCTTGATATAAGGATCTGTCATATTATATGTTGGAATCAACATACGTCAAGTACGTTGGAGTTGAATAGCCTAAGTGTTTGTATAAATGTATGTATTAGTAAGTATTGAGTAAATGGTGTTGTAGATTAGCGTTGAGACTGGATTCTCAACTATTATGATGATGCACATGATTTCCTCCATGCTTGTTGTATTTGAATTGCCTACCTTAGGTGTGAAATACTCATGTATGGTTAACTGCTTATGATGTATGTAATAATATGCCGATAATATGCTAGAATTTTTTATATTTCAATTCTATCTTCCTCATATGATTATTGATGTAGATTACATGTGTTTGGGGCTATACTCTAGTCCAAGCAGTCGGTAACAGTTTAGAATTCGTGATTGGATTCTATTCACCACGAAGAATGTGTATGACGAACCCGAGTCGTACTAGAGTCGTCGGCAGTGTTTAGGCCACACGAAGTGCTTGTGCACTTCATGTCGGTCGATTCAACGTGTGCTCGTGCTAGTCGGACTCATCAAGTAACCCGACTGACCATTGTATGTTCACCTTGTATTCGTCATAATTTCTTGAACCTAGAGTACTAAACTTACCATTGGAAAGCCCCTCTAACTTTGGTACCTCGTTCCCCTAAGACTCATGAGCCGGGCATGGTGGTATGGGACACCGTGGTCGAGCTGTCGGCCTACGCTGGGGCCACAAATCTTCCTGTAGTGACCAGTGAGCACCCTACTCTGAGCAGATTATGGTGGTATGGGACACTATATTCTTGCTGTCGGCCTACATTGATAAGGTGATGGGGGAGTGGAGCAAAGAGTGCGAGCAACAGCCTTGACAGCCCTTTGTAGTGACCTTGAGTTTATCCTGACACTGCATGGGGGCGACGAGTCCTGATGCAGTCTCAAGGATATAAACTAGGCCTGTATTGATAAGGTGATAGGAGAGCAGTACAACGAGTGCTTGCAACAGCCCTGGTAGCCCTTGCAGCGACCTAGAAATATATCATCGTATGAGACTACTAGGAGTGACGACCCTAGACAGTATCATTGTTTGGGTATTGATATGAGGGAGGTACCTTAGTTTTCCAATCCTACTGTATGAAAAGGACTAATAACAACTCAAAAATCATATTCATGTCGCACTGCATGTGCCTGGAAGATGTGGAGCACTGAGGGAAGAAAGCATGCCGCGGACGTAAGATGGTGTCGCATGAGGGAGTATGTCGGTGAGGGCATCCATCATGTCATTTCATGCTTGCATTAATCATCGTATCTAGGAGTGTCTGATTGTTTGCTTTACTATTATCGCGTGATTAATTTGATAACATGTTAACCCTTGCTCTATGATTCCACTGAGTTAGCTACTCACTCCCACGTTACGAGACGGTGTTGTACACACCAACTAGTTCCTATTTCAGTTTCAGATGATGGCAATGCTTGTGAAGCAGAGCCGGACTTGATGATGATGAGGAGGATCCCTCCTATATACAGGTTCTAATTGACGGGGTTTACAGGGTTACTGATTCGATGTTAGTACACTTGGTATCTTGCCTTTTATTTACATACCCATGTATATTCTTTTCTTTCTATTTTGGAGTATACATGTAATTAGTTAACCTGGTAACATGTTCACACTCTGGAGACTTACAATCATTTATATATTTTATATATTTATCACAGTGTTCCGCTTGCTAATTTAACTGTCTCTGGAGTATGATATGCTGTTTTGGCTTAGTCCCAATCTTATTTTATGTCATTCTACAGACAACATGCATTCATCATTATCTATGTTGCATAAGTAACGTTTTGGAACTCGGGAGTTGAGTTTCTACCCGACCCTCGATTTTTCGGGATGTTACATAATTCGATGAAAAATTTAAGATTACTTTAACTTTTCCATCTTCCAAATGGATAGGATAGGACTTCGATTCCAGTTGTGTTTATTGAATCAAGTAAGGAAGCATTGTTAAGTGTCAAATATTGCATATTTTTTCCTAATTATATCTTGGTTTTACAAACATGATAAGGCTTAATGGTATATTTTATACATGTTTATGTTGCAAGAGAGTTTAAGAGCTTGGAATGAAAATGTAACACCCTGAAAATCGGGGGTCGTGTATAAACTCAACTCCCGAGTTCCAGACCGTCACTTATGCAACAAAAATGGTTATGATTCATTGTTGTCTGATTTAAAGCATTCACATGAGTAAAAGTATACCAAAACTGCAATTCATACTTCAGATCCAGTGATAAAAGCAAGCGAAAGACTAAACAATATATATATCACTGTATGGAAAAACAAAGTAAATCTCATCTGTCTCCAAAGTATGACTACATCTCTGAGTCTCATATACATATACATAAACAAAAGAATAATGTTCAAAAAAAAGTCCCACTGATGTCCCCTCGATCCAGGTCGCCTATGGGAAGCCGTCGTGATACTGCATATACGAGAACTCATCCTGGTCCTCGTCGATCTCTGGCTCCACCTCCTGGATCTCGGCCTCACCTGCATCTACAACAGGGTCTGGTAGGTGTTGCAAACACCATCCCGTAACGTGGGAATGAGTGATCAACTCAGTGGAATCATAGAGCAAAGATTAGCATGTTCACAATTCAATCACGCGATAATAGTAAAGCAGTAAATCAGACAATCCTAATACTGTTGTTAATGCAAGATGATATGACGTGATGTATGCCCTCACCGACGATCTCCCTCATGCGGCAACATCTTACGACCGCGGCATGCCACACTCCCTAGAGTGCTCCACATCTTCCAGGCACATGCAATGCTATGGTGATATGATTTCCAAGTTGTTATTAGTCCATTCAAACAGCAGGATTGGGAAACTAAGGTACTTCCCTTGTATCAATCCCAACACAGATCCTGTCTAGGGTCGTCACTCCTAGTAATCTCATACGATGTATATTTCGTAGGTCACTGCAAGGGCTGTTGCTCGCACTCGTTGCACCGCTCTCCCATCACCTTATCAATACAGGCCTACCATACTCTACTGCAACAGAAGGGTCGTCACCTCCCGTGGACTCAGAATACGCTCGCGGTCACTACAAAGGGCTCGTCGCCTGATCAGTGTAGGCCGATAGCTAGAATATAGTGTCCTATACCACCACAATCTTCTCACGAGTCTAGGTGCTCACTGGTCACTACGGGGAGGTTTGTGGCCCCAGCGTAGGCCGACAGCTCGACCACGGTGTCCCATACCACCATGCCCGGCTTATGAGTCTTCGCGGATCAAGGTACCATGGTTAACAGGGTTTACAATGGTAAGTTCAGTACCCTAGGTTCAAGCAGTTATGACTCATACAAGGTGAACATACATTGGCCAGTCGGGTTACTTGACGGGCTCGACTAGCACGATCGCATCTCAAGTCGAACGACATGAAGTGCGTAAAACACTTCGTGTGGCCTAACCACTGCCGCCAACTCTAAACACGAATCACGTTCATCGACGCGTCGTTCGTGGCTATGACCAGTCAGCCACGAATTCGCTCGGTTACCGACTGCCTGGACTAAGTCTAGTCCCACACATCTATGGAATCACATTAGCAATCTAAGTGAGAGTATTGAAATTGAAATACAATCATGTGAGCATGTTAACACATGTTATAACAGTCAACTTAAGCAAATCTTCAAACACATACATTCCATGCATGTAATGGAATCATGCATATGGTCAACATGTAAGAAATCATTTAGGTCAGCATATTAACCAAGAAATCAATCTCAAACTACTACATAATATCATTTAATTCAATACATACTAATACAAGCATTTATACAAACACATACACTACACACTTAAGTCTACATATAGTATGTCGACCCAAAGTGCGCAACTAGGCGAATCTCTTCGCCGAACTAATTATACAAGCATTCCTAACTCCCTAATGCGACAACAAACCATGTCAATCACGTCAGCAAAATATGAATGTAGACCGCACTTCCTTCAAATGACTAAAATGCCCTAAATCTCATATTCTTCGTTAATTTACGAAACAGGAAACGGAGAGCATGTTGTACATGTCAAACGGTGATGCCGTCGATAATCTACTATTAAACGACATTGAAAGCGTTGTAAACCGTCAATCAAAGCGTCTAAAATTCTCACCTAGTCTCTTACGGATGCGGGATTTTGAACAGAGCGTGTACGCTTCGTCTACGGCAGTAGGAGAACCTGTTTTACGAAATACGTTAGCTAACACGCCCTAAATCTGGATAAACCCTAAATCAGCAAGTTCTAGGGTTGTTTTGTACTTGAAAGAATGGAGAAATCACCAGCCAGGTGATTGGGAAGAGTTGCTGAAGCTGCAGCAATCGGTGGCTCGGAAGCGGGAAAAATCCATTCCAATCTCTCTCTCAAATTCTCTCTCCTTTTCTCTAGGGTTGCAATTTTCGGATGGGAGAGAGAAATGAGGGTTTCAACCCCTTTTATAAGCTTAAAAATGCTAAAAACAGGCTCCGGAACGAAGTTTACTTGGTGCCTATCCATTTCGGGGCTGTTTCGATCCAAAAGCTGCTTTCTGGTGGTCCCCTGGTCGATTGCGATCGGACTTAAGCTCATGCGTACCAGATGTAGCATGTATTAAGTTTTCAGTCTGGCTGGGTTCGCAGATCGCACGTGGCGGACCAGTTTCAGTTCAGCGGTCACCGCACGTAGATCAGGTCTGAAAGTCTCATGATAATAAATAGAAATTTTTCCTGATCCGAGGGTGTAATCTGGATGAATTCTGACGGTCAGAACGCTTAATACTGACGCGTCAAGTTGTGTGCCAGATTTGAATTTGAAATTCCAAATCTGTCCCTATTCGCGGTCTCTTCAGTCCGGGTTCAACGAAATAGTCTGTGATTATCGGTTTGACTTGATTTTCGAGATGATTGTCAAGTCCAGCTGGGCGGTTCTAACGGTCTAAGATAGGAGGTATCGGACCTTCGACGCGCGGTCTAAATCCAATACAAAAATTCAATGTGGTCTAGAGAACAGACCCGCTTAGAGTTTGATCCGAGGTTATAGAGTATCGTAGAGTTGTTTGTTCTACTCGATTTGGGTCTTGTAGAACGTATTTAAAGTGATCAGGGACTATTTCCCAGCTACTCTAGCGTTGCGCTAGCTAACTTACGCTTAATTTCCATGGAAATTAATTCTACGCGATTTCGGGTCGAGTTGGTACTCGAGCCCAAGTACGGATTTTTCACGGGCGTTACAGAAAAGAATGCTAAAAGCATGGATTTAATGCTTAAGAATTACCAAGGTAAAGAATGGATCTTTGGAGACCAAGATCGAAGATATCAAGACCTAAAGATCTAAGGAAACCATGTGGAGAAGGAAGGAAGTTCATAGTGTAAAGTGTAGAAATTCACTACATCTGAACTGCTCTTGTCATCGACCACTGTTCGATGACATCGAAGCTAGAGTTCGATGACATCGAACACAGCTCGATGACATCGAATTTTTATATGAAAATCAAGTTGGTTGCTGGACATATTGGATGCAATTCTTGAGTACTCGAAGCCACTCTCGATGACATAGAAGAATTTCTCAATGATATCGAAGGTTGTTCGATGGTGTTGAATTTTTTGAAGAATTCTAAAGTAACTTGCTGGATTGTTTTCGACACTTTTTTGATTACTTGAAAATCATTCGATGACATTGAAGGCAACTTGATGACATTGAAGGAAGGTTCGATGACACAGAAACTTTTACAGTGTCATGCCCCGAACTTGGTAACCGGGCTTACAAAATTTCTGATTGCTGAATCCGGTGCCGATAGCCTCCTTAGTACCCCATTCTCCGCTCTCGACACCTATACACTAGGTTCCGATCCTGGGATCCTACAAGGAGGATTTCAAACATGATTTTGATTCAGTATAAGAATAACCATAAGCATAACCCACGAACAATAACCACAAGAACACCCTCACAAAATCCACTATGATAAAAAACTTTGAGTACAATGCGTATGAAAGGGAAATATAAGATAATGAAAATAACAGAAACTTCAAAATCTCGACTGCACGCTCTAACTGTGGTGAGGCTAAGTCTGTGTCTTGGCGTCACCTGCACGCATCAATTGTGCATAATCTTATAGAAAGCTTAGAGGGTGGTGTAAGTGTGTGCGTATATGAACATGCTCAAAATGCAATGCCAGAGTAATGCGAAATCATGCTGATGGGTACATGAATGCAATCAGTCATACCAAGGCTATGCGGTGCAAGATATGAATGATATCGGCCATATCAAGACCATCCGATGCGAGATGCAACTCAAGCATGCCAATCCTCATCCAAATCCTCATACAACTCAATAAATATCAGTACAGTTCTCATTCTGAATAATTACCGGGGTCTAGTACACTCTACGCTAGCTTGTCGCCCCTATCCGAATGCACAACTGGGAGAGTGAAAGAGACCTCACTATTCGCTTGCTAATATTGGGTCCGGCTCGTCAATAGCGGACCTATTTCTCAAGCTGGTCAAACTTAACCTAAAAATTGCCCCCTCACTTAGGCGGGTAAGGTCACACCCCTTTTCAACTGACCATGACACAATGGGAGATGGGACCTACTGGTATATGGCCCTCACACGCTCATGTATCCACTTGGTCTTAACATTGGAGTCATCATCTGGTACCATCGGGTTTAGGGATTTTCACCCAGGGACATCTATAATGCTAGAAACAATATTTTCGGTATCCAATCTAGTCACCCATGATGTGTCTGTGGAGGCTATGGCCCTGATGTCACTAGGGCATACAATAATCACAATCACACAAATGCAAGTATATGAATCACCCTACCAGTCATGCAACAATCCTGCGCATACCGTGCGCTCATTTAGGGAAATTTCGCCTATCAAGGAGCCCATAAATAATCTGCCCGAAGACATGATATGATTAATCACTCCTCATATCAAGCATACATATGATGCATATGAGCATGAATCATGGATCTATACTAAACATGTTATATGGTGATGGACTCTATTCATAAAGAAGATGGGCCTAGACGGCCTACAGACTACAAGTATGGGCCTATCAATGGGCCCTAAGGAGAGTGACAATGCGGACATTTAACCAACATCATCCTTATAATATGGGCGTCAAACCATCATTGCTCGCAAGGCACGACCTGCCACAAATATCATTACATAAATTATGGTAGGATCACACGTTATAATGGGTCTATCAATGTAAATCCCATTGGGCCTCGACCCATGGCCTCAAATACATCAAATGGGTCGCATCACGTGAGCCTCATATATATCAAGGTGGGCCTCAACAACAGGCCTCATTCATATCAAGGTGGGCCTCAACAACAGGCCTCATTCACATCAAGGTGGGCCTCAACAACAGGCCATAAATACATCAAGATGGGCCTCATCACATACCCAAAAAAGAGTCATATTTAAGGATCATTTGGATCATACCACAAATAATAATGGAGATAATAATTTTCATGGTTAAATAATTCACAGGGGCCCACTATAAATTTTATTTTCCAAGCAATCTAATCATAAGGTCTTAAAGACCTGAATTAATAGGGAGAACAATTCTCCATTGATCCAGAACTTCCGTGACCCAAATGGGTTTCAATGATAGACGTTCAATCCTCCACTATTTTTGTGGTGTGGTCCACCTGACCAATGGATGATCACATCACAGTGTGGGCTGCCATAATGTATTTGAGATCCAACCAATTCATAAGTTAACATGGTGATAGAAGAAGTAAAAATAAATATCGGCTTTATTGGAAACTACTATGGCCCTTAGAAGTTTGAACAGTGGATGTCACTGTCCACATTGATGGTGGGTCCACTTGATCCTAGGTCTGTCTTATTTTTAATCTCAAGCCTTAAAATGAGCTTTTAAAATGGTTGGATGGCTTGGATGCAACACATGCATCATGGTGGCTCCTGGACAACATAGATAAAGCACAAACCTCATGGTGGGGACCACACTGATGGAAGGTGTGGAGCACATACATCAGTGGGTCCCACGTGGGACCCACCTTAACGTTTATTTCTCACCCAATTTGTTGACAAGGTCACGCAGACCCAAATGAAGAGGGAAACAAATTTAATAATGATCCAGAACTTCTGGAACAACCCAAAAAGGGTTTCAATGGTAGCCGTTCAATCCCACTCTTCCATGTGACGTGAGCCACCTGAGCTGTGTGTACGGCCAAATAAAGGGGGGCCCACTGTTTAAAAAGGGACCCACTAAATGCACAGTGTGATGTTCAACATACATCACGTGGGGCCCATGGCTGGGACCACGTACCTGCCCCTTTCACGCCCAACGTAGGACGCTGTTGTGTCCTGACGGTCAGCAACAGCAGCGCTTACTGCTATGTTTTTATTTTTTATTTTCTAAGGGTTTTTCAGAGGTGGGGCCTGCATCAGAAAGATCCACCTATGGATTTTATAGCTCAGTACAGACTAAACAAGCCCAATATGCAGTACGTTTTGGCTCAAGTTGGGTCCTAGTCAATTTTAACTGTAAAAATCAATATTTTCTATGCTATGGCCCGCCAAAAAAAATTGGATTAGGTTCATTTTTTCAGCTCAACGTCTAAAATGAAATGGGGAATGAGATGGATGACATTGATTGGACCCATACATCAAGATGGGGCCTGCATGAGTGGCCCACCCAAAGGCCTAAATATATATATTATATTTTTTGTTGTTATGAGTACAATCCACTGTCCGTTCACCCTCACAGAGCACGTCTAGTGTCCTTAGACGCTGGACGGATGGCATGAATACATAAATCAAGGTGGGTCCCACATAGACGTGGCCCACTTGATTTAGATCATCTGATACTTGTGTTTTTCCTTCCATCTCAGCTCGCTAATGGGCTGGACAGTGTAGATCCAACGCATCCATCAGGTGGGCCCCATGAAGATGGATGGCATGGATAGGTTACATACTTCATGGTGGGGGTTTATCCGAGTGGGCCACACTGCCACATCATCACAAAGAAACAAGGAAAGAGAGAGAGAGAGAAAGAAAGACGAGAGAGACGACGATGGAGGGGCCTCGCCACTATGGGCCCCACATGATTACAACTCATACATCAAAATGGGTCCCACCTATAAGTGGGCCCACAAATGCAAATTGACGGTAGATCACCCACCTATTGGCCTCCTTCTTGCTCCCTTAGGCTTGTATGCTCCTTGCCTTCAACTTTGGTGGAGGTTAATGAAAGATAAATGGTTGAGATGGGAGATGAGAGGGTGAAAAAGTGGGCCACACTTGATGATTTCGGAAAGCTTGGGAGGGCTTGGATGTGGGGTGTTGCTTGGGAGTGAGTTTTGAGAAATGAGAGAAAGAGAGAAATGATGGATTAAAGGGATAGATGGAGTGGTGGTTGTAAGGAAAGTAGATGGATTGGTAAGGTTTGGTTTGAAATTTTGTAAAAGAGGGATGGGTAGGGGAGAGAGAGAGTTGACTTTCAAAAAGGGGGAATGGATTGCGTGTACTTGAGGTATGGGGTGTACTTGACTTGATTGATTGATTGATGGAACATGTTGTAGAGATTCCCTCAAAATTCACAACACGTGACGTTTTTCTCAAAATGAACGCGGGCCCACATCTTTAGCTTGGGGTATTAGATCGGTGTGCGAGTCACAGCGTTGGAATTGTGGCGACTACACGGTTGTTAAGATACAAGTTTCGGGTCGAGCCGACTTCGAGATGCTGGACTTGGCTTAGGATCGCACGTAAACGTCGGATACAGGTCAAGGGTTGTCGGAATTCGACCGAGAGAACTGCGGAAGTCTAAGGAACGATACGGGATACGGGTATTACATGTAGTGTGAAGGTATTACACAGTGCATAAAGGTGTGACTTTCAAAAATCAACTTATGTTCGATGACATCGAAGGTTGTTCGATGTTATCGAACGCATTACATAGAGTTATGCAGACTGCATAAATTGATGCGATTTTGTGATCTTACGCGAACAAGGCTATAAATATGGGTTTCCTAGGCACTTTTTAGGATGTCTTAGGTTTCAAGGAGCAAGGCTAGAGGGTGGAGAAGCCTCCCAAGAGTTTTTCTTCTTTCCTAATTTGTTTTTAATGCTTTCTTCTAGGGTTTTGATTCTAATCGTGTCTATGGTTGAATAAATATTTTAGCTAGGGCTAAGGGGTGAAGCTTGTAGCATGTTAGGATGTTTTTCTTGCTTTGATTCTTGTTCTTGTTAAACCTTATTGACTTCTAGTTATTTATTAAGGAATGTTTTCAGTTTTGGATGGTTTATTGTGAATCAAATTACAATAGATATGCAATAGCTTTCAATATTTTCGTTTCCTGTTTTTGAGATTGTGAGATTGGTACATCCTGTTGTCCACCATTGCCTCTTGGGCATGGTTGGGTGATGAAATCCCTTCCAATCATCACAATCCTCTCTTATGCATGGCTAGATCTATGAAAAGTTTAGAGATTTAATTATCTCATCTTCCAATTAGATAGGTGTAACATCCCGAAAATCGGGGGTCGAACAAAAACCCAACTCCCGAGTTCCAAAATGTTATTTATGCAACATAGATATGTATGATTGAATGTTGTCTGTGATAACGCATTAAACATGAGTGAGATTAAGCTAGAAAAGCATATCATACTCCAGAGACAGTTAAATTAACAAGCGGAAGACTGTGATAGTATGTATAATCTATATAAACTGTTGTATGTCTCCAGAGTGTGAACATGTTACCAGGTTATACACATACATGTATACTCCAAAAGTAGAAGAAACGAATATACATGAGTGCGCTAAAAATATAAAATGACAAATGTCAAAGTATCTAATCAACCTCCCTGTAATCCCGTCAATCAGAACACGCATAAAGGAGAGATCCTCCTCATCATCATCAAGTTCGGCTCCGCCTCGCAGGCCGCGCCATCATCTGCAATCACAAAAGGGTCTGGTGGGTGTTCAGGAACACCGTCCCGTAACGTGGGAGTGAGTAGCTAACTCAGTGGAATAATAGATCAAGGATTAACATGTTCTCAAATCAATCATGCGATAATAGTAAAGCAGTAAATCAAATAATTCTAATACTGTTGTTAATGCAATATGACATGACGTGATGTATGCCCTCACTGACGATCTCTCTCATACGACACCATCTTACGACCGCGGCATGCAATCGACCCTCAAGTGCTCCACATCTTCTAGGCACATGTAATGGTATGGTGATATGATTTTCGAGTTATTATTAGTCCATTCAAACAGCAGGATTGGGAAACTAAGGTACCTCCCTTATATCAATCCCAACACAGATCCTGTCTAGGGTTGTCACTCCTAGTAATCTCATACGATGTATATTTTGTAGGTCGCTGCAAGGGCTGCCAGGGCTGTTGCTCGCACTTGTTGCACCGCTCCCCCATCACCTTATCAATACAAGCCTACTGTACTCTACTGCTACGGAAGGGTCGTTGCCTCCTGTAGACTCAGAATACGTTCGCGGTCACTACAAAAGGCTGCCAGGGCTGTTGCACGCACTCGTTGCTCAGCTCCCCCATCACCTTATCAATGTAGGCCGCCAACAAAAATATAGTGTCCCATACCACCATAATCTGCTCACGAGTCATAGGTGCTCACTGGTCATTACGGGGAGGTTTGTGGCCCCAGCGTAGGCCGACAGCTCGACCACGGTGTCCCATACCACCATGCCCGGCTCATGAGTCTTCGTGGATCAAGGTATCATGGTTAACAGGGTTTACAATGGTAAGTTCAGTACCCTAGGTTCAAGCAGTTATGACTCATACAGGGTGAACATACAACGGCCAGTCGGGTTACTTGACGGGCTCGACTAGCACTATCACATCTCAAGTTGAACGACATGAAGTGTGTAAAACACTTTGTGTGGCCTAACCACTGCCGCCAACTCCAAAACACGGCTCGCGTTCATCGACGCGTCGTTCGTGGCAAAGATAACCCAACCACGAATTCGGTCGGTTACCGACTGCCTGGACTAAACATAGTCCCAAACAATTAAGGAATCACATCAGCAAATCATATGAGAGTATTGAAATTGAAATACAACCATGTGAGCATGTTAACACATGTTATAACATAGAACTTAAGTAAATCATCAAGTACATGCATTTCATACATACAATGAAATCATGCATATAACTAACATGCAGGAAATCATTCACATCAGCATATTAATTGAGAAACCAATCTCAAACTAATCCATAACATCATTTAATTCAATACATACTAATACAAGCATTAATACAAACACTTACACTACACACTTAAGTCTACATATAGTATGTCGACCTGAAGTGCGCATTTAGGCGAATCTCTTCGCCAAACTAATATGCACGCATTCGTAACATTCTAATGCGACAACAAATCATGTCAATCACGTCAGCAAAATATGAATGAAATCTATACTTCCTACAAATGACTAAAATGCCCTAAATCTCATATTCTTCGTTGATTTACGAAACAGGAAACGGACAGCATGTTGTACATGTCAAACGGCGTTGCCGTCGATAATCTACTATTAAACGACATTGAAAGCTTTGGAAACAGTCAATCAAAGCGTCTAAAATCCGCACCTTGTCTCTTATGGATGTGTAAATTCGAACGGAGCGTATAGGCTTCGTCTACGGCGATAAGAGAACCTGTTTTACAAGATCTATTGGTTAAAAAGCTATGGATCCTAGTGAACCTTAAATCAACAACTTCTAGGGTTGTTTCATACCTGAAAATGCAGACGAATCACCGGAAAAGTGATCGGAGTACGTTGCCTAAGCACGTACAGCACGTGGCACAAGCAGCAGGGAATTCTCTCCCACCTTCTCTCACAAACTCTCACCTTTTCTCTCTCCCAATTTAGGGATTTTTGCAAATTCGGATGGGAGAGGGGAGTGAGGGTTTCAACCCCTTTTATAAGCCCAAACTTGCCCGAAATAGGCTCCGGTACAAAGTTCACTTAATGCATATCCAAATCGGGGCTGTTTCGGTTCAAAAGATGCTTTCTGGTGGTCTCCTGACCGAATGCGATCAGACTTAAGCTCACGCGTGGCTGAAAGTCTCATGATATAAAATAGAAATTTCTCCTGATCCGAGGGTGTAATCTGGCTGAATCCTGACGGTCAGAATGCTCAATACTGACGCGTCAAGTCGTGTGCCAGATTTGAATTTGAAATTCCAATTCTGTCCCTATTCGCACTCTTCGGTCCAGGGTCAATGAAATGGCCTGTGATTATCGGTTTGACTTGATTTTCGAAATGAGTGTCAAGTCCAGCTAGGCGGTTCTAACGGTCTAAGATAGGAGGTATCGGACTTTTGACGCGCGGTCTAGATCCAATACAAAGATTCAAAGTGGTCTAGAGAACAAACCTGCTTAGAGTTTGGTCTGAGGTTATAGAGTATTATAGAGTCATTGGTTCTACTCGATTTGGGTCTTGTAGAACGTATTTAAAGTGATCAGGGACTATTTTCCAGCTACTCCAGCGTTGCGCTAGCTAACTTACGCTTAATTTCTAAAGGAATTAATCCTAAGTAGTTTCTTTGGCTATGGAATTGGGTTCTGAACGATTTTTCAGGTGTTTTAATTGACCCACTGCCTAAGGACGTCAAATCCCAGATTGGCCAAACTCCGAGGTGTTACAATCTACCCCCCTTAAAAGAAAATTTCGTCCCCGAAATTGGTGAAGGGCAAGGAGTACTTTTTCTAAGGAAGGTTCAAATCCTATTTAATAACCTAACCATACATATAACCTAAATCAAATGTTTCGATCTTGGGCCAGTGGGGAAGAACTTAACCACGCTTCCGCTGCGCCACTCTGATCGAACGGTAGCGTTGGCTAACCTAACTGGATTGGACTCAATTCGTTCTACCCCCCTTAAAACTTGGTTTTACTTAAGGTTGAAGAATCGTTGCATCGATCCGTATATCGGAACGAGGCGCAACTTAGGGGCTATCCTTAACCTAAAATGGAAACAACCTTTCTCTACAGGGTTTTCCTTACTAATGATGCGTTCTATGGCATTGGTACCTATGATCATAGAGATGAGCCTAATCTCTATTATGGTTAAGTTCAAGGGCAGGTATGAGTTGGTGGCAAGATGTCGAATCCTCTACTGGCTTGAAGTCCTTAACATTTACCAAGGGCAAAGCAATAACTTGTAGTTGTAGGTGGTCGGGCCAACACGGAATAATAGTTACTTAATGGGTCTGAGCCGGATACACAAACCTTTTGCCCCGCGATGACAGAAAAGTTGTCGTATCAGTCCTCAATCCTAGTCAATGCCGATCTTCTGCTTGATTAGAGCATTGGATTCATTGGTAACTACTAGGATTAAGAAGTCGATTCAAACCGCGAATACTTCGCTGATAATTGCATTTCCTTTATTCCGCGTTCCCGAATGCAATAAGCCCTTGGGGAAGACAATTCTAAGGGGCATGCTAGTACATTCTAAGTTCAATCTGAGGGATTTATAAATGTTCCCTGAGAGTGAATGATTCCTTCCTATGGGCAACAACAGAAGTCTATAAGTCATAAGGGATCTATCGAAGGAATAAGGTTCTACTTCAACCAAATCTAACCTTCAATTCTTTAGCATTTACAGGCTTTACACTACTTAAGGTAACTAGTAGGCTAGTCTATAACTCAGTAGCTATAATCCAAGCCTAAGATTATACAGTAAATGGCTTTCCTATACCATTTCTACTACAGGGAATTGTTCTATCGATTAGGGTCAAGATTGTCTAACTGGAATTGGATTTCTTATGTCGTCAGACCCTTCAAATCTAGAAGTGCTAACTCTAGGACCAAAACGCCAAGGGCCTATGTGGCCAGCAGCGTTTAGTTGTATCAAATGGAACTGCATTCCTAGTCCCATGGCGGGATTGGAAGTGGCATGCTTGGTCGGAGGGTGGGTTGGGATAAAAATTAATTTGTAGGCTGAATCTCGGGAGTTATAATACTCCCAATCTAGGGACGATACCTAAAAAAAAAAATGAACGACATGCACTCCATTCAACAAATTTCAGCTATATTAAGCTCAAACCACAACTCAAACACATTTTCTACCTAACAACAACAAAACACAGAAATTTCAAAATAGTAATCAAATAAGTGAAGAACATGGAGAAATGGGATGGGTAAGCAGGTTTCCATGAGTCTGAGGATCAAATAAAAGGGACTTGAGAGAGAGGACGATGGAAAGGGAGGAAAAGCTAAAATAGCCTTAACAATAGGCATGTAAAGCGGAGGAAATGCGGAGAAATGGTTGTCCAAATGGACAGAATGAAATCTAGGCATTGTAGAGGGATGCTTCAAGCTCCCAAAGGATGAATTTTCAAAAAGAAAGGAGAAGGAAAAAGGGGAATGGAGCTCCTCACAATTTCAGCTCGTTTTGGAGGTTGTAAGAGCTCCAAACGATGAAATTTGCAAGAGGGAGGGCTGTAAACAGCAATGGAGTGATGGAGAGTGATCGTTTTTGGCCAAGGAAGGATTTGGGAGTGATTTGAAATCACGATTTTTAGGATAGGGCAGCTGAAAATGAAAATGGGGCTAGGGATGGGGCTGTTTGTAAAGGATGTACCCCCATCTGGGGTTTTCTATGGACGAACCCAACATGGGGGGTGTACACGACCCAAAATAGGGCGTGCGCCCAAAAATTAGATCAAGTGGACCCCACCAGACGGCGATGCATCGCCGAACCGGCGATGGCATCGCCGGCCATCTTGCATGGTGGCCGGTGGGACCACATGGGTTTGGTCCCCCATGGTCCAAGGACCCCAAAAATGTATGGTTTCCACCTTGGTTCATTGTATTTTGACCTATAGAGGCCCAAACATGAGTTCGGGGATTTCTGGGGCCAATCTGCAATTATGAATACAAAACCATATCATACAGCATATGATTTTGGGGTAGAAGGAGCTATTACATCCATCTAGACTATTAGTTTCTAAAAAAAGTGAAGTTAGAATGACCTTATGGCCATTTTTCATGAAATTTTACTATTCACTGTAACATTTTGTGAAAGTATGATTTTATGTTATTTTCACATTAAGATTGATGCCTAACATGAAATGGATAAGAAAGAATTGAAGATTGGAGTGGTGAGAGGAAGAATTTTGAAGATTTTGGATGAAACGGGGTTTCTAAGTCTTGGCGATTGAATACAGGGGTCGTGGTTGTCCCACGGCCCAAAAATTCACATTTACGGGTTTAGAATCATTCAAAGAACGTCTCAACCCACTTACCTACAACCTAGGAGCTATTCGGGTTGCTTTACACGACCCTAGATGCGCTACGGACTCGATCCCGCGATCGAAATGAATAGACTTCGCCTATTGGCGAATCTGGGATCCTAGAAGTGTTTCTAGACCCTTCTCGCACCCACCTAAGTCAAAGGAAGCAACAGCATACGTCGCGAGACCATAACCCAGGCCTAGTATACTCTTATTCATGCTCTGATACCAACTTGTAACACCCTGAAAATCGGGGGTCGAGTAAAAACCCAACTCCCGAGTTTCAAAATGTTATTTATGCAACATAGATATGTATGATTGAATGTTGTCTATGATAACGCATTAAACATGAGTGAGATTAAGCTAGAACAGCATATCATACTCCAGAGACAGTTAAATTAACAAGCGGAAGACTGTGATAGTATGTATAACATATATAAACTGTTGTATGTCTCCAGAGTGTGAACATGTTACCAGGTTATACACATACATGTATACTCCAAAAGTAGATGAAACGAATATACATGAGTGCGCTAAAAATATAAAATGACAAATGTCAAAGTATCTAATCAACCTCCCTGTAATCCCGTCAATCAGAACATGAATAAAGGAGGGATCCTCCTCATCATCATCAAGTCCGGCTCTGCCTCGCAGGCCGTACCATCATCTGCAATCACAAAAGGGTCTGGTGGGTGTCTAGGAACACCGTCCCGTAACGTGGGAGTGAGTAGCTAACTCAGTGGAATAATAGATCAAGGATTAACATGTTCTCAAATCAATCATGCGATAATAGTAAAGCAGTAAATCAAACAATCCTAATACTATTGTTAATGCAATATGACATGACGTGATATATGCCCTCACCGACGATCTCCCTCATACGGCACCATCTTACGACCACGGCATGCAATCGACCCTCAAGTGCTCCACATCTTCCAGGCACATGCAATGGTATGGTGATATGATTTTTGAGTTATTATTAGTCCATTCAAACAGCAGGATTGGGAAACTAAGGTACCTCCCTTATATCAATCCCAACACAGATCCTGTCTAGGGTCGTCACTCCTAGTAATCTCATATGATGTATATTTTGTAGGTCGCTGCAAGGGCTGCCAGGGCTGTTGCTCGCACTCGTTGCACCTCTCCCCCATCACCTTATCAATACAGGCCTACTGTACTCTACTGCTACGGAAGGGTCGTCGCCTCCCGTAGACTCAGAATACGCTCGCAGTCACTATAAAGGGCTGCCAGGGCTGTTGCACGCACTTGTTGCTTCCCTCCCCCATCACCTTATCAATGTAGGCTGACGGAAAAAATATAGTGTCCCATACCACCATAATCTGCTCACGAGTCATAGGTACTCACTGGTCACTACGGGGAGGTTTGTGGCCCCATCGTAGGCCGACAACTCGACCACGGTGTCCCATACCACCATGCCCGGCTCATGAGTCTTTGTGGATCAAGATACCATGGTTAACAGGATTTACAATGGTAAGTTCAGTACCCTAGGTTCAAGCAGTTATGACTCATACAGGGTGAACATACAACGGCCAGTCGGGTTACTTGACGGGCTCGACTAGTATGATCCCATCTCAAGTTGAACGACATGAAGTGCGTAAAACACTTCGTGTGGCCTAACCACTGCCGTCAACTCTAAAACACGGCTCGCGTTCATCGACGCGTCGTTCGTGGCAAAGATAAGCCAACCACGAATTCGCTCGGTTACCGACTGCCTGGACTAAGCATAGTCCCAAACAATTAAGGAATCACATCAGCAATTCATATGAGAGTATTGGAATTGAAATACAACCATGTGAGCATGTTAACACATGTTATAACATAAAACTTAAGTAAATCATCAAGTACATGCATTTCATACATACAATGAAATCATGCATATAACTAACATGCAGGAAATCATTCACATCAGCATATTAATTGAGAAACCAATCTCAAACTAATCCATAACATCATTTAATTCAATATATACTAATACAAGCATTAATACAAACACTTACACTACACACTTAAGTCTACATATAGTATGTCGACCCGAAGTGCGCATTTAGGCGAATCTCTTCGCCAAACTAATTATGCACGCATTCGTAACATTCTAATGCGACAACAAATCATGTCAATCACGTCAGCAAAATATGAATGAAATCTATACATCCTACAAATGACTAAAATGCCCTAAATCTCATATTCTTCGTTGATTTACGAAACAGGAAACGAACAGCATGTTGTACATGTCAAATGGCGTTGCCGTCGATAATCTACTATTAAACGAAATTGAAAGCTTTGGAAAAAGTCAATCAAAGCGTCTAAAATCCGCACCTTGTCTCTTATGGATGTGTAAATTCGAACGGAGCGTATAGGCTTCGTCTACGGCGATAAGAGAACCTGTTTTACAAGATTTATTGGTTAAAAAGCTATGGATCCTAATGAACCTTAAATCACCAACTTCTAGGGTTGTTTCATACTTGAAAACGCGGAAGAATCACCGGGAAAGTGATCGGAGTGCGTTGCCTAAGCACGTACAGCACGTGGCACAAGCAGCAGGGAATTCTCTCCCACCTTCTCTCACAAACTCTCACCTTTTCTCTCTCCCAATCTAGGGATTTTTGTAAATTCGGATGGGAGAGAGGAGTGAGGGTTTCAACCCCTTTTATAAGCCCAAACTTGCCCGAAATAGGCTCCGGTACAAAGTTCACTTAGTGCATATCCAAATCGGGGCTGTTTCGGTCCAAAAGATGCTTTCTGGTGGTCCCCTGACTGAATGCGATCGGACTTAAGCTCACGCATACCAGATCTAGCACGTATTAAGTTTTCAGTCCGGCTGGGTCCGCAGATCGCACGTGGCGGACCAGTTTCAGTTCAGTGGTCACTGCACGTAGATCAGGGCTGAAAGTCTGATGATATAAAATAGAAATTTCTCCTGATCCGAGGGTGTAATATGGCTGAATCCTGACGGTCAGAACGCTCAATACTGATGTGTCAAGTCGTGTGCCAGATTTGAATTTGAAATTTCAATTCTGTCCCTATTCGCACTCTCTTCTTCGCACTCTCTTCGGTCCGGGCTCAATGAAATGGCCTGTGATTATCGGTTTGACTTGATTTTTGACATGAGTGTCAAGTCCAGATAGGCGGTTCTAACGGTCTAAGATAGGAGGTATCGGACTTTCGACGCGCGGTCTAGATCCAATATAAAGATTCAAAGTGGTCTAGAGAACAAACCTGCTTAGAGTTTGGTCCGAGGTTATAGAGTATTATAGAGTCATTGGTTCTACTCGATTTGGGTCTTGTAGAACGTATTTAAAGTGATTAGAGACTATTTTCCAGCTACTCCAGCGTTGCGCTAGCTAACTTATGCTTAATTTCTAAAGGAATTAATCCTAAGTGGTTTCTTTGGCTATGGAATTGGGTTCTGAACGATTTTTCAGGTGTTTTAATTGACCCACTGCCTAAGGACGTCAAATCCCAGATTGACCAAAATCCAGGGTGTTACAATAGGATAGGACTTCAATTCCAATTTTGATTCTTGAATCAAGTAAGGAAACATCTCAATTGCTACAAGTGGATCCTTAGGGCCCTAGTTCCTTTTAATTATTGAAATTTCTTTCATAATTACGTTCTTATATTCTAGATTTAGATTTAAATCTTCTTTTAGTTCTACTTCTAGTTATTTTCAGAATATACACAAGATTAGTCTTTGTGGATTCGATCTCGATCTCACCAAGATTATTACTACATCGCGACCCTACACTTGGAGTTGTGAACAAGTTTTTAGTACCATTGCCGGGGATTAACAGCTGTGTTTTTCTGAGTTTAATTAATATTAGAATTATGTTAAGATTAGGATTACTTTCTGTTTTGTTTCTAGGTTAGGATATTTTTGCTTTGTTTTAGAAACTAACTTGCATTTCTATTTTGTAGGATCCTAACATAGCAATCTACAATCTGGTAACCTCCTAATTCTCTCTCTTTTCTTTTTTAGTTTTCTTATTTTCCCTAGTTTTCTTTCTCTTTAGGTTTAGGTTAGATTTTGAACTTGAGGGGTGAGAATGTTTCTTGCCCATGTAGGCCCGTGACAAAACTCTACGTATCTTGAGTCAAGGAGGATTAGTCGAAGGGTTTCCTATCCATCATAAGATTAGACACCACTAGAGATCCTCAGAGTCAATAGAAGTGATGGCTGCAAATCAACCTCAAGCTCCAGTTGAGGATATCTAGGATGAAAAGGTGTAAAATGCACCCCAGCCTCGAACTCTACAAGATTTTTTACAACCAGAGGGGGTGAGCACACCTTCATGCATGGTTTTTCAGAAAATACAAGAAATATGAATATCAAGCCAGAGGTGATCCAACTCCTTCCAAAATTGTAATCCCCTGAAAATCGGGGGTCAAGCAGGAGCTCAGCTCCCGAGTTCCAATGCATCACTTATGCAACATAGATAAAGATGATTGAATGTTGTTCATGGTAGTGCATTAAACATGTGTGGGATTACACTAAAACAGTAATTCATACTCCAGATCAGTTTATATAATGCAAGCGGAAGACTGAAAGATGTATATAAACAAATATAAATCAAAGGATCGTTGTCGATCACCAGAGTATGAATACATCACTGAGTCATCATATACATGTAATAGCTCAAAAACAAAATGTCAAAAGAATAGTCCAACTACAATGATAAACCCTGTAGCCCCGTTAATCAGAACGGCCTAAGCCAAACCATCAGAGAACTACATATATGAGAACTCGTCCTGATCGTCATAGTAATTAGGCTCTGTCCCCTGAGTCGCATCGTCATCTACAACTGAGACAGAGTCTGGTGGGTGTTCAGAACACCGTCCCAGAACGTGGGAGTGAGTGATCAACTCAGTGGAATCATAGAGTAAAGATTAACATGTTATCAATTCAGTCAAGCAATAATGATAAAACAGACATATCAACCATTCCTAAATACTCTTATTAATGCAGGGATGAGATGTTTCATGAATGCATGCCCTCGCCTACACTCCCTTGTGTGACACCATCTTACGTTTGTGGCATGCTTCCACCCCTCTGTGCACTTCATCATCGGCACATGCAGTGCAATGATATGAACATGATTACTGAGTTATTATTAGTCCTTTTTATACAGTAGGATTGGGAAGCTAAGTTACCTCCCTTGTATCATTACCCAAATGATGATCCATTCTCGGGTCGTCAGTCCGAGACAATCTCATACGATAGTATAGTTTTAGATCACTGTAAAGGGCTCATCACCAATCAATATAGGTCTAGTTATATCTTATAGACTACAACAAGGCTCGTCGCCCCAATGTAGTTTCAGGATATACTCGAGGTCACTACAAAGGGCTCGTCACCAATCAGAGTAGGCCGACAGCTCGAATATAGCGCCCCATACCACCGTAATTAGCTCACGAGTATAGGTGCTCACTGGTCATTACAGGGAGGCTCTTCGCCCCAGCATAAGCCGACAGCTCGACCACGGTGTCCCATACCACCATGCTCAGCTCATGAGTCTTAGCGGATCGAGGTACTAAGGTTAACAGGATTACACTGGTAAGTTTAGTACCCTAGATTCAAACAAGAGCATTCATACATGCTGAACATACATTAGGTCAATCAGGTTACTTAACGAGCTTGACTCGCTCGATCGTACGTTGAGTTGATCGACATGAAATGTATAAGCACTCCGTGTGGCCAAACCACTACCGACAACTCTAGTATAACTCGAGTTCGTCAAACACACCCTATATAGCGAATCAACCTCAGCCACGAATTCAAGCCTGTTACCGAATGCTTAGACCATAACATGGCCCCAATCACATATAACCTCAATAATAGACATATGATTCAACTTCCACATTCATATAAGCATGATATGAAATATAACTTAAACATGAATACTATGCATGGAGGAAATCATACATACAATTAGCAGGAATGAAATAAACTCAATATAACATAGAGAAAATCATACACACAAGTAAGGTGATTGAGATTCATATCTCAATTCCCTTAAAAATCATACTTTACCTATTTCTAACTCATTCAGGCATTTACACAAACACTTAGACTACATTATTCAACATACATCACGTATGTTGGCATATTGTATATTTAGGCAAATCCATTTGCTAAGGAGTTGTCGCATACATAACAAGCATGTATTAACCATGATTTATCATGACAATCACAGATCCAAAATTTATACATATAGAGGTATTTCAATAAATACATAAAATACACTACGGTATACATATTTCATACGTATTCATAACGCGAATCAAACAACATGTTTTGCATGTGAAATAGCATCCAAGTCAATAATAAATCATTATCTGACATTGAAAGCTTTGAAAATCATAACCTATACGTCTATAATCCGCACCTTATGCCGTAGAAGTGTAACGTATATGATTCTAAGCCGTAAGCTTTTTTCAATGGCGGTTTAGCAACCTATAACATGAACTAGATTAGCTATTTCATTACTCCGTCTATATCAAATCTTAAAACAGGTTAGGGTTTGATTTTCTTACCCAAGTGTGGAATCAGAATTGCCGAAATAACGATTCAGATGGATGGAAGTTGGCACGTAGTGCAGCTAGGTGAAATGACAAGAGGAAAACACCACTTCTCTCTCACTTTCTCTCTTTTTACTCTCTTAAGGTTTCTCTTAAATTCATATGGAACAAATGAGAGAGGGTTTAAGCCCTTTATATAGGCCTAAAACTCACTAAAATAGTCTTATGGCCAAGGTATAGTTAGGTTATACCCAAATCGGCCTTGTTCCGATCCAACGGAGCAGTTCTAGAGGTCCTTTTGCTGAATGCGGTCGGACTTAAGCTCACAGCTATTGGATCTTGCATACATTAAGTTTTCAGTTTGAGCGGATTTCCAGATCGACCGTGGCGGACCAGTTTGAGTTCAGCGGTCACAGAAACTCGATCAATGCCACAAGTATTTTGACATGTGTGGCCCATCTTCCCTGATCCGAGGGTGAATTTGGGTCAAAAACCAATGGTCAAAATGCTTATAAATGGCGCGCAAGAGACACAATCCAGATTTCTTAAATTCATAATTAATTTCTTAAAAATCTCCACTTCCTCACACTCTACACTCCGGACTCAAGGAAACAGTCTGAGGACATCGTTTGGACATGATTTTCGAGGTGATTGTCAAGTCCAACTAGGCGGTCATAATCGTCTAAGTTTATTACTATCGAACTTTCGACGTGTGGTACAGGTTTGATACAAAGTTTCAGAGTGCTCCCGAGAGTAACTGGGTTTAGAGTTGGATCCTAGATTTTAGGGTAATGTAGCGTTAACGATTCTATAGATTTTGAGTCTTGCAGATCGTATTTAAAGTGACTAGTGCTAATTTCATAGGTAATCTAGGTTAGCACTTAGTTAATTCTCATCTAGTTTTCTAAAGAATTTAGTCCTGAGGGATTTCTTCCTGAGTTAGTACTCGGGTCTTTGTACGAAATTTTTCGAGTCGTTACAATCTACCCCCCTTAAAGAAAGATTTCATCCTCAAAATTGGTACCTTTTTGTACTCCTTAAGAATCTGAGGGTACTTCTTTCTGACCTCAGCTTCTGTTTCCCAAGTAGCTTCCTCCTCAGTATGATGTGTTCATAATACCTTCACAAGTGGAATCACCTTACTGCGCAACACTTGCTCCTTCCTGTCTATGATACGCGTCGGACACAGTACATATGTAGCATCCTCGCTCAACTGTACCTGCTCCCATCTGGTGATGTGTGAAGGATCAGGAATGTATTTCTTCAGCATAGATACAAGAAATAAGTTGTGCACGCCTACGAGAGGTATGGGTAAAGCTAGGAAATACGTTACTGCCCCCACTTGATCCAAAATCAGAAATGGACCAATAAACCTCGGTGTGAGCTTTCCCTTCTTGCCAAACCACAGGACTCCCTTCATAGGAGAAACTCAGAGGAACACATGGTCTCCAACCTCGAACTCAAGCGGTCGCTGCCTCATATCGGCATAACTCTTCTGTCTGCTCTAAGCTGTCAGAAGTCGACGTCTAATAATGTCGATCTTCTCTGAGGTCGCTTGCACTAACTCTGGGCCAATCAAACTATGCTCGCCAACCACTGCCCAGCAATGTGGTGCTCGACAAGGGTGCCCACACAAGGCCTCGTAAGGAGCCATGCCAATACTTGCCTGGAAACTGTTATTGTAGGCGAACTCTGCATACGAGAGATAGCCATCCCAATTGTCCTTGAATTCTAAAACACAAGGTCACAGCATATCCTCTAAAATCTGATTCACCCGCTCCATCTACCCATCTGTCTGGGGGTGAAACGCGATACTGAATTTTAACTTCACACCCATCGCTTCCTGGATACGAGTCCAGAAGATAGATGTGAATCGCGTGTCTCTGTCCGACACAATCTTCAAGGAACTCCATACAGATGAACTATCTCTTTGATGTACAGCCTAGCAAACTTGTCTGCAGATTTCATGACTCTGATCGGAAGGAAGTGAGCCGACTTCGTCAATCTGTCGACGATCACCCAGATAGAATCATGTCCCTTCCTCGTCTTCGGCAGTCCTGATATAAAGTTCATAGAGATGAAGTCCCACTTCTATTTAGCTATGGGCATGGGCTGAAGCAGTCCAGGAGGTCGGCGATGCTCCACCTTGACCTGCTGGCACGTGAGGCAATGAGATACGAACTCAGCAATATGAACTTTCATGTTATCCCACCAGTACGATCTCTTTATGTTTTGATACATCTTCATGCTACCTGGATGCATCGCAAGCCTCGAACTGTTGGCTGACTCAAGAACCTCTCGTCTCAAGTCAGGAATGTCTGGGATGCATAGGTGGCCACGATAACGTAAGCCCCCACCCGTACCAACACTCCACTCAGAGTCCTTATCTGTACTAACCCGCTCTCTCACCTTTGCCAATAGCTCATTGCCTGCCTGAGCCGCGATAATCCTGTCATTAATGAGGGACTGTACACAAACGTGTGTGATGACTTCAAACGGTTCCTCTATATTGAGCTTCTGCTTGAAGTCCCGCATGAACTCTACCATATCCCATTCTGCAACCATCAGCGGAGCCGTAAACTCTATAGTCTTCTTGCAGCTCAACGTATCTGCCATAAGGTTGGCCTTGCCAGGATGGTAGGAGACATCGAACTTGAAGTCTTTCAAGGTTTCCATCCATCGGCGCTGCCTCATATTCAAATCCCACTGAGTGAATATATATTTAAGGCTCTTGTGTTCACAAAAGAGCTCGAACTCCTCTCCATAGAGGTAATGTCTCTAGAGCTTCAGTGCGAAAATGATGGTTGCCAACTCCAGGTCGTGTGTAGGATAATTCTCCTCATGTTTCCTCAACTGTCTCGAGGCATATGCAATCACCTTGTCCTTCTGCATAAGGACACAACCCAGACCAACTCAAGATGCTGCAGTGTATATAGTATACTTGACCCATTGCTCTGACAATACTAGCACAGGGGTGGACATCAGTCTGTCCTTCAGCTCCGAAAAGTTTCTTTCGCCTTCTCATTCTAGGCGAACTTCAAGTCTTTCAGAGTCAACTAAGATAACGGTCTGGCAATCTTCATGAAGTCCTAAATGAAGCGTCGGTAATAGCCTGCCAGACTAAGAAAACTCCTCACCTCAGTAACCGAACCAGGCTATTTACAGTCCTGAACCTCGGCTACCTTAGCAAGGTCCACTGCTACCCCTTCCTTGGACACTACATGTCCCAAGACCTTGACTTCCACCCGCCAGAAGTCGCACTTCTTGTACTGCACGAATAACTGGTTCTTCTTCAGAGTATCTAAGACTGCTTGTAAGTGTCTCTCATGCTCTTCCCGTCTCGAAGAATATACCAAAATATCATCGATAAACATGATGACGAATCGGTATAGAAATGGCCGAAACACCCGGTTCATCAAGTCCATGAACACGGCCGGTGCGTTCGTAAGACCGAATGACATCACAAGGAACTTGTAATGTCCAAAGCTAGTCCTAAATACAGTCTTTTGCACGTTTTCATCCCTGACGCGCAACTGATGATACCCTGACTGTAGGTCAATCTTTGAAAGTATCATGCCCCTTTCAACTGATCAAATAGGTCATCTGTCCTGGGCAAAGGATACTTATTCTTCATGGTTAATTGGTTTAACATGCGGTAATCAATACATAACTGCAATGACCCATCTTTCTTCTTGACAAATAACACAGGTGCTCCCCAAGGAGACACACTTGGTCGTATGAAGCCCTTTTCTACCAGTCCATCAATTTGTTTTCTTAGTTCCTCCATCTCATATGACGGCATACGATACATCGGTAATGAAACGGGTGCCGCTCCTGGCACGAGATCAATAGTAAAATCGATCTCACGCTGCGGAGGTAAACCAGGAATCGTCGAGAACACCTTCTCATAATCCTGAACTACAGGCATGTTTTCAATTGTCTGGCCATCAACATTCTTTAGTAAGGAAGCATAACAACTCATCTAAGAAATGTGACTGACCTGAACTGGGAAAGTAAAAGCTGTGCCTTTAGGTCCATAGATTGTCACCACTCTAGCCTCTTAATCAATTTCCGCCCGCATCCTAGCGAGCCAATCCATACCAAGAATGACGTCATAATGGAACAGAGGAAAGACAATCATGTCGACTAATTCGGTCCTGTTCCCCAAGTTTATCGGGCAACTCTTACAAATCTTATTAACATCAAAAAATGTCCCAGCGGCGGTGATAACCCTCACTCATTTCGTAGTAGTAGTATCCAATCCCAATAGCTTGACTGTCGAGCATGAAATCATAGAAGTAGTGGATTCAATGCCCACCAGTAATGCAAGCATTCCAAGATCTCAAAACAACAATGAGAATGTTTGCATCATCCCTTCAAAAGATGGAGTCACACTTAGCAAGTGGGGAGAAAGGGATACTCCCAGCCAACCTCTCCTATTTCAACAAGAAATGAAAAGTGTTTGGTTTGGGGAATTATCTTAACTAATAATAACAAAGAAAGAATGAAGAGAATAATCATCATATTTCATCCATTCTAAATTCATTTACATCCTTCTTATCCTTTGATTCCAATATAAAGTAAGAAAATACAAGTATTAAATAATCCTAATGTTCATTTCGGCATCATTTCGATCATTGCATGATCTTCTGACTGGAAATGTCATTATGTTGGAATGATAATCTTACTTTGATTTTACAACCTGAATAGGTCAATTTTTACTTCAAACTTATTGTCCGTGAAATGGATTCATTACACGAAAGTGAATCCATCAATTTGGCCTTTGCGCGGAAGTCTTTGTTGTGCGGGGATACCCATTGCGCGGGATACTTGCTGCACACCGTGTAACACACTTGGATACCTAAATTCTTCCGAAGCCTTCAAATCTCCTCTACTACTCCAAAATCTTCCGAATGAATCCAAATGAAGAAGATGATGGGGGTATTTATAGCCTCCCACACGTGTGAACCCTTCTGTCCATGCAATCAAACACCCATAGAAGACTTATAGCACATTGACTTCCATTACGCGCTATGCAAAGAAACTATGAAAACTTCTGTAGCGCGCTGCACAACCAAAGACTGTAAAAATTCAGTTTACATAAGTTTTTCTTCACTTTAATTAATTTTATGCCTCAACAGATGCCCCCTTGATCCTTCATTTCTAATTTTCATTTTTCAAAATGAAATAGAGGGTCAATTCTCACAAAATTTCATCCTATTCACTCTTTACGGGCAACCAATGTCCTTTGTGCCTGCTTAATAGACCCGGGTTCTAGAACTATATAACAGGACTTGGATTCATTTTTCTCATTCTACCTTCCAGAGCCATTCCCCTCCTTTTTGCACCCAAATTCTTCTTCTACGTAACAGGACTTAGCGCTCAATGAGATCATGCGCACAATAAGACCTTGTGTGCAACAGACTTATCCATTTCAAAAAACTTCCAAGTGTTGGAACTTTGCTAAATTTTCCTGTCTTTTTCCAATGACTCGATCCAAGAGACTGCGTTCTTCCCATAGTGAACACATCGCTGAATCTTCCAATCCATCATTATCTCCTAAAGAACATCCTCTAAAGAGAACCCGATCAGCTGGAGAACCTTCCTCCTTTTTCAAAATACCCGACCCTCCGGTTATTAATTTCTCCGACCTATCTTACTTCTTGTTGACCCTATTCGCATTACTGTAATGATGGGAGAACTTGAGAGACCATTAATAGAGGGTCATGAGTCTGATTGGGAGAACTGGTTAAAATCCATTGCTAACTTCCTTACTGACAGGTCCCGCCCTGCACCTGCTGAATCTTCCCCTTCCCCATCCATTTTGAAGAACAAGAAGCAGAAGACTAAGGATGAAATTTTCCAAGAGAAGATAAAAGATCATAACAAGAAACGTTATCAAAATGTTTGGGATATGGTCAAATTTCAAGAGAACGTGATCAAATTCAAGAATCCTTGTTAAGGATGAAACTATTATTTTCTTGATAAATCTCCATTGTCACCTCTCCATGATTTAAAGTGAACCTTCTGATCATATGATGCAAAATAGACTGCTTTATGTTGCAAACTGGGTCATAAAAGAACCAAAGATTCTAAAGGGATACATTACGGAGAAAAGACTCGAACAAAAGATAGGACAAATATCATACATGCGATTCCTCATCCCATGATACAATCCTCATACTTTATATCCTACTCATTATTTTGAAACTGTCCAGTAATGTTTTCATAATAGGGATTCCTTATGAGGTAACGATGAATTCAGAATGCGTGGTCTACTTTATTCTTGTCAATATTATAGTTCATGGGTTAGGGCGATCCTTCAGAAGTATAAGAGAATTCTTCGTGAAGAAATCTCTATGTTGCCATAGAAGCCATTTCAGAATTCTTTCAAAAAGATACCATGATCTATAAAGGATTCTTGAAACTCTGGTCTTCTACAATGAATTCCTTTCATTTGTTGATTGGCGAAGTAAGCATTACTTTATGAGATCTTCATCGCATGACAGGTCTTCACATCATAGGATCCTTTCCCGATGAATTTGTTCCTACAAATGTAGAGTTTTCTTATTTTGATCTCAAAAGAGACCCTTACATTTTCGCTTCTACCATTGAATTCTTTTGTGAGATGTTTAGATTTCATGATATCCATAAAGTTTTCTCATTCCAATGGCTTGCTCATTTCACAAGATACTTGCGGTATACTTCTCCGACCCTCTTTTTACTTTATCTCTCCTTTACTCATATATTTATCACTTATCTTCTTCTCTTCATTTTTTTTTTTAATATTCTCTTAGGTACTATGGTTATCATTCTCCGGATTTGGGATATGCCGTCAGAAAATATGAGGATCAACTGCTTTTAGTCTTGAGACCGAACTTTTTGCATTCCATGCTTACTAGTTGAGCTTAGTAGTATTGCTTAGTTCAAAATGGGTAGACACTATTCATCCTACTCTATTTTTTGCTGCCGAAGCTATGGCAGAAGGTAAAAAATATTCTTTGGAAATGTCACGGTGCAATGCTCAAGCTTGGCGATAGGAGCTTTTTCTTCGTATACCGCATGACACTACTTCTCTGGGTGGTTGGGTATATACTTCCCGTGCACATATGATGACCATGAGAAGGCTTATGTTAACCCTGAGCGCCCTCCTCTATATCATTATCTGAAGCATAAAATGGCGAAAAGAACTTATGAATAGGTTATAGATAAAATTGAGAGCATAGAATCTATTAATTTCTTCCCATTTTATCTATCTCATCAAGCCGAAGACAGAGAGGTTATAGACAACAATGATCTAGAACTGGTCAAAAGAACCTTCTTGATTTGTATAAGGTCTTACAGTCTTCCTCTTCGAGAGGGCAGTGAATTCTGGTGGGAACCCTACTATCCAAGTATGTTTACAAGACAATTCGGCTATGATCAAATTATGCCATGGGCAGGAGAGGAAGTTACTCGCGTGATGTGGAGTTATGGAGTGGGTCCATATAATTAGGCCTTGATATGGAAGCACCTTCAAGCAAGAAACTTCATTTCCCATTTTACTCTTCCTGGCTTTAATCATCGAGTGCAAGCTTCATATACTTAGATGCGTTGGTGGGTGCATTAGTATTATCTGGTGCATAATTGCTATCTTGTTGATCGTCCCATCTGGATTCCTCCTCTCAGACTGAGGAATTACAGACCAGAGTAAGGAATTGAGTATTTTGTTTAAAGAGATCATGCAACAACTCTCGGACAACTTTACTGAAGGATTTCTATAGAAGATCCAATACGGGAGATAAAATGGGTTAATACATTAAAGGATGGATTACTTTTGGATCTCCTCTGGATCTCATAAATCAATTAGAAAGATAATATGCTCCTGCTAGTGAACCTGAAGCTCCTGTTGTTTCTTCATATTCTCCTACTCACAGATCAGAAAATCCAACCATAAATGCTATCTCTCCTATGAAGACCCAAATACAGTTACAACTTCTCCGGCTAAAGGTCAAGACGTAACTACAGTCTCTTCTACTGGAGGATTGATTCGTCATTATCTAATGACCCGTCCAAGAGAAAAATCTTTATCTCCAGAAGTTTTAGTTCATCAAAATCCTCCTCCTTCTTAGGGCATTTGTCTTCTTCCTATAAAGACTATTTATAAGGTAAAGCAGACAATTTCTGAAGAGGATAGTTCGTCAGATTACTCTGCGAAGACTTTAACTAGTGAAACATCTTCTTCTACAAGCTTAGCTGATGAAGGGAATGTTTTACTGGACAACCTTTAAGAAGTTAATATCGGTGAAGAGGGTGAAATTGTGGGCAACATTCTAATTATTGAAGTTCAACGAGATAATCAAGGAATTTCTTCTCCCCCTAAAGTAATTTCTCTTGAAGAGGAACAACTTGATTACGAAGGTTCCAGCTACTCTCCTACCATAAATATTTTCATATCTTATGACGTTCTCTACTCTCCTCCTCTTGTGGACATTGCTAATGTTATTGAACAAAATCCTTCAGTACTTCTTGTCATTGCAGAGATATCTTCTTTAAGAGAGGCTATAATTTCTTTGCTAGAGGCCTAAGCAGATCCAGAGGCATTACTTTCACCTCAGAGTATAGAAGTAAATCAGGTTGCTTCATAGGTTCCATCAGCTATTGATGTAATTTTCAATGTTCCTGTTCATGTCGAGAAAGCTTCCATTACACGTCTTTCCCCTATTCAACCAATTGCTTAGAATTTGGAATTTCCTTTTGATCCAGTTGACATACCAACTCCGGTAACTTTGGATTCATGTACTGGGGTCCAGGAACCTTCTTTTAATTTTGCAATTGTCGCTGTAGACATTCTCGTATCTTTAGGGATAGAAGCGTCTTCTATACTAACTACTTCTCAAGTTGCCCCCAGAGATGGTATACTTTTCATTTCATTATCATCATTTTTTTAGTCTTTATATATTTTAATATTGTTATTTCTTTAACTTATATCACACTTCCTTTTCTCTTTTTTTGTTTTTTTAGCTATTATTGTTCCTTCTTCAAGTGGATCAGCAGATTATAACTCAGTGGTTACGATATCTGATAGAATTTCTTTGGATAAAGTATTGCCTATTATGCTTGTCTTCTCAAAGAATGTTATCTCTGTCATTGTTGATGCCTTCAAGAATCCTTCACAATGGTCTTATCTAAACAGTTCTCTGGCTATTCTAGATCATTTAATAAGAGTGACCCATATCAAGGTTCTTCCATTGCATAATTCTTAGTAGCAGTTCTATGACTTGGTGAACAACTTGGAATCAATTTGGAGTAGAGTTATTCCACCAAAGATTTTGGAACGTCAAAGATAGTTGGCATCTTTTAAAGAGAAAATCTCTCAGACTGATGTTATCATATCTGGCTATAACATCGAGCATCAATCTCTGCAATATAGATTGAAAGCTTTCGACAAGAATTTGATAGTTATCAGTAATCAGATAGCTTTTTTGAAGAATGAAATTTCCTTTCTTAAAGTTAAAGAGCAAGAAGAAAAGTTGAATAACGGTAAGATTAAAGAAGAGATTAAAGTTAATATTCATTTTTCTGATTTAGAAAGAGTTGAGATTTTGAAGAATAAAGAAGTCATTGTGTCTTTAGAAAAGGAGTTGGTCGACGCTCCTGAGCATGCCAAGATCATCCTTGAGGCTGAACTGGCAAATGCTACAGCAAGAACTCAATTGAAAGAAGACTTGCAAAAATACATGGCAACATTAGGAATGTCAGAAGATCTATGGACTTTTATTTCTATCAACATATGTAGTCTTTTGACTTGTATAATTCTGGATGATATGAATGAATACATGCTTTTCGATTTTGATCATTTTTATAATGACCATTTCGTCAAGAAATTTGTAAACATGCTTTGGTAACATAAGCAATTTCTAACATGCTTTGATAAAGTGATGATGTACTTATGATTGGTAGCATGAAATCCCTGATATGGTGTTCTTTTCTAATGGGCGGAGCTAATTTTTAGTTATTGGTTAGTTTCACATGCAGTTTAAGCTCTTGAGTAATGGAGGTACACAGTTTTTTAGACTCTTGAGTAGTTCGAGTCGGGTTTTATGTGAATGGTCTCTATAACTCTCATGAGATCGCTGGACTCATCACGGCTAGGGATTTTACAAACTGCGATCCATCAGAGGGGCCTAGTGAAGCTACTGGGGCAGTGAATTCTATGGGTTTTACGTATAAGGTTGGTTGTAATAACTCTCTAGAGTTCACGGGGTGCGCAAGGCTACCTTAGGGTACCGATTCAAGGCTGCCAATTCATCAATGAGGGGGTAATTTATTTTAAAGCCCTGTCCTCATGAGTTTCTACTGGAATCGAACCAGGAATTTGGGGGGTCTTATGCATGGTTGGCTTATCTATGGATGAGCCTAAGAGCACACACTACGGCCTACTTTTTCTTCATCTGCCAGGTCAGACCCATTCACAGGTGGGCATTTTCTCTCACCTTCCCTCGTGACGCTGTCGAAAGCAGTACAGACGGTATTGGTCTCATGCGTGATTGGCCTTGTGGATTTTTACCTATTTTAAGGATTTCGGTCAATGGCTTCATCCGCTGCCTGCATGGGTCTAAGTATGTGATGGCCTATATGGGCTTTTTAGGGCCACCAGCTTCTCACTGCTACCCGCATAATATTTAAACATCTTATCGGATATAATAGGTCTTATACGTGGTTGGCCATATAGGCTTATTCCACTGCTGCCGCGAATGATAAGTCGCCATCGCTGTCATATGACTTGTGTGGTTGGCTGTATAGGCTTATTCCAGTGTTTCCAATATTACAGCTAATAAATTGATGAATGATATATTTCCATGTTGATAATAATATTCTCAATAGTGCTCTATAGTAGTGTATCAACCCTGACAATAATATCAGTTTAACGATACTGATTTTGTAATAATGATCAGTAGTGATGGTGATAATATGTATTTAATTTTGGCGATAATTTTGGCATCAATCATCATCAGCGCTTGACATTGGTCGGCGGTAATCATTAATTTTGGCAATGTCAGCGCTTGACAATGGTATGCCTTTATTCATTCATATATGGAGAAGAATACATGGCATTTGCCTTTTAAGGTTGTTTCATCATTGTGCTTATCTTGCCTCCTTTTGATTGGGAAGCATTATATTTAATTATCTTCATAATCAAAACTACAGCGATCGTCAAGGATAACATATCTTGATGAAGCGAGTCTTAACAGGTATACTGATGCCCCTTCCATCCTTATCCACGACTCGATAGGCTCCGTTTGAATATACTTCTGTTACTACGTATGGACCATCCCACTTTGGATCAAATTTTCCCCCAGTTCTTCGAGTGACCATTGTAGGTCTTTTCAACATTAGCACCATATCCCACTTTTTGAACAAGCGATGTTTAACCTTCTCATCAAAGGCAGGTAAAATTCTTACTTGATATAGTTCCAATCGTTGTTGGGCTTCTAGCCATTTTTCATCGAGCATATCAACTCGGTCAACCTTATACTTTCATTTTCATCTGCTGTCATTGACCGATGGACTGCTACTCTGAGCGATGCGACATGTGTTTCGATCGGGATGACAACCTCAACACCATATACCAATGAATACAGTGTGGCTTTCATCGCAGTTCGGTGAGTAGTTCTATAAGCCTATAAAGCCTCTTGTAACTTTTCATCCCAATCGCGCTTATTTCCTGTGATAGTTTTTCTTAATATTTTCACAATCGTCCTATTGAATGCTTCTGCTAACTTGTTGGCCAACGGGTAGTAAGGTGTTGAGAACGAGTGATGAATGCCAAAATTTTGGCATAATTTCTCCATACCTATATTCTTGAAAGGAGTACCATTATTAGTGATGATTCTTTTTGGGATGTCAAGGCGATATATTATCACATGTCAAATGAAATTCACTACATCTTTTTCCTTGACATTTCGAAGTGTAATTGCTTCAGTCCATTTGGAGAAATAATCTATTGCTATCAGTATATATTATTTTCCTTTAGATGAAGGTGGATTTACGGGATGATGACATCAAGTCCCCAGGCAGTAAAAGGTCAGGAGGCTACCGATTGATGAAGGTCTTCTGGTGGCACATGTATAACATCACCATAATTTGGCATTCATGACATCGCTTCGCATAATCGATAGCGTCTTTGAACAATGTGGGCCAATAATACCCCATTCGATGCACCCGATGAAATAAGTTTCGACTAGCTTGATGTGCTCCACATTCTCCAGAATGAGCTTCTTGCAATATCTGATTTGCTTATGTCATACTCAGACACCATACTAGCATTTCGTTATAAGATCTTTTGTATAATACTTTACTGCACATGATGAATTTCTTCAATCTCTACTTGATTTGTGATTTCTGTGCTGGGTTTTCTAGCTATTGGGCCTTCTAGCAATATATCATATTTGAGGTAATCTACAAAAGTTTGGCGCCAGTTGTCTATAGTGATCTCTAAACAAGATATATGAAGCACTTTAGCAGCTTCATCAATTACTTCAGGCGATGGAAAGAATCCCCTTTCTTCAATCATGACATGAAGGGTACTCCGATCTGGACAGGATAAAGTTGTTGTCAAGCTAGCTAAAGCATCTTCCCTCACATTCTCATATTGTGGTATATGTCTAATTTCATTGTGATGAAATTGCTCTAGTAATTATTGTGCTTGTCGACAATATGGCAGAAGTTCATGTTTTCTTATTTCGAACTCAGTTGTCAACTAATTTATGACCAACTTGGAGTCCCCAAAAATCTGCAGCGCTTTTATTTTCATTTCTTAAGCTATCTCCATTCCAATGATGAAAGGTTTATATTCAGCTTCATTATTTGTACATGCAGTGCCCAATGTGAAGGAGTAAGGCAACAAATTGCCTTGAGGACTGATAAATATCACTTCAGCACATGTTCCTGACATTCGAGAAGCACCATCAAAGTACGTTTGCCATAAGTTTAGCGATTCAATCATCATTACTTGTTCGTCTGGGAAGTCATCAATGATTATTTCATTGTCTGTTATGGGATGAGCTGCTAAGAAATTTACCACTGCCTGTCCTTTTACTACTTTTGTCGGCTCATAAGTGATTATGTATTCTGAAAGAAATAACATCCATTTGGCCAATCTTGCTGATAACATCAGCCTGGTCATCAAAAATTTCATGGGATCCGCTCGGGAGATTAAGATTATATCATGAGAAAGGAAATAATGTCTTGGTTTTTGTACTGAAAATATTAATGCCAAGCATACTTTCTCATTGATGAATAATTCCATTCTGCACCTATCAGAGTTCGACTCAACTAATAGAGCGTGATTTCCTTCCCATGTTCATTTACCTGCGCCAGTAGGGCTCCTAGTGAATTTTTAGTTATAAAAAAGTATAGAATGAGTAGTTTACCTTTCACAGGAGCTGCCAACACTGGAGGTTGTTTCAATAATTCTTTGATCAAATCAAACGCATTCTGATATGACTTGTCCCATACGAATTCTATTCCTTTCTTCATTAAGTGAGAGAATGACTGACATCTTCTAGCTAGGTTAGAGATAAAACGGCGAATATATGCTAGTTTTTATTGTAAAATTTTTTATTCTTTCAATGTTTTTGGTGGTGGAAATTCTTGAATGACTTTGACTTTCCCTGGGTTGATTTCAATTCCTCTGTGTTTGATAACAAAATTGAGGAATTTTCCTAACGATAAAGTAAAAGCACATTTGGTCAGATTAATTTTAATTGTTTCCTTCTGAGCCGACGGAAGATTGAAGTCAGATGTTTGTGATATTCTCCATGGCCATTTGATCTGACTACCAAATCAATTACATAACATTTAACATGCTTATGCATCATATCTTGAAAGATGTTCTGCATTGATCTTTGATATGTCGCACCAACATTCTTAAGACCAAATGGTATAACTTTTCAACAATAAATTCCCAACGAAGTTCTAAATGTCTAGGCTTCTTCATCTTCGGGCGCCATTCTGATCTGATTATACCCGGCATAAACATCCATGAAAGACACGACAGCGTATTTTGTCGTACTGCTGATTAATAATTCAATTATTGGTAATGGAAAGTCATCTTTCGAGCAAGCCTCATTTACATCCCTGAAGTTAACACATACCCTAATTTGTCCACTTTTCTTTCTTACCGGGACAATATTCGATATCCATTTAGGATACTTGACTTCTCTGATGAACCCAACTTTTATCAGTTTATTTACTTCTTCCTCTATTAGAGGAATTAGATCTTGATAGAATCGCCTTTATGCTTGTTTGATCAGCCTTTTATCCTTGGCAATATTTAGTCAGTGCATTTCTACTGATGGTTCCAATCCTAGCATTTCTACGTATGTCCAGGTGAATGCATCTCTGTTTTCTTTCAGGAGTTTAACATATTGATTGATTTCTTGTTCGAGAAAATTAGCATTTATAAATGTATTCCATGGTTCATTTTCCATACCTTGATTTACTTCTCGCTAACTATCCTTGTCGGTTGCCCCCCGTCTTCCATATGTTTTCGAGCTGTTTCAGGATGCGCGATTATTTCAAAATCTGTTTCTTCTGTCGGATCTACTACGATCATATTTACAGAAGATTTTTCTCCTAGTCTACGAAAATTTTCTTGCCTTTTCTCGTTTACTCTGATTGGAATCTGAATTTCTTTTCGAAAATTCAGGCCTGTGGGTTCTTCATAGTCAAAACCCATGTTCTTCATAATTTTTCTGCTAGCTTGACTGTATCTCTTGAGATCTTCAAATGTTAGCTTTTCACGATTTATATTTTCATCAATCCTTTCTTTTGTATTCATTTTCAAAGATGCATAAAATTCAATCAGCTCAGGATATTTTAAACTGCATTTGACATGAAATCTTTTTGGGATAGCCGGAAATGGCTTATTCCTTTCAGCATACGGTAGTGGTACTGTATAGTTTGACTGCAGAATTTCCAGTTGCTTAGGTGATAGTAATGTTAATGGAGGCTATCCTGGCTGTCTCTAGCATTTTGGCATGAAATAAAATTTCTTTTCGTGTTCACTTTCCTAGACAATTCCATCTTTGTGACTTGACTCTTTATTATTTTTGTGTGATTATTTCTTGAGGTTTTATTTTCATTGTTCTTCTCTCCATCTTCCGTTGCGAACCTGTCGTAGTAACTAGCATCGACGAAGAAAGCTTATGCTTCTGTATACAGTCTTACATCAGCCATTACTTTACACTGAATTTCATCTTTGCAATACTTGAAACATTGATGTAAGGTGGATGGTATAATGCCATACTGATGCATCCATAGCCTACCCAATAGGAGGTTATATGTCATCACCGCATTGATAACATGACAAATGACATTTGTGGTTAACTCCCCTATCTTTAGAGTTAATGTGATCGCCCCTAATGCACGTTACCCATACTAGTTAAAGCCCTATATCATCATTCCACTAGGGCACAAATGTGAGCGACGATATTTGAGTTTATTCAGCACTGTCAATGGTAATAAGTTTACTGTCAATCCATTATCTAACATTATTTGCACCTGTTTACCGTGAATATGACCCATAATTATTAACAACCTGTTATGCTCCTTATCGCAAGTCAAATCGTCATCAGAGAAGGAAATAATAAGCATGCAACTGCTTTGTGTCCCTTGCTATGTATATTCGATTTCTACGAGTAATGCTTTTCTAACCTCATTATCGGATAAGGCTCGAATTAGAGTGTGTCTACAATCCTCTGATAACTGTAGTGCATCATACACACTTAGTCTAGCTGGTATACCTTTCAGATGACTTATCACATCATAAGTTACTTTTTCAATCCTATTTTCTTCTTCTTTTCTATTAGTATCGATGTGTATCCTAGATGCTCTTTCCCGTATCGCCTCAGCTTTTTTTTTTTGGAGGGAACTAGTTATTCTTTTTTCCTAAATGTAGTGTGATCACCGCAACTTTACTCATATGCTTTGTAGAATTATCGGTATTTGTTTCGAACAAGAAATAAATGCATTTCGTATGGGAAATTTCATTCATTTGATAATTAACAAAAGAGAACCAAGAAGATAATCACATTATTTATTCATTTCAAATTCTTTTACATCCCTTATTCCTTTGATTCCAAATAGAATATTTATAAATTACAATATAAAATCAATATTTAACATTAACATTATGCATAAATGTATCAAACATTTAAAACATAGTGTTGAATGTTGTGTTGAAGTCATTGTGCATGGATAGAAACTATGGTGCACTGTCAATAGTCATTGTGCCACTATCAAAAGTCATTTTATGCTAACGACAGTCATTGTGCACTAGCTGAAGTTGTTGTGTGCTGGTGCCCATTGTGTGCTGGAGCTCGTTGTGCGTTGCTGACCGTTGTGCGCTGAAAGTGTTTGTGCGCTGCTAGTGTTGTGCGCTGCACAACACCTGTCCCGCACTATAAGGATAGGGCTTTACCTTTCTCTCTCTCCGAATTCTCTTTCTACTTCTTGGTTATTTGCCTTTGACCCCTTACTGACGGGTCGGGGTATTTATAGCCTCCTCGCATGTGTGATCATGCCACGTAGTCTTTGTGTGGTCATCCGTTGTGCAAACACTTTTGTGCAGAATCCTTTGTGTGGTCATCTGTCTTTTAATATTTATCCCTGTACAACGTTCTACACAACAATTGGCGCACAACTGTTTGCACACACCATTTTGTGCACAACAGTTTGAGCACAACGATTCTTCTATTCTATTTTTTGTGCCTCAACAGATGTCCCCTTGATCCTGCATTTTTATTTTTTACACCTACAAAACAATCATGTAACATTTTTTCTTTGAGGACTTGACCACCCTTATTGTGCGCTTATTTTCTCTGTTGTGCACTGACCAATTTGCGCACAACGAATTCCACACAACTATTGGCTTGCAACCATCACCACACAACATCCTGGTTGTTGCCTATAAATACAAGACTTTTCTACATTTTCACTACCTTTCTCCTCTGCTCCGCACAACCACTATTCTGCACAACACTTTTTGCGCACAGTAGGTTTGTTCCACACAACACCTTTTCGTACTTAGTCAAAATTTCTGTGTATTACAGGTAGCGCACAATATGCGCCCAGTACTTTGCACGCAACAATCTACATAGAATAGACTGCACACAACACTTTATGCACAGTGGATTGCGCGCAATAGTTTATGCATAGTGGATTGCACGTAATAGTTTACACACAACTCCTCTGTGCATTATAACTTAGACTTAAACATTTTCATGGCATTTTGCGTTTATCTATCCTCCCTCCTCAGCAATCTTTTATACTTTTTCTTTAACTTAATGAAGTTTTCTCCCTCCTGTGTAGGTTTCAAATGGCCAGCTCAAAAAGACCTCTCACTTCCTGGAGTGCTGTGGGACCATCTGACCCACAATCTGCAGAAACCCATAATCCGAAAAGGCTCCGCTTTGACGATAACTATAGCTCCTATCATTATGAACTTTGCTGATTGTATTCAACGTGTGTCAAAGCATATTCGCATGGCCATAATTATGAAGGAGATAGAGGGACCCCCCCTCTCAGGACAAGAATCTGATTGGGATGACTGGTTGAAATGCACGGCCAATTATCGCATTGATGATAATCGCCCTTCTATTGCAGGGGTTCCCCCCCCCCCCCCCCCCCCCCCCCCCCCCAATCAGTCCCAAAACAACTAAGAGAAAAGTGCCAAGAAGAAATTTTCCAGGAGAAGATTCGAGAACATAACTGAAGTCGTTTCCAGAATGCTTGGGATTCAGTCAAGATGGCTACTGTGGTAATTAAATTTCGTAACCCATATATAGATGAGACCAGTGCCCTACCCTTGCAACTTCAGCACCACCTCTCTATCCTTTAGAGCGAACCAACAGACTACATGACACAAAATAAGATCTTATATGTGTCTAATTGGGTAATAAAAGAGCCATAAATTCTTGAGGGTTATGTCATAGGTAAAGGCTTAACCCAAAAGACTGGGTAAATAAGATACATGTGCTTCCTCACACCGTGTCATGACCCTCACTCCTTATATCATACTCATTTCTTCGAGATGATTCAACAACGTTTCCATCATCGTGACTCATTGTGGGGTAAAGATGAATTCAGAACACAAGGTCTCTGGACCGCTTGCTCATACTACAGTGCTTGGACAAAACCGATTTTGGAGAAACATAAAGACATCCTTACTGCAGCAAGAATTTATCATGCCATAGAATCCACTTGGGAATTTTTTTCAAAAAGACATGATGATTTATAAAGGTTTTCTGAAATACTAGTCTTCCACTACGAATTCTTTCCACCTTCCAGTAGGAGAAGTAAGTATTACCCTATGAGATCTTTATAGGATGGCGGGTCTAGCTATCTCTAGGTCCTTTCTTGATGAATATGTTCCTTCAAACAAAGAGTTTTCCTTTGTTGCATCCAACAGGGTGCCTAAAATTACTGCATCAACCATTGAACTTTTCTGTGAGACACTTATTTTGCTGATGTCCACAAGATTTCTCCTCTTCAATGGCTGGCGCACTTCTCCTGACTTGGTGTAAGTATTTTTAATCTTTCACTTCCCTTTCAAACAACACTCACCACAAGAATGAATTACTATTAGTCTTCTCCTCTCTTCTTTTTTTTTTTTAGGTTCTCTGGCACCCATTGTGCTAATTAGAAGCCACTCGCAACAAAATAAGAGGTCTAACCAACTTCACTGTCGAAACTGAATTAGCTACTTTTCTGGGTTACTGGTTGAGCTTGGTTGTGCTTCCTAGTTCAAAGAGTTCAGACTCTATTCGTCCAACTCTATTTGTGGTGGCAGGTGCAATGGCAGAAGGAAGAAGGCAGAAAAAGATATTCCTTGGCCCCTCCTATTTTATGTTCATTATACTGAGCTTTCGGTCATGCCGCGATGCACTGCTCAAGCTCAGCGCTAGGAGTTTCATCTACTTTTGCTCCATGGCATTACTTCTCCGGATGGCTCGACATTTATTTCCCTTGGACATACAATGATCTGGAGAAGGCTTCTGTCCATCCTGACCATCTACCTTTGTAGCATTTTCTGAGGTGAAAAATAATAAGGGATATGAATGGATAGTGGATAAAATTGATAACATGAAATCCATTGACTTCTTTCCTTTTTATTTAGATTATCAGGCCAAAGATAGAGATGTGGAAAATAACCAAGACTTGGCACCTATTGAAAGTACTTTCTTTCTCTGCATCCGTTCTGGCAGTCTTCCATTACAGGAAGGACTAGAGTTCTGGCGAGAACCATATTACCCGAATCGAGTCGCCAGACAGTTGGGGTATGATCAGGCCATGCCCCAAGCAAGTGAGGAAGTTATCAGAACAATGAGGAGTTACGGAGTTGGTCATTACAACTGGGCTCTGATATGGAAGAAACTCCTAACTAGAAATTTTGGTTCTTGATTTGTCCTCCCAGGGTATAATCACAGAGTAACAGCTTCATATTCCTAGATGTGATGGTGGAGTCATCATTACTATTTAGTACGCAATTAATTTTTAGTGGATCATCCTATCTGGGTTCCTCCCTCGTGCTTGAGGAATTACAGACCAGAACAAGGGATTGGATACTTTTATGAGAAAGATCAAGCCGCCGTCCCAGGGTAACTTCGTCAAAAAATTTATGTGGAAGAGCCTATCAAAGAGATAAAGCCACTAAACACTCTTGAAGGCTGGATTGCTTTCGGATCCCCTTTGGATCTAATAAATCGGAGAGAAATATCGTCCAACCCTGCCAATGAATTTGAAACTGTAGGGGGTGCCCTGCCTTCCCCTACTCTCGTAGGAGAAGATCAACCTACGGGTCCTACTCCTGTTATTCCTCTAGTTACAAAACCTGTCCTGCCTTCCCCTACTCCCGTAGGAGAAGATCAACCTATGGGTCTTGCTCCTGTTATTCCTCGGGTTATAGAACCTGTCCATCCTGCAACTTCCCAGCCTGTCAAACATACAGCCGCCACGATTATTCTTGTCATGGATCTTATAGAAACCACAACCAATCGTGCCATTACCACAACTTCTCTAGCTATATGTCGAATCGTCATTACTACTTCCCTCATGACCCGCTCTCATGCTAAGTCACTGTCTCCTGAGGTTTTAGCATAACTAATTCCTTCTCCCTCCCGAGGTGCACGTCTTCTCCCTGTGAAGACTATTTATAAAGGAAAACAAACCGTATCGGAGGAAGATAGATAGTCAAAATATTTGGCAAACACTGCAAGCGAAGATACGTCTTCTCCCACAAGTCTTACTGATGAAGGAGATGCTCTGCTAAATACAGATACTGATGCTGAGATAAACATTGGACAAGAGAGCGATGCTGAAGTTAGGTCTTCTCTTCCTGATGCTACAACCACTCATCCTGATACTTCTCATCCCATTCTGGAGACTTCTCTGGATAATGAAGAGCAAATTGAATATGGAGAATATGGTGGTACTCTTGGTAGAAACATCTTCATTTCTTTTGATTCTTCATATTCCCCTTATATCACGGAAGCCGCTGACGTGGTCACTCAAAATACGTCAACTTCAAGGGATGCAAAGGCCCAACCCTCCAATATTCAAGCAACAATGGGGAACATACTTCTTCTTCCTAGTCCAAAAGAAACTTTGCCATCAGTCCCTCGAACATCTGATGCCCCCGTTCAGACTTGTAGGTCCCCTACTGCACGTCCTTCTCCTATTCAGCCAGTGGCAGGAAGTTTGGAGTTTCTTTCTAATCCCATTGATGTCCCTACTCCAAGTACTATTGATTCAAGCACTGTAGGAGCTCAAGAACTTTCTTTCAATGCTATTGTCACCACAGGAGTCCCCAACTCTACAGCACCCACAAATTATTTTATTCTAGTTGCCTCTGTTGTTGCTCCTACCCCAGGTGTGTGTGTGTGTGTATATCTTGTCTATTTCATATCAACATTGAATATATATACATTTTATTTTGAACTTATGTTCCCTTCTTATCTTTTAGTTTCAGTCATGCCAACTCTTAGTGGATCTGAAGGATCTAACGCAGTGACTACGACTTTTGACAAGTTCTCTATAACGCCTCGTAAAAATTCGTACAGAGATCCGAGTACCAACTCGATCAGAAACCACGTAGGATTAATTCCTTTAGAAAATAAGCGTAAGTTAACTAGCGCTACGTTAGATTAGCTGTGAAATTAGCACTGATCGCTTTAAATACGTTCTGCAAGATCCAAAACTTGTAGAATCAATAACGCTATAACGTCATGAAATCTAGGATCAAACTCTAAACCCGTTTGCTCTCTGAAACCCTTTGAAACTTCGTATTGGATTTAGACCGCACGTCTGAAGTCTGATATCTACAATCTTAGACCATTATGATCGCTTAGCTAGACTTGACAATTGTTTCAAAAATCAAGCCCAACCGATGTTCTGAGGCTATTTCATTGAGCATGGAGCAAAGAGAGTGAGAAAAGGTAAAGAATTGAAAACTTAATTCAAAATCTGGCCCGTGTCGTTGCGCATTTTTTTTAAGCGTTCTGACCGTCAGAATTCAGCCAAATTTCACCCTCGGATCAGGAAAAATTTCTCTTTCATGTCATGAAACTTGTAGTCCTGATTTAGGTTCGATAACTGTTGAACTGAAACTAGACCGCCACGTGCGATTTAGGAACACTACTAGACTGAAAACTTAATGTGATCAACATCTGGCATCCATGAGCTTAAGTCCGACCCCATTCGGCCAGGGGACCTCCAGAAATGCTCTTTTGGATCGGGAAAGACCCGATTTGGTTATAACCCAAGTATACCTTGGTTTAGAGTCTATGTAGGTGAGGTTTTAGCCTATATAAGGGCTTTAAACCCTCTCATATCTCTCCCATCCGAATTTGCAAGAAACCCTAGAAAGAGAAGAGAGAGAAAGAGAGAGATTGTGAGAGAGTTGTGAGGAAAGTTTCCTGCCACTTGATCCTGCTTTTGCACGTACTGAATCACCGTGTTCTAATCACTCTTCTGGTGATTCCAACTCATTTCTAGGTAAGAAAACCCTAACCTCTACCTGTTTTAGGGATTCCATAGATAAAAGTAGCAAAGTAACTGATTCATCTTGTGATATAGGTCGTCATATCACCGTTGACGAAGCGTATAGTTTTTGTTCGATTCGTTATGCTTCTACGTCGAAAGGTGAGGATTTTAGATGCTTAGATTGACCATTTTCAAAGCTTTCAATGTCATTTAATAGTAGATTATTGATGAGAACGCCGTTTCACATGTAAAACATGCTGTGCGTTTTCCATTTCGACTGCGTACGGAAAATATGAGATTTAGGGTATTTTAGGTATTTATAGGAAATACTGTATACGTCTGTATTCTACAAAAATGATTTTCATGTTTATTTTTCATGTTATTATACTAGTTATGCGTGCATGATCTGTTTGGCGAAGAGATTCGCCCTAATGCACGCTTTGAGTCGACATACGCTATGTAGACAAAAGTGTGTAGACTAAGTGTTTGTATAATTGTTTGTATTAGTATGTATTGAGAAAATGTTGTTGTAGATTAGTTTTGAGATTGAATTCTCAATTAACATGATGATGCATATGATTTCCTCCATGTTTGCTATAGGAATTGATTTCCTCATATACGTGAAATGCCTGTGTTTGATTGAATTGCTTATGGTGTATGTTATAACATGTTGCTATCATGCTTGGATTACATGTATTTCACTTCTGTCATTCTCACATGATCAAGGTGGTAGAATTACACGTGCTTGGGGCTATATCCTAGTCCAGGAAGTCGGTAACAGATTGAATTCGTGGTTGGTTTCTATTTGCCACGAAAGACACATCGATGAACACGAGTCGTGTTTTGGGTTGGCGGCAGTGGTTAGGCCACACGAGGTGTTTTATGCACTTCATATCGTTCAGCTTGAGGTGCGTTCGTACTAGTCGAGCTTGTCAAGTAACCCGACTGACTGTTGATTGTTCACCTTGTATGAGTCATAACTGCTTGAACTTAGGGTACTGAACTTACCAGTGGAACCCCTGATAACCATGGTACCTTGATCCATAAAGACTCATGAGTCAGGCATGGTGGTATGGGACACTGTGGTCGAGCTGTCGGCCTACGATGGGGCCACAAACCTCCCCGTAGTGACCAGTGAGCACCTTAGACTCGTGAGCTGATTGTGGTGGTATGGGACACTACATTCGTGCTGTCGGCCTACTCTGATTGGTGACAAGCCCTTTGTAGTGACCTTGAGCGTATTCTGAGTCTGCGGGAGGCGAGGACCCTTCCGTAGCAACGAGAGTACACTAGGCCTGTATTGATAAGGTAATGGGGGAACGGTGCAACGAGTGTGAGCAACAGCCCTTGCAGCGACCTATAAATATAGCATCGTATGAGATTACTAGGAGTGACGAACCTAGACAGGATCTGTGGTGGGATTGATATAAGGAAGGTACCTTAGTTTTCCAATACTTCTGTATGAAAGGACTAATAATAACTTGGTAATCATATCCACATCGTATTGCATGTGCCTGGAAGATGTGGAGCACTGAGGGAAGAAAGCATGCCGCGGACGTAAGATGGTGTCGCATGAGGGAGTATGTCGGTGAGGGCATCCATCATGTTATTTCATACTTGCATTAACAACAGTATCTAGGAATGTCTGATTGATTTCTTTAATATTAACGCGTGATTGATTTGATAACATGTTAATCTTTGCTCTATGATTCCATTGAGTTGATCACTCACTCCCACGTTACGGGATGGTGTTTGAAACACCTATGAGACTCTGTCTTAGATATAGGCTGTGAGGAGATCCAGGAGCTGGAGCCGGACTTCTACGAGGACCAGGACGAGTTCTCATATATGCAGTTCTCTGACGACTTTGCATAGGTGGCCTGGATCGGTGGGACTTGCTAGTTGGACCATATGATATTTTATTTTTTGGTTTATTATATGTATTTGTGACTCAGAGATGTATTCATACTTTGGAGACAGTTCGAGATTATTTTATTTTCCATACAGTGATATATATATTCTTCAGTCTTCCACTTGCGTTTTATCACTGGATTTGGAGTATGAATTGCAGTTTTGGTATAATCTTACTCATGTAAATGCTCTAATTCAGACAACATTGAATCATAATCATATTTGTTGCATAAGTAATGGTCTGGAACTCGGGAGTCGGGTTTCTACACGACCCCCGAATTTCAGGGTGTTACAAGTTGGTATCAGAGCATAATTTGGATTAAACCAGACCTGGGTTATGGTCACGCGATGTACGCTGTCTCCTTTTTGACTTAGGTGGGTGCGAGAAAGAAATAGGAACACTCATAGGGTCCCAGTTTCACCAATTGACGAAGTTTACGCAAATCGATCATTTTGATCGAGTCCGTGTGCATCCGTGGTCACATGAAATGACCCCGGACCACTTCTAGTTCATGTGTGGATGAATCTAGACCTCTCTGGACCCAGTCTCAGCTGTTAGAAGTCTCTAAATGCGAATATGCAGCTGTTAACACCCGAAATGACCCGAAATAGATCGAAATGGAGTTGTGGGCCTACCCATGCTGATCTAGCATGATCTAAGGTGGGACCCATATGAATTTTGGGCCCTTAGGGCAGGGGGACCCCGCCCAGATGGTGGGCCATCGCCGATTTGCAAGATGGTCGACAAGGACCTCGCCGGTTCAGCGAGGCCTCGCCGTACAATGGGCCCAGATCGGCCGGGCCTACGGGTCGACACAGTTTGGGGGGTAGGGTAACCCCCCTAGCTATGGGCCATCCATTAAAAGTGCCCCAAAACCTTACCTCCTTCACAAAAACCCCTTCCAAGCTCTCCCTTTCTCACGTTTTTGCTGCCTCCTCTCTCAAATCCCATTTCAAATCACCCCCATTCTCATTTTTTACCTCAACCGACGCCCCTCCATCGTTCACAGCCATACACATCTCCTTCTCTCTCCATTTTCATCCATTGGAGCTCTCCCATCCTCCATTGAAGGCTAGAAATCGGGTGAGCTTCAAACCTAACCCATCTCACCCTTTTCCCTTTGTATTCCTAGCATTTGGGGGCCTGTTTCACTCCTCTATAGGACCTATATTCGTGCCAGCCCTTTAGGTCAGCCATTTCTCCCCCTTTCCTCCATTTTCTATGGCTTTTTTAGAGGTTATTTTAGCCTTTTTCTCCCTTTCCACCATCCTCTCTCTCATGGGAAAGAGGAAGACCACCGAAGATGAAGCTGGGCCTAGTCGTCCTTCATGTTCAAGGAAGCCGAGAGGTGGCACCACTAGTTCAAGTGTCGCCACTAGTCCGAGTGTTGGGAGAGAGCTACATACGAAGCGGGATTTGGATCCCCGTGCTCACATAGGAAGAGCACTGTTGGCAGACCTGGACCACGGTGCGTATACGGATTGCAAGGTTCTTTTTGAGGTGCATGTGGATAGGTGACTCTTTGGTGATTTTTTGTTGTTTGAGCGCATCGAAGCTGCCAGGTGGGGTCCGCTCTTTGAAGGCCAGTCTTGTGCGAATGTGAGCACCGTTCGTGCCTTTTATGCTCACATTCAGGATCTTACGTTGGAGCCATTGCAGTTCAGGATTCCCTTTGATAGAGATCGGGAAGCCACGATCGATGTCTGGTTGATAACTCGACTCCTGAATGTGCCTCTTGGCGAGGTACATCCCAGTGCTAAGAATCTGAAGAGTGTTCGTGAGCGAGATCACCGCACCAAGTTTCTATGTGGTGGTTTAGTTGCATAGCAGCGTAACAAGAGCCTCCTAGCGACCCACATGTCGGATGATTTTCTCCTATTGCACCACATTTGCACGTTCAATGTGTATCCCAGGTCGACCAACCGTAGTGAATGTACGAGTCTCATGGTTGATTTCCTATATCAGGTGGGCCAGGGAGAGAACGTGTGCATGCCCATGTTTGTACTGCGACAGATCATTCTCGTAGCGAAGTCGAGAAGGACGTCTGAATCACTCCCCTTTGGCAGGCTCATATGCAGGATTGCGCTTGATTTTGCTTACAGACTTGGGCCAGAGTTGCCTGTGCCGATTCATCTTATCGATGAGGCTACCATGAACCAGATGAAGATAGGGCCTCGGCAGCGTGAGGCTCAGCTTGATGATGACAGTGAGGGTGAATATGATAGCGAGGAGGATGAAGGTGAAGAAGAGGGTGGAGCAGAAATAGAGGAAGAAAGCCAGGAGGAAGAAGAAGAGGAGGCTCAGGATACTGATGAGAGTCCTCCTCCTTCGACTTGGGCTGCTAGGGATGTTCACATAGCTCGACTTAAGGAGAGTTAGGTTGCTTTGCGACGGGAAGTCCAAGAACTCTGGGCCGAGGTGAAACAAGATCTTAAGGATACCAAGGCCGTCATGAAACAGAAATTTGGCAAGGTGACTCGCACCTTGAAGGTCATCTTGTGTTGTCTGCAAGATAAGGGTGCCCCTCCTCCATCGCCAGACTCGGACGAGTGATTAGATTTTAGACGTTTGTTGGTCATAGTTAGTTTGTTTCCTGTTTTCTGTGTGTGAGCCTGAGAAGGCTTAGTAGTTGGTTTATGTGGTAGTTGTAGCTTTGGCTAACTTAGTTTTCCATGTATTTCTTGTCATGATGCATGTAAAGATATATCTCTTGTATTGTGACAATTTTGATTTAATGAAATGCATGGAGTTTCTTCGGCTTGTTATGTGAATGATTGTGTGGTGGTGTATATGTGCTATTGTTGAAACTGACGAGGTTGCACCCTATTTTGAATATAGGGAATGCCGCCTAAGGCTACTCGGAGCACGACACGACTTACACTGGGTGAGCCTATGGATCAGGTTCCTCCCCAGAGTGATGATCATACGGACCCTGCTGCGGGCTCGATTCATGAGACTGCACCTGAGTCTCAGCCTTCTGCAAGTCCTACAGTCGGACCACCACCTTTTACACCGCCAGTTAGAGAGCAGTATCGTGCATCTTCCTCGACTCAGTATGTGCCTCAGCCTGCTCGACCTCCTGATAGGTTTGAGTAGTTGATGATTATGATGCACTAGTAGCATCAGCAGTTTTTGAGACTATGATTGCAGGGGCCTTAGCCCAGGGTGGGAGTGCGACTCCACCTGTGCCACCTGTGCATTCAGCTGAGGATGCTGGGACTTTGACTCAGGATGAGGGTAGGGCTCATCCTGTACCATCTGCTTACCCTATGGGGAACACTGCTGATACTCGAGGCCTACTTGAGCGATTCCAGCGCTTGCGGCCTCCTACTTTTACGGGTTCTCACAGACCCAAGGAGGCCGAGTATTGGCTCGACCGTGTCTCGAAGATACTGAGGATGCTGCACTGCTTGGAGTCTGAGCAGGTTGAGTTGGCCACATTCATGTTCGAGCGAGAGGCCAGTTTGTGGTGGGATAGTGTGTTGTGGACGGTTGGTGTCAGCTACATCTGGACTTGGGTAGCATTCGAGTTCTGTTTCCATGAGAAATACTATCCCCAGACCTACCGGCACAAGAGGGAGAACGAGTTTTTACGCCTCAGGCAGGGAGGCATGTCAGTTATAAAGTATGAGCTTCGGTTTACAGAGTTGGGCAGATATGTCTCTACGATACTTGTCGACGAGCAGATGCACATATGACATTTTCCCGAGGGCTTGCGACCTGACATTCAGTCGAAGATGTGCTGTGTCAGCATACCCTCCTATGCAGAGCTGATACGTATGTCCATGAGGGCAGAGCAGGATGTTGATCGACTGGCACGATCTCGTGGCCCTGTAGTTGCTAGGCCACGACCAGATACCCAGGACAGGCCATTTCTTGGCAAGAGGCCTCGCATTGAGCCTCCTCCTAGGGCTACAACGCCAGTACTTCCGATGAGGCACCCCGATGTGACATGTGCTTACTGTGGGAGACCGGGCCACACTGCAGAGAGCTGCTTTGCTCTGATGAGGGATAACGGGTTTTCACCGCCGTAGAAGATCGACCATCCTCGCCCATAGGCATTATCTGCTCCACCGTTACGGTCGGCTCCTGTGCATCCTTCTTTCTGACCTCCCGTACCTCAGTTTCGGCCGCCTCAACGGCCCATGGTACCGCGGCCGAACCGTCCGCAGCAGGCTCGGGTGCATGCGCTCATAGCTGAGGCATCTGAGGTATTAGAAGGTAGTCCCATGGCTTTCGAGGTTACGACACAGATTGCAGGTATTTCTGTTTTCCTACTGGTGGACACTGGGTCCACTACTTCCCTCATTTCATGCACAGCAGTCAAGAGACTGGGTTTGGCTACAGCTCCCGCGAGGGGGACGACACTCATTACAGCTACTGGAGATTTTTCTAACATTGCTAGAGTCTGCGAGGGTTGTTTGATAGACTTGGGTAGCAGGATAATGACTGTTAACCTGTTAGTTATCTCTCTGTTCCACTACAACGTCATACTTGGTATGGATTGACTCACTAAGATGCGAGCCGAGATCGACTGCGAGACTAGGTTGGTGACAGCCTATGGACCTGAGGGCACAGCTTTCACGTTTTCAGTTCAGGTCAGTCATCCATCTCGACTGAGTTGTTGCACTGCTCTGTTGGATTATGACGATGATCAGAGGATGAGGGACATCCCGGTAGTACGAGATTTTGATGATGTATTCAGGTCGATTCCGGGGCTACCTCCTTGGCATGAGGTCGATTTTACTATCGATCTAACTTCCGGTGTGACACCCATTTCGTTACCAACGTATCGTATGCCTCCATGTGAGATGGAGGAGCTGAGGAGGCAGATCGATGAGCTGCTCGAGAAGGGTTTCATATGCCCTAGCGTGTCTCCTTGGGGAGCACCAGTACTGTTTGTAAAGAAGAAGAATGGTACTCTGCAATTGTGTATCGATTATCGCAGGCTGAATCCAGTGACGGTAAAGAACAAGTACCCCTTGCCCAGGATAGATGAATTGTTTGATCAGTTGAGAGGGGCACAGTACTTCTCGAAGATTGATCTTCAGTCGGGGTATCACCAGGTGCGCGTCAGGGATGAGGACGTACAGAAGACAGCTTTCAGGACTAGCTTTGGCCATTATGACTTCCTTGTGATGTCGTTCGGTCTTACAAACCCACCAGCCATGTTCATGGACCTGATGAATAGGATACTTCGGTCATTCCTCTATCGATTCGTCATCGCATTCATTAATGACATCTTGATATACTCCAGGAGTCGAGAGAAGCATGAGGAGCACTTGCGCTCAGTCCTGGATGCTCTTAGATGACATCAGATGTTTGCTCAGTTCAGTAAGTGTGACTGCTGGAAGGAAGAAGTCAAGTTCCTAGGACACGTGGTGTCTAAGGAAGGCATATCGGTAAACCTCGCTAAGGTAACCGCAGTTCAGGGCTGGGAGCAGCGTAGTTCAATCACCGAGGTGAGGAGTTTTCTAGGTTTGGCAGGCTACTATCGACGTTTCATTCAAGATTTCTCAAAGATCGCCAGACCTCTATCACAGTTAACACGGAAGGATCTGAAGTTTGCCTGGAATGAAAAGGCGGAGGCAGCTTTTCAGGAGTTGAAGGACAGATTGACGTCCACCCCTGTGCTAGTATTGCCAGAGAAAGGGGTTAAATACATGATATATACTGACGCGTCTAGCGTTGGTCTGGGTTGTGTCCTTACGCAGAAGGATAATTTCGTATGCCTCGAGACAATTAAGGAAGCAGGAGGAGAATTACCCTACACACGACCTTGAGTTGGCAGCCGTCATTTTCGCATTCAAACTCTGGAGATATTACCTCTACGGAGAGGAGTTTGAGCTCTTTTGCGACCACAAGAGCCTCAAGTACATATTCAGGCAGCGGGACCTGAATATGAGGCAGCGACGATGGATGGAGACTTTAAAGGACTTTAAGTTCAAAGTTTCATACCATCCTGGCAAGGCCAACCTTGTGGCTAACGCGTTGAGCCGCAAGAAGGTGATAGAGTTTGCAGCTCCGCTGATGGTTGCCAAGTGGGACATGGTTGAGTTATTGCGAGACTTTGAGCAGAAACTCACTATGGAGGAGCCATTTGAGGTCATCGCACATGTTCAGGTGCAATCTTTTATCGATGACAGGGTGTAACACCCCGAATTTTTACCTACCTGGAGTTAGACGTCCTTAGGCAATGGGTCTACCATAACACCTTGGGAGCTTCTCAAAATTCAATTCCAAAGCCAGAGAAATCATTTAGAACCAAATTCTTTAGAATTTAACATGAATTAGCCAGCGCTACACTAGATTACCTGTGAAATAAGCGCCAACCACTTTAAATACGAAATGTAAGACCCAAAACCTCTAGAATCGTTGACGCTACGTTAAGGTAAAAGGTGAGGATTTTAGACGCTTTGATTGACTGATTTCAAAGCTTTCAATGTCGTTTAATAGTAGATTATCGACGAGAACGTCGTTTGACATGTAGAACATGTTGACCGTTTTTCATTTCGATTGCGTACGGGAAATATGAGATTTAGGGTATTTTATTCATTTATAGGAAATACTGTTTACGTCCGTATTTTACTGAAATGATTACCATGGATATTTGTCGTGTTATGATATTAGAAATGCGTGCATGATCTGTTTGGCGAAGAGATTCGCCCTAATGTGCACTTTGGGTCGACATACGCTATGTAGACTAAAGTGTGTAGACTAAGTGTTTGTATAAATGTTTGTATTAGTATGTATTGAGAAAATGGTGTTGTGAATTAGTTTGAGATTGAATTCTCAATTACTATGCTGATGCATATGATTTCCACCATGTTGGTTATATGAATTGATTTCATTAAATATATGGAATGCATGTGTTGGTTGATTTGCTTACGTTGTATGTTATAACATGTGACAACATGCTTGTATAGGTTATATTTCATTTCTGTTACTCTCATATGATAGCTGATGTTGATTTACAAATGCTTGGGGCTATATCCTAGTCCATGCAGTCGGTAATGGTTCGAATTCGTGGTTGGCTTCTATTTACCACGAAGGACGCGTCGATGAACGCGAGTCATGTTTTGGGTAGGCGGTAGTGGTTAGCCACACGAAGTGTTTTGTGCACTTCATGTCGCTTAGCTTGAGATGTGCTCGTACTAGTCGAGCCCGTCAAGTAACCCGACTGGCTATTGTATGTTCACCTTGTATGAGTCATAACTGCTTGAACCTAGGGTACTGAACTTACCTTTGAAAACCCTATTAACCATGGTACCTTGATCCATAAAGACTCATGAGCCGGGCATGATGGTATGGGACACCGTGGTCAAGCTGTCGGCCTACGCTGGGGCCACAAACCTCCCCGTAGTGACCAGTGAACATATTTGACTCGTGAGCTGATTGTGGTGATATGGGACACTACATTCAAGCTCTCGGCCTACTCTGATTGGTGACGAGCCCTTTTTAGTGACCTCGAGCATATTCTGAGTCTACGGGAGGCGACAACCCTTCCGTAGCGACAATAGTACATTAGGCCTGTATTGATAAGGTGATGGGGGAGCGGTGCAACGAGTGCGAGCAACAGCCCTGACAGCCCTTGCAGCGACCTATAACTATAACATCGTATGAGATTACTAGGAGTGACGACCCTAGACAGGATCTGTGTTGGGATTGATATAAGGAAGGTACCTTAGTTTCCCAATACTGCTGTATGAATGGACTAATAACAACTCGGTAATCATTATCCATATCGCACTGCATGTGCCTGGAAGATGTGGAGCACTGAGGAATGCAAGCATGCCGCGAGGGTAAGATGGTGCCGCATGAGGGAGTATGTCAGTGAGGGCATCCATCATGTCATTTCATGCTTGCATTAACAACAGTATTTAGGAATGTTTGATTGTTTGCTTTACTATTATCGCGTGATTGATTTGATAACATGCTAATCTTTGCTTTATGATTCCACTGAGTTGATCACTCATTCCCACGTTACGGGATGGTGTTCCGGACACCACCAGTCCCTATTTTAGTTTCAGATGATGGCGATGCTTGCTAAGCAGAGCCGAACTTGATGATGATGAGGAGAATCCCTCCTATATGCAGGTTCTGATTGACGGGGTTACAGGGTTACTGATTAGATACCAGTACACTTGGTATCTTGCCTTTTACCTTCACATCCATGTATATTCTCTTCTTTCTATTTTAGAGTATACATGTATTTAGTTAACCTGGTAACATGTTCACACTCTGGAGACTTACAACAGTTCATATATTTTATATATCTATCACATTCTTCCGCTTGCAAATTCAACTGTCTCTGGAGTATGATATGCTATTTTGGCTTAATCCACTTCATGTTCTATGCACTATTATGGCTAACATTCATCCATCATTGAAAATGTTGCATAAGTGATGTTCTGGAACACGGGAGTTGGGTTTCTACTTGACCCCCGATTTTCAGGGTGTTAGAGATGGTATCAGAGCATGATTTGGATTAAACTGGACCTGGGTTATGGTAAAACGATGCACACTGACGCACTCTGACTTAGGAAGGGGGCGATGAAAATTTAGAAACCACATTTGACTCCCAAGTTTCACCGACAGGTGAGACTATACGGTAATTTAGGCCATAATATACCTTCGATCGCGTGAAGCGACCTAAGTCGCCTCTAGGTCGTTAGTCGACGGGTTTGAGTCATTTCCTGAAGAATTCCAAATCTAGCAATGAATGACCTTAGGTTGTGAGGCAACCACAACACCTTACATTCAATCGCAAGGCCTAAAATCCCTTTTCATCCAATTCCTTCATAATCTCTCCTTCCACCACCCCATTCTTTAACTTTTTCTAAGTCCTTTCATAATAGACATAAATCCTAACGTATAAATGATGAAGAATCATACTTAAACAAAAATTTACTATAAATACTAAATATATGTGAAAATTATACTTTTGGCCATTCCGATTAGGGAATCATATGGAATGAATGATTTAGTTAGATGGATTAGCCTCTCCTACCCCAAAATCATATGTTACAAGTCATATAAACTCATTCTGGTTCGTAATTTGGCCCTGAAACACCTCAAACAGAGTTGTGGGCCAACCCACGCTTATCCAGGATGATCCAGGGTGGGACCCATACATTTTTTGGGACCACAGGACAGGGGGACCACGCTCAGATGGCCGGGCCTCATTGGATTTGAATTTGGTCGGTGAGGGCCTCAATGAGCCTGAATCGGGTTGGGCTTCGGGCCAACGTCATTTGGGGGCTAGTGTAGCCCCTGTGCATAGGGGCCGCCCGTTTAAAGACCCCCAAAACATCACTTCCTTCACAAACCATGCTCCCAAGCTCTCCTTTCTTTAAGTTCTGCTGCCTCCTCTCTCAAAACCCATTTCAAATCGCCCCCAATCCCATTTTCTGCTATAACCGACGCCACTCCATCATCCACAGCAGTAGGCATTCCCTTTCCTCTCCATTTTCATCCGTGGAAGCTCTCCCATCCTCCATTGGAGGCTGAAACTCATGTGAGCCTCCATCCCTACCTATTTTGTTTTCCCTTTGAAATCCTAGCCTTTGAGGGCTTGTTTCACCCCTCTATAGGACCTAGATTCATGGTAGCCCTTTAGGCCAGCCCTTTCTCACCTTTTCCTTCATTTTCATGGCCTTTATAGAAGCTATTTTAGCTTTCTTCTCTCTTTCCACCGTCCTCTCTCTCATGTCCCTTTCATTTGAGCCTTTATACTCTCTTTTTGGTCTCAAAATCGTGCAAATCTCAAATCCCATTTTCTCCTTCCTAGAAAATTGATTACCTTCATCATTTTATGCTTCCAACTGGCCTCCACTATTGCATGCATCCCCCATCTCCTTCTTTTCCTCACCTTGAGCTCACGAACCCCCTCTTGTGACTCATTACTTCCTAACTTAATAATCTGTCATAAATAGTTTTATGATGGATGAAATTGTAAAGCAACAATAAATGGTCTATGAAATTGATTTGAAACCCAACCCACCCACCTACTAAACATGTCACTCCCATTTCTGAGGTGAGAGTAGGAAAGCAGTCCCATTTAACACAACTTAAGACCATTGGCCATATATGCCCTTAGAGTTTTGGACCTAGAGTTAATACTCCTAGATTTGAAAGAGCTGACGATATAGGAAGTCTAATTCCAATTAGAAAATCTTGACTCTGAGCGATAGAACAATTCCCTGTAGTGGAATAAGCTTAGACTTTGGATTACCGCTAGTGAGTTATAGACTAGTCTACTAGATATATTAAGTAGTGTAAATCCTGTATATGCTAAGGAATAGTAGGCTAGATTTGGTTGGAGTAGAACCTCATTCCTTCGATAGATCCCCTTAATACTTATCGACTTCTGTTATAACCCTTAGGAAAATGATTTTAACTTAGAACCATTCACTCTCAGGGAAAACTTATAAATCTCTCAGATTGAACTTAGAATAAATCAGCACGCCCTTTAGAATTTCCCTTAGAATTGCCTTCCCAAGGACTTCTTACAATCGGGGACACAGAGTAGAGAAATTTAAATTAACCACAACACCCACCATTTCAGCTCCTTTCTATAGTCATAAGTACCAATGCCATAGAACGCATCATTAACAAAGGAAGACCAATGTAGTGAGAGGTTGTTTTCCATTTCATATCAAGGTTAGGTCCTAAGTTACACCTCGTTCCGATATACGGATCGAGACATAGATTCTTGAACCTTAAGTAAAACTAAGTTTTAAGGGAGGTAGAACGTATCGAGCCCAATCTACTTAGGATTATCTAATACAACCGTTGGATCAGAGTGGCGTAGCGGAAGCATGGTTGGCCTCTTCCCCACTGGCCCAGGATCGAAGAAGTTGGTTTAGGTTGGACGTAAGGATAGGTCATTAGATAGGACCTAAATCTTCAGTAGAATGTCGCTAATGAAGTCATTAAGGGAAAGAAATTAGGGCTTAAGTGTTGAACCCATTCATAGCTTTGACCCATCCTATACGATTAGAAACACTTTTAAGATTATCTATTAAAGTGTCTATTAATCCCTACCTTGGACATAGATTCAGGTGAGAACTCTCATAGATCAATATCCAAAGAACAACCTTATAAATAGAACTTTTGAACCTTTTAGTGATTGACATTCCTTAAGCTTTTAGAGTGATCGGACTACGGAGTTACTGTACTGAACAAATGCGAAACATTCGCGGCTTGACCCAATTCTCAATCCTGGGTGACTACCAATAGACTCACTGTTTAGCCGAGCAGAAGACCAGGATCCACCAGGATTAGGAAAGGATATAACGTTGTCTACCCTGGCTAGGCGGACATTCGACGTACTGGGATCAAGCCCACTACAACCGTCTCTCTGTACTGGTCGACCACTGAAAATATATATCTTACTCTAAGCAGATGGGAATTGTCGTCAAGACGTCAAATAGGTAAAGAAATAAATTGTAGCAAACCGTTCGGGTGTAAGGAATGTATAAAGAAGTAAGTTTTAAGGGGGGTAGACCAAAAGGAACCAGACTTATATAGATCATATACACCCTACCACGTATAGAAACATGAAATCAACAACTTAGGTAAAGTAAATGACAAATCTTTCCTCATCACCCTTAGCCAATTTCAGGGATGAATTTTTATTTTAAGGGGGGTAGATTGTAACACCCCAGATTTTTGCCTACCTGGAGTTAGACGTCCTTGGGCAATGGGTCTACCATAACACCTTGGGAGCTTCTCAAAATTCAATTCCAAAGCCAGATAAATCATTTAGAACCAAATTCTTTAGAATTTAACATGAATTAGCCAGCACTACACTAGATTACGTGTGAAATAAGCACCAACCACTTTAAATACGATCTGTAAGACCCAAAACCTCTAGAATCATTGACGCTACGTTACCCTAAAATTCAGGATCAAACGCTAAACCAGTTTGTTCTCAGGAACACTTTGAAACTTTGCATTAGATCTACACCGCGTGTCGAAAGTCTGATATATGACCGCTTAGCTGGACTTGACAATCATTTCAAAAATCAAGCCCAACCGATGCTCTGAGGCTATTTCATTGAGCATGGAGCAGGGAGTGTGAGAAAGAGTGAAATTCATTTAAAATTAAATAGGATTTAAATAAATCTGGCACGTTTCGCTTGCGGGATCAGTATAAGCATTCAGACCGTCGGAATCTGACCCAAATACACCCTCGGATCAGGGAACATTTCTCACCCAGGTCAATGTACTTGAAATCCTCGATCGAGTCTCTGTGACTGCTGAACTGAAACTGGTCTGCCATGTGCGATCTGGGAACTCTACCGGTCTGAAAACTTGATGTGAGCAGGATCCAATGTGCATGAGCTTAAGTCTGACCGCGTTTGGCCAGGGGACCTCTCGAAATGCTCTTTTGGATCGTAAGAGACCCGATTTGGTTATAACCCAAGTATACCCTTGTCCCAAGTCTATTTAGGTGAGGTTTTAGCCTATATAAGGGCCTTAAACCCTCTCATATCTCTCCCATCTGAATTTGCTATAAACCCTAGAAAGAGAGAGAGAGAAAGAGAGAGATTGTGAGTGAGTTGTGGGAGAGATTTCCTGCCACTTGCTACAGCTTCTGCCTGTGCTTAAGCACCGCATTCAAATCACTTTTCCGGTGATTCAACTCACTTCTAGGTAAGAAAACCCTAACCATAAGCTGTTTTAGGGATTCCTTTGTTACAAGTAGCGATGTAGCTTATGTATCTTGTGATATAGGTCGCCATAACGCCGTTGACGAAGCGTAGACGTTCTATTCGAATCGATACATGTCTAAGACAAAAGGTGAGGATTTTAGACTTTTTGATTGACTGATTTCAAAGCTTTCAATGTTGTTTAATAGTAGATTATCGACGAGAATGTCGTTTGACATGTAGAACATGCTGACCGTTTTTCATTTCGAATACGTACGAAGAATATGAGATTTAGGGTATTTTAGGTATTTGTAGGAAACACTGTATACGTACGTATTTTGCTGATATGATTGCCATGAGTATTTACCGTGTACCTACACTAGTTATGAGTGTATGATCTGTTTGGCGAAGAGATTCACCCTAATGCATATATTGGCCGACATATGCTATGTAGACTAATGTGTGTAGACTAAATATTTGTTGAAATGCCTAAATCAATATGGTTTATGCCTGCCATATGTTTTGAATGTAAGAACATGATTGTTGTGTATTAGACAACTCCTTGATATAATGATCTGTCATATTATATGTTGAAATCAACGTACGTTAAGTATGTTGGAGTTGAGTAGTCTAAGTGTTTGTATAAATGTATGTATTACTAAGTATTGAGTAAATGGTGTTGTAGATTAGCGTTGAAACTGGATTCTCAACTACTTTGATGATGCACATGATTTCCTCCATGCTTTTTGTATTTAAATTGATTACCTTAGGTGTGAAATACTCATGTATGGTTAACTGCTTATGATGTACGTTATAACATGCTTATAACATGCTGGAATTACTTGTATTTAAATTTTATCTCTCTCATATGATTACTGATTCACATTACATGTGCTTGGGGCTATACTCTAGTCCAGGCAGTCAGTAACAGTTTAAAATTCGTGGTTGGATTCTATTCGCCACGAAGGATGTGTATCACGAACCCGAGTCGTACTAGAGTCGTCGGCAGTGGTTAGGCCACACGAAGTGCTTATGCACTTCATGTCGATCGATTCAACGTGCGCTCGTGCTAGTCGGACTCATCAAGTAACCCGACTGACCATTGTATGTTCACCTTGTATTCGTTCTAACTTCTTGAACCTAGGGTACTAAACTTACCATTGGAAAGCCCCTCTAATCTTGGTACCTCGATCCCCTAAGACTCATGAGCCAGGCATACTGGTATGGGACACCGTGGTCGAGTTGTCAGCCTACGCTGGGGCCACAAACCTCCCCGTAGTGACCAGTGAGCACCCTACTCTGAGTAGATTATGGTGGTATAGGACACTATATTCTTGTTGTCGGCTGTAACACCCCGAATTTTTGCCAACCTGGGATTAGACGTCCTTAGGCAATGGTTCAACCAAAACACCTTCGTAACTGCTCAGAACCCAATTCTATAGCCAAAGAAATCACTTAGGATTAATTCCTTTAGAAACTAAGCATAAGTTAGCTCGCGCAATGCTAGAGTAGCTGGGAAATAGTACCTGATCACTTTAAATACGTTCTACAAGACCCAAAGCGAGTAGAACCAATGACGCTATAATACTCTAAAACCTCGGATCAAACTCTAAACCGGTTTGTTCTCTGGACCTCTTTGAAACTTTGTATTGGATCTAGACCACACGTCGAAAGTCCGATACCTAAAATCTTAGACCGTTAAAACCGCCTAGCTGGACTTGACAATCATTTCGAAAATCAAGCCCAACCGACATTCACAGGCTATTTCATTGAGCCTAGACTGAAGACAGTGAGAATAGGGTTAGATTTGGAATTTGAAATTTAAATCTGGCACACAACTTGACGCGTTATTATTAAGCATTCTAACCGTCAGAATTCAGCCAAATTACACCCTCGGATCAGGAAAAATTTCGATTTCATATCATGAGACTTGCAGACCTGATCTACGTGTGGTGACCGCTGAACTGAAACTGGACCGCCACGTGCAATCTACGAACACTGCTGGATTGAAAATGGGATGTGAGCGACATCCGACATGCATGAACTTAAGTCCGATCGCGTTCGGCCAGGGGACCACAAGAAATGCCTTTTTGGACCGAAACAGCCCCGATTTGGTTAGGTATCAAGTAAACATTGTTCCCGAGCCTGTTTCGGACAAGAATTAGGTTATAAAAGGGGCTTAAACCCTCACTCCTCTCACCCATCCGAATTTGCTAGAAACCCTAGCAAGAGTAAGAGAGAAAGTGAGAGTTTGTGAGAGAGAGTGAAGGGAATTTCCTGCTGCTTGTGCCACGTGTTGCACGTGCTTAAGCAACGCGCCTCAATCACTTTCCCGACGATTTCACCACGATTCTAGGTAAGCAAATACCCTAAATACTTACTGATTTGTTGTTCCCTCGTTTCCATAGCATGTTAGCTTATGAATCTTGTGTATTAGGTTCCCGGTTCACCGTAGACGAAGCGTATACTCTCCGATCAAATTAATACACCTGTAGGATAAAAGGTGCAGATTTTAGACGCTTTGATTGACTGTTTCCAACACTTTCAATGTCGTTTAATAGTAGATTATCGACGGCAACGCCGTTTGACATGTACAACATGCTGTCCGTTTCCTGTTTCGTAAGCAGACGAAGAATATGAGATTTAGGGCATTTTAGTCATTTGTAGGAATTACTGTTTTCATCCAAAATTTGTTGATGTGATTGACATGGCTTCTTGTCGCACTAAGATATTAGGAATACATACATAATTAGTTTGGTGAAGAGATTCGCCTAAATGCGCACTTTGAGTCGACATACTATATGTAGACTTAAGTGTGTAGTTTAAGTGTTTGTATAAATGCTTGTATTAGTATGTATTGAATTAAATGGTATTATGAATTAGTTTGAGATTGATTTCTCAATTAATATGCTGATGTAAATGGTTTCCTACATGTTAGCTATATGCATGATTTCATTATATGTACGAAATGCATGCGTTGGAAGATTTACTTAAGTTGTATGTTATAACATGTGTTAACATGCTCACATGGTTATATTTTATTTCCATTACTCTTACGTGATTACTGATGTGGATTCATAATTGCTTGGGACTATACCTAGTCCAGGCAGTCGGCAACCAAGCAAGTTCGCGGTTGGCTTATTTTTTCCACGAACGACGCGTCGATGAACGCGAGCCGTGTTTTGGAGTTGGCGGTAGTGGTTAGGACACACGAGGTGTTTTATGCACTTCATGTCATTCGACTTGAGATGCGCTCGTGCTAGTCGAGCCCGTCAAGTAACCCGACTAGCCGTTGTATGTTCACCCTGTATGAGTCATAACTGCTTGAACCTAGGGTACTGAACTTACCATTGTAAACCCTGTCAACTATGGTACCTTGATCCATAAAGACTCATGAGCTGGGCATGGTGGTATGGGACACCGTGGTCGAGCTGTCGGCCTACGCTGGGGCCACAAACCTTCCCGTAGTGACCAGTGAGCACTTATGACTCGTAAGCAGATTATGGTGGTATGGGACACTATGTTCTTGCTGTCGGCCTACACTGATCAGGCGACGAGTCCTTTCTAGTGACCGGGAGCGTATTCTGAGTCTACGGGAGGCGACGACCCTTCCGTAGCAGTGAGAGTACAGTAGGCCTATATTGATAAGGTGATGGGGGAGCGGTGCAACGAGTACGAGCAACAGCCCCGACAGCCCTTGCAGCGACCTACAAAATATACATCGTATGAGATTACTAGGAGTGACGACCCTAGACAGGATCTGTGTTGGGATTGATATAAGAGACGTACCTTAGTTTCCCAATCCTGCTGTTTGAATGGACTAATAATAACTCGGCAATCATATCACCATTACATTGCATGTGCCTGAAAGATGTGGAGCACTGTCGGATGATTGCATGCCGCGGGCGTAAGATGGTGCCGTATGAGGGAGATCGTCGGTGAGGGCATCCATCACGTCATGTCATATTGCATTAACAACAGTATTAGGAATGTTTGATTTACTGCTTTACTATTATCACGTGATTGATTTGAGAACATGCTAATCCTTTCTCTATTATTCCACTGATTCATTAGAGCACTCATGTATATTCTTTTTGTTTACTTTTGGAGTATACATGTATGTATATAACCTGGTAACATGTTCACACTCTGGAGACATACAACAGTTTGTATATGTTATACCTACTATCACAGTCTTCCGCTTGTTAATTTAACTGTCTCTGGAGTATGACATGCTGTTCTGGCGTAATCCCACTCATGTTTAATACATTAACACAGACAACATTCAATCATACATATCTATGTTGCATAAATAACATTTTGGAACTCGGGAGTTGGATTTTTACTTGACCCCCGATTTTCGGGATGTTACAGATGGTATCAGAGCATGATTTGGATTAAACCGGGCTTGGGTTATGGTCACGCGACATACGCTGTCGCTTCCTTTGACTTAGGTGGGTGCGAAAGAAACCTAGAAACACTTATAGGATTGCAGTTTCACTAATAGGCGAAGTCTAGTCGATCATTCGATCGAGTCCATAACGCATCTAGGGTCGCGTGAAGCGACCTAAGCAGCTCCTAGGTGGTAGGTAGGTGGGTTGAGATATTCTTTAAACGATTCTAAACCAGTAAATATGAATCCTTGGGCTGTGGAACAACCACGACCCTTACATTTAATCGCTAGGGCTTAAAAACCCCGTTTCACCTAAATTCTTCAAAATTCTTCCTCTCACCACTTCATTCTTCAATTCTTTCTTATTCTTTTCATGTTAGGCATTGATCCTAATATGAAAATGACATAAAATCATACTTCGATAAAATTTTACAGTGAATAGTAAAATTTTATGAAAACTGGCCATTAGGCCATTCTAAGTTTGTAATCTTTAGCAACTAATGGGCTAGATGGACGTATTAGCTCCTTCTACCCCAAAATCATATGCTGCATAATTTAGGATTGCATTCAGGTTTACAAATTGGCCCGGAAAGCCCCGAATGGATGTTTGGGCCTCCCTAGGGCAATATAGAATGAACTAAGGTGGGGCCCATATATTTTTGAGGTCCCTAGGCTAGGGGGGACCCGACCCATGTGGTCCCACTGGCCACCTTGCCAGATGGCCGGCGATGCCATCGCCGATCCGGCGATGCATTGCTGTCCGGTGGGGCCCACTTGTAATGAAACTTTGCACGTGTGGGTTTTTTGGGTAGTACACCCCTCCCACATGTGGTCCGACCGTAGAAAACTTCTAAATATGGTACTTCCTTCACAACAGCCCCCTTCCCAAGCTCCTCACGTTTTCTTGCTGCCCATCTCAAAACCGTGGCTCCAAATCCATCCTAAACCCATTTCTTACTGAAAACGACTCCATTCCATTACTCCATTGCAGTTTGCAACTCCTCTTGCAAATCTCATCCGTTGGAGCTCCTACAACCCCCAAAACGAGCTGAAATCGTGAGGAGCTCCATTCCCCTTTTTCATTCTCTTTTCTTTTTAAAAATTCATCTTAGGGGAGCTTGAAGCATCCCTCTACAACACCTAGATCTCTTTTTTCCAGTTTGGGCGGCCATTTCTCTACATTTTCCCCATTTTTCATGGCTTTTGTTGAAGCCATTTTGGGTCTTTTATCTTTCTCCACCATCCTCTCTTTGATGGGAAAGAGAAAGATCGCAATGGATGAGGCTGGGCCTAGTCGCCCTGCGCAATCAAGAAGACCAAGGGGTGGCGCCGCTAGCTCAAGCGCCGCCGCAAGTCCAAGCACAACCCGAGAGTTCCATACAAAGATGGATTTGGATCCCCATACTCAACTTGGGTGAGTGATATTAGCAGAGATGCCTCACAGCGAATATACTGACCGTAAGGTGTTGTTTGAGGCAGACGTGGAAGGGCGACTCTTCGACAAATTCCTGTTATTCGAGCGCATTGAAGCTGCACATTGGGGTCCGCTATTTGAAGCTCGTGCTCGTGTTAATGTGAGCACCGTTCGTCCCTTCTACGCTCGTATCCAGAATCCTACACTGGAGCCATTGCAGTTTAAGATTCCTTTTGGTAGAGACCGGATGGTTACGATCGATGTTCGGTTGATAGCGCGACTTCTGAATGTGCCCCTTGGTGATGTTCATCCCATTGCGAAGAATTTGAGGAGTAGGCGTGAGCGAGATCACCGTACCAGGTTCCTATGCGGTAGTCTGGTTCCATGGCAGCCTAACAATAGCCTCAAGGCGTCTCATATGTCTGATGATTTGTGCCTGCTGCACCACATTTGCACGTTCAACGTGTATCCTAGGTCGACAAATCGCATTGAGTGTACGCGCCTTATGGTTGATTTCTTGTATCTGGTGGCCCAGGGAGAAAATGTGTGTATGGCCACTTTCGTGTTGTGACAGATTATCCTCATAGTGAAATCAAGAATGTCTGAGTCGCTTCCTTTTGGCCGACTCATATGCAAGATCGCGCTTGAGTTTACTTACAGACTTGGGCCGGAGTTGCCAGTTCCGATTCACCGCATTGATGAGTTTACCATGGTCAAGATGAAGATCGGGTCTCAGTATCGTGAGACTCAGCTTGAGGAGGATAGCGAGGATGATTTTGATGATGAAGAGGATCCAAGTGAGGGAGAACCTAGAGCAGAAGTTGAGGAAGAAGTCCAGGAAGAGGTAGAAGAGGAGGCTCAGGATACAGATGAGAGCCCTCCTCCTTCTGCTCAGGTTACTAGTGATGATCGCATTGCCCGAATTGAGGAGAGCCATGTCGCCTAGTGAAGGGAAGTTCAGGAACTTCAGGTTGAGGTCGAGGATACCAAGGCCGTTATGAAGAGAAAATTCGGTAAGGTGACTCGCACCTTGAAGGCGATCCTGTGCTGCTTGCAGGATAAGGGTGCTCCTCCTCCGTCACCCGACTCAGACTAGCAATGAGATCTTAGATGTTGTTGTTAGTAGTAGTCGTTTCCTGCTTTATGTTATGTAAGCCTGATAAGGCTAGTAGTTTTCTTATGTTGCTGTAGTAGCTGACTGGCTTAGCTCTCATGCATTTCTTGTCATGGTACATGTAAGAATATGTCTCCTATATTGTGACAATTTTGATTTAATGAAATGCATGGCGTTTTTTTTTCCAGCTTGATATGTGAATGTTTGTGTTGTGGTTTGGGCTTAATATAGTCAAATTTGGTTAGATGGAATGCATGCCGTTTCGTTCGCTGTAAGGTATTGTCCCTAGTTTGGGTGTATCCTATGGTTTCCACTGCCATATTGTAAATCCTGGGATTAAGCCTACAAAATTAGTTTTTATCCCACCCCACCCTCCTACCAAGCATGCCACTTCCAATCCCGACATGGGACTAGGAATGCTGTTCCATTAGGCTGCAGATTACAGACTAGTCTACTAGTTACCTTAAGTAGTGTAAAGCCTGTATATGCTAAGGAATAGTAGGTTAGATTTGGTTGGAATGGGACTCCCTTCCTTGGGTAGATCCTCATAACATTCCTAGGCGCCTTTAGTAACTCTCAGGAGGCTTATTTACCTTAGAACTATTCATTCTCCGGGAAAACTTCTACATCCCTAAGTTGAACTTAGAATAAACCAACACACCCCTTAGAATTGCCTTCCCCAAAGGCTTATTGCATTCGGGAATGCGGAGCAAAGGAACTGCACGTAAGCGATGTATTCACGGTTTGAATCGACTTCTTAATCCTAGTGGTTACCAATAAATCCAACGCTCTGATTAAGCAGAAGATCGGCATCGACTCGGATTAAGAATTGATACAATAAATCTTCTGTCCTAGCTAGACAGAAAGTCTATGTATCCGGCTCAGACCTACTACACAACTTTTCTTTCGTGTTGGCCCGACCACATACAGCCAAAAGTTATTGCTTACCTTTGGGAAATGTTGAGGACATCCAGCCAATAGAGAGTAGGCCTATTTCTACAACCATAGATACCAATTCCATAGAACGCATCATTAGCAAAGGAAAATCACTATAATGAGAGGTTGTTTCCTAATTCATGTCAAGGATAGCCCCTAAGTTGCACCTCGTTTCGATATACAGAGCGATGCAAAGATTCTTAAACTTTAAGTAGAACCAAGTTTTAAGGGGGGTAGAACGTATTGAGTCCAATCCAGTTAGGTCAGTCAACGCTATCGTTCAATCAGAGTGGCGCAGCGGAAGCGTGGTTGGCCTCTTTCCCACTGGCTCAGGATCGAAACATTTGAGTTAGGATATACGTACGGTTAGGTCATTAAATAGGATTGACCCTTCCTTAGAATGTCAATACTGAAGTTTTGCTAGATACTCCTTACCCTTGGCCAATTTTGGGGACAAAATTGTGTTTTAAGGGGGGTAGATTGTAACACCCCGGATTTTTGCCAACCTGGGATTAGATGTCCTTAGGCAATGGTTCAACCAAAACACCTTCGTAACTGCTCAGAACCCAATTCCATAGCCAAAGAAATCACTTAGGATTAATTCCTTTAGAAACTAAGCATAAGTTAGCTAGCGCAACGCTAGAGTAGCTGGGAAATAGTCTCTGATCACTTTAAATACGTTCTACAAGACCCAAAGCGAGTAGAACCAATGACGCTATAATACTCTAAAACCTCGGATCAAACTCTAAACAGTTTTGTTCTGTGATCCTCTTTGAAACTTTGTATTGGATCTAGACTACGCGTCGAAAGTCCGATACCTAAAATCTTAGACCGTTAAAACCGCCTAGCTGGACTTGACAATCATTTTGAAAATCAAGCCCAACCGACATTCACAGGCTATTTCATTGAGCCTGGACTGAAGAGAGTGAGAATAGGGTTAGATTTGGAATTTGAAATTCAAATCTGGCACACGAATTGATGCGTTATTATTAAGCGTTCTGACCGTCAGAATTTAGCCAAATTACACCCTCAGATCAGGAAAAATTTCTATTTCATATCATGAGACTTGGACCTGATCTACGTGCAGTGACCGCTGAACTGAAACTGGACCGCCACGTGTGATCTACGAACACTGCTGGACTGAAAATGAGATGTGAACAACATCCGACATGCATGAACTTAAGTCCGATCGCGTTCGGCCAGGGGACCACCAGAAATGCCTTTTTGGACCGAAACAGCCCCGATTTGGTTAGGTATCAAGTAAACATTGTTCTCAAGGCTGTTTCGGGCAAGATTTAGGTTATAAAAGGGGCTTAAACCCTCACTCCTCTCACTCATCCGAATTTGTTAGAAACCCTAGCAAGAGTAAGAGAGAAAGTGAGAGTTTGTGAGAGAGAGTGGAAGGGAATTTCCTGCTGCTTGTGCCACGTGTTGCACGTGCTTAAGCAATGCGCCTCAATCACTTTCCCGGTGATTTCACAGCGATTCTAGGTAAGAAAATACCCTAAATACTTGCTAATTTTTTGTTCCCTCGTTTCCATAGCATGTTAGCTTATGAATCTTGTGTATTAGGTTCCCGGTTCACCGAAGACGAAGCGTATACGCTCCGTTCGAATTAATACACCTGTAGGAGAAAAGGTGCAGATTTTAGACGCTTTGATTGACTGTTTCCAACGCTTTCAATGTCGTTTAATAGTAGATTATCGACGGCAACGCCGTTTGACATGTACAAGATGCTGTCCGTTTCCTATTTCGTAAGCAGACGAAGAATATGAGATTTAGGGCATTTTAGTCATTTGTAGGAATTACTGTTTTCATCCATAATTTTCTGATGTGATTGACATGGCTTCTTGTCGCATTAGGATATTAGGAATGCGTGCATAATTAGTTTGGCGAAGAGATTTGCCTAAATGCGCACTTTGAGTCGACATACTATATGTAGACTTAAGTGTGTAGTTTAAGTGTTTGTATAAATACTTGTATTAGTATGCATTGAATTAAATGGTGTTATGAATTAGTTTGAGATTGATTTCTCAATTAATATGCTGATGTAAATGGTTTCCTACATGTTAGCTATATGCATGATTTCATTATATGTACGAAATGCATGCGTTGGAAGATTTACTTAAGTTGTATGTTATAACATTTGTTAACATGCTCACATGGTTGTATTTCATTTCCATTACTCTTACATGATTGCTGATGTGGATTCATAATTGCTTGGGACTATACCTAGTCCAGGCAGTCGGTAACCGAGCAAGTTCGTGGTTGGCTTATTTTTGCTACGAACGACGCGTCGATGAACACGAGCCGTGTTTTGGAGTTGGCGGCTGTGGTTAGGCCACACGAGGTGTTTTATGCACTTCATGTCGTTCGACTTGAGATGCGCTCGTGCTAGTTGAGCCCGTCAAGTAACCCGACTGATCGTTGTATGTTCACCTAGTATGAGTCATAACTGCTTGAACCTAGGGTACTGAACTTACCATTGTAAACTCTGTCAACCATGGTACCTTGATTCATAAAGACTCATGAGCCGGGCATGGTGGTATGGGACACCGTGGTCGAGCTGTCGGCCTACGCTGGGGCCACAAACCTCCCCGTAGTGACCAGTGAGCACCTATGACTCGTGAGCAGATTATTGTGGTATGGGACACTATATTCTTGCTGTCGGCCTACACTGATCAGAAAACGAGTCCTTTCTAGTGACTGCGAGCGTATTCTGAGTCTACGGGAGGCGACGACCCTTCCGTAGCAGTGAGAGTACAGTAGGCCTGTATTGATAAGGTGATGGGGGAGCGGTGCAACGAGTGCGAGCAACAGCCCCAACAGCCCTTGCAGCGACCTACAAAATATACATCGTATGAGATTACTAGGAGTGACGACCCTAGACAGGATCTGTGTTGGGATTGATATAAAAGAAGTACCTTAGTTTCCCAATCCTGCTGTTTGAATGGACTAATAATAACTCGGCAATCATATCACCATTACATTGCATGTGCCTGGAAGATGTAGAGCACTGTGGGATGATTGCATGCCGCGGGCGTAAGATGGTGCCGTATGAGGGAGATCGTCGATAAGGGCATCTATCACGTCATGTCATATTGCATTAACAACAGTATTAGGAATGTTTGATTTACTGCTTTACTATTATCGGGTGATTGATTTGAGAATATGTTAATCCTTGCTCTATTATTCCACTGAGTTAGCTATTCACTCCCACGTTACGAGATGGTGTTTCCAGACACCCACCAATCCCTATTTTGGTTGTAGATGATGGCGCTACTTGAGAAGTGGAGCTGGACTTGATGATGATGAGGAGGATCCCTCCTTTATGCGTATTCTGATTGACGAGATTACAGGGAGGTTGATTTGTTGCCTCGACACTTGTCATTTTATATTTTTAGAGTACTCATGTATATTCTTTTTGTTTACTTTTGGAGTATACATGTATGTATATAACCTGGTAACATGTTCACACTCTGGAGACATACAACAGTTTGTATATGTTATACCTACTATCACAGTCTTCCGCTTGTTAATTTAACTGTCTCTGGAGTATGATATGCTGTTCTGGCGTAATCCCACTCATGTTTAATACATTAACACAGACAACATTCAATCATACATATCTATGTTGCATAAATAACATTTTGGAACTCGAGAGTTGGGTTTTTACTCGACCCTCGATTTTTGGGATGTTACATCGGCCTACATTGATAAGGTGATGGGGGAGTGGAGCAACGAGTGCGAGCAACAGCCCTGGTAGCCCTTTGTAGCGACCTTGAGTTTATCCTGACACCGCATGGGGGCGACGAGTCCTGATCTAGTCTTAAGGATATAAACTAGGCCTGTATTGATAAGGTGATGGGGGAGCGGTGCAACGAGTGCGTGCAACAGCCCTGACAGCTCTTACAGCGACCTAGAATTATATCATCGTATGAGATTACTAGGAGTGATGACCCTAGATAGGATCATTGTTTGGGTATTGATATAAGGGAGGTACCTTAGTTTCCCAATCCTGTTGTACGAAAATGACTAATAGCAACTCGGTAATCATATTCATATCGCACTGCATGTGCCTGGAAGATGTGGAGCACTGAGGAAAGAAAGCATGCCTCGGACGTGAGATGGTGCCGCATGAGGGAGTATGTTGGTGAGGGCATCCATCATATAATTTCATTCTTGTATTAATCACAGTGTTTAGGAATGTTTGTTTTGCTTGCTTTACTATTATCGCTTGATTGATTTGATAACATGCTAACCTTTGCTCTATGATTCCACTGAGTTAGCTACTCATTCCCATGTTATGGGATGGTGTTTCGGACACCCACCAGTCCTTATTTTAGTTTCAGATGATGGAGATGCTCGTGAAGTAGAGCTGGACTTGATGATGATGAGGAGGATCCCTCCTATATGCAGGTTCTGATTGACGGGGTTATAGGGTTACTGATTAGATGCCAGTACACGTGGTATTTTGTCTTTTATTTTTACATGCATGTATATTCTTTTTGCTCATCTTTGGAGTATACATGTATATGTTTAACCTGGTAACATGTTCACACTCTGGAGACTCACAACAGTTCATATATTCTATATATCTATCACATTCTTCCGCTTGCTAAATTAACTGTCTCTGGAGTATGATATGTTGTTTTGGCTTGATCCACCTCATGTTTTATGTACTATTACCGTCGACATTCATCCATCATTGAAAATGTTGTATAAGTGATGTTCTGAAACTCGAGAGTTGGGTTTCTACCCAACCCCTAATTTTCGGGGTGTTACATGTCTACAGGCCATAGGTTGCTAAAATTCGACGGGGAGGGTCGTGGGAGTCCAAGGAACGATATGGTACTAGGATACACGCCTTACACCTTACACATCTTAATGGGCCTCACACACGGGCCTCATACATCACAATGGGCCTCATCACATGGGCTTTACACATTACAATGACCCTCACACATGGGCCTCATAAATCACAATGGGCCTCATCATATGGGCCTTACACATCACGATGAGCCTTACACATGGGCCTCATACATCACAATGGGCCTCATCACATCAAGTGGGACACATGCCTCACAATGGGCCTCACACCAACAAGTGGGCCAACTGGGCGTCCCACTGATAGACGACCTAGATACAACATGGTGGGTCCCACGTGAGTGGGGATCAAGCTGATATTGGTGATTTCCCTTCATCCAGGCCTGTTCAAAATGGATAGCCAGGTGGACCCTATCCACTGGACGACGTAGATGAAACTCATCACGGTGAGCCGGCAGCCGCTAGACTGCGTGGATGAAACACATCACGGTGGGCCTACTAGATGGCATGGATGAAACACATCACGGTGGGCCTGCTGGGCCGCTGGACGACGTGGATGAAACAGACATTAGGTAGGTCCCACCATCCCACACTATATGGTGCTAGACAACACATACATTAGGTGGGTCCCACCATCCCATGCTGAACAGTGCTGGACACCACATACATTACGATAGATCCCACCGTCCCTGGACGGTGGGTAGTACAATGCATGCATCAAGGTGGGGTCCACACGTGTGGCCCACCAGCTGGGAATCCAGCTGATATCTGTGTTTTTCCCTTCATACAGGCTTGTCTAGGAAGGTGGCCCTACTTGCTGGACGGTCAGTCCAGCAGCAAGGTGGACCCTGCCTGTTGGACGGATGACATATACATCAGGTGAGGTCCACGTGAGTGGGCCACCCCACTTAGAATCAAGATGATATTTATGTTTTCCCTTCGTCCAAGCCGACCCAAAACAGGCAGCATGGCCCGATTGGACATGGTAGTGAGGTGGGCCCTGGTTTGGATAGCGGGTTAGTTCATTAAATGAACCGCGTGGATAAAATTCATACATCAAGGTGGGCCATCAATCAGGGAAAGAGAGAGATAGAGAGAGAAAGGCGTGTGAGGGAGGAGCTCCACCATTATGAGCTCCCCTCCAAACTTTACAACACATACACCAAATGGGTCCCGCCACATGTGGGCCTTCAAATATGCAATCAAGGTGGGGATACCAACCCCACCACAAGATCAAGGGTCTAGATGACCACTACATGTTGGTTATCAAAATAAGTATCATGATGGGGTCCATGAAGAATGACCCTAACATGGAATAAACATATATATCTTGGTGGGCCATTGTCCACACCTTGGGTCCAAAATGGGATCTCTACCATTAATTGATGGGCCCTACTTTTCCCATGCATCAAAATCAAGATCTAAACCTAAGATCACCCACCTATTGTAACGTCTCAAAAAAATCCATACTAAGACCCGAGTACTACCTCAGGCAGAAATCCTTAAGGACCGTATTTTATAGAATTTAGACAAAAATTAATTGAGTATTAAACTAACTTAATCAGTGGATTTAGCTTAAACCACTATTTATACAAATGGAAAGACCTAAAACCACCTAAATCACTGACTCAACACTACTTAAAAACCTAGGAGAAATCTTAAAAGTCGGTAACTCTCGAGAGTACATTGAAACTCAGTATCGGACCTGGACCACACGTTGAAAGTCCGATGACCGCGAAACTATAAGGTTATGACCGTCTTTTTGGGCTTCACAACCAATGTTAGAATCGAGCCCAAATAGTATCCAGAAATGCATAACTTGAGCCCTGAGCAAAGTGTGTGAGAAACATGAATATCTTTAGAAAATGTAATGAAACTTAAGTAAATTGGGTCGTTCACTTACACGCAAAATTGAAGATTTTGGACCGTCAATTTCTGACTGAACTTCACCCATGGATCAGGGAAATTTTCCTACACATATCGGTATACTTGTGGCCCTGATCGAGTGACAATGACCGTTGATCTGATATAGGTCCTTCACGGTTGATCGGCCTATCCAATTGCACTGAAATTGCATCCTGGCTTAGATCCATTGTCAAGAAACTTACTCTGTGACATAGGTGAGTAATGAACCTCCCGATGAGCCCCATTCATCAGAAACATTCGCCCTTTGGATACAAACTAGGTATACCATGGCCCTGAGGCCATTTGCATCAGTTCTAGGCTTATATAATGCCCTTAAACTACCCCATCTCTCCCTCATACGAATTTGTTCCAAACCCTAAGGGAGAGAGAGAGAGAGAGAGAGAGAGAGAGAGAGAGGAGAGAAAAGAAGAGAGAGTGAAGGAGGACTCTTGGAGATCCTTGTTGGGATCCTTTCCCACAACTCCACACGCCGATTTTCCTCTCTACTACGCTACTCAACCTATTTTGACTACGATTTGGGTAAGAAATCCTAACCCTAATCTTGATTTAGAGATCCAATTAGAGTAATCAATGAGATAGCCAACTTATTTCATTGCTTAGGTGTCCAACATTTTGTTTACGGGAACATAGTGTTCAAACCGAGTTCGAAACAAGTATTCTGACGAAAGGTGCGGACTATAAATGTTTAGGTTATGGTTTGTAAAGCTTTCAATGTCAGCTAATGATTTATGTCTGACTTGATTACTGCCATATGATCTTCGTTACGACGTTTTCGATAAGTTATTAGGAACAAGTTCAGACTCAGTCTTAAAACTCGAGTTGGTTTCTCAAGCGATCAAGGCTTGGACTTAGTTGTCCAAAAGTCTATACACCAGGCCCAACATCTTGGCTTTAAAAAGAAATTAAATTTTAAACAAAAGTTTTTCCTGCTATCCCTATTAAAGCCTCTTTCTTCCCTTTTCTATTTGCAGCTTCCATTGTGGCAAATGTATGCAAGAAGTTTCAATCTATCTGCTTTTCACTTGTCATGAGACATAGCTTAATGTTTGATAAAAATAGTAGAGTGTCTAAGTTGTTCCACAGATATTCTAGATGAACTTTGCAAGCATGGGGTGATTTATCAATCTGCACAGTTTTTAACCTTAGACTCTCAAATGAGACTTTAGTTTACTTACAACTGGCATGATTAGGATGCTTGCATGACTTACTTTTAAATCTCTTGAGGCATTTATGACTTTTATATACATACATACATACATACATATATATATATATATATATATATATATATATATATATATATATATATAATCATGTCAAAAAGGTAGTACTAGTTATGACTTAAAAAAAAAAATCATGCCAAAAGGTAGTGCTAGTTGTGACACAATGGCTTTCAATGTTTAGGTTATGTTGAATATATGATGAATTCCATGCGTTTGTTGAAATGTTTAAATGAATATAAAATTATGATTTGTGCTTGTCATGACTATAAATCTAGGATTCATGTTTGTCGTGTGTATCATGATCTCTTTATGTTGAATTATTATAGTTCATGTCGTAACTAATCTAGTCTATGTATTTAGTTATGTATAATCTAAGTGTTTGATAAAATGTATGAATGAGAATTTATTGATGAATTGGATTTAATAAGGGTATTAAGATAGGATTCTCAATTACCTTATCTATGTGTATAGTTTTCTTCATGTAATCTTAATTTTAACTACACAATTTATGGGTGAATTGCAATGTTTGGTAACATGTTCAATATGTTTAATGAAATTCTCAAATGATATATTAATTTGAATTGTTTTTCAAATGCTGATATGATGTCACATGTATTTACATGCTACATCCGAATAAGATTGTGACTGCTCGGTAATGATTTTCGTTAAGTGGCCGAATTAGTTTTACCACGTGTGATACGTTCACTGAATCCAGGGCGTACGATGATTGTCAACAGTGGTTAGGCCATGTGGAATGCTTATCCACTCCATGTCGATAAGTCGGCGTGTGCTCGTATCAGTTGAACTTGTCTATTAAACCGATTGACCTATTATGTGTTTACCATGTATGGACATCACTGCTTGAATCTAAGGTACCACTTACCAATGTAAAGACCCATTTCAACCATGGTACCACGATCCATTAAGACTCATGAGCCGAGCATGGTGGTATAAGACACTGTGGTCGAGCTATCGGCCTACGCTGGGGTGACGAGCCTCCCCATAGTGACCAGTGAGCAACCCAAACTCATGAGCTGAATACAATCGTATGGGACATTGTATTCGAGTTGTCGGCCTATGCAGTAGTGACGAGCCTCCCCATAGTGACCTCAAGTATAAACTCTTGAATTTGTCTATTCACTGCTTTTCATTAGGGGTGATGCCCTGCAACTTGCCTATCATATGTGATTAACTATGATAGGCAAGTTGTAGGGCATCACCCCTAATGAAAAGGATTGATGACCATGCTGGGGTCGAGCTGTCGGCCTATGTTAGGGTGACGAGCCTCCCCGTAGTGACCAGTGAGCAACCCAAACTCATGAGTTGAATACAGTGGTATGGGACATTGTGTTCGAGCTGTTGGCCTATGCAGTGGTGACAAGCCTCCCCATAGTGACCTCAAGTATAAACTCTTGAATTTACCTATTCACTGCTTTTCATTAGGGGTGATGCCCTAAAACTTGCCTATCATATGTGATTAACTAGGATTGACGACCCTAGATAGATCCTTAGGTTTGGGTTAATGATATAAAGGAAGGTACCTTGGCTTCCCGAATTTGCTGTATGAATAAGCCTAATTAAGTACTTGGCTAACACGACCATGCACCGCATTGCATGTGCTTTGGCAAGGAAGTTGCACGTTTAGGGAGTTTGTCATGCGCGAATAGTTGACGGAGTCACTTTTGAGGGAGCTTTGTGTGAGGGCATGCATCATTACTGCACATCATCCTCGCATTAACAAGAGTAGCTAGGAAGTGATTGTTGTTTTGCTTTATCATTACTGCTTGATTGAATGATAACATGTTAACCCTTGCCTTATAGTACCACTAAGTTTATCACTCATTCCCGCTCTGGGACAGTATTTTAAAACACTAACCAGACTCTGTTGTAGATGTAGGTGATGATGGAGTCTATGCAACTGAAATGGACTTCATGGATGAGGAGGAATTCTCCTATGTTCAGCTATCAAGCGGGTCTATGTAGAGTTCATGCTGATTCGAAGGGATTACAGGGATACATGGATTAGTTGAACATGTACATTTTGATATTTTATAAATTTTGAAAAAAAATACATGATTATGTTCAGCCCGGTATCATACTCATACTCTGGAGGTTGCGACACCCTTACATACTTATATGTGTATGTGTGTGTTTCAGTCTTCCTCTTGCTAAATTTTATTTATCTCTGGAGTATGATATGTTGTTTTAGTGTACTCCCACTCATGTTTAATACGTTAATATGGACCACATTTAAACATCATTATCCATGTTGCATAAGTGATGTATTGGATCTTGGGAGTTGAGCTTTTCTCGACCCTCAGAATCCAAAGTGTTACAATTTGGTATCAGAGCATGATTTAAATTAAATTGGACCTGGGTTATAGGTAACACGACGCACTCTAAACTCACTCTGACTTAGGGAGGGGGCGATGAAATGTAAAAATTATCTTAAGATTTTAAAGTTTCACTGACGGGCGAGATTTACCATTGTATTCTAGCTCATACACTCCGAGATCATGTGAAATAACCTTAGTCCCTTTTTAGGTGTCAACCAATGGGTTTGAACGATAATTCGGCGAATTCTGAACATGAAACAAGCCAAAATGTGAGAATACGCGCCCCTTGGATCGAGAAAATATATCACACTGACACAGAGGACAGAATCACAATTTAGGGTGGGACTTAGGGGCTCCCCCACACGTGCACAGCACCCCGGGAGGGGGTGGCCACTACCCGGGGCGAAGCCACCACCGGTGACCCCAGAGGGGCGCAGCGGCACTGGCTCCACAGCGGGCCACAGCTGCACCGGGCGAGCGGCGGCGCGCTGCCCACCGTCTAACCGTGTGGGGCCCACCCACATGTGGGACCCCTCTTTAAACTCCTCTTTTGCCCCTCTCTCTCATTCTACCCCTTTCCAAACCCTTTAAAACTCCATTTTCTCTCTCAAATCTCCCTTTCATACACACCAAGCTTCTTCTTCTTCTCTATTTCACACCCATCCTCTACAATTTTCTTAAAACCATCTCTTATAACTTTCCATCTCCCTTATTTCCCCTCATTTGAGCACAAAAACCCATCTTTGTGTCTCATAACCCATAAACTTTCCCATCCACTTCAATCTTCAAGCTTTTCCACTTCCATGGTGCTCTTCAAGCTAGTTACCACCACATTCTCGCTCTCAATGCTCCTTTCCCATATGGGAAAGAGAAGACCGGCCCCGGATGAGGCCTGATCGATCCGTCCAAGCCACTCGAGGAAGAAGGCGAGCGTCGAGGCTAGCATGAGTGCCAAGAGAGAGCAAAGAACGAAACGAGATCTTGATCCTAAAATCCCGCTCGAATGATCTTTACCGGCAGGCACCGGACTTGGTAAGTTTCGTGACGACAAAGTTGTATTTGAGGAACATGTCATAAGAAATAATTTGGACTGTATCCAGTGATTGACCTCCTGTTGGAGACCGGATGGGGTCCCATGTTTGAAGGGAAGGCTCATGCAAGTGAAGGCACCATACGAGCCTTCTATGCCCACATATAGAACCCACTACTGGAACGGCTTCAGTTTACTATCTCTTTGGGGAGGCAGGAGGCTATAGTCAATGTAAATGTGATGGCCCGTATCATGGAGATTGAGCATGGTGTGGTACATGCTAGTGCATCTTGTCTCACTAGTAGACGAGAGAGAGATCGCTGCACGTATTTTCTTTGTGGCCAACTAGCTCATTGGAGGTGAGAAAACAGCCTCCCATCAACTAAAATGATGGCAGACTTCCACCTACTCCACCACATATGTACATATAATATATATCCTAGGTGAAGCAACCGTATTAAATGCACTCATTTGATGGTAGACTTCCTGTACAAAGCTGGACTGGGAGACAAGTTGTGTCTGCCTACTTTCGCCATGTCACAGATAATCAGGACCACACAGTCTACTTGGGGTGACGCGTCACACCTATTCAACCGACTTAATTACAAGATTGCTCGAAATTTCAGTTTCAGACTAAATATGGAAAATCTTACACCCATCCACTTCATTAATGAGACCACACTCAACAATTTGGGTATCGGCCCTAGGCAACGTCTAGCCCGACTCGATGAGTGTGGGGATGAAATAGAAGAAGAAAATGAAGAGGAAGAAAGTAGTGAAGATGAGGAAGGAAATGAGATAGAGGAAGGTAGTGAGGATGAAGGTAGTGAGGAAGAAGGCAGTGGGGAAGAGGGAAGTGAGAAGGAAGAGCAGGAAGAAGAAGGGGAGGCCCAAGATTCAAATAGGGGACCTCCTCCTACTACACATGAAGAGCTCCATGATCGGGCTGCCTTAGAAGCCCGCATGGCTAAGATTGAAGAGAACCAGGCCGCCCTGAGATAGGAGGTCAAGGAGAACCAGGCTTATCTGAAACAGAAATTCAAGAGAATGTCACGCACCTTGAAGACCCTCCTGTGTTGTATGCAGGATAAGGGTGTGTCTCCACCTTCGTCAAAGTCAGTGGGCTAGTCATATGTTGTAATCGTCTGTTGGTTTGCTTTGTTTCTTGCTTTTTTATGTAATAGCCCTTGTCGGCTTAGTTGGATGTTAGAATAGATAGTGTTGAAACTTTTGTTAAACTTAGCTCACATGCATTCTCTATCATAATTCATGTAATACTACAACATATGTATCATGGAAATTTTGGTTAAATGAAATACGTGAAGCTTCTTTTTGAATTGAAATGTGTAGAATGTTTGGAAAAGTAAGTAATATTATTCTAAATCTTACACATGTTGCACCCTAAGTTGTATATAGGGATGCCCCCTAAAAACACTCGGAACATAACACGTCTCGCACTTGGCTGATCGATTGACAGGGCACCTCCCTTGAACGATATCCATATAGACCTCAGTTTGGGCCCGAATATTGAGATAATGCCGGACTCATAGCCAGCCACTGGCCCCACTAATGGGCCGACACCTTGTGCACCATCGGTTCCAGAACAGAACCATACGTCTACATCAATGTCACACATGCCTCAGGTGGCTCCTCCTCCAGATAGGTTGGAGCAGATGATGCTCCTAATGCAACAACAACAACAGTTTCTAGCCACTATTGTGGGGGCCATTGCCCAAAATATGAATCTGGTCCCGCCGATGCCACCAGTGTAGCCCACTGGGACTATGACTGCCAGTGGCTTGTTTGAACACTTCAGCACTTCCACCCTTCTACATTTGTGGGTACACACTGACTCGAAGTGGCAGAGTATTAGTTGGATCATATATCTAAGATGTTGAAGCCATTGCATTGTACTTAGGCAAAGCAATTGGAGCTGGTTACTTATATCTTTGAGAAGGAAGCTAGTCTTTGGTGGGATATCATCCTACGAACTGTTCCCGAAGGATATGTGTGGATGTGGGATGCATTTGAAACTTGCTTCTATGGAAAGTACTTCCTCCTCACCGTAATGAAAAGGAGGGTGAATTTCTTCACCTCCAACAAGGGGGAATGACCGTAACTGAATACGAGAACCATTTTACGGAGCTGACCAGATATGCTCCACTAATCCTAGTAGACAAGCCATGAGAATGTGGTGATTTTTAGAGGGTTTGTGGCCTGATATCCTCACAAAGATGTATTGTGCTAGCATTCCCAACTATGCTGAGCTAGTGAACATGTCCTTACGAGCCGAACAGGAAGGCGATAGACTATCCCAGACACATTTACCCATGGGCCCGAGGCCGAGGCCTGAATTGTCGAGCTAGCCATTCCTCGACAAGAGGCCAAGTGCAGATTCGCCTCCCAGGTAATGGCTCCACCGACCCAGCAGAGGCGATCAGATCTTTGGTGCATCTACTATAAGAAGATGGGTCACAACAAGCCCTTTTACTTTACTATGATGAGGGATAATAGTTTTACGTCACCTCAGAAGATCGACCGCCAGCCACCACAAGTTATATTAGCCCCACCTCTATGATCAGCATCGTCAGCGCAGCCTTTTTACTGATCACCCGTACCTCAAAATAGGCCACCTTGATGACCTATGACAGCATAACCCAATCATTCTCAACAAGCGCGTGTACATGTGTAACATCCCGAAAATCGGGGGGTCGAGCAAAAACCCAACTCCCGAGTTCCAAAATGTTATTTATGCAACATGGATATGTATGATTGAATGTTGTCTGTGATAATGTATTAAACATGAGTGAGATTAAGCCAGAACAGCATATCATACTCCAGAGACAGTGAAATTTACAAGCGGAAGACTGTAATAGTATGTATAACGTACATAAACTGTTGTATGTCTCCAGAGTGTGAATATATTACCAGGTTATGCACATACATGTATACTTCAAAAGTAAACAAAATGAATATACATGAGGGCGCTAAAAATTCAAAATGACAAATGTCAAAGTATCTAATCAATCTCCCTGCAATCCCGTCAATCAGAACACGCATAAAGGAGGAATCCTCCTTCTCATCATCAAGTCCAGCTCCGCCTCACAGGCCGCGCCATCATCTGCAATCACAAAAGGGACTGGTGGGTGTCCGGAAACACCATCCCGTAACGTGGGAGTGAGTGATCAACTCAGTGGGATAAGAGAGCAGAGATTAGCATGTTCACAATTCAATCACGCGATAATAGTAAAGCAGTAAATCAGACAATCCTAATACTGTTGTTAATGCAAGATGATATGACGTGATGTATGCCCTCACCGACGATCACCCTCATGCGGCAACATCTTACGACCGCGGCATGCCACACTCCCTAGAGTGCTCCACATCTTCCAGGCACATGCAATGCTATGGTGATATGATTACCAAGTTGTTATTAGTCCATTCAAACAGCAGGATTGGGAAACTAAGGTACTTCCCTTGTATCAATCCCAACACAGATCCTGTCTAGGGTCGTCACTCCTAGTAATCTCATACGATGTATATTTCGTAGGTCACTGCAAGGGCTGCCAGGGCTGTTGCTCGCACTCGTTGCACCGCTCCCCCATCACCTTATCAATACAGGCCTACTGTACTCTACTGCACGGAAGGGTCGTCGCCTCCCGTGGACTCAGAATACGCTCGCGGTCACTACAAAGGGCTCGTCGCCTGATCAGTGTAGGCCGACAGCTAGAATATAGTGTCCCATACCACCATAATCTGCTCACGAGTCTAGGTGCTCACTGGTCACTACGGGGAGGTTTGTGACCCCAGCGTAGGCCTACAGCTCGACCACGGTGTCCCATACCACCATGCCCGGCTCATGAGTCTTCGTGGATCAAGGTACCATGGTTAACAGGGTTTACAATGGTAAGTTCAGTACCCTAGGTTCAAGCAGTTATGATACATACAAGGTGAACAAACATCGGCCAGTCGGGTTACTTGACGGGCTCGACTAGCGCGATCGCATCTCAAGTTGAACGACATGAAGTGCGTAAAACACTTCGCGTGGCCTAACCACTGCCGCCAACTCTCAACCCGAATCACGTTCATCGACGCGTCGTTCGTGGCTATGACCAGTCAGCCACGAATTCGCTCGGTTACCGACTGCCTGGACTAAGTCAAGTCCCACACATCTATGGTATTACATTAACACTATATACCAGGGTATTGGAATTGAAATACATCATGTGAGCATGTTAACACATGTTATAACATTCAACTTAAGCAAATCTTCAAGGCATACCTTTCATGCATATTCAACTTAAGCAAATCTTCAAAGCATACTTCCTATGCATGTAACGCAATCATGCATAAGGTCAACATGTAGGAAATCATTTAGGTCAGCATTTTAATCATGAAATCAATCTCAAACTACTACATAACATCATTCAATACAATACATACTAGTACAAGCATTTACACAAACACATACACTACACACTTAAGTCCACATATAGTATGTCGACCCAAAGTGCGCAACTAGGCGAATCTCTTCGCCAAACTGATTATGCAATCATTCCTAACTCTCTAATGCGGCGACAAACCATGTCAATCACATCAGCAAAATATGAATGGAAACAGTACTTCCTACAAATGACTAAAATGCCCTAAATCTCATATTCTTCGTTAGCTTACGAAACGGGAAACGGAGAGCATTTTGTACATGTCAAACGGCGATGCCGTCAAGAATCTACTATTAAACGACATTGAAAGCGTTGGGAACCGTCAATCAAAGCGTCTAAAATCCTCACCTTATGTCTTGTAGACTCGGGAATTGAAACGGAGCGTATACGCTTCGTCTACGGCGAGTAAGGAGCCTAATACACAAGATCCATAAGCTACATCGCTATGGAAACAAGGAAAACTCAAATCAACAACTATTTAGGGTTTTTACTTACCTAGGATCACGGTGGAATCGCCGGGAAAGCGGTGGAGGTGTGTTGCTTAAGCACGTGCAATGCGTAGTACAAGTGGCAGGAAGAACTCTCCCACACTCTCACAATCTCCCACCTTTTTCTCTCTCCCAAGCTAGGGCTTCTCTCAAATTCGGATGGAAGAGAGGAGTGAGGGTTTCAACCCCTTTTATAGCCTAAAACATGCCCAAAATAGGCTTGGGAACAATGTTTACTTGGTGCCTAACCAAATCGGGGCCGTTTCGGTCCAAAAGGGCATTTCTGAAGGTCCCCTGGCCAAATGCGGTCGGACTTAAGCTCATGCATACTGGATCTAGCACACATCCAGTTTTCAGACCGGTAGGGTTCCCAGATCGCACGTGGCGGTCCAGTTTCAGTTTAACGGTCATCGCACCAAGATCAGGCCTATAAGTCTCGTGATATATAATAGATATTTTTCCTGATCCAAGGGTGTAATTTGGCTGTATTCTGACGGTCAGAACGCTCAATACTGATGCGTCAAATTGTGTGCCAGATTTGAATTTCAAATTCCAATTCTAACCCTATTCTCACTCTCTTCGGTCCGGGCTCAATGAAATAGCCTGTGATTATCGGTTTGACTTGATTTTTGGAATGAGTGTCAAGTCCAGCTAGACGGTTCTAACGGTCTAAGATAGGAGGTATCGGACTTTCGACGTGCGGTCTAGATCCAATACAAAGATTCAAAGTGGTCCAGAGAACAAACCTGCTTAGAGTTTGGTCCGAGGTTTTAGAGTATTATAGCACCATTGGTTCCACTCGCTTTGGGCCTTGTAGAACGTATTTAAAGTAATCAGGGACTGTTTCCCAGCCACTCCAACGTTGCGCTAGCTAACTTATGCTTAGTTTCTAAAGAAATTTATCCTAAGTGGTTTCTTTGGCTATGGAATTGGGTTCTGAACGATTTTTTAGGTGTTTTAATTGACCCACTGCCTAAGGACGTCAAATCCCAGGTTAGCCAAAATCCGGAGTGTTACAATCTACCCCCCTTAAAACACAATGTCGTCCCCGACATTGGCGAAGGGCAAGGAGTACTTTTTCTAAGGAAGGTTCAAATCCTATTTAATAACCTATCCGTACGTACAACCTAACTCAAATGTTTCGATCCTGGGCCAGTGGGAAAGAGGCCAACCATTCTTCCACTGTGCCACTTTGATCGAACGGTAGCGTTAACTAATCTAACTGGATTGGACTTAATTCCTTCTACCCCCCTTAAAACTTGGTTTTACTTAAGGTTGAAGAATATATGCATCGATCCGTATATCGGAACGAGGCGCAACTTAGGGGCTATCCTTAACCTAAAATGGAAACAACCTTTCTCTATATGGTCTTCCTTGCTAATGATGCGTTCTATGGCATTGGTACCTATGATCATAGAGATAAGCCTAATCTCTATTATGATTGAATTCAGGGGCAGGTATGAGTTGGTGGCAAGATGTCTAATTCTCTACTGGCTTTAAGTCCTCGCCATTTCCCAAAGACAATGTGATCCTGTTTAGTTGTAGATGGTTGGGCCATCACAGAAGAAAGGTCGTATAGTGGGTCTAAGCCGGATACGTTGAACCTTCTGTCTAATCAGGACAAAAAATGTGTTGTATCAGTTCTTAATCCAAGTCGATGCCGATCCTCTGCTTGATCAGAGCATTGGATTCATTGGTAACCACTAGGAGTAAGAAATCGACTCAAACCGCGAATACATCGCTTACATGTAGTTCCTTTACTCTGCGTTCCCGAATGCAATAAGTCCTTGGGAAAGGCAATTCTAAGGGGCGTGCTAGTTCATTCTAAGTTCAATCTGAGGGAGTTATAAATGTTCCCTGAGAGTGTATGGTTCCTTCCTATGGGCAACAACAGGAGTCTATAAGTCATAAGGGGATCTATCCAAGGAAGGGAGTCTCATTCCAACCAAAACTAATCTATCATTCCTTAACATATACAGGCTTTATCCTACTCTAGGTAACTAGTAGGCTAGTCTATAACTCAGTAGCTATAATCTAAAGCTTAAGATTATACGGTAAATGGCTTTCCATACCATTTCTACTACAGCGAGTTGTTCTATCGCTTAGGGTCAAGATTGTCTAAATGGAATTGGATTTCTTATGTCGTCAGACTCTTCAAATCTAGGAGTGCTAACTCTAGGACCAAAACGCCAAGGGCCTATGTGGCCAGTAGCATTCAGTTGTATTAAATAGAACCGCGTTCTTAGTCCCATAGTGGGATCGGAAGTGGCATGCTTGGTAGGAGGGTGGGGTGGGATAAAAACTAATTTGTAGGCTGAATCCCGGGAGTTACAATACTCCCGATTCAGGGACAATAGCTTACAGTGAAATGAGACGGCATGCACTCCATTCCACAAATTTTGGCTACATTAAGCCCAAACCACAACACAAACATTCACAGAACAAGTCGAAAGCATCATACATTTCATTAAACCAAAATTGTCATAATACAAGGGATATCTCCCTATAAGTATCATGACAAAAAGTACATGGGAGCTATGTCAGTCAGCTACTACAGCAACATAGGTAAACTACCAGACTTATCAGGCTTACAAAACACAACTTAAAACAGGAAATGACTAACTACTAATAATAACATCAAAGATCGCATCGCTAGTCGGAGTCTGGTGATGGAGGAGGAGCACCCTTATCCTGTAAGCAACACAGGATTGCCTTCAAGGTACGAGTCACCTTGCCAAACTTCTTCTTTGTAACGGCCTTGGCATCAGCGACTTCTGCTCGAAGTTCTTAGACTTCCCTACGTAAAGCGGTCTGACTCTCCTCCATCCGAGCAATGCGGTCGTCGATAGTAGTCTGCGCAGGAGGAGGGCTCTCATCAGTATCCTGAGCCTCCTCTTCTGCTTCTTCCTGAGCCTCTTCCTGAACCTCTGCACTAGGTTCTTCTTCGCTTTGATCTTCCTCTTCATCAAAGTCATCCCCACTATCCCTTTCAAGTTGATTTTCACGGTATTGCGACCCAATCTTCATCTTGACCATTGTCGACTCATCGATAGTGTGAATCGATACCGGTAATTCGGGTCCAAGTCTATAGGCAAACTCAAGCGCAATCTTGCAAATGAGTCGGCCAAAGGGAAGGGATTCGGATGTTCTCCTCGACCTGGCTATGAGAACTATCTGCCGTAAGATGAAAGTGGCCATACATACGTTCTCTCCCTGGGCCACCAGAAATAAGAAATCGACCATAAGACGTGTGCATTCAATGCGGTTCGTCGACCTGGGATAGACATTGAACGTGCGGATATGGTGTAGCAGGCGCAAATCCTCAGACATGTACGTCGCCTTGAGGCTATTATTGGGCTGCCATGGAACCAACTTACCGCACAGAAACCTGGTGCGGCGATCTCGTTCACGTCTAGTCCTCAAATTCTTCTCACTTGGATGCACATCGCCTAGAGGCACGTTGAGAAGTCGCGCAATCAACCGAACGTCGATCGTAGCCATCCGATCTCTACCAAAAGGGATTTTGAACTGCAAAGGCTCCAAGGTAGGACTCTGGATGCTAGCATAGAAGGCACGAACAGTGCTCACATTAGCACGAGCGCGAGCTTCAAAGATCGGTCCCCAGTGCGCAGCTTCAATGCGTTCGAACAACAGATACTCGCCGAACAATCACCCATCTACGTCCGCCTCAAATAACACTCTACGATCAGTGTATTCACCATGAGGCATCTCTGATAAAATGGTTCGTCCAAGGTGTGCATGGGGATCCAAATCCCGCTTTGTACGGCACTCCAGGACTGCAGCTGGACCTGCGGCGGTGCTTGAACTTGCGGCACCACCCCGCGGTCTTCTTGATCGAGCAGGACGGCTCGGCCCAGCCTCGTCTGTCGCAGTTTTTCTCTTACCCATCAAAGATATGATGGTTGAGAGTGACAAAAGGCCCAAAATGGCTTCCACGAAAGCCATGGAAAACGCCGAAAATGCGGAGAAATGGCTGCCCAATCTGACAAAAGGAAATCTAGGCATCGTAGAGGGATGCTTCAAGCTTCCCAAGGCTGTAGTTTCAAAGAGAAATACAAACAAAAAGATGGGATGGAGCTCCTCACGATTTCAGCTATATTTGGGGGATTTTGGAGCTCCAAATGATGATATCTTCAAGGAAAGAGGCTGCCAACACCCAATAAATGATGGGTGGTGGTCGGTTTTGGCCAAGGAAGGTTTTAGAGGTGGTTTGGGACGCCGGGGTTTGGAATGGGTTGCTGAAAATCAAATCTAGGGCTATGTAGGGGGCTGTTTGTGAAGGAGAGGTAGGATTTGGGGGTTTTCGTGAGGTGGGAGGTACCTAGGGATGATGTGGACCCTATTTAAGGGGGTGCGCCCGAAGGACAGCACCAACCGACGCCGCCGGCCGGCGATGCATCGCCCGACCGGCGATGGCATCGCCGGCCAACTTTGAAGTTGGCCGGTGGGACCCCATGGGTCTGGTCCCCCATGGTCCCAGGGTCCCAAAAAGTTAGGTCCCACCCCCTGGTTCATATTATTTTGGTCTGTATGAGCCCAAACATGTGTTCGGGGCTTTTCGGGTCCACATTGTAATCCCGAATACCAAACCATATGATGCAGCATATGAATTTGGGGTAGAAGGAGCCAGTACACCTATCTAGATCCTTAGTTTCTAAAGAAAGTGAAGTTAGAATGGCCTTATGGCCATTTTTCATGAAATTTTACTATTCACTGTAAAATTTGATGAATGTAGTAATTTGTGTTATTTTCACATTATTTTTGATGCCTAACATGAAATGGATAAGAAAAAAACTAAAGGTTGAAGTGGTTAGAGGAGAAATTTTGAGACTTTTTGACAAAACGGGGTTTTTAAGCCCTGGCGATTGATTACTGGAGTCGTGGTCATCCCACGGCCCAAGGATTCACTTTTTTTTTCGGTTTAAAAGTGCTCATAGGACGTCTCTACCCGACTTCCTAAAGCTTAGAAGTTATTCGGGTTGCTTTACGCGACCCGAGACGCGTTACAGACTCGATCTTGCGATCGATCCTAATAGACTTCGCCTATCGGCGAATCGGCGATCCTAGAAGTGTTTCTAGACCCTTCTCGCACCCACCTAAGTCAAAGGAAGCGACAGCGTACGTCGCAAGACCATAACCCAGGCCCAGTATACTCTCATTCATGCTCTGATACCATCTGTAACATCCCGAAAATCGGGGGGTCGAGCAAAAACCCAACTCCCGAGTTCCAAAATGTTATTTATGCAACATGGATATGTATGATTGAATGTTGTCTGTGATAATGTATTAAACATGAGTGAGATTAAGCCAGAACAGCATATCATACTCCAGAGACAGTGAAATTTGCAAGCGGAAGACTGTAATAGTATGTATAACGTACATAAACTGTTGTATGTCTCCAGAGTGTGAATATATTACCAGGTTATGCACATACATGTATACTTCAAAAGTAAACAAAATGAATATACATGAGGGCGCTAAAAATTTAAAATGACAAATGTCAAAGTATCTAATCAACCTCCCTGCAATCCCGTCAATCAGAACACGCATAAAGGAGGAATCCTCCTTCTCATCATCAAGTCCAGCTCCGCCTCACAGGCCGCGCCATCATCTGCAATCACAAAAGGGACTGGTGGGTGTCCGGAAACACCATCCCGTAACGTGGGAGTGAGTGATCAACTCAGTGGGATAAGAGAGCAGAGATTAGCATGTTCACAATTCAATCACGCGATAATAGTAAAGCAGTAAATCAGACAATCCTAATACTGTTGTTAATGCAAGATGATATGACGTGATGTATGCCCTCACCGACGATCACCCTCATGCGGCAACATCTTACGACCGCGGCATGCCACACTCCCTAGAGTGCTCCACATCTTCCAGGCACATGCAATGCTATGGTGATATGATTACCAAGTTGTTATTAGTCCATTCAAACAGCAGGATTGGGAAACTAAGGTACTTCCCTTGTATCAATCCCAACACAGATCCTGTCTAGGGTCGTCACTCCTAGTAATCTCATACGATGTATATTTCGTAGGTCACTGCAAGGGCTGCCAGGGCTGTTGCTCGCACTCGTTGCACCGCTCCCCCATCACCTTATCAATACAGGCCTACTGTACTCTACTGCACGGAAGGGTCGTCGCCTCCCGTGGACTCAGAATACGCTCGCGGTCACTACAAAGGGCTCGTCGCCTGATCAGTGTAGGCCGACAGCTAGAATATAGTGTCCCATACCACCATAATCTGCTCACGAGTCTAGGTGCTCACTGGTCACTACGGGGAGGTTTGTGACCCCAGCGTAGGCCTACAGCTCGACCACGGTGTCCCATACCACCATGCCCGGCTCATGAGTCTTCGTGGATCAAGGTACCATGGTTAACAGGGTTTACAATGGTAAGTTCAGTACCCTAGGTTCAAGCAGTTATGATACATACAAGGTGAACAAACATCGGCCAGTCAGGTTACTTGACGGGCTCGACTAGCGCGATCGCATCTCAAGTTGAACGACATGAAGTGCGTAAAACACTTCGCGTGGCCTAACCACTGCCGCCAACTCTCAACCCGAATCACGTTCATCGACGCGTCGTTCGTGGCTATGACCAGTCAGCCACGAATTCGCTCGGTTACCGACTGCCTGGACTAAGTCAAGTCCCACACATCTATGGTATTACATTAACACTATATACCAGGGTATTGGAATTGAAATACATCATGTGAGCATGTTAACACATGTTATAACATTCAACTTAAGCAAATCTTCAAGGCATACCTTTCATGCATATTCAACTTAAGCAAATCTTCAAAGCATACTTCCTATGCATGTAACGCAATCATGCATAAGGTCAACATGTAGGAAATCATTTAGGTCAGCATTTTAATCATGAAATCAATCTCAAACTACTACATAACATCATTCAATACAATACATACTAGTACAAGCATTTACACAAACACATACACTACACACTTAAGTCCACATATAGTATGTCGACCCAAAGTGCGCAACTAGGCGAATCTCTTCGCCAAACTGATTATGCAATCATTCCTAACTCTCTAATGCGGCGACAAACCATGTCAATCACATCAGCAAAATATGAATGTAAACAGTACTTCCTACAAATGACTAAAATGCCCTAAATCTCATATTCTTCGTTAGCTTACGAAACGGGAAACGGAGAGCATTTTGTACATGTCAAACGGCGATGCCGTCAAGAATCTACTATTAAACGACATTGAAAGTGTTGGGAACCGTCAATCAAAGCGTCTAAAATCCTCACCTTATGTCTTGTAGACTCGGGAATTGAAACGGAGCGTATACGCTTCGTCTACGGCGAGTAAGGAGCCTAATACACAAGATCCATAAGCTACATCGCTATGGAAATAAGGAAAACTCAAATCAACAACTATTTAGGGTTTTTACTTACCTAGGATCGCGGTGGAATCGCCGGGAAAGCGGTGGAGGTGTGTTGCTTAAGCACGTGCAATGCGTAGTACAAGTGGCAGGAAGAACTCTCCCACACTCTCACAATCTCCCACCTTTTTCTCTCTCCCAAGCTAGGGCTTCTCTCAAATTCGGATGGAAGAGAGGAGTGAGGGTTTCAACCCCTTTTATAGCCTAAAACATGCCCAAAATAGGCTTGGGAACAATGTTTACTTGGTGCCTAACCAAATCGGGGCCGTTTCGGTCCAAAAGGGCATTTCTGAAGGTCCCCTGGCCAAATGCGGTCGGACTTAAGCTCATGCATACTGGATCTAGCACACATCCAGTTTTCAGACCGGTAGGGTTCCCAGATCGCACGTGGCGGTCCAGTTTCAGTTTAACGGTCATCGCACCAAGATCAGGCCTATAAGTCTCGTGATATATAATAGATATTTTTCCTGATCCAAGGGTGTAATTTGGCTGTATTCTGACGGTCAGAACGCTCAATACTGATGCGTCAAATTGTGTGCCAGATTTGAATTTCAAATTCCAATTCTAACCCTATTCTCACTCTCTTCGGTCCGGGCTCAATGAAATAGCCTGTGATTATCGGTTTGACTTGATTTTTGGAATGAGTGTCAAGTCCAGCTAGACGGTTCTAACGGTCTAAGATAGGAGGTATCGGACTTTCGACGTGCGGTCTAGATCCAATACAAAGATTCAAAGTGGTCCAGAGAACAAACCTGCTTAGAGTTTGGTCCGAGGTTTTAGAGTATTATAGCACCATTGGTTCCACTCGCTTTGGGCCTTGTAGAACGTATTTAAAGTAATCAGGGACTGTTTCCCAGCCACTCCAACGTTGCGCTAGCTAACTTATGCTTAGTTTCTAAAGAAATTTATCCTAAGTGGTTTCTTTGGCTATGGAATTGGGTTCTGAACGATTTTTCAGGTGTTTTAATTGACCCACTGCCTAAGGACGTCAAATCCCAGGTTAGCCAAAATCCGGAGTGTTACAACATTCACTTGCAGCTGAAGCATCTGAGTCAGCAGCTATAGTGCCTTTAGCCTTCAAAGCCACTGTCCACATTCAAGGTATACCAGTTTTTTTGTTGGTGGACACTGAGTCCACTATTTCGATGATAACATGCTCCACGGTCAAATGGTTAGGCCTGAATGCCACCCCTATGGTTGGGGTGAGAGTTATTACAGCAGTGGGACTTTTACTAACTCCACTAAGCTATGTAAGGGTTACTTGGTAGACTTAGGAAGTAGGGTGGTGTCTATTGACCTGATTGTTACCTCATTATATCATTACAACATCATCCTCGGCATGGACTGGCTCACCGAAATGAAAGCCAAGATTGACTGCGATACCAGATTGGTGACGACGCATGGGCTCAAGAACATAACTTTTACTTTTTCAGTTTAGGTCAGTTGTCTTTACCGTGTTTGTTATTACACATCTTTGTTGGAAGATTTCGATAGTCCGACACTTGGAAACCCGCCAGTAGTTCAAGAATTCATGGACGTGTTCAGAACGATCCTTGGATTACCTCCTCAGCGCGAGATCGACTTTACTATCGACCTTGTGCCTCGTGTGATGCCTATTTCTTTACCAACATACCGCATGCCTCCGTGTGAAATGGATGAATTGAGGAGATAGGTTGATGATCTATTGGATTCAAGTTTTACACGGCCTAGCGTATCTCCTTGGGGAGCACTGGTGTTGTTCGTGAAAAAGAAGGACGGATCGCTGCGATTGTGTATTGATTATCGCAGGCTAAATCACTTCATAGTTAAGAACAAGTATCCTCTGCCCAAGATAGATGACCTGTTTGACCAGTTGAAGGTGGTACAGTATTCCTCAAAGATAAACTTGCAGTCCAAGTATCATCAGTTTCCTGTCAGGAATGAAGACGTGCAGAAAACCATTCAAGACCAGTTTCAGGCATTACGAATTCCTAGTGATGTCGTTTGGACTTACGAATGCACTGGACGTATTCATGGACCTCATGAATAGGGTATTTTGGCTGTATCTGTACCGATTCATCATCATGTTTATAGATGACATTTTGATATACTCCAAGAGTCGAAAACATCACGAAGAGCACTTGCGGCAGTCTTCGATACTCTTGGGAAGAATTAGTTGTTTGCACAATACCGAAAATGTGACTTTTGGAAAGAAGAAGTCAAGTTCCTGGGACACGTAATTTCTAAGGAAGGAATAGCCGTGGACCTTGCCAAGGTGACCACTGTTCAAGGCTGGGAGTATCCCGGTTCGGTTATAGAAGTGAGGAGTTTCCTTAGACTTGCCAGTTACCATTGCCAATTCATCAAGGACTTTTCCAAGATAGCCTGACCATTGTCTTAACTCACTCAAAAGGATCTTAAGTTTTCCTGGAATGAGAAAGTAGAAGTATCCTTTCAGGAATTAAAGGACAAGCTGACATCCACACCCATGCTAGTATTATCAGAGCAAGGGGTTAGATATACTATATACACCGACGCCTCTCGTGTTTGTTTGGGATGTGTACTTATGCAGAAGGATAAGGTGATCACTTATGCTTCACAATGTTGAGGAAACACGAAGAAAATTACCCCACTCGTGACCTGAAATTGACAACCCTCATCTTTGCATTAAAGCTTTGGAGACATTACCTCTACGGAGAGGAGTTTGAGCTCTTTTGCAACCATAAGAGCCTCAAGTACATCTTCACACAAAGAGACCTGAACATGAGGCAACAACGTTGGATGGAAACCTTGAAAGACTTCAAGTTTGAAGTCTCCTACCATCCTAGCAAGGTCAACCTTATGTCCGATGCGTTGAGCTATAAGAAGATAATAGAATTTGTAACTCCACTAATGATAGAAGAGTGGAATATGATAGAGTTTGTGCGAGACTTCGAACAAAAGCTTACAGTAGAGGAGTCGTACGAGAGCGTCGCATACCTCCATGTACAGCCGCTTATTGATGACTGAATCATTGCGGCACAGAAAGAAGATGAACTGTTGGTGAAAATGAGAGAGCGAGCAAGTGACAATGAAGAATCTGAATGGATAGTTGGCTCGGACGAAGGTTTACGATATCATGGCCGCCTATGCGTCCCGAATCTCCATGACTTATGGAGGGAAGTCCTAGAAGCCACACACAATTCGAAGATGGTGATACATCATGACAGTACGAAGATGTATTGAGACATGAAACGTTCATACTGGTGGGATAACATGAAGGCCCACATAGCAGATTATGTATCCCGTTGTCTCAGGTGCCAACAAGTCAAGGTTGAACATCGCCGACCTCTTGGTTTACTTCAGCCTATGCCCATAGCTGAGTGGAGTGGGATTTCGTATCTATGGATTTCATTTTCGGGTTATCGAAGACGAGAAAGGGGCATGACACCATCTGGGTGATTGTAGATCGATTGACGAAATTGGCCCATTTCCTCCCAATCAGAATTTCTCACTTCGCAGATGATTTAGTCAAGCTGTATATTAAGGAGATTGTATGGATGCATGGAGTGCCTATGGAGATTGTGTCAGATCGAGACACGAGATTCCCGTTTATTTTCTGGACTCGAATCCAAGAAGCAATGGGAGTGAAAGTGAAGTTTAGTACCACGTTCCACCCACAAACCGATGGGTAGACGAAACGGGTAAATAGATATTAGAAAATATGTTGCGAGTGTGTGTACTCAATTTTAAGGACAGTTGGGATGACAATCTTCCCTATGCTGAGTTCGCTTATAACAATAGCTTTCAAGCGAGCATTAACATGGCTCCCTATGAAGCACTGTATGGACGCCCATGTTGAGCACCACATTGTTGGGCAGAAGTTGGTGAAAAGAGTTTGGTTGGCCCAGATTTAGTATAGGCGACCTCAGAGAAGATTAATATTATTAGGCGTTGACTTCCTATAGCCTAGAGCAGACAGAAGAGTTATGCCAATATAAGATGGCAACAACTAGAATTTGACGTTGAAGACCAAGTATTTCTTAAGGTTTTACCCATGAAGGGAGTCCTCAGGTTTGGCAAGAAAGGAAAATTCACCCAACGATTTATTGGTCCATTATAGATTCTAGACCGAGTGGGTGTGGTAGCATACCACCTTGCTTTGCCCACACCACTTGCAGGAGTGCACAACATATTTCACGTATCGATGCTGAAAAAATACATTCCTGATCCTACTCACATTATCTAATGGGAGCAAGTACAACTAAGTAAATATGCTACTTATGTACTTTGACCAACACGTATTCTAGATAGGAAGGAACAGGTGTTATGCAGCAAAGTAATCTCACTCGTGAAGGTATTATGGACACACCACACTAAGGAAGAGGCTACTTGGGAAATAGAAGTCGAAGTCCATAAGAACTACCCTCAGATCCTCGAGGAGTACAAGAAGGTACTTATTTCGGGGACAAAATTTTTCTTTTTGAGGGGTAGATTGTAATGTCTCGAAAAAAATCATACTAAGACCTGAGCACCACCTCAGGTAGAAATCCCTAAGGACCATATTCTGTAGAAATTAGATAAAATTAATTAAGTACTAAAATAAATTAATCGGTGGATTTAGCTTGAACCACTATTTATACAAATGACAATACCCAAAACCACCAAAATCACTAATCAACACTACTTAAAAACCTAGGAAAAATCTCAAAAGCCGGTTGTTCTTGGGAGCACATTGAAACTCTGTATCGGACCTGGACCGCACGTCGAAAGTCTGATGACCATGAAACTATAAGGTTATGATCATCTTATTGGGCTTGACAACCAATGGGGGAATCGAGCCCAAATAGCATTCAGAAACTCACACCTTAAGCCTTGAGCGAAGTGTGCGAGAAACGCAAATATCTTTAGAAAACATAATGAAACTTAAGTAAATTGGCCCATTCTCTTACTCGCGAAATTGAAGATTTCGGACCGTCAATTTCTGATCGAACTTCACCCATAGATCAGAAAAATTTCCCTACACATATCGGTATACTTATGGCCCTGATCGAGTGACAACGATCGTTGATCTGATACAGGTCCTTCATGGTCAATCAGCCTATCCAATTACATTGAAATCATATCCTGGCCTAGATCCATTGTCAAAAAACTTACTCTATAACGTAGATGAGTAATGGACCTCCCGATGAGCCCCATTCATCAAAAACAGTTGCCCTTTGGATACAAACTAGGTATAGCATGGCCCTAGGGCCATTTGCATCAGTTCTGGGCCTATATAATGACCTTAAACCACCCCATCTCTCCCTCATATGAATTTACTCCAAACCTTAAGGGAGAGAGAGAGAAAAGGAGAGAAAAGAAGAGAGATTGAAGGAAGATTCTTGGAGATCCTTATTGGGATCCTTTCCCACAACTCCACACACCGATTCGCCTCTCTACTACGCTACTCAACCTATTTTGACTACGATTTTGGTAAGAAATCCTAACTCTAATATTGATTTAGAGTCCAAGTAGAGTAATCGATGAGATAACTAACCTATTTCATTGATCAGGTGTACAACATTCTGTTTACGGGAACATAGTATTCAAACCGAGTTTAAAACAAGTATTCCGATGAAAGGTGCGGAGTATAAATGTTTAGGTTATGGTTTTCAAGGCTTTCACTGTTAGCTAATGATTTATGTATGACTTGATTGCTACCATATGATCTTAGTTACGACGTTTTTGATAAGTTATACATGTGTGAACTATGTTGAATATATGATGCATTCCATGTGTTTGTTGAAATGTTTAAATGAATATGAAATTGTGATTTATGCTTGTCATGACTGTAAATCTAGGATTCATGTTTGTCGTGTGTATCACGATCTCTTTGTGTAATGAATTGTTATAGTTCATGTCGTAACTAATCTAGTCTATGTATTTAGTTGTGTAGTCTAAGTGTTTGATAAAATGTATGAATGAGAAATTGTAGATGAATTAGATTTAATAAGGTTATTGAGATAGGATTCTCAATTACCTTATCTATATGTATAGTTTCCTTCATGTAATCTTAATTTCGACTACGCAATTTATGCGTGAAATGGAATGTTTAGTAACATGTTCAAAATGTTTAATGAAATGCTTAAATAAGATATTGATTTGAATTGTTTGTCAAATATTGAAAGGGCCTAGGTATATGCCCTAGAGGGGGGTGAATAGGGCAATGCCAAATAAAACTAATAACAGCAGAATAATAAAAGATTTAAAGCACAATGCTCAATATAAAACAACCACAATAGCCTAAAATAAAGAGATTGATATTTTATCAGTTCTAAGGATAACCTTACACCAAAAACCAGAGGTTTAAGGTAGGACAACCTTATTTCTAGAACTTCCTTAGAATCACAAACCAAAGAGGAATAATAAGTAATGAAATCAAAATAACTTACAGAAAATAAATCCTAAGTTATTACAACATTCATCCACACTTACTTGAAGTGATTACAACATTCATCTACAAACACAAACTACAAAACTGAATGAATAAAGGAATGAAAGAATTAAGCACATCCACAACATAACGATATATAGTGGTTCGCCTATGTGTACACCAACTGTTATCCAACAGCCACACAGATTGCTACTCCACTCCTAATATCCTCACACAGGGGATATTAGCATGCACTATCAAAATAGGTTTCACAGGTTCACCTAAAACCTTCACAATTGTGTCTTTAATCTCGAACTTACACAATCCAAAAACCCCATAATCTGAGTTTTCTGGCTCTCCTCAGATAACCACTACAATGAGATTTTTCTGGCGAATCTCAAACAAAAACCAGAGAAAGTAAATTACAAAATATGTAAAATACCTGAATCACCTTTTGAAGAAGCCCGGTAGAACCAATCGGAGTAGAAGTTCGATTCGACGTTCAAAGTCCAATACTCATTTTAAGAATGGTTCTAAGTCTAATTGATTTTAGATCAAACGGGCTAGATCTATTTGATTTTGAGTCCAAGAAGAAGGAATATCAGAAATTCTCCTTTTCTAATAAGATTAGAATGTAGATCAAAATCAAATAAAAATAAGCTAGAAAAAGGAATATAAAATAAATACAATGTAACTTAAAATAAACACAAACTTATCTCAGAGAATAGCCTAAAAAATGCTTGAATAGAATTGATTTGAAGTACTAAAACTCTGAAGTTCGTGCTCTATTTATAGCCTGAAAAATCCTGTCTACGACTGGTCTTAGGATCCTAGGACTGGTTGTAGCATCAAATATTTTCAAAAGATTTCCGTGGGATAAGATTTTCTGTTCCACGATAAGTCCTGGGTGGTCTACGACCGGTCGTGGGTCACCTACGACTGGTCGTGAGACACGTACGACTGGTCGTAGGACCCCAAAAATGGTTGCTGGAGTTTAAGTCGTAGGGCTACGACCTGTCGAAGTATGAGTCGTAGAACTTCCAGGACTGGTCGTAGGATGTCCAGGACTGGTCGTAGGATAGCTAGAAAGATCCAAAAATCTTCAACTACCTAGGACTGGTCCTAAAAAACTTAAGACTGGTCGTAGCAAAGCTAGGACTGGTCTTAGAACACTCCAAACAAGCATATTAAAATAAATGAGTTATGTATCCGGAATGACCTACTGTAATGCCCAACCTAAGGTCAATTTAAGGTCAAACAAACCTTAAAAGTGAGATGGATATTGAAAGTCTGTACACTCAGATGACCCTTAAGAGAAGCTTGTGAATATACAAAACTTGTAGTAGGCCTTCATGAGCTTGATCTTGACTTGACAAAGTCTTCTAATAAACTTGAACTTGATCAAATCTTGAACATGCAACCTTGAAAACTTCTATTCTTGATTTCTTCATCCAAGACTTGAAAACTTTCTTCATTTAAGATCTTGTCTTGAAATGCGATGTCTTGATATGTCTTGATTGCAATGACTAGTTTTCAAACATAAAACACAAGATATACAAGACATAGATATAGGTTTTGGCACCACAAAATTTGACAACTAAAGGGATATGAAATCATAGCACTTACAATCTCCCCCTTTGTCAAATTTGTGACAAAACACAGAGCATCAAAGATAATAAGGAATGATAAGTCATGAAATCACAAAATGCTCTACTTCCCCTAAGTAATACGAGTATTTCTCATATAATCAGTACACAACATGAAAACCTCAAGACTTCAATCCACATATCCAACAATCCACATATCCTTCTCAAACAATACAAACAAATTACTCCCCCTATCCGTATTACTCTCCTTTTAGCATTAGCTTTACTACTCCCCCTTTTTGTCACAAAATGACAAGGGAAAGGCACAATAGGAAGGAGAACATAGAAAGTAAAAAAAAAAAATGAGAAAGAGATATGAAAGGACATCATATAAATCTTAAGTATCAAGTCATAATCCATACTACAATATCCAAAAGACAATGTTATGAAACCATAATTCATAATACATACCCAAAATAAAAGGAAATGACATACTATCCAGAAGATAATTCACTTAATCTGATCCAGATGAGGGAGCAGGGATAGTTGGATCAATCTGGTGTAAGCTCTTATTTATGCGATGAAGATATTTCCACATGTACTTGAATCTCATATCATGGGCTATATTCATATTATCACTTTTTCCTCCAGTGCACGAAGGCGTGCATCAAAATCAGAAGGATCATAATCTGGATCATTAGGTGAATCAGTTTCTATGTCATCAAATAAGTCATCCATATTAACATCTTGTTGTGGAAGATCGCCAGCTTCCTCTTCGTTTCCAGCATCACTACGATCACCACCAACACCACTGACACCAGCTTCATCAAGTTGGCCAGGGAGCAGATCCAATTTCATCTTATTAAGATTGGCATTGTTGAAAATAAGATGATGAATTGGTGCCTTATTAACAGGTTTATCGACAAGCATGTGAGTGGCTAAAACAGTCATAAGATAACCGAATGGAATATCACTATGACCCGGATGGAAACGAAATTGTATAATGGAATGACAAATCAAAGAAGGAAGACAGACCTTGGTTCCAGAAGCAATAGAATGCAACACATGAATCATGAAAGAAGTTAACTCGGTTTTATTACCAGACCGAGGATATACATTGGAAATGAAGAAACGATGTAATATTTTGTAACTGGGTAACAAATACTTTGCAGGTAGCGCATTCCCTTTGTGAGTCCAATGCGCATCAATTTTACATAAATCTCTGGTTAACATGCGTTTTTCCGATTGTGAAGGTTTGTCGTATAAAGTATGAATCGGTATTCCTTCATCATTAACAGGTATATTCATAATACCTGATATCAAATGACGGTCTACTTCAAATTTTCCTTCTCTAGTATCGATTGAAAATGTTAAATTAGCAAGAGAAAAATATGAGATTCATGCTACCATTGATTGAGCAATGGACTGGTATGTAGACCCACCCCAAAGCAAAATGTTAGTTCAGCATACAGATTCAAGAAGGGGAATAACACTATATGGAGCAATGTGATTTAGATCAGCGGTATGCTCAATGATAATGTTACGTACACGCAAATCCCGTACATCTTGAGTATCATCTTCGGGTGACTGAAGGTGCCGTTTAGTTATCGGTGCAGATCTGGATGAAGATGGACCACGGGATGTTTTCTTTTTCCCTCTAGCATCTATATTCAAAAAGATATACAAAGAACAAGCAAGATGTACAAATGAAAGATGAGTTTTCTCTAGATCAGCAAATAGAGAGGAAACCCTTGAAAAACTCAACAAGAGATGAAATCAAGATATACTATGAACAAATCAAAGCATAGAGATCATGAATCTTCAAGAAAAATGATGAAATAGGACTTACTTTGAAGAAAAACTAGAAATCCTATGACTGGTCGAGCCACGACTCGTCGTAGGTCAGTGTGGAAATGAAGAAGAAGTGGATTTTTCCCAAATTATATCACATTCACGAGATCCACGACCGGTCGAGTGTGGTTCACGACCGGTCTAACCACGACTGATCGTGTACAACCACGAGCGGTCGAGCATCGACCAAAAATGCATTTTTAATGAAAAAAATTAAAATTTAAACAATTATAATATGAAATATAATACACTATGATACATGCAAGCAAGAATATTCAATGTATAATGCACATACCAAGATCAAATTTCAATTTATTAAACCTGCTTTTGTCGAGCGGTTTAGTAAATATATCAGCAAGTTGAGTTTCAGTTGGTATATATTCTAATGATATAACTTTTTCTTTGACCAACTCACGAATGTAATGATACCTAATGTCAATATGCTTAGTATGTGAATGCTGGATTGGGTTTTTGAAAATGTTTATAGCACTGGAATTATCACAATGTAAGATCATTGAATCTTGATTAATTTCATAATCGCTAAGCATGCGTTTCATCCAAAATAGTTGAGTACATGCATATCCAGCTGCAATATATTCAGCCTCAGCAGTAGAGAGCGATATTGAGCTTTGCTTCTTGCTAAACCAAGAAACTAAGCAATTTCCAATGTAAAAACAACCACCACTGGTTGATTTTCTATCATCAATATTTTCGACCCAATCAGCATCTGAATACCCGGCTAATTGAACATTAGTATCAAAAGGATACCAAAGTCCCAAATTTATAGAACTTACGACATATCTAATAATCCGTTTAACAACAATAAGATGTGATTCCTTAGGATTAGACTGATATCTCGCACAAATACCAACACTAAATGCGATATCAGGTCTACTAGCAGTAAGATATAAAAAACTACCAATCATACTGCGATATAATTTAAGATCTATATCTTTACCTGAAGAGTCTTTTGAGAGTCTTAATGTTGTACTCATAGGAGTATCAAAGTTCTTACCATTCTCAAATTCAAACCTTTTAACCAAGTTTGAAGCATATTTGTTCTGGGAAATGAAATTCTATCAGGTTGTTGTTTTACTTACAACCCTAGGAAATAGTTAAGTTCGCCAACCATGCTCATTTCGAACCTTGATTTCATTAACTCTGCAAACTCAGTAGACATGTTATAACAAGTAGATCCATAAATAATATCATCAACATATATTTGAACCATCAAAATATCATTGTTATTCTTTTTAACAAAAAGCGTCTTATCGACACTACCTACTTGAAAGCTATGACTAAGTAAGAATTTAGTCAATTTTTCATATCATGCCCTGGGTGCTTGTTTTAGACCATAGAGAGCCTTTTTGAGACGAAATACATGGTCAGATAACTTAGGGTCTTCAAACCCTGAAGGTTGTTTAACATATACTTCTTCATGTAAATCGCCATTCAAGAAAGCACTCTTTACATCCATCTGATAGATTTTAAATTTTCTAAAATATGCGATGGAAATAAAAAGTCTGATTGATTCAAGGCGAACGACTGGAGCAAAGGTTTCATCGAAATCGATGCCTTCAATCTGAGTGTACCCTTGTACAACCAGTCTAGCCTTGTTTCGTATAATATTTCTGAGTTCATCAGACTTATTTTTAAAGATCCACTTTGTTCCAATAATATTTTTATCTTTAGGTCTAGGAACAAGATACCAGACATCATTACGAACAAATTGATTAAGTTCATCCTGCATAGCAACTATCCAATTTTCGTCAGAAAGTGCTTCTTTTACGTTGACCGGTTCTATTTGGGATGTAAAACAAACATAATTACATATGTTCTCAAGTTGTTTGTGAGTACGAACTCCAGTGAGAGGATTTCCAAGTATTTGATTGGTTGGATGATCTTTAACAGTCCCTGGTTCAGATTCTTTTTGACTTGATGAGATATTTAGATTGTCAATAATAAGAGCTTCATCATCATCTGAACTTGGGGCTGGTGTATTCAAATGATCATCAATGACCACATTGATGGACTCTTGAATCACACCAGTTCTCTTATTTAGAACCCTATAAGCTCGACTGTTCAAAGAATAACCAAGAAAAATTCCTTTGTCACTCTTCGTATCAAACTTACCCAAATTTTCACGATCCTGTAAAATATAACACTTGCTGCCAAAAACCCGAAAGTATTTGACAGTAGGTTTCTTTTCAAACCATAATTCATAAGTAGTCTTATTATCGAATTTATTAGTATAAACCCGATTAATAATATAACATGCGGTATTAACTGCTTCAGCCCAAAGATTTCTAGAGAGCTTCATACTATTCAACATAACATTAGCCATATCCTGAAGCACTCTATTTTTCCTTTCAACTATACCATTTTGTTGCGGTGTTTTGGACGCTGAGAATTAATGTGATATTCCCTGATCGCTACAGAATTTCTCAAAACTACTGTTTTCGAATTCAGATGCATGATCACTACGGATCTTGCTAACATGAGAACTTTTCTCATTTTGGATTCATTTGATGACCTTTTTTACTTCATCAAGGGTTTCAGTTTTGTCTTTTAAGAATAATACCCAAGTAAATCTGGTATAGTCATCTATGATAACCAAGATGTATTTTTTGCCTCCTCGACTCTCTGATCTGGTTGGTCCAATAAGATCCATATGGAGAAGCTCGAGTGGTCTAGATGTGGTATTGGAGTTCACTTTCTTGTGAGAGCTCCTAATCTGTTTGCCCAACTGGCATTCGCCACATATTTTATCTACTTTTTGTAATTTGGGTAGACCTCTAATTAGTTCTCTTTTGCTCAATCTAAATAAGTTCCGATAGTGTACATGTCCAAGGCATTTATGCCATAATTCAGTCTCATTGGTATGGACCATGTAACATGATTGAGTAGATGAGCTAGCATCACTAACGATGTAGCAGTTTTCAGAAGTTCTGTGACCAGTTAATATAACAGAACCCCTTTTATTAACTATCTCACAACCTTGATTAGAAAACTTTATACTATGGTTGTTATCCAATATATGAGAAATGCTTAATAGGTTGTGTTTTAAACCCTCAACATATAAGACATTCTTAAATAAGGGAAGGTTATAAAGTTGAACCGTACCTTGGCCAATAATCTTGCAATTGCTTCCATCACCAAATGTGACTGACCCATCAGTCATATCTTTAAGATCGGTGAACAAAGCTTTGTCACCTGTCATACGCCTGGAGCAACCACTATCTAGGTACCACTTTGAATGGCTTGTTGCTTTAAAAGCAGTGTGGGCAACCAAGCTGGCAACTTTGGGAACCCATTTCATAACTATTTTGGGTTTAGGAGTATAGATGGTATTTTTCTGTCTATTGTTGTACGAACGACCTATAGAGTTCGACTTTAATAGCTCCTTGAGAAGATCAATAATTTTTTCAGCTAATTGATTTCGGTTTTGAAAATTAAAGTTGACATGGCTACTTTTAGGTTTTTGAAAAGTTTTTGAATTTTTAGAAAAACCTTGAAAAGTATTCTTTTCTTTTGAGTTTAAAGACTCTCCTTTTACAAATTTAGGAGCAGTGTTCTTTTGTTTAGGAGATGTATTCTTATCATAGCCCAACCCGGATCGATCGCCACATTTTCTTGATCTGGACAATAATTTTTCCAATTTCGAATCACCTTGGGCATATCTCCATATGTCTTTCAAACTCAGAAGAGAAGCTACCTCATTTTTGAGTTTCTCTTTTTCGGATTTCAAATCTTCAATTTGGGAGTTTTTGAAATCTAAATCATTTTTGATTTTTTCAAAATAATTAGAAATATGAGACTTTTCTAAGACAAGAGACTCATAATCTACCTTAAGCTTTAAAAATTTTTCTTTTTGTAATTTAAGCTTAACAGCAATTTTACAACTCTCTTTATAAAGGGCATTATAAGTATCTTGAAGATCATCTTCATTATCGCAATCACTATTCAGATTTTCTTCACTAGATATATCATCATGATCTGAATAGGTGATCTTGGCTAGAGTCATAAGGGCTTTAACACCATCGCCCGAATCGGTTTCAGAATCTTCTGATTTAGAAGAGGATTCAGAATCAGATATTCATCCCAAGTAGCCATCATGCTTTTCCTTTTTAATTTGTCCTTTTTAGGACATTTATTAGATAAGTGCCCATACTCTTGACAGTTGTAACATTGACTATCTTTCAAGGATTTACGAGTTCTAGGTTTAGATCGTCTCTTATCATTTGATTTTTGAAAATCAACCTTTTTCTTATTTTTGAAAATTTTGTAAAACCTTTTTGCTAAAAGTGTCATATCATCTTCGGTATTTTCTGAATCCGAAGTACTCTCTTGTGAAACATTTTTAAATGATTTGAGAGCAATTGATTTTCCTTTAGTAGCCTTAAAGGATAACTCATAGGTTTGAAGTGAACCAACTAATTCCTCAACCCTCATGGTATCCAGATCACGAAGTTCATGAATCGCGGGCACTTTAGAATTGAACCGTTCAGGAAGTGAACGTAGTATTTTTTCGCACACTTTACTTTCAGGGATTCTATCACCAAGACCCCACATAGAGTTCACAATGTCATTCAATCTAGTGTAGAAGTCCATAAACATCTCATTCTTCTCCATATGAATTTCTTCAAATTTAGTTGTGAGGAGTTGGACTTTAGATTTCTTGACAATAGATGTACCCTCGTGTGTCATTTCTAATATATCCCATGCTTGTTTTGCATTTTCACAAGAGATGATTCGTTTGAATTCATCTGGTGATAATGCACAAGTAATTGCATTTAGTGCTTTTGCATTTGCACTACTTTCACTTTTCTGAAGTGTGGTCCAAAGCGAATAAGCCGTTACTTTCATAGATTTTGAACCATCGCCATTAGTTACTTCGGTGATAGGAGAGTTCCATTCATTCACTGTGGCCAGCCACACACTTTCATCCAAGGATTTGAGGAAGATCCTCATCCTGGCTTTCCAATAGGCATAGTTTGTGCCATTAAAGGGTGGTGGCCTACTGACTGATAGGCTATCAAAATTTGACATCTTAATATAGCTTAGATCGTTAGCTCAGGAAATAAATCCAATAAATAAACAATAACCACGAGTTATTAGGCTCTGATACCACTTGAAAGGGCCTAGCTATATGCCCTAGAGGGGAGGTTGAATAGGGCAATGCCAAATAAAACTAATAACAGCAGAATAATAAAAGATTTAAAGCACAATGCTGAATATAAAACAATCACAATAGCCTAAAATAAAGAGATTGATATTTTATCAGTTCTAAGGACAACCTTACACCAAAAACCAGAGGTTTAAGGTAGGACAACCTTATTTCTAGAACGTCCTTAGAATCACAAACCAAAGAGGAATAATAAGTAATGAAATCAAAATAACTTACAGAAAATAAATCCTGAGTTATTATAACATTCATCCACACTTGCTTGAAGTGATTACAACATTCATCCACAAACACAAACCACAAAACTGAATGAATAAAAGAATGAAAGAATGAAGCACATCCGCAACACAACGATATATAGTGGTTCGCCTGTGTGTACACCAACTGTTATCCAATAGCCACATAGATTGCTACTCCACTCCTAATATCCTCACACAGGGGATATTAGCATGCACTATCAAAATAGGTTTCACAGGTTCACCTAAAACCTTCACAATTGTGTCTTTGATCTCAGGCTTACACAATCCAAAAACTCCACAATCTGAGTTTTCTGGCTCTCCTCAGATAACCACTACAATGAGATTTTTCTGGCGAATCTCAAACAAAAACCAGAGAAAGTAAATTACAAAACATGTAAAATACCTGAATCACCTTTTGAAGAAGCCCGGTAGAACCAATCGGAGTAGAAGTTCGATTCGACATTCAAAGTCCAATACTCACTTTAAGAATGGTTCTAAGTCTAATTGATTTTAGATCAAACGGGCTAGATCTATTTGATTTTGAATCTAAGAAGAAGGAATATTAGAAATTCCCCTTTTCTAATAAGATTGGAATGTAGATCAAAATCAAATAAAAATAAGCTAGCAAAAGGAATATTAAATAAATACAATGTAGCTTAAAATAAACACAAACTTATCTCAGAGAATAGCCTAAAGAATGCTTGAATAGAATTGATTTGAAGTACTAAAACTATGAAGTTTGTGCTCTATTTATAGCCTAAAAAATCCCGTCTACGACTGGTCTTAGGATCCTAGGACTGGTCATAGCATCAAAGATTTCCAAAAGATTTTCGTGGGATAAGATTTTCTGTTCCACGACCGGTCCTGGGTGGTCTACGACCGGTCGTGGGTCACCTACGACTAGTCGTGAGACACCTACGACTGGTCGTAGGACTCCAAAAAATGGTTGCTGAAGTTTGAGTCGTAGGGCTACGACTGGTCGAAGTATGAATCGTAGAACTTCTAGGACTGGTCGTAGGATGTCCAGGACTGGTCGTAGGACAGTCAGAAAGATCCGAAAATCTTCAACTACCTATGACTGGTCCTGAAAAACTTAAGACTAGTCGTAGTAAAGCTAGGACTGGTCTTGAAGTCCCTAGGACTGGTCTTAGAACACTCCAAACAAGCATATTAAAATATATGAGTTATGTATCTGGAATGACCTACTGTAAAGCCCAACCAAAGGTCAATCTAAGGTCAAATAAACCTTAAAAGTGAGATGGACATTGAAAGTTTGTACACTCAAATGACCCTTAAGAGAAGCTTGTGAATATACAAAACTTGTAGTAGGCCTTCATGAGCTTGATCTTGACTTGACAAAGTCTTCTAGTAAACTTGAACTTGATCAAATCTTGAACATGCAACCTTGAAAACTTCTATTCTTGATTTCTTCATCCAAGACTTGAAAACTTTCTTCATTTAAGATCTTGTCTTGAAATGCGATGTCTTGATATGTCTTGATTGTAATGACTAGTCTTCAAACATAAAACACAAGATATACAAGACATAGATATAGGTTTTGGCACCACAAAATTTGACAACTAAAGGGATATGAAATCATAGTACTTACAAATGTTGATATGACTTTCACATGTATTTACATGCTACATCCAAGTAAAATTGGAACCGCAATGTCGTCTAGGAAATCAGTAATGATTTTCGTTAAGTGGTTGAATTAGTCTCACTACATGTGATACATTCGGTGAATCCGGGTCGTTCGACGATTGTTGACAGTGGCTAGGCCAATTGGAGTGCTTATGCGCTCCATGTCGATAAGTCGGCATGCACTCGTAACAGTTGAACTTGTTTATTAAACCAATTGGCCTATTGTGTGTTTACCATGTATGGACATCACTGCTTGAATTTAAGGTACCACTTACCAATGTAAAGACCCGTTTCAAGCATGGTACCATGATCCGCTAAGACTCATGAGTCGGGCATGGTGGTATGGGAAACCATGGTCGAGTTATCAGCCTACGTTGGAGTGACGAGCCTCCCCGTAGTGATCAGTGAGCAACCCAAACTCATGAGCCGAATACGGTGGTTTGAGACACTATATTGGAATTGTCGACCTATGCTAAGATGAAGTGCCTCCCCGTGTGACTTCGAGTATAAACTCTTGAATTTGCCTGTTCACTGCTTTTCTTTAAGGGTGATACCCTATAACTTGCCTATCATATGCACAAGTTTACCTAAATCACAAAGGCAACATCATCATCACATATCCACTAATATAAACATTTGAATATAATACTGAAAGGGAAATACATATGTCAAAATCAAAGCTCTAGAAGTCAGCTACATGCTCCAGGCTCCACGCTGCTGCAACCTAACGTTACCTGCACGCATCTATCATGCATAAGCTTATAAAAAACTTAGAGGGTGGTGTAAGTGTGCACACGGTAAGTGCCAAATATTCAATACAATGTCATAATCATACAATATCAGAAATACTTGTAAGATCATGAATCAATCAATATCAGAATACGCAATACAGATCAACTATGCAAATGAAGAGTCATAAAGAGCCAAATATCAGATGCCAAGTGTACAATGCAATATGTAAATCCTGCTGAGTCCGTTTAAGCCATATAAGTACAGAAACATAACAATCTCAAAATGTCATATGCGTTCAGATGTAATGCAATATGTGATGCAAATGAAATGACGATGCTGGAGTGTGAAGTCAAGATGATAATATGTAGTATCGCAGGCTATGGGGTTCATCACAAGAGACTTCTATCCAAACCATTCCCATACCTAATTCGGATAGTCAAACTTAATGTGGTAAACTCCTGATCTCAGATTATCGTGCAACTCAACCGAAATCCTGGCTATTGTGAAGGTACACATAATACATAGTTGCGTGCTACCAGCCTGAGTGGAGAGTGAATGAATGAATGAATGAGTATATAACTCCTACCCAATAAGTCCACATATCAGTACTGTTCATCTTTGGGATCATCACCGGGGTCTAGTACACTCTACATGCAAATCACCACTCACTGACACGTGACCATGAAAGTGGAAGAGACCTCACTATCCGCCTGACCAGTAGTCAACCAATATCTACCCGGCACGTCGAGAGCTGACCGATTCATGAGCTAGTCAAACTCATCCTAGCTATGCCCCCTATGCTCGGGCGGATAAGGCCACACCCCATCTCAACCGACCACAATACAGTGGGAGACGTGGCTTCCTAGTATTTGGCACTCGGACGCTCATGTATCCACTTAGTCTCGACATTGAGGCATCCTCTGGTACCAAGAGGGTTTAGGAATTTTCACCCAGGGTAATCTATGGTAGCCCAATGCTAATAACAGATTTTTAGTGTCCCATCTGGCCATCCACGATATGTCTCCGGAGGCTACGACCCTGATGTCTCTAGGGCGTACAGTAATCATAACACATAATGCAAGATGCATGAGTCATACAATCCATTCATGCATCAATCCTATGCATACCGTGCGCTCATGTTAAATAACCTCCACCTATCAAGGAGTCTCACAACAATCTGTCTAATGACATATGCAATGGTCAACCACATCTCATAACAAACATGTAGATGATGCATATGGACATGTACCATGATGCTATGTTGTCACATACTCTAATCGGTATCAATAACCGGTATTGACAATCGACCTCAATAATGTGGACATTTAACCAACATTGCCCCCAAGGAATGGCCCGCATAGAGCCTCACATATAGTGGACCCATGGCCCACACAAGGGCCAAATATACAACACCATGGGCCTCATTCAAGAGCTTTATACACATCACGAGGGGCCTTTCACATGGGCCTAACGTACATCACAATGGGCTCCATCGCCTAACCATCAAATTCATCACAATGGACCTCATCACATAGGCCTCATGTACATCACATTGGGCCTTAAACATGGGCTGAATACACATCATAACGAGCCTCAAATACGGGCTGCATATACATCACATTGGGCCTTGACAATCACCTCAATATCCGGCCTCGATAATCGGAATCAGAGTCAAAATCAGAATCAGTATCGGCATCAACAATCGGCCTGGACAATCGAAATTGGAATCGACCTCGACAATTGGCCTCGACAATCGAAATGAGCCTCGATAATTAGAATCAGAATTGACCTCGATAATCAGCCTCTACAATCAGAATCGGCCTCAACAATCGACTTCGACAATCAGAATAGAAATCAACCTCAACAATTGGCCTCGACAATCGAAATTGACCTCGATAATCAGACTCAACCTCAATAATTGGCCAGGAAAATCAGAATCGGCCTTGATAATCAGAATTAACCTCAACAATCAGAACCGACCTTGATAATTGGAATCGACCTCGATAATCGGCCTCGACGATTAGAATCAGCCTCAAAATAAGCCTTGATAATCAAAATCAGCCTCGACAATTGGAATCGACCTCGATAATCAGAATCAGTATCGACAATCGAAATCGGCGCAAGGCGGGGTCGATAAATGGATGGTCGATGATGGTCTAAGCAATATCAATGGGGTCCATTCGTTTGGGTTAACCCACTAGAGAATGATGAGAATGAGCTTAACTAGGACTAAGGGAAGGTTATAATGTGGACATTTAACCATCACTACCCATTCATGTGGACATTCAACTAACATTGCTCCCAAGGAGAGGTGCACATAGGGTCAAACGTATAATGCCGCCATGGCCTCATACAAAGGCTTAATATACATTGCAATGGGCCTCATACAAGGGCAACATGCACAAAAGGTGGGCCCTACATATGGGCCTCAGATACATCGTATGGGCCACAACCCATGGGCCTATTGCACATCATTATGGGCCTCATTGAATGGGCTACAAAAACATCACAATGGCCACACCATAAGGGCATGAAATACATCTCATTGGGCCTTGCCAAATGGGCCAGAAATACATCACAATGGGTCACGTCATATGGGCTGGAAGTACATTTTAATGGGCCACGACCCACGGACCTAATACATCATAATGGGTCACAACCCATGGGCCTCAAATATGAGTCTCATATACATTAAATGGGCCACGTATCTGGGCTCATATACATTAAATGGGCCACGTATCTGGGCTCAAATACATAAAGTGGGCCCACCATGTCAAAAGATTACCTTGACCATACCACAAATAACAATGGTGATAATGATTTCCATAGTTAAATTTCTAGTGAGCCCACCATAGTATTTATTTTCCATCCATACTGTTCATAAGGTCAAAAGGACCTGAACAGGGAAGGAAAAAAAATATTATATTAAACCAAAACTTCTGTAACCCAAAAGGGTTTCAAGGGTGGGCGTTTAACACCACTGTTTTCCATAGGGTGATCCAATTAATATTAGATCTGCCTTATTTTTAGTCTCAAGCCTTGAGACGTGACACCAAATGGATGAACGGTTTAGATGTAACACATACACCAGTGAGTCCCACAGAATTACTAGTGTCATGGGGCCCATCGATGGGCAGTATAGGTGCAACACATGCATCAATGGTGGGGTGGCCAGCACATCAGATGGATGGACGGTTTGGATCAAATACATCCAGTAGAGTGGGGTCCACAGCAAGTCCGATGAATGGACGGTTTGGATGAAATACATCCATCGGTGGTGGCCCCGTCTACCACCGTTCAGATGGACGAATGAAGTAGAATGTACATACATAACAGTGACCCCTAGCTACTGATGTACGTGCAACAGCTACAAGCCCACCGTCCATTAAATGGATGGTGGGGATCAAAAGTACATATATCGTGGTGGGGTCCCATTTAAATGGACAGTGGGAATGAAGCACACACATCATGTGGGACCATGCAAATGCACAGTGTGGATAATACCCACAAGACTGGTGCCAATATAGCAGCCCCGGATTGCTCGCCCAGTAGATGGACGGTCTGGATCACTAGACCCATTCACTTACTGACATCATCAGTTGGGGCCCATCGTCCCTAATAGTGGATGGTGAGGATGAAGGGATACATCATGATGGGTCCCACATGGGGCCCACATGATATAATATTATATTATTAAATAATATATATACATATAAATATATCATCGTCCAGCATCCAGAAACACTGGACGAATGGCTTGTAGTTTTCACACGTGCGATGAGTGGGACCCACGGGACTTTGACAACAGCAACTAGTGTTGGCTGTCCAGTAGATGGACAACCCAGCTACAACATGGGCATGAGGTGGGTCCACACGTGTGGGACCTACCAGCAGTGTTAAATCAAGTAGACATTTGTGTTTTTCCTTCATCCAGGAGTGCTGGAGGCTAGACGTGCCAACCTCAACAACTGGGCCCCAATCAGATCGGGCCCACTGATGGATGGTTTGGCCTAATATGATACAAATATCAAGGTGGGGTCCGCACATCCCCTGATAGACGGCTGTCCACCTGTGATTTGAATCTGCTTCAATGGATGGACGGTGTGGAGTCACAAATCGTGGTGGGTTCTCATGGCTGTGAAGCGTGGATCAAGTGGGCCACACACCAACACACAAAGAGAGAGAGAAAGAGAGGAAAATCAGATGGTGGAGGGACCCCGCCACTATGGGCCCCTCTTTACAATGCATACATCAAGATGGGTCCCACCATATGTGGGTCATCTAATCATTCAAAATCATACAAAAATCACTCACCGTAGGATCTTCTTCTTTCTTCTACCAACGCGTTCTAGAGCTTCAAGGGAACAAGATTCAACGGCTACGATCGATTTTGGAGGGTGGGATTGGGTGGTAAGGGTGGTCCACACCTAGTTTCTCTCATGGAAGCCATGGATGTCTACCTCTCATAGGGGTTGCTTGAAAAAAAAATAGAGAGAGAGAGAATGAGAGAGAGAGAGAGAGAGAGAGGTGATGGGAGAGAGGGATGGTGAGTGATGGAGCGATGTGTACTTGACATGTAAGGGAGAGAGTTGACTTTAGGGATGGGCGTTGGTACTTGGGGATGAGATGTTGTACTTGACATGTGAGGTGATTTATGGGACATTTCTCTTAGATTTTACAAAGCGCGGCATTTTCCTTGAACTAAACACGGGTCCACATCTCCTGGCCTGGGTATCACCTCGACGTGCAAGACGCGGCATCAGAACCGCAACAACGGTGCAGTGACAAGGGTACAAGTTTCGAGTCGAGCCGACTATGATATATGGGACACGACTCAGGATCATATGCAAACGCAGATAACACATCGCGCGTCACTGAAATTCGATTGGAAGGACCATGGAAGCCTATGGAACGGTACGGGCTAGGATACGGGTCTAACAGCTCTCCCTTCCTAATAAAAATTTTATCCTCAAAATTTACTATCACACGGGATAAAGCAAGGGAAGAGGAAGCATTGACTTATACATATACTAATCTATATCATACAAGGCATAATCGATCTATAAACAGATGGAGATAGCGTTCTCTAATTTCAGTCTCGTTCCCTCAGGATACCTCATTAACACTATGATGATCCCACTGATCCTCAGATCCCGAATTTGAAATGATCGAAAATGGAATACTATGTAGCCTCACAATCTCAACGATAGGGAGCTCTATCAGAAAACCTCTAAGTTATTCAAACTCGAGGATCTAACCATTCTAAGTTCTCAACCATCATAGAGTGTAGGGTAGCTATAAGCAGATATGTGATGTTATCGTCAGGTATTCCCAAGTTATGCTCTGATACCATCTTCTGTCACGACCCAGACTCAGAAACTGGGCTCATAAAATTTCTGATCACTGAATCCGGTACCGATAGCCTCCGTAGTAGCCCATTCTCGACTCTCAGCGCACATACGCTAAATTTCGATCCTGGGATCCTACCAGGAGGATTTTTCAACATACGTTTATCTCGTAAGAAGCATAAGCATAAGTTTACCTAAATCACAAAGGCAACATCATCATCACATATCCACTAATATAAACATTTGAATACAATGCTGAAAGGAAAATACATATATCAAAATCAAAGCTCTAGAAGTCAGCTTTATGCTCCAGGCTCCACGCTGCTGCAACCTAACGTTACCTGCACGCATCTATCATGCATAAGCTAATAGAAAGCTTAGAGGGTCGTGTAAGTGTGTGCACAAGGTAAGTGCTAAGTATTCAATACAATGTCATAATCGTACAATATTGAAAATACTGGTAAGATCATAAATAAATCAATATCAGAATACATAATACAGATCAACTATGCAAATGAGGAGTCATAAAGAGCCAAATATCAAATGTCGAGTGTACAATGCAATATATAAATCTTGCAGAGTCCGTCTAGGCCATATAAGTGCAGAAACATAATAATCTCAAAATGCCATATGCGTGCGGATGTAATGCAATTTACGATGAGAATGAAATGACCATGCTGGAGTGTGAAGTCAGGATGATAGTACGTAGTATCGCAGGCTATAGGGTTCATCACAAGGGACTTCTATCTAAAACAGTCTCATACTTAATTTAAATAGTCAAACTCAATGTGGTAAACTCTTGATCTCAGATTAGTCACACACCCCAACAAAACCTGGCCATTACGAAGGTACACGTAACAAATAGTTGCACACTACTAGCCCAAGTGGATAGTGAATGAATGAATGAATGAGTATGCAACTCCTGCCCATTAAATCTAAATATCAGTACTGTTCATCTCTGGGATCATCACCGGGGTCTAGTACACTTTACATGCAAATAGCTTCCCACTGATGCGCGACCATGCAAGTGGAAGAGACCTCACTATCCGCCTAACCAGTAGTCAGCCAATATCTACCCGGCACGTCGATAGTGGACCCATTCATGAGCTAGTCAAACTCAGCCTAGTTATGCCCCCTACGCTTGGGTGGGTAAGGCCACACCCCCTCTCAACCGACCATGACACAGTGGGAGATGCAGCCTCCTAGTATTCAGCACTCAGGCGCTATTGGATCTCAGTCTTGACGTTGGGGCATCCTCTGGTACCAAGAGGGTTTAGGGATTTTCACCGAGGGACATCTATGACAGCTCGATGCTAATAACAGATTTTTAGTGTCCCATCTGGCCATCCACGATATGCCTATAGAGTCTACGACCCTATTGTTGCTAGGGTGTACAGTAATCACAACACACAATGCAAGATGCATGAGTCATATAATTCAGTCATGCATCAATCCTGCGCATACCATGCGCTCATGTGAGATAACCTCTGCTTATCAGGGAGTCTCATAACAATCTGCCCAATGACATATGCAATGGTCAACCACATCTAATAAAAAACATGCAGATGATGTGTATGGGCATGTATCATGATGCTATGTTGTCACATACTCTAATCAATATCAATAACCGGCATTGACAATCGACCTTGACAATGTGGACATTCAACCAACATTGCCCCCAAGGAATGGCCCAGATAGAGCCTAACATATAGTGGACCCATGACCTCACACAAGGGACAGATATACAACACTATGGGCCTCACTCAAGAGCTTAATACACTTCACAAGGGGCCTTTCACATGGGCCTAACATACATTACAACTTCATCACCTGGACCTCAAATACATCACAATGGGCTTCATCACATAGGCCTCATGTACATCACATAGGGCCTTAAACCCCGACAGAATATACATCACAATGGGCCTTAAATACGGGATGCATATACATCACATTGGGCCTCGACAATCGACCTCAATATTCGGCCTCGACAATCAGAATCAGCCTCGACAATCGGAATCAGCCTTAATAATCAGAATTGATATCGATAATCGGCCTCAACAATCGAAATCGGTATTGTCCTTAACAATCTGCCTCGACAATCGAAATCAGAATTAACCCCAAAAATCGGCCTCGACAGTTGGAATTGGCCTTGATAATTGGAATCGGAATCGGCCTCGACAATCGAAATTAGCCTCAACAATCGGCCTCGACAATCGAAATCAGAATCGGCCTAAACAATCGACCTCGACAATCAAAATTGGCCTCGACAATCAGAATCGGCCACGAAAATTGGAATCGGCCTCAATAATCAGAATTGGCTTCAACAATCGAAACTGGCCTCGACAATCAAAATCAACCTCGATAATCGGCCTCGACAATCCAAATCGACCTCAACAATCGGCCTTGATAATTGAAATTGGCCTCGACAATCAGAATCGACCTTGATAATCAGAATTAGTATTGACAATCAGAATCGGCATAAGGCGAGGTCCATAAATGGATGGCCGATGATGGTCCAAGCAATATCTATAGGCCCATTCGTTTGGGTTAACCCACTAGAGAATGATGCGAATGAACTTAACCAGGCCTAAGGGAAGGTCACAATGTGGACATTTAACTATCATTGGCCATCAATGTGGCATTCAACTAACATTGCTCCCAGGGAGTGGCCCACATAGGGCCAAACATATAATGGGCCCATGGGCTCATACAAAGGCTTAATATACATCGCAATAGGCATCATATAAGGGTTACATACATAACAAGTGGGCCCTTCATATGGGTCTCAGATACATCGTACAGGCCACAACCCATGGGCCTAATGAACATCATAATGGGCCTCATTGAATGGGCTACAAAAACATCACAATGGCCATGCCATAAGGGCCAAAAATACATCTCAATAGGCCTTGCCAAATGAGCTAGAATTGCATCGTAATGGGTCACATCATATGAGCTGAAAATACATCTCATTGGGCCTTGCCAAATGGGCCAAAAATACATCACAATGGGCCACGTCATATGGGCCAGAAGTACATTTTAATGGGCCATGACCCATGGGCCTAATACATCATAATAGGCCACAACCCATGGGCTTCAAATACAATGAGTAGGCCGCATCAATGGGCCACACTAATGGGCCTCATATACATCAAGTGGACCACATTAATGGGTCTCATATACACGATAGGTGGGCCCTGCTCATGGGCCTCAAATAAACATCATGTGGGCCTTACATATGGGTCTCATATACATCAAATGGGCCACGTATTTAGGCTCAAATACATCAAGTGAGCCACATATCATGGGCCTAATACATATCACAATGGGCCTTGCCCATAAGCGACGAATACATCACAATGGGCCTTAACCCATGGGCCCCAAATACATCACAATGGGCCTTAACCCATGGATGGTATAGGTGCAGCACATGCATTAATGGTGGGGAGGCCAGCACATCAGATGGATGAACGGTTTGGATGAAATACATCCATCAGTGGTGGCCCCATCTACCACCGTCTAGATGGACAAATGAAGTGGATTGTACATACATCACGGTGACCCCTAACTCCTGATGTAGGTGCAATAGCTACAGGCCCACCGTCCATCAGACAGACGGTGGGGATCAAAAGTACATATATCGTGGTGGGTCCCATTTAAATGGATGACGTGAATGAAGCACACGCATCATGTGAGACCATCCAAATGCATGATGTGGATAATACCCACAAGACTGGCGCCAATAACCCAACCCCGAATTGCTCGCCCAGTAGATGGAGGGTCTGGATCATTAGACCCATTCACTTGCCGACATCATCAATTGGGGCCCACCGTCCCCGATAGTGGATGGTGAGGATGAAGGGATACATCATGGTGGGGCCCACATGATATAATATTATATTATTAAATAATATATATACATATAAATATATCATCGTCCAGCATCCAGAAACACTGGACGAATGGCTTGTAGTTTGCACACATGCGATGAGTGGGACCCACGGGACTTTGACAACAGCAACTAGTGCTGGTTGTCTAGCAGATGGACGACCCAGCTACAACATGGGCACGAGGTGAGTCCACACGTGTGGGACCCACCAGCAGTGTTAGATCAAGTAGACATTTGTGTTTTTCTTTCATCCAGGAGTGCTTGAGGCTAGACATGCCAGCCCCAGCAACTAGGCCCCAATCAGATCGGGCCCACTGATGGACGGTCTGGCTTGATATGATACAAACATCAAGGTGGGGCTGCACATCCCCTGATGGATGGCTGTCCACCTGTGATTTGAATCTGCTTCAATGGATGGACGGTGTGGAGTCACAAATCGTGGTGGGTCCTCATGGCTGTGAAGAGTGGATCAAGTGGGCCACACACCAACACACAAAGAGAGAGAGAGAGAGGAAAATCAAATGGTGGAGGGACCCCGCCACTATGGGCCCCTCTTTACAATGCATACATCAAGATGGGTCCCACCATATGTGGGCCATCTAATCATTCAAAATCATAAAAAAATCACTCACCGTAGGATCTTTTTCTTTCTTCCACCAACGCGTTCTAGAGCTTCAAGGGAACAAGATTCAACGGTTGAGATCGATTTTGGAGGGTGGGATTAGGTGGTAGGGGTGGTCCACACCTAGTTTCTCTCATGGAAGCCATGGATGTCCACCTCTCATAGGGGTTGTTTAAAAAAAATAGAGAGAGAGAGAATGAGAGAGAGAGGTGATGGGAGAGAGGGATGGTGAGTGATGGAGCGATGTGTACTTAACATGTAAGGGAGAGAGTTGACTTTACGGATGGGTGTTGGTACTTGGGGATGAGATGTTGTACTTGATATGTGAGGTGATTGATGGGACATTTCTCTTAGATTTTGCAAAGCATGACATTTTGCTTGAACTGAACACGAGTCCACATCTCTTGGCCCGGGTATCGCCTCGGTGTACGAGACGGGGTGTCGGAACAGCGGCGATGACGCAGTCGCAAGGGTACAAGTTTCAAGTTGAGCTGACTCTGATATACGGGACAGGACTCAGTATCACGTGCAAACATCGATAACAGATCGCGGGTCGCCGAAATTCGATTGGGAGGACTACGGAAGCCTATGAAATGGTACGGGCTAAGATAAGGGTCTTACATTTTAAATCAGTGCGTAAAAGTGTTAGGTCAAGCTTCGGCTCTTTGAAGCTATATGGTAGAGGCACTATATCAGTTTGGGGTAATTTCTCAAATTGTAGCCTCCACCAGTTTACTGTAAGTACCAGCGTAGCATTAAGAAATGCATTCATCTCGCTAATCATATCATCATCTACATGGGGGGAGTGGGCTAAGCATGTTTCTAGAGGGTCAGAATATAGAGTCAGGAGTGCTCTACCTTTCATGAAAGAATCAATCAGGTTAATGTCGCGGAACTCGTCATCATCCTCTGACTATTTGCCCTAATTGAAAAATATATTTTGCTCCATTGTCATATTCTCAAAAGATAGTCTCATAACCCCATTCCTATAATTAATGATTGTATTTGATGTTGCAAGCAATGGACGGCCAAGTATGACAGGAATTTGAGTGCTCGCATCTAAAATGGGTTAAGTGTCCAGGACGATAAAATCTACTGGATAGTAGAATTTGTCAACTTGGACCAACACATCTTCTATTATTCCTCTCAGTACATGAACTGAGAGATCAACAAGTTGCAATGTAGTTTTGGTGGGTTTTAATTCACCAAGGCCTAAGTGTTTGTAGATTGAATAGGGAATTAGATTTACATTGACTCCTAAGTTAAGAAGTGCATGCTCAATCTGGTAGTTCCCAATCACACAAGCGATGGTTAGGCTACCGGGATCTTTGTACTTTTATGGCACTTCTTGTCATAGGATCGTACTTACTTTTTTGTCAAAAAGATTTTCTTCTGAATATTTTGCCACCTTTTGGTAATGCATAAAACTTTCAGGAATTTAACATATGAAGGAATTTATTTAATAACATCTAGTAGAGGGATGTTGACATTCACTTACTTAAGCACCTCTAGAATGTCTTGAGAGTTTGACAGTGGTTTTGGTGTGACCAACCGTTGGGGAAATGGGGCAATTGGCTTACCCTGAGGTTCTGGTTCTAAATCTTGTAGGGCAATACTATGTCTATCATTGTTGTCCTCTTCGAGGTCCTTAGGCTTTTCAACCCTAACTGGAATGGTTTTCCCACTCTTAAGAGTAGTGATAGACTTGGCTTGCTCCATTTGATTTGAATAGCTTGGGTTGCTAACTTTGTATTGTGGTTTAGGATTGGGGAGAGTTTGGGCTGGAAGTACCCCTTTCTCTCCAATCGTTAAGTGTGACTCACTTCATTGCATAACCTTGGTAAGATCTTGAAAAGTTTGTAGTGTGCCTTGATTAAAAACTGCTTGATTTTGAATGTGTTTTAAAAGCGGATCCTCTCAAGGCTTCTTTTGATCCAAAAACTAGTTATGGATCCCCTGAGGAGTAGTAGTTTGCCCGTTCCTCCAATTGAAATTTGGATGGTTTCTCCAGCTAGGATTGTATGTGTTTGAGGTGGTTCCCTTCAAAGGCCTCTAGTAGTTGTTTACATCATTCAACTGTTCATGCAATATTTCTTGAAAAGCAGGTATTGTTGGGTAATTTTCAGTTGTATGAATGCTGCAAGAAAAAATACCGCTATTACTTCCTTAGCCCTATCCTTCTTAAGTTTAATGGCCTCGAGTTTTCTTGTGAGACTGGCCACTTTAGCACCGATAACATCTTCTTCTCTCAAAGCATACATTCCCCCCCTCTAAAATTGCGGTAAAGACCGCTATAGGAGAAGTAGGAATAGGTCAAAGTGTCCTAGAGGAAGGGGAGAGGGGGAGGGGGGGGGGGGGGGGGGGGATAGGACTTTATAAAATTTTATGATAATTTAAAATCCTATTAACCTAATCTTGATTTAATGTGCAACTATCAAGATATGCTCATTTCAACTCTAATGACTTCCAAGCCAAGAAGAGGATCCACTCATAAGACTATTCAATCTTAAATAAGATACAACAATTAGTCTATGATGGATGAACTAAGTGAAAGTGTGTGAGATGTGATTCTTATCAGTTCTAGATATTCATGTTATCATGCCTCATGTGATCATTCAAAGTAAACACAATAAAAGAATATGAAAATATCAGACCAAAACACAGTCGTTTATAGTGGTTTGGCTATGTGCTTACTCCACTCTTGGCGGACGCATTCAACCCTGGAGTATACCAGATTTCACTAACGGAGGTTTCAAATCAGGTTGACCTCAAACCTTTACAACTTACATAAGGTTGACTCTAGGACTTACACATGGTACCTAAAACATGCTTACACAAGGTAAACTTTTATGCCCTTCACAAGAACAAAGGTCCTACACAAAACACCTAGGTTTTAGTCCACACAAGCCAAGGATCCATAAGTGCTATGATTTCATATCCCTTTGGTTGTCAAATTTTGTGGTGCCAAAACCTATGTCTATGTCTTGTATATCTTGTGTTTCATGTTTGAGACTATTCATTGCTTCAAGACATCGTATTTCAAGACAAGAACTTAAATGAAGAAAGTTTCAAGTCATGGATGAAGAATTCAAGAATAGAAGTCTCCAAGTATGCATGTTCAAGATTCAAACAAGTTCAAGTATAGAAGAAGACTTTGTCAAGTCAAGAAAGGATCAAGCTTGAGAAAGCCTACAACAAGATTCGTAAATTCTCAAGCTTCTCTTAAGGGTCATCTGAGTGTACAAACTACCAATGTCCATCTCACTTTTAAGGTTTGTTTGACCTTAGATTGACCTTAGGATGGGCTTTACTGTAAGTCATTCTGGATACATAATTTGTATATTTTAATATGCTTGTTCGGGCTATTCTAAGACCAGTCCTAGGGACTTTAAGACTAGTCCTAGCTATGCTACGACCAGTCTTAAGTTTTTCAGGACCAATCTTAGGTTGTTAAAGATTTTTAGATTTTTCTGATTGTCCTACGACTAGTCCTGGACATCCTTCGACCAGTCCTGTGAGCTGTACGACTCGTCCTTCGACCGGTCTTAGCCCTACGACTCAAACTCCAGCAACTAATCTGGGGGTCCTACGACCAGTCGTAGGTGGCCCACGATCGGTCGTAGGCTACCCAGGACCAGTCATGGAACAGCTAATCCTTATCCCGTGAAAATCTTTAAAAATCTTTGAAGCTACGACCAGTCCTAGGATCCTAAGACTAGTCATAGATGGGATTTTTCAGGCTATAAATAGAGCACGAACTTCAGAGTTGTTCAATTCAATTCAACTCAATTCAAACAATTTTTAGGCTATACTCTGAGATAAGTTCGTGTTTGTTTTTAAGCTACTTTGTGCTCATTTAATATTCCTTTTGCTAGCTTGTTTTTTTTATTTGATTTTGATCTACATTCCAATCTTATTAGAAAAGGAGAATTTCTGATATTCCTTCTTCTTAGATTCAAAATCAAATAGAACTAGCCCTTTTGATTTAAAATCAATTAGACTTAGAACCATTCTTAAAGTGAGTATTGGACTTTGAACGTTGAATCAAACTTCTACTCCGATTGGTTCTACTGAGCTACTTCAAAAGGAGATTCAGGTATTTTACATTTGTGTAATTTACATTCTTTGGTTTTGTTTGAGATTTGCTAGAAAAATCTCATTGTTTTGGTTATCTGAGGAGAGCCAGAAAACTCAGATTGTGTGGGTTTTTGGATTGTGTAAACCCGAGATAAAAAAACATAATTGTGAAGGTTTTAGGTAAACCTGTGAAACCTATTTTGATAGTGCATGTTAATATCCCCTGTGTGAGGATACTAGGAGTGGAGTAGCATTCTGTGTGGCTGTTGGATAACAATTGGTGTACACACAGGTGAACCACTATATATCGTTGTGTTGTGGATGTGCTTTATTATTTCATTTCGTTATTCATTCAGTTTTGTGGATTGTATTTGTGAATGAATGTTGTAATCATTTTATTTCAAGTGTGGGGAATGTTGTAATAACTTAGGATTTATTTCTGCAAGTTATTTTGGTTGCTTTGCTTGTTATTCCTCATTGGTTTGTGATACAAAGGACGTTCTAGAAATAAGGTTGTCCTACCTTAAACCTTTGGTTTTTGGTGTAAGGTTGTCCTTATAACTGATATAATATCATTCTCTTAAATCTAGTTTATTGAGATTGATTTTAATTCAACATTGTGCTTTATTTCTTTTATTACTCCGCTGTTTTAAGTTTTATTTGGCATTGCCCTATTCACCCCCCCTCTAGGGCATATAGCTAGGCCCTTTCAGGATCCACACAAGGAACCTAGGTTTTAGGCCACACAAGCCAAGGATCCACACAAGGAACCTAGTTTAGACCACACAGGTCAAGGATCCACACAAGGACCCTAGTTTAGGCCACATAGGCTAATGATCCACACAAGGAACTTAGTTTAGACCACAGAGGTCAAGGATCCACACAAAGACCCTATTTTAGGCCACACAGGCCAAGGACCTACACTAAGGACTTAAGTTTAAGCCCTACACAAGAGCAAAGGTCCTATAATAAGAACTTAAACTTACTCTCCTGTTAGAGGCCTCCTATGAGGGCTTGAAAGGGGTGAAATGCACATATGACCCAATCCTACACAAGGAATGATCAACAGGGTCTCTGGACTCTAATGACTTACGTCTAAGTAGATGAGCCTCGTTCTGCACATTAATGAAGATGATCTCCCTTTATGATAAAGATTCTTCAGCTCCCTTGATTCGCTACACTGATGATGCTCTAATGTAAGGCGACGGGTTGGGTCAAGTTATGTTGGAATATACTCTAATAATGAATATACTCATTTGAGAGATGGAGTGATTCCAAGCTCTTTAAGCATTCTAGGATCCTAGCTCAATGATTTTCCATTAAGATAGTAGTTGGATGATCCTTGAATGTGAAAGTTCATTCACCAATCCACTCTATTAAATATCAATAATGAGGGTCAATAGAAGGATGAACTTATCACGCCCCAAACTCAGAAATCGGATTCATAAGAATCTCGATCGCCAAATCTGGTGTCAACAGCCTCCGTAGAACCCCATTCTCGGCTCCTAACATTCATATGCCAGATTTTGATCCTGGGGTCCTACAAGGAGGAATTTTTTTATACATTTAACCCGTAATAAGCATAACCACAAGATTATCCAATTCACAAAGGCAACATCATCATCACATATCCACTAATATAATCGTTTGATTACAACACTGAAAGGGAAATATATAAATAGAAAATCAAGCTTCGGAAGACCACTGCATGCTCCAAGCTCAACACTGCTGCAACCTAACATCATCAGCACGCATCTATTGGGCATAAGCTTATAGAAAGCTTAGAGGGTGGTGTAAGTGTGTGCACAAGGTAAGTGCCAAGTATTCAATACAATGCCATAATCATACAATACCAAAAAAACTGGTAATCTATAAACCATACAATGTCTGAATAAGCAGAAACACTAATAAGATCAAGAATTATTAGAGTAAGCAGAAATACTAACAAGATCAAGAATTATTAGAGTAAGCAGAAATACTAACAAGATTAGGAATTATCAGAGTAAATGAAAATACTGACAAGATCATAAATCATATGATAACAGAGTAAGCGGAAGTATGGACAAGTCCATAAGTCAATCAATTTCAGAATACGCAATATAGAATAGTTATGCGATAAGGAGTCATAAAGAGCCAAATATCAGATGCCGAGGATGCAATGCAATATACAAATCCTGCTAAGTCTGTTTAGGCCATGTAAGTGCAGAAACATAGCAACCCAAAATGTCATATGCATGCGGATGTAATGCAATATGCGATGCGAATGAAATGACCATGCTGGAGTGTGAAGTCGGGATGATAGTATGTAGTATCACAGGCTACGGAGTCCACCACAAGGGACTTCTATCTAAACCAGTCCCATACCTAAATTTGAATAGTCAGACTCAACGTGGTAAACTCCTGATCTCAGGTTAGTCGCGCCCCTAACCGAAATCCTTACCATAATGTAGGTACACAACAATTAGTTGCGCACCACCAGCCCGAGTGGATAATGAATGAATGAATGAATGAGCATGCAACTCCTACTCAATAAGTGCACATATCAGTATGGTTCCTCTCTCAAAAATTACCGGGGTCTATTACACTCCAAACCAGATTGCCGCCCCATCGCGTGCACGAAGGTGAGTGGATGAGACCTTACTATCCACCTGCCAATATCGAGCCCGGCTCGTCGATAGCCGACCCATTCCTCGAGCTGGTCAAACTCAGCCTAGTATTGCCCCCTCCTCTCAGGAAGGTAAGGCGTACCTCCTTCCAACCGACCATAACACAGTGGGAGACGTGGCCTAACGGTATACGGCCCTCATGCGCTCATGCATCCACTCGATCTAGACATTGGAGCAACCTTTGGAACCAAGTGGGTTCTGGGACTTTCACCCAAGGATATCTATAGCACCCCATGTAGAATAGACTTTTGGTGTCTCGTCTGGCCATCCACGAAATATTTGTGGAGGCTACGGGGGTTTACGGTGGTCATGTCACACAAATGTGAAATACATGAGTCACACAGTCCAATCATGCCTCAATCCTGCGCATGTCGTGCTCTCATGCGGGGTAACTCCGCCTATCAGGGAGCCCCATGAACAATCTGCCCTATGACATATGCAATGGTCAATCACATCTCATAACATGCATGCAGATGATGTGTACGAGCATGTATTATGATGTTATGCTGTCACATACTCATAATCGATATCAACAATCAGCCTCGATAATGTGGACATTTAACTAACATTGTCCCCAAGGAATGGTCACATAGAGTCAAACATATAATGGACCCACATCCTCACACAAAGGCCTAATATATAACACAATGGGCCTTACTCAAGGGCCATATATATACAACAGGTGGACCCTGCTCATGGGCCTAATACATATCACAATGGACCTTGCCCATAGGCCATGAATACATCACAAATGGGCCTTGCCCATGGGCCATGAATACATCACAATGGGCCTTGCCCATGGGCCTCAAATACATGACATGTGGGCCCTACACATGGGTCTTGAATACATTAAATGAGTCATGCATCATGGGCCTAATACGTGTCACAATGGGCCTCAACTGCTGGTCGTATGTAATCATATAGGTCTCGATAATCGGTCTTGACAATTGAAATCGGCCTCGACGATCGAGGTCGGCCTCAACAGTTAGAAATCGACATTCGGAATTGACCTCACTTCCCAGCCTCGACAATCAGAATCGACCTATACAATCTGCCTCTACAGATCAGAATTGGAATCGACAATCGGTATGGACAATCGGAATCGATAAATTGACCAAGTCAATCAGAATCGACAATCGGTCATGATAAACGGCCTCGATCGCTAATCAGCAATCGGCAACGACAATCGAAATCGGTCAATAATCAGAATCGGTAAATCGGTCACGTCAATCGGAATCAAAATCGGTCATGATAAATAACCTCGATCGCTAATCAGCAATCAGCATCGATAATCAGGGTAGACAATCGGTCAAGATAATCGCAATCCACAATCGGTCACGTCAATCGGAATCGATCGGTAATCAAAGTCGGTAAATCGGTCACGTCGATTAGAATCAATTGGTAATCAGAGTCAAAAAATTGATCACGTCGATCAGAATCGGCAATCGGTCACGACAATCAGAATCAGCAATCGGCCATGATAATCGAAATTGGCAATCGACCACAATAACCGGCCTCGATTGATAATCGGTCAATCGGCCATGACAATCAGAATCGGCAATTGGCCATGATAACCGGCCTTGATCGATAATCTGTCAATCGGCCATGACAATCAAAATCGACAATCGGCCATGATAATCGGCCTCGATCGATAATCGGTCAATCGACCATGACAATCAGAATCGACAATCGGCCATGATAACCATGATAATCGGCCTCGATAATCGGAATCAGAATCAGTATTGGCCCTGATAAATGACCAAATAAGGCCTAAGGGAAGGTCACAATGAGGACTTTCAACCATCATTGCCTATCAATGTGGACATCTAACCAACATTGCTCCTAAGGAGTGACTCATATATAGCCAAACAGAAAGTAGGCCCATGGCCCCACATAAGAGGCTAATATACGCAACAGGTGGGCCCTGCACATGGGCTTGAAATACAGAGTAACGGGCCTTATCAACTGGGCCACAAATATAACATAATGGGCCTCTCGCAAGGGCCAAAATACATCACAATAGGCCGCATAAATGGGCCTTATATACATCAAGTGGGCCACACCAATGGGCCTTATATATATCCAGTAGGGCCTCTCCCATGGGTGGGAAATACATCTCAATGGGCCTCGCCGTATGCACCGGGAATTCATCATGTGTGCTGCATCATTAGGCAATACCAATAGACCTCAAATTCAGAGTAGGTGGGCCTACACCTTCGAAATGGGCCCACCAAATGATCGGCATAGATGAACAATACATATAACAGTGGGCCATACGTCCAGCAAACTGGACGGCGTGGTTAAAACACCTGAACCAAGGTGGACCCATCAAACAGACGGTGTGTATAAATATCATAGTGGGGTCCACACCACCGTCTTGATAGGGGGACGGAGTGGGTACACAATACATACACCAAGGTGGGTCCCACCTGATCGGACCTTGTTGCTGTCTAAACAAGTGGATGACTTGGATACTGCGCACGTGCAGTGAGTGAAGTCTATGGAACTCATTGGTGTCTAAGGCAGTAGCAACAGCCTGCTACGTGGGACCCAGACCAGATGGACGGCAAGGAGGGAGATCAAATACATCAAGGTGGGGTCCCACGTCCAAAAGCTGGATGGACGGATGGATATTATGCATGAAACCTAACATCATATGGGCCCCCACCATCCATGCTTGGATGGTACAAATAGAACAAATGCATTAAGGTGGGTCCTACACAGTCCAGTCAACATATGGACGTCGTACATACATCATAGGTAGGTTCCACCGCCAAATGGATGGTACGAACACACCTATCAGCAAGGTGGGCCCCACCCCCACACGTGCAGCTTGTGTGGGTGGGTCCCACGTCCCAGAAAAGGGACAGACAACATTGGTAAAAATACATATATCATGGTGAGTTCCCACAGAGCTTGCTGATGTCGTACTGTAGCCTTGATGCTGGGACCACTGTCCCTCCAACGGACAGGGTAGAACGCATACCTCAATGTGGGCCCCACCTCCACACGTTCAGCACATGTGGAGTGGGTCCCACGCCCTAAAAATGGATGGTCGAACAAGATGTAAAACATACATTTCGGTGGTCCCTACTGTCCAGAACACTAGACGTTGTGGATGAAAGGCACATGCATCACAATGGGGCCCATCGTCCAGATCATGGTGGGCCACTTCCAGACCTTGAATGGTCTGGATTCAACACATGCATTAGATGGGCTTCACCATCCGAGCTGGACGGGTAGATGAAACAAATATCAAGGTGGGCTCCACAGATTTTGCTGACGTCCTACAAATGGACGGTGTGGTATTTCACACGTGCAGGGTGAGACCTGCAAGTGGATGGCATGGAATATAGATACATCACGGTGGTCTACACTGCTGACGTCAATCAGCAGCAACGACTGCTGGGACCCACCATTTGGATGTACGGTGTGGATGTAAAATACATACATCAAGGAGGTCCCTTCCCATCACCGTCCAGGACAGCCATGAGGGATGGACGGTGTGGACGTGACTCACATACATCGTATGAGGCCCACCGAAATTGCTGCATAAGGCAGCTAGGTAGTTGGCTACTGACCAGCACACACCAGCCAATCCGTGCCCTCATAAGTACACTATACATAGATAACGTATACTATATTATATATATTTTATTCTATTTTATTTTATTTTATCTTAAATGGCCTAAGGCCAGAAATCGTCCAGAGTCCAGCGTCCAGGCCCTGGATGTCTGGACGGATAGTCTGGATCTAAGGCTCATACATCTGGTGGGCCCCACCCTCACACGTGTCACACGTGCAGGGTGAGTCAACATAACTAGATGGACGGCTGAATAACACATATATTTCATGGTAGGGCTCAATAGCAGCCACCTTGCTATTGTAAGATGGGTGGACGGTGCAGATGATATCATGCATCATGGTGGGCCACAAGCCATCACACATAAAAGAGAGAGAGAGAGAGAGAGAGAGAGAGAGAGAGAGGGAGATCGGGTGTAGCGAAGGAACCCCGCCACTATGGGCCCCTCATATGATCACAATGCATACATCAAGATGGGTTCTACATATGTGGGCCCTTAAATCATAAATCAAATAATAAAAATTATCCACCGATGGCGCTCCTTCTTGGCTCCTTGGGATCCATGTCTTCTTGGCTTCAACTTTAATGGTGGAAGATGGAAGATTTTTGGGTGGTTGGAAGTGGGCCACACCATAGCTTCTTTCTCTCATTGGAGGCCATGGACGGTTGCTCCTCTCTTGGTGCTTGGGGAATGGATTAAAGAATGAGAGAGAGGTAGAGTGATGTATGGAGAGGGATGGGTGTGATGGGTGAGAGTGATGTATGTACTTGACTAGGTATGGGTTGTGTTGACTTGGGTGAGACAGGAGTATGGGTTGTGTTGACTTGGGTGAGAGAAGGGTATGGGTTGCGATGGGAGGTGTACTTGACATTGACTGATAGATTGATGTGACATTTCATAGAGATTCTCTTGAAATTTTAATGTGCGGTATTTTCCTCGAATTGAACGCGGGCCCATATCTCCTGGCACGGGTATCGCTTCAGCATGTAATACGCGGCATCAGAACCACGGCGACAACGTGGTCGCTAGCGTACAAGTTTCAGGTTGAGCTGACTCTAGAATACGGGACATGACTCAATGTTGCGCGCAACTACCGATAACAATCGCGGGTTGTCGAAATTCAACCGGGAGGACCGCGGAAGTCTACGGAACAGTACTGGTTAGGATACAAGTCTTATAGAACTCCCATGAGAAAAAGGGCTTAGGGTAGGCAGTATGCAATTACTCTCTCAAAGTACTCTCTCTTTTGCTCAATACAGCAACCAAGAACAAGCTCCCTTTATATAGGCAAAAAGCTTCAATAGAAATAAAACTGTCAATGACTAACTGAGTTCGATGTCATCAAACGTATACTTTCAATGTCATCGAATATCTATTCGATGATACAAACTCATCTGAAAAACATTTCAGAAACTTTTTGGAAGAAGATCGATGTCATCGAACCTGATTCGAGGTCATCGAGATTTGAACTTCGATGTCATCGAATCATAGTTCGATTCCTTGACATTATAAACATAAGAGTTTACTGGACATTTTTAATGCTATCTACGATGTCATCGAATTTTAAAATTCGATGTCATCAAATCCTAGTTCCATTCATTGTTCTTTTTAGAAGATATTCATTAAAATCTCGCTGGACACTTCTTTGTCCTTTTTCGATGTCATCGAGACTTCCTAATTGTCATTGAAGTTTGAATACTGATGATATCGAGTATAGTCTCGATTCCTCGAACATTTCAGTTAATTTTCCTTTCGAGCTTGTTGGACACAGACTTGTCCTAATTTAATGTCATCAAACCTTACTCGATGTCATCGAAGTTTGAATTTCGATGACATCAAAGCTCCTTCGATTCCTTGAGCAATGTGAAAATATTTTCCAAGAAGATTTGCTGGACAATGCTCTAAGTCCATCGATTTCATCACCTCACATTCGATGTCATCGATTACTGATGTTCGATGTCATCAAAGGTATGTTCGATTCATCGAATACTCTGTCCAAATACTTTGTAGTTGCTAAACATAAAAAGCCTCATTTCGATGTTACCGAAGCCTGTTGGATGTCATCAAAATTGAGTGTTCGATGTCATCGACTCAAGCTCGATGACATCGAACTAAGCAGAAAACTTAGAAAATTTTCTTGTTTAAGAATTAAGTTTTTAGACTTTTAATTCCTATGTTGTTCTAAGGCTTTTAAGGATTTATTTACCTGGGTGTTTTGGGACATGGGATGTAAGGCTTAATTTACTTGTGATGAGCTCAGAACACACATCCGGTTGTGGTTGTAGCTTGTATGATCTTCATACGGGGCTCACTTGACTCATCAACTCAACCCTCACGCTAATTGATAAACCAGGGAACTTTCAATCTCCCCCTTTATCAATTACATGATAAAACACCTAGAACAATACCTAGATTAGTTCCCTAAATTGTGTGTACATGAACTTTACACAATTTTATAAAGATTCTATTGAGTTCATACACAACATTGAGTCTTCAAGTAGCTGCTCCCCCTATCTTCTTATAGTTGCTCCCCCTATCACTTGTATCAACATGTATATAAACCATACACACAATTGTTCTCATGGTGGGATTTGTTCTCCCCCTTTTTGTCAGTCATTGGAAAAAGTCAGTATATACCAATCGCAAGTATATTAGCTAAAGTTGAATTTGAAGAAACTGGGAGAATCAATGTAACAGGAGGGCCATGTGAGGATCAACTCATGGCCGGGGAACAATCATTAGTTCATAACTTGTAAGCATATCTCCAAAATGTATAAACAACTAACATTCCATAGATAACATGATAGGCAGAGATATGCATTCAAATATAAACACCGAAATCATCATTCCACAACATAATTAAGAACTTCCATAGGCATATAATAAGCACTAATCAACCAATCACCATTCTCCAGTTAACATTCACTTCGTAAACATTCAATAGTAAGCTCAAAAAGATTTTCATTCATGTATAGGAATGCTCAAAGAAACTACCCAGCTTGGCAGTGAACAGGTGTTTAAGCCACAAAAAAAAATCATCTAGCCCATCCATGGGTGCATCTACCCCAAAAAAAATTCAGTCATTTTGCCCATCCATGAGCAATATCAGACATATTCACAATCAACCTAAAATGTCCCATCACGTATAACATTTTTAGCCCATTCACAGGCTAGACAACCAAAACAAACTATTAAACTAACCAAGTTAGTTGACCAACACATACACTCATGTGAACGTAAGACATTCCAAAAAGATACTCATGTCCTAAGTATGAATGATTAATCAGTGTATGTGATGGTAAAATTAGCATTACAGCGCAAGGGCCGAGTCGGATGGAGCTATATTATCACGTCGGCACGTCAATATATCAACGATTTGTTGAGCCGTGCATTGTAATGCAACTACCATCCACTCTAGACCTGAGAGTCGCTCCTCCTGTCGATCAAACCGGTCCTCAAGTTGCACCAGACCTCGTAGAGTTGCCCCGACCCATCTTGATGCCGCTTTTGTCCCTGTGTCTATGTGGAGTTAGGAGTGGTTAGAATTACTCGTGGTCCCTGTGTTTCTCCATCGGTCAGTGCCACTGCTTCCCCCATTTCGATCTCACCTTGCGTCGCTTCCTCGTTCTGACCTTTTGTGAGTGGATGGAACTTGAGGTCCATCTTCCAGATGTTTACCTTGTTGAAATGTTGTAGAGGACGCTTAAGATTATGTGTCAAGGGCAATCCTAACTCATCACTCAACACATGAATTATATGAGGGAATGGGAGATGAGTTGCTCGGGAAGTGTGGACAACAATAGCCAATTGGTGGACTATTAAGGTGGGTAGACACAGCTTAACACCAGACGCAATGCTATATAGAATAAGGACCATGAAGCAGGTAAGACCGGCTCGATTTATTCCCTTAGGATATATTTTGTAGAGAAGATCCCATGCAAAACTCGGTATTTTGGGAGCATGTATTTTGCCTTTAGTGCATTCCCTTGATACCAAGGGATGTCTCTACCATAGCATAAGAATTTTGTGTCTACGGATTAGACCGTTGGGTCATCAAGATCAAGGGTAGACAGACCGATAGGGGAAAGATTGAGACCAAACAAATTTGCAATGGACTCGGCTGTGATTTCTACACTCCTTTCCCCGACTGTGACTGTTAACGAGGGAGGCTCAAGCATTAGAGAGTGGTCAACAACAGAGATTCTATTTCAAACACTCGAATACACTCCCTATCCACTTTAAGTTCATGTACCAAATTCTGCCCTAGATATTTTTCCAATATGTTGGCGTGGGGAGGCGGAATCACTAGAGTGGGTGGAGGTAGTGGAGCTGTAGATGGGGTCTCAATGCATTGCGCTTGTCGAGCAGTGGTGCCACGGCGGTGAGTGGGGAATTTTGAAACCCTGACTCTTTCTCGTGGAGCCAATGTCTTTTTCTGAGTTAGCTGTGAAGATTCTCCTACAACTGGAGCTTTCCCTTTGACCTTAGACATGTCAGATTGGGCAACTATAAATGCAAGAGGATAGATGAAGGGAAAAAAAAACTAAGTAAAAGATTTAGAAGATGAAGAACAACAAAAATTTCCCAAAGTCTTTCAACAGTCTAGGATAACCCAAATAGATGTTGAATACCTAAAAGAAATGAGGGGATATACCTAGCGATCTCCATATTTGAGTTGTAGACGATTGCCCCTGACATCAGTGGAGTCAATAGGAAAAACAACGGGGAATATGAAACAACAAAAGTGAACAAAAAGAATTTTTCCCACACGCCTGTCTTTTATCAGGTTGGCATATTCGATGTCATCAAATTAGTTGTGATGACATCGAGAGCCCTTAAATGATGTCATCGAAGAGGTGTTCGATGACAGTTTAGAATGTGCAACGCTTCTGATTCTGAGAGATCGTCGATGACATTGAACTTTGCTCGATGTCATCAAGGAGTCATTCGATTCATCGACTGACTCATTGAAGTGAAAAATATGACATTGATCTGTGTACTACGATAAACTCTCAGAGATGCATATAAAGTATTTTCATATCAGCTTGTATACATAGGAAAATTTGTACAAAATAGTGTGATACCCAAAATTATGAACATTTGCTATGTTCATATTCAAAAAGGATTTTTGAGGTATAAAAACCTTAGATATATCATGAAAACCACAAAAGTGCATCATTTTACACACACATCCGAGTCTAGATGCCATGAACTTATTATTTATGCTCATGTGATATTAGGTAGATGGATCATTCTTTCTATTGCCTTTAACAACATAGCATTGGTCACTAGTGCGAAGACCCTTCATAATTGATTTTCCTGATAGGTTTGAGATCTTGCACTCTTTTTTGGAGAATGTCACAACATGCTTGTTGTCACATATTTGAGAAATGTTTAGAAGGTTGTGTGTCAACCCTTCTACACAAAAAGTAATCTTATTTTTTAGCATCTCCATTCCAACTATAGTTTCATGGCCTATTACCTTAGTGGTGCTTCCATCTCCAAAGGTGACCACCCCATCATCAAGATTTGAATAATTTGAAAGAAGATATTTGTCACCCATTACATGTCTCGAGCACCCGCTATCAAGGTACCATTTAGCACAATTGACTGTTTTTAAAGAGGGATGACTTACGAGGCAATTTGTCTTGTTTTTCACTACCCATTTGGTGACAGTTTTTCTTGGAGAAGTTGTTTTAACTTCATTATGATTTTGTCTGGGCATGTCAGGTAACTAAATCACATTTCCTTGTTTTATCAATTTCTTTGTTTTTTGATTCAGTTGACTCACTTGACTCAATAGCTCCTTCATTCTCTTTGTCATTCTATGTGGAGACAAATGTTTCTTACTTTTTTATATGAACCTTGGCCGATTTTTGACATTCTGCATTGTTCTTTCGGTTGGTTTGTATTTACAAGAAAATTTCAAAATGGAATCAAGTTGAGTCCTGGCAAGGGTAAGGTATTTAAATTTATAGTGGCCTAAGTCTCCACATGAGTGAAAAATAGGAGTAGCTCTTATATTACTTCCTGATGCAACAATTTTCTTAACCATTGGTTCTACAGGAGTGGGACTTAGTTTAAACTTTTCATATAACAATCCACTCTTATCTTTTCGTGGTCTCCCCATCCCTAAGAGTCTTTCTAGTTTTTCACTACTTTGGGAGAATTTGTAACTAAGCTTAACAGATTTTTTGGATTTTTTGCAGAAAAAATAAGTGTGTGATTTTCATTCTTAAGATGCATGTTTTTGTAAGTGCTATAATTTATAGACCCTTGTTATTATCAAATTTGTGGTGACAAAGACACTACTTTGAAGCTTGTATATGTGATTTAAGAAGCTTTCAAGATCTCAGAAGTGTTCAAGTTCAAGAAGCTTTTAAGATCTCAAAAGTGTTCAAGTTCAAGAAGCTTTCAAGATCTTAGAAGTTCAAGTTCAAGAAGCCTTCAAGTTCAAAGATCTCAGGCTTTATTATACTCAAAGGTCACTTGTCTTCAAGTTTCAATGTCCTTGCTTCACTATTGAGGTAAGACTAACCTTATGTTGACCTTTAGAGTAGGACATTTTGGATACATAATCCATATATATTTTATACATAAATTTGGTCTATTCTAAGACTAGTCCTGGACCTTGTTCGACTAGTCCTAGCACTGGTTCGACTAGTCCAAGAAATTCCTCGACCAGTCCTAAGTTGTTGAGGATTTTTAAAATTTTTTTGTTACTCTAGGACCAGTCCTGGTGACTGTTCGACCAGTTGTAGGAATAGTGTCGACTGGTTCTTCGACCAGTCTGGACCTTCGACTCTAAGTCTAGCAATGAAATTCATTGGTCTACGACCAGTCATGTGGAACCTATGACCGGTCGAAGGTGACATACGACCAGTCGAAGGGTACCCACAACTAGTCGTGAAACCGTCTTATCTTATCCCACTCGAAATTTCAAATTTTCGTTGGTTCTAAGACCAGTCATAGAGGTCTTATGACCAGTCGAAGACGTGTTTCGCTCAGCTATAAATAGAACACGAATCTCAGAATGAAACAAAAAATTGAAGCTAATTAATTCAGCCTTATGAGAGATAAGATTGTGCTCCATTCTAAGCTAAGTGTGCATATTTAATATTCTCTTTCATTAGCTTTTTTAATTGATTTTGTTTCTTGTATTCCAATCTAATCTGAAAAGTGAAATTACTGTTTCCCTTTCTTCTTGGAATTAAAATCAAATAGAGCTATGCCCAATTTAATTTAATTTAAAATTAATTAGAACTAGAACCATTGTAATGTGAGTTTGGACATTGAACTTGGATATTCAATCATCCACTCTGACTTGGTTCTACGGGGCTGCTACAACGAAGGAGAAAATCAGGTATTTTATAGTTTATTGTAAATTCCTTTTTATTTTGGTTTCTTTTGGAATTTTTCAGAAAAATCTCATTGTATTAGTTATCTGAGGAGAGCCAAGAAAACTCAGAAGTTGAGTTTTTTTAATTGTGTAAGCCCACATAGAAAGACACAATTGTAAGGTTTTGGGTGAACCTGTAAAAACCTAACTTGATAGTGAATGCTAATATCCCCCCGTGTGAGGATATTAGGAGTGGAGTAGCATTCTGTGTGGCTGTTATTAAACAATTGGTGAACACACAGGTGAACCACTATAATCCCTTGTATCTCATGGTTGAATGGTTTATATTTCAGCAGTTAATACCGCATGTTATATTATTAATCGGGTTTATACCAGTAAATCTGATAATAAGACTGCTTATGAATTATGGTTTGAAAAGAAACCTACTGTCAAATACTTTCGAGTTTTCGGCAGCAAGTGTTATATTTTACGTGATCGAGAAAATTTGGAAAAGTTTGATACGAAGAGTGATGAAGGTATTTTTCTCGGTTATTCTTTAAACAGTCGAGCTTATAGGGTTCTAAATAAAAGAACAGGTGTGATACAAGAGTCCATCAATGTGGTCATTGATGATCATTTGAATACACCAGCTCCGAGTTCAGATGATGAGGAAGCTCTTATTATCAACAATCAAGATACCTCATCAAGTCAAAAAGAATCTGAACCAAGGACTGTTAAAGATCATCCAACTAATCAAATACTTAGAAACCCTCTCACTGGAGTTTGTACCCGCAAACAACTTGAGAACATATGTAATTATGTTTGTTTTACATCCTAAATTGAACCGATCAATGTGAAAGAAGCACTATCTGACGAAAATTGGATAGTTGCTATGCAGGATGAACTTCATCAATTTTTTCGTAATGATTTCTGGTATCTTATTCCTAGACCTAAAGATAAACACATTTTTGGAACAAAATGGATCTTTAAAAATAAGTCTGATGAGCTTGGAAATATTATAAGAACAAGGCTAGACTGGTTGTACAAGGGTATACTCAGATTGAAGGTATCGATTATGATGAAACCTTTGCTCCGGCCGCTCGCCTTGAGTCAATTAGACTTTTTATTTTCATCGTATACTTTAGAAAATTTAAAATATATCAAATGGATGTAAAGAGTGCTTTCTTGAATAGCAATTTACATGAAGAAGTGTATGTTGAACAACCTTTAGGGTTTGAAGACCTAAAGCTATCTGACCATGTATTTTGTCTCAAAAAGGCTCTCTATGGTCTTAAACAAGCACCCAGGGCATGGTATGAGAAATTGACTAAATTCTTACTTAGTCATAGCTTTCAAGTAGGAAGTGTCGATAAGACGTTTTTTGTTAAGAAGAATAACAATGATATTTTGATGGTTCAAATATATGTTGATGACATTATCTATGGATCTACTTGCTCTAACATGTCTATTGAGTTTGCAGAGTTAATGAAATCAAGATTCGAAATGAGCATGGTTGGCGAACTTAACTATTTCCTTAGGTTGCAAGTAAAACAACAACCTGATGGAATTTTCATTTCCCAGACCAAATATGCTTCAAATTTGGTTAAAAGGTTTGGATTTGAGAATGGTAAGAACTTTAATACTCCTATGAGTACAACATTAAGACTCTCAAAAAACTCTACAGGTAAAGATATAGATCTTAAACTATATCGCAGTATGATTGGTAGTTTGTTGTATCTTACTGCAAGTAGACCTGATATCGCATTTAGTGTTGGAATTTGTGCGAGATATCAGTCTAATCCTAAGGAATCACATCTTACTGCTATTAAATGGATTATTAGATATGTCGCAAGTTCTATAAATTTGGATTTATGGTACCCTTTTGATACTAGTGTTCAATTAGCCGGGTACTCAAATGCTGATTGGGCCGGTAATATTGATGATAGAAAATCAACCAGTGGTGGTTGTTTTTACATTGAAAATTGCTTAGTCTCTTGGTTCAGCAAGAAGCAAAGCTCAATATCGCTCTCCACTACTGAGGCTGAGTATATGGTAGCTAGATATGCATGTACTCAACTAATTTGGATGAAACGCATGCTTAGCGATTATGGAATTAATCAAGATTCAATGATCTTACATTGTGATAATTCCAGTGCTATAAACATTTTCAAAAATCCAATCCAGCATTCACGTACTAAGCATATTGACATTAGGTATCATTACATACGTGAGTTGGTTGAAGAAAAAGTTATTTCTTTGGAATATTTATTAACTGAAAATTAACTTGCTGATATATTTACTAAACCGCTCGACAAAAGCAGGTTTAATAAACTGAAATTTGATCTTGGTATGTACATTTTACATTGAATATTCTTGCTTGCATGTACCATAGTGTACTATATTTAGTATTATTTGTATTTAAATTTCAATTTTTACATTAAAAATTATTTTTGGTCGATACTCGACCGGTCGTGAATGTACACAACCAGTCGTGGTACGACCGGTCGTGGAGCTCGTGAACATGTTATAATTTGGAGAAAATCCCCTTCTTCTTCATTTTCACTCCCACCTACGACGAGTCGTGGCTCGACCAGTCATAGGATTTCTTTTTTTTCTTTAAGGTAAGTCCTATTTCATCATTTTTCTTGAAGATTCTTGCTCTCTATGCTTTGATTTGTTCATAGTATAGCTTGATTTCATCTCTTCTTTGGATTTTTAAGGGTTTCCTCTCTATTTGCTGATCTAGAGAAAACCCATCTTTCAATTGTGCATCTTACTTGCTCTTTGAATATCTTTTTGAATATGGATGCTAGAGGGAAAAAGAAAACATCCCGTGATCCATCTTCATCCAGATCTGCACCGATAACTAAACGGCACCTTCGGTCACCCGAAGATGATTCTCAAGATGTAAGAGATTTACGTGTCCATAACATTATCGTTGAGCATACTGCTGATCTCAATCACATTGCTCCATATGGTGTTATTCCTCTCCTTGAATCTGTAGGCTGGTCTAACATTTTACTTTGGGGTGGACCTGCATACCAGTCCATTGCTCAATCAATGGTTGCATGCATCTCTGATTTTTCTCTTGATAATTTAACATTTTCAATTGATACAAGAGAAGGAAAATTTGAAGTAGACCGTCATTTGATATCAGGTATTATGGATATACTTGTTAATGATGAAGGTATACCAATTCATACTTTATATGACAAACCATATGAATCAGAAAAATATATGTTAACACGAGATTTATGAAAAATTGATGTGCAATGGACACATAAAGCGAATGCGCTCCCTGCAAAGTATCTGTTACCTAGTTACAGATTGTTACATCGTTTCTTCATTTCAAATGTATATCCTCGGTTCGGTAATAAAATCGAGTTGACTTCTTTAATGGTTCGTGTGTTGCATTCTATTGCTTCTGGTACCAAGGTTTGTTTTCCCTCTTTGATTTGTCATTCCATTATTCAGTTTCGTCTCCATCCAGGTCATAGTGATATTTCGTTTTGTTATCTTATGACTGTTTTAGCCACTCATATGCTTGTTGATAAACCTGTTAATGAGGCACCAATTTCTCATCTTATTTTCAACAATTCCAATCTTAATAAGATGAAATTGGATTTGCTCCCTGGCCAAGTTGATGAAGGTGGAGTTAGTGGTGTTGGTGGTGATGCTGGAAACGAAGGGGAAGCTGGCGATCTTCCACAACAAGATGTTAATATGGATGACTTATTTGATGATATAGAAACTGATTCACCTAATGATCCAGATTATGATCCATCTGGTTTTGATGCACGCCTTCGTGCATTGGAAGAAAAGGTTGATAATATGAATATAGCCCATGATACGCGATTTAAGTACATGTAAAAATATCTTCATCGCATTAATAAGGGGTTACACCAGATTGATCCGACTATCCCTGCTCCCTCCTCTGGATCAGATTAGGTGAATTACCTTCTGGATAGTATCACATTATCTTTTTTTTATTTTGGATATGTATTATGGATTATGGTTTGATAACATTGTCTTTTGGATATTATAATTTGGATTATGGGTTATGACTTGATGCTTCAGGATTATATTATGTCCTTTCATATCTCTTTCTCATTATCTGTTTATTCCTCTTCCTATTGTGCCTTTCCCTTGTCATTTTGTGACAAAAAGGGGGAGTAGTAAGCTAAAGCTAAAAGGGGAGTAGTATGGAAAGGGGGAGTAAATTTGTTTAAATTGATTGATTGAGAAGGATATGTGGATTGAAGTCTTGAGGTTTTTATGTTGTGTACTGATTATATGAGCAATACTCGTATTACTTAGGGGGAGTAGAGTATTTTGTGATTTCATGGCTCATGATTCCTTATTATCTTTTATGCTATGTGTTTTGTCACAAATTTGACAAAGGGGGAGATTGTAAGTGCTATGATTTCATATCCCTTTGGTTGTTAAATTTTATGGTGCCAAAACCTATATCTATGTCTTGTACATCTTGTGGTTTATGATTGAAGACTATTCATTGCAATTAAGTCATCGCATTTCAAGACAAGATCTTAAATGAAGAAAGTTTTTAAGACATGGATGAAGAATTCAAGTATTGAAGTCTTCAAGTTTGTATGTTCAAGATTCGATTAAGTTCAAGTTTAGTAGAAGACTTTGTCAAGTCAAGATCAAGCTCAAGAAGGCCTACTACAAGATTTGTATATTCTCAAGCTTCTCTTAAGGGTCATCTGAGTGTACAGACTTTCAATGTCCATCTCACTTTTAAGGTTTGTTTGACCTTAGATTGACCTTAGGTTGGGCTTTACAGTACGTCATTCTGGATACATAACTCATATACTTTATTATGCTTGTTTGGAGTGTTCTAAAACCAGTCCTAGGGACTTCAAGACCAGTCCTAGCTTTGCTACGACCAGTCTTAAGTTTTTTAGGACCAATCCTAGGTAGTTAAAGATTTTTGGATCTTTCTGGCTATCTTAAGACCAGTCCTGGACATCCTACGACCAGTCCTGTGAGTTCTATGACTCATCCTTCAACCGATCATAGCCCTACGACTCAAGCTCCAGTAACCATTTTTAGGGTCCTATGACCGGTCGTAGGTGTCTCACGACCAGTCGTAGGTAGCCCACGACTGGTCGTAGACCGCCCAGGACCGGTCGTGGAACAGAAAATCTTATCCCGTGGAAATCTTTCGAAAATCTTTGAAGCTACGACCAGTCCTAGGTTCCTAAGACCAGTCGTAGACGGGATTTTTTAGGCTATAAATTGAGTACGAACTTCAGAGTTTTAGTACTTCAAATCAATTCTATTCAAGCATTCTTTAGGCTATACTCTGAGATAAGTTTGTGTTTATTTTAAGCTGCTTTTTGCTTATTTAATATTTCTTTTTCTAGCTTATTCTTATTTGATTTTGATCTACATTCCAATCTTATTAGAAAAGGGGTATTTCTGATATTCCTTCTTCTTGGATTCAAAATCAAATAGATCTAGCCCGTTTGATTTAAAATTAATTAGACTTAGAACCATTCTTAAAGTGAGTATTGGACTTTAAGCGTCGAATCGAACTTTTACTCCGATTGGTTCTACCCGGCTTCTTCGAAAGGTGATTTAAGTATTTTACATTTTTGTAATTTACTTTCTCTGATTTTTGTTTGAGATTCGCTAGAAAAATCTCATTGTATTGGTTATCTGAGGAGAGCCAGAAAACTCAGATTGTGGGGTTTTTGGATTGTGTAAGCCCGAGATCAAAGACACAATTGTGAAGGTTTTAGGTGAATCTGTGAAACCTATTTTGATAGTGCATGCTAATATCCCCTGTGTGAGGATATTAGGAGTGGAGTAGCAATTTGTGTGGCTGTTGGATAACAGTTGGTGTACATACAGGCGAACCACTATATATCGTTGTGTTGTGGATGTGTTTTATTCTTTCATTCTTTTATTCATTCTATTTTGTGGAGAGTGTTTGTGGATGAATGTTGTAATCACTTCAAGCAAGTGCGGATGAATGTTGTAATAACTTAGGATTTATTTTCTGCAAGTTATTTTGATTTTCTTGCTTATTATTCCTCATTGATTTGTGATACAAAGGACGTTCTAGAAATAAGGTTATCCTACCTTAAACCTCTGGTTTTTGGTGTAAGGTTGTCCTTAGAACTGATAAAGTATCAATTTCTTTATTTTACGCTATTTTGATTATTTTATATTCAGCATTGTGCTTTATATCTTTTATTATTCCACTGTTATAAGTTTTATTTGGCATTGCCCTATTTACCCCCCCTCTAGGGCATATAGCTAGGCCCTTTCAGAGTGAGACTCACGACAGCTACAGGGACTACGTCACATATTACTCGGACTTGTGAGTCTTGCTCGATAGATTTGGGTAGCAGGACAGTGGTCGTCGATCTGATTGCAACCCCACTTTGTCATTATGATGTTATTTTTGGGACGGACTAGCTCGCGAAGATGAGAGCAGAGATTGATTGCGAGGCCAGAGTTGTGATAGCCTACGGACCTTAGGGCACGGCCTTCTCTTTTCTAGTTCAGGTCAGTTGGTCCTGTCGTGTTAGCAGTTATATTTTCATGTTAGAGAGTTCTGATGTTTCGACGTTAAAAGTTATGCCAGCAGTTCGTGATTTCTCTAATGTGTTTGAGAAGATTCTAGGGCTTCCCCCTCGGCGCGAGATTGACTTCATTATCGATCTTATGCCTGGTGCGACACCTATTTTCCTGTCGAAGTATCGTATGCCTCCATGTGAGATGGTGGAGTTAAGGAGACAGATCGATATTTAACTTGAGGCAGGCTTTATTCGACCGAGTGTGTCACCTTGGGGAGTGCATGTCTTGTTTGTGAAGAAGAAAGATGGTTCTCTGCGGTTATGTATTGATTATCGCAGGCTGAATCAGGTGACAGTGAAGAACAAGTATCCCTTGCCCAGGATTGATGATCTATTCGATTAGATGAAGGGGGCACACTATTTCTCGAAGATAGATTTGCAGTCTAGGTATCATCAGTTATGCGTCAGGGATGAGGACGCGCAGAAGACTGCATTCAGGACTAGTTTTGGTCATTATGAGTTCCTTATGATGTATTTTTTACTCACGAATGCTCCGATCGTGTTCATGGATCTGATGAACAGAGTGTTTCAGCCATTTCTGTTCCGGTTCGTCATTGTCTTTATTGATGACATTTTGATATACTCTTAGGGAGAACCAGTTGTTCGCGCAGTATAAGAAATGTGCTTCTGGAAGGAACAAGTTAAGTTCCTGGGACATGTGGTGTCCAAGGAAGGCATTGTTGTTGACCTCGCTAAGGTTGTTATGCTTCAGGATTGGATGCAGCCCAGTTCAGTTACTGAGGTGAGGAGTTTTCTAGGTCTAGCAGGTTACTATTGACAATTCATTCGAGACTTTTCCAAGATTTCCAGACCATTGTCTCAGTTGACATAGAAAGACTTAAAGTTTGCCTGGAATGAAAAAGCTGAAGCAGCTTTTTAAGAGCTGAAGGACAAGTTGACGTCTGCCCCTGTGCTAATATTTCCAGAGCAAGGGGTTAAGTATATGATTTATACTGTCACGTCTCGTGTTGGTCTGGGTTGTGTCCTTATGCAGAAGGACAGGATGATTGCGTATGCCTCGAGACAATTAAGGAAGCACGAGGAGAATTACCCTGCACACGACCTAGAGTTAGCAGCTGTAATATTCGCATTAAAGCTCTGGAGACATTACCTCTATGGAGAAGAGTTCAAGCTCTTTTGTGACCACAAGAGCCTTATATATATATTCTCATAGCAAGATTTGAATATGAGGCAGCGCTGATGGATGGAGACCTTGAAAGACTTTAAGTTCGAGGTTTCCTACCATTCGGGCAAGGCAAACCTTGTAGCAGATGCGTTGAGCCGCAAGAAGACTATAGAATTTGTGGCTCCGCTTATGATTGCAGAATGGGATATGGTAGAGTTCATGCGAGACTTTGAGCAGAAACTCACAGTGGAAGAGCCGTATGAAGTTGTTGTACATGTTCGTGTACAACCCCTCATAGATAGCCGCATTATTGAGGCTCAGGTAGGCGATGAGCTTCTGGTGAAGATGAAGGAGCTGGTTGGTACTGATGAGGACTCTTAGTGGACTATTAGTATGGATGGGGGCTTGTGATATCGAGGCCGCCTATGTGTTCTAAACATACCTGACTTGAGATGAGAGATTCTTGAGTCGGCCCACAGTTCGAGGCTTGCAATGCATCCAGGTAGCATGAAGATGTATCAGAATATGAAAAGTTTGTACTGGTGGGACAATATGAAGGTCCACATTGCTGAGTTCATATCCCGTTGTCTCACGTGTCAGCAAGTTAAGGCAGAACATCGCCGACCTCCTGGATTGCTTCAGCCCATGCCCATAGCTGAATAGAAGTGAGACTTTATTTCTATGAATTTTATTTTTGGACTGCCGAAGATGAGGAAGGGATATGACTCTATTTGGGTGATCATTGATAGATTGAGGAAGTCAGCTCATTTCCTACCGATTAGAGTTACAAATTCTGCAGACGAGTTGGCTAGATTGTACATCAAGGAGATTGTACGCCTGCATGGAGTTCCCTTGGAGATTGTGTCTGATCAAGAGACCCGATTCACATCTATCTTCTGGACTCGCATCCAGGAAGCGATGGGTGTCACGTTGAAGTTCAGTATCGCGTTCCATCCGCAGACAGACGGGCAGACGGAGCGTGTGAATCAGATTTTAGAGGATATGTTGCGTGTTTGTGTGTTGGACTTCAAGGACAGTTGGGATGACTGTCTTCCTTATGTAGAGTTCGCGTATAACAATAACTTCCAGGCAAGTATTGGTATGGCTCCTTATGAGGTACTGTATGGTCGCCCGTGTAGGGCACCGTATTGTTGGGCAGAAGTGGGCGAGAAGACTCTGATTGGCCCGAAGTTAGTTCAGGCAACTTCAAAGAAGATCGACATTATTCGACGTCGACTGCTCTCAGCACAGAGCAGGAAGAAGAGCTACACCGATACGAGACGGCAACCGCTTGAGTTCGATTTTGGGGACCATGTATTCCTTAAGGTTTCCCCTATGTAAGGAGTTCTTAGGTTTGGTAAGAAAGGGAAGCTCACGCCGAGATTTATTGGCCCATTCCTGTAACACCCTGAAAATCGGGGGTCGTGTATAAACTCAACTCCCGAGTTCCAGACCGTCACTTATGCAATAAAAATAGTTATGATTCAATGTTATCTGATTTAAAGCATTCACATGAGTAAAAGTATACCAAACTGCAATTCATACTTCAGATCCAGTGATAAAAGCAAGCGGAAGACTAAACAATGTATATATCACTGTATAAAAACAAAGTAATCTCATCTGTCTCCAAAGTATGACTACATCTCTGAGTCTCATGTACATATACATATCAAAAGAATAATGTTCAAAAAGAAAGTCCCACTGATGCCCCCTCGATCCAGGTCACCTACGGGAAGCCGTCATGATACTGCATATACGAGAACTCATCCTGGTCCTCGTCGATCTCGGGCTCCACCTCCTGGATCTCGTCCTCACCTGCAACTACAACAGGGTCTGGTGGGTGTTGCAAACACCATCCCGTAACGTGGGAATGAGTGATCAACTCAGTGGAATCATAGAACAAAGATTAGCATGTTCACAATTCAATCACGCGATAATAGTAAAGCAGTAAATCAGACAAATCCTAATACTGTTGTTAATGCAAGATGATATGACGTGATGTATGCCCTCACCGACGATCACCCTCATGCGGCAACATCTTACGACCGCGGCATGCCACACTCCCTAGAGTACTCCACATCTTCCAGGCACATGCAATGCTATGGTGAAATGATTACCAAGTTGTTATTAGTCCATTCAAACAGCAGGATTGGGAAACTAAGGTACTTCCCTTGTATCAATCCCAACACGGATCCTGTCTAGGGTCGTCACTCCTAGTAATCTCATACGATGTATATTTCGTAGGTCACTGCAAGGGCTGCCAGGGCTGTTGTTCACACTCATTGCACCGCTCCCCCATCACCTTATCAATACAGGCCTACTGTACTCTACTGCACGGAAGGGTCGTCGCCTCCCGTTGTCACGCCCCAAACCCGAAAATCGAATTCACATGAATCCCGATTGCCGAATCCGGTGTCGACAGCCTCCGTAGTGCCCCATTCTCGGCTTCTGATAATCTAATGCCAGATTCCGATCCTGGGATCCTACAAGGAGGATTTTCAGAATGATTTTTTTTTTTTTTTTTTTTTTTGTAAAGGAGCATAACCACAGACATAACCAAGTCACAAAACAACATCACCACGTATCCACTATAACAACAATTTTAAGTACAATGCAGAAAGGGAAATACAAGGTGATCAAAAGCTCCAAAAAGGTCCTGATGTGCACTCCTGTCTCAGCGCTGCTGTCGTCCAACGCTACCTGCACGCAACTATCGTGCATAAGCTTTCAAAAGCTTAGAGGATGGTGCAAGTGTGTGCGTAAGGCAAATGCCAAGTGTACAGTATCAGAACAATGCGGAAGCATGCGGTAAGTCCATGAATATACCAAGGCTGTGTAATGCAAGGCATGATGCGAGATATGAATGTCATCGGCCACACCGATGCGATACAAGGCCTACATAGCCAAATGTCATATGCGAAATGCAATCCAAGCAAGTCGGTATTCCTCAAATGCGTATATCAGTACAGTTCCTCTCTGGATATCACCGGGGTCCAATACACTTCGCAGAGACTGCCACCTCCCTAGCTGCACAGTCAAGCAAGCGGATTAGACCTCACTATCCGCCTGACCAGTAGTATGCCAATACCTACCCGGCTCGTCGATAGCGGACTCATTTGCGAGCTAGTCAAACTCAGCCTAGCTTATAGCCCTCTCACTCAGGCGGATAAGGCCACACCCCCTTCCAACCGACCACGACACAGTGGGAGACGCGGCCTACTGGTATTTGGCACTCGGGCGCTCGTGTATCCACTCGGTCTAGACGTTGGAGCATCTCCTGGTACCAAAAAGGTTCTGGGACTCTCACCCAAGGACATCCTAAGTGCCCACAGTGCTAGGATAAGTATTTCCGGTATCCAATACGGCCATCCACGATGTACCTGTGGAGCCACGGCCCTGATGTTGCTAGGGCGTGCAGTGATCAAGTCATACGTATGCGAGATGCATGAATCACGCTGTCAAAACATGCAGCAATCCAGCGCGTACTGCGCAATCATGTGGGGTGCTCAGTCACCTAACGAGCCCCATAGATGGTCTGCCCAATGGCGTATGCTATGGTCAGTCATTACTCATATCAAGCATACATATGATGCGTATGGGCATGAGCCATGAGATTATTCTAAACATGTTATTAGGCAATGAATAGTAACAGGTATGGACCTATCAATGGCCCTAAAGAGAATTACAATGCGGACATTTAACCAACATCGTACATACAATGTGGACGTCAAACCAACATTGTTTCCCAGGCACGGTTTGCCATAAATATCATTTCACGAACCATGAGAAACGTTCATTGCAATGGACTCTAAGGACTTCCGTTGGACCTCGATCCCTGGGCCCTGGATATATCAAAATGGGTTGTATTACATGGGACTCACATTCACCAAATGGGTTGCATTAATGGGCCTCACCAATGAGCCTTATGTACATTGCAATGGTCCATGATCCATGGGCCTTGAAATACATCAAAGTGGGACTACACACATGAGCTTTAAATAGGTCCAATGGGCCATTCTATTTGCGCCCCATGCACATCAAATGGGCTTGATCCCATGGGCTTTATAGGTACCAAATGGGCTTATTTCCGTGGGCTTTATATGTGCACCAAGGTGGGCCTAATTGAATGGCCAAGAATGGGCCAACATGGCCCTATACACATACCATGGTGGCCCATTTGAACCATAGATCTAGTTCATTTTGGCACAAGCCATGAAATAATTTTACAACGACCAATAACTGGACGGCTTAGATGCAACATTTGCATCATGGCGGGGGGGGTCACATGAAGGCCCATCGTCACAATCAAATTATGATTAATATATAATTTATAAACAATATATGTGATATAATATTTTATGTACATATATATATATATATATATATATATATATATATATATATATATATATATATATATATATATATATATATATATATATATATATATATATATATACACTGTTATATGCATCTGCATATGCACACACACACACACGCATACACACACGCACACACACATATGCACTCACACATGCATACATACGCACACGCACGCCTACACATATGTACAGTGGGCTCCACCGTCCGTACGGACGGTGGATTGCAAACACCACTTCTCTGTGGGTCCCATGTGGGGCCCACCATAGCATATATTTTTCATCCAACCAGTTGACCAGGTCACACGTTCCTGAGAGAAAGGAAGACACAAATTTCACCTTTATTCAAAACTTCTGTGGCCCACAAAAGAGTCCAATGGTAGACACTCAATTCACACTGTTTCATATGATGTGGGCCACCCGAGCGTTGGATTTGGTTGAAACTAGGAGGAGGGCCCACCTGAGGAGGGGACCACCTTATGAACGGCGTGGATTCACATATACATCATGGTGGGGCCCACGGCAGCAGCCGTGGGTGGCTGCACGTCAGCCCGCGCCCGCCTGCTGCAGCTCCTGCTGCACGTCAGAGGCTTAGCCTCTTTGCAAATTTTTTTAAAGAAAAAATGGAATCCCTTATTTTTGGGGTTTTTGGCATTTGGGGCCCACATCCAACAGATCCACCCCGTCCATTGGTTTCAGGGGCCCGTAACAATTGAAATGAGTCCGAAGTTCAATTTTTTTGGTAGCATAGAAATACCAGAAAATTATCCAACGGTAACGGCCAATGTTTCCCTTGCTATGACCCACATGACATTCAGATCAGTCCCATTCTTTTATTTGACGGTTAAAGCTATATGGACAAGAGGATGGACGGCTTGGATCGGACTAAAACATCAGGGTGGGGCCTATGCAAGGAGGCCACCCCATTTTTTTTTCTTTTCTTCTTTCCTTCTTCCCTTTTTCTCTCTCTTTTTCTTTTCTTCACAGCGTCCAGCGTCTGGGACGCTGGACGGTTAAATAAATTTATTTTATTTTTTTTTTATATATATGGCAGGCCCTGATGAAGTGGGCCACCACCTGATGGGCGGCATGGAAATGGTGTGAAAGGTGGGCCCCACTTGGATAAAATAAATGCATCAAGATGGGATCTATTCAAGTGGGCCACCCCATTCTTTTGTAATAAATAAAATAAAATAAATTAAAAATAAAAAATAAAATAGAGAGAGAGAGACATGGAGAGTGGGTCACGGCTTATGATGGAGGGTCCCCGTCATTATGGGCCCTCCCTTACATGAAATCATACAACAACGGACCCCTTTGAACGAAGGACCATCAAAAATGTAAATCAACGGTGGAGATCCATTCTCCACCGTTATGGGCGGTCTAGATGACCTTTTTGAAATGAAGTAAACATCATGATGGGGTCCATGGAGAATGGCCCCATCATGGAACGATCATGATGATCTAAGTGGTCCATCGGCTACAAATAAAGGTCCCAAGTGAGATCCACACCATTGATCGGTGGGCCTCACTTGGTCCACCATAAAAACACATAAATCTACCCTATAGAAGCACCCACCTCTTGATCTTCTTGGTCCGTTGGATAGCCGGTCTCCTAGAGCTTCACTTTGATGGTGGAGATGAGGAATAGATGGCTAGGATGGGAGATTTGGGAGTGAAAAGTGGGCCTCACATATGCACTTCTCTCCATGGGGAGACTTGGACGTTGGATGCTCTCCCTTGCTTGGGTTGAAATGTTTGAGAAATGAGAGAGAGAGAGGGGTGATTAATGAGAGATGGAGTGATGTGAGGTGAGTGATGGGTGAAGTGAGTGATGGGTGAAGTGAGAGGTTAGTTGACTTAGGTGGTTGCTTGTCTTGTGGAGAAAGGAAGCATGGGTGTGTGTGTACTTGACATGAGAGGTGATTGATGGGTGATTGATGGGATTGATGGGACATATTGTAGAGATTCCTTGGGATTTACAACGCGCGGTGTTTTTGCTCGAACTGAACGTGGGTCCGTATCTCATCGTCTGGGTATCAGATCGGTGCGTGAGTTGCGGCGTTGGAACCGCGGCGACGGTGCGGTCGCAACGATACAAGTCTTGGATTAAGCCGGCTCAAATGAATAGGATACGACTTACGGTCGTGCGCAACGTCAACCGTAAGTCGCGGATTGCCGGAATCTGACGAGAAGGGTCGCGGAAATCAACGGAACAGTGCGGATTAGGATACGGGTCTTACACCCGTGGACTCAGAATACGCTCGCGGTCACTACAAAGGGCTCGTCGCCTGATCAGTGTAGGCCGACAGCTAGAATATAGTGTCCCATACCACCATAATCTGCTCACGAGTCAAGGTGCTCATTGGTCACTACGGGGAGGTTTGTGGACCCAGCGTAGGCCGACAGCTCGACCACGGTGTCCCATACCACCATGCCCGGCTCATGAGTCTTCGTGGATCAAGGTACCACGGTTAATAGGGTTTACAATGGTAAGTTCAGTACCCTAGGTTCAAGCAGTTATGATACATACAAGGTGAACAAACATCGGCCAGTCGGGTTACTTGACGGGCTCGACTAGCGCGATCGCATCTCAAGTTGAACGACATGAAGTGTGTAAAACACTTCGCGTGGCCTAACCACTGCCGCCAACTCTCAACCCGAATCACGTTCATCGACGCGTCGTTCGTGGCTATGACTAGTCAGCCACGAATTCGCTCGGTTACCGACTGCCTGGACTAAGTCAAGTCCCACACATCTATGGAATTACATTAACACTATATACCAGGGTATTGGAATTGAAATACATCATGTGAGCATGTTAACACATGTTATAACATTCAACTTAAACAAATCTTCAAGGCATACCTTCCATGCATATTCAACTTAAGCAAATCTTCAAGGCATACTTCCTATGCATGTAATGCAATCATGCATAAGGTCAACATGTAGGAAATCATTTAGGTCAGCATTTTAATCATGAAATCAATCTCAAACTACTACATAACATCATTCAATACAATACATACTAGTACAAGCATTTATACAAACACATACACTACACACTTAAGTCCACATATAGTATGTCGACCCAAAGTGCGCAACTAGGCGAATCTCTTCGCCAAACTAATTATACACGCCTTCCTAACTTCCTAATGCGACAACAAACCATGTCAATCACATCAGCAAAATATGAATGTAAACAGTACTTCCTACAAATGACTAAAATGCCCTAAATCTCATATTCTTCGTTAGCTTACGAAACGGGAAACGGAGAGCATTTTGTACATGTCAAACGGCGATGCCGTCAAGAATCTACTATTAAACGACATTGAAAGCGTTGGGAACCGTCAATCAAAGCGTCTAAAATCCTCACCTTATGTCTTGTAGACTCGGGAATTGAAACGGAGCGTATACGCTTCGTCTACGGCGAATAAGGAACCTAATACACGAGATCCATAAGCTACATCGCTATGGAAACAAGGGAAACTCAAATCAACAACTATTTAGGGTATTTACTTACCTAAGATCACGGTGGAATCGCCGGGAAGGTGGTAGAGGTGTGTTGCTTAAGCACGTGCAACACGTAGCACAAGTGGCAGGAAGAACTCCCCCACTCACTCACAATCTCTCACTTCTTTTTCCCTCTCCCAAGCTAGGGCTTCTCTCAAATTCGGATGGGAGAGAGGAGTGAGGGTTTCAACCCCTTTTATAGCCTACAACATGCCCAAAATAGGCTTGGGAACAATGTTTACTTGGTGCCTAACCAAATCGGGGTCGTTTCGGTCCAAAAGGGCATTTCTGAAGGTCCCCTGGCCAAATGCGGTCGGACTTAAGCTCATGCATACTGGATCTAGCACACATCCAGTTTTTAGACCGGTAGGGTTCCCAGATCGCACGTGGCGGTCCAGTTTCAGTTTAACGGTCATCGAACCAAGATCAGGCCTATAAGTCTCGTGATATATAATAGATATTTTTCCTGATCCAAGGGTGTAATTTGGCTGTATTCTGACGGTCAGAACGCTCAATACTGATGCGTCAAATTGTGTGCCAGATTTGAATTTCAAATTCCAATTCTAACCCTATTCTCACTCTCTTCGGTCCGGGCTCAATGAAATAGCCTGTGATTATCGGTTTGACTTGATTTTTGGAATGAGTGTCAAGTCCAGCTAGACGGTTCTAACGGTCTAAGATAGGAGGTATCGGACTTTCGACGTGCGGTCTAGATCCAATACAAAGATTCAAAGTGGTCCAGAGAACAAACCTGCTTAGAGTTTGGTCCGAGGTTTTAGAGCATTATAGCACCATTGGTTCCACTCGCTTTGGGCCTTGTAGAACGTATTTAAAGTGATCAGGGACCATTTCCCAGCTATTCTAACGTTGCACTAGCTAACCTAGTCATATTTTCTAAAGGAATGAATTCTACGCAATATCGGGTCGAGTTGGTACTCGAGCCCAAGTATGGATTTTTCACGGGCGTTACAATTCCAGATACTTGATCGAGTGAGGGCAGTAGCGTATCGCCTTGCTTTGCCCACACCACTCACATGCATACATAACTTGTTCCATGTGTCCATGTTGAAGAAGTATGTTCCCGATCCTTCGCATATTATTAGTTGGGAGCGGGTGCAGTTGAGCTAGGATGCCACTTATGAACTGCGCCCGACGCCGTATTTTAGATAAGCAGCAAGTATTGCATAGCAAGGTTATCCCACTTGTGAAGGTACTGTGGACACATCATAGCGAAGAAGAAGCTACTTGGGAGACTGAAGCTGGGGTCAGGAAGAATTATCCCCAGATCCTCGAGGAGTATGAGAAGGTATGAATTTTGAGGACAAAATTTTTTCCTTAGGGGGGTAGATTGTAACGTCTTAGAAAAATCCGTACTTAGACCCGAGTACCACCTCCAGTAGGAATCATTTAGAACTAAATTCCATAGAAATTTAATGTGTATTAGCTAGCGTTAAACTAGATTACATGTGAAATTAACACCAATAACTTTTAATACGATCTGTAAAACCCAAAACCTATAGAATCATTTGAAATAGCGGTGAAGACCGCTTGAGTTGAAGTAGGAATATGTCAATATGTCCTAGAGGGGGATGAATACGACTTTTTAAAGATTTATGAATTATATTAAAAATCCTATCACTCTAATCCTAACAGGTATCCAATTTCCAGGATTACTCAAATGTAACTCTACTTGCTTCCAAGCCCAGTAGAGGATTGAATCACACAAATATTCAATTTAATGAGCATGAAGTAGTTATAGTCTATGATGGATGTGACTGTGTGTGTGAAGTGTGAGCAGATATGAATTCAAATAATATAATCACATAAATGATCAAGCACAAGAATCAATCACAGACACAGTCATTTTTATAGTGGTTCAACTACTTGTCTACTCCACTCCCGGCTGCCACACTCAACCCTTGAGTGTACCGGATTTCACTAAGGAGGTTTCCCATGGTTCACCTCAAACCTAAGGTTTTAAATCAGGTTCACCTTTAACCTTTACAACCTACACAGAGGCTGACTGTTTATGCTCTCACGATTAAGGGTCAACATATAGCACCCGGTTTAGGCATACTGGCCAAGGATCTTACCTTAAGACCCTAACAGTGGTTTTACATGGTTCACCTCATAACCCGGAGTTTTACTGGTTCACTCCTAACCAGATGTTTATACCCACACAGAGCAAGGGTCCACACAACGCATCCACACGTACACTCCCGCCGGAGGCCTCCTTTAAGGACTTCAAAGGGTGAGCAACACCTACGACCCAATCCTAGAAAGGAATGATCAAAGTGTTCTTTGGACTCTAGATACTTACAGATAAGTTGATGAGTCCCTTTTAATGTAGTGATAAAGATTTCCTTCTTATTGATGAAGAGTCTTCAACTCCCTTGATCCGCAACACAAAAGATATACCAATGCTAGGCTTCAAGTCGGGTCAGGGTGATGATGGAATTCCACTCTCTAAAGATTTTTCTATTAGGAAGATAGAGTGATTCCAATCATCTATGCATTCAAGGCATCGCAGCTTAATGACTTGACATTAAGGTAGTAGCTGGAGGATCCTTGAATGCGGAAGTTCATTCCCCAATCCACTCTATTGAATATCAATGATGAGGGTGGATTGGAGGATGAACTCCCTAAGAGAAAGGGCTTAAGATAAATGATATGAAGTTTAAAACACTCAGAAGCACTCTCTTCTTTCTCTGCTAGCAATAAAGACTAACCTCTCTATATATAGACAAAAGGTTTCAATGGATATAAAACGGTCACATTTATGACAGAGTTCGATATCATCAAGCAAGAGTCGATATGATCGAGCATATACTCTCGATTGTATCGATGATCCGCTCAATGATATAAACTCAAATGTCATTTTCACTTTTGGAAACCTTTTTCCAACTAGTTTATGGGATTGAGACACACATCGATGTTATCGGATTTTGAACTCCGATTCCATCGATAGATGGATCGATCTATCGACAGGTAAAAACAAGAGAGACAAGCCTTGAAGAATTTTAGGTTCTAAAGATATGATCGGGGAACAGCCGATGTAATCAGAATTTGAATGTTGATGATAAAGAGACTTTGTCGATATGATCGATAAATCATATAGACTTACCTATAAGCACGCTGGTCAGTTTGTGACAGATTCGATCCAATCGATCAAGACTCGATGATATCTACATTAAAATATCAATTTCATCGAATGGCCCCCAATCAATGTTTTAAAACATCCTGAAATTTATGCTGGAGGAAATATGCGCCTACTTTTGATATGATCGAATGACTACCGATCTGATCGATATATGAGTTTAGATTGAATCGTACAGTCATCAATATATCGAAGCTTATAGTAGTTTTCTTTAGAAAAACAGGGGCGTCGAAAAACTGCCTGTCGATATTATCGATCCACTTTCGACAGGATCGATATTCAAATATCGATGATATCGATTGAGATTCCGATATATCGATAAATCGTCCAGATGAATGTTTGGTTGTTGGACGCTTTTTATCCTCACTCGATTATATCGATTGAAATGCTGAAGACATCAACAGAGCAGGTCGATCATATTGAAATGTGAATCGATAAAATCGACAGGGTAAGAAAACTTGAAGATTTTTCTATTTAGTAAATAGTTTTCTTACACTAAAATCCTAAGGTGTTCTACTTAGTTTTAAAGGTTTTAATCACCTGGTGTTTTGGGACATGGGATGTGAGGCTATGATTTACCTATGGCGAGCTTCCACACATCTAGTTGAGGCAAACACTTGAGTTGATCTTCTTGTTAGGCGCTGTTGTCTGACTGACTCAACTTACACCGTAATTGACAAACCAGGGCACTAGTAGGTGCTTTCAATCTCTCCCTTTGTCAGTCACGTGACAAAATACCCAAAACACCCTAGGAAAATATCTAGACAGATACATCTTAAATTGTGTGCACATGCATTAACACAATTTTACAAATTCTATTCACCCATGTACACACCCAGTAAGTTGCGGCTGCTCCCTCTTACACCTGCAACATATACGAGCACAAATATCCAAATTTTCATAGGGGTGCTTGTAATTTTTCTCCCCCTTTTCGTCAGTCATTGACAAAGATATAGCAAGTGATAATGACTGAAGAATTTAAGCATATGGGAGAACCACAGTCAGATAGATGTATATAAATGAAAGCAGTGTAAAGCATACATCATGAAGGCAGAAAGTAAACTAATGAAGTAGTAAGCACAGTCATTGTATAAGCAACAGGAATGGTAGTAAAATAAGAATTGTATGCAGCCATATCAACCAAAAAGTTTCATTATCCAAAAACATTTATCCCAAAAGAAATATATATACTGTCCCAGACAGCAGTATCATAATCATCAGACAGAAATATCAGCCCCATGTAGGGATACCCAAAACAAGTAAACAGAGATGGATGCAAAATTAGGTATTATGACTAGACACACAACTCCATCAGAACTGTCTCCTTTTTAGCACATAGAAGGCTCGCTAGTCGTTAGTAACTCAAAAATTTGCTGCACAGAGTGTTGGAGAGCTTCCGTCCTGTTTTCTATTCCTAATAGTCGTTGTTCGCAGTGTTGAAGACACTCATCAATTCCAGTGAGATTGTTCAAAAATTAACGCTCAAGCACATGACACTGACGATTTGTGACAGAAGTAGGACTATATTCAGGAGTTCTATTGGATCCCCAGAGAGTTTCTTCATTAGGCATGGGATCACTATCTTCAACAGGTGGAGGGTCTTAGTATGCGATGAGACAGAGACATACACTTGTTACGCTGCATCATGGTCGAACCATACTTCAGGATATACCTTATCAGTTGTTTCCGGCAGACCTGTCCAATGTGCGAGCTTGCAGATAAGAGATGGAAAAGGCAGAAATTCAAGATGGTCACTCCTAATTACCTTTATTAGCTGGTCTAGTATGAAAGTTGGTAGGCATATAGGGACCTCTTGATAGACATCATACAGAATATTGAGTGCAACGGGACTCAGGTATGTGTCATTTGCATCACATGAGTACACATTCGTGCTGAAAATACTGTGAAGGAGTCGAAACAAGATTCCTAGATGTTTTACTGGAAGGATATTGTCATTGTCACGCCCCAAATCCGAAAATTGGATTCGCATGAATCCCGATTGCCGAATCCGGTGCCGACAGCCTCCGTAGTGCCCCATTCTCGGCCCCTGACAATCAAATGCCAGATTTCGATCCTGGGGTTCTACGAGGAGGATTTTCAGAATGAATTTTTTTTTGTAATGGAGCATAACCACAAGCATAACCAAGTCACAAAACGACATCACCACATATCCACTATAACAAAATTTTAAGTACAAAGCAGAAAGGGAAATACAAAGTGATCAAAAAGCTCCAAAAGGTCCTGATGTGCACTCCTGTCTCAGCGCTGCTGTCGTCCAACGCTACCTGCACGCAACTATCGTGCATAAGCTTACAAAAGCTTAGAGGGTGGTGTAAGTGTGTGCGTAAGGCAAATGCCAAGTGTACAGTATCAGAACAATGCGGAAGTATGTGGTAATTCCATGAATATACCAAGGCTATGTAATGCAAGGCATGATGCGAGATATGAATGCCATCGGCCACACCAATGCAATGCAAGGCCTACATAGCCAAATGTCATATGTGAAATGCAATCCAAGAAAGTCGGTACTCCTCAAATGCGTATATCAGTACAGTTCCTCTCTGGATATCATTGGGGTCTAATGCACTTCGCAGAGACTGCCACCTCCCTAGCTGCACAGTCAAGCAAGCGGATGAGACCTCATTATCCGCCTGACCAGTAGTATGCTAATACCTACCCGGCTCGTCAATAGCGGACTCATTTGCGAGCTAGTCAAACTCAGCCTAGCTTATAGCCCTCTCACTCAGGCGGATAAGGCCACACCCCCTTCCAACCGACCACGACACAGTGGGAGACGCGGCCTACTGGTATTCGACACTCGGGCGCTCGTGTATCCACTCGGTCTAGACGTTGGAGCATCTCTTGGTACCAAAAAGGTTCTGGGACTCTCACCCAAGGACATCCTAAGTGCCCACAGTGTTAGAATATGTATTTCCGGTATCCAATACGGCCATCCACGATGTACCTGTGGAGCCACGGCCCTGATGTTGCTAGGGCGTGCAGTGATCAAGTCATACGTATGCGAGATGCATGAATCACGCTGTCAAAACATGCAGCAATCCAGCGCGTACTGCGCGATCATGTGGGGCGCTCAGTCACATAACGAGCCCCATAGATGGTCTGCCCAATGGCGTATGCTATGATCAGTCATTACTCATATCAAGCATACATATGATGCGTATGGGCATGAGTCATGAGATTATTCTAAGCATGTTATAAGGCAATGAATAGCAACGGTTATGGACCTATCAATGGGCCCTAAAGAAAGTTACAATGCGGACATTTAACCAACATTGTACATACAATGTGGACGTCAAACCACCATTGTTTCCTAGGCACGGCTTGCCATAAATATCATTTCACGAACCACGATAAATGTACATTGTAATGGACCTTAAGGACATCCGTTAGGCCTCGATCCCTGGGCCTTAGATATATCAAATGGGTCGTAATACATGGGCCTCACATTCACCAAATGGTTTGCATTAATGGGCCTCCCTAATGAGCCTTATGTACATTGCAATGGTCCATGATCCGTGGGCCTCGAAATACCTCAAAATGGCCTCACTACTTGGGCCTTAAATATGTTAGATGGGCCCATACACAAATATATCAACTAGGCCACTCCATTTGTGCCCCATGCACATCAAATGGGCTTGATCCCATGGGCTTTAATATGTATCAAATGGGCTTGAATCCCATGGACCTTATGTAGAATAAGTGGGCCGGATCTCATGGGCATTGCATATGCCAAATGAGCTTGATCCCACGGCCTTAGATGTGCACCAAGGTGAGCCTAATCATTTGGGATTTAAATATATCAAATGGGCCACACCAATTGGCCCCGTATCTATCAAATGGGCCACACCCAACTATAAATGGTGATGATGACTCCCACCATTAAAATTCTTTAGGCTCACCATAACATATATTTCCCATCCAACCTGCTCATACATTAACATAGTAATAGATGAAGGGAAATAGGTATCAGCTTAATAGTGAAATACTATGGCCCTTAGAATCTTGAATGGTGGACGTCATTGTCCACTACTTAAGTGGTGGGGTCCACTTGGACTATGTATCTGACTAATTCTTTAGCCCATGCCACCAAAAATGAGTTTTCAAAAGGGGCTGAATTGCTTGGATGCATCACATGCATCATGGTGGGGGGGGCACTGACCGCTTATACAGTGTGAATAAAACAAATACATCATTGGTGGGTCCCACCCACGCCAGCACACACTACACGTTAGCCACCACCAGGGGTCGATACCAAGACCTGTTGAAACGAGGTATCTCACTCAGTCCGCCAGTGCAAGGGACTGGCGTGGATAGTGGGTCCCACGTAGGGCCCACCATAATGTTTATTTTCCATCCAGCCTGTCGGTAAGGTCACAAAGGCCTGGATGAATGGAAGAAAAACAAATATCATCGTGATCTAAAACTTCTGTGGCCCACCAAAAAGTTTCAATGGTAGGCACTTAATCAATACTGTATCTTATGGTGTGGGCCACCTGAGCGCCAGATCAGTCTGATCTTTGGAGGGGGGCACGTCAGGAGGCTGACCCACCTAATGAATGGGTTGGATGATGAAATAGACATCAAGGTGGGGCCCACGGCTAGGGCCGTGGGTCGGCCTCGTCCGCCCGCCCGCTAGAGAGCGCAGGACGCCTGGCGTCCTGCGTGAAGTCAGAGGCAGCAGCGCCTCTGTTGCTTGTTTAAAAAAAAAAAATTTTGGAAAAGCGGTTTTTTCGCAGTTTTTCACCTGTGGGGCCCGCCTATGATGGATCCACCCCGCTCAATGGCCTCTATGACCCAAGACAAGCCAAACGAGTCCGATATTGCATATTTTTTTGGCGAATCAAACTGTCAGGGTGAATTTCAATGGCAAACACACTGTTTGCTATCCTATGGCCCACCTGAGAGTCGGATTATCCTCATTTTTCGGCTCAACGCCTAAAATGGGATGGGGAAAAAGATAGACGGCTTGGATTGAATACATACCTCAAGGTGGGGCCTATATGGATGGTCTTCCCCAAAGGCTTAGTAATAAGCCTTTATCATGTTTTCATCCAGGGACGTCCAAACGTCACTGGACTCCCCTTGACTAAATGCAAATTTTTAAGTGGGCCTTACCTGGGTGGGCCACCACATACTAGATGGTGAGGGTACAAGGCATATAAGGTGGGCCCACTCATGGATGACTTGGATAAAATACTTACTCCAAGGTGGGGTCCATCCAAGTGGGCCATACGGCCATTTCATCGCATACAAGTAAATGGAAAGAGAGGGAGAGAGAAATAGAGTGAGACACGCGTGATGGAGGGACCCCGGCACTATGGGCCCTCCGTTTCAATCATCCAATCATACATCAAAGGTCCTCTTGCATATGGACCATCAATAAAAGATCAACGGTGGAGATCCCACTCCACTAGAAATGGACGGTCTAGATGACCTCCTCAATACAAGGAAAGTAAACATCATGATTGGGTCCATGGAGAATGGCCCCATCATGGAATGATCTTGATGATCAAGATGAGCCATTGGCCACATCTTAGGGTCCCAAGTGAGATCCAAACCATTGATCGGTTGGCCTCACTTGGCCCACCTTAAAAACATGAAAACTACTCCATCAAAGCACCCACCTCTTGATCTTCTTGGTCCGTTGGATAGCCGGTCTCCTAAAGCTTCACTTTGATGGTGGAGATGGGAAATGGATGGCTAGGATGATGGGATTTGGAGATGGGAAGTGGGCCTCACATATGCACTTCTCTTCATGGGAAGGCTTGGACGTTGGATGCTCTCCCTTGCTTGGGTTTGGAGTGTTGAGAAATGAGAGAGAGAGAGAGGTGATTAATGAGAGATAGAGTGATGTGAAGGGGTGATGGTTGATGGATGTGAGTGATGGGTGAGGTGATGTGTCAGTTGACTTGGGTGGTTGCTTGACTTATGGAGAAAGGAAGTATGGGTGCTTGTACTTGACATGAGAGGTGATTGATGGGATTGATTGATGTGATTGATGGGACACTTTGTAGAGATTCCTTGGGATTTGTAACGCGCGGTGTTTTTACTCAAACTGAACGTGGGTCCGTATCTCATCGTCTGGGTATCAGATCGGTGCGTGAGTTGCGGCGTTGGAACCGCGAAGACGGTGCGGTCGCAATGATACAAGTCTCGGATTAAGCCGGCTCAAATGAATAGGATACGACTTACGGTCGTGCGCAACGTCAACCATAAGTCGCGGATTGCCGAAATTTGACGAGAAGGGTCGCGGGAATCAACGGAACAGTGCGAATTAGGATACGGGTCTTACAGTCATCATTTCTAGGAATTGTCATACCCTGGTACAATGTTTGTGTAATTTCTCCCCATCTATCCAATTCGTTTGGATTTCTACTAGTGACAGGGATTTGTGTCACTTCAATATTTAGAACATGACCAAGGACTGATGGAGTAATGAGCTTGGTGTGTTGCGTGAATTTTAGACATATGCAAGGTGGGTAATCTTGGACAACACAACAATAGTTGAAGAACTGCTGGATCATTTCAAACTGATATGGGCCACCCATATTAAACATATTCTTCCATCCTATAGTCTCCATCATGAGATCCACCCCATAGGGTTTGACAGTACTAATGAGAATAGTACGATCGACTATCATGACTTGTTCCCAATCTGACTGGTTTTGAGGTGGTCTAGAATATTTCTCTTTCTTACTCTTGGAAGATTTTACAGATGAGAGAGCCTTACCTTTTCCTTTAATCATCTTCCTTGTTTCACTTAGATGTTGAGATTTCATCAAGACTCCGAGCAGATCAACCAAAGAAACTGATCAGGGCAGAGAGATAGGGCTACCTATTGAAAAATGAAAATTTTTCTTTTAATCAGCCTTTTATTTGGGCGCCATCTGTCGATCATATCGATCATTTTTTTTTATGTTATCGAGAAGCTACCGATCGATTCTATCGATTCTGTCTCAGATGTCATCAACGATCATACGACTTTTCACATTCTGAAGGGTCGTCAATTGTATCGATACTTATTCGATGTAATCAGAAGGTCATATCCAAGGTGAATGATTTTCTGGGTTCAAAATTCAGATGATTTTTCAAGGTTACTCCTAGGATTTCTAAGAAACAGTGATATTCTTAGTAAAATAATATATAATATATAATAAAAAAATTGACTGTTTGTACAAAAAAAAAAGGTCTGGAACCTTAGGTATTAATTTGGGGCTCAGCAAAACAGCATCATTTCATCAAGTATCCAGATTTTGATGCATAATCTAGACATGTTCCTTTACTCTTAATGCTCCTCTCTATCATTCCTTTCTTCTCCTTTAATTACCCATTTTGTGAATGGATTCTTACTTGTGGTAGATTTGTTTTTCTTATCTGATTTAACCACCTAATTCACTAAGTCTTTCTTCCTGTCAGATAGTTTGGATGGTGATAGTTGTATATATCCTTTGTTCAACACATCCTTTAAATCACCACTTGTTTGATAAGCCGGATTTTTGCTTTTGTTATTACTAGAAATATCAGTTTTTCCATGTGTTCCATATTCAATTCTTGTTCCAGCTTTTTCATATCCCAAGCCATATTTGTTGTTTCCAGATTTTCCCATACCCAGAAGTTTTTCTAACTTTTCACCACTCTGGGAAAATTTACAGTTTAGTTGGGCTATTTTTCAAGATTCTTCTAGTTCATTTTGAAGTGTATAGTTTTTATTTTAAAGGATCAGGTGTTCCTCATTTAGAGTTTTGACTTGTTTCTTTAATTTTTCTAACTCAGATTTCAAAGAGATGTTAGTTCTTTCAAGTCTATCATTATCTGAGTGACATTGCTGCAAATCAGTAATTAGATGAGTATTAATATTTGAAGCTTTATCCAGATCTAATTTCAGCAATTCCTTTTTGTTTTCAGATATACCAAGTCATTTAATCACTTTAATGTTATGAATATAAATTTGATTATAAGCGTCTTGTAATTCATTTTGCTCTTTATCTTCTTCTTCTTCAATTTCCTCATTGTCAGATGAAAATGATTCAGTGGCTTGCTTTTCTTCTTCAGATTCTGTTCGAATGATTGAAGCAGTGGAGATCATAAGTATTTTCAATGATTTCTGATCTCCATTACTCTCTGAGTCACTGTTTTCTTAGTTTGACTCTTCCGTGTCATCCCATGTGGCGGTCATCGCCTTGCCCTTGGTTTTTCTGTTTGGGCATTCGGTAGATAGGTGTTCATACTCATGACAGGCATAACATTGTGGTTCTTTGGTTCTTTTCCTAAATTTTCCTGTAGGAGGTTTGTCATCCACCTTTTTACCTCTAGAGGGGCGGCCGCGATTCCTTTGAAAGAATCTTCTGAATCTTTGTGCCAGCAGAGCCACTTCCTCATCTTCATCTTCTTTTTCACTCTCACTGTCCTCATGTTTTGTTTTCTTAAAGGTTTTTAGGACAGTATTTTTAGATTTTTGGGGTTGTGTGAAGTGTAGTTCAAAGGTTTGTAAGGAACTACTAGTTCTTCTACATTCATCTCATCAATATTCCTACACTCCTCAATTGTCGTTACCTTGGTATTGAACCGTTCCGGTAAGGACCTTAGTATTTTTCTACATATCTTTGGTACCGGAACCTTCTCTCCCAATCCACCCATGGAGTTACAAATGATATTCAATTTGGTGAAGAACTCCATAAATGTCTCATGCTCTTCCATCCTGAGATTATCGAACTGTGAATTTAAAAGTTGTAGTTTAGATCTCTTCACAGTGCTTGTGCCTTCATGGGTTGTTTCTAATAAGTCTCATGCTTCTTTAGAGGTCCCACACATATTTATCTGATTGAAAATATCTTGAGACACGTTACAGTAGATGGTGTTCATTGCTTTTGCTTCAGCATTTCGCTATTCTTTGTCAAACGCCGTCCACTTTTCATTAGGTTTGGGTTTAGTGATTGTGGTTTCATTTTTAAGTACAATTTGTTCAGATGGTACCACATATCCCTGTTCAACTACATCTTAAACATCATAATCTAAAGATCTCAGGAAGTAATGTATTCTAGCCTTCCAGTAAGCATAATTTAAACCATCAAATATTGGAGGTCTAGTGATAGATGAGCCCCCTCCTTTGGCCATATTCCTCAACTTCAGTCAAGATCACTCTCTAGGCGGTGAAGCCTTTAAAGAGATACTCACTCTGATACTAAATGAAATAGCGGTGATGTAACACCCTGAAAATTGGGGGTCGTGTAGAAACCCGACTCCCGAGTTCCAGACAATCACTTATGCAAAAAATATGATTATGATTCAATGTTGTCTGAGCTAAAGCATTCACATGAGTAAGATTATACCAAAACTACAATTCATACTCCAGATCCAGTGATAAAATGCAAGCGGAAGATTGAAGAATATATATATCACTGTATGAAAACAAAATAATCTCAAACTGTCTCCAAAATATGAATACATCTCTGAGTCTCATATACATGTCATAAGCAAAAAGAAAATGTCGTAAAATAGTTCAACTAGTCGGTCTCGCTGACCAGGCCACCTACACAAAACTGTCAGAGAACTGCATATATGAGAACTCATCCTGATCCTCATAGTAATCCGGCTCTGCGTCCTGAATCACCTCATCACCTGCATCTAAAACAGGGTCTGGTGGTGTTGCAAACACCATCCCGTAACGTGGGAGTGAGTGATCAACTCAGTGGAATAATAGAGCAAAGATTAGTATGTTATCAAATCAATCACGTGATAATAGTAAAGCAGACAATCAAACATTCCTAGATACTGTTGTTAATGCAAGCATGAGATGACATGATGGATGCCCTCACCGACATTCTCCCTCATACGGCACCATCTTACGCCCGTGGCATGCTTTCTTCCCACAGTGCTCCACATCTTCTAGGCATATGCAATGCGATGTGGATATGATTACCGAGTTATTATTAATCCTTTTCATACAGAAAGATTGGGAAACTAAGGTACCTTCCTTATATCAATCCCAACACAGATCCTATCTAGGGTCATTACTCCTAGTAATCTCATACGATGTTATATTTGTAGGTCCCTACAAGGGCTGTCAGGGTTGTTGCTCGCATTCGTTGCACCGCTCCCCTATCACCTTATCAATACAGGCCTAATGTACTCTCATCGCTACAGAAGGGTCTTCGCCTCCCGTAGACTCAGAATACGTTCGCGGTCACTTGTAACACCCCAGATTTTGGGCAACCTGGGATTAGACGTCATTAGGCAATGGGTTAATTAAAACACCTGAAAAATCACTTAGAACCCAATTCCATAGCCAAAGAAATCACTTAGGGTTAATTCCTATGAAAAATAAGAGTAAGTTAGCTAGCGTAACGCTAGAGTGGCTGGAAAATAGTCCCTGATCACTTTAAATACATTCTACAAGACCCAAATCGAGTAGAACCAATGCCTCTATAAAACTCTATAACCTCGGATCAAACTCTAAGCCAGTTTGTTCTCTGGACCACTTTGAAATTTTGTATTGGATCTAGACCGCGCGTCAAAAGTCCGATACCTGCTATCTTAGATCGTTAGAACCGCCTAGCTGGACTTGACAATTATTTCGAAAATCAAGTCCAACCGATAATCACAGGCTATTTCATTGAGCCCGGACTGAAGAGAGTGTGAATAGGGACAGAATTGGAATTTCAAATTCAAATCTGGCACACGACTTGACGTGTCAGTATTAAGGATTCTGACCGTCAGAATTCAGCCAAATTACACCCTCGGATCAGGAAAAATTTCTATTTCATATCATGAGATTTGCAGGCCTGATTTACGTGCGGTGACCGCTGAACTGAAACTGGACCGCCACGTGCGATCTGCGAACCCCGCCGGAATGAAAATTTGATGTATGCTAGATCCAGTATGCATGAGCTTAAGTCTGACCGTATTTGGCCAGGGGACCTCCAGAAATGTCCTTTTGGACCGAAACAGCCCCGATTTGGTCACCCCTCAAGTGAACCTTGTTCCCGAGCCTATTTCGGGCAAGTTTGGGCTTATAAAAAGGGTTGAAACCCTCACTCCTCTCTCCCATCCGAATTTGAGAGAAACCCTAAATTGGGAGAGAGAAAAGGTGAGAGTTCGTGAGAGAGATTGGAGGGATTTTTCCTGCCTTCGTGCCACCTGTTGCACATGCTTCAGCAACACATCTCAATCACCTGGCCGGTGATTCCTCCACTTTTTCAGGTATGAAATAACCCTAGAAAGTTGCTGATTTGAGATTTACTAGGATTCATAGCTTGTTAGTTGACGTAACTCGTGAATTAGCTTCTCTTATCGCTGTAGACGAAGCGTATACGCTCCATTCGAATTTACACATCCATAAGAGACAAGGTGCGGATTTTAGACGCTTTGATTGACTGTTTTCAAAGCTTTCAATGTCGTTTAATAGTAGATTATCGACGGCAACGCCGTTTGACATGTACAACATGCTGTCCGTTTCCTGTTTCATAAATCAACGAAGAATATGAGATTTAGGGCATTTTAGTCATTTGTAGGAAGTACTGATTTCATTCATATTTTGCTGATGTGATTGACATGATTTGTTGTCGCATTAGAATGTTAGGTATGCGTGCATAATTATTTTGGCGAAGAGATTTGCCTAAATGCGCACTTCGGGTCGACATACTATATGTAGACTTAAGTGTGTAGTGTAAGTGTTTTTATAAATGCTTGTATTAGTATGTATTGAATTAAATAGTGTTATGAATTAGTTTGAGATTGATTTCTCAATTAATATGTTGGTGTAAATGGTTTCCTACATGTTAGCCATATGCATGATTTCATGATATGAATGAAATGCATGTGCTTGACGATTCGCTTAAGCTGTATGTTATAACATGTGCTTGATGATTTCATTATGATTTAGTTCGAGATTGAATTCTCAATTAATTTGCTGATGGAAATGATTTCCTATATGTTGGCGATATGCATAATTTTATTATATGTATGAAAGGCATGTATCAGGTGATTTGCTTAAGTTGTATGTTGCAACATGTGTTAACATGCTCATATGGTTGTATTTCATTTCCAATACTTTCACATGCTTTGCTGATGTGATTCCACATGTTTGGGACTATACTTAGTCCAGGCAGTCGGTAACCGAGCGAATTCGTGGTTAGCTTATCTTCGCCACGAACGACGCGTCGATGAACGCGAGTCGTGTCTGGAGTTGACGGCAGTGGTTAGGCCACGCGAAGTGTTTTACGCACTTCATGTCGTTCGACTTGAGATGCGATCGCGCTAGTCGAGCCCGTCAAGTAACCCGACTGGCCGTTGTATGTTCACCCTGCATGAGTCATAACTGCTTGAACCTAGGGTACAGAACTTACCATTGTAAACCCTGTTAACCATGGTACCTTGATCCACGAAGACTCATGAGCCGGGCATGGTGGTATGGGACACCGTGGTGGAGCTGTCGGCCTACGCTGGGGCCACAAACCTCCCCGTAGTGACCAGTGGGCATCTAGTCTCTTGAGCAGATTATGGTGGTATGGGACACTATATTCTTGCTATCGGCCTACACTGATCAGGCGACGAGTCCTTTGTAGTGACCGCGAGCGTATTCTGAGTCTACGGGAGGCGACGACCCTTCAGTAGCAGTAGAGTACAGTAGGCCTGTATTGATAAGGTGATGGGGGAGAGGAGCAACGAGTGCGTGCAACAGCCCTGGCAGCCCTTGTAGCGACCTACAAAATATACATCGTATGAGATTACTAGGAGTGACGACCCTAGACAGGATCTGTGTTGGGATTGATACAAGGGAAGTACCTTAGTTTCCCAATCCTGCTGTTTGAATGGACTAATAACAACTCGAAAATCATATCACCATTACATTGCATGTGCTTGGAAGATGTGGAGCACTTTAGGGAGTGTGGCATGCCGCGGTCGTAAGATGGTGCCGTATGAGGGAGATCGTCGGTGAGGGCATACATCACGTCATGTCATATTGCATTAACAACAGTTTTAGGATTGTTTGATTTACTGCTTTACTATTATTGCATGATTGATTTGAGAACATGTTAATCCTTGCTCTATTATTTCACTGAGTTAGCTACTCACTCCCACGTTACGGGATGGTGTTTCCGGACACCCACCAGACCCTTTTGTGATTACAGATGATGGCGCGGCTTGCGAGGCGGAGCCGGACTTGATGATGATGAGGAGGATCCCTCCTTTATGCGTGTTTTGATCGACGGGATTATAGGGAGGTTGATTAGATACTTTGACACTTGTCATTTTATGTTTTTAGCACACTTATGTATATTTGTTTTGTCTACTTTTGGAGTATACATGTATGTATATAACCTGGTAACATGTTCACACTCTGGAGACATACAACAGTTTATATATGTTATACATACTATCACAGTCTTCTGCTTGTTAATTTAACTGTCTCTGGAGTATGATATGCGGTTCTAGCTTAATCTCACTCATGTTTAATACGTTATCATAGACAACATTCAATCATACATATTTATGTTGCATAAATAACATGTTGGAACTCGGGAGTTGGGTTTTTGCTCGACCCCCCAATTTTCGGGATGTTACATCACTACAAAGGGCTCGTCACCTGATCAGTGTAGGCCGACAATAAGAATATAGTGTCCCATACCAGCATAATCTGCTCACGAGTCATAGGTGCTCACTGGTCACTACAGGGAGGTTTGTGGCCCCAGCGTAGGCCAATAGCTTGACCACGGTTTCCCATACCACCATGCCCGGCTCATGTGTCTTTATGGATCAAGGTACCATGGTTAACAGGGTTTCCAATGGTAAGTTCAATACCCTGGGTTCAAGCAGTTATGACTCATACAGGGTGAACATACAATGGCCAGTCGGGTTACTTGACGAGCTCGACTAGTATGATCACACCTCAGGTTAAACGACATGAAGTGCATAAAAGACTTCGCGTGGCCTAACCACTGCCGCCAACCCAAAACACGACTCGCGTTCATCGACGCGTCCTTCGTGGCAAATAGAAGCCAACCACGAATTTGATCCATTACCGACTGTCTGGACTAGGTCATAGCCTCAAGCATTTGTAAATCAGCATCAGTAATCATATGAGAGTAATAGAAATGCAATACAATAATACAAGCATGTTGTTACATGTTATAACATACAACTTATGCAATTCATCCAATACATGCATTTCATACATATAGCCAACATGGTGAAAGTTATATACATCAACATGTTGATTGAGAATTAAATCTCAAAACTAATACACAACACCATTTACTCAATACATACTAATACAAACATTTATACAAACACTTAGTCTACACACTTTAGTCTACATAGCGTATGTTGACTCAAAGTGCGCATAAGGGCGAATCTCTTTGCCAAACCGATCGTGCACGCATTCCTAATATCCTAACATGACAAATAACCATGGTAAACATTTCAACAAAATGTGGATGTAAACAGTATTTCCTACAAATGACTAAAATGCCCTAAATCTCATATTTTCCTTACGTTTACCAAATGAAAAATGGACAGCATGTTCTACATGTAAAACGGCATTCTCTTCGATAATCTACTATTAAACAACATTGAAAGCTTTGAAATCAGTCAATCAAAGCATCTAAAATCCGCACCTTTTGCCCTAGACGGTGCAAAAGGGGGTGCAGGTGGAGTTGCACTCCCACCCTGGGCTAGAGCCCCTGCTATCGTAGTCAAGAGCTGCTGGTGCTGCTGATGCATCATGGCCATCAACTGCTCAAACCTATCAGGAGGTGGAGCGGGCTGTGGTACATACTGCATCGAGGAAGACGCACGGTACTGCTCTCTGACAGGAGATGTGAAAGGCGGCGGTCCAACTGTAGGACCTGTAGAGGGCTGAGACTCAGGTGCAGTCTCAGAAATCGGGCCCACAGCAGGGTCCGTATGAACATCAGTCTGGAGAGGAACCCGATCCATAGGCTCTCCCAATGTAAGTCGTGCCATGCTCTGCGTAGTCTTATGCGGCATTCCCTATATTCAAAATAGGGCGCAACCTTGTCAGTTTCAACAATAGCACAAACACACCGCAATCATTCACATAACACCGCAGAATTCCATACATTTCATTAAATCAAAATTTATCGCAATACAAGAGATATATCCTTACATGCATCATGACAAGAAACACATGGAAACTAAGCCAATCAAAGCTATAACTACAACATAAGCAAACTACTAGCCTTCTCAGGCTTACACACAGAAAGCAGGAAACAACTAACTACGACCAACAATATATGGGTCTAGATCACTAGTCTGAGTCTGGGGATGGAGGAGGAGCGCCCTTATCTTGCAGACAACACAGGATGGCCTTCAGGGTGCGAGTCACCTTGCCAAATTTTTGCTTCATGACGGCCTTGGTATCATCGAGATCTTGTTTCACTTCAGCCCGAAGTTCTTGAACTTCCCGTCGCAAGACAACTTGACTCTCCTCAAGTCGGGTGATATGAGCATCCCTAGTAGCCCGAGTCACCATAGGAGGACTCTCATCAGTATCCTGAGCCTCCTCTTCTTCTTCTGCCTGGACTTCTTCCTCTATTTCTGCCCCAGCTTCTTCTTCACTTGCATCCTCTTTGCTATCATAATCACCCTCGCTATCATAATCGCCCTCGCTATCAAGGTGGCCATGCATACATTCTCTCCCTGGCCCACTTGATACAAGAAATTGACCATGAGACGCGTACATTCACTGTGGTTGGTAGACCTAGGATACACATTGAACATACAAATGTAGTGCAGCAGGCAAAAATTATGCGACATGTGGGACGCTAAGAGGCTCTAGTTACGCTACCATGGAACCAAACCACCACATAGGAACTTGGTGTGGCAATCTCACTCACGAACTGTAACATCCCAAAAATCGAGGGTCGGGTAGAAACCCAACTCCCGAGTTCCAGAACGTCTTATGCAACATAGATAATGATAAATGCATGTCGTCTATAGAATGACATTAAACAAGATTGAGACTAAGCCAAAACAACATATCATACTCCAGAGACAGTTAAATTAGCAAGCGGAAGACTATGATGAATACGTAAAATATATAATTAATTGTAAATCTCCAGAGTGTGAACATGTTACCAGGTTAATTAAATACATGTATACTCCAAAAATGGAAAGAAAAGAATATATATGAGTGCTCCAAACATATAAAATGACAAGTGTCAAGGCGTCTAATCAACCTCCCTGTAATCCCGTCGATCAGAACACGCATAAAGGAGGGACCCTCCTCATCATCATCAAGTCCGGCTCCGCTTCACAAGTAGCGCCATCATCTGAAACTAAAATAGGGACTGGTGGGTGTTCAGAACACCATCCCGTAACGTGGGAATGAGTAATCAACTCAGTGGAATCATAGAGCAAAGATTAGCATGTTATCAAATCAACTCAGTGGTATGAGATTAGTTGTTATTAATCCTTTTCATACAGCAGGATTGGGAAACTAAGGTACCTTCCTTATATCAATCCCAACATAAATCCTGTCTAGGGTCATCACTCGTAGTAATCTCATACGACGTTATATTTTTAGGTCGCTGCAAGGGCTGCCAGGGCTGTTGCTCGCACTCGTTGCACCGCTCCCCCATCACCTTATCAATACAGGCCTAATGTACTCTTGTCGCTACGGAAGGGTCGTCGCCTCCCGCAGACTCAGAATACGCTCGCGGTCACTACAAAGGGCTCGTCACCTGATCAGTGTAGGCCGACAATAAGAATATAGTGTCCCATACCACCATAATCTGCTCAAGAGTCTGAGTTACTCACTGGTCACTACGGGGAGGTTTGTGGCCCCATCGTAGGCCGACAGCTCGACCACAGTGTCCCATACCACCATGCCCGGCTCATGACTCTTTATGGATCAAGGTAGCATGGTTAACAGGGTTTCAATGGTAAGTTCAGTACCGTAGGTTCAAGCAGTTATGACTCATGCAAGGTGAACATACAATGGCCAGTCGGGTTACTTGACGGGCTCGACTAGTACGAGCGCATCTCAAGCTGAGCGACATGAAGTACATGAAACACTTCGTGTGGCCTAACCACTGCTGCCAACTCAAAACATGACTCGCGTTCATCAACGCGTCCTTCATGGCAAATGAAGCCAACCACGAATTCAATCCATTACCGACTGCTTGGACTAACGTATCACCCCAAACACTTGAATATCAACATCAGTAATCATATGAGAGTAACAGAAATGAAATACAACAATGTAAGCATGTTGACACATGTTATAACATACAACTTAAGCAAATCATCCAACACATGCATTTCATGTATATAATGAAATCAATACATATAGCCAACATGATGGAAATCATTTACATCAGCATATTACTTGAGAATTCAATCTCAAAACTCATTCACAACACCATCTACTCAATACATACTAATACAAGCATTTATACAAACACTTAGCCTACACACTTTAGTCTACATAGCGTATGTCGACTCAAAGTGCGCATTTGGGCGAATCTCTTCGCCAAACAGATCATGCACGCATTCCTAATATCCTAACTCGACAAATAACCATGGCAAACATTTCAGCAAAATATGGATGTAAACAGTATTTCCTACAAATGACTAAAATGCCCTAAATCTCATATTTTCCATACGTTTATGAAACAAAAAACGGACAGCATGTTTTACATGTCAAACGGTGTTTCCGTCTATAACCTACTATTAAACGACATTGAAAGCTTTGAAATCAGTCAATCAAAGCGTCTAAAATCCTCAGCTTTTTCCCTAGACGCGTATCAGTTCGAATAGGATGTATAAACTTCGTCACCGGCGTAAATGCGACCTAATACACAAGATACATAAGCTATTTCGATAATGAATCGAAGAAATCACTAAAACAGCAAGTGGTTAGGGTTTTTCTTACCTAGACGTGTGTTGAAAATCACCGGAAAAGTGATTTGAATACATTGCTTTGGTACGTGCAAAGGATGGAGTAAACGGCAGGAAGTTCTCTCACAAAGTCTCTCACAATCTCTCACTTTCTCTCTCTCTCAATCTAGGGTTTCAAGAAAATTCAGATGGGAGAGATATGAGAGGGTTTAAAGCCCTTATATAGACTAAAACCTGACCTAAATAGACTTGGGAACAAGGTATACCTGAGTTATAACCAAATCGGGGCTTTTTCGATCCAAAAGAGTGTTTCGGGAGGTCCCCTGGCCGAACGCGGTCGGACTTAAGCTCATGCGTATTGGATCCTGCTTACATCAAGTTTTCAGACCAGTAGAGTTCTCAGATCACACGTGGCAGTCCATTTTCAGTTCAGCGGTCACGGAGAATCGATCGAGGATTCCAAGTACACTGACCTGAATGAGAAATGTTCCTTGATCCGAGGGTGTATTTGGGTCAAATTCCGACGGTCTGAATGCTTATACTGATCCCACAAATGAAACGTGCCGGATTTATTTAAATCCCCTTTAATGTTAAATGAATTTCACTCTTTCTCACACTCCCTACTCCAGGCTCAATGAAATAGCCTTAGAGCATCGGTTGGGCTTGATTTTCGAAACGATTGTCAAGTCCAGCTAAGCGGTCATAACGGTCTAATATTGTAGGTATCGAACTTTCGATGTGCGGTCTAGATCCAATACGAAGTTTCAAAGGGTTCCTGAGAGCAAGCGGGTTTAGAGTTTGATCCTAGATTTCAGGGTATTGTAGCGTCATTGGTTCTACAAGTTTTGGGGCTTGCAGAACGTATTTAAAGCGATCAGGGACAATTTCACAGCTAATCTAGCGTAGCGCTAGCTAATTCACCTTAAATTTCTAAAGAAATAGGTTCTAAATGATTTCTTTGGCTTTGGAATCGAATTCTGAGAGGTTACCAAGGTGCTATGGTTGACCCGTTGCCTAAGGATGTCTAACCCAGGTTGGTAAAAATCTGAGGTGTTACACGAACACTCTTCAGATTCTTAGCACTGGGATGAACTTCACCAAGAGGCACCTTCAGAATGCGAGCTATCAACCGAACGTCGATCGTGGCTTCCCGGTCTCTATCAAAGGGAATCCTAAACTGCAATAGCTCCAACGTAGGAGCCCGAATATGAGCATAGAAGGCACGAACGGTGTTCACGTTCACACGAGAGCGGGCTTCAAAGAGTGGACCCCAATTGTCAGCTTTAACGCGCTCAAACAACAGAAATTCACCGAAGAGCCGCTCATCCACATGTGCTTCAAACAGAACCTTGCGATCAGTATAAGCACCATGAGGTAACTCTGCTAACAGTACTCGCCCTACGTGAGCATGGGGATCTAAATCCCGCTTTGTGTGAAACTCACGAGCTGCACTTGGACTTGCGGCGACGCTTGAGCTAGCGGCGCCACCTCTCGGCTTTCTTGATCGTGAAGGGCGACTAGGCCCAGCCTCATCTGCGGCAGTTTTCCTCTTTCCCATGAGAGAGAGGATAGTGGAAAGAGAGAAAAGGCCAAAATAGCCTTCACAAAAGCCATAGAAAATGAGGGAAATGGGGAGAAACGGTTGCCCAAATGGACTGAAGCGAATCTAGGCGCTCTAAAGGGATGAATCAAGCTCCCAAAGGCTGGATTTTTAAAGGGAAAAGAGAACAATAAGTGAGAATGGAGCTCACCCAACTTTCAGCCATAAATGGAGGTTGTAAGAGCTTCCACGGATGAGAAATGAGAGAGAGAGGACTGTGAACAGCTTCAAATGGATGGGTTGGCGTCAGTTGAAGGAAAAATGGGATTGGGGGTGTTTGAAGACGGGTTTTGGAAGAGGAGGCAGCAAAAATCATGTGAACGGAGAGCTTGGGGGGGCTATTTGTGAGGTATGTCTTTGGGGTTATTTTAAGGGCTGGCCCACATATGGGAGGGATGCCCTACCCATTTAAGGGCCTCGGCCCGACGCACGGCCCGTGTGGGGCCCACCGGTCGGCGATCCCTCGCAGAACCGGTGATGCCATCGCCAGCCAAAGTGGAATCCGACGATGGGCACCCCCCTGGACTGGTTCCCCCTATCCTGTGGGCCCCAAAAACACATGGGTCGCACCCCAGATCATTGTACATTGGCTTGGATAGCCCAAGACTCCATTTCGATCCATTTCGGGTCATTTCTGACTCTACCTGATGCATGGTTGCATTTAGCTATTTTTTACGGCCGGGATTTAGTCCAGAGAGGCCTAGACCCATCCACACAAAATCTAGGAGTGGTCCGGGGTCGTTTCATGCGACCACGGATGCACATGGACTCGATCAAAATGCTCGTTTTGCGTAGACTTTGTCGATTGGCCAGACTATGATCCTATAAGTGTTTCTAGACTTTTCTCGCACCCACCTAAGTTAAAGAGGTGACAGCGTACGTCGCGTGTCCATAACCCAGGTCCGGTTTAATCCAAATCATGCTCTGATACCAACTTGTAACACCCTAAAAATCGAAGGTCGTGTAGAAACCCGACTCCCGAGTTCCAGACCATCACTTATGCAACAAATATGATTATGATTCAATGTTGTCTGAGCTAAAGCATTCACATGAGTAAGATTATACCAAAACTGCAATTCATACTCTAGATCCAGTGATAAAACGCAAGTGAAAGACTGAAGAATATATATATCACTGTATGAAAATAAAATAATCTCAAACTGTCTCCAAAGTATGAATACATCTCTGAGTCTCATATACATGTCATAAACAAAAAGAAATGTCATAAAATAGTCCAACTAGTCGGTCCCGCCGATCCAGGCCACCTACGTTTACCAAACGGAAAACGGACAGCATGTTCTACATGTAAAATGGCATTCTCTTCGATAATCTACTATTAAACGACATTGAAAGCTTTGAAATCAGTCAATCAAAGCATCTAAAATCCGCACCTTTTGCCCTAGACGTGTATCGATTCGATTTGAACGTATACGCTTCGTCAACGGCGTAAAGGTGACCTAATGCACAAGATATATAAGCTACTTCGCTATTTAAATCGAAGGAATCCTAAAACAACAAGTAGTTAGGGTTTTTCTTACTTAGAAGTGCGTTAGAATCACCGGAAAAGTGATTTGAATGCCGGGATTTAGCACGTGTAACAGCCGTAGCAAGTGGCAGGAAAAACTCTCCCACACTCTCTCACAATCTCTCACTTTTTCTCTCTTTCAATCTAGGGTTTCTAGCAAATTCGGATAGGAGAGATATGTGAGGGTTTAAGGCCCTTATATAGGATAAAACATCACCTTTTTAGACTTAGGAACAAAGTATACTTGGGTTATAACCAAATCGGGGCTGTTTCGATCCAAAAGAGCATTTCGGGAGGTCCCCTGGCCGAACGCTATCGGACTTAAGCTCAGGTAACTGGATGTTGCTCACACCAAGTTTTCAGTCCGGTAAAGTTCCCAGATCGCACGTGGCGGTCTAGTTTCATTTCAGCGGTCATCGTACCTAAATCAGGTCTACAAGTCTCATGATATGAAAGAGAAATTTTTTCTGATCCGAGGGTGAAATTTGGCTGAATTCTGACGGTCAGAACGCTTAATAATAACGTGCAAAGACTAGTGCCAGATTTGAATTAAAATTTCAAATCTTTACCCATTTCTCACTCTCTTCACTCTAGGCTCAATGAAATAGCCTCTGAACATCGGTTGGGCTTGATTTTTGAAATGATTGTCAAGTCCAGCTAAGCGGTCATAACGGTTTAAGATTGTAGGTATCGGACTTTCGACGCGCGGTCTAAATCCAATACGAAGTTTCAAAAGGTTCCTGAGAGCAAACGGGTTTAGAGTTTGATCCTAGGTTTCAGGAAATTATAGCGTCATTAATTCTACAAGTTTTGGGTCTTGCAGAACATATTTAAAGTATTCAGGGACAATTTCACAAATACTCTAGCGTAGCGCTAGCTAACTAATGCTTAATTTCTAAAGGAATTAATCCTATGTGATTTCTGGTCGAGTTGGTACTCAAGTCCCTGTACGGATTTTTTCAAGACGTTACAGGTGAAGACCGCTTGAGTTGAAGTAGGAATATGCCAATATGTCCTAGAGGGGGATGAATAGGACTTTTTAAAGATTTATGAATTATATTAAAAATCCTATCACTCTAATCCTAACAGGTATCCAATTTTCAGGTTTACTCAAATGTAACTCTACTTGCTTCCAAGCCCAGTAGAGGATCGAATCACAAAACTATTCAATTTAATGAGCATGAAGCAGTTATAGTCTATGATGGATGTGACTGTGTGTGTGAAGTGTGAGCAGATATGAATTCAAATAATATAATCACACAAATGATCAAGCACAAGAATCAATCACAGACATAGTCATTTTTATAGTGGTTCGACTACTTGTCTACTCCACTCCCGGCTGCCACACTCAACCCTTGAGTGTACCGGATTTTACTAAGGAGGTTTCCCATGGTTCACCTCAAACCTAAGGTTTTAAATCAGGTTCACCTTCGACCTTTACAACCTACACAGAGGTTGATTGTTTATGCTCTCACTAGAAAGGGTCAACACATAGCACCCGGTTTAGGCACACTGGCCAGGGATCTTACCCTAAGATCCTAACAAAGGTTTTACATGGTTCACCTCATAACCTAGAGTTTTACTGGTTCACTCCTAACCAGATGTTTATGCCCACACAGAGTGGGGGTCCACACAATGCACCCACACGTACACTCCCGTCAGAGGCCTCCTTGGAGGACTTCAAAGGGTGAGCAACACCTACGACCCAATCCTAGAAAGGAATGATCACAAGTGTCCTCTTGACTCTAAGTACTTACATATAAGTTGATGAGTCTCTTTTAGCGTAGTGATAAAGATCTCCTTCTTGTTGATGAAGAGTCTTTAGCTCCCTTGATCTGCAACATAAAAGATATACCAATGCTAGGCTTTAGGTCGGGTCAAGGTTATGATGGAATTCCACTCTCTAAAGATTTTCCTATTAGGAAGATAGAGTGATTCCAATCATCTATGCATTCAAGGCATCTCAACTTAATAATTTACCATTAAGGTAGTAGATGGAGGATCCTTGAATGCGGAAGTTCATTCCCCAATACACTCTATTGAATATCAATGATGAGAGTGGATTGGAGGATGAACTCTCTGAGAGAAAGGGCTTAAGATAAATGATATGAAGTTTAAAACACTCAGAAGCAATAAAGACTAACATCTCTTCTTTCTCTACCAACAATAAAGACTAACCTCTCTATATATAGGCAAAAGGTTCCAACGGATATAAACGGTCACATTTATGACAGAGTTCGATATCATCGAGCAAGAGTCGATATGATCGAGCATATACTCTCGATTGTATCGATGATCTGCTCAATGATATAAACTCAAATGTCATTTTTTCTTTTGGAAACCTTTTGCCAACTGGTCGATGGGATTGAGACACACATCGATGTTATCGAATTTCGAACTCCGATTCCATCGATAGATGAATCGATCTATCGATAGGTGAAAATAAGAGAGACAAGCCTTGAAGAATTTTAGGTTCTAAAGATATGATCGGGGAATAGCCGATGTCATCAGAATTTGAATGTCGATGATATCGAGACTTTGTCGATAGGATCAATAAATCGTATAGATTTACCTATAAGCACACTGGTCAGTTTCTGCTAGATTTGATCCAATCGACCAAGACTCGATGATATCGACGTTAGAATATCGATTTCATCGAATGGCCCCCGATCAATGTTTTAAAACATCCTGAAATTTATGCTGGAGGAAATATGTGCATACTATCGATATGATCGAATGACTACCGATGTGATCGATATTTGAGTTCAGATTGAATCGGATAGTCATCGATATATTGAAGCTTATAGTAGTTTTCTTTAGAAAAACAGGGGTGCCAGAAAACTTCCTGTCGATATTATCGATCCACTTTCGATAGGATCGTTATTCGAATATCGATGATATCTATTGAGATTTCGATAAATCGATAAATCATCCAGATGAATGTTTGGTTGCTGCATGCTTTTTGTCCTCACTCGATTATATCGATTGAGATGCCGAGGACATCGACAGAGTAGGTCGATCATATCGAAATGTGAATCGATACAATCGACAGGGTAAGAAAACTTTAAGATTTTTTTGTTTGGTAAAAAGTTTTCTTACACTAAAATCCTAAGGTGTTCTACTTAGTTTTAATGGTTTTAATCACCTGGTGTTTGGGACATGGGATGTGAGGCTATGATTTACCTATGGTGAGCTTCTACACATTCAGTTGAGGCAGACACTTGAGTTGATCTTCCTGTTAGGTGCTGTTGTCCGACTGACTCAACTTACACCGTAATTGACAAACAAGGGCACTAGCAGGTGCTTTCATCATTGACGCTATATTGCCCTGAAATCTAGGATCCAACTCTAAACACAGTTGCTCCCAGGAATATTTTGTAACTTCGTATTGGATCTAGATCACACGTCGAAAGTCTGATATCGATGAACTTAGACCATTATGACCGCCTAGTTGGACTTGACTATCACCTCGAAAATCAAACCCAAAGAATGTCCTAAGATCATTTCCTTGAGTCTGGAGTGAAGAGAGTGGAAAAGTGAAGATTTTTAGAAAATTAAATATGATTTTAAGTAATCTGAGACGTGTCACTTGCGCGATATTTCTAAGTGTTCTAACCATTAGATTTCGACCCAAATTCACCCTCGGATCAGGATAGGTGGCACATACATGTCAAAGTACTTGTGGCCCTGATCGAATTTTGGTAACCGTTGAATTAAAACTGGTCAGCCACGGACGATCTGGAAACCTGATTGGACTGGAAACTTAACTTGCTTAAGATCCAATATTAGTGAGCTTAAGTCCGACCGCATTTGATAAGAGGACCTCCAGAAGTGCTCCGTTGGATTAGAAATAGCCCGATTTGGTTATAACCTAAGTATACCTTGGCCCTAAGGCTATTTTCGTCGACTTTAGGCTTATAAAAGGGCCTTAAACCCTCATTCCTAAATTCCATACAAATTTTTCAAACCCTAGCTATTCAAGAGAGAAAAGAGAGAGAAAGTAAGAGAGAACCTGTTGATTCTTCGTGTGATTCTTCCCAGTTCATCTACGTATCAAATCTGTGTATCTGAATCGTTCTTTCGACGATTCTGATTCCGTTCTTAGGTAAGTTAACCAAACCCTAACCCGTTTTGAAGCTTGGAATAGCTGTAATGAAGTTATAGCTAACCTGTTTCATGCCATAGGTAGCGTATCTGCCATTGACGAAGACTTATCGTCTGAATCATATCTAATACGCATTTTTTGATTTAAGGTGCGGACTATATGTGCTTAGATTATAGTTTTCAAGACTTTTAATGATTTATTCATGACGTGAATGCTATTCCACATGTTAAAGGTGCTATCTGTTTCGATTTATGAATATGTATAATCTATGTTATAAATAGCGTATTTCATGTATATGTTAGAATACCCGTATACGTATGAAAATTGTTATTATGATTGCCATGATTATTTGTCATTGATACATGGTTGATATGTATGCGGAAACTCCTTGACGAAAGGACTCGCCCTAATATGTAATGGAGCCGACATACGTGATGTATGTTGAATAGTGTAGTTTAAGTGTTTGTTTAAATGCTTGCATGAGTTAGTAGTTAGTAAAGTGTGACTTTTTAAGTTGTTGAGATATAGATGTCAATCACCTTAACTATGTGTATGATTTCCTCCATGAATTGTGTAACTTAGATTATTCATGTTAACTATGTGTATGATTTCCTCTATGTACTGAATTTATATTCAAGTTATATTTCATAAATGTCCATATGATTGTAGGATATGAATTAAATGCCTGTTATTGAGCTTGTACGTAAATGGGGCTGTACTACAGTCCAGGTAATCGGTAATCTCTCTTTAAATGGTGGTTGAGGTCGTTTCTGCCATGCAGGATGAGTTTAACGAATCCGAGTCGTGCTTGGGATGTTCTATAGTGGTTAGGCCACACGGAGTGCTTATGCATTTCATGTCATTCAACTCAACGTGCGCTTGGCCTAGTTGGGCTTATCAACTACCCCGATTGACCGATGTTTGTTCACCATGTTTGGTCCTACTGTTTGAATCTAAGACATCGAACTCACTAGTAAAACTCCCGTTAACCTTGGTGCCGTGATCCCCTAAGACTCATGAGCTGGACATGATGGTATGGGACACCGTGGTCGAGCTGTCGGCCTACATTGGGGCGACGAGCTTCCCCGTAGTGACCAGTGAGCACCCCACTCTCGTGAGCTGATTATGGTGGTATGGGACACTATATTCGTGTTGTCGGCCTACATTGATTGGTGAAAAGCCCTCTGTAGTAACCTCGAGTATATCCTGACATTGTATAAGGGCGACGAGTCTTGTTGCAGTATTTAGGATATAACTAGACCTGTATTGATTGGTGACGAGCCTTTTACAGCGATCTAGAACCATACATCGTATGAGATTTTCTATGACTGTAAAGGGGTGTCTTAGCTTCCCAATCCTGCTGTATGAAAAGGACTAATAAGATCTTGGTAAGCATACTCGTATCATCGCACTGCATGTGCTATCGATGTTGGTGTAAGAGCACTGAGGAAGTGACTGACATGTGCGATCGTAAGATGAAGATCGTAGAGGGAGTTTGTGGTGAGGGCATGCATCATTAACTCATTCATTCTCACATTAACAAGATATCTAGGACATGCTTGATTATACTGCTTTATCATTAATACTTGATTGAATTGATAACATGTTAACCTTTACTGTACAGCTCCACTGAGTTGATCACTCACTCCCACGTTCTGGGATGGTGCTTAAACACCAACCAAACTCTCACTTAGCTGCAGTGATGGCGATGCCTGCGAGGCGGAGCCGGAGTTCGATGAGGACAAGGAGGCTTTCTCATTCATACAGTTTTCAGGCGGGTTCATGTGAGCCTTATCCTAACTGGCAGGGATTCTGGGATATGTATATGTTGATTTTGCACAGTTTAATACATGTATTTTAATACACAGTTGTACTTATTACCTTTGGCAGAGCACGCATCATTTGGGGATTATTTTTGATTTATATATGTACTTAAGTCTTCCGCTTTCATTTTCTATCTATCCCTAAATTATGTCTGTTGATCTGGCTTAATCTACTTCATGTTTTATATGGTAATACAGACAACATACATCCATCATTGTTTATGTTGCATATGTGGTGTTCTGGAACTCGGGAGCTAAGTTATGCTCGACCCCCGAATTTCAGGGCGTTACACACTATTCTCACTTTTCTGAAGATTGGTCCATAAAAGATAAGGTGTTACTCTCATTGATTTTGATCCATCGATACTAGTTACTTCAATGGTAGGAGGGGTCCATTCAGTCATTGTGGCTAGCCACACATTTTCATCCATGAATTTTAGGAAAATCCTCATTCTGGCTTTCCAATAAGCATAATTGGTGCCATCAAAAGGTGGAGGCCTAGTGACTGAAAGGCTATCAAAATTTGATATCTTAGATATAGCTAAGATCGATTAGCTCAGGAAATAAATCCAAATACATAGAATTAAAAGAGAGCTATTAGGCTCTGATACCACTTGAAAAGGCCAAGCTATGAGTCCTAGAGGGGGGGTTAATAGGATTATGCCAAATTTAAACTTTAACAGCGGAATATAAATGAATAAAGGAAAGATAGTACTTTAAACAAATCACAATACTAGAATGTAAAGCAATCACAAATTCTAGTTGTTCTAAGGACAACCTTTTACCATAAAAACTAAGGGTTTATGGCAGGACAACCTTACTAGAACAATTAAAGAATTAAAAGAAAAAACTTAAGGGCAATAAAAAGAAATTGTAAGAATTGAATTCTAAACTATTACAACATTCCCCATAGTGCTTGAAATGTAAATATTACAACATTCACATCCACACATACATCCCACAACTTTGAATGATAAAAGATAGGAAAAATAAATCACACATCCACAAAACACAAAGAGTTATAGTGGTTCAACTGTGTGTTCATCAACTGTAAAACAATAACCACACAGCTTGCTAATCCACTCCTAATATCCTCACTCAGGGGATATTAGCATTCGCAATCAAAATAGGTTTTCTCAAGTTCACCAAAAACCTTCACAATTGTGTCTTTCAAACGAGCTTACACAATTCAAAAAACCCACTTATGAGTTTTTCTGTCTCTCCTCAGATAACCAATATATTGATATTTTTCTTGCTTAATCTCAAATAAAACTAAAAGAATGAAACTTACAATAAAGTAAAATACCTAGATTTCTCCTTTTGTTGTAGCCCGAAAGAACCAAGTCGGAGTAGAAGTTCGAATAGAAGTTCAATGTCCAATACTCACTTAAGAAATGGTTCTAGGTTCTAGAATGATTTTAAATTAAACCAGTTGGGCTAGCTATATTTGATTTTGATTCCAAGAAGAAGGAATATAACAATTCCTCTTTTCAATTCAGATTGGAATATACAAACAAAATCAAATCAATAAAGTTAACAAAAGAGAATTTTAAATATGCAAAAAGTAGCTTAAAATGAACACAAACTTATCTCAGTGATGCCTTGATTTTACTTCAATTGGATTATCAAACTCTGAAATTCGTGTTCTATTTATAGTTGCAGAAACTCATTTACGACTAGTCCTGGGGACACTACGACTAGTCGTAGGTCGAATAGATTTTTGAATTTTTGACCGCGATCAGATAAAACTGTTCCAGACTGGTCGTAGGCTATTCACAACTGGTCGTGAGCCCGCTACGACTGGTCGTGACCAACCCACCACTGGCCTTGAGGCACCAAGTTTGGTCGCTGGAGTTTGAGTTGAAGGTGCATGACAGGTCATGAACAAGTTGAGCACTGTTCACATAACCGGTCGAGAAGACTCCAAGACTGGTCGTAGCTCAACCAAAAAAATTCTAAAAAATTACAACAACTTAGGACGGGTCCTAGAATTTCTTGGACTACTCGAGCTAGTTCTAGGACTAGTTGATCAGGGTCTGGGACTAGTCTTAGAACAGATCAAATTCATATAAAAAGATTCAATATGAATTATGTATACAAAATGACCTACCCTAAGGTCAATCATACCTTGAAAGTGAGATATGAACATCGAGACTTCATATGATAGTTGACCTTTGAAGATCGTGAAGCTTGAGATCTCTATACTTGATGTAGCATTGAACTTGAGATCTTCTAGAGCTTGAATTACACTTCATTTTGAGTTGTACACGAACTCGAGTCTTTGAACAAGATCACTTCTTTTGTTGTAGCTTGTATTACATTTCTTGAAATGGTTTGAAGTAAATCTTCGTTCTTGACTTGAAGCAACGTGTTTAGAGAGGTGATGTAATGTCTTGAACCCATATGCAATGTCTTGATCATATATACCAATGAGCTACACAAGACATAGATTGATGTTTTGACACCACAAAATTTGACAACCAAAGGAGCATAAAACCATAGCACTTACAACTTCATATTGCCATTTTGGATTGGGAAGAGGTCGAACTGGAAGGCTCCCCTTGTTCTCAATCGCACTTTTAGTTTCAAGTCCCTGTATGGCCTTTGTGAGGTCTTGAAAGACTTGTAGCATGCCCTGATTGAAAAGCTCTTGATTTTGAAGATGCTTTAAAATAGGATGCTCCTGAGGTTTCCCTTGAATTGGAATTTGATTAGGGAATCCTTGAGGTGCAACAATTTGTCCATTTCTCCAACTGAAGTTTGAATGATTTCTCTAGCTGGGATTGTACGTGTTAGAGGTGGGCCCACTGAAAGTCTTTGGTAATTACTATCAGCATTAGATTGTTCATTCAGTACCTCTTGAAAAACAACTATTGTTGGGCAATTTTTAGTTGTGTGATGTTTCAAGCACAAATACCGCAACAATTTCCTTATCCTTATCCTTCTTTAATTACATGGCCTCAAGTTTTCTGGTGAGATTAGCCACTTTAACATTAATATCATCGTCCTCTTTCAGGAGACACATTCCGCCCCTCTCCTTGGATTGAGTCGACCTAGATGTTGTGCTTGATTTTGGGGAGATGTCTTATGATTTTGTGTTTTCTACAAGCTTGTCAAAATAATCCCACACCTCATCGACACTTTTATTCATGAATCCCCCATTACACATTGTCTCGACCAATTAGTGCATGGAAGACGTCAGTCCATCATAGAAGAAATTTGTGAAGCGCCACATTTCAAAACCGTGTTGTGGGCATGAACTAACAAGATCCTTGAATCATTCCCAACATTGGAAGAATGTTTCATCTTCCTTTTGGGCGAAGTTCATGATTGACTTTTTAAGGTTGTTCGTCTTATGGTATGGGAAAATTTTCTTTATGAACTCCCTTTTCATGTCATTCTATCTACCAATAGATCGAGGACGTAGTGAATGCAACCACATCTTAGCTTTCTCTTTCAAAGAAAAAAGAAACAGTTTTAGCCTGACCATGTCATCAGACACGTTAGGAAAATATAGAGTGGTTATAATTTCATCGAACTCTTTCAAGTGTAGATATGGATTTTCATATTCAAGCCCATGAAATTTTGGAAGGAGTTGGATCACCCCTAGATTGATATCCATATGTCCCGTATTTTCTGAAAAAATCATGCATGAAGGTGTACTTACCCCTACAGGTTGTAAATAGCCTCGTAAAGTACGAGGCGGAGGTGCTTGATGCACCTCATTCTGATCCTGGACTTCCTCAACCCAAGGTTAAAGTTGTCTTCCCAGTCGATTAACTAGTTGATTGGCAGCCATCACTTCAATTAACTCTAAGGATCTCGAATGGTGTCTAATCCTACGATGGATAGATGTAACACCCTGAAAATCGGAGGTCGTGTATGAACTCAACTCCCGAGTTCCAGATCGTCACTTATGCAACAAAAATGATTATGATTCAATGTTGTCTGATTTAAAGCATTCACATGAGTAAAAGTATACCAAAACTGCAATTCATACTTCAGATCCAGTGATAAAAGCAAGCGGAAGACTAAACAATATATATATCACTGTATGGAAAAACAAAGTAAATTCATCTGTCTCTAAAGTATGAATACATCTCTGAGTCTCATATACATATACATGAACAAAAGTAAATGTTCAAAATGGTCCTACTGAAGTCCCATCAATCCAGGTCGCCTACGCAAATCCATCATGATACTGCATGTACGAAAACTCATTCTGGTCCTCGTCGAAGTCTGGCTCTGCCTCTTGGATCTCAGCCTCACCTGCATCTACAATAGGGTCTGGTGGGTGTTGCAAACACCATCCCGCAACGTGGGAATGAGTGATCAACTCAGTGGAATCATAGAGCAAAGATTAGCATGTTCACAATTCAATCATGCGATAATAGTAAAGCAGTAAATCAGACAATCCTAATACTGTTGTTAATGCAAGATGACATGACGTGATGTATGCCCACACCGACGTTCTCCCTCATACGGCACCATCTTACGACCGCGGCATGCAATCGACCCTCAAGTACTCCACATCTTCCAGGCACATGCAATGGCATGGTGATATGATTTCCAAGTTGTTATTAGTCCATTCAAACAGCAGGATTGGGAAACTAAGGTACTTCCCTTGTATCAATCCCAACACAGATCCTGTCTATGGTCGTCACTCCTAGTAATCTCATACGATGTATATTTCGTAGGTCGCTGCAAGGGCTGTCAGGGCTGTTGCTCGCACTCATTGCACCGCTCCCCCATCACCTTATCAATACAGGCCTACCGTACTCTACTGCAACAGAAGGGTCGTCACCTCCCGTCGACTCAGAATACGCTCGCGATCACTACAAAGGACTCGTCGCCTGATCAGTGTAGGCCGACAGCTAGAATATAGTGTCCCATACCACCATAATCTGTTCACGAGTCTAGGTACTCACTGGTCACTACGGGGAGGTTTGTGGCCCCAGCGTAGGCCGACATCTCGACCACGGTATCCCATACCACCATGCCCGGCTCATGAGTCTTCGTGGATCAAGGTACCATGGTTAACAGGGTTTACAATGGTAAGTTCAGTACCCTAGGTTCAAGCAGTTATGACTCATACAGGGTGAACATACATCGGCCAGTCGGGTTACTTGACGGGCTCGACTAGTGCGATCGCATCTCAAGTCGAACGACATGAAGTGCGTAAAACACTTCGCGTGGCCTAACCACTGCCGCCAACTCCAAACACGAATCGCGTTCATCGACGCGTCATTCGTGGCTAAGACCAGTCAGCCACGAATTCGCTCAGTTACCGACTGCCTGGACTAAGTATAGTCCCAAACAATTATGGAATCACATCAGCAATTCATATAGGAATATTGGAATTGAAATACAATCATGTGAGCATGTTAACACATGTTATAACATTCAACTTAAGTAAATCTTCAACCACATATATTTCATGCATGTAATGAAATCATGCATATAGTCAACATGTAGGAAATCATTTAGGTTAGCATATTAATTGAGAAATCCATCTCAAACTAATTTATAACATCATTTAATTCAATACATACTAATACAAGCATTTATACAAACACATACACTACACACTTAAGTCTACATATAGTATGTCGACCCGAAGTGCGCAATTAGGCGAATCTCTTCGCCAAACTAATTATGCACGTATTCCTAACTTCCTAATGCGACAACAAACCATGTCAATCACATCAGGAAAATATGAACGTAATCTGTACTTCCTACAAATGACTAAAATGCCCTAAATCTCATATTCTTCGTTAATTTACGAAATAGGAAACGGAGAGCATGTTGTACATGTCAAACGGCGATGCCGTCGATAATCTACTATTAAACGACATTAAAAGCGTTGTAAACCGTCAATCAAAGCGTCTAAAATCCTCACCTTATGTCTTGTAGACTGGTGAATTGAAACGGAGCGTATACGCTTCGTCTACGGCAGTAGGAGAACCTGTTTTACGAGTTACGTTAGCTAACACGCTATGAATCTAAGTAATCCCTAAATCAACAACTTTTAGGGTTGTTTCATACCTAAAAAAGCAGAGAAATCACCGGCCAAGTGATTGGGAAGAGTTGCTGAAGCACGTGCAATCAGCGACATGAAGGCGGGAAAAATCCTTCTACTCTCTCTCAAACTCTCTCCTTTTCTCTCTCCCAAAGCTAGGGTTTTGCAATTTTCGGATGGGAGAGAGGAATGAGGGTTGCAACCCCTTTTATAAGCTTAAAAATGTCGAAAACAGGCTCCGGAAAGAAGTTTACTTAGTGCATATCCAATTCGGGGCTGTTTCGGTCCAAAAGATGCTTTCTGGTGGTCCCCTGGTCGAATGCGATCGGACTTATGCTCATGCGTACCAGATATAGCACGTATTAAGTTTTCAGTCTGGCAGGGTTCGCAGATCGCACGTAGCGGACCAGTTTCAGTTCAACGGTCACCGCACGTAGATCAGGGCTGAAAGTCTCATGATATAAAATAGAAATTTTTTCTGATCCGAGGGTGTAATCTGGCTGAATTCTGACGGTCAGAACGCTTAATACTGACGCGTCAAGTCATGTGCCAGATTTGAATTTTAAATTCCAATTATGTCCCTATTCGTACTCTCTTCAGTCCGGGCTCAATGAAATAGCCTGCGATTGTCGGTTGGACTTGATTTTCGAAATGAGTGTCAAGTCCAACAAGGCGGTTCTAACGGTCTAAGATAGGAAGTATCGGACTTTTGACGTGCGGTCTAGATCCAATACAAAGATTCAAAGCGGTCCAGAGAACAAACCCGCTTAGAGTTTGATCCGAGGTTATAGAGTATTGTAGAGTCATTTGTTCTACTCGATTTGAGTCTTGTAGAACGTATTTAAAGTTATCAGGGACTATTTCCCAGCCACTCCAGCGTTGCGCTAGCTAACTTACGCTTGATTTCCATAGAAATTAATTCTACGCGATTTCGGGTCGAGTTGGTACTCGAGCCCAAGTACTGGTTTTTCATGGGCGTTACAATCTACCCCCATTAACAAATAATTTCTTCCTCAAAATTTGTACCTTTTCGTACTCCTAGAGAAGCTGTGGGTAGTTCTTTCTGATCTCGGCTTCTGTCTCCCAGGTAGCCTCCTCCTCAGAGTGATGCGTCCACAATACCTTCACAAGGGGAATCACCTTGCTACGCAGTACGTGCTCCTTCCTATCTAGGATACGTGTCGGTCGCAGGATATATGTAACGTCCTCTCCTAACTGCACCTGCTCCCATCTGATGATATTGGAAGGATCAGCAATGTACTTCTTCAGCATAGAAACATAAAATACGTTGTGAATGCTCGTGAGAGGCGTGGGTAAAGCCAATCGGTAAGCCACCGCTCCCACACGATCGAGGATCTGGAATGGACCCATGAATCGCGGTGCCAGCTTCTCCTTCTTCCCGAACCGAAGGACTCCCTTCATAGGGGAAACTCGTAAAAACACATGATCCCCAACAATGAACTCTAGTGGCCTCCACCTCCTATCGGCATAACTCTTCTGTCTACTCTGCGCTGTAAGAAGCCGACGTCGAATAATATCGATCTTCTCTGACGTCGCCTACACTAACTCTGGGCCAATCAAGCTACGCTCACCGACCTCTATTCAGCAATGCGGTGCGCGACAAGGTCGCCCATACAGCACCTCATAAGGTGCCATACCGATACTCGCCTGAAAACTGTTGTTGTACGCAAACTCCGCATATGCAAGACAATCATCCCAACTGTCCTTGAAGTCCAATGCGCAAGCTCGCAACATGTCCTCCAAGATCTGGTTCACCCGCTCTGTTTGTCCGTCTGTCTGTGGGTGGAAGGCAGTACTAAACTTCAACTTCACACCCATAGCCTCCTGAATGCGAGTCCAGAAAATAGAAGTGAACCGCGTGTCTCTGTCCGACACGATCTCCAACGGAACTCCATGCAGACGCACAATCTCTCTGATGTACAATCTACCCAGCTCGTCTGCAGAGTTCGTAACTCTGATCGGTAGGAAGTGCGCCGACTTCGTCAGACGGTCGACGATCACTCAAATGGAATCATGTCCCTTCCTCGTCTTCGGCAACCCAGAAATGAAGTCCATGGAAATGAAATCCCACTTCCACTCTACGATCGGCATAGGCTGCAAAAGTCCAGGTGGTCGGCGATGCTCTGCCTTCACCTGCTGACAAGTGAGACAACGGGACACGAACTCTGCTATGTGGGTCTTTATACCTTCCCACCAATACGTCCTCTTCACGTTACGATACATCTTCGTACTGCCTGGATGCATCGTGAGTTTGGTACAATGCGCAGCCTCGAGAATCTCTCGTCTCAAGTCAGGGACATCTGGGACGCATAGGCGGCCACGATAACGTAAGCCCCCATCCATACCAACTCGCCAGTCGACGTCTGCATCATCACTGGCCTGCTCTCGAAGCTCAGTCAGATGCGCATCGTCCCTCTGCGCCTCGATGACTCGGTCATCGATCTGGGATCGCACCTGTACATGTGCGATGAACTCAAACGGCTCCTCTACGGTGAGTTTCTGCTCAAAGTCTCGCAAAAACTCAACCATATCCCACTCAGCAACCATCAGCGGAGCCGTAAACTCTATCGCCTTCTTGCGGCTTAACGCATCAGCCACAAGGTTCGCCTTCCCAGGATGGTAAGAGACTTCAAACTTGAAGTCCTTCAACGTCTCCATCCATCGTCGCTGCCTCATATTCAAGTCTCGCTGCGTGAATATGTACTTGACGCTCTTGTGGTCACAAAAGAGCTCGAACTCCTCTCCGTAGAGGTAATGTCTCCAGAGTCTCAGTACGAATATAACGGCTACCAACTCTAGGTCGTGTGTAGGGTAATTCTCCTCGTGCTTCCTTAATTGTCTCGAGGCATACGAAATTATCCTGTCCCTCTGCATAAGGACACAACCCAAACCAACGCTAGACGCGTCAGTGTATATAGTGTATCTAACCCCTTGCTCTGGCAATACTAGCATAGGGGCGGACGTAAGTCTGTCCTTCAGCTCCTGAAAAGCTGACTCCGCCTTGTCATTCCAGGCGAACTTCACGTCCTTCTGTGTCAACTGAGATAAGGGTCTCGCGATCTTCGAGAAGTCCCGTATGAAGCGCCGATAATAGCCAGCGAGACCCAAGAAACTCCTCACCTCAGTGACAGAACCAGGCTGCTCCCAGTCTTGCACTGCAGCTACCTTAGACAGGTCAACTGCCATGCCATCCTTGGACACCACGTGTCCCAAGAACTTCACCTCCTGCTTTCAGAAGTCGCACTTCTTGTACTGTGCGAACAACTGATGCTGTCTGAGCATATCCAGGACCAAACGTAAGTGCTCTTCATGCTCCTCTCGACTCCTAGAGTACACCAAAATATCGTCAATGAATACAACGACGAATCGATAGAGGAAAGGCCGAAATACCCGGTTCATCAGATCCATGAACACGGCTGGTGCGTTCGTAAGACTGAACGACATCACAAGGAACTCGTAGTGGCCAAAACTGGTCCTGAATGCTGTCTTCTGCACGTCCTCATCCCTGACGCGCAACTGATGATATCCTGACTGAAGATCAATCTTCAAGAAGTACGGCGCTCCTCTCAACTGATCAAACAAGTCATCAATCCTGGGTAAAGGATACTTGTTCTTCACCGTAACCTGGTTCAGCCTGCGATAATCAATACACAATCGCATCGAACGTCCTTCTTCCTCACGAATAGGACCGGTGCTCCCCAAGGAGACACACTAGGCCGTATAAGGCCAAGCTCTAGCAGACCATCAATCTGCGTCCTCAACTCCTCCATCTCACATGGTGCCATGCGATACGTCGGCAGTGAGACGGGCGTAGAACCAGGAACCAGATCGATAGTGAAATTGATCTCACGTCGGGGTGGCAAACCAGGGATCTTCCTGAACAGATCCCCGAACTCGGAAACGACTGGCACATGCTCGAGTACCTGGGCACCAGCGTCACGCAATAAAGTGGAGTAATTAAGTATGCGGAAAGGAAGATTTACCCGCACTGAAAATGTGAAGGATGCACCCTCAGGCTCGTACACAGTCACTATACGACTCTCGCAGTCAATCTCGGCCCTCGCTGCAGTCAACCAATCCATACCAAGAATGACGTCGAGATAAACAAGAGAGGGGTCGACGACAAGATCAATAGCCATCGTCCGGCCTCCCAAATCAACCAAACACCCCTCACACATCTGGGAGACATCTGAATAATCTCCGTGGGCTGCAAGGACTCGTACCCTATCCATGGTAATGGTCTGTAACCCAAGACGCCTGACTACAACACGCGATATCAAAGAAATCGTGGAACCAGTGTCCATCATCACAAGAATAGGAGTACCTCTAATATGGGTTGTGACCTCGAAGGCCGAATGCTGAAAAGTCGGTGTCGCAGCTGCCTCAGCTGTCAATGCATGAACCCGAGCCTGCTGTGGCCGGTTCGACCGCTGTGTCAAGGGCCGTGGAGGCTGTCTGATCTGCGATACCGGAGGTCTGAAAGAACGGTGCGCAGGAGCTAACCGTATAGGCGGTGCTGATATCGCCTGTGAACGAGCACGGTCAATCTTCTGCGGCGGTGAGAACCCACTATCCCGCATCCGAGAAAAGAAGCTCTACGCCAAGTGGCCTGACCTCCCACAAAATGTGCACGATAACTCGGGGCGCCGAAACGATGGTACTGGCGCTATGGCCCAAGTAGGAGGGTCGACGCGAGGCCTCTTGCCCGCGAAGGGCCTGTCCTGCATGTCTAGTCGTGGCCTAGAAGCAACAGGGCCACGAGATCGCGCAAGTCGATCCACATCCTGCTCTGCCGGCATAGACATGTGAATCAACTTCGCATAAGAGGGAATGCTCACACAACACAACTTCGACCGAATATCCGGTCGTAAACCCTCCAAAAAGCGCCGTATGCGCATCTGCTCATCAGCCAAAATCATCGGGACGTATCTGCCCAACTCTGTGAACCAATGCTCATACTCTGTGACTGTCATGGCTGCTGTCTGAGGCGGAGAAACTCATTCTCCCTGTCATGCCTATAATTCTGGGGATAATACTTCTCATGGAAGTGGAACTCAAACGCTGCCCATGTCCATACAAAGTCGGCGGCAACGGTCCGCAGTACGCTATCCCACCACAGGCTGGCCTCCCGCTCAAACAGGAATGTAGCCAGCTCTACCTGCTCAGCCTCCGTGCAATGTAACATCCACAAAATCTTCGACACACGGTCGAACCCGTACTCAGCCTCCTCGGGTCTGTGAGAACCCGTGAAAGTGGGAGGCCGTAAGCGCTGAAATCGCTCTAATAGGCCCCGTGTATCTGCGGTATTCCCCACAGGGTAAGCAGGTGGCGCAGGATGAGCCATGCCCTCATCCTGGGCGTATGTATAAGCATCCTAGTAGGATGCACAGGTGGTGCAGGTGGAGTCACACCCCCACCCTGGGCTAATGTCCCCACGATGGTAGTCAGAAGCTGTTGCTGCTGCTGCATCATAGCCAACATCTGCTCAAATCTGTCAGGAGGTGGAGCAGGCTGTGGCGGATGCTGTGTCGAAGTAGATGCACGATAAGGCTCTCTGACTGACGACGTAAATGGCGGTGGTCCAACTGTAGGACCAGCGGCAGGCTGAGACGCATGAACTGTCTCAGGAATCGGGCCCACAGCAGGGTCCGCGTGGGTGTCAGACTGCGAAGGAGTCTGATCCATATGCTCAGTCAATGCAAGCCGAACCGTGCTCCGTGTAGCCTTAGGCGGCATTCCCTATATTCAAAATAGGGCGCAACCTTGTCAGTCTCAATAGCACAAATTCACCGCAATCATTCACACAAGGAGTCAAAGGCATTCCATGCATTTCATTTAATCAAAATTGTCACAATACAAGGGATATATCCTTACAAGCATCATGACGAGAAATACATGGAAACTAAGATAGTTAAAATTACAACAGCAACATAAACAAAGCACTAGCCCTAACAGGCTTACACAACAAAAGAAGAAAATGACTAACTACTAACAACTACATCAAAGGTCGCATCGCTAGTCTGAATCGGGTGACGGAGGAGGAGCACCCTTATCCTGCAAGAAACACAGGATCGCCTTCAAGGTGCGAGTCACCTTGCCGAATTTTTCTCTTTGTAACGGCCTTGGCATCCTCGACTTCAGCGTGAAGTTCCTGAACTTCCCTTCACAAGGCGATCTGACTCTCCTCGATCCGAGCAATGCGATCATCGCTATTAGCCTGTGCAGAAGGAGGAGGGCTCTCATCTGTATCCTGAGCCTCCTCTTCTGCCACTTCCTGAACTTCTTCCTGAACTTCTGCTCCAGGTTCTCCCTCACTTTGATCTTCCTCATCATCGAAGTCATCCTCGATGTCCTCCTCAAGCTGATTTTCACGGTACTGCGACCCAATCTTCATCTTGACCATAGTCGACTCATCAATGGTATGAATCGAAACTGGCAATTCCGGCCCAAGTCTGTAGGCAAACTCAAGCGCAATCTTGCAAATCAGTCGGCCAAAAGGAAGTGATTCGGATGTTCTTCTTGACTTGGCTATGAGGATTATCTGTCGTAAGATGAAAGTGGCCATACATACGTTCTCTCCCTGGGCCACCAGATACAGGAAATCAACCATAAGGCGTGTACATTCAATGCGATTCATCAACCTGGGATAAACGTTGTATGTGCAGATATGGTGCAACAGGCACAAATCATCAGACATATACGTCACCTTTAGGCTATTATTAGGTTGTCATGGAACCAACTTACCGCACAGAAACCTGGTGCGGCCATCTCGTTCAGGCCTACTCCTCAGATTCTTCTCACTAGGATGAACATCACCAAGAGGCACGTTCAGAAGTCGCTCAATCAATCGCACATCAATCGTAGCCATCCGATCTCTACCAAAAGGGATTTTAAACTACAATAGCTCCAAGGTAGGATTCTGGATACTAGCGTAGAAGGCACGAACGGTGCTCGCATTAGCACGAGCACGAGCTTCAAAGATCGGACCCCAATGCGCAGCTTCAATGCGCTCGAACAATAAAAATTCATCGAACAGTCATCCTTCCACGTCCGCCTCAAATAACACTTTACAATCAGTGTATTGGCCGTGAGGCATCTCTGATAGAATTACTCGCCCAAGGTGAGCATGGGGATCCAAATTCCGCTTTGTACGGCACTCTAGGGCTGTAGCTGGACCTGCGGCGGCGCTTAAACTTGCGGCACCACCCCACGGTCTTCTCGATTGAGCAGGGCGACTCGGCCCAGCCTCGTCTGTTGCGATTTTCCTTTTACCTATTAAAGATATGATGGATGAGAGTGATAAAAGGCCTAAAATGACTTCCACGAAAGCTATGGAAAACGGAGAAAATGCGGAGAAGTGGCTATCCAATCTGGAAAAAGGAGATCTAGGCATCGTAGAGGGATGCTTCAAGCTTCCCAAGGATGTATTTTCAAGGAGAAATGGAAATGGAAAAGTGGAATGGAGCACCTCACGATTTCAGCTCGATTTGGGGGTTTTTGGAGCTCCAAATGATGAAATCTTCAAGAGAAAGGGCTGCCAACTCCAAAGGAATGATGGATAATGGTGGTTTTTGGCTAAGGAGGGATCTAGGGACGATTTGGAATCCTGAATTTTGGAGATGGTTGCTAAAAAATGAAAATAGGGCTATGGGGAGGGCTGTTTGTGAAGGAGAGGCATGTTTTGGGGGTTTTCTTTGGACGGGACACCTATGGGGAGGGTGTACATGTCATTTAAGGGCATTTGCAGTAAATGGGCCCACCTGTACGGCGATGCATCACCGGATCGGCGATGGCATCGCCGACCGGTGATGCATCCGGTCGGTCGGGCCAGATGGGTTCGGTCCCCCATGGTCCAAGGACCCCAGATATGTACGGTTCGACCCCTGGTTCATTGTATTTTGACCTATGTAAGCTCAAACATATGTTCAGAGCTTTCCGGGACCATTCCGCAATCCCGAATACAAAACCCTATCATGCAGAATATGATTTTGGGGTAGAAGGATCCAGTACATCTATCTATACCCTTAGTTGCTAAAGAAAGTGAAGTTAGAATGGCCTTATGGCCATTTTTCATGAAATTTTACTATTCATTGTAAAATTTTATGAAAGTATTATTTTATGTTATTATCACATTAGGTTTGATTCCTAACATGAAATGGATAAGAGAGAAATGAAGATTGGAGTGGTGAGAGGAAGAATTTTAAAGATTTTTGGTGAAACGGGGTTTTTAAGCCCTAGCGATTGAATACAGGAGTCGTGGTCATCCCATGGCCCAAGGATTTACTTTTACGGGTTTAAAATCGTTCAAAGAATGTCTCAACCTGACTTCCTACGACCTAGGAACTATTCGGGTTTCTTTACACGACCCGAGTTGCGTTACAGACTCGATCATGCGATCGATCCGAATAGACTTCGCCTATTAGCGAATCTGCGATCCTAGAAATGTTTCTAGACCCTTCTCGCACCCACCTATGTCAAAGGAAGCGACAGCGTACGTCGCGAGACCATAACCTAGGCCCAGTATACTTCTATTCACGCTATGATACCAACTTGTAACACCCTGAAAATTGGGGGTCGTGTATGAACTCAACTCCCGAGTTCCAGACCGTCACTTATGCAACAAAAATGATTATGATTCAATGTTATCTGATTTAAAGCATTCACATGAGTAAAAGTATACCAAAACTACAATTCATACTTCAGATCCAGTGATAAAAGCAAGCGGAAGACTAAACAATATATATATCACTGTATGGAAAAACAAAGTAAATCTCATCTGTCTCTAAAGTATGAATACATCTCTGAGTCTAATATACATATACATAAACAAAAGTAAATGTTCAAAATGGTCCCACTGAAGTCCCATCAATCCAGGTCGCCTACGCAAAGTCATCATGATACTGCATGTACGAGAACTCATCCTGGTCCTCGTCGAAGTCTGGCTCTGCCTCCTGGATCTCAGCCTCACCTGCATCTACAACAGGGTCTGGTGGGTGTCGCAAACACCATCCCGTAACGTGGAAATGAGTGATCAACTCAGTGAAATCATGGAGCAAAGATTAGCATGTTCATAATTCAATCATGCGATAATAGTAAAGCAGTAAATCAGACAATCCTAATACTGTTGTTAATGCAGGATGACATGACGTGATGTATGCCCTCAACGACGTTCTCCCTCATACGGCACCATCTTACGACCGCGGCATGCAATCGACCCTCAAGTGCTCCACATCTTCCAGGCACATACAATGGCATGGTGATATGATTTTCAAGTTGTTATTAGTCCATTCAAACAGTAGGATTGGGAAACTAAGGTACTTCCCTTGTATCAATCCCAACACAGATCCTGTCTATGGTCGTCACTCCTAGTAATCTCATACGATGTATATTTCATAGGTTGCTGCAAGGGCTGTCAGAGCTGTTGCTCGCACTCGTTGCACCGCTCCCCCATCACCTTATCAATACAGGCCTACCGTACTCTACTGCAACGGAAGGGTCGTCACCTCTCGTGGACTCAGACTACGCTCGCGGTCACTACAAAGGACTCGTCGCCTGATCAGTGTAGGCCGACAGCTAGAATATAGTGTCCCATACCACCATAATCTGCTCACGAGTCTAGGTGCTCACTGGTCACTACGGGGAGGTTTGTGGCCCCAGCGTAGGCCGACATCTCGACCACGGTGTCCCATACCACCATGCCCGGCTCATGAGTCTTCGTGGATCAAGGTACCATGGTTAACAGGGTTTACAATGGTAAGTTCAGTACCCTAGGTTCAAGCAGTTATGACTCATACAGGGTGAACATACATCGGCCAGTCGGGTTACTTGACGGGCTCGACTAGTGCGATCGCATCTCAAGCCGAACGACATGAAGTGCGTAAAACACTGCGCATGGCCTAACCACTGCTGCCAACTCCAAACACGAATCGCGTTCATCGACGCGTCATTTGTGGCTAAGACCAGCCAGCCACGAATTCGCTCAATTACCGACTTCCTGGACTAAGTATAGTCCCAAACAATTATGGAATCACATCAGCAATTCATATAGGAATATTGGAATTGAAATACAATCATGTGAGCATGTTAACACATGTTATAACATTCAACTTAAGTAAATCTTCAACCACATATATTTCATGCATGTAATGAAATCGTGCATATAGTCAACATGTAGGAAATCATTTAGGTCAGCATATTAATTGAGAAATCCATCTCAAACTAATTTATAACATCATTTAATTCAATACATACTAATACAAGCATTTATACAAACACATACACTACACACTTAAGTCTGCATATAGTATGTCGACCCGAAGTGCGCAATTAGGAGAATCTCTTCGCCAAACTAATTATGCACGTATTCCTAACTTCCTAATGCGACAACAAACCATGTCAATCACATAAGAAAAATATGAACGTAATCTGTACTTCCTACAAATGACTAAAATGCCCTAAATCTCATATTCTTCGTTAATTTACGAAACAGGAAACGGAGAGCATGTTGTACATGTCAAACGGCGATGCCGTCGATAATCTACTATTAAACGACATTGAAAGCATTGTAAACCATCAATCAAAGCGTCTAAAATCCTCACCTTATGTCTTGTAGACTCGTGAATTGAAACGGAGCGTATACGCTTCGTCTACGGCAGTAGGAGAACCTATTTTACGAGTTACGTTAGCTAACATGCTATGAATCTAAGTAATCCCTAAATCAACAACTTTCAGGGTCGTTTCATACCTGAAAAAGTGGAGAAATCACCGGCCAGGTGATTGGGAAGAGTTGCTGAAGCACGTGCAATCAGCGACACGAAGGCGGGAAAAATCCTTCTACTCTCTCTCTCAAACTCTCTCCTTTTCTCTCTCCTAAAGCTAGGGTTTTGCAATTTTCGGATGGGAGATAGGAATGAGGGTTTCAACCCCTTTTATAAGCTTAAAAATGCCGAAAACAGGCTCCGGAACGAAGTTTACTTAGTGTATATCCAATTCGGGGCTGTTTCGGTCCAAAAGATGCTTTCTGGTAGTCCCCTGGTCGAATGCGATCGGACTTAAGCTCATGCGTACCAGATATAGCACGTATTAAGTTTTCAGTCTGGCGGGGTTCGCTGATCGCACGTGGCGGACCAGTTTCAGTTCAGCGGTCACCGTACGTAGATCAGGGTTGAAAGTCTCATGATATAAAATAAAAAATTTTCCTGATCCGAGGGTGTAATCTGGCTGAATTCTGACGGTCAGAACGCTTAATACTGACGCGTCAAGTCGTGTGCCAGATTTGAATTTCAAATTCCAATTATGTCCCTATTCGTACTCTCTTCAGTCTGGGCTCAATGAAATAGCCTGCGATTGTCGGTTGGACTTGATTTTTGAAATGAGTGTCAAGTCCAACAAGGCGGTTCTAACAGTCTAAGATAGGAAGTATCGGACTTTCGACGTGCGGTCTAGATCCAATACAAAGATTCAAAGTGGTCCAGAGAACAAACCCGCTTAGAGTTTGATCCGAGGTTATAGATTGTAGAGTCATTTGTTCTACTCGATTTGGGTCTTGTAGAACGTATTTAAAGTGATCAGGGACTATTTCTCAGCCACTCCAGCGTTGCGCTAGCTAACTTACGCTTAATTTCCATAGAAATTAATTCTACGCAATTTCGGGTCGAGTTGGTACTCGAGCCCAAGTATGGGTTTTTCACGGGCGTTACAATAGATAACCCCTCAACTAATCCTCTTTCACTTAAAAGACATCGAGTGTTGTCACAGACCCACTTGGGCATGAAACACTCTCAGCCCTCAATTTCAGATTCTAACCTAAACCTAAAAAGGAAAGAAGGAAATAAGAATTCTGGAAAAAGAAAGGAAGAGAATTAGAAAGAAGTTACCAAATTAGAAGTTCCTAATTTAAGATCCTGCAAAACAAAAGAAAAAAAATTAGTTTCTAAAAATAGAAAGTTTCTAAAAATAAACAAAGTAGGAAAGTTTCTATCCTAGAATTAGAAATTAGTTTCTAAAACAGAAAATAAAAAGTTTTTAAAAATAAACAAAGTAGGAAAGTTTCTATCCTACAATTAGAAATTAGTTTCTAAAAACAGAAAAGGTGTCATGCCCCAAACTCAGAAATCGGGCTCATAAAATTCCCAATCATTGAATCCGGTGCCGATAGCCTCCGTAGTACTCCTTTCTCGGTTCCTAGCGTCTATACGTCAGATTTCGTTCCTGGGATCTTATAAGTCGGATTTTGCAAAGTACATTTAACTCGTAATAAGCATAACTACAAGTTTACCAAAATCACAAAGGCAACATCATTATCACATATCCACTAATATAAACATTTGAATACAGTACTGAAAGGGAAATACATATGACAAAATCAAAGTTCCAAAGGTCCGTTGCATGCTCCAAGCTCAATGCTTCTGCAACCTAACACCACCTGCACGCATCTATCGTGCATAAGCTTATAGAAAGCTTAGTGGGTGGTGAAAGTGTGTGCACAAGGTAAGTGCCAAGTAAGCAATATCAGAGTACTCAGAGTAAGCGGAAATACTGATAAGCCCATAAATCATACAATATCAGAAATACTGGCAAGATCATAAATTATACGATATTAGAGTAATGCGAAAACATGCTGATAGGCCCATAAATACCATCAACCTTACCCAGGTTATGCGATGTAAAAATATAATAAAAATAATCTCATATACTGATGAAGCAATGTAGATCAGCTATGCAATGCGGGGACAGTAAGCCAAATATCAGATGCTGATGATATAATGTAATATGCGGTGTGAATGAAATGACCAAATTGGAGTGAAGTCTGGATGAGAGTATGTAGTATCGCAGGCTATGGTGTCCATCACAAGAGACTTCAATCCAAAACAGTCCCATACCTAAATTTGGATAGCCAGACTCAATGTAGTAGACTCCTGATCTCAGGTTAGTCGCGTGCCCAACTGAAATTCTTTCCATTATGAAGGTACACAACAATTAATTATGCACTACCAACCTGAGTGGATAGTGAATGAATCAATGAATATGTAACTCCTACTCGATAAGTCCATATATCAGTACGGTTTCTCTCTGGGATCATCACCGGGGTCTAGTACACTACATGTAAATTGCCGCCTACTGAACCGTGACCATGCAAGTGGAAGAAACTTCACCATCCGCCTAGCCAATAGTTAGCCAATATCTACCCGGCATGTCGATAGTGGACCCATTGACGAGCTGGTCAAACTCATCTTAGTAATGCCCCCTACTCTCGAGCGGGTAAGGCCACACCCCCTCCCAACCGACCACGACACAGTGGGAGATGCGGCCTTCTAGTATTCGGCGCTCATGCGCTCAAATATATCCACTCAGTCTCGACATTGGGGCATCTCCTGGACACAAAGGTTTAGAAATTTTCACCCAGGGACATTTATGGCGCTCGTATGCTAGAACCAAACATTTTTTGTATCTCATCTGACCATCCACAATATGCCTATGGAGGCTCTGACCCTGATATCGCTAGGGTATATAGTATAGTCACAACACACAATGCAAGATGCATGAGTCATACAATATAGTCATGTATCAATCCTGCGCATACCGTGCGCTCATGTGAGATAACCTCCGCCTATCAAGGAGTCTCATAACAACCTGTCCAATGACATATGTAATGGTCAACTACATCTCATAACAAACATGCAGATGATGCGTATGGGCATGTATCATGATGCTATGCTGTCACATACTCATAATCGGTATTAATAATCAGCAACAATCAGCCTCTACATTGTAGACATTTAACCAAAATTTCCCCCAAGGAATGACCCACATAGAGCCTAACATATAGTGGACCCATAGCCTCGTACAAGGGACTAATATACAACACCATGGGTCTTACTCAAGAGCTTAATACACATCATGATGGGCCTTTTACATGAGCCTAATATACATCACAATGGGCTTCATTGCCTGGCCCTCAAATGAATCACAATGGGCCTCGTCACATAAACCTCATATTCATCACATTAAGCCTTAAACACGGGCTGAATACACATCCCAATGAGCCTTAAATACGAGTCGCATATACATCACATTGGGCCTCAAACACGGGCCACATATATATCACATTGGGCCTTAAACACAGGATGAATACACATCACAATGGGTCTCAACTACGAGCCGCATATACATCATATGGGTCTCGACAATCACCCTCAGCAATCAAAATTGGCCTCGACAATCAGAATCGGCCTCGACAAATAGAATCAGCCTTGACAATCAGAATCAGTTTCGATAATCAGAATCAGCCTCAACAAACAAAATCGGCCTCGACAAACGAAATCGGCCTCGATAATCAGAATTAGTCTCGTCAATCAGAATCGGCCTCGACAATCGAAATCGGCCCCGATAATCAGAATTGGTCTCAGAATCGTCCTATACAATCGAAATCGGCCTCAAAAATCTAACTTGGCCTTAACAATTGGCCTCAATAATCGAAATCGGTCTCATCAATCATAATCGACCTATACAATCAGAATTAGTCTCAATAATCTGACTTGGCCTTGATAATCGACCTCGACAATCAGAATCGGTCTTGTCAATCAGAATCGACCCATACAATCAGAATCAGCCTCTATAATCAGAATTGGAATCGACCTCACAAAGGGCCTAAGGGAAGGTCATAGTGTGGACATTTAACCATCATTGTCCATTAATGTGGACATTCAACCAACATTGCTCCCGAGTAGCCCATACAGAGCTTAACATATAGTGGGCTCATGCCTCACATAAGGGCCATATACATATCAAGTGGGCCGCATCGCATGGGCCTCTCATCACATCGAGCCTTGCCATCTGGGCCTCACATACATCACATTGGGCCTCACTCCTGAGCCACATATACAATTTCATGGGTCGTGCATATGGGCCAAAGATACATCATAATGAGCCCTACAAAATGGGCTGGAAATACATCTCAATGGGCCACGACCCATGGGCCATCAAATACATCAAGTGGATCGCATTCACGGGCTACACCAATGGGCCTCATGTATACCGAGTCGGCCATATCACATCGGCCGCATTAGTGGGCCTCATATACACAACAGGTGGGCCTTGCTCATGAGCCTCAAATACATAACATGTGAGCCCTACACATGGGTCTCGTATGCATCAAATGGGCCACATTTTTAGGTCTCAAATACATTAAATGGGCCACGCATCATGGGCCTAATACACGTCACAATGAGCTACACGATAAGGGCTTAACACACATCATAATGAGCCGCTCACATGGGTTGGAAATACATCTCATTGGGCCTCACCAAATGGGCCAGAAATATATCACAATGGACCTCATCAATAGGCCTCATATACATCAGGTGGGCCACATTAATGGGCCACACCAATGGGCAATGGGTGGGCCCCGCACATACTGCAAATGGGCCACAATTACATCATAATAAGGTGGACCCTACATAGCTAATAAGTGGGCCTACACCTTCCAAATGGGCCCACCAAATGAATAGCATGGATACATATATCATGGTGTCCCACGAGGCTGGGTACGGAGCAAATGAAACAGATGGATGGCGTTGCTAAAATACATACATCACGGTGGGCCATACGTCCATCAAAATGGACAGACGGTGTGAATACAACACATTCATCAAGGCAGGCCTCATACATCAAGGTCGTCCACCTGCTGTGATGGACGCTGGGAATATAAAATACATGCAATCAAGGTGGTCCACATACGGGACAACACTTGCATCAGGGTGGTCCATCATCCTTGATGAATGGTGCGAAAGCAAAACAGGTGGACAACTTGGGTATGAAACAAATGGACGTGAATGAAACACATATATCACGGTGGCCCCGAGCTGCTGCTGCACGGGCAGCACATTATCAAGGTGGGCCCCACGTGCTGTGCATGAACAACACATTATCAAGGTGGGCCCCACATGTTGTACATGGAAAGCACATACAATGAATACAATAAGGTGGGTCCCACCCGTCTAACACATGGACGGTGTGGATATGCCCCACATTCCACACGTGGGACCTACAGAACTTGTTGACCCAATGCAACAGCTATGTAGTTGGTGCGGTACACTAGCCAGTTCAATCCTGGACGGTGTGGATGCAAGATACACCATGGAGCCCCACATGATGGACGGCTGGAGTGGATGCTAAATACATCACGGTGAAACCCCACTGTCCCACCTATGGATGGTGTGGATACAAACACTGCCAATGGATGGATGGTGTGGTATATCCTATACCTCATGATGATATACATCAGGTGGGGCCCACGTGGGGCCCACCAGATATATATATATATATATATATGATTGTATGTTATATATATATATATTAATTATTATTATTATTACTTTACATATCCAGTGGTCCCCACACGTCCAGCGTCTGGACGTGTGGAAATACAAAATATACATCATTATGGGGCCCTGATCCGGACGTTCTGTGCATCAGATGGATGCCACGTCCAAACTTTGGATGGTCTTGAAATAGCGGTGAAGATCGCTTGAGTTGAAGTAGGAATATGCTAATATGTCCTAGAGGGGGTGAATAGGACTTTTTAAAGTTTTACAATGTATTTAAATGTCCTATTGCACTAATCCAATTAGATATATAATTATCAGGATTACTCAAATGTAACTCTACTGGCTTCCAAGCCTAGTAGAGGGTCCAATCACAAACTATTCAAAAGATAGCAATATAGTACTTAGTTCATGCTAAATATAACTGTGTATGTGCGTGAGGTGTGATCTCAGATATTCAGATATTGAAATAGTAAAGAAAATCACACAAACAAGGAAGTCACAAACACAGTCATTTTTATAGTGGCTCGACTACTTGTCTACTCCACTCTCGGCTGCCGCACTCAACCCTTAAGTGTACCAGATTTCACTAAGGAGGTTTCCCAGGGTTCACCTCAAACCTAAGGTTTTAAATCAGGTTCACCTTCAACCTTTACAAGGAGGTTTCTACTCGATTCACCTCTAGCCCTGGAGTTTTACTGGTTCACTCCTAACCAGATGTTTATGCTCTCCATAGAGCAAGGGCCCACACAATGCACCCACTACGTACACTCCCGCCTGAGGCCTCGTATGAGGACTTCAAAGGGTGAGCAACACTCAAGACAGAATCCTAGAAAGGAATGATCACAAATGTCCTCTGGACTCTAGATACTTACAGATAAGTTGATAAGTCCCATTTAGCGCAATGACGAAGATCTCCTACTTATTGTTGAAGAGTCTCCCGCTCCCTTGATCTGCAACACAAAAGATGTACCAGTACTTGGCTTCGGGTTGGGTCAAGGTTTAGGACGAAAATCCACTCTCTTACAATTTTTCTATAAGGAAGACATAGTGATTCTCATCATCTATTCATTCAAGGTATCCTAGCTTAATGTTATGCTATTAAGATAGTTGCTGGAGGATCCTTGAATGAGAAAGTTCATTTCCCAATCCACTCTATTGAATGTAAATGAATGAGAGTGGATTGGAAGATGAACTCCCGTGAGAGAAAGGGCTTTGGGTATATGATCTAAAGGTAAAACACACAAAAGCACTCTCTTCTTTTTCTACCAACAATGTACACAAGTCTCTCTTTATATAGGCAAAAGGTTCTAACGGATATAAAACTGTCATATTTATGAGAGAGTTCGATATCATCGAGCAGGGTCAATATCATCGAGCGTATACTCTCCATGGGATTGACTATCTGCTCGATAAAATAAACTCAAATGTCATACGCTTTTGAAACCTTTTGTCAGCTGGTCGATGGGCTTGATACTGGTGTTGATGTCATCAGATTTCAAACTCCGATTCCATCAATACTGGGATCGATTTATCGACATTTGAAGCATGAGAGAGACAAGTCTTGAAATATTTTAAGTTTTTAGGATATGATTGGGGAACAACCGATGTCATCAAAATTTGAATATCGATGATATCGGAGACCATATCAATGGGATCGATAAATCTATAGATTTACCTATAAGCACGCTGGACAGTTTGTGTCCAGTCTCGATCCAATCGGCTAGGCTCCGATAGCATCGACATAAGAATATCGATTTCCTCGAGTGGCCCCCGATCAAAGTTAAAAATATCCTGAAATATTTTCTGAGAGAAACGCACGTTCACTATCGATATGATCGATGGCCTTCCGATATGATCGATATTTGAATTTAGATTAAATTGGGAAGGACATCGATATATCGAAGCACATAATAATTTTCTTAAGAAAAATAGGGGCTCCAAAAATCTGTCTGTCAATATTATCGAGCCACTTCCAATGAGCTCGATATTTGAATATCGATGATATCAATAGGTGTATCGATATATCGATAAATCCGTCCAGATGAGTATGTGGTTGCTGGACAGTTGTAGTCCTCTTATCGATAATATCGATTAAGCGTCGAGGACATTGACAGCGCAGGTCGATCATATCGAAATGTGTATCGATACAATCGATAGGGTAAACGAACTTATAAATTTTCTGATGTTTGGAAAAGTTCACTTACCCCAAAACCCTCATATGTTCTAAGTTGTTTTTAAGGGTCTTAATCACCTGGTATTTTGGGACATGGGATGTGAGGCTATGATTTACCTATGGCGAACTTTCACACATCTGGTTGAGGCAGGCACTTGAATTGTTCTTCCTGTGAGGTTATGCAGATGATTGACTCAACATACACGGTAATTGACAAACCAGGGCACTAGCAGGTGCACTTTCATGTCTGGGTATAACACACATCACTGTGCAACCCCATCATCTAGAAATCTGGACGGTGGAGATAAAACACATATATCATGTCTGGTCCATGGCTCAGATGGAGGGACAGCATAGACGCAGTCCACACATCAGGTGGGTCCACACGTGTGGCCCACCTCAGCTCAAAATGGGGCTGGTATTTGCATTTTCTCTTCATCTGAGCCTATCCAGATGGGCAGCCAGGTGGACCCACTCGGTGGATGGCATGGATAAAATACATACATCACAGTGGGTCCACGATCGGTGTTGATCTAGTGGGCCACGCTCATCACAAGAGAGATGGAGAGAGAGAGAGAGAGAGAGAGAGAGAGAGAGAGAGAGAGAGAGAGAGATTGGTGAGAAGGGGAGGGACCCGGCCACTATGGGCCCTCCCTTTACAATGCATACATCAAGATGGGTCCCACCATAAGTGGGCCTTAAATCATAAAATCAAAACATAAAATTACCCACCGTTCGATCTTCTTGGTCCGATGGAACGTCGAACTCCTTGTGTCTCATTTTCATGGTAGATGATGAGAATTCAAGGGCTAGGATGATGGATCTTGGGATAGGAAGTGGGCCATACAAAGCTCTCTCATGAAGCTCTCATGGACGTTGGGTTTCTTCCTTAAAAATGGAAAAAATGAGAGAGAGAGAGAGAAAGGGATGGGTGATGGATTGAGTGATGTGTACTTGACATGTAAGGGTGTGTAAGAGAGAGAGAGTTGACTTTGGGGATGGTGTTGTACTTGATATATTGTGGTGATTGATGGGATTGATTTGATTAGAGATTCTCTTGAGATTTGTAATGTGTGGCGTTTTTCTCGAACTGAACGTGGGCCCATATCTCCTGGCCCAGGTATCGCATCAGTCCGTAATACGGGACGTCGGTGTGGTCGCAAGGGTACAAGTCTCGGGTCAAGCCAACTCTAATATATGGGACACGACTTAGGATTACATGCAAATACCAATAACGGATCGTGGGTCACCGGAATTCGATCGGGAGGACCACGGAAGCTTATGGAACAGTACGGTCTAGGATACGGGCCTTACAAAAGGAAATTTTCTAAACATAGAGTTAGAGAGCAATGTTAGTGTCTAAAATAATTCAGAAAAACCTTAATCCCAAAAAAGAGAAAATAGAAAAACTCTAATCTTAAACTAATTATAAAATTAGCTAATTTAAGAAAAACACAGCCGTTAATCCCCAGCAATGGCGCCAAAAACTTGTTCACAACCCCAAGTATAGGGTCGCGAAGTAGTAATCATGTCGGTGAGACCGAGGCCGAATCCACAGGGACTAATTGTAACGTCCCAAAAATTGGGGGTCGAGGATAAACTCCACTCCCGAGTTCCAAAACATCACTTATGCAACATTTTCAATGATGAATGAATGTCGGATGTAATAGTGCATAAAACATGAAGTGGATTAAGCCAAAACAACATATCATACTTCAGAGACAGTTAAATTAGCAAACAGAAGAATGTGATAGATATATAAAATATATGAACTGTTGTAAGTCTCCAGAGTGTGAACATGTTACCAGGTTAAACATATACATGTATACTCCAAAGATGAGTAAAAAGAATATACATGGGTGTTTAAATAAAAGGCAAAATACCAAGTGTATTGACATCTAATCAGTAACCCTGTAACCCCGTCAATCAGAACCTGCATATAGGAGGGATCCTCCTCATCATCATCAAGTCCGGCTCTGCTTCATAAGCATCGCCACCATCTGAAACTAAAATAGGGACTGGTTGGTGTGCGTAACACCGTCCAGTAATGTGGAGGTGAGTAGCTAATTTAGTGGAATCATAGAACAAAGATTAGCATGTTATCGAATCAATCACTTGATAATGGTAAAGCAAGCAAATCAAACATTCCTAAATATTGTGATTAATGCAAGGATGAAATGACATGATGGATGCCCACACCGACATACTCCCTCATGCGACATCATCTTACGTCCGCGGCATGCTTTCTTCCCTCAGTGCTCCACATCTTCCAAGCACATGCAGTGCGATATGAATATGATTAACGAGTTTTTATTAGTCCTTTTCATACAGCAGGATTGGAAAATTAGGGTACTTCCCTTATATCATTCCCAACAAGGATCCTGTCTAGGGTCGTCACTCCTAGTAGTCTCATACGATGATATATTTCTAGGTCACTGCAAGGGCTGTCAGGGCTGTTGTACGCACTCGTTGCTTCAATCCCCCATCACCTTATCAATATCAGCCTAGTTGTACTCTTGTTGCTATGGAAGGGTCATCGCCTCACGTAGACTCAGAGTACACTCGAGGTCACTACAAAGGGCTGTCAGGGCTGTTGCACGCACTCGTTACTCCGCTCCCCCATCACCTTATCAGTGTAGGCCGACAGTGAGAATATAGTGTCTCATACCACCATAATCTTCTCACGAGTCTGGGTTGCTCCCTGGTCACTACGAGGAGGTTTGTGGCCCCAGCGTAGGCCGACAGCTCGACCACGGTGTCCCATACCACCATACCCGGCTCATGAGTCTTAGTGGATCAAGGTACCACGGTTATCAGGGTTATCACTGGTAAGTTCAGTACCCTAGGTTCAAGCAGTTATGACGAATACAAGGTGAACATACAATGGTCAGTCGGGTTACTTGATGAGTCCGACTAGCACGAGCGCACGTTTAATCGACCGACATGAAGTGCACAAGCACTTCGTGTGGCCTAACCATTACCGACGACTCTAGTACGACTCGGGTTTGTCATACACATCCTTCGTGGTGAATAGAATCCAACCACGAATTCTAAACTATTACCGACTGCCTAGACTAAGGTATAGCCCCAAGCACATGTGATGTAAATCAGTAATCATATGAGATAAAAAAAATTGAAATAACAAATAATTCCAGCATGTTAGCAGTATGTTATACATACATCATAAGCAGTTAACCATACACGAGTACTTCACACGTAAGGTAATCAATTCAATACAACAAGCATGGAGGAATTCATATACATCATCAAATTAGTTGAGAATCCAATCTCAACGCTAATCTACAACACCATTTACTCAATACTTATTAATACATATATTTATACAAACACTTAGACTACACAACTCTAACGTACTTGACGTATGTTGATTTCAACATATAATATGACAGATTCTTATATCAAGGAGTTGTCTAATACATAACAATCATGTTCTTACATTCAAAACATATGGCAGGCATAAATCATATTGATTTAGGCATTTCAACAAACACTTAGTCTACACACATTAGTCTACATAGCATATGTCGGCCAATATGTACATTAGGGTGAGTCTCTTCGCCAAACAGATCATACACGTATAACTAGTATAGGTACACGGTAAATACTCATGGCAATCATATCAGCAAAATACATACATATACAGTAGTTCCTACAAATACCTAAAATACCCTAAATCTCATATTCTTCGTACGTATTTGAAATGAAAAACGGACAGCATGTTCTACATTCAAACAACATCCTTATCAGCAATCTACCATAAAACGGCATTGGCACGTGGAGCAGCAGGGAAGAATCCCTAGGAGAAACTCCAACTCTCTCTCACTTTCTCTCTCTTTTCTCTCCTCTCTCTCTTAGGGTTTTCCCCAAATTCGTATGGGTTAGAAAGCTAAGGGTTTAAGGCTCTTTTATAAGCCCAAACATAACCAAAACAGACTTGAGGTCAAGGTATACTTAAGTTATAACCAAATCGGGTCTGTTCCGATCCAACAGAGCACTTCTGGAGGTCCTGTTACTAAATGCGGTCGGACTTAAGCTCTCTAATATTGGATCTAGGTCAAGCTACGTTTTCAGTCTGGTCAGGTTTTCAGATCGACCGTGGCGGACCAGTTTCAGTTCAGCGGCTATGGGAACTCGATCAGAGCTACAAGTGCTATGACATGTAAGGGCCACCTATCTTGATCCGAGGGTGAAATTTAGTCAAATTCCAACGGCCAGAATGCTTAAAATTGTCGCGCAAGTGACACGTGCCAGATTTATTAAAAATTGAATTAATTTTCTAAATATTTTTCTTTTCTCACTCTCTTCACTCCGGACTCAGTAAAATGGTCTCAGGATATCGGTTGGGCTTGATTTTCAAAATGATTGTCAAGTCCAATTAAGCGGTCATAATGGTCTAAGATTATAGATATCGGACTTTCGACGTGCGGTCTAGATCCAATACAAAGTTTCCAAATGGTCCCGAGGTCAACTGGGCTTAGAGATTGATCCTAGATTTCTAGGTAACATAGCATTAGCAGTACTACTCATTTTGGGTCTTGTAGTTCGTATTTAAAGTGGTTCAAGTCAATTCTACTAAGTATTCAGTTTGGTACTTAACCAAATTCTACCCTAATTATGACAGAATACGGTCCTAGGGCCATTCTATGCCCCATTTTGAGAACTTTTAGGTATCATATTATTTTAATTATTTTTATAGTGGTTCATAATCAAGTTTTCCCTGACTCCACCAAATTTTATAAGATTTTAAGTTGTATAAAAATTCTAAAAATTCCAAAAGCAGCAGCTGTCCAACAAGTGATTATCGGATAGTTGCTCACAACGACCTACTTTAAACTATATTAAATATTTTATTATATTTTTTAAATATTTTTATATAAAACTAGACTCATTTATCTTCAATATGATTTTTGAATCACCTAAATCTTAATTATAACGAAGGAGATATAATTTTTTAAAGTTTGAAAAAATGCATAGAAAAAGTACAGAAACCTGGCTGCCTGTCTGCTGTACGGACGAGGCCACGCCGACTCGGCGAGGTCCTCGCCAGTCACTGACCTATTTGGCTTGGGTTCACCTAGGGGCGAGGTCCTCACCCCCCAGGGATGCCGAAAACATGTGGGGCCCACCTTGGATCCCCCCGAATTAAGTCGTTTGGGCCCACGAGTCCGTCGAGGCGTTTATTGAGTCTCATTTGCAAACCGGAATGAGTTACACGATGTACAATATATGTTTTTTGGGTAGAAGAAGCTAATACATCCAAATAACCTATCTACATCATGATATTCTAATAATTATATAGTCAAAATCCTACTTTATGCATGTACGTACTATTTACGGTAAGTTTTAGTTTAAGTATAGTTCTTCACCTTTAAAACTTTAGGATTGTGTCTAATATGAAGGTACTTGGAGAAATTTGAAGAATGGGGTGGTGAAAGGTAACATTTTGAAGGAAATGGGTTTTAAAAAAAAATTTAGACTTTAGGATTGATCTTTGAGAGTGATATGGTTGACCCATTGCCTAAGGACGTCTAACTCCAGGTTGAAAAAAATCCAGGGTTTTACACTAATCTTGTACATTTCTGAAAGTAACTATAACAAAAACTAGAAGAAGATCTAAATGTACAACTAAAATATTTTAAGAGAGAAATTATGAATAATGCAATTGAAACTTATGAATTTAAAGGTGGGAACTAGGGTTTTCAAGGATCCACTTATAGAAATCAAGGAGCCCTCTTACTTGATTCAAGTCACACAATTGGAATTGGAGTCCTATCTTATCCAATTGGAAGATATAGCAATTAAGATCAAATTGAACTTTCATTGACTTAATTCTTAAAGGATGGAGAATTTTGAAGGTTGGAAGGGATTCCATCACCAAACCATGCCCATGAGACGATGGCCGACAGTAGGACTTACCAATCCCATATTCTCAAAATAAGAAAAAGAATATACTCAAAGCTATTGCAGATCTACTGTAATTTAAGTCACAATTAACCATTAAAAACTAAAAATATTCCTTTAAAATCAATTAGAATCAAATAAAGTTCATCATAAACATGAATCAAAGTAAGAGAAACATCCCATCATACTACAAGCTTCACCTCTTAGCCCTAGCTAATAGATTTAGCCATCCATAGACATGATTGGATCTAAAACCCTAGAAGAAGCATTAAAAACTACGAAGAAGGGGAAAAGAACTCTTTAGAAGTGGCTCTGCCCTTTTACTCTGCTCCTCCAAACCTTCAATATCCTATAAAGTTCCTAGAAACCCCTATTTATCAGCAAAGTTGTGAAAAATCACAAAACCGAATTTAATTTACGGAGACTGCGTAACGCCTTCGAAGTCATCGAACACCCTTTGATGTCATCGAGGGGGTTTGAATCTAAAAGTCTCGCCTTTTCTTCTTTTGTGTTGTAAGTCTCGTGTCATCGAACCGCCCTTCGATGTTATCAAGTAAATCTTTGATCCCTCGAACAGGTCTTCGAGTCATAAAAAATGTATCCAAAATAATCCAGCGAGTTACTTCAAAATTCTTCAATAAATTCGATGTCATCGACCAGTGTTCGATGTCATCGAACGATTCTCGATGCACAGTCTTTGTGATTTCTGCACTTATTTTTTCGACTTCCTTCCTTCTCCACTTGGTTTTCTTAGATCTTGGAGTCTTGAAATCTTCAATCTTGGTCTACGAAGATCCATTCTTTGCTTTGTTGACTTTTGAGCACTAAATCCATGCTTTTCGCATTCTTTTCATTCCAGGCTCTTAAATTCACCTTGCAATATAAACACATGTAAAATATACAATTAAGACATATTATGTTTGTAAAACTAAGAAATAAATGGGGGTTAATATACAATATTTGACCCTTAACATGAATGTATCTAGATTTGATCCAAATGAAAATAAAATAAAATAATAAGGTGCAATTTTTAAAGTATCCAATTTATACATTGTTAACACCCGATTTTCTCAGGCACGAGTACAAACTCTGGCCATTAAAATTCAAGATGTTACAGCATGGTGGGGCCAAAATTATCCTCCAAGCTCCCGATCTAATGACAATCTTATATGCTTTAAGGTTCAGTTTTCGTACCTCAAACAATATGGCTCAATATGAGGCACTATTGGTAGGTCTCAGACCAGCGGTCACCATGGCGGCCCAAATCCTCGAGGTCAAGTGTGACTCCCAACTTATCGTCAATCATATCTCCACAGAATATCGAGCAAAAGAGATGTGAATGATTGTATACTTGAATAAGGATCAGGAGTGGATCGGTAAATTCTAGAAATGCAGTGTCAATCTGATCACAAGGGTGGAAAATTCATGGGCAAATGCCCTTGCAGAACTAGCATCTGCGACTGAAGGAGACTCCTAAAGCCATCCCGATAGAATTCCTTGTCACACCATGCATTGGTTGGACTAGCTGGGAAATCGTCCAGCCTATGCACACAACCCCAAAATGGATGGACTCGATCATAGGATATCTCAAAGAAGGGAATGAAATTGTGGTTTATACCACTGATACTGAAGAATGAGTATGAGACAATGTCCAAGAGGGAGGTGAATAGGACTTATGAAATATTTTACCTATTTAAAAACTCCTAATTGCCTAACTTAAACAATTATTCAATTTAAAGTAAGTACGGTAATATAACTATAAAGGCTTCCAAGCCAATGGAGGGTCCAATCACAAAGGCTACTCAAGATATACAAATAAAGCAACTAGCCTATAGTATTGTGAGCTTGTGTATAGATTGTGCTACCTATCAACCTTAAGCATTCATCTAATCATGCATAAATAATCAAGCATTCAAACTTAAATAATCATGATTAAATAGACATACAAATGACAATTCCAAACACAAGCATTTATAGTGGTTTAGCTACTTGCCTACTCCACTCCTGACAACTGCACTCTCTCCTAGAGTGTGTCACATTTCACTATCAATGGTTTCAAATCAAGTTTACCATAAACCTTTATGGTCCTACACAAAGGACTCAATAATTTATGCTCTTCACATGAGCAAAGGTCCTACACTAAGAACCTACATTTAGGCCCCATGGCTAAGGTCCCACACTAGGCACCTACGTTTAGGCCCACTGGCTAAGGTCTCACACTAGGCGCCTACATCTAGGCCCACCGGCTAAGGTCCCACACAAGGCACCTGTAAGTGTTATGATCTATATCAAGAACCCTATATTGTCAAATTTTGTAGTGACAAACAACCTTGGTAAGATGGACCTTTTCAAGTGATGAAAAGTTCACCTTTAAGTGATGAAAAGTTCACCTTCAAGTTCTACATCAATTTCAAGTGTTACATCTACGTCATGTTTGAAAGTGCACCTACTAGTGCCCTGGTTTGTCAATTACGGTGTAAGTTGAGTCAGTCGAATAACAGAACCTAACAGGAAGATCGATTCTAGTGTCTGCCTCAACTGGATGTGTGGAAGCTCGCCTTAGGTAAATCATAGCCTCACATCCCATGTCCCAAAATACCAGGTGATTAAAACCCTTAAAACTAAGTAGAACATCTTAGGGTTTTATTGTAAGAAATTTTTTTACCAAACAGGAAAATCTTCAAGTTTTCTTACCCTGTCGACTGTATCGATTCACATTTCGATATGATCCACCTGCTTTGTCGATGTCCACAGCATCTCAATCGATACAATCGAGTGTGGACAAAAAGCGTCCAGCAATCAAACATTCATCTAGATGATTTTTCGATATATCGAAATCTCAATCGATATATCGATATTCGAATATCGATCCCATCGAAAGTGGATCGATAATACGATAGGCAGTTTTTCGGCACCCTTCTTTTTCTAAAGAAAACTACTATAAGCTTCGATATATCGATGACTGTCTGATTCAATCTGAATTCAAATATCGAACATATCGGAAGTCATTCGATATATCAACAGTGGTGCATGTTTCCTCCAACAAATATTTCAGGGTGTTTTAAATGTTGATAGGGGGGCCAGTCGAAAAATCGATATTCATATGTCGATCATATCGAGACCTGGTCGATTGGATCGAGACCGAACACAAACCGTCCAGCAAGCTTATAGGTAAATCAATACGATTTATCAATCCCATCGAAAGTGGATCGATAATATCGATAGACAGTTTTTCGGCACCCTTCTTTTTCTAAAGAAAACTACTATAAGCTTCGATATATCGATGACTGTCCGATTCAATTTGAATTCAAATATCGAACATATCGGAAGTCATTCGATCATATCAACAGTGGGTGCATGTTTCCTCCAACAAATATTTCAGGGTGTTTTAAATGTTGATAGGGGGGCCAGTCAAAAAATCGATATTCATATGTCGATCATATCGAGACCTGGTCGATTGGATCGAGACCGAACACAAACCGTCCAGCAAGCTTATAGGTAAATCAATACGATTTATCGATCCCATCGACACGGACTCCGATATCATCGATATTCAAATTCTGATGACATCGGCTGTTCCCCGATCATATCTTTAGAACCTGAAATTCTTCAAGGCTTGTCTCTCTTATTTTCACCTGTCGATAGATCGATCCCTCTATCGATGGAATCGGAGTTCAAAATTTGATAATATCGATGTGTGTCTCGATCCCATCGACCAGTTGGCAAAAGGTTTCCAAAAGTAAAAATGACATTTGAGTTTGTATCATCGAGAGATCAGTCAATATTATCGGGAGTATACTCTCGATGATATCGACCCTGCTCGATGATATCGAACTCTGTCATAAATGTGACCGTTTTATATCCGTTGAAACCTTTTGCCTATATAGAGAGAGGTTAGTCTTTATAGCTGGTAGAGAAAGAAGAGAGTGTTTTTGAGTGTTTTAAACTTCATATCATTTATCTTAAGCCCTTTCTCTCAAGGAGTTCATCCTTCAATCCACCCTCATCATTGATATTCAATAGAGTAGATTAGGGAATGAACTTTCACATTCAAGGATCCTCCAGCTACTACCTTAATGGCAAATCATTAAGCTGAGATGCCTTGAATGCATAGATGATTGGAATCACTCTATCTTCCTAATAGGAAAATCTTTAGAAAGTGGAATTTCATCATAACCTTGACCCGACCTGAAGCCTAGTATTGGTACATGTTTTATGTTACGGATCAAGGTAGCTGAAGACTCTTCATCAATAAGAAGGAGATCTTCATCACTGCGCTAAAAGGGACTTATCAACTTATATAAGTATCTAGAGTCCAGAGGAGTCCGTGTCGATGGGATCAATGATGAGGGTGGATTGGGAAATGAACTTCCGCATTCAAGAATCCTCCAACTACTACCTTAATGGCGAATCATTAAGCTGGGATGCCTTGAATGCATAGATGATTGGAATCACTCTATCTTCCTAATAGAAAAAACTTTAGAGAGTGGAATTCTATCATAACCTTGACCCGACCAAAGCCAGATATTGATACATCTTTTGTGTTGTGGATCAAGGGAGCTGAAGGCTCTTCATCAACAAGAAGGAGATCTTCATCACTAAGCTAAAAGGGACTCATCAACTTATCTGTAAGTATCTAAAGTCCAGAGGACACTTGTGATCATTCCTTTCTAAGATTGGGTCTTAAGTATTGTTCACCCTTTGAAGTCCTCAGAGGAGGCCTCCAGTGGGAGTATACGTGTGGGTGCATGTGTGGACCCTTGATCTGTGTGGGCATAAACATCTAATTAGGAGTGAACCAATAAAACTCTAGGTTATGAGGTGAACCGTGTAAAACCTCTGTTAGGGTCTTAGGATAAGATCCTTGGCCAGTGTGCCTAAACCGGGTGCTATGTGTTGACCCTTGCTCGTGAGAGCATAAACAGTCAGCCTCTATGTAGGTTGTAAAGGTTGAAGGCGAACCTAATTTAAAACCTTAGGTTTGAGGTGAACCATGGGAAACCTCCTTAGTGAAATCCGGTACACTCAAGGGTTGAGTGTGGCAGTAGGGAGTGGAGTAGACAAGTAGTCGAACCACTATAAATGATTGTATTTGTGATTGATTCTTGTGCCTGATCATTTGTGTGATTATATTAACTGCATTTATATTTGCCCACACTTCACACACAGTCACATCCATCATAGACTATAACTGCTCCATGTTTATCATTTAAATAGTTCTGTGATTGGATCCTCTACCAGGCTTGGAAGCCAGTAGAGTTAATTTTGAGTAATCCTAATCTGTACTCTGTGATAAGATTAGTGTGATAGGATTTTTAATAATTCATAAAAACTTTAAAAAGTCCTATTCACCCCCCCTAGGACATATTGGCATATTCCTACTTCAACTCAAGCAGTCTTCACCGCTATTTCAATTGGTATCATAGCGGGTCTGTCTTTAAGGGCTTCACCACCTAGAGAGTGATCTTGACTGAAGCTGAAATATGGCCAAAGGAGAGGGCTCATCAGTCACTAGACCTCCAGTATTTGATGGATCAAATTATGCATACTGGAAGGCTAGAATGCACTACTTCCTAAGATCTTTAGATCGTGATGTTTGGAATGCTGTTGAATGTGGATATGTGCTACCATCTGAACAGATTGTACTCGAAGATAGCACAACCATCATAAAACCCAAACCCAAATAAAAGTGGACGGCGTCCGACAAAGATAAACAGACTGCTGAAGCAAAAGCTATGAACGCCATTTATTGTGCCGTGTCCCAGGATATATTCAATCAAATAAGTATGTGTGGGACATCCAAGGAAGCATGGGATTTACTAGAAACAACCCATGAAGGCACAAGCACTGTGAAGAGGTCTAAACTACAACTTCTGACTTCATAGTTCAAAAATCTCAGGATGGAAGAGCATGAGACATTTATGAAGTTTTTCACCAAATTGAATATCATTTATAACTCCATGGGTGGATTGGGAGAGAAGGTTTCGGTATCAAAAATATGTAGGAAAATTCTAAGGTCTCTACCGAAACGGTTCAATCCCAAGGTAACAACAATTGAGGAGTGTAGGAATATTGATGAGATGAAAGTAGAAGAACTAGTAGGTTCCCTACAAACTTTTGAACTACACTTCACACAACCCCAAAAATCTAAAAACACTGTCCTAAAAACTTCTAAGAAAATAAAATATGAGGACAGTGAGAGTGAAAAAGAAGATGAAGATGAGGAATTAGCCTTGCTTGCACAAAGATTCAAAAGATTCTTTCAGAAGAATTACGGCCGTCCCTCCAGAGGAAGACAGGTGAACAACAAACCCTCTACAGGCAAATTTGATAAAAGGACCAAAGAACCACAATGCTATGCCTATCATGAGTATGGACACCTGTCAACCGAATGCCCTAATAGAAAAACTAAGGGCAAGGAATGGCCGCTACATGGGATGATACAGAAGAGTCAAACTCAGAAACTTGTGACTTATAGAGCGATGGTGGCCAAAAATCCTTGAAAATTTTTATAGCTTTCACATCTCCAGTCATTCCCATGGAATCTGAAAGAAATGAAGAATAGCAAGCCACTAAATCATTTCCATCTGATAACGAGGAAACAGAAGAAGAAGAAGAAGTAGAAAAAGATAAACTGCAAGATGCTTATGATCAACTATACATTCATAGCATCCACATACTGAAAAGGCTTGGAATAGCCGAAAATAGAAGAAAACTGCTGCAGAAAGATTTAGATAAAATACTGGAAATTAATATATAAATAATAGATGACCTGCAGCAATACCAATCAGATAATGAAAAATTAGAAAAAGTTAATACCTTTCTACAGTCTAAATCTGATGAATTGAACAAATAAGTTGAATCTTTAGAAGATGAAAATGAGCACCTCAAGAATGAGAATCACACATTCTGCTGTGACTTAGAAAAATCTAGAAAATTTACCGAGGTAAACTATAAATTTTCTCAGAGTGGTGAAAAGCTTGAGAGGATGCTAGGAATGGGTAGGCCCAGAAAAGACAAAAGTGGCTTAGGATATGAAAAGTCTAAGCCAAAGGCTGGAAATGCGGCACCTAGAAGTGAAAAATCTGCTGCCTCTGGAAGAAAAACTAGAACAACACCAGTATGTCATTTGTGTGGTGATTCAGAACACTACAAGTTTGAATGCATAACATCTAGGAGGACTCAACATAGCTCTGGTCAGATTCATGTTAACAAATTATTAACCAGGGAAATAGAGAATCTTAAAAGTCCTCTTATGAATATGGATAGAAGAAATGCCCTTGCATCACCACTCAAATCAATTAACAAAGTGAAATGGATTAGGAAGAATTAGTTCAGATCATAGATCAAGATCTGGATTTGTGCTGATATGAAAAATGAGAAATTGTTGGCTAAGCATTCAATGTTATATCAGAGGATAGACTCCTCAAACTTCTTTTTATAAAGAGAGTCATGTTTATAACTTTTGAGCTGCACAGATGGTGTACAAATTTTGTGACGAACACTGATTAAATCAGGATATATCTCATTATACATGATAGTGTTTCAAAATGATGGAGAACCTGAAAAATACTCACTTTTGATATAACGATTGATATTTTTGACTAAGGATTGATACTATCGACGACTCGTTAGAATATGAAAAGCTGTATGATCGAGAATGACATCGGAGACAGAATCGATAGAATCGATCGGTAATTTCTCGATATCATCAAAAAATGATTGATATAATCGACAGATGGCACCCGATAAAAGTCAGAAGAGCGAAAAAGGGGGTTTATTTTTCAAGGGTTTTTCGGTTGTCTTCTCTGCTCGATCCACTCAACCAAATCACTAGGAGCCACGTCGGACTACTCAAATCCTATCGCAAGTTCGGTAATATTCTTCTAAAACGTCAAAGATCCATTTCTTTTTCGGTATTTTTCGATTTGTCAGGAGTTGTCATTTTTCCCAAATTCTTCAAAAGTCTATTGGTCCACATGGGAAAAGACAAAAGTGTAGCATCTGGTCCGGAGGAGTCTTTAAGAATTACCCGACAAAAAGTCCTCACCTCAAGAGAAAAGGCGAGGGACCCAGACCGTGGGACCCCCACACAGCAAAGATCACGACAAACCTCACTTGGTGGATCCCAGTCTGAGCAACCAGTGCCTCCTCCTCCGGCTATCCAACGCCCAACAAAATACGCCAATAGGAAGCTGATTTTTGAGAGAAAAGTCGACAGGGACTGTTTAACACCCTACAAACTAGAACTCCTGTTTGCTGCAATCGGTTGGCTGCCCATCCTGGATTTTGGTGGACCATGCCAACTAGAAAGGACACCCAACTTTCTTGCTGCATGTCATTCCTCAATGGCTGACCCTCCTTCATTTATGGTTAGTATGGATGGCGATGATGCGTTTATCACTCCTGCCACAATGGCTCACATTCTCAATCTACAGATGGCGCCAGAAGGACTTCCCGACTTGGATCTCGATCTTCCTGATGTCCGATCCATGGTAACCAAGTACCTATGTCATGGTAGAGACATTCTCTGGTATCAAGGGAATGCCTTAAAAGCCAGGTACATGGAACCCCACTTTCGGGTTATGCATGGGATCTTCGCTACAAATCTGTATTCAAGGAGTACAAATTGATCCGATCTCATTAGTCTTATGGTCATGATAGTATACTCTGTTGCGACCGGGAGAAAGGTTTACCTACCAACACTGATTGTCAATCAATTAGTAAATACTATACATACCTTCAGAGATCTACATCTTCCATATCCTTAGGTCATAAGCAGGATATGTGGTGCCATTGGGTTTCCATCTACAACTGATCCGATATTCCTGCTCAAAGTTTTGAATAAAAAGAATATTCAAAAAATGGATCTGATATTTCATGAGTACAAGGAGGAAACCGAGGAAGACATTCATACATAAGAGGTAGGAGGAGAAGGTGGTGATCCCATGGAAGGGGATGCAATGACTTACGATGCACCTCCTGGACCTGATATCGCTCCGTCTACGTCAACCGCTGGGTATGGCCAAAGGCTCAAACTGGACAGGATTGGGGCCATTCAGAAGGACATCCACTCAGTTAAAGAAAAGCTTACTGTCCTGGAAAGGATGGTTTAAGGAGTGCAGGGCACGGTACAAAAATTGGTGGATCAGATGATGTGCCGACGGGACGACACGATGCCATCTCATTCTGCTCTGTGAGGCTGGGTTCATGCATGCTATCATACACACCTCACTCTTATCTTGCGGATGAACGTCAGCATCTTTTTGGATATTCTACGCTATCAGTAGTGTGTATGACAGCCTTTTCACCATGCATAGTTCTTTTTTTGGTTGAATATGCCCACGGTTGGGCCAAAATACTGGTTGTGATATTTGGGTGCCCTCAAATGGGCTTTATTTTTTTTATTAAACTGCTGTTGTCTGTGGCAGTATACTTCTCTGAAATATGGATATTTCTGCTAATCTTGGGTAGATTATTTTGCATATGGCTAAATCTAGTTCTTATCTTCCTGTCATTTAAATTTATATATGCCTCCCTGGTTTAATGAAGTTTCGGGGTTATGGACTGCATGTTTATCTTATGTCTTAAGTGCTTTATTGAATCTATACTGTCTGCTCATGATGTGTGGTTTACACTATTTTCACTTATATACATCTATCTCTACTTGTTCCCTCATCTACACTTCAACTTCAGTCAATATCACTTGTTACATCTTTGTCAATGACTGACAAAAAGGGAAAGAAAAGTCAAAAACACCCTGGATGGAATTGTATATCTGCTAGAATGATGTTGCAGGTGTTAGGGGGAGCAGCTGCAATAAGAAAGGGGGAGCAATTACTGCTAGAATGGAATTGTATATTTGCTAGAATGGTGTTGCAGGTGTTAGGGGGAGCAGCCGCAACAAGAAAGGGGGAGTTTTGAAGAAAGGGGGAGCAATTACTAGTTGTGTACATGGGTGATTAGAATTTGAAAAATTATGTTAATGCATGTACACACAATTTAGGATGTATCTGTCTTAGATATTATCCTAAGGTGTTTTGGGTATTTTATCACGTAATTGACAAAGGGGGAGATTGAAAGTGCACCTACTAATGCCCTGGTTTGTCAATTATGGTGTAAGTTGAGTCAGTCAGACAGCAGCACCTAACAGGAAGATCAATTCAAGTGTCTGCCTCAACTGGATGTGTGGAAGCTCGCCTTAGGTAAATCATAGCCTCACATCCCATGTCCCAAAACACCAGGTGATTAAAACCCTTAAAACTAAGTAGGACATCTTAGGGTTTTATTGTAAGAAAAATTTTTACCAGACAGGAAAATCTTCAAGTTTTCTTACACTGGCGATTGTATCGATTCACCTTTCGATATGATCGACCTGCTCTGTCGATGTCATCGGCATCTCAATCGATACAATCGAGTGAGGACGCAGCAATCAAATATTCATCTAGACAATTTTTCGATATATCGGAATCTCAATCGATATCATCGATATTCGAATGTCGATCCCATCGAAAGTGGATCGATAATATCGACAGACAGTTTTTCAGTGCCCCTATTTTTCTAAAGAAAACTACTATAAGCTTCGATATATCGATGACTGTCCGATTCAATCTGAATTCAAATATTGATCATATCGGAAGTCATTCGATCATATTGACAGTGGACGCATGTTTCCTCCGGTAAATATTTCAGAGTGTTTTAAATGTTGATCAGGGGGCCAGTCAAGAAATCGATATTCATATGTCGATCATATCAAGACCTGATCGATTGGATCGAGACCGGACATAAACCATCCAGTAAGCTTATAGGTAAATCTATACGATTTATCGATCCCATCGACACGGACTCCGATATCATCGATATACAAATTTCGATGACATCGGCTGTTCTCCGATCATATCTTTAGAACCTGAAATTCTTCAAGGCTTGTCTCTCTTATTTTCACCTGTCGATAGATCGATCCCTCTATCGATGGAATCAGAGTTCAAAATTTGATAACATCGATATGTCTCGATCCCATCGACCAGTTGGCAAAAGGTTTCCAAAAGTGAAAATGACATTTGAGTTTGTATCATCGAGAGATCAGTCAATGTTATCGGGAGTATACTCTCGATGATATCGACCCTGCTCGATGATATCGAACTCTGTCATAAATGTGACCGTTTTATATCCGTTGGAACCTTTTTCCTATATATAGAGAGGTTAGTCTTTATTGCTGGTAAAGAAAGAAGAGAGTGTTTTTGAGTGTTTTAAACTTCATATCATTTATCTTAAGCCCTTTCTCTCAGGGAGTTCATCCTCCAATCCACCCTCATCATTGATATTCAATAGAGCGGATTGAAAAATGAACTTCCGCATTCAAGAATCCTCCAACTACTACCTTAATGGCAAATCATTAAGCTGGAATGCCTTGAATGCATAGATGATTGAAATCACTATATCTTCCTAATAGGAAAATCTTTAGAGAGTGGAATTCCATCATAACCTTGACCCGACCAAAGCTGGATATTGGTACATCTTTTGTGTTGCGGATTAAGGGAGCTGAAGGCTCTTCATCAACAAGAAGGAGATCTTCATCACTACGCTAAAAAGGACTCATCAACTTATCTGTAAGTATCTAGAGTCCAGAGGACACTTGTGATCATTCCTTTCTAGGATTGGGTCTTAAGTGTTGCTCACCCTTTGAAGTCCTCAGAGGAAGCCTTCGGTGGGAGTGTACGTGTGGGTACGTTGTGTGGACCCTTGCTCTGTGTGGGCATAAAAATTTGGTTAGGAGTAAACCAGTAAAACTCTAGGTTATGAGGTGAACCGTGTAAAACCTCTGTTAGGATCTTAGGGTAAGATCCTTGGCTAGTGTGCCTAAACCGAGTGTTATGTGTTGACCCTTGCTCGTGAGAGCATAAACAGTCAGCCTCTGTGTAGGTTGTAAAGGTTGAAGGTGAACCTGATTTAAAACCTTAGGTTTGAGGTGAACTATGAGAAACCTCCTTAGTAAAATTTGGTACACTCAAGGGTTGAGTGTGGTAGCCGGGAGTGGAGTAGACAAGTAGTCAAACTCTCACGCCCCAAACCCGGAAATCGGATTCATAAGAATCTCGATTACCTAATCTGGTGCCGACAGCCTCCGTAGTACCCCATTCTCGGCTCCTAGCATTCATATGCCAGATTCCGATCCTGGGATCCTAAAAGGAGGATTGTTTTTTATACATATAACTAGTAATAAATATAACCATAAGATTACCTAATTCACAAAGGTAACATCATCATCATATATCCACTAATATAATCGTTTGAGTACAATACTGAAAGGGAAATACATAAATAAAAATTAAGCTTTCAGAAGACCACTGCACGCTCCAAGCTCAACACTGCTACAACCTAACATCACCTGCATGCATCTATCGTGCATAAGCTTATAGAAATCTTAGAGGGTGGTGTAAGTGTGTGCACAAGGTAAGTATCAAATGTTCAATACAATGTCATCATCATACAATACCGAAATAAGAAGAAATACTGTCAAGATCATGAATTATCAAAGTAAGCAGAAATACGGACAAGTCCATAAGTAAATCAATAGCAGAATACGTAATATAGAATAGTTATGCAATAAGGAGTCATGAAGAGCCAAATATCAGATGCTGAGGATGTAATGCAATATGCAATGTGAATGAAATGATCATGCTGAAGTGTGAAGTCGGGATGATAGAACGTAGTATCGCAGGCTACGGAGTCCACCACAAGGGACTTCTATCCAAACCAGTCCCATACCTAAATTTGAATAGTTAGACTCAACATGGTAAACTCCTGATCTCAGGTTAGTCGCGTGCCCAACCAAAATCCTTGCTATAACGAAGGTACACAATAATTAGTTACGCACCAGCAGCCCGAGTGGATAGTGAATGAATGAATGAGCATGCAATTCCTACTCAATAAGTCCACATATCAGTACGGTTCCTCTCTGGAAAATCACCGGGGTCTATTACACTTTAAACCAGATTGTCACCCCATCGCGCGCAACAAGGCGAGTGGAAGAGACCTCACTATCCACCGGCCAATATCGGGCCTGGCTCATCGATAGCGGACCCATTCCTCGAGCTAGTCAAACTCAGCCTAGCTTTGCCCCCTCCTCTCGGGAAGCTAAGGCCGCATCCCCTTTCAACCGACCACGACACAGTGGAGAGCGCAACCATCTGGTAATCGGCACTCGGCACTTGGAGCTCATCTACCCACTCGGTCTAGACGTTGGAGTAACCTTTGGAACTAAGAGGGTTTAGGGACTTTCACTCAGGGATATCTATAGCACCCCATGTAGAACAGATTTTCGGTATCCCATCTGGCCATCCACGATATGCATGTGGAGGCTACGGCCCTGATGTCACTAGGGCATATAGTAATCACAACATACAATGCGAGATGCATGAGTCATACAATCCAATCATGCATCAATCCTACGCATACCGTGCACTCATGTGAGACAATCACCGCCTATCAGGGAGTCTTATAACAACCAGCAATATGACATGTACAATGGTCAATCATATCTCATAACAGACATGCAGATGATGCATATGGCCATGTATCATGATGCTATGCAGTCACATACTCATAATCGGTATCAATAACCGACATTGACAATCGACATCGACCATGTGGACATTTAACCAACATTGTCCCCCAAGGAATGGCTCATATAAAGCCTAACATATAGTGGACTCATGGTCTCACACAAGGGCCAAATATACAACACCATGGGCCTCACTCAAGAGTTTAATACACATCGTGACGGGCCTCACTCATGGGCCACATATACATCAAGTCAGGCCTCATCATATGGGTCAGAATAATATCACAATGGGCCACGTCCCATGGGCCTCGCATACATCATAATGGGCCTCGACAATCGGAATCGGCCTCAACAGTAGGAATCGGCCTCAATACCCGGCCTCGACAATCAAAATCGGTAAATCGGTCATGACAATCAGAATCGGCAAATCGGTCACGATAAACGGCCTCGATCGCTAATCGGAAATTGGTCATGATAAACGGCCTCGATCACTAATCAAAAATTGGTCATGATAAACGGCCTCGATCGCTAATCGACAATCGGTCAAGTCAATCAGAATCGACAATCAGTCATGATAAACGGCCTCGATCGCTAATCGGTCAATCGGCCACGATAATCAAAATCGACAATCGGCCTCGGTGGATAATCGGTTAATCAGCTACGACAATCAGAATCGACAATCAGCAACGATAATCGGCCCTGATAATAAAAATCAGAATCGGTATCGGCCCCGATAATCGACCAAACAAGGCCTAAGGGAAGGTCATAATGTGGACTTTCAACCATCATTTCCCATTAATGTGGACATCTAACCATCATTGCTCCCAAGGAGTGGCCCGCATAGGGCTGAACATACAGTGGACCCACGACCTCATACAAGGGTCTAATATACATCACAATGGGCCAAATACACAGGCCTAATATACATCACCATGGACCACGACCCATAGTCCTTAAATACATCATAATGGAGTATGACCCATGAGCCTCAATATACATCAAGTGGACCGTATTAATGGGTCTCATATACACGATAGGTGGGCCCTGCACATGGGCCTCAAACACACAACATGCGGGCCCTACATATGGGTCTCATATACATCAAATGGGCCACGCACCTGGGCCTTGAATAATCAAGTGAGCCACAAATCATGGGCTTAATACTTATCATAATGGGCCTTGCCCTTAGGCCACGAATAGATCCCACTGGGCCTTACCCATAGGCCTCGAATACATCACAATGGACCTTGCTCATATGCCTCAGATTCAAGCAGGTGGGCCCTATCATATGGGCCTTAAATACAAAGCAGGTGCGCCTAAAAATTAATAAATGGTAAGGATAAAACATTCATATCATGGTTGGCCTCTGGCCTCAAAATAATCTAGAAACAGGGTGGACGATGGATATAATATGTACATTACAGTGGTCCACACGGATGGACAGTGTGGATCAAAACATACATCATGGCAGTCCACAACACCGTTTAAATCTGTCCAGCACTGTCCAGAGGTCTGGACGGTGTGGAAGCACATATATCACGGTCAAGCCCCATAGAACTTGTTGGCGCTACACACTAGCTTTAGCCGCTGGTGGGAGGTACTCCAACCATTCAACTTCTAGGCAAGTGGGTCCCACGCAGTAGATGAAGGGCGAAGATAAAGCACATACATCACATGTGGGCCGTACAGATGGATGACGTGTATACAACACATACATGAGGGAAGGGCCCACCGTCCACAGATGGATGTTGTGGATAAAACATGCGCGCTATGGTGGATCTCACCGTCCAGATGAGCGGTGCAGGTAGATCACATATACCACATTGGGTCCCACTATCCTAGTTAATGGTGCGCATCTTGGTGGTCCCAAGATTTCATTGGTGGACTTCAATCCTCACTATTCACAATGGTGCGATCCATTTGAGCCTTGGAACCTTCCTTCGCAGGATAAAGGATGGACGGTGTGATTAAAATATATATATCAAGGTCTCACCAAATTTGCTGATGTCACTTATAACAGCAGCTTCCACCAGCTGATAGACTACACGTGCATTGAGGTGGGTCCACGTGGTGGACGGTGTAGATAGAACCCATACATTAGAAGTGGTCCCCACCGTCTAGACCACTGGACGGTGTGGATAATACATGTGTACTGAGGTGGGGTCCACGTCAATGTGGCCCACCAGCGATTGAATCAAGCTAGTGTCTGTATTATCCTGCCATCCAGACGGTCAGCAGTCTGGATGGTGTTGCTGACGTTAGAGCAGTCCACCAATCACTGGACCTGCGCAGATGCAGCTGGACGGCTTGGACGAAGCACATACATTTAGTGAGTCCCATGCTGCATTACAGCAGCAAGTCGCTGTTGTAGAGAACCAGCCAATCCATCAGCAGGTGGGTCCTTAGATGGGGCCCACCACATACATGTATAATATATCATAAATATATCAACGTGGGTCCCACATAGGAGTGGCCACCATATCATTACTTAATTTATATAATATAACAATATATATATCATATACAATACAGTAAGGTGGGCTCCCACGTGGATGTGGCCCCCACAACATATATTATTTAAATATAAAGTATTATATTATATAATAATATAATAATATAATATATATATATATCATATACAGTGTATTAGTGAGTGTGTGGAAGGGTGAATCTGTCAGCGTGCAGCCACATGGATGGATGGCTGATGGTGGGCCCCCACAGGTATGAACGGTTTGGATGGAAAGCATATACTTGAAGGTGGGGTCCACGTCTTCTAATGGACGGATGGTTAAGATGTAGCACATACATCATGGAAGGGCCCACCAGATATTTTAATCTGCTTTATTTTTATTTTATTTTATTTTATTTTTTTATTTCAGGCATTAACAAGAGCTCGCCATTGGGTGGATGGTTTGGATGTAGCCCACACATCAAAGGTGGGGTCCACTAGCTGTCAGCAGCCCGTCGGATGGCTGGACGGCAATGATGAAACAAATTTTTTCCAGGTGGATTCCACCAAATGAATGGACGGTTTGGATGTAACATTGACATCAAGGGTGGGGTGTTGACCGTCCAGCAGATGGACGGTCCTGAATCCACCAAGTGGATGGACAATTTAGATAGATAGATACATCGTGGGAGGGCCCACCGTCAGATGGTTTGGACGGTGTGGTATAATACATACCCCATGGGAAACCTGGTGACGTCATTCCACCAGGTAAATGGCTGGTGCGAGACGCACCGGCCCATCAACTTCAAGGAGGTGGGTCCCACGTGGGGCCCACTATAATGTTTATATACCATCCAATCCGTTGATGAGGTCCACAGACCTGGATGAAGAGTAAAAATGAATTTCATGTTGATTCCAAAACTTCTGTGGTGCCCAGAAGGGCTCCAATGGTAGCCGTTCAACGCCACTATTTTCCTGTAATGTGGGCCACCTGAGTTACATAAATGGCTGATTTTTTTGGGATGGGGCCCACTTCAGGGAGTGGGCCACCCAATGAACGGTGTAGATAGTAAACATACATCATGGTGGGGACCACACATGGGACCGTGATCCCTGTCCGCCCACCCAAACGTAGCAGACAACGCCTGCTGTTTCTAGGAGTAGCAGCGCTGCTGCATTTTTTATATATACATATTTTAATTATTTATTTATTTTAATATATGGGACCCACATTGGGACAATCCAGTCCGTCCAAGGGGTTCTCTTGCTCGTGACGGGTCTGATAAGCCTAATATTCAACATTTCTGATGTATAGAAACATCGCAATGGGCCCTAAAAGATTTTAACCATAAATATCACTATTCTCAACAACGTGGCCCGTCAGAGATTTGAATCGGCCCCATTTTTTGGTTCAACACCTGAAATGAGCAGGGAAACCGGGTGGACGGTGTGGATTAAACACATGCATCATGTATGGGGCCTGTTGTGGGCCCACTCTCCTCTCTAACAAGCAATTGGACGCTGCTTGCTGCAGCGTTCTTTAGACGCTGGCAGCAGCGTCCTCCATGCCCCATCACACTCACGCTTAGTGGGATTTCACCAAATATATGGGCCCACCTGATGGATGGCCTGGGTAAAATGCATACTACAATGGTGGGGTCCATCTGAGTGGGCCACACATCACACAAAAGGAATGAAAAAGAGAGGGAAAAGCACCCACCTTTGATCTTCTATTCATTCTTCCGCCAACATGTTGTAGAGCTTCAAGGGAACAAGATTCAACGGTTGAGATCAACTTTAGAGGTTAGGATTGGGTGATAGGAAGGTGCGCCACACACGGTTTTTCTTCATGGAAGCCATGGATGATTCATCTCTTGGGGTTGCTTGGGAGAATGAGAGAGAGAATGAGAGAGATGATGGGAGAGGAGTGATAGGAGAGAGGGAGGAGTGGTGTGTAAGAGATAAGGCATGGGAAGTATGGGTCTCTTTGACTTTTGGGATAAGAGGAATAGGCTAAGCATGGGTTGCTTTAATTAGTTGGTGGGAAAGGTATGGGTGAGTGATTTGATTGATGTGATTGATGTGATGTTGGGTAGAATTCTTTTTTTTTGGAATTTGCAACGCGCGGCGTCTTTCCTCGCACCGAACGCTGGCCCACATCTCCTGACCAGGGTATCGCCTCGATGCACGAGTCGCAACATCAGAACCGCGGTGGCGATGCGGTCATTATGGTAAAGGTCTTGGGTTGAGTCATCTCAGGTTAACGACGTGTGACTCAAGGTTGCACGCAAATATCGGTTAAGGGTCGAAGGTTGCCGGAATTTGACCGGTAAGACCGCGGAAGTCTACGGAATAGTACGGTCTAAGATACGGGGCTTACACGAACCACTATAAATGACTATGTTTGTGATTGATTCTTGTGTCTGATCATTTGTGTAATTATATTAACTGCATTTATATTTGATCACACTTCACAAACAGTCATATCCATCATAAACTATAACTGCTCCATGCTTATTATTTAAATAGTTCTGTGACTGGATCCTCTACCAGACTTGGAAGCCACTAGAGTTAATTTTGAGTAATCCTAATCTATACTCTGTGATAGGATTAGTGTGATAGGATTTTTAATAATTCATAAAAACTTTAAAAAGTCCTATTCACCCCCCCTCTAGGACATATTGGTATATTCCTACTTCAACTCAAGCGATCTTTACCGCTATTTCAATGTTCAAGTTCTACTTCAAGACCAAGTTCCAGTTCAAGTTCAAGTGATAGACCAAGTTGCAAGTACTATTTCCAATGCATGATCAAAGTCCAAGTGCATTACATGATCAAGAACAAGCTATAAGTAAATAAGTTCAAGCTACAAGTACTTCAAGTATACTATTTACTGAATCTACCGTAGCGACAAGTTCAATGTTCAACATTTGAGGTATAATTGACCTTAAAAAGACCATAGGTTTAGGTCATTCATGTTGCATACTCTATATGGGTCATTATGCTTATTTTAGGCTTTGCTTCGACTAGTCCTAGTCATTGTTCTACTAGTCCAGGCACTGGCTCAACCAGTCCAGGAATTATTTGAAAACTTTCATATTTTTTGTTGAGAACACGATCAATCAAGTGCCCTGCTCGACCAGTCGTGGAGACTGGCTCGACTTGAACTCCAGCAACTATTTTAAGCCCCACTCGACCAGTTGAGCAGGCCACTTGACCAGTCGAGTGTCTGTTTTATCCGATTGCACCAGAATTTTTAAAATTTGGTTGCTACCAAGACCAGTTGAGGCTGACCTTAGACTAGTCGAGGGAACCAATTTTTGGCTACCATTTTGAGAAGTTCAATGTTCAACATTTTTGGCCACCACTTTGAGAATAAAAAAGCTATATTAATATAGATTCTTTAATTCTCAAAGTGGTGGCTTGAATTGGCTTGGAATGAATAGAGGACTTTTCTCAGCTTTTTTTCATTCATTCCAAGCCAATTCAAGCCACCACTTTGAGAATTAAGTCCTCGTTATTGTGAAGCTATTGTACGGTAATTAAGATTCTTTAATATAGCTTTTTGATTTTTAATTTCTTGATCTCTTGCTATTCAATTTTATTTGATAAAAGGGAATTCTGTTTTACCCTTTTTTTAGATCTAAGAAGTTAAATCAAAGTAGCCCAAGGTTAGATTTAATTTAAAATTCATTTAGATCTAAAACCCTTTCATTTGTAAGATTGAACATTAAACATCTACGTCTTCAAAGAAGCGGTTCTACCGGGCTACATTGAAGAAGAATCTTCAGATAAGTACTGTCATTTAATTTATTATTTTTTTAAGATAAGTAAGAAAATCTCCATTGTGGTTTTGATTGAGATAAGCCAGAAAATCTCAACGTGGGGTTTTTAATTGTGGTAACCCATTAAAAGCACAATTGTAAAGGTTTTAAGGTGAACCTTGGAAAACCTTCTTTCATAGTGAAAGCCAATATCTCGTGGGTTGTGGATATTGGGAGTGGAGTAGGTGTGGCTGTTTGAGAACAATTGGTGTACACACTGAACCACTATAATTCTCAGAGTTTAGATGATAATGATGATAATGTATGTGATGTGGTGAATGCTTGTATCTCTTTCATATACATGTGGTGAATGTTGTAATAGTTAGATTTTTTTTTATTACTTCTTATTTCAGTTTGAGTTTTTGATCCTTACTAAGTTCAAGACATCAGGTTATCCTACCATTACCTTTAGTTTTTGGTGAAACGTTACCCTTTGAACCACGTTTGAATCAACCTCTCAATACTATTTCATTTGAGTTTGTTATTTGATTCGGCTATCTGCTTTTATATTCTGCATTTAATTTTTATTTGGAATAGTCCTATTACCCCCCCCTCTAAGACTGAGAGCTCTCCCTTTTCAGCACCTACGTTTAGGCCCACTGGCTAAGGTCCCACACAAGGCAACTACACAAGTTTCTTAATAGCAAACTCTTAGCCTCAATCCTACATGAAGATAGAGACTAAACTTTAGACTCTTAATAATGACACTTACTTGTTGGAATTAGTCATCTCTTATAGCTTGTCATGGATTGCTTGATCTTCACTTTTTCGTGCTTGAATCAACTCCCCAATACTCCCCCGATCGCTATGTTGTAGTTTACCTATTGTGTCAGCTTCACAATTAAGAACCTTACATATGATGTTCCTATTACGGTAACCAAGGTAATGAGAGTTGGTTGAATCTCTAACAAAGGTTATGAATGGATTTCTAAGAGATTCAACTGATGGATGCACTAGAGTATGGTTGAGACTAAGGATATACCTATAGGTTTGGTCTCAATACTCTAGTGAAGGCTTGAGATCATGTTCTTCATTAAAGTGAGCTTTGAATGCTCATTGAGATGATGAATCATAATGAAAAGAATATGAATCTCATGTGGGTAGAGTTTAGAATGAGTGATTAGAGTTTGGGACAACCCAGGGACTCTGAAATGCTTAAATCCACACTTTCCACAAAGTTCTAGGGTCCTATATTTATAGAGAAAAGGGCCCAATGGATCTATAATGGCTAGTTTTCAGTCCTATCGAGTGAACATTCAGTAGTACCGAAATATAGTCGGTGGTATCGAAATATCACTCAGTGGTACCAAATTAGATCCTGATGTTTGGTAAATGATTTTTGTTACCTTTGATGGTACCGAAAGTTGTTCATCAGTAGGAGTCAGAATATCGAATATTCTTCGAAAGCTACTAGAATGTTTTGGGAACTTTTGGTAATACTGAAGGTATCTTCGGTGCTACCAAAGGTGTCATTCGGTGTCACTTTCTCCTGCTAAATTTAAACAGATTTTTCTATTTTAATATTTTATCCTTTAAATCATTGAACAACTTGGAACTTCCTAAAGCCATATCTAGAAAGGTAGAAAATATGAACTTAGAATGGCTTGAATAGATGATCTAAGTAGGTTTTCCTATTTGAGTTAGGATCATCTATAGGCAAGATCTAGATCATAGAAGCTTCTTGTAATGTCTTAGAAAAATTTGTACATAGACCCGAGTATCACCTTTCGCAGAAATCATTTAAAACTAAATCCTTTAGAAATTTAACGTGAATTAACTAGCGCTAAACTAGATTACTTGTGAATTTAGCACCAACCACTTTAAATACATTTTGTAAGACCCAAAACCTATAGAATTGTTAATGCTACATTACCCTGAAATGTAGGATCCAACTCTAAACCCGGTTGCTCTCGAGAACATTCAGAAACTTCATATCGGACCTGTAGTGCACATCAAAAGTCTGATAGCGATGAACTTAGAAAATTATGACCGCCTAGTTGGACTTGACTATCACCTCAAAAATCAAGCCCAAACGATGTCCTGAGACCATTTCCTTGAGTCTGGAGTGAAGAGTGTGAGAAAGTGAAGATTTTTAAGAAATTAAATACGAATTTAAGAAATCTGAGTTGTGTCACTTGCGCATCATTTATAAGCGTTCTGAACATTGGTTTTTGACCCAAATTCACCCTCAGATCAGGAAAGATAGCCCATACATGTCAAAGTACTTGTGGCCCTGATTGAGTTTCAGTGACCGTTGAACTGAAACTAGTCCACCACGGTCGATCTGGAAATCCGATCGGACTGAAAACTTTACTTGCTTAAGATCCTATACTAGTGAGCTTAAGTCCAACCGCATTTGATAAGAGGACATCTAGAAGTGTTCCGTTGGATCAGAAAGAGACCAATTTGGTTATAACCTAAGTATACCTTGGCCCTAGGGCTATTTCTATCGATTTTGGGCTTATATAAAGGCCTTAAACCCTCTCTCTCAATTCCCATATGGATTTCCAACCCTATCCAATTTATGAGAGAAAAGAGAGAGAAAGTAAGTGAGAACCTAGTGTTTCATCTTGAGATTCTTTTCTGTTCTTCTACGCACCAATCCATCGTATCTGAATCGTTATTCTGGCGATTCTAACTCCATTTTTAGGTAATTCAATCAAACCCTAACCTGTTTAAGAGCTTAGGATAGTTTGAGTGTTATTGTAGCTAACTTATTTCATGCCTTAGGTTGCTTATCCGCCGTTGACGAAGACTTATTGTCTAAAACATATTCGTTTCACATTTTTCGATTTAAGGTGTAGACTATATACATTTAGGTTATGGTTTTCAAGACTTTCAATGTTAGTTAATGATTTATTCTTGATATGGAAGCTATTACACATGCTAAATGCACTATCCATTTTGATTTGCATATATGTATAACCTATGTTATAAATAGGGTATTTCATGTATATGTGAAAATATTTGTATGCGTAAGGAATTTGATGTTATGATTGCCATGATTATTTGTCATAGATATATGATTGATATGCATGAGACAACTCCTAGGTGAAGGGATTTGCCCTAATATGTAATATGGTTGACATACGTGATGTATGTTGAATAGTGTAGTCTAAGTGTTTGTATAAATGCTTGAATGAGATAACATTCAGTAAAGTGTGATTTATAAGGTTGTTGAGATATGAATCTCAATTACCCTGCTTGTGTGTATGATTTCCTCTATGAATTATTTAGTCTATTTTATTCATGTTAACTGTGTGTATGATTTCCTCCATGTACTGAATTCGTGTTTAATTTATATTTCATAACATGTTTATATGAATGTAGAATCTAAATCAATTGCCTATTATTGATCTTGTACGTGATTGGGACTATATTATAGTCCAGGTAATTGGTAACAGTCCTTAAACTGGTGGTTGAGGTTATTTTCGCCATGCAGGATGTGTTCGACGAATCCGAGTCATACTTGGGATGTCCGACAGTGGTTAGGCCACACGGAGTTCTTATACATTCCATGTCAATCAACTCAACGTGCGCTTGGCCTAGTTGAGCTTATCAAATAACCCGATTGACCGATGTATGTTCACCATGTTTGGTCACTACTGTTTGAATCTAAGGTACTGAACTCACTAGCGAAAATTTCATTAACCTTGGTACCTCGATCCCCTGAGACTCATGAGCCAGACATGGTGGTATGGGACACCGTGGTCATGCTGTTAGCCTACGCTGGGGTGATGAGCCTCCCCGTAGTGACCAGTGAGCATCCAAAACTCGTGAGCTGATTATGGTGGTATGGGACACTATATTCGCGTTATCGGCCTACATTGATTGGTGACGAGCCCTTTGTAGTGACCTCGAGCATACCTTGATATTGTAGACAGGCGACGAGCCCTTTTGTAGTAACTAAGGTATACTAGGCCTGTATTGATTGGTGACGAGCCCTTTACAGTGACCCAGAACAGTAATATCGTATGAGATTTACTAGGACTGACGACCCTAGAACGGATCATTGTTTAGAAATTGATATAAGGGAGGTACCTTAACTTCCCAATTCAGCTATATGAAAAGGACTAATAAGAACTTGATAATCATGCTCATAACATCGCACTGCATGTGCCGTTGGTATTGGTGTAGAGCACAATGGTAGTGATTCATGCCGCGATCATTAGATGATGTCGCAAGAGGGAGATTGTGGTGAGGGCATGCATCATTTCCTCATACCATTCTTGCATTAACAAGAGTATCTAGGACATGTTTGATTGTATTACTTTATCATTACTGCTTGATTGAATTGACAACATGTTAACCTTTGTTGTATAGTTCCACTGAGTTGATCACTCACTCTCATGTTCTGAGATGGTGCTTAAAAACTAACCAGACTCTGAGTTAGCTGCAGGTGATGGTGATGCCTGCGAGGCAGAGTCGGAGTTCGATTAGGACGAGGAGGCTTTCTCGTTCATGTAGTTCTCAGGCGGGTTCATGTGAGCCATGTCCTGGTTGGTGGGGATTCTAGGCTATGATTGTAGTGATTGATCACATTTTTTTTATATGTATTTTGATACTTGACTTGTAATTATGACCTGGCAAAGCATACATACCTTGAGGACTTATATTGGTTTATCTATGTATTTAGTCTTTTGCTTGCATCCTTAGACTGTCCCTGAATTATGTTTGCTATTTTGGCTTAATCTACATCATGTTTTATACATTAATACAGACAACATACATCCATCTCACATTATGTTGCATAAGTGATGTTTTGGAACTCGGGAGCTGAGTTATACTCGACCCCCAATTTTCAGGGCATTACGAGTTGGTATCAGAGCATGTTCTGAATTAAACTGGACCTGGGTTATGGTCACATGACGCACACTGACACCACTTAAGCGTAGGAGGGTGCGAGAAAAATCTAGAAACAGGTTTAGGACTCCCAGTTTTGTCATTTGGAGAAAGTTTACCAAAAACAATCACCGAGTTCGAGTCCATGCACACTCCTGATCATACACAACAACCCCAAATTACTTCTAGACCATCAATTGATGAGTTTAGATCGTGTTTCATTCCATCTCAGCCGTTAGAAATTGGTAAATATGCATATGTATCAGTTTTGTTTCGAAACAACCCGAAATGAACCGAACCAGAGTAAGGGCCCAATCGGGGCTGTTTTAGGGGGACCCAGGGTGGGACCCATAGCATTTTAGACCCTAAGGGGGGAGGACCTCGCCAGAGGGGCGAGCCCTCGCCGGGAGGTCCAGAGACCGGCGAGGCCTCGCCCACCGACGGGCCAAGTTGGGGCGGGCCGTCGGGCCGACGCCCTTAGGGGTCTAGTGGGACCCACTAGTCCATGGTTCCTCATCTAAAACCCCCCCAAACATCTCCTTCCTTCACAAAACCCACCTCCAAGCTCTCATTTTTCCTCAAAACATCTCATTTTCCTCTCAAATCGCCCTTCCAATCCTTCTTTTCCTCATTTTTCTTCAAGCCATACATCCTTCCACCATTCTCAGCAATACCCATCTTTCAACCCCCTCATTTCCTTTGATTTGAGCTCCTAAACCCCCCATTTGAGTCTGAAATTTGTGTAAACCCACTAACCCATCCTATTCTCTTCATTTCTTTCATTTTTCATGGCCCTATTCGAGTTTATTACGGCCATATTCTCCATTTCCTCCATCCTTTCTTTCATGGGAAAGAAAAGATTCCCCCTAGATGAAGCTGGGCCTTGTTGCTGAACCCGTTCTAGAAGACCGAGGGGTGCCGCTCCTAGTTCAAGCGCCACTCGTGAATTACAGACGAAGCGTGATCTAGATCCCCATGCTTCCATGGGAAGGTCCTTGTTGGCAGAGTTGTCTCATGGTGTTTTCGAAGGCCGCAGGGTCCTTTTTGAAGCTCATGTTGATGCGCGGCTATTTGGAGAGTTATTGTTGTTCAAGCATCTAGTTGAAGCCCAGTGGGGTCTTCTATTTGAGTGTGAGCGTCATGCTAATGTGGGTACTATCCGAGCTTTCTACACCTACATCCGAGAGCCGACGTTGGAGCCCTTGCAATTTAGAATTCTAGTCGGAAGAGATCGGGGGGCCACAGTTGACGTTGCTTTGATATCTCGAATTCTGAATGTGCCACTTGGCGAGGTTCATGCAAGTGAGAAGAATTTAAATAGTGCAAAACAAGCATGGGATATATTAGAAATGACACACGAGGGTACATCTATTGTCAAGAAATCTAAAGTCCAACTCCTCACAACTAAATTTGAAGAAATTCATATGGAGGAGAATGAGATGTTTATGGACTTCTACACTAGATTGAATGACATTGTGAACTCTATGTGGGGTCTTGGTGATAGAATCCCTGAAAGTAAAGTGTGCGCAAAAATACTACGTTCACTTCCTGAACGGTTCAATTCTAAAGTGACCGCGATTCAGGAACTTTGTGATATGATACCATGAGGGTTGAGGAATTAGTTGGTTCACTTCAAACCTGTGAGTTATCCTTTAAGGCTCCTGAAGAAAAATCAATTGCTCTCAAATCATCTAAAAATGTTTCACAAGAGAGTACTTCGGATTCAGAAAATACCAAAGATGATATGGCACTTTTAGCAAAAAGGTTTTACAAAATTTTCAAAAACAAGAAAAAGGTTGATTTTCAAAAATCAAATGATAAGAGACGATCTAAACCTAGAACTCATAAATCCTTGAAAGATAGTCAATGTTACAACTGTCAAGAGTATGGGCACTTATCTAACAAATATCCAAAAAAAGACAAATCAAAAAGGAAAAGCATGATGGCTACTTGGGATGAATCAGAAGATTCTGAATCCTCTTCTAAATCAGAAGATTCTGAAACCGAGTCGGGCGATGGTGTTAAAGCCCTTATGACTCTAGCCAAGATCACCTATCCAGATGATGATGATATATCTAGTGAAGAAAATATAAATAGTGATTGCGATAATGAAGATGATCTTCAAGATGCTTATAATGCCCTTTATAAAGAGAGTTGTAAAATTACTGTCAAGCTTAAATTACAAAAAGAAAAATTTTCTAAGCTTAAGGAAGATTATGAGTCTCTTGTCTTAGAAAAGTCTCATATTTCTGATTCTTTTGAAAAAAACCAAAAATGATTTAGATTTCAAAACCTCCCAAATTGAAGATTTGAAATTCGAAAAAGAGAAACTCAAAAATGAGGTAGCTTCTCTTCTGAGTTTGAAAGACACATGGAGATATGCCCAAGGTGATCCGAAATTGGAAAAATTATTGTCCGGATCAAGAAAATGTGGCGATCAATCCGAGTTGGGCTATGATAAGAATACATCTCCTAAACAAAAGAACATTGCTCCTAAATTTGTAAAAGGAGAGTCTTCAAACTCAAAAGAAAAGAATACTTTTCAAGGTTTTTCTAAAAATTCAAAAACTTTTCAAAAATCTAAAAGTAGCCACGTCAACTTTAATTTTCAAAACCGAAATCAATTAGCTGAAAAAATTATTGATCTTCTCGAGGAGCTATTAAAGTCGAACTCTATAGGTCGTTCCTACAACAATAGACAGAAAAAGACCATCTATACTCCTAAACCCAAAACAGTTATGAAATGGGTTCCTAAAGTTGCCAGCTTGGTTGCCCACACTGCTTTCAAAGCAACAAGCCATTCAAAGTGGTACCTAGATAGTGGTTGCTCCAGGCATATGACAGGTGACAAAGCTTTATTCACCGATCTTAAAGATATGACTGACGGGTCAGTCACATTTGGTGATGGAAGCAATTACAAGATTATTGGCCAAGGTACGGTTCAACTTTATAACCTTCCCTTATTTAAGAATGTCTTATATATTGAGGGTTTAAAACACAACCTATTAAGCATTTCTCAGATATGTGATAACAACCATAGTGTAAAGTTTTCTAATCAAGGTTGTGAGATAGTTAATAAAAGGGGTTCTGTTATATTAACTGGTCGCAGAACTTCTGAAAACTGCTACATTGTTAGTGATGCTATCTCATCTACTCAATCATGTTACATGGTCCATACCGATGAAACTGAATTATGGCATAAACGCCTTGGACATGTACACTATCGGAACTTATTTAGATTGAGAAAAAGAGAACTAATTAGAGGTCTACCCAAATTGTAAAAAGTAGACAAAATATGTGGTGAATACCAGTTGGACAAACAGATTAGGAGCTCTCACAAGAAAGTGAACTCCAATACCACATCTAAACCACTCGAGCTTCTTCATATGGATCTTATTGGACCAACCAGATCAGAGAGTCGAGGAGGCAAAAAATACATCTTGGTTATCGTAGATGACTATACCAGATTCACTTGGGTATCATTCTTAAAAGATAAAACTGAAACCCTGGATGAAGTGAAAAAGGTCATCAAACGAATCCAAAATAAGAAAGGTTCTCATGTTAGTAAGATCCGTAGTGATCATGGATCCGAATTCAAAAAAAGTAGTTTTGAGAAATTCTGTAGCGATCAGGGAATATCACATGAATTCTGAGCACCCAAAACACCGCAAAAAAATGGTATAGTTGAAAGAAAAAATAGAGTGCTTCAGGATATGGCTAATGTTATGTTGAATAGCATGAAGCTCTCTAGAAATCTTTGGGCTGAAGCAGTTAATACCGCATGTTATATTATTAATCGGGTTTATACTAGTAAATCCGATAATAAGACAGCTTATGAATTATGGTTTGAAAAGAAACCTACTGTCAAATACTTTCGGGTTTTTGGCAGCAAGTGTTATATTTTACGGGATCGTGAAAATTTGGGTAAGTTTGATACGAAGAGTGGCGAAGGAATTTTTCTTGGTTATTCTTTGAACAGTCGATCTTATAGGGTTCTAAATAAGAGAACTGGTGTGATTCAAGAGTCCATCAATGTGGTCATTAATGATCATTTGAATACACCAGCCCCAAGTTCAGATGATGATGAAGCTCTTATTATTGACAATCTAGATATCTCATCAAGTCAAAAAGAATCTGAACCAAGGACTGTTAAAGATCATCCAACCAATCAAATACTTAGAAATCCTCTCACTGGAGTTCGTACTCGCAAAAAACTTGAGAACATATGTAATTATGTTTGTTTTACATCCTAAATAGATCCGGTCAACGTAAAAGAAGCACTTTCTGACGAAAATTGGATAGTTGCCATGCAGGATGAACTTAATCAATTTGTTCGTAATGATGTCTGGTCTCTTATTCCTAGACCTAAGGATAAAAATATTATTGGAACAAAGTGGATCTTTAAAAATAAGTCTGATGAACTTGAAAATATTAATGATAGAAAATCAACCAGTGGTGGTTGTTTTTACATTGGAAATTGCTTAGTTTCTTGGTTCAGCAAGAAGCAAAGCTCAATATCACTCTCTACTGCTGAGGCTGAATATATTGCAGCTGGATATGCATGTACTCAACTAGTTTGGATGAAACGCATGCTTAGCGATTATGGAATTAATCAAGATTCAATGATCTTACATTGTGATAATTTCAGTGCTATAAACATTTTCAAAAACCCAATCCAGCATTCACGTACTAAGAATATTGACATTAGGTATCATTACATTTGTGAGTTGGTTGAAGAAAAAGTTATTTCATTGGAATATATACCAACCGAAACTCAACTTGCTGATATATTTACTAAACCGCTCGACAAAAGTAGGTTTAATAAATTGAAATTTGATCTTGGTATGTGCATTTTACATTGACTATTCTTTCTTGCATGTATCATAGTATATTATATTTCATATTATAATTGTTTAAATTTCAATTTTTTTCATTAAATATGCATTTTTGGTCGGTGCTCGACCGGTCGTGGATGTACACGACTAGTCGTGTTACGACCGGTCGTGCACAGCACTCGACCAGTCGTGGAGCTCGTGAACATCATATAATTTGGAGAAAATCCCCTTCTTCTTCATTTTCAAACCAACCTACGATGAGTCGTGGCACGACCAGTCATAGGATTTCTAGTTTTTCTTCAAGATAAGTCCTATTTCATCATTTTTCTTGAAGATTCATGATCTCTATGCTTTGATTTGTTCATATTATAGCTTGATTTCATCTCTTGTTGAGTTTTTCAAGGGTTTCCTCTATGTTTGCTGATCTAGAGAAAACCCATCTTTCATTTGTGCATCTTGCTTATTCTTTGTATATCTTTTTGAATATGGATGCTAGAGGGAAAAAGAAAACATCCCGTGGTCCATCTTCATCCAGATCTGCACCGATAATTAAACGGCACCTTCGGTCACCCGAAGATGATACTCAAGATGTATGGGATTTGCGTGTCCATAACATTATCGTTGAGCATACCGCTGATCTAAATCACATTGTTCCATATGGTGTCATTCCCCTTCTTGAATCTGTAGGCTGGACTAACATTTTGCTTTGGGGTGGGTCTGCATACCAGTCCATTGCTCAATCAATGGTAGCATGCATCTCAGATTTTTCTCTTGATAATTTAACATTTTCAATCGATACTAGAGAAGGAAAATTTGAAGTAGATCGTCATTTGATATCAGGTATGATGGATATACCTGTTAATGATGAAGGAATACCGATTCATACTTTATACGATAAACCTGTTAATGAGGCACCAATTCATCATCTTATTTTCAACAATTCCAATCTTAATAAGATGAAATTGGATCTGCTTCCTGGCTAATTTGATGAAGCTGGTGTTAGTGGTGTTGGTGGTGATGGTGGTGTTGCTGGAAACGAAGGGGAAGCTGGTGATCTTCCTCAAGATGTTAATATGGATGACATATTTGATGATATTGAAACTGATTCACCTAATGATCCAGATTATGATCCTTCTGATTTTGATGCACGCCTTCGTGCACTGGAGGAAAAAGTTGATAATATGAATATAGCCCATGATATGAGATTCAAGTACATGCAAAAATATCTTCGTCGTATAAATAAGGGCTTACACCAGATTGATCCAACTATCCCTGCTCCCTCCTTTGGATCAGATTAAGTGAATTATCTTCTGGATAGTATGTCATTTCCTTTTATTTTGGGTATGTATTATGAATTATGGTTTCATAACATTGCCTCTTGGATATTGTAGTATGGATTATGACTTGATGCTTAAGATTTATATGATGTCCTTTCATATCTCTTTCTCATTATTTTCTTTTTACTCTCTGTGTTCTTCTTCCTATTGTGGCTTTCCCTTGTCATTTTGTGACAAAAAGGGGGAGTAGTAAGCATTGCTAAAAGGGGAGTAATACGGTAGGGGGAGTAAATTTATTTGTATTGATTGAGAAGGATATGTGGATTGAAGTCTTGAGGTTTTCATGTTGTGTACTGATTATATGAGCAATACTCGTATTGCTCAGGGGGAGTAAAGTATTTTGTGATTTCATGACTTATCATTCCTTATTATCTTTGATGCTATGTGTTTTGTCACAAATTTGACAAAGGGAGAGATTATAAGTGCTATGACAAAGGGGGAGATTGTAAGTGCTATGTTGTCAAATTTTGTGGTGCCAAAACCTATATCTATGTCTTGTATATCTTGTGTTTTATGTTTGAAGACTAGTCATTGCAATCAAGACATATCAAGACATCGCATTTCAAGACAAGATCTTAAATGAAGAAAGTTTTCAAGTCTTGGAAAAAGAAATCAAGAATAGAAGTTTTCAAGGTTGCATGTTCAAGATTTGATCAAGTTCATCTTTACTAGAAGACTTTGTCAAGTCAAGATCAAGCTCATGAAGGCCTACTACAAGTTTTGTATATTCACAAGCTTCTCTTAAGGGTCATCTGAGAGAACAGAATTTCAATGTCCATCTCACTTTTAAGGTTTGTTTGACCTTAGATTGACCTTAGATACATAACTCATTCACAAGCTTCTCTTAAGGGTCATCTGAGAGAACAGAATTTCAATGTCCATCTCACTTTTATCTAAGACCAATCCGAGATAAAAAGACACAATTGTGAAGGTTTTAGGTGAACCTGTGAAACCTATTTTGATAGTGCATACTAATATCCCCTGTGTGAGGATATTAGGAGTGGAGTAGCAATCTGTGTGGCTATTGGATAACAGTTGGTGTACACACAGGCGAACCACTATATATCGTTGTGTTGTGGATGTGCTTCATTCTTTCATTCCTTTATTCATTCAGTTTTGTGGTTTGTGTTTGTGGATAAATGTTGTAATCACTTCAAGCAAGTGTGGATGAATGTTGTAATAACTTAGGATTTATTTTCCGCAAGTTATTTTGATTTCATTACTTATTATTCCTCTTTAGTTTGTGATTCTAAGGACATTCTAGAAATAAGGTTGTCCTACCTTAAACCTCTGGTTTTTGGTGTAAGGTTGTCCTACCTTAAACCTCTGGTTTTTCATGTAAGGTTGTCCTTAGAACTGATAAAATATCAATATCTTTATTTTAGGCTATTGTGATTGTTTTATATTCAGCATTGTGCTTTAAATCTTTTATTATTTCGTTGTTATTAGTTTTATTTGGCATTGCCCTATTCACCCCCCCTCTAGGGCATATAGCTAGGCCCTTTCAGGTGGTTTGGTAGTTATTTAGTGTTTGAAGCTTAGTTGTTTTGCTCATATGCTTTCTCTATCATAATTCATGTAATGCTGCACATCATGTATTGTGACAATTTTGTTGAATGAAATGCATGTTATTTCCTTGGCTTGTGAAGTGAATGTTGTGTGGATGGCCTGTGTGAATGCTTAATCTTATTGGTTGCACTCTCTGTTGTATGTAGGGTATGCCACCTAAGGGCTCGAGGACTTCGACCCGTCTCTCTCTGAGTGAGTCACTCGACGGGGCCCTTCCCCTGAGCGATAGCCATATGGACCCCCATTCGGGCCCATCTCGTTCTGATCCTATGCTGAATTCTCAGCAGACTTCTGGCCTTGCTACTGGGTCGCCTCCTGTGACACCTTCTGTGGTGCCTCCTATCACACCTTCGGTTCCTGAGCAGAACCATACGTCTGCGTCGACGCCTTATGCATCGCAGTCCACTCTGCCTCCTGATAGGCTAGAGAAGATGATGTTATTAATGCAACAGCAATAGATGTAGCAGTAGCAGTTCTTGTCCTCTATGGGTGGCTCCACTTGCCTCACCTTTACACCCAGCTGGGAATACTAGTGCCAGCGGCACATTTGAGCGATTTCAGCGCTTGTGGCCTCCTACATTTGTGGGTACTCACAAAGCTGAGGAGGCTGAGTAGTGGATTGACCGCATCTCTAAGATACTGAGACCGTTACACTATTCCGAGGCGGAGCAGGTTGAGCTTGCCACCTTTATGTTTGAGAAGGAGGCCATCTTATGTTGGGATAGCATTCTCTGCACAGTTGCGGAGGGATTTGAGTGGACGTGGGAGGTGTTTGAGGCCCGCTTCCACGAGAAGTATTTCTCGGTTAATTACTGACATGAGAAGGAGAGTGAGTTCCTTCACTTTCATCAGGGAGGAATGTCAGTAACAGAGTATGAGAACCAGTTCACGGATCTAAGCAGGTATGCTCCTTTGATTCTGGGTGATCAGTCGTTGGGGATGCGACATTTTTCTAAGGGTCTGCGGCCTGAGATTCGATCAAAGATGTGCTGTGCGAGCATCTCTTCTTATGCTGAGTTGGTGAGCATGTCCCTACGAGCTGAGCAGGATAGGGATAGGTTGTCCCGTATGTTTGCACCTATGCCTCCTAGGCCACGACCTGATTTTTCGAGTAGGCCTTTCCTCGGTAAGAGGCCTCGTGTTGATTCACTGTCGAGGTTCTTGCCATCTCCTGCCCATGTGAGGCGACCTGATGTTTGATGCAACTACTGCAAGAAGCCAGGCCACACTGAGGTGACTTATTTCTCAAGGATGCGATATAGTAGTTTCTCACCGCCCAAGAGGATCAACCGTTCGATGCCTCAGGCTATTTCTACACCACCCCTTCGATCAGCACCAGCTTATCCTTCCTTCAGACCACCAGCACCTCATTTCAGGCCGCCACAATGGCCCATGGTACCTCCATCACATCGTCCACAGCAGGCTCAGGTTCATGTGCTCACAGCTGAGGCACCCGAGGCAGATTCAGTACCGACATCTTTTGAGGTTCCCGCTCACATTCTAGTTACACCTATCTTTTTATTGGTGGACACTGGGTCCACTATTTTGATCATCTCTTGCGCTGCGGTCAAGCGGCTGGGTTTGGTTACAACTCCTATGAAGGGAGTGAGACTCACTACAGCTACAGGGACCACTTCAGACATTACACAGACCTGTGAGTCTTGCTCAATAGATTTGGATAGCAGGACAGTGGTCGTCAACCTGATTGTCGCCCCACTATGTCACTATGATTTTATATTCGAGATGGATTGGCTCATGAAGATGAGAGCAGAGATTGATTGTGAGGCCAGAGTCGTGATAGCCTACGGACCTGAGGGCACGGTCTTTACATTTCCAGTTCAGGTTAGTTGGTCCTGTCGAGATAGTAGCTACGCTTGTTTGTTAGAGAGTTCTGATGTTCCAACATTAGGAGTTATGCCAGTGGTTCATGATTTTCCTGATGTGTTTGAGAAGATTTGGGGGCTTCCTCCTCTGTGCGAGATTAACTTTACTATCGATCTTGTGCCTGGTGTGACACCTATTTCCCTGTCAACGTATCGTATCCCTCCATGTAAGATGGAGGAACTGAGGAGACAGATTGATGTATTGTTAGATGTAGACTTTATTCAACCAAGTGTGTCACCTTGGGGAGCGCCTGTCTTATTTGTGAAAAAGAAAGACGGTTCCCTGTGGTTATGTATTGATTATCGCAGGCTAAATCAGGTGACAGTGAAGAATAAGTATCCCTTACCCAGGATCGATGATCTGTTTGATCAGTTGAAGGGGGCACATTATTTCTCGAAGATAGATTTGTAGTTTGGGTATCATCAGTTGCACGTCAGGGATGAGGACGTGCAGAAGACTGCGTTCAGGACCAATTTTGGTCATTATGAGTTCCTTGTGATGTCTTTTGGACTCACAAATGCTCCAGCTGTGTTCATGGATCTGATGAACAGAGTGTTTCGGCCATTTCTGTTCCGTTTCGTCATCGTCTTTATCGATAACATTTTGATATACTCCACGAGTCGGGAAGAGCACGAGGAGCACCTGAGAGCGAAATTGAATACTTTCAGGGAGAATCAACTTTTTTTGCAGTATAAGAAGTGTGATTTCTGGAAGGAAGAAGTCAAGTTCCTGGGACATGTGGTGTTCAAGGAAGGTACAGCAGTCGACCTCGCTAAGGTAGCTGCGGTTCAAGATTGGAAGCAGCCTGGTTCAGTTACTGAGGTGAGGAGTTTTCTAGGTCTGGCAGGTTACTATTGAAGATTCATTCGAGACTTTTCCAAGATTGCTAGACCGCTATCTCAGTTGACACGAAAAGATTTGAAGTTTTCCTGAAATGAAATGGCCGAAGCAGCTTTTCAGGAGCTGAAGGACAAGTTGACGTCTGCCCCTGTGCTAGTATTGCCAGAGCAAGGGGTTAAGTATACGATATATACTGACGCGTCTCGCGTTGGTCTGGATTATGTCCTTATGCAGAAGGACAGGGTGATTGCTTATGCCTCGAGACAATTGAGGAAGCGCGAGGAGAATTACCCTACACACGACCTAGAGTTGGCAGCTGTCATTTTCACATTAAAGCTTTGGAGACATTACCTCTACGGAGAGGAGTTCGAGCTCTTTTGCGACCATAAGAGCCTTAGATATATATTCTCTCAGCGAGACTTGAATATGAGACAATGCCAATGGATGGAAACCTTGAAGGACTTTAAATTCGAGGTCTCCTACCATCCAGGCAAGGTAAATCTTATGGCAGACACGTTGAGCTGTAAGAAAACTATAGAGTTTGCGGCTCCGCTTATGATTGCAGAATGGGATATGGTGGAGTTTATGCAAGACTTTGAGTAGAAACTCACGGTAGAAGAGTCGTATGAAGTCGTCGCACATGTCCGTGTACAGCCCCTCGTTGATGGCCGGATTATCGAGGCTCAGGAAGACGATGAGCTTTTGGAGAAGATGAAGGAGCGAGTTGGTACAGATGAGGACTCTGAGTGGACTGTTTGTACGGATGGGGGCTTACGTTATCGAGGCCGCCTATGCATCCCAGACATCCCTGACTTGAGACGAGAGGTTCTCGAGTCAGCCCATAGTTCTAGGCTTGCGATGCATCCAGGTAGCACGAAGATGTATCAAAACATGAAAAGATCATGCTGGTGGGACAATATGAAGTTCCACATTGCTAAGTTCATATCCCGTTGTCTCACGTGTCAGCAGGTTAAGGCAGAGCATCGCCGACCTCCTGGATTGTTTCAACCTATGCCCATAGCTGAATGGAAGTGGGACTTCATTTTTATGGATTTTATCTCTGGACTACTGAAGATGAGGAAGGGACATGACTCTATTTGGGTGATCATTGATAGGTTGACAAGTCAGCTCATTTTCTACCAATCAGAGTTATAAATTCTGCAGACAAGTTGGCTAGATTGTACATCAAGGAGATTGTATGTCTTCATGGAGTTCCTTTGGAGATTGTGTCAGATCGAGACACGCGATTCACATCTATCTTCTGGACTCGTATCCAGGAAGCGATGGGTGTGAAGCTGAATTTCAGTACCGCATTCCATCCGCAGACAGACGGGCAGACGGAGAGTGTGAATCAGGTGTTAAAAGATTTGTTGCGAGCTTATCTATTGGATTTCAAGGACAATTGGGATGACTGTCTTCCTTATGCAGAGTTCACGTATAACAACAGTTTTCAGGAGAGTATGGGTATGGCTTGCTATGAGGCACTGTATGGTTGCCCGTGTAGAGCACTGCATTATTGGGCAGAAGTGGGTGAGAAGACTCTGATTGGCCCAGAGTTGGTTCAGGAGACTTCAAAGAAAATCGACATTATTAGGCGTCGACTGCTCTCAGCACAGAGCAGGCAAAAGAGCTACACTGATAAGAGACGGCGACCGCTTGAGTTTGATGTTGAGGACCATATATTCCTTAAGGTTTCCCCGATAAAGGGAGTTCTTCGGTTTGGTAAGAAAGGGAAGCTCACGCCGAGATTTATTGGCCCATTCCAGATACTTGCTCGAGTGGGGGTAGTAGTGTATCGCCTTACTTTGCACACACCACTCACAGGTATGCATAACATATTCCATCTGTCCATGTTGAAGAAGTACGTTCCTGATCCTTCGCATATTATTAGATGGGAGCAAGTGCAGTTGAGTGAGGATGCCACTAATGAACTACGACTGACGCGTATTTTGGATAGGAAGGAACAGGTATTGCGTAGCAAGGTTATTCCACTTGTGAAAGTACTGAGGACGCATCACAGTGAAGAAGAGGTTACTTGGGAGACTGAAGCTGAGGTTAGGAAGAACTACCCTCAGATCCTCAAGGAGTATGAGAAGGTACGAATTTTGAGGATGAAATTTTCTTTTTAGGGGGGTAGATTGTAATGCCTTGGAAAAATCCATACATAGACCCGAGTATCACCTTTCGCAGAAATCATTTAGAACCAAATCCTTTAGAAATTTAACATGAATTAACTAGTGTTAAACTAGATTACTTGTGAATTTAGCACTAACCACTTTAAATACGTTCTATAAAACTCAAAACCTATAGAATTGTTAACGTTACATTATCCTGAAATCTAGGATCCAACTCTAAACCTAATTGCTCGAGAACATTCAGAAACTTTGTATCGGATCTAGACCACACGTCGAAATTCTGATAGCGATGAACTTAGACAATTATGACCACCTACTTGGACTTGACTATCACCTCGAAAATCAAGCCCAAATGATGTCCTGAGGCCATTTCCATGAGTTGGGAGTGAAGAGTGTGAGAAAGTGAAGATTTTTAAGAAATTAAATATGAATTTAAGATATCTGAGTCGTGTCACTTGCGTGTCATTTATAAGTATTCTGATCGTTGGTTTTTGACCCAAATTCACCCTCGAATTAGGAAAGATAGCCCATACATGTCGAAGTATTTGTGGCCCTGATTGAGTTTCGGTGACCGTTGAACTGAAACTGGTCCACCACGGTCGATCTGAAAATCTGATCGGACTGAAAACTTTACTTGCTTAAGATCTTATACTAGTGAGCTTAAGTCCGACCGCATTTGATAAGAGGAGCTTCAGAAGTGTTCCATTGGATCAGAAAGAGCCCGATTTAGTTATAACCTAAGTATACCTTGGCCCTAGGGCTATTTTCGTCAGTTTTGGGCTTATATAAAGGCTTAAACCCTCTCTCTCAAGTCCCATAAGAATTTCTAACCCTAGCCAATATAAGAGAAAGAAAAGAGAGAGAAAAGAGAAAAAGTAAGTGAGAACCTAGTGTTTCATCTTGGGATTCTTCCCAGTTCTTTTACGCACCAATCTATCGTATCTGAATCGTTATTCTGGCGATTCTAACTCCATTTTTGGGTTAGTCAATCAAACCCTAACCTGTTTTAGAGCTTAGGATAGTTTGAGTATTGTTGTAGCTAACTTATTTCATGCCTTAGGTTGCTTATCCGCTGTTGACGAAGACTTATCGTCTAAATCATATTCGTTTCACCTTTTTCGATTTAAGGTGCGGACTATATACGTTTAGGTTATGGTTTTCAAGACTTTCAATGTTAGATAATGATTTATTCTTGATATGGACGCTATTACATATGCTAAATGTGTTATCCATTTTGATTTGCGTATATGTATAACCTATGTTATAAATAGGGTATTTCATATATATATGGAAATATTTGTATGTGTAAGGAATTTGATGTTATGATTGCCATGATTATTTGTCGTAGATATATGATTGATATGCATGCGACAACTCCTAGGTGAAGGGATTTGCCCTAACATGTAATGTGGTTGACATACGTGATGTATGTTGTATAGTGTAGTCTAAGTGTTTGTATAAATGCTTGAATGAGATAGCATTCAGTAAAGTGTGATTTATAAGGTTGTTGAGATATGAATCTCAATTACCCTACTTGTGTGTATGATTTCCTCCATAAATTATTTAGTCTATTTTATTCATGTTAACTGTGTGTATGATTTCTTCCATGTACTGAATTCGTGTTTAAGTTATATTTCATAACATGTTTATATGAATGTAGAATCTGAATCAGTTACCTATTATTGAGCTCGTACGTGATTGGGACTATATTATAGTCTAGGTAATCGGTAACAGTCCTTAAACTAGTGGTTGAGGTTATTTTTACCAAGCAGGATGTGTTCGACGAATTCGTGTCGTACTTGGGATGTCCGACAGTGATTAGGTCATACGGAGTGTTTATGCATTCCATGTCGATCAACTCAACGTGCGCTTGGCCTAGTTGAGCTTATCAAATAACCCGATTGACCGATGTATGTTCAACATGTTTGGTCGCTACTATTTGAATCTAAGGTACCAAACTCACTAGCAAAAATCCCATTAACCTTGGTACTTCGATCCCCTAAGACTCATGAGCTGGACATGGTGGTGTGGAACACTGTATTCGTGCTGCCGGCCTACGCTGGGGTGACAAGCCTCCTCGTAGTGACCAGTGAGTATCCTACACTCGTGAGCCGATTATGGTGGTATGGGACACTATATTCGCACTGTCGGCCTACATTGATTGGTGACGAGCCCTCTGTAGTGACCTCGAGCATACCTTGATACTGCAGACAGGGGACGAGCCCTTTTGTAGTAACTAAGGTATACTAGGCCTGTATTGATTGGTGACGAGCCCTTTACAGTGACCTAGAACAGTAATATCGTATGAGATTTACTAGGACTGACGACCCTAGAATGGATCATTGTTTGAAAATTAATATAAGGGAGGTACCTTAGCTTCTCAATCCGGCTGTATGAAAAGGACTAATAAGAACTTGATAATCATGCTCATAACATTGCACTGCATGTGTCGTTGGCATTGGTGTAGAACACAGTGGTAGTGATTCATGCCCTCGTTAGATGATGTCGCAAGAGGTAGATTATGGTGAGGGCATGCATCATTTCCTCATACCATTTTTGCATTAACAAGAGTATCTAAGACATGTTTGATTGTACTACTTTATCATTACCGCTTGATTGAATTGATAACATGTTAACCTGTGCTGTATAGTTCCACTGAGTTGATCACTCACTCCCACGTTCTGCGATGGTGCTTAAACACCAACCAGACTCTGAGTTAGCTGCAGGTGATGGTAATGCCTACGAGGCAGAGTCGGTGTTCGATGAGGACGAGGAGGCTTTCTCGTTTATGCAGTTCTCAGGCTATGATTGTAGCGATTGATCACATTTTGTTATATGTATTTTGAGCCTTGACTTGTAATTATGACCTGGCAGAGCATACATACCTTGGGAACTTATGTTGGTTTATATATATATTTTAGTCTTCCGCTTGCGTCCTTAGACTATCTCTGAATTATGTTTCCTATTTTGTCTTAATCTACATCATGTTTTATGCATTAATACAAAAAACATACATCCATCTCTCATTATGTTGCATAAGTGATGTTTTGGAACTCGGGAGCTGAGTTATACTCGACCCCCGATTTTTAGGGCGTTACACTTCTTCGTATTCTGACTCTGTAGTTTAGGCTTCTGCTCCAGTTGCGTCGTCGGTCTTCATTTGCCAAGGACTCATCCAACTACTTGACACAACAAGTCATGTGAATGACAAACATATGTGCTATATGAGTGCACTAACAATCTCCCCCTTTGTCAATTATGTGACAAAAACAACCTATTCTAGGACACTGTCATGGTGCATACTAATGACCTACCAAAATAATAGAAGATTACATATCAATGTATCAATTTACAACTCAAACACAAGTTTAGACATGTAACACACTAATGTTGCTCTCTCATAGTTTCTTCCATGATCAATATGTATTCTGCAGAAAAAATGGAGTGTTTTGGTGGGTGGTGGATAGGTTTCTTCTCCCCCTTTTTGTTAGTCATTGGCAAAGGATTTACCAAGCAAGCCAATATATGATGAAATTTAGTGTAGAGAGAGAAAGAGAGAACATGCAAATCATAAAGTTAATATGGAACGGTATGCAATATATAAACATTATGTGATAAACCCATGTCAGAAGAAATATAACCATGAAAGAAAATAGCAAACATGAGCATAATGGATATCATCATGAATTTATCAAAATTACTACCCAAGTTTAGGTAGTACCAGTCATCATCCAAAAAGAACAGACCCTTAAGGGTATAATCATCTAAACAAAATATTATGATTCAGCATCAACACAAGAGACATGTTCATCTAGAAGATCCACCCTCATACGGAGGAATATAAGGGTGACTAGACAGAAGCAATTATGTGATATGTTCTTTAGTATGTTGAATAACGTTAAGACGCAGTTCAATTCCAGAGAGCTGATTTTTTCACTGCCAGAGGTGAGCTTCTATATTTGACTGCCCTTCAAGAAGTTGGCAAACAAGATCATTTTGACTTAGAGCTGGCATTGGGGTACGGCATGAACCCCGAGCAGAGGCCATAGGATTTTCTTAAACATCTTCCTCATCCTTGCATTCATGATTGGCTTTAACTACTTTTAACTGGAGTAGGGTTTTAGTAAAGTACACTACGGGATATATTGTATCACGAGCATGTGGTAGTGCTAGAAACTTGGAGAGTTTACAGATGACGCTTGGAAACGAAAGGCTTGGGTGGTGAATAACTTTGACAACTTAAATTAATTGTTTCAAAATTAGAGTGGGTAGACATATTTTAATTCCCCAATAGATATCACATAGGGTATTTAGAACAATTGGTGAGAGCATATCTCAAAAAACTTCACAAGGATATGCATTGGTACTCAGTATATCGTGAAGCACTTTTATAGTAGAGTGCAGATGCCATGAAGATAGGTAGTTTCTTTTATTTCTGGGAATCATTGAGTCAACACACAGTGTTCTGGTCACTTCTTTCCAGACACCTAGATCATTTAAGCAACGATCAATTGGTGAGGTATGTTTGACTGGAAGATTAAGAAGTTGTCCTAGCATCAAAGGAGTGATCTCCTTAGTTTGGTTCATGTAATTGATCTTTATCGACGGAGGATCATCTTGAGTAGTAGGACAAGAATTCAAGAATTGATACACAAGGTCATATTGTATTTCTCCTCCTAAGTAAAGGACGCTATCCCACCTTATTGATCCCAGATAGATGTCTATCCCGTATGGCTCTATGAAACGAGATTTAATAAATCGATTAAAGGTAAATTCATTTGCCTTGGCAATTGAATGCGAGTAAGGAGTATAATTTCTGATTTTTCTAGATGAGGTTTCTCCTTTTGCATCTTCCTTTCCTTTGTTTTTTATCATGCTGTGCTGAAATCATAGGTTAAATCCATAAGTACAACTAAAGTATTAACTAATCTAAAAAGATGCTTGTATTCTCGATAAAATGAGGTTACAATCACAGATTTTCTAATCAAGCATATATAAATCCTAGAGTGAGTTTCTTTTAAAACAACCCTTTTTTATTTGGTGTAATTGTAATTTAGTAGGTTGTTTTGGAACACAATGGTATCCTTATAAGAATTGATATGCGATATGGAGTGATTTAGTTATTCGACCATCGCCATCAACATCAAAACCCCTAGATAGTGTGTAATGGGACAAAATTAATCAAGCCAAGTTTTCATTGACTGGTCCCCCAAAGTATAGAAGTGAAGACTTTCCTTGATGAGAAGGAATTTCTTGAACCTTAATTTTTCAGGATAACTCTCATTCACAATTTTGTACACACAATCTTTTGCTTCAAATTTCTAGCAGTAATGAGCCTGAAAGAATTAGGGTTTTAGGAAGATGAGGGTCCATAGGTTTGGACAGATGATCACCCTCATTTTGGAATGTAGAGTTTATGCCTAGTTTCTGTTGATTCTTCGATGTCATGTTTCTTCTTGGATCGGTTTTTCTCTAGGCGAAGATGACTCCATTTTATAGAAATGAAGTGGAATGATAAGGACATATCAAGAGAAGATATACCTAAGACAAATTATCCTTGTTTTTTAGATGTAAAGGGAAAGCACTAGGAGATACCTTAGATTTTGTTGATTTTGGTTGTGCAGCCCTTCAACCGAACTTTGGAAGAAACGAGAGATGTAATAGTCTAAATAGAACTGAGCAATGAGGGATTTATAAACATGACATGCCTCGATTTCGGTAGCACCGAAGGTAAGTTTGGTGTTACCGAAGTGTTTCTGGAACTAAAAAAAAATCTCTAAAATGGATTTTGCAACTATGCACATTTTATTCTAAAATAGGATTGCATGATATGGTTGATAGTGAAGGTCTTCCATGGAATTTCCAAAACGTTTAAAAGCCAAGAATCCTTATATTTAACAATTAGACCAATCATCAGGCTTAATCCTTTAGTTTGACACTAAAACTTTCATAGGAGGCATGATCCTCAGAAATACCAATTTAGTTCAAATGAACCAATAACCATTTGTTAGAGATGGTTGATCAATAGGTTATAAACATTTGATTATAGTATGTGTATCAACCTTTACTGGATCAAGGTAAGTATCATATTATTCATGAACATTTCAAAAGTTATGTATGATACTTGTTTTATATGGAGTTGTTTATCATGAAGGCACTTTTATCAAACTCTATGGATAAAGAAATTATTAGTCAAGAATTTGTTTGTAAATTGATTAAAAAATAATATGTTTTTTAATGTTCTAGAATCAATTTTAAGTAAATTATGATTTACTTCTTGACCAATCAAATATATATATATATATATATATATATATATATATATATATATATATATATATATATATATATATATTGTTCACTTTTACTTATCAACATCTCCCCTTTTTAAAGTTCCTGACCCATTACCAAATATATTAAAAGATGGGTCGAGGTAACTTATTGATTTACATGGACTAGATGTTACAAGGTCCCGAGTTGTTTTCAGGGCACTTGTATCTATTTTGCGTTACTCATTTGGTGTAACACCCCGGATTTTGGCCAATCTGGGATTTGACGTCCTTAGGCAGTGGGTCAATTAAAACACCTGGAAAATCGTTCAGAACCCAATTTCATAGCCAAAGAAACCACTTAGGATTAATTCCTTTAGAAATTAAGCGTAAGTTAGCTAGCGCAACGCTGGAGTAGCTAGGAAATAGTCCCTGATCACTTTAAATACGTTCTACAATACCCAAATCGAGTAGAACCAATGACTCTATAATACTCTATAACCTCGGACCAAACTCTAAGCAGGTTTGTTCTCTGGACCACTTTAAAATTTTGTATTGGATCTAGACCGCGCGTCGAAAGTCCGATACCTCCTATCTTAGACCGTTAGAACTGCCTAGCTGGACTTGACACTCATTTCAAAAATCAAGTCAAACCGATAATCACAGACTAGTTCATTGAGCCCGGACTGAAGAGAGTGCGAATAGGGACAGATTTGGAATTTGAAATTCAAATCTGGCACACGACTTGACGCGTCAGTATTAAGCGTTCTGACCATCACAATTCAGCCAGATTACACCCTCGGATTAGGAGAAATTTCTATTTTATATCATGAGACTTTCAGCCCTGATCTACGTGCGGTGACCGCTGAACTGAAACTGGTCCGCCACGTGCGATCTGCTGACCCAGCCGGACTGAAAACTTAATGCGTGCTAGATCTGGTACGCATGAGCTTAAGTACGATCGCATTCGACCAGGGGACCACCAGAAATGTCCTTTTGGACTGAAACAGCCCCGATTTGGTTACCCCTCAAGTGAAACTTGTTCCCAAACCTATTTCGGGCAAGTTTGGGCTTATAAAAAGGATTGAAACCCTCACTCCTCTCTCCCATCCGAATTTGCAAAAATCCCTAGATTGGGAGAGAGAAAAGGTGAGAGTTTGTGAGAGAAGGTGGGAGATAATTCCCTGTTGCTTATGCCACGTGCTGTACGTGCTTAGGCAACGCACTCCGATCACTTTCCCGACGATTCCTCCGCGTTTTCAGGTAAGAAAATACCCTAGAAGTTGCTGATTTGAGGTTCCTTTCGTTTCCTAGCGAAGTAGCTAATAGAACTTGTGTATTAGGTTCTCTAATCACCGTAGACGAAGCGTATACGCTCCGTTCGAATTTACACATCCATAAGAGACAAGGTGTGGATTTTAGACGCTTTGATTGCCTGTTTCCAAAGCTTTCAATGTCGTTTAATAGTAGATTATCGACGGCAACGCCGTTTGACATGTACAACATGCTGTCCGTTTCCTGTTTCGTAAACCGGCGAAGAATATGAGATTTAGGGCATTTTAGTCATTTGTAGGAAGTACTGATTTCATTCATATTTTGCTGATGTGATTGACATAATTTGTTGTCGCATTAGAATGTTAGGAATACGTGCATAATTAGTTTGGCGAAGAGATTCGCCTAAATGCGCACTTCGGGTCGACATACTATATGTAGACTTAAGTGTGTAGTGTAAGTGTTTGTATAAATGCTTGTATTAGTATGTATTGAATTAAATGGTGTTATGAATTAGTTTGAGATTAATTTCTCAATTAATATGTTGGTGTAAATGGTTTCCTACATGTTAGCCATATGCATGATTTCATGATATGAATGAAATGCATGTGCTTGACGATTCGCTTAAGCTGTATGTTATAACATGTGCTTGATAATTTCATTATGATTTAATTCGAGATTGAATTCTCAATTAATATGTTGATGGAAATGATTTTCTATATGTTGGCGATATGCATAATTTCATTCTATGTATGAAAGGCATGTGTCAGATGATTTACTTAAGTTGTACGATATAACATGTGTTAACATGCTCACATGGTTGTGTTTCATTTCCAATACTCTCACATGATTGTTGATGTGGATTCATATGTGTTTGGGACTATACTTAGTCCAGGCAGTCGGTAACCGAGCAAATTCGTGGTTGGCTTATCTTTGCCACGAACGACGCACCGATGAACGCGAGTCGTGTTCTGGAGTTGGCGGCAGTGGTTAGGCCACACGAAGTGTTTTACGCACTTCATGTCGTTCAATTTGAGATGCGATCATGCTAGTCGAGCCCGTCAAGTAACCCGACTGGCCGATGTATGTTCACCCTACATGAGTCATAACTGCTTGAACCTAGGGTACTGAACTTACCATTGTAAACCCTGTTAACCATGGTACCTTGATCCACGAAGACTCATGAGCCGGGCATGGTGGTATGAGACACCGTGGTCGAGCTGTCGGCCTACGCTGGGGCCACAAACCTCCCTGTAGTGACCAGTGAGTACCTAGTCTCGTGAGCAGATTATGGTGGTATGGGACACTATATTCTTGCTGTCGGCCTACACTGATCAGGCGACGAGTCCTTTGTAGTGACCGCGAGCGTATTCTGAGTCTACGGGAGGCAACGACCCTTCAGTAGCAGTAGAGTACAGTAGGCTTGTATTGATAAGGTGATGGGGGAACGGTGCAACGAGTGCGAGCAACAGCCCTGACAGCCCTTGCAGCGACCTACAAAATATACATCGTATGAGATTTCTAGGAGTGACGACCCTAGATAGGATCTGTGTTGGGATTGATATAAGGGAGGTACCTTAGTTTTCCAATCCTGCTGTTTGAATGGACTAATAATAACTCAAAAATCATATCACCATACCATTGCATGTGCCTGGAAGATGTGGAGCACTTGAGGGTCGATTGCATGCCGCGGTCATAAGATGGTGCCGTATGAGGGAGATCGTCGGTGAGGGCATACATCACGTCATGTCATATTGCATTAACAACAGTATTAGAATTGTTTGATTTACTGCTTTACTATTATCGTATGATTGATTTGAGAACATGCTAATCCTTGCTATATTATTCCACTGAGTTAGCTACTCACTCCCACGTTACGGGATGGTGTTTCCAGACACCCACCAGACCCTTTTGTGATTGCAGATGATGGCGCGGCCTGCGCGGCGGAGCCGGACTTGATGATGATGAGGAGGATCCCTCCTTTATGCGTGTTCTGATTGACGGGATTAAAGGGAGGTTGATTAGATGTCTTGACACTTGTCATTTTATATTTTCAGAGCACTCATGTATATACTTTCTTTCTATTTTAAGGTATACATGTATATGTCTAACCTGGTAACATGTTCACACTCAAGAGACACACAACAGTTTATATATGTTATACATACTATCACAGACTTTCGCTGGTAAATTTATCTGTCTCTGGAGTATGATATGCTGATCTGGATTAATCTCACTCATGTTTAATACGTTATCACAGACAACATTCAATCATACATATCTATGTTGCATAAATAACATTTTGAAACTCGGGAGTTGGGTTTTTGCTCAACCCCCCGATTTTCGGGATGTTACATTTGGTTACCATTTTCTTTGAGTTAGAGGAGTATTTCTCTGGGTGACTTCCAAATGATTTAGATGCGACTTTGAGATTTGCCTTGGAAGTAACTTCAAGTTTTTTTAACATAGGACATTCCCATTTGTAGTGTTATATCTTTCCACAGTAATGACATTCAACTAAATTTTTCTAATTTGAAGTAGTTGAATTTGTCATCATTGATGAGGTAGAGGAAGATTCTGATTTATATCCTAGGCCTGTCATATTTTTGAATTTTCTACCCATGCCTAGAAGTTTCTCAAATTTTTCATTGCTTTGAGTGAATTTTCGGGTTAGTTCTACTGTTTGATCAAAGTGTTTTACTTCTAGTTTTAGTTTCTTGTTTTCTCTTTTTAATTTTTCAACTTTTATTTCTAGAAGTTCAATTTTCTTGATTAGATTATCAAAAGTTATGCTTTTAATAGTAGTTCCTCTCCCTTTTTTAATTCTCTCAAGATTAAGTTCATTTTCCTCATCCAGATTCTTGGGAATGACAGTAGTGGTGGAGACCAGGAGGATCTTTAATGATTTTGTGTCTCCATCAATTTCTGACTCATTTGAATCTGAATTTGAGTCATCAGCATCATCCCAAGTGGCTGTCATAGCTTTCCCTTTGGGCTTCTTTGTAGGACAATCCATAAAGATGTGACCAAACTTTTTATAGTTGTAGCATTGAAGCTCTTTGGACTTGTTGAATTTGCCTGTTTGACGCTTGTGGTCTGGTTGAGCTCCTTAATTGTTGTACGGTCTACCATAGTTCTTATTAAAGAATCTTTTAAATTTTTTAGCTAGGAGGGCAACCTGCTCATCTCCATCTTCGTTCTCACTATCTTCTTCCTCTACTATATTCATGTTTTTGGAGGTTTTGAGAATAGTATTTTTGGATTTTGTGGGTGGTTTGAAATGTAGTTCAAAAGTTTGTAGGGAACCTACTAGTTCTCCTACTTTCATTTCTTCTATGTTTCTACATTCTTCAATGGTAGTGACCTTAGAGTTGAGACGTTCTAGTAAGGATCTCAGAATTTTTCTATAGATTTTGGATACCGAAATTCTTTCTCCTAGTCCTCCCATGGAGTTACATATACCATTCAACCTTGTGAAGAACTCCATGAACGTTTCATCTTCATCCATCTTTATATGTTCAAACTGAAATGTTAGGAGTTGAAGCCTTGACATTTTTACTATGTTAGTTCCTTTAAGGGTAGTTTTAAATAACTCCCATGCTACCTTAGAGTTTGCACACATATTTATCTGATTAAATACTTCTTGTGAAACTCCGCAGCAAATTGCATTCATGTCTTTGGCTTCATACATCCTCATATCTTTGTCATACTGGGTCCATTTAGCCTTTGGTTTTGGTTTGATGAATGTTGTGTCATACTCAAGAAGGTGCAACATATCCATTTTCAAGAATCCCCCATATGTCATCATTTAAGGCCTGGAGAAAATATATCATTATGGCCTTCTAGTATGCATAGTTTGCACCATTAAAAATGGGTGGTCTTGAGACAGGGGTCCCTCTCCTTTGCCTATAATTCTATCTTTAGTCAAGATCTACCTCTGGGTTGTTAACCTTTTTCAAAGGAACCCACTTTGATACCAATTGAAATTGCGGTTTATACCAGTAATATTGAAGAATGAGTATGAGATAATGTCCTAGAGGGGGGTGAATAGAACTTTTCAAATATTTTACCTATTTAAAAACTCCTAATTGCCTAACTTAAACAATCATTCAGTTTAAAGAAAGTAAGGCAATATAACTCTAAAGGCTTCTTAAGCCAATAGAGGGTCCAATCACAAAGGCTACTCAAGATATACAAATAAAGCAACTAGCCTATAATATTACGAGCTTGTGTGTGGAATGTGCTACCTATCAACCTTAAGCATTCATCTAATCATGCATAAATAATCAAGCATTTAAACTTAAATAATCATGATTAATCAAGCATTCATCCAGTGACCATGAGCTTCAGTCCGACCGCATTTGGCCAAGGAACCTCCCAAAATGCTCTTTTGGATCGGAACAGCCTCGCTTTGGTTATGACTTAAGTATACTTTGTTCACAAGTCTATTTAGGTTAGAATTTAGGCTATATAAGGGCCTTAAACCCTCACATACCTCTCCCATCCGAATTTGCTAAAAACCTTAGATTGAAAGAGAGAGAAAGTGAGAGATTGTGAGAGAGTAGTGGGAGAGAATTCTCGCCACTTGCTGCAGCTTTTGCAAGTGCCAAAGCACCGTACTCCAATGACTTTCCCGGTGATTCCAACGTACTCCCAGGTAAGAAAAACCCTAAATACTTGCTGATTTAGGGTTCTTTCGATTCAAATAGCAACATAGCTTATGTATCTTGTGCATTAGGTCGCCTGTACGCCGTTGACGAAGCGTATACGTTTCGTTCGAAACGATACACGTCTAGGGCAAAAGGTGAGGATTTTAGACGCTTAGATTGACTGATTTCAAAGCTTTCAATGTCGTTTAATAGTAGATTATCGACGGCAACGCCGTTTGACATATACAACATGCTGTCTGTTTTCCGTTCCGTAAACGTACGGTAAATATGAGATTTAGGGTATTTTAGGCATTTATAGAAAATACGGTATAAGTCCATATTTTTTTGAAATGATTTCCATGGTTGTTTATCGTATTATGATATTAGAAATGCATGTATGATCTGTTTGGCGAAGAGATTCGCCCTAACGCACATATTGGCCGACATATGCTATGTGGACTAATGTGTGTAGACTAAGTGTTTGTTGAAATGCCTAAATCAATATGATTTATGCCTGCCATATATATTGAATGTAAGAACATGAGTGTTGTGTATTAGACATCTCCTTGATATAAGGATTTGTCATATTATATGTTGGAATCAACATACGTAATGTACGTTGGAGTTGTGTAGTCTGGTTGTTTGTATAAATGATTGTATTAGTATGTATTGAGCTAATGTTGTTGTAGCTTAGCTTTGAGAATGAATTCTCAATTAATATGATCATGTATATGATTTCCACCATGTTGGCTATATGAATTGCTTTCATGATATATGTGGAATGCAAGTGTTGGTTGATTTGCTTACGTAGTATGTTATAACATGTGTCAACATGCTTGTATTATTTATATTCATTTCTATGACTCTCATATGATTCTTGATGTTGTTTACAAATGCTTGGGGCTATATGTTAGTCCAGGCGGTCGGTAACAAATTGAATTCGTGGTTGGTTTCTATGTACCACAAAGGACGCGTCGATGAACGCGAGTCGTGTTTTGAGTTGGCGGCAATGGTTAGGCCACACGAAGTATTTTATGCACTTCATGTCGCTCAGTTTGAGATGCGCTCGTGCTAGTCGAGCCCGTCAAGTAACCCGACTGGCCATTGTATGTTTACCCTGTATGAGTCATAACTGCTTGAACCTAGGGTACTGAACTTACCATTGAAAACCCTGTCAACCATGGTACCTTGATCCATAAAGACTCATGAGCCGGGCATGGTGGTATGAGACACCGTGGTCGAGCTGTCGACCTACGCTGGGGCCACAAACCTCCCCGTAGTGACCAGTGAGCACCCTACTCTGAGCAGATTATGGTGGTATGGGACACTATATTCTTGTTGTCGGCCTACATTGATAAGGTGATGGGAGAGTGGAGCAATGAGTGTGAGCATCAGCCCTGGCAGCCGTTTATAGTGACCTTGAGTTTATCCTGACACCGCATGGGGGCGACGAGTCCTGATGCAGTCTTAAGGATATAAACTAGGCCTGTATTGATAAGGTGATGGGGGAGCGGTGTAACGAGTGTGTGCAACAGCCCTGGCAGCCCTTGCAGTGACCTAGAAATATATCATCGTATGAGATTACTAGGAGTGACGACCCTAGACAGGATCTGTGTTGGGATTGTTATAAGGAAGGTACCCTAGTTTCCCAATCCTGCTGTATGAAAAGGATTAATAATAACTTGGTAATCATTATCCATATCGCATTGCATGTGCTTGGAAGATGTGGAGCATTGTGGGAAGAAAGCATGCCTCGGACGCAGATGGTGCCGCATGAGGGAGAATGTCGGTGAAGGCATCCATCATGTCATTTCATGCATGCATTAACAATAGTATCTAGGAATGTTTGATTATTTACTTTATTATTAACGCGTGATTAATTTTATAACATGCTAATCTTTGCTCTATTATTCCACTGAGTTGATCACTCACTCCCACGTTACAGGACCGTGTTTCCGGACACCCACCAGACCCGGTTGTAATTGCAGATGATGGTGCTTCTTATGAAGCGAAGCTGGACTTGTATGATGATGAGGACTTCTCCTCCGTGTTTTGATCGACGGGATTACAGGGAGGTTGATTAGACGCCTTGACACTTGTCATTTTATATTTTTGGAGCACTCATGTATATTCTTTTCTTTTCATTTTTGGAGTATACATGTATTTAATTAACCTGGTAACATGTTCACACTCTGGAGACTTACAATTAATTATATATTTTATGTATTTATCAGTCTTCCGCTTGCTAATTTAACTGTCTCTGGAGTATGATATGCTGTTTTGGCTTAGTCTCAATCTTTTTTAATGTCATTCTATAGACAACATGCATTTATCATTATCTATGTTGCATAAGTGACATTCTGGAACTCGGGAGTTGGGTTTCTACCCGACCCCCAATTTTCAAGGTGTTACACCCATGCTCCCCCAATCACTATGCTCTAATTTACCTTTTGGGTCAGCTTCACGATTAAGAACCTTTCATATGATGTTCCTATTAAGATAACTAAGGTAATGGGAGTTGGTTGAATTTTAACAACGGTTATGAATAGATTTTCTAGGAGATTCAACTGATGGATGCATTAGAGTATGGTTGAGACTAAGGATATACCTATAGGTTTGGTCTCAATACTCTAGCGAAGGCATGAGATCATTTTCTTCAATAAAGTGAGCTTTGAATGCTCATTGAGATGATGAATCATAATGAAATCAATATGAATCTCATGTGGATAGAGTCCAGGATGAGTGATTAGAGTTGGGACAATGTAGGGACTCTGAAATTCCTAAATCCACACTTTTCACAAAGTTCTGGGTCCTATATTTATAGAGAAAAGGGTCCAATGGATTTATAACGGCTAGTTTTCTATCCCACCGAGTGAACATTCATTAATACTGAAATATAGTCAGTGGTACCGAAATATCACTCGGTGGTACCAAATTAGATCCTAACGTTTGCTAGATGATTTTTGTTACCTTCAGTGGTACCCAAAGTTATTCATCAGTAGGAGTTGGTGGTACTGAAATTCCAGTTGGTGGTACCGAATATTCTTCGAAAGTTGTTGGAATGTTTTGGGCACTTTCGGTAATACCAAAGGCATCTTTGGTGCTCTGAAGGTGCCATTTGGTGACACCTACTCTTGTTAAATTTGGATATATTTTCCTGTTTAAATATCTTGTCCTTTAAATCATTGAATAACTTGGAACTTCTTAAAACCATATCTAGAAAGGTATAAAATATGAACTTAGAATGGCTTAAATAGATGATCTAAGTGGGTTTTCTTATTTGGGTTAAGATTATCTATAGGAAAGATCCAGATCATAGAAGCTTCTTCGTATTCTGACTTTGTAGCTTAGGCTTCTACTCCAGTTATGTTGTCGATTTGCATTTGTTAAGGACTCATCTGACTACTTGACACAACTAGTCATGTGATTAACAAACATATGTGCCAGATAAGTGCACTAACTAGGAAACTTCTCGAAGACAAGTTGGAAGCACGGCGACTTAAGCTTAGGTTGGCTCGGTATGTGATCCTCAAAGGAATACTTATAAAAAAGGATTCTCCCTACCTTATCTCAAATGTCTCTAACCAGAAGAGTCTGACTACGTCCTGAGGGAGATTCATGAAGGAATATGTGGCAATTATTTTAGTGGTCAAGCTTTATCCCATAAGGCCGTCTAGAAGGGTTACTTCTGGCCGACCCTCCAGGAAGATGCCAAACCTTTCGGTCAAAAATGTGATAAGTGCCAGAGATTTGTGGTTGTTCCCAGGAAACCCGCTGAAGAGCTAACCCCTATGAGTGGGCCTTAACTATTCGCTCAGTGGGGCATCGACATCATCATGTCATTGCCTCCATGTAAAGGGTAAACTCGGTACGTAATTTTGCAGTTGATTAATTCACGAAGTGGGCAGAAACCGAGCCCATAGCCAGGATCATTGAGTAAAAAGTCACCGACTTCATATGGAAGAATATTGTCTATTGATTTGGCATCCCACACACCATCATCTCGGATAATGGGAGACAGTTCGACAATGATAGCTTTCGCGACATGTGTCAAAGGCTTGTATTTGGAATGCCTATTCATCAACTCGACATCCTCAATCAAATGGATAAGTTGAAGCAATCAATAAGATAATAAAGAATCATCTCAAAACCAAGCTTGAGAAAGCAAAGGGTGCTTGGGCCGAATAGCTCCCTTTTATACTTTAGGCGTATAGGACTACAGCTCGATCTTCAACCGGGAAAACACCCTTCTCTCTCTCTTTCGGAGCCGAAGCAGTCATCTCAATCGAAGTAGGGCTCCCTATAGTGCATGTCACATCCCAAACTCAGAAACTGGGCTCACAAAATTCCCGATCGCCGAATCCAGGGCCGATAGCCTCCGCAGTACCCCATTCTTGGCTCCCGACACCCATATACTAGGTTCCAATACTGGGATCCCGCAAGGAAGATTTTCAACATGAATTGGATTCATAATAAGCATAACCATACGCATAACCCATGCACAATGACCAAAACATCATCGTAAAATCCACTATGATAAAAAACTTTAATGATGTGCATGAAGGAAAATATAATGATAATAATAACAGAAACTCCTGAAGCTCGACTGCACGCTCCTGCTCCTACTAATTTATGGCTTCGTCCTAGCGTCACCTGTATGCATCAATCATGCATAAACTTATAGAAATCTTAGAGGATGGTGAGAGTGTGTGCGCAATATAAGCGTGCTCAAAATGTAATATTAGAGTAATGTGGAATCATGCTGATAAGTCCATGAATACTAACAGTCGTATTAAGGCTATGCAATGCAAGGCATGAATGCTATTGACCATACTGAGGCCATGCAATGCAAGGCATGAATGCTATTGACCATACTGAGGCCATGCAATGCAAGGGGTGAATGACGTTGACCATACTAAAGCCATGCGATGCGAGATGCAACTCAAGCATATCAATCCTCATCTAAATACACATATCAATGCAGCTCATCACTAGAGTGAAAAGGCCGAGTAAAAGTCTTGGGGGGTGAATAGGACTATGCCAAATTAAAATTTAAATGGGGAATAAATGAAATAACTAGAATAAGATAGCACTTTTCAATCCCAAATAGTAGAAATACATAGCAACCTCAAATGTACAAGTATTCAGAGGTTGATACATATGTTGTTCTAACGACAACCTTACACCAAAAACTAATGGCTTTGGTAGGACAACTTAATTTCTAGAACGGTCTGTGTATCAAGTCCCAAACCAATATAGAGAAATAAATAATAAAATAGAAATAAATATATACTGCTATTATACCATTCACTACAAGTGCTAAAAATAAATTGCATTCACTCACCACAAATGCACAAAAATAAACATTCATCACAACTCCAGCAATTATAGTGGTTTGCTTGTTTGTACACCAACTGTTAGAAAACAGCCACATAACTACTCCACTCCCAATATCCTCACCCACGGGATATTAGCATTCACTATGAAAGAAGTTTTCCAAGGTTCACCCAAAACCTTCACAATTGTGTTAAGGGCTACCACAATTAAAAACCCCATACACTGAGATTTTCTACCTATCTCAGTCAAAATAAAAAATGAAAGATTTTCTAGAAATCTTACAAGTAAAATACAGAAATTTGAAATGTACTTATCTAAAGATTCTCCATTTGATGAAGCTTGGTAGAACCAATTTGATGTAGATGTTCAATATCCAATCTCACATATGAAAGGGTTCTTAGGTCTAAATGATTTTTAGATTAAATCTGAAATAGCGGTGAAGACCGCTTTAGTTGAAGAGGGAATATGCCAATATGTCCTAGAGGGGAGTGAATATGACTTTTTAAAGTTTTTATGATTTATTAAAAATCCTATCACACTAATCTTATCATAGAGTACAGATTAGGATTACTCAAAATTAACTCTACTGGCTTCCAAGCCTGGTAGAGGATCTAGTCACAGAACTATTCAAATGATAAGCATGGAGCAGTTATAATCTATAATAGATGTGACTGTGTGTGAAGTGTGAGAAAATATGAATGCAGTTAACATAATCACACAAATGATCAAGCACAAGAATCAATCACAAACATAGTCATTTATAGTGGTTCAACCATACGTCTACTCCACTCCCGGTAACCGCACTCACTCTTGACTATACTGGATTTCACTAAGGAGGTTTCACAGCGGTTCACCTCAAACCTAAGGTTTTAAATCAGGTTCACCTTCGACCTTTACAACCTACACTAGGGCTGAATGTTTATGCTCTCACGAGTAAGGGTCAACACATCGCACCCACTTTAGGCACACTGGCCAAGGATCTTCCACAAGACCCTAACAGAGGTTTTACGTGGTTCACCTCGAACCCAAGGTTTTACACGGTTCACCTCAAACCCAAGATTTTACACGGTTCACCTCAAACCCAAGGTTTTAACTGGTTCACCTCTAACCAAATGTTTATGCTCTCCACAGAGCAAGGGTCCACACAACGCACCCACTATGTACACTCCCGCCAGAGGCCTCCCTGAGGACTTCAAAGGGTGAGAAAGACCTTAGACCCAATCCTACAAAGGAATGATCAAAGGGTCCTCTGGACTCTAGGTACTTACAGATAAGTTGATGAGTCTCATTCAGCGCATGACGAAGATCTCCTCCTTGTTGATGAAGAGTCTTCGGCTCCCTTGATCCGCAACATAAAAAGATATATTAATACTAGGCTTTGGGTTGGGTCAAGGTTAGGGTGGAAATCTACTCTCTTAGAATTTTCCTATAAAGAAGATAGAGTGATTCCCGTCATCAATTCATTCAAGGCATCTTAGTTTAATGATATGCTATTAAGATAATTTCTAGAGTATCCTTGAATGCAGAAGTTCATTTCCCAATCCACTCTATTGAATGTCAATGAATGAGAGTGGATTGGAAGATGAACTCCTGTGAGAGAAACGGCTTAAGGTAAATGATGTAAGGCTTGACACACACAAAAGCACTCTCTTCTTTCTCTACCAGCAATAATAGACAAGCTCTCAATATATAGGCAAAAGGTTCCAACAGATATAAATGGTCACATTTATGACAGATTTCGATATCATCGAGCGGGGTCGATATCATCAACCATATACTCTCTATTATATAGATGGTCCACTCGATGACACAAACTCAATGCCATACACTTTTGAAAAACCTCTTGCCCACTGATCGAGGGAATCGAGACTCGTGTTGATATTATCAGATTTTGAACTCTGATCGTATCGATACATGAAAATGAGAGGGACTTCCTTTGAAATTTTTTAGGTCATCAGATATGATCGAGGGATACTCGATATCATCGAAATTTGAATGTCGATGATATCGAGACCGTGTCGATGACATCGATAAATCAAAAGATTTTATCATAAAGCTTGTTAGACAGTTTATGTTCATTCTCAAAGCATTCAATTCGGTCCCGATATCATCGATATTTAAAATATCGATTCTATCGAGTGACCCCTGACCGGAGTTAAAAATCACCTGAAAAATGTTGCTGGAGAACTACACACCCATGTCCAATATGATCGAGAGCCTATCGATATCATCAAATTTGAACTCCGATGTTATCGATGAGAGCTCCGATATATCGAAGCATATGAGATTAACCTGAGTAAAAACAGGGGCACCAGATTTGCCTATTGATATTATTGAGTCACAGTCGATTAACTCGAGATTCCAATATCGATGATATCGATAGGTGTATCGATATATTGATAATTCCATCCAGATATGTATATAGTTGCTGGACATATTAAGTCCTCATTTGATGTTATCGATTGAGCTTCTGATGACATTGACAGTGCAGGACGATTATATTGAAATGCATATCGATACAATCGACAGGGCAAGAAAAACTTAAAGATTTTTTTTTTGAAGAAAAAAATTTCTCACCTAAAACCCTAAATACCTAACTTGTTTTTAAGGGTTTCATTCACTTGGTGTTTTGGGACATGGGATGTGAGGCTATGATTTACCTATGGTGAGCTTCCCCTCATCCGGTTGAGGTAAACGCTTCAATTGATCTTCTTGTGAGGCTCTATAGTTCGACTGACTCAACACACACGCTAATTGACTAACAAGGGCACTAGCAAGGGCACTTTCAATCTCCCCCTTTATCAATTACGTGACAAAAATATCCAAAACACCCTAGGACAATATCTTAGACAGACTCATCCTAAATTGTGTGTACATGTATTTTACACAATTTACAAATTCTAATACACCCATGTACACAACCAGTAACTGCTCCCCCTTACTTCAAAACTCCCCCATTCTTGGTGCAACTGCTCCCCCTAACACTTGCAATACCATGCAAGCAAATATACAATTTCCATCCAGGGTGTTTTTACTTTTCTCCCCCTTTTTGTCAGTCATTGACAAAGATGCAGTAGGTGATATTGACTGAAGTTTAAAGACATGTGGGAGAACCAATATTCCATGAGCATACATATATAAAAGATAGATGTATAATAATTAAATCAAGTTAATCAGACATTATTTTCAGAACCTATGTATGCATATCAAACCAAATAGAGCAATGATAGAAATAGATAAAATAGTGAATAAAAGCATCACTTGCATTTCATAGCAGAAACTAGATAAGACCGGGGGATCTTAACATATAATCATGGGAAAAAAATGAATTATATCCATCCATTTTCAAAAATATCCAAAAACATATACTACCCAAGATTGGCAGTAGGATAACCATTCATCCAAACCAAAACAACCAAGTATCTAGCCCAACCATGGGCATATTTAACCAAACAAAAGTCTCTCTAACCATTCTCCCCATCCAAAAAAAAATATCTGCACAAAAAGAGGAACTTCACATATACAGAGATACTAGTCAGGTTCAATGACCGTTGGAAGGTGCTTTCCTGATATGCAATGTTTCACATTCCAGAGTGTTTGAACGTTTCATCTCCCATGGCGACTATTCAGGTTTCAGACGATGTCGATGTACTCAGGATTGATTCAATGTCATTGGATATGTCAAACTTTTGAAAGTTTTTGAACTTTACTCTTCTTTGACATACATAATGGGCAATGGTTAGTACAAGGAAATATGCCTATTTTGCACATGTACATTCAACCAAAGACAAACAACTTCTCTGTTCTCCCTTAAAAAAGAGAGAATCTCAGTTCTCAGATGTGTCAATTTAGTTCATTCTTCCTATGCATTTTATCAAATTGCACATATTCCAATAGATTTTTGGAGGTCACCAAATCTATTAGCATTAAGAGGCTTTGTTAGGATGTCAGCAAGTTGTCTTTCTATAAGCACATAGTCCAACACAATGATTTTCTTCAACAAGTTCTCGAATAACATGAACGAATGTCAATATGCTTGGTCTGAGAATGTTGAACATGATTTTTGAGATATTGATGGCACTAGTGTTGTTACAGAAGAAAGTCATTTTGGATTTCTCAATCCCATAATCCAGTAGCATTTGTTTCATCCAGAGGAGTCATTTGATTCATCGATTGACTTATCAAAGAGAAGAGTATCACATTGATCTGTGCACTTCGATGACCTTTCAGATATGTATATCATAGAATATTTTCTTATCAGCTTGTATACACAGCAAAATTTGTAGAAAAAGTTGTGAAACCACAATTATAAGCATTAGCTATGCTCATGCACAAAAAGAGTTTTTGAGGTATAGAAACCTCAGATATATCATGATAATTGCCAAAAATGCATCATTTCACACATCCATTCAGATCTTGATGCCATGACCTAGACTTGTTTTCCATGCTCACTTGTTACTAGGCATATGGATCGTCATTTATGACATAGCAGTGAGCACTAGTGCGAAGACCCTTCATAAATGGTTTTCTTGATTAGTCCAGGATCTTGCACTTTAGTTTGTCCAATGTACTCTCATGCTTGTTGTCGCATATTTGAGAAATTCTTAGATGGTTGTGTGTCAACACTACTACTAGGAGAGCATTTTCATTTTTGAACATTTCTAATCTAACAATAGTCTCATACCCCATTACCTTAGCGGTGCTTCCGTCTCCAAATGTGACCCCCCCCCCCCCCCCCCCATCATCAAGATTTGAATAATTTGCAAGAAGAGATTTGTCGCCCGTTACATGTCTTGAGCAACCACTATCGAGGAACCCCTTAGCACTTCACCTGTTTTTGAAAATGAGTGAGTCACAAGGTAACTTCTTTTGTTTTTCACTACCTCTTCTTCTGACATTTTTTTTTTTTTTTTTGAAGATGTTATTTTTACTTCACTATGGGTTTGTTTGGACACATTTGGTAACTGAATCACATTCCCTTGATTGATCTTTTTTTTTCTGATTCAGTTGGGCCACTTGATTCAATAGCTCATCCATTCTCTTTGTCATTCTTAGTGGAGATGGATGTTTCTTACCTCTTGCCATGTACCTTGGTGGACTCTTGATATTTTGCTTGAGTCCTTCCAGTTGTAATGCATTCAAATTTGTAGTGGCCTGAGTCTCCACAAAATGACAAACAAGAGTGGCCCTAGTTCTACTTCATGATGTAGCTGATTTCTCAAATGTTTGTGTTGCATTATTGGAGCTTGGTTTGCCTTTTACATATCCAACCCACTCTTATCTTTACTAGGTCTTCTCATCCCTAAAAGTCTTTCTAATTTGTCACTACTCTAGGAAAATTTGTAGTTTAGCTCAACAGATTTTCTAGATTGTCCTTACATCAAATTTGAGTGTATGATTTTCAATTTCAAGGATTCAGATTTTATGGTTTGATTCATTCTTTCCAGCTTGTTATTTTTAGATAAGGTTGCGTATTGTTGATCACATGTGTATTAATTTTCAGTGTTTTAACTAGATCTACTTACAGCAATTTATTCTCATTTTCACTCATTCCAAGTTTTTTTAAGGATATGAATGCTTATGTTTATAAGGTTGATTATAGGCATCCTGCAATGTATCCTTCTCACCTTTTTCTTCTTCTCTCTCATCATTAGATGGAAATGACTCTTTGATTTGAGGCTCATCAATTTTCTCATTTAATACTGGGATGTTTGTGGATGTGGAGATCATGAGTATTTTCAATGATTTTCAGTCTCCCTTACTTTTTGAATCACTGAATTCAGAGTTTGATTCTTCAGTGTCATCTTAAGTAGTTGTCATGGCTTGTCCTTTAGTTTTCCTGTTGGGGCATTCAGTGGACAGATATTCCATCTGATTGCCTTTGAAAGATTGGCCACGATTCTCGTTGAAGAATCTTTTGAACCTTTGAGTCAAGAGAGCCATTTCCTTATCCTCATTATTTTTACTTCCTCATTTGTTGTGTTCTTTGTAGTTTAGAGGACAGTATTTTTAAATTCAGGAGTTAGTTTGAAGGTAGTTCAAAAATTTATAGGGAACCTAGTAGTTCATCTACTTTTATTTAATTCATATTCCTACACTCTTCAATGGTTAAAACTTTTGAGTTGAATCATTCTGGTAGGGATCTTAGTATTTTCCTACAAATTTTTAGACCAGAACTTTCTTTCCTAATCCACCCATGGAATTATAAATGATATTCAGTTTTGTAACAAATTCCATGAAGGTCTCATCATCCACCATTCTGATGTGTTCAAATTGATATGTTCAGAGTTGTACCTAGGACCTTTTTACTGTGCTTGCTCCCTCATGGGTTGTTTCCAATAGACCCCATGCCTCTTTAGATGTGTCGCATGAATACTTCTTGGGACACAGCACAGTAGATAGCATTTATTGCTTTTTCTTTAGACGTTTATTTTTTCTTTTTCGAATGCAGTCTACATTTTGTTGGATTTAGATTTGGAGATAATTGTGCCACTTTCAGGAATAATTTGATCGTTTGGTGGCACATATCCAATTTCAACTATGTCCAAACATCATGATCCAAACAGTGCATCTTAGACTTCCAATAAGCATAATTTGAACCAGCAAATACTGGAGGTCCAGAGACCAATGACACCTCTCCTTTGGCCATATTCTCAACTTCAGTCAAGATCACTCTCTAGGCGGTGAAACCCTTAAAGAGAGACCCGCTCTAATACCAAATGAAATAACGGTGAAGACCTCTTTAGTTGAAGAGGGAATATGCCAATATGTCCTAGAGGGGGGTGAATAGGACTTTTTAAAGTTTTTATGATTTATTGAAAATCCTATCACACTAATCCTATCACAGAGTACAGATTAGGATTACTCAAAATTAATTCTGCTGGCTTCCAAGCCTGGTAGAGGATCCAATCACAGAACTATTCAAATGATAAGCATGGAACAGTTAGAGTCTATGATGGATGTGACTATGTGTGAAGTGTGAGGAGATATGAATGCAGTTAACATAATCACACAAATGATCAAGCACAAGAATCAATCACAAACATAGTCATTTATAGTGGTTCGACGATACGTCTACTCCACTCCTGGTAACCGTACTCACTCTTGAGTGTACCGAATTTCACTAAGGAGGTTTCACAGCATTTCACCTCAAACCTAAGGTTTTAAATCAGGTTCACCTTCAACCTTTACAACCTACACTAAGGCTGACTGTTTATGCTCAACACATTGCACCCATATTTAGGCACACTGGCCAAGGATCTTCCACAAGACCCTAGCAGAGGTTTTACACAGTTCACCTCGAACCCAAGGTTTTACACGGTTCGCCTCAAACCCAAGGTTTTAACTGGTTCACTCCTAACCATATGTTTATGCTCTCCACAGAGTAAGGGTCCACACAACGCACCCACTACGTACACTCCTGTCGGAGGCCTCCCTGAGGACTTCAAAGCGTGAGAAGCACCTTAGATCCAATCCTACAAAGGAATGATTAAAGGGTCCTCTAAACTCTAGATACTTAAAGATAAGTTAATGAGTCTCATTCAGCGCATGACGAAGATCTCTTCCTTGTTGATGAAGAGTCTTCGGGTCCCTTGATCCGTAACACAAAAAGATATACCAATACTAGGCTTCGGGTTGGGTCAAGGTTAGGACAGAAATCCACTCTCTTAGAATTTTCCTATAAGGAAGATGGAGTGATTCTCATCATCAATTCATTCAAGGCATCTCAGCTTAATGATATGCTATTAAGATAGTTGTTGGAGGATCCTTGAATGCAAAAGTTCATTTCCCAATCCACTCTATTGAATGTCAATGAATGAGAGTGGATTGGAAGATGAACTCCCGTGAGAGAAAGGGCTTAAGGTAAATGATGTAAGGCTTGACACACACAAAAGTACTCTCTTCTTTCTCTACCAGCAACAATAAACAAGCTCTCTATATATAGGCAAAAGGTTCCAACGGATATAAAACGGTCACATTTATGACAGAGTTCGATATCATCAAGTGGAGTCGATATCATCAAGCGTATACTCTAGATTATATCGATGGTTCACTCGATGACACAAACTCAATGCCATAAGCTTTTGAAAAACCTCTTGCCCACTGATCGAGGGAATCGAGACTCGTGTTGATGTTATCGAATTTCGAACTCCGATCATATCGATAAAAGGATTGAGTCCTCGACACATGAAAATGAGAGAGACTTCCTTTGAAATTTTTCAGGTCATCAGATATGATCGGGGGATACTCGATATCATCGAAATTTGAATGTCGATGATATCGAGATCGTGTTGATGACATCGATAAATCAAAATATTTTATCATAAAGCTTGCTGGACAGTTTGTGTCCATTCTCGATGCATTCGATTCAGTCCCGATATCATCGATATTTAGAATATTGATTCTATCGAGTGACCCCCGATCAGAGTTAAAAATCACCTGGAAATTTTTGTTGGAGAACTACGCGCCCATGTCCGATATGATCGAGAGCCTATCGATATCATCGAGATTTGAACTCTGATGTTATCGATGAGAGCTCCGATATATCGTAGCATATGAGATTTTCCTGAGTAAAAACAGGGGGGCCGGATCTGCCTATCGATATAATCGAGTCACAGTCAATTGACTCGAGATTCAAATATCGATGATATCGATAGGTGTATCGATATATCGATAATTCCATCAAAATATGTATATAGTTGCTGGACATATTAAGTCCTCATTCGATTTTATTGATTGAGCTTCCGAGGACATCTACAGTGCATGTCGATTATATCGAAATGTGTATCGATACAATCGACAGGGTAAGAAAAACTTAGATATTTTTATTTTGAAGAAAAAGTTTTTCACCTAAAACCTTAATATATCTAACTTATTTTTAAGGGTTTCATTCACCTGGTGTTTTGTGACATGGGATATGAGGTTGTGATTTACCTATGGTGAGCTTCCACACATCCAGTTGAGGCAGACGCTTGAATTGATCTTCCTGTGAGGCTCTGCAGTTCGACTGACTTAACACACACGCTAATTGACACACAAGGGCACTAGCAAGGGCACTTTCAAAATCAACTTGGGCTAGCTTGATTTGATTTTGATATCATAAAGGGTAAAATCAATATTCCCTTTTTAAAAGAAATAGAATTGAATAGAGATCACAAAATTAAATGTAAAAAAATTTATTAAAAGAATCTTAAATTCTAACCAATTAGCTTCTAGAATGTGGGGATAAGTTTCTCAGAGTTGTGACTTGAATAGCTTTGAATGAATTAAAAAACTCTGAAAATTGTCCTCAATTTATAGGTAAAAATATTGTTCACTCGACTGGTCGAACAACCAACAACATCTCAAAATTTCTGGCGCGATAAGATAAGATCGCTACTCGACTGGTCGAGTGGCCTGCTTGACTGGTCGAGTGGGACCCAGAAATGTTGCTTGACTTTGAGTCAAGCTTGCTTGACTGGTCGAGCACTGTTCACTTGACTGGTCAAGCAATCTCCAGGACTGGTAGAGGGTCTAATAGAAAATCCTAAAAATTCACCACAAAACCTTAGACTGGTCGAGGGAATTCTTGGACTAGTCGAGCCAGTGTCTGGACTAGTCGAACCATGACTAGGACTGGTCAAAAAATGTCCTATAAAATTATTAAATGACTTATGATATAAGTACAAATTGTATGACATATCCTAAGGTCAATCTAGGGTCAAACAAACCTTACTTGAGAGATTGATTCATCACATATCATTCTCTTGAAATAGTTGAAGCTTGAAGACTTGATCTAGTACTTGAACATATTGTTCTTGAAAGTGAACTTCTTAATGTTGTACTTGAACTTCTTGATCTTATACTTGAATGTCTTGATCTTGTACTTGAATATAAATAAGATTGGTAAGGATGACATGAAGTGCATCTTACAATAACCCTAAACAAGGTACAGATTCCAAGAGGTTTTGGCATACAAAATTTGACAAACTTAGGAGCAAGATAAGATATCATTTACAATCTCCCCATTTGTCAAATTTGTGACAAAAAAAACTAAGACCAAGGAATCATGCACCAGTTAGATCAATAAAGAATCAAGCACTAGTTAAATCAATAAAGAATCATGCACTGTTGAAATACTGGTCAGCAAATATCAATACTCCCCCTTAATACATTACTCCATAGAATCCAAGCGAAGAGAAGAAATTACTTGCAAAAAAATAAGCACACTTCATATATTCTCACAACTTCCACTCCATAGAATCCATATCATTACATAGACATACCAACACAAATTCTCCCCCTTTTAGTCACAATATGACAAAGGAAAGAACATATGATGGAAATATAAGAGTAGAATTAGAGCATTGAGTAATGTGAATAAGAAGTTCAAGATAACATAATTAATGTCAAGATAGCCATTAAATACATGTCCACATAAACAAGAAAACATGTCCAAGTATATAAAGTCAAGGGAAATCTAAGTGTGAAAGTTATTACATATCAGAAATTCAAAACTAATCTGAACCAGAAGGAGCAGGTATGGAAGGATCTATTTGATATAGTCCCTTGTTAATGCATCTAAGATATTTGTGCATATATTTAAATTACATTTCTTGAGACACATGCATACCCTCTACCTTCTCCTCAAGAGATCGCAAACATGCATTAAAGTTAGAAGGCTGATAATCAGGATCAGCCGCAAAATTAGACTCAAGTTCATCAAATATGTCATCCATATTGACATCATCTAGAGGCAAAACATCCTTCTCTTCAGTTGCTTTAGCTACTCCTCTAGCACCTACACCAACTTGGCCTGGAGCTCACTTCAAATTCATCTAATTTATGTTTGAGTTGTTGAATGGTAGATGGTTAATTGGAGCTTCTCCAACAGGCATTGCCACAAGACCATGGGTGGCTAGTGCAATCATAAGATAGGTAAAAGGTATATCGCTATGACCTAGGTGGAGATGGAACTAAATAATGATGTAACAGATAAGGGATGGAAGACAAACGGAAACACCAGTAACCATGGAATGAAAAATACGAGCCATGAATGTAGTAAGCTCGGTTTTGTTACCAGATCTAGGGTAGACATTTGAAATGAAAATTCGATGGAGAACCCCGTATTTGGGTAACATAAACTTGGAAGCGAGTGCATTCCCAGAACTCCATTCTACATTCATGTTATATAAAACTCTAATGAGCATTCTTCTCTTAGATTTAGACGGTTTTACGACAAGTGTATGAATGGAAATACCATCATCATTAACTAGAAGGTCCGTTAATCCAGAAATTAAGTGACGGTCCACTTCAATTAGACCTTCTCTAGCTATAATTATAAATGTTAGATTCTAAGAAGAGTAGTCACTAATGCAACTAAACATGGCCTGCGCAATGGAACGGTATGCCGGACCGCCTCAATGTGTAAGACCCCTTATATTCCGTACCTTTCCTATGCTTATGTGTACAACGATCAACACCCTTATCCAAACTTGGATTAACCGTACATAGTGCACACCCAACTGACTAGAACCTCAAGACCTCAAAACTAATTTCATATCGACCACCCTATCGCCACGATCGCGTAGGTACCGCCCGTGCATCTGTACGACGCTCTATTAGTGAGATATGTCGTGAAGTATTGTTAGTGTATCATGTACGTAAGGTGCCATGTACTCTATTCCACACATGTGCACAACACATGCCATGCACACATGCACATGCCACACATGGGTGAGAGAATCTCTACCCATGTGTGTGATGTCACACACCCATACCTCCCCTCTCTCATGTGCATGCAAGGTCAACTCTTCTCCATACCATACCCTATGCATGACATCATCACACCATGTCATCCCATGTCCCTTTAATCCACCATTAATTACAAATCATGAATTAATTGTCATAATCTTAGTCAAAGCTAACCAAGATCAAATTAATGAAATCTAACCACATTTTAACAATTTCTCTACAAATAGTCCTTCATCCTTCACCATTTTTCTACACAAGGAGAGAGAGAGAGAGAGAGAGAGAGAGAGAGAGAGAGAGAGAGAGAGAGAGCAGTGATCTTGGTGGGCCATCAATCTCATCGCTTCTATCCATCTCAACCATTCATCTACTCCATCAAGGTGAGTACACCCACCCTACTCATTCTTATTTTATTTTTGTTGTGTTTATGTATGGTGGAGATGATGTTGATGATAATGATGTGATTAACGGTGTGGATATATAGGAGAATACATGTAAAAAGATGGTTAATAGTGGTGATGATATTATGATAATGATGTGATTAATGGTGTGGATGTATAAGACAAAATATACAAAACTTAAATTGTCATAGGCTTCATGTGGGCCCATTAATAGTGGGCCCCACCAGAATTTTGTATGTCATCTAAACCGTCCAAATGTGGCTCATTGAGCTGGCCACACACGCACACCCATACACACACGTGCACATCTCTAATTTTAAATATTAAAAAGAGAGAGAGAGAGAGAGAGAGAGAGAGAGAGAGAGAGAGAAGGAAGAGAGGACGCTCTGCCAGCATCCAGAGTAACGCTGGAACAAGCAGAGTCCTAGCTTGCTAGAGGGAAGGGACTGTGGGCCCACAACTCCCCCCCTCCTTGACGTATATGTTTGATCCACGCCATCCATCTAATTTCCCAGCTCATTTTAAGTATTGAGCCGAAAAATGAAGCCAATCCAAAACTCCGGTAGGCCACACCATCAAAAAGATTTTTTTATAGTGATAAACTAATAGGGCCCGCTGTGATGTTTCTATACACCGAAATATATCGAATATTGGGCTCATTGGACTCGTTATGAGCCACAAAACCCAGCAGATGGACTAGATCGTCTTAATGTGGGCCCCACTTATGAAAAACCTTAAGAAAATCAAAAAATTTGCAAACAGCATTAGACGTTGTTGTTGTCAGCGTTCAGATGACGATGCAGCCAATAGCGTCTACTGGTGGACGCTGGAAGACAATGGGCCCCACCATGATGTATGACGACCATCTATACCGTGCATTTGATGGGTCCCCTTTAAAAATGGGTCACCCCCAAAAATCAGTCGTACATGAAATTCAGGTGGCCCACACCATCTAAAATCATGTGAAGACCCAATGAATCAATAATTTTTGTGGGTCTGATCATGAGGTATGCTTTATATCCAAATTGTCCATCCATTTGGCAAGACGTCTTAAGGCTTGAGAAGAAAACTAAGACAAATCTAACCATCAAGTGGTCCACACTACAAAAAGCATTGGGGGATTGAACGTCTGCCATTGAAGTCCTTTTTGGGTCATAGAAGTTTTGGACCAATATGAAATTTGTTTTTCCTCTTAATCCTGGTCTTTGTGACCTTCTGAACAAATTGGATGGAAAATAAATGTTATGGTGGGTCCTGTGAATGGTTTAACGGGGAATCATTATCTTCACTGCTATTTAAGGTGAGGTCCAGATAATCTTTAGATATGATTCATTTTTTGATAATATTCTAAAATGATCTCTAAAAATAGATGAACGGTGTAGGTATAATAAATACATCACTTTGGGACCCATGTAACTTTGATCTCTTTGAACTGTTCGTAAAACTCGAAGCTCAAGTATATAAAATCACTTGTTGGGTCCACCTGAAATTTGGAAGTTTCTGAAACCTGGTCTGACCCCTTGTAAGCCCCGTATCCTAGACCGTACCGTTCCATAGACTTCCACGGTCTTACCAGTCGAATTCCAGCAACCTTCGACCCTTAACCAATATTTGCGTGCGACCCTGATTCGTATGCCGTCAACCCGTATCGACTCAACCCAAGACCTTTACCATAGCGACCGCGTCGTCGCTGCGGTTCCGATGCCATGACTTGTGCGGCAAGGCTATACCCTGGTCAAGAGATGTGGGCCAACGTTCGGCGCGAAGAAAATACCGCACGTTACAAAACCAAAGAAAATCTCTACGAGGTGTCACATCAATCCCATCAATCCATCACATTTCAAGTACATATCAAGTACACATCACCTTTCACCCATTCCCAGGCAACTACAAAAGTCAAGAATCTCTTACAAGCCTATACCTCTCTTACACCAAAAGCCCTCAAAGTCAAAAAGTTCTTACACCACCCATGCTTTTCTTACACAAATGGCCACAAAAGTCAAGATTTTCTTACACCCATCACTCACCACATCCATCACCCATCTCTCTCTCCCTTTACAACTCTCTCTCTCTCTCTCTCTCTCTCTCTCTCTCTCTCTCTCTCTCTCTCTCTCTCTCTCATTTTCAAACTCAAAAAAATCTAAGGAGAGAAATTCCATACGTATGAGAATTCTCCAAGACTCTCCCTCTCTTTCAAAACTTCAAGTGTGGCCCACTTTCCTACCCCATGATCTCCCATCCTAACCATCCATTCTCCATCTCCTTCATTGGAATCAAAGCTAAGGTGCTAAGGAACTCATAGGAGCAAGAAGATCGAACGGTGGGTGCTCCTCTAGATGTAAAGAATCTGATTTCTATAACCTAGATGTTTTCTTTCTTTCATGAGGGAAGTGTAGGACCCACCAATCAATGGTGGAGATCCCACACAATCCCATGGTTGTGGCCTAATGGCGTACCTTATGCATGCATGATCCATGCATGGGGCCTTTCTCTATGGGCCTCATCATGGTAGTTTTATTTCATACCATATTATGTTTGGGTCATCTAGACCCTATAACTATGGTGGGGATGACATCCTTACCATGCATTTTAATTATAGGCCATGCATGTACAAGATCCATGTTGTAAATGTAGATCTAGGTATGATGTGCGGGTGTGATTGATCTTGGAAGGGTTCAATAGTGGCGGAGCCCCTTCCTCTATGGCCGGATTGTCCTTCTATCTCTCTTTTTCCTCATTTTATTTCCTGATGTGTGTGTCCCATTAATGTATTTCCCATTTTATTTAACTTATATAATAAATTTTATCTAAGTACATGTTGCTGTCCAGAATTTTCTGGACAGTTCCTGGTTGTTTTTTGGACCAGATTTTGGGACTGTTTGGGGAACTATTCATACCTATTAAATATATTTTTCTAAAATGTGAGGATCTCATCTTGATGAGCCCCAAATTTCAGCCCCAACTGACCTTCATTGGGGTCCCAAAGGTGTGGTCCAAGTGAGGTGGACAGTCTGGATTTTATGCAGTGTTCCAGTAACATTCCACCATGGACAGTTGGATTTTTAAAATTTATTAAAATACCTATGGGTGTTTAAAAAATTATAAAAATTTTCAGAGGGGTGGCCTACTTATGGTAGGACCTACCTACAAAATTTTGGGGCCAATGGACGCCTGTACACACCATCGTGATGGTGGGACCGTCCCATTATAATATGGTGTCCAGATCAATCCGATTTTCAGGACAGATTGATTTATGTAAATGAACTAAAATATTTACAGATGTCCAAAAATTTAAAAATTTTTTAAAGTATGGTCCACTTATTTTAGAACCCACCTACCAAATTTCAGGGCCAATGGACCCATGTACACACCGTGGTGAGGGCCGGACTGGCCCACCGCGTTGGGACGTCCAGGTCTGTCCGATTTTTCTGGACAGTCTATTTTGTTTAAATTAATTAAAATACTTAGAGATATTTAAAAATTATGAAATTCTTTAGAGGTGTGGCCCAGCTATGGAAGTATCACTCTGTGAAATTTCAGCCTCAAGTGACCCCGTTTGGGTATCCAAAAGAATGGGCCAAGATGGTTGGACTCCCAGATTTTTTCTGCTGTGCAGTCCAGCAATATGCCTTGATAAAAAACCATAATTCAAAAATATTTCTTCTGATGGTGGGCCACCTTTTTAGGTTTCTTCTCATTGTATGCATGATAAGGGACCTTGGCCCTAAATTTTCAGAGTTTTAGAGGCCTTGGACCCACTCCAATGGAGTGCCCAAATTTAGGATAGCAACATGTTATAATTATGCTGGCCTTGGGCTGAAATTTTGAGGAGTGGGGCCCACCATATTATAAAGATCTTAGAGAAAATGATTTATACCTTTAGTTCCTTAAATGTTGGGTTTAATGAATGCACTTTTGAGGCCCACCACAGTTGAATTTAATTGGGTCCATGAATGTAGCTAGTTGTTGAACTATTTAAGGCCCATAGAGTGGACCCATTTGATGTGTACCAAGGTCCATGGGATTGAACCCATTTGATGTATTTTAAAGCCCAGGGGATTAGGCCCATTTAATGTAATTTAAGGCCCATAGAGTGGACCCATTTTATGTGTTCCAAGGTCCATGGGATTGGACCCATTTGATGTATTTTAAAGCCCATGGGATTAGGCCCATTTGATGTAATTTAAGGCCCATAGAGTGGACCCATTTGATGTGTTCCAAGGTCCATGGGATTGGACCCATTTAATGTATTTTAAGGCCATGGGATTAGGCACATTTGATATGTATAAGGCCCATGGGTCGAGAACCATTTGATGCAATCTAAGGCCCACGGGTTATGACCCATTGCAATGTACATAAGGCCCATTGGTGCGGCCCATTGATGTGGCCCATTTGATGAGTAAAAGGCCCATATGACATGGCCCATTTGATGTATTTAAGGCCCAATGGGGTGTACCTAAGGTCCATTGCAATGTGTGATCCCAACCTGGTTTACATAATGTTCTTCACTACGGGCTACACCTTGGGAGCAATGTTGGTTTAACGTTCACATTGCGAGTATAATGTTGGTTAAATGTCCGCATTGCGACTCTCCCTAGGGCCCATTGGTAGGCTCGTACTTGTTGTGTGCAAGCCGTCTAGGCCAGTTGCGTTGTAAGGATAGGGCATTACTTTATAATATGCTTAGTATAACTCCATGACGCACAACCCATTTGTATCGGTCTATTTGATCAGCCTGCTCGTATCGGCCATTTGATTGATTTAGCCCATATGATTGATTAGGCCCATTTCGATATATTTGTGGCCTGTTGCTAAGGCTATATATGAGGCCCTTTGTTGAGGCCCACCTAGATGTGTATGAGGCCCGTTGTTGAGGCCCACCTTGATGTGTATGAGGCCCGTTGTTGAGGCCCACCTTGATGTGTATGAGGCCCAATGTCGAGGCTCACCTTGATGTGTATGAGGCCCGTTGTTAAGGTCCACCTTGATGTGTATGAGGCCTGTTGTTGAGGCCCACCTTGATGTGTATGAGGCCCGTTGTTGAGGCCCACCTTGATGTGTATGAGGCCCGTTGTTGAGGCCCACCTTAAATATATATGAGCCCCATGTTGCAAGGCCCATTGTGATGTATGCATGGCCCATAGGTCATGGCCCATTGCAATGTATGTAAGGCCCAATTGGTGCGGCCTATTCGATATATTTATGGGGTCCATGTCATTGGGCCCATCCTGTTGTATTGGTGACCTGTCCATTGAGGCTCACCCGTGGTATATATTTGAGGCCCATGTGTAGGGCCCACCTATTGTGTATTTAAATCCCATGGGTTGTGGCCATAGTGATGTATATTAGGCCTATGTGATGTAGTCATACTAATGTGTATTAGACCCAGGTATGTGACTCACCTACGAAGTATATTTGAGGCTCATTGTGATATATCTAAGGCCCATGGGTGCGACCTATCCAGATGTATTTGAGGCCTATGGGAAAGGCCCATTGTGATATGTGTTAGGCCCATGACCAGGGCCCACCTGTTTCGTATATTTAGCCCTTGTGTGAGGCCATGTGCCCATTATATATTTGATTCTATGTGGGTCATTCCTTGGGGGCAATGTTGGTTAAAAGTTCACATTGTCGACGCCAGTTATTGATACTGTTTATGAGTATGTGACATCATAATATCATGATACATACCCATTCGCATCATCTGCATGTTTGTTATGAGATGTGATTGACCATTACATATGTCATTGGGCAGGATGATGTGAGACTCCCTGATATGTGGTGATTATCTCACATGAACGCATGACATGCGCAGGATTGATGCATGATTGGATTGTATGACTCATGCATCTTACATTGTGTTGTAATTACTGTACGCCCTAGTGACATCAGGGCCATAGCCTCCACAGACATATCGTGGATGGCCAGATGGGACACCAGAAATTTGTTCGAGCATCGGGCCGCCATAGATGACACTGGGTGAAAATCCCTAAACACCCTCTTAGTTCCAGAGGATGCTCTAACGTCTAGACCGAGTGGGTAGATGAGCGTTGAGTGCCGATTACCAGATGGTTGCGCTCTCCACTGTGTCGTGATCGGTTGGAAGGGGGTGCGGCCTTACCCGCCCGAGGGAGTAGGCATGACTAGGCTGAGTTTGACCAGCTAGAGGAATGGGCCTGCTATCGGTGAGCCGGGTAGGTATTGGCCGACTACTGACAGGCGGATAGTGAGGTCTTTTTCACTTACCCAGTTGTGCGCTTGATTGAGACGGCAGGTGGTGTGAATTGTAATAGACTCCGGTGATTTTTCCAGAGAGGAACCGTACTGATATGAGGACTGACATGATATTATGACACCCCGTCACTGTTGTGCATGGGGGTGGGTGCACGTGGGTGGACGCTGATATGGACGGGTGTGATGTTGGCGGGGCTGAGGCCTAGGCAAGCTACCACACTGGCCGAGCTACCAGCGGTTGGCAGGCTACTGTGCTGACAGGCTACGGAGTAGGAGTTGCATACTCATTCATTCATCCATTCACTATCCACTCGGGCTGGTGGTGCGCAACTAATTATTGTGTATCTTCGTTATTACAAGGATTTTGGTTGGGCGAGCGACTAACCTGAGATCAGGAGTTCACCACGTTGAGTCAGACTATCCAAATTTAGGTATGGGACTGGTTTGGATAGAGGTTCCTTGTGGTGGACCCCGTAGCCTACGATACTACGTACTATCATTCCGACATCACACTCCAGCATGGTCATTCCATTAGCACCATATACTGCATATTCCATTACATCTTCAGCGTGTGGCATTATGGGTTGTTATGTTTCTTTATTCCTGTGACTTAGATGAGAGTGATGATATTTGTTAGCTCTTTCGAATTGTGTATTACATTATATCCTTGTCATTCGACATTTGATTATCTATGACTCATCATTTGCATAGCTGTCCTATATTGCGTATTCTGATATTGATTAACTTATGGACTTGTTCATACTTCCGCTTATTCTGTCATCACATGATTATAATCTTGTCAGTATTTCTATTTACGCTGATAATTCCTGCTCTTATCAGTGTTTCTGCTTATTCAGTCATTGTATGGTTTATGGATTAATTACTTTCCGGTATTGTATGATTATGATATTGTATTGAATACTTGGCACTTATCTCGTGCACACACTTACACTACCCTCTAAGCTTTCTATAATCTTATGCATGATAGATGCGTGCAGGTCATGTTAGGTTGCAGCACCATTGAGCTTGGAGCGTGCAGCTATTTTCTGGAGCTTTAATTTTGACATATATATTTTCCTTTCAGCATTGTATTCAAATGATTATATTAGTGGATATGTGATGATGATGTTGCCTTTATGATTTGGGTAAACTTGTGGTTATGCTTATTACTAGTTAAATGTATATAAAAAAATCCTCTTTGTAGGGTCATAGGATCGAAAATCTGGCATATGAATGCTAGGAGCCGAGAATGGGGTACTACGAAGGCTGTCGGCACCGGATTCGGCGATCGGAATTCCTGTGAATCCGATTTCCGGGTTTGGGGCGTGACAGAAGTTGGTATCAGAGCATAACTTGGGAATACCTAAAGATAACATCACATATCTGCTAATAGTTATCCTTCACTCTATGATTGATGAGAACTTAGAATGATTAGATCCCCAAGTTCAAATAACTTAGAGATTTTCTGATATAGTTCCTTACCGTTGAGATTGAGGCTGTATAGTTTTCCAGTTCGATCGTCTCTAATCCAGGATTTGAAGTTCTGTTGGATCATCGTAGTGTTGGCGAGGCGTTTTGGGAGCAGGGGACTGGGATTCAAAGGCATTGTTCCCATCTCTTAGGTGTTTGATTATGTTGGCATGTTGTGTTCGGATAGGATTTTCCTCCCTTGGTAAGCTCTGTATTGGTTATGTTGTGGTTTAAATTTTGAGGATGAAATTTTTATTAGGAGGAGAGAGCTGTAAGCCCCGTATCCTAGACTGTACCATTCCATAGACTTTCGCGGTCTTATCGGTCGAATTCCAGTCTTGATTTTATGCAGTGTTCCAGTAACATTCCACCATGGACAGTTGAACTTTTGAAATTTATTAAAATACCTATGGGTGTTTAAAAAATTATAAAAATTTTCAGGGGGGTGGCCTACTTATGGTAGGACCCACCTACAAAATTTTGGGACCAATGGACGGCTGTACACACCATGGTGATGGCGGGACCGTCCCATTATAATATGGTGTCCAGATCTATCCGATTTTCAGGACAGATTGATTTATGTAAATGAATTAAAATATTTACAGATGTCTAAAAATTCTAAAAATTTTTAAGAGTATGGTCCACTTATTTTAGAACCCACCTACCAAATTTCAGGGCTAATGGACCCCTGTACGCACCGTGGTGAGGGCCGGACTGGCCAACCACGTTGTGTCGTCCAGGTCTGTCCGATTTTTCTGGACAGTTTATGTTGTTTAAAATAATTAAAATACTTAGAGATATTTAAAAATTATAAAATTCTTTAGAGGTGTGGCCCAGCTATGGAAGTATCACTCTGTGAAATTTCAGCCTCAAGTGACCCCGTTTGGGTATCCAAAAGAATGGGCCAAGATGGTTGGACTCCCAGATTTTTTCTGCTGTGCAGTCCAGCAATATGCCTTGATAAAAAACCATAATTCAAAAATATTTCTTCTGATGGTGGGCCACCTTTTTAGGTTTCTTCTCATTGTATGCATGATAAGGGACCTTGGCCCTAAATTTTCAGAGTTTTAGAGGTCTTGGACCCACTCCAATGGAGTGCCCAAATTTAGGATAGCAACATGTTATAATTATGCTGGCCTTGGGCTGAAATTTTAAGGAGTGGGGCCCACCATATTATAAAGATCTTAGAGAAAATGATTTATACCTTTAGTTCCTTAAATGTTGGGCTTAATGAATGCACTTTTGAGGCCCGCCACAGTTGAATTTAATTGGGTCCATGAATGTAGCTAGTTGTTGAACTATTTAAGGCCCATAGAGTGGACCCATTTGATGTGTTCCAAGGTCCATGGGATTGGACCCATTTGATGTATTTTAAAGCCCAGGGGATTAGGCCCATTTGATGTAATTTAAGGCCCATAGAGTGGACCCATTTTATGTGTTCCAAGGTCCATGGGATTGGACCCATTTGATGTATTTTAAAGCCCATGGGATTAGGCCCATTTGATGTAATTTAAGGCCCATAGAGTGGACCCATTTGATGTGTTCCAAGGTCCATGGGATTGGACCCATTTGATGTATTTTAAGGCAATGGGATTAGGTCCATTTGATGTATTTTAAGGCCATGGGATTAGGCCCATTTGATATGTATAAGGCCCATGGGTCGAGAACCATTTGATGCAATCTAAGGCCCACGGGTTATGACCCATTGCAATGTACATAAGGCCCATTGGTGTGGCCCATTGATGTGGCCCATTTGATGAGTAAAAGGCCCATATGACATGGCCCATTTGATGTATTTAAGGCCCAATGGGGTGTACCTAAGGTCCATTGCAATGTGTGATCCCAACCTGGTTTACATAATGTTATTCACTACGGGCTACACCTTGGGAGCAATGTTGGTTTAACGTTCACATTGCGAGTATAATGTTGGTTAAATGTCCGCATTGCGACTCTCCCTAGGGCCCATTGGTAGGCTCGTACTTGTTGTGTGCAAGCCGTCTAGGCCAGTTGCATTGTAAGGATAGGTCATTACTTTATAATATGCTTAATATAACTCCATGACGCACAACCCATTTGTATCGGTCTATTTGATCGGTCTGCTCGTATCGGCCATTTGATTGATTTAGCCCATATGATTGAATAGGCCCATTTTGATATATTTGTGGTCTGTTGCTAAGGCTATATATGAGGCCCTTTGTTGAGGCCCACCTTGATGTGTATGAGGCCCGTTGTTGAGGCCCACCTTGATGTGTATGAGGCCCGTTGTTGAGGCCCACCTTGATGTGTATGAGGCCCGTTGTCGAAGCTCACCTTGATGTGTATGAGGCCCGTTATTGAGGCCCACCTTGATGTGTATGAGGCCTGTTGTTGAGGCCCACCTTGATGTGTATGAGGCCCGTTGTTGAGGCCCACCTTGATGTGTATGAGGCCTGTTGTTGAGTCCGTGTATGAGGCCCGTTGTTGAGGCCCACCTTGATGTGTATGAGGCCCGTTGTTGAGGCCCACCTTAAATATATATGAGCCCCATGTTGCAAGGCCCATTGTGATGTATGCATGGCCCATAGGTCATGGCCCATTGCAATGTATGTAAGGCCCAATTGGTGCGGCCTATTCGATATATTTATGGGGTCCATGTCATTGGGCCCATCCTGTTGTATTGGTGACCTGTCCATTGAGGCTCACCCGTGGTATATATTTGAGGCCCATGTGTAGGGCCCACCTATTATGTATTTAAAGCCCATGGGTTGTGGCCATAGTGATGTATATTAGGCCTATGTGATGTAGCCATACTAATGTGTATTAGACCCAGGTATGTGACTCACCTGCGAAGTATATTTGAGGCCCATTGTGATATATCTTAGGCCCATGGGTGCGACCTATCCAGATGTATTTGAGGCCTATGGGAAAGGCCCATTGTGATATGAGTTAGGCCCATGACCAGGGCCCACCTGTTTCGTATATTTAGCCCTTGTGTGAGGCCATGTGCCCATTATATATTTGATTCTATATGGGTCATTCCTTGGGGGCAATGTTGGTTAAAAGTTCACATTGTCGACGCCAGTTATTGATACCGTTTATGAGTATGTGACATCATAATATCATGATACATGCCCATCGCATCATCTGCATGTTTGTTATGAGATGTGATTGACCATTACATATGTCATTGGGCAGGATGATGTGAGACTCCCTGATAGGTGGTGATTATCTCACATGAACGCATGACATGCGCAGGATTGATGCATGATTGGATTGTATGACTTATGCATCTTGCATTGTGTTGTAATTACTGTACGCCCTAGTGACATCAGGGCCATAGCCTCCACAGACATATCGTGGATGGCCAGATGGGACACCAGATATCTGTTCGAGCATCGGGCCGCCATAGATGGCACTGGGTGAAAATCCCTAAACACCCTCTTAGTTCCAGAGGATGCTCCAATGTCTAGACCGAGTGGGTAGATGAGCGTTGAGTGTCGATTACCAGATGGTTGCGCTCTCCACTGTGTCGTGGTCGGTTGGAAGGGGGTACGACCTTACCCGCCCGAGGGAGTAGGCATGGCTAGGCTGAGTTTGACCAGCTCGAGGAATGGGTCTGCTATCGGTGAGCCGGGTAGGTATTGGCAGACTACTGACAGGCGGATAGTGAGGTCTTTTTCACTTACCCAGTTGTGCGCTTGATTGAGACGGCAGGTGGTGTGAATTGTAATAGACTCCGGTGATTTTTCCAGAGAGGAACCGTACTGATATGAGGACTGACATGATATTATGACACCCCGTCACTGTTGTGTATGTGGGCGGGTGCACGTGGGTGGACGCTGATATGGGCGGGTGTGATGTGGGCGGGGCTGAGGCCTAGGTGAGCTACCACACTGGGCGAGCTACCAGCGGTTGGCAGGCTACTGTGCTGACAGGCTACGGAGTAAGAGTTGCATACTCATTCATTCATCCATTCACTATCCACTCGGGCTGGTGGTGCGCAACTAATTGTTGTGTATCTTCATTATTGCAAGGATTTTGGTTGGGCGAGCGACTAACCTGAGATCAGGAGTTCACCACGTTGAGTCAGACTATCCAAATTTAGGTATGGGACTGGTTTGGATAGAGGTTCCTTGTGGTGGACCCCGTAGCCTGCGATACTACGTACTATCATTCCGACATCACACTCCAGCATGGTCATTCCATTAGCACCATATACTGCATATTCCATTACATCTTCAGCGTGTGGCATTATGGGTTGTTATGTTTCTGTATTCCTGTGACTTAGATGAGAGTGATGATATTTGTTAGCTCTTTCGAATTGTGTATTACATTATATCCTTGTCATTCGACATTTGATTATCTATGACTCATCATTTGCATAGCTGTCCTATATTGCGTATTCTGATATTGATTAACTTATGGACTTGTTCATACTTCCGCTTATTCTGTCATCGCATGATTATAATCTTGTCAGTATTTCTATTTACGCTGATAATTCCTGCTCTTATCAGTGTTTCTGCTTATTCAGTCATTGTATGGTTTATGGATTAATTACTTTCCGGTATTGTATGATTATGATATTGTATTGAATACTTGGCACTTATCTCGTGCACACACTTACACCACCCTCTAAGCTTTCTATAATCTTATACATGATAGATGCGTGCAGGTCATGTTAGGTTGCTGCACCATTGAGCTTGGAGCGTGCAGCTATTTTCTGGAGCTTTAATTTTGACATATATATTTCCCTTTCAGCATTGTATTCAAATGATTATATTAGTGGATATGTGATGATGATGTTGCCTTTATGATTTGGGTAAACTTGTGGTTATGCTTATTATTAGTTAAATGTACAAAAAAAAATCCTCCTTGTAGGGTCATAGGATCGAAAATCTGGCATATGAATGCTAGGAGCCGAGAATGGGGTACTACGAAGGCTGTCGGCACCGGATTCGGCGATCGGAATTCCTGTGAATCCGATTTTCAGGTTTGGGGCGTGACAGAAGTTGGTATCAGAGCATAACTTGGGAATACCTAGAGATAACATCACATATCTGCTAATAGTTATCCTTCACTCTATGATTGATGAGAACTTAGAATGATTAGATCCCCGAGTTCAAATAACTTAGAGATTTTCTGATATAGTTCCCTACAGTTGAGATTGAGGCTGTATAGTTTTCCAGTTCGATCATCTCTAATCCAGGATTTGAAGTTTTGTTGGATCATCGTAGTGTTGGCGAGGCGTTTTGGGAGCAGGGGATTGGGATTCAAAGGCATTGTTCCCATCTCTTAGGTGTTTGATTATGTTGGCATGTTGTGTTCGGATAGAATTTTCCTCCCTTGGTAAGCTCTGTATTGGTTATGTTGTAGTTTAAATTTTAAGGATGAAATTTTTATTAGGAGGAGAGAGCTGTAAGCCCCGTATCCTAGACTGTACCATTCCATAGACTTTCGCGGTCTTATCGGTCGAATTCCAGTGTGGATTTTATGAAGTGTTCCAGTAACATTCCACCATGGACAGTTGGATTTTTAAAATTTATTAAAATACCTATGGGTGTTTAAAAAATTATAAAAATTTTCAGGGGGGTGGCCTACTTATGGTAGGACCCACCTACAAAATTTTGGGACCAATGGACGCCTGTACACACCATGGTGATGGCGGGACCGTCCCATTATAATATGGTGTCCAGATCTATCCGATTTTCAGGACAGATTGATTTATGTAAATGAATTAAAATATTTACAGATGTTCAAAAATTTTAAAATTTTTTAAGAGTATGGTGCACTTATTTTAGAACCCACCTACCAAATTTCAGGGCTAATGGACCCCTGTACACACCGTGGTGAGGGCCGGACTGGCCAACCACGTTGTGTCGTCCAGGTCTGTCCGATTTTTCTGGACAGTTTATGTTGTTTAAAATAATTAAAATACTTAGAGATATTTAAAAATTATGAAATTCTTTAGTGGTGTGGCCCAACTATGGAAGTATCACTCTGTGAAATTTCAGCCTTAAGTGATCCCGTTTGGGTATCCAAAATAATGGGCCAAGATGGTTGGACTCCCAGATTTTTTCTGCTGTGCAGTCCAGCAATATGCCTTGATAAAAAACCATAATTCAAAAATTTTTCTTCTGATGGTGGGACACCTTTTTGGGTTTCTTCTCATTGTATGCATGGTAAGGGATCTTGGCCCTAAATTTTCAGAGTTTTAGAGGCCTTGGACCCACTCCAATGGAGTGCCCAAATTTAGGATAGCAACATGTTATAATTATGCTGGCCTTGGGCTGAAATTTTGAGGAGTGGGGCCCACCATATTATAAAGATCTTAGAGAAAATGATTTATACCTTTAGTTCGTTAAATGTTGGGCTTAATGAATGCACTTTTGAGGCCCACCATAGTTGAATTTAATTGGGTCCATGAATGTAGCTAGTTGTTAAACTATTTAAGGCCCAGAGAGTGGACCCATTTGATGTGTTCCAAGGTCCATGGGATTGGACCCATTTGATGTATTTTAAAGCCCATGGGATTATGCCCATTTGATGTAATTTAAGGCCCATAGAGTGGACCCATTTTATGTGTTCCAAGGTCCATGGGATTGGACCCATTTGATGTATTTTAAAGCCCATGGGATTAGGCCCATTTGATGTAATTTAAGGCCCATAGAGTGGACCCATTTTATGTGTTCCAAGGTCCATGGGATTGGACCCATTTGATGTATTTTAAGGCCATGGGATTAGGCCCATTTGATATGTATAAGGTCCATGGGTCGAGAACCATTTGATGCAATCTAAGGCCCACGGGTTATGACCCATTGCAATGCACATAAGGCCCATTGGTGCGGCCCATTGATGTGGCCCATTTGATGAGTAAAAGGCCCATATCACATGGCCCATTTGATGTATTTAAGGCCCAATGGGGTGTACCTAAGGTCCATTGCAATGTGTGATCCCAATCTGGTTTACATAATGTTATTCACTACGGGCTACACCTTGGGAACAATGTTGGTTTGACGTCCATATTGTGAGTATAATGTTGGTTAAATGTCCACATTGCGACTCTCCCTAGGGCCCATTGGTAGGCCCGTACTTGTTGTGTGCAAGCTGTCTCGGCCAGTTACGTTGTAAGGATAGGGCATTACTTTATAACATGCTTAGTATAACTCCATGACACACAACCCATTTGTATCGGTCTATTTGATCGGCCTGCTCGTATCGGCCATTTGATTGATTTAGCCCATATGATTGATTAGGCCCATCTTGATATATTTGTGGCCTATTGCTAAGGCCATATATGAGGCCCTTTGTTGAGGCCCACCTTGATGTGTATGAGGCCCGTTGTTGAGGCCCACCTTAATGTGTATGAGGCTCGTTATTAAGGCCCACCTTGATGTGTATGAGGCCCATTGTTGAGGCTCACCTTGATGTGTATGAGGCCCGTTGTTGAGGCCCACCTTGATGTGTATGAGGCCTGTTGTTGAGGCCCACCTTGATGTGTATGAGGCCAGTTGTTGAGGCCCACCTCGATGTGTATGAGGCCTGTTGTTGAGGCCCACCTTAAATATATATGAGCCCCATGTTGCAAGGCCCATGGTGATGTATGCAAAGCCCATGGGTCATGGCCCATTGTGATGTATGCAAAGCCCATGGGTCATGGCCCATTGCAATGTATGTAAGGTCAAATTGGTGCGGCCTATTCGATATATTTATGGGGTTCATGTCATTAGACCCATCCTGTTGTATTGGTGACCCGTCCATTGAGGCTCACCCGTGGTATATATTTGAGGCCCATGTGTAGGGCCCACCTATTGTGTATTTAAAGCCCATGGGTTGTGGCCATAGTGATGTATATTAGGCCTATGTGATGTAGCCATACTGATGTGTATTAACCCAGGTATGTGACTCACCTGCGAAGTATATTTGAGGCCCATTGTGATATATCTGAGGCCCATGGGTGCGACCCATCTAGATGTATTTGAGGCATATGGGCAAGGCCCATTGTGATTTGTGTTAGGCCCATGACCAGGGCCCACCTGTTTCATATATTTGGCCCTTGTGTGAGGCCATGTGCCCATTATATATTTAATTTTATGTGGGTCATTCCTTGGGGGCAATGTTGGTTAAAAGTTCACATTGTCGACACCGGTTATTGATACCGTTTATGAGTATGTGACATCATAACATCATGATACATGCCCATTCGCATCATCTGCATATTTGTTATGAGATGTGATTGACCATTGCATATGTCATTGGGCAGGATGATGTGAGACTCCCTGATAGGTGGAGATTATCTCACATGAGCGCATGACATGCGAAGGATTGATGCATAATTGGATTGTATGACTCATGCATCTTGCATTGTGTTGTGATTACTGTACGCCCTAGTGACATCAGGGCCGTATCCTCCACAGGCATATCGTGGATGGCCAGATGGGACACGAAAATCTGTTCAAGCATCAGGCCGCCATAGATGGCCCTGGGTGAAAATCCCTAAACACCCTCTTGGTTCTAGAGGATGCTCCAATGTCTAGACCGAGTGGGTAGATGAGCGTTGAGTGCCGATTACCAGATGGCTACACTCTCCACTGTGTCGTGGTCGGTTGGAAGGGGGTGCGGCCTTATCCGCCCGAGGGAGTAGGCATGGCTAGGTTGAGTTTGACCAGCTCGAGGAATGGGTCCGCTATCGGCGAGCCGGGTAGGTATTGGCAGACTACTGACAGGCGGATAGTGAGGTCTTTTTCACTTACCCAGTTGTGCGCTTGATTGGGGCGGCAGGTGGTGTGAAGTGTAATAGACCCCGATGATTTCCCCAGAGAGAAACCGTACTGATATGAGGACTGACATGATATTATGACACCCTGTCACTGTTGTGCATGTGGGGGGGCGTATGTGGGCGGACGCTGATGTGGGCGGGTGTGATGTGGGCGGGGCTGAGGCCTGGGTGAGCTACCAGTGGTTGGCAGGCTACTATGCTGACAGGCTACTGAGTAGGAGTTGTATACTCATTCATTCATCCATTCACTATCCACTCGGACTAGTGGTGCGTAACTAATTGTTGTGTATCTTCGTTATGGCAAGGATTTCAGTTGGGCGAGCGACTAACCTGAGATCAGGAGTTCACCGCGTTGAGTCAGACTATCCAAATTTAGGTATGGGACTGGTTTGGATAGAGGTTCCTTGTGGTGGACCCTATATCCTGAGATACTACGTACTATCATTCCGACATCACACTCCAGCATGGTCATTCCATTAGCATCATATACTGCATATTCCATTACATCTTCAGCGCGTGTCATTATGCGTTGTTATGTTTCTATATTCCTGTGACTTAGATGAGAGTGATGATATTTGTTAGCTCTTTCGAATTGTGTATTACATTATATCATTGTCATTCGACATTTGATTATCTATGACTCATCATTTGCAGAGCTGTCCTATATTGCGTATTCTGATATTGATTAACTTATGGACTTGTTCTTATCTTGTGCACACACTTACACCACCCTCTAAGCTTTCTATAAGCTTATGCATGATAAATGCGTGCAGGTGATGTTAGGTTGCAGCAGCATTGAGCTTGGAGCGTGCCGCTGTTTTCTAGAGCTTTGATTTTGACATATATATTTTCCTTTCAGCATTGTATTCAAATGATTATATTAGTAGATATGTGATGATGATGTTGCCTTTATGATTTGGGTAAACTTGTGGTTATGCTTATTACTAGTTAAATGTATAAAAAAAATCCTCCTTGTAGGATCCCAGGATCGAAAATCTGGCATATGAATGCTAGGTGCCGAGAATGGGATACTACGGAGGCTGTCGGCACCAGATTCGGCGATCGGGATTCCTGTGAATCCGATTTTCGAGTTTGGGGCGTGACACCCCTCAATTAAGTGGGACACACATAATGGATAGGTTGGATTTATGAACCACATCTCTATGGGCCCAACAAATGATTATGAATATTTAATGGAGGGAAACTGTAATGCCCTGAAAATCGGGGGTCGAGCATAAGCCCCACTCCCGAGTTCCAACGCATCACTTATGTAACATAGATAATGATGATTGCATGTTATTCATATTAGTGCATTAAACATGAGTAGGATAATACTAAAAAAATATATCATACTTCAGAGATAGTTAAATTTTACAAGCGAAAAACTGTGATAAATATATAAAATATATAAACTGTTGTAAGTCTCTGAAGTGTGAACATGTTACCAGGTTAAATATATACATGTATACTCCAAAAATGAACAAAATGAATATATATAAGTGTTCCAAAAGTGTAAAATAATAAGTGTAATGGCATCTAATCAGCATCCCTATAACCCCGTTGATCAGAACATGGTCTACATAAGCCCGCCTAATAGCTGCATATAGGAGAAACCCTCATCATCATAAAAGTCTGGCTCCGCTTCACAAGCATCGCCATCATCTGAAACTAAAACAGGGTCTAGTTGGTGTTTAAAACACCGTCCCGTAACATGGGAGTGAGTGATCAACTCAGTGGAACAATAAAGCAAAAGTTAATATGTTATCAATTCAGTCAAGTAGTAATGATAACGCAATACAACAATCAGGTCCTAAGTACTCTTGTTAAAGAAAGAATGATATGAAATAATGATGCATGCCCTCGCCTTTGCTCCCTCAGTGACTTCATCTCACGATCGCGGCATGCAACCCTTCCTCAGTGCTTGACCCGCTACGCCAAAGGCACATGTAATATGGTGCATGCATGTAATTAGCCCGATTCTTACTTAGGTTTATTCATACAGCAGGATTGGAAAGCTAAGGTACCTCCCTTATATCAATTCTCAAACAATGATCCATTCTAGGATCGTCAGTCCTAGTAAATCTCATACGATGTTGCGGTTCTAAGTCACTACAAAGGGCTCGTCACTTAATCAGTGTAGACCTAGTTAATACTCTAGTTGCTATAAAAAGACTCATCGCCTCAACCTAGTCTCAGAGTACACTTAAGGTCACTACCACCAACACCCTACCAACTGGAAATCTATTTTCGAAGGCATGTCACTAACCCGACTAGGGACCATAGCTAGGCTGCGCAAGGATAGGCCGACAGCTCAAATATAGTGTCTCATACTACCGTATTTGGCTCACGAGTTTGGGTTGCTCACTGGTCACTACGAAGAGGCTCGTCACCCTAGCGTAGGCGGACAGCTCGACCGCGATGTCCCATACCACCATGTTTGGCTCATGAGTCTTAATGGATCTAGGTACCAAGGTTGAATGGGTTTACACTCGTAAGTTTGGTACCTTAGATTCAAGCAGTAACAACCATACATGGTGAACATACATTAGGAAAATCGGGTTACTTGACAAGCTCGACTGGTACGAGCCTACGTTGAGCTGATCGACATGGAGCGCTAACCACTGTCGACAATCATCGTACGACTCGAATTCACTGAATGCATCAAATGTGGTGAGACTAGCTCGGCCACTCAAACAGGAATTGTTACCGATTGACTAGACTATGTCGTAGTCCCAATCACAGTCAAATGTAATAGGCATTCATGTGTACTAATCAAAACAGCATGTAGCAACCAATTCAACAATAAATCTCAAATAAGCATTTTAACGAACACATAGATTCCATATTACTATACATAGGCATTTCAGTCATAAATCACATAATAGTAAGATAGGTTACATAAAGGAAACGGTGACTATAGATAAGGGAGTTGAGAATCCTATCTCAGCACCCTCCTTTCATACATTTAAACAAGCATTTCCTCATTTAGGCATTTTATCAAACACTTAGAATACACATATTATCCAATATATAATACACTAGTAAAAACACATATTATGGCAATTCCTTTCACATAGGAGTTACCACGTGCACAACAGCCATGTATTTAAAATCAATAATCATGACAAGCATAAATCCATATTCCATGTTCATTCAAACATTTCAACAAACACATGGAATGCATTATAAATCAACATAGCCTATATACATGTATAATATACGAAAAAAACTTTGAATCTAAGCACATGTGATAGCGATCAAGTCAGTCATAAATCATTACTGGCATTGAAGGCCTTAAAAACCGTAACCTAAACATTTATAGTCCGCACCTTTCACCGATAAACCCGTACCGAGCTCAGTTTGAACACTACGCCTTTGTCTACGGCACAACGGCAACCTATAGGATGAAGTAGGTTAGCTATTTCACCATTTACTCTATTTGAATCCCTAAGACAGATTAGGGTTAGGATTTCTTACCCAATAACGGAATCGAAATCACCAAAAATAGCGATATGGGAGAGGCGGTTTAGCACATGGAGCGGCGGGGACAAATCTCGGCAACATCTCCCACTCTCTCTCACTTCTCCTCACTTTCTCTTTCTCACTCCTCTCTCTTCTCTCTCCTAGGGTTAAGAATTCGTATGGAATGAGAGAGGGGTGGGTTTAAGCCTTTATATAGGCCCAGAACTGATGGGAATGGCCCCAGGGCCATGGTATACTTAGGGTGTAGCCAAAAGGGGTCTGTTTCGGTCCAACAGTGCTGATCTGGAGGCCCCTTTTCTACATGTTGTCGGACTTAAGCTCCCTGACCATAGATCTAGGTTAGGCTAAGTTTTTGGTCCGATCGGGTTTGTAGATCAGCCGCGGCGGACTCGTTTCAGTTCAATGGCCACCGATACTCGATCAGGGTCACAAGTACTCTGACATGTGTTGGAAATTTCCCTTGATCTGAGGGTATAATTAGGTTAGATTCTGATGGTCTAAATCCTTAGATTCAGCCTGCAAGCAAACCGACTCAATTCACTTAAGTTTCAGTTCATTTCTTAAAGATATTCACGTTTCTCACACACTTCTCTCCAGACTCAAGTTGTGCGTTTCTAAGTACCATTAGGACTTGATTTATGAGGTGGTTGCAAGGCGGTCATAACCGTATAGTTTCACAGTGATCGAACTTTCGACGCGCCTTCCAAGTCCGATACGGAGTTTCAATGTGAGCCCAAGAGCAACTGGGTTTTAAGGTGGATCCTAGGTTTTTAGGTAATGTAGCATTAGCGATTCTACTAGTTTTGGGTCTTGCAGTTCGTATTTAAAGTGGTTAGAGATAATTTCATAGATAACCTAGTTTAGCACTTAGTTAATTCTCGCCTAATTCTAAAGGATTTGGTCCTTAGTGATTTCTGCCTGAGGTGGTACTCGGGTCTTTATACAGATTTTTTCGAGACGTTACAAACCTCTCAACTTGTGCGTGGTATGGCCCACTTTAATGTAGGTGTTATGCCACTTAATCCACTATAGATATGACATGATATATATTTAAGATCCTCACCATTTATCTATTTTATCAATCCTTTTGATGGTATGTTACTAAGACTCAAGCCCATCCAATGGTTAGATAGCCATATGTTCTGGAATAATGCAAATTAAAATCTCATCACTAAAAATTTGTTATGGACCATCCTGACGATGTATTAGATATTCAACTCATCTAGCCCATATACCGGGTTCCCTTTAAGCCATTATCCCAAAGATCAGTCAATCCAACCTGAAATGGACCATACAATACAAGGCTGTGAGAATGAATTCCTAACCATTGAATCCAACCTAAGACCACCATGGTGTATTTATTTAATCCATGCAGACCATCCACTCCTCATACCATTTTAGGATTTGGACTAAAATCAAAGCAAATTTAAGCCTTAAGTGGGTTACACACAACTTAACCTCATGGGAAAGCCCTATGCGCTCCATCGCATAGAACCCATTGTAAATTCCATTAATGTTTAGGCCCAAGAATGTTAAGGCCCATTTTGAGTGAATGTCATGTGGGCCCATCAGTGGTAGCCTTGTTTGGGCCAACCATTGGCCCTCTTCGGCAAGAGTTTGTGATCTCCATGTATTGAATGTATGTTATCTTGAATCATGTGAAATTGTGTTGTGTATATAGCCCTTCACCACTTGGCATGTGATATAGGTTGTATTATATTGCTGCTTTAGATTACCTAATTATATAACGAGTGCACAGCCCTTCACCACTTGGCACTTTGGTTAGCATATGCCCCCAAGTAGTAGGACCATATGACATTTGTGTAAACCCATAAATGTGTTCAATTATAACAAATATGTAGACTTTAGTGGTGTGAGGATGTGATATATGTGTTTGGCTCCTTATTCATGTGGATATGTGACGTATGTATGGCCACCTAATCATATGCAATTGTGGAGCATATGTAGTCATCTAACCATATGATAACAAAATGCACACAAGGCCAACTAACTACATGAAATTAGGTGGCATTGGTGACCACCCAATGACATAACTATGTGCTTATGGGCATAGCCATGGTCACCTAAACCATGAACAATCGGGTTGTACATGTAGATTTTTCCTGGTCACGAGAATTATGATATGGGTTGGATTATGCAACTTGATAATGGAGCGGCCCTCGATTCGGTGTCATGTGACATAAATATAACCCTTACATTATGCTCATAGGTGTGGCAGATGCGGAGACCACTAAACTATATCTGATGTGATGGAAGCTAGTTCTTGGCCTCTTGATCATGTGAAACTGAATCTGAGTCATTCTCCGTATGAAGTATAGGGCGATCATGGCTTAAGAGTTAGTGTAACCGGTATGGTGGGTATGCATATGATTGTGCCTTGGATGCTTTGAGATGTGGTCACTAGACCATGATACTAATTGTATGTCCACTCAACCAAGTGAAATTATGGCATCAACAACCTGACCATATGGGAGCTTAATAAAGCGGTTATCCTATTATGTGACTTGTAGTGAAAGTACATAACCATCTAACCTTAAGTCCTTTATTATGGAAAGTAGAATGACATTTATGTGGCCACTCAACCATATGGACTTCTGATAATGGAGTGGCCATAAGACCATATGGGCAATTGAGAATTGTGTGATTAGTCAAACTCGTGGACTGTGCTGATGGTGTAATCTCTTCGATATGTGAACTTAGGAAGTGTGTTAAATTGATTATGGACCCTACCTTGATGTAGGTATTAAATATTTCATGATTTATCCATTAGACTAGCTAATTCTAGAAAATGATTCCAAAATGACCTAGATCCAATTCTAAATAAGTCAGACGATATGAAATAGTGTTAATTGAACGTATAACTTTCAAACACTTATGAACCCACTCAATGTATGTATTTTATCTACATTGCTCAATTGTTTTGCCAACCAAACAGTTCGATCATGGAGACTGCTGACGTGTGCCTTGTGCATCTAAACTGTTCTTCATTGTACTACCTTAATATATGTGAGTTACCTATATTGTCTACTTGTTGGGACCCACCGTAAAGTTTGTGTGAGGACCTATCTGCATACAGTACCACTTGGAAGTAGGACCCATTACGTCGTATGAGACAAACCTACATCATCCAACCATGGCTAACTTTTATGTATATATTATATACCTAAGTCGTTTAACTTAGGGCTCACTGTATCTTATGAGGTTTACTTGTGCCTTCCAAACCATTGTAGAACTACTATGATAATTTGCAATCTAACCTACTAACAGCCATTGTGGCTCATTTACTATATGTTATATCTATGCCTTTCATCTCATAACCACTTGGTGTATATACTTTGAGTCACCACCACTCATTAACCATAAGGCCCAATTAGGGTATAACCATGTGGTCCTAATGGAAGAAAATCATGTCAGGCTAAAGCCACTAATGAAATATTTATCTTGCAAAAGATGTGGTGTAATTTTGAATACAATTAATGCTCGTGATTATGATAGCTATGGATGATATTAGTGATGTTAGTGATTATGGTTGATAGAGTGTGTGATTTAATGTCTTGATTAATGTTGTTCCACTTCCTAGCATACTAAATTCATCTACTTAACCATGTTGATATTGATCATACTCATGCACCATGGAATGAAGGTATGTGTAAGTGTACTTCAATACATTTGTTCATGTGTAAGATATGTCCTCTTCATTTTAGTCACATGATTATGAATTGATATAGTTTATAGTGACACATGACGATTCTATGTCATTTTTGGCTTAAAGGTTAAGCAGACCTTAAACTCATGACATTATATGTATACCACATGCCCTTGAATGTATGCCTTATGTGTAACGCCCTGAAATTCGGGAGTCGAGCATAACTCAGCTCTCGAGTTCCAAAACATCACTTATGCAACATTTTTAATGATGGATACATGTTGTCTATATTAGTGTATAAAACATGAATAAGATAATTCAAATCAGCAAAACATAATCCAGGGACAGTTGTAATATGTAAGCGGAAGACTAAAATGAATATATAAACCAGTATAAGTCCCCAAAGTATATATGCATTGCCAAGTCAATAGTTACAAGTATTATTTCAAAATACAAAATGCCAAAAAGAGAATGTGATAGCCCACTACAAACATAACCCTGAATCCCCGTCAAATCAGGGCACGGCTCACATGAACCCGCCTGAATACTGCATATAGGAGAACGCCTCCTCATCATCCTCGAACTCCGGCTCTGCCTCGTGGGTCACATCGTCATCTGCAACTAAGACAGAGTCTGGTTGGTGTTTAAACACCATCCCAGAACATGGGAGTGAGTGATCAACTCAGTGAAGCTATACAGAAAAGGTTAACATGTTATCAATTCAGTTAAGTAGTAATGATAAAGCAGTACAACAAACAAGTCCTAAGTACTCTGATTAATGCAAGGATGGAATGTAGTCATGATGCATGCCCTCGCCTACACTCCCTCTGCGATCTTCATCTCATGGTCGCGCATGTCAGTCACTTCCTCAATGCCCTGCCCAATGCCAAACGGCACATGTAGTGCGATGCATGAATGTGATTACCAAGTTCTTATTAGTCCTTTTTTGTACATTAGGATTGGGAAGCTAAGGTACCTCCATTATATCAATTCCTAAACAATGATCTATTCTAAGGTCGTCAGTCCTAGTAAATCTCATGCAATGTTACAGTTCTAGGTCACTGCAAAGGGCTCGTCACCTGATCAATGCAGGCCTAGTTATACTCTAATTGTTGTGGAAAAACTCATCGCCTTAATGCAGTCTCAGAGTATGCTCGAGGTCACTAAAAATGGCTCGTTGTTAAGTCATAAGCCGACAACACGAATATGGTGTCCCATACCATCATATTCGGCTCACGAGTCTGGATTACTCACTGGTCACTACAGGGAGGCTCGTCGCCCTAGCGTAGGCCGACAGCTTGACCACGGTGTCTCATACCACCATGCCCAGCTTATAAGTCTTAGCGGATGGAGGTACCAAGGTTAACAAGGTTTTCACTGGTAAGTTTGGTACCTTAGATTCAAACAGTAGCATCCAAATATGGTGAACATATATCGGGCTAATCGAGTTACTTGACGAGCTCGACTAGCACAAGCACACGTTGAGTTGATCGACATGAAGTGCATAAGCACTCTATGTGGCCTAACCACTGACGACATCGCAATTACGGCTCGGATTCATCGAACACATCCTGTGTGGCGAAAACAACCTCAGCCACCAGTTCGAGGCCTGTTACTGATCACCTGGACTATGATATAGTCCCAATCGCGTGTAATCACAACAAATAAGCATACGAGATAATCAAAGCAATAATGAATACTTAATTTAAATCCTATGATCATTTGAGCATTCTATGGAATATAACTTAAACATGAATATACAGTACATGGAGGAAATCATACACATAGTTAAACATGAATAAACAGGCTATACAGTACATGGAGGAAATCATACACCTAGCTAAGGTAGTTGGGATTCATATCTCAACTCGTTTATAAATCACAATTTACTAACTACTAACTCATTCAGACATTTTTACAAACACTTAGACTACACCTTCCAACATACATCACGTATGTTGGTTATATTACATATTAGGGCAAATCCTCCTGCCAAGGAATTGTCGCATATATAACAACCATGTACCTACGAAAGTTAATCATGGAAATCACAAATCCAGATTCCAAATGCATATAAACATTTCAACAAACACATGAAATACCCTATACACAACATAGTTTATATGTATACATAAAGCGAAACAGACATCACATTTGGCATGTGTAATGGCACCCACGTTAGTAATATAAATCATTAATTGACATTGAAAGCCTTGAAAACCATAACCTAAATGTATATAGTCCACACCTTACACCGGTAAACGGGTAACAGATTTATTCTAGATGCTTAGTCTTTCTCAACGGCGGATTGGCAACCTATAGCATGAGTTATGTTAGCTATTTCATCACTTATGCTATATGAAGCCCTAAAACAGGTTAGGATTTGGTTTCCTTACCCAAGTATGGAATCGGGATAGCCCATATAACAATATGAATGGGCGAATTTGACACGTAGTGTAGCTGGGAAGAACCCCAGGATGAATCTCCAACTCACTCTCTCTCTTTCCTTTCTTTTTCTTATCCTTTATTTGTTAGGGTTTTAGAATTTGTATGGAATATGTGAGAGGGGGTTTAAAGCCCTTATATAGGCTCAAAACTGACGAGAATGTCCTCAGGGCCAAGGTATACTTAGGTTATAGCCAAATCGGGTCTGTTCTGATCCAACGGAGCATTTTTGAAGGTCCCTTTGTTGAATGTGGTCGGACTTAAGCTTCCTGATATTGGATCTTGGTCAAGCTAAGTTTTCAGTCCGATCGGGTTTACAGATCGACCGTGGCGGACCAGTTTCAGTTCGACGGTCACCGGTTTTCGATCGGGGCCACAAGTACATTGCCATGTGTGGGACATTTTTCCTGATCTAAGGGTGTATTTGGGTCAGATTCTAACAGTCTGAATCCTTATATTTGTCCTATAAGTGACACGACTTAGATTACTTAAATTCAGATTTATTTCCGAAAGATATTTACGTTTCTCACACATTTCGCTCCAGACTTAAGTAAATAGTCCTAGGACATCATCTGGACTTGATTTTCGAGGTGATTGTCAAGTCCAACTAGGCCCTCATAATTGTATAATTTCGTAACTATCGGACTTTGGACGTACGGTCCAGGTCTGATACGAAGTTTCAATGTGCTCCCGTGAGCAACTAGGTTTATAGATTGATCCTAGATTTTAGGGTAATGTAGCGTTAATGATTCACAAGTTTTAGGTCTTGCAAATCGTATTAAAAGTGATTAGTGCTAATTTCATAGGTAATCTAGTTTAGCACTAGATAATTCGTGTTAAATTTCTAAAGGATTTAGTCCTTAGAGATTTCTGCCTGAGGTGGTACTCGGATCTTTGTACGGATTTTTCGAGACATTACATTATGATAATTGCTTGAATTCATGAATAATCATGACATGATGATCAAAATACCACAGTTGTGTCATATAACATGAGTTGGATCTTAATGATGAAATGTGCATCTATGATGATGACTTGGGTTATCCCTGAAAAGGGACGGGACACCAGAAGTGTGGAAATAGTAGAGGATGATGTGCCCCTTAGCTTGAAAGTCCCTAAACCCCAATGCTAGCTAGGGATACCTCACCGTCGGGTCGAGTGGATACATGGTTCATGGATTTGACTCCCACTGATGAGGTCAGGTTGAGAAGAGGTGGGTCCAACCTGCTTAAGGGCCGAGGTGCAAACAGGGACCGGTCTGACTAGCCAGCGAGGAGAAGTACGAATGAGGTCCACTATTGGCATGTCGGGTGGAAGTCCACAGCAGGGTGAGTATGCGTGGTCGATTGCTGGTGTCTGGTGTATGGGTGTCGACCACGGTGTTTCCCATGATATACAGTTGGTGGAAGTCCACCGCAGGGATGGTATGCGAGGTTAATTACTAATGTCTGGTACATGGGTGTCGACCATGGTGTTTTCTCGAGATATACAGTTTTGATATAACATGACAATATGATGATGATGATGATGTGATTAAAGATGCGTATAATACGATTATGGTTGTGGTATAGGAGAAATGAAAATATGACTTAGTGATGCTGGTAGCATTGACTTGAAGTGTTCCTATGTTGCATATGCATTGCATTGGCATTGGCATCATACCTTACATACTACATACCTTTCACCATACATGATTTCTTCGTGGCATATTTATCTTGCTCGCATATAGGACACACTTCACACATGTGTGTACTCACTAGGATTTTTGCCTAAGCTTCCTATTTTCCATTTTTTTCAGGAATGGAGTAGCTTGAAAGACTTAGCTTTCTCGATGCATTACATCTGTTTTTCAATTTGGCAATATTGATGTTATGTACCTTTTGAAAAGCATTGTATTTGTAACCATCAAAATTTATAATAGAGAGTGTTGCTTGGTATTTTGATCATGGATCTTCATACTCAAATATTATTATGTATATATATAAATAAATAAATAATGCAGTTGAAAATCTTCCTTGTGGTGCGCCAAACTCGGGACTTAGTGAATGGAAGTCGAGCGCCGAATTCGAGGCATCACGGAAGTTGTCCGTCCCCGCATTTGGGGCGTGGCACAATATAAAATGTTATCCCATCCTACAGATTGAAGGAGTGGAATAATATCAAATGGTGTCAAATGATTAGTGTTAACTGTCCGTTCAACTATCATGTTACGTAAGCGAATATCTCGCACATACTCAGAATCTTCCTCGGGTGACCGAAGATGGTGCATCATGATAGGAGCAGAACGAGAAGAAGAGGGACCACGAGATCCTTCTTCTTGTTTTTACTCTCCATTGCAACAAGAAAATTAAGGAATACAAGGATTGCAAATGAGGCAAGAAGGGTTTCAAGTAAATCAGATTTTTAGCTAGAAAACTCACAAAACAACCATAAAGTTTGAAATAAACAACACAAATAAGGAAATAGAAGTGCAAAGAACTCAAATATACAAGGAAATTAAAAATGATGCACTAACCATGGAGGAATCGAAGATGGGTTCGACCAGTCATGGTAAGGCTTGTTAAAGAAGAAGAACCAAGTGAAGTTGTTTTTCCCCAAATAAAAGGTAAAACCCGAGATTCACGACTGGTCGAGTACATACTCAACCGGTCGAGCCACAACTGGTCGAGTGTGTACTCAACTAGTCGTGAACCACTGAAAATATGCAATTTTGCATCTGTTTGAATTTTAAAATTTTTAAATTAAAATATATACATTATGATACAAATAGGCACACATCAACAATTCATATTACATGCACCAAGATCAAATTTTAATTTTGCAAACCTGTTTTTATCGAGTGATTTTGTGAATATGTTTGCAAGTTGATTCTCGGTCTGAATATATTCCAATGAAATTATCTTGTCTTCCACCAATTCATGATTATAATGATATCTAATGTCAATATGCTTAGATCGTGAATGATGAATTGGATTTTTAGAAATATTAATTATGCTTAAATTGTCACAATATAAAACCATGCAATCTTGCGTAATTCCGTAATCGCTTAGCATTCTCTTTATCCACACAAGTCGAGCGCATGCATTATCAACAACAATATATTCAGCCTCAGCTATGGAGAATGATACAGAACTTTATTTCTTACTTAGCCAAGAAACCAAATAGTTCCTGACATAAAAGTAACCACCACTGGTCGATTTACGATCATCAATGTTACCAGCCTAATCTGCATTAGTATAACTAGCTAATTGCACACTAGTATCATGTGGATACCAGAGACCAAGATTAGCTGAACTAGCGACATATCACAAAATACGCTTAACAGCAATCAGGTATGACTCTTTAGGGTCCGATTGATATCTAGCACAAATACCTATGCTGAATGCAATATTAAGCTGGCTCACAGTTAAATATAATAAACTACCTATCATACTGCGATACAACTTAGGATTTACACTTTTACCGGTTAAATCCTTAAAGAGTTTAAGTGGCGTACTCACAGAAGTGTCGAAGTTCTTACCAGTCTCAAATCTAAAAAAATTCACCAAGTTTAGAACATACTTGGTTTGAGAGAAATATCCCATCAATAAGTTATTTCACTTGGAGACCTAGAAAATATTTCAATTCTCCTACCATGCTCATTTCAAACTTGGACTTCATTAATTCTACAAACTCAACAGATATGTTACACAAGTAGATCCATAAATAATGTCATCAACATATATCTGCACTATTAGAATGTGGTCATTATATTTCTTTACAAACATTGTCTTATCAACACTTCCCATTACAAAGTTATGACTTGGTAAAAACTTAGTCAACTTTTTGTACCATGCCCTACGAGCTTGTTTTAAACCATAGAGTTCTTTTTTTAAGATGATAAACATGATTAGAGTGTTTAGGGTCTTCAAAACCTTTAGGTTGTTCTACATATACCTCCTCATGTAGATTACCATTCAAGAAAGCACTCTTGACGTCCATTTGATAGATTTTAAAATTTTTGTAATAAGCAAAGGATATGAACAGTCTGATAGATTCAAGACAAGCTACTGGGGCAAAGGTTTCATCATAATCGATGCCTTCTATCTGAGTGTACTCTTGTACAACCAGTCTCGCCTTATTTCTTATAATGTTACTTAATTCATCAGACTTATTTTTAAAGATCCACTTGGTTCGAATTATATGTTTATCATTAGGTCTAGGAACCAAATGTCATACATCATTTCAAATAAACTAATTGAGCTCTTCTTGCATTACTATAATCCAGTTTTCATTAGTAAGGGCTTCTTTTACATTAGTTGGTTTTATTTGAGATGTAAAGCACACGCAGTTGCACATATCTTCTAATTGTTTATGAGTGTGCACACCAGTGAGAAGGTTTCCAAGGATTTGATCAGTTGGATGATCTTTAACTGATCGTAGTTCAGTGTCATTATTTCGATTGGATGATGAGTCTAGTTTATCAATTAATGAGACTTCATCATCTTTTAAACTAGTAGTAGATGTATTCAGATGATCATCTATAACATTAATGGATTCTTGAATTACACCAGTCATCTTGTTAAGAACCTCATACACTCGACTATTTAGAGCATACCCTAAAAATATTCCTTAATCACTTTTGGTGTCAAATTTACCTATATTTTCTCAGTCACACAAGATGTAGAACTTGCTGTCAAAAACTCGAAAGTATTTGACAGTAGGCTTTTTATTAAACCACATTTTATAAGTATTTTTACTATTTGATCTTCTAGTATAAATACAATTAATTATATAACAAGTAGTATTTATAGCTTCAGTCTAAAGATTTTTAGGAAGCTTCATACTATTTAACATAACATTAGCCATCTCTTGAAGTAACAATTTTTTCTTTCAATAACCTCATTCTATTGAGGTGTCTTAGGAGCAGAAAATTCATGTGATATTCCCTAGTCATTGCAAAATTTCTCAAAACTGCTACTTTCAAACTTAGAACCATGATCACTATAGATCTTAGTGACTTGTGATTCTTTTTTAATTTGGATACGTTTAAGTACCTTATTTACTTCGTCGAGAGTTTCTGGTTTCTCTCTTAAGAAGACTACCCAAGTATACTTGGTAAAGTCATCTACAATGACCAGAATATACTTCTAGCCACCTTGACTCTCCGTTCTATTTGGTCCAATGAGATCCATGTGGAAAAGTTCGAGTGGTTTAGATGTGGCATTGAAGTTCCAATTTTTGTGAGCACTCCTTGTTTGTTTACCAATCTGGCACTCATCACATATTTTATCCACTTTCTTTACTTTGGGTAGACCTCTTACCAATTCATTTTTGCTCAATCTATATAAGTTGCGGTAGTGTACATGTCCTAGGTGCTTATGCCATAATTCGGTCTCATCGATTTGGACAATGTAACACGATAGCATAAATGAGCTTGAATCACTAACTATGTAGCAGTTCTCAGAAGTTCTGTGACCAGTTAATATTACAGAACTATTCTTATTTAAAATTTTACACCCTTAGTAAATTTTACACTATGATTATTATCGCATATTTGAGAGATGCTTAATAGATTATGTTTTAAACTGTAACACCTCGAAAATCGGGGATCGGGTAGAAACCCAACTCTCGAGTTCCAGAACGTCACTTATGCAACATAGATAAGGATAAATGCATGTTTTCTGTAGAATGACATTAAACAAGATTGAGACTAAGCCAAAACAGCATATCATACTCTAGAGACAGTTACATTAGCAAGCGAAAGACTGATAAATACATAAAATAAATATAATTGATTGTAAGTCTCCAGAGTGTGAACATGTTACCAGGTTAATTAAATACATGTATACTCCAAAAAAAGAAAGAAAAGAATATACATGAGTGCTCCAAAAATATAAAATAACAAGTATCATGGCGTCTAATCAACCTCCCTGTAATCCCGTCGATCAGAACACGCATAAAGGAGGGATCCTCCTCATTATCATCAAGTCTGGCTCCGCCTCGCAGGCCGCGCCATCATCTGCAATTACAAAAAGGTCTGGTGGTGTACGGAACACTGCCCCGTAACGTGGGAGTGAGTAATTAACTCAATGGAATCATAGAGCAAAGATTAACATGTTATCAAATTAATCACGCGTTAATAGTAAAGCAAACAATCAAACATTCGTAGATACTGTTGTTAATGCAAGGATGAGATGACATGATTGTAACACCCTGAAAATCGAGGGTCGTGTATAAACTCAACTTCCGAGTTTCAGACTGTCACTTATGCAACAAAAGTGATTATAATTCAATGTTGTCTGAGTTAAAGCATTCACATGAGTAAAAGTATACCAAAACTGCAATTCATACTTCAGATCTAGTGATAAAAGCAAGCGAAAGACTAAAGAATATATATATATCACTGTATGGAAAAACAAAGTAGATCTCAATTGTCACTAAAGTATGAATACATCTCTGAGTCTCATATACATGTAAATAAACAAATCAAAATGCCAAAAATAGTCCCACTAAGGAGTCCCGTCAACCCAGGCCACCTAAGCAAAGCCGTCGTGGTACTGCATGTATGTGAACTCGTCCTGGTCCTCATCAAAGTCCGGCTCTACCTCTTGGATCTCAGCATCACCTGCATCTAAGACAGGGTCTAGTGGGTGTTGCAAACACCATCCCGAAACATGGGAATGAGTAGTTAACTCAGTGGAATAATAGAGCAAGGATTAACATGTTCTCAAATCAATCATGCGATAATAGTAAAGCAGTAAATCAGACATTCCTAATACTGTTGTTAATGCAATATGACATGACGTGATGTATGCCCTCACCGACGATCTCCCTCATACGGCACCATCTTACGACCGCGGCATGCAATCGACCCTCAAGTGCTCCACATCTTCCAGGCACATGCAATGTTATGGTGATATGATTTTCGAGTTGTTATTCGTCCATTCAAACAGCAGGATTGGGAAACTAAGGTACTTCCCTTATATCAATCCCAACACAGATCCTGTCTAGGGTCGTCACTCCTAGTAATCTCATACGATGTATATTTTTGTAGGTCGCTGCAAGGGCTACCAGGGCTGTTGCTCGCACTCGTTGCATCGCTCCCCCATCACCTTATCAATACAGGCTTACTGTACTCTACTGCTACTGAAGGGTCGTCGCCTCCCGTAGACTCAGAATACGCTCGCGGTCACTATAAAGGACTCGTCGCCTGATCAGTGTAGGCCAACAGCAAGAATATAGTGTCCCATCCACCATAATCAGCTCACGAGACTAGGTGCTCACTGGTCACTACGAGGAGGTTTATGGCCCCAGCGTAGGCCGACAGCTCGACCACGGTGTCCCATACCACCATGCCCGGCTCATGAGTCTTCGTGGATCAAGGTACCATGGTTAACAGGGTTTACAATGGTAAGTTCAGTACCCTAGGTTCAAGCAGTTATGACTCATGCAGGGTGAACATACAACGGCCAGTCGGGTTACTTGACGGGCTTAACTAGCACGATCGCATCTCAAGTCGAATGACATGAAGTGCGTAAAATACCTCGTGTGGCCTAACCACTGCCGCCAACTCCAGAACATGGCTCGCGTTCATCGACGCATTGTTCGTGGCAAAGATAAGCCAACCACGAATTCGCTCGGTTACCGACTGCCCGGACTAGGTATAGTCCCAAACACATATGAATTCACATCAGCAATTTATGTAAGATTATTGGAAATGAAATACAACCATGTGAGCATGTTAACACATGTTATAACATACAACTTAAGTAAATCATCAAGAACATACATTTCATACATACAATGAAATCATGCATATAACTAACATGTAGGAAATCATTCACATCAGCATATTAATTGAGAAATCAATCTCAAACTAATCCATAACACCATTTAATTCAATACATACTAATACAAGCATTTATACAAACATTTACACTACACACTTAAGTCTACTTACAGTATGTCGACCCGAAGTGCGCATTTAGGCGAATCTCTTCGCCAAACTGATTATGCACGTATTCCTAACATTCTAATGCGATAATAAACCATGTCAATCACATCAGCAAAATATGAATGAAATCAGTACTTCCTACAAATGACTAAAATGCCCTAAATCTCATATTCTTTGTTGGTTTACGAAGCAGGAAACGGACAGCATGTTGTACATATCAAATGGCGTTGCCATCGATAATCTACTATTAAACGACATTGAAAGCGTTGGAAACAGTCAATCAAAGCGTCTAAAATCCGCACCTTATCTCTTATAGGTGTGTGAATTCTAACGGAGCGTATACACTTTATCTACGGCAAATAGAGGACCTAATTTACAAGATCTATGAGTTAACAATCTATGGAACGAAAGGAACCTCAAATCAGCGACTAAATGGGGTATTTTCTTACCTAAAAATGTGGGGAAATCACTGGCTGAGTGATGGAAGCGTGTTGCTAAAGTGTAACATTCCAAAAATCGGGGGGTCGAGCAAAAACCCAACTCCCGAGTTTCAAAATGTTATTTATGCAACATAGATATGTATGATTGAATGTTGTCTGTGATAATGTATTAAACATGAGTGAGATTAAGCTAAAACAGCATATCACGCTCCAGAGACGGTTAAATTTACAAGCGGAAGACTGTGATAGTATGTATAACATATATAAACTGTTGTATGTCTCCAGAGTGTGAATATGTTACCAGGTTATATACATACATGTTACTCCAAAAGTAAACCAAAAGGATATACATGAGTGTTCTAAAAATATAAAATGACAAGTGTCAAGGTATTAAATCAACTTCCCTGTAATTCCGTCGATCAGAACACGCATAAAGGAGGAATCCTCCTCATCATCATCAAGTCCAGCTCCGCCTCGCAGGCCGCGCCATCATCTGTAATCACAATAGGGACTGGTGGGTGTCTGGAAACACCATCCCTTAACGTGGGAGTGAGTGATCAACTCACTGGGATAAGAGAGCGGAGATTAGCATGTTATCAAATCAATCATGCGCTAATAGTAAAGCAGTAAATCAAACAATCCTAATACTGTTGTTAATGCAATATGACATGACGTGATGTATGCCCTCACTGACGATCTCCCTCATACGGCACCATCTTACGACCGCGGCATGCCACACTCCCTTAAGTGCTCCACATCTTCCAGGCACATGTAATGTAATGGTGATATGATTTTCGAGTTGTTATTAGTCCATTCAAACAGTAGGATTGGGAAACTAAGGTACTTCCCTTATATCAATCCCAACACAGATCCTGTCTAGGGTCATCACTCCTAGTAATCTCATATGATATATGTTTTGTAAGTCGCTGCAAGGGCTGCCAGGGCTGTTGCACGCACTCATTGCTCCGCTCCCCCATCACCTTATCAATACAGGCCTACTGTACTTTACTGCTACGGAAGGGTCGTCGCCTCCCGTAGACTCAGAATACGCTCGCGGTCACTACAAAGGGCTGTCAGGACTGTTGCACGCACTCGTTGCTCTGCTCCCCCATCACCTTATCAATATAGGCCGACAGTAAAAATATATTGTCCCATACCACCATAATCTACTCACGAGTCATAGGTGCTCACTGGTCACTACGGGGAGGTTTGTAGCCCCAGCGTAGGCCGACAGCTCGACCACGGTGTCCCATACCACCATGCCCAGCTCATGAGTCTTCGTGGATCAAGGTACCATGGTTAACAGGATTTACAATGGTAAGTTCAGTACCCTAGGTTCAAGCAGTTATGACTCATGCAGGGTGAACATACAATGGCCAGTCGGGTTACTTGACGGCCTCGACTAGCACGATCGCATCTCAAGTTGAACGACATGAAGTGCGTAAAACACTTCGTGTGGCCTAACCACTGCTGCCAACTCCAAAACACGGCTCGCATTCATCGACGCGTCGTTCGTGGCCAAGATAAGCCAACCATGAATTCGCTCGATTACCGACTGCCTGGACTAGGTATAGTCCCAAACAAATATGAATCCACATCACCAATCATGTAAAAGTATTGGAAATGAAATACAACCATGTGATCATGTTAACACATGTTATATCGTACAACTTAAGTAAATCATCTGACACATGCCTTTCATACATATAATGAAATTATGCATATCACCGACATATAGGAAATCAGTTCCATCAGCATATTAATTGAGAATTTAATCTCAAACTAAATCATAATAAAATCATCAAGCACATGTTATAACATACAACTTAAGTGAATCATCAAGCACATGCATTTCATTCATATAATGAAATCATGTATATGGCTAACATGTAGGAAACCATTTACACCAGCATATTAATTGAAAAATCAATCTCAAACTAATTCATAACACCATTTAACTCAATACATACTAATACAAGCATTTATACAAACACTTACACTACACACTAAAGTCTACATATAATATGTCGACCCGAAGTGCGCATTTAGGCGAATCTCTTTGCCAAACTAATTATGCACGCATTCCTAACATTCTAGTGTGACAACAAATCATGTCAACCACATCAGAAAAATATGAATGAAATCAGTACTTCCTACAAATGACTAAAATGCTCCAAATCTCATATTCTTCGTCGGTTTACGAAACAGGAAACGGATAGCATGTTGTACATGTCAAACGGCATTACCGTCGATAATCTACTATTAAACGACATTGAAAGCTTTGAAAACAGTCAATCAAAGCGTCTAAAATCCGCACCTTATCTCTTATAAACGTGTGAATTCGAACAGAGCGTATACGCTTCGTCTACGGTGAATAAAGAACCTGTTTTACAAGATTTATCAACTAACAAGCTATGGAACGAAAGGAATCTCAAATCAGCAACTTCTAGGGTATTTTCTTACCTGAAAATGCGGAGAAATCACTGGCGAAGTGATTGAAGCGCGTTGCTAAAGTACGTACAGCACGTGGCACAAGCAGCAGAGAATTCTCTCCCACCTTCTCTCACAAACTCTCACCTTTTCTCTCTCCCAATCTAGGGTTTTTCTCAAATTCGGATGGGAGAGAGGAGTGAGGGTTTCAACCCCTTTTATAAGCTCAAAAATGCCCGGAATAGGCTCGGGAACAAAGTTCACTTAGGGTATATCCAAATCGGGGCTGTTTCGGTCCAAAAGTACATTTCTGGTGGTCCCCTGACCGAACGCGATCGGACTTAAGCTCATGCATACAGGATCTAGCACGCATCAAGTTTTCAGTCCGGCAGGGTTCGTAGATCACCCGTGGTAGTTCAGTTTCAGTTCAGCAGTCACCACACGTAGATCAGGCCTCCAAGTCTCATGATATGAAATAGAAATTTTTCCTGATCCGTGGGTGTAATTTGGCTGAATTCTGACGGTCAGAACGCTTAATACTGACACGTCAAGTCGTGTGCCAGATTTGAATTTTAAATTCCAAATCTGTCCCTATTCGCACTCTCGGCAGTCCGGGCTCAATGAAATAGCCTGTGATTATCAGTTGGACTTGATTTCGAAATGATTTTCAAGTCCAGCTAGGCGGTTCTATCGGTCTAAGATAGCAGGTATCGGACTTTCGACGCACGGTCTAGATCCAATACAAAGTTTCAAAGTGGTCCAGAGAATAAATCTGCTTAGAGTTTGATCCGAGGTTATAGAGTTTTATAGCTTCATTGGTTCTACTCGATTTGGGTCTTGTAGAACGTATTTAAAGCGATCAGGGACTATTTCCCAGCTACTTTAGCGTTGCTAGCTAACTTACTCTTATTTTCTAAAGGAATTAATCCTAAGTGATTTCTTTGGCTATGAAATTGGGTTCTAAGCAATTTTTCAGGTGTTTTAATTAACCCATTGCCTAAGAACGTCTAATCCCAGGTTGGCTAAAATCAGGGGTGTTGCATAAAGTACGTGCAACAGGTGGTGGAACGGTAGGAAAATCCCCTCCTACTCTCTCTCAAAAACTCTCACCTTTTCTCTCTTCCAATCTAGGGTTTTTTCTCAAATTCGGATGGGAGAGAGGAGTGAGGGTTTCAACCCTTTTTATAAGCATAAAAATGTCCGAAATAGGCTCGGGAACAAAGTTTACTTAGGGCATATCCAAATCGGGGCTGTTTCGGTCCAAAAGTACATTTCTGGTGGTCCCCTGGTTGAACGCGATCGGACTTAAGCTCATGCATACATGATCTAACACGCATCAAGTTTTCAGTCCGGCAGGATTCGCAGATCGCACGTGGCGGTCCAGTTTCAGTTCAGCGATCACCGCACATAGATCAGGCCTGCAAATCTAATGATATGAAATAGAAATTTTTTCTAATCCGAGGGTGTAATTTGGCTGAATTCTGACGGTCAGAATGCTTAATACTGACACGTCAAGTCGTGTGCCAGATTTGAATTTCAAATTCCAATTCTGTCCCTATTCGTACTCTCTTCAGTCCGGGCTCAATGAAATAGCCTGCGAATGTCGGTTGGACTTGATTTTCGAAATGATTGTCAAGTCCAGCTAGGCGATTCTAACGGTCTAAGATAGCAGGTATCGGACTTTCGACGCGCGGTCTAGATCCAATATAAAGTTTCAAAGTGGTCCAGAGAACAAACCTGCTTAGAGTTTGATTCGAGGTTATAGAGTATTATAGAGTCACTGGTTCTACTCGATTTGGGTCTTGTAGAACATATTTAAAGTGATCAGGGACTATTTCCCAGCTACTCTAGCGTTGCGCTAGCTAACTTACTCTTATTTTCTAAAGGAATTAATCCTATGCGATTTCTGGTCGAGTTGGTACTCGAACCCAAGTACAGATTTTTCCCAGGCGTTACAATCTACCCCCCTTAACAAATAATTTCATCCTCAAAATTTGTACCTTTTCGTACTCCTCGAGAAGCTGTGGGTAGTTCTTTCTGATCTCGACTTCTGTCTCCCAGGTAGCCTCTTCCTCAGAGTGATGCGTCCACAATACCTTCACAAAGGGAATCAGCTTGCTATGCAGTACCTGCTCCTTCCTGTCTAGGATACGTGTCGGTCGCAGGATATACGTAACATCCTCTCCTAACTGCACCTGCTCCCATCTGATGATATGGGAAGGATCAAAAACGTACTTCTTCAGCATAAAAATATGAAATACGTTGTGAACGCTCGCGAGAGGCGTGGGTAAAGCCAATCGGTAAGCCACTGCTCCCACACGATCGAGGATCTGGAATGGACCAATAAATCGCGGTGCCAGCTTCCCCTTCTTCCCGAACCGAAGGACTCTCTTCATAGGGAAAACTCGCAAAAACACATGATCCCCAACTGTGAACTCCAGCGGCCGTCGTCTCGTATCGGCATAACTCTTCTGTCTGCTCTGCGCTGTGAGAAGCCGACGTCTAATAATATCAATCTTCTCTGACGTCGCCTGCACTAACTTTGGGCCAATCAAGCTACACTCACCGACCTCTGCCCAGCAATGCGGTGCGCGACAAGGTCGCCCATATAGCGCCTCATAAGGTGCCATACCGATACTCGCCTGATAACTGTTGTTGTACACAAACTCCGCATATGCAAGACAATCATCCCAACTGTCCTTGAAGTCCAATGCGCAAGCCCGCAACATATCCTCTAAGATCTGGTTCACCCGCTCTGTCTGTCCGTCTGTCTGTGGGTGGAAGGCAGTACTGAACTTCAACTTCACACCCATAGCCTCCTAAATGCGAGTCCAGAAAATAGAAGTGAACCGCGTGTCTCTGTCCGACACGATCTCCAGCGGAACTCCATGCAGACGCACGATCTCTCTGATGTACAGTGTAGCCAGCTCGTCTGCAGAGTTAGTAACTCTGATCGGCAGGAAGTGCGCCGACTTCGTCAGACGGTCGACGATCACCCAAATGAAATCATGCCCTTCCTCGTCTTCGGCAACCCAGAAATGAAATCCATGGAAATGAAATCCCACTTCCACTCTGCGATCGGCATAGGCTGCAAAAGTTTAGGCAGTCGGCGATGCTCTGCCTTCACCTGCTGACAAGTGAGATAACGGGACACGAACTCTGCTATGTGGGTCTTCATACCTTCCCACCAATATGTCATCTTCACGTTGCGATACATCTTCGTACTGCCTGGATGCATCGCGAGTCTGGTACAATGCGCAGCCTCGAGAATCTCTCGTCTCAAGTCAGGGACATCTGGGACGCATAGGCGGCCACGATAACGTAAGCCTCCATCCATCCCAACTCGCCACTCAGCGTCTGCATCATCACTGGCCTACTCTCGAAGCTCAGTCAGATGCGCATCGTCCCTCTGCGCCTCGATGACCCGGTCATCGATCTGAGATCGCACCTGCACATGTGTGATGAACTCATACGGCTCCTCTACAGTGAGTTTCTACTCAAAGTCTCGCAAAAACTCAACCATATCCCACTCAGCAACCATCAGCGGAGCCACAAACTCTATCGCCTTCTTGCTGCTCAACGCTTCAGCCACAAGGTTCGCCTTCCCAGGATGGTAAGAGACTTCAAACTTGAAGTCCTTAAAAGTCTCCATCCATCGCCGCTGCCTCATATTCAAGTCTCGCTGCGTGAATATGTACTTGAGGCTTTTATGGTCGCAAAAGAGCTCGAACTCCTCTCCATAGAGGTAATGTCTCCAGAGTCTCAGTACGAATATGACGGCTGCCAACTCTAGGTCGTGTGTATGGTAATTCTCCTCGTGCTTCCTTAATTGTCTCGAGGCATACGAAATTACCCTATCCCTCTGCATAAGGACACAACCCAGACCAACGCTAGACGCGTCAGTGTATATAGTGTATCTAACCCCTTGCTCTGGCAATACTAGCACGGGGGCAGACGTAAGTCTGTCCTTCAGCTCCTGAAAAGCTGACTCCGCCTCGTCATTCCAGGCAAACTTCACGTCCTTCCGTGTCAACTGAGATAGAGGTCTCACAATCTTCGAGAAATCCTGAATAAAGCGCCGATAGTAACTAGCGAGACCTAAGAAACTCCTCATCTCAGTGACAGAACCAGGCTGCTCCCAGTCCTGCACCGCAGCTACCTTAGATAGGTCAACTGCCATGCCATCCTTGGACACCACGTGTCTCAGGAACTTCACTTCCTGCTTCCAAAAGTCACACTTCTTGTACTGTGCGAACAACTGATGTTGTCTAAGCGTATCCAGGACCAAACGCAAGTGCTCCTCATGCTCCTCTCGACTCCTGGAGTACACCAAAATGTCATCGATGAAAATAACGACGAACCGATAGAGGAAAGGCCGAAATACCCGGTTCATCAAATTCATGAACACGGCTGGTGCATTTGTAAGACCGAACGACATCACAAGGAACTCGTAGTGGCCAAAGCTGGTCCTGAATGCCGTCTTCTGTACGTCCTCATCCCTGACGCGCAACTGATGATATCCTGACTGAAGATCAATCTTTAAGAAGTACTGTGCTCCTCTCAACTGATCAAACAAGTCATCGATCCTGGGTAAAGGGTACTTGTTCTTCACTGTGATCTGGTTCAGCCTGCGATAATCAATACACAATCGCATCGAACCATCCTTCTTCCTCACGAACAGAATTGGTGCTCCCCAAGGAGACACACTAGGCCGTATAAGGCCAAGATCTAGCAGACCATCAATCTACGTCCTCAACTCCTCCATCTCACATGGTGCCATGCGATACGTCGGCAGTGAGAAGGGCGTAGAACCAGGAACCAGATCGATAGTGAAATCAATCTCTCGTCTGGGCGGCAAACCAGGGATCTTCCTGAACAGATCTCCAAACTCAGAAACGACTGGCGTATGCTCAAGTATCTGGGCACCAGCGTCTCGCAGCAAAGTAGCGTAACTAAGTATGCGGAAGGGGAGATTTACTCGCACTGAAAATGTGAAGGATGCACCCTCTGGCTCGTAGGCTGTCACTATATGAGTCTCGCGGTCAATCTCAGCCCTCGCTGCTGTCAACCAGTCCATGCCAAGAATGACGTCGAGATAAACCAGTAAGGGGTCGACGACGAGATCTAGAGCCATCGTCTTGCCTCCCAGATCCACCAAGCAACCCTCACACATCAGGGTGGCATCTGTAAAGGACCCATGCGCTGTATAAACTCGCACCCCATCCATAGTAATAGTCGGTAGTCCAAGACGTCTGACTATAGCACGTGATATCAAAGAAATCATGGATCCTGTGTCCACCATCACAAGTATAGGAATACCTCCAATGTGGGTCGTGACCTCAAAGGCCGAATGCTGAGAAGTCTCCGTCGTAGCTGCCTCAGTTGTCAACGCATGCACCCGTGCCTGCTGTGGCCGGTTCGGCCGCTGTGCCATGAGCCGTGGAGGCTACCTGATCTCGATACCGGAGGTCTGAAGGAAGGGTGCGTAGGAGCCAACCGTATAGGCAGTGTTGATATCGCCTATGAGCGTATATGGTCGATCTTATGCGGCGGTGAGAACCCACTGTCCCGTATCCAAGCAAAACAACTCTGCGTTAAGTGGCCCGATCTCCCACTGTATGTACATAATAACTCGGGGCGCCGAAACGATGGTGCTGGCGCTATAGCCCGAGTAGGAGGGTCGGCGCGAGGCCTCTTGCCCGCAAAGGGCCTGTCTAGCAACTCTGGTGGTGGCCTAGGAGCAACAGGGCCACGAGATCGGATAAGTCGATCCACATCCTGCTCTGCCCGCATAGACATGTGAATCAACTCTGCATAAGAGGGAATGCTCACGCAGCACATCTTCGACCGAATATCTAGTCGCAGACACTCTGAAAAGCGCCGTATGCGCATCTGCTCATCGACCAGAATAGTCGGGACGTATCTGCCCAACTCGGTGAACCGATGCTCATACTCCGTGACTGTCATGCCTCCCTGTCTGAGGCGGAGAAACTCATTCTCCCGATCATGCCTGTACGTCTGGGGATAGTATTTCTCGTGGAAGCGAAACTCGAACGCTGCCCAGGTCCATATATAATCGGCGGCAACGGTCCGCAATACACTATCCCACCACAAGCTGGCCTCTTGCTCGAACAGGAACGTAGCCAACTCTACCTGCTCAGCATCTGTACAGTGTAACATCCGCAGTATCTTCGACACACGGTCGAGCCAATACTTGGCCTCCTCGGGTCTATAAGAACCCGTAAAAGTGGGAGGTCGTAAGCGTTGGAATCGCTCTAACAAGCCCCGTGTATCAGAGGCATTCCCCGCAGGGTAAGCAGGTGGTACAGGATGAGCCATGCCCTCATCCTGGGCATATGTATCAGCATCCTCAGCTGGATGCGCAGGTGGTGTGGGTGGAGGCAAACTCCCACCCTGGGCTAATGTCCCCACAATAGTAGTCAAGAGCTGCTGCTGCTGCTGCATCATGGCCATCATCTGCTCAAATCTGTTAGGAGGTGGAGCAAGCTGTGGCGTATACTACATCGAAGAAGACGCGTGGTAAGGCTCTCTGACGGGTGGTGTGAACGGTGGTGGTCCAACTATAGGACCAGCAGTAGGCTGAGACGCACGCACTGTCTCAGGAATCGGGCCCACAGCAAGGTCCGCATGTGCATCGGACTGCGAAGGAGCCTGATCCATAGGCTCACTCAATGTAAGCCGAGCCGTGCTCCATGTAGCCTTCGGCGGCATGCCCTATATTCAAAATAGGGCACAACCTTGTCAGTCTCAATAGCACAAACACACCGTAATCATTCACATGAGAAGTTAAAAGTATTCCATGCATTTTATTTAATCAAAATTATCACAATACAAGGGATATGTCCTTACAAGCATCATGACGAGAAATACATGGGAACTAAGACAGTTAAAATTTATAACAGCAACATAAGCAAAGCACTAGCCTTAACAGGCTTACACAACATAACGCAGAAAACGACTATCTACTAACAACAACATCATAGATCTCATCGCTAGTCTGAGTCGGGTGACGGAGGAGGAGCACCCTTATCCTGTAAACAGCACAGGATCGCCTTCAAGGTGCGAGTCATCTTGCCGAATTTCCTCTTCGTAACGGCCTTGGCATCCTCGACTTCAGCACGAAGTTCCTGCATTTCCCTTCGCAAGGCGACCTGGCTCTCCTCAATGCGGGCATTGCGATCATCACCAGTAGCCTGAACAGAAGGAGGAGGGCTCTCATCTGTATCCTGAGCCTCCTCTTCTACCTCTTCCTAGACTTTTTCCTCAACTTCTGCTCCAGGTTCTCCCTCACTTGGATCATCTTCATCATCAAAGTCGTCCTCGCTATCCTTCTCAAGCTGAGTCTCACGGTATTGAGACCCGATCTTCATCTTGACCATTATAGACTCATCAATGCTGTGAATTGAAACTGGCAACTCCGGCCCAAGTCTGTAAGCAAACTCAAGCGCGATCTTGCATATCAATGGGCCAAAAGGAAGCGATTCTGACGTTCTTCTTGATTTTACTATGAGGATAATCTGTTGCAAGATGAAAGTGGCCATACATACATTCTCTCCCTGGGCCACCAGATATAGGAAATCAACCATAAAGCGTGTACACTCAATGCGATTTGTCGACCTGGGATACACGTTGAACGTGCAAATGTGGTGCAGCAGGCGCAAATCATCAGACATGTGAGATGCCTTGAGGCTATTATTAGGCTGTCATGGAACCAGTTTACCGCATAGAAACCTAGTACGACGATCTCGCTCACGCCGACTCCTCAAATTCTTTGCACTGGGATGAACATCACCAAGAGGCACGTTTAGAAGTCGCGCAATCAACCGAACATTGATCGTAGCCATTCGGTCTCTACCAAAAGGAATTTTAAACTGTAATGGCTCCAAGGTACGATTCTGGATACGAGAATAGAAGGCACGAACGGTGCTCACATTAGCAAGAGCACGAGCTTCAAAGATCGGACCCCAATGCGCAGCTTCAATGCGCTCGAACAACAGAAATTCACCGAATAGTCGTCCTTCCACGTCCGCCTCAAACAACACTTTATGGTCAGTGTATTAGCCGTGAGGCATCTCTGCTAGAATCACTCGCCCAAGTTGAGTATGGGGATCCAAATCCCGCTTTGTATGGAACTCTCGGGCTGTGGTTGGACTTGAGGCGGTGCTTGAACTAGCGGCGCCACCCCTCAATTTTCTTGATTGAGCAGGGTGACTAGGCCTAGCCTCATCCGATGTGGTTTTTCTCTTACCCATTAAAGATAGGATGGTGGAGAGTGATAAAAGACCTAAAATGGCTTCAACAAAAGCCATAGAAAATGAAGAAAATGCCAAGAAATGGCTGCCCAAACTGGAAAAGGGAGATCTAAGCATTGTAGAGGGATACTTCAAGCTCCCCTAGGATGTATTTTCAGAAAGAAAAGAGAATGAAAAAGGAGAATGGAGCACCTCACGATTTTAGCTCGATTTGGGGGTTTTAAGAGCTCTAAACAACGAGATCTTCAAGAGGGAGGTCTGCAAACTTCAATGGAACGATGGAGTGTAGTCGTTTTAGGCCAGGAATGGATTTGGGAGTGGTTTAAAACCACGATTTTGGGAGAGGGCAGCTGTAAAATGCAAATAGAGCTAGGGATGGGGCTGTTTGTGAAAGAAGTAGCCCTATTTGGGGTTTTCTATGGTCGGACACTATATGGAGGGGGTGTACTACCCCAAAAACCCATACATGCCAACTTTCAACTCGAGCGGGCTACCACGGGCGGCGATGCATCGCCGAACCGGTGATGGCATCGTCGACCGTCCGATGATCTGATCAATGGGACCACATGGGTCTAGTCCCCCATGGTCCAGGGACCCCAAATAACCATGGGCCCCACCTTGGTTCATTGTAGATTGCCTTATATAGGCCCAAACATGCATTCAGGGCTTTTTGAGGCCAATCTGTAAACTTGAATACAATTCCCTATCATCCAGCATATGATTTTGGGGTATAAGGAGCTAGTACATCCATCTAGCCCATTAGTTGCTAAAGAAAGCAAACTTAGAATGGCCTTATGGCTATTTTACATGAAATTTTACTATTCACTATAAAATTTTATCGAAGTATGATTTTATGTCATTTTTACATTAGGATTAGTGCCTAACATGGAAAGGATAAGAAAGAATTATAGAATGGAGTGGTGAGAGGAAAAATTTTGAAGATTTTAAGTAAAACGGGGTTTTTAAGCCCTGACGATTGAATGCAGGGGTTGTGGTTGTCCCACAGCCCAAGAATTCACATTTATGGGTTTAGAATCATTCAAAGAACGTCTCAACCCACTTACCTACAACCTAGGGGCTACTCAGGTCACTTTACGCGGCCCTAGATGCGTTATGGACTCGATCGCGCGATCGATACGAATAGTCTTCGCCTATTGGCGAATCTGCGATCCTAGAAGTGTTTCTAGACCCTTCTCGCACCCACCTAAGTCAAATGAAGTGACAGCATACGTCGCGTGACCATAACCCAGGCCCAGTATACTCTTATTCACGCTCTGATACCAACTTGTAAAACCCTGAAAATCGGGGGTCGTGTATAAACTCAACTCCCGAGTTCCAGACCGTCACTTATGCAACAAAAGTTATTATAATTCAATGTTGTCTGAGTTAAAGCATTCACATGAGTAAAAGTATACCAAAACTTCAATTCATACTTCAGATCCAGTGATAAAAGCAAGTGGAAGACTAAAGAATATATATATCACTGTATGGAAAAACAAAGTAGATCTCAACTGTCACTAAAGTATGAATACATCTCTGAGTCTCATATACATGTAAATAAATAAATCAAAATGCCAAAAATAGTCCCACTGAGGAGTCCCATCAACCCAGGCCACCTAAGCAAAGCCGTCGTGGTACTGCATGTATGAGAACTCGTCCTGGTCCTCATCAGAGTCCGGCTCTACCTCCTGGATCTCAGCATCACCTGCATCTAAGACAGGGTCTGGTGGGTGTTGCAAACACCATCCCGAAATGTGGGAATGAGTAGCTAACTCAGTGGAATAATAGAGCAAGGATTAACATGTTCTCAAATCAATCATGCGATAATAGTAAGCAGGAAATCAGACATTCCTAATACTGTTGTTAATGCAATATGACATGACATGATGTATGCCCTCACCGACGATCTCCCTCATACGGCACCATCTTACGACCGCGGCATGCAATCGACCCTCAAGTGCTCCACATCTTCCAGGCACATGCAATGTTATGGTGATATGATTTTCGAGTTGTTATTCGTCCATTCAAACAGCAGGATTGGGAAACTAAGGTACTTCCCTTATATCAATCCCAACACAGATCCTGTCTAGGGTCGTCACTCCTAGTAATCTCATACGATGTATATTTTTGTAGGTCACTGCAAGGGCTACCAGGGCTGTTGCTCGCACTCGTTGCATCGCTCCCCCATCACCTTATCAATACAGGCCTACTGTACTCTACTGCTACTGAAGGGTCGTCGCCTCCCGTAGACTCAGAATACGCTCGCGGTCACTACAAAGGACTCGTCGCCTGATCAGTGTAGGCCGACAGCAAGAATATAGTGTCCCATCCACCATAATCGGCTCACGAGACTAGGTGCTTACTAGTCACTACGGGGAGGTTTCTGGCCCCAGCGTAGGCCGACAGCTCGACCACGGTGTCCCATACCACCATGCATGGCTCATGAGTCTTCATGGATCAAGGTACCATGGTTAACAGGGTTTACAATGGTAAGTTCAGTACCCTAGGTTCAAGTAGTTATGACTCATGCAGGGTGAACATATAACGGCCAGTCGGGTTACTTGACGGGCTCGACTAGCACGATCGCATCTCAAGTCGAACGACATGAAGTGCGTAAAATACCTCGTGTGGCCTAACCACTGCCGCCAACTCCAGAACACGGCTCGCGTTCATCGACGCGTCGTTCGTGGCAAAGATAAGCCAACCACGAATTCGCTCGGTTACCGACTGCCTGGACTAGGTATAGTCCCAAACACATATGAATTCACATCAACAATTTATGTAAGAGTATTGGAAATGAAATGCAACCATGTGAGCATGTCAACACATGTTATAACATACAACTTAAGTAAATCATCAAGCACATGCATTTCATACATACAATGAAATCATGCATATAACTAACATGTAGGAAATCATTCACATCAGCATATTAATTGAGAAATCAATCTCAAACTAATCCATAACACCATTTAATTCAATACATACTAATACAAGCATTTATACAAACACTTAAACTACACACTTAAGTCTACTTACAGTATGTCGACCCGAAGTGCGCATTTAGGCGAATCTTTTCGCCAAACTGATTATGCACGTATTCCTAACATTCTAATGTGACAATAAACCATGTCAATCACATCAGAAAAACATGAATGAAATCAGTACTTCCTACAAATGACTAAAATGCCCTATATCTCATATTCTTCGTTGGTTTACGAAACAGGAAACGGACAGCATGTTGTACATGTCAAACGGCGTTGCCGTCGATAATCTACTATTAAACGACATTGAAAGCATTGGAAACGGTCAATCAAAGTGTCTAAAGTCCGCACCTTATCTCTTATAGGTGTGTGAATTCGAACGGAGCGTATACGCTTCATCTACGGCGAATAGAGGACCTAATTTATAAGATCTATGAGTTAACAAGCTATGGAACGAAAGGAACCTCAAATTAGTGACTAAATGGGGTATTTTCTTACCTAAAAATGTGGAGAAATCACTGGCTAAGTGATGGAAGCGTGTTGTTAAAGTACGTGCAACAGGTGGTGAAACGGTAGGAAAATCCTCTCCTACTCTCTCTCACAAACTCTCACCTTTTCTCTCTCCCAATCTAGGGTCTTTTCTCAAATTCGGATGGGAGAGAGGAGTGAGGGTTTCAACCCCTTTTATATGCATAAAAATGCCCGGAATAGGCTCGGGAACAAAGTTCACTTAGGGTATATCCAAATTGGGGCTGTTTCGGTCCAAAAGTACATTTCTGGTGGTCTCCTAGCCGAACGCGATCGGACTTAAGCTCATGCATACAGGATCTAGCACGCATCAAGTTTTCAGTCCGGCAGGGTTCGTAGATCGCCCGTGGTGGTCCAGTTTCAGTTCAGCGGTCACCGCACGTAGATCAGGCCTCCAAGTCTCATGATATGAAATAGAAATTTTTCCTGATCCGAGGGTGTAATTTGGCTGAATTCTGACGGTCAAAACGCTTAATACTGACGCGTCAAGTCATGTGTTAGATTTGAATTTCAAATTCCAAATCTGTCCCTATTCGCACTCTCGGCAGTCCGGGCTCAATGAAATAGCCTGTGATTATCGGTTGGACTTGATTTTCGAAATGATTGTCAAGTCCAGCTAGGCGGTTCTATCGGTCTAAGATAGCAGGTATCGGACTTTCGACGCGCGGTCTAGATCCAATACAAAGTTTCAAAGTGGTCCAGAGAACAAACCTGCTTAGAGTTTGATCCGAGGTTATAGAGTTTTATAGCTTCATTGGTTCTACTCGATTTGGGTCTTGTAGAACGTATTTAAAGCGATCAGGGACTATTTCCCAGCTACTCTAGCGTTGCTAGCTAACTTACTCTTATTCTCTAAAGGAATTAATCCTAAGTGATTTCTTTGGCTATGAAATTAGGTTCTAAGCGATTTTTTAGGTGTTTTAATTAACCCATTGCCTAAGGACGTCTAATCTCAGGTTGGCCAAAATTCGAAGTGTTGCATAAAGTACGTGCAACAGGTGGTAGAACGGCAGGAAAATCCTCTCCTACTCTCTCTCACAAACTCTCACCTTTTCTCTCTCCCAATCTAGCATTTTTTTCTCAAATTCGGATGGGAGAGAGGAGTGAGGGTTTCAACCCTTTTTATAAGCATAAAAATGCCCAAAATAGGCTCGGGAACAAAGTTTACTTAGGGCATATCCAAATCGGGGCTGTTTCGGTTCAAAAGTATATTTCTGGTGGTCCCCTGGCCGAATGCGATCGGACTTAAGCTCATGCATACAGGATCTAACATGCATCAAGTTTTCAGTCCGGCAGGGTTCGCAGATCGCACGTGGCGGTCCAGTTTCAGTTCAGCGGTCACCGCACGTAGATCAGGCCTGCAAATCTCATGATATGAAATAGAAATTTTTCCTAATCCGAGGGTGTAATTTGGCTCAATTCTGACGGTCAGAACGCTTAATACTGACGCGTCAAGTCGTGTGCCAGATTTGAATTTCAAATTCCAATTCTGTCCCTATTCGCACTCTCTTCAGTCCGGGCTCAATGAAATAGCCTGCGAATATCGGTTGGACTTGATTTTTGAAATGATTATCAAGTCCAGAAAGGCGATTCTAACGGTCTAAGATAGCAGGTATCGGACTTTCGACGCGTGGTCTAGATCTAATACAAAGTTTCAAAGTGGTCGAGAGAACAAACCTGCTTAGAGTTTGATCCGAGGTTATAGAGTATTATAGAGTCGCTGGTTCTACTCGATTTGGGTCTTGTAGAACATATTTAAAGTGATCAGGGACTATTTTCCAGCTACTCCAGCGTTGCGTTAGCTAACTTACTCTTATTTTCTAAAGAAATTAATCCTACGCGATTTCTGGTCGAGTTGGTACTCGAGCCCAAGTACGGATTTTTTCCGGGCGTTACAATGATGGATGCCCTCACCGACATTCTCCCTCATACGCCACCATCTTACGCCCGCGGCATGCTTTCTTCCCATAGTGCTCCACATCTTCCACGCATATGCAATGTGATGTGGATATGATTACCAAGTTATTATTATTCCTTTTCATACAGCAGTATTGGGAAACTAAGGTACCTTCCTTATATCAATCCCAACACAGATCCTATCTAGGGTCATCACTCCTAGTAATCTCATACGATGTTATATTTGTAGGTCGCTGCAAGGGCTGTCAAGGCTGTTGCTCGCACTCGTTGCACCTCTCCCCCATCACCTTATCAATACAGGCCTAATTATCCTTAAGACTGCATCAGGACTCGTCACCCCATGCAGTGTCAGGATAAACTCAAGGTCACTACAAAGGGCTCGTTACCTGATCAGTGTAGGCCGACAGCAAGAATATAGTGTCCCATACCACTATAATTTGCTCAGAGTTGGGTGCTCACTGGTCACTACGGGGAGGTTTGTGGCCCCAGCGTAGGCCGACAGCTCAACCACGGTGTCCCATACCACCATACCCGGCTCATGAGTCTTTATGGATCAAGGTACCATGGTTGACAGGGTTTTCAATGGTAAGTTCAGTACCATAGGTTCAAGCAGTTATAACTCATACATGGTGAACATACAATGGTCAGTCGGGTTACTTGACGGGCTCGACTAATACGAGCGCATCTCAAGCTGAACGACATGAAGTGCATGAAACACTTTGTGTGGCCTAACCACTGCCGCCAACTCAAAACACGACTCGCGTTCATCGACGCGTCCTTCGTGGCAAATAGAGGCCAACCACGAGTTCAATCCATTGCCGACTGCCTGGACTAGGTCATAGCCCCAAGCATTTGTATATCAACATCAGTAAGTATTGTGAGTAACAGAAACGAAATACAACTTTGTAAGCATGTTGACACATGTTATAACATACAACTTAAGAAAATCATCCAACACATGCATTTCATACATATAATGAAATCAATACATATAGCCAACATGATGGAAATCATTTACATCAGCATAATTCAATCTCAAAACTCATTCACCACACCATTTACTCAATACATACTAATACAAACATTTATACAAACACTTAGACTACACACTTTAGTCTACATAGCGTATGTCGACTCAAAGTGCGCTTTTGGGCGAATCACTTCGCCGAACCAATCATGCACGCATTCCTAATATTCTAACATGATAAATAGCCATGGCAAACATTTTATCAAAATATGGACGTAAGCAGTATTTCCTACAAATGACTAAAATACCCTAAATCTCATATTTACCGTACGTTTACGAAACGAAAAATGGACAGCATGTTGTACATGTCAAACGGCGTTGCCGTCAACAATCTACTATTAAATGACATTGAAAGCTTGAAATCAATCAATCAAAGCGTCTAAAATCCTCACTTTTTGTCGTAGAAGTGTATCGATTCGAATCGAACGCATACGCTTCGTCAACGGCGTACAGGCGACCTAATGCAAAAGATACATAAGCTACATTGCTAATGAATCGAAGGAAACCCCAAAACACCAAGTATTTAGGGTTTTTCATACCTAGGAGTGCGTTGGAATCACCGGGAAAGTCATTGGAGTGTGGTGCTTTGGCACGTGCAATAGCTGCAGTAAGTGGCAGGAGAATCTCTCCCACACTCTCTCACAATCTCTCACTTTCTCTCTCTCTTTTCCTAGGGTTTCAAGCAAATTCGGATGGGAGGGTTGTGAGAGGGTTTAAAGCCCTTATATAGGCTAAAACCTTCCAAAATTAGGCTTGGGAACAAAGTTCACTTGAGGTATAACCAAATCTGGACTGTTTGGATCCAAAAGAGCATTTCGGGAGGTCCCCTTGCCGAACGCTGTCGGACTTAAGCTCATGCATACTGGATCTAGCACACATCAAGTTTTCAGACCGGTAGAGTTCCCAGATCGCATGTGGTGGTCCAGTTTCCGTTCAGTGGTCATCGCACCTAGATCAGGTCTACAAGTCTCATGATATGAAAGAGAAATTTTTCCTGATCCGAGGGTATAATTTGGCTGAATTCTGATGGTCAGAATGCTTAATAATAACGCGCAAAGTCACGTGCCAGATTTGGATTAAAATTTTCAAATCTAACCCCTTTCTCACTCTCTTCAATCCAGGCTCAATGAAATAGCCTCTGAACGTCGATTAGGCTTGATTTTTGAAATGATTGTCAAGTCTAGCTAAGCAGTCATAACGGTCTAAGATTGTAGATATCGGACTTTCGACACGTGGTCTAGATCAAATACAAAGTTTCCAAGGGTTCCTGAGAGCAAACGGGTTTAGAGTTTGATCTTAGGTTTCAGGGTATTATAGCGTCATTGATTCTACAAGTTTTGGGTCTTGCAGAACGTATTTAAAGCGATTAGGGACAATTTCACAGCTACTCTAGTGTAGCGCTAGCTAATTCTCGTTAAATTCTAAAGAATTTGGTTCTACATGATTTCTTTGGCTTTGGAATTGGGTTCTGAGAGGTTACTAAGGTGTTATGGTTGGCCCATTACCTAAGGACGTCTAATCCTAGGTTGGCAAAAATTTGAGGTGTTACATAAACCTTCTACATATAAAACATTCCCAAATAGAGGGAGGTTAAAGAGTTGAATCATACCTTGGCCAACAATTCTGCAGTTACTACCGTCACCAAATGTGACTGAACCAACAGTCATGTCTTTGAGATTGGTGAAAAAATCTTTGTCACCTGTCATATGTCTAGAGCATCCACTATCTAGGTACCACTTTGATTGATTGGTAGCCTTGAAAGTAGTGTGAGCAACCAAATAAGTAACCTTAGGGACTCATTTCATTACATTTTTGGGTTTAGGAGCATAGTTGGTCTTCTTATGTTTTCAGTTGTTATAAGTCCTACCCACTGAGTTAGATTTTAGAAGCTCCTTAAGTAGATCCACAATTTTTTCAGCCAGAGGGTTGTGATTCTGATTTCTATAGTTGATATGATTGCTTTTAGGTTTAGAAGTCTGAAAATTTTTAGTATTTTTAGAATTATTTTGATTCAGATTTTTCCCTTTTGTGTTAGAAGACTCCCCTCTAACAAATTTAGGTACAGTATTCTTATATTTGGGAGGAATATTTTTATCATAGTACAATCCAGATCGATCACCATATTTTTTGGATCCAGATAAAAGTTTTTCTAATTTAGGATCACCTTGGGCATACCTCCATGTGTCCTTCAAACTTAAAAGCGAAGAGACTTCTAGTTTTAGCTTTTCATTTTTAGATTTTAAGTTTTCAACTTGAGATGTTTTGAAATCTAAGTCGCACTTAATTTTTTTTAAAGCAATTTGAAAAGTATGATTTTTCTAAGACTAGATTATCAAAATTCTCTTTTAGTTTAGAAAACTTTTCTTTCTAAAATTTTAACTTTACAACTATTTTATAACTTTCCTTATATAAGGCATCATAAGAATCTTGAAGGTCTTCTTCATTTTCATGTTCACTACTCAAATTTTCTTCACTGGTTGAATCATCATTATTTGATAAAGTGAACTTGGCTAAAGTCATTAGGGATTTAACATCATTAGCTGACTCAATTTCAGAATCTTCTGACTCAAAAGAGACTTTAAAGCAGGAAGATTCATCCCATGTAACAAACATACCTTTCTTTTTAGACTTGGCCTTCTTAGGACATTTGTTTGCTAGATGCCCATATTCATAGCAGTTGAAGCATTGACTTGTCTTTAAGTGATTTCCAAGTTTCAAATCTACCCTTTTTCTTCACAGAGGGTTTTTGAAAATCAACTCTCTTTTTTATTTTGAAAATTTTATAAAACATCTTTGCTAAAAGAGCCATATCATCCTCTCGTTTTCGCAATCAGAATTATTAGAATCATGAGAAATACTTTTAGAAGATTTTAGGGCTATGGAATTTACCTTTAGGAGCCTTAAAATTTAACTCATAGATTGATAAAGAACCAACAAGTACTTCAACCTTCATGTTATCCATATCACGAAGTTCCTGAATGGCACTGACTTTTGAATTGAACCTTTCAAGCAATGAGTGCAGTATCTTTGTACATACTTTACTTTCTGGGATACTATCTCCAAGACCCCACATTGAGTTGATTATGTCATGAATGTTTCACTTTCTTCCATACGTGTTTCCTCAAACTTAGTGGTGAGGATTTGAAGTTTAGATTTCTTGACAGTAGTTGTACCCTTGTGTGTCATTTCCAAGATATCCCTTGCTTGTTTTGTAATATCACAAGATATAATCCTTTTGAATTCATCTGGTGATAGTGCGCAAGTAATTGCATTTAAAGCCTTAGCATTGGCACTGCCCTCATTTTTCTGAAGAGTGGTCCAAGTATTATAAGGTGCAATCTTAAGAGTTTTAATACCATCAATGCCTAGAACTTCAATAGTAGGTAGGTTTCATCTAGTTACTGTGGATTTCCACACATTTTCATCAATAGATCTCAAGAAAATTCTCATTCTAGCTTTCCAATAGGCATAATTGGAGCCATCAAATGGTGGTGGCCTAGTAATTGAAAGGCTATCAAAATTTGACATGATATAAGCTCAGATCGGTTAGCTCAGAAAATAAATCCAAATAAATGAGCTATTAGGCTTTGATACCACTTGAAAAGGTCGAGCTAAAAGTACTAGAGGAGGGGGGGGGGGAGGGGTGAATAGGACTACACCAAATTAAAATTTAAATGTGAAATAAATGAAATAACTAGAACAAGATAGCATTTGTCAATCCCAAATAGTAGAAATACATAGCAACCTCAAATGCACAAGTATTGAGAGGTTGATACAGAAGTTATTTTAAGGACAACCTTACACCAAAAACCAATGGCTTATTGTAAGACAACCTGATTTTTAGAACGGTCTGTGTATCAAAGTCCTAAACCAATACAGAGGAATAAATAATAAAAAAAGAAATAAATATTTACTGTTATTATAACATTCACCACAAGTGCTGAAAATAAATTATAATCATTCACCACAAATGTACAAAAATAAACATTTACCATAACTCCAACAATTATAGTGGTTCGCTTATGTGTACACCAACTGTTAGAAAACAACCACAAAGCTACTCCACTCCTAATATCCTCACCCACGGGATATTAGCTCTCACTATGTGTCATGCCCCAAACCCGAAAATTGGATTCACAAGAGTCCTGACCGCCGAATCTGGTGTCGACAGCCTCCGTAGTACCCCATTCTCGACTTCCAACGTCCATACGCCAGATTTCAATCCTGGGATCCTATAAAGAGGATTTTTATTGTGCATTTGTTTCATAATAAGTATAACCACAAGTTTACCCAAATCACAAAGGTAATATCATCATCACATATCCACTAATATAAACATTGAATACAATGTTGAAAGGGAAATACGTATGTCAAAAATCAAATCTCTAAAAGTTTGCTACATGCTCCAAGCTCAACACTGCTGCAACCTGATGCCACTTGCATGCATCTATCATGCATAAGCTTATAGAAAGCTTAGAGGGTAGTGAAAGTGTGTGCCCAAGGTAAGTGTCAAGTATGCAATACGATGTCATAAATCATATAATATCAGAATAAGTGGTAATACTAACAAGTCCATGAGTCATATAATATCAGAGTATGCAATGCAGATCATAATGAGCCAAATATCATATACTGTGGATTCCATACAATATGCAGATCTTGTCAATTCCGTCTAAGCCATATAAGTGCAGAAACGTAGCAACCCAAAATGCCATATGTCGGGGATGTAATGAAGTATGCGGTGCGAATGGAACGACCATGTTGGAGTGTGAATTCAGGATGATAGTACATAGTATCGCAAGCTATGAGGTCCATCACAAGGGACTTCTATCCAAACCAGTCCCATACCTAAATTTGGATAGTCAGACTCAATGTGGTAAATTTTTGATCTCAGGTTAGTCACGCGCCCCAACTAAAATTCTGGCCATTGCAAAGGCACACGTAACAAATAGTTGCACACCACCAGCCTAAGTGGATAGTGAATGAATGAATGAATGAGTATGCAACTCCTGCCCAATAAGTCCACATATCAGAATTGTTCATCTTTGAGATCATCACTGGGGTCTAGTACCCTCTACACCAGCTTGCTGCCGCATCAAGCGTACAACTAGGTAAGTGGAAGAGACCTCACTATCCGCCTAGCAAGTAGTCAGCCAATATCTACCCCGTACGTCGATTGAGAACTTATTCACGAGCTGGTTAAACTTAGCCTAGCTATACCTACTCCCTTAGGCGGGTAAGGCCACACCCCCTCTCAATCGACCACGACACAATGGGATACGCGGCCTACTGGTATATGGCCCTCATGCGCTCATATATATTCGCTCGGTCTCGACGTTGGGGCGTCCTTTGGTACTAAGAGGATTTAGAGATTTTCACCCAGGGCCATTTATAGCAGCCCGATGCTAGAACTAAATATTTTCGGTGTCCTATCTGACCATCTATGATATGCTTGTGGAGGCTACGGCCTTGATGTCACTAGGGCGTACAGTAATCACAACACACAATGCAAGATGCATAAGTCATACAATCCAGTCATGCATCAATCCTGCGCATACCGTGTGCTCATGTGAGATAACCTCCGCCTATCAGAGAGTCTCATAACCTACCCAATGTCATATGCAATGGTCAACCACATCTCATAACAAATATGTAGATGATACGTATGGGCATGTATCATGATGCTATGCTATCACATACGGTATCAATAACTGGCATCAATAATCGACCTCGACAACGTGGACATTTAACCAACATTGCTCCCAAGGAATAGTCCACATAGAGCCTAACGTATAGTGTACCCATGATCTCACACGAGGGCTAAAAATACAACACCATGGGCCTCACTCAATAGCTTAATACACATCACGATGGGCCTTTCACATGGGCCTAACATACATTACAATGGGCTCCATAGCCTGGCCCTCAAGTGTACCATAATGGGCCTCATACAATCATAATGGGTTGCGTCACATGGGCCTAATACACATCACATGGGCTACATCACATGGGCCTATATACATCGGATGGGCTATGTCTCATGGGCCCCGAACATATCACAATGGGCCACAATCCATGGGCACCTCACACACGTCCATTATGCATCACATCAAGGTGGACATTAAACCATCATTGCCCATTAATGTAGACATCTAACCAACATCACCCCAAGCAGTGGCCCACATAGAGCCAAACATATAATGGGCCCATGGCCTCACAAAAAGGCCTAATATACATTACCATGGGCTTCACTCAAGAGCCTAATACACATCACAATGGGCCACATCCATGGGACGGAAATACATCACAATGGACCTAAGGGAAGGTCACAATGTGGACATTAAACCATCATTACCCATTAATGTGGACATTTAACCAACATCGCTCCAAGAGTGGACCCATGGCCTCACAAAAAGGCCTAATATACATTACCATGGGCCTCACTCAAGAGCCTAATACACATCACGATGGGCCACATCCATGGGTCGAAAATACATCACAATGGGCCTCACCAAATGGGCAGCAATTGCATCAAGGTGGGCCTTAACGGATGGGCCACAAATACATCAAGATGAGCCCCATGGATGGGCTGCACCAATGGGCCTTAAGTACACAATAGGTGGCCTCAAATATATTTAGTCAGGCCCACCGTTTTAGGTGAACTATCTACACCATACATCTATTTTTAGAGATCATTTACCCAAAAATGAATCATATCAAAAGATCATCTGGACCATACCACAAATAACAGTGGGGCTAATGATTTCCAGTGTTTACTAATCACAAGGCCCACCTTAACATTTATTTTTCATCTAATCTGGTCATACAGTCACAAAGACCTGAATTAAGAGGAAAAGCCAATTTCATATTAATCCAGAACTTTTGACCCCAAATGGGTTCAGTGGTAGATGTTCAATCCCATTGGTTTTTCCAGTGTGGTCCATCTGATAGATGGATCTGTCTCATTTTTAGTCTCAAGCCTAAAAATGATCTCACCATCTGAATGGACGGTTTGGATATAACACATGCATTAGTGGGACCCACATAACTTGCTACTACATCACAAGAGTGGATCCCACTGAATTTGTTGATTTCAATACATCAACAATATTGCTGGTGTGGGGCACTTCATCTAATCTGCTCACACCATCCATGGATTGGACGGTGAGGATACAACACATCTATCAATGTGGGGTCCAGATAAATGGATGGCGAGATATAACACATACCTTATAATTAGTCCACGGATGGACGGTTAGATAAAACCCATACCTCATGGTGGGGTCCACACGTGTGGCCCACCAGTAAAAAGGATGGACGATTGGACTATAACACTAACCTCATGACCATACCCACAGAACTACTAACGTCCACTAGCAGCCATATAAGTGGGATCCCCATGCTGGCAAAATAGGTGGATGGCTTGGATCAAAACACATCAAAGGTGGGTCCACCACATGAATCGTCTAGATGGATGGCTAAACACGTAAATCAAGGTGGGGCCCCACACATGTGGGTGTAAGGCATCCATCAAGGTGGGCCCCACATCCGTGTATATGGACGGACAGTGTGGATTTTTCCATCTACAGCAGCAACAAAGCTGGCTGTTAGTTAGCATACACCAGCCAATCTGTTTCCATTCAACAGGTGGTTCCCACATAGGACCCACCATAACGTTTATTTACCATCCACTCTGTTAATAAGGTCACAGGGACCTGAATGAAGAGGTAAAACAAATTTCATAATGATCCAAAACTTCTGGACCCAGAAAGGGTTTCAATGGTAGACATTCAACACCACTGTTTCTTACCATGTGGGCCACCTGAGTATTATATACGGCTGATATTTGGGGGCACCCCATATATGAAGGGGACCCATCAAATGCATGGTGTTGATGTGCAGCACATGTCATAGTGGGGCCCATGGCTGGACCCACGGTCCCTGCCCATCTCGCTTACGCAGCAGGACGCTGCTACAGCAGCAACGTCTACTGCATATGTACTAATATTATTATTTTTTAAATATATTTTTCGATGATTTTTCCTAGGTGGGCCCCGCATCAAGTGGATCCACTCCACCCATTGGATTCTATGGCTCAAGACAGTCTAAATGAGCCCAATATTTGATGTATTTTGGTGTATAGAAACATCAGGGCGGATTTCAACTGTAAGAAACATTATTTTCTATGCTATGGCCCGCTAGATAATTGGATTAGCCTCATTTTTTGGCTCGACACCTAAAATGAGTAGGGGAATGGAATGGATGGCGTCGATCAGACTCATACATCAAGGTGGGGCCTGCGTGAGCGGCCCACCCAAAATCTTAAATATATTATATTTTTTTTGACGTTGCTGTGAGTATAATCCACTGTCTGTTCACGCTTCATTAAACCCACGTCCAGCGTCCAGGGATGTTGGACGGACGGCGTGAATATGTATCAAGGTGGGTCCATATGGATGTGGCCCACTTGATTTGGATCAATTAGGCATTTGTGTTTTCCATCACCATAAGGTAGGGCGCACTTGGCCTGGACATTGTAGATCCAACACGTCCATCAAGTGGGTCCCATGAAGGTGGATGACTTGGATAAAATGCATACATCATGGTCCATCAACAAGGGAAGAAGAGAGAGAGAGAGAGAGAGAGAGAGAGAGAGAGAGAGAGAGATCAAGTGATGGAGGGACCCCGACACTATGGGCCATCCCTTCCGTACATCACAACATACATCAAGTGGGTCCCATTACATGTGGACCCACCGATCTAAAAATCAATGGTGGAGATCCTTTCTTCACCAAAATGCAAGGCCTAGATGACCCTATTTATGCAAGGAAAGTAAACATCATGATGAGGTCCATGGAGAATGGCTCCATCATGGAATGATCATGAGAATCAAGGTGGGTCATCGGCCACACCTAGGGCCCAAGGTGAGATCCACACCATCAATCAGTAGGCCTCACTTATCCTATCATCAAAGCATTAAATCTAGACCTATAAAGCACCCACCGATCGTTTTCTTAGACTTCTTCTCCCACCGATGCATCCTAGAGCTCCATGGAATGCATTTCAACGGTGGATATGATCATTGGATGGTGGAGATGGGAGGTAGGAAGGTGGGCCACACTAACTCTCTCATGGGAACCATGGACGTTGGACTCTTATGGTGTTGCTTGAAATGGAGAGAGAGAATGAGAGAGAGAGAGGAGAGATAGGAGAGAAGGATGGGTGAGTGATGGGATGTGATGGGTGAGAGATGGGTGATGAGTGATGGATGTGTACTTGTATAAGGCAGAGAGAGTTGACTTTAGGTAAGGTTGTATAAGAGAGGGATGGGTTGGGTTATTTGTACTTGATGATGGATTGATGTGATATTTCATAGAGATTCTCTCGAAATTGTAACATGCTGTATTTTCCTCGAACTGAATGCGGGCCCACATCTCCTAGCCCGGGTATCGCCTGACCACGCAAGATGCAGAGTCAGAACCACGGCGACGGCGTGGTCGTAAGAGTACAACTCTCGGACCAAGCTAACTTTGAAAAATGGGATACGACCCAGGGTCATGCGCAATTACCGATTATAGGTCGCGGGTTGCCAGAATTCGACCGGGACGACCGCGGAAGCCTAAGTAATAGAAGGGACTAGGATACAGGACTTATACTATGAAATAGGTTTTCTAAGGTTCACCCAAAATCTTCACAATTCTGTTTGTAAAGGGCTACCATAATTAAAAATCCTACACACTGATATTTTCTAGCTATCTCAGTCAAAATCAAAAATGAAAGATTTTCTGGCAATCTTACAAGCCAAATACAGAAAATTAAAATATACTTATCTTAAGATTCTCCTTCTGATGAAGCTAGGTAGAACCAATTTGATGTAGATGTTTAATGTCCAATCTCACATATAAAAGGATTCTTAGGTTTAAATGATTTTTACATTAAATCAACCTGGGCTAGTATGATTTGATTTTGATCTCAAAAAGAGTAAAATTATTATTCCCTTTTTAAAAGAAATAAAATTGAATAGAAATCACAAAATTAAATGCATAAAAGCTATTAAAATAATCTTAAATACTAACTAATTAGCTTCTAGAATGTGGGGATAAGTTTCTCAGAGTTATGAATTGAATAGCTTTAAATAAATTAAAAAACTCTGAAAATTATCCTTAATTTATAGGCAAAAATACTGTTCACTCGACTAGCCAAGTGGTCAGCTCGACTGGTCAAGGACCAAAAAACATTTTAAAATTTCTGGCCCAATAAGATAAGATTGCTACTCGATTGGTCGAGTAGCCTGCTTGACTGGTCGAGCCCTGCACTCGACTAGTTGAGTGGGACCCAGAAATGTTGCTGGACTTTGAGTTGAGCCTGCTCGACTATTAAAGCATTGTTCACTCGACTGGTCAAGCAGTCTCCAAGACTAGTCGAGGGTCCAACAAAAAATCCTAAAAATTCACAACAAACCTTGGACTGGTCATGAGAATTCTTGGACTGGTCGAGCCAGTGTCTGAATTAGTTGAACCATAACTAGGACTGGTCGAAAAATGACCTATAAAATTATCAAATGACATATAATATAAGTGCAAATTGTATAACCTATCCTAAGGTCAATCTAGGGTCAAACAAACATTACTTGTGAGATTGATTCATCACATATCATTCTCTTAAAATAGTTGAAGCTTAAAGATTTGAACTTCTTGATCTTGTACTTGAACTTCTTGTTCTTGAAAGTGAACTTCTTGATGTTGTACTTGAACTTCTTGATCTTGTGCTTAAATGTCTTGATCTTGTACTTGAATGCAGATAAGATTAGCAAGGATGACATGAAGTTGATCTTACAATAACCCCTAAATAAGATACAGATTCTAAGAGGTTTTGGCATAACAAAATTTGACAAACTTATGAGCTAGATAAGATAGCATTTACATAGAGCATCAAATATCAGTACAATTTTCACTCTGGATAATCATCGGGGTTTAGTACACTCCAAATGGTACTACCCCTTTCTCAGGCACGCAGTCCAAGTGAGCATAAGAAACCTCACTATCTGCTTGGCTAATAGTCTGCCAATACCTATCCAACACGTCGATAACGGACCCATTTACGAGCAAAACATACTCAGCCTAGCAATTTCCCCCTACCCTCAGGCGGGTAAGGCCACACCCTCTTCCAACCAACCACGACACAGTGAGAGACACAGCCTCATTGTATTCGGCCCTCATGCGCTCATGTATCCACTCGATTTTGACATTGGAGCCATCCTCTAGTACCATCGGGTTTAGAGATTTTCACTCAGGGACATCTATGGTGCCCCAATGCTAATAACAATATTTTCGGTGTCCAATCCTACCATCCACGATATGCCTGTGGAGGCTACGGCCCTGATGACGCTAGGGCATACAATAATCATAACGCACAATGTAAGATGCATGAGTCATACAATCCAGTCATGCATCAATCCTACGCATGTTGTGCACTTTTGTGAGACAATCTCCACCTATCAGGCCTGCCTAATGGCATATGTAATGGTCAACCACATCTCATATCAAGCATGCAGATGATGCGTATGTGCATGTGTTATGATGCTATACTATCATGTACTCATAATTGGTATTGATAATCGGCCTTTGGACATTACCATCATTACCCATCAATGTGGACATTTAACCAACATTGCTCCCAAGGAGGGGCCCACATAAAGCCTAAAATATAGTAGGGCCCATGGCCTCACTCATGGGCCACATATGCATCACATTGGGCCTCACTCATGAGCCACAATTACATCACAATGGGCCTCCTCACATGGGCCATATATACAACACATTGGGCCTTACTCATGAGCCTCAAATACATCATACCGAGTCACATCCCATGGACCTCAAATACATCACATCGGGCCACAACCCATGGGCCTCAAACACATCACAACGGACCTCACATCTAGGCCTCAAATACATCACAATGGGCCTCACATACATCAAGATGGGCCGCAACAACGAGCCTCATATACATCAAGGTAGGCCCATCGTCCTAGCTGGGCCTACACCATTTATCTATTATTAGAGATCATATCGAAAATCATCTAGATCATAACACAAATAATAGTGGAGATAATGATTTTCATTGTTAAATAATGACAGGACCTACCATAATGTTTATTTTCCATCCAATCTGATCATAAGGTCACATGGACTTGGATTAAAAGGAAAAACAAATTCCATATTGGTCCAAAACTTTCGTGACCCCAAAAGGGTTTCAATGGTAGATGTTCAATCCCCACTGTTTTTGGCAGTGTGGTCCACTTGATAAATAGATCTATCTTATTTTTAGTTTCAAGCCTTAAGATGAGCTCACCATCTAGATGGACGGTTTGGATGTAACACATACGTCAAGGTGGGCCCGACAGATGGATGGTGCGGACATAAAATACATACATCAATGGTGGGTCCCATCGTCCAACCATTTAGATGGTGTGGATAAGGACCATACATCGGCGGTGGGTCCCACGCATCATGTGAGATGGATCCAAATTTAGGTGGGACCCACAGAACTTACTGACGTCAATATATCAGTTATATAGCTGGTGTAGGTGCTCCAGCCAATTTATCTAGCAGGTGGGTCCCACATGGGGCCCACCACATACATATATCATATATATATAATATTATATTATGTATTTTTTTTATTATTAGCATTATATCTTTAAAAAAAATCCAGCGTCCAAAAGGTTGGGCATCTATATAACGAATGGTTTGGATGTAATTACATACATCAAGGTAGGGCGCCACATGGTGGATGGAAGGCATGGCTACATACATCAGGTGGAGTCCCACCTTGGATGGATGGTGTGTGTATAAAATACATACATCTGGTGGGGGCCACGTTCTAGCTGGACGGTGAGGACCTCACACGTGTGGCTGGGTCCCACTGTCCAGCAAATGGACGGACGGTGTGGATCATCCACATATATCATGCTAGGGCTATAAATCTTGTTAACGTTAATACATCAGCCAATCCACTTCTAGGTGGGTCCACACATGTGGGGCCCACCAAGATAAGCTAAAATTTGGGATTTCTCTTCTTCCAAGCCTACTAGACGGTGCCAGCAGTGCTGGACCGTCTAGCCATCCACTAGATGCCAGCAGTTGGGTCCACACGTGTGGCTGACATGGATATAGAATACACACATCACGTGGGGTCCATTAGCGTGGGTCACACGGCCCCGGAATTAGCTGAGATTTGTGTTTTACCCACATCTAGATGGGCCCGAAAATGGACAGTAACGTGGCCCTAAAAAATATGGATAGTGGATGTCCCATACATACAACATTAGGTGGGCCACACAATCATCACTATAAAAAAATGAGAGAGAGAGAGAGAAGAAGAGAGAGGTCATGGGAGGGGCCCCGCCACTATGGGCCCCTCTTTTACATTACACACATGCATACATCACTTGGGTCCCACCAAATATAGGCCCTCAAATCATCAAATCCGTGCAAGAAAACACAAATCTAATCCTAGACAAGCACCCACCTTAGATCTTGGACTTCTTCTTCCGTCAATGAGTTCTAAAGCTCCAAGGGATGAGATTCAATGGTTAGGATTGATTTTGGAGGGTTGGATGATGAGATTGGGTGGCAGGGAGTGGGCCTTCTCTTGACTATTTTCTCTCCTTAGGATTTCTCTCTTGTTGCTTGGGATGAAAGAAAATAGAATGAGATGGAGAGAGAGGGTGATGAGATGAAAGGGATGGGAGCGAGGAATGGTGTGGTGTAAGAAAGGGATGAGTGTGTGTAAGAGAGAGTTGACTTGTGGGGGGCGAGGTGGCATGGGGTATGGGTTGCTTGTCTTTATTGGTAAGAAAGAGATAGGAGAGGCGTGGGTTGTGTACTTTCTTATACTTAATTGATTGATATGATGGGTTATAAAGATTCTCTCAGAATTCACAATGCGCAGCATTTTCTTCGAAATAAATGTGGGCCCATAACTCCTAGCCTGGGTATCGCATCTACGCGCGAAACGCGGCCTTGGAACCACGGCAACGCCGCGGTCGCTAAGATACAAGTTTCAAGTCGAGTCGATATAGATATACAAGATGCAACCAAAGGTCAGGCGCAAACACCGATTACAGGTCGCGAGTTGCCAGAATTCGACCGAGAGGACCACGGGATCCTAAGGAACGGTACGGACTATGATACGAGCCTTACAGTACATGTATGGTCTTACGTCGAGAGTCAGAATACTGAGTAGATGGCCATGTGCCTCGACCTCCTTAAAGAGACAAGGGAGTTGGCCAAACTCAAAATTGTAGCTCGGCAGCAATAAGTCATTTGATTCTATAATTCAAGGGTCAAGGTTAGATGGTTTTAACCAGGGGACCTTGCCCTCCACAAGATGTTCCAAAACATTGTGGAACCCAGGACAAGAACCTTAGGGCCAGCCTCGGAAGGACTTTACCGAATAGTCAGTGCGGCTAAGTCCGACTCCTATTGACTTGAAGATCTAGAGTGTTGACCCTTGCCTCATCCGTCAAACGCCGAGCATCTAAAAATCTACTATTCTTAAGAAGGATTGTAAGGGAACATGACCAAGCTTAGGAACCACTTGTAAAGCTCCTCTCAGTTTTCTTAATAAAATGATTCCTTGGAATGGAAGTTTTCATCTCGATACTCAATCCATCCACTCACATTATAGAGGATCTCTAATATTAGGAGAAAATTTTCTCTAATGGTTTGACCCTTAAAGAAGTGGTCGGATCATTAAATATAACTCCGCATTCTACTAAGGACCCCCCCTCCCCCCACTTTTATGCAAGGGGAGTACTCCTCTGATGACCCAACACTTAAAGAAGTGATCGTTTCATCAACTATATCAACAAGTAAGGTTAAGATCAAACAACGCAACCAACTACGCTACAACTACACATGAGCATATAGATCGGCACACCAACCAAATAAGAATATAAAGGCAATAAAATAGGGTAAAAAGTGCTCTTCCATGGCTTCATTAATAAAAGTTTTACAAAGTTTCTTAAACTATGAAAAAAAGGTAAATATATCTGAGGAGGGGGCTGATCCGATTGAGGGGCTTGCTCGGAGGGTCCTTCCATGGCTTCATCACTGACGAGAGCATCTAAGTTCAGGTCAGGATATAGGTTCTTGACGTCTTCAACACAGGTATCATAGCTGTAGTTGTAAATGATGTCGACCTTGCTAGATCACTCTGCAGAAGCCTTGTATTCTTCGACGATAGTAGCCTTGATTGACGGGACGGGAGAGATGCCTTAAACTCGGCCTATTGATCAACCAAGGCCTTCTCAACCTCAAAAGCGGAATCAACTTTCACTCTCTTCAGTTCAGCCATCAACTTGGTGGCATCATCAACGACGGACAAAAGATGAGCCATCACCCTTTCCAGCTTAGCCTTCACAGAGTCGAGTTGAGACTTTGTCCCACTAAGCTTAGCCATCACCAGGTCCTCCTTCAGAGCATCTCGCTCCTCACCAGTGGACTTCAGCATCTCCCTTAGAGCTTCAACTTTGACCGTCTTCCCCTCAAGAGCCTTATTTAAGACGTCAATCTCGGTCGCCCTCTTCTGCCTCGGCCGTATTCCGTTCCCTATCTATCTGCACTACTTTCTCTTGAGTAGACACCAGCGTAGGAATGAGACAAGTAAGAAAGGACTAGAAACAAGGTTGAAGGATGAGAACGGCTCACTGAAAATCACCTACTCCAAGAGTCTATTAGCAGTGTAAATTCTCTAAGTAGAAGCAAATGACCAAGTTACTATATGAGGTGTTTTCTTTTATAACCGTGCTCGGTCATGAGCAATCATGACCGGCATTCATTTCTGGAGCCAAAGAGTCACCCTCCTGAGCACCACCTCATACGTGATGACATCTAATTTAGTCCGACCGATACAAATCCCTGAGCCGCACCCAAGCTTTAATGAACAACATTAAATGTGGTGAGCAAAGACCCGTCTCCTCATCTAATGCTTTACATGCAGTATCTCCCTATTTATCGTCGTTACATGTTCTCGACCTCTTCCATGCGTCCATCCCCCACAGGTTTACAGTCGAAAAGCTGTCACTGTAGACTACAACCCCTCGATTGTGTTAGGCCATCATAACAGATTCTCCTTAATTCAGCTATCAGGGGAAGCATAATGGCCCGCTCGATCGTCTTCATTGCATAAATTTACTCCCCAAGCTCGCGCTGCAAACTTATGGAGTAGGGGGCTTTTATTATGGGAAAATATAGCTCGACCACCTTCAAGGATAGCTCAGCCCGACCACCTTCAAGATTAGCTCGGCCCGACGAATGTTTGTTCCTGAAACACTTCACTTAGGAAAACTGGCATGAAGCCGACACCCGCTCTCATGAACATGGCCCATAGCAGGATGTGGTCCCAAGTTCCTGTTCACTCTCACTCACCAGAAACTGGATGACCTAACAAGGCTTAAGCGGCCATCAAGAACAGCTAAATTTGATGAGAGATTAAGTCCGAGCCATAGTTTGGATTGATTTAGTCGTGACTGGATCAGCTCAGGTCATTTTCGACCGAATAATAGAACCTGACTCTAATAAGCACGGTTCAAGTTGTCCACGGCCGCTCGACAAAGCTCTGCTCAGATGAGCTTGGCTCGAATCATCCTCGGTCTGCCAAGAGAAATTAACCAAATTAGCTTGTCACAAGACCCCCTCCTAGTAACGCACAATGAAATTAACCACCCAACGCACGATTCCAGGGTAACCACCAACATTCACCACTAGCGCACATCTCGCCTAATGATTGAGATAGTGCCTGAAATCATGGGCCATGTGGGCCTACAAACACTATAAATATAGGAATCACTAATAAGGACAGGTACATAGAATCTCTCACCTTAAACCCTTCAACATGAATAGACTCGAATTCCTAGCTTGACTTTGGCATCGAAGGGTCCCCTGCTCTAGCCAGAGTCTCCTTTGTCTTCTTCTTGTGCAGGTGCTCAAGGTCAAAAGGGGGTGGTCCAGATTTGTGCATCAACAATATATATATATGGAGATGATTTTTTTTCTCTAGCATGATATGGGATTATATATGTTTGCATTGGATTGCATGTGGTGAAAAATTGGATATATATATATATATATATATATATATATATATATATATATATATATATATATATATATATATATATCCTAGATCAAGTACTCAGGAGGAGCTACTGATGATTATTCTAAGGGGAAGCATCATGTAAGAACTTCAAGATATGATACTACAAGTGGTGTGCATATGATCTTTTGAACTGTAGCATATTTTAATATAATGATTTTGTGAGATGTTGTAATATTGTATGATGAGTTGTGTATGATTGCGTTTTGTCACGAAATTTACAAAGGGGGAGGTTGTAAGTGCTTATACTTAAAGCACAATTAGGATTGTCAAATTTTGTAACCCCGAATGGATCATAAACACTCATGAAGAAGTTCTTCGACAACTCATGAAGACTACGTAAAGAATGGATCAACATCTCAAGGACGACTCATCATCACAAGCACTAAATTATCTTGGTTCGAAGTTTGAAGCATCTGTATGCCTTGACCATCAGGTGGTATAACTTTAAAATGACCCTAGTATTGAGTGTGAAATATTACATATTTTCCCCTATCTATGCCTTGGTTTTATGAACATGATAGTGTTTAATTGATGTATTTATACTTGTTTTCTCTTACAAGGTGATTTCGGAAGCTTTGAATAAAAGGACGCTAAAAGCAATGAATTAATGCTCAAAAGATTACCAAAGTAAGGCTTTGAGATTTAAAGGTTAAGAGTGAACAATTTGCATGCCAAAAGATCCAAGAAAACCAAGTGTGAAGGAGGAAGAAAAGATTAAAAAAAATTGTAGAAGAAATAGACTGTTTAGCTCGTCTTTCGGTGCAACTGAAGCCATGTTCGGTGCGATCAAAAGTGCGTAAACAATCCAGCAAAAAATGATGAATTTCAGAGTTAATTTGGTTTGACCAAGGATTAATTCGGTTCAACCAAAGCCTAAGTTTGGTCCGACTGAACCCAAGTTCGGTGTGACCGAAATCGAGTAATTATTGAAGACAAAATCCAATCACAATTCAAACTCAACTTCGGTCCGACCAAAGCATAAATTTGTTGCATAAATTTGAGGCAAGTCATTCTATACAAACCTTATAAATATGAGTCTTTTATGTGTTTATAAGCACGAATTAGGATTGAAAGAGTGGAGCATGGTGTTTGAGAGCTTCAAGAGTTTTTGTTTCAATCACGTCTTTAGTTGGCTAATCTCTTAGTTAAAGCTAAGAGGTGAAGCTTGTAGTTTTTTTTTATGCTTATCTTACTTTGATTCAATTTTATATTGAACTTTCATTAATTTATAGTTTGAATTAATGAATATTTTCAGTTTTCTATGGTTTATTATGACTCCAATTATAGTAAATGCTGTGAGAGGTTTGAATATCTTCTTATCTGTTTTGATATTATTAAGATTGGTAAAATTCGTGATTCACCATCGTCTCTTGGGCATGGTGGATGGATGAATTTCCTTCCAATCATTATTATAGTGTTTCATGTGTGAACTATTCTAATGAGAAGTTCAGATTACGGTTTAATTATTTTATCTTCCAACTAGATAGGATAGGACTCCGATTCCAGTTGTGTGTATTGAATCAAGTAAGGTAGCATCTTAATATCTACAAGTGGATCCTTGACGCTCTAGTGTTCCTTTTCTTATTGATAGTTTATTCACAATTAATCTCTCTCATTCCAGATTTTAGTTTAGATTCTTATTCTAGTTCTAATTCTAGTTTATTTCAGAATACATACAAGTTAAGTCCATGTGGATTCGACCTTGGTCTCACAGACTTATTACTACATCGTGACCCTACACTTGGGTTTGTGAATAAGTTTTTGGCGCTGTTGCTGGCGACTTTGGTTACGTTTTTCTAAGATTACTTAGTATTAGAATTGGGTTAAGACTAGGGTTAACTCTTTTTATGTTTTTTTAGGTTAGGATTTTCTGAATTTGTTTTTATAAACTAACTTTATTTTCTCTTTTATAGAATCCTAACATAGTAACTCCAATCCGGCATTCTAACTCTCTTTTCTTTCCAGATTTCTTATTTGTTGTAGTCTTTAGTTTTTTTCCTTAGGTTTTAATTGTCTAGAACTTGAGGGTTGTGAGTGTTTCATGTCCAAGTGGGTCCATGACAACACTCGATGTCTCTTAAGTGAAGGAGGATTAGTCGAAGGACTACCTATCCATCAACGGATTAGACACCACTTGAGATCCTCTGAGTTAATTGAAGTAATGGCTACAAATCGACCTCAACATCTAATTGAGGAAAGTCAAGATGAGAATAAGGTGCATCATGCTCCCTCGCCTCGTACTTTATGAGACTACTTACAGCCGACGGGAGTGAGTACACCTTCCTACATGGTGTTTCCACTTAATGCTGGAAATGTAGATTTCAAACCTGGAGTGATTCAACTCCTTCTTAAATTTCATGGGATAAACTCTGAAAGTCCATACTTGCACATTAGATAATTTGACAAGATAGTCACCACATTGCACTTTACAAACGTGTCTGAAGATAAATTAAGAATGAAGTTGTTTCCCTTCTCATTGAAGGAGAAGGCTAAGTTGTGGTTGCACTCCTTAAAGACGTGATCTATCAACACATAGGCTAAGATGACCTAGGAATTTCTTAAAAAGTTCTTCCCATTTCATAAAACAAACACTTTAAGGAAGGCAATCATGAACTTTAAAAAGAGGAAGAAACCTTCTTCCAATGCTAGGAAAGGTTCAAGGATCTCACGAATTCATGTTCACATCATGACTATGAAATCTGCCAGATAATAAGCTTTTTCTATAATGGACTGACATCGTTCATGCACCAATTTATAGAAATGATGTGTAACGGTGAATTCATGAATAAGGAGGCTGATGATGCATGTGACTACTCAGATCAACTTATAGAGAACTTACAATCACGGAACACCTCCCCAAGACTCACCATGTCTAAGCCTAATCGGTCAAAAGAGAAGGGAAGGATATATGTTTTAAAGGAAGAAGATGACATAAGTTCAAGGGTGGCCAATCTCACAAGGAATGTCGAGGCCATTGAACTTAAGAAGGTGGAAACAATCTGAAAGGACGAGCTATAGATGTCCTAGAGGGGGTGAATAGGAAAAAGCCAAATATTTCGATATAATGAGAAATAATAAATCAATTGAATATAATTTTGCAAAGCGTTAAATTCTTGATATCAAATAGTTCGTAGGACAACCTTACACCTAAAAGATTTAGGTAGGAAAACCTCATTTCACGACGTCTTTGAAATTAAAATATCAAACTATCACAATAAATAAATAAATCATAATATTAACACAAATAATAATATCCAATCACCACAATGCACAAACGATTTATAATGGTTCGGTGCCTCAATTCAATCTACTCTACTCCTAAAATTACTACACTCATAATTTTAGCTTTCATTATTTCAAGGTTTTCTAGGTTCACCTTAATAACCTTATACAGTTATTACGATTTTCATGTGCTATCACAATCAAACCTACTTTATGATTTTACGGGATCACCACAAACAAACGTGGAAAAATTTCTGGGCTATCTCAGAAAAACTCAAACTGAAATAATTTAAAAAATAGTACTTATCTTCAATTTGGCGAGTCGAAGTCGTAGCCGTAGCTTGAATGCAGCGATCTTCTTCTTGGGATATTGATGAAGTCTTTGTATGAGTTCAACCCAAAAATATATAAAGGTATCTAATAGATTTTCAATAAAATGAATGAAATCCTATTATTGCAGATTCGATTCTCCCTTTTCTTAAAGTAGTGTATAAATTACTCTATCAAAAATAGTTTAATCTAACTTTGAGAAGGAGAATAAAATAAGTTAATAAAAAATAAGAATTACAAATAAATAGCTTGAGGAGGCTTGAAGAATTTCTCTTTACAACACAATATTAGCCAAGGATTTGTGTAGTTCGGTTGGCCCGAGAATCGGTTCGGCTATCCGAACTTCAAAGATTATATTCTAATGGAACTCGGATATTGGAGGATAAAATCTTTCAAACTTCGGCTGGCCAAGCAAAAAGTTCGGCTGGCCTAACTGGTCCAAAATCTGATTTTTATTCCATTTCTAAAAACTTGACAAAACCCACCTTAGGCTGGGTGAAGGTATGTTTGGCAAGCTAAACCCCAGGTAGGGCTGGTCGAACCTACCACAAAAAGATCATTTGAGATCTGTCTTTTTGACTGAATCTTGTAGGTTTGGTCCAAATAGTTAGACTGGCCGAACCAGATGTCGGGATGGCCTAACTTAAGTGTATATAACATGAAATATGATTCTAAATATGCATGAGTAAAATATACCTAACCTATGGTCAAACTAGGTTTATATCACCTGCAGGTTGACTCATACGAAGTGTTCTGAACTTCAAACCATGAATGATCTTGTTTTGAGATGTTGATTCTTCTTTTCGAATTCTTGATCGAGTTGATAGCTTGTCTTCAGTCGAGCTTACAATCGTAACCAGACTACGAAATTGGACAAACTAAAATGTGCTTTAAGTATAAGAATTTATATAATTAAACCCAATAAGGTTGTGGAAGTCGCTTACGGTATTTGTGCCAACAACATACACTTAACACAGGATTGTCCTACAATTCTTGCGTTTCAAGAGTTGCTGAACGAGCAATCAAATACCATAAACAATTACCAACACCCATTCAACAAACCCACTTCAAATACTTATAATTCTAACTAGAGGAATCATACAAACTTCAGATGGAGGAACAGAAAAACAACTAATCCTCAAGAGGCCCTTACTCAACTCTTAAATCAATGGAAATCTTGAGAGGATTCGGTTCTAAAGCACATCCAAAACCAAGAGCTCTTCAATCAAGTCACATTATAAGCATTCCAAGACCTTACTAAGGTCATACAAAGGATTGAGTCACACTTAGCAATTGGAGAGAAAAGGACTTTTCCAGCCCAATCTCTACCCAATCCAAAACCACAATGTGAAATAAGTGACCTAAGTTCTTCACATAACATAGAGCAAGCTAAATCTATCACCACTCCTAGAAGTGGAAAGATAATTAATTGACAAAACTATTCTAGTTAGGGTTGAAAAGCCTAAGGACTCGAAAGAAGTTGAGAGTGATAGACCTAGCATTGCTCCATATGAGGAATAACTAGAAAAAGTATATAATATGGTTGTGTCATTCCTCCAGTGGTTTATTGTACTAAAACCTCTATCTAACTCTTAGGATATTTTAAAGGTACATAAACAAGTGAAAGTCAATATCCCTCCCTTGGATGTTGTTAAACAAATTCCCTCATATCCTAATTTCTTAAAAGATCTATGCACTACCAAAAGGCAGTAAAATATACAAAAGAAAATCTTTTTTATAAAAAAAAGTGAGTGTCATCCTCAAGAAAGATGTGCCACAAAAATAAAAGAATCACGGTAGCCCAACCATCACTTGTGTAATTGGGAATCACTGGATCGAACATGCACTCTTTGACCTAGGGGCAACCATTAATTTGATCCCTTACTTGGTCTACGAACAGTTAGGTCTAGGTGAATTAAACCCACCCGGATCACACTACAACTTGCTGATCGATCAGTTTGTGTACTGAGAGGGATGATTGAGGATGTATTAGTCCAAGTCGATAAATTCTACTATCCAATGGATTTTAATGCTTTGGACACTCAACATATCATGGATGTGACCACTCCAATTCCTGTCATTCTTGGTTGCCCATTCCCAGCTACATCAAATGTCATCATTGTTGAGTATGAAATATTGCATATTTCCCTTATTTATACCATGGTTTTATAAACATGATAGTGCTTAATCGATTTAATTATGCATGTTTCATGTGCGAGGTGATTTCAAGAGATTAAGGCGAAATTGATGTCAAAAGGAAGATTTACACTCAAAAGATTATTAAATAAAGATTTAGAGATTTGGACATCATTAATGAATAATCCACATGCCAAAGATTCAAGAAAATCAAGTGAGGAATGAAGAGAAAGAAAGATTTGAAGTGAAGAAAAGGAATCCTGAAATTATCCTGAAAACAAACATATTCCTAAAATTATCCTTAAAAAGCATATTCTGAAACTCTAAATCTATTTTGGAAAACAGTGTAGAGTGCATAAATTTGAGGTGGTTTAAACTCTGAGTCTATTTTGGAAAATGTGCAAAGTGCGTAAATTTAAGGCGGTTTTTAGATTTTGCTAACTCAGTGTGAAAATTGGAGTTCCACAACTATAAATAGGATTCCCTAGGATGCTCCAAAGCATCTTTTAGGGTTTGAAAATGTCTCAAGGACCACAGCACAAGGGTGAAGCAGCTGCCAAAGAGTTTTTCTTCTTCCTTAGTTTATTTTTCATACTTTGTTTAAGAGATCTAGTATCAATCATGTCTATGGTTGGCTAAACCTCTTGGCTAAGGCTAAAAGGTGAAGCTTGTAACGTGTTTGGATGTTTATTTTGCTTTGATTATTGTTCTTATTGAACTTTATCGATTTCTAGTTTGATATTGAAGAAATATTTTTGGTTTTCTATGATTTATTATGACTCAAATTACAATAGATGTTGTGATAGCTTTGGATATTTTCTTTTCCAGTTTTGAGATGGTGAGATTGGTAATTCCCATTGTTCACCATCGTCTCATGGGCATGGTAAGGTGATGGAATCCCTTCCAATCATCACAATTCTCTTCCATTGAGAATTAGGTCAATGAAAAGTTCAGATTTGATTTAAATTGCTTTATCTTCCAATTGGGATAAGATAGGACTCCAATTCCAATTGTATTCCTTGAATTAAGTAAGGTAGCATCTTGATAGTTACAAGTGAATCCTTGGCACCCTAGTTCACACCTTTAAATTCATAAGTTTTAATCAACATTATTGACCATTACTCTCAATTATTCAGATTTCAATTTAAATCTTTTTCTAGTTCTAGTTATAGCTATTTTCAGAATACATACAAGTTTAGTCCCTATGGATTCGACCTAGGTCTTACCGAGTTATTACTACATCGCAACCCTACACTTAGGGATATGAACAAGTTTTTATTACTGTTGACGGGGACTATGGCTACATTTTTTCTAGAATTAATTGGTATTATAATCAGGTTTAGATTAGGGTTTATTTTTCTGCTATGCTTTTAGGTTAGGATTTTTTCTGAAATTATTTTTAGAAACTAACATTGTTTTCTATTTTGTGGGATCCTAACATAGCAACTCTTATTCAGTAATTTTGTTCCAACTCTCTCTCTACAAGATTATTTACAACCGGTGGGGGTGAGCACACCTTCTTGCATGATATTTCTATTAAATGTTGGAACTATAGATATTAAACCAGGGGTAATTCAACTCCTCCCTAAGTTTCATGGATTAGAATCTAAAAGTCCATACTTACTTATGAAAGAGTTCAATGAAATCATATCTACATTACACTTCCCAAATGTGTCTGAGGACACAGTTAGATTGGAATTGCTTCCTTTCCTTTAAAAGAAAAGGATAAGTCGTGGTTACATTCCTTAAGACCAAGGTCCATTGGCACATGGGCTTAGATGACAAGGGATTTCCTTAAAAAGTTCTTCCACTATTATAAAAAAAAATACCTTAAGGAAAGCAATCATGAATTTTGCGTAAAAAGAGATGAGACCTTCCAATGTTGGGAGCGATTTAAGGATCTCATAAATTCATGTCCACAACATGGCGTATAACAAGCATTTTCTTTGAGGGATTGACCTCACCCATGCGCCAATTTGTGGAGATGATGTGTAATGGGGAATTCATGAATAAGGAAGTCGATGACGCATGAGATTATTTTGATAAACTTGTTAAAAATGCACAATCATGGGATAACTCTTCAAGAACTACCACTTCTAAGCCTACTCAATCAAAGGAAATGAGAGGAATTTATGTTCTAAAAGAGCAAGATGATATAAATGTAAGAGTGGCCAAACACACAAGAAAAGTTAAGGTCATATAACTTAAGAAGGTAGAATCCGAAAAGACTATGGAAGTTGTTCGTGATATTTGTTCTTGTAACATGCATATAACTGAGAATTTTCCAACAATTCCTGCTTTTTAAGATATATTGAATGAGCAATCAAATGTCATAAACAACTACCAAAAACCTTTCAGTAGACCCACCTTAAATACATATAAATTAAGCTGAAGGAACTATCCAAACTTCATCAGAGAAACAGATAAATGGCTACTCCTCAAGGGATCCTTAACCAATTTTTGAATCAAAGGAAACCTTGAGAGTATTCGGTCATAAAACATATACAAAACCAAGAGATTTTTAATCAAGGTATGCTGCAAGCCTTTCAAGGCCTTACAAAGGCCATACAAGGGCTTGAAACAAAAAAATCGATTGGGGAGAAAGGGATCCTTCCGTATCAGCCTCTCCCCAACTCAAAACAACAATATGAAATCAGTGACCCAAGCTGTTCAAAACAAATGGAGCAGGCTAAGTCTATCACCACTCTTAGGAGTGGGAAGATAATTGGAAAATCTATTCTAGTGAGGGCTAAAAATCCTAAGGACTTGGGAATAGATGAGAATGATAGACCTAGTAATGCTCCACATGGGTTAGAACTGGAACCTTAAAGTAGGCCGATTGTGTCATTCCCTCAATGGTTGATTGCACCAAAACCTGTCTCTAACTCAAGATATTCTAGAGGTGCTTAAGCAAGTGAAGGTCAACGTCCCTCTACTTGATGCCGTTAAAAAAATCCCTTCGTATGCCAAATTTCTAAAAGATTCAAGTACGACCAAAAGACGGCAAAATATACAAAAAAAAATATTTTTAATAGAAAAAGTGAGTGCCATCCTTAAACAAGATGTGCCACAAAAATACAAAGATTCCAATAGGCCAACCATCACTTGTGTAATTGGGAACCATTGGATTGAGCATGCACTTCTTAACTTAGGGGCTAGTGTAAATCCGATCCCTTACTCGGTTTATGAACAATTAGGTTTAGGTGAATTAAAACCCACGTAGACCACATTACAACTTGCTAATCGCCTAGTTCGTCTACTGATATTTTATTTAAACCAATCTGATTTAAATGATTTTAAACTCCTAAGTATACGAATCAGATGTAGATACGGTACATATTACGAGATCGTTCCCACAAGGACTGGTTATCACAATTTGAAATTTATGATTCTTCATAACTAATCCAACAAATATTTGAGCTAATGTTTAAGTAAATTAACAAAAATTTATGAAAAATCACTGAGAACAAGGAGAAAAATTCAATCAAAGAGAAAAATTCAATCAAGGAGAACACTATGACTTTTAAATCCACCCCTAATTATACTGACCCTTGTTTTACCTGTTGATTCACTCTGATTCAGATTGATATAAATTTAATAAATAAAGCACACTCTATGTCCTTGGTCGGGCACACAGAATGTATAATCCCTTAAAGCAAAAGGATCACATCTTTCCATCATGGTCAGGCATGAAGAGATGTAGATTCCTATTTCTTTCTCTATAGGAAACCGGTTCATGGTCAGACACAAGCACTTAGAATAAGATTCTAAAAACATCCACATCTAGACTTTATTTAAGCTCATAGAATGGAAAAGTATGAAAATTATATTTAAGCACACTAGAAAAAGAAACAAATCAATCAAATCAAGATAAAATCAACAATAAACACGAGTCATTCAAATTAGAGGCTTCATCTCAGCCCTAGCTAAGAGATTAGTAATCCATAGAATCAAATAGAAAGAAGGAAAAATAAGATTGAGAAAAGAAAAAACATAAGAATCTCAATTCTTTCTTCCTCTCTCTCTCTCTTTCCTCTTTCTTCTCTTTCTCTCTTTGGCTCTGCTCTGGATCTGCCCTCCTTTGCTTTGGTGACTTCAAAGCATTAATTTCATGCTTGTAATCCTCTTTTTCAGTCCACACTCCTAATTACTACCTGCAATAAAAACACAATTAAAATATGACATTAAACATTATCATGTACGTACAATCAGGTAATAATCAGGGTCTGATATGCAATATTCGACCCTCATCATGTACCAAGAGGGATGGTTGAGGATGTGTTGGTCCATGTTAATAAATTCTACTATCTAGTAGATTTTATTATCCTGGACTCTCAACCCATCATAGATGTGATCACTCAAATGCCTATCATTCTTGGTTGCCCATTCCTTGCTACATCAAATGCTATCATTAATTGTAGGAATGAAATTATGAATTTATCTTTCGAAAATATGACATTAGAGATCAACATCTTTTTTAACATGAACAAACAACCAAAGGATGATGACGATACCCACAACATTAACATGATCGATTATTTCATGGAAGATAGAGCACTTCTGACTCTATACTCTGACACTCTAGAGACGTGCTTGGCCCACCCCCTTGATTTAGATGATGACATGATTAGGGAGATGGATGCCTTGCTTGATGCTACGCCGATACTTGAAGTTAACTGGTGGAGACCACAATTTGAAAAATGGCCCCAAACCGATGTAGTGCCTCTACCGTCTAACCTCAAAGCACCTAAGCTTGACTTAAAACCTTTGTCCGCAAATCTTAAATATGTCTATTTAGGTCAAGATGAGACATACCCAATGGTGATTTCTTCCCACCTTGAGAAAGAAGAAGAGAGTGTGCTCATTTCCAGTCTCATTGAGCATAAATGAGCTCTTAGATGGTCGATTGCTGACCTCAAGGGAATTGACCCTTTAATTTGTACTCACCACATCCATCTTGAGGATAATTAGAAAACCTCCTGACAACCACAACGTCGACTCAATCCAAATATGAAAGAAGTAATTAAGGCTGAGGTAATTAAGTTGTTAGATGTGGGTATCATATACCCTATATCCAACAGTCAATGGGTGAGTCCAATTCAAGTAGTTCATAAGAAGTTTAGAATCACTATTGTAGCCAATGCCGAAAATGAACTCATGCCAACTAGAATTACTACTGGTTGAAGAATGTGCATTGACTAAGGAAGTTGAATACCGTCACAAGGAACGATCACTTTCCTTTGCCCTTCATTGATCAAATTTTAGAAAGGCTAGCTGGTCACTCTTACTATTGCTTCCTTGACGGATATTCGGGCTACAATCAAATAGAATTGTAATGCCTCGAACTTTTCAATATCGAATATTGAAAGTTCTCAAATGTCTACATGAAATTTAGCCTAATAGGTACGCATGCATGACGTCAGTCCAGCTATTCTAAACTTCACATACATTCCCCTCTGTGAATTTGACGATTTGAAACAATCATCACCTATAGATCAAGCCATCTAACCATTATAGCTTCACGAATTGCAAGATAACTCCATTACTTAGGGATATGACCCACCTAAAGCTATAGACCTGCCTTAACCTTTAGGTCAAGCTTTAGTATAAGCTAACAAGGCAAATTAACGGAATGGATTCGTTAAGATTATTAAGGTGGACCCCGCTCCAAGTGGCAGGTGTACATAGCAGGAGTACACCTACGCCGTACCAAACCAAGGGAGCGGTCAAACCAGGTTTGACCCACAAGAAACCAAGAAATGAAAAAGGATTTCCTTCTACCCGTTTTTCCTGATGCAAGGGATTTATATGAAGACTGCGGACATCGTCTGTGGCCCACCATCTTGATCCATATGATCGATCTAAACCGTCTATCCAACATGAATGAGTTTCTCGATCAGAACCCGGCAAGCCTTGCCAAGAAAAAGGTAAATAATGCCCTTACCAATCCGGGCGTTCGAGTCATCTCACCAAGCTCAATTCATGGGCCACCCCTAGTATAAATCAACATCACCTCCTCCTAGGCTAAGATTTCATGATAAATCTAAAGGAATGGATTTACCAGACATCCAAGATCGTGGGCCCCATCAAGTAACGTGGATAAACTTATTCCACAACAGACGCACCCAGAGGAAGAATTGGGCGCGTCCAAACTCTCCGCACATAAAACGGTTGGGATCAAGATCATGACCCCGATCCGAGCCATCCAGGCCACAAAAACATGGGATCCGACTCCTCCCATATTGGTAGAAGGGATAGAAAAAGGAACCGCGGGCCATCACGTTGTTCCAATTATTGTTGCGCATAAAAATAGGGCAGCATAAAATGAACGTGTTTTACCCTCATGCTGCGAAATACACGGCGTAAGGTTTACGCATGACATTGGTATTTCATAAGAAGAGTCTAGAAGACTCTACCCACTACTATAAAAACAACCTCGCCCATCTTTTTGAGGAAGAAAAACAAGAAGAAGGTCATTCGAGGAAAGGAGGAAGAAAAGAGAAGGAAGGTTGGACGTCAATCCAGCTTTCACCAAATCCAACGCAACCTCATAGACCCCCTAATTCACTGCCAACTTCGATCCAGGTTCACAATCCAAATATTCTTTTTCTCCTTCACTCCGAAGTCGTTATCCTCTTTCCACAACAATAGATCTAGTAATATCGAGATGAACTCAGATACAATCGGATAGACTCTAAATCCTAACTATTTAGGTCATGTGGAATAGGATAAAGGAAATAAGTTGAGGCTAAGGGTTCCCTAGATCATCAACATTATTAGTAGGAAGATCGAACAACTCAAGGTGAGGGCTTTTCTTGTGAGCTTACGATAAGTTAAGTTAGTGTGAATTATTTTGTTCCCTTACATGCTTTGAATACTCCCTGGAATTATTTAATTTATCGCCACCAATTATTTCCCCTTTTAGAAAAATGATTTGGGTGTGATGTTAATTATATAGGACCTTTTGAATTTACTTGAGGGTTTTTTTTCTTTAAGCTTACTTGATTTAAGATATTATTATCCTGCCATTTACAAGCTTTCATGACACTGTAATATTCTCTGTAATTGTTCAATTTACCAGCATCAATTATTTACCCTTTGAGAATTATGATATGACATCAATTATGCATGATCTTTATGAATTTATATGAGGCCATGGATTCAAGCCTTACCCTTGCCTTTACCAATTTATTGAGTTAGCCTTTGCTACTCTTCTCTTTATTAAGTTGGTCATTGCCACTCTCCTATATATTGAGTTGGACATTGCCACTTTCCTTGTTATTGAGTTGGCCATTGCCTCTTCCTTATTTGTTAAGTTAGCCATTGCTACTCCCCTCTTTATTGAGTTGGCCATTGCCGCTCTCCTCTTGTTGAGTTATCCATTGCTACTCTCATCTTTATTCTATTATCCTCGTGCTATCTATCTTTAAAGACTTGTGCATGTGTCTTGATATTCTAGAACCCTCGTGATTCAATTTATATTATTTATCAATGCAAATGATGTGTTGAAGGTATCACAACTAGTGATTCAATTATTATATCATGGATGTAATGCACTCTAGGTAGAGACCCTCTTGGTTGACGCGTAATTCCATGCGTAGTGGTGTACAAATTGATGTAAATAATTTACAATATGTGTTCCATCACTTCTGAGATTGGATGTCACAAATAGTCACTCCATGAACAAATCATATCATATAATTCATCTTACTCATATGTTGTGCTGCCTAAGGTGTTCACATAAATCCACAGTAACGTCAGACATACCGGTGAATCTCCGTAGTGTGAGAATGTGGAGCGATCCAGGTTTTTTATAAATTATATTCCACCTTGTGATGATCACTACGTATGATGAGTCGCACACACTTTGCTGAGCATTCATCTCATGTAGGTTGGCTACGCATGCTGATACCCTCATAGTAGTGGAATACGAGACATATTAGAACTCTTACATTTCTTTTATGAATTTCTTGAATTATTGTTAATCTCAAAGAGTAACCATCACTATGAGTAGGGCATTGACCCTCTCCAACCATACAAATGATGCAGGTGACATACAGGTCGAGGATCCAGAAGAAGACCAGTCCCCGATAGAAGACTTTATTGAATAAAATAGGAAAATTAGTTGATGATTTCTTTCTTTATTCATGCTTCTGCTACACATCTTAGGAACTTGTAATAAGCCTCCATTGTGAGAGCATTTAATAATTCATTAAATTTTGGAATAAGAAATACAAATAATTTTATTCTTGTGAATGATTACCATTACAAGTGTGATTGGATGTGATCTAGATAAGAGAAATCTCAAGGTTAGCCCTCGAGACATCCACATCTAACATTATTAACACCTGACTTGCTCGGGCACGAGTACAAACTTTGGCCATAGAAATTCAAGATGTTACAGAGATAGCCCTTAAAGATCAAGAGAAGACAACATTCACATGTCTCTTTGACACCTTTGCTTACCAAAGGATGCCATTCGGACTATGTAATGCATGCCCCCGCCACTTTTCAGCGATGCATGTTGAATATTTTTTCTGACATGGTGGGGCAATATTTAGAGGTCTTCATGGATAACTTCTCTGTCTTTTGTCCATCCTTCAGTGAGTGTTTGAAAAATCTTAAATGTGTGCTGAAGCAATGCGAGGAAAGGAATTTGAGCAGATGAATAATTCTGTGGGTGAATAGTGTTGCGCGGAATGGGGCCCACGGCACGTAAATCGATGCCTCACACATGTGATGGCCTATAAATACTCAGTTCCCCTCTCATTTACATCATCAAAAGCTTTACAAAGGTGTCAGGAGCAAGGAGAGAGAGAGGGAATAGGCATTGGGAAGATGAGTTGTGGGGACCCGCGTAACTCAAAATGAGTTGTAAGAACTCGCATAACTCAAATATGAGTTAAGCGGACCCGCGCAACTCAAGATGAGTTGTGTGGACTCGCGCAACTGAAAAATGAGTAGTACAGATTTGCGTGACTGAAGATGAGTTATGAGGACCTACGCAACAAGTGAATGTCAGCTTGAAGTGAGGATCTTAGACCCGCACAACACCTCTGTCGCTCCGACGGATGCAAAACATGCCAAAATACTGCTAAAATTGCCATTGAACTGCTTCTCCTTTCATTCATTGCACTAATTCGTTGTACTTTATTTTAAAATCTAGGGAGATATGAATATGTAAACAAACTCAGAATTAATAAAATCTATGATGATGAATGTTCTTTTATTTTCTTTATTATTATTGAATAATAAATTCCCAAACTAAATGCATTCGTTTCTTGTTGAAACAAAATGGTGACTCTCAATGGAAACATCCTCCCCTTTTTCTCTAAAACAAAGTATAATTTTATTTAATTAAAATAACTGATGCCCTATTTTGAATAGTAGGTATTCCATCCTTAGACAACTGCAATGGCTTTTCTCTCGACTAACTTGATTGTCTACTTCATATACTTCATACCCAACGGATTCGCGTAAGATTGCATCAACAATACATGATCACTGATATAGAAAATACTAGAGAAAGTTGAAGCAATTACAATATAAAAAAATAGACAAGACCAAAGAAATTGGTTTGACTGAATTTCTCTCTGCTCGCCAAAGAGAAAGACGAATCAGTTGACGAAATATTTGTTAGTCGATGAAAAGACTTGGGGACATCATGTGGATATCTTCTAGGGGAATCAGATTAGGTCAAGTTATGTTCAGGATAACCAAAGAAATAGTGATGAAGAAGATAGAAATGTGCAATTATAATGACATATGAAAGAGAGAATGACAGAAAGAGGAGAACAGCGAACCCAGAGCATTGATGATTTTTTGAGAAAGTAGATAACATAATAAGAAAAGAAGTTTTTCAGTCATGTCTTCATGAACCTTCGTTCTTTGGTGAAGCAAGAATGAAGAATGCTCAATGAATAGAGAAATCAAAGAAAAAACATTATCTCTACCTACTTTTTTTTAAAAACATATCCTTCCAAACATCCATGCGAAACTCTTGATTCTTTGATCCCGAAAAATATAATTGTTGATTTTATGAGATAATAATTGTTAGTATCAATTTCTGTAGGTCAACATTGGAGAAGAATCATTACGATGGTTGAACTATTATATGATAATACTCAAGCCCAGGAGTATTATAGCGATCGAATCATTGCTGCCGCCGAAAGGTAAAATAGTTTTAATTGTGAAGATTCTCAAAGAAAATCTCACCCAATCAAAAGGAGAAAAATCTGGTAACATTTATACATTACATAATATTATATTAATCAATCGGTAGAATCACTGCAAAAGAATCACTTCCTTGAATACATTACAGAGTAATCTTAATGAGATTGCCGACGATCACTGATTATGAAAGGAATCAATGATTGCTAGAACATCGTCTATTATGATATTTTTGCCAAAATGATATTGTTGTCAAATTGATATTTTCTTCAACAATTTATTATTAAGTTGCTATTAGCATTGAGTACTGACATGTTAATATTATATTATGACCAAATTATTTACTAACTTATTTTATTAACTAAATCATCTTAAACACAATAAAGCTCCACTCACAAAGCTTCAATACAAGCTTCAAAAGCTCCACTCATAAAGCTTCAATGCAAAACTTTAAAGAAAATGCCCAGCAATGATCAAAAGGTAAAGGTAAGCAACGATCGAAATGTAAAGCTACCTTAATACTATCATTAGGCAAAGCCACAAAGGTAAAATCACTTACAAATACTATGAAACATTACCATTTATCATTTACGACAGCAGAGTGCACTTATACGGCTAACCACGCATAAGACCTATCATACAAGAATCTGCCAAAATATTATGCGGGCAGCAGTGAGAAGTCGGTGGTCCTAAAAAGCCCGCGAGGCCATCACATGCTTAGACCCATGTGGGCAGAGGAGAGAGCCAGTGACTAAAAGATTTAACTGATTAAAAGTCCACGAAGGCCAACCAAACGTGAGACCAATGCCATCTGTATAGCTTTAGACAGCGCCACAAAGGATGGTGAGAGAAAATGCCCTCTCGTGAATGGGATCGACCTTGCAAACAAAGAAAAAGCAGGTTGTAGTGTGAGTTCTTTGGCTTGCCCATAAATAGGTCAACCATGCATAAGCCCCCTAGATTCCTACCTTGATTTCAGTACAAACTCATGAGGATATGCCTCTAAAAATGAGCCACCCCCTCATCGATGGACTGATAGCCTTAAATTTAGTACCCTTAAGGTAGCCTTGTGAGCCCCGTGAACTCTAGAGAGTTACTAAGAGTCTAAAAAACTATGATTGCTCCACTACTCAAGAGCTTAAACTGTGTGGAAAGTCAAGTCTAGTCAACTAAAGTCTAGTAAGTCCAGTTAAGTCCAGTCAAGTCAAGTCACGTCCAGTCAAAGTATGTCTAATAAAAGTTATATTCACTCCAACACTTCAAGAACTTAAACTGTGATCCAAAGATTGTCATCACTAAAGTAAAGAATGCAACAAATGCAATGTAAAGTATGCCGACAAGCACAAAGATGAAATGACCAAATCATTATCAAATTATACATTGCAAATATTGCAAATAAAGAGAATCTCATAAATAAAGAGAATATTGCAAATGAAGAATACATTACAAATATCGTAAATAAAGAGAACATTGCAAAAGTGGAACATATTACAAACAAAAGATCACATTGCAAACAAAAGGAATATTGCAAATAATGGGAACCTGTAGTTCAAACCATCATACATCCTAATTACTCTAAAGTCATCAATACATTATGATTAATTCTAAATTGTCAATATATTACAATTATTCTAAAGCTTTATATTTTAAAATTATCAATACTTCATTGGAAAGTTTTAAAATACTAATTTCAATTAATTTGGCAGAAAAGATTATCATTCGAAATCCTAGATTATGGCAGGACATAAATAAAGGAGACATGTTCAAATATTGTTACAGCAGGAACACCATTAAAGAACAATTCCCTAACCACAGAGGTCAAAGAAAGAGTTACTGAAGCTGACCAAAGAGATTGTTAGAGCAAGAGAAGCATTAAAAGATAGTTCTTTGATCAAGTTACTCAAAAATGGAGTCACCATAGCTGTTACAACGGCAAGTTTTAATGAAAAGAGAATTGTACGAATAAGGGAATTAAAATAGTGGAGGATGTAATTGTGAACTTTGTCATAGAATGGTGTTCTATCGGATTGACCGCTATGAAGATAGAGTGCTTTTGTTGCTGCCATTATCCTCCCTATTGAAGCATTCACTTGGCGCTTCTGATTGGGGGCATTCAGTCTTCCATTCAAGTGCAATATTCAGTTTTCTGTTCGAGCATGATCATTCAGTCCTCCGTTCGAGCACGATCATTTGGTCTTTTGTTCGAGCACGATCATTCAGTCATCCTTCAGCTGTAATTCATTCGAGCTTAATTCCTTCGATTGTGATTCATTAGACAGCAATTCATTGGAGCTCAATTCCTTCGATCGTGAATCATTAGACAGTAATTCATTCGAACACAATTCATCCGAGCTCGACTCTTCAGTTCTCCGTTCAAGAAATCCTTCTCCATTATGCAACCAACTCTATTTGCATGAAAAAAATCCTTCCCCGACATGAAAGGATTTTTATGCAAAAGCAAATCAATCCTCCATTTGATTTTCATACATCAATCAAAGAAGGATCGTGGGGGCATCTGTTGGGGTAGAAAAAATATATGAGTCGATAAAAGTTTGGTTTTTTGTGCATCAAGGATCTAAGATAGGTAGCCCTACCCATTACGCGGCCCTCTCTGTCATCCCAAAATCTATGGCGCGTGAATAATGGTGCATGAATAGTGATGTGTGAATAGTGTTGCATGAATTGTTGCATGGATGAATAGTGTTGCATGGGTGAATAGTTACGGGGGTGAATAGTTACGTGGATGAATAATGTTGCGTGGGTAAATAGTTACGCGGATGAATAGTTGCGTGGTGAATAGTGTTGTGGGGAATGGGGCCCGTGGCACGTAAATCGATGCCTCACACATGTGAAAGCCTATAAATACCACCTCCCCCTCTCATTTACATCATTAGAAGTTTTAGAGAGGTGTCGTGAGCAAGGAGAGAGAGGGAATATGTATTGGGAAGATGAGTTGTGTAGATTCGTTTAACTCAAAATGAGTTGTAAGGACCCGCACAACTCAAGACAAGTACTCAAGATAAGTTGTGCAGACTCGTACAACTGCAAAATGAGTTGTACGGACTCGCGTGACTAAAGATGAGTTGTGTGGACCTGCGCAACAAGCAAATGCCAGATTGAAGTGAGGATCTTGGACCCGCACAACACCTTTATCGCTCCAACGAATGCAAAACATGCCGAAATGCTACTGAAATTGCCATTGAAATGCTTCTCTTTTCATTCATTGCACTAATTCTCTGTACTTTGTTTCAGAATCAAGGGAGATATGAGGATGTAAACAAACTCAAAATTAATAAAATCTATGATGATGAATGTTTTTCTATTTCCTTTGTTATTAATGAATGATAAATCCCCAAACCAAAAGCATTCATTTCTTGTCGAAACAACAAGCTTTGCTCGAGATTAGCAAAATGCTGGTTAGGGGTGTGTTGAGTGTACAATTTTCATATTTTTTCTATTTATACATTAATTTTATAAACATGATAGTGCTTAATCGATTTAATTATTCATGTTTTTATGTGCGAGGTGATTTCAAGAGCTTAAGGTGAATTAATGCCAAAAGAAAGATTCATGCTCGAAAGGTTACTAAATGAAGATTTGGAGATTTGGAAGTCATAAATGTAGAATTCGCATGCTAAAGATCCAAGAAAACCAAGTGAGGAATCAAAAGAATCAAACATTTGAAGTGAAGAAAAGGAATCTTGAAATTGTCCTGAAAACAAACATATATCCTGAAATTGTCCTGAAAATGCATATTCTGAAACTCTGATCTATTTTGGAAAATTATGCAGAGTGCGTAAATTTGAGGCGGTTTAATCTCTTAGTCTATTTTGGGAAACTGCGCAGAGTGTGTAAATTTGAGGCCATTTTTAGATTTTTTCAACTCAGTGCAAAAGTTAAAGTTCCACAACTATAAATAAGACTCCCTAGGAAGCATCTTCTTGGGTTTGTAAAGGTCTCAATGAGTATAACACAAGGGTAGAGTACTCGATAAAGAGTTTTTCTTCTTCCCTAGTTTATATTTCATGCTTTGTTTAAGAGATATGGTTTTAATCATGTCTATGGTTGGCTAAACCTCTTAACTAGGGCTAAGAGGTGAAGCTTGTAACATGTTTGGATATTTATTTTGCTTTGATTCTTATTCTTATTGAACTTCATTGATTTCTAGTTTGATATTAAGAGAATATTTTTAGTTTTCTATGATTTATTGTTACTTAAATTACAATAGATGTCATGATAGCTTTGAATATCTTCTTTTCTTGTTTTGAGATAGTGAGATTGGTAAATCCTATTGTTCACCATCATCTCCTGAGCATGGTAGGGTGATGGAATTCCTTCCAATCATCACAATTCTCATCTATTGAGAATTACGTCAATGAAAAGTTCAGATTTAATTTAAATTGCTTTATCTTTCAATTGGATAGGATAGGACTCCAATTCCAATTGCGTTCCTAGAATCAAGTAAGGTAGCATTTTAATAGCTACAAGTGGATCCTTGGCACCCTAGTTCCCACATTTAAATTTATAAGTTTTAATTAACATTATTCACCATTACTCTCAATTATTTAGATTCCAATTTAGATCTTTTTCTAGTTCTATTTTTAGTTATTTTTATAATACGTACAAGTTTAGCCCCTATGGATTCAACCTTGGTCTTACCGAGTTATTACTATATCGCGACCCTACACTTGGGGTTGTGAATAATCATCAATTATAGGAATTGAATTATGAACTATCTTTTGGGAACATGACCTTAAAGCTCAACATTTTTCTTAATATGAACAAGCAATCAGAGGATGTTGACGATACCCACGACATTGACATGATCAATTCTTTCGTGGATAAAATAACACTTTTGACTCTATACTCTGACCCTTTGGAGATGTGCTTGGCCCACTCCCCTAATTTAGATAATGACATGATTAGGGAGATGGATGCTTTGCTTGATGCAACACAGATACTTGAAATTAATCAGTGAAGGCTAAAATTTTAGACTTTTTCCCAAACCGATATAGTGCCTCTACCGTCTAGTCTCAAGGCACTAAAGCATGACCTAAAACCTTTGCCCGTTAATCCTAAATATGTCTATTTAAGTTAAGACGAGACATACATGGTGTGATTTCTTCCCACCTTGATGAAAAATAAAAGAATATGCTCGTTTATACTCTCAAGGAATATAAAGGAGCCCTTGTATGGACGATTACGGACCTCAAGAGAATTGACCCTTTAATTTGTACTCACCGCATTCACTTAGAAGAAAATGAGAAAACCTCCTGGCAACCACAACATCGTCTAAGGCCTAACATAAAAGAAGTGGTTAAGGCTGAGGTACTTAAATTGTTAAATGTGGATATAATATACCCTATATTTGACAGTCTGTAAGGCCCGTATCCTAGTCTGTACCATTCTGTAAACTCTCGTGATCCTCTGTATCGAATTCCGGTAGCCCATGACCCGTAATCAGCATTTGTGTGCAACTCTGAGTCATGCCCCGTAGATCTGAGTCGACTCGACTCAAAACTTATACCATCGTGACCACACCATCACCGCGGTTCCAACGCCGCATCTTGCACACCGATGCGATACCCAGGCCAGGAGTTATGGGCCCGCATATATTTCGAAGAAACACTACGCGTTGTGAATTTTGAGAGAATCTCTTGTAACACCCCGGATTTTGGCCAATCTGGGATTTGACGTCCTTAGGCAGTGGGTCAATTAAAACACCTGAAAAATCGTTCAGAACCCAATTCCATAGTCAAAGAAACCACTTAGGATAAATTTCTTTAGAAACTAAGCATAAGTTAGCTAGTGCAACGTTAGAATAGCTGGGAAACGGTCCCTGATCACTTTAAATACGTTCTACAAGGCCCAAAGCGAGTGGAACCAATGGTGCTATAATGCTCTAAAACCTCGGACCAAACTCTAAGCAGGTTTGTTCTCTGGACCACTTTGAATCTTTGTATTGGATCTAGACCGCACGTCGAAAGTCCGATACCTCCTATCTTAGACCGTTAGAACCGTCTAGCTGGACTTGACACTCATTCCAAAAATCAAGTCAAACCGATGATCACAGGCTATTTCATTGAGCCCGGACCGAAGAGAGTGTGAATAGGGACATAGTTGGAATTTCAAATTCAAATCTGGCACACAAATTTGACGCATCAGTATTAAGCATTCTGACCGTCAGAATACAGCCAAATTACACCCTTGGATCAGGAAAAATATCTATTATATATCACGAGACTTATAGGCCTGATCTTGGTGTGGTGACCGTTAAACTGAAACTGGGCCGCCACGTGCGATCTGGGAACCCAACCGGTCTGAAAACTGGATGTGTGCTAGATCCAGTATGCATGAGCTTAAGTCCGACCGCATTTGGCCTGAGGACCTCCAGAAATGCTCTTTTGGACCGAAACAGCCCCGATTTGGATATACTTTAAGTATACCTTGACTTGGAGCCTATTTTGGGCATGTTTAGGCTTATAAAAGGGGTTGAAACCCTCACTCCTCTCTCCCATCCGAATTTGCAAAAATCCCTAGATTGGGAGAGAGAAAAGGTGAGAGTTTGTGAGAGAGATTAGAGGAGAATTCCTTGCCGCTTGTGCTACCTGTTGCAAGTGCCTAAGCAACGCAACTCAATCACGTTGCCGGTGATTTCTCCGCTTTTCTAGGTAAGTAAATACCCTAAATAGTTGTTGATTTGAGTTTCCCTTGTTTCTATAGCGATGTAGCTTATGGATCTCGTAAATCAGGTTCTCTATTCGCCGTAGACGAAGCGTATACGCTCCGTTCGAATTCTCATCCCTAAAAGGGAAAAGGTGCGGATATTAGACGCTTTGATTGACTGTTTTCAAAGCTTTCAATGTCGTTTAATAGTAGATTCTTGACGGCAACGCCGTTTGACATGTACAACATGCTCTCCGTTTCCTGTTTCGTAAATTAACGAAGAATATGAGATTTAGGGCATTTTAGTCATTTGTAGGAAGTACCATTTACATTCATATTTTGCTGATGTGATTGACATGGTTTGTTGTCGCATTAGGAAGTTAGGAATGCGTGCATAATTAGTTTGGCGAAGAGATTCGCCTAGTTGCGCACTTTGGGTCGACATACTATATGTAGACTTAAGTGTGTAGTGTATGTGTTTGTATAAATGCTTGTATTAGTATGTATTGAATTAAATGATGTTATTTGATAGTTTGTGATTGATTTTTCAATTATTATGCTGACCTAAATGATTTTCTACATGTTGACAAAATGCATGATTTCATTACATGCATGGAATGTATGTGCTTGAGGATTTGCTTAAGTTGAATATGCATGGGAAGTATGCCTTGAAGATTTGCTTAAGTTGAATGTTATAACATGTGCTAACATGCTCACATGATGTATTTCAATTCCAACACCTTTGTATAGTGTTAATGTAATTCCATAGATGTGTGGGACTTGACTTAGTCCAGGCAGTCGGTAACCGAGCGAATTCGTGGCTGACTGGTCATAGCCACGAACGACGCGTCGATGAATGTGATTCGTGTTGAGAGTTGGCGGCAGTGGTTAGGCCACGCGAAGTGTTTCACGCACTTCATGTCGTTCAATTCGAGATGCGATCGCACTAGTCGAGCCCGTCAAGTAACCCGACTGGCCGATGTTTGTTCACCTTGTATGTATCATAACTGCTTGAACCTAGGGTACTGAACTTACCATTGTAAACCCTGTTAACCATGGTACCTTGATCCATAAAGACTCATGAGCCGGGCATGGTAGAATGGGACACCGTGGTCGAGCTGTCGGCCTACGCTGGGGCCACAAACCTCCCCGTAGTGACCAGTGAGCACCTATGACTCGTGAGCAGATTATGGTGGTATGGGACACTATATTCTTGCTGTCGGCCTACACTGATAAGGTGATGGGGGAGCGGTGCAACGAGTGCGAGCAACAGCCCTGGCAGCCCTTTGTAGTGACCGCGAGCGTATTCTGAGTTCACGGGAGGCGACGACCCTTCCGTGCAGTAGAGTACAGTAGGCCTGTATTGATAAGGTGATGGGGGAGCGGAGCAACGAGTGCGTGCAACAGCCCTGGCAGCCCTTGCAGCGACCTACGAAATGTACATCGTATGAGATTACTAGGAGTGACGACCCTAGACAGGATCCGTGTTGGGATTGATACAAGGGAAGTACCTTAGTTTCCCAATCCTGCTGTTTGAATGGATTAATAACAACTTGGTAATCATATCACCATAGCATTGCATGTGCCTGGAAGATGTGGAGCACTCTAGGGAGTGTGGCATGCCGCGGTCGTAAGATGTTGCCGTATGAGGGTGATCGTCGGTGAGGGCATACATCACGTCATGTCATAATTGCATTAACAACAGTATTAGGATTGTTTGATTTACTGCGTTACTATTATCGCATGATTGATTTGATAACATGTTAATCTTTGCTCTATTATTCCACTGAGTTAGCTACTCACTCCCACGTTACGGGACGGTGTTCCGGACACCCACCAGACCTTTTTGTGATTGCAGATGATGGCGCGGCCTGTGAGGCAGAGCCGGACTTGATGATGATGAGGAGGATCCCTCCTTTATGCGTGTTCTGATCGACGGGATTACAGGGAGGTTGATTAGATACTTTGACATTTGTCATTTTATATTTTTAGCGCACTCATGTATATTCATTTGGTTTACTTTTGAAGTATACATGTATGTGTATAATCTGGTAATATATTCACACTCTGGAGACATACAACAGTTTATATATGTTATACATACTATTACAGACTTCCGCTGGTTAATTTAACTGTCTCTGGAGTATGATATGCGGTTCTAGCTTAATCTCACTCATGTTTAATACATTATCACAGACAACATTCAATCATACATATCTATGTTGCATAAATAACATTTTGGAACTCGGGAGTTGGGTTTTTGCTCGACCCTCCGATTTTCGGGATGTTACATCTCTACAACTCATCACATCAATCAATCAATCACAAGTCAAGTACACAACTGTCACGCCCCAAACTCGATAACCGAATTCACATGGACCCCGATAACTGGTTCTGGCCGTAACAGCCTCCATAGTACCCTATTCTCGGCTCCTGAAGCAAGTTCCGATCCTGGGATCCTATAAGGAGGATTTTCATAAAATTATAATCATTATCAATACAAGCATACCCAAGATCATAACTATCTGAGAATAACAAAGGCACACATCACAAAATCCACTATGAATTTGAATTTTTGCAAGTATTCATAAGGTCCAAAAGGACATATATAAAATAATAAAAGAATGAGAGAAAAGTCTGCAACACTGGGGTCCTCAAGCTCAGCTCTAATCCATGCTCCACTACTACGATGCCTGCCTAGGATCTCCTCCATGCATCAATCATACATAAGCTTATAGAAGCTTAGAGGCTAGTGCAAGTGTATGACAATGGTGCACAAAAGAATAAAAGTAGGTACAAGAAGAGGAACATGCTCAATAAAAATATACTAGCCTTACCAAGCTTATCATGAATACAACGCAATAAGTACTAGGCACCATACTGAGGCAATGCATGAAGGGGCTTATACAGCCGAAGTGAATGCAATGCAAAGTAATATCAGTGCTCATATCCAATCCACATGTCAAGTACATTTCCAATCATAAGGAAATCATCGGGGTCCATTACACTACTGGATGACTGTCGCTCTACAGACCCCACATAGTCAAACGAGCATAAGATACCTCACTACCCGCCTGTGGACAGCTATTCACCAATAAGGCTCAATGGCAGCGGACCCATTTCACGAGCTGGTTAGACTCAGCCTAATAATGCCCTCCCTCACAGGCGGATAAGGCCATATCCCTACCCAACCGACTACACTACAATCAGAGTCACGACCTAACGGTATAAGGCCCTCATGCGCTCATAGTTTCCACTCGGTCACGGCGTTGAGGCGGTCCCTTGGTACCATGAAAGTTTTAGAAATTTCACTCATGGGCATCCTATGCACCCGGTATGCTTATATATCATTTTTAGTGTTCACACATCCATTCATCCACGAATATCCCTATGGAGGTGAAGCCCTGATAAAGTAAGGGTGATATCATCATGAAAATGCGATGCCAATGCATGAGTCACACATACCGATCATGTACAAGCTTCTTGCACTCAATGTGCATGAGGGGAGAAACTTTATCCCTCAAGACCACCATACAATGCAATTAATTCATACAGATGATGCATATGGGTCATAACAATGGAAGTGAGCTACCTGTAGAATACATTCCTCCTTCCCAATGAGAGAAAGAGTCTAGATACATAAACAGATACTCTAAGGAGGAGTGAAGTCCTCTAGTGGGGGCCCAACACTACAAGCTAAGGGAGTCATAAAGTTTTAATGGAGGAACGATCCTAATCAAGGTCTAAGGTGGGCCTTCAACCACCCGTACGGACCCTATGGGCCTACCTTAGGGCCACCAAGGAGGACATCCAACCTCAACTGGGTCCCAAAAGGTAGCCCACTACCCATAAAAGTAAAGTCTAAGGCTTAAGAAATCCATGGCCTAGTGGGCCATACACTAAGCCCAATGTATAGGCAACATAGTGGGCCCTTAAGCAAGGTTTAAGCCCAACCATAAAGATCATGGGTCCATTCATTGTGGTGGGCCTAATGGGCAGCTCATTGTTCCAACATATGGGTGATCCTTATGTTTAAAACAAGTAAGTTGGGCCTCACATCTCGGCCTAAGTATGGGTTTATTTTAGTGAGCAAGGGCCCAACTACTTGAGTATTTGACCCATAAAACTCATCACAATGGCATGATAAATATAGGACCCAAGGGTCCAATGGGCTTATCGAAAGTTTCAGCCAACCAAGGTTATAAGGCCCAACAATTAGCTAGAAGACTAGTTCAATAAGAATCCAATTGGAATGGGCCTAAAATATATACTAATTAAGCCTAAAAATCTAATTAAAATGGGGCAAGATGTGTGTGATAATGTCCCTAAATTTTGGTGGACCATGCTGCCCCAAAACATCCATTTATGGGTAGTAACCATGGGCCTATTGCTGAAATTCCAGCCCACCCACATGTTGGGCTTACTGGAAATTTAAAAATAATTAATTTATAAATTTATTTTAATTCCTAGTGACCCATACATGTCACAGGGGGGTCCACCAAATGAAGGGATTAAATTAGATACATAAGTCAGATGAGCCATTCTGCTGGACTGGACGTCCAACAGCAGCCCAATGGCTGGGCGTCCCATGGTAGGTAGTCCTATGGGCCTGGGTATTTGGCCCCAAAACTTAACCAATGGGCTCCAAAAATGGAAAATGACAGAAGGAGGATGATCACTGCCCCTATGGACCCACATGGATGAATGGTGGGATATAAAATAAATTAAGGTGGGCCCACAAAGTAGCCTGGACGGCCAGCCAAGGCTGAACGCCCCAGCCTGGGTGTCCCAACTTGGATGGGCCACTCCAGGCCGTACCATGGAAAGTACAGGATCCCGTTAGCTCTGAAATTTTGTACATTGGTACTTCCATAGGTGGAACACACTACCACAAAATTTTATAATTTTTGGATACTCAAAAGTATTTTAATTTATTTATGGAAAACAGTCTCCCCAAAAATTTTGGTCATCCTAGATGTCCTAACGTAGTGGGCCATTCCAGCCCTTGCCACGGTGTATACAGGGGTCCGTTGGCCCTAAAATTTGGTAGGTGGATCCTACCATGAGTGGACCACCTCCTTAAAAATTTTCATCACTTTTTAATATACAGAAATATTTTAATTAAATTCAGAATTACAGTCTATCTAGGGTGAAATGTTGTTGTTCATGCATTGTTTATCCAATAAGGTGGGCCCAAATTTCATCTAGGAGGGGTAAAGTGGATGTCTAGTATTTTTTTCATAAAATATAGTAAGGTGGGATCCACAAAAGTGGCCGACCCCTTAGAGAAAACAAACTGAAGTTTGTGTTTTTCCCTTCATACATGTAGGCTGGACAACCCAATAAGGTGGACCGCCCACCCCTATAGGCCTCCCTTTTTGGGTACCATTTCATGGGTCATCTGAGGTGTGACCCACTATACCTCAAGGTGGGGTACAAACCTTCTCATTACACTCCATAATCATAAGTAAAATAGTGGAAATCATGATCCAATATCCATGCCAAACATTGAACAAGACATTCCATGCAACAGTCCAGATTTTTTTAGGACAGCAATATAAGGTTGGACATATTAGCCTATATCTCAATAATCTCAGCAATAAACAAGGTGTGTGGTCTTCCTTAGTAGGCCCCATATATGTCCAGATCATAGACTAAGACTAGGACACTTGCATGTATTGATTAAGGTGTCCAAGGATCATAGAGTTGGGTGGTAGGGGCGTCCCAACTTGCTGGATTTTTTTGGGACATCCTATGCCCCCCAAGTGGGCCACACACACATCATCATCCACACATTAGAGAAAATAGAAGAAGAAAAAGGCAATCCGTCCATGGGGTAGGGCCCCGCCACTAATGGGCCCTCCTAAGAATCAATCTTAACCATACAACTATGTTAATTGAACATGCAACATTAAACTAATGCATGCATGATCTATGACTAAAATGGGTGGTTGGGATGTCATCCCAACATGATTTCTAAGGTCTAGATGCCCTTGAAATAAAGTAGATAATACTATATATCATGATGGGGTCCATGGAGAATGACCCCATCATGTATCATGATATGCATGTAGGATGGGCTAAAGGGCCACATCCATGGGGTCAAATGGGATCCCCACCATGGATTGGTGGGTCCCGTATGATCCACATAAGAAGAAATAAGAAGATTTAAAGGTAGAGAATCAAATCAGCATGATCATAGTTACCCACTTGCGATCTCACTCCCAAAATTCTACTCCATGAATCTCTTAGAGCAAGGAATAGATTTCAATGGTGGAGATCTAGTTCTAAATGGAGGGATTGGGAGTATGATGGGGGTTAGGGGACTGGAGAAGAGAAAAAATGTGGACGTTGGAGGGAGAGAAATTACTAGCTTAAGGGAAGAAAATGAGAGGGAAGGAAAAATAAGGAGAGAGAGAAAAGCCATCATGAGTATATAAGAAAGTGATGATGGTTATGGGAGGAGATTACTATGTTTGTACATTTTAGACTAGGCTTGAGTAGTGACTTAAGTGAGTGGTGTTATTCCATGGGATTGTATAGTGTGTGTGTGTGTGTGTCGTGTATGGGGAATTGTGCCTGGAGGTGACCCACATGCATTTGCACAAAAGTGGGCCACATGATCAAGGCTCATATATGTAATGCTCATAACTTTTGATCCATAAGTCGGATGAACGCACAAGACACATCGTTGGAACTACAACGACGATGCGAACAAGATGGCATAGGTCTTAGGTCGATCCGAGTTGGGTCTACGTGATTGGACTCAAAGATGACCGCAAACACTATCCGAGGGTCTCGGGTCACTGAATTTAACCGGTAGGACCATGGGACTATAAGAAATGAAATACATACTCACACACAGAGGCACATGCAGAAACTCAGGTCGGGTCTTCCAACAACCCATGCCTCTCCCATCCCTTTCTTACCAACAAAGACAAGCAACCCATAACCCATGCCACCTCACCCCCCATAAGTCAACCCTCATCTCTTCTCTCCTTACACCACCATACCTCTCATCCCATCCCTCTTACACACACATCCCTCTCTCCTTACATCTCCCATGTTTCACTCATTCTCCACCATTTTTCCAAGTAACTAAGGAGAACAAATAAGCTTTATGTGTGGACCACTTCCCACCCCTCTCATCTCCCATCTCAACCCTCCAACCTTCATCAACCGCCATCAAAGTGAGAGCTGAGTTTGGCATTCTATCAGACCACAAAGATCCAATGGTGGGTGTTTTATAGGCATAAATTTCATGTTTTAATGATGGACCAAGTGGGGCCTACCGATTAATGGTATGGATCTCACTTTGGACCGTAGGTGTGGCCAATGGCCCACTATGATTCACATGATCATTCCATGATGGGGCCATTATCCATGAACCCCATTATGATGTTTACTTTCTTAGTTTGAAAAGGGTCATCTAGACCTTTCATTTTGGTGGAGAAGGGATCTCCACCGTTGATTTTGATTTGGTGGGCCCACATGCAATGGGACCCACTTGATGTATGTTGTAATGCATGGAAGGGAGGGCTCATAGTGCAGGGGTCCCTCCATTATCACTCGTCTCTCTCTCTCTCTCTCTCTCTCTCTCTCTCTCTCTCTCTCTCTCTCTCTCTCTCTCTCTCTCTCTCTCTCTCTCTCTCTCTCTCTCTCTCTCTCTTTGTGATGGAGCGTGGCCCACCTGATTAGATGGGCCCGAATGAGGGGGAAAACACAAAATAGCAGTTTAATCCAACACGTGTGTCCCACCCACGTGGGACCACCGTGATGCATGTGAATTATCCACACCGTCCAGCTTCCTGGATGGTGTGAGCCACCTCAAGTAGGTATTTTCATCCATGTCGTCCAAGGCCTGGACGTGGCAATATATATATATATATATATATATATATATATATATATATATATATATATCTGGTGGGCCCCACGTGGGACCCACCTCTATGGAATAGGGATTGGCTGGTGTCAGCGCACCATCCAGATGGCTGGACAGTGGGACCCACCTAATGTCTGGATCACATCCACACATGGGACCCATAGTGATATATGTCTTCTATCCATGCTGCCCAACAGCGTGAGCCCCACATGTGGAAGCCATGGGGCACGTGTTTCATCAAAATCGTCCATCTATTCACTGAAAACCCACCTGTTATGGGCCAACCGTGATGTAAGGATCTTATCCACACTGTCCAGCATCTTAAATGGGTGGGACCCACCTTGGAGTATGTGTTTTATCCACACCGTCCACACCATAGGACGGTGGGACCCAAACGTACAGCTGTTATACATGCAACAGTAGGACCGTGGGTCCAATTTTAATCCAAACCATCCATTTAAGGAAGCCGCTGGACTAATGTCTAGCAGCTGTGGCAATACCATGATGTATGTGATGGTTCACATCGTCTAAATGGCTGGACGGTGGGACACACCGAGATGTATATGTGTGGTTTATACCGCCCATCTATGGGGCTCATGCATGATGTATGTGTTATATCTCAACTGTCCATCCAATTGGCAAGCTCATCTCAAGGCCTGAGACGATAAATGAGGCAGATCTATCAGGTGGACCACACTACAGAAAACAGTGGAGAGTTGAACACCTACCATTAAAACTTTTAAGGACCACAAAAATTATGGATCAATATGATATTTATTTTTCCTCTTGATTCAGGTCTTTGTGACTGTATGAACAGATTGGATGGAAAATAAATGTGATGGTGGGCCCTGTGAAGTTTTAACTGTGAAAATCATTATCTCCACTGTTATTTGTGGTATGATCTATATGACCTTCCGATATGATTCATTTTTTGGGAAATACTTTAAAATGATCTATAAAAAATAGATGTATAGTGTAGATAGTTCACCTAGAACTGTGGACCCCACTTGATGTATATGACGCCCATTGATGCGGCCCATTGATACGGCGTACTTGATGTATATGCGGCCCATTGATGCGGACCACTTGATGTATATGAGGCCCATTGGTGCGGCCCGTGGATGCCGCCCACTTGATATATATGAGGCTCATTGGTGCGACCCACTTGATATATATGAGGCCCATTGGTGCGGCCCATGTGATGTGGCCCACTTGATGTATATGAGGCCCATGTGATGTATTTATGGCACATGTGATGCGGCCCATTACGATGTAAGAGGCTCATGAGATGTGGCCCATTGTGATGTATATGTGGCCCATTATGATGTATATCAAGCCCATGTGATGTGGCCCATTGTGATTTGTATTAGGCCCATGAGATGTAGCCCATTGAGATTATATGTGGCCCATTATGATTGTATAAGGCCCGTTGTGATTATATCAGTCCCGTTGTGAGTGTATGGGACCACAGTGATGTATGTGTTATACATACACCGTCTACCCATTTTAGGTCATAAACCCCGCCGACTTATGTAGGCCCACCTTGTATAAGTGATGGGCCCACTCCATCTATCTATCTCCTAGATATTTGGAGGGTCGAGGGCCCTGTTACGATTTCGATTTCCAAATGGGCCACACCTTGGGAGCAGCGGTGGTTAAATGTCCACTGTTGGGAACCATCCTAAGGCCCACCATGAAGTCCATCTCCCCATCCTCTCTTTTACCCCAACCTTGAGTAGAGTCCCGCCATAATGTATATGTTATTTATATGTTGTTCATCCATTCTTCTAGATCTCATAGGGCCATGGCCCCCATTGAGAGTCAGGTCCAAATCCCTAGTGGACCGCATCATAGGAATAGTGGTGATTAAACATTCACCGTTGAAAACCATACCTTGTTGGACCCACTGTGATACCCAATTTTCAACCCATCTTTCCTTATTGGGCTATCCCAAATCACTGTGCCCCATTGATGCTAGTAATACCCATCCTTCCCTTATTGGGTTATCCCAAAACGTTGGGCCCCCATTTGATATTGATGCTTTCCACCATACCCTGTAGAACCACTCAAGCCTTGGAGCCCATCTTGTGTTTGTGCTGGGCCTTCCATAGGGAATGTGGCCCACCTGATGCATGTGTTTATCCAAGCTTAGTAACCCAAACCCAAGGCCCCACTTAGATGATGAGTGGGACTGTTTTTAGGGTTACATAGTCCTGGATGTGTGGATCCTACCAAGGCTAGCCTTGTATTCATATCAGGCCCTCATAGGAAAGCCCAGTTGTTCATGATAAAGGGAGCAAGGAAGCTCACTTGTTGTATACCCACTTAACTCACCCGTGAGATGTATCCTACCTTGTAATCGATTGTTAGGACCTCGTGTTATGTATATATCATCCCCACTATCTATTTACCTTCTTAGGACGAGTGTGAGGCCTATCTTTGACATTAGTACATCATCATCACCTCCCTTGTCGTAGATGGAAGAATATGTGGGACCAGATTTAATATATCCACTATATAGATCCTATCTCGATGTATGTGTTAGATCCATCGTCCCTCTATGGACCCCGCCTTAGGATATATGATATGTTAGTACTTTGAATAGGTTAGGATAGTTTATCATGGACCATTCCATATAGACTTCTACATGTCTAGTAAGGCGTATCGCTTAGCCCCTACTCTCATAAGTGACATACAGGTTAAGACTAGTCATCGCCTGTTATATCTGATACTCATGCTAGTATACTTAGCCTAGTAAGACACATTGAGATCATGCTTAGTATTACATCATGACACATGTCCATACGCATCATTTGTATGTCTGTTGTGAGGAATGGTTAATCATAACATTGCCATTGGGCGGAGTTATTTAGGGGACTCCTTAAGAGACAGGGTTGCCCCACATGATCGTGCAGTACGCGTAGGTTTGATGCATGACTGGATGGTTTAACTCATGCATCTTGCATTTGTGTGACATGATCACTTGGCACCCTAGCGATATCAAGGTTGTCGCTTCCACAGGTTGTGGATGGCCAGATGGGATACCAAAAATATTTGGTTCTAGCACTGTGGGCACATAGGATGTCTTTGAGTGAGAGTCTCAAAATCCTCTAGTACCAGAGGAAACTCCAACGTCTAGACCAAGTGGATACATGAGCGCCTGGGTACCGAATACCAATACGCGGCATCTCCCACCGTGTCGTGGTCATTTGGAAGTGGGTGTGGCCTTATCCACCTGAGTGAGGGGGCTGTAAGCTATGCTAAGTTTGACCAGCTCATAAATGGGCCCACGATCAATGAGTCGGGTAGGTATTGGCAGATTACTGATGTAACACCTTAAATTTTGAGGGTCGAGCAAAGATCTGCTCCCGAGATCCAGCACATCACTTATGCAATATGGATAATGATGTTTAGATTTTGTCCATATTAATGAGTTAAACATGAGTGGGATTATACTAAAACAGCATATCATACTCCGGATATAATTAAATTAAGCAAGCGGAAGTCTAAAGCATATGTATTTAAGTATGTAAGTGTTTCACAACCTCCAAAGTATGAGTATGTAACTAGGTTGAATATATAAATGTGTTGTTTCAAAATATACAAAATGTGGAAATGTAAGGTGTCCAACTAAGCCAAATATCCCTGTAGTCCCTATGCATCGGTATAAGGTATACATAGACCTGCCCGAGAGCTAAAAGTAGGAGAACTCCTCCTCCTCATCCATAAAGTCCTGCTCTGTTGCAAAGACTTCATCAACACCTGCATCTAAACCAGAGTCTAGTTGGTGTTTTAAAACAATGTCCTAAGGTGGAAGTGAGTGATCAACTCAGTGGTACTATAAGGCAAAGGTTAACATGTTATCAAGTCAATCAAGCAGTAATGATAAAGAAACATAACGATCACTTCCTAACTACTCTTGTTAATATAGGAATGGAGTGCAAGTAATGATGTATGCCCTCGCATCAAAGCTCCCTCAAAAGTGACTCCGATAACCTATTTTGTATATGACAGCACTGCCTCCAGTGTAACTTCATCACCTTTAAAGCACATCCTAAATAATGTAATGCGATGCATGATCGTGTTAGCCGAGTACTTAATTAAGCTTATTCATACAGCAGATTTGGAAAGCTCAGGTACCTCCCTTTATATCATTAACCCGAACAGAAGGATCCATCCAGGTTCGTCACTCCTAGTTAAACACATACGATAGGTAAGTTGTAATGCATCACTCCTATTAAAACGCAGTCGATAGGCAAATTCAAAAGTTTATACTCGCGGTCACTACGGAAGGCTCGTTACCTCAGTGTAGGCCGACAGCACGAACACGATGTCCCATACCACCATGCCCTGCTTACGAGTCTTAGTTGCTCATTGGTCACCACCGGGAGGCTCATCACCCCAATGTAAGCCGACAGCTCGAACATGGTATCCCATACCACCATGCCTGGCTCATGAGTCTTAGCGGATCGTGGTACTATGGTTAAAGTGGGCCTTTATATTGGTGAGGGGTACCTTAGATTCAAGCAGTGGTGTCCATACATGGTAAACACATAATAGACCAATCGGTTTATTAGACAAGTTCAATTGGTACAAGCACACGCTGACTTAATCGACATGAAGTGCATAAGCGCCCTTTGTGGCTTAACCACTGTCGACAATTGTCGTGCGACCCAAATTCATCGAATATATCCAATGTGGCGAGACTAATTCGACCACCCAAACGGGGACTGTCACAGATTACCTTGACTATGTTATCGCCCAAATCTTACTCAGATGCAATAGGTAAACACATGTGATAACCATTTAAGCATTTAACAAACAATCTAAGTAAATTCCTCATGTGAACATTTCATAAAACACATTGAGCATATTACCTAACACCTACATTTTTTTTCCATAGATTCCGTAAAGGCAAATAAGATTACATGAAAGAAACTATACATATGAATAAGGTAATTAAGAATCCTATCTTAATATTCTTAATAAATGCAAATCATCAACAATTTCTCATTCAAACAATTTATCAAACACTTAGGCTACACTTCACCAGATACATAGACTAGGTTAGTTACACCATATATTTAAGCAATTCCTTACATAGGGAAGTCAACATACATATGAAAATGATAAATCATAGATCAATAGTCATGTCAAGCACAAATCATATTTACATGTTCATTCAAACATTTTAACAAACACATGGGATGCATCTTCATTCAACATAGTTCATACATGTATAATATATCGAAAACGGCGAATCTAAGACAATATGGTAGCAATCAAGCCAGAAATAAATCATTAATTGACATTGAAAGTATTGATAACCATAACCTAAGCATTTATAATCCACACCTTTCGTCAAAATACTTGATTCGAACCCAGTTCGAATTCTACATTCTCGAAAACGGAACGTCGGGCACCTAAATAACGAAATAGGTTAGCTAGTTTGCTGATTAATCAATCTGAATCTCTACAACGATATTAGGGTTAGGTTTTCTTACCCAAAATCATAGCTGAAATAGATCGAGTAGCATAACGGGGTGGTGATTCGATGCGTGGAGTCATGGGAGAGGATTCCTGCAACAATCCCCTAAGATCCTACTTTCTTTCCCCTTTTCTCTTCTTTTCTCTCCTCTCTCCCTTAGGGTTTTTGTGAAATTCGTATATGAGAGAGGAGGGGTGAAATAAGGGCTATTTATAAGCTCAGAAGTGATGTAAATAGCCCCAGGGCCACTATATGCATGGGTTATACCCTTTGGACAGTTGTTTTTGACAAATAGGGCTCATAGGGAGGCCCGTTACTCACCTATGTCATAGGGTAAGTTCCCTGACAATGGATCTATGTTAGGATACGATTTCACTGCGATCGGATAGGCCGATCAACCGTAGAGGATCTGTGTCAAATCAACGGTCATACTTACTCAATCGGGGCCACAGTTATACGAATATGTGCAGGGAAATTTTCTTTTTCCATGGATGAATTTTGGTCAGAAACTAACGGTCCAAAATCTCCAATCTCAGGTAAGAGTGAATGGCCCAATTCACTTAAGTTTCATTTTATTTTCTAAAGATATTCGCGTTTCTCACACACTTCATTTAGGGTTTAAGTTATGCCATCGAGGCTCGATTCCCGCGTTGGTTGTCAAGCCCAGTAAGACGGACATAATCCTATAGTTTCATGGTCATCGGACTCTCGACGTGCAGTTTAGGTCTGATATGGGGTTTTAATGTACTCCCAAGAGTGACAGGCTCTTGGGATTTCTCATAGGTCTTAGTGACATTGAGTTAGTGGTATTAATGGTTTTCGGCCTTCTCATTTATGGAAATGGTGGTCTAATTCACTGATTATTTTGTTTAGCACTTATTAATTTTCGTCTAAGTTACGACAGGACATGGTCTTTAGGTGGTTCTACTTGAGGTGGTACTCGGGTCCTTGTACGGATTTTTCCAATATGTTGCAATCTACTCCCCTTAAAGAAAAATTTTATCCCTAAAATTAGTACATTTTCTAATTTTCAAGGATCTGAGGGTAGTTCTTACGAACTTTGACTTCCGTTTCCCAAGTAGACTGCTCCTCAGTGTGATGTGTCCATAACACTGTCATGAGCAGGATGACTTTGCCACGTAGCACTTGTTCCTTCATATTTAGAACACGCGTTGGTCACAATACATAGGTAGCATCTTCACTTAACTGCACTTTCTCCCATTTGATAATATGGGCAGGGTCAGGAACATATTTCTTAAACATCGATACATGAAATACGTTGTGCACGCCTGCGAGTGGTGTGGGCAAGGCGAGACTCTATGCCACCACACCCACTCGGTCTAAAATCTGGAACAGGTTAATGAATCTCAACGTGAGTTTTCCTTTTCTATTAAAACAGAGTACTCCTTTCATTTGAGAAACCTTAAGGAATACATGGTCCCCAACTTCAAATTCCAACTGCCTTCGTCTTGTATTAGCATAACTCTTCTATTTACTCTGGGTTGTAAGAAGTCGACGCCTGATAATATCAATCTTTTCTGAGGTCGCCTAAACCAGATCTGGGCCAACCAAACTCTTCTCGCTAACTTCTACCCAACAATGTGGAGCTCAACATGGGAGTCCATACAGGGCTTCGTAAGGAGCCATGCTAATGCTTGCTTGGAAGCCGTTGTTATAAGCAAACTCAGCATAAGGGAGACATCCATCCCACATGTCCTTGAAGTCAAGTACGCACGCTTGCAACATGTCTTCGAGTATCTGATTCATCGATTTCGTCTGCCCATCAGTCTGAGGGTGGAACGTGGTACTAAATTTCAGTTTCACCCGCATTGCTTCTTGGATTCGAGTCTAGAAAATAGGTGTGAATCATGTGTCTCGGTCAGACACAATCTATATAGGTGTAAGTGCTATGTTTTCTAGCTCCTATGATTGTCAAATTTTGTAGTGCCAAAACCTCTTGGAATTTATATCTTGTGTAGCTCATCTTCATGTCCAATATAATTCTTGTACAAGCTCAAGATGATCCATTACAAGGTGTTCCATTTTGAGATTCAAGCATCACAAGTATAAGAACTCAAGTACAGCATCAACTGATAGTTCAAGCTTTCAAAGCTTCATCTAAGTCAAGACAATAGTCATCACTCAAGTACCTCAAGCTTCAAGATATTTCAACTTCAAGCTTCAAAAGGTTACAAATTCAAGTTTCAAAGTACTTTAAGTTGAAGCTTCAAAATGTTTCAAATTCAAGCTTCGTGTTGTCAAGATAACAAGCTTCATATTTGTCAAGATCAATAATAAACTAAAGGAAAAGATGTTTCAATGTTCAAACATCGCTTATAAGGTATGAAAGACCTTAGATTGATCATAGGATATGTCATTTTAAATACATAATTTAAGTGGGTCACATTATAAGTGCATAGGCTGTTTTTCAACTAGTCTTAGACTATATTCAACTAGTCCTAGTACTGGCTCGACCAATCTGAGAAATTCCTTGACCAGTCATAAGTTTGTTACTAATTTTTAAGAATTTTTGTTATTGCCTCGACCAGTCCTGGAGACTTCTCGACTGGTCGAGTGAATAATGCTCGACCAGTCCAGCAGGCTCGACTCAAAGTCCAGCAACTAAATTGGGTTCCACACGACTAGTCGTGGATAGGACTCGACCAGTCGTGGAGGCCACTCGACCGGTCGAGAATGGCCTTCGACCAGTCGTGGAATGACCTGATCTTATTACGCCCAAATTTTTAAAAGTTTGTTGGTCCTTCGACCAGTCGAGCTGTCCTCTGGGCCAGTCGAAGGAGCAATTTCTATTCTTATAAATAGAGCACGATTTTCAAAGTTTGGTATCTAATTCAAACAAAATCAAGACACCACTCTGAGAGATAAGTTTGTGATATCCTTTAGCTATTTAGTGCTCATTTAATATTCTCTTTAATTAGCTTTTTTTCATTTGATTTTGTATTCTACATTCCAATCTTATTTGAAAAAGGGATTGAAGTTTTTCCATTTCTTGGAATCAAAATCAAATCAAGCTAGCCCAAGGTGATTTAATCTAAAATCCATTTAGAACTTATAACCATTTCATAAGTGAGTGTGAACATTGAACATCTACTTTGAACTTCTACTCCGAATTGGTTCTACCGGGTTGCAACAAAGGAGAATATCTAGATAAGTATTTTACTGTTATGTAAATTTATTCTTTTAGTTTCTTTGAGATTATGCCAGAAAATTTTTTTCTTTTGGTTTGTCAAAGGTGATCCAGAAAACTCAGAGTGTGGAGTTTTTAAATTGTGTAAACCCACTTGAAATATACAATTGTGAAGGTTTTAGGTGAACCTTAAAAAACCTATTTCTTAGTCAACGCTAATATGCACTGTGTGAGGATATTAGGAGTGGAGTAGTTGTGTGGCTGTTTTTCTAAACAGTTGGTATACACACAATCAAACCACTATAACTTCTGGTCTTGTGGTGATTGATTGATTATTTATTTATTGTATTGTGTGAATGTCGTAATTTCCCTTTATGCATTTGTGGGAATGTTGTAATAGGTTAGTTTCATTCTTTTATATTTTTTTCTTTATTCGTCTATATTAGTTTGAGTTTTTGATACACTGACCGTTCTAGGAATCAGGTTGTCCTACCATAAACCATTAGTTTTTGGTGTAAGGTTATCCTTAGAACAACATCTGTATCAAACTCTCAATATTTGTACATTTGAGGTTGTTTTATATTTCTACATTGTGGGATTGTTTAAGTGTTATCTTTATTTATATTTATTTAAATTTCACTTTTAATTTTTAATTTGTCATAGTCCTATTCACCCCACCCCTCTAGGACTCTTAGCTCGGCCTTTTCAAGTGGTATTAGAGCCTAATAGCTCACTTTATTTTTTGGATTTATTTCCTAAGCTAATCGATATGAGCTTTTTAAGATGTCAAATTTTGATAGCCTTTCAGTCACTAGGCCTCCACCATTTGATGGCTCCAATTATGCCTATTGGAAAGTCAAAATAAGGATTTTCTTTAAATCCATGGATGAGAGCATGTGGCAAGCCACAGTGATCAATTGGACCCCTCCTACCACTGAAGTGACTGGTACCGACAGATCTAAAACTATGAAAGTCTCACCTTATTTTTCTTGGTTCGCTCTTCAGAAAAGTGAGAGTAGTGTCAATGCAAAGGCTCTAAATGCAATTACTTGCGCACTATCACCGGATGAATTCAAAAAAATTATATCCTGTGATACTGCAAAGCAAGCCAGGGATATTTTAGAAATGACACACGAGGGAACAACAATTGTCAAGAAATATAAAGTCTAAATCCTCACAACCAAATTTGAGAAAATACGTATGGAAGAAAGTGACACTTTCATGGACTTCTATATAAGATTGAATGACATTGTCAACTCTATGTGGGGTCTCGGTGATTGAATCTGAGAAAGTAAGGTCTGTGCAAAGATACTATGCTCACTGCCTGAACGGTTCAATTCAAAGGTGACTGCGATCCAGGAACTTCGTGATACGGATAATATGATGGTAGAAGAATTAGTTGGCTCATTATAGACCTATGAGTTAAACTTTAAAGCTCCTAAAGGTAAATCTATCACTCTTAAGTCTTCTAAAAATATTTTTCAAGAAAATAACAATTCTGATTTAGAAAATTTTGAAGATAATATGGCCCTTTTAGCTAAAAAGTTTTATAAGATTTTCAAAAGTAAAAAGAGGATAGATTTTCAAAAACCTGTTGAATAGAAAAGATCTAGATCTAAAACTTAGAAATCTTTAAAAGACAGTCAATGTTACAACTGCCATGAATATGGGCATCTAGCAAACAAATGTCCTAAAAAGGACAAACTGAAAAAGAAAGGCATGTTGGCTACATGGGATGAATCTTCCTACTCTGAAGCTTCTTCTGAGTCAGAAGATTCTGAAACCAAGTCGGATAATGATGTTAAAGCCCTACTGATTCTAGCCAAGTTCACTTTTTCATATAACAATGATTCAACTAGTGAAGAAAATCTAAATAGTGATCATGAAAATGAAGAAGATCTTCAAGATGCTTATAATGCCCTATTATAATGTCTCGGAAAAATCTGTACAAAGACCCGAGTACCACCTCCCGTGCATCCATCTGATGTGTAGATCATAAGTTATAGGCATTTCATCATTTTAGCCCTTTGATCATGATTGTGTGGCCTACCTAGAGTGGTGTACATGTTTTTTCAAGATGGCTCATCGCATTTGCACAATTTCCAACCAACACTACCCAAACTTCCATCTTCTACACTACCCACACCACCAAAACTACCCATCCCTAGTCTATAGCCACCATTTAGCCCTTCTTTTGCTAGCTCATGATGAGCTCTCTATCCAAGCCACCCTTCCCTAGAGAGAAACCATCATGGTTGCTCTTTTCTAGTCATTTGCAATGATCATTTTCTTACAAGCTCTCTCCTCTCTCTTCTCTCCCTCATTTCTCCCTTCTCATTTCATTCTCCCAAGCTAGAGAGAGACCTTGGATGTCCCACCATTCCAGCCCTCTTTTCCTCCATTTTCTCTTCATCCATCCATCCATATCCCATTCTACCCATTGATCTTGATTCCTTGGAGCATTAGGAGCTAAGAGTTGGAGTTTTGGTTGAGATCAAGAGGTGGGTGTTCCTCTAGAATGTTGTAACACCCTGAAAATCGGGGGTCGTGTATAAACTCAACTCCCGAGTTCCAGACCGTCACTTATGCAACAAAAATGGTTATGATTCAATGTTGTCTGATTTAAAGCATTCACATGAGTAAAAGTATACCAAAACTGCAATTCATACTTCAGATCCAGTGATAAAAGCAAGCGGAAGACTAAACAATATATATCACTGTATGGGAAAACAAAGTAATCTCATCTGTCTCCAAAGTATGACTACATCTCTGAGTCTCATATACATGTAAATAAACAAAAGAATAAAGTTCAAAATAGTCCCACTGAAGTCCCCCTCGATCCAGGTCACCTACGGGAAGCCGTCGTGATACTGCATATACGAGAACTCATCCTGGTCCTCGTCAATCTCCGGCTCCACCTCCTGGATCTCGTCCTCACCTGCAACTACGACAGGGTCTGGTGGGTGTTGCAAACACCATCCCGTAACGTGGGAATGAGTGATCAACTCAGTGGAATCATAGAGCAAAGATTAGCATGTTCACAATTCAATCACGCGATAATGTAAGGCAGTAAATCAGACAATCCTAATACTGTTGTTAATGCAAGATGATATGACGTGATGTATGCCCTCACCGACGATCACCCTCATGCGGCAACATCTTACGACCGCGGCATGCCACACTCCCTAGAGTGCTCCACATCTTCCAGGCACATGCAATGCTATGGTGAAATGATTACCAAGTTGTTATTAGTCCATTCAAACAGCAGGATTGGGAAACTAAGGTACTTCCCTCGTATCAATCCCAACACGGATCCTGTCTAGGGTCGTCACTCCTAGTAATCTCATACGATGTACATTTCGTAGGTCACTGCAAGGGCTGCCAGGGCTGTTGCTCGCACTCGTTGCACCGCTCCCCCATCACCTTATCAATACAGGCCTACTGTACTCTACTGCACGGAAGGGTCGTCGCCTCCCGTGGACTCAGAATATGCTCGCGGTCACTACAAAGGGCTCGTCGCCTGATCAGTGTAGGCCGACAGCTAGAATATAGTGTCCCATACCACCATAATCTGCTCACGAGTTTAGGTGCTCACTGGTCACTACGGGGAGGTTTGTGGCCCCAGCGTAGGCCGACAGCTCGACCACGGTGTCCCATACCACCATGCCCGGCTCATGAGTCTTCGTGGATCAAGGTACCACGGTTAATAGGGTTTACAATGGTAAGTTCAGTACCCTAGGTTCAAGCAGTTATGATACATGCAAGGTGAACAAACATCGGCCAGTCGGGTTACTTGACGGGCTCGACTAGCGCGATCGCATCTCGAATTGAACGACATGAAGTGCGTAAAACACTTCGCGTGGCCTAACCACTGCCGCCAACTCTCAACACGAATCACATTCATCGACGCGTCGTTCGTGGCTATGACCAGTCAGCCACGAATTCGTTCGGTTACCGACTGCCTGGACTAAGTCAAGTCCCACACATCTATTGAATTACATTAACGCTATATATCAGGGTATTGGAATTGAAACACATCATGTAAGCATGTTAGCACATGTTATAACATTCAACTTAGGCAAATCTTCAAGGCATGCTTTCCATGCATATTCAACTTAGGCAATTCTTTAAGGCATCATTTCTATGCATGTGATGCAATCATGCATAAGGTCAACATATAGGAAATCATTTAGGTCAGCATATTAATCATGAAATCAATCTCAATCTACTACATAACATCATTCAATGCAATACATACTAATACAAGCATTTATACAAACACATACACTACACACTTAAGTCCACATATAGTATGTCGACCCAAAGTGCGCAACTTGGCGAATCTCTTCGCCAAACTGATTATGCAAGCATTCCTAGCTCTCTAATGCAGCGACAAATCATGTCAATCACGTCAGCAAAATATGCATGGAGACCGTACTTCCTACAAATGACTAAAATGCCCTAAATCTCATATTCTTCGTTAATTTGCGAAACAGGAAACGGAGAGCATGTTGTACATGTCAAACGGCGATGCCGTCGATAATCTACTATTAAACGACATTGAAAGCGTTGTAAACCGACAATCAAAGCGTCTAAAATCCTCACCTAGTCTCTTACGGTCGCGGGAATTTGAACGGAGCGTGTACGCTTCGTCTACGGCTGTAGGAGAACCTGATTTATGGATTTAGTTAGCTAACATGTTGTGCATCTAAACAAACCCTAAATCAGCAAGTTTTTGGGATTATTTAATACCTGAAAAAGTGTAGAAATCACCAGCCAGGTGATTGGAAGGAAGTGCTGATGCAGCAACCGTTGGTGGCTCGGAAGCGGGAAAAATCTCCTCTTCCCTTTCTCTCAAACTCTCTCTCTCTTTTCTAGGGTTTGTGAAATTCGTATGCAAGGAAGGAATGAGGGTTTCAACCCCTTTTATAAGCTTGGAAACGCCGAAAATAGGCTCCGGGACGAAGTTTACTTATTGTCTATCCAATTCGGGGCTGTTTCGGTCCAAAAACTGATTTCTGGTGGTCCCCTGGTCGATTGCGATCAGACTTAAGCTCATGGGTACCAGATGTACCTCGTATTAAGTTTTCAGTCTGGCAGGGTTCGCAGATCGCACGTGGCGGACCAGTTTCAGTTCAGCGGTCACCGCACATAGATCAGGGCTGAAAGTCCCATGATAATAAATAGATATTTTTCCTGATCCGAGGGTGTAATCTGGATGAATTCTGACGGTCAGGACGCTTAATACTGACGCGTCAAGTCGTGTGCCAGATCTAAATTTGAAATTCCCAATTCGTCCCTATTCGCGGTCGCTTCAGTCCGGGTTCAACGAAATACTCTGTGATTATCGGTTTGACTTGATTTTCGAGATGATTGTCAAGTCCAGCTGGGCGGTTCTAACGGTCTAAGATAGGAGGTATCGGACCTTCGACGCGCGGTCTAAATCCAATACTAAGGTTCAATATGGTCCAGAGGACAAACCTGCTTAAAGTTTGATCCAAGGTTATAGAGTATTGTAGAGTTGTCTGTTCTACTCGATTTGGGTCTTGTAGAACGTATTTAACGTGATCAGGGACTATTTCCCAGCTACTCTAGCGTTGCGCTAGCTAACTTACGTTTAATTTCCATGAAAATTATTTATACGCGATTTCGGGTCAAATCGGTACTCGATTCCAAGTACGGATTTTTCACGGGCGTTACAATCTACCCCCCTTAACAAATAATTTCGTCCTCGAAATTTTGTACCTTTTCGTACTCCTCGAGAAGCTGTGGGTAGTTCTTTCTGATCTCGGCTTCTGTCTCCCAAGTAGCCTCCTCCTCAGTATGATGCGTCCATAGTACCTTCACAAGGGAAATCACCATGCTACGCAGTACCTGCTCCTTCCGGTCTAAGATGCGTGTCGGTCGCAGGATATAAGTAACATCCTCTCCTAACTGCACCTGCTCCCATCTGATGATATGAGAAGGATCAGCAACGTACTTCTTCAGCATAGAAACATGAAATACGTTGTGGACGCTCGCGAGGGGCGTGGGTAAAGCCAATCGGTAAGCCACTGCTCCCACACGATCGAGGATCTGAAATGGACCAATGAATCGCGGTGCCAGCTTCCCCTTCTTCCCGAACCGAAGGACTCCCTTCATAGGGGAAACTCGCAAAAACACATGATCCCCGACTGTGAACTCTAGTGGTCGTCGTCTCGTATCGGCGTAGCTCTTCTGTCTGCTCTGCGCTGTAAGAAGCCGACGTCGAATAATATCAATCTTCTCTGACGTCGCCTGCACCAACTCTGGGCCAATCAAGCTGCGCTCACCGACCTCTAACCAGCAATGCGGTGCGCGACAAGGTCGCCCATACAGCGCCTCATAAGGTGCCATGCCAATACTCGCCTGGAAGCTATTGTTGTACGCAAACTCCGCATATGCAAGACAGTCATCCCAACTGTCCTTGAAGTCCAATGCGCAAGCTCGCAACATGTCCTCCAGGATCTGGTTCACTCGCTCCGTCTGTCCGTCCGTCTGTGGGTGGAAGGCAGTACTGAACTTCAACTTCACACCCATAGCCTCCTGAATGCGAGTCCAGAAAATAGAAGTGAACCGCGTGTCTCTGTCCGACACGATCTCCAACGGAACTCCATGCAGACGCACAATCTCTCGGATATACAATCTAGCCAGCTCGTCTGCAGAGTTCGTAACTCTGATCGGTAGGAAGTGCGCCGACTTCGTCAATCGGTCGACGATCACCCAAATGGAATCGTGCCCCTTCCTCGTCTTCGGCAACCCAGAAATGAAATCCATGGAAATGAAATCCCACTTCCACTCTGCAATCGGCATAGGCTGCAAAAGTCTAGGTGGTCGGCGATGCTCTGCCTTCACCTGCTGACAAGTGAGACAACGGGACACGAACTCAGCTATGTGGGTCTTCATACCTTCCCACCAATACGTCCTCTTCACGTCACGATACATCTTCGTGCTGCCAGGATGCATCGCGAGTCTAGTAGAATGCGCAGCCTCGAGAATCTCTCGTCTCAAGTCAGGGACATCTGGGACGCATAAGCGGCCACGGTAACGTAAGCCCCCATCCATACCAACTCGCCAGTCGGCGTCAGCATCATCACTGGCCTGCTCTCGAAGCTCAGTAAGATGCGCGTCGTCCCTCTGCGCCTCGATGACTCGGTCATCGATCTGGGATCGCACCTGTACATGTGCGATGAACTCAAACGGCTCCTCTACGGTGAGTTTCTGCTCAAAGTCTCGCAAAAACTCCACCATATCCCACTCGGCAACCATCAGCGGAGCCGCAAACTCTATCGCCTTCTTGCGGCTCAACGCATCAGCCACAAGGTTCGCCTTCCCAGGATGGTAAGAGACTTCAAACTTGAAGTCCTTCAGCGTCTCCATCCATCGCCGCTGCCTCATATTCAAGTCTCGCTGCGTGAATATGTACTTGAGGCTCTTGTGGTCGCAAAAGAGCTCGAACTCCTCTCCGTAGAGGTAATGTCTCCAGAGTCTCAGTGCGAATATAACGGCTGCCAACTCCAGGTCGTGTGTAGGGTAATTCTCCTCGTGCTTCCTTAATTGTCTCGAGGCATACGAAATTACCCTGTCCCTCTGCATAAGGACACAACCCAAACCAACGCTAGACGCGTCAGTGTATATAGTGTATCTAACCCCCTGCTCTGGCAATACTAGCACAGGGGCGGACGTAAGTCTGCCCTTCAGCTCCTGAAAGGCTGACTCCGCCTTATCATTCCAGGCGAACCTCACGTCCTTCCGTGTCAACTGAGATAAGGGTCTTGCGATCTTCGAGAAATCCTGAATGAAGCGCCTATAGTAACCAGCGAGACCCAAGAAACTCCTCACCTCAGTGACAGAACCAGGCTGCTCCCAGTCCTGCACCACAGCTACCTTAGACAGGTCAACTGCCATGCCGTCCTTGGACACCACGTGTCCCAGAAACTTCACCTCCTGCTTCCAGAAGTCACACTTCTTGTACTGTGCGAACAACTGATGTCGTCTGAGCGTATCAAGGACCAAACGCAAATGCTCCTCATGCTCCTCTCGACTCCTAGAGTATACCAAAATGTCGTCGATGAAGACAACGACGAATCGATAGAGGAAAGGCTGAAAAACCCGGTTCATCAGATCCATGAACACGGCCGGTGCGTTCGTGAGACCGAACGACATCACAAGGAACTCGTAATGACCAAAACTGGTCCTGAATGCTGTCTTCTGCACGTCCTCATCTCTGACGCGCAGCTGATGATATCTTGACTGAAGATCAATCTTCGAGAAGTACTGCGCTCCTCTCAACTGATCAAACAAGTCATCGATCCTGGGCAAAGGGTACTTGTTCTTCACCGTGAGCTGGTTCAGCCTGCGATAATCAATACACAATCGCAGGGAACCATCCTTCTTCTTCACGAACAAGACCGGTGCTCCCCAAGGAGACACGCTAGGCCGTATAAAGCCAAGCTCTAGCAGGCCATCAATCTGCGTCCTCAACTCCTCCATCTCACATGATGCCATGCGATACGTCGGCAGTGAGACGGGTGTAGAACCAGGAATCAGATCGATAGTGAAATCGATCTCACGTCGGGGCGGCAAACCAGGGATCTTCCTGAACAGATCCCCGAACTCAGAAACAACTGGCGTCTGCTCAAGTACCTGGGCACCAGCGTCGCGCAATAGAGTGGCGTAGCTAAGAATGCGGAAAGGAAGATTTACCCGCACTGAAAATGTGAAAGGCGTGCCCTCAGGCTCGTACACCGTCACCACACGAGCCTCGCAGTCAATCTCGGCTCTCGCTGCAGTCAACCAGTCCATGCTAAGAATGATGTCGAGATATACGAGCGAGGGATCGACGACCAGATCAAGAGTCATCGTCCTGCCTCCCAGATCAACTAAACAACCCTCACACATCTGGGTGACATCCGAATAATCTCCATGAGCTGCAAGGACTCGCACGCTATCCATAGTGATAGTCTGCAACCCAAGACGTCTGACTACGGCACGCGATATCAAAGAAATCGTGGAACCAGTGTCCACCATGATAAGAACGGGAGTACCTCCGATATGGCCCGTGACCTCGAAGGCTGAATGCTGGAAAGTCGGCGTCATAACGGCCTCAGCGGTCAGTGCATGAACTCGCGCCTGCTGTGGCCGGTTCGGCCGCTGTGTCAAGGGCCGTGGAGGCTGTCGAATCTGCGATACCGTAGGTCTGAACGAAGGATGCGCAGGAGCTGACTGTATAGGCGGTGCTGATATCGCCTGTGGACATACACGATCAATCTTCTGCGGCGGCGAGAATCCACTGTCCCGCATCCTGGAAAAGCAACTCTGCGCTAAATGGCCCGTCCTCCCACAGTATGTGCATGATAAATCAGGGCGCCGAAACGGTCGTACAGGCGCCGTGGTCCTGGTAGGAGGATCAATGCGAGGCCTCTTGCCCGCGAAGGGCCTATCTGGCAACTCCGGTCGCGGCCTGGAAGTAGTCGGGCCTCGAGATCGTACAAGTCGATCCACGTCCTGCTCTGCCCGCATGGACATGTGAACCAACTCCGCATAGGAGGGGAAACTGTCATAGCACATCTTCGACCAAATATCCGGTCGCAAGCCCTCCAAAAAGCACCGTATGCGCATTTGCTCATCAGCCAGAATCGTCGGGACGTACCTGCCCAACTCTGTGAACCGATGCTCATACTCAGTAACCGTCATCGCTGCCTGCCTGAGACGGAGAAACTCATTCTCCCTCTCGTGCCTGTAGGTCTGGGGATAATACTTCTCATGGAAGCGGAACTCGAATGCTGCCCACGTCCATACGAAATCTGCGGCAACAGTCCGCAATATACTATCCCACCACATACTGGCCTCTCTCTCAAATAGGAAGGTAGCCAGCTCTACCTGCTCTGCCTCGGTACAGTGTAACATGCGTAGAATCTTCGACACTCGGTCGAGCCAGAACTCTGCCTCCTCAGGTCTGTGAGAACCCAAAAAAGTAGGAGGCCGCAAGCGCTGAAATCGCTCCAAAAGGCCCCGTGTGTCGGCAGGATTCCCCACAGGGAAAGCAGGCTGCGCAGGGTGTGCTATGCCCTCATCCTGGGCGTAAGTATAGGCATCCTCAGCTGGATGCGCAGGTGGTGCAGGTGGAGTAGATGTAGTCGCACCCCCACCCTGGGCTAAAGTCCCAACTATAGTGGTCAATAGCTGCTGCTGCTGTAGCATCATAGCCATCATCTGCTCGAATCTATCAGGGGGTGGAGCAGGCTGTGGCGGATGAGGTACGGAAGTAGATGCGCGCTGTGGCTCTCGAACTGATGGTGTAAATGGCGGTGGTCCATCTGTAGGACCAACAGCAGGCTGAGACGATCGAACAGTCTCAGGAATCGGGCCCACAGCAGGGTCCGGACGAGTGCCAGACTGAGAAGGAGTCTGATCCATCTGCTCAGACAATGAAAGCCGAACCGCACTCCTCGTAGTCTTAGGTGGCATTCCCTATATTTAAAATAGGGCGCAACCTTGTCAGTCTCAATTGCACAAATACACCACAATCATTCACTAAAGAGTCAAAGGCATTCCATGCATTTCAATTAATCAAAATTGTCACAATACAAGGGATATATCCTTACAAGCATCATGACTAGAATTACATGGAAATCAAAACAGTTAAGCAACAGCAACATAAGCAAAGCACTAGCCCTAATAGGCTTTACATACATAAAACAGGAAATGGCTAACTACTCATAACAACATCAAGGATCGCGTCGCTAGTCGGAGTCTGGCGACGGAGGAGGAGCACCCTTATCCTGTAAGCAACACAGGATTGCCTTCAAGGTGCGAGTCACCTTGCCAAACTTCTTCTTCGTAATGGCCTTGGCATCAGCGACCTCTGCTCGAAGTTCTTGGACTTCCCTTCGCAAAGCGGTCTGGCTCTCCTCCATCCGAGCAATGCGGTCGTCGATAGTAGTCTGCGCAGAAGGAGGAGGGCTCTCATCAGTATCCTGAGCCTCCTCTTCTGCTTCTTCCTGAGTCTCTTCCTGAACCTCTGCACTAGGTTCTTCTTCGCTTTGATCTTCCTCTTCATCAAAGTCGTCCCCACTATCCCTTTCAAGTTGATTTTCACGATATTGCGACCCAATCTTCATTTTAACCATTGTCGACTCATCGATGGTGTGAATCGATACCGGCAATTCGGGTCCAAGTCTATAGGCAAACTCAAGCGCAATCTTGTAAATGAGTCGGCCAAAGGGAAGGGATTCGGATGTTCTCCTCGACCTGGCTATGAGAACTATCTGCCGTAAGATGAAAGTGGCCATACATACGTTCTCTCCCTGGGCCACCAGAAATAAGAAATCGACCATAAGACGTGTACATTCAATGCGGTTCGTCGACCTAGGATAAACATTGAACGTGCAGATATGATGCAACAGGCGCAAATCCTCAGACATGTACGTCGCTTTGAGGCTATTATTAGGCTGCCATGGAACCAACTTACCGCACAGAAACCTGGTGCGGTGATCTCGTTCACGTCTAGTCCTCAAATTCTTCTCACTTGGATGTACATCACCTAGAGGCACGTTGAGAAGTCGTGCAACCAACCGGACGTCGATCGTAGCCATCCGATCTCTACCAAAAGGGATTTTGAACTGCAAAGGCTCCAAGGTAAGATTCTGGATGTTAGCATAGAAGGCACGAATGGTGCTCACATTAGCACGAGCGCGAGCTTCCAAGATCGGTCCCCAGTGCGCAGCTTCAATGCGTTCGAACAACAGATATTCGCCGAACAATCGCCCATCTACGTCCGCCTCAAATAACACTCTACGGTCAGTGTATTCACCATGAGGCATCTCTGATAGGATGGTTCGTCCAAGGTGTGTATGGGGATCCAAATCCCGCTTTGTACGACACTCCAGGACTGCAGTTGGACTTGCGACGGTGCTTGAACTTGCGGCACCACCCCGCGGTCTTCTCGATCGAGCAGGGCGGCTCGGCCCAGCCTCGTCTGTCGCAGTTTTTCTCTTACCCATCAAAGATATGATGGATGAGAGCGACAAAAGGCCCAAAATGGCTTCCACAAAAGCCATGGAAAACGTCGAAAATGCGGAGAAATGGCTGCCCAATCTGACAAAAGGAAATCTAGGCGTCGTAGAGGGACGCTTCAAGCTTCCCAAGGCTGTACTTTCAGGGAAAAATAAGAATAAAAAGATGGGATGGAGTACCTCACGATTTCAGCACTATTTGGGGGATTTTGGAGCTCCAAATGGGGAAATCTTCAAGGAAAGGGGCTGCCAACACCCAATAATTGATGGGTGGTGGTCGGTTTTGGCCAAGGAAGGGTTTAAGAGTGGTTTGGGTCGCCGGGGTTTGGAATGGATTGCTGAAAATTGAATCTAGGGTATGCAAGGGGGCTGTTTGTGAAGGAGAGGTGGGTTTTGGGGGTTTTCGTGATGTGGGAGGTAGCTAGGGGTGATGTGGAGGCTTTTTAAGTGAGTGCGCCCGAAGGACGGCACCAACTAAGCTCGCCGGCCGGCGATGCATCGCCCGGCCGGCGATGGCATCGCCGGTCAACTCACAATTTGACCGGTGGGACCCCATGGGTCTGGTCCCCCATGGTCCCAGGGTCCCAAAAAGTCAGGTCCCACCCCTTGGTTCATTGTATTTTGGTCTCTATGAGCCCAAACATGTGTTCGGGGCTTTTCGGGTCCACATCGCAATCCCGAATACCAAACTATATGATGCAGCATATGAATTTGGGGTAGAAGGAGCCATTACATCTTTCTAGCTCCTTAGTTTCTAAAGAAAGTGAATTTAGAATGGCCTTATGGTCATTTTTCACAAAATTTTACTATTCACTGTAAAATTTGGTGAATGTACAAATTGTGTTATTTTCACATTAGGTTTGATGCCTAACATGAAATGGATAAGAAGAAACTGAAGGTTGAAGTGTTTAGAGAAGGAATTTTGAAGATTTTTGGTGAAACGGGGTTTTTAAGCCCTGGCGATTGATTACTGGAGTCATGGTCATTCCACGGCCCATGGATTCACTTTTGCGGTTTAAAACCGCTCTTAGGACGTCTCCACCCGACTTCCTAAAGTTTAAAAGTGATTCGGGTCGCTTTACGCGACCCGAGATACCTTACAGACTCGATCTTGCGATCGATCCTTATAGACTTCGCCTATCGGCGAATCTGTGATCCTAGAAGTGTTTCTAGACCCTTCTCGCACCCACCTAAGTCAAAGGAAGTGACAGCGTACGTCGCAAGACCATAACCCAGGCCCAGTATACTCTCATTCATGCTCTGATACCAACTTGTAACACCCTGAAAATCGGGGGTCGTGTATAAACTCAACTCCCGAGTTCCAGACCGTCACTTATGCAACAAAAATGGTTATGATTCAATGTTGTCTGATTTAAAGCATTTACATGAGTAAAAGTATACCAAAACTGCAATTCATACTTCAGATCCAGTGATAAAAGCAAGCGGAAGACTAAACAATATATATATCACTGTATGGGAAAACAAAGTAATCTCATCTGTCTCCAAAGTATGACTACATCTCTGAGTCTCATATACATGTAAATAAACAAAAGAATAAAGTTCAAAATAGTCCCACTGAAGTCCCCCTCGATCCAGGTCACCTACGGGAAGCCGTCGTGATACTGCATATACGAGAACTCATCCTGGTCCTCGTCAATCTCCGGCTCCACCTCCTGGATCTCGTCCTCACCTGCAACTACGACAGGGTCTGGTGGGTGTTGCAAACACCATCCCATAACGTGGGAATGAGTGATCAACTCAGTGGAATCATAGAGCAAAGATTAGCATGTTCACAATTCAATCACGCGATAATAGTAAGGCAGTAAATCAGACAATCCTAATACTGTTGTTAATGCAAGATGATATGACGTGATGTATGCCCTCACCGACGATCACCCTCATGCGGCAACATCTTACGACCGCGGCATGCCACACTCCCTAGAGTGCTCCACATCTTCCAGGCACATGCAATGCTATGGTGAAATGATTACCAAGTTGTTATTAGTCCATTCAAACAGCAGGATTGGGAAACTAAGGTACTTCCCTCGTATCAATCCCAACACGGATCCTGTCTAGGGTCGTCACTCCTAGTAATCTCATACGATGTACATTTCGTAGGTCACTGCAAGGGCTGCCAGGGCTGTTGCTCGCACTCGTTGCACCGCTCCCCCATCACCTTATCAATACAGGCCTACTGTACTCTACTGCACGGAAGGGTCGTCGCCTCCCGTGGACTCAGAATACGCTCGCAGTCACTACAAAGGGCTCGTCGCCTGATCAGTGTAGGCCGACAGCTAGAATATAGTGTCCCATACCACCATAATCTGCTCACGAGTTTAGGTGCTCACTGGTCACTACGGGGAGGTTTGTGGCCCCAGCGTAGGCCGACAGCTCGACCACGGTGTCCCATACCACCATGCCCGGCTCATGAGTCTTCGTGGATCAAGGTACCACGGTTAATAGGGTTTACAATGGTAAGTTCAGTACCCTAGGTTCAAGCAGTTATGATACATGCAAGGTGAACAAACATCGGCCAGTCGGGTTACTTGACGGGCTCGACTAGCGCGATCGCATCTCAAATTGAACGACATGAAGTGCGTGAAACACTTCGCGTGGCCTAACCACTGCCGCCAACTCTCAACACGAATCACATTCATCGACGCGTCGTTCGTGGCTATGACCAGTCAGCCACGAATTCGTTCGGTTACCGACTGCCTGGACTAAGTCAAGTCCCACACATCTATTGAATTACATTAACGCTATATACCAGGGTATTGGAATTGAAACACATCATGTAAGCATGTTAGCACATGTTATAACATTCAACTTAGGCAAATCTTCAAGACATGCTTTCCATGCATATTCAACTTAGGCAATTCTTTAAGGCATCATTTCTATGCATGTGATGCAATCATGCATAAGGTCAACATATAGGAAATCATTTAGGTCAGCATATTAATCATGAAATCAATCTCAATCTACTACATAACATCATTCAATGCAATACATACTAATACAAGCATTTATACAAACACATACACTACACACTTAAGTCCACATATAGTATGTCGACCCAAAGTGCGCAACTTGGCGAATCTCTTCGCCAAACTGATTATGCAAGCATTCCTAGCTCTCTAATGCGGCGACAAATCATGTCAATCACGTCAGCAAAATATGCATGGAGACCGTACTTCCTACAAATGACTAAAATGCCCTAAATCTCATATTCTTCGTTAATTTGCGAAACAGGAAACGGAGAGCATGTTGTACATGTCAAACGGCGATGCCGTCGATAATCTACTATTAAACGACATTGAAAGCGTTGTAAACCGACAATCAAAGCGTCTAAAATCCTCACCTAGTCTCTTACGGTCGCGGGAATTTGAACGGAGCGTGTACGCTTCGTCTACGGCTGTAGGAGAACCTGATTTATGGATTTAGTTAGCTAACATGTTGTGCATCTAAACAAACCCTAAATCAGCAAGTTTTTGGGATTATTTAATACCTGAAAAGGTGTAGAAATCACCAGCCAGGTGATTGGAAGGAAGTGCTGATGCAGCAACCGTTGGTGGCTCGGAAGCGGGAAAAATCTCTTCCCTATCTCTCAAACTCTCTCTCTCTTTTCTAGGGTTTGTGAAATTCGTATGCAAGGAAGGAATGAGGGTTTCAACCCCTTTTATAAGCTTGGAAACGCCGAAAATAGGCTCCGGGACGAAGTTTACTTATTGCCTATCCAATTCGGGGCTGTTTCGGTCCAAAAACTGATTTCTGGTGGTCCCCTGGTCGATTGCGATCAGACTTAAGCTCATGGGTACCAGATGTACCTCGTATTAAGTTTTCAGTCTGGCAGGGTTCGCAGATCGCACGTGGCGGACCAGTTTCAGTTTAGCGGTCACCGCACATAGATCAGGGCTGAAAGTCCCATGATAATAAATAGATATTTTTCCTGATCCGAGGGTGTAATCTGGATGAATTCTGACGGTCAGGACGCTTAATACTGACGCGTCAAGTCGTGTGCCAGATCTAAATTTGAAATTCCCAATTCGTCCCTATTCGCGGTCGCTTCAGTCCGGGTTCAACGAAATACTCTGTGATTATCGGTTTGACTTGATTTTCGAGATGATTGTCAAGTCCAGCTGGGCGGTTCTAACGGTCTAAGATAGGAGGTATCGGACCTTCGACGCGCGGTCTAAATCCAATACTAAGGTTCAATATGGTCCAGAGGACAAACCTGCTTAAAGTTTGATCCAAGGTTATAGAGTATTGTAGAGTTGTCTGTTCTACTCGATTTGGGTCTTGTAGAACGTATTTAACGTGATCAGGGACTATTTCCCAGCTACTCTAGCGTTGCGCTAGCTAACTTACGTTTAATTTCCATGGAAATTATTTATACGCGATTTCGGGTCAAATCGGTACTCGATTCCAAGTACGAATTTTTCACGGGCGTTACAAATGTAGAATTTCATTTTCATAGCTTAGATCTCTTATTTCTTTAATGAGAGAAGTGTAGGACCCACCAATCAATGGTGGAGATCCTACACATTCCCATAGGTGTGGCCAAAGGGCCTACCTTATGCATGCATGTCCTATGCATGGGGTTTTCCTCTATGGACCCCATCATGGTGGTATCCTTCGATTTTATAACATGATGGGTCATCTAGACCTTAGCATCATGGTGGGGATGGCTTCCCAACCATCCATTTTGATTATAGGCCATGCATGTGCTAGATTCATGTTGTAATTATAAATTAATGAAGATGTGTGAGTGTGATTGTTCTTAGGAGGGCTCATTAGTGGTGGAGCCCTTTTCCTATGGGCGGATTGTTTTCCTCTCTCTCCTTTTTCCTTGATTTTCCCTGATGTGTGTGTGGCCCATTTGGTGAGTGTTAGGACATCCAAAAAATTCAGCAATGGTGGGATGCCTATGCCAACTATTTCCCTGATTTTGGGTGTCTCATTTGCTACCCAAATGATACATGCAAGGTGTGTAGACTTGAGTTATGATTTAGGCATTTGCAGGGCCCACTAAGGAAGGCCACACCTCTCTTTATTTGATGTATTTATCCAGGTATGAGCTGGTATATCCAACCATGTTGTCCGAAAATCCTGGACTGTTTGCATGGAATGTTATATCTGATTTTTGGCTTGGGGTTTACCCATGATTTCGATCCCTTTTTCTCCCTGATGTGGGATGTCCCTTGGAGGAGTGGACCCCACCTTGAACTATGTCAAATCCCTCCTCCACCTGTCCAGCCCTGTTCAATGAAGGGGAAACATTAATATCAGCTTGACCTTTTGAGTTGGTGGATCACTTTTGTGGACCCCACCTTGTTGTACCTTCAAATAAAATTTATGGCCACTCATCCCTCCCCTTTTTGGACAAGATTGGGCCCACTTTAATGGGTGAACATTGTATGGACAGCAGCATATTTTGTGCAACAGATTTTAATTTCCTACACTGTTGTCCATGTGTTTTCTTCATGTTTTGCTTGGGTTTATGCCTCCTAATTAGCCCATCTTGTGGCCCATCATGTAGGGACCCATCTTAGGTATGTAGGCCACCCTTTTGCCACCTAAAATTGAGGTGTTTGCAGCTGGACTAGTAGCCCACAGCTGGACGTTTCAGCTAGGCTGGCCATCCACCCCATTTGGCCCACCCTGATGTATGGTTTTATCCAAGTCGTCCCCCCTCTCATGTGGCCCAAATGAACATGGCCCACCTCCTTGTTGGACATCCACATGTGGGGCCCACCTTGATGTTTTTTGGGGCAGCCGTCCATGGCCCCCATGGACTGTCCAAGCTAGGATGCCCAGCCATACCACTTGATATATGTGTTATATCCACTCCCTTCCTTTGGTGGGACCCATTGTGACATGTATGAGTCATCAAGGAGCAATAATTTTATATAAATTAAATTATTGCTAGACTCTTGCAGGCCTAAAAAGTGAGTGGGCTGAAATTTCAGCAATAGACCCAAAGTTGCTGCCCATAATCATTTATTTTGCGACAGAATGACCCACCAGATTTAAGGATATTTTGTACACATACCTCGCTATTCCCTTATAGTATTTTTTTAGGCTTAATTAATGCACATTTGAAGCCCACCCCAATTGGAATTATTTGGGTCCATATTTTTTTAGCTAATTGTTTAACTCTTTAGACCTTGTTAGGCTGGAACTTTCTAAATAGGCCCATTGGACCTTTGGGCCTATATTTACCATATTATTATGAAGGGTTTATTGTCCAAATTACACAAGTAGTTGAGCCTTTGATTGCCCACCAAATTAACCTTGTACTTAGGCCAAGTTGTAAGGTCCGATTCACTTGATTTAAGCTTAAGGATTTGCCCATATGATTGGAATAACAGGTTGCCCATTAGGCCCACCACAATATGTGGGTTTATGACCTTTATGATTAGGCCCAAACCTTGCTTATGGGCCCACAACATTACCTATGAGTTGGGCTTTGTATGGCCCCTCTAGGGCCATGCTTGGCATAGGCCTTATGCCTTGATTCATATTTGGTTGGAGGCAGGCAACCTCTTGGGAATCAGTTGAAGTTGGATGTCCTCCTTGGTGATCTTAAGGTAGGCCCATGGGTTTTTCTATAGGTGATTAAAGGCCCACCATAGACCCTTATTAGGACCGCTTATCCTTCTAGGCTCATATATTGTATTTCTTAGCTTGTGGGCTATCCCAATCTATTGGGCCCCCACTTAAGGATGTCCCCTTAGAGGATCGATCTAAGTGCTTAGACTTGATCCCTCCTTGGGAAGGAGGAGTGTATTCCACGTCGTCATCGCCATATGGCGCACCTATTTCACCCTCATGACCCATATGCATCATTGAGTGGTTAAATTGCATTTGTGAGTAGTCATTGTGTTAATATGATAGAGGAATGGAGTTTTTCCCTCTTGTGCACATTGAGTGCTTGAAGCTAGTGCATGATTGGTATGCGTGATTCATGCATCTAGCATCACATCTCATAGATATTATCGCCCTTGCTTTCACTAGGGCCTTGCCTTCACAAGTATATTCGTGGATGGCTGTATGTGGACACCGGAAATATATTATTTGAGCATTTGGGGTACATAGGATATCCCTGGGTGAAAGCCCCTAAACCTTCAAGGTACCTAGAAGACGCCTTAATGCCGTGACCAACTAGAAATTATGAGCTCCCGAGTGCCTTACACCGTTAAGCCGTGGCTCCTACTGTCATGTAGTCGGTTGAGATGGGATGTGGCCTTATCCGCCTGAGTGAGAGGGCATTGTTAGGCTGAGTCTGATCAGCTCGTGAATGAGTCCACTACGGTTGAGCCTTGCTGGTTATTGGTTGTCCACGGGCGGGTAGTGAGGTCTCCTATGCTCGTTTGACGTGCGAGTTGTAAAGCGACAGTCGTCCCACAGTGTACTTGACCCCGGTGGATTCCTTATGATGAAACTGTACTTGATATGTGGACTGATTATGAGCATCAAAATTATTTCGCATTGTATTGGTATCAGCTGTATAAGCCTTATTGTATTGCATAGCTTGGTATGGCTTCCTGCATTCATAGCTTAGCCTGGGTAAGGCTAGTGATATTGGCATTGATTATGTTTCCCTTCTGCATCCCCTATTATTCTTCTGCACACCATTGTCACACCCCTTCACCACCCTCTAAGCTTTCTATAAGCTTATGCATGATTGATGCGTGCAGGAGATCCTAGGTCAGCGTAGTAGTGGAGGAGTCATGGATTTGGTTGGCGCGAGCTGAGGACCTATTGCAAACCCTTCCTTCCCTCTCTCTACATTATGTATTTCCTTTTGAACCTTGTAAAGTTTAAATTCTTATTGGATTTTGCACTGTGCCCTTGGTTTATTTCTGAGATTTACTTGCTATGATCTTCAGTGTGCTCTATTGGATTGGAATTATGATATGAAAATCTTCCTTATAGGATCCCTGGATCGGAATCCTTTTGCAGGAGCCGAGAATGGGATGTCACGGAGGCTGTTACGGCCGGAACCGGCTATCGGGTTCCTTGTGAGTCCTATGACTGAATCTGGGCAATGTCACCTTACTTGATTCATGGAACACAAGTAGAATTGGAGTCCGATCCTATCCAATTGGAAGATAAAATAATTAAATCAAATCTGAACTTTTCATTAACTTAATTCTCAATGAAAGAGAATTATAATGAGTGGAAGGGATTCCATCACCCTACTATACCTAGGAGATGATGGTGAATAATAGGATTTACCAATCTCATAATCTCAAAATGGAAAAGAAGATACTTAAAGCTATCACGGCATCTGTTGTAATTTGAGTCACAACAAACCATAGAAAACTAAAAATATTCCTTAAATTCAAACTAAAAGTTAATGAAGTTCAACATAAACAAGAATCAAAGCAAAATAAACATCCAAACACGCTACAAGCTTCACCTCTTAACTCTAGCTAAGAGGTTTCGCCAACCAAAGACATGATTGAACCAAAAACTCTTAAATAAAGCATAAAAACTAACTAGAAGAAGAAGATTAAGGAAGAAAGAATGGCTCCTTGAAGTTCTCCAACACTTTGCTCCACTCTTCCAACCCTAACTCGTGCTTAAAAAAAATTAAAAGACCCATATTTATAATATTTTCTTGGACCGACTTTGAAACCACTTCAAATTTACTTAAAAAGTTACGCTTCGGTCAGACTGAAGTTGGGTTTGGTCGGACCAAATTAAGGCTGAAAATCGCACTTTCTCGCAGGATAATCCTGCATGATTTTAGTCGGACTGAAGTTGGCTTCAGTCGGACCAAATTAAGACTGAAAATTCTGCTTCTCGCCAGACTGTTTTGTGCGATGTCTGTCGAACCGAAATTACACTTCGGTCAAACAGAAAGTTTATTTTAGGAAAATTCTTCTTTAGACTCAAATTTTGAGAATATGTTTTTTCAGGACTATTTTCAGGAATTTTATTTTTTTAGGACAATTTTCAAGATTCATTTTTCTCACTTTAAATCTTCGATTCTCTTCATTCCTCACTTGGTTTCCTTGAACTTTGGCATGTGAATTCTTAATTAATGACTTTGAAATCTCTAAATCTTCATTTAGTAATCTTTTGAGCATAAATCTTCCTTTTGACATCAATTTCACCTTAAGCTCTCAAAATCACCTCACACATGAAAACATGCATAATTAGATTGATTAAGCAATATCATGTTTATAAAACCAAGGTATAAATAGGAGGAATTATGCAATATTTCACACTCAACACCTAACTTACTTGAACCTTCACATTCATTCCAGTCTAAGTCCGACCGTTGAAAGCAATCCACATCCATATATTAAGTCACTATATGTTGATGTTAGAAATAAACCATCACATCATCAGTAAAACCCATCTTTTTAGGGCTTCGATAACCTTTTTAGACAAATGGAACCGTACCTCGACATTTTAGGACTCGAATCATAAAACCCACTGTTCAATAAGTTTATAATGTCTCATTCGATGATCCATCCTTTGAAAACGTGAATCAGCTTATTTGGTTTCATATTCAACGCCTGGATCACACCTAAACACACTTTAGGACCCTTAGGATTGTTAGAAGAGATCACCATCCATAAATCAATTGATCCATTTGTTAATTTTAAAAGATGGACCACTGCACCTTAGTGGAATCGATGTCAAACCTTAAAGGACCTAATTATGGGAATCTGATCGTCACAAAATTTCACATAATGCTCTATTAGAACAATTAAACTGTACATCATCACTTTTAGGACCCAACTCGGCAAATCCATTGTTCATCGAGTCCATGACTCAATGTGGGATGATTTAACACTTAATTACATGAATTAGCCACTAGATTTCAAAAGAAGTCATTAAAATCTATCTATATTATCTTGGGGACATTTAAAGTCATCAGTGATTAGATCGTTAAACGATCCAACTGTTAATTATCGATAGTCGTCAAGTGAGGTAATATCTTGATAGCTATAAGTGGATCCTTGGCGCTGTAGTTTCCTTTTAATTATTGATAATTTATTCTCAATTATTCTCAACTATTTCAGATTTCAATTTAGATCTTTTTCTAGTTTTAGTTCTAGTTATTTTTAGAATATGTACAAGTATAGTCCTTATGGATTTGACGTTGGTCTCACCGAGCTATTACTACATCATGACCTTGTACTTGGGGTTGTGAACAACTAACTTACTTCGATGCCATCGAAAGTGATTCGATTGCATCGAGTATACTTAGAGTATTTTAAATCTTGTTGGAGATATGATGCCTTATATCAATGTCATCGAAATGCATTCAATGCCATCGCAACTTAAGTTTCGATTGCATTGAACTGTCTTCGATTTCATTGAATATATCCAGGTTTTTCACAGTTGGTTGTTAAACTTGTAAGGCACTAATTCAATGTCATCGAACAGGTGTTCGATGCCATCGAAGTTGTCTCGATTAGACTTCGATTGCAATCAACATAACATGAATTTTTTCTACTTTGCTTCTATCTCCATAGGCTTTACACAACTTTAATCTAAGCTTACCGAGGGTTTTACAAAGATGGTTTTGAGCAAGTTTAGATGTATTCCCAATGGGTCTTTTACTTGATAGGGGTTTGGTTTGGGAAGTGAGGCTTAATATACCTATAAAGTGCACTCGAACTTCTTCAACTTGATGAGTCTTGTAGTCTTCATATGGGGCTCACTTGACATATGCACTCAACATTCAGGTATATTGACAAACAATGGCACTTTCACAACTCTGGCACCGCGCACTTCCTAACTGCATAAGTAAATCGAATACATGACATCATCTGCACATGTGGTCAAGTCTTTGATTGAACAGTGGAAACAACATGTACATTAAGAGGATGTTTGATTTTTTAACTTTCCTGGTAAATATGTGTAAAAAAAATAATTTTGACTAACTTCACCTGTTTGAAATTGGCAAGGAATTCCTTACTTGTCGAAAATCGAACCACAAAAACCATGTTGTTACTGATATAAACTTGTGGGCCCCATTGTGATGTATTTCTTATCCACACCATCCAACCTTTTTAATGGCACATTTTAGGGTATGAGTACAAAAATGAGGCAAGTCCCAAGGTTGAGTGGGCCACACCTTAAGAAAGAATGATTGTAAAGACATTAACCGTTGGAAGCTAATTTCTCCCTAGGTGTAACATCCCGAAAATCGGGGGTCGAGTAAAAACTCCACTCCCGAGTTCCAGAACATCACTTATGCAACATAAATGTGTATGATTGAATGTTGTCTGTGTTAATGTATTAAACATGAGTGGGATTAAGCCAGAACATCATATCATACTCCAGAGACAGTTAAATTAACAAGCAGAAGACTGTGATACATACATATAATATATAATTGATTGTAAGTCTCCAGAGTGTGAACATGTTACCAGGTTAAACATATACATGTATACCTCAAAATAGAAAGAAAGAATATACATGAGTGCTCTGAAAATATAAAATGACAAGTGTCATGGCGTCTAATGAATCTCCCTGTAATCCCGTCGTTCAGAACACGCATAAAGAAGGGATCCCCCTCATCATCATCAAGTTCGGCTTCGCCTCGCAGGCCGTGCCATCATCTGCAATCACAATAGGGACGATGGGTGTCCGGAAACACCATCCCGTAACTTGGGAGTGAGTAATCAACTCAGTGGAATAATAGAGCACAGATTAGCATGTTCTCAAATCAATCATGTGATAATAGTAAAGCAATTAATCAAACATTCCTAAATACTGTTGTTAATGCAATATGACATGACATGATGGATGCCCTCACCGACGATCTCCCTCATACGGTACCATCTTACGCCCGCGGCATGCTTTCTTCCCACAGTGCTCCACATCTTCCAGGCACATGCAATGTGATGGTGATATGATTACCGATTATTATTAGTCCTTTTCATACAACAGGATTGGGAAACTAGGGTACCTTGTTTATATCAATCCAAACACAGATCCTGTCTAGGGTCGTCACTCCTAGCAATCTCATACGATGTTATATTTGTAAGTCGCTGCAAGGGCTGTCAGGGCTGTTGCTCGCACTCGTTGTACCTCTCCCCTATCACCTTATCAATATAGGCCTAATTATCCTTAAGACTGCATCAGGACTCGTCGCCCCCATGCGGTGTCAGGATAAACTCAAGGTCACTACAAAGGGCTCGTCACCTGATCAGTGTATGCCGACAGCAAGAATATAGTGTCCCATACCACCATAATCTGCTTAGAGTAAGGTGCTCCTAGTCACTACGGAGAGGTTTGTGGCCCCAGCGTAGGCTGACAGCTCGACCACGGTGTCCCATACCACCATGCCCGGCTCATGAGTCTTTATGGATCAAGGTACCATGGTTAACAGGGTTTTCAATGGTAAGTTCAATACCCTAGGTTCAAGCAGTTATGACTCATACATGGTGAACATATAATGGCCAGTCGGGTTACTTGACAGGCTCGACTAGCCCGAGCGCATCTCAAGCTGAACGACATGAAGTGCATGAAACACTTTGTGTGGCCTAACCACTGCCGCCAACCCAAAACACGACTCGCGTTCATCGACGCGTCCTTCATGGCAAATAGAAACCAACCACGAATTCGATCCATTACCGACTTCCTGGACTAGGTCATAGCCCCAAACATTTGTAAATCCACTTCATCAATCATATAAGAGTAATGAAAATGCATTACAACAATGTGAGCATGTTAACACATATTATGACATACAACTTAAGTAAATCATCTAACATATGCATCTCATACATATAATGAAATCATACATATAGCCAACATGAAGGAAATCATTTACATCAGCATATTATTTGAGAATTCAATCTCAAACTAATTCACAACACCATTTAATTCAATACATACTAATACAAACATTTATACAAACACTTAGTCTACACACTTAAGTCTATATAGTGTATGTCGACTCAAAGTGCGCATTTGGGCGAATCTCTTCGCCAAACTGATTATACACGCATTCCTAATATCCTATTGCGACAAAAATCCATGTCAATCATTTCAGCAAAATATGGATGTTTACAGTATTTCCTACAAATGACTAAAATGCCCTAAATCTCATATTTTTTATATGTTTACGAAACGGAAAATGGACAGCATGTTGTACATGTCAAACGGCATTACCGTCGATAATCTACTCTTAAATGACATTGAAAGCTTTGAAATCAGTCAATCAAAGCGTCTAAAATCCTCACCTTTTGTCGTAGGAGTGTATCGTTTCGAACAAAGCGTATACGCTTCGTCTACGGCGAACAGGCGACCTATTTCACAAGTTATATCAACTACTTTGCTATTTGAATTGACGAAACGCTAAATCAGCAAGTGGACAGGGTTTCCCTTACCTAGAAAAGCATCGGAATCACTAACAAAGTGATTGGAATACGTCGCTTAAGCACGTGCAGCAGCAGCAACAGGTGGAAGGAAAATCTCTCCCACCTTCTCTCACAAACTCTCACTTTCTCTCTCACTCTTGCTAGGCTTTCTAGCAAATTCGGATGGGTGAGAGAAGTGAGGGTTTAAAGCCCTTATATAACCTAATTTCTTCCCAAATAAGGCTTGGGAACAATATTTACTTGAGATCTAACCAATTTGGGGCTGTTCTGGTCCAAAAGAGCATTTCTGGAGGTCCCCTGGCCGAACGCGGTCGGACTTAAGCTCATGCATACTGGATCTAGCACACATTAAGTTTTCAGACCGGTAGAGTTCCCAGATCGCACGTGGCGGTCCAGTTTCAGTTCAGCGGTCATCGCACCAAGATCAGGTCTACAAGTCTCATGATATAAAAGAGAAATTTTTCCTGATCCGAGGGTGTAATTTGGCTGAATTCTGATGGTCAGAACGCTTAATAATAATGCGCCAAGTCACGTGCCAGATTTGAATTAAAATTTTCAAATCTAACCCTTTTCTCACTCTCTTCACTCCAGGCTCAATGAAATAGCCTCTGAACGTCGGGTGGGCTTGATTTTCGAAATGATTGTCAGTTCCAGCTAAGCGGTCATAACGGTCTAAGATGGTAGATATCGGACTTTCAACGCACGGTCTAGATCCAATACAAAGTTTCAAAGGGTTCCTGAGAACAAACCGATTTAAAGTTTGATCCTGGATTTTAGGGTAACGTAGCATCAACGATTCTACAAGTTTTGGGTCTTGCAGAACGTATTTAAAGCGATCAGGGACAATTTCACAGCTACTCCAGCGTAGCGCTAACTAACTTACGCTTAATTTCTAAAGGAATTAATCCTAAGTGATTTCTTTAGCTATGGAATTGGGTTCTGAGCGGTTACCAAGGTATTTTGGTTGACCCATTGCCTAAGGACGTCTAATCCCAGGTTGGCAAAAATCTGGGGTGTTACACTAGGGCCCACATTGATGTTTATTTGTCATCCAACCTTTTCATAAGGTCAAATAGTTATAGATAAAGGGAAAACAAAAATTTCAGCTTGATCCAAAACTTCTAAGACCCTAACAAAGTTTTCAATGGCAGAAGTTCAATTCACATTATTTCTTATGGTGTGGTCCACTTGAGCTTTTTATCTAACTCATTTTTTGGCTCATGCCTTAAAATGAGCTGGCTAAAGGGCTAAATGGTGTGGATAAGATTTTGTCATGTTGAGCTCTACAAATGTAACTTTTTTTTCCTCAAGTGACATGAGAATGCTATAAATGAGGCAGATGTCAACGCCACTTTGAAAATGAAGCTGGAAATTCAAATGTAAATAATTATTATAATTATTACCCATCTACCTTACCACTGCAATTAGAAAATCAAATAGCCCCTGAAAAGAAAAGAAAAGAAAAATAACCTTGAGATTAATTGGATAACAGATGGGAGGCCCAAGTTGGACGAAAAGAGAGGTAGGGCTTATTATGTACGGCGGGTTATTTGGCCTTCTTCAACCTTAAGGGGTCGTTTGGCACCATATATTTGGGGGGATTTCAAATCCTCTGGTTGTTTGGCAGCATAAAGTAAGTGGGGGTTTTAAATCCAGAGGTTTTAAATCTCCTCAAAGAGGGAGTTTGAAATCCACGGTGAGAGCTTGGATTACACCTAAAATCCTTTCAATAGTTACATGTGTAACATGTGTGTCACCATACTATTATTCTATTGGGCACATGGCCCACTAATGATATAAAAAAATAATAATTAGATTATCAATTGCATCACTATAATTACTTTAATATGATGATAAGCACAGTCCAGACAATATCCATGCAAATCAACGGCTACAAATCGTGGTTAATCACTTGGACATGATCTTGCGCTTGTGACCCATCCGAGACTCAGAATTTCATTATTTTCAGGCAAAGCATATATTTGAGTGGGCTTATTACAACTACTGTGTCAAAAATTACATACTTCACTAATTGGAGATTGAAAAAGGTGAGCTTAACAGTCCTAGGGGGGTGGGGGTTTGAATGTGACTATGTTAAATAAAAATTAAAGTACTGAAATAATAAATAAATCAGAAACTTAATCACACTAGTATTGAAAAATTGATTCAAACTAGTTTGTAGGACAACCTTCACCCAAAACAAAGTTTATGTAGGATAACCTTATTTCACGAACGATCGTTAGGATCAAGACCTCAAACCAGGCAAGATAAAATAAAGCTATTTACTACGAACATTCACCACTTTTGCATAAATAAGATTATAACCATTTATCACCAATGCAAAAAGTAAACATTCACCATAACACCAAGAATTACAGTGGTTTGATATGTACACCAACTATTCTCAAACAGCCACACCCACTCCACTCTCAATAATCACAACCCAGGTGATATTGGCTTTCACTATAAATAAGGTTTTCACAGGGTCATCTTAAAACCTAATACAGTTGTGATTTTAACGGGCTATCACAAATAAAAACCCCTCATTGAGATTTTCTGTCTATCTCAATAAAACAAAAATATAAAAGATAGAATATACTTATCTTCTCCTTGAAGAGATGTATCTCTTGATCTAACCTGTAGAACCGCTCCTCTTAAAGTAGATTGTTCAATGTCCAATCATATGAATGAGGGTTTTAGGTTCTAAATAGATTTTAGATCGATTCAAATAAAAGGCTACTTGTCTGAATTCCTCAAGATCTTAAAGAAGAGTATCTACTTTCTTTATAGAATAAGATTCATTAAAAAGGAGATCAAGGAATTGAAACAAAAGGCTATTAAATAAATATTAAAAATACTATGCAATACTTGACAATAATGAGGACTTTTCTCTCTCTTGATGAAGGCTTTGCTTAGCTTGAATTGGTAATTTTGGATTGAGAGAAGACCTCTATTTATAGGCTGAAAGGTTGTTGCTTCGACTCGTCTAAGGTTTTCTTCGACTCATCTAAGGATCAACAAAATTTAAAATTTTAAGCACGATCGGATAAAACGGTTCTTTGACTGGTCAAAGACCCTGCTCGACTGGTTGAGCATGGGCTTCGACTAGTCGAGGGTGCCATATTTTTAGTTGTTGGACTTCGAGTCGAGTAACCCTCGACTGGTCGAAGGCTACTCTTCGACTGGTCGAGCAGTCTGATTGACTGGTTGAGGAAGGAACGGAAAAATCCAATTTTCTAAATTTAAACTTGGAGTGGTCGAAGATTTCTTAGACTGGTCAAGTCATAGCTTAGAGTAGTTGAACTTAAGCCTAGACTAGTCGAAGTTAAGCCTATATAAAGCATAAAGACCCATATAAGATTATGTTATGAAAGGACCTAAGCCTAAGGTCTTTCTAGGGTCTATTATACCTGAAAAGATTGAACATTAAAGTAACTTGAACTTCTCGAAACTTGTTCGTCTACTTGAATCTTCAATAGAGCTTGAAGATGGAGTTTGATCTTCTACTAGAAGTGTAGTAAAACTTGAACTCAGTCATCTTGAACTTCAGTAGATTCTGAACTTTCCATCTTAATCTACTTCTTGACTTAAACTTCAGTAAAGTCTTGAACTTAGTAGATTTTGAGCTATTATGTCTTGAAGTAATGACTTGAACTTTCCATCTTGATCCACATTAGCTGGACCACTTCTTAAGTTGTTTTGTCTAAACAAAATTTGACAAACAAAGGTGTGCTTTATACAATATAGCACTTATAATCTCCATCTTTGTCAAATTTGTGACAAAACACTTAACATTACAACAAGTAGAGTGACATCTTGAATTCCATGTTGTTGAAAGTGCAACTTTTAATGTGAGTTTTTCCTTGTTTTATGACATACATATACATTTCTAATGCAAAACTCCAACCGCCATAAATCAATATATCAACATTCATATCCCGCCAAAACTCCAACCACCATAAATTAATATATCAACATTCATATCCTCTGCATCGCATCTTCATTCATTCTACTTATAAAATTAGCAATTCTCTCCCCCTTTTTGTCACAAGTTGACAAAGGGAAGAACATGCATGTGATGATAAGCAATAAAGCACAACAGAATCAGTAGAATAATAAGAAGAAAATGCATAGAAATATGTCAATTGAGGAGTCAACATAATGTCATCAACAACCATTAAGAGAGTAGTGTTAGAAAGTTATCAACCAACACACATAAAGTATAAGGTTATACAACCCAAAGAAAGATGAAAATCAAACTAATTGAATCCAGAGGAAGATGGAGGAGGTATAGAAGGATCAATATGGTGAAGCCCTTTGGTAATGCGATGAAAATATTTTCGCATATATTTCATGAAAGCTTTGTGACTTTCAGCTAGAGTATCCTATGATACCTTCAACTCAACAACGTTCTCTTCTAAAAACTAGAGCTGGTCATCAACCTGGGAAGGTTGATAGTCAGGGTCAGCTTCATCATCCAATTCCAGCTTGACAAAGATATCATCTATGGATGTGTCCTCAAGTAATGGTGTGTCTTCCTGTTCTTCTTCATCCTCAGCTCTCTAGCCGGGAAGGAATGCCAGGTTCATCTTATGAATATTTGTATTATCAAATGGGAGAGTGGACTCGGGCACCTCGGTCGATGGAATGACAACGTTGCAATAGATAGCAAGGCTTGTCATGAGATATGCAAAAGGTGTCGACCCATGATCCAGATGTATACAAAGTTGGATAATCAAATAACATATCAAGGAGGAAAGATAGATAGGACTACCAGACACAACAGCATGAAGAACACAAGTCATAAAGGGAGTAAGTTCAGACTTATTCCCAAAATGAGGATCCACATTAGATGTGAAAATATGATGAAGGACTCTGTATTTTAGAATCATCTGGGTGGCACAGAGGGCATTACCAGAACTCCAATCAGCATTAAATCTAGATAATTTGCAGGTAATTTTCCTTCGCTCAGATTCAGACATTTTATCAGCAAGGGTGGTAATGGGTATGCCTTCATCATTCACATTAACATCAAGTAAACCTAAAATCAAATGTCGATCAATAGGAACTGTCCCTTCCTTAAAATTAATAGAGAATGTCAGATTATCAAGGGACAATTCACCTATTGAAGCATACATGCCTTGAGCTATTGAGCGGTATGCAGTTCCACCCCAACCAAGAATGTTTTCTCAACCAATGGCATTAAGGATAAGCAAGAGATTGAAAGGAGCAATATGGTCGACGTTCACAGTCCTTTCGATAATAATATCTCTAGAGTGGAGATTCTTAACATGCTTCGAATCTTCTTTGGGAGATTTTAGAGTTCTCACCCTAATTGAAGTTGTCCTAGAGGAGGAGCCGCTAGGGCCCTTGCGTATAGCCTTCCTCTTAAACTGATGCTCCATGTAGAGTTTGTAAAAGAAAATATTAAAGAATGTAGATAAGTTTGGCTTAAATCAGATTTTTGAACAAAAACCTTCCATAAAAAGAATGTAAAAATCAAACAACCACAAAATGAAGATTAACTAGCAAGAAGGAACCCAAATGTGTAAAGAAATTGGAAATAAACCACTTACAATCATAAAATGGAGATGTGTTCGACGAGTGGAGCCATGACTAGTCGAGGAAGAAAAGAAAAATGAAGAAAAAAAAATGTATTTTTCCCTCTTTTAAGGAGCACACTCGCGCACTTCGACCGGTTGAGTATGGTCATCGACCTGTTAAAGGTCGACTGGTCGAGGACATACTTGACCTGTCGAGCAACTAAAAAAATTAATATATATATATTTTTAATTTTGAAATATGTTTTGCATTTTAAAATTAAAAAATACATAAATAACATAATTTAATTAATTAAAAGTACATAGACCAATATCATGTTTTAATTTAGAATATCTATTCTTGTCAAGCCGTTTGGTCATAATGTCCACAAGTTGTTTTTCAGTCTAAATGTACTCTAATAAAATGCTCTTGTCCTCAACTAATTCTCGAATATAATAATATCGAATGTCGATATGTTTCATATGAGAATATTGAATGAGATTTTTTAAAATATTTATAGCGCTTGAGTTATCATAATATAGTATCATTACATCTTACGCAATCCTATAATCAGCTAACATCCTTTTCATCCATATCAGTTTGGTGCTAGCATTGTCAGCTGCAATATATTCAACTTCAACTGTTGAGAGAGATACAAAATTTTATTTCTTGCTTAGCCAAGAAGCCAAATAATTCCCAATGTAGAAACATCCACCACTGGTAGATTTTCTATCATCGATGTTTCCTGCCCAGTCTGTATCAGTATATCCGGCAAGTTGTACATTTGTATCATAAGGATACCATAGACCGAAATTAGTTGTACTTGTGACATATCAAATTATCCATTTAACAACGATTAGACAACATTCCTTAGGATCAGATTGATATCTAGTACATATTCTAATGCTAAAAGCAATATCAGGTCTATTAACAGTTAAGTAAAGAAGACTACCAATTATACTACGATATAAATGGGAGTCTATACTTTTACCTGTTTCATCCTTACGAAGTTTAACAGTTGTACTCATAGGAGTATCAAACGTTTTTCCATTCTTAAACCCAAACTTCTTTATCAGATTTAAAGCATATTTGGTTTGAGAGATGAAAATACCATTTTCCTGTTGTTTTACTTGTAATCCAAGAAAGTAATTAAGCTCTCCGACCATACTCATTTCAAACTTGGATTTCATCGGATCTGCAAACTCAATGGACAAGTTAGTGCATGTAGATCCGTAAATAATATCATCAAAGTAGATCCATACAATCAATATACATTCATTATATCTTTTGACAAATAATATTTTATCAACGCTTCCCATGATAAAGTTGTGACTAAGTGAAAATTTAATCAATTTTTTGTACCATGCCCTGCGAGCTTTTTTTAGACCATAAAGTGTATTTTTAAGATGGTATATATGATCTGAAAGTTTCGGGTCCTCAAAACCCTTAGGTTGTTCAACATACACTTCTTCATGTAAATTACCCTTTAGAAACGCACTTTCAACATCCATTTGATATAGCTTGAATTTCTTATAATAAGCAATTGAAATGAATAATCTAATGGATTCAAGGCGTGCACCTGGTGCAAAGGTTTCATCGTAATCAATTCCTTCTATCTGAGTGTAGCCTTGTACAAATAGTCGAGCCTTGTTTCTAATGATATTTCTCATTTCATCAGATTTGTTCTTAAAAATCCATTTGGTTCTGACTATATGTTTATCAGAAGGTCTAGAAAAATACCAAACATCATTTCTAACGAATTGATTTAACTCTTCTTGCATAGCCAATATCCAACTTTCATTAGCAAGTGCTCATTTACATTTGCCGGTTTAATTTGGGAAGTGAAACAGATGTAATTACAGATATTTTCTAGTTGTTTTCTTATTTGAACGCCAGTATGAGGGTTACCTAATATTTGATTAGTTGAATGGTCTTTGACTGATCTTAATTTAGAATTATCTGATTTAGATGAAGAACCAGGTTTGTCGATAATGTTGACTTCATCATCATCTTAACTTAGTGTGGGTGTGATCAGGTGATCGTCAATTACAATGTTAATTGATTCCTAAATCACTCCTGTTCTTTTGTTAAGAACACGATATGCTCGACTATTCATAGTATAACCCAAGAATATTCCCTTATCACTCTTTGCTTCGAACTTTCTCAAAATTTCCCAGTCATGTAAAATGTAGCATCTACTTCCAAAAGTTTGAAAGTATTTGACAATTGGCTTCTTATAAAACCATAACTTATAGGTTGTTTTATCTTTTGCTTTTCTAATATACACACGTTTTATAATATAGCAAACAACATTAATAGATTCAGCCCATAAGTTTTTTGGTAAGTTCATACTATTTAGCATTGCATTGGCCATTTCCTATAACACTCTGTCTTTCTTTCAACAACCCCATTATGTCAAGGTGTTTTAGGAGCAAAGAACTCATGTGATATACCATGGTTTATACAATACTTCTCAAAACTGCTATTTTCAAATGCAATACCATGATCATTTCTAATCTTGATCACATGTACTTCTTTTTCAGTCTGAATTCATTTTAGAATTCTTTTAACTTTATCGAAAGTCTCTAATTTCTCTCTCAAGAAAGCTACCCAAGTATATCTGGTAAAATCATCAACAATAACTAGAAAATACTTCTTTCCATCTTTCTCTCTATTCTCGTTGGTCCCACGAAGTCCATATGGAGTAGTTTAATTTGAGTAAGCCACGAATATGATATATCTTGCTCAATCTATAAAGATCTCTAAAGTTGACATGTCGAAGATGTTTATGCCATAGTTCTATTTTGTCTGTTTGGACCATGTAACATGAAAAGTTAGAAGAGCATGAGTTATTAATAACGTAGCAATTCTCAGAAGTCCTACGGCCATTTAATATCATACTTCTCTTCTCATTTGAAATATCACATCCGTGATTTGTAAATTTGACACTATGTTTGTTATCACAAATTTGAGAAATACTTAAAAGGTTATGTTTTAAACCCTCAACATATGGTACATTCTCAAAGAGAGGAAGATTAGAGAGTTGAACAGTACCGTGGCCTATGATTTTGCAGTTGCTTCCATTACCAAAAGTAACTGAGCCGTCATTAACTTCTTTGAAGTTGGTAAATATCGCTTTTTCACCTATCATATGTCTTGAACATCCACTATCCAGGTACCATTTTGAATGGCTAGTGGCTTTGAAGGCTATGTGGGCAACAAGACATGTAACCTTTGGAACCCATTTCATTATGGTTCTAAGTTTAGGAGTTCCATTGGATTTTTTCCATTTTTGGGAGTTGGAATTACTCCATTGTCTATTGACTCCAATTCCATTTGAGTTAGATTTTAGAAGCTCTTTGAGTAAGTCCACTATTTTTTTAGCTCAATGAAGTTTATTATATCTTTGATTTCTATAGCTGATGACATTGGAATTAATCTTAGGAACTTGAAAAGGTTCTGGATTTTTAAAATCATTTCGACCATAATTTCTTAAATTCTTACCTTTAGAGTTTGAAGATTCTCCTTTTACCAATAAAGGAGATGAATTCTTCTTTTCTGAGAATTATCTTTAATATAGCCCAGACCTGATTTATCACCACATTTTCTAGATGATGCTAATAATTTTTCTAGTTTTGGGTCTACATGGGTTTATCTCTAAGTATCCTTAGAATTCAAAAGGGAAGAAATTTTGAGTTTTAGATTCTCATTTTCTATTTGAGTTTTTTTAACTCCGAGGTTTTGAAATTTAAGTCTAGTTTTATTTTTTTCTAAACAATCTGAAAGATAAGATTTTTCTAAAACATTGTTTTCAAGTTCTTCTTTTAACTTAAGATATTTTTCTTTTTGAATTTTCAATTTGATAGTAATTTTACAACTTTCCCTATATAAGGCATTGTAGACGTCTTGAAGATATCTTCATTCTCGTTTTCAGGGTCACTCCTGAGATTTTAATAATCAGATATGTTACAACTATCTGAGGAGGTGACTCTAGCTATAGTCATCAGGGCTTTTCCATCATTTGTATTTTCTTGTTCTGATTTATCAGACTCAGAAGAACTTTTAGAGACATATGATTCATCCCAAGAAGCTATCATGCCCTTTCTTTTTGACTTATCCATTTTAGGACATTTATTTGCCAAGTATCCGTATTCATGGCAGTTGAAACATTGGTTGTTCTTTACAGATTTCGAAGATTTAGATTTTCCTTTTCTTTTGTTAGATGGTTCTTGAATCAGATCTTTTTTGTTTTTGAAAATTTTGTAAAATTTCTTAGCAAGTAAAACCATATCATCTTCTGTATCTTCAAAATCAGAATTAACACTATTTTCTTTTGAAACAGATTTAGAAGATTTAAGAGCAATGAACTTACCTTCAAGAGCTTTAAAATTTAACCATACGTTTTGGAGAGATCCAACTAACTCATCAACCTTCATATAATCAGTGTCTCTCAATTCCTGGATGACAGTTACTTTGGAATTGAATCTCTCAGGAAGAGATCACAGTATTTTAGCACTGAGCTTGCTTTCTGGGATTCTATCTCCTAGACTCTATATAGAATTTACTATATCATTTAGTTTCGTATAGAAATCCATGAAAGTTTCATTTTCTTCTATACGAATTTCCTCAAACTTAGTAGTGAGGATTTGAAATTTAGATTTCTTAACTATAGAAGTTCCTTAATATGTCATTTTAAGAATATCTTAGGCTTGTTTGGCTGTATTACATGAAGTAATTCTCTTGAATTCATCAAGTAATAGAGCACAAGTGATGGCATTTAAGGCCTTAACATTAGTACTGCTTTCGCTTTTCTGAGCTGCAGTCCATAAAAAGAATGTACTTTTTCTCATAGATTTAGTTCCATCACTGCTTAATACTTCAGACATAGGAGGTTTTCATTTGATTGCAGTGGCTTGTCACACGCTTTCATATAAGGATTTTAGAAAAATCCTCATTCTTGCTTTCCAATATGCATAGTTAGAGCTGTCAAAAGGTGGTGGCCTAGTAATCGACAAGCCATCGAAATTTAACATAATGAAAGCTCTAAATCTTTTAATTGAAGGAAATTAATCCTAAAAAAACAAGTAACTTAGCTCTAATACCACTTGAAAAAGGCGAGTTTGACAGTCCTTTTGAGGGGGGGGGGGGGGAATAGGATTATGCCAAATAAAAATTTAAGTATTGAAATAATAAATAAATCAGAAACTCAATCACACTAGTATTGAAAAATTGATTCGAAGTAGTTTATAGGACAACCTTCACCCAAAACAAAGTTTAGGTAGGACAACTTTATTTCACGAACTATCGTAAGGATTAAGATCTCAAACCAGGTAAGATAAAATCTATTACAAACATTCATCACTTTTGTATAAATAAAATTATAACCATTCACCACAAATACAAAAAGTAAACATTCACCACAACACTAAGAATTATAGTGGTTCAATGTGTACACCAACTGTTCTCAAACAACCACACCTACTCCACTTCCAATAATCACAACCTACGTAATATTGGCTTTCACTATAAACAAGGTTTTCACATAATCACCTTAAAACCTGATACAATTTTAATTTTAACGGGCTATCACAAACAAAAACTCTTCACTGAGATTTTCTGGCTATCTCAAAAAAATCAACAATTGAGATTTTCTGGCTATCTCAATAAAACTAAAATACAAAAGATATAATATACTTATATTCTCCTTGAAGATGTATCTTTTGATATGGCCTGTAGAACCACTCCTCTTGAAGTAGATTGTTCAATGTCCACTCATATGAATGAGGGTTCTAGGTTCTAAATAGATTTTAAATCGATTCAAACCAAAAGCTACTTGTTTGAATTCCTCAATATCTCAATGAGGAGTATCTACTCTCTTTGTAGAATAAGATTCATTAAAAATGAGTTTAAAGACTTGAAACAAAAAGTTATTAAAGAAATGTTAAAAATACCATGCAATAGCTTGACAATAATGGTGATTTTTCTCTCTCTTAATGAAGGCATTTCTCAGCTTGAATTGGTAATTTCGGATTGAAAGAAGACCTCTATTTACAAGTTAAAAAGTTGTTGCTTCGACTCGTCTAAAGTTTTCTTTAACTTGTCTAAGGATCAACAAATTTTTAAGATTTAAGCGCGATCGGATAAAACGGTTCTTCGACTAGTCGAAGGCCCTACTCGATTGGTCGAGAGCCCCATTCGACTGGTCGAGCATAGGTTTTGACTGGTCAATGGTGCCATATTTTTAGTTGCTGGACTTCGAGTCAAGCAACCCTTGAGTGGTCGAAGTCTCCTCTTCAAATGGTCGAGCAGTCTGCTCAACTGGTCGAGGAAGTAACGAAAAAATTCATTTTTTTGAATTGAAACTTAAATTGGTTGAAGATTTCTTAGACTAGTCGAGCTACAGCTTAGACTAGTCGAGCTACAGCTTAGACTAGTCGAGCTACAACTTAGACTAGTCAAAGTTAAGCCTATACTAGTCGAACTTAAGCCTATATAAAGCATAAAGACTCATATAAGATTATGTTATGAAAGGACCTAAGCCTAAGGTTTTTTTAGAGTCTTTTATACCTGAAAAGACTGAACATTGAAGTAACTTGAATTTCTCGGAACTTATTTTTCTACCTGAATCTTTAATAGAGCTTGAAGATGGAGCATGATCTTTTACTAAAAGTGTAGTAGAACTTGAACTCAGTCATATTGAACTTCAGTCTTTCTAAACTTTCTATCTTGATATACTTCTTGACTTGAACTTCAGTAAAGTTTTAAACTTAGTAAATTTTGAGCTATCATGTCTTGAAGTAACGACTTAAACTTTTCATCTTGATCCATATTAGGTGGACTACTTCTTAAGCTATTTTGTTTAAACAAAATTTAACAAACGAAGGTATGCTTTATACCATATAGCACTTCAGACATATTAAAGTTAATTTAGTAATTAAATTAAATTTAATCCCTTACAAATATACCATGCAATGCAAGGATTAAAGTTATTCTCAATGCAGGTGCCTAACACAGCAGGAGGATATCACATCCAGGGGGGGTCCGAATCCTCGCTCCTAAACGGGCCCTTCACCTTGGGCTTTCACCCTACGCTCGGCTTATCCCGTTCATCCCAACTACATGGTTTTGTGAGAGCGGACAGTGAGCGACGATGGTGCAGGCTGCTACTCTGCTGAGGCAGTGTCCCAGACTCATAGGTTATCCAATCACAACAACTACAACAAAAACTACAATGAAAGCCATTCTTCATCATCTCCTATCTTCCTCTCTCTCTTTCAAAACCGACTCTTCTTCTTTCCCCGTCTCCATCTCTCCTTTTTCATCTCGCGCCATCCATGCCCGATCTAATGGCCTCAGTTTGCCCGAATCATCACCAGACCTCCTTGAAGATCAATACGCCCACTCCGATGATAACCTGCCTAATAATAAGAGCCGCAACGAGAAGAAGCGCGAGGCCCGCCGTGCTGTCCGCTGGGGAATGGAACTAGCCAACTTCTCCCCTCCTCAGATCAAACGCATTCTCAGGTATCGCCGAATCCGTGTGGGGGGATCTCCTTTCAGTGATCTAGGCTGTTCATCCGGTTGGACGATTGGTGTGTAGTGGGCCCAGGACCACGTTTTAAAGATTTGCAGACACTTCCTCAATCACATACGGCCCATTTAGCTGGGGCGGTCTCTGCAGTATTGCCTGTCCACTGCAGTGCCACACCAGAAGATGGTCTGGATCACTCATATGTGGTCCCCAGTACGGTTTTCTGGCCCAGATGAAGATGCGGGTAATTCAGACTATGAGTTGTATATTTTTCTCATCGGATGTTCTTACATTTTGAATATGGTAATTGGTCAGGGTGGCTTCTCTTGAGAGGGAGGTTTTTGATGCACTCATGTTAGTGAAGGTGCTGAACTTTTTTTCTCCCTTTCTCTTTGTTATTCCATTTCCCTTTCTTTTTAATTTCAAATTTCACGCATCTTGAAATTTGATTCATGTTTTGTAGAGATTGGGCCCGGACGTCCGAGAAGGGAAACGGCGACAGTTCAATTATATAGGTTAGTTTTGACAACTTCCAACTAATTGGGTCAGCAACATAAATCCTTTTGTCAATTCCACTTCATCGAGGATCTTATTGTCAATTAAACAATAGGTCATCAAGTCTTCTCTTACCACCTCCTCCCATGTCCTTTTGGGCCTACCCCCTTTTAGAGCCTTCAACTTGTACCAATTCATTTCTCTTATTCAGTTCAGTTCTTCATCTCCTTTGCATATGGCCAAACCATCCAAGTCTACTATGCCTCACCTTATTACCTATTGGTGTTACTCCTAAGTTTTCTCAGATGCATTCATTTTTAATTCTATCCTTGTCTTGCCAGTTATCCATCTCAACATCCCCATTTCAGCTGTGCTCATTCTATGATCATGTTGTTCCTTGGTTGCAAAACATTTCGTTCCATAAAGCATGGCTGTTCTCATAGATATCATATAAAATTTCCCCTTATGCATACATATGTCTCTTGCTCCGCATACGTGTGAGGCTTGTGAAGCATGATGCATATTATCTCCATGCTGCTACATATGCCAACATGGTAGACAGGTGCAATATCCACGCAGTCCATCAAGTGAGTCCGACCATTTACATGTTCTTACCTGAAAGGTATGCTGGTATACCATATACTGATTATATGGTCTATGGTGTCAGAAAAAAGGTGGATGGCTCATAAAGCTTGGCAAATTCTTATTTTCTCCCTCACAATTTTTTTCTTCTTCTTAAACTGTGGTCCACATGATTAGTATACTTATCTGATCTTTGGATTGGGAAATTTACACAGAGTGAACACCTTCATGGATTTGTTGGATCTGGTGCTTATGACTTATGCTGAGACATGTGGTGGCATGTACATCGGCTGTGTTTTACATGTCTGTGGGCTTGCCAAATTATTTACATTCATACTTCTATAAAATGTGTGTATGTATCAAGGTGTCCCGTATCAGTATCGGTTGGCGTAACGGTGCCCTCTGAAACCGATACAGATACGGGGGCGTAACGGCCCATAACGGTGCAAAATTTTTTTTTGCCAAAAAAATATGAAAAAATATGGATTAAATCCGAAATATTCTAAGCATTCCAAATATGCATTCATTTATAAATTGGAACATGTTTATGGTGGTGTAACGGTCCACTCTTTGGTCAGAAGTTGTATCGGACTGTCTGATGAATTTATGAACCAGATAACCTGAATTTGACTACAAAATTCATGTATTTAATTTTCTAACTATCTACTATCAATGATAGATATATTAGAATGAATGTAATATGAAAATATCTTACATTTAGGTGTTTACAATTTTTTTTTAGGGCCAAAATTCATGCATAAATAGAAAAAAATATAAAAATAAAAAATAAAATGGCACCCCAAATATATAAAATGCACATTAACATGTTCTACTATGATTAACACATCACATGGCATCATTAAAACAACAAAAGAATCATTAAAAAATGATTTTTCGAATTTTCAAAAAAAGGGTCAAAATAAATGCGTAAATAGAAAAAAAATATAAAATGGCACCCTAAATCTGTAAAATGCACATTAACATGTACTATGATTAACATATCATATGACATCATTAAAACAGCAAAAGAATCATTAAAAAATGATTTTTCGAATTTTCAAAAAAAGGGCCAAAATAAATGCGTAAATAGAAAAAAATATAAAAAAAATATATAAAATGGCACCCCAAATCTATAAAATGTACATTAACATGTTCTACTATAATTAACACATCATATGACATGATTAAAACAACAAAACAACTATTAAAAATTGATTTTTCGAATTTTAAAAAAAAGGGCCAAAATTCATGCGTAAATAGAAAAAAATATAAATATATATATAAAATGGTACCCCAAATCTGTAAAATGCACATTAACATGTTCTACTATGATTAACACATCATATAACATCATTAAAACAGCAAAAGAATCATTAAAAAATGATTTTTCGAATTTTCAAAAAAAGGGCCAAAATAAATGCGTAAATAGAAAAAAATATAAAAAAAATATAAAATGGCACCCAAAATCTGTAAAATGCACATTAACATATCCTACTATGATTAACACATCAAATGGCATAATTAAAACAACAATACAACCATTAAAAATTGATTTTTCGAATTTTAAAAAAAGGGGCCAAAATTCATGCGTAAATAAAAAAAATATAAAAAAATATTCAATGACACCCAAAATCTGTAAAATGCACATTAACATGTTTTACTATGATTAACACATCATATGGTATGATTAAAATAACAAAACGTATTAAAAATATATAAATACCTATTTTTGACAAATTTCTGAAAAATGGCCCACCGAGCTTTGATTCAAGAAAATCCATAATATAATATGTTTTTATCTCAAATACCCAGCCAAAATTGGTCGAAATTAGTAGTAAAAGGAGTAAGAAATAGTTTGGAAGCAAGAAGTTTCAAAAAAACAGCAAAAACAAAGCTTAAAATGGAAAAAGGTCGATACGGGCCTGTTACGGGCTTATAACGGCCCGTAACGGCCGATACGCCCCCGTAACGGCCGATACGCCCCGTATCGGGCCCGTATTGGCCGATACGGCTACAAAAAAACGTATCGGCCGATACGACCCCGAAACGTGTAACGGTCACCACCGTTTCCGTTACGTATCGGCCGTATCGGCCGATACGTAACCGATTTGGCATTCCTTGGTATGTATATGTTCTTCTATGAAAAAGTGTGTATATCACATCCATGGTTCAGTGATCCAAGATGCTGGTATGATGGGCCTCATCCATGGTTACGGTATCCAAGATGCTGGATTGATGGGTCTCACCGTGGATGGTCCATGCTCTAGAAATTCCCAAGACTGAAAGATCATAGCCATATAGTGTTTATCCTTGGGAATTTTACAAAAAAACTACCTAATTAATCTGGAATTTACATTCCGGTATCTTTTTCAAAAAGCTACCTCATTAATCGATGTAATTATCATTCTCCTACGTTTCGCTACATTTCTTTAACGGCCGGTTGGGTGGGCATGTGAGCAAATGCATTGGCTCCTTGGGTGTTCCCCACTGTGATGTTTATGTAAAATCCACTCCGACCACCAGGTGCGTCAGCTCATGTTAAGCCAAGGGCCCAAAATTCACACCCATCAATGATTCAGGTGGACCACATAATTGGAAACAGTGAACAGGGTAACAATTGCCCTCTAAACTGTTTTCCTTTGATTTTTAGGCCCTAGGTCTAAAGTTTAATGTGGTATCTAATGGTTGGAGTGGATTTCGTGTAATCATTATGGTAGGCCTTGTAAAAATCAAGGGTGGATGTCTCCCCACCAACTATTTTCTTTGGTGTGGCCCACCTGAATCACAAGTTAGCCTTATTTTTTTAGGCTCTACGCCTAAATTGAGATTATACATCTAATGTTTGAAGTAGATTTCACATAGACATCACAGTGGGCCCTGCCAAAAATCAAGTCCCGACGTCCCTCTTGATTTGTACAGAGATTATTTAGAAAAAAAGGGAATTGTATGGGACGCCGATCTTGATTTTGACGGGGCCCATTGTGCTGGTTTATGTAACATCCACTTCGACTATTAGACAATAGTCCCATATTAGGCCCAGAGACAAAACATCAGGTTGACTTGTGATTCTTGTGGGCCATACCAAAGGAAATAGTTGGGAGAGTGATGTTCACCCTTGATTTTTACAGGGCCCACTGTGATAATGATATGAAATCCACTCAAACTATTAGATTTCATACAAAAATTCAGGCCTATGGACAAAAAATCATGCCCATCCGTGATTCAAGTGGGCCACACTAATGGAAACGGTTTGGAGGGCAAGCGTTGCCCTTTACACAATTTTCAATCATGTGGTCCACCTGAATCACAGATGGACTTGTTTTTTTGGGTCCTCGGCCTAACATGGGGTGACACACTTGGTGATTAGGGTGGATTTTACATAAACATCACGGTGGGGCCCACCTGAGCTGCCAACCATTTGCTCGCATAGCGACTGAAGGTAGTGGAATGGTAATTGTATCGATTAATGAGGTAGCTTTTTGAAAAGGGTACAGGAATGTAAATTACATATTAATTAAGTAGTTTTTTTTTTTTTTTTTTTGGTAAAATCTTAATATGAACAATTGTTCGCATTATAGTTGCGCCATGCTCACCACCCTATCATTCACACTTAAAACATGACTAATGAGTGCTTGTTGTGCATGGTGTGCACTAACAGTTGGCACTGTAGGCTGCCAAGGATGGCCATTGCATATATCTTTGAATATGAGAATGATAAAGGAATTTGAAATATGTCAATCCTAAAACTTCTTACAATGGAGGCTGTTGGTCCATGCTCCTTTTATTTTCATAAGTACCCACAAAAATGTGGCTAAAAATTTTCATTAGCCCACACTCATCAACTTACGTATAGATTTGCCTATAATGATTAATCATTATATTTAAAAGAATAATTGATTTTTAAATTATTTTCTCTATTTTTAACTGATTTTTTTTTTTTCAAAAATTACAGGAACTATTGCCCAATCTATAGATCAACTTACAACTAGAGTGTGGCGATGATTTGACACCATAGTTCCAATTTAAATGGGTGAAAATGGAAAGTCGGGGATTTCCCCCAATTTCTTCCATTTCCCTAAAATTTGAAAATTGGAGCTTAAAATCCATAAATTTGCATCCAAGTCATGTATAATCATGGATTACAAACATGTTCTAACAAGTTATGACCAACAAATTTAGAAAAAAACGAAGAAAAGGACAATTTCTTACCGAATGGATTTCCAACCCTTTTCCGCCTTCATCTCGATTTCCCACCCAAATACATGATTTCTTTAGCCGCAAGTAAACAACTTGAACTAAGTCACCTAAATCAACTAATCAACTTTAAAACTTTAGAAGAGATCCCAACAAAGAAATCCGAGAAGAAGTTGGTATTTTCCCGGTTCTTTCATTTTTATTTTTTTTCTCGGTTTGGGAGGTGGAGCTCTATCTATAATGACGATACCTAGAGGTTTTTTTTTTTTTTTTAAAAAAAAACATAATGTTTGGTTGATATTGTGATATCTATGATGAATGACGAGATATAGGTGATATATCACAAGATATTATTGATGATATTGTTCACACAATATATTGTATTGGTAAATTGCGACACTAATATTTCAACGATATTGTCAATATCGCAAACATTAGCCCCAACGATCTTTAAATGGCTCACATGTGCTACCATTCATCTTTAAGTGCCCACATATGTAGCATTTGTAATTTGTGACATTTGTAACTTGCATTGCAATCCATCTTCAAGTGCCCTATATGTTAATGTGCCACCATCATCTTCAAGTGTCCATACATGTGCCAATGTGTATCTCCTGTCGGCCATTTGCAATATCGACCTTTCGACTGATATTATTGATATTGCGAATACTGCCACCAACCATCTTTAAATGGTTCACATGTTCTATCATTCATCTTTGAGTGGCCACATGTGCCAATGTGCGACATGTGGAGCATGTGCCTCAACCCATCTTCAAGTGCCTTATGTGTTAATGAGCCACATATGCAACATGTGCCACCATTATTTTCAAGCGTCCATACGTGTGCCACATATCCTGATGATGACATCCGAGCACCAGCCAGAGTATACTAGAGGAGGAGAGCTCCCATTTCTTTATGGCTAGGTGATGCATATATGGGGCCTCGTGGGCCCAATTTGAATGCCTAGCTTGTTGAAGCTCCCACATACATGATTATGCATCTTTGAAGGGCCCACACTGGGATGATTTATGTGGGCTACTTAGTTGGACCATTCCGATTGTTGGATTGTAGTCATTGGACATCTTGATCGTGGACCACAAAATAGTTTAATTTATTTAATTGTTTATAAATTTGTTATTATTATATTTTTTTTGTTTAGCTTATATTTTTGCTTAGTTTAAAGGGTTAGGAATAAATTTTATTTTATTGAGTTTCTTTATGTGAAAGCATTTTTTTATTTTTTATTTTTTATTTTTTATTTTTATTTTTTGTAAAAAGTCTTTCCTAAGACTATGTAAGGCTTGGACGTCCACACCTTTACCCATTTTGGAGCACATGAAATAATTTTTTTCTCTCCTTGCTTTGAGATGAAGCAAAACCTCCTGTGAATGGAGTGGTGTGAAGCCATGGAGTGATTCCACTTATCTTTCTTCTTATCCTCTTCAAGGTATTTCTTTTTCTCCATCTCCACATCCCATTCTTTTTTCTTCTTCTTTTTGCTTTCTTCTTCTTAAACTTTCATTTTTCTTCTTTCTACAACCCCTTCATCCATCATAACCATCATCATCAAGCCTTAAACCTAACCCATCCCCGACCACACCCTTGTATGGACGCACCTGTCTGTCCATATGATTGTACGGATAGAGTTGTCGTATGATTGTCTGTATGGATAGCCCTCCCTCCCTCTTTGTTTCTTCTTTCCCTCACTCGCCCAATTCCATTTCGCCCAACCTCCATCCTAAAAAACGCCACATCTAAACCCTCTAGAATCCTAATCCTAATTTCCTCAAAATTCTCTAATTTTGCAAAAACCCCAATTTTTTCAAAATCCCAAAACCCTAGTTCTTAAACTCTTTAACAAACCAAGAGATTTTCTTTAGAATTAGATCAATTCCTATGTTAGATGGAAGTCCTACCTTCCATAGGTCCCATTTAATAATGTTTTATAAGATCTAATTGATAGGTTGTCATTTAGTCTTGAATTTAAGCATAGTTAAATAATTGAATTCATTAAGCTTGTGATTGATTATCATTATTTTGTGTTTTAAATTGTTTTAATTAATCCGTTGATGATCTCATTGCATCATTCTAGGCTAGGCCATCCATCCTGCACCAAATTTTGTTATTAGAGACAAGGTCTAACATAGGCTTCTCATGTTACATTTAGGTTAGGTTTTCATATTGCCGTATCTAGGGTTAGCAGTTTTCCCATTCTCATCACAGTGCATTTATAATCTTTATTCCCTAGGTTCCCCTTTGGGGTCCCAGTTTATGCTCACTCGTACTAGTTGTGGTTTTGGTCTACACCTCACAATGAATTCGGAACAGCTTGCCGAGGCTATCAATGCCATCGATAACCGTTTCGAGGCCATCAAGGCCCATAACCACCAGTCACTAACTGGCAACCCTCAGGAATGAGACCAATACTTGTATGACCCAGTTGGAAGCTTCCCTCTAAGCAAACCGCAACAATAGGAAAGATGGCCAATCTCAAGCGGGAAGTAAAGTTAGAGGAAACCAAGTTGGGAGACGTGGAAGAGGCCGTGGCCAAGGTGTTGGTCATTGTTGGATGCGTACCCAGCCACCTCGTGGAGAGTATCTAGACTACATGATCCTAATGATCGGGTAATGAGGAGTGTAAAGATTGAGGCCCTAAACTATGATGGCCGCTTGGACCCTAAGGCCTTCCTCGATTGGCTTGCCGACACGGACTGTTATTTTGAGTGGTACGATATGTCTAATCGATGTCGGGTGAAGTTCACCAAGATGAAGTTGATGGGCCAAGCCTAGTTGTTTTGCACAAATGTCGAGCGTAAAATAGAGAGGTTTGGAGATGATTCAGTCTCACTATGGGCCGAGATAAAAGAGATCTTGAAGGAAAAGTACCTTCTTCTCTCTTACCGCCATAAGCTTTTGGATCAATGACAATCCTTTCATCAATGATTAATGCCTATGTTTGATTACATCACCAAGTTTGATGAATTCATGTTACATTGTAACATTGAGGAGGACCCGTTAATGACCTTCTATCATTTCAGGATTGACTTCTAACTATAGCTTTAGTGCGAGCTCATTTCTCATGACGTTAGCACCCTAGAGCATGCCTATCAAGTAGGGTAAGAACTTGAGCGGTATTTGAAACCGCAATTCATGAGGCGATTCAACTTTCGTGATGCCAACGTTAAGGTCGCTCCCTAAGGAACTAAGCCTAGTTTTGGGAGTCAATCCAAAGCCCCAACTAGTACTTAACCCAACAATAGGGATGTGAGGGACAAAGCTCTAACTAGTACCGGTTCGAGGGGAGGTGAGCATACGTGGTATTACAACTGCCAAGGGTATGGTCATTTTGAATACTAGTGCCCTACGAAAGAGCGAGGTAAAGCCCTCGTCATTGGCAAGTTTGAGGAAGATGCGAATGATCGAGATAATTGTGAAGAAGAAGAATATCAGCCTGAAATTGGTGCTAGTGATGAAGAAGTTGAACGAATTGTGACTGTGCCACTTGCAGTTGTCAGTTGTGCCTTAGCCCAGGTTAAAGAGAGTGATGATTGGTGCAAAAATCCAATTTTCCACACTTACGTTAAGTGTTTAGTGTGACGACAAAAATTGCAAGGTGATAATTGATAGTGGGAGTTGCTCTAACGTGGTCTTCGCTAGCACCGTGTCTCGTTTGTGTTTGAAACCTGTCCCTCACCCTCGGCCATGCCATATCAAGTTTCATGGGTGAATGCGTCCTCGATACTGGTTTTTCAGCGGTCTCTTATTCTCATTCAGTTTGCTTTCTACAAAGATATGCTGTGGTGTAATGTTTTTCCTATGGATGTAGGCCACATCATTTTGGACAGACCTTGGCTGTACGATCGTGATGTGACACTATTTGGCTACTCGAATTCATGTTCATTTATGTATCAAGGTAAGAGGATAAAGTTAAATGCTCTTCTGCCCAAGAGCACCCTAGAGAAGAAAGATGATGTAAAGAAGGGTGATCATAAAGATGTGAGGAAGTCCTAGCCTAAGTCTCTTCATATAATAAATGCCAAACAGTTTGAAAGGGAGACTAAAACTGATTCGATGGTGTATGCCCTCGTGGCAAGAGAGGTCACACCCGAGATTAGTGTAGAGTTGTCACTTGAAATGATTCCGGTGTTGGATGAGTTTAGAGAAGTTTTCACCAAGGATCTTCCGAATGAGCTTCCGCCCATGTGTGACATTCAGCAGGCCATTGATCTTATCCCTAGGTCAGCTATGCCAAACCTTCCTTACTACCGGATGAACTGCATGGAGCATGCAGAGTTGAAGAGGCAAGTGGATGAGCTTCTTAGAAAATGGTTCATTCAAAAGAGTTTGAGACCATGTGCCTTGCCAGCCCTCCTCAAGCTCAAGAAAGATGGCACTTGGCGCATGTGTATGGACGGTCAAGCCAACAAGATCATGGTCAAGTATCAGTTTCCTATACCACGTCTTGGCGATATATTGGATATGATGGCCAATGCCACGATCTTTTTCAACATTGACCTCAAAAGTGGGTATCATCAGATGCGCATTCTCTCAGGAGATGAAAGGAAAACAACCTTCAAGACAAATGATTGGTTATATGAGTGGTTAGTCATGCCTTTTGTCTTGACCAATGCTCCGAGTACATTTATGAGAGTGATGACCCAAGTGTTGAGATCCTTTTTGGGTAAGTTCCCAGTGGTATATTTTGTCGACATCCTTATTTATAATACCTCCATGGAACAACATCTCTACCATTTGAGGCAAGTTTGCGGGGTCCTTGGGATAGAGAAATTATATACCAACCTAAAGAAGTGTTCTTTCATGTCTAATAAAGTTATCTTCTTAGGGTTCATTGTTTCATTTGAAGGCATGTCTGGAGATCTGGAGAAAGTCAAGGCCATAATAAATTTGCCTAAACCGTAGAACATTCATGATGTGCGTAGCTTCTATGGGTTAGCTACTTTCTATAAGCGATTCATTTGGGGATGTAATTCTATTATGGCTCCCATCACGGAGGGGGAGTTTAAATGGACTAATGCTTCCTCCAAGGCGTTCAATGAGATTAAGGGCAAGATGATTGAGGCTCCTATCATACGCCTTCCTGAATTTTCTAAAGTTTTCAAGGTTGCGTATGATGCGTCTAGTGTAGGTATAGGTGGAGTACTTAGCCAGTAAGGACACCCTGTTATTTCAGTGAGAAGTTGAATGGGGCGAAGCAACAATACTCTACCTATGATAAGGAATTCTATGCGGTAATTCAATCCTTGTGACATTACCTACTACTGCAAGAGTTTGTATTGTTTTCTGATCATGAGGCTTTGAGATACCTTAACTCCTAAGAGAAGCTAAACCCAAGGCATGCCAAGTGGGCACAGTTTCTCTAGGAGTACACCTTTGTTTGGAAACACAAGGTCAGGGTTGAAACAAACTTGCCGATGCCCTTAGTTGTCGAGTGGCATTATTCCAATCTATGAGTGTAGAAGTCACTAGGTTTGAATAATTGAAAGGAGAATATTCTGCGTGACTAGATTTTGGGAAAGTGTATACGCCACTTTTGGTTTTAGATGCCCAGTCAAGGAGTGACAATGGTTTTGTCCTAAGCGATGAATTTTTATTTACAGGTGACAGACTCTGCATTCCCCGCACCTCCCTACAAGATTTTCTTATTTGGGAGCTTCATGTTGAAGTAGGCGTTCATTTTGGTCGAGATAAGACTGTTGCCCTTGTCGAGGATAGATTCTATTGGCCCAGTCTTAAACGAGACGTTGCCAAAATTATTGGGCAATGTAGGACTTGTCAGTTGGCAAAACAGAAAAGGCATAACATGGGATTATATATGCCTTTGCCAGTGCCACACACTTCATGGCAAGATATTGGTATGGATTTCATGTTTGGGCTACCCAAAACAATCAGAAAGCACGATTATATCTGTGGTGGTGGACCGTTTTTCGAAAATGGCCAATTTCCTCCCATGTTCCAAAACGTTTGATGCCTACAACATTGCCAAGATTTTGTTTGGAGAGGTGGTTTGCTTGCATGATTTGCCAAAAACCATTGTGTCTGACAGAGATGTGCGATTCATGAGTTATTTTTGGAAGGCACTTTGGCACATGATAGGTACAAGACTTTAGTTCTTGTTGGCATACCATCCTCAAACTGACGGTCAAACAAAAGTGGCCAATTGAAGCTTATGAAACCTATTACGATGTCTTGTGGGTGACCATATTAGGACCCGAAATTCAGTTCTACCCATCGTAAAGTTTGCATATAATAGTTCCGTCAATAGGTTGATAGGCATGAGTCCTTTTAAGGTAGTACATGGCTACAAGCCTAGGAAACCTATATATCTTATTCCCATGTCAGTCTCCCATTGAACTTTAAAGTCCACAGATGCATTCACACGCTGTATCCACGATTTGCATGATGAGACTAGAAAACATATTAATATGAGTAATGAAAAGTACAAGATATTTGCCGACTCTCATTGTAGATTTAAAGAATTTCAAGTAGGTGACTATGTGATGGTTCATATAAGGTTAGAACGGTTTTCGCAAGGGGCTGTTAGGAAATTACAAGCCCGTAGTGTCAGTCCTTTTAAGATGTCAAGAAAATTAGGCTCTAATGCATATGTTGTAGAACTTCCACCTGATATGGGTATTAGCTCTACATTCAATGTGGAAGATCTTGTGTCCTTTAAGGGCCTAACATCTTCTGCCTCTAGCCCTTGTTCCAACTCTCACATTGACCCGGATAGCTTTCCCTACCTGTCCCACGAACCATGGGCTTTGCCTTCTTTACCATCTATACCTAATAAAAGAGAAAAAATTAAAGATATTTTGGATGAGCAAGTGGTTTCCACTAGACGTAGAAGTTTTCAGAAGTATCTCGTCAAGTGGAAGAACAAGCCAGAGTCAAACTGTACGTGGATCAGAGGTAGAGCTTCAGAGGTTAGACCCAGATTTCCTCGAGCATTACTGCAGCTTAATTTCGCCAAATTTATTTCGCCAAAGGTGAACTTTTCTCAACCGATGGGAGTTGATGAAGACATCCGAGCACCAGTTTGAGTATACTAGAGGAGGAGAGCTCCCGTTTCTTTATGTCTAGGTGTACATGTGGCCCCACGGGCCCAATTAGAGTGCATAGCCTGTTGAATCCCTCACATGCATGATTATGCATCTTTGAAGGCCCCACACTAAGAAGATGCATGTGGGCTACTTAATTGGACAATTTTGATCGTTGGATCATCGTCATTGGACATCTTGATCGTGAATCACAAAATAGTTTAATTTATTTAGTTGTTTATATATTTGTTATTTTTTTGGTTTAGCTTATATTTTTGCTTAGTTTAAAGGGTTAGGAACAAATTTTATTTTATTGAATGTCTTTACGTGAAAGTATTTTTTTTTGTAAAAAGTCTTTCCTAAGGATATACAAGGCTTGGACGTCCATAACCTAGCCCATTATGGAGCATATGAAATAAAATTCTTCTTTCTCTTGGCTTTGAGATGAAGCAAAACCTCCTATGAATGGAGTGGTGTGAAGCCATGTAGTGATTACACTTATCTTCCTTCTTATCCTCTCCAAGGTATTTCTTCTCGATCTCTACATCCCACTCTTTTATCTTTTTCTTCTTTCTTCTTAAAACTTTCATTCTTTTTTTTTTTTTTTTCGACAACCCCTTCATCAATCATTACCATTATCATCAAGTCTTAACCCAACCATTGTTTGAAGCAATGTTTTAAATATCGATGACATCGACAGATATATCCCACGATATATCTTGTATCCCACCTGTGCAATACAGAACGCACAGGTAGTGACGATATATCCCACATGTTCAATTTGGTGAGCATTTTCAATTTCCGATCCTTTTTTTTTTTTGGTTGACTTTATGTTAAATCAATGTTAAATGGTTCCAAACCATTGCTTTTTCATGTTTTCCATGAAAAATCATGGAGTTAGAGCTTTGATTTCGATATCCGTTAGTTCTTCATGTTCTCCATTTTTATTTATTTTATTTTTATTTTTTTAAATTTTCTTCAACTCTAGCTGTCAATTGAGACTAATTCCGTAGTATTTAGGAGTATTTGATGAAATGATCATCACATACACTCGAATTTCAAAATTTGAGTCTAAGTGGTCCAATTTAGGAAATATTGGAATTTCTCCCAAATTGCTTACAATGTTGCACTCCAAACATGAAATCAAGCATGCCTGAGGGCTGATCTAGTGGTTTTTTTAAGTCTTCATCGATTTTCAAAATATAAAAATTATTTTTAATTAAAAATTATTTTTAATTAAAATTTTATATATATATATATATATATATATATATATATATATATATATATATATATTGAAATTTTCCTTCAACCAGCTATCAATTGAGACTAATTTCAAAGTATTTAGGAGTGTTTGATCAAATGATGATTACATACACTCTAAATGTTATGCATTCAATTTGAATATAGTTGCATTAGTTCAGTCAGACAACACATAGCTTATGACCTTATACAAAGAAAACCTATTATGTGTACTTCTTTTTTGAGATGTTATGATCTAAAAGTGTGTATTGAGGTCTTTTTAACAATCTCTAAAGTTTCATTTAAAAATTCAACCCCAATGTTTCCGTATATTTCCCAAAAGTGCGATAAATTACCTGAAACAAACAATATATCCTATGTGATAATCGATACATATCTGTATCCCGAGGGTATAATATGTAACGTGATACTGATACTTCGAACACTAGTTTGAAGTATTCCCGATATTATTAAAATATCCTCGATATTATTCTTCTCTAGCTTGGTGATACCGATAATGCTGGTAGCGATACCAATAACACTAGTAGTATAAAAAATTCCATATATTGGAGATATATCGCTGAGTATCGCCAATATTTTCAATTGTATAAATTCTAGGTGTTGCTTATATTGCCAATGTATCAATATCGCCAATGTATTACCAATATTTTCAACTATGTTGTCGCTTGTATCGTTAGTGTATTGACTTGACAATATTTCGTTTTAAAAAAATTCCATTTCAAAATTTTCTATTGGTGCATGGTTGCTTGTAGTGGTTAGTTTGTCGATGATAATAATACGATATTATCGTTATCACAACATGGGCAATATCGAAACCACAATCTTTTGTTTCCTTTCCAGTTGTCAACGATTTCTCGGTGAAATATCATGTGTGGTCGATATTCAAAAATATCAACGGATGTTTGGATGGATGGATAGATGGGATGGTTGGATGGATGGCATGTTTGGATTCATTTCTTACAACAACACATGCTTTTAAGCCCCTATAAATTGGAACTTTTGTATGCATTCCGTTTGTAATTTTTTAATTCCTAAGTATGCAAATGTGTATTTTAGCCTCCCTTGAAGTTTCACTAAAAAATTCCATCATTTTCTCCATGTTTCCTCGCATTTCCGGATATCAATGATATTATTGGCGATATTGATATTGTTTCTGCATCTTCGGCCAACAAAACTTATAGTGATATTGATACTTTCGAGCATTGAACCCAACCCAACCCTAACCACACCGCTAGACGGATGCACTTGTCTGTTCGTACGATTGTACGAACATAGCCGTACAATTGTCCATATGGATAGCCCTCCCTCTCTCACCCAATTCCATTTCTTCCAATCCTCACCTTAAAAAAACCCACATCAAAACCCTCTAGAATCCTAATATCCTAATTTCCCAAAAAATCCCCCAATTTCGCGAAATATCTAAAATTTCCAAAATTCCCAAATCCCAAAACCCTAGTTCTTAAACCCTTTAACAAACCAAGAGATTCCCTTTAGAATTAGATCAATTCTAAAGTTATATGGAAGTCCTACCTTCCATAGGTCCTATCTAATCATGTTTTATAAGATCTAACTGATGGGTTGTGATTTAGTCTTGAATCTGAGCATCGTTAAATATTTGAATTCATTAAGCTTGTGATTGATTAGCATTATTTTGTGCTTTAAATTGTTCTAATTAATCCGTTGATGGTCTCATTGCATCATTCTAGGCTAGGCCATTTGTCCTACTTTGTATCCCGTCATCCATCTTCAAGAACTGCATGTGCAACATGCCATTACCATCTTCAACCACCTTGGATGTGCCATAGTGCCTTTGGGCTATATGTGCAACTTGTGCCACTGTCCATTTTCAAGGGCCCCTAGTGTGCCACATGTGTCAAGGAGGCACATGTGCTACAGTCCATCATCAACGCTATACCTTTCATCTTTAAGTGAGTTTTCCTTGAAAAATTCCGTATTGCCAGGCAACAAATTTGTAAATGGTGGATTTTTTTAAAAAGAAAAAATTGTTGGAAAACAATAAGAGGAAACAACTTTTCCTTTCCCAAACAAGTGTTTCTTTAAAATGTCATTTCCTCCATTTCTGTTTCCATGTGTCAATAGACTATGGAAAATTTTAAAACAACAATTGAGAAGAATGCTTTGTGGGTAGAGCCTTTGGCAATTATAAGGCAACATGAGAAAGAGAAAAATATCATAGAGATTAGGATCATGTTCTCCAAAAACAGAGTGATGTTACGGCCATTACGTAACATTACGCATTACGGGGTTGAAACAACCATAACGACCATTGTTGATGCAGAAATCTGATAGTCTTCCCTCGACCTTTGACCACTTACACAAAGAACAGACAAAGGAGACCCTGGCTGTTGCAGGGGATCCTCCGATGCCTAAGTCAGGTAGGGAATTTGGGTCTGGTCATGAGTAGTGTTTTAGGCTTAAGATTGTTCGTACCTTTCACCATTAGGGGTGCTCTTATTTGTAGGTGAGAGATGGCGGTGGTTTAGAAGGGGATTCCCTGTTTATGAGGGGGACATATTGTAGTGGGATTTGAATCCCAAGCGGGATTAGTTTCCGAGGATACTGCAGATATCTCCCGAGATTCTCGGCTGAGATCTCGAGGAGATTCATGTTACAATCTTCTTCCGAAATCCTTGGTCGAGATCTCGGATAGAGTCGGTTGGGGCCAGGTTGGAACTATCGGAGGCATGTGGCAGGAAGCCGAGATGGATATCCGAGGTGAACTATATGACTGTTCTGGAGATTGGTCCACCGACCTGAATTCTTTGGCGAACCATGGTCGTGTTTTCCTTTGGTGTTAAGTGGATGGTCGATCTGCCAACTTGCCCTAAATTGTTGAGATCAAGTTATTTCCCTGCTCTTATTGGGCATAGGACTGAGCTCTGTGTTATGGCTGAGCTCGAGCTCCTTTCCTACTTGGGCCGGGGTCTTCATCATAACCGTCGTTGGATAACCTTACGGTGCGCACAGATGTCCGTCCTGACCTTATCTCATTGGCCAGTCCATTTTTACCCACAATAGTAAGCCCCTCTGCTTCCGAGCTCTCGCATAGGGCTCGTGGAGCAAGTCAGTAATAGTGAGGTCGAACCATTTCGTGTTTAGGGTGTCGAGTCAGCTTGTCATTAATACTGGGTAAGGCGGCATGCACGAGAATCGGGGCATATCTGCAATCATGGTACAGTGTGCTCGAGATAATGTGCGCTGCTCGAGGTCACGTGTGTTGGCGGCACGCCTGCTCGACTTATGGCTTACGGGGCCTTGACGTGTGGCGTCTTCTTGGGAGACAGGACAGTTAGCGAGTGGGAGAGATCCACGTGTCTGAGCGCGGTTATTGAGGCATTTTTTTGGTTGCCGTAATGAGTGCGGGCATTAAATGCTGCTCGGTCGAGTTGTCTATAAAAGGGGATGGCCTAGGACTATTTGGAGCTATTTGCTCTGTCGTCTCTCTGCCTATTTCTCTGCTCAAGCGATTTTCGACGATTTCTCCTCCCTTCTACTCCGGTGAGCTTCCGTTCTTGTCTTCTCCCCCCTTTTTGGTTTTTATTTTTCTTCCGAGTTTCCGGCTTTCGGTGGTCGTTCCATTTAAAGGATATGTCGAGATCGTTGGAGCAATGGGGGGAGATGTCACAACGTGATGGTGGGCCAGATGATCTCCGCCCTATGTCGAACCCGCCTTCACTGTTGGTGATGATGAGTGATGGAATTTCCTAGCAGCCCATGGGTCGAGGATGGTTGTCTAGTCCTCGGCCAAGTGGCCAGCGGATGTTGAGGAAGTTGCCCCTGCTGGGGAGGAGGCCAGTGGGTCGTCGTCGGAGTCGGAGGAGACTGGGCCACTAGGGTCGACGCTGTCGAAATCCGACTTGGTACAGATCAGGTCGAAGTACCACATTCCAGATTCTATGGTGCTTCGAGCTCTCGTACTTGGCAAGATTTTGAGCGAGCCTTAGGTTGGCGAAGTCGCTATATTTTTTGTCACCCTCCAGTGCGGCCTGAGGCTCCCCCTTCATGGTATAGTGAGGGACGTCCTCCTGCGTTTGGACTTAGCACCTGGGTAGATTATCCCAAACGCCTGGAGGGCGTTGATGGGGACATTTAATTCTCTGGGCAGAGCTCGAATAGCCCGAGCTAACGGTGAATGAGTTTCTCCACCTATATCAAGTGAAATCCAACCCTCACCATGAGGGTTGGTATTATTTTACTGCTTGGCCAAAGACTGGTCAGGCCATAATAACGGACGCCCTGACCTCAAACAAGAATTGGAAGGGTAAGTGGTTTTGAGTGTCAGGTGGTTGGTAGGCTTCGGCAACTTCTGAGCTTCGCCCTCGGGTTCCGACTCGTTTTACTACACCAGGTCGGTATGTCCGAGCTGAGTTTTCCTTAGTTTTTGTTTTTTTTGTTTCTTTTTTATGTTTTTCCTCATCTCTGACTGTGATTTTCTTTGGCAGCTCTACCTCAGTACCCTGCCGCGGTGAGTGATTCAGAGCGCGTTCGAATTGCTGAGGTGAGGTCGATTGACGCCGCGTTGAGGTTTTGGAGGCGACTGATTAGGCTCGAGCTTCTTGTCGAATCAAGTCTCACCTTGTTCATATCAAGTATACCTTAGTAGATAGTTGACAATTATCCCATCTTCGTCTGCTTGCTGACCATTTTCTCTTGTTGTGTAGACGTGTCTAATCAGAACCGCTCAAAGCGAAATGCCCCTTCTATGACCAAGGTGGCCTAGAAGAAGCAGAGGCCGGTTCCAAAGAAGAAAGGAGTTGCCGCCTCTTCATTTATTCGTGAAGGTAAGAGGATAAAGCTAAATCCTTTTCTGCCCAAAAGCACCCTGGAGAAGGAGGACGTCGAGAAGGGTGACCTAAAAGATGTGAGGAAGTCTCAGCCTAAGTCTCTCCACATAATCAACGCCAAAGAGTTTGAAAGGGAGACTAAATCCGATTCGATGGTGTTTGCTCTCGTGGCAAGAGAGGTCACACCTGAGGTTCGTGCATAGTTGCCACCTAAAGTGATTCTGGTGTTGGAGGAGTTTAGCGATGTTTTTTCCTGAAGGCTTACTGGATGGGCTTCCACCATGTGTGACAATCTGCATGCCATTGATCTTGCCCCTTGGTCGACTCTACCAAACCTTCCTCACTACCGAATGAACCCCACGGAAAATGCGTAATTGAATAAGCAAGTGAATGAGCTTCTTAGAAAAGAGTTCATTCGGGAGAGTTTAAGTCCATGTGCCGTGCCATCCCTCCCACGCCTAAGAAAGATGGCACTTGGCGCATGTGCGTGGACCACTGGCCATCAACAAAATCATGGTCAAGTATCGATTTCCTATACAGTGTCTTGACAACACGTTGGATAAGATGGCCAGTGCCACAACCTATTTCAAGATTGACCTCAAAAGTGGGTATCATTAGATATGTATTTGCGCAGGAGATTATTGGAAGACAACCTTCAAGACAAAGGAGGGGCTGCACGAGTGGTTAGTTAGGCCTTTTGACTTGACCAATGCTTCAAGTACGTTCATGAGAGTGATGACCTAGGTGTTGAGGCCCTTTATGGGTAAGTCCCTAGTGATATATTTCAACGACATCTTTATTTATAATACCTCTAAGGAACAACATGATGTAGAATGATGCAAATCCAGCTATGTAACTGAGATTTAATTTAATATCAAAGGAATATATAAAAATCACCAAGCTAAAGTGTGATGTACATGAAAACAACGTGAAGCCTAAGAGATGACGGGTATGATTCGAGGCCAAATCACAGTCATCAACCATTTGACCAAACAAAACGCTCGGAAAATAGGGCCTGAGGAAGATAAAGATCTTCCAACTAGCATAGGAATAATCTTGGTTCCATAGGTGAAAGTTTAAGATCCACGCGCGGACTGGACCTTGTATCAGGCTGAAACTTGGAGGGTGTGTGGCCTAGTCCTGACTGACCAGACCTAAGAAGGCCCTTTTGTTTTTTGGTTTGTGGGCACCACGCACGTGCGGCCAACCATCAGTGCACGTGTTAGACCCAACTTGCTATCCACATGCACGGGCTAGCTACGGGTTCTCTCTCTCTCCTCTCTTTCACTCCTCTCTCACCTGATTTCCCTAACCCTAACTCTAGATTGCAATACTTCCAATTTCTTTGCCCATTTTCTAATCCTAGGGTTTTCTGAATTGAAATTGGTGAATCCTTTGGATTAGGAACTGATTGTTGTGTATGCGTGGATGATTTTCACTTTCTTTTGAATATCGTTTGGTTAATAATTTTTATTGATTCAGCCCTAGCATGTATAGGCTTGGACCTGCACAGATTCCCTTTGTTTGAATGTTTGAACTTTCGTGTGGGATGTGGAAATCTTGTGTTCGTGTTTCTGAATTAGTTTGATCTAAAGTCTGAAATCTTGCATTTCATATTTAATTTTCATGTCCTGCATCACAACTTCTTCTGAGAGCCAAGATAGCGCAAGGCCTCGTGGTCTGAAAAAGCTTGATTCGATTCGGTTCGAAGCTGAGTTGGAGCCGAGTTCGAGCAGGCCCCAGCTCAACTCGACTCGGATTGAATCTAGCTCGAATCCAGCTCGGATTGAACTCGGCTCGAACTAGTTTGGTGACTTGGTTACTTCGCCATTGATGTTGCTCACCAATTGTTTGATAAAATGACTCAACGAAATGTGGCTGGTGGCAAGGAAGGTTTGGCTAGTGGCAAGGAAGGGATGTACATGAAACAAATACCTTTTTTCTCTTTGTTTTTTTTTTTTGGTTTTTATGTTATTTAGAAGGTGTTTGAGAAAATACCTGTAAAACCATTGCCTCTGTTTTTAAAACAGTGGGATTTTGAAGTTGTAGTTAAGGTGTTTGTGGAAATGCCTCAATGGCAAACTCTGCTCAATCTTGGCTTGAACTTGACCCAAGCTGCTGACCGAACTGAGCCGAGCTAGCCAGTCAGGCTCGAGGACCGAGCTGAGGTTAGCCACTGTTCGAGCTGAGGCCAGCTCGACTCGGTTTGACTCAATGTACACCCTTAGCCGTAAGGATTGCACTACCGCATAAAACTCTTTGTCATAGGTGGAATACCATTGCCTTGCATCATTTAACTTTTCACTGAAGAATGCGACGGGATGTCCCTTGTGAGCACACCACCTATACCCACTCCAGAGGCATCATATGCAACTTCAAAGACTTTAGAAACGTCGGGAAGTCACATGACAAGATCCTCTGTCATCTTGCCCTTGATCTCCTTGAATGCCCTTGAGGCAGCTTTGGTCCATTTAAACTCCCCTTTTTTTATGTAGTTAGTAAAGGGAGCCATAATAGAGCTGAATCCCCTAATGAACCGTCTATAAAAAGTCGCTAAGCCGTGAAAGCTACGGACTTCGTGAATATTCTGCGGTTCAGGCCATTCCACTATCTCCCTGATTTTCTTAGGATCGGCGGACATACCATCTCTAGACATAACAATCCCTAAGAAGATAATCTTATCAGACATGAACGTGCACTTCTTAAGGTTTGCATACAACTTCTCAGACCTTAAAATCCCACAGACTTGCCTCAAGTGGTTGAGATGCATTTCCTTAGTAGAACTATAGATGATAATATCGTCGAAATATACCATTAGGAACTTTTCGATGAAAGGTCTCAACATCTGGGTCATCACTCGCATAAATGTACTCGGGGCATTAATTAAGCCAAAAGGCATGACCAACCACTCATACAACCCATCCTTCGTCTTTAAGGCTGTCTTCCACTCATCATCTAGGCGAATGGGGATTTTGTGATACCTGCTCTTGAGATCAATCTTGGAGAATATTTTAGTGCTAGCCATCATATTAAGCATATCGTCAAGCTGTGGTATGGGAAACCGATACTTAATGGTAATCCTGTTGATGACACAAATATCCATACACATGCGTCAAGTGCCATCTTTCTCTAGTGGGAGAAGCGCGGGCACTGTGCACAGACTCATACTCTCCTGGATGAAACCCTTTCGTAGAAGTTCATCCGCCTGCTTCTTTAATTCCGCGTATTCCGCCGGTTTCATCCAATAGTGGGGAAGGTTCGGTAGAGTGGCCCTCGGTATGAGATCAATGGCATGCTGAATGTCTCGCATTGGTGGGAGTGCATCTGGTAAATCCTTAGGGAAAACATCCCCGAACTCATCTAACAATGGACCGGCCTCCTATGGCCTCTCTACGTCAACCTTTGGGGTGGCCTCTCTGGCCACTAGGACAAACACCTCAAAATCAGTCGTACTCTCCCGCTCAAATTCTCTGGTAGTGATAACGTGAAGAGACTTAGACTGTGAACTCGTGCCCTCTGACCCATTTGATCGTTCTTCCTTCTTCTTTTCACTTGGGCCCTTGGGGGGCAAGGGGACCGATACAACCTTTTTGCCTTGGTGGACAAAGGTACATACTTTTGAGCGACCTCGGATTGTAACATGATGGTAAAAAAGCCAAGGTCGGCCCAAAATGGTGTGTCCAATATCTGTAGGCATGACGTCACACCACAACGAGTTGTACAGGTCAAACTGAATAGGCACAAGACACTGCTGGGTGACTGCCATCGAGGTTGCATTGACCCAAGACACCTTAAGAGTTTGAGGGTGGAGTTCGGGCTTCAACCCCAGTTGCTCTACGGCTCTAGTGGAGACAACATTTGAACAACTACCACTATCTACTATCACCTTATAAGCCTCATTCCCACATTTTGCATAGGTGGAAAAAATCGTAGTTCGACGCCTATCATCATTAACTTTAGGACATGCTATGGCGCAATGAACGATAGCCAACGGCATGTCCTCTCCCTCATAGTAATCCTCATCACTAGGGACCGTCTCAGGCGGGTACACCACTTCTTCCTGATCACCCTGATCCCTTGCCACTTCACACTCGTCAAGGAGAAGGGTCTTACCCTTGGGGCATTGACTTGCAAAATGCCCAAATCTTTAACAGTTATAACACTGTACGGAGTTGTTACCCCTAGAGCTAGGACCAACTATGCCCTTTCTTTTCACATCTCTAGGGTTAGGCGGAGACCCCTGGGTTTTGGTTTGGTTCTCGAAATTGGAATTGTTGGCCTGGGTATTAGTCCTGACAGAAGCAGTACGGGAATCAAACCTCCCTCCATATTGTGGTCGGGAATACAACTCAATCTCCTGGGCCGCTTGATACGCTTCCTCTAGGGTAGTAATTTGGTGGAGAGGGAAACCTTGTCTTATTTCCAATGGGAGGCCCATTTGAAAACGAGACAGTACGCTCAATGGGTTCTCCTTACTTTCACACCGCATCATAAACTCCTCAAATTTAGTAAAGTAATCAGCCACAAACATGGTCCCTTGATGTAGGGAAATCCATTGGTCCATCAGCCTCTGACGGTATGTATAGGGTACATACTTCTCCTTCAAGATCTCCTTCATTTCTCCCCAATGAGTCACGGGAGCCTGTCCTGCCCTTTTCATCCGCCTCTCCGTGTTTGTTTGGAACATTTTGGCTTGCCCCTCTAGCTTCATCTTTGCAAACCTCACCCGTCGGTCATTAGACATATCATACCACTCAAAATAGGAGCCTCAATTTTCATGCTCTTCATGATCCGCTCATTTGGTTCATGATGGTCACATCGATCCATGGGTAGGAGTGGAACTTGACGAACCACATTCCTCCCATGTGTGCCCTGTTACCTTGCTGAACCACATTATGACCAATGTGTTCATCGACTTGATCACCCGCTTGTGAATGGGTGTCGTCCCCAGTGTTGGGGTTTGCCTAACGGCGCGCTTCTACCATGGTGACTCGACCCGCCAACCCAGTAATCTAGTCTAAGGGTTTCATTCAATCTAGACTCATGGTCGCATTTAGTCCAATGCTATGGCCGGATCTAGTGGGCATATAAGATTAGGGAACTAGAATGCACCTGCAACTTCTAGACAACAATTTAGGACACGAATCTGAATATCACAATCGCACGATCGGTATAAACGGCGCAAAATAAGCAACTAGGCAGAGGAAAATTCTGCAAGCTGTAGAAATTCAGCTGCATGCAGAAAGTTCAACAATGTGCAGCATCTTTTGCAATACACAGAAAATTCAGCATATTGAATAATTTTCCGTTTCACACAGAAATACTCAGCAGCATGCAGAAATTTCCAGTTCGCACCCGAATTTCTGATTGTGTGGGAAATTCCAAATATGTACAGACAATCAGATTTTCGCCGGATTACATATTTGCACAATTTTCGGATTGCAATAAAATTCAGATTTGCGTAGGAATTCAAATTTGCACGGAGTTTTCAGATTGCAATAAAATTTAGATTTCCGCAGGAATTCAAATCTGCGCAAAATTTTCAGATTGCAATAAAATCCAAATTTGCATAGTAAATTCCGATAAAGTGTTGCAACTTTAGATTTTATAACGCAAGACTCGATTGGATATGATGCATATGCTGAATTATATGTATATGCATGAAACTTGACACAACCTATTCTAGATGCATATAATCGAACATGTGATATGTGTGACAAGGACTCCTATGCTAAACGTGGCTTTAATACCAAAATTTGATGTGGAATGATGCAAATCCAGTTATGTGACTGAGATTTAATTTAAAATCAAAGGAATATATAAAAATCACCAAGCTAAAGTGTGATGCACATGCAAACAACGTGAAAGAGATGGTGGGTATGATTCGAGGCCAAATCTTAGTCATCAGCCATTAGACCAAACAAAATGCTCGGAAAATAGGGCCCGAGGAAGATAAAGATCTTCCAACTAGCATAGGAATAATCCTGGTTCAATAGGTGAAAGTTTTAGATCCACACAAGAGTTGGGTCTGATAATAATGGAGATGGTTGAGGTGGCCCTTAGGATCAAGTAAAATAAGATCCAAGTGAGGACAATGAAAGATAAAATCTTACCTTTGGATTTGAAGATTTAAAGAGATCTACTGCCTACGATCCGTCAAGCATGAAGTGGAAGAGTAAGGATCGTAGGGATAAAGGATAAAGTGGCTTCACACACTCTAGACTTCTATTTAAAGATCTAGCCTTCACAATGATGAAAAGAGAAGAAAGGAACTCTTACAAGGCCTCCTCAGAATTTTCTCCAAATTCACAATAGGGTTGGACGTCCCCTCCCCTCTTGCTTTACTTTATAGCAAAATTTTGTTGAAATGACAATTCTACCCTCTTAGTAAGAAAAGTAAAATACCCATTATGTCCTAAAAGGTAAAAAGTCTAATATATCCTTCGAAAAAAAAATAAAATCTTTTGTAGCAAATAAATGTCCACTGTCCAATCATAAAATAAAATGTCCAAATCATCAAGTAACATAAAAGAAGTAACTGACAAAAGGGTCCAACATAATCCAACCATCGGATGGCCCCATGATGGGACACAAGACGATCCAATGGATGGACAATCATATAGACCATAATCAACAGTGAGATGATCTCCAAATATGATGCATGCCATCCATGCTTTTCTAATTCTCACTGATGACCACTGGTGATCATCATTAGTCGCCTAGCCAAAATGAAAGTGCCGATGTAGCCTATCAACGCTTACGCCTTTGATATGTACGAAGTGGTGTGATGTCAGCATCACAACACCACCATTTGAGGCAAGTTTGCGCGGTCCTTAGAAATAAGAAGTTAGTTATATGTAACCTAAAAAAGTGTTCTTTCATGTTTGACAAAATTTTCTTAGGGTTCATTGTTTCATCTGAGGGCATGTTTGCAGATCCCGAGAAAGTCAAGGATAGTATGTTGGCCCGAATCGTAGAACATTCATGAAGTGCGTAGCTTCTATGGGTTAGCTAATTTCTATATGTGGTTCATCCGAGGCTTTAGTTCCATTATGGCTCCCATCATAGACTCCATTAAAAAGGGGGAGTTCAAATGCACTAATGTTGCCACTAAAGCGTTCAAGGAGATTAAGGGCAAAATGATTGAGGCTCTTGTCACGTGCCTTCTCGACTTTTCTAAAGTATTCGAGGTTGCACGTGATTTGTCTGGTTGAGGTGTAGGTGTACTTATCCAGGAAGGACATCTTGTTACCTATTTTAGTGAGAAGTTGAATGAGGCGAAGCAACGATACTCTACCTATGACAAGAAATTCTATGCGCTAGTCCAATCTTTGAGACATCGTTGGCATTATCTACTTCTGCAAGAGTTTGTCTTGTTTTCTGACCATGAGGCCTTTGTGATACCTCAAATCCTAAAAGAAATTAAACCAAAGGCATGCCTAGTGGGTTGAGTTTTTCCAGGCGTATACCTTTGTTTTGAAACAGAAGGCCGGGGTTGAGAATAACCCTGCCAATGCCCTTAGTCTTATACTGGCATTTCTCTAATCCATGAGCGTGGAAGTCACTAGCTTCGAGCAATTGAAAGGAGAGTACTCTGCGTGCCCATATTTGGGGAAAGTGTACATGCCACTTTTGGATGATCAGTTGAGGAGTGGTAGTGTATTTTTCATAATCGATGAGTTTTAATTTAAAGGTGACAGACTCTGTATTCCCCATACCTCCCTTCAAGATTTTCTAGTTTGGGAGCTTCATGCCGAAGAAGTAGCCGACCATTTCGCTAGAGACTAGACTATTGCCCTTGTTGAGAATAGGTTTTATTGGCACAGCCTCAAGCGAGACGTGGCTAAAATCATCGGGCAATGTAGGACTTGTCAATTGGCAAAACAGAAAAAGCAAAACACTGGATTATATATGCCCTTGCCAGTGTCACATGCCCCATAGCCAGATATTAGTATGTATTTCGTGCATCGGCTACCCAAGACGATCAGAAAGCGTGATTCCATCTTTGTGGTGGTGGACCGTTTCTTGAAAATGGCCCATTTTCTCCCATGTTCCAAAACGTTTGATGCCACTAACATTGCTTTTCTTTGGAGAGGTGGTTCACTTGCATGGTTTGCCAAAAACCATTGTGTGTGATAGAGATGTGAGATTCATGAGTTGTTTTTGGAAGATACTTTGGCATATGATGGGTACGAGACTCTAGTTCTAATTGGCATAACATCCCTAAATTGACGGTCAAACAGAAGTGGTTAATCGAAGCTTAGGATACCTATTATGATGTCTTGTGGGTGATGCAAGACGGAATGATATAACCTAATATGATGCCATGAAATTAAAAGACAGATTAACTAGAGCAATGGAACGACAAAATAAAGCTAATTTACCATAATTTCAAAAATATCAAATTCATGACATGTCCAAATTGAAGCCTATGACAGTCCCGCAATGCGAATCTCATAAATTACTAATTAGCTGAGACTTATGGAAGACGGAACCCCCATCTTAGCCTAATATTAGAACCCCCGTATCCTCGACAGTTGTAACACTGCACTTGCTCACCTCCCTTTGAACTGGTACTAGCTAGATTTTTATCCTTGACATCCCTAATGTTAGATTGATTACCAGTAAGGGCTTTGGATTGACCCCCAATATTAGGCTTGGCTCCTTAGGGAGTCGACTTGACATTGGACTCACAAGGGTCGAATCCCCCCATGAACTGTGGTTTCAGATACCGCTCAAGGTCTTGCACCACTTGATAGGCATGTTCTAGGGTGTTGACATTATAAGGGACGAGCTCATGCTGAAGCTTGAATCAGAGGCCCATCCTGAAACCGGAAAGTGTCACCAACGGGTCCTCCTTGATGTTATATTGCATCATGTATTCATTGAACTTGGCGATGTAATCTATCATGGGCATTGATCCTTGGCGAAGGGATTGCCACTGATCTGGGAGCCTTGGCCGGTACAAGAGAGGAAGATACTTTTCTCTCAAAATCTCTTTCATCTCGGCCCACAATGTGATTGGGCCATCTCCAGACCTCTCCATCTTCCGCTTGACATTTTGTCCAAAACAATTTAGCTTGGTTCACCAACTTCATATTGGTGAACCTAACTTGACGTATATCGCACATGTCATATTACTCAAAATAGTGATCCATGTCCGCTAGCCAATCGAGGAAGGCCTTGGGGTCCAAGCGACCATCATTGTTCGGGGCACCAACCTTCACACTTTTTTATCACACGTTAATCAGGATGATGGTGGTCCTGATACTCTTCAGTGGCTGGGTACACACTCCATTGCCAATACCTTGGCCATTATTTCTCTCACGTCCTCCAACTTGGCATCCTGCTTGAGATTGGCCATCTTTCCCATTGTCGGGGCTTGGCTAGAGAGTAGTCCCCAATTAGGTTCTGCGATTATTGGTCTCGTTCCTAAGGGTTGCCGGTTGGTTGCTGGTGGTCCTACCTTGGGCCTCAATGGCAGCAAGATGGGCGTTGATGGCATTGATAGCCTCGACAGGTTGTTCCGAGTTCATTGTAGGGTTTAGACCAAAACCACACCCAATATGAGTGGGCATAAACTTAGGGACCTAATGGGGAACCTAAAATCTAAAAAACTCATATGCAGTGTGATGAGAATGGAAAGACTCCTAATTCTAGACTCTAAATGCAGTATAAAAATCTTATGCTAGGTCTAGACCTAGGGCTTGATACCAAAATTTGATATAGAATAGAATGATCTAACCCAATATGATGCCATGAAATTAAAAAACAGATTAACTAGAGCAATGGAATGCCAAAATAAGCTAATTTACCACAAATTTAGGAATTTCAGATTCATGACATGTCTAAATTCAAGCCTATGACAGTCCCATAATGTGAATCTTATAAATTACTGATTAGCTGGGACTGATGGAAGATAAAACCCCATCCTAGCATAGGGTTAATTCTGAATTCATTGGAAATCATTTGTGTACCATTTTTGACATGTTAGGTCAATTTAAAGGCTAAGGAATGTGGGAAATGAGTTTGGGGGTATCTAGGCTTAGAAGAATTAAGGTTAGAACATTAGGGTTGAGGTTTTGGGAGGTTTCGGGTTGGGATTTCAGATTTTGGGTTAAGGGTTTTAGGACTTAGTGTTTTTAGAATTGGGAATATGAGTTTCAGGTTGTAGGAATTAGGGATTTATGATTTGGACAAGGGATTTTCAAATTTTGGGGATTTGGATTTAGAAAAATTGAGGATTTTGGAAATTGGGTATCTAGGGTTTTTTTTAATCAAGGGGTGGAGAATTAGGGTTTGGGATTTTAGATTTTAAATTAGGGTTTTAGAGTCAGGATTAAAATAAGGGACAATGAATAAGGGACAAGGGGTAAGGGAACCGTTTGTACGGATAGCCCACACGTGTGTTTGTACGAACATGAGTTTGGGCCTAGGGTAGTTTGGGTTGGGGTGAATGTGTTAGGGTTTGGTTGGGAGGGATTTTGATGATAACAAAGAAGAAAAAAGAAAAAGAAAGAAGAGATGAAGAATGAAGAAAAGAAAAAGATGAGAGAAGATGATACCTTGTTGAGAATAGAGAAAAGTAGAAAAGATAACTAGGGAATCGCTCTGTGGTTTTGCACTAGCAATCCAATCACAGGATGAAATTTTGCTCAATCTCAAAGCAAAAGAAGAGAAATATCTTTCATTCATAACATGGATATTGGCTAGGATGGGGATGTCATACCCTTTATAGTCTCAGAAAATACCTTTTACAAAAAAACAGGCTCAGATAAGTTTCTCAACATAAGTCGCTTAATGAATTAAAAGTTGTTCCTAACTCCCTAATCTCAGCACAAATATGAGCTATACCAAAAATAACGAAACATGTAAACAAACTAAACAACCAAACTATTTCATGGCCCATAGGGGTCGACGATCAAGATGTTCGATGATAATGACCCAATGGTCCGATCATCGTGTTTACTCGATCCAACGGGCCGATGTGTCCATCAAGCTCTTATATGCAGCCCACGTCCATTTTCCCAGTGTGGGGTCTTGAAAGATGCACGAACATGCACGTGAGATCTTCAATGTGGCTAGGAATGCAAATTGGGCCAAGTGAGCCCCATGTAATGGTTGTCTAACTATGAGGAGACTGGTTCAACCCTCCTCTGGTATGTTGCTCGGATGTCCTCATCAATGGATGACCATATTAGGACTTGGGATTCAGTTTTACCAGTCACAGAGTTTGGATATAATAGTCCAGTCAATAGGTCGATGGCAAGGTGTTTCGTATCCGTTACGATACGCCCGTAAAGGCCGATACGTATAAGTAATGGCTATAACCGTTACACGATACACGGGTGGAACAGGACAGTTTTTTGGGACTGTATCGGCCGTTACGGTGGTAATAAAGGTTGTTACGAGCATAACCATCGTTACCCTCGTAAAGGTCAAAAAACGACCATTTTGTTTTTATTTTATTATTTTTTTATATATATATTCAAATTCATTTTACAACAGATTTCGACCACTCATAGTATAGTTTTTTAAGATGAAAACTGTAGATTGAAGTGATTTGAGCGAATAGAAACTCTAAGCGCCTTTTTTTTAAAAATAAATAAATAAATAAATAAATGAAAAAGTAGTATTTACGCATTTTTTCTAATTTCTAGTTCTAATACTTGATTGTGATGTGTAAACATTAGAGAAATATGGTTCTTCCAAATGCTTGCTCGCTATGTTTATAAGATGCGGAATCAATGAATCATATGTTTCTTCATTATTCCTTTGCTAGAGAGGTGTAGGATTTTTTCTTCCAGCTTTTCGGGGTTCTATGGGTGTCTCCAGACTCAAGTAAGGGTTTTCTTCTACTTTAGCATGGAGGGGGTGGTAGAGAAAACAAAGAAAAAGACTTGGAGGCTTTAGTGGGCTTGCGGTTTTATGGGCTCTATGGCTAGAAAGAAATAGTCATGTGTTGAAAAACAAGAGTGATAAAGTGGAATATGTGTTTAGAAGGGACTAAATCTCTAGTCATAGACTGGGTTTCGATTACGAATAGTTCATTTCCTTTTCCATTGGGTTGTCAGTAGTTGGTCTTTTGTTTTTTGGACTCGGCCTTTTAATGGAATTATCATCTTTAAAAAAAAACATTAAAGACATATAATCATGTTCACAAATTCACTAGACAGCCCGATACAACTTTCACTACAGAGTGGACCATTACACTACTATAAAAATGTTCAAAATAAAAAATGAATACATATTTAGAATATTCATATTTTTCTTGATTTTCTAGATATTTTTTCAAAAATTTTCAGGCAAAAGAATATTTCCAACTGTTACGGGGGTCATAATGGTCGTTATGCCCTTGTATCAGCCGTTACGGCCAATAACCGTATTGGTAATGGTGGTGACCGTTACGGCCACTGTTATCGGTACGGAATACCTTGGTCGATAGGCATGAGTCCTTTTGAGGTGATGCATGATTACAAGTTTCGGAAGCCTATATATCTCATTCACATGTCAATCTCCCATAGATCTTCAGAGTTCACAAGTGCATTTGCACGACATATTCATGACTTGCATGACTCTTATTACAGGTTTAAAGAATTTCAATTAGTAGTTTATGTGATGGTTCGGATAAGGCCAGAACGGTATCCGCGACGGGATGTGAAGAAATTACAAGCACGTAGTGCAAGACCTTATAAAATACTGAAAATATTAGGTTCCAATACATATGTTGTAGATCTTCCACCTAACATGGGAATTAGTTCTACATTCAGTGTGGAAGATCTTGCATCTTTTAAGAGTCCAACCACTCCATTCACTAGCCTTTCGCCCAACTCTCACATTGGCCCAGATGGTGATGCTTTCGACCTACCCTATGACTGGTGGCTCTTACTAGACCGGCCTTCCTAGCCTTTACCTCCTTTACCATTCATACCTACTAAAAGAGGAGATATAAGGTATCTTGGACGAACAAGTGGTTTCCACTAAACACGGAGGTTTTCAAAAATATCTCATCAAGTGGAAAAACATGCTATAGTCAAACAGTGTGTGGAATACAGAGATCGATCTTTAGAGACCAGACCCGGATCTCGTAGAGCGTTATCGTGGTTTTATTTTGCTAGATGCGAACTCTTCTCAGTCGAGGGGAGTCGATGATGACATCCGAGCACCTTTTAGGGTTTATCAAAGGAGGAGAGCTACCCTAATTTCTTTATGGTTAGGTGATCATTACTTGGAGCCCAATGGGCCCAATTCGAGTTCCTAGCCACGTTGGAGACTCCACATGTATGATCATGCATCTTTGAAGACCCCACATTGGGAAGATGCATGTTGGCTGCTTAGTTGAGATTATTGGACCGTTGGATCGATTAGATACATCTATCGGCCCATTGGATTTCACACGATGAGCCATCTTGACGGTTGGACCATTTTAAACGTTGGGTCGTATTGATCGTGGACTCATTTTGGACACTAGTTTTAGTTGTTTTGATTATTTTGGTTTATTTTATGATTTAGTTGATATTAGGCGTGTTTTAGACATTTTATAGTATTAAGGGTGTTTTTGTAAAAATACCCCAAATAAAGCATATAAGGCTTGGATGTGTGAAGCCTAGGGCATTATTGGTTATTGAGTGAAATTTTCTTCTTGCTTTGTTTTGGAGCAAAATTTCTCCTATGATTGGAGTTTGGTGTGAAGCTATGCAGTGATTCCAACTATGTTCTCTCTCATTTTTCTCTCTTCAAGGCATTCTTTTAACTTTTCTCTTATTCCCTCTCTCTATTTCTTTCTTTTTTCTTTTGTTTCCTCCCAAATCCCATACCCTCCATCCCCAAACCCTCTAGACCTAAACCCTACCCAACCGTACAACCGTACAAACCACCCCACATGTTTGTACGACCGTACAGACACAACCGTATGGTCGTCTGTGCGGCTAGCCCCATTCCCTCTTCTCTCTCTTTTTGGTCTTTTGATCTTTCCCCTTTTAAAACCCCATAACACTAACCTAAAACTTAAAAACCATAACCCTAGAACATAGAATTTCAGACCCTAATCCCCAAAATTCCATAAACCTTAAGTCTCCAAACCCTAATTCTTTCAAACTCTAATAAAGCGCAAGTGAATCCTCAGAATGAGATAAAATCCTATGCTAGATGGAAGTTCTACCTTCCATTGGGCCGTTTTCGATCGATAATCTTAAGATCCATCTGCGGCATTGTGATTTGACCCTGAATTTCATCATATTTGATTACTTGATTTTTTTAGATTTGTGATAGATTGGCAAGATTTTATATTTTGATTTACTCTAATAATCCGTTTGTTAATTCATTCGCATCATTATAGTTTAGGCTATCTGTCCTGCATCACATATGCCCACATCCATACATCGATCCAACCATCCATGCATGAGCATGCATGCATGCATATGTTCACTCATGCATGATAATCCATTCAACTGATTTTCACTAATAAATGCAACCATTTGAACCATAAAAAAGAAGAAATTAAAATAAAACAAAAATAAAAAAGAAGTTGAATTTTTTTTTTTTTAAATTTAACATTTTTTTTGGCATTTTTGAAATTTTTTTAAAAAATATTGAATGATTACAAATTCAAAAATGGAAGGGGAGTGGTTGAAATCCACTCCCCAACTAGGTCCCCAAAAATTTCCTTTAAAAAAATTGAAAAATTCAAAATTTTGCTATATTTATGTATGTTTTCCCCTTCTTGAGGTATTTACGCATCTTACTACTGTGGATTCTAGAATTCAAATTGTATCAGCAAAAATGTCGCTGATGTTATTGACATTTGCTATTTATACGAAGAGAGAGTGGGCGAGATATCGGTGATACACTAAAATATTGATATTAGTGATATTATTGGCGAGATATCAGAGAAACTTGGAAATCTGGAGATGTATTAGGATCTTTTTATAGACTTGTAGTCAACATGGCGATACCAATGTTTTAAATATCGACGATATTGGCCGATATATCCCATGATATTTCTTGTATCCCACCTGTGCGATACGAAACGCACTAGTGTGATATATCCCATATGTTCAATCTGGTGAGTATTTTTTATTTTCGATCCTTTTTTTTTTTTTTTGCAAATCATGTTAAATCAGTGTCAAATTGTTACAAAACCATGATTTTTCATGTTTTGCGTGAAAAATCATGGATTGAGAGCTTCTGTTTTGAGATTTGGAGAAGGACCAAGTAGCAGAAAATTGAAAAAACAAAAAAAAAATTTCCCAATTTCTCACAAATCGGTTGCAATCTTTGTGTCCAAACATAAAATCAAACATATATGTAACCTGATTAAGTGATCCTTCTTTTGCTTTTGAATGTATTGCTTGTGTTTCCGCACGTCTTCTTACATTTATAAATTATATGAATAAACTTTGAATATATTTGCATCAATTCAATTAGACAACACATAGATTAGGATCCCATACAAAGAAAATCTATTATGTGCACTTTTTTTTTGTAATGTTTTGATTTGTAAGTGTGTATTGATGTCTTTTTTAACAATCATTGACCGATATTTCGAACATTGGGCGATACCAATAATATCGGCACTATGATTGGCAATATTGTCAATATTTGGAACCGTGCATTTGAAATTGGTGTGAACAAGGGTTACCTATCTTTTTAATTAAGGGTTACGATGTTTCCCATGGGTAGTGTGGATAGTTGTGCTAACTGCTAAGGTGTAGTGTGGGGCCGACTGTGTTGGCATTTCGTTAATCATGTATTGGTGGGTTCCCTTATTTTTAAGCTGCCTTCCCATCCCTTCCTTTTAGGCTGGGATTTCAGTGAGGGAGCTGTGGATCCAGAACAATGAAATGCTATTTTCAATTGTGTCAACAACTAGATCAGAATGATGAAGGAAAATAGCTTCTAATCCTACTATTTTGCATGGTTACTTTAGCATGAACTTTCATGTGTGTGGGTGCTTCTTGCATAGCGATTTGCTAGGCAATGGCTCCTTCATGATGTTACTTTGCATTCTTTCCCTTTTGGGCATGCATGTTATAGTTAGGTTAGGGCGTGTTTGGACGGGCAGATTGAAATTGCGGTGAAGACTGCTTTAGTTGAAGTAGGAATAGGTCAGTATATCCTAGAGGGGGGGTGAATAGGACTTTTTAAAGTATATATAAATTATTAAAAATCCTTATCACACTAATCCTATCACAGAGTATTGATTAGGATTACTCAACCTTAACTCTACTGGCTTCCAAGCCTGATAGAGGATCCAATCACAAACTATTTAAAAGACAAATAATGTATAGATGAGATTGCGAAGGATATGACTGTGTGTGCATAAGATGTAATCATATATAAAGACATGCAAGGCAATCACATAAATGAAAGATAATACCAAACTCAAACACAGTCATTTTATAGTGGTTCGACGACTTGTCTACTCCACTCCCGGCTTCCACACTCAACCCTTGAGTGACCGGATTACACTAAGGAGGTTTCCCATGGTTCACCTCAAACCTAAGGTTTTAAATCAGGTTCACCTTCAACCTTTACAGAGGTTTCTACTCGGTTCACCTCAAACCCTGGAGTTTTACTGGCGTACTCCTAACCAGATGTTTATGCCCACACAGGACAAGGGTCCACACAACGCACCCTGAGGTTTCTACTCGGTTCACCTCTAACCTTGGAGTTTTGCTGGCGTACTCCTAACCAGATGTTTATGCTCTCCACAGAGCGAGGGTTCACACAATGCACCCCGCACGTACACTCCCGTCGGAGGCCTCCTTCGAGGACTTCAAAAGGTGAGCAACACTTAAAACCCAATCCTAAAAAGGAATGATCGCAAGTGTCCTCTGGACTCTTAGTACTTACAGATAAGTTGATGAGTCCCTTTCAGCACAGTGATGAAGACCTTCTACTTGTTGATGAAGAGTCTTCAGCTCCCTTGATCCGCAACATGAAGATGTATATATGCTAGGCTTAGGTTGGGTCAAGGTTATGATGGACTACCACTCTCTAAAGGTTTTCCTATAAGGAAGATAGAGAGGTTCCCATCATCTATGCATTCAAGGCATCCCAGCTTAATGATATGTTATTAAAGCAGTAGCTGAAGGATCCTTGAATGCGGAAGTTCATTCCCCAATCCACTCTATGAGATATCAATGATGAGGGTGGATTGGAGGATGAACTTCCTAAGAGAAAGGGCTTAGGTAAATGATAGGAAGGTTAAAACACTCTAAAGCACTCTCTACTTTCTCTGTCAGCAATGAAGACAACTCTCTCTATTTATAGGCAAAAGGTTCCAACGGATATAAACGGTCATATTTATGACAGAGTTCGATATCATCGAGCAGTCGTCGATATGATCGAGCGTATACTCTCGATTGTATCGCCCTACCTCTCGATGATAAAAACTCAATTGTCATTTCGCTTTTAGAAACCTTCTGCCAACTGGTCGATGGGATCGAGACACACATCGATGATATCGGATTTCGAACTCCGATTCCATCGAGTGATGGTTCGATCTATCGACAGGTGAAAAATAAGAGAGAAGCCTTGAAGAATTTCAGGATCACAGATATGATCGGGAAAACAGTCGATGTCATCGGAATTTGTACATCGATCATATCGGCGACCTTTTCGATGGGATCGATAAATCGTATAGATATACATGTAAGCTTGCTGGACGAATTATGTCCTGACTCGATCCAATCGACTTGGTCTCAATATGATCGATATAAGAATATCGATTTATCGACAGGCACCCCGATCAACATTAAAAGCAACCTGAAAATCATGCTGGAGAGAACATGCGCCCCACAGTCGATATGATCGACTGACTCCCGATATGATCGATATTTGAGTTCAGATTGAATCGGACAGTCATCGATATATCGAAGCATATGTTAGTTTTCTTTAGAAAAACAGGGGCGCCGAAAAGCAGTCTGTCGATATGATCGATCCACTTCAGATATGATCGATTTTCGAATATCGATGATATCGACTCGAAGGTCGATATATCGATAAATCGTCCAGAAGATTGTTTTGATTGCTGGACGCATTCTGTCCTCACTCGATTGTATCGATTGAGATGCCGAGGACATCGACAGAGCTGGTCGATCATATCGAAGGGGTAATCGATATAATCGACAGTGTAAAAAACTTAGAAGATTATCTTTTTGATAAAAAGTTTTCTTACACATAAACCCTAAGATGTTCTAGTTCTTTTTAAGGGTTTAATCACCTGGTGTTTTGGGACATGGGATGTGAGGCTATGATTTACCTTTCGGTGAGCTTCTACACATCCAGTTGAGGCAGACGCTTGACTTGATATTCTTGTTAGGCGCTGTTATCCGACTGACTCAACCTACAACGTAATTGACAAACCAGGGCACGTAATAGGTGCACTTTCACAGATTCCATGGGATTGGATTGTATTAGGGTGGATGGCAGCCATTTCAAGGTAATGATGGCTGCGTCAGTGGATTGCTGGCAATCCCATGGGATTGCTATATCTAGGGATTTTACCACCGAGTCTGTTTGACACTCTTGGCCAATCCTGGGATTACGCCCGGCCAATCCCTTCCAATCCGTCCAACCAAACACGTCCCAGGCAAAATTGACGGGATTAGGAGGGATTGGGTGGATTTCAAGGTGATGATGGTGATGTCAGTGGATTGCTGGCAATCCCATGGGATTGCTATATCTAGGCAGAAGTTCAACGTGTCTGTTTGGCACGCCCGGCCAATCCCGGGATTGCTCCTTCCAATCCCTTCCAATCCGCTTGTCCAAACACACCCTTAGGGGTCCATACTGGGTGGGATTATGCTGGCATGTGTGGTGTCAATGTGAGCCTTAGTTGCATGATTCTTCAAATCAGGTGCCACTCCCACTTTAAATCATGCATGGGGTCATGCTCCTACTTTGTAGTAGTTTATACTTGTTAACATTTTGAAACAGATGCTTGCTCACTCCAACACCCGAATTTGTTGTTGCTTTGCTTCATGCTTCATGCAACTATGATGTCAGCTCTTTCCATGTCTAGTTCCATGAGCCCAGGTTAAAGAAGGATGTTGATGTCCAGTCTGCAGTTGATTGTAAAACCTTGACCCTAAGTTGTCAGGAGGAAAGGCAAGATGATTGTGATGATAATGATGACAATGATAATCACAGCAGTGGTGCCAATGATGGCGATTTTGTGGTCCACTTTTCGTCTGCCAAATGGCGATGATTTTGTAGTCCACTTTTCATATGTCAAAGGTATTAGAATGATAAGACATTGGTCCCATTTGATGATGATGATTTTATTGTCCACTTCATAGATCAAATGATATGAAATTGGTCCCATTTGAAATCCTATTGAGTTACCTTCCGAATGTTACAAAGATCATGCGATTCTGATATTAGTTGTGTTGTGGCCTATTACAGATGGGCTAAATGACAAGATTTGGTGGTGTTCAAGTCATTAATAATTTATTGAGGTAGATGGTTAGATTAGAATTAATGAATGGTTAGGATTGTAGTGGGTTTCTTTTGCTTTGGGAAATGCGTAGATATTGGTAATGACTTTTTTTATATAAGTAGATGTGTGAAAATTAAAACTTTAGCTGTTTTGTACGATAATGGGATTTTGTAGAAGAAAGATTCTTCAATCTTTGACAGTGTGGCCTATTACCAATGGGCTAAGTGACGAGATATGGTGGTGTTCAAGCCATTAATAATTTATTGAGATAGATGGTTAGATTAAAATTAATGAATGGTTAGGATTGTAGTGGGTTTCTTTTGCTTTGGGACATGCGTAGATACTGGTAATGACTTTTTTAACAAGTAGATGAGTGAAAAATTAAAACTTTAGCTGTTTTGTACTATGATGAGATTTTGTTGAAGAAAGATTCTTCAATCTTTGGTGGTGAAATCCCATCAAAACTTTTTTTTGCAAGGCACCATAATAGATGTTCTATCTTCATTACCACTTTGATTGATTCCTAGTTGCATCTTACAAACATTTGTAAGTGAGAGTCTTTCCTCTGTTTTAATTGGATTTGGCATCAGCTTCCGGTTTCTACAATTCCATTTAGATTTGCCTGCAAAAGTCAATTTGCTGGAAAATTCAGTTTTTGTGACTGTGCCTATATCGTACCACAATGCAGATTTCCTTTACCATCCTGCATCAGATTGGCTATACAACAGTATCAATTTTATGTCATTTGGACAGTGTTTGATCCTTGAACAAGTGGCATCTTTGGGTTGTCAGAAGTAGGACCCAACTTGATGGTCACACCAGTGTTTGCAGTATCGGTATCACGTTACATATCACACCCTTGGGGTATCGGTTATTGCACAGGATATGTTGTTTGTATCGGTCCATTTATCACACGTTTTGGGAAATATGGGGAAACATTGGGAAATTAGTTGAATTTTTCAATGAAACTTCAAGGATTGTTAAAAAAGACATTGATACACACTTTTAAATCATAACAACTAAATAAAAAGTGAACATAATAGGTTTCCTTTATATTGGGTCCTAAGCTGTGTTTGATAATGCAACTATATTTAAATTGAATTCATAACATTTATAAATATAAGAAGACGTATGAAAACACAACCAATTTATTTAAAAAGTCCTAAGTACTTTGAAATTAGTCTCAATTGATAGCTGGTTGAAGGGAAATTTCGAAAAAGATTAATATTTTATTATTTTTAATTAAAAAATAAATTTTATTATTCGAAATTTGAGGACTTAATAAATTAGTAGATCAGGCCTATGGTTTTGAATGACGGTATCAGCCCCCATATTGGCCCCACGGAAAAATGATACGATACGACGTCGCATATTGGAATTGGGCCCCGTATCTACCTGTATCAGCTGTATCGATCAGAATTTTTTTTAGCAAAAAATATAAAAAATTATTAGAAATATAGGATAAAATGGGATATTCACGAATCTATCAATTTATATATATATATATATATATATATATATATTTATTATTATTTTGTATTTTGACCATGTATTCAATGGTGTATTAGACCATTCTTTGGTAAGAATGTTGTCCTGTTGGGTTGACCTACTGTAAGTTCTGGTGTTGATTTTTTCTTTATATAAATTGTTGATATATGTCATAAATTGATATCATATATTGTTAATAGTCTAACATGTCCAAGAACTCAAGAAGTATCACTACTCAGCACTTAGTACTCGCTAATCTATTCACTAGTACATACTCGTTTGCTTGGAGAATGTGTGTGACAGGTGAGGTGTATGTAACAACTAATAATGTAAGTGTAGAAATACTTAGTACTTACCAATTTCCTTAGATGTGAATAATCTCTAAAAAACATTATTCTTGATTCTTAATAAAAACTCACCAATCACCACCAAAATGAAAATCTAGTTGCTTGTGGTTGGTCGACTTTCATGTCCTCGTCATCATCCGACTGTGCCTATGATTGCGCAACAGGTGCTGCTACTGCTGCTACATATCCACAATAACCAGAGCTAGATGAAAAGAGTGGGTCCACAAAATCTAAGGAACGCTAATCCTTACTAGGAATTGACCCTAATCCCAAGTAAGGATATCCACTGGCGCCAGATGAATAGCCATACTGCTACTCATACTGCTGAGACCGTGATATTGATGATGAATAACTTGGATTTGGATTCGGATATCCATATCCATACTGATGATTGGGAGGGCTACTCCAACACTAAAGTGACACAATAGGTTCTGTGTATCCGTAAGGACCGTATTCATAATGCCCGTAAGCCTCCTGATGTCCCGGTGCTCCACTAGTGCCAACCTCTCCATGATGCTCCCCCCCGGCTGGCTGTATCGTGACTTAGTACACTCATAAGTCCGTCCTTGTGTACCACATTGGTGCTTATCAGCCTCACAATTTGTAGACGACTGTATGGTGTGTTGAGCAACACGAGCAACAAGTGCATCACTACCACCATCACTATCACTGTTATGGCTATCAGTTTGCGTTGCACAACTCCTACGTTCACTTTCGTCAGCTTCTTAAATAATCGGCTCTGGAGGACAACTCTGAGCGGTTTTTGCAACAAGTTCTGGGTATTCAAGTTTCTCACTTTCAGCTGCTTCTTTGCCTTTCTCCCTTTGTTCAAGCCATGGAAGAAGAGGGTTGTCTGCAGCAACAATATAGTCCAAATTTATTGGACAATGTTGCACTTGTTGTCAGCTTGCCCCCTTGCTTTCTTCATGTTTTCCAATCACAACCTCACATTATAGTGGATAAATACATTTTTTTGCACTTTTTATCTTCTTTAATCGATTCCGCTGCTTAGTGTGGATGCGGGCGAAAGTGCTCTAATTTCTTTCACGACTAGCAGAAGATGTACATTGACTTGTAATATTCCGCAGTATAGGTGCACTTTCTCCATAATTGACCCACCATTGAGTTGCATAAATAATAAATTTATATATCTTAATATCATTTATTAGTTATTTAGTTTATTAAATTTGTAAAAACATACTTTATAGGTTATAACTTAATATGCCTACCTAGATTGATTCTTTCTATTGCAGCTTGTGCAAGTGGGTCTCCAAAGCTGCTCATTGCCAGTTCATACACTTCTACCTATGAAATAGTAGCTAATAATAACTACCACAAGTCTCAGACTCTACACAATACAATCTAGATATGTAAATAATTATTAACTTCATTAATAGCATCAACCTGTCGGTTAATGTCTGGCTCCAACCTTTTTATAACATTCTTCAAACCGATAGTAATCTCGTCAACATCTTTATATGTAGTCACATATTAGAATTGTGGGTTTAAAAAGAATCTTGCAAATTGATTAAAAGAGAGAACAATAGAACATATCAAATGTTCAACACTACATAAAGAACCGAAGGAAAAATTAATAACTAAATTTAATCATTGTATGTAACTTATGTTTACCTGCCGTGTGGAGATCACGATGAAGCTGTCTATTCCAACGCCTATTTATGACCTTCCAATATTCCTTGTAGTGTTTATAGTCACGTTGAATTGACAACTTTGCTTTGTCCATTGCTTCATAGAGAAAGCCCATCGTCGGTCTATCATCACTTTCCAACAGTTGAAAAACCTATAAAAGGTTCCATTGCTTTCATAATTTCTTGGATTTTCTTCCAATACGTGTTGTCTCTCATAATCGCACATAGCTCCACAGGCATGCCACTCGTCTTTTATTTATACTTCGAGTTGAGCCATTTTCGAGATGTAACCATCTCGCTAAGTGCCCCACTATGATTGTACACTCTCCATGGCTATGAAATTTGTGGCGAATCTAGTCGCCTTGGACTTCAACAACTCCCACCCACCTGTAAATTTTTTCATAAGAACAATTATCCAATCGTGATTGTAAATATATGTCGTGATCAATCTTGTTGCCTTTTCAACCAGTATCGATATATTATGCTTCTTCCCAATACCTTCAAGGATGAGATCAATGCAACGTGTTGCACAAGGTGACCAAAACATACGAGGTCTCTTCGCCATAAGATGTGTTCCTGCTAGTTTATATACTACCTCATTATCAATTACAATTTGCACCACATTACTTTCCCCAATTTCTTCTACAATTCTATCCATTAGGCTAACTATATACTTAGCATCCTTCACTTCATCTGATGAATCAATGGCTCTAATAAAGACTAAACCCAGGTGGGAGTAGACCATGAAATTTATCATACTCAATCTAACTGGGCCAGTTCAACCATCACACATGATTGTGCATCCTCTACTTGCCCATATGCTTTTAAATGATTGTACATAAGCCCACACTTCCTAGTTCACTTCATTTGAATACTTTGAATCTTTGTCATAAGAACTAGGGGCTTAATCCCAGGTCCCACATCAGCTGCTGCATCTACAAACACCTGAAAGTATGGGCAATCGACAACATATGGAGGAATATTATTGTGCAAGAACAACTTTGTAGCTGCCTTTCCACGATTATCCACTATTTCTTTGACCACATATGTTTCAATTTCTTCTGCGTGCTAGTCACCTTTCCAAACACCGCTTCATTACCAGGCAGTGCTCGTGGTTCCCTCTCATCATCAATATTGTGAATATGAGGGGAGGGGTTAGGTTGAGAAGGGTGTGGCTCTTATGGTCGCGTGCTAAAGGGACGACGTAACCCCACCCTAATGCTCTTGAATAATCCTCCGCTATCATGCCCACTACTACCACCACTCCCCACACCCACATCACGAACCGAACCAGTCATCCCAAACATTTGATGCTGCTCCTTATCCTCATGGTGAGCTCGTAAACTTTCCCTCCTTGCAATCATCATCTCCCTATCTGAATCTTCCCTTGACTCAATGACCTCATCAACCTTCTTCTCTTTTTTCCCTTATCACCTTTTTACCTTTAATTTCTTCTAGGTTCTTCTTCATATCCTCCCTTACTACTTGAGGGACACTTGGACACCCTGAAACTTAGCCCTTTCAATGTGCTAAGTGTTGTTTTAATCGGGTTATGCCCCTGCTCACACTCCTACTACAAAACTTGCTCATTATTTGTTGTCTACTCCCACCGATCCTTACACCATACTTCCACCCTACATCTTCATTCTCATTTCCAGTTCCAGCCATTTCAACAAATAGAATTATAATTTATACAACAATGGCCACTCTAGTACTTCACAGTCTGCACAAGCCACAAAGCCACAAACAATAATAAAAAAAAAAATGTATTATCAATTTGCATCATCAAGACATCAACATATAAAATAAAATAATAATAATAATAAAAAAGACATAATATTTGAAAAATGGTGACCAAACTACTCAGATATGATTAAAAAAAAAAAAACCCAAAAAACCCAAAAAACCCAAAACAATAAACTTAGCCACCCCCCCCCCCCCCCCCCCCCCAAAAGCAATATATTTGAATTTTTTTTTTTTTGAAATTTCCATAAATCTCGAAATTCCAAAAAAAAGAATACATTTTTTAATCAGATGTGATCTAGATCTGTTAAAAAATGCATGGCCTCTCTAGATCTGTGATCAGAAAGATTAGATTAAAAAAAAAAAATTCCAAAATTTATGTATTTTTCAACAGATTTAATAATAAAAAATATCAGATCTACATGGATCTTATCGAAAATGGCTGGAGAGTACAGATGTAACAGATCTGAGATCATATTAAAAAAGCGATTTTGCAAATATATATATATATATATATATATATAACGGGCATAAATGCCCAAAAAATAAGAGAACCCCCAAAAAACTCAAATCGATCCTCAAAACTGATGCTTTTCGATAGATCTAGGGGTCTAATAAACATAACAATGGATTAGAAGAAGGATCGACAACAAAAAATGGAGGGTTTTTTTTTTAAAAAATTTTAATTATTTTTTTTTAATACCTATTTTTCACCTTTTTCAATACCAGCCCTAAAATGTTTCGATCCTTCAAATCGGCTGAAATCGGATGTTTTGATCCTCTAAGTTGCTATTAATGGCACTAAAAGTCACTTTGGAATGATTTAATCGAGGTATTGTAGAGATTGGAGCAGAAATGAGGGGGAGAGATCGAAAAAGGGAAAGAAAGGGCCGGTTTGGGCCTTTTATATGCGTATCGGTCAGAACCGATACGCGTGCAGGATATTGGACTCAATACGCTTGTATCGGCCGATACGACCCTGATACGGTCCACACATTACCGATACAGGGCCATATCGTGTATCGTATCAAGCCGATATGGATATGATACACCCATATTGGCCGATATAGTACCGATATTTCGATTCATGATCAGGCCTCATATATGCTTGATTTCATGTTTGGAGTGCAACATTGCAAGCAATTTGTGAGAAATTTGGAAAATTTTAAATTTCTCCAATTTCCCCCAAATCGAGCCACCTATACTCAAATATGGAAATTAGAGTGTATGTGATGATCATTTCATCAAGCGCTCCTAAATAGTTTCAAATTGCACCCAATTGGTTGTTGCTTGAAAGGAAATTTTGAAAAAAAATAAAATATTTTAATATATTTATTTTTTAAAATTAAAAAATAATTTTTATTTTCCAAAATTTGAAAATAAAGTTAACAAATCAGTAGATCATGCCTCATACATGCTTGAAAATGGAAAAAAAAAAAATTATATATTTTAAAAAAAAAAACAGAGAAATTTGAAGAAAAATCGGAAAAAAAAATCGTTTTGGGAGTTTTTTCTTAGGGCAGTGTGTGTTTCCTATGAAGTATCGACGTATCTTTTGATATCGTCAATACTTAGTAAAAACCTTTACAAGAAAAACATCAATATCTCACAATATCACTGATACTTAGCGATACATTGCGATAAATGGTGATATTATTGCCAATATTCAGGATTTTGGTATTTCCAGCTTTATTCCCCATCGATTTTGTATCGTCGACACGCAATATTGATAATATTGGTGATATTGATAAAATTGGTCGATATTATCGATATTGCAAACACTCGGTCATGCATAATGTACATGCCCCTAAGGAGCAAGGCACATTTGCTTAGAACTGTAAACCCCTGTCACCATCCTGCATGCCCTGTTTGACAGTTTGACTCTTTGATATGTATTTTGTGGACCTTCCTAATCTGGCCTCCATCACTCCCACTATGGTAACTGTAGTTTCAATTTTGAAGGGTATGGGAGTATGATTGCCAGTAATGGTGATTGAAGGTGGCAGTTACCCTGATGGACATTAATTTTCTTCTCTTTTTTCCTTAGGTTGTGTTGGATACGGAGAAAACCATGTAAAACTAGGGGAATGGAAAAATGTTTGTAATTGATGTGACATTTTTGTGTTGTTTGGATAGCAAAGAAGAGAGTGGATTCCACGTAGCAATCACTACAGTTTTCCGTTGCCAATTTCCCTAGAACAACTTACGAGGTGATTATTCTCTCACAAAATTGAGATTTCTAGTTGCTATCCAAACAAGTCACCAAATAATGGAATCCATGTTTCATTAGTGCTCATGGATTCCTTGGAATCCAGAATCGGATAAGCATATCACTTTCCCTCTCTTTTCTTTTCCCATAATCCACACCCCTCGACAAGATTCAGTCCTATCCCTGAAAAAATGAAAAAGAAAATAAGTTTCAAGGAAAAATTCACTTTGTAAATCTTGTAAATGTAAAGATTTCTAGAAAGATGGGATTAATTGTTGTGGGGCCTCAAATCTCCCAACCTCAACTTTCCTATGTGGATAAGGTCTCAGTTTCTTTTTAGGCAAGTGAAGATAAGTTTCACTTTCCTTTTTATATAGGGTATATGGAGGCATTTTAACCATCTTCGAATTAAAAGAAAAATAAAACTTCTCTTATTTGATGAGTTTTTAGAAACTCAGCTGAGCTGATCAACCAATTACTGTCACATCTTTTTTTTTTTTTTTGAAACAGCGCTTCAAATTTACATTTAGTTTGATGCTTCATAATGTCCTTCATATATATTGCACAATAAGATTTTTGTTAAGTTTATCTAGAGAATTTGTTTGATTTCCAATAATAGTGGTTGAGAATGGGAGTTGCTTGAAGGATGTTTATTTGGTTCTCTTTTTCCTTAATAAAATTGATGTTGTCTATCACACACACACACACATGCACACACACACACACAAAACAAAAACAAAACAAAAAAGGGAAGAAGAAGAAGAAGAAGAAAAGAATGATAAGCTCCATGGAAACATTAACTTTGTATATCTTTTAAACTCCCTTCAACTCTCTCATTGGGTGGATCTTCAAAATATGTGGATTGCCAGAATGACGGGATTAATTTGTCGTGGGGCCTAAGAATCTCTTATCCTTTATCTTTTGTCATTGATAAGGTTTCATTTTCTTTCTAGGCAAATGAAGATAGGGGCCGGTTTGTATAAGAGATTTCCGTGGTAAATCAAATCATGATGGTATGGTTACAGTTCTTCTCTGTTTGTATTGCAATAAATATTCTGGATTCCAGGAAAGGGAATTCAGGGCATTTCCTACATAGTGAAAAAGTAAATTGTAATAATTGTAGAATGATGTATTTTATCATTGTAAAAGGAAAATGATTTTTTTTTTTAAATTTTTAATTTTTATTTTTATAAATCATTGTAAAAGGAAATTGTAATCATTGCATTGATTTATTTTACCAAGGAATTTTCTTATCCAAACAGGTAATCAGATTGGATAAAAGATTTCTGTGGTAAATCAAACACTAAGTGTTATGATTACAATTCTCCTCTGTTTGGATTGCATTCAAGATGCTGGATTCGAGGAAAAGGGAATCAAGGACATATCATACAAGGTGGAAGAGGAAATTGTAATCATTGTAGAATTTATTTCTTTCATCATGGAATTCTCTAATCCAAGCTGGCCCTAAGTAAGTTTCTTTGACTTTCCCGTTTATATAGGGTACAGGGAGGCATTTTAACCATCTTCAGGGTAAACTTCTCTTAGTTGATGAGTTTTTTAGAAACTCAGCTGGCCAACCAATTTTTGGCACTTAAAAAAAAAAAAAAACATTCCTTTAAATTTATATGTACTTTTGAGGCCATTCAACACACACACACACACACACACACACACACAAGTGTTTGTGCATGCGTGCGTGTGCAGTTTGATGCTTCATTATGGCACATTCTTTTAGGTTTTGTAGGTTTCGTATCTAGAGAATCTGCTTAATTGTATGATTCAAATATTATAGATAAGTTAGAGCTTACGTGTCTTTTTATTTTTATTCTGTCTTATGATGCATTTGATTGTGATGTATAATTATCCCAATGCATGTTAGGAAGATTGCTGCGGAAAGTTCAACCTGAGTTGATGGATTCTCTAATCCAGGCCTGGAAAGATGGTGATGAAAAGAAGCTGCAGAATTTCTCTGGTCAAGAGATGTGGACCATAGAAGAAGATGAGGGAGAGGAAACTGAATATGATGAGGGGGAAGAGGTTTGCTACAGTATATGTATATCACTCTAGCATTAGACATAAGCAGTTTTGTCACAATTCTCATGCCTTCGCATAAGTGATTAGGCAATCGCATATGCCATGGTGGCATATGCAGTTATTGTGCCATTGGGGCTTATGCAGTCACACAGAGGTATGTGACTGCATAAGCCATAGATATGCAGTCATTCCATTGTGTGCACAGTATGAGACAGTATAACCTCCTAACGGTTAGATTTCTGACTGTTGGGACATGGATTAGACAGCATAAGCCATAGATATGCTTCTTTTTTTTACTTAATTCTCTCTCAGTTTTACTTCATGTTCTCTCACTTTTTGCCATTAGATGGGCACCTCCACAGTTCCACCCCCTTCTTTTCACAACTCTCTCTCTCTCTCTCTCTCTCTCTCTCTCTCACACACACACACACACACACACACACACACACACACACTGTAATACTCCCATCTCCCAATCTCTCTAGTCTCTTAACTCTCTTACTCCCTTACTCTCTCTGACACTATTACTCTCATTCTCTCTTAAAATGACATTGATAAAATATATATGTTGTTTTTTCACACTTTTGAGTATATGATTCATTTGAGTAGTAGTTAGTTGACTTGTTATAGTTCAATATTCTGAAGCCTCGTTTGGCACTGTGGATTTGGAATACTTGGATTGGAAATACCCTGGATTTGGAATTCTCCGGTTGTACTTGACACCCTTGATTCATAATCCCCTATAGTCCAAAAATACCTTTGCATTTAAATTATGTAGTATATTCACAGGAGTTTGAATTTAATTACTAAATTGAATTTAATATCCCTAAATAGTGTAAATATGTGATGTTTGACACAATGATTCTAATAAGCCCATTGAAATCCATACTTTGGCAAAAAATGATGAAATTCCAAGCATTGGATGGGCCGTGTGCATAGGATCGCAACCGAATGACTAACCAACGTTTTTTTAACCGTTGATTTACATGGCCAATGTTTGGACTGCTCAGATCATTCTATTGATATAATTTTAGTGATGCAATTGATAATCTAATTCTTTTGGAATATCATCAACCGGCCATGTTATACATGCGACTCTACTGCCTTTAAAAAAGAGCCAGAAAAGGAAAAAAAGAAAAAAAAGGAGAGGATTGGTAATCCAAGCAAAAGAGGGATTGAAAAACTCACCAAAAGTGAGGATTTGAAATCCTGTGGATTCGGAATACCCTCTAATCCACCCTGCCAAATGACCAATGGATTTGGAATACCCTCAAATTCCCCAAATCTGGGGTGCCAAATGACCCCTAATAAAACTATTAAAAAAATTCCCTATACTTGTAGTAATTTACGTAGTTTTTCATAATCTTTCGTGCGTGTGTGTGTGTGCGCATGCGTGCATGTGTGTGTATGTGTGTTCATTTTTCCTTGAATAACATTTTTTATTTTTTTAAAAAATGATTGGGGGGCTGCGCCATCGCATAAGCACAGCCCACTTGGGTCACATGGGATTGCTTATGCCATTTGACAACATTAGACATGAATTGCATGGATTTCTATTCAGTAATTTCCTCTTGCCAGACTGCAAATCCTTCGTAGGGTTTATAAGAATGTCTGATTAAAATCTTTGAGAAGATTTAATTCTGAGTTGCTGAAATTTCTTCCAGGTATCTCATGGCTATGTTAATGTTGCAACAAGATGGTTTGATGGCCTAGTTGACAGGGATTCATCCATTACAAATGAAGTGTATTCAATTCACAACGTTGAATTTGATCGACAGGTATGTTGAATATAAATATTTCAATATTAATGGTGATAATTACTCATGTGAAGTGACTTTTTTTTTCCTTATGTTGGCTTTCATCATGAAATTTTCTCATAGATGCATGACAGAGAAAAAGAAAAGAGAAGAATCTCAGATGTATTGTACTAGAGAACAAAATTTTTTATTTGTGAGTTGCTTAATTTCTGAATTCTACTCTGTCCTTGTTTATTGTTGATGCCTATCATTGTATTAGGCTTTGGAGGCACTGACCTGCACCAAGCTTTCCTTCTAATATTGTAGAATATAGGTGATTGTCTGTTCTTCATAACTTTCTATTCTTAACCTTCTGTGCACTGTAGATTCCTCAAGATTATGCACATCAAGTGAATTTGTGAAAGATCCCTTTGGTGAGCAGCGTGTTCGAGAGGAGAACTGTTGAGACAGAGTAGGAAATTTTTAATTAGTTGCTCGCAGAGCTATAAAGCAGCAAGAAAATTCAGCTAATTTAATGCCAAACAATGCTAAACTGCCTATGCCAACACCTCTTCCCTGTTGTGGCCAAAGCACTAGCCAGTGGCTTCAACAATTGGCCTCTGCAGAAATGGGGGATAGAAAAATCTGAGTATACATGAAATTCATAAGATCTTAAGAGATGTATGAGAACTAGGGTCTCTAAATATGTCATTGCTCAGTTGTTAATACATCTATCACTCTAATCTCATTCCTAGTGTTGAAACATGTTTGTTATTGTTAAAGCATATTAGTCTTAAAAATTTCTAAGACTTCCCATAATCCCCAAGAAATTTTGGTTGCCCCATTAGCGTCATTTAAGCCAGTCGCTATGCAGTGATCCCCACCCATCAGGTCTTACCCCAGAATGGTCTGACTTTAAAGTTTATGGTACTATTTCTTCTTCTTCTTTATTATATTTTTTTCTCCTTTTTGAAAGATGACTAACATTCATTGACCCAAAAAACATGAAAACAGCAATTCATTGGAGGAGGTGATCCTCTCATCACCATCCTTGGATAAAGCACAAAAACCAATGCAAAAAACAAAGCAGCACAAGAAAATAGACTTGACTCTCTGGACCAAAGCATATTATTAGGAATCTCCAAAGTTCCCATCCCAAGAGCAACCATGGAACTCAGACCTCACTTGACCCCAGCTAATGGCCATGGCTGAGATATTCCTTTTTTAATTACACATGAAGCGAAATTGTCCTTAAATATATCCTGTGGTTCCTCTCCTTCCATCCCCCAAAAAATGCCGAAGAAAGAGGGTCCAGTAGATCTTCTTTCAACCTTTGTGCCATATTTCCAATGGGATCTATTGAACACCCACTGAACTCCAAAGCTTGATAAGAAGAAAGCACATTTTCTTTGCCACCAGCAATGAATAAAAGATGATTGGAAGATTCTTCCTTTGCCATGCACATTATGCACCTATTTGGAAGCATGAAATTCCTCTTCTTCAAGTTGTTCAATGTCAAAATCTTATAGGGGCACAGCTAGCCAAGCAAAAGCCCTCACTCTCAGGGGCACTGGAGACTACCATGCAATCGCACATGGGGAACATTAGACCTTTATATCAGTCTAGAACACATTGATTTCATAGAGAAAGCACCACTTGGAGACCATCTCCAAGTCTATCTTTATCCAAAGTATCGATCTGGACACCTGTCAGCTTGGATAGAAAATCTACAAACATGGCCCTTTCTTCATTATCCAAATTTCTCTGTAATCTAATGTTCCAAGCTACAACAGATCTGGACAACTTGTAACAATCCCGAACCTTTACCTGCTTACACATAGCAAGGGAAAACGGATGCTGAAAAGAGAATGACACGGGAGAATTGTCAAGCAACGCATCCAGTCATTAGTGGACTTTATTACCTCTGCCGACAAGAAACCTCACTACATTTTCCAACTCCATACCTGTTTGACAAGCAATGTCCCTTCCATTGACGTTGTTCAACTCAACCAGTTTGCTAATGTCTCTCCAAACCAGAGATCCCTGAGCTCCCTGAAAACCAATCATTTTCAGATTCCCCGTAATTTCCTTCTATGACATTCCTCCCAAGAGCATTCGGCTCCTCCCAAAACCTCCCCCACCATTTGCTCTAAAGTTCCCAATACCATTGTTTCCTTCTAGTTCACAAGGTGGAACTTGTGCCCCCATCGATTCCTTCCCACCAGAAATCCCTTTGAATTGCCTCTATCTAGGGGTGCACATGGGTTGGTTCAGTCCAGTTCTGGGGTGAAACTAGAACCGAACCGTTCCTAACGGTTCTACAAATTATGGAACCGGAACCAGACCATTAGCATCATAGAACCAAACTGGAACCGGACCGTGAAAAACGGTTCGGTTCCGGATCGGTTCCACGGTTCTGGATCAGTTGTGAGGGATGAAATCTAAAATACTGGAGTAAATGTGCCTTCCTTCCTCAAAATTAGCAACAAAAACCAAAATCAGCAATGACAAAAAAAATCCATGGTCGACCACTGATAAAAGTATTGTTGTGGAAAATTTTTAGTTCAGCTACAAGGGAAAAAAGGATATAGCTTTGTATATATTTTTTTGCACTCACTTCCCTGATTGGATGAAGTCATGGTTTGAACACCAGATGAATTAGGAGCCGGCAATCTAGATATTGCTTCTTAGGTGTTGAAAGAAGTTGTTGAAATCCTTCATGTAATTGTAAATTTTATTTTTATTTTATTTTTTTTGAAAGATGATGTTTTATTAAAAGAGAAAACAGAAACAAAAGAGGAACAAAAAAGGGAAAAAAAAAGCAGAAAACAAGAAGAACAAAACAGAAAACTGAAAAAAAATAAAAAATAAAATTAAAATAAAAATCTGGAAAAAGACTACAACAGCCCCTAAAATAAAGTACAACAACAGAAGATGAGCAACCCCCTGCTACTCCATCTTTTCTTGCCCAGACATTGCTTTGTGTCAGTGGTACTATCAGAGAGAGACTGCAAGAGAGAGAGAGAGAGAGAGAGAGAGAGAGAGAGAGAGAGAGAGAGGGCAGGGGCAGGGGTGCATGTCGGGCTAGAGAGTAAAGAGATCATGTATTTAGGGTTTTTTTTTTATATATTTATTATTTTTTTTAGTAGTTTTAAAGTAAAGGTTCGGATCAACGGTTTGGATATACGGTTCGGATCATCGGTTTGGTTTGGTTCTATAGGGCCTTAAACCGGAACCGATCCGTATCCAACGGTTCTCGAATTTTTGGAACCGGAACCGGAACCAGTGTTGTCTAGAACTGGACCAAACCGGACTGATCCAACGGTTCCGGTCCGGTTCCACGGTTCTGACGGTTAGATGTGCAACCCTACCTCTATCTTTGAAGCTACAGCTGTCAAGATCTTGAAGAGAGCGGAAGTACACAAGGAGATTTTAGAGGGCCACCTTGATGAGAGTGATTTTCCCCCAAAGAGAGAGAGCCTTCCTTTTCCATCTGGAAAATTCCTTTCCTATCCTCTTGATGACAGGGCACCGAAGCCTCATTGATCTTGGGTTTCTGTCAAGAGGAAGGCTGAACTAGGGACATGGAAGCCTCACCTCTTTACACCCAATATGGTCCTCACCTCTATACATTCCATTGCACTTTTTCTGAGATTAACTTGAAACCCAGAAACAGCTTCTAACCATCTAAGAACTCCTTTAACATTGGTCACTTGTCCTAATTTGTGTCACAAATTAAGAAAGTGTCATGGGCAAACTGAATGTGTGTAATTGCCCTCTCCGGATTGCCAACCAGAAAGTCCCTTGCACGGCCCCGACTGCTGCTTTTTCCAACAGGAAGTTCAACCCTTCTGCTAGAATTGTGAACAAAAGTGGGGACAACAAGTCACCCTGACGAATCTCTCTAGAGCTAGAGAACCCTGCCAGAGAACCATTAACAAGGACCAATACTTTCCTACTCATTATTTTTCTTCAGAAAATCATGATTCAGTCATTGCATGAAGGCGTTCATTCTTACCTTTCCCCAACATTACCTAAACTGTTAATCACCATGTGCCTTTTTTATCTGGATTGCATGATCCAGTCTGTGGTATCTCTTATCCAGATCACTACTTTTAGCATCCTGAACATTTAGAATCTAGTAACTTATGTATCACTTTCCACTAGTGTGCATATATGATATGGTAGTATTCTTTTTCCCTCAAAGCATCGCTTAAACATCTTTACTACATTTTTCTCTCTGTTATTATTATTATTTTTAATGAAAGGAAAAAACAAAACTAAAAGAATATTCTTGAGAGAGGGATGACAAGAGGGCATCACTGTTCCCAAAGAGCTAACCAAACAAATGAGGACAAGCCCCTCAAAAGCCAGAAAACCAAAACAGGACAAGGGAATTAAACTACAGTCCCTCTCAACATCAGCAGAGTAGGTGCCTCTAAACTTTGGTAAAGGCATGGCCCAGTCAATGGTCATTAGGAGAATCTTCTGAGATATATTGTGAGCTAAAAATTCTTTTGCTTTGGAACTCCTATGATATCTTTCTTTCCATCCCCTAAGGACCTGTTTGGATTCATGAAAAGCACGAGAAAGTAAATAGCGTTTCTTGGGAAACCTTATTTCCAGGAGACTATGGGAAAAGAAATATTATTTCCTTCGTTTGTTTTTCAACAAAATTTTCTTAGAAATTTAGGATCTATTTTCAAGTTCGTTGTTTGGTAAAACAAATACTTTTCTTGATTTTTATTTTTTTTAGGTAGTCACTAGCATGTGATAGATTAGCAGATGTGGCACATGTGGGATGCTTAGAAATGAACAATGGCACATGTGGCATACACCGTATATGTGGGTGCTTGAAGCTGAATCCCGGCATGCATGGTACATGTGAGGTACTTGAAGTTGTATAGTAACACAAGACATGCATTGGCACATTTTAACATGCGGGCGCTAAAGCTAGATGATAACTCTTGTGCATATTGGCACCATTGGCACGTGACATATTTAGAGTATTGAAGATGGACAATGGCATGTGGGGAACAAGTAAGATGAATTATGTTACATGTGGCACAATAGCACATGTGGGGCGCAGGAGAAGATGGATGATGACACATGTGATGCATTTGCACATTGGAGGCTCTTTACACGAGGGGCACAATATAAGATGGATGTGGCTGGCACATGTGGCATAGTAGCACGTGTGGGGCATGACCAAAGATGGAAAATGTTTCATTGGGCACAATGTGGCATATGTGAGGCGATTGAACATGGATGGTGGTGTGTTTGGGAATTAACCCTTGCGAAACTCATTTTCCTTCCACTGTGGGAAAATGCATTTATTAGAGGTGAAGGTGGGAAAATAAAATTATTTATTTTCCAGTAAAGATAGAAAGTGGGCAATACCATTTTCCACAATTTCCCACAAAGAAAGGCTTAAAAAACGACGGAAATTGAATTTGATGGGAAACAGTATTTCCTTTTCTTTGCTTTCCATAAATCCAAATTGACTACCACCTAACACCTTCCCAACAAAGTTCCACGAGGATGAAACGACCCATTATTCCAATCCGCAATAAGATCTGAAATTTTATCATTAATGCTCCAATGAATCGCTTAGAGATTGAAGAAACATTCAAAACAGTCGTTACAATTCCACAATGGAGATGGAGATGGTTCCCCTCTTCTTCATTTTACTTGCACATCAACATCTATTGGGAATTTTCATCCACATTTTTTTGAAATTATCAATAATTTTAAATTTTTGTGTGATGTTTGATCTATATAAAATGCCTTTGCAATTAGGGCCTCAGGCCCGATCAGGTACACGGTTGCCCCAAATAAGGAATTTGTGCAAAACCTCTATCAACAAACCTAGTCCTATTCCAAACCTTTTTATTTGCAAGGTATTAAAAAAACAGTTATGTAATGGCCATAGTGGCCGTTGTGTAATGGTAAACAATTCGGGCCATTATGGGGTCATAACGACCTGTTAAAAAAAAAAAAAAAAAGGGTCCGTAATGGTCTAGCATAATGGCCAAGGGCTATTTTACAAGTTTTCTTATTTCTCCTCCACTTTGTGATGTTGCTTTTTCTTGGGATCATTTTTATCTTATTTTCAACTACATTTGTACAAATCTTGAAAATTAAAACGCAAGATTTTAGCCATTTTCAACAAATCAAGGATCTAGTGTTGAATTTGGAGAAAATGAATTTGGAGAAAATCGAAAAAATAGGCAAAAAAAAAAAAGAAAAAAAAAAAAAGAAACTTTTTCTTTGTTTTTTCTTGATGTGAAATTGTTGATTCAACATTATATTCCTAAATCAACAAAATTTTGCTAGATAGATGATCAATTTGGCCATATTTGTATAATTTTTTGCTTTTTATTTTTGTTGGTTTTTATATATTTTTCAACAATTTTTATTTTTTATTTTTTTTTGTAAAATATTTGGAGCGTAGATTGTTCAAATACATGTACGGAGTTAGGTCTGCACATGCATGCACTAAATTAGTGTTTTCATCTCTTTTTCTATTTTGTATTTTTTGTAATTTCGTGTCAATTTTTGAATGAATAATGCCAGTTTTTTTTTCTTCCCTTAATTTGTTTTATGGGAAATGATGTACAATGGTTAGGGATATGTATTAGTGGGATGAATCCTACGGATTGCAAGAATTTTAGCCTATTTTGGGGGCATTCAAGTCAAGGTATTCTATAATGATAATGGCCGACATAACAATCGGGCGTTTAACTATTACGTTATAGGCTGTCACGATTCAAGCTAATTCATACGATGCTTCATTGTTGTTGACGATTTGCACAATGTTTTCCTCTCCAAGTTGTTTTATCATCTTGCTCATAAGATAAAAAATATAAATTGCATCTTTCGTTTCATTAGATGCATCAATGGTAGTTTGTAACACCATTCCCAAGTGACAATATACCATACAGTTTATCATGTTCCATATTGATGAGGACATCAGACCCTTAAAAGTTTATCAAAGACAAAGGTTGTCAACGAATACATCTTTATAGCTCGATGATGGCTCGTGGCACAACCAAGGAGGATTTTGATGACCTTACACGTGCCCCTGGATTAATTGAAGGCTACACATTAGGAGGACACGTGTAGGATGAGTTAGAAGACCATACAGAGGAACAATTTTTTTGTTATAGGGGTAGTTTAGTCATTTTTATCTGAATTTTATAAATAGGGTGTTTTCTACTCTAAACCGGACAATGTTTTTTCAATGAAAGCTTGGTGCCTCATTCTCCTCTCTCTGTGGTAATTTCTTTTCTTCCCCTAATCTTTTCTCTTCTTCTAAATTTTGTTTTTAACCCTCTAACCTTCTTTTTCTCTTTCTATGCTTGGTATTCTTTGATTGCTACTGTTTACAATTAGATTCTTTGAAGTCCCCTTACCCCGAAAATCTGAGAATTGATCCCAACCCTCTCTTAGATTTTCCAGCCACCCCTATTTCAGAAATCCTTTGATTTCTTGGACTAGAGAAGTTACATTGGTTGTTGGATTGAAACCATGTAAGATCAGGAGGTCCCATCGGTCGCTGGATCCAATCCTTACACATGCATTCTAGTTTAGATCGTCTTGCATCAAATTGGGTATCAAAGCCAAGTTTTGCATGGTTTTTGTTAGATCGAGTTATTTGAACTTAAGATCATCTATTTTCTCATCTAGGATTGTCAGATAATTCCTGATCTACATCCCACAGAAATTGCCAACTTGAATTTTCAGATTCACAGTCCTGTGAGATATAAATCCGAATTTCCAGATATGTGTTTTCAATTGACAATTTGAAAACATATAGGATCATGCATCCATATTGAGGTTTGTTCAAAACTTTGAGTCGAGCTTAGGAAAATTGAGTTAAGAGTTTTTGGTGTATGCCCACTAGAAGAGGTAAGGGTTTTGGCTGACACCCCATCATGACTAACGAGCAATTAACCGATCACCTCACTCAATTACTCCAAAAGATAACTACCATAGAGACATCTAACAAAAATATTGAACGAAAACTAACCACCACCGAAGCTAGACTTGAGTGATTAGAGGCATCCCAAAGGGAGAACCCCACTGTTAGGGGAGATGCACAGTCGCAGGTAGGTGGTGTTGGTGAGGAGCCAACTCTTAAACAAACCCTCACCAATGGCGGGCATGTGGGTAGAGAACAAGCATATCAGGACCGCTTTGATCGTGACGAGAGGGCCATGAAGAATGTCAGGATCGATGCCCCCGAGCTTTGATGGTCGCTTTGACCCGAAGGCATTCCTTGATTGATTAGCTGACCTGGACCACTATTTTGAGTTACATGAGATGTCAGAGAACCAACAAGTGCGGTTTGCCAAAATGAAGCTTGTGGGGCAAGCGAAGATGTATTGGACCAATACTGAGCATATGATTGAATGGGTCGGAGGAGCTCCCATTACCCAATGGGGCGAGATAAAAGCTATGTTAAGAGAGAAGTACCTCCCTTTGTCTTATCGTCAGAAGCTCCTGGAACAATGACAATCTTTACACCAATGATCCATGCCTGTCACGGAATACATCGCAAAATTTGAGGAATTCATGATGCGGTGTGACGTTGAGGAAGACCCTCTATTAACACTCACACGTTTCAAGACGGGCCTTCAATCGAATCTTCAGCGTGAGCTTTGAGCTCGTCCCGTGACAGATTTGGAAGAGATGTACCAAGTAGGAATTAGAGCAATATTTGAAGACTCCTTTCACAAGATGGTTTGATTCCCGAGACTCTAATTTTAGGACTGGTTCTCAGGGAACTAGACCCATCATTGGTAATCAACCCAGGGTGTAGGCGAATGTTCCGCCTAGGCCTAGGGATGACAAGGGAAAAGGCATCCTTGGTGTTGGTCCAGGCGGATAACAAAATGTGCGATGCTACGAATATGGGAGTATTGGCCATTTTGCAAATCAGTGTCCCACTAAGAGCAAAGGAAAAACCTTAGTCATAGGCGATTCCCAGGATATCGAGTATGATTAGGGTGACTCTGAAGTTGAAGAATATCGGTTCGTAGGATCATTGAGTGATGAGGATGAGGTGGGTGATGATGCCACACTAGCAGTTATCAAGTGTGTGCTAGCCTAGACTAGAAGTAGTGTTGATTGTCGTTGCAACACTATCTTCTACACGATTGCCAAGTGTGGCGAGAAAAATTGTAAGGTGATAGTACACATTGGGAGTTGCATGAATGTAATTTCCATTAACACCTTAGGCCGTCTAAAGGTAGAGGCCACCCCTCATCCTGACCCGTACCCATCAACACTTCCCTTCTTGTCACCCATCAACGTCTTGTACCCATCAAGACTTCCCTTCTTGTCACCCATCAACGTCTTGTACCCATCGAGTTCAGGTCTTATAAGGAGTCCCTGTGGTGTGATGTATTGCCTATGGATGTAGGTCACATCATCCTAGGCAGACTGTGGCTATTCGATAATGACGTCATGATCTACGGTTGTTCTAATGCGTGTACCTTCATGCGTAACGACAAGAAGATCAAAATTAATCCTATGCCACCACAAAACACTGCACAAAAGAAAGGTGAGAAGGCTAGTGAGCCTAAAGAAGTGAGGAAATCCACACCTAAGTCTCTCCACATCATCACAACTAAGGAGTTTGAAAGATAGACTATGGAGGATTCGACGGTGTATGCCTTAGTGGCTAGAGAGGCTACACCAGAGGTACCGGTAGAGTTACCCCACGAGGTAGCCCCGGTCTTAGAGGAGTACAGAGATATATTCCTTAAGGATTTGCCGGATGAGTCGCCACCCATGAGGGACATCCAGCATGCCATTGATCTTATCCCTGGGTTGACTCTATCAAACCTTTCTCACTATAGGATGAACCCTACAGAGCATACAGAGTTGAAAAAGCATGTAGATGAGCTCCTGCAAAAGGGTTTCATCCAGGAGAGCACAAGCCTATGTGCCATACCCGCTTTATTGACACCTAAGAAAGACGGCACTTGCCTCATGTGTGTGGACAGTAGAGCCATCAACAAAATCACAGTCAAGTATAGGTTTCCCATACCTAGGCTTGATGACATGTTAGACATGATGGCTAAGTCCATCATTTTCTCCAAATTAGATCTCAAGAGTGGATATCAACCAAATCCCTATACGCCCCGGTAATGAATGGAAGACAACCTTAAAGATGAAGGACGGGCTATATGAGTGGTTGGTCATGCCTTTTGGCTGGACTAATGCACCCAACACTTTCATGCGGGTGATGAGCTAGGTCTTAAGACCGTTCATGGGAAAATTCTTAGTGCTGTACTTCGACAATATCCTGATCTATAACACCACTAGAAAATCACACCTTGAACATTTGAAGTTGGTCTGTAGCGTCCTTAGGGCGAAGAAATTATATGCTAACCTTAAGAAGTGTTCATTCATGTCCAGTCAGGTTGTGTTCTTAGGGTTTATAGTATCAGCAGAAGGGATGCGTGCAGACCCAGAGAAAGTCAAAGCCATAGTTGATTGGCCTGAACCAAGGAACATCCATGAGGTGCGAAGCTTCCATGGCTTAGCCACATTCTATCATCGGTTCATTAGGAGTTTTAACACGATTATGACTCCCATTATAGAGTATATGAAGAAGGGAGAATTCGTGTGGTCAAAAGCTGCAGTTAAGGCTTTCTTTAAAGAAAAGGGCAAGATGGTCGAAGCTCCCGTCATGCGCCTTCCCAACTTTTCTAAAATCTTTGAAGTTGCGTGTGATGCGTCTGATGTTGATATAGGTGGAGTCCTGAGTCAAGAGGGTCATCCTATTGCCTATTTCACTGAGAAACTAAATGAGGCAAAACAAAAATACTCTTACCTATGGCAAGGAATTCCATACGGTAGTGTAGTCTTTGAGACATTGACGCTACTACCTTCTATTACAAGAATGTCTTATTCGCTGATCATGAGGCCTTACGTTATCTTCACTCCCAGAAGAAACTTAACCCAAGGCATGCTAAATGGGTTGCGTTCCTTCAAGAGTATTCGTTTGTCTTGAAACATAAGGCCAGAGTAGAGAATAAATCAGCTGATGCCCTTAGTCATTGTTTCGAACAAGAAACAAATGCATCTCGATTCGGAGAAATTACTATATTCAAACATAACAAAGAGATTTCATACAATAATCATGACGCTTGTTAATTCTGAGTTTATATATATCCCTTTCAAATCCCTTGATTCCGAGATAGAATACTTTGAAATAAATAAATATTATAATCGATGAAGCTTGTATGTCAAATCTTGAATTCGACAGCATTTCGCCAACAGCTTTGGTCATCTCCCAAGACTTAGGAGGAATATTGAAGCTATTCAGCTCATCTCTCTTTTGAACTTGTCCATTGCGTAAAAGAGAGAGTTTTGAAGCAGTGAAGATTGCATTTCCATAATTCCGATAGCATTTCAGCCCCTTTTTGACTTGGTCACATGATGACCTGGTTGCGCGACCTGCGCAACTGGAACACAAGTTACGCGGTCAGCGCAACGGAATGCTCGAAGGAAAGAACCACGCCACTAGTTATGAGGTCAGCGCAACCTACTGCATTAGTTACGCGACACGCAGCTTGTTATGAGGTCGGCGCAACCAAGTACATTGGTTGGGCGAGCCGCGCTACTGACTTGTCTTCTCACCTTCAATCTATCTTCAAAGCTCTGCCTTCCTCTAAAAATCTTCCGTCCCAAATGAAGAGGGGAGTGGGGTATTTATAGGCCTTCGCACATGTGGCACCTCGATTTCTGTGCCAAGGGCCCCACTTCACATCAATCTCAACTGTACATTTTAATCTGCTTCTGCCTTTGGTTGTGCTACCCGCGCAACAGTACTCTTACCATTCCTTCCCGCGCACCTAGTTACGCGGTCCGCGTTCACTTCATAGTCATCGCCAACCGCGCAACACTCTACGCGAATCGATCTCATCCAATCCACCCGCGCAACACTCTGCACTGTTGTTCTCCAGCACAACGAGGTGCACGACCCACGCAACGTGATCCTTTCTTCCTTTATTTCATTATTCTTTCATTTCTTTCCAGCTTCTGAATCCTTCTTCATGATTCATGATTTTTTATGCTACAACAGATGCTGCCTTGATCCGTTGCTTTGTTTCCCTGAATCAAAGAATGCGGATCAATCTTCAACCTAAATCTGTCATCACTCATGGCCGTTGCATGACCCGCGCAACAGAAAGCCGTGTACGGTACTCGGGCCCTACCTCTATAAATAGCCCAGCATTTGTCATTTCCTCATTTTCCATTTCCAGAGCTACTTCGTTTTTCCGAACTTTTTCGCAACCGTGCTAAGGTGCGCAACCCGCGCAACGATTTTTCGTCGCGCAAGGCCGTGAGTTGTTGCTCTACTCACGCAAGTTCCTTTCGTTACGCGATCCGCGCAACCTGTTTCTTCCTGACTTGGCTTTTTTCAACTTTGTTGAACCATAGCTCGTACAAAAAGAACCTTTGTTGCCATAGACCCTCCTTCTGAGCAACCTTCCCATCAAGAACTCCCGAATACCGAAGCTTATCATTCGGCAACCCCTCAAGTAGCCGAATTACCGTCTTCTCCTGCTCAACCCCTTCGTAAACGGTTCAAGACCACACCTAGGCGTCCCGCCTATATAAAAGAGCTCGTTCTTCCTACTTTTGATTTCTCTTCCCACATCGAATCACTTCCATCCCCCATTCGTCAAGCTATAATCATGGGCGATCTTGAGAGGCCTCCCAAGCATGGTCGTGAATATGACTGGGAGAAATGGTTGAAAACAACAACCCACTATCAGACGAGCAACCAGAGGCCACCTACTTGAGAGGATACTCCTCCCCCTTCCAGACCTAAGAAGCACCGCTGCAACAAGGCCCAAGAATTCCAGGAGAAAATAAAGGAGCACAACAGAAAGAAACTTAACAACTCCCGGGAATCTGTCCGCGAAATTCAGGGATCCATCAGATTCGACAATCCCTATAGACAGGGCATTGTCTCAATCCCAGTCAGCATTCATCGCCACCATTCTATGCTAGTCTGCGAGCCTAGAGACCACCTTACCGCAAAAAGGCTAGCGTATTCAGAATCCTAGTCTTTCAAAGAGCCAAGATTACTAGAGGGCATTTTGCAGCCGCCCAAGCCGAGGCAGAAAGTAGGAGACATCCACCCTATGATCTTTCTCGTTCCGACTTACGACGTCGAGACGCTTAAACAACGTTTCAGCCACCGTAAGCTTATATGAAGTCCAGAAGAGTTCCAAACGAGGTCTCCTTACTCCACACAACTATTACTCCGAGTGGGCCATCGCAATACTGGCAAAGTATGCTGGAGCTTTGTCAAGGGTCCACATCTTCCACGCTATTGAAGCTACATCATCCCCGTTCTGCAAAGAAGCTTCTATCTTGAAGGCGTTCCTCAACTACTGGTGTCCATCCACCAATTCCTTCCATCTCCCAGAAGGGGAAATGAGCATTACCCTCTGGATATCTATAGGATCACCGGATTGCTAATAACAGGAAAATATTTTGATGAATTCGTTCCTACCAACGAGGAATTTGCCTTCGTGTCCTCACCCGATCGGGTCCCCTCCATTTCCGAGTCAACCACAGAGCTGTTTAGGGAAATGTCTAAGTTCCCGAACATTCGCAAAATCCATCCCATGCTATGGCTAGCTCATTTCAGTCGAGCTTTCAAGTGAGAATCCTCTTCCTACATCTCTTCTTTTCGCAGCTTGATATGTATACCCTTTATTTGTTCGTCTTTCAAGTTTAACGGCGACTGTTCGCGGGAGATTGAACGTCTTTGCAAGAGCATAAAAGGCCGTGCCGACTATTCAGATTACGGGTAACTTGCGGCGTTCATCGCTTATTGGTTGAGTGTGCTAGTCTTCCCCAGTTCTAAATCTGCGGATGTCATCCGCCGGTCTCTGTTCGACGTTGCAGGCGCTATGGCTGGGGGAACTAAATTTTCTCTCGCTCCTCCAGTACTCCGTTCGATCTACAGAGGCTTCGGGGAGATCGCATGCCACATAAAAAGCTCATCCGTCGGTTCTGCCTCAACATATATGCCATGGCACTTTTCTCGATTGGCTTGGCGTTTACTTCCCTTGGACCTTTGAAGCACCTGAGAAGGCCTACGTCCACCCTTCCCGAGTTCCTCTCTATTTCTTTCAAAAAATGTCCATGGCAAAAAGATCCTATGACTGGGCGAAAGATGCCATTGCCTCAGACGACAAAATCAACTATTTCCATTTCAGCCTGCCTCATTGCGCCGTGGATACTGAAAAAACAGATATGGACTCTCTCAGTGGAGGAAAGGATTTTCTTTATATTGATTAAATCATGCAGCCTCCCGTTGAGAGAGGGGACTGAATTCTGGCGCGAGTCATACTATCCAAGCCGCTTCGCCCGTCAGTTTGGCTTTGATCAAGGAGTGTCGGAAGATTGTGGACTCGCAACCAGAAGGATGCGGAGCTATGGCACTGGCCCTTTTAATTGGGCAATGATCTGGAAACAGTTACTGGGTCGAGCCAATTCTTCTTTCATCATTCCAGGTTGCGATCGTACCCCCAAGGCATCATATAATCATATGAGATGGTGGGTACACCAATCCCATTTAGTCAGGAAGAGTCAACCAGTGAATAAGCCTGTATGGCTTCCTCCTCCTTCAATCAAGAGTCGTGCTATTAAAGCAGGGGTCGGTTTCATTACTGAGACAAGTCATGCACCATCGGCTGGACATCGGTGCGTATACATCTCCATAGACGAGCCTATTCGCGAAATAAAACCTGACAACACCCTCGAGGACTGGACAGCGTACGGCGACATCTGTGAATTCGAACAAATCCCTCTCCAATGCCCACGAAGGGGAGTTGTAGAAGAGGCCGCCCTTGAGCCAGAGAATGTCGACAATCCTCTAGACCAGCCTTCTTCTTTTGCTCATCCTCAACAGCAGTCAATGTCTTCGCCTGTTTCTAGGACTCGCTTGTCTCCGCAATAGTCGGCTTCTTCCCCGATGACTAGATCTAAGGCCCGTGCCCAATCTTCTCCCCAAGCAGGGATTGCAGCCCGAGTTTCTCCAGTTGTAACTGTTACAGAGATCGTACCAGAAGGCCAACAATCTCTTCCTTCCAAAGGAAAGCAAGTTATCATTGAAGAATCAAGTGAAGAAGATTCCAGCGATGAGAGTTCATCTTCTTCATCTGAACGTACTACCTCAGATGAAAGTGTAACGGAAGAAGAAGATCAAGATGACGATTATGAAGAAGGAGAAGTTGATATCGGCGGTAATAATGATACAGCCGTGGGGAAAGTTACAACTGATGAGGGGTATATACCCTCAACTTTTGAAGCTTCTCCTGCGAGAATTTCACCTATCGCAGCGGAGGAAGAAGGCGAACTCCTTGATTACGGAGAATACGGGGACTCACCATGTAAGAAAGTTTTATTATCATTGTTCGCCTTCGTCCTTTCTTTCTTTCTTATCTCACACACTCTATCTCAGGTAATAAAGCCGCAAATACGAAAGTAAATAGTGCCTCTTTTCCGAATTTGCCCCCTGCCGCACCAAGAGCTTCACCAAGATTCTCTATACCTCCACTATCAGTGATACGCAGGATTGCTTTCCCAATGGAGCCTACTGATTTGCCTACTCCGATCACGGTTGCTTCAAGCACTGAACGTGAAATGGCTTCTCCAATGGAGCCAACTGTGCCGCTTATTTCTACTGTCGTTGTTTCAAGTACCGAAGCTACGGCCCCTTTGCTGAGACAGTGACTCCTAAGTCTCCTCTCCTAGTATTTCCTTTTCTTGTCTGCATTCTTCTATATTACCTGCACATATAATTTTATTATAACTTTATATTTCTTGTTTCTTAATAGGGAATGTACTCAAAGTGGCGCGGCAAGCTCCGACTCTATCGGAACTTCATTGAATGTTCTATCTTTTGAAAAGATTCCTTCATATAAATTGACATTAATCAAGAATTCTGTATTAGCGATTGTCGAAATGTTCAAGGATCTTGATCAATGGTCTGATTTGATTGTTGCTTTGGATGTGTTGGACAGTGCTGCACGAATGGTCAAAGCTGATGTTTCTCCTGTGCACAATGCTCTTTTAAGGTTTCATAATTCAATAACCGCTCTGTCCTCAGTTGAGACCCTGACTACCCCACCTGAAACCTTTGAGTATAAGAAGCAACTTGCATACTCTAAAGAGAAGGTCTCTCAGCTTGCTCCGATTATGTCTCGCCATGATCAAGAGCAATCATCTTTGTGAGAGCAACTAAAGACTTTTACTGATAACGAAGCAACCATCCAAAATCGCATTTCTCTTCTGAAGCAAGAGATCACTCAATTGGAGAAACAAAGTTCAGAGGAGAAGCTAAATATCGAGAGGGTACAAGAAAAGATATATTGTAGTTTTCATTCCGTGGACTTCGAAAGATTTGAATTGATAAAGAATGAAGAACTCATAGTCTCGTTGGAAGAGAAATTAGCCAGCCTCCCTGATCCTGCGCAAATGATTTCGACTGCTCGTTTGGAACACGCTGCTGCCCAAGTTAATTTCCAAGAAAGTTTACAACAGTACTTGGCAGCATTAGGCATCTCAGGAGAATTGTAAAATGGTTTTATTTTGTTTTGCCACTGTAACCATTTTCAGAACTACAAATGATACAAGTTTTGTCATGTTATTTTGATAATGATATAATGATGCTTTTGCTTTATTTACGCAATGCATGCTTTGATTATTCGCTATATTATTGATGCATCATATATACTTTTATATCCTTTTATGCTTTGTTAGCAAGGGAGGACTCCTCACTGCCTAGTGAGTTCACAAACCACGATCCATCAGAGGCGCCCAGTGAAGCTACTAGGGCCGTGAACTCGGGTAGGATTTACGCACAGGGTTGGCTGCGGTAACTCTCTAGAGTTCACAGAGCTCACAAGGCGACCTTTGGGGTACCAAATCCAGGGCCGTCAGTCCATTAATGAGTAGGTTTAAGCCATTCCTCATGAGTTACTACTGGAATCGATTCCCTAAATCTGGGGGGTCTTACGCATGGTTGGCCTATCTATGGACATGGTTCAAAGAGCGCACACTGCGGCCCATTTTTTCTTCGTCTGCAAGGTCAGGCCCATTTACGGGAGGGCATTGACCGCCGTTCCCCGTGACGCTGCCGGAAAGCTATACAGACGGCATTGGACTTACACGCGGACTAGCCTTCACATACTTTTGGCGTCCCTGGCTTCATCAGCTGCCTGCATGGGTATGCGTACGATGGCCTTCACGGGCTTTTTAGGGCCACTGGCTTCTCGCCGCTGCCCGAATGACGAAAGTGATAGGTCTCATGCGTAGCTGGTCCCTTTTAAGATTTGGTCCTTTTAGGACTTGGCCTTCTTAGGTCTTGGAGACTTGGTCCTTTTTGGACTTGTCCTTCTTGGGTCTTGGCTAAACTGCCTTGAATGATTATAGGTCTTATGTGTAGCTGGCCATATAGGCTTGGCTAGGCTTCCTTGAATGATTATAAAGACAACAACGGGTATGATCCTCATCGTTGTACTTGCGAGGACGATAAACTTCCCTGACTGAGGGTGACCGTCGTTGCTCTCTGATTGAGAGTGATCATTGTTGCTGTGCTGCGAGAATGATAAACTTCTCTGCCTGAGGTTGATATATCACCACTTTTACTAATATTTTTAGGAGAACCCATCTATGCTGCTTATAATATATTAGCATGGTGACAATACCAAATCTGACAGGATTTTTCAGAGCTTGCTTGATAATAACGATGGTCACTTTCTTTTCTGATCATTTTCTTTTCATACTGTTTGTTTGATATCTTGTCTTGATATGTTTACAAACTTCTTCTTTATTCATTCTTTGGATGACATATAGACATAGCCTTGCTCATTCTTGCCCCTTTTTTATTCAAAATCATTATGCTGGTGATGTTCTGAATCAAAACTAGTAACATCTTCAGGGATGGTATCTCTTTATGAAGCGAACGTTGATCGGTATACTGATACCCCATCCATTTTGATCTACAACTCTGTACGCGCCATTGGAATATACTTCTTTTATTACATAGGGCCCATCCCATTTAGGCTCGAACTTGCCCCCTATTCGACGGGTGACCACTATAGGCATTTTAAGCATCAGTACCATATCCCCTTTCTTGAAGGAACGATATTTAACATGTTTATCGAAGGCGGCCGATATTCTGGCTTGATATGATTGCAATCGCTGTTGGGCTGCCAGACATTTTTCATCAAGCAAATCCAATTCTTTCAACCTCATCTTTGCATTGACATCATCTGTTATGGCCTGGTGTACCACCACTCTGAGTGATTCTACTTGTATTTCAATTGGGATTACCGCTTCCACGCCATATACCAGGGAATACGGCGTCGCATTCGTTGATGTCCAGTGAGTAGTTCGATATGCCCACAAAGCCTCCTATAATTTATTGTCCCAGTCACGTTTATTCCCGACCACCATTTTCTTCAGTATCTTGACTATCGTCTTATTAAACGCCTTTGCTAATCCATTAGCCGGTGGATAGTAAGGTGTTGAAAACGAATGATGAATGCTGTATTTTTGATAGAGTTTTTCCATACCCCTGTTCTTAAAAGGGGTGCTATTATCTGTAACAATCTTCTTCGGGATACCATGGCAGTATATGATCGCGTGACGGATGAAATTAAGGACATCCTTTTCTTTAACATTGCGTAAAGCAATTGCTTCTGTCCATTTGGAGAAATAATCCGTTGCTGCCAATATGTATTGCTTTCCTTTGGACGAGGGCAGATTTATAGGACCAATGACGTCTAGTCCCCAAGCCGAGAAGGGCCAAGAGGTGACCGACTGATGAAGATCTTCTGGAGGAACATGTATGACATCCCCATGAATCTGGCATTCATGACACCGCTTTGTATAATCAATCATGTCTTTGAACATGGAGGGCCAATAATATCTCATTCGATGTACTCTATGGAACAGATTTCGACCAGCTTGATATGCTCCACATTCCCCAGAATGCGCTTCTCGTAATATTTGATTCGCCTCCTGCTTGGCTAGGCAACGCAACATCATCCCATTGTACGATCTTCTGTATAATACTTCACTACATATAATGAACCTCTTTGACCTTTGCTTGATTTGCTGTTTCTCTGCTAAGACTTCTGGCAAGATGTCATATTTGAGATAATCGATGAAAGGTTAGCGCCAATCATCTGTCGTTATCTCTAAACATGATACAGGAAGCGTCTCAATGGCTTCTCCAATGATTTCTTCAGATGGCAAAAACCTTCTCTCTTTAATTGTTACTTGAAGAGGATTTTGATTCGAGCAAGACAGGGCTGCGGCTAGGCTAGCTATAGCGTCTGCCTTCGCATTTTCAGACCGCGGTACATGTGTAATCTCGACATGATAGAATTGTTCTAGTAACTGCTACGCCTTTTGACAGTACTGCAAAAGCTCCTGTTTTCTCACTTAGAATTCAGTTGTTAATTGATTTACAATTAACTTAGAATCTCCAAAGATATACAACGTTTTTATCTTCATTTCTCGAGCCATTTCCATTCCAATGATGAGGGCTTTATACTCCGCTTCATTATTCGTGCATGTAGTACCCAACGTAACGGAGTAAGGTAACAAGTCGCCTTGAGGAGTAATGAATATCACTCCTGCCCCCACTCCTGATTCTCGGGCGGCGCCATCAAAATACATCTGCCACAGGTTTTGTGACTCCGCCAACATTATTTGTTCATCTGGGAAGTCCTCATTTATAGCTTCATGTTCTGCTACGGGATGTGCTGCGAGGAAGTCTACCACTACTTGACCTTTTACTGCCTTTGCCGGTGCGTAAGTAATAGTATATTCTGAAAGCAACAACATCCATTTAGCTAATCTTCTACTTAGCATTGGCCTTGTCGTCAAAAATTTTATGGGATCTGCCCTCGAGATCAAAGTTATGGGGTGAGAGAGACAATAGTGTCTCAACTTCTGAACTGCGAATATCAATGCTAGACACTCTTTCTCGATCGGCGTATAGTTACGTTCTGCCCCCATCAGAGTTCTGCTTAAATAATAAAGAGTTGTTTCTTTTCTGGCTTCATTCACCTGAGCCAGCAATGCTCCTAAAGAACTTTCAGCCGTGGATATGTACAGAATCAATGGTTTCCCTTTTATTGGAGCAGTTAGTACTGGCGGCCGTTTCAGCAAATCTTTGATTGAATCGAACGCATTTTGGTAGGCTTGGTCCCACACAAATTCTGTGCCTTTCTTCATCAGGCGGGAAAACGGTTGACATTTCCCTGCCAGATTTGAAATGAAACGACGTATATAGGCTAATCTTCCTTGCAAACTTTTTAATTCTTTTAATGTCTTCGGTGGCGACATACTTTGAATAGCTTGGATCTTACCTGGATCGATCTCGATGCCTCTATGCCGGATAACGAAACCGAGGAACTTGCCTGAAGATACTCCGAATGCACATTTGGCTGAGTTCATTTTTAACTGCTTCCTTCTAAGCCGTCGAAAAACAGATGCCAAATGTTCGCGATGCTCCTGATGATTTCCTGACCTGACCACCAAGTCATCGACATAACATTCAACATGCTTGTGCATCATGTCTTGAAAAATATTTTGCATTGCTCTCTGATATGTCGCTCCGGCATTCTTGAGACCGAACAACATAACTTTGTAACAATAGATTCCCAATGACGTTCTGAATGCTGTTGCTTCTTCGTCTTCAGGTGCTATTCTAATTTGATTATACCCTGCATAACCGTCCATGAAGGACATGATAACATACAGACTGGTGCTATCAATCAGTAGCTCCGTTATTGGAAGGGAAAAATCATCTTTTGGACAGGCCTCGTTTAGGTCTCTAAAGTCTACACAAACTCTGATTTGTCCATTTTTCTTTTTCACCAGGACAATGTTCGATATCCATTTAAGATATTTGACTTCCCTGATAAACCCGACTTGTATCAACTTGTTCACTTCTTCTTCTATCATGGGAACCAAGTTCGGATGAAATCGCCTCTGTGCTTGTTTAACTGGCTTCTTCTCTTTGGATATATTTAATCGGTGCATTGCTACAGAGGGTTCCAAGCCTGGCATTTCTGCGTATGTCCATGCGAAGACATCTTTATTTTCCTTGAGCAATCGGACATACTCCTCTGACTCCTGTTTGGAAAGGCCGGCACTGATGAATGTATTTTTGGGTTCTTCTGTCGTACCCAGATTTACTTCCTGCAAGCTATCTATTGTCGGCTGCCCCCCGTCTTCTATCTGTTTCGGTGCTATTTCACGATGCTCTATCGTCTTGAGACTCTCTTCTGAAGACTGTCCCATTGTAACCGTATTTACCGCTCCCAATCCTTGGAACTTTCTCCGCTTTTCTTGACCAACGCCGATAGGAATTTGGATCCCTTTCCCATGATTCAGACCAGTAGGCTCTTCACAATCAAAGCCCATGTTTCTCATCATTTCTCTGCTCTCCGGACTATATTTTTAGAGATCTTGCGGTGTTAACTTGCCGTGATACACATTTTCTTCTTTCTCTTCTGCAGCCCTTGGTTCTGCTGCAGTGTAAAATTCTATCGGTTCCTGATGTTTTGCGCTGGCTTTGACCTGAAATATCCCTGGAGCAGTTGGGAATGGCTTATTCTTTTCAACATGTGGCAATGGCATCGTGTAATTGGATCGCAATATTTTTAACTGCTCGGGTGACACTAGGGTCAATAGCAATTGTCCTGGTTGTCTTAAATGTTTCGGCACGAAATAAAATTTCTTCTTTGTTTCAGCAGCTCTGGCCAGTCCTGCTTCATTTGTTTCTTCTTTTACTGTACTTATCTGGGTATTGTCTGGGGCTCCTCTTTCATCATTCTCTTTTTCTTCTTTAGCGAACCCTTTATAATAGCTGGCGTCTGTGAAGAAGGATTCGGCTTCTATATACAGCGTAGCGTCAGCCATTACTTTATACTGTACTCCGCCTTTACAGTATTTAAAACACTGGTGTAGTGTGGAGGGCACGATGTCATGCTGATGTATCTATGGCCTCCCCAGGAGATGATTATATGTCGTTGTGGCATTTATAACATGGCATATGACGTTAGTAGTCAGCTCTCCTACTTCTAGCGTCACTGTAATCTTGCCGAGCGCGTGTTGCCCATCTTGATTGAAACCTTGTATCATCATTCCACTAGGGCGCAGATTTGTCCGTCAGTAACCTAGCTTACTCAACATTGACAGTGGCAAGAGATTTATTGCAGATCCATTATCTATCATAATCCGTTTAACCTTCCTCCCACAGATACGACCTTCTATCATCAGCGGTCTATTGTGCTCTGCTTCACAAATCAAATCTTCATCAGAGAAGGAAATGACTGGTAAACAATCTTCTCGCTCATTATCCTTGGCGTGTTTCATCTCTGCTAACAAAGTCTTTCTGACATTACAGTCAGACAATGCTTGGACCAGGCTTTGTCGAAATTCCTCTGATAACTTAAGTGCATCATAGACGCTTAATCGGGCAAGGATGCCTTTCAAATGACTCACCACATCGTAAGTCACATTCATCCTCTCATTCTTCTTTTCATTCTTGTCATCATTGGGCTGTCTTTCAATGACTTCTTTTCTTATGCCCCCTGCTTTCTGTTTTACAGAACTCATTATATTCTTTCCTGATCTCAGAGTGATCGTCGCTACCTTCTTTATGACTTTGTGACCTCTTTTCTCCTTTTCATCTTGGGACCTTTCCCGTATTGTGAGCATATTCACAGTTGCCATGGTACCCATTTCTTTTCCTTCACCAATCACCATTTCACCCTTGTTTATCATTCGCTATATTATACACTTCAATGTGTAGCAATTCTCCGTCGAGTGCCCTACCAGACGATGATAACAGCAGAAATCCCTTTCTCTGGTTCTTGTCACGTCTTCAGGACGTTTGGGTTCTGGTAATGATATTGTGCCGGCTTTCAACAACTGATTCATCATAGGAATGACATCTTCTTTGTCAAAATTGAACCCTTCGTGAAAGTTAAGCACCCTAACCCTTTTTCTGTCATATCTATTTCTTGGCTGCTACCTTTCTTCTCTACATTCTTGCCTCTTCTCTCTTGAATCCCTTGCATCTCTCCTTCTTTTATCATACTCAACGGTATTAGCAGCCATCTTGCTGGGTATTCTTTTACTTGTTTCATGGTGAAAGGCTGGCATCTTACAGGTCATTAATTCCAAGGCGTGGGCTTTGGTGGCCAGGTCACGGAAAGTTTGGATGTCAGCACTGGTGAGTCCAAATGCGATGCCCGTTTCCATAAAATTCAAGCACATCTTAACTTGTTCCTTTTCTTCTGGCAATTGCCTGCACGAAGCCCCTAGTTTCTTCCACCTGTCTATAAACTTTTCCACTGATTCTCCTTCTTTCTGACGGACGGAAGCCAATTCTGTGATGCTAACGTCACGTTCTAAAGAAAAGAAGTTTGATATGAAAGCGTCTTGCATCTCTTCCCATGTACGTATAAACCCTGGAGTTAAATTGGAATACCATCAGAATGCCTTGCTTGTCAGTGATAACCCAAATAACTGCAAGCAATACTGAGGTATTGTAAAGAAATTTCTTATGCTGGTGATAAAATGCATTAAGTGTTCTTCCGGTGGCCCCTCTCCATTAAACTTCTGAAAATCCGAATGCTTGAAGTTGGCTGGGAAGGGGATGTCTTCTACTTCCCTTGGGTATGGCGTCCGGTACCTGAAACGGCCAGTACTTGCGCGCTCTCTTTCTATTCTGACAGCTTCTTCGGCGACTTGTCGTACATCGTCTTGTGTTACAGTTCTCGCAACTGGGATGGATCCTCTTGATCCTGCCCCTTGTTGATGGGAGCGCTCAGGATGGTTTTCATGTCCGTTTGCTGCACCTGTCATTGGTGGAGCCGCAATCTAGGCCACATTATGCGCGAGGGTTGCTAGTGCTTCCCTAAGGCTTCTGCATTCATCCATTAGCGCCCTTTGTGCTTCTGCCATCTCATTAATACAATCATCAGCGGATGGCACATTTTCCTGGTTCGTTTCAGCCATATGTAATGCGGCTTCTCTACTTTTTGATGAAGTCGTGCCTTTCGACGAAGTCGTAGCTAGAATAGAGCACGAATACGTTGACATCACAGGGTTCACAAAGAGAGGAGAAGGTGAGGTATCTATCGATTCTTGTGTACTCTCTGTGCGATCGGTCGATTGAGGCGATACGGTGATCAGCGATCTTGCCTGCGGAGGCACAAACATTGGTGAGCCCCTCACTATCGCTTTACCTTTCTGCTCCTTCGTCCATTGAGCCTTCAAGGTAATTAAAGTTGGAAAGTCGCGCACTGTTAACTGTGGAACTGTTTGTTCAGGGTAAATCGCAGGAGGAGCAAGTTCAGGATTTCTTCTAGCGGCGTTGCGCGTCACAGGGCCTCTAACCCTTTGCGAAGGCAGGTTCGTTCGGGGGTTCCTCGCGCTTCGTGCTCTCATCCGACGAGTCATCACTAGGGTCCATTCTTTATCTCCTTCCGACAGCGGAGGTGAAGCAGATACAACCCCAACTGTAACTTGAGTTAGACTGTTCTTGCTTGTAAGCTGTTGAGTCACGTATTCTTGAGGTGGATCCGACACGCATTCTATTGTGAACCCCGTAGGAGTAAAACAGAACTTCACTTTTCTCACAGGAGTCACCATCGTTCGTGATTAGCAGTAGGATTCGAAAGCTTCAATAACAAAGCATGTTTGTAATTAGTATTTATAGAGTAAATATTCTATCTTAGAGATGAAGGGGGTGATGTTCCCGCTGAGAGTTCCAACAAGGATCCTGTCTAGGGTCGTCACTCCTAGTAATCTCATATGATGATATATTTTTAGGTCGCTACAAGGGCTGCCAGAGTTGTTGCACGCACTCGTTGTTCCTCTCCCCCATCACCTTATCAATACAGGCCTAGTTTATACTCTGTTTACTACGGGAAGGATCATCGCCTCTCCGCAGATTCAGAGTATGCTCGAGGTCACTACAAAGGGCTATCAGGGCTGTTACACGCACTCGTTGCACCGCTCCCCCATCACCTTATTAGTGTAGGCCGACAGCTCGAATATAGTGTCTCATACCACCATAATCGGCTCACGAGTCTGAATTGCTCACTGGTCACTACGGGGAGGCTCGTGGCCCCAGCATAGGCCGACAGCTCTACCACAGTGTCCCATACCACCATGCCCGGCTCACGAGTCTTAATGGATCAAGGTACCACGGTAATACAAAATTTATACGTATACGGTATTTTCTACAAATACCTAAAATACCCTAAATCTCATATTCAGAAGACGCCAAAAATGCCATGAAAATTCTATGACACTCTCAATGCTATTATTGAAATAAAATAAAGTTCCCCAGCAGAGTCGTCATTTTGTTTCGAACAAGAAACAAATGCATCTCGATTTGGGAAAATTACTATATTCAAACATAACAAAGAGATTTCATACAATAATCATGACGCTTATTAATTCTGAGTTTATATACATCCCTTTCAAATCCCTTGATTCCGAGATAGAATACTTTGAAATGAATAAATATTATAATCAATGAAGCTTGTATGTCAAATCTTGAATTCGGCAACATTTCGACAGCAGCTTTGGTCATCTCCCAAGACTTAGGAGGAATATTGAAGCTATTCAGCTCATCTCTCTTTTGAGCTTGTCCATTGCGCAAAGCAGAGAGTTTTGAAGCAGTGAAGATTGCATTTCCATAATTCCGACAGCATTTCAGCCCCTTTTTGCCTTGGTCACATGATGACTTGGTTGCACGACCCACGCGACTAGAACACAAGTTATGCGGTCGGCGCAATGGAATGCTCGAAGGAAAGAACTGCGCCACCAGTTACGAGGTCGGCACAACCTACTGCATTAGTTACGCGACACGCACAGCCTGTTACGAGGTCGGCGCAACCAAGTACATTGGTTGCGCGAGCCGCGCTACCGACTTGTCTTCTCACCTTCAATCTATCTTCAGAGCTCTGCCTTCCTCTAGAAAATCTTCCGTCCCAAATGAAGAGGGGAGTGGGGTATTTATGGGCCTTCGCATGTGTGGCACCTCGATTTCTGTGCCAAGGGCCCTACTTCACATCAATCTCAACCGTTCATTTTAATTTGCTTCTGCCTTTGGTTGCGCTACCCACGCAATAGTACTCTTACCATTCCTTCTCGCGCACCTAGTTACGCGGTCCGCGTTCACTTCATAGTCATCGCCAACCGCGCAACACTCTGCGCGAATCGATCTCATCCAATCCAGCCGCGCAACACTCTGCGCTGCTGTTCTCCAGCGCAACAAGGTGCGCGACCCGCGCAACGTGATCCTTTCTTCCTTTATTTCATTATTCTTTCATTTCTTTCCAGCTTCTGAATCCTTCATGATTCATGATTTTTTATGCTCCAACAGTCATCAAGTGGCGTTGCTCAATTCTTTAAGTGTAGTAGTTGTCGGCTTTGAGCAACTGAAAGACGAGTACCCCACATGTCCAGATTTTAGAGATACCTATTCGTCACTCTCAAGTTATCAACAAAGTGTGGGGGATTTCATGTTGAGAGATGGATTCATTTTTAAAGAAAATCATTTGTGTATTCCCCGTACGTCCCTCCGTGAATTCCTCGTCTAGGAGATACATTTGGGAGGGATAGCTGGCCACTTTGGCTGCAATAAGACTTTTGCCCTCGTAGAGGATTGTTTCTACTGGCCAAGTCTCAAGCGAGATGTCACCAGAATTTTAGGGCAGTGTAGAACATGTCAGATGGGGAAGCAACAAAGGAAAAATTCTGGATTATATACGCCATTGCGTGTGCTACATGCTCCGTGGCAATACATTAGCATGGATTTTGTGCTTGGGCTTCCCAAGATGATTAAAAAGCACGATTCCATATTTGTTGTTGTAGACTACTTCTCTAAGATGGCGCATTTCATCCTATGTTCTAAAACTTCAAATGCGTTTAATATTGCTAAGGTTTTTTTCGATGATGTGGTCTATCTCCATAGTTTACCTAAGACCATAGTGTCTGACCGTGATGTCAAATTTACCAGCTATTTTTGGAAGACACTATGGCACGTGATGGGAACACGTTTGCAGTTTTCTACTGCATACCACCCCCAAACTGATGGCTGAACTGAGGTGGTTAATCGCAGCATTGGAAACATCTTACAATGCTTGGTGGGTGAACAAATGAAAACTTGGAATTTTATTCTACCTATAGCCAAGTTCACCTACAACAATTCAGTCAATAGATCTATAGAGTTGAGTCCATTTGAAAATGTTAGCGGGTACAAACCTAGGATGCCCATAACCTTATTACCCATGTCAGTTACCCAAAGATCTTCTGAGTCAGCTAATGCGTTTGGACGACACATTCATGACTTGCATGCACATGTTAGACAACGAATAAATACGAGTAATGATAATTAATGAAGGGGATTATGTAATGGTTAGGATTAGACCAAAGCGGTTTCTTCAAGGTTCCGCTAAGAAATTACAAACTCACAGTACTGGACCATTTAAAGTATTGCGTAAAATTGGGTCTCATGCGTACAGGGTAGACCTTCCACTTGAAATGGAAATAAATCCGACGATCAATGTGGAAGATGTAGTCCTTTGTCCTAACCCTTCCATTGTTTCTTCTTCCCACCCTTGCCCACTTTCCAACTTTACTTCTCAACCCAATCCACCCCTTCCACCATCAATTGACCGTAAGGAAGAGATTGAAGGAATAATGGATGAAGAGATTGTTTCCACACGAGATATGGGCTTCTAAAGGTACCTTGTCAAATGGAAGAACAAGCCACCATCCGATTCTACGTGGCTTACAAAAGTGGAACTACAGCGGATTGATTCGGACCTTCTCTAGATGCACAAAAGTCTTAACTCGTCGGAGCCGAGTCTTCTCACTCAAAGAGAGTTGATGAGGACATCAGACCCTTCAAAGTTTATCAAAAACGAAGGCGACCGACGAATACATCTTTATGGCTCGATGATGGTTCGTGGCACAACCAAGGAGGATTTTGAAGGCCTTACAAGTGTCCCTGGATTAATTGAAGGCACCACATTAGGAGGACACGCGTGTAGGATGAGTTAGAAGACTATACGAAGGAACAATTATTATTATTTATTATAAGGGTAGTTTAGTCATTTTTATCCGAATTTTATAAATAGGGTGTTTTCTACTATAAACCGGACGATGTTTGTTTAACAAAAGCTTGGTGCCTCATTCTCCTTCCTCTCTGTGGTAATTTCTTTTCTTCCCCTAATCTCTTATTCTTTTAAATTTTGTTTCTAACCCTCTAACCTTCTTTTTGTCTTTCTATGCTTGATATTCTTTGATTGCTACTATCTACAATTAGATTCTTTGAAGTCTCCTTACCCTGAAAATCTGAGAATTGATCCCAACCTTCTCTCATATTTTCTAGCTGTCCCTATTCCAGAAATCCTTTGATTTCTTAGACTAGAGAAGTTGCATTGACTGTTGGATTGAAACCATGCAAGATCGGGAGGTCCCATCCATCGCTGGATCCAATCCACGCATGATTTGAATACGGTATTGCGAGATTGTGATGATATTCTTCAACCATTGCATTTTTCCTTTGTTATTATCTTTACTATAATATGGAATGTTGAATATTTCAATTGATTTGCTTAGTTTATTTTGCTGGATAATTTCCGTGCTCACACATGCATTCTAGTTTAGATTGTCCTGCATCACATATGGTTGGGCCAATCCAACCATCACACATAATAGTGCATCATCTACTCTGTCATATTTGCCTTTACATCTCTGTGCTCTGTATCTGCCCATCCTTCCCTTAAAGAAAATAGTGTCAAATGGTTAGGGAGATGCATTGCCATGTATGAATAGCTTTCCTGTTGCCTTCCTAAGCTTCTCAACAGTAGTTTTTTCACACATTTGTTTTAGCTTCCTTTGCTTTGTTATCTCTTTTCTAAATAAAATGGGATCATATGAAAGTTTTCTTGGCTCTATATCCACATCATCTAAGTCCCCGGCATGAGCTCTATATGAAGGTTGTTGGGCTCAAGGCACATCGTAAACCACCAAACATACCATTACTCCCACCCCATCCTTCCCTTAAAGAAAATAGTGTCAAATGGTTAAGGAAATGCATTGATGGGATGAGTTGTAACTGTTTTGGGGTTATTCGAGTGGACCTAACACTATTCGTCCATTTTTATTTTTATTTTACCTGAAATTTCTAGTGGGAAATTGCGTTAAATGGTTGAGGATGCTTTAGTGGATGAGTTCCATATATTGCATGAATTTTAGGCCCTTTGGGTCATTTAAGTGGTCTAAAATCCGCACGACACCATTCATCTGAATTTAAATTTTAATATCTATTTTGCATTTGTTTATGATAATGTTGTTTGAACATTATATGTTATTTTAGTAAGAGCTTGGAGCTTTGGGACTAGTTTGAGGTTGATGACTTTGAGTCACTTTATGACTATGACCCATGGTCAGTTTGATATGTAGAGTTTGTTGATAGTTTGATACTTTTGTGACTTGTGAACAAAAAAAAAAAGATGGTGCAACTAGGAAATGAAGATACTGGATGGCAACATTGTGAGAGAGTAGGTTAGAATAGGCATGCCATAAAATGTATTACTATGGTAGATTAATAACTAGAGGAATCACATGTGTGAAATAGCATTTAGCGCATCAAAATGGGCAAATTTCAAGGTGTCCAAATGTCTCAAAAGAGATTAGGGAGATAATGCAGTATAATATCAAGACGTGTGTGTGTGTATGTGATCTTTGTTCCGATAGAATCCATCTAGGATGGAAGGATTCAAACCCTTGAGTAACAGGACCAAAACCCGTTGGAGGCCTCGATGAACATATATCGAACCCTTGAGTAACAGGACCAAAACCTGTTGGAGGCCTCAATGACAATAGATTGAACCTGTGTGTGTGTGCGCGTGCACGGGGGCGGGGGTGGATGCGCGCGCATGTGAGCCGGGGGGGGGGGGGGGGGGGGGGGGGCGTGGTACTTAGGTGGGCCACAGCATAGACAACAACTGAGAGTAGATATCCACCCATTGAAACCTTCATGATCATTTATAGGGCCCATCGAGATGTGGTTCAGACATCCAACCCATCCATTGTGTGTCCCACTTGGATGATAACCGTATCCAAAACTTAGGTGGGCCCCACCAAGTGCTTTTAGATGTTTTTGCCATGGTTTAACATGGTTTCAGATGGTGTGACCCACTTAATTCCTGATATGCCTGATTTTTGGGATATCCCATAACCTAGAGGTGTCCCACCAAATGCACGGTGTGGATGTCAGATCACAATGGGACCCACACAACTCTACCTCAAGGGAAGCTTCCCATGAGGTCGACCGCATAGTACCATTTCTGTATGTGTGTGTGGGGAAAAGTAAAAATAAAAAATGGAAACTGGCCTTTGAATGTTGCCATATATATGATCAAGTGGGTCCCCAATTGGACCTTTGTTTGTGCACACGTGTAAACACATGGGATGGGGTGCAATTGCATCACCGACCAGACATCAACCTTTTGTTTTACTTAGTTCTTGTAACCGATCATACACGAGACTCCCATCGACGCCCCTCACATGCTGCACAGTCCCACCTAATATTGACCACCAGCCCAACTATTAAATGCATAGACCAAAGGGTGAGCAAGCAAAGCTGGATCATGAGGGGCATTTAGGTTATTGACGGGTTGGGTTGAGTCAGCTACTAGTTTACTTGTATCCGTCACGGACTAAGGCAATCAGATTTGGGTCCTTTCAGATTTGTATAAAGGTACCATATATCAGTATATGAGGTACCATATCTGAATTTGGGTCCTTATGCCTCAGTGGTAGATTCACAAGAGTTTCAACACGAGGTTATTGGTTCAAGTACCCATTGTGGTGAAATCCCACTGTGGTGTTGTGAGTGCATGGGTGTGTGCGGGATGTGAGTGCATGTGTACAAAAAAAAAAGGTACCATATCTGAATTTGATCATATTGGGGGCATGGATTAGAATACGGAATGGGGTTTGGAGCTGGAATTGGATCTAGAATTAGGCTTAAATTCATGTTTGTTCAGTCTTGACCCCAGATATAGGTCCATGGTAGAAACATGCCTGTTGGTTTTCAATAATAGTAAATAAAGGATAAAATTAGAAACATCGTATATTTGGGTACCTATAGGTAACTGAATCAACCCAATTTGATCTGGACCCATGGACCCTAACCCGATCTGATTATTAACCGATGCTGAAATCTCGATGCAGACTTTTGGGTATCCAGGGATCCTTGTACCCATGCTCAAGGTAGTTGTCAGGTTAACCACTAAGTGCATAACCACATACATGCAAGTTATGCCTGAGAAGTTGGCTGCACAAAATAGCAGGTTACACATGATTACCAACATGAATCACATGCCTACAAGATCCAAACAATGTGGTATGAATATTAAATGTATCATCTGTGTCATGTTTCACCATGACATGGATGATACATACCACATCATCTAATATATACCTTTACATAACTTTGATCCTATCTGAATGTTTGTATAAATATATGTCTGTATTTGCACATATCAGAAATGCAGCTTCTATCCTCAAGTTAGAATCATCTATTTCATTTTAGAGCAGTTGTTGCTTACATAATAATTATCGCCTTGTCCAAGCTATTTGGGTCTGGCTTTATGAATCTTGTTTCATTGTACTCGTCGACATTCATTCAAAACAGGAATTCTCATGGTTGTCTGGCAAAAAGTATTGAGGAAAAAAGTTTGTGCTCTGTTTTTTATGGCATTTTTTGATGGTATAAAAGTGATAGCATAGAGAAGGTTGAACCCGAATATGGTTCCCTCTCTATCGAACATGTGGAAGAGAGATGTACCAATCAGGACCACCCATTAGATGGACAGACCCAGATGGTTCATTGCCCTGCCACATGCAATGTGGAGGGAGGGCTCTACCAGATTTTGGATCCAGCTCCACCCTATCTTTTACCTAATGCTATGTTACTCAATCTTGTTTGATTTTTGACAACCACCTGGATTTTTCATTATTTCAAGAGACATCTTGGCATCTTTGAATTCAAGGTTTCATGTTTGGTGCTATTGCATCTCATGCCTTTACTAATGCCATGCTCTATCCTCTATTAGGAGTTACGAAAACTGGTTCGGAGAGTACAGTCTATGCAAGAACGTCAGCTTGCAGATGAAAAGGGTGAAGAAGATGATGCTACTTTGATTCATGCAAAGAAGTCTCTCATTCATTTCCTTATTGTGCTTGCAAGGAAGACGTTGACCACTGAGTAGATATAATCATATTTATTTGTTCTCATATTAAATTAGTGAGATGTTGCGTCAGTCAATCAGAAGGAAAGCATCAAGTCTAAGGCACCGATCGAAGGGATATTAGCAATTGTTTCGCCTTGTCCTGTACACCAGATGTGTCTGTTGGCTGTCTTCTGTACTTTCCAAAGAAGAAATGTGAAGGCCCCTCTAGAGGGTAGGATCTTGAATTCTAACTGTTGGCAAGTGCTGTGCGAGATCTGTGTTGTTCATCAGGTGAGCTCCCACAGATGGGGCTGGTTCACCCATGTGGTGTTCCACACTTGTGTATTATTATAAACATGGGCCATTGGTCAATTTTCTAAGTACATTTTCTTCATGCCGGCTGTGGTTCACTCAATAAAAGGCTTGTCCTGATTATTTAAGTGAGGGCATATAAATGGTGAGGCCACTTGGTTGATTGAGATCTGGATTCAAATTCTACTCGAGTGGGGCCTAAGCAGGGAATTTCCAATGAACAATTTTGATCATGAGCATCAAAATAGAATGTTGGATTTGAGATGATAATCTGAATTTTCATTATGGCACTTTCTTTTTAGACTCGTCTCATTGCATCATGGAGGTTTGCTAGCTCTGATAATCTCGTGCACATAGGGATATAACAACCTTATGCACTGATAAAATGTCCATCCCACCACATGTACTGTTGTTGGCATGTGCCACACACACACACACACCCACCTAGTAATGTTTACTTCGAATGGTTGTATTGATTGTCCCATTGAGGGAAAACACAGGGTCAGTGTTTTCCAGTCATTGTGATTTTTGACCCAGTTCATCCTCGAGGAACCCACCAGATCAAAATATATTGGGAGGCATTTGCTACTAGAAGAGAAGTGTAGGGCTGCAACCTCAGGTTTGGGACATCCTGAACCTGACTGATCCAACCTGAGTGACAGTTGGGTTGTTTCTAGTTGTCAAGGTCCTAGGGTTTAAGCTTGGAAAACTCCAACCCCAATTGAAATTGGGTCAAGTTAGGGTTGGAAAACTCCCATATCATTTGAAATCGTGTAGGCAAATTTGTGTTTGTTTAGGCCAATAATATGATTAGTTATGTTGCAAAACTCAATAGTGTTTTTTAGGTCCCAAAAAAAAAAAAGAGTATGTTGAGTGGGCTTAATAGTAGATTCCTTCATAGAGTCTCTCTTAGTAGGCCCTCCCTCAGAAAATAAAACAAACTAAAAATAAAAATCCCAAAACTACTCCATCGGGTTTTAGACTACCTTGGATTAGTTAATGGTTATCATATGTGAAAAGAACCAACGACAAGTTGAGATGGCATGTCCTACACCATCACCATCGAGAGCACCGAATTGCCTAAGAAAACAAATATTATTTGCATCGGACTGATTGCATTTGATCACTCACCAAGAGGCCTATCATGCTTGGCATCTCATTATACCTAAGGCTACTGCAGATTCTCTGGTGACCCTACTGTGATGCATGTGTTTTATATCCATTCCATCCATCCATTTTGCCAACTCATTTTAGGGTGTGAGCCCAAAATAAAGCAAATCCAAAGCTCAAATGGATCACATACAGGAAACAATGGAGATAATGGTACCCACTATACCTAAAGCCCAACTAACCTGTTCATAAGGTCACAGGGACCTTGATGGACCTGGATGAAGTAAAAACACATATATCAGCTTTTATCCAAACTTTTGTGTTCCACAATAAGTTTTTAACGGTGGGTGTCCAATCACTGATATTTCCCATTTCCTGTGGTGTGGTCCACTTTAACTTTGATTTTCGTCATTTTTTTATTTTTTTTCAAAGGCTCGCATCTTAAAATGAGCTAGATGAACGATGTCGATAAAACACAAACATCACAATGGGCCCTACACACCTGACACCTGGGATATCCCGGGCGTCAGAGTCACTAGGCAATTTACTTCCACAAGGGAAGGACTTCGTTGTCTCAAGTGAAATGGCTTTGACACACACTTTGACGCCACATTAATGGGTGATTGTGCGTATGCATTAAGCTTCAGGTTGAAGCCAGTCGACTCCAAAATGGGATCCACTAGTCACCCAAGCTTCATTTGTGGCTAGATCTTGTTTATTAAACACTCCATCAAGCTACAAATAGTTGGCCAGCATCTCAAAATCTTTCCAAGAAGTTTCACAATTGATCTCAACCATTGGATAAATGATTGAACCATTAAGGGCCTGTTTGGTCTGTGGGATTAAATGGTATGGAAATTGTATTAGATGGGACTAACACCATTATTACACAATGATTGCAAGTCTAGAAATACCATGGTATTTTGGCCATCCAATTCCCATATTTGGGATAAAATTCTTGCTATAGGAAAAATTTAGGATTACGCAAAACCCCGTTCGATTTACTAGGGAAGTGTAATCAACAAACCAAATTCATGGTCATGTATATAACTAGAATGTGATGTGTAAAGGGCGTATATGGATGGACGGCATGGATAAAACACATGCATCAATGTGGGACTCACATGTGTAGTGGATTTCAAAATCCAAATCCACAGAAAATCTCCCATGGTACCAAACGCAATTTCATCCCACTTAATTCCAACCCTTCTCGTCTTCCCTCAAATGCTAGATGGAATTTGCACAGGACCAAATGCAATTCTATTATGTTGTGGTTCGATTTCAAATTTGGTTAAGTGATTAGTGTGGGCGTGCCAAAAATGAATGTGAGGCTCAATTCAAACCAAACAACTCTGACTCGAAGTTCCAAGATAGGCAAATAGGTTAGAAATTGATCGTATATGACCGATTTCTAATAAAATCAGTCGCCTATTCAATCACGTTGCTTAAGATGATCAAGTGATAGTCAGAGGGTGGGGTTCATCCTCTGAAAATGGGTCGCACATCTGTCTTCCGTACAAAAGGACTTTTTCTCTTCAATACAAATAAAATAAAAAAGAAATTCTTACAGTTGGCCACAAAGAACAACTCTCTGGATGGAAAACTTTGCTTGATACTATAACTGAATCCAACATATGAGCATAGACTCGAATTACAACTAAAGTTAACAACTACTTGATTAATGCTATGGGTAACACTAAAGAATGTAAATAGTAGGTGAAGGTAAAGATTACACTGAGGATTGTAAATAGTATGTAAATGTAAAGATTATACTAAGGAATGTAAATGACAGATAATTGAAAAATATATTTGGTATGGTTTGGTTGGTATGGGACGATTTCTCCTACTAACTTCCATTGCAATTTATAGCCTTAACCTGGCCATCTGGATACTTCCCACGTTTTGATTATTGTTATAACCATTTCAATATTACATGACCTTTTAGAGACTTCTTTGCCACCTATCCCTGTAATCACTCTAGGTCTGCTTGCTGACTCGACCATATTCTACTCGACCACTCAGTTGACCTTCTAGATGATTCTCAACCACTTGGTTTACCTTTGAATTCCTTTCAACTACTCCTTATCTTGTTATCCTGTAATCTGTGATTTTATAAAATACACTCTAAGCTTCCTTGAAGATATGAACATGTTATATCTTTCTCTTGATATAACATGTGTCCTTTCCAATTGAATTTTTCAAGAAGTCAGAAATATGGTACAACATTGTCTTATCGAAAAACATCTAAGTCACTGACTTGGTTGACCTCAACCATCTTAGTCAAAAAACAACAAATTCGATAATCTTAGTCGAATTCGACTGTCTTGGTCAAGAGACAACAAATTCGGCTGCCTTGGTCAAACTCGCCATCTTGATTGAAAAAAAAGAGAGGGCAAAATCGACCATCTTGGTCAAACTCGGCCACCTTGATTGAGAGACAACAAATTCGGCCAGTTGAACTCGACTGTCCTTATAAAATAAAAAAATTTTAAAAAAAAACAACAAAATCATCCATGACAATGAAGACTGTTGGTCAATCCATTCCGAATAGGACTTATGGTTGACCAATGCAATAACACGGTTGCGAACTTGGCCTATTATTTCCTAAACCATTTGAATAATTTGGTCACGATTCAAATGACGTGATTCGGTCATTGGAGATGGTTCAGAGCCTACCTGATTTTGTCTTTCATAATCAACAACCCCCCCCCCCAAAGGTATATATATTCTTTTCTTTGTGATTATTTAATCATAACCAATCATCAAGTGGGTCATTTTAACCATTTAAACTAATATATATGATAATCTGTCCGTTAGATCACTGATCCAAACCATGAATCATTAATGTAAACCATGCAAATTGAATAGTAACTGATTAATTTTCAAATCAACTGTTAAAATTATCATCTAATAGATGTATCATCAAGATCTTGAGAATTACCCATTGGACCACTTGATCTTTATATAGACAATCGTTTATTTTAGCATATATAACATCATAAGAATTATCTAAATGTATTATACATTTGAGCATGACGCATAGTATTATACACATATTTTTTTACCTTAAAATTATTTTCCTATGATCTTTATAATAAAAGCTTTATTTTGATATAACGATTGGACATACAAACTTTTAGTATGACCAACACGATCGTGGCATGAACACACTTGATTTGTACACCCTATTTCACATTAATACTATTTTGACAAGAAATGAATGTATTGCAATTGGGGATATCTTATTTAATACTAACAAAGGAATATGAGAGAACAATTATCATTAAATATATTATTGATTCTAAAGTTCATTTACATCCTCGTATTTCTCTTGATTCCAATACAAAGTATATCTAATAAATATAACATTTTTAGAAATAATTCAAATAATGATTTTGACAACATTCGGCTCGTGGTATATTCATCTCTATAAAAGAGGAATTGCGCAGATATGAGAATCCTTCATAGTTCCATGTTCTCCTTTTGGTTTACCCATGATAATGCTCTTAAAGGAGATAAACAACACCTTGAAGATCATCACTTTTTTATAGAACAAAATCATTGAGACGGATAAGCACCGATACATATATTGTTATACAAGCAATACTTTTGTTGCACGCCATGCGACAAATTCTTGTTGCGCAAGCAAGTGCAACAGGGTCTTCTCTCATTTTCTCCTTCTTCTATTTCTTCTACTTCTCCTTCTCCGCAGGATACCTGGAGAAGAGAAGTCTTGGATTTCTTCAAGATCTCCTGGATAGTGCACGTACGAATGAATCACATGAGGGGAAGGGGTATTTATAGGCATCACACGTGTGGAGCTCATTTCTGCGCAACCTACTCTTCATTGTGGCCTACTGGGTATGCATTGCGCACCGCACAACAGACCAACAAGATTGTTGCACCTGTGCAATGGCTCTGCGTCATTTTCATCATGTAAATGCCCTTTTTCCTCTTCATTTTTCTCTTTGAATTTCAATCTTCCACAACTTTCTTCTCTAATTTTATGCTCCAACGGATGTGTAACACCTCATATTTTTCACTACTCAGGTTTTACCATGAGGATCTAACTTAGTATAAACATAAAGTTGATTCGTCTAAACATCCACCTTCGTGCTAACCTAAAATCGATCATTAGAAGGATCCTCATCCGTTGATTGAGCCATCTAATCCTCTAATCATAGAATCAGTGGTTAGATCTCTACTTACACTTACTTTAAGACACCTAGAACTAGTGAGGAGTGAATCTGAAACACTTGCACTTTTGGATCGCAAGATCCGACCGTTGGGATTATGTATCAACCATGGAATTCAAGATAGATCATTGGACTTAAGCCTCACCTCGTTTAATGATGGATATGGCCATAAAAACTAGTCATTAGATTCATCTAGGGGACCTTTGGACCGTCGATGATTGTCTCAAAATAATTCGACTATTCAAACTCATGATCACCCATCCAATTGAGGTGTAGGGGAAATTAATTGTAGAAATGATCGTCAAATCTACCCTAAATAGGATTATGAACCATTTGATATGTTGTCGATCAGATTTGGGAAGAATCTAGCTATCAGATCATCAAAATTCTCAAATATAGGCTGAGATTTGAAGGTATGAACCACTTGAGACTTGAATCTGCTTCATCCCTTAGGTTGGTCTCAATTCAAGTTGACAAAATAGATGGAAGGAGTAAATTAGTTGAAATCACCAATATTGTGGATTGATAAGTCCACCATCCATCTAATCTACAATTAATCTAACACTCGAACACTACAGTTAATTTGCCCGATCAAAAGGAGTGTCATTGAGGATCATCTACACTGGATTAGGAACCACTCATAATCAAATTTGGGGTCAATCCAACCGTCAAATTAACTTGAATAAATAAAATAGCTCGAATTGATCGAGTATGGCCCACCTAAAATATAGATATGCCTATTCCTTGGTCAGGCGTCATACCTGGACCCATAAGAGCTGATGGACGGACCAGATTTTACAAATCATCATGTGTGGTGCTTGTGCACAGTTGGTGCACACCCGCTGTGCATGGGGCTGGGTAGCTTGGTAAAATAAGTTTGACCTGAGCCAACCTAGAAAAAGGAAGACTCCTGCCTCCTTTTGAAATTCCTCCCGCCAAAACAAACAAGCGAGCAATGTCCATTCTCGTCCGATCATGGCCCACCATTACCACCCAACTGTACAATCTGATCCATCCATCTTGTAGAGAACATGAAGCCGTCCAATCCCTACCTGTTTTCACCCGTTGGATCATACAGGTGTGTACACAACCTCGAGCAAAAAACTCACGCTGGTATCCACGTGAAGCCGAATCCACGCATCTTAGCCTTCCATTTAGAGTAATCCAAACCTCCCATTTCATCTTGATTAAGGATCTTTGCAGCCCGCAAAAATAAATCGGGAGGAACCTTTCCATTTAAGGAAAGTGTCACCCTAAGAATAATCTAGGCCATACGTTCTTCATCTGACGGCTTTGGGAGGCTTAGGGCTTCAAAGGAAGGAGCATATAAACGAGAGGTTCGTTGTTCCACTCCTTGCGGTCGTGCTTCCAAAGATTGGTCGTTTCCTCCAAAACTCAAACCCGCCAAGAAATCCTCCCTCAAGCTTCAAAAGATGGATTCTCCAAGCTCCCTGGAACTTGTCCACATCATTCTTCAACATCATAATAGGGAAGAAAGCATTGGTGGGGAAATCACCATGAGAGGTCAGTCGTCTTCCCTGTCAAGTTATCGCGGCCACCAACCTTGATCTGATCATTGATATTGCACTCAAGGCGTTCATCAAGGGTATCCTTGAGTCAACATTTCATCCTCATAAACAAAACTGGGATCCGTTTATTGCATTCTTAACCCCTTAGTTATCAAACCATACAAACTAACTAATCAACTCCTAACCAACCATTAAATTCTCTCTAGAGTTGATTAGGAATCCATAGGAAACCTTAATTTCATATCTAGAAACAATCTGACCTTCCAATCAACAAGAATTTGTAATAAAACCCAGAAAGGGCAAATGTTGTGTGGCATATCCATGTAAGATGACATCGAGTTAAAATAGATAGTGGCCCTGATTAACTCACCAATTGGATGAATGACTCTGATTGTGGGATTGGACCGCAAATCATCATTGGATTAATAATGATTGGCACTCAAAGGTCATTTGTCAGCTGATATGCCCACCTAAGACTTGGACTTGCCACATCCTTTGGGCTGGGCCCTAATTTGAGTTGAAAAAATGAATGAACGGAGTGGATCGATCGAGAACACATCTGTGGGTCCCACCTTTGATGTGTGTGGATGATCCATGCGTGCACTCACTGTGCATTGGTCCGGGGAGCCCGGTCAAACTGAGTTTGACCCGCTAGCGCCTGAAGGAGTAGTGTCGCACTCTTGCTTGAACACGAGTAGGGGGATGTTGCACCAGGCCTCTGTCTAAGGTTGGGCCCTCTCAAACCTTCAAATGAGAAGAAAGAATGAGAAGGGAAGATGACTGAAGAGAGAAGGGAGAAAAGAGTAAGGAAGAGGAAAATAGAGGAGAGGAAGAGAGTCGAGTTGGGGGCACTTGCACCAACCCATCTCAGTTGAGTCAAGCACGACTCAGGCATTGGCTCGATCCAGGTTTGCTATTTGGTGCAAAGAAGAAGAAGAAGAAGAAAAGAGGGAGAGAGGGATAGAGTGTAGGAAATAAGAAGAAAAGAGAGAGGGAGAGAGGGAAAGACTTGGACTCGGTGGCTGTCGAGTCGACTCAGCTGAAACCGAGTCCGACCAAGTCAAGTTGGGCTTGGGCCTGGTACAAATCAAGCTGGAATTCCAACAGGAAGAGAGAGAGAGAGAGAGAGAGAGAGAGAGAGAGGAAAAAGGAAGAGAGAAGATAGAGAGAGGAAGGTTGGGTGGTTGTTGCACATGCGGAGTCAACTCGGGTGAGTTGACGGGCTGAGTTTGGGTTTAGCTTGAATCCATGCCTTGTAAGGGTCTAAAGAAAGAGTGGAGGGAAATGAGGAGAGAAAAGAATGGAGAAGGGTGGAATTGCTGATTCATGATCAAGCCAACTCAACCACTTACCGAGTGTTGTTATCAAGTTAAGCGCCTTAACTTGCTGAGGCTGAGTTTGAGTTACATCAAATAGACAACACCTCAAGGTGAGTTAAAAACCTTGTGACTTTAGCCTTACAGAAGGATTTTAGTTATTAAATTATTATTTGTGATGATTATCTATCTCCCCTCCTTGTCCTCATATAGTTCCCAACCAGGTTAGATTCATACTAGTGGAGTTGATCCAAGTTGGACCCATTCCAATCAAAATTTGAGGTGAGGACTCACCGTTTGAGCTTCCCACTTAATTTCATCAATCAGGACATAAATGATGATATGATTTCTCTCATTGAGTTACTTACCTCACTATCGAATATGCTAATTTGTTGTGCAACTATTTCATGTGTTTAATTATAGCAAGCATAAATGATTTGATGATAACATGCTATCTTTAGTTGTACACTTGTTAATTAATTATATGTTTTCTGCTTACAATTAAGTGATAGAATGAATGGAAGCTGTTATGGATTTACCATCTTACGGTCCATATTTGACTTGCGCGGCTTAGATCGTACATTTCCTTACATGGCTTGGATCGCAAATTGCCTTATATGGCTTAGATGACCTATTTACCTTTCGTGGCTTTGATAGAACATTGACGCCCTTTTTGTGGCTTGTTATATTTAGATATATTATTGATTTTCAGGTCATTATGTGGAGTTTGTTATGATTTTTGGGTGGAGTTGAAGTTCGTTTAGTAATTTTCTAGTCATCTTACAGAGTTCAGGTGATTTCTGAACGATGTCGGAGTTTCTATAATGATTCTCTCTTCATCTTGCTGTGTTTAGTCGTTTGGTGTTTTCCGAGTGGAGCAGGAGTTCGCTTATCGATTTTCTAGCCATCTTGCAGTGTTCACATATGATATGATTTTCGGGTAAACTAGAGGTTTGTATGTTAGTTTTCTAGCCATCTTGCGGTGTTCAGTCGTACTGTGATTTTTGGGTGGAGCTGAAGTTTATTTTTCGATTTTCTAGCCATCTTGCAGTGTTCACGTACAATATAATTTTTGGATGGTCTAGAGTTTGTATGTTAATTTTTTCTTCATCTTTTAGAGTTCAGTCGTACCATGATTTCAGGTGGAGCGGGAGTTCGCTTATCAATTTTCTAGTCATCTTGAAGAGTTCACGTATGATATGATTTTCAGGTGAGATAGATGATTATATGTTGATTCCCATTATATGGAGTTCGTTATGATTTACGGGTGGAGTGGGAGTTTTCTTATCAATTTTCTAGCCATTTTGTAGAGTTCATACGATTTTCGGATAATGTTAGAATGCCCTTGTTGACTCTCCCTTCATCTTACAGACTTTAGTCATACTATGATTTTTGGGTGGAGCTGAAGTTCGCTTATCGATTTTCGAGCCATCTTGCGGAGTTTACGTACGATATGATTTCAGGATGAAGTAGAGGTTTAAAGGTTGATTTTCTATTCACCCTGTATAGTTCACTTGTATTGTGATTTTCAGGTGGAGAAGGAGTTCTCTTATCGATTTTCTAGCCATCTCGTATAATGTGATTTTCAGGTGTAATGGAAAGTCATATGATTGATTATTTGAAAATCTAGACACATTCACTTGCATTGCGATTGCTATTATATTTTGCTAATTATGAGATTATGTTGATAGACTTAATTTTTAAGTATATGATCATGATTATGAATTGTGTTGTTTAACATGTCCATTCTCATGACTTGCGATCTATCCTGGATTATGAATGATGAATGTGTAATCTTAGAGGGTACTCCTCACTGTGATAGCCATAGACGTTATCAAACTATATCAGTTGATGTGGGTGTAGAGCGAGCTGATGCTGTTCACTGGGTTGCTAGAGCAGAGTGGGTAACTAAGGAGCTAGATGGGGTCCCTGCAACCCATATTGAGCTCCATCACTAGATGATATATTTCTATTTTTCTTTAATGAACTTTGTTATTTGGGATTGTATAAGTCCAACATGGGCGTCACATTTAAAATTTTGTGATGATCAGAATGTTTTTATACAATGTATGGTTTACTCTGCCAACATTTGCAGCTAACTCTAATTAATGATAAGCGGTTCAAATTTAGATTAAAATTTAAAGGCTAATACTTGGGTTTTTGAAAAACGAGTAGTATACTTGAGTTTCAAAAATCGAGGCATTACAAGATACCCCCTTGATCCTCTATTGATTTTGCTTCAAAATAAATGGAGGATCAAATTTTCTCCCACAATTTTCTTCTTCGAACTTGTTGCGCAATCCCACGTAGAGCATTACACTATCGGTTTCACAAAATGGTTTATCACGTCCTACTTGTCTATATAAACCAACGTCCTTTCATTCGAAATCATAAAATTTCCTTCTGTCCAGAATCTTTGCACACAAAAAAACTTCTGCACAACAACCCTATTCACATAATAGATCCCACGTGCAACAAATCCTGCGTGCAACACTTCTGCTCTGAGCAGAATTCCCTAAGTAACCAGACTCTGCCGAATTTTCCTCAAAAGCTTCCTTGATGGCTCGAACTAAGAGACATATCACTTCTTCTTAAGGGGAAGCCACCCCTTCTCAGCAACCTTCAGAACCCTCAAACTCTCAGTTGCATTCATCTGAAAATCGACCTAAGAAAATGGTGAGGATCACAGCCAAACATTCGTCCTTCTTAAAGAACCAGCCCTCACTATTATTGATTTTTCAGATCGCATAACTTGTCTGGCCACTCCCATTTGTGATGCGATCATAATGAGGGATATCAATAGGCCTTCGAAGGATGGTTATGAAGTGGACTAGGAAGCTTAGATGAAGTCTACTACCAATATCAGGCCCGATAGCTCTTAGCCTATTGCTAGAGAATCGACCCCTCCTTTCACGAAAAGGAGAAACCAAAAGGCAAAGGGCAATTACTGCAAGAGAAGATTAAGGAACATAGTAAGAAGCATCTTCAGAACACATGAGATGGCGTAAAAGTTCATTAGGATGTAATCAAATTTAGAAGCCCCTTTAGAGATGAGATGGTTATCATTTCGATGAGCTTGCATCGGCATTTATCGATCCTTTATAGTGAGCCAACCGACCAAATGACGCAGAACAGACTCATATATATTGCGAATTGGGTTATAAAAGAATTGCAAATTCTAGAGGGCTTCTTATTGGAAAGAGGGTCTCAACAGAAATGGGTCAAATTTCTCATATGCGCTTTCTGGTACCCTTTTACAATCCGCACACTCTCTACTATACACATTTTTTTGAGACTACAAAACAACATGTCTATAATAGAGATTCTTTATGGGGAAGAGAAGTGTTTCGGACATGTGGCTTTCTATTGCAACATGCTTATTATAGTGCCTTGCAAAGGCCATCCTTAAGAGGCACAGTCATGTCTTGATTAATATTGATTTGTATAATGCTATAGAAGTCACTTCTGAGCATTTCTTCAAGGATACGATGATCTTTAAGGGCTTCTTGAAGTACTGGTGCCCCACTGCGAACTCTTTCCATTTGCCTATAGGCGAAGTTAGCATCACACATTAGGACCTCTATAGAATATCGGGGTTCCCAGTGATAAGCCGATTCTTAGATGAATTTATCACTACCAATGAAGAATTCACTTATTTTGAACCTCCTCAAAGAGTACGATTTGTTTTTGAAACCACAATAAAACTCTTCCGAAAAATGTCGAAGTTTCCCGATATTCGAAAGATACCATGTGGGATACGACCCATCGAATCCATGGCCCAAATTACGTATCTTGTAACACAAGCAACCTTTATTGTGCTAGGCCCACTGGACTTAAGCCCATGTGAGCCTAAAGCCCACTTTCTAAAATATGAAAATTATCATAAGATAGGATAATCACTACATTACAAATAAGGAGCTAGCACATATAAGACAATGCACTATAAGACAAAAATAGATTCTACCCCAAAATCCATCATTAGTCATTTCCCCATGCCATAGAAACTAATCGTGGCCCATGTCTACCTCATCCTACATATGTATCTAATGCATGTCTTGTTTTATACCACATCACTAAAAAAAAACCAATTGAAACACTCCACTTCATCATTCACCATGCATCACCTACAATCCACAATCCTTATCCATCTACTAGTCAATGCATACCTCGATTTCTTTCACCTTAGCCAATGCATGCTTATCACTATCCATCTCATACATCCATTACCTGTAGCACACACCACTTTTCACTACATTTTTAGCACCACTAAGACCACATAATTTTTCTATATCATCTTGCCACCTCAACCCCCATTCTCTATAAAAGAGCAGGAGATCTTTTACACTCATACTTTTGCTATACTTAGAAATTTTTTTCAATTTTAAGAGTGATTGTGAGAGAGTGAGGCCAAGGTGTGACCCACTATCAAACCTAGAAGGAGTGGACTACACATCATCATCCAGCCATCCATCCATTTGAGGTGAGTCTATGCCCTTCCTTTTATCCTCCTCATCTTCCTCTTTCTTCATTTTATATTTTCTCGATGTGTGAGGAGCCCACTGGTGTAGATCCCCTATGTGCATGTCTTATTGGCCATGGTGGTCAACAGGGTGGCCCAAGTTAAAATGGTCCACCATGATGAATATTATATCCACATCCTTCACATGTAATCTTTTTTTCTTTTTTTCTTTTTTAATCTTGACCGCAACTTGTAAAAATTGTATAAAATCAACCATGTTAAGATCTTAACCAAAACTTGGTAGTAATATGAAACATCCCATAAGCAAACTTTTAACTAAATTTTGAAGTTATCTAATGGTCTAATCTTCCATAGGATCACTTTCACTTGGTTGTTGTCCAGCAAAACACAGAGGGTTCCGACTTACCAAAAACGGACCCATTTTTTCTCCCTTTAATGAACCCATTAGAAATATATATTCCATTGGGTTGGTAGAAGATCGAATTATCTTTCCAAAGGTGTGTAATAAGCCTTAATTAGAATCTGAATGACTAAGATCTTGGCCTTGTACAAAAATGTATCTGGGAGTTTATTGTGACTATTCTTATGTGGGCAAAATCCATGATTCCAACGGTCTGATGTATTTTATAATTTTTATTAACATACTTGAGATAGTTGATAATCATATGTACAGTCCCTATGGTTATATTCTTTCATGATAGAATTTAGAAAACTCTGGACCGATGGATACCTCCGTAAAGATAAACTTTGAATTGCTATATGTGGTCCAGATGGATCTAAGGCCCCGTGTGGTTGGAAACCTATGTATATCCTAAATGATGTATTCCCAAAGCATCCAATGGCTTGGATTTTACAACAGATAATCTGATCATAGAGATTTGATCAATATATTTCATGTGTTACTTGATGTGTATGTTGTATGTATGTTGTCCTTAACAGTCATCATCTTATTTACCGACTTAGGAGTGGGACCACTTGTGATTTATATATTTTATTAGTTCATCCAATCTGGAAACACATGTGCATTTTTGTGTGTGTCTTATCTATTATTTGAGAGCGTGTGGGCCCCACTTGCCATTAGACCTATTTCATTTCCTCTACACTTTCTATTTGCTGAAATTTTTGTAAGTACTTAACAATATTGCATGTAGGCCTCTTTGATAGCTTGTGGTGGGCCCCATGCTATGTAGTTAAGGGTCCCACTTTAGGGGATGTTTAATCCATATATCATTTGGCTGGGATGTCCCACTTTTTTGTCAGGAATAATCTCCAAGTGTTTGGAAAGTGGGCCCAAAGTTGTGACAGACCCTATTGCTAAGCATTGTATGATTATTTGTGTTTTGCACAAACTTTGGTCCTCTATAGTGGACCCCACACACAAGATATGTATGGGCCACCACTTGGAACCTTTAACCTATACCAATGAATGGAGAAATAATATTTTTCTTGAGCCAAAGAGGACCCCACATGATTAGGGAGTGGGTCCCAAAATGGGGCCAAGCATGGTTGAATAGAAAATTCTGTGCGGAAAATTAAAATACCTATGTTCGGCCCTAGACCAAATATTATGTGTGCACAATCAGTTGGTCCTATCTTAAAATACCAAGGGAACTTGATGGCATGCTGAAAGATGGTCCCTCGGGATCATGGGATGTACTCAAACTTGGGCCAAAATTAATTCTGCACTGTGTTTCCTGCTCATTTTCTCCAAGAACCCATATTTAGGCCATCACCGCAAATTGTATACACCCAACCAATGAGGCCTGCCTTATACCTTTTAAACCCCATACATAGAGCTACCAGATGGATCCTTCCTTTCACCAGATATGGGCCCACATAATCATAAATGTGAATCGAAGATGGCCAGAAACCAACCTTGTGTCAAAAATTTGTTTGACGTAAAATTTGTGGGACCACATTCATGAGGTCCACCACCTTCTCATGACATTTAATGCAGCATCTAAACCATGGAAAAGAACTCATTGTTGTTGATGAGCCCTAAACCTTAGGTGCACTATCTAGTGTGGGTTGTCTCGTATGTGCCTTACCCTTCATCTAATGAGGCTCACTTGGCATGTTTTGTAAATGGGTGTAATCTAACTAGTGAAATGTGTAGTGAACTGATCTTGCTACCCAATTTTTGTCTTAAAATATGAATGGCTTTATGCCTATCTAAATGAGGCAACCCTAAGGCCTAAGTGAGCCTAACACTAAGAGAAATCGTTGGGGAGTGAGAAGCCCACCATGGTAACCTTCCTTGAGCCCGTTGGGCAGGCCTATTGCCTAGTGGTCAGTGTGCCTTGCACACTACCTCTAGTCTAGTGGACCACACCTAGTGAGGCCTATTTTGGAATATATAAACTGGATAATTGGGCTTTTTCTTGTGTTGCTTGTGCTTGTGGCTTATGGGCCTAATATGATATATGACGTGAAAGATGTTAGTATGTTGCCATTATATTAGGATTGTGCATTGCTCCTAGTTGATGGTGGGATGTGTGGGGTCCACTTAGTTTTGGAGTTGGATCCACACAATTGGATGCCTTGTGGTTGGAAGTTTATCTCTTAAAGTTAGTTTAATGGTTTGCCAAGTGAGACTCACGCTTGACCTATGGCACTGCGTGCCTTGCATGTAGTCCAAGGTCGATGAGTGTGTCACACTTAGGTGGGACGTGCCTATTGTTGGTTGAAATGATAGATATGATCTAATTGATGGTGATTATGGTAGGGTTAATATCGATTATGGTGATGATTTAATGGATGGTGAATTGATGACATATGCATTGATGATGAATGAGTAGTTGTTTGTGGTAGTTGTGACATTGCCTATGTTAATCATGAAGTGGAAGTGATCTTCATGCTAATGATGTGATAGTATGTACATATACATAATGATAAAATATGCTAGTTGATCACCATGCTTGATTATCGTTACATGGATGATGAGGTTGATATCCTAGTTGATAACCATGCATGTGTTGATGCTCATGATGCTCATGATGATGATATGTGTATAATCACTACGCTTTACTTGATATTGGTTACATAGGAGATGATATTGATATCCAAGTGATAATAATACACACGTTGATGGTCACGATGATCACATGCATATGCTAACCTCGTTTTACTTGATGCCTGAATGATGAAAAATAAATGATGTTGGTAAACGTATGGATAACCTCATGCATGATAGACACCTAATGCCTAGGGCATATATGATACTAGCGTTGGATGATGGCCATGATATTGATGATATATGTGAATCCTTGTATGTTATGTACATCATGCACATGCTTACATGACCTGGATAATTCAGTGAAAAATGTTGGTATGACACTTGATGATTTTATGGCATTACATTAGTGATTGGTGCGAGGGCTACACTGATGTTTGCTAATAACATTTTCTTTATGTTGACATGACACTTTCTTTATATTGACATTACACTTTCTTTATATTGATGCGACACTTATTTTATAATAGACATAGTATTACTCTTACATTTAAGTTAGCATTACTTTATATTGATTTAACCCTACTTTATTCTTAATGGGTATTACACATCTCATGCATAGTGCTTATGATTGTACGTTATCTGTTGAGGGGTCAAATATTTCATATTATCCCCCATTTATATCTTGGTTTTATGAACATGATAATGTTTAATGTTCTATTTTACTCATATTTGTGTTGCAAGGTGAATTTAAGAGCTTAGATTGAAAGGGGTGCTAAAAGCATGAATTTAATGCTCAATAATCACCAAGGCAAGTGATGGATATTAGGAGACTAAGATTGAAGAATTCACATGCTAAAGATCCAAGAAAACTAAGTGAGGAATGAAGAGAATCAAATATTTGAAGTGAAGAAAATTAATCCTAAAATTGTCATAAAAATAAACATATTCCTGAAAGTGTCATGAGAAGCATATTCTGAAACTCTAGGTCATTCTGTGAAATTGTGCAGAGTGAAGTCTATTTTAGAAAACTGCGTAAATTTGAGGTAATTTTGTAAATCTATGCCGACAAGGCTATAAATATGGGTTTCCTATGAACTTTTAAGGATATCTAAGGTTTGAGGAGTGGAGCAAAAGTGTGGAGAAGCCATCACCAAGAGTTTTTCTTCCTTTTCCTTAATTTCTTTTATGCTTTTCTTAAGAGATTTTAGTTCAATCATGTCTATGTTGGCTAAACCTCTTAGCTAGGGCTAAGAGGTGAAGTTTGTAGCGTGATGTGATGTTTTCTATTACTTTGATTTATGTTTATGTTGAACTTTCTTTTATTCTAGTTTGATTCTTAAGGAATACTTTCAGTTTTTAATGGTTTGTTGTGACTCAAATTATAATAGATTTGCGATAGCTTTGAGTATGTTCTTTTCATGTATTGAGATTATAAAATTAGACAATCCTATTGTTTACCATCGTCTCATGGGCATATTTGAGTGATGAAATCCTACTTAATCTTCTCAATTCTCTTATGATTGGTTGTGGGATTGGTAAATCCTGTTGTGTGCCTTGTTTCCTGGGCATGGTTTTGTAATGGAATCACTTCTAGTTCTCACACCTCTCATCCATTGAGAATTAGGTCAAAGGAAGTTCAGATTTAGTTTTACTGAGATATCTTCCAATTGGATAAGATGAGATTCTGATTCCAGTTGTGTCCTTGAATCAAACATAGATCTCCTTGATCTCTACAAGTGGATCCTTGGAAACCCTAGTTACCATTTTTGAATTTGTTAGTTTTAATCACTTCAATCACAATTACTCTCTCAATTAATTCAGATATAGATTTGCATCTTCTAGTTTTAATTCTGGTTACTTTCAGAAGACACGCAAGTCAGTTCCTGTGGATTCGACCTCGGTCTCACTGAGATTATTATTACATCGCGACCCTACACTTGGAGATGTGAACAAGTTTTTGGCTTCCTTGCCGGGGATTGACGGTTGCGTTTTCTAGATTTAATTAGTTTTAGAATTAGGTTAAGATTAAATAAGATAAGATAAGATAATATTAGATAAGATAGAATATGATAGGATAAGATTAGATAAGATTAGATAAGAGAAGATACATTAGATAAGATAGAATATGACAGGATAAGATAAGATAAGATAAGATTAGATAAGATAGGATAGGATAAGATAAGATAAAATAAGATTAGATAAGATATGATAAGATAACAATTATTTCTAATTTATTTTTAGAAACTAACTTAGCTTTTTAGGTTTAGAAACTTTCCTTTTTCGTTTTTAGAAACTAGGTTTTTTTTTCTATATGTATAAAAACTTTCCTAATTTATTTTTAGAAACTAGGTTGCTTTTTTAGAAACTTTCCTTTTTTCTTTTGCAAGATCCTAACATAGATCTCCTCCAATCTGGTAACTTCTTTCTAACTTCTCCTCTACTTACTTTCCATATTGTTTTAAGATTTTTCTTTTATTCTTTTTTAAGGATTAGATTCAGAGCTAGGGTTTCACAACGCAAGAGTGGGAATGTTAGTATGCTGAGATGGATAAGAGATATTAGGAAGGAATGTATGATGATTATGATAGAAATCAACTTATGTCTCAAAATTTTTTTAAAACCATCATTAAGAACTGATCAGAATATAATGCTCCACCAGTTAAGAAGTCTTTATGTGATCATATGCGGGAGAATAATTACACTCTACAGATTAAGGAAACAGTACGTGAATGTTGGAGTTATCATAATTGTGGGAGTAAGAAGTATTATCACAAATCAGACAAGAAGAAAACAATGCGTGATAATATTATGGGTGACAATATGTACCAACAACCATCAGATTCTCCCACTTATGACCTATATGACTATAATCGGTGGAAACATCAACATTGGAGAGATGAACTGCCAATTGATTTTAATGAGTACTCCCTTTGATTCCCTACTTATGGGACTTAACCGAAAATAATCCAAGAGGAATCAATTCAAAAATATAGGTGCTTAAGAACAATTCAACGAATATGTCACACAAGGAATCGTAGGTATTACAAAATCATTAGAGGTGATTGAAACCGCCATTCAAGAGCATCAGTCACATCTTAATGAGGAGGAAGAGGCTAGTTCATACTAGCTTCAACCCGATCCGAAAATACAATGCAAGAAAAGTGATCCTAACTCGCTAAATACCACCCTTGTGCACCACTCCCTTAGGAATTTTGTCCATATATATGGCTTTGTACGCCACTTTATAAGGGAAAAGCATTGTGCTCCACTTTGAGTGGGCACTTGTCTTAACTCCAAGCATGGTGTACCACTTCTCATGGTGCTTTGTCCTGAACTAGGTGATATGTACCACTTCTCATGGTGCTTTGTCCTGAAGCTGGGTGATGTGTACCACTTCTCATGGTGCTTTGTCCTGAACTGGGTGATATGTACCACTTCTCATGGTGCTTTGTCCTGAAGATGGGTGATGTGTACCACTTCTCATGGTGCTTTGTCCTAAAGCTAGATGACGTATGCCACTTCCACATTTCAAGGGACAATCGCTCCACATTTTAAGGGATGATGGTCACTCTACATTTCAAGGGATGATCCTCGCTCCACATTTCAAGCGATGATCGCTGCTCCACATCTCAAAGGATGATCAGAATTGATCTCAACGGTCAGATTAAGGAAAAATGACTGAAAGGATGATCAGAATTGATCTCAATGGTCATATCAAGGAAGAATGATTGGAAGGATGATCAGAATTGATCTCAACAGTCAAATCAAGGAAGAATGACCAGAAGAATGATCAGAATTGATCTCAACAGTCAGATCAAGGAAGAATGACCGGAAGGATGATCAGAATTGATCTCAACGGTCAGATCAAGGGTTTCAAGCCCTCACAACTTATCTCCCTTAGAGATGTGATAAAAAAGCATCGAAATGCTGCTGAAATTGCCATCGGACTGTCTTATTTTTCATTCATTGTGTTGCATTGATTGTACTCTGTTTTCGGAATCAATGGAATTCGAGGATGTAAATGAACTCAGAATAAATGTGATCATTGTTCTCTCATTCTTTCTTTGTTATCATTGAATAATTCTCCAAATTAAACGCATTTTGTTTCTTGTCGCGAAACAATTGTTTCTTGTCAGGAAACAAAATGGTGACTCTACTGAGGACCTATTATTCAATGATGACTTAGAAAATATTAAGAGAATATTTATTACTTTTTGGCATCTGTATAGACACCAAAATGGCTACTCTCAGTGGGAACATCCTCCCCATCATCTCTAAAGACAAAGTACATTTTTCTTTAATCAAAATAACTAACGCTCTGTTTCGAATGGTAGGTATACCGCAACGACCTTTCTTCCGACCAACATTGTTGTCTACTTCACATCCAATAGATTTGCACCAAAAGGCAACAGAGAAGATCAAATTAGTTGTGATCAAAGACAGACAATGCCAGATAATGTCCAAATTAGTTTCTGCTTCATCAGTAGTGCAACGAGATGATGAAGGAAGGACGATAGTGTGTTAATGTACAAAAGTGTACAAAGTTTCCATCATGCATTGATTTTGAGAGATGAGAAGATATTAAAGATAAGGAAGAAAGAAGAAAGAAGATTAGAAAGAAGGAATACGTAAAGAAGAATGAAGTAAAGAGTAGGAATTCATGTGTTTGCATCAGCTCACGCAAGCTATGATTGATTGTGCAGGGCTGCGCAAATGGTATAGGATGTCGCACGCACCTGCACAACATCGGACTGACAAGTGTGTTAAGACCTTTGTGCCGACTTGCGCGAAGCATGGTTGGTTGTGCAGACCCACGCAAAGGGTATAAGGTATTGCGTGTACAGGGACAATGGTGATTCGATCAAGCTAATGGAGATGGCTAAGATTTGATGAAAGGTGGGCCTCTGACATGCATATCAAGAGTTCGTACGTATGGAGGTCCAAAAAAATGAAACATAGTGATATCTGAAAAAATGAAGGGTTCAATCTTCTTTTACAAGGAATATCATCCTGCCATGTACGGATAACAGTTATTCGAAGTGTGCAAAAAATAGAAAATTCGCCAGCAAATATTAATCAGCCTTCACCAAATGAATGTGTTACTAAAGACCCTACTTTTCCAACAGTGACTACCATGAACAACAGTAAACCTTGAGGAAAGACTTCAGATGAGAAGTTAGTTCAACTGAATCAGGCGTTGTTCACTAACAAGTAGAAAAATCAATTAATATATTAATGAATTCATTGGTCAATAGAGAACCCTAGGGGCATCGTCACAACTTGCCAGAATAGAAGAGCAAGTTAAATTTGTAATTTGAAAAGAGTCAAAGTGAAGCTGCTCAACTCTTATATGAATCGACTATTTGAAAGTCTTAAGAGAGTAGAAGCAGATACTGCCGAAGAAAGAAAGCAAAATGAATGATCATCAAAGGTATAGAGTTGAAATTCCGATAAAGAGAACATTGACGATTTTACAAATAAGAAAGTAAAGAAAGGGTTTAGACAATTTAAGGACAACTGGAAATATATATTTGAAGAAGACGACATACTCTTTATGGTTACTAATTGCGGAGAAAGTCAAATTGCCACGGCTAAAGTATTAAAGGAAATAAAGCAAAGAAGAAAAGAAGAACAGGCAAGAAGAAACCAAGGCGAGTATATTCATCATGGGGGCAAATTTTCATCAATATATCTATCAGTTCAACAAAATATATTATCCTTGAATACTAAGAAGAATAATTGTGTTTTGATCAAGAAGATTCACTGCGTTTGACTCAGAAGATTCATTGTGTAATTTTCAGGGGGCAGACAAAAGCATACAAAATACGTTATCCTTGAAGATAATTACGGTTTTGATTTCAAAAATTATTAGCATAATACTTCCAAATCAAAAGGGGCAAGATAAGCAGAACACCAAGAAAACCAAAGTTTCAGAAACTAAAGTCTCGGAATCCAAAGTTTCAGATAACCAAAGTCTCAGGAATCCAAGGTCTCAAGAATGTCAAGTCCTAGAATGCTTATGCTATACATGAAAAAAAGGCAGATTCCTAAGCATATCAAGTTGAAGTATATTATTATTGTCAAGCAACGACAATGGTTGTTAGATTAGATTAGCAAAACTACCATTGCCATCGCCATATCGCTGACGTGAAGATTATTTTATTATCGAAGTTTATCATAATTGATATTATTACCAAGCTGAAGAAGCTCTAATTGGGCCAAACTTTATAATATCATCAACAGCAATGGGGCGATATATCAATTATTGATTTGTTATCTTCAGCAAAGTCTGTACGATCAACCATCACGTCAGCAACAACAATTTATCATTTAAGGCAGCCTAGCCAAGCCCTATACGGCTAACTATGCATAAGACTTATATTATTCGAGATAGCAATGTGGAGCCAGTGGCCCTAAAAAGCCCGTATAGGCCACATCACATACATATCCATGCGGGCAGCGAATAGAGCCAGTGACTAAAAGCCCTAAAAGGATGAAAAGTCATAAAACGGCCAATCACATGTGAGACCAATGCAATCTGTGAGCTCTCTGACAGCGTCATGGACGAGGATGAAAATACCTTCCCAGGAATGGGTTCGAACTCACAAATGAAGAAAACACAGATCCCTGGTTTGATTTCGGTATTAACTCATGAGGAAGGGCTTAAATCTACTCATTGATGGACCGGCGACCTTGGATTTGGTACCTAAGGTAGCATGGTAAAGCCCCGCGTACTCTAGAGAGTTATTGTGGCCATCCTTGTACGTAAATTCCATTCAAGACTGTGATTGCTCTAACTACTCAAGAGCTTAAACTGTGTATTACTCCACTGATCAAAGAGCCTAAACTATGTGAAGTGTCCAGTCAAGTTAAGTCTAGTCTAGTAAAGTCAAGTTCAGTTCAGTCAAGTCATGTCCAGTCAAGGTATGATCAGTTAAAAGTATACTAGCTCCAATGCTCAAGAGCCTAAACTATGTATAGCATCAAAATGTTGCAAATATATATATTTCACTTAAGATACAATCAAATATGCAATTTCCTGATGAAAATTTTAAATATTTAGTAAACAACACGTAAAAATGCATTTCTTTTTAATCAGGTTCAAATTACGGCAACAATAAATGCCTTCAAGATATTGATTTTCAAAGGCGGCAGAGAATAAACTAGTAAAGAATTATCATTATCTTTTGGACAATCTAAAGATTTAGATATATTCTTTAGATCAGTTAAAGGAGCAAGAAAGATTATCCGTCTTTCAAGGGTATCAGCAAGCTTCACTTCGAAAGTATTTTCTAAAGAAATCTCTATGCAAAATTAACCTGGAAAGGGGGCATGATATATGTCTTCAAAGTAATCTATGCCTTGGTCTTTCTGATAATCTCTTATGCACGGTAGAGGAATTCATATACCGAGAATTATGAAGCATGAGTCAATGTGAACGTTCAAAAGTTGCTTCTATATTAAAGCCCAGTTATATGGTCCGATGCCGTAACTTCTCATTGTTCTAATAATGATATTGCAAGTTTTCGAGTATCAAATTTGATGGAGACAAAGAACAAACTGAATCATCATCAGTAACTTCTATGGCCTTCGGAAGGCTATTTAATGAAAATTGAAAGAAGTCTTGTATATTTTTCAGAATCAGTAAAGATCCAAGGAAAAGTCTAAGCCAAGGAGCACCAACTAGAAAAGGATCAGCAAAAGACTCAGCGGTTGAACCTTTGGAGTTGGAGATGACATCTCCAAAAGTGAGATATAATGAGCAACAAATGCAATGAGAAGCACGAGGACAAACACAAAGATGAAGTGATTAAATCATTATCATATTGCAAATATCATAATCAGCCTAAATAAAGAAGAGGAGAAGTTTTTAATATATTTCAAAATTATCAATGCTCTATGTAGCTAAAATTACAATGTATTAAGATACTAATTTTGATTAATTTGACAGGAAAGACTAACATTTGAAAGCGTGGGTTATGCAGATCATAAATAAACGAAACAATCGAAAAAGTTGTTGTGGCAGGAGCGACATTAAAGAACAACCCCCTAGATACAGAGTTGAAGGAAAGAATCGCCGGAGTTGATCAAAGAGACTGTTGCAACAGTAGCGGTGTTGAAAGATAGTTCTCTGGTCGAGTTACTCAAAGATGGAGTCACCACAACTGTTGTTGTCACGCCCTGAACTCGAAAACCAGGCTCACAAAATTCTCGATCATCGAATCCGACGTCGACAGCCTCCATTGTACCCCATTCTCGGCTCCCGACACCCATACACCAGGTTCTGATTCTAAGATCCTACAAGGAGGATTTCAAACATGATTTTGATTCAGTATAAGTATAACCCACGAACAATAACCATAAGAACACCATCATAAACTCCACTATGATCAAAAACTTTGAGTACAGTGTGTATGAAGGGAAATACAAGATAATGATAATAATAGAAACTCCTGAAGCTCGACTGCACACTCCAACTGCGGCGAAGCTACGGCTGCATCCTGGCGTCACCTGCACGCATTGATCGTGCATAAGTTTATAGAAAGTGCGCGCAATATGAGCGTGCTCAGAATGCAAGGTCAGAGTAATACGGAATCATACTGATGGATACATAAATGCAATCAGCCGTACCAAGGCTGTGCGGTGCAGGATATGAATGCTATCGGCCATATCAAGACCATGCAATGTGAGATACAACTCGAGTATGTCAATCCTCATCCAAATCCTCATACAGCTCATCAAATATCAGTACACTTCTCATTCTGAATAATCATTGGGATTTAGTACACTCCAAATGGCACAGCCCCTTTCCAGGTGCGTAGACCAAGTGAGCGTAAGAAATCTCACTATCCGCCTGGCCAATAGTTTGTCAATATCTATCCCACAAGTCGATAGTGGACCCATTCACGAACTGGTCAAACTCAGCCTAACAATGCCCCCTACCCTCGGGTGGGTAAGGCCACACCCCTTTCCAACCGACTACGACACAGTGAGAGACGTGGCCTCTTGGTATTCGGCCCCCGTGCGCTCATATATCCACTGGGTCTCGATGTTGGAGTCATCCTCTAGTACTATCGGGTTTAGGGATCTTCACCTAGAGACATCTATGGCGCCCCGATGCTTAGTAACAATATTTCTAGTGTCCGATCCTGTCATCCACGATGTGCTTGTGGAGGTCATAGCCCTGATGTCACTAGGGCGTATAGTAATCATGTCATACAAATGCGAAATGCATAAATCACACTATTAGTCATGCAACAATCCTATGCATATCGCGCTAATGAAGGGCAACTCCGCCTATCAGGGGGCCCATAGACGATCTGCCCGAAGGCATATGTTATGATCAGTCACTCCTCATATCAAAGCATACATATGATGCGTATGAGCATGAATCATGGAACTATACTAAACATGTTATGTGGTGATGGATTCTGTTCATAACAAAGATGGGCCTAGATGGCCTACACACAATAATTATAAGCCTAAAAAAATGAGCCCTAGGGAGAGTTATAATGTGGACATTTAACTAACATTATTCTTACAATGTGGATGTCAAACCATCATTGCTGCCAAGGCATGGCCCGCCATAAAATTCATTACATAAACCATGTTGGAATCACACATTGCAATGGGCTTTATATGCATCCTGTTGGGCCTCAGCCCATGGGCCTCAAATGTATCAGATGAGTTGTATCACATGGGCCTCATATATATCAAAGTGGGCCTCGACAATGGGCCTAGTCAAATGAGCTGAATCAAATGGGCCAAGTCGAATGGGCCAATTCAAAAAGGTCAAACCCAACTCAACTATTTAGAAATCAATATATATATATATATATATGTGTGTGTGTGTGTGTGTGTGTGTGTGTGCGCGCTTTGATATGAGGAGTGACTGATCATAGCATATAGAAATCAATACACACGCGCACACACACACACACACACACACACACACACACAAATGAATCGCATCAAAAGATCAACTGGACCATATCACAGATGGCAGTGGAGATAATGATTTTCACCATTATAAAATTCCAGGGCCCACCATCAAGTTCATTTTCCATCCAGTCTGTTGTAAGTCATAAAGACCTGGTTGGGAGGAAAAAACAAATATTAATTTAACCCAAAACTGTCGAGGTTCAAAGGATTTCAATGATAGGCGTTCATCCCTCCACTACTTTCTATGGTGTGGTCCACCTGATAAATTTACCTTATTTTTTCTAGTCTCAAGCCTTAAAATTATCTTCCAAAATGGTTGGACGATTTGGATGCAACACATGCATCGTGGTGGGGGCCACACTGATGGAAAGTGTGGAACACATACATCAATGGGTCCCACGTGGGGCCCATCATAATGTTTATTTTCCACCCAATCTGTTGATAAGGTTAGCAGACCTGGAATGAAGAGGAAAACAAATTTCATACGGATCCAAAACTTCTGTGACCCCAACTAGGGTTTTAATGACAGACGTGCAATCCTCACTGCTTTTGCTGGGTGGTCCACTTGATAGGCAGATCTGCCTCATTTAGTCTCAAGACTTCAGGCTAGCTCGCCTAAGGATGGACGGTTTGGATGTAACCCATACATCAAAGGTGAGGTCCACTAGCAGTCCAGCGAATGGACAATCGACCAATGGTTGGACAGCATAAATAAAACGCATACATCATGGCTAGGACCCACGGTCCCAGGCCTGTCTGTCCACAGTGCAGGAGCGCAACAGGATGTTGTTGCTCATCAAACAGCAGCAGCGCCTGCTACCTCTTATGTTTTTTATTTGAAAAACTTAAATTTTAAATTTTTTCATACGTGGGGCCCGCATTAAGTGAATCTAACCCGGCCATTGCATTCCATGGCTCAAGACTAACCAAATAAGCCCAATATTCAGTATGTTCTGACGTGTAGAAACATCAGAGTAGGTTTTAACGCTAAAACGATTGTTCTCTATTGTATGGTCCGCCAGATAATTGGATTCACTTCAGTTTTCGGCTCAACGCCTAAAATGAGCTGAGGAATGGGATGGACGGTGTGGATTAAACTTATACATCAAGGTGGGGCCTGCATGAGTGGTCCACTTCAAAAGCTCATATATATATATATATATATATATATATATATATATATATATATATATATATATATATATATATATATATATATATATATATATATATATATATATATATATATATATATATATATAGTGTTAACTTGTTTACACACCCATGTCAGTACATGCACTGCATGTTAGCCACACCTTACCGCATCATGTCTAGCGTCCAGGGACGCTGGACGACATGGATAAACACGAGCATCATGGTGGGTCCCACATGGACGTGGCCCACCATGCATGTATATATATATATATATATATATATATATATATATATATATATATTTATATATTTATATAATATAAATATATTATATATCAGTCCAGTAGGTGGGATTTCCCACCGTCCCATCAGTGGAAGGCGGATCTCCCTGAAATGTGATGGACCACACCGTCTGATGGATGGGGTAGATTTAACACAATTTAGTGGGGCCCACTTCATTCTAGGGGGAGGAAAAGAGAGAGAGGGAGAAAAGATGACACGTGAAGGGGAGGGACCCCGCCACTATTGGGCCCTCCCAAATACAATGCATATATCAAGTGGGTCCCACAACAAGTGAGCCCAAAAAAATAGAATCCAACGGTCGATCACCCACCTGTCGGCCTTCTTCTTGGTCCCTTAGTCCACTTGGCTCCAATGCTTAACTTTTGATGGTGGTTAATGGAGTTTGATGGTGGGGATGAGCGATGAGAGGGTGGGCCATACTTGTTATTTTTGGGAGAGTTTGGGGAGGCTCGGACGTATAAAATTTTTGTTGTTTGAGAGTAAAGAGAGGGAATGAGAGAGAGAGAGAGAGGTGATGTGTGAAAAGGGATGGGATGAGGTGTGATGAGTGATGGGTGGAGTGATGGGGTTGTAAAAAAGTGATGGGTGGAGAGAGAGAGAGTTGACTTTGGGAATGGGAAGGGATGGGTTGTTGTACTTGGGGTATGACTTATACTTGACTTGATTGATTGATTGATTGATGGGACATGTTATAGAGATTCCCTTGAAGTTCACAACACGTGACGTTTTCCTTGAAATGAACATGGCCCACATCTTCTAGCCCGGGTATTGGTTCGGTGCGTGAGTCGCGGCGATGGCGTGGTCGCTTGGGTACAAGTTTCGAGTCAAGTCGACTTCGGTATGCAGGACTCAGCTTAGTATCGTGCACAAATGTCGAATACAGGTCAAGGATTGCTGAAATTTGACCGGGAGGACAGCGGAAGCCTAAGGAACGGTACGAACTAGGATACGGGTCTTATAGTTAGAGTGGAAAGTTTCGATGAAAAGAGAATTTTATCCTCTAGTAAAACATTCGATCAATACTGCTGGCTGGGGGCATTCAAGTTTTTCGTCCGAGTAGGATCATCCAGTCTTCCAATCGAGTGTAATCATTTCAAGTCTCCCGATCGAGCGCAATCATCAAGTCTTCCGATCGAACACGATTATTTCAAGTTTCTCGTTCGAGCGCGATCATCTAGTCTCCCGATCGAGCGCGATCCTTTCAAGTCTCCCGATCAAGTGCGATCATCCAGTCTTCTAATTGAACACGATCATTTCAAGTCTCCCAATCGAGCGTGATCATCCAGTCTTCCGATAGAACGCGATCACTTCAAGTCTTTCGTTCGAGCGCGATCATTCAGTCTTCCGATTGAACACGATCATTCAAGCTTTTCGTGCGAGCGCAATCATTGAAGTCTTCTGATTGAACACGATCATTCAAGTTTTCTGTGCGAGCACAATCATTCAAGTCTTCCAATTAAACACGATCATTCAAGTCTTCCATGCAAGCATGATCATCTAGTCATCCTTCAGTTGCAGTTCATTTAATTCTTTGGTCAGAAGAAGATCGATCCTCTATTTGATTTTGGGAATTAATCAAAGAAGGTTCGTTGGGGCATCTGTTGATGCAAAAAAATATTCCATTGCAGTGGTCAAAGAATTCCATGGTACAAATCTTTCCCAGAGTCATTCACTCCTTATTTTGGTAAAAATCAACATCGAGGAGTATTTTCATAAAAATCAGCATCCTGGGGTTTTTGAGTATTTTGGTAAAAATCAGCATCCGGGGGTATTTTGGTAAAAATGAGTGATCTGGGTATTTTGGTAAAAATGAGTGATCTGGGTTATTTTGGTAAAAATCAGTATCCGGGGGTATTCTGGGTATTTTGGTAAAAATCAACATGCAGGGGTATTTTGGTAAAAATGAGTGATCTAAGGGATTTTGGTAAAAGGGATGAATGGTGGTATTTTGGTAAAAAGGAGCGAATATGGTCATTTTAGTAAAAAGGAGTGGATGGACACTACTTTGTATTAAGGAAGTGAGTGGACACCACTGTTTAAGGAGGAAGTTGGTGAAAACCATTGCCTAAGGAGGGAGGCTGGTTGTTGCCTTAAGGAGAAGTGGTGGTGATCACCATTGTTTAAGGAACTAGGAGGCCAATAAATACTCCCTCCCATGCCTCATTTGGATAGGAGATAAGAGGTAAACAAGAGTAGACAAGAGGGAAAGAAGTAGGGAGAAGAAAGAGGAGAGCTAAAGGGTCATGCGATGGAGGCATTGTGCGGCGCACAACCCATTCTCCGCACAATGGGATTTCAGCAAATGGAGTTTGCGCACAACCATCTTCCAAGGAGTTTGTGCATAACCATCTTCCAAGGAGTTTGTCCGCACAACCCATATTGCGCACACTAGATGGAAGTGCACAATGGTGGTTGGCGCACAATGCCACATTTTTCTCTCCCTTATCATAGCGCACAATACCCATGCTTAAAGAGATTTCTGCACACCACGTGAAAGGGACTTGCACACAAACCACCTTCAAAGGGACTTTGTCCCAACTTCATCTCTCCTTCCTTCATGTCTTGAAGATAGCTCCTTTCTGCGCCACTTTTATGAGAGTTGTGTCCGAATACAAGGCATTGTGCACCACTTCTATGGGAGTTATGTCTTAGTACCTTGTTTTATGCGCCACATCTCAAGGGAATATTGTTCGCTTGTCCTAATGTAATGCATTGTGCGCCACTTTCAAAGAAGCCTTGTCTTAACATCTCCATTGTACGTCGTCTCTTTCTCTTTCATGTCTTAATCCCATGTATTGTGCGCCACATCATTTTCTCCCGTGTCCAAATACCACCCTTGTGCGCCACTCCCTTAGGAATTTTGTCCATATACATGGCTTTGTGCACCACTTTATAAGGGAGAAGCATTGTGCTCCACTTTGAGTGGGCACTTGTCTTAACTCCAAGAACGGTGTACCACTTCTCATGGTGCTTTGTCTTGAATTGGGTGATATGTACCACTTCTCATGGTGCTTTGTCTTGAAGCTGAGTGATGTGTACCGCTTCTCATGGTGCTTTGTCCTGAAGCTAGGTGACGTGTGCCACTTCCACATTTCAAGGGATGACGGTCGCTCCACATTTTAAGGGATGATGGTCGCTTCACATTTCAAGGGACAATTGCTCCAAATTTCAAGGAATGATCCTCGCTCCACATTTCAAGGGATGATCGCCGCTCCACATTTCAAAGGATGATCAGAATTGATCTCAACGGTCAGATCATGGAAAAATTGATCTCAACAGTCAAATCAAAGAAGAATGACTGGAAGGATTATCAGAATTGATCTCAACGGTCAAATCAAAGAAAAATGACTGGAAGGATAATCAGAATTGATCTCAATAGTCAGATCAGGGAAGAATGACCGGAAGGGTGATCAGAATTGATATCAACGGTCAGATCATGGGTTTCAAGCCTGAAAAACCATCTCCCTTAGAGATGTGATCAAAAAGTGTCGAAATGCTGCCGAAATTGCCATTGGACTATCTTATCTTCCGTTCATTGTGTTGCATTGATTGTACTTTATTTTCAGAATCAAGAGAATTCGAGGATGTAAATGAACTTAGAATAAATGTGATCATTGTTCTCTCATTCTTTCTTTGTTATCATTGAATAATTCTCCAAATCAAACGTATTTTGTTTCTTGTCGCGAAACAATTATTTCTTATCAAGAAACAAGGTGAATCATATATATTTTGGACACCTCAGGAGATAAAAAGAAAACCTTATGCTGAGGTCCATAAATTTCTCTAGAAATTCATGCTTCAGAGCATCCAAGCCTATTGCAAAGGGCTTTGGATGATCTTGTTCAAAAACCTACTGAGAAATTTATCCAGATATTTGCCGAAAGAGGAACCTTGTAGCATAACTGAGTAACTTTTCCCTTACTTTCCTAGTTTAAGATTAGTTTATTGCTTTCATAGGACTAGGGTAGTTTACTTTTACTGTTTTAGGATAGTTTTTTTATCGTCTGTTAAGTCCTCCTATTAACCCATCTTCACTTTGAGACCCTTGGAAAAGCCTCTAGATTCCTTCTTCAGATACTACCTTTCCATCACTTTTTCTTTACTTTCGTTATCTCATGTGCGTTGCATGCTTATATCTTTTATATTGAGGATAATGTAGATTTTAGGTTGGGGTGTGGATCAGGCAAGCTAATCAGTGTTTTCTTAGTTTGTGAACAAAAATTGTAAAAAAAATTTGAAAATTTTTGTAAATTTGAGTGATTTTGAAGTTCATCCATAAATTAGAAGTATAAGATACTTAATGTTAGTGATTTATGACTCTTGGGTTCAGTTACTTGTTAGATTTCACAGTTAAGTTTGAATTATTAATCCATGATTAGAAGTTTTAAACATTGATTGAGTCATGATTTCACATGTCACATCTAACTTACACATTAAGGTGTCAATTTGATATTGAATTATTAACTTGGTGATTTTTAAGCATGGAAGGAACCAACCTGGGGAATTTGTCCATCATGTTCAATGAGAAGAATTGAAAAAAAATAATAATAATAAATACCCAACTAAAAAAATAATAATTATTGTAAAAAATGGCTATCTATTAAAGATCTTTAAAAAGGCTGACATAGTGTGAAAGTCATCGATGGAAAAAATAAAAAACTAGAAGAATGAAAAGATGAACTATAAGGCAAGTTTTGGTTTAGGTTTTGGTTGTCTTGAATGGTCTTTTGATTATCAATACTATCATGAAAATTAAAAATTGAACATTTGATTGTGATAAGTCCAGACTTCACTATGCACCTGTGGAACTCAATGTTTAGAATTGTTCTAATTTGTGGATTAATGCTTTGAACTTAACTATGAAATTTACCGTGTGCTATAGTTTATGAGAAAATAATGCTCAACATCGATGTATTTTGAAACTATATTATCTGGATTGTTTTAAAAGCTTATAGAAATGGTCTTATGGTTCTCGAAATATTTTTCTCATACTTTGCTCGGGACTAGTAAAATGTTGGTTGGGGATTGTGTTGAGGGTCAAATATTGCATATTATCCTCCATTTATAACTTGGTTTTATGAACATAATAATGCTTAATGTTCTATTTTACTCATGTTTGTGTTGTAAGGTGAATTTAAGAGCATGGATTGAAAGGGGTGCTAAAAGCATGGATTTGATGCTCAAGAATCACCAAGGCAAGAGATGGATCTTAAGAGACCAAGATTGAAGAATTCAAATGTTACAGATCCAAGAAAACTAAGTGAGGAATGAAGAAAATCAAATATTTGAAGTGAAGAAAAGGAATCCTGAAATTGTCATGAAAACAAACATATTCCTGAAAGTGTCCTGAAGAAGCATATTCTGAAACTCTGGGTTATTCTGTGAAATTGTGAAGAGTGAAGTTTATTTTGAAAAACTACGTAAATTTGAGGAGATTTTACAAATCTATGCGGACAAGGCTATAACTATGGATTTTCTATGAACTTTTAGGGATATCTAGGGTTTGAGTGGAGCAAAAGTGTGGAGAAGTCATCGCTAAGAGTTTTCTTCCTTTTCCTTAGTTGTTTTTATGCTTTTCTTAAGAGATTTTAGTTCAATCATGTCTATGGTTGGCTAAACCTCTTAGCTATGGCTAAGAGGTGAAGCTTGTACCGTGATGTAATGTTTTCTATTACTTTGATTCATGTTTATGTTGAACTTTCTTTGATTCTAGTTTAATTCTTAAGGAATACTTTCAGTTTTTAATGGTTTGTTGTAACTCAAATTACAATAGATCTGCGATAGCTTTGAGTATGTTCTTTTCATGTACTGAGATTGTGAAATTAGGCAATCCTGTTGTTTATCATTATCTCATGAGCATGGTTAGGTGATGGAATCCTGCCTAATCTTCCCAATTCTCTTATGATTGGTTGTGGGATTGGTAAATCCTATTGTGTGCCTTGTCTCCTGGGCATGGTTTTGTGATAGAATCACTTTCAGTTCTCACACCTCTCATCCATTGAGATTAAGTCAAAAGAAGTTCAGATTTGGTTTTACTGAGATATCTTCCAATTGGATAAGATGAGACTCTGATTCCAGTTGTGTCATTGAATCAAGCATAGACCTCCCTGAACTCTACAAGTAGATTTTTAAAAACCCTAGTTACCACCTTTGAATTTGTTAGTTTTAATCACTTTAATCACAATTACTCTCTCAATTAATTCAGATTTAAATTTACATCTTCTTCTAGTTCTAATTACTTTCAAAAGACACACAAGTTAGTCCCTGTGAATTCGACCTCGGTCTTACCGAGATTATTACTACATCGCGACCCTACACTTAGAGTTGTGAACATTATCATATCTCATTCGCATCATTCTTGTATGACTTGGAAAATTGCTAATTCATGATTTTTTTGGCTTGCCTATATATGACAAGGCGCATTGATGACCCTATGACTTAGGAGACTTTCAAGAAACCCATAAGAGATGGGGCCATCCTGTATGTATGTATAGCTTGCATGACATCGTTACATGACTCGAATTATACCTTAGCGACATCAGGATTGTGGCCTCTACATGTATATCATGGATGGCCGGATTAGATACTAGAAATATCTGTTCAGCATTAGGGCGTTAAAGATGTCATTGGGTGAAAATCCCTTAAACCTTGTCATACCAGTAGGATGCTTCAACGTCAAGACCAAGTGGATAACATGAGCACCTGAGTGCCAAAAACCAGTAGGGCGTGTTTCCCACTGTGTCGTGGTTGGTTTAAAATGGGTGTGACCTTATCCGCCCGAGGATAGGGGGCTGTAAACTAAGTTGAATTTGATTAGGTCATAAGTGGGTCCACTATCGACAAGCCGGGTGGGTATTGACATATGTTCACAACCCAAAGTATAGGGTCGCAATGTAGTAATAAATCGTGAGAACGAGGTCAAATCCATAAGGAGTAAACTTGTATTTATTCTGAAAAGAACTAGAACTAGAACTAGAAGAAGATCTAAATTTGAATTCTGAAATAAAAAAGCGTAATTATGAATAATGTTTAAACTATTAATTAAAGGTGGGAACTACGATGCCAAGGTGTCCACTTGTAGTTATCAAGATACTACCTTACTTAATTCAAGGAACACAATTGGAATTAGAGTTTTATCCTATCCAATTGAAAAATAAAGTAATTTAAATCAAATCTAAACTTTTCATTGACATAATTCTCAATAGAGGAGAGTAATGAAGATTGGAAGGGATTCCATCACCCTGCTATACCTAGGAGATGATGGTGAACAACATGATTTACCAATCTCACAATCTCAAAAATAAGAAAATAAGATATTCAAAGCTATCACAACATTTATTGTAATTTGAGTCACAATAAATCATAAAAAATTAAAAATATTCCATTAATATCAAACTAGAAATTAATGAGGTTTAATAAGAACAAGAATCAAAGTAAAATAAATATCCAAACACACTACAAGCTTCACCTCTTAGCCCTACCTAAGAGGTTTAGCCAACCATAGACATGATTGAAACTAAATATCTTAAACAAAGTATTAAAAATAAACTAGGGAATAAGAAAACTCTTTGGTGGATGCTCCATCCTTGTGTTATGCTCCTTGAGACCTTTCCAAACCCTAGAAGATGCTTTGGAACATCCTAGGGAGTCCTATTTATAGTTGTAAAACTCCAACTGTCGCACCAAGTTGGAAAAATCTAAAAACCGCCTCAAATTTACATTCTACATAGTTTTCTAAAATATGCTTGGAGTTTAAACCGACTCAAATTTAGCACTATGCGCAGTTTCTAAAAATATACTTGGAGTTTCAAAATATGCTTTTTCAGGGCAATTTCAAGAATATATTTGTTTTCAAGACAATTTCAGGATTTTTTTTCTTCACTTCAAATCTTTGATTCTCTTCATTCATCATTTAGTTTTCTTGGATCTTTGGCATGTGAATTCTTCATTAATGACTTTCAAATCCTCAAATCTTCATTTAATAATCTTTTGAGCATAAATCTTCTTTTTGACATCATTTTACCTTTAAGCTCTTGAAATCACCTCGCACATGAAAACATGCATAATTAATTGATTAAGCATTATCATGTTTATAAAATCAAGGTATAAATAGGAGAAATATGTAATATTTCACACTCAACACACTCCCCAACCAGCATTTTTCTAGTCCCAAGCAAAACATGCGTGAAGTGATCTTTAATCTTCAATGTTCAAATCACTTTCAGAAAATAATCTTTTATGCGATCAAGTATGTATGTGTACAATCTAAAGAAACGAGAGTGTAATTTTGAAAACCTAGAGCCGAATCACACGAGCAATCAATCAAAAAGTTTCTTTATCAATCATTTAAGAGCATAAGTTCATATATCAAAATTTTTCAATGTGCTTAGTGAATTCTATTTACTTTCCATAACATACTACTATTTCATAATGTTAGCCATACTCATCACCTCAAGTTTTATTGAATACTCAAGTACTAATTTTGAACTTATCATATTTTCCTTCTTTTTTTAGTTTTTAATTTTATATTGATGGTCCCTTTTATTTATTCATTCTTTTAAGACCTTTTCATTCATTTCTAGTCTTTTCATCATATATGACTTTTTTGCCGATATCTCTGTTTTTTAACTGGTTCTTTTCATCTTTTTAAGGTGGATAAAATTCTTTAGACTTAATTCTCAATATCTTTCAATGATATACATACTAACAATCAAAAATTTTAGTACTATTTAAAGAAAGCAAATTAAACGTGTCTTGTGACTTAAATTAACATGATATTCAAACTTCATCTTAATCAATTAAATGTAAGAATTTAGACGATAGTTTACTCGGTTGATCAAACTCTAACAATTTAAACTTCAATCTCCATCTTATCATCATACTCAAAACATTCTTAATTCCAAAATTATCATTTCCCAAGCATGGTTTTAGCTTGAAAAATTGAAAATTTTCACATTTTTGGCTCAAAATTAAGAAAATACTGATTAGTTTACCTAATCCACACCCTCCAACCTAAAACCTACATTGTCCTCAATGTAAAAGATATGAGCATGTAATTTACATGAGACAATGAAAAGAAATGGAAAGTAATGGGAAGATAATGCCTGAAGAAGGAGAATTTAAGCTTTTCCAAAGTTCTTAACATGTAAATAAGTTACCACAAAGACTAAACAAACTGAAATCAAACTATCATAATCCTAAATTCTATGAAAGCAATAAACCTAACTACACCTCCATTAGATTAGGAGGTCAATCTTGGTACACAGGATCAGTCGAATGCATGAACATGTCCTCTGAATCAAACTTCTCAACAAATAGCTTGAGACGATGTCCATTCACTTTGAAAATATTGTCATTCATCAAATTCTTTATCTCGACGGCCCCATGAGGATAGACATTAGTAATAATGAAAGTACTGGTCCAACAAGATCGAAGTTTACCCAAAAAAATAAGTAACCGAGAATTGTACAGAATGACTTTTTGATCGATTATGAATGATTTCCGAAGGATGTTCCTGTCATGGAATACCTTCATCATGTCCTTGTAAATTCTCGACTTCTCATAAGCGTCGTTCCGAATTTCCTCAAATTTATTTAGTCGAAGCTTGTGCAACGAGTCAACGTTGTCCAAGTTAAAGTTCAGATTTTTTATAGCCCAGTAGGCTATGCTCTAGCTCCACAGCAAGTGGCAGGCTTTCCCATAGACGAGTTTAAAGAGAGATATTCCAATGAGAGTCTTAAAAGCTATACGGTAAGCCCATAAAGTATCAGTCAAACGGATTGACCAATCCTTACGATCAAGGTTAACCCTTTTTTTTCAAAATTTGTTTAATTTCTCTGTTGAAAATCTCAGCTTACCCGCTTGTCTACGGGTGGTATTGAGTGCTCACTTTATGAGAGATGTATATTTCTTCATTAAGTTATCAAATGGCCTATTACAAACCTCTATCAATAATGATGGCCAGAGGCATTCCGAACTAGGAAATAATATTTTCTTTAAAGAATCAAATGATCATTTTATGATCATTATTCTGGCACGGGATCGCTTCGACCCACTTAGTGACATAGTCCACTGTTAACAAAATGTAAATATTCCCAAAGGATTGGGGGAATGGTCCCATGAAATCGATGCCCCAGCAATCAAATGTTTCAATAATAAGAATGGGTTCAAAAGTATCATATTTCAATGGGACATCCCTCTCAATTTCTGACAATGCTCACAAGATTTACAAAACTCATGAGTATCTCTGAATATTGTGGGCCAGTAAAAGCTGCACTACAGAATTTTGGTTGAGGTCTTTTTAGCAGAAAAGTGACCACCATAGGCCTGAGAGTGACAAAAGGAGATGACACTCTGATGTTCATTGTCTAGCACACATCTTCTTAGAATTTGGTCTAGACAATATTTAAACAGATAAGCATCATCCCAGAAAAACTTACGTACCTCAGTGAATAATTTTTTCTTATCTTATGCAGTCTAATATGTCGACGTGAAACACGTGGCAAGATAATTCACAATGTGAGCAAACTAAGGTAATTGGGAGAGTTTAAATAATTGTTCATTAGGGAATAAATCATTTATAAGTGTCGGCTCAAGGGAATCACGGAGGTCAAGCCTAGAGAGATAATCAGCCACTACATTCTCTACTCTCTTTTGTCTCGTATGTCTATATTAAATTCCTAGAGTAGGAGGATCCATCTTATCAAGTGAGGTTTAGCATCCTTCTTAGAAAGAAGGTACTTCAGCGTTGCATGGTATGTGTAGATAATGATCTTAGATCCGATCAAGTATGACCTAAATTTGTTCAAAGCGAACACTACGGTTAAAAGTTCCTTCTATGGAGTAGAATAGTTCACTTCGGTAGAATTTAGAGTTCTACTCGCATAATGAATCACGTAGGACTTCCTCTCTTTTCTCTGGCCTAACACCACCCCAATAGCATAGTCAGATGCATCACACATACTCTCAAAATGTATGCTCCGGTCGAGTGGCTGCATGATGGGTGCAATAGTCAACATGCTCTTGAGCTTAGTAAAAGCTTTTTGACATTGTTCAGTCCACTCGAATGGAGTGTCCTTTTGAAGTAGATCACATAAAGGACGGGAGAGATGACTAAAGTCCTTTACGAATCATGTATAGAATTCGGTGTGTCCTAAAAAAGATCGCACGTCGCATATGCTTTTGGGAGGTGGTAAGCTAGAGATAAAATTGATTTTGGCCTTGTCCACCTCAATTCCCTTGGATGAAATTATGTGTCCAAGTACAATTCCCTTGGGAACCATGAAATGGAATTTCTTCCAATTCAGAACCAAATTCTTTTCTTCACATCGCTTTAGCACACTTTCGAGATTTTTCAGACACTCGCTGAAGGATGGACCAAAGATAGAAAAGTCATCGATGAAGACCTCTAAATATTGTCATACCATGTCAGAAAAAATACTCAACATGCATCGCTGAAAAGTGGCAGGGACATTATACAGACTGAATGACATCCTTTGGTAAGCAAAGGTACCATAGGGGCATGTGAATGTTGTCTTCTCTTAATCTTCAAGGGTCATCTCTATTTTCTTGTAGCCTGAATACCTGTCAAGGAAGCAGTAATAAGAATGACCAGTTAGCCTTCCCAAGATTTGGTTAATGAAGGGTAAAGGAAAGTGGTCCTTCTTTATGACGGTATTCAACTTTCTATAGTGAATGCACATTCTCCAACCAATAGTAACTCTGGTTGGCATGAGTTCATTATCGGCATTGACTATGATGGTGATTCCAGACTTCTTACGAACTACCTGAGTTAGACTCACCCATTGACTGTCAAATATAGGGTAAATTATACCCACATCCAATAACTTAAGTTCCTCAGCCTTAACCACTTCTTTGATATTTGGATTGAGTCGACAATATGGTTGTCGGGAGGTTTTCGTATTATCCTCAAGATGAATGCAGTGAGTACAAATCAAAGGGTCAATTCCCTTGAGGTTTGCAATCGACCATCCAAGGGTTCCTTTATGCTCAAAGAGAGTAAAAATAAGCATATTCTCTTGTTCTTTCTCAAGGTGGGAAGAAATCACCACTTGATATGTCTCACTTGACCTAAGTAGACATATTTAAAATTAGTGGGCAAAAGTTTTAGGTCGAGCTTTGGTGCTTTGAGGCTAAACAGTAGAAGCACTACATCGATTTAGGGCAATTTCTCAAATTGTGGCCTCCACCAGTTAACTTCAAGTACCGGCGTAACATCAAGCATGACATCCATCTCCCTAATCATGCAATCATCTAAATTAGGGGAGTGGGCCAAGCATGTCTCTAAAGTATCAGAGCATAGAGTCAAAAGTGCTCTATCTTCCATGAAAGAATCGATTATGTTAATATCGTGGGTATCGTCATCATCCTCTGACTATTTGTTCATATTGAAAAAGATGTTGAGCTCCAATGTCATATTTTCGAAAGATTGATTCATAATCTCATTCCTATAACTAATGATAAAATTTGATGTAGCAAGGAATGAGCAACCAAGAATGACGGGTATCTGAGTGCTCACATCTACAATGGGTTGAGTATCCAGAATAATAAAATCTATTGGGTAGTAGAATTTATTAACCTGGACTAGCACATCCTCAATCATCCCTCTCGGTACACGAACTGATTGATCGGCAAGTTGTAATGTGGTTCGAGTACTTTTTAATTCACCAAGAGTCAGTTGTTCGTAAACCGAGTAAGAAATCGGATTTACACTTGCCCCCAAGTCAAGAAGTGCGTGCTAAATCCGGTAATTTCCAATTACACAAGCGAAGGTTGAGCTAAACTTGGCATATGAAGGTATTTGTTTAACAGCATCCAGTAGAGGGATGTTGACCTTCACATGTTTAAGCACCTTTAGAATATCCTGAGAGTTAGCAAGACGTTTTGGTGCAATCAACCGCTGGGGGAATGACACAATTGGCTTACTTTGAGGTTCCGGTTTTAACCCAGGTGGGGTATTGCTAGGTCTATCATTCTCAATTTCTTCCAAGTCCTTAGGCTTTTCAGCCCTCACCGGAATAGATTTTTCAATTGTCTTTCCACTCCTAAGAATGGTAATAGACTTGGCTTGCTCCATTTAATTTGAAGAGCTTAGGTCACTAATTTCACATTGTGGTTTTGGATTGGGGAGGGGTTAGACTGGAAGCATCCATTTCTCCTCACTTGCTAAGCGTGACTCAATCCTTTGAATGAACGATGCAAATATTCTCATTGTTGTTTTGAAATCCTGGAATGCTTGCACCGTATTCTTGTTGAATAGCTCTTGATTTTGCATGAATTTTTGAATCATATCTTCCTAAGGCCTCTTTTGATTTAAGAATTGCATAAGGGCCTCTTGAGGGTTAGCCATTTATCCATTCCTCAAACTGAAATTTGGAAAGTTCCTCCAGATGGAGTTGTATGTGTTTGAGGTGGGTCCTTTGAAAAGACTTTAGTAGTTGTTCACGACATTTGAATGCTCATTCAATATCTCTTGAAAAGCAGGAATTGTTGGGCAATTTCAGTGGTATGTATGTTGCAAGACAAATACCACAAACGACTTCCATAGCCTTGTCGGATTTGATAGGTATAGCCTTCTTAAGTTTTATGGCCTCGACTTTTCTTGTGAGATTGGCTACTCTTGTACTCATATCGTCTTCCTCTTTTAAAGCATAAATTCCTCCCCTTTCCTTTGATTGAGTAGGCTTAGAAGTAGTGGGTCTTAGAGAGGTGTCCCATAATTGTGTATTTTCTGTTAATTGATGTAAGTAATCCCACGCATCATCGGACTCCTTATTCATGAATTCATCGTTACACATCATCTCTACAAACTGGCGTATTGATAAAGTTAATCCATTATAGAAAAAGATTATTGTTCAACATATCTCGTATCCATGATGTTGATATGAATACGTGAGATCCTTAGACCTTTGTCAGCATTGGAAGGTCTCTTCCTCTTTTTGGACAAAGTTCATGATTGCCTTTTTTAAAGTGTTAGTTTTATGAAATGGAAAAAACTTTTTGAGATATTCCCGAGTCATCTCGGCCCATGTGTCTTGCCTTTAAGGAGTGCATCCACATCTTAGCCTTCTCCTTTAATCAGAAGGGAAATAATTTTAGTCTCGTTGTGTCCTTAGACACGTTTGGAAAGTGTAATGTGACAACTATCTCATCAAACTCTTTAATGTGCAAGTATGGACTTTCAAAATCTAGTTCATGAAATTTAGGAAGGAATTGTATCACTCCAGCTTTGATATCCATGTTTCCTGCATTAAGTGGAAAGACCATGCAGGAAGGTGTACTCATCCCCGGTGGTTGTAAATAATCTCGTAGAGTACGTGGTGGGAGTGCATTATGTACCTCATTTTCATCTTGAACTTCAACTTCATCAAATGGTGGTTGAGGTTAATTTGCAGCCATCACTTCTATTGACTCAGAGGGTCTCAAGTAGTGTCTAATCCTGTGATGGATAGCCAATCATTCGACTAATCCTCATTCACTCAAAAGACGTATAGTATTATCACGAACCCACTTGGGCATGAAACACTCTCAGCCCTCAAATAATTAAAAATTAAACCTAAGAAAAAAAAACTACAAAAATTAAAATAAATAAGAAATCTAGAAAAGAAAAGAATGAGAGAATTGGAAAGAGGTTATCTGCTTGGAGTTGCTATGTTAGGATCCAATAAAACAGAAAACAATGTTAGTTTCTAAAAATAATTTCAAAAAAAAAATAAAATCTTAACCTAAAATGAAAGCAGAAAGTTAACCCTAGTATTAACCTAATTCTAATTGTTGAGGCATAAAAATGGTGAAAGGAATCAAGCAAGTAAAGGTAAACAAGAAGAAGAGAAGAACTTTTGGAAAGAAGAAAAGGGAGATAATTTTCATGGCAGTTACGCAGAACCGTGCAGCCAGTATATGTTGCGCGGGTCCCCGCAATCAATCTCTGTTGCGCGAGACCGCGCAATGAAAGTATCAGTTGCGCGAAACCTCGGAATGAACTGCACAAAAGGGTTTCGTTCAAAATGATCCAAAGCACTAAAAAATAGTCCCACATCGCTAAGATCAGGATTTTCACACGTGCGAGGGTCTATAAATACCCCCTCCCGTCCTTCATTAAAGGAAATTGAAGATTTTCAAGAGGAGCAAAGCGGAGCGGAAGACAGAAGGTAGGAGCGAAGTCTCTTGGGAGTTGCGCAGGACGGGTCCGCGCAACCGGACTGCCCTGCAGTCTGTAAAGTCCAAGAGTTGTTGTGCTGCCGAAGTCCGTGGCCCAGGCTTCCTTTCTCTATGTTTTCTCCTCTTCATGGGTTATAAGGAGAAAGATCAGTCGATTTAATCAACATTCCTCCTAAGTCCCAGAGGATGGTTGAAATAAGCGTTGTTATGCTGCTGAAATCTTTATTTCATTGAAGGCCCGTCGATCGGATCGGCATTCCTCCTAAGTCTTAGGAGAAGATCAAATCAGGCGCCGGAAGGCTGTCAAAATGACCCGTCGATCAAATCGGCATTCCTCCTAAGTCCTAGGAGAAGATCAAATCAGGCGCCGAAAGGCTGTCGAAATGACCCGTCGATCGAATCGGCATTCCTCCTAAGTCCTAAGAGATGATCAAATCAGGCACCGGAAGGCTGTCGAAATAAACTCTTGATGCTTAAAGCATAAATCTTTACTTCTAAATGATTTATCTTAGAATCAAGGGATGTAAAGAGGATGTAAAAGAACTCAGTATTAATAGAATGTGATGAATGTTCATAGTACTCTCTCTGTGTTATGTATGAATAAGACAATTCTCCCAAATCAAAATGCATTTGTTTCTTTGTAGAAACAAAATGGCAACTCTGCTGGGGAATCGAACCCAGAATGTCTGTCTTATTCAAAGTATTAACAGTAAGGTTGTTATGAACATTTGTCATGGTTTGGCGTCCATAGGACGCCAAAATGATGACTCTCAGTGGGAAGTCCTCCCCTTCATCTCTAAGAGAAATCACCTTAATCATTCAATTACTAACTATAAACATGTTTCATGATTGATGGTTTCTAAAATTCGATTACGACTCAACATCCATGGCGATCCCCGTAAGAAGAATGAACTTCCGATTCATCCCAACAAGGTTTGTGATAGAATACGCACCAAGTCATGTGCGTAAAAGTAGCAGTGCTCAAGTAACAGCTGGGGTCATTTCTGCTTCGCCCCAGTCATCAGAAGACAATGCAGGCTGGACTGTTGTGACCTCTCGTAAGGCACGAACACAAGACTTCAAGAATTATGGAATGAGTCAGCCTTCATTAAAGACCAGAGGACCCATCACACGAAGCACAGTCAGAAGAAATCCTGAACTTGCTCCTCCGGCAATTTACCCAGGGCAAACAGCGCAAACAGTTCCTCAATTGACGGTATGCGACTTCCCGGTTTTAAATGCCTCAATAACTAAACGAACAAAGGAATAAAAGGAAAAAGCATTGGTAATTAGATCACCAACGCCATCCCGAAACGATTCACCAGTATCAGCGTCATCTCAGTCGACTGATGCCACAGAGAGTACGAAAAAGCCCGGTGAAACTATATCCCCTCCCTTTTCTGTAAGCCCTGTCACATCAGCATTCATTGTTCTCCTCCGATTACTGCTTCGACGAACAGTGGAGAGGCTGCAGTATTCATGGCTGGGACAAACCCGGATTATAGAGCAACTTCAGAGGATCGTTTCAATGCAATGGCAGAAGCACAGAATGCATTGATAAAAGAATGCAGAAATCTTAGAGAAGCGTTGGCAACCCTCGTACACAATGTAGCCCGAATGGCAATCCCCCAGAATGCAACGGAAGGGCAAGAAAATCAGCCCGACATTCTTCCACCACAGGGGGCAGGGTCACTAGGGTCCATTCCGGCACAAGAACTGTGACACAGGAAGAGGTGAGGCAAGTGGTCGAAGAGGCGGTCAGAGCCGAAAGAGAACGCGAAAATACCGGGCGCTTTAAATATCGAACACCGTATCCAAGGGAAGTAGAAGATATCCCTTTTCTGGCTAATTTCAAGCATCCGTTTTTAAAAGTTCAATGGGGAAGGATCTCCGGAGGAGCATTTGATGCACTTTATCACTAGCATGGGAAATTTTTCCACGATACCACAGTACTGCTTGCGGCTGTTTGGTTCGTCGCTAACGCACAAAGCATTCCGATGGTATTCTATTTTGGCACCTGGATCGATACGCACATGGAAACAAATGCAGGAGGTTTTCATGTCGAACTTCTTCTCCTCGGAACGTGACGTCAGTATTACGAAACTGGCCTCTATTCGACAAAGAGAAGGAGAGCCGGTAGAGAAATTTATAGACAGGTGGAAAATGTTAGGGGCTTCGTGTAGACAACTACCAGAGGAAAAAACAGGTTAAGATGTGTCTAAATTCTATGGGCACGGGGATTGCGTTCGGACTGACTAGCGCCGACATCAAGACCTTTCGTGACTTGGCTACCAAAGCCCACGCATTAGAACTGATGACTCATAAAATCCCGACATTTCACCATGATACGACTAGGAGAGCGTCCAGCAGAACAGCTGTAAACACTGTCGATCACGACAAAAAAGGAAAAGATACAAAGGATTCGAGAGAAAAAAGGCCAAACCGACGCGAAGAGAGTGATAGGTCAAGAAACAGATACGACGGGAAGCGACCTAGAATGCTGAACTCTCATGAAGGGTTCGCATTTGAAAAAGAAGATGTCGTTCCTATGATGGAGAAGTTATTAAAAGCTGGCACGATAGTACTGCCGGAGCCTAAGCGCCCAGAAGAAATAACAAGGACAAGAGAAAAGATTTTCTGTCGTTATCATCGCCTAGTGGGACACCCCACAGAAAACTGCTATACACTAAAATGTATAATACAACGACTGATCAATAGAGCTGAGATAGTGTTGGGGAAAGAAAGATAAAGGGGCTCCATGGCAACCGTGAACACACTTACAGTACGAGAAGAGGAACAAGAAGCGAATAACGCAGGAAGCAGTAAAACTGTAAAGAAGGTTGCAGTAATCACACTACAGTCGGGCAAGAAGATGGTAAGCCCGATAAAATAGAAAACATGAGAAGCGATTGCAAAAGAAAATAACAGCGGCAAGATGAAGGGAAATAATGAAATGACGAAAGTAAATTATGACGTGGTAAATCATCTAAAGGGAATACCGGCTCGATTAAGCGTTTATGACGCACTGAAGCTATCAGAAGAATTCCGGCAAAGTTTGATTCAGGCCCTATCTGATCATGACATCAGGGAAACCTTACTAGCAAAGGTAGAACATGAAGAACCCAATGAACATGAGGACTGCTTCCCAGTCATTTCTTTTTCTAATGATGATATGATCTGTGAGGAAGTCCATAATAGGCCACTAATGATAGAAGGTCATATTCGCAGGAAGAAAGTCAAGAGCATTATGATAGATAATGGGTCTGCAGTAAATCTTTTGCCACTCTCCATGTTAAACAAATTAAACTACCGTCGTTCAGAATTACGCCCCAGCGGGATGATGATACAAGGTTTTAATCAGGACAGGCAGCGTGCACTTGGTAAAATTACGGTGACGTTGGAAATAGGGGAACTGACTACTGACGTTGTTTGTCATGTCATAAATGCAATGACGACATACAACCTTCTCCTAGGAAGGCCATAGATACACTAGTACAATATCATACCCTCTACTCTCCATCAGTGTTTCAAATACTGTAAAGACGGGTTATAACATAAAGTAATGGCCGATGCGAGACCGTATACAGAAGCTGAGTCCTTCTTTGCAGATGCAAGTTATTACAAAGAATTTACCACCGAAAAAATAGATAAGGATGAAAGTGACATCCTGGAGAATGATCAAGAGAGCACAATCACAGAAATGGCAGAAAAAGAAGTGCCGTCTAAAATAGCAGAGATCAGCAAGAAGTTCTATTTTATGCCGAAACATTTAAGACAACCGGGACAACCACCGTTAACTTTGCTATCATCTGAACGGTTGAAGATTTTACAGTCAAATTATACGGTGCCGCTACCGTATGCTGAAAGAAATAAGCCACTTTCGGCCGCTCCAACAAGATTTCAAGTTAAAGCCAATGAAAAATATTCTGAGCCAATCGAATTCTACGTTTCAAAAGCAGTAAGGACGAGAGAAGTGGCTCAAAATAATGAATACCATGGTAGGTTGACGCCGCAAGACCTTCAAAAGTATAGTCCGAAAAGTAAGAAAATTATGAAAAATATGGGCTTTGATTATGAAGAACCCGTTGGCCTAAATCACAGGAAGGGAATTCAGGTCCCCATTGGGGTCAATCAGGAGAAGCGTAGAAAATTTCAAGGGTTGGGGGCAAGCTAGTCAATGAATACAATTACAATCTTATAGCCTCTCACAGAAATATGCTTCCTCTGTATCTCTAAGAATAAAAAAATGTATCTCCACTGACGGTCACGATCATATCCAGGGGGCAAATTCAAAGCTAAATGAGATAAAGCGTGCTCAATAAAGGCAAAACCCTTCAAGGAAGTAAATGAAAGCCTAGATTGGCCTATACTCGCGCTGGCAAAAGGGAAATTACTTCTGAAGGCGCTACTAATTTTGATACAGAACATTATCAAGATAATAATTCTGTATCAAAAGGGGGCAAGATAGGTAAGATAGGCGAGTAAAAGTTGTGAAATAAATTTCTCACCATGAAATGTATTTCTTTGGTGTATATGAATGAAATGCAAGCTTTCAAGCATAACAAGTCATCGCCAAACGCGAAGCACCAAAGACAATTGCCAAAAGCAAAGCCAAATGAAAAGTTAATCGCCAGAATTAGCAACTATCGCTATCAATTGATTAAAAGATCAAGCGATTAAAAGATCAAGTGATATGAAGAATCACCAGCGATTAAAAGATCAAGCAATTAAACGATCGTTATCAAGCATTGACATAAAAGGTGTCGATGATCGTTATAAAGCATTGACGCTAATTGCCGACAGAAAATCTCCATCGAAATTGAATTATCAGGTATCAATGATCATAAAAAGAAAAAGAGAACAGCTATCGTTATTGCCGATCAATCGCTCATCAAGGTTGTCATCATCGCTAAGCTGATACAAAAAATTGACATAAACATAATACAAAAGTCCTTGTGACATTGTCAGCAGCGGCGAAATGTTAACCATATGATCACAGTAGAATGAATCATACAGTTAACTGTACATATGAATTGGCAATAGCAATGGCTACTCATCATAAAAAGGTAGCCTAGTCAAGTCCCGAAAAAGAAAAAGAAAGAAAAGCCAAAGTCCTAAAAGGACCAAAGCTCAAAAGGGACCAGCTACGCATAAGACCTATGAAGATCGCCATTCGGGCAGCGGCGAGAAGCCAGTGGCCCTAAAAAGCCCATGAAGGCCATTGTACGCATACCCATGCGGGCAGCTGACGGAGTCAATGACCAAAAGCCAAAAGGCCAAAAGTTGACTAAAATCCAAAAGCTCAAAATCTTCAAATGACCAAAGGCCGAAAAAGCTTAAAGTCTTCAAAGACCAAAAGCCAAGAGCCAAAAGTCAACCGAAAGATCAAAAGCAAAGGGCCAAAAAGTCAACTCAAAGCCAAAGTGTTAAAAGTCCCCAAATGACTAGTCAAGCGTAACACCCATGCCGTCTGTATAGCTTTCCGGCAGCGTCACGAGGAACGGAGGACAAGCCCTCCCGTGAATGGGCCCGACCTTGCAGGCGAAGAAAATGAGAGCCGCAGTGCGTGCATGACAAGCCAACTATGCATAAGACCCCCCAAATTTGTGGTTCGATTCTGGTACGTACTCATGAGGAAGGGCTTGAACCTACGCATTGATGGATCGGCAACCATAGATTTGGTATCCCCAAAGGTAGCCTTGTGAGCCCTGTGAACTCTAGAGAGTTACCGTGGCCAACCCTGTGCTGTAAATCTAACCGAGTTCACGGCCCAGGTAGCTTCACTGGGCCCCTCTGATGGATCGCGGTTTGTGAACTCCCTAGGCAGTGAGAAGTCCAGCGAACTCTAGAGAGTTACAAAGACCATCACGTAAGACCAGAAGTAACAACGCTCCACTACTCATGAGCTTAAACTGTGTGCAACTAACTGAATTGAAACTTAGCGCCGCCAATAAAATATAAACGGATGAGGTCATATAGGAAACTCCATACTAAAAAAGCATAAAATATTACTGTTTTATTATTAGTTTCATAGAATGTCATGATAAACTATGTGCCATGTTCAAAATGCAGCAAATTCATGTTGAAATCATGACATAGATGGTATGCCTGAAACAATGCATAATATAGAAGTGCATGAAAAGTTAAATTTACTGATGAAAACCAAAAGAGAACATACATTCAAACATGAAAAAGAGAGGGAAAGATTACATGTTTATAATTCCTCAGTGATGCCTATTACATTCATAAATTGCCGCAAGTCTTCTTTTAATTGAAGCTGAGCTGCATCATGCTTTGATTTTTCTTCAAGAATAATCTGTCTGATCAGGAAGGCCAGCTAATTTGTCTTCTAGAGATGTGATCATTTTGTTGCTCTTGAGTAATTCTAACCTCTCAGTATCGGCAGACTGAATATTGACCTCGAGTTTCTCCTTAACCTCCTGTATAGATAGCTCCTTCTCATGACCTTGCAGTTCCATCTGTGAAATCTCTTCTCTTAAAGCTGCTATACGATCTTGAATAAGCTCTTTGTCACCAGTAAGGGTCTTCAAGTGTTCTTGCAACAATAATTGCTCCTGATCTAATTCAGATATCGTGGAAGCAATGAGTGAAGCCCTCTCCTTAGACAAAGTTAATTGCTTCCCATATTCAAGGACTTCTGGAGCAATTGTAATAGTCTCCGCTGATGCTAGAGAAGCTATTGAATCACGAAATCTAAGGAGAGAACTACGCAAAATAGAAATATTAATCATTGCCATCTTTGCAAAGTTTTCCAAAATTTTGATGGCAATGTCCAGATCTGACCATTGTTCAAGGTCCTTGAAGATATGAATTACTGTTGACGAAGAGTTTTTCATTAAAAGCATTTTGTGAGCGGGAATCTTCGAAGGAAATGGTAACTCAGAAACAGTGGCCACAGATTCAGAACTGGCCGCCCCACTACAAGGGAGAATTCCTGCAAAATGAGTAAGAGATCAAGCTGGAGTGAGAAATACAAAATGAAGAATTTACAGCTCTTCAAATTAATATATATATACCTGCTATAGAAGTATAACCAACAAGAAAGGGAACTTCTGGGGCTGCAGAAGTACCAGCTTCTAACATATCAGCAAGAGAGGGCGCTCTCACTTCTGTGCTAGAATCTCTGGTAATAGGAGTTGGTAGATCAGTAGCCTCGACAGGAAATATAATTTCACAGGCCACGCTCTTCGGCGCCACCAGAGGGGCCAAAGCAACCTGTGAGGAGACCATTGGTGTAGCTGGATGAAGTTTTACAGAGGGGGCGGCGCTCGTTTCAATGCAAGCCACATGAGTACCTAAAAAAAAGAGAATGATAGTGGTGTTAAGAAAGTGATCACTTGACAAGCACATAAATGTTTAAGGAATTCGAGCTCCCTTACCAGGTGAATACCCATATTCCCCGTAGTCCAAGAGTTCTTCATCCTCTTCGGTTACCGCATGTCGCTTGCTAGGAATGGAAGTGGCAGGGAAAGTTTCAAGGGCTATGGGGAGATGTTCTTCTGCTACATTTTCGGTGGCCATATCTTCCTCGTCATCTATATTGACCTCCCCTTCTTCATAATCATCATCTTGAACTCCATTATTTCCATCATCATCATTGTCAGACCCCAGGGGAGTGGAATTTCCTGATGTAGAAGATGAATCTTCACTAGAAGATGAACTTTCGCTTGCCAGATCTTCCTCATCTACTTCTGCAACCGCGACTTGTTTCCCTTTATAGGAAATAGGCTGGTTGCTTTCCCTTGGAGATCTCCTGCCAACTGGAATCGAGGGAGATGAAGAGACCTGTCTTGCTTCTTCTTGAGGAGTGGGTGACAACGTTTGCTGACGTGCTCGTGATCTAGTCATCGGGGACGATGAGTTAGGGGGAAGAGTTTGTGGAGAAGGGGCAGGTTTGTCTTGAGTTGTATTTTCTTCAGCTGTAGCAGTCTCTTCAGGGATAGGAGAGGATGCTCCTGCAATGTCCTCTGGAGGTCAGCCACCAAGGTCGTGGGGGACATGTTCGAATTCCCCCAGGACTCCATGGGCAAGCCAACCGTCTAAAGTATTAGTTAGTTTTCTCTCACGGATTGGTTCTTCCGTCGAAATCTTTCTGTAAATTTTATCATGATGAGGGACGTGACTTTTCTCTGGAATGAAGCCGATTCCGTTCTCAATTTTTCTACCCTTAAGCCGAGGTGGATGGAGAAAGAGAAGAGAGTCCACCGGTAGGCGTTTGTTAATCAAAAATGATTGGTGTCCCACCACCTCATCCAGCTGTAAGAAGTACGGAATATCCGATCGCAGCTAGGGATGATGAAAGAAGAGTTGACACGGCAACCTAATAGTTGTTTCCATATCATGGCCCAGTTCAAGGGACCTGTTCCATAGCAGCGCATTACCTGTTCCATAGTAGCGCATTCTCTTAGTAACCAGCCCACAATCTTTTGGCACGGCTTGGTCATAACCGAATTGGCGAGCAAAACGGATAGGATAGTAGGGTTCTCTCCAGATTTCCGTTCCTTCCCTGAGTGTCAAATTGCAAGAACGAATGGAAAGAAAAAAGGCCTTTTCTGCTACAGTTAGTGCCCCTTGATCTACCATATTTGTATCTTGAATGTAGTGATGAAGCCGGAACTGGAAAAAGTTCACTTGATCAAAGTCCTGAATCTTATTGATCACCCACTCGTACGATCTTCTGGCCATGGCCCTTTGTTGAAAGAACCAAAGAGGAAGATGAGAAGGACTGACGTAAGCTTTTTCCGGTGCTTCAAAAGTTCAGGGGAAATAGACTCCTAGCCATCCGGTGAAATAATGCCACGCGGTATACGCTGATGAAGATCCCAGGGTGGGATTTTTGATGTGTGTAGAGATCTCTCCAAAAGCTCGATAAATGGAGCATAGCACAGGGGGTGCAATAGAATACTTCTGACCTTCTGCTAGAGATCCGGCGACCACAAAAGTGGTGAGGTGAATAGCATCCACCCACTTGGAACTAGGAAGAGCAACTATGCTCAACCAGTAAGCAAGGAAGGCTGCCAGTTTCCCAAATGAGCTATAAGCTGGTCGTTCTTTCATGTTGTCACGAAGGGTCGTCAGTTCCTTACAACGACTGTCGCGAAATTTGTAGAACAAGAAAGGAATCAATATGCAGGAATATGTGGTGAAGAGGAATACACTAATCTCTGGGTATGGGATACCTGAGTATTCTAGAAAAATGGGTCAGCCATTGCAGAGGAGATAGTTTGTGAATATTCAGAAATTTTTCCATCTCTCTGAAAAGTTCAATGGTGGTTTCTGAGATGGAAGGTCTGCGATCGGGAGAGGATATAAATGCCAATTCTGCATTTATCGGTATGAACTCGTCATAAAATCTTCCTGTAAGTGGGAGACCTGCTATGCGGTGTAGATCCCATAGTGATATGCTCATTTCTCCGAACGGCAGGTGAAGGGAATTGGTGGTGGGAGACCAATATTCGAGAAATCCTTTCAGTATGCAGGGTTCCTTGTAAAAATATTGGGATGTGACCTCTATCGCATCGTAAAGGCCTACTTTAGCAAGGGTACTTACGTGTTTCTTCAGAATTGCCTCTGCCCAATCAGAGTAATAGCGACGAGAAGTCAGTAGGCCTCTTGTACGAAAATCTTCTAATCCCCAGAAAGGATCACAGTCCTTGTAGCGTTGTCTGACAGTCTCGTAAAAATAGGTCGGGAAGAGATTGTGCAGACTGTGAAAGGGAGCAATGAAGATCATGGGATGGGCCTCTTCGATAATCTGCCAGGATTTCTGCGCTTGTATTCTCCCTTCAAGAATCTGGGATTCTCGCGTCGCCCACGATTCAGTATACATCAGCTTTTCACCGTCCACATAGTCTGTGGGTTCACATTCAAGGATGGATTAGTGACGATGCACGCTAATGGGAATTACTGTCATGCCTTTCGAATGAGGATTGTCAAATTTCATGACACCCTCAATCATTCGAGCAGATTCCCAAGAATTCTGAAGATTCTTTTTATTGTGCTCTTTGATCTTTTCTTCAAACTCCCGCGCCTTATTCCGATGAGTTTTCTTGGAGTAAGAAGCAGGCGGGGTACCTTCTCTGACAGGGGGTCTATCGCTATTCGTGCGAATGTGGGCGGTTGTCTTCAACCATTCTTCCCAATCATATTCATGACCGTGCTTAGGAGGTTGTTCTATGTTTCCCATGATTATCGCACGATGAATGGGTGAGGAAAGTGCTTCGATGCGGCCAGTGAAATCAAAAGTTGGGAGTACTGGCTCTTTGAAGTATGACGGGGTCTGAGTGGTGGTTTTGGTACGCTTGGTCGGTGGTTGGTCAGCGGAAGGAGATGGGCGATGAGAAGTATCAGGAGCATCGGAATGAGAAGGATGCTCCATTTGAGGGTCTACAGGACGGAGGGTCCTCTTGATGCGAGCCATAAAGTGAGGAGGGTTGAAGACCTAAGGAAGGTCGTTGAGGAAAAAGTACAAAAAATGGCAGTCTTGGTTGCACGGGTCCGCGCAATCAAAAGAAGTTGCGCGGCGTGTTACGGCACTTAGAAAAATTACGCGAACGAAAGATTCATTGCGCGGCTCCGCGCAGACAATGTCCGTTGCGAGGAAAATCGCCAAGAGCGAAAAAAATTCACCAGAGAAAGCAGAGACTGCAGAAAGTGACGAAGGGTGCGGTATTTATAGGTTACTGCGACCGAGTATATACATGGCCAGTTGCGCGGGTCCGCGCAAACCAAATGGGATATTTGATCATTTACTTGTTACTCCGAAAGAACAAATAAAGGATCAAGGGGGGCAATTTGTTGAGGCATAAAAATGGTGAAAGGAATCAAGCAAGTAAAGGTAAACAAGAAGAAGAGAAGAACTTTCGGAAAGAAGAAAAGGGAGATAATTTTCATGGCAGCTGCGCAGAACCGCGCAGCTAGTATATGTTGCGCGGGTCCTCGCAATCAATCTCTGTTGCGCGAGACCGCGCAATGAAAGTATCAGTTGCGCGGAACCTCGGAATGAACTGCACAAATGGGCTTCGTTCAAAATGATCCAAAGCACTAAAAAATAGTCCCACATCGCTAAGATCAGGATTTTCACACGTGCGAGGGTCTATAAATACCCCCTCCCCTCCTTCATTAAAGAAAATTGAAGATTTTCAAGAGGAGCAAAGCGGAGCGGAAGATAGAAGGTAGGAGCGAAGTCTCCTAGGATTTGCCCAGGATCGCGTAACCGATATCGGTTGCGCGGGTTCACGCAACCGGATTGCCCTGCAGTCTATAAAGTCTAAGAGCTGTTGTGTTGCCGAAGTCCGTGGCCCAGGCTTCCTTTCTCTAGGTTTTCTCCTCTTCATGGGTTCTAAGGAGAAAGATCAGTCAATTTAATCGACATTCCTCCTAAGTCCCAGAGGATGGTTGAAATAGGCGTTGTTATGCTGCTGAAATCTTTATTTCATTGAAGGCCCGTCGATCGGATCGACATTCCTCCTAAGTCCTAGGAGAAGATCAAATCAGGCACCGGAAAGCTGTCGAAATGACCCGTCGATCAAATCGGCATTCCTCCTAAGTCCTAGGAGAAGATCAAATCAGGCGCCGGAAGGCTATCGAAATGACCCATTGATCAAATCAGCATTCCTCTTAAGTCCTAGGAGAAGATCAAATCAGGCGCCGGAAGGCTGTCGAAATGACCCGTCGATCGAATCGGCATTCCTCCTAAGTCATATGAGATGATCAAATCAGGCGCCGAAAGGCTGTCGAAATAAACTCTTGATGCTTAAAGCATAAATCCTTTACTTCTAAATGATTTATCTTAGAATCAAGGGATGTAAAGATAATGTAAATGAACTCAGTATTAATAGAATGTGATGAATGTTCATAGTACTCTCTCTCTGTTATGTTTGAATAAAACAATTCTCCCAAATCAAAATGCATTTATTTCTTTGTTGAAACACTAATACCAATTAATTCTTGAAAAACTTAGTCGTAGTCTCCGGCAATGGCGCCAAAAACTTATTCACAACCCCAAGTGTAGGGTCGCGATGTGGTAACAACTCGTGAAAACGAGGTCGAATTCACGGGGACTAAACTTGTACGTATTTTGAAAAGAACTAGAACTAGAACTAGAAGAAGATCTAAATCTGAATTTTGAAATAAAATAGAGTAATTGTGAATAATGTTTAAATATCAATTAAAGGTGGGAACTAGGGTGCCAAGGGTCCACTTGTAGCTATCAAGATGCTACCTTAATTGATTTAAGGAATATAATTAGAATTAGAGTAATATCCTTTCCAATTGGAAGATAAAACAATTTAAATTAAATTTAAACTTTTTATTGACCTAATTTTCAATGGAGAAAAATTATGAAGATTGGAAGGAATTCAATCACCCTACCATGCCTAGGAGATGATGATGAACAACATGATTTACCAATCTTACAATCTCAAAAATAGGAAAAGAAGATATCCAAAGCTATCACAGTATTTATTGTAATTTGAATTACAATAAATCATATAAAATTGAAAATATTCCTTTAATATCAAACTAGAAATCAATGAGGTTTAATAAGAACAAGAATTAAAGTAAAATAAACATCCGAACATACTACAAGCTTCACCTCTTAGCCAGCCCTAGCTAAGAGGTTTAGCCAACCATAAACATAATTGAAACCAAATCTCTTAAATAAGGCATTAAAAATAAACTATGGAAGAAAAAAACTCTTCGGTGGCTGCTCCACCCTTGTGTTATGCTCCTTAAGACCTTTCCAAACCCTATAAGACAATGTTGTTGAATCGCATATGCAATCATGTGCGATCGCATATGCCTATGCACATATGTGATCGCACAATTGCATATGCGATCATATTTGCGATCACATTTATTATTATTACTATTATTATTATTATTATTTTGAATATAATATATATATATATATATATATAATTTTAAAAAATTGTAAAAATATATAAGAAAATGAGGAGAACTTTTTTAAGTTTATAGATAACTAATTTTACATATTTAAAATACATTTGAAAGAGATAAAATCAATTAAACAATGAATTAAACATTAAGTCATCCACATTTAACAATATAGTTAACAAGAAGTAACAATAAAATCAACAAGCTATTTATTTATTATGGTAGAAAATCAACAAGCTATCTTTCTTGAAACTTAAAAGTGCTTGAATCTTGATCTTCCAACTTCCAAGAGAGAGGGAATGTAAGAGAGAGAGAGAGAGAGAGAGAGAGAGAGAGAGAGAGATTAAGATCACTTGGAAGTAGGAAATACAAGAAAGAGGGAGATTAAGACCACTTGTAATTAAGAAATGTAAGAGAAAAATAGAGTAAGAAAGTTTTGGATTGAGAATATTGCATATGGAGGAGATTTGGAAGCCTTTTTTATATAAAAAATTTATTTTTTTTACAAAAAAAATTAAAATAAAAATAAAAATTCAATGTGTCATGACCAATATGCGATCGCATGTTTTTGTATATGCAACATATGCGATTACATATGTGCCAGATCGCATATGTGATCTGCATATGAATATGTGCATATGCGATCACACATGACAATAATGCTAGAAGATGCTTCGGAGCATCCTAAAGAGTCCTATTTATAGTTGTAGAACTCAAACTTTCGCACCACGTTAGAAAAATCTAGAAACCGCCTCAAGTTTACGCACTTTGTGCAATTTCCCAAAATATGCACGAAGTTTAAACTGCCTCAAATTTAGCACTCTGCACAGTTTTCAAAAATACACTCGGAGTTTCAGAATATACTTTTTCAGGAAAATTTCAGGAATATGTTTGTTTTCAGGACAATTTCAGGATCCGTTTCTTCACTTTAAATCTTTGATTCTCTTCATTCCTCACTTAGTTTTCTTAGATCTTTGGAATGTGAATTCTTCATTAAGGACTTTCAAATCTCCAAATCTTCATTTAGTAATCTTTTGAGCATAAATCTTCCTTTTGACATCAATTTCACCTTTAAACTCTCGAAATCACCTCGCACATGAAAACATGCATAATTAAATAGATTAAACACTATCATGTTTATAAAATCAAGGTATAAATAGGAGAAATATGTAATATTTCATGCTCAATAGCTGTCACGCCCCAGACTTCGTAACCGGACTCACAAGGAACCCGATGGTCGATTCTGGCTGCAACAGCCTCCGTAATACCCCATTCTTGGCTCCTGAGGCAGGTTTCGATCCTGGGATCCTACAAGGAGGATTTCTATAACAATATAATCATTTTTAATATAAGCATACCCAAGATCACAGCAAGTAAATTTAAGAATAACAAAGGCACACATCACAAAATTCACTATGAATTTGAACTTTTACAAGTTTCCATAAGGTCCTAAAGGACATACATAAGATAACAGAAGAAAGAAGGAAGAGGATCTACAACACTGGGTCCTCGGCTCGCACACCTATTCAAGCTCTACTACTAAGACGCCAACTTACTATCTCTTACACGCATCAATCGTGCATAAGCTTATAGAAATCTTAGAGGGTGGTGAAAGTGTGTGACAATGGTGCTCAGAAGAAGATAGAACATGCAGAAGGGAGTCACGATCAATACTAATACCACTAGCCTTACCAAGGCTATCATGAACACAAGAAGCTATACCAAGGCAGTATGATAATGTAGGAAGCCATACCAAGGCTATATAGTACAATGAGTAATGCAATGTAATGAGTAATGGGCGTCATGTCAAGGTGATGCATTATGAGGTTTACAAAGCCGATGCAAATGCAATGCGAAATAATGTCAGTGCTCATATCCAATCCACATATCAAGTATATTTTCATCATAAGAAAATCACCGAGGTCCATTACACTGCTGGATGACTGCCGCTTTACAGACCCCGCATAGTCAAATGAGCGTAAGAGATGTCACTACCCACCTGTGGACAGTCCATCACCAGCAAGGCCTGACGGTAGCGAACCCATTCACGAGCTGGTCAGACTCAGCCTAACAATGCCTCCTTACATCAGGCGAGTAAGGCCACACCCCTATCCAACCGACTACAAGACAGTGGGAGTCGCGACCTAACAGTATAAGGCCCTTGTGTGCTCATATATTCCACCCGGTCACAGCGCTGGAGCAGATCCTTGGTACCATGAAAGTTTTTAGAATTTTAACCATGGGCATCCTATGCACCCAGTATGCTCAAGTAACATTTTCGGTGTCCAAACATGGTCATCCACGATGTATCTATGGAGGCTACAGCCCTAATGAAGCAATGGCGATAATGCTCATATGCTATACAACGTCAGATGCATGAATCATATAATCAACCATGCATCAATCTCAAGCATCCAATATGCTCAAGAGGAGATACTACGTCCCTTGGGAAAAGTATCATGCAATGTCCAATGACACAATATGACCACACACACATAGTGTCAACTAAGCATATAATGATATACATGGTTATGAGGATGAATTCAGTCACACTATAGGGTGATATGCAATGTATATTACATTCCTCCTATCCAAGAAGGAACCAAGACCACAAAACTAAGTGTACGAACTGCGGATCTAAGTAATATAGAAATGAGCCTAGCAAGAGTCTAAGATAAGTATCCAATCACTCTTAAATACAACCGGGCCTAGAGGGGTCCATAATGGGAACATTTAACCATCATTCCCCAAAAAGGCATATCAACCATGAATGATGTGGATAGAAGGCTCAAGGCTTACATTTAAGATAAAAATAAAGGTAACCATATACATATATATTCCTCATAATAGGTCATAAAAAGATAAAATACCACTTTTAACAACATGGGCTCCAAGAAGGGAATTAAGGCCCAAGGCTCAATTCCTAATGGCCATAAAATTCATGCATTGAGTTGGACTAGTTGGGCAGCCCGCGTACACAATATACGACTAAATAAGTTTAAGTTTGGATGAAATGGGCCCAACTACACAGCCCAATAACTTAGCAATTTAAGTGGGCAACCAAGGGCCCAATACTATCATTATCTTAACCCATAAGTCCATCAAAATGGTGGAAGTCGGCCCAATATATGGTTAGACCAAGCTGAGACGTCCCAACCCACTCTAGGCCAATGGGATGCCCTAAAAAATCTGATTTAAAATGGAGTCTTAATCTGATCACTAAAGGTGACCTAAAAGAATGCATTGATTAAACCCAAAGATTATAAAAAAATATAAGCATGTAACATGTACACAAGTTCTCAATATGGTGGGCCTCACAGCCTAATAAAATCTTGACCATAAAATTTTACATTTAAGGCCCTTTGATAAGCTTTTGGCCAGTTTGACTTTCTAGACCTACTAAGGTCCAGAAATTAGTTAACTATATGGAAATAATCTCATGAAGGCCGACTATACTCATTGGGGGACCCCACTAGATGGAGAGTGTGTATATATATCATGAAAAGATCAAGTGGGCTTGTTACTGGATTGTGAATCCAACAGTAACCCAAGGCAGAGAGTGCATCCAAAATTGGGCGATCCAAGGTTTGGATGGTCTGGACCAAACATGCGTTAAGGTAGGTTCCACATACATACATATTGAGCCTTAAACAAATGACCTAGGGTCTACGGTGGGCCTTTAACCATCTATAGAGAAACCCATGGGCCTACCTTAGGATCACCCAGGAGGATGTTCAACCTCAACTGGTTTCCAAGAGGTAGCCCGCCACTACTCATATAATATAAGGTCTAAAGCCCAAGCAATGCATGGCCTAATGGGCTATACACCAAGCCCAACTTATAGGTCAAATAGTGGACTCTCAAGTAAGGTTTGGGCCCAACCACAAAGGTCATAATTCCACATATTGTGGTGGGCTTCATGGGCAGCCCAATAATTCATTTACACGGGTAAGTTTTACATTTAACACAAGTGAGTTGGGCCTCACTTTTGGCCCAAGTACGGGATCAATTTAGTGGGTAGCCAAGAGCCCAACTTCTTGCATATTATTGCTCTTAAGCCCATCACAATAGATGGGAGAGTAAAGCCCCAAGATCAATGAGCCTATCCAAAAGAATTGAGTCCAAAAGGCCTAATCGCTACCAGAAAAGGGACGGCCATGCATATACTATATTACATAATGGGCCTCAAGAAAATAACCTAAAAAAAAAGTCATCCAATTCATACATTATGGTGGACTTGAGGTCAGCCCATAAGCCCAAGAATACACATGGGTAAGGCCTATATTGACAGTGTGGGCCTTGCCACATCAGCCCAAAGACTTAGCAAGGCCCTCCACAATATACATTTATGTGGGCCTTACAAGTCAGCCCACAATTAAGCATTTTATGAGGGCATCAAGGCTAATAAATACATATGATCAGCGTGTAGACGGCCCATTGGGCCCGTAAAATAATAAGGTCAACCACTGCACAGTCTTGGGCTCAAGGAATAGGTTTCCAGCCCAAATGTCTCATAAAACTACCAAAAATCTAGTTAAGGCTAGCCCAAGATGGGCCTTAAGAGGCACTAATTATACCCAAAAAAATGTCTAAAAAAAGCAAGGAGTGTGTGCAACACTCTCAAATCTGGTGTGCCATAATAGTTCCTAAACAATCAACCATGTAACAAATTTTGGGACCCTACCTGGAATTCCAGCCCACCCATTTCCTGGGCCTGCTGGAGTCCAGAAATTTATTTAATTTAGATCGGTTACTGACTCATAGTGATCCACATATATCATAGTGGGCTCCACCAGATAAAAAGGGAGATATACAACACTTACTTTAAGTGGGTCATGCCATTAGAATGCAGGCTTAGCAACCCAAGGTAGGGGCGTCCCATGGTGGTTAGTCCTACGGGCCTAGGTATTTAGCCCAAAATTGATCTAAATTGCAGGCCACACCACAGTTAATACAGAGACCCTATGGCCCTAAACATTTGTAGGGTGGTCCTTCCATAAGTGGGCCACACCCCTACAAAATTTTAGAATTTTTGGACATCTATAAATATTTTAATTAATTTGCATAAAACAATATGTCCAGAAAATCGGACTGGCCTGTACGTCCCAACATAGTGGGCCAATCCGGCCCTTGCCACGGTGTACACAAGGGTCCATTGCCACCAAAAATTTGTAGGTGGGTCCTACCATGGGTGGACCACATCCCTAAAAAATTTTAGAATTTTTATACATAAATAAATATTTTAATTCATTTAAAGAAATCAATCTGTCCTGAAAATTGGACTGATCTAGACACCACATTATAATGGGCCGGTCCAGCCACCACCATGATGCGTACAGGCATCCATTGGCCCCAAAATTTGGTAGGTAAGTCCTAACATGGGTGGGCCACCTCTCTGTAAATTTTTATAATTTTTAGACATCCAAAAGTATTTTAATAAATTTCAAAATTACAACCTGTCTAGGGTGGAATGTTGCCGGAACAGTGCAGAAAATTCAGACTGTCCACCTCACTTGGACCACACCTTTGAGACCCCAATGAATGTCAGATGGGGCTGAAATTTGGTATGGTTATAGGTGGCTCATTAGGCTACAAGATTTATATATTAATTTGTTTCATTATTCCTACCAAAGATCCAAAAATCAGGCCCCAACGTGGCCCAAAAATCTGTCCAGGCAGATTAGGATAGCAACATGTTGCTGTCCAAACCACCCCAAAAGATAATTAAAAGGAAAATAAATCACCATTTTCTCAGGGCGGGGTCCACCTAGATGGGTCACACAACTCTCAGATCCAAGCCGCTTCCAAGATCATCCATAAAATCAAGCTCAAAGGTTGTCCAAAACATGCTAATAATATGGGGCAACAAGGTGGGCCAGGATGTCTAACCACTTGGGCCTAGTTGCATGGCACATCAAGTGGGCCACACATACATTAGATTTATTATAAATACAGGAAAGAAAATATGGAGAAGAAACACAATCCGGCCATGAGGTAAGGCCCCGCCACTAATGGGCCCTCTCAAGAATGAATCATACCCATGCAACTACATTGATTGTACATGCAACATAAAATCACTACATGCATGATCTATAATTGTTATGGATAGTTGAGATGTCATCCCAACATGATCTTTAAGGTCTAGATGACCTTCATATGGAGTGGATCATTAAATACATCATAATGGGGTCCATGGAGAATGGCCTCATCATGGTTCATGACATGCATGTAGGATGGGCCAAAGGGCCACATCCATAGGATCAAATGGGATCCCCACCATGGATTGGTGGGTCCCATGTGATCCATCCATGAAGAAATAATGAGATTAAAGAAAGAAAGGAATTCAGCAAAAGAATAATCACCCACCTTAAGATCTCTATCAAAACTCCACTTCAAGCTTCTAAGGGTCCAAGGAATCAAGATGAAGGGTTGAGATGTGATTTTGATGGATGGATGGGGAGAAAAATGGGAGATGAGGGGCTGAAAAATGGAAGAAGTCCCACCTCTTGCAAGGGAAAGAGAGAGAATAGGAAAGGAAGAAATGAGAGGAAAAGAGAGAGAGAGAGAGAGAGAGAGAGAGAGAGAGAGAGGTTGTATGAGTGCAATCATCACTCTCTCTCCTAGATAAGAGAAAAATCATCATAGCCTATGGTGATATAAACTATGTTGCTAGGCTAGAGTAGGGATGAGTAGTGTGTGGGTGGTGGGTGGTGTAGGAATGAGGGTTTAGGTAGTGTATAGGTGGTGTGTGTTGGAATTTGCACAAAAGAGGGTGGCCACCTTGAAAAACGTGCTCTCCACACTAAGTGGGCCACATGATCATGATCAAAGGCTATAAATGAAATGCACACCACTTATGATCCACACATCAGATGGACGCACAAGATGCGGCGTTGGAACCGCGGCGGCAATGTGGTCGCAATGGCATTGGTTTTGGCTCGATCCAAGTCGGGTCTACATGACCGGATTTAGCGATGACCGCAAACACTATTCGAGGGTCGCGGGCCACCGGGATTCGACCGGTAAGACTGCGGGACCAAAATGAATGAGATGCATACTCTCACACACACATGCACACATGCGAACTCGGGTCGGGTCTTACAATAGCATACCATTGGCAAGGCAGATAGTGACGTCTCAGCTTTACAAGCATTGCATTATCACCATGCTCTAGTTGTGTGCTCTATAAATGTTAGGTTGTACAGTGTGGATTGATTAAGATTTGGGTGAGATTATGTCATGTGGTTTAGATTATGCCCCTTACTAACTGTCCCGTCATTGGGGTGGATGAAGGATACATTGTCGCAAGAGATTTTAGGGAAAAGGAATCCCAATTAGATCCCTTAATGCTTTTACAATATTCGAACAACTTTGGTATAGGGGCTTGCAGCAATGGCGTTCGAGATGGTGTAGATGTACGGGACCTCGTAGAGTGGCTTATTTGTCATAGGTAGTTTTCCCTTCTCCCTCCTAGTCCATTGGGTAGCTACGACTGGAAGAGCCAGAAAATCTCGTGGAGTAAAGGAAATGACTTTACCCCGGGTATAGTGATGGTGGGGCTAGTGCGAGGTTTTTCCTAGCTGCATTATATATGACTGGCCCTTTAATCGTCTGTAATGGACCGGGCTTATGATTGTGGGAGATTGCGTCTTTGATCTTCTTGGTGATATTACAGTCCATCCTTCCTTATCATAATGTGGTACTAGCGATGTGGAGACTACCCCAATCATGACCTGCAGTTTGCCTTTTACAATTAAAACTAACAGAATCTTTTGGTTCAAAGACTTAGATGGTGTCTGCTTATTATGGATATAGTCGATGACAAACCTGGTTTGGTGTGAAGTAGAAGATCGTTCGGTTAGAGAGAGAAACCATTATGATTGTAGAGGGGCTGAACTTCCTAGAGAAGAGACAATAATATGTCAATGCTATTAATTAAACATAATACACTTTATTTTGGAGATGAATGGGAGGATGTTCTAGCTGAGAGTCGTTATTTTGGTGTCATGATGACACCAAGTGATGATGAAAGTTCTTTGGATAATTCCTAAGTATTGAATAGAGATATTCTCCAATGGAGTTGCCATTTTGTTTTGACAAAAAATGAATATATTGTAATTGGGGATATCTTATTCAATAATAGAAAAGGAATATGAGAGAACAATTATCGTCAAAATATTTTATTAATTCTAAAATTCATTGTATTTCCCTTGATTCCAATACAAAGTATATCTAATTAATATAACAACAACTTTAGAAATTATTCAAATAATGATTTTGACAGCATTCGGCTCGCGGTATATTCGTCTCTATAAAAGAGGAATTGTGCGGATCTGAGAATCCTTCAGAGTTCCATGTTCTCCTTTTGGTTTGCTTATGATAATGCTCTTGAAGGAGAAAAACAGCTCCTTGAAGATCATCACTTTTATATAGAACAGAATCGGTGAGACAAATATACATTGATACATATATTGTTGTACACATAATAATCTAGTTGCGCACCAGCAAGCACAACATTGTCTTCTCCCGTTTTCTCCTTCTTTTACTTCTTCTACTTCTCCCTCTTTGCAGGATACCTAGAGAAGAGAAGTCTTGGATTTCTTCTAGATCTCCTAGAGCTTTGCACTTATGAACGAGTCAAATGAGGGGAAGGGGTATTTATAGGCATTCGCATGTGTGGAGCTCATTTCCGTGCAACCTACTCTTCATTGCGCGGGCCAACTAGGCATGCATTGCGCACCGCACAACAGACCAACAACGCACAATGGCTCTGCACCATTTTCATCATGTAAATGCTCTTTTTCCTCTTCGTTTTTCTCTTTGAATTCCAATCTTCCACAACTTTCTTCTCTAATTTTTATGCTCCAACAAATGCATGTGTACAATTTTTGGTGCATTATCACCTCTACAAACACTTGTAATTTACCTACAATTAACCATGGTCATTTTAATTAAGAAATCAATTTTAGATTAAGAAGACTATACTTGTGGGACCCATATTTCCATGGCACGTACGCACATATTATTTTCACCCTCATCCACCACAAAATCTCTCACTCTTACTATGAGAGTTACATGCACTTAACATGTGTTTATCACATGTTACATGTGCATGTGCGTTAATGTAAGAGGGCTTTGGCTCCTCTATATAAGGCATGCCAAATCACTTCTTGTAAGTACTTACAGATAAAGATTAATAGAGAAGTTTTGAAAACTTACCTCCTCATCCAAACCATTTATCAAGTAAGTGATCTAATACTATATATCTCTTAATATTTTAGATCAAATCTAAGTGGGCCCCACCACAATTTTGTATTTCCTATATCTTAGTGTTATAATCATGTAAGTGAAAAATCTATTATAAACATTTAGTGTGAAGTGGGCTCCATATAAAATTAACCGTACCTTTAGAAATCTTATTCATTAAGTGTAAATATGGATTGAGGACCTTATAAATCTAAATCCAGATTGTTAAAATTAGGGGAAAGATCATGATAATGATCTAGACCGTTAAATTAATGATCGGGTTCAATCCAACAGTTGATAAAAGGTTTAATAAACTACTTAAGGAATTAGATTAAGAAAATTAAAAATTTACTTGATTTAATGTTAGATCAGATCATCTGATCAAAGATCAATGAGGACCATTGGACCAAAATCGTGGGAAATAAAAAAATAAATGGTCAGATCAGATGAATCTAAACATCCAATTGTCTTTAAAGTAAATCTTGATTGTAAGTCAAACTTAACAAATATTAATACATTTGATATATGGCTAGAAATATGGTAAATAGACTATCTATGGCTTATATATATATATATATATATATATATATATATATATATATATATATATATATATATATATAAAGAAATTAGGGACTTGATTGACCGATTTAATGGTTTAATATAACAATCTTAGGATCTTACTCATTTTTGCAAGTGCTTTAAGAAAATAAACACTAAGGAAGAAATTAACTTGATGCTTATATTCTAAAAAATGAAACTTTATATGGATCATAAACCTGAGTGCAGTCATCAGATCTATGAATAAATTATCAAAATGTCAAAATAGTCAAATAAGGAATGGACATTATGGGTAAGTAGTCACTATCACAAATAAATTTTCCCGCATACACTACATAATATTACATACTTACTTTTGCTTAACTTTTATAACATGTTGATATTTGTTTAAGTATGTAACTGCTTTGTATTTGATATGTCATTATGAGAACACCAGAAAACTCGAGGATCAAGTTATTCTTTAAAATTTTAGGTAGAGTTCCCAATGGAACCCGAGTTGGTACCAATAGGGCTTCCGCCTTGTACTACGATCGACGCTAGGGAAGGAGTTTGGCCATCTCTAGAGTAAGCCGCTCATTGTTAGAATATACAGTTACACATGGTACGTGAAATACCTCAAGTCAACGTTCGCGCAAGATGTGAGCAAACTCCTACAGTTGTTGAGCTCATATGGATCTTGGTCAGATGAGTGTTGGCAGGCCAGACGTTGTGCGCATCTATGACACTAATTGTTCACTAAAGAAACTATTTATGTAGTAATGTGGCATAATAAAATTCTTGTATATGTACTTGTATCATATCTATGTTGTTACTCATGCGTACAACTACTTGCTGGGTTATTAGCTCATTCTATTGATTGAAAAAAAAAATGAACTGGAGTCTCCGAGTGTGGAGTGATGGCTTTGAGAGGCGTACTCTTGAAAATTTGTTACGAAAATAAAGAATTTTTTATTTATTTCTTTTAAATAATGATGTATGAACTTGTGTTGGATATCAGCCAGTGTATAATTGATACTTTTGACTGGATACATGATGATTAATTAAGTTTACTATTTGTGATGATTATTATAATTATGTGTATAATACTATCCCCTCCCCATTAATTGACACCCTCGACTCGGCAACTGAGTCAAGCAAACCCGGGTTTCCAGAGTCGGTGTGACATCTTGGATTCCTTTTTCAAGGATAAAATTCCTTACCTCCCAGTCTGGTCGTCTAAACTCGACAGACAACAGAGCTTTCCATATCTCCTGAATTTGAGCCGAATGAATATTCTATTATATAAGAGGTAACCGTGGTGCTGACAGTATTGACATCAGATTTCTGACATAACTAAAATCAACAATTGGCTAAGGCACATTTTGTTGCGACATGGTAGTGTTCTTTCATAAAGTATCATATTCATGCTTTCGACCTGACTAACTATCCATCTGTTGAAGGTCTCAGCTTGAATTCGTGATTACTCGGCCTGAGCTCGTAACTGCTCTAACATATGCTCATTCGTTATTTGCATATTAGGTAGCCCAACCATCATTATCTCAAAAAGATTTGTCAACTAACTGACGTTCTCATTACTTTCACACTAGCTATGTTATTAGTCCCTCCAGGCATGCCAAACTTATGTTGTGGTTCAATTTCAAATTTAGTCTTGTGATTAGTGCGGGCATCCCAGGATTGAATATGTAGCTCAATTCAAATCGAACAACTACGACGCCAAGTACCAAGATAGGCATATACGTCGGAAATCAACCGTATATGACTGAGATCTAATAAAATTGTTCGCCTATTCAGCCACTTGCACAGCGTTGCTTAAGATGGTTAAGTTATAGTTAGAACGTGTGGTTCGTCATCTGAAAATAGATCACACATCTACCTGCCATATAAAAGGACTTTTTCTCTTCAATATAGATAAAACAAAAAAGAAATTCTTATAATCGGTCGTAGAGAACAACTGTAGAACACCTCTCTGGATGAAAAACTTTGTTTGATATTGGAATTGAATCCAATATATGAGCATAGACTCAGATTACAACTAAAGTTAACGACTACTTGATTACTGCAACGGTTATACTAAGGAATGTAAATAACAGGTAAACGAGTATTACACTAATGAATGTAAATGAAATATAATTGAAAGAATAATTGAAAGGTAGATTTAATTTGGTTTGGTTTAGATGGTATGAGACGATTTCTTCTGCCGACTTCTTTTTCTATTTATAGCTTTAACCTTGTCATTTGGATACTTCCTGCGTTTTGACGGTTATTATAATCGTTTCAACATTACTCACCTTTTGGATGCTTCCCATGATCTGACGGTTGTTGTAACCATTTCAGCACTACATATCCTTCTGGAGATTTCCTTGTCACCTCTCCTAGTAACTACTTCAGGTCTACTTGCTGACTCAACCGCATTCCACTCGACCAAGCGGTCAACCTCTTGGATGACTCTCAGCTGCTTGCTTGGCTTTTAAATTCATTTCAATTGGTCACTGTCTTGTCATCATGTTAATTGTGATTTTGTAAAAAGCACTACAATCATTCTTTAAGATCTTTAGTATGTTGTATCCTTTCCTTGCTATAATACATGTCATTTTCAATTGGGTTTCTCAAGAACAATATAAAAAAAAAAGTTCCAACACATCCCACCTAATCCCATCTAAGCTCATGTACCAAACGTATTTTTATTAACCTTAACGTACATCTAATGGTCAAATCATTTCATCATCCACCTCTTATGCTTGCATATGATTTTGGGCTAAGAGTGGATAAAACTCATAGTAGAATGACTTCAGTCCATTTTGGTGCATGAGATAGGTAAGATGGACTTTTGATATTTTATAGCACACCGAAGTCCATGGGAAGTAGGAAGAGCACCATACAATTTCCCAAGTGCTTGGAATAAATGGTATTTAATTGCATTAGGTGAATTTGACGTCATCATTACACAATGATTATACGTCCGGAAATACCATGGTATTTTAATCGCCTAATCCCTCGTTTGGGATCAAATTCTTCCTTCAAAAAGATACTTTATTAAGTGAAACCTGCATTTGGTGGACTACAGTATTGTAATCAATAGACTAGATTTCACAACTAATACCAGTCAATTGTATGCATATGCAATTTAATTGTCACATGTATATGGTGCATATGTATGGAGAGTGGATAAAACACATGTATCAACATCTGGCCAATAGATTCAATGGATTTCGAAATCCACTAACATCCGACTATGTCTCCTGCGAGCATGGGATGATGTAATAGCTGGTTTAATCCAATCCTTCCTATCAATTCCAAACACTTGATGGAATTTACACCAGACCAAATGCAATTCCATACCACATAATCCTACCTGATCCACATTCCAAACAGGCCCTAATTGTACTCCAGCTAAGAAGGCATTTATTCCTCCATAAAATCCTATATTTAAAAGGGACATGCAAGAGAGTTCACAGATGCCCTCCTCCCTTGGACATTTAGAGAGAGAATATAGAGAGAGAGATCTCCACTTCCTCTAAAACATCATTAGTGTGGTCCACTTATGAATGGTTCTCAATCTCCCCTCATACCACGACCCCGTATTGCAGTAAGAAGTGGACTTAAAGCTTGTCTCTTCATTTGAAATAGATCAAAGAGAGACCTATATCAAAGAATGAAAGGCATCAAATCTTCATCATCATGTGGACTAGCAAAGGTATGATCTCAACCATCCATTTTAAATTCTTCTAGAAACTAGATAACATATAGATAAGGATAAATCAACCGGTTAAAAATATGGATTTTCCACATTTATGCCTCCGCATTTCAAAAAGTCAACGGATATTCTTATCCCTGTAGAATTCACTATGGGGGAGTTTGGATCGTAATTTACTTAAGCTACTTATGCCTTAAGTAGCATATCTTGATTTTTACTTCTTAAATTGAAGTGATTAACTTAAAATAAAAAAGTTACTTATAATTGATCATAAACCAAAGTTACTTATCTCAAATAAGTTACTTTACTGCTGTAAGTAGAAAAAGTAACTTATTTCATGGTATCCAAACAACGCCCTACATGACACAAACTACTGTCATTAAACTTTCCAAATTTACCTCATCACCTAGAGTTCATTTGAAATGAACGAGTATGTTGAGAAGGATGAGTGGCAAGACAAGAAAGGATAAAATTAGAAAGGGATGCATTTGAGGGAAATTACAAGTAGCACCAATAGGTAATAAATTAAGGGGAAGTAGACTTTAGATAGTTTGCTCATGCGCTATAGAGACCGAGAACTGTGCTAGTTAGAAGTAGAACCGCGTGGTTAGTAGTAGATTTGATATAATTTGGATGCTCTAAAAGGCCAAAAGGAGTTCCAAAAGAACATAGAGGTAGTAAAATAAGAATTGATGACCTATGGTCTTAATTAAGATATGACCCTTGATAGAGTGAAATGGCGAACAAGATCCAAGTAGCCTACCCTAATTAATTGGGAAGAGGATTAGATGATCATGATAATGTCCCAAAATTCATTGGGTGGGTAACAACCGGGGGAATAGCAACAGGTACCCATCATACAGATGTTCACTTGAGCTCAAGCCTCCACTGGCAGCATGGGCACAGGGACACTATCCAGATTGTCCCTGCCATGGATGGACCAGAAAAGAAATTTTCCAACAAGGCAGTCTTAAGGGATTGAATGCTAGGCTCTTCCTTTGGCATTATCCCCTAATAGGCTTTGACGGAGAGTTCATACAAGACATTTGAGTACCCATTTGACACAAGTAGAGCCCATGGCTTAGTGATCCAAACCATTGTTGTGATGGACATTTCCATGATGACCCATGCACAAAATCCTCCAGGCTGGAAGATTAAACAATAGAATATTTGGTCTTTTGTCTGTTGAATTTGAACCTCTGCTGTATTTTCTTTCTTCATTGTCTTCTTGTTGGTCTCCCATCAGGAAGACATTTGGTGTGGGTCCATCCACATGAGCCTATAATATTAATGGTTTGACCACTGAACCATGGAACCACTTGTGTAAACTGACAACTCATATGATATTTGAACAAATTTTCAGACCAAGATTGTTTAGTTTCTCTTATTTATGACCATCCCTTTGAACCCCGTCAAGTGGAACCTACATTTTGCAAGTCTTGCCAAATGACCTGTCAAACTCGCATAACCACCTAATCGATGATTTCATAATTCAAAGATCAACAAGGTCCTTAATTCGTAATAATGGAGCAATAGACAAGCTTTGTCATTTCCTGTTTCTTTCTAGAAAATGTAAAACAAGGTTAAGTTACAGCAAAGGTTGGAAATATGCACACAATAATTTACAGATGATGACTTGCTACAGAAAGGCCTCTGCAGTGTTCAAATCATCCAAAATGTTGGACTTAACCTCTTCTGGCAATGCTGCGAAAGGACCTGCCTTTGAGTAGAAGTTGGCTAATGATCTTATCACTTTCTCAAGGGCTGCATATGATTCCTGTGCACAAGATATAGCCTCACAGTCAGTCAAAGAAAACCTTCCAAACACAAAAGAAAAATAGATAGCAATATGGCAATCAAAATCAGATGTTTTGCATGTTGTATACAAAAAGCATATTGCATTGGCTTGAAATTGAACTAAGGTTGTGTTTGGGTGTACCCTAAATCATGGTTGTGCTTAACTTTGGGGGGAGCATAAATCAAAGATAACATTATATGGGCTTATGTTTCCCATTATTTCTTCCCCAAATCACAATTGAACTAAATTTTGGAGGATCCCTCTTATCTCAACCAGAATTTGGTAGTAGCTCGTCCCATCTACAACACTTAACTGTATCTTCATGTAAACTGGTGAAGTGTATGATTTGATAGAATTTGAAATTATTAGGGTGCATATGAATTAAAATAGGAATGATACCACCAACTACAAATCTCCAAGTGCCAAATGCAAGAAATGCACACATCCCAATATTGCATTCATGTGTGGGATCTAGAACATTTATCAAGTGGGTGCTTCGGTGTTTCCTACCCAGAAAATTCATCCCTGATCACTCATCTGGTAGGCTACCTATATACATTTGAGTGCGAACCTTTGCTAATCCTTTTATCTACCAACCATTTTCAAGTACAGGTATAGCATGCCGATTAGCTGAGGGGCAGAAACCTCCCCCAACACTACACTGATGAACAATCCTGATCTCACCACCATAAGCTACATTGGCATGCATCTGGCACTTGTGTTTAGCACATGCAGATGTGACGCTGACAATAGTATTCCTCCAAGCACTCTGATGAATTAACCAACAGAAATCTCCACCCTAATGCCCTACTAATGAACAACTCCAATCTCACAGACATGAACTACATCAACATGCATGGGGCACTTGTGTTTGACACTTGAAGATGCAATGTTGCCAATAGCATTTCTCCAATCAGAAATGATATGTGTGAAGGCACGTGTTTCTATTGTCAATTTGTAACGCTGGATAAAGTTGAATTGTAAAAGGAGAAAGAGCTTTGTCTGAGTGTGTATTACATGCAGTTACAATCTCATTCCATCCATGGCAAAACTAACTTTACAACCACTACATATCAAGAAACCTTGCCCTAATGCATTTGAGAAAGTCTGTAACTTCATTTATAGATATTTCAAATACAACTCAAGTTGAACCTGCAAAACATCTTCTTGTATTCAAGTCAAGTAGAAGATTTAACAATAATGACATTGATGGTTTGAATATGTAAGGAGAACAGATTAAGTTGAATTGTGAAATGACAAAAGGAGATCGATCTTGATGTATTACATGCAGTTCCATATCATTTCGATCTTGATGTATTACATGCAGTTCCATATCATTTTATTCAATGCACGAGTTAATGGGCTTAATGTTGCAAGTGATTGGCCACGTCAATCATTCAATGAGTAGCATTTTTAATGTCGGACTTTGTTCTGCACTTTGGAATATGGCCAAATCAGGTACCGTAGGCTTAATTCCAGGTCCATAAGGAAGTTTTGGGAATTGATCAAGCAAATAGTTCAGAAAACAAAGGTGAACATTATCAAAACATAGCTACAATATTATATTTTAAAATCTAGTAAGATAGGTTACAATCCATGATGAAAATAGAGAAATACTTAGAACACTCATACATTTGCCCACGTAGATGAACTTGGTTCAAAGGAGATGAGGCTTTTTTTCAAAACAAGTGTGCCACACTCATCAAGTGTGGTCTACCATAGGCAAACACCCTTGTAAAAAAATGAGGTTGTGGTCACTCATCAAGTAGGCGCAGTGTTTCAAATAGCGCCCGTAGCGTAGCGTGGCCGTAGCGCTACATAGCGTCCCAAATAGCATAAATCCCCTGTAGCGCACGCTACAGGGGTCGTAGCATACGCTACAGCTATGTATCGCATAGAGTCTGTAGCGCAAGCTACAATGTATTTTTTTTACTATTTTAGTTTTTTAATTATTTTTTCACGTTTTCTTTGTTTCTAATGTTGAGGAATGTGACAGTAGTATTGTACTTGATACTTTTAACCTATGGGATTTTTATTTCTTTTCATAATTGTGACTTGTGGTTTCAATTAGACATAATTAATTAAAGTGGTTTGCTTAGGAAGTTGGTGTGATAATTATTTGATTTGGCTTATGTATGTGGATTGGCTTTTGATAAATGATAACTAATAACTTTTTTGAACATGCTTATAATTGATAAAATGAATCATCTTTTAGGCATTTTTATATTTTTTTTCACTATTTATTATATTTGTCCTATTTTTAAATTAAAAAATAGAAATATTCGCTACGTATTTACACTACACACAATAGAGGGCTGAGCGCTACGCATCACGCTACTGCTATTTAAAACACTGAGTAGGCCATAGGGATACATTGAATGTGGACCAACACGCCCATCGTTTTTCTAAACATCCATTTTTCTTATTCAAATGGAGTTCACCTAATGAGTGCACAATCCTGATTTCTGGGCCAGGAGTTGTCCGTGGCAGGCCACACCTGACGTATAGCAGGATTTTGTAGACACATGATGTGAAGAAAACCCACAAATCTCTGCACAAATTTCCTAAGAATTTCTTCCATTTGAAGCTTAACACAGTCAAGAAAAGAGAACGCATACCTCAGCCACAACAGCTTTTTGGCCCTTCCAACCACTCAAATACTCTCGAATCGACTCCTTCGCAGCATCTGCCATCCTTCTAAATTTGGCAATATCTCTGGCATCTTCCTTCAATGACTCACGCAGTGTCTTCACGACTTCTCTTGCAGATTTCAAGTAGGATTTTGGCAACACCTTACCAGATTTGGTTTTTTCATTAGGGTCTAACAAGGATTTAATCGAATCAAGAATGCCTTGGTCTGCCTCATTCTCATTTTCTTTCCGATCGCTTTCTTCTGCCTTAACTGGCAATGGTGCAAAGCCATGTCTAAAGGCCAAAATGGCAACCAACGAGGCTGCACTGCATAAAACAGTATCCCTTCTACTCAACAAAATTTCCTGAGAAGCTATGTCAAAACAATGCCTCAAATGCAGTTTGTCTACTCTGTTGCAGTGAAATGAAAACAATCAAGCTTCATGAAAGAGCTAAGGAAGTGATTTCAAAAGATCTAATAGTGGTAGACAGTACTGATAACTTACACTTGGAGAAAGGTTTTGGAATTTTTGCAATCAAACTAGGAGAGGAGCTATTGCATTTCCCCAATATTGAGAAAGATATAACCATTTTTGTCTGAGAGTTCAGCCAATCCCAGTGGAGCTTTATGCAGTACGTCTTACAAAATGGCAGCAACCTCTTGATTATTGCTACAACAGGACAACATAGAAAGGCTTCAAGCAAAACACAAATTTATTGAAGATCATTTACTAAAAACCCACTATTGAGAAAGGAAGAGCCAATTTCGTTAGTGGATTCAGTAAATACCAGCAGAGCTCTTTTCAGTACGTCTTAAAAAGTGGCAGAAATCTCTTGATTATTGCTTCACCAGAACGACCTAAAAGGCTTCAATAAGTACAAAAATTTATTGAAGAGTTATTTGCTAAAAAGGAGAAGAAAAAAAAAAAACAAAAGAACCGTCCCTTTGCCACAAGGTGATATGTGAGTGCCACAAAAGAGCAATCCAATAAAGATCGAATAAAAAAGATAAAAAAGCAAAAGAAGAAGAAGCATGACTTATCAGCTTACTGCAAGCACATGAGTGTGTATTGTGTAGGGCGCTTGAAGATGGGAATTGACAATAGGACACCCCATGTGTCAGTTAAAAGGACGTTGCTAATGTACCCATGAAGGTGGGAACCGTGTGTGTGTATTGTGTAGGGCGCTTGAAAATTGATAACCGCACAATTGGCAAATTGATGTAGAACATGGCACAGATACATTCCTAGCATGGTTGGACCAAAAGAAGGTGAACCATAAATTGGCAATAACTTTTGATACGGGTATCATTATGGGGTGCACAACTTATCAATCTTTACTGAAACGGGCCATCCTAGGTGAACCAACCCACAAAGTGGGTTGCATCTATCTGTTTCACTAGAAAAGACACACTTTCGGCTCAAGGAAAGAAATTTTAAGGAAAAATTACTACTTCTAGTAATTCCGATTTTTTTTAATATTTTCTTATTTTTAGAGTTTTACATTTTCTTCATTTTTAGAAACAACTTATAATTATGTTAGGATTCTTTTAGCAAAAGTTTATTCGAAAATTTTATTTTTAGAAATTAGGCTTTAGAAGAGTTTTAATAGAATTAGGATTTTTATTAGAGTTAGACTTCTACTATTTTTGGTAATTACGAATTTTGGTTTAGTTTCTTTTTTCTTTATTGATAGTGTGACAAGGATACAGAAGAGACAATTATCAATTAATCAATTCTTTAATTTATTAAATTTTATTTATATTCTTTTCTACTTTTCCTCGTGGATTCGAGGAATCTTTATGAGGAGTATAGAGAAGCTCTGTGGATTCGCAGTAGTTATCATTGAGGAAGACAGTGATTGACCTCATCATGTCTATCCCTACGTCAATTGGTATCAAAGCGAGAACTCCCATCAGGCCAATGACAAGTAACGACGGAATGGACCAAAATCCCGTGGACGGTGATTCAGGGATTTGTTATCTTTTGAAAAGAATGGAAGCTTTTCAGCGGGAGAATCGGTTGATCATGCAAGGGATACAAGAAACCCTTAACCGTCTTGCAAATATGCTAATTCCGCCTCGAGCCCAAGGCAATGCTCAGTCACCTGTGGTTGCTATACGGCACAACCCAGATTTTCCTAGAGCACCACCCAATGATGGTGAATTGCAGGCCACCACTATGATCTTGAGGAAGGCGTCGTACATGCCAAAGGTAGAGATAGATTTACATCAACACAACATCTTTTGAACGAGATGCACTGTAAACCAAAAAGTCCGTAATGTGATCATCGATGTCAGGAGCAGTGGGAATCTCATGCAGAAAACAATGGTGGAAAAGTTGCAACTGAAAAAAGAAAGGCATTCATCTCCATACACGATTGGATGAATCAAGGGAGTCAACAAAACAGAGGTAATCGAACAATGCACTGTCTCATTTTCAATTGGTAAAAATTATAAGGATCAAGTATTTTGTGACATGGTCAACATGGAAGCTTGTCACATATTACTTAGTCGACCATGACAATATAATGTTAATGCTACACATAGAGGCGGGGATAACGTATTTATATTTATTAAAGATGGTAGAAAGTTTATCCTCGTCTCTATGGGAATGGAGAACCAATCCAAGACTTCTAAAGTTGAGGAACGATTTCTCATAACTGAACATAATCTTGTTAAACAATCTAAGGAGACGGGAGATGTAGATGCATTAGTTGAAAAGGAAAATTATATGAAGCCTGTGAACATCGCAAAGGATTTGAAACCAGTATTGCAGGAGTTCAAGGTGTTTGTGCTCGATGAACTCCCTAAGGAATTGCCTCTCATATGAGATATACAAAATCGCATTGATCTTGTCTCAGAGGCAAGTCTGCACAATTCCCCACATTATTAGAAAGAATGTAAGATATTGCAGGCACAAGTGAAGGAACTGATCCATACTAGCCAAGTCAAGGAGAGCATGAGTACATATATTGTGTCAGCTCAAGAGCCTAATGCAAATTACAAGGAAAAGGTTGATAAACATCAATGCAAGAAATTCTTTGAGCATCATGAGTGAAATCCCTTGAGTAACTCGAGGACAAGTTTTTTCCAAGAGGGGTTTGATGTAGAACATGGCACAGATAAATTCCTAGCATGGTTGGACCAAAAGAAGGTGAACCGTAAATTGGCCATAACTTTTTATCCGAGTATCGTTACGAGGCGCAAAACCTATCAATCTTTACTAAAACGGGTCATCCGAGGTGAACTGACCCACAATGTGGGTCGTGTCTATCCGTTTTGCCAGCAAATGCACACTTTTAGCTTAAAAAATGAAATTTTAAGGGAAAATTACTAGTTTTAGTAATTCCGATTTTTTTAATATTTTCTTACTTTTAGAGTTTTCAATTTTCTTCATTATTAAAAACAACTTGAAATCATGGTAGGAATCCTCTACCAAAAGTTTATTTGGCAATTTTATTTTTAAAAATTAGGCTTTAGAAGAGTTTTAATAAAATTATGATTTTTATGATAGTTAGAATTTTACTATTTTTGGTAATTATGAATTTTGGTTTAGTTTTTTTTTTCTTTATTAATGGTGTAACCAAGATGTCCCGTATCGGTATCGGTTGACGTAACGTTGACCTCCAAAACCGATACGGATACGGGGGCGTAACGGCGATACGGGGATGTAACGGCCTGTAACGGCGTAAAAAAAAATTTTTGCCAAAAAAATATGAAAAAATATGGATTAAATCCGGAATATTCTAAGCATTCCAAATATGCATTCATTTATAAATTGGAACATGTTTATGGTGGTGTAACGGTCCACTCTTTGGTGAGAAGTTGTATCGGACTGTCTGATGAATTTATGAACTAGATAACCTGAATTTGACTACAAAATTCATATATTTAATTTTCTAACTATCTACTATCAATGATAGATATATTATAATGAATGTAATATGAAAATATCTTACATTAGGTGTTTGCAATTATTTTTGAGGAATTTCTCGAACATGCGTAAATAGAAAAAAAATATTTAAAAAAATATAAAATGGTACCCCAAATCTATAAAATGTACATTAACATGTTTTACTATGATTAACACATCACATGGCATGATTAAAACAGCAAAACAATCATTAAAAAATGATTTTTTGAATTTTTCAAAAAAGGGCCATAATTAATGCGTAAATAAAAAAATATATAAAATATATATAAAATGGCACCCCAAATCTGTAAAATGCACATTAACACGTTCTATTATGATTAACACATCACATGGCATGATTAAAACATCAAAACAATCATTAAAAAAATGATATTTCGAATTTTAAAAAAAAGGGTCATAATTAATGCGTAAATAGAAAAAAAATATAAAATGGCACCCCAGATCTATAAAATGCACATTAACATGTTCTACTATGATTAACACATCACATGGAATGATTAAAACAGCAAAACAATCATTAAAAAATGATTTTTTGAATTTTTCAAAAAAGGGCCCTAATTAATGCCTAAATAGAAAAAAAATATAAAAAAATATAAAATGGCACCCCAAATCTGTAAAATGCACATTAACATGTTCTATTATGATTAACACATCACATGGCATGATTAAAACATCAAAACAATCATTAAAAAATGATTTTTCGAATTTTAAAAAAAAGGGCTATAATTAATGCGTAAATAGAAAAAAATATAAAAATATATATATAATGGCACCCCAAATCTGTAAAATGCACATTAACATGTTCTCCTATGATTAACAGATCACATGACATGATTAAAACAGTAAAATAATCATTAAAAAATGATTTTTTGAATTTAAAAAAAAAGGGCCATAATTAATGCGTAAATAGAAAAAAATATATATATATATAAAAAAAAAATGGCACCCCAAATCTGTAAAATGCATATTAACATGTTCTACTATGATTAACACATCACATGGCATGATTATAACAGCAAAACAATCATTAAAAAATGATTTTTTGAATTTTTTTTAAAAAGGCCATATTTAATGAGTAAATAGAAAAAAATATAAAATATATATAAATGGCATTTGTTGTATATCCATGTGATCCATCCTTTTTGCCCACTTATTTCAGGGCATGGACCAAAAAATAAGGCTGATCCAAATCTTAGGTGGATCACAAAATGGGCCTTAAGAAGATTTAACGGCGGGCATTCAATCCCAATTGCATGGTCCAATTGAGATTTTGATCCCTTCGTTTCAAGGATCATGCGTTAAAATGAACTTGAAAAATTATGAATGGCATGGATTTACCATACATAAATCAAGGTGGGCCCCACCGCATGCAATAAAATAGTGAGTGTGCACTATGCAGCGTGCACTGCAGATTATACAAAAAAAGAAAAAGAGAAAACTGCGTGGCTGTGAATTTGTTCGGTTTTGCTGGAAAAAGAAAAGAAAAGAGAGGGAAATAAAAAAAAAGAAGATGGAAAGCAGAGAGGGGACCGAACCGAGAGAGAGAGAGAGAGAGAGAGAGAGAGAGAGAGAGAGAGAGAGGGCTGCCGCTGCAGCCGTAGCAGCACCACAGCTATAACCGCAGCACCCGCAACAGCAGCAGCATTGTAAGAAGAAGAAGAAGAAGAAGAAGAAGAAGAAAGAGAAGAAGAAGAAGAAGAAAAGAAAAAAAAAGGTAAGTTTTTTTTCTTTTTTTTTTCAAGCCGTAACAGCCGTTTCGGGTCCGTAACGGCCGTTATGGCCCGTAACGGCCCTATAACGGCAGTGACGGTCACAAAATTCCATAACGGCCGTTTCGACCCCGTATCGCGTAACGGTGTTAGCCGTTACCGTTACGTATCGGCCGATACGACCGTATCGTAACAGATACGGGACACCCTGGGTGTAACAGGGAAACAGAAGAGACAATTATCAATCAATCAACTTTTGAATTTATTAGAATTTATTTCTATTCTTTTCTATTTTTCCTCCTGGATTCGAAGAATGTTTGTGAGGAGTCCAAAGAAGCTTCATGGATTCGGAGTAGATATCCTTGAGGAAGATGGTGACCGACCTCATCACGTTCATCCTTGCGTCATAAATGTGGGATGCTTAAAGATTGATGGTGGCACATGTGAGGCACTTGATGATAAAAGGGTGGAAAATGTGACACATTGGCATATGTCACATGGCACATTAGCAACATTGACTACAGTCCTCTGGTGCACCCACACACCCACACCCACATAAATTTTGTTGGGAAATGGGTGAAAAGGTACAAATCCTAGTGACATAATTGAAATACTAGCTACATTACAAAAATAACGAATATTCAATCATATTGAAAGGTATGAAAGGCGCATGGACCCGACATAGAAAAGTAGAGTTTTAAAGAAGAATGATCCTTTGTAATCTCTCACACCAAAATTTTGGTGATCATTAACAATCGTTCGAGTTCAAAAACTACAAGGACGGTGGGGCCTCACTAGATCAGTTTCATATGTGCTTTTGCTTTTCACTAATGAAGAGACCTATTTGTAACTATTAATGGCTTCTAGTTAGAAAGATTTAGGGTTTCTATTTTCATTGTTTACATCTCTTTCATTTGTGCTAGTGACTAGTTTATGGATGAGTACTCGTGGAGTAATTGGTCTCTCTCTAGACCTACGTGCCTTTGACTTCATTTGTCAAGAAGTCTGTGTTGTAGAAGATCCACAATTTCAAAGTTTAAACTTGATTTTGTAAAACAAAACCATGTACTCAAGTGACATAAGGGAAAGCATGGAAAGGTGAAGAGGAAGAACACCGTCTCCTCTATGTGATATGAACCTTGAATCCACAAGATGTAATGGCTCTTGAATCCACCAGAGATTCAAAAATATTTTATTGAAGTCTATACCCCAAACGAGATTACAAGGCTCTAAATAACAAAACGAAATCCTAATTAAGAGTCTCAATGCAAATAAGCTGAAACCTTTCCAAAATAGTAAAACTTGCTAAATATAGATAGTCCTAAATTAATTACACTAGATAATTCTTGGCATGATAAGAAACAAATCTTAAGAAGACACCAAATACTAAAACTCTAAGATGAGAGAGATACGTCTAATCTCAAACTTCTTGAAAACAGTAAGTTTTTCGAAAAATAGGTATTTTGAATAGGAATGAGTTGTTTTCTCATAAAACGGAGTGACGCGACCCGCTTACATGGGTCAGTTGGCCCTGGATGGCCTGTTCCAGTCAAAATTTAGGACATGTCTTGTAACTCATCCCGGATCAAAAGTTATGGTTGTTTTACAGTTCACACTTTAAACGACTATTTTTCTCAATCCGGAATGAATTTCTTCGATCCAGACGCATCTAGGCCCAGTTACATCATGCCCCACGTAAGAATGGCCCTGAATATGATGGATTACGTCTGCTTCTGTTCAGGCCTTTTTCGGACCATCTAAGCCAGAAATAGGTCAGCAGCCCACTCTACATCATCAAGATTGAGAAGTTGTTAAAAAATATGTTGGTGGCCTACACCAAAAATTCCTCTTTGTTGTAGAAACATAAAAGGGAGAGGATCTGCTGTTAGACCCGAATGTAAAAGATAGTTATCACGAATTCTATCAAGAAAAAACCATTTTACAAAATGCAAAGAGTAGAAAAATTATAAAATCCTAATTGATTAAAATATGCCCTTTCATGAAATTGGAGACGAGAAGCTAAAGTGGGTCTGACCGGATAACTGAACAGCCCATCAGCATGGTTGTAGACTGCTCTGCAGTTGCATCACATTCACTGGAAACAACAGTTTTTGCAGCTGATTGTGAAATGGTATAGTATATTATGCTCAACCAAAAGAATCTAACATAAACTCGATTTTTTAATTTGACTAGTAATTTCATCACATGATTGATTCCACTTTGGAGGGTCCATACATCAAGAATCCCCCATTGTGGAAAACCAAAGCCTTTGGTTGGCAGCAGCAAATAGACAGCCAAAAAAGAAGATTTAGATATGGTTCGCATCTAAACCAAAAGAAAAAAGGCCAAACGAATCATCGATATAATCTTCCAATGTAGAAGACTTGGAGTGCATGGGGCACATACAATTTCAATGTTTTGGATTGCTGAACTGGTGGCCCTCCTTGCAAGAAACTGAAAACTTGAGCTTGTTATAAATACTCTGGCATTGAGCATTGTGCTATTATGATGTCATTCCATTTAAATAATGCACATTTTCCGACCGATGATCTCGGAGAGCATATAACCATAATTCTAAAGCTCGCTAGCCAAATCAACTCAACCAGCGAGATTTGGATCCGAATCTCTTACAAACTTGGTTGTGGGTATTTTGCGTAACAGGTTCTTCAACAGATACTATAACCATTAAGTGAAATTTTAAACCCCGGGTCTCTTGGAAACTTTTGGGAATACCAAGAGTTACATTAGGAGTCTTTTGGATGCGTAAGTGGGAATTGATTTACAGGCCAAACATTCTAATTTTTTAAAAAAGAAGAAAGGAGAGAGAAACATACCTTTGTTCTCTCTTGAACTGTGACCTATTGAAGGTATAGCCCACCAGATGAACGGTGTAGAGGTTTAGACTATGAGAATCGTCCGACTAATTCATGAGAAAGAGAAAGGTTTCTACCAAGAAGAAGCTGGGATTTCCTTATCTGTTTTTTGAGGGTTTTTGAAAAGGCCAAGAGGTTTGGCTAGAAACCCCAACACTAGCATTAGCCAGCTAGCTACTATCAAAGCTTACACGGGCCCATCATAATTTTTGTGTTTTATCGGGACGCAGATTGGCTATTGACGCTGCTAGTAGCAAGCTGCATACTGGACGCGGATTTCTTGCCAAAGCCGTTCGTAGTAAGCGCCTGCGAAAGGATGTTGGGTGGGACCCACTGCAATATTTGTGATAAATCCACACCATCCACCCATTTTACAAGCTCAGTTTAAGAAATTTGACCAAAAATTAAGTGGATCCAATATCAAGCGGGCCAAATGAGAGGAAACAATCGCTATTCAATGAGCATCGTTGAAACATTTTAATGGACATAAAAGTTTTGTATCTTCCTAAATTCGTTGTGTTTTCACTTCATTCCAGTGGTAATAATATTATAAACGGTTTTGATGATATATAAACATCAAGATGGAGCCTAGGAAGGTTTCAACCGTAAGCATTTCTTTTCTCAATTTTCTCTCTAGTGTGACGCAATTGAGTTTTGGATACACCTAATTTTTTGTCACAAATACCGAAATGATCTCTAAAAACTTATGGAGAGTGGATTTCTCAAAAACATAGCCGTGGATCCTACCTAGCGTCCTTGCGCAGGATTTTCCTTTCACATGAAATTCGCATCCACTGCTATGTGGGCCCACATTAATGTGTTTTATTCACGTGGTTCATTTATTTTTTTCAGATTATTTTAAGATATGAGTCCAGAAAATGAATCAGGTGCAAATCTCAAGTGGACCATGCCCCGAGAAAACGGTGGTGATTGAGCACCCACCGTTAAAAACCTCCCACGGCCGGCTGTAACGTTTATTTGTCATCCAATATAGTGATGTATGTGTAAGAGGGGACTGCTACAAAAGGAAGCGGATGGGCTACTCCCCCGCTGGTTGGTGATCCGTAAGCCCCACCATAATGTATGTGTTTCATCTAGGTCGTCCATCTTTTTTTATAGGTAATTTTATGGTATGAGACCAAAATTAAGTTATATACTAATCTGAAGTAGACCACATTACATAAAACGGTGTCAATTGAACGTTGACCTTAAAAAACTTTTTGGGGGCATAAAAGTTTTGGATCAAGCTAATCTTTGTTTTTTCCCTTCATCTAGGTCTGTATGACCTAATCAACAGATTGGATGTCAAATAAACAGTACAGTGGGCCTTGCGAAGATTTTAACAATGGATATTCAATCACAGTTAGCCTTTCCAAGATTTGATCAATAAATGGTCCTTCATCGTGAAAGTATTCAACTTCATGTAGCCAATGCATACTCTCCAACTAGTTGTAACTCTAGTTGGCACAGAGTTTGTTGTTGGCATTGGCTAAAACGGTGATTCCGAACTTCTTAGGAACCACCTAAGTTGGACTCACCCATTGGCTATCAGATATGGGGTATATAATACCCACATCCAACAACTTAAGTACCTTGGCCATAACCACTTCCTTCACGTTTGGATTTAATGTACGTTGTGGTTGCCGAGAGGTCTTCACATTATCCTCAAGATGAATGCGATGAGTATAAATCAAAGGGTCAATTCCCTGGAGGTCCGCATACGACCCTCAAATGGCTCCTTTATACTCAATGAGTAGAGATGAGCATACTCTCTTGTTCTTGCTCAAGATGTGAAGAAACCACCACCAGGTATGTCTCATCTTGACCTAAATAAACATATTTAAGATCAGAGGGCAAGGGTTTTTGGTCAAGCTTCGACACTTTGAAGTTATATGGTAGAGGCACAACATCAATTTAGGAAAAAAATTTAAATTGTGACCTCCACTTGTTCACTTCAAGTACTGGTGCAACATCCAGCGAGGTATCCATCTCCCTAATCATGTCATCATCCAAATCAGGGAAGTGGGCTAAGCGCGTCTCTAAAAGGTTAGAGGATAAGGTCATCAAAGCTCTATCTTCCACGAAAGAGTCTATCATATTAATGTCGTGGGTCTCATCATCATCCTCTACATGTTTACTCATGTTGAAAAAGATATTGAGATCCAATGTCATATTTTCAAAAGAGAAATTCAAGACCACATTCCTACAATTAATGATAGCATTGGATATAGCAAGGAACAGGCAGCCAAGTATGACAGAGATTTGAGTGCTCATGTCTACGATCAGCTGAGCATCCAAGACGATAAAATCCACTAGATAGTAGAATTTATCAACTTGGACTAATACATCCTCAATCATCCCTCTTGGTACACGAATTGAGCGATCAGCAAGTTGTAATGTGGTCCGGGTGGGTTTTAATTCACTTAGACCCAGTTATTCGTAGACCAATTAAGGGATCGAATTTACACTCGCCCCCAAGTCAAGAAGTGCATTCTCAATTTGGTGATTCCCAATTATACAAGTGATAGTTGGGCTACCAAGATCTTTATATTTTTGTGGCACACTTTGCTTGACGATGGCACTCACTTTCTCTGTCAGGAAAATTTTCTTTTTGATACTTTGCCGCTTTTTGGTTGTACATAGGTTTTTTAAAATTTTAGCATATGAAGGAATTTGTTTTACAGCATTTAGAAGTGGGATGTTGACCTATATTTGTTTCAACACCTCTAGATATATCCTGTGAGTTGGCTAGAGGCTTTGGTGCAATCAAACGCTGGGGGAATAGAGCAATCGGCTTGCTCAAAGGTTCCATTTCTAATTCATGTGGAGTAATGCTAGGTCTATCATCCGTGTCTTCTTTCGGGTCTTTGAACTTTTCAGCCATTACAGGAATAGATTTATCAATTGTTTTTTCACTCCTAAGAGTGGTGATAAACTTGGCTTGCTCCACTGGGTTTGAAGAGCTTGGTTCACTAACTTTGTATTGCAGTTTAGGATTGTGGATAGGTTGAGCTGGAAGGATTCCTTTTTCCATAACTGTAACACGTGAGTATCTTTTATATAACCTTTGTAAGTTCTTGTAAGGCTTGGAAAGTACTTTGATGGATGAGCTCTTGAGGATTTTGAACCAATTCCTCTTGAGGTTTCCCTTGATTCAAGAATTGGTTAGGGATTCCTTGAGGAGTAGCAGTTTGTCCATTCCTCCAATTGAAGTTTGGATGATTTCTCCAACTTGAATTGTATGTGTTCGAAGTGAGTCCTTTGAAAGGCCTTTGGTAGTTGTTTACGACATTTAATATTTCTTTAAAAGCAGGTATTATTGGACAATTTTCAATTATATGAACGTTACAAGCACAAATACCGCAAAGAACTTCTTAGCCTTATCCTTCTTAAGTTTCATAGCCTCGAGTTTTCTTGTGAGACTGACTACTTTAGCATTTATATCGTCTTCCTCTTTCAAAAGATATATTCCGCCCTTCTCCTTTGATTGAGTAGGTCTAGAAGTGATGCTAGGTCTTGAGGAGATGTCCCATGATTGGGTAGTTTCAACTAGTTTGTCAAAGTAATCCCACACATCATGGACATCTTCGTTCATGAATTCCCCATTGCACATTGTCTCAACAAATTGCGCATGGAAGATGTCAGTCCTTCATGGAAGAAACTTGTTATGTGCCACGTTTCAAAACCGTGTTGTGGGTATGAACTAACAAGATCCTTGAACCGCTCCCAACATTAGAAGAATGTTTCATCTTCCTTTTGGGCGAAGTTCATGATCGACTTTCTGATGGTGTTCGTCTTATAGTATGGGAAGAATTTCTTTATGAACTCCCTTGTCATGTCATTTCATCTGCTAATAGATCGTGGACGTAGTGAATGCAACCACATCTTAACTTTTTCTTTCAAGGAGAAGGGAAAGAGTTTCAACCTAATCATGTCCTTATACACATTAGGAAAGTATAAAGTGGCTATTATCTCATCAAACTCTTTCATGTGTAGATATGGACTTTCAGATTCAAGTCCATGGAACTTTAGAAAGAGTTAGATCACCCCTGGCTTGATATCCATATTTCCTGTATTTTCTTGAAAAATCATACGGGAAGGTGTGCTCACCCCCGCCAGTTGTAAATAGTCTCGTACTGTACGAGTTGGGGGTGCATGATGCACCTCATTCTCATCCTGGGCTTCCTCAACTAGAGGTTGAGGTTGATTTGCAGGTTGATTGGCAACCATCACTTCTATTGACTCTGAGAATCTCAAGTGGTGTCTAGTCCTGTGACGGATAGGCAACCCTTCGAGTAATCCTCCTTCACTCAAAAGACGAAGAGTGTTGTCACGAACCCACTTGGGCATGAAACACTCTCAGCTTTCAAGTACAAAATCTAAGAATTGAAAATTAAAGCAAGTAATGTAGCCAATGCCAACAACAAACTCGTGCCAACTAGAGTTACAACTAGTTAGAGAGTATGCATTGACTACATGAAGTTGAATACTATCACGAGGAAGGACCATTTATTGATCAAATCTTGGAAAGGCTAATTGTGATTGAATATCCATTGTTAAAATCCCCGTAAGGCCCACTGTACTGTTTATTTGACATTCAATCTGTTGATTAGGTCATACAGACCTAGATGAAGGGAAAAAACAAAGATTAGCTTGATCCAAAAATTTTATGCCCCCCAAAAAGTTTTTTAAGGTCAACGTTCAATTGACACCGTTTTATGTAATGTGGTCCACTTCAGATTAGTATATAACTCATTTTTGGTCTCATACCATAAAATTACCTATAAAAATAGATGGACGACCTAGATGAAACACATACATTATGGTGGGGCTCACGGATCACCGACCAGTGGGGGAGTAGCCAATCTGCTTCCTTTTGCAGTAGTCCCCTCTTACACATACATCACCATATTGGATGATATTAGATGGCAAATAAACGTTACAGCCGGCCGTGGGAGGTTTTTAACGATGGGTGCTCAATCACCACCGTTTTCTCGGGGCATGGTCCACTTGAGATTTGCACCTGATTCATTTTTTGGACTCATATCTTAAAATAATCTGAAAAAATAAATGAACGACGTGAATAAAACACATTAATGTGGGCCCACATAGCAGTGGACGCGGATTTCATGTGAAAGGAAAATCCTGCGCAAGGACGCTAGGTGGGATCCACCGCTATGTTTTTAAGAAATCCACTCTCCATAAGTTTTTAGAGATCATTTCGGTATTTGTGACAAAAAATTAGGTGTATCCAAAACTCAATTGCGTCACACTAGAGGGAAAATTGAGAAAAGAAATGCTTACGGTTGAAACCTTCCTAGGCTCCATCTTGATGTTTACGTATCATCGAAACCATTTATAATATTATTACCACTGGAATGAAGTGAAAACACAACAAATTTAGGAAGATACGAAACTTTTATGGCCATTAAAATGTTTCAACGATGCTCATTGAATAGCGACTGTTTCCTCTCATTTGGCCCGCTTAATATTGGATCCACCTAATTTTTGGTCAAATTTCTTAAACTGAGCTCGTAAAATGGGTGGACGGTGTGGATTTATCACAAATATTGCAAGGGGTCCCACCCAGCATCGTCCAGTGGGCAGCTTGCTACTAGCAGCGTCAATAGCCAATCCCCGTCCCAATAAAACACAAAAATTATGATGGGCCCGTGTAAGCTTTGACAGCAGTTAGCTGGCTAATGCTACAGGCCAAATCTCTTGCCCTTTTCAAAAACCCTCAGAAAAGAGAAGGAAATCTCGGCTTCTTCCTGGAAGAAACCTTTCTCTTTCTCATGAATTAGCCGGACGATTTTCATAGTCCAAACCTCTACACCGTTCATCTGGTGGGCTATACCTTTGATAGGTCACAGTCCAAGAGAGAACAAAAGTGCGTTTCTCTCTCCTTTCTTTTTTAAAAAAAAAATTGAATGTTTGGCCTGTAAATCACTTTCCACTTACGCATCCAAAAGACTCCTAATGTAACTCTTGGTATTCCCAAAAGTTTCCAAGAGACCTGGGGTTCAAAATCTCACCTAATGGTTATAGTCTCTGTTGAAGAACCTATCACGCAAAATACCCACAACCAAGTTTGTAAGATATTCGGATCCAAATCTAGCTGGTTGAGTTGACTTGGCTAGTGAGCTTTAGAATTATGGTTATACGCTCTCCAAGATCATCGGTCGGAAAATGTGCATTATTTAAATAGAATGACATCATAATAGCACAATGCTCAATGCCAGAGTATTTATAACAAGCTCAAGTTTTCAGTTTCTTGCGAGGGCCAACAGTTCAGCAATCTAAATATGTGCCCCATGCACTCCAAGTCTTCTACATTGAAAGATTATATCGATGATTCGTTTGGCCTTTTTTCTTTTGGTTTAGATGCGGACCATTTCTAAATCTTCTTTTTTGGCTGTCTATTTGCTGCTGCCAACCAAAGGCTTTGGTTTTCCACAATGGGGGATTCTTGATGTATGGACCCTCCAAAGTGGAATCAATCATGTGATGAAATTACTAGTCAAATTTAAAAACCGAGTTTATGTTAGATTCTTTTGGTTGAGCATGGTATACTATACCATTTCACAATCAGCTGCAAAAACTGTTGTTTCCAGTGAATGTGATGCAGCTGCAAAGCAGTCTACAACCATGTTGATGGGCTGTTCAGTTATCCGGTCAGACCCAATTTAGCTTCTCGTCTCCAATTTCATGAAAGGGCATATTTTAATCAATTAGGATTTTATAATTTTTCTACTCTTTGCATTTTGTAAAATGGTTTTTTCTTGATAGAGTTCGTGATAACTATCTTTTACATTCGAGTCTAATAGCAGATCGTATCCCTTTTATGTTTCTACAACAAAGAGGAATTTTTGGTGTAAGCCACCAACATATTTTAATGCATCACATAATCCCTTGCATTGTCAAAATGCATCGTTAATATTTGAAATAAGTTGACCACTTTGCTAAAAAGAAAAGAATAAGGGATGATTTCTTTTTGTGAGCTAAAGGAAATACAATCATGGAATAAATACTAGTCATAAGGGCATTGAGTAAAAGAATATATATTTCTGTTATCTTCTCAAGTTAGAAAAGAAGTTTGTACTCTCGTGCATATCAATAAATTGCTGATCATACTTGCTTCTACCTAGACGAGCTAATCGTCTCTATCTAGAGGTGCTAATTGTCTCTATCCCATTCGATAACATACCATGTACTGTCCTCATACAATTTACATGCGAGTCGAAATTTCAGCATCACCTCCCCATATTCTCCAGATATGTATAATTCATTACTAACTAGTTGTCACATGTAATCCATTACACATGGATAGAGGAAACCAATTAGTAAAGAACCACATATCCAGAGAAAATATAGGGAGAGACTACTAAATTTTCAACTACATGTAAACTGAAAATGATGACAACCTAAGTACATGGTATAGTACCGAACTGTCCAAAATTGGACAATTTAGGAATCCATAAAGAACAAGCATTTTCAATCAAATGAATACACTTGTTCAATATAAATTCCTAAACAGGGGGGATACATTGTTAAACCACTAGGTGGCATAAATACTAATTGTAATTGTATCATGACGGAACATCAAAGAAGAAATGGGTTATAATGAAACACAATCAATTATTTCAATAGTTTTTGTAGCATAACTATAAATAAGTACAGAAAACATATTTATCTCAAAAACATCATACACAGTCTAACATATTTGTACTTCATATGCAAGAGCTTCACCTAAATGACCCAAGTCGTGCTGTTGTGTATGTAGCTTGCCTAAGCAATCCAGACGACAACCCCTGGAAAAAAAAAAAAAAAAAAGAAAACCACTACATCTTAGACACCGTAAAACAAGAGGCCTCAAACAAAGGAATGAACTCCCCATCAACCATACAGGCCTTAAAAATCAAATCATCTCAAAGAACCTCAACTTCCAAGTATTTTTACCTTCAAATCTGTAAGATTTTAAATCTATTTTTAAACATGGGATTGGACGATGGAAATGCCATGGTATTTCTAGACATGTAATCATTGTGCAACAAAGGTGTTAATTCCATCTAATGCAATTCCAGACCATTCAATCCTGCTATTGTTACCTGATTTCGAATTGTTGTAAGGCATGCTAGTAAATGGATTTTACTAGTAATATGGTACAATTTTCAATTACTCATTCAAGTACTCAATACCGGTAATCAAAAACTGAAATTCCAAACTTCTTTATTTGATCAAAATATTCAGATTTCACCTCCAATTGTCTTGGACATTCTAAGAATAACATACTTCATTGCAAAGATCCCACAATCATTTTAATCTCTGACCTGGAAATAGACAGGTTAAGAAGAGAAATACAGCCACAATCCACATTGGCATTAAAATTTTCCTAAGAGAGGTGGTTAGGATCTTCCAAACTAATATATTAGAAAGGATCAACAATCCAAGATATAAGATCTAATAATGGAGTTTTACTAATGAAATTGAATCAGTCCTCTTTTGTTTTAGTCATCAATTTTCAGAACACCAGTAGGGTCTTTGGATGGTTAGGATTGTGCAATTAGTGAATACCTTGGGTCATCTCCTGTACATTTGTAGGCCACTAGATGGACTGTCTACATCATCACACATTCCACAGTGAATGTTATCCATCCATGCAGATAGGAAACAAACCCTTTTCAAAAGGGTGGAATTATATGATTTTTTGGGCCCACAGATTGTGTGTAGGGCTATCAAGAACATACATGCAGCACATGCACATGGTCATCTTGACAGTTCATCTGAGGATCCCACCTGTAAACTGGATGTAGGATCTAATCATCCAAGAGGTTGACTTTAAACTTTGGCGATTGCTCATTTATTTTAAACCATTTGTCATTCGCCAACCATTCCCAGTAGGTAAGCAGTAGGTAGCAATTTATGGTGTTGATTCTTACCAGTAGCATTACAAGTTCAAGAAGAGGCTGGAGCAAAACTAATAGAGAAAATTTTGCATAAATTTGCATGAACAACAGAACAAGACCTCTACTTTACTTTCAATTAACAAGTCCAACAGAAATCAATCCTTTATGGTTAGAAACTTCACGGGTACAAGAAGAGACCAAAACTTTAAAAAAATATATAAATAAATAAATTAAATTAAATTAAATTAAATTAAATAAGCCCATTAGAAATCAACATCATAAATTGCCACCTACTTTATTTATTTATTTATGAAGAAATAAATAAATAAATAACAAGAAAATCAAAGATCGTAAGGGGTCATTTGGCTCCTTCGAAAAGTACCCACCTCAAAATAGAATCTAAGTAGGGGTAAATTCCTGTGATTGGGATTGTTAAAGCCTAGAAACGATTTCCAGTTAGAAATTCCAGCATTTTGCATTGTTTTTTTTTTATTCCTAGCCACAAGTTCAATTGGAAATTCCAAGCAAATGGATTCCTTCCCAACTATCACTTCTTTGAATTTTTTTTAATAAATAGGTACCTGCACCATAGAACTCTCATCTATTTGTGCACGAGGCATTCTCTTTTATTTACGATAACACCATTCTCATTCGAGGTTTTCTGCAATACATCCCCACGCAATGCCGCATGATAGATCGAGATCGTAGCAGTTGGATTTGAGTTTTTTTCAATGACCCAACCCATTTATGATAGTGCCCCTATTAGATTGAGTACTTAAAACTTTCAATTATAAAGAGACTATGTAAACCGTCCATATTCGCCATAAAAGAGTAAATTTATCAAAGAGTTGAAATAATCAAATCAGATTTTATATATATATATATATATATATATATATATATATATATATATATATATATATATATATATATATATATATAACTTACCATATAAAGTGAGAAAAACCAGATAATTACTAGTCAAAGACTAAAGTCACGACATATCTTATTACAATACATATGCATGTATTCTAGCAAACCACTTCCAATTCACGACTTAATATTTTATTAATTACTAGTTAGCATGAAAAGGTGTAGATGATTTTGTCTGTTTGCGTGCCTTTGTCAATCCTTCTCTCCTCTCTTCTCTGACCAAAATATAATACAGAGTGTATGATCGAGGATATATAACTTACCATATAAAGTGAGAAAAACCAGATAATTACTAGTCAAAGACTAAAGTCACGACATATCTTATTACAATACATATGCATGTATTCTAGCAAACCACTCCCAATTCACGACTTAACATTTTATTAATTACTAGTTAGCATGAAAAGGTGTAGATGATTTTGTCTGTTTGCGTGCCTTTGTCAATCCTTCTCTCCTCTCTTCTCTGACCAAAATATAATACAGAGTGTATGATCGAGGATTTGCATGACCCGAAGAAAGAACTTTTCAGAGGTGTGGCCAATATGGAGATACCACTTATGTTTTTATGTTTGTTTTTTTGTTTTAATAGTAACACACTTGGTCAATGCAAAACTGCAACTGTAAAATACAAACACAAGTTCCAAAAAACTGCAACTGTAAAATATACAAATTCCAGGAATCTGTAAGTCATAGATCTTTAATAATCCAACCCCTCCCTACAATGGAAGAGAATAATAATAACATGTTACTTCATGGAAATAAAAAATTTCGTGTGTTAGACAATGATCATCAAACTAAGAACATGTACACTTCGCAGGTTTTGTGTTAGCACTAGTGGGGCCCTCGATTCTCCTATCTCAACCGTTCATATGATGGGTCGACTTGGCTCATTCACCAAAAACCATGGAACAATTAGTACACATTCAATGGAAAAGCTGTCAGATATTTGATGGCTAGGATCTTCCTGTGTTGGGGCTTTTGGTGCATGGATTATCCACATTGGGCCCATCGCATCAATGGCTTGGATTGCTGATCCATGGCGTCTGGCAGATAACTAAACATCCGCCCATCTTATCTAGCGGGGGTGGCTAACATGGAGTGTGTGTACTGACATGGGTGTGTACTAACAAGCTAACCCAAAAAAAAAAAAAAAACTCTCCGTATGATGGTCTCACTAAACCAAGGGCTTAAAACAGAGAAACCATATATTTCGAGATCGTTTTGGCCCACCTTTCTCTATTCTCTCTTTTTCCTCTTTCCTATTAAATATCTCCTCCTCCACGTGCTTCTGCACTTGGCCCGGATTTCAACTAAGGCATACAGCATAGTGGGGCCACATAAAACACATCATGGTGGGTCCGATAGGCGAGGAAAGAGAACTCACCTATTTGAAGATGACGCTGCTCAATGGAAGATTGAAGATGACGCTGCTCGATGGTGATGGAAGATGCCGCGGCTCGATGGCGATGGGATGCCGCTGCTTGAAAATGGGAGAAGCTCTTGCGGGCTGGGATGCGCTGCTTGAAAAGGGGAGAAGCCCTTGAGGGCTGGGATTCACGGTCGAAAATGGGAAAAGAGGAAATGGCCGAATCCTCTTCTAAACCAGATAAATCTTTCAAATCAGAAAGAGTGTTTGTTTACCATCGTTTATAACAAAAAAAACTGTTAACGGTCGTACATGCAAGAGAGACCCTTTTTTGGATGGTTAAGATCGTATTATATAATAAACTTATAAATATTAAGCACTTTAAACTAGATAGATTATTTGAATGGCCTGAATAACTCTATATCATTGCCACTATTTACCTGAACAAGTCATTACTATTTTACATTATGTACAAAACTCATAGGCTTTCTCTGAAGAAAAAAAAGGGGTAAACCAAGCTTTGGAAAGGGGAGGGCTCTATGGGCCCCACCATGATGTATATTTTTCATCCACGTCGTCCATCAATTTATCAAGATCATCTTAAGATTGATCCCCAAACATGAGCCTTGAATATATCTTGGACGGACCACAAAATGAGAAAAATATGGACGGTTGGATGTCTACCATTGAAAATATTAGCTACAGGTCTCCCCCAACGGATTTTAGCCGTAGCTAAATCCACCCTAGGTCTGTCAACGTTGCCCCTTTTTTTGATAGTGAAGAGGGAGAGAGAGAGAGAGAGAGAGAGAGAGAGAGAGAGAGAGAGTTATAACGAAGTTACCAGATAGGAGATGCTAGGTTAGGATCCTACAAAACAGATAACAAAGTTAGTTTCTAAAAAATTTCCTAACCTAAAAATAAAACAGAAAGTTAATCTTAATCTTAACTCAATTTTAAAACTAATTAAATTCAGAAAAAACATAATCGTAATCTCCAGCAACGGTGCCAAAAACTTATTCACAACCCTAAGTTTAGGATCTTGATGTAATAATAATCTCGATGAAACTGAGGTCGAATCCATAAGGACAAATCTTATACGTATTCTGAAACTAATTAGAAGTAGAACTAGAAGAAGATTTAAAACTAAATCTGAAATAATAGAGAGAGTAATTGTGAATAAAGTAATTAAAATTTATGAATTTAAAGATGGGAACTAGGGTATTAAGGATCCACTTGTAGCTCTTGGGATGCTACCTTACTTGATTTAAGAGATTCAATTGGAATCAAAGTCCTATCTTATCTAATTGGAAAAAAAAGATGATCAAATCTCTGAACTTCTCATTGATCTAGCCTCAATGGAAAAGAATTGTAGAAATTGGAAGGAATTCCATCACCCAACCATGCCCTGGAGACGATGGCGAACAACATGATTTACGAATCCAACAATTTTAAATAAGAAAAGAAAATACTCAAAGCTATTACAAATCTACTGTCATTTGAATTACAACAAACAATTGAAAACTGAAAGTATTCCTTAATTAAAATCAACCAGAAATCAATGAAGTTCAATATAAACATGAATTAAAGCAAAATAAGCATCCCAATAACGATACAAGCTTTACCTCTAAGCCCTAGCTAAGAGGTTTAGCCAACCATAAACATGATTGAACTAAGAACTTTTAAGAAAAATATAAAAACAAATTAAGGAAGAAAAAGAAAACTCTTGGTGATGACTCACCACCCTTTTAATCTACTTCTTAAATCCTAGAAGATGCTTTAAAGCATCCTAAGAATTCCTATTTATAGTTGAGGACTCCAACTTTCACACCGAGTTGGAAAAGTCTAAAAATTGCCTCAAATTTACACAGTCCACGTAAAATTTATGTAATCTTCGACTAGTCGAGAGCAATCTTCGATTAGTCGAAGGTCATCTTTGATTAGTCAAGTGAAATCTTCGTCTAGTCGAAGGTCATGCAAATTTGAAAGACAATATTACTAGAGTTCGAGCTGAACTTTCTTGGGCTAGTCGAAGTAAAACTTGGGCTAGTCGAACTTCACGCGTATCCATCTTTTTCCCTGGTGATTCTTGAGCATCATATTATGTTTTTAGCATTCTTTAGATTCCAAGCTCTCAGATTCACCTTACAACATAAACATGTATAAAATGTACCTTTAAGTATCATCATGTTTATAAAATTAAAATATATATAGAAGAGAATATGCAATATAGACACTAAACACTTAACCACATAACCTAGTGGGACCCATAGAAAATAGTAAATGGTATGGATTTTATTAACCATCACCGTGAGTGTACACGGAATGTTTATCACCAGACTTAAAATTCGGTCAAAATACCATTGACTGGAAGAAAATTTGAAAAGGGAGAGTTTCCCTCTCATTCCCTTGCTTTTCGCCAGCGTTGGACAACCAATTGCTGTGATGAATAGTGGGCCATCATCACCATCCATATGGACGATCCAAGCCGTCCATTCTGTAGTTGGGTGGGGTTTGAACAAAACCTAGGCCGAATCATATGAAGGCGAGCTTTCATGCGGACACAAGCTCGATCACAATTAGACTACGTAACTTGAAAATCATATAGCAATTCGTTTTACATCGCTGATAGTGTGCGTTCCTGCAACACCAATTAATGGGTGAAATCCATCCTAGCCATACGACCTACATTTGAGGGAGATCCGACCCCAACCGAGATCATCGGAAAAGCCTCCGCGTATCAAAGAACGAGGAACCCCTCCGCAACACGCATCCGACAGGAATCCGCTAACATACATGATGCTCCACAACGGGAATTGAGGAGAAAACTCCAATCCGAACCGTTCAAATCCAAGAAGACTGGATTCCGACCCTTCGAGAGGTGTCGGAAAGATCGGAACGAGACTCCGTTTTGCCAAAGATTTTGTATCATCTGGACATCCGCACAAACCGCAGAAACTCCCTCTACAACACATTTTCAGCTGGAAGCCAGTTACGTCACGGGGCTTCCCACGAGCGAAATTAGGGACTGGCTTTGATCTAAGCCGTCCAAAACAAAGAAGAGGGGTATCTGATCCTCTCTAAGACACTTAAAAGAAAGGAAATAAAACAGCCTTCACAACTGTTCTGTCGACTTTCACGGCAATCCAACCGGTTTTCACGACTCTTACAAATCAGCTCTCCGCGCAGTAGGTTCGCAAGGCCCACCTTCACCACAGACCTGATGGTCAGGAGACGTCGGACGACAAATCCAACCCACTTAGAGAAGTCCGAATTCGAAGAAACAAGTTGGGGCCAAACCACCATTAAAATCGGTGCCAATCCCCACCATCAGGGCTATTCGATGAGAAAATCCAAACCACCCAATGATTGACCTTCAAACTCTCTTCGGGCTCCCATGCAGGCCCAGATGATCTAAAGAGAAAGGACTCCCGATACAGGTTCCGAATGGAACGAGTTACACGCACACGCCACAACCGTTTCGCACAAGACGTATTCTGCATAGTGAATACGCAAGAACAATCTAGAGGTTTCAAAATAATATAAGATCCCACATCCGACCCTAGAAACCGCACTAAGAGAGAAAGAAAAGAAAGAAAGAGAGAGAGAGAGAGAGAGAGAGAGAGAAAATAAAAAAATAAAGAGAGAGAGAGAGAGAGAAAAACAAAAGAAAAGAAAGGAAAAAGAAAGAAGGAAAAGAGAGTCAGGTGCTGGGGGAGTTCACTCGGTTAGAATTAGATGGGATCTCGGTTGGCTGATTTGACTCGTTTTGTCAGGTAGAGTTACAGGTACTAATCAAGGTGTCACCTTCTTACGTGCTAACATATGTTAAATTTCTAAATTATAGTAATAATTTACTTAACCTAGATGTAGGTGAAGGATGAAACCCTAATCATGCAGTTTGTCTACTCTATATCTAAAGTTGAATCTAAAGTATATGCATTAAGTTTTAAATAACTTAAGAGGACGCTTCGACAACTAAAGTGTGGGTTTTTATCATTTAAGCTTATTTGATTTAGAGATGACATTATCTTAACATTTACATGCTTTCATAACACTGTGAACTTCCTCATGCGAAATAGTGATTAAAGTGTGACGTTACTCGTTCATGGCCTTTCAGAATTTATGTGAAGGTTTTTTCTTTAAGTTGACATTAAATTAAGTTGATGTGAATTCCCTTACCTTTTACATGCTCTTGTAATTTTTTTCTTGCAATTATTTAATTTATCATCAATAATTATCTACCATTTTGAGAATTATGATATGATATTAATTACAAGTGATCTTCATGAATTTATGTGGAGCGATGAATACAGGCCTTGCCATTGCCTTTATCAATTTGTTGAGTTAGCCCTTATTACTCTTCTTTTTATTGAGTTGGTCATTGTCACTCTTCTATTTGTTGAGTTAGTCATTACTACTCTCCTTTTATTGAGTTGACCATATTCACTCTCCTCTTTGTGAGTTAGCCATGCTACTCTCTTCCTTATTTTACTAGCCTTATACTATTTACCTTTAAGGCTTGGGCATGTGTCTTGATATTCCAGAACCTCCATGATTCGACTTATGTTCTCTATAAGTGCAAGTGATGTGTTAAGAGGTTCATAACTAGTGATTCGAATATTTTATCATGGACATACTGTGCTCTCCGTAGAGACCATCTTGATTGATGCGTAATTTCATGGGTTTTAGGTAGTGGTGCACAAATCAATGTAAGTAATTCGCAATATGTGTTACATCGCTTCCGGGATTAGAGGTCGCAAATAATCGCTTCATGAAAAAATCGTGTCACGTACTTCATCCGACTCATGTGTTGTGTCACCTTGAAGTGTTCACGAAAATCAACAGTAACGTCGGACATGCTAGTGAATCTCTGTAGTGTGAGAATGTTGGGCGATCTGTATTTTATATCAATCGTATAACACATTATAATGATCACTATGTATAATGAGCTGCACACGCTTTGCTAGGCATGCATCTCGTGTAGGTTGTTTGTGCATGCTGATACTCTTCATAGTAGCAGAGCACAAGACATATCGGAACCCTTACATTTTCTTTATAAATCTCTTGAATTATTGTTAATCTTAAAGGATAACATTACTATGAGTAGGGCATTGACCCTCTCCAACTGTACAGATGATGTAGGTGATGTATAGATTGAAGACCTAGAGGACAATCTCCCTATAGAAGATTATGCTAAAAGAATAAGAAGATAGTTTTATGATTTAGTTTTATATTTCTGCTACGAATTCGATAAATGTAATAATTTCCTATTGAGAAGACATTTGATTATTCTTTTACTCTGATGAAATAATCAACACAGTCGATTTTATTCTCATGAATGTTACCTTTATGAATGTATTTAGATGTGATCCAAATGAATAAATAAATAGATAAATAAATAAGGTGCAATTTTAAAGTATCCAATTCATTCGATCAACACTCGATTTTTCTCGGACACGAGTACAAATTCTAGCCATGAAAATTTGGAATGTTACACGAGAAATCCTTACCACCAATAGACCTTCAAAAGAACAAAAGATAGTAACTTGCAGCCTGACCTTCACTGAAGAGGATGCAAGAGGAATTCACCATCTTCACGATGATGCGCTTGTAGTTACAATGACCATAGCCAACTGTAAGGTATTCTGAATCCTTGTGGATATCGGATTCTCAACCGACATCCTCTTCGTGCATGCATTCAACAAGATGGGAGTCGGACGATCCTGACTCCGAGCAGTCGAGACTCCCTTGCTCAAATTCTCAGGAGGTAGAGTTATACCCAAAGGATCAATATAACTTCTACTCACTGTTGGAGACGGACAAAACCAAGAAACCACGATGATTGACTTTTTAGTGATGGACTGCCCATCTATCTACAATGCAATCCTCGGCTGATCCTCCCTCAACGCCCTGTGAGCTGTAGTCTCGACTTACCACCTGGCAATGAAATTTCTGAAAGTGCACCTACTAGTGCCTTGGTTTGTCAATTACGGTGTAAGTTGAGTCAGTCGGACAACAGTGCCTAACAAGAAGATCAATTTAAGTGTCTGCCTCAACTGGATGTGTGGAAGCTCGCCATAGGTAAATTATAGCTTCATATCCCATGTCCCAAAACACCAGGTGATTAAAACCCTTAAAACTAAGTAGAATATCTTAGGGTTTTATTGTAAGAAAACTTTTTACCAAATAGGAAAATCTTCAAGTTTTCTTATCCTGTCGATTGTATCGATTCACCTTTCGATATGATCGACCTGCTCTGTCGATGTCCTCGGCATCTCAATCGATACAATCGAGTGAGGACAAAAAGCGTCCAGCAATCAAACATTCATCTTGACGATTTTTCGATATATCGGAATCTCAATCGATATCATCGATATTCGAATATCGATCCCATCGAAAGTGGATCAATAATATCGACAGTCAGTTTTCCTGTGCCCCTGTTTTTCTAAAGAAAACTATTATAAGCTTCGATATATCGATGACTGTCCGATTCAATCTGAATTCAAATATCGATCACATCGGAAGTCATTCAATCATATCGACAGTGGGCGCATGTTTCCTCCAACAAATATTTCACGGTGTTTTAAACGTTGATCGGGGGGCCAGTCGAGAAATAGATATTCATATGTCAATCATATCGAGACCTGGTCGATTGGATCGAGACTGGACACAAACCGTCCAGCGAGCTTATACGTAAATCTATACGATTTATCAATTCCATCGACATGGACTCCAATATCATCGATATACAAATTTCTATGAAATCGGCTGTTCCCCAATCATATCTTTAGAACCTGAAATTCTTCAAGGCTTGTCTCTCTTGTTTTCATCAGTCGATAGATCGATCCCTCTATCTATAAAATCGGAGTTTGAAATCCGATAACATCGATGTGTGTCTCGATCCCATCGACTAGTTGGCAAAAGGTTTCCAAAAGCGAAAATGAAATTTGAGTTTGTATCATCGAGAGATTAGTCGATGCTATCGGGGATATACGCTCGATTATATCGACCCTACTCGATGATATCGAACTCTATCATAAATGTGACCATTTTATATTCATTGGAACCTATTGCCTATATATAGAGAGGTTAGTCTTTATTGCTGGTAGAGAAAGAAGAGAGTGCTTTTGAGTGTTTTAAACTTCATATCATTTATCTTAAGCCCTTTCTCTCAGGGAGTTCATCTTCCAGTCCATCCTCATCATTGATATTTAATAGAGTAGATTGAGGAATGAACTTTCGCATTCAAGGATCCTCCAGCTACTACCTTAATGGCAAATAATTAAGCTGGGATGCCTTGAATGCATAGATGATTGAAATCACTCTATCTTCCTAATAGGAAAATCTTTAGAGAGTGGAATTCCATCATAACCTTAACCCGACCAAATCCGAATATTGGTACATCTTTTATGTTGCGGATCAAGGGAGCTGAAGACTCTTCATCAATAAGAAGGAGATCTTCATCACTGCGTTAAAAGGGACTCATCAACTAATCTGTAAGTATCTAGAGTCTAGAGAAAACTTGTGATCATTCCTATCTAGGATTGGGTCTTGAGTATTGCTCATCCTTTGAAGTCCTCAGAGGAGGCCTCCGGCGGGAGTGTACGTGTGGGTGCGTTGTGTGGACCCTTACTCTGTGTGGGCATAAACATCTGGTTAGGAGTGAACCAGTAAAACTCTAGGTTATGAGGTGAACCATGTAAAACCTCTGTTAAGGTCTTAGGGTAAGATCCTAAGCCAGTGTGCCTAAACCGGGTGCTATGTGTTGACCATTGCTCGTGAGAGCATAAACAGTCAGCCTCTGTGTAGGTTATAAAGGTTGAAGATGAACCTGATTTAAAACCTTAGGTTTGAGGTGAACCATGAGAAACCTCCTTACTGAAATTCGGTACACTCAAGGGTTGAGTGTGGCAGTCGGGAGTAGAGTAGACAAGTAGTCGAACCACTATAAATGACTGTATTTGTGATTGATTCTTGTGCCTGATCATTTGTGTGATTATATTAACTGCATTTATATTTGCTCACACTTCACACACAGTCACATCTATCATAGACTATAATTGTTCCATGCTTATCATTTAAATAGTTCTGTGATTGGATCCTCTACCAGGCTTGGAAGCCAGTAGAGTAAATTTTGAATAATCCTAATCTGTACTCTGTGATAGGATTAGTGTGATAGAATTTTTAATAATTCATAAAAACTTTAAAAAGTCCTATTCACCCCCCTCTAGGACATATTGGCATATTCCTACTTCAACTCAAGCGGTCTTCACCACTATTTCAATTGGTATTAGAGCGGGTCTCTCTTTAAGGGCTTCACCGCCTAGAGAGTGATCTTGACTGAAGTTGAAATATGGCCAAAGGAGAGGGCTCATCAGTCACTAAACCTCCAGTATTTGATGGATCAAATTATGCATACTGGAAGGCTAGAATACACTACTTCCTGAGATCTTTGGATCATGATGTTTGGAATGTCGTTGAATGTGGATATGTGCTACCATCTGAACAGATTGTACTCGAAGATAGCACAACCATCACAAAACCTAAACCCAAAGAAAAGTGGACGGCGTCCGACAAAGATAAACAGACTGCTGAAGTAAAAGTTATGAACGCTATCTACTGTGCCGTGTCCCAAGATATATTCAATTAAATAAGTATGTGTGGGACATCCAAGGAAGCATGAGATTTACTGAAAACAACCCATGAAGGCACAAGTACTGTGAAGAGGTCTAAACTACAACTTTTGACTTTACAGTTCGAAAATCTCAGGATGGAAGAGCATGGGACATTTATGGAGTTTTTCACCAAATTGAATATTATTTGTAACTCCATGGGTGGATTGGGAGAAAAAGTTCCGGTACCTAAAATATATAGGAAAATCTTAAGATCCCTATCGGAACTGTTTAATCTCAAAGTAACAACAATTGAGAAGTGTAGAAATATTGATGAAATGAAAGTAAAAGAACTGGTAGGTTCCCTACAAACTTTTGAACTACACTTCACATAACCCCAAAAAATCAAAAACACTATTCTAAAAACCTCTAAGAAAACAAAACATGAGGACAGTGAGAGTGAAAAAGAAGATGAAGATGAGGAAGTGACTTTGCTGGCACAAAGATTCAGAAGATTCTTTCAAAGGAATCACGGCCGCCCCTCTAGAGGTAGAAAGGTGAATGACAAACCTTCTACAGAAAAATTTGAAAAAAGGACCAAAGAACCACAATGCTACGCCTATCAGGAGTATGGACACCTATCTATTGAATGCCCAAACAGAAAAATTAAGGGCAAGGCAATGGCTGCCACATGGGATGATACAAAAGAGTCAAACTTAGAAAATAGTGACTCAGAAAGTGATAGAGATAAAAAAATCTTAAAAATACTCATGGTCTCCACTGCTTCAATCATTCCAACTGAACCTGAGAAAGAACAATAAGCCACTGAATCATGTTCATCTGATAATGATGAGTCTGAAGAAGAAGAGGAAGAAGTCGAAAAGGATAAACTGCAAGATGCTTATAATCAACTCTATATCCATAACATTAAAGTGTTTAAACGACTTGGTATATCTAAAAACAAAAAGGAATTGCTGAAATTAGATCTGGATAAAGCTTCAAATATTAATACTCATCTAATCATTGATTTGCAGCAATGTCACTCAGATAATGATAGACTTGAAAGAACTAACATGTTTTTGAAATCTGAGTCAGAAAAATTAAAGAAACAAGTCAAAGCACTAAATGAGGAAAACTTGATTCTTCAGAATAAAAATTATACATTTCAAAATGAATTAGAAGAATCTTGGAAAATAATCCAACTAAACTGTAAATTTTTCCAGAGTGGTGAGAGGTTAGAAAAACTTTTGGGTATGGGAAAATCTAGAAACAACAAATATGGCTTGGAGTATGAAAAAGCTAGAATAAGAACTGGATATGGAACACATGGAAAAATTGATATTTCCAGTAACAAAAAAGGCAAAAATCAGGCGTGTTGAACAAAGGATATATACAGCTATCACTATCCAAACCATCTGATAGGAAGAAAGACTCAGTGATTCAAGTGGTTGAATCAGATAAGATAAACAAATCTGCCATAAGAAAAACTTCTGTCACAAAGTGGATAATTAAGGAAAAGACAAATTGCCTTATTACACTTTTAGATCATCTACCAGGCAATGAGGCTAAAAGGTACCTAAATAGTGGTTGCCCTAGACATGTCACAGGTGACAAATCCCTCCTAAGTTATCAGAATCTAAACAATGGGCTAGTCACCTACGGAGATGGTTGGATAGGGTATCATAAAAGAAATTAACCTACTTACAAATGAAAATGCCTTCTGCATAAATGGTTTAACATATAATCTCCTAAGCATATCTTAGATCTGTGATAATGGGCATATGGTAAAATTCAACAAAGAAGAATGTGATATCCTAGATCAATCAGGAAAATCAGTAATTAAGGGTCGTCGCACAAACAACCACTGCTACATTATTAAAAGAGAAGAAAGGAATGATAGAGAGGAGCATTAAGAGTGAAGGAACATGTCCAGATTATGCATCGAAACATTTGCTGAAATGATGCAGTTTTGCTAAGCCCTAAATTAAATACCCGAGGTTCTAGACCTCCTTTTATATACAAACCATCAAATGTCTTTTGCTTTTGTGTATGTATATATAAATTATATATTATTTTGCTAAGAATATCATTGTTTCTTAGAAATTCTGGGAGTATGCTTGAAAAATCATCTAAAATTTAAAATCAGAAAATCATTCACCTTGGATATGACTTGCCGATTACATCGAACAAGTATTGATACAATCGATGATCTTTCAAAATTTGAAAAGACGTATGATCGTTAATGACATCTGAGACAGAATCGATAGAATCGATCGGTAACTTCTCTATAGTATCGAAACAATGATCGATATGATCAACAGATGACGCCCAATAAAAAGGCTGATTGAGAGAAAAAATTCATTTGTCAATAGCCAGTCCCATCTCTCTACCTTGATCAGTTTCTTTGGTTGATCTGCTCGGAGTCTTGATGAAATCTCAACATTCAAATGAAACAAGGAAGATGGTTAAAGAGAAAGGTAAGGCTCTCTCATCTGCAAAATCTTTAAAGATTAAGAAAGAGAAAAATTCTAGACCACCTCAAAACCAATCAGATTGGGAACAAGTCATGATAGTCGATCGTACTATTCTTATTAGTACTGTCAAACCCTATGGGGTGGATCTCATGATGGAGACTATAGGATGGAAGAATATGTTTAATATGGGTGGCCTATATCAGTTTGAAATGATCCAGCAGTTCTTCAACTATTGTCATGTTGTCCAAGATTATCCACCTTGCATAGGTCTAAAATTCATGCAACACACCAAGTACATTACTCCAACAATCCTTGGTCATGTTCTAAACATTGAGGTGACATAAATCCCTGTCACTAGTAGAAATCTAAACGAATTGGGTAGATGGGGGAAAATTACACGAGCACTGTGCCAGGGTATGACAATTCCTATAAATGGTGGCAATATCCTTCTAGTAAAATATATAGAAATCTTGTTTCGACTCCTTCACAGTATTTTCAGCACGAATGTGTACCCATGTGAAGCAAATGATACATACCTGAGTCCCGTTACACTCAATATTCTGTATGATGTCTATCAAGAGGTCCTTATATGCCTACCAACTTTCATACTAGACCAGCTAATTAAGGTAGTCAGAAGTGACCATCTTGAAATTCTGCCTTTTCCATCTCTTATCTGCAAGCTTGCACACTGGGTAGGTCTGCTGGAAACGACTGATAAGGAATATCTTGAAGTATGGTTCGACCATGATACAGCGCAATAAGTGTATGTCTCTGTCTCATTGCATATTAAGATTCCCCCACCTGTTGAAGATAGTGATCCCATGCCAAATGAAGAAACTCTCTGGGGATCCAATAGAACTCCTGATATAGTTATGCTTCTGTCACAAATCAACAGCGTCATGTGCTTGAGCGTCAATTTTTAAACAATCTCACTGGAGTTGATGAGCGTCTTCAACATTGCGAACAATGACTATCAGGATTAGAAAACAGGATGGAAGCTCTCCAACATTCTGTGCAGCAGATTCTTGAGTTACTAACAACTGGCGGGCCTTCTATGTGTTAAAAAGGAGACAGTTCTGATGGCGTTGCGTGTCTTGTCATAAATACCTGATTTTGCATCCATCTCAGTTTACTTGTTTTGGGTATCCCTACATGGGACTGATATTTCTGTCTGATGAGTATAATACTGTTGTCTGGGGCAGTATATATATTTCTTTTGGGATAGATAATTCTAGATAATGAAACTTTTTGTTGATATGGCTAAATTCAATTCTTATTTTATTACCATTCCTATTGCTTATACAATGACTGTGCTGATTGCTTCATCATTTTGCTTCCTGCCTTCATTAATGTGTGCTTATCATTGTTGAATATTTATATACATCTGTCTGTGGTTCTCCCATGTGCTTAAATTCTTCAGTCAATATCACTTATTATATCTTTGTCAATGACTAACAAAAATGGGGAGAAAAGTAAAAAAACACCCCGGATGGAATTGTATATCTGCTAGAATGGTGTTGCAGGTGTTAGGGGGAGCAGTTGCAACTAGAAAGGGGGAGTTTTGAAGAAAGGGGGAGCAATTACTGGTTGTGTACATGGGTGATTAGAATTTGTAAAATTGTGTTAATGCATGGACACACAATTTAGGATGTGTCTGTCTTAGATATTATCTTAAGGTGTTTTGGGTATTTTGTCACGTAATTGACAAAGGGAGAGATTGAAAGTGTACCTACTAGTGCCCTGGTTTGTCAATTACGGTGTAAGCTGAGTTAGTTGGACAACGGCGCCTAACAGAAAGATCAATTCAATGTCTGCCTCAACTGGATGTTTAGAAGCTCGCCATAGGTAAATCATAGCCTCACATCCCATGTCCCAAAACACCAGGTGATTAAAACTCTTAAAACAAAGTAGAACATCTTAGGGTTTTATTGTAAGAAAATCTTTTATCAAATAGGAAAATCTTCAAGTTTTCTTACCCTGTCGATTGTATCGATTCACCTTTTGATATAATCGACCTGCTCTGTCGATGTCCTCGGTATCTCAATTGATACAATCGAGTGAGGACAAAAAGCGTCTAGCAATCAAACATTCATCTGGACAATTTTTCGATATATTGAAATCTCAATCGATATCATCGATATTCGAATATCGATCTCATCGAAAGTGGATCGATAATATCGACAGGCAATTTTTTGGCGCCTCTGTTTTTCTAAAGATAACTACTATAAGCTTCGATATATCGATGACTGTCCGATTCAATCTGAATTCAAATATCGATCATATCGGAAGTCATTCGATCATATCGACAGTGGGCGCATGTTTCCTCCAATAAATATTTCAGGGTGTTTTAAACGTTGATCGGGGGGGCAGTCAAGAAATCGATATTCATATATCGATCATATCGAGACCTGGTCAATTGGATCGAGACCGGACACAAACCGTCCAGCAAGCTTATAGGTAAATCTATACGATTTATCGATCCCATCGACACGGACTCCGATATCATCGATATACAAATTCTGATGACATCGGCTGTTCCCCGATCATATCTTTAGAACCTGAAATTCTTCAAGGCTTGTCTTTCTTGTTTTCACCTGTTGATAGATCGATCCCTCTATTGATGGAATCGGAATTCGAAATCTGATAACATCGATGTGTGTCTCGATCCCATCGACCAGTTGGCAAAAGGTTTTCAAAAGTGAAAATGACATTTAAGTTTATATCATCAAGAGATCGTTCGATGCTATCGGGAGTATACGCTCGATGATATCGACCCTGCTCGATGATATCGAACTCTGTCATAAATGTGACTATTTTATATCCGTTGGAACCTTTTGCTTATATATAGAGAGGTTAGTCTTTATTGCTAGTAGAGAAAAAAGAGAGTATTTTTGAGTGTTTTAAACTTCATATCATTTATCTTAAGCCCTTTCTCTCAGGGAGTTCATCCTCCAATCCACCCTCATCATTGATATTCAATAGAGTGGATTGGGGAATGAACTTCTGCATTCAAGGATCCTCCAGCTACTACGTTAATGGCAAATCATTAAGTTGGGATGCCTTGAATGCATAAATGATTGGAATCACTTTATCTTCCTAATAGGAAAGTCTTTAGAGAGTGGAATTCCATCATAACCTTGACCCGACCAAAGCCGAATATTGGTACATCTTTTATGTTGCGAATCAAGGGAGTTGGAGACTCTTCATCAATAAGAAGGAGATCTTCATCACTATGATAAAAGGGACTCATCAACTTATCTGTAAGTATCTAGAGTCTAGAGAACACTTGTGATCATTCCTATCTAGGATTGGGTCTTGAGTGTTGCTCACCCTTTGAAGTCCTCAGAGGAGGCCTCCGACAGAAGTGTATGTGTGGGTGCGTTGTGTGGACCCTTGCTCTATGTGGACATAAACATCTAGTTAAGAGTGAACCAGTAAAACTCTGGGTTATGAGGTGAACCGTGTAAAACCTCTGTTAGGGTCTTAGGGTAAGATCCTTGGCCAGTGTGCTTAAACCGGGTGCTATGTGTTGACCCTTTCTCGTGAGAGCATAAATAGTCAGCCTCCGTATAGGTTGTAAAGGTTGAAGGTGAACCTGATTTAAAACCTTAGGTTTGAGGTGAACCATGGGAAACCTCCTTAGTGAAATCCGATACACTCAAGAGTTGAGTGTGGCAGCCGGGAGTAGAGTAGACAAGTAGTCGAACCACTATAAATGACCGTGTTTGTGATTGATTCTTGTGCCTGATCATTTGTGTGATTATATTAACTGCATTTATATTTGCTCACACTTTACACAGTCACATCTATCATAGACTATAACTGCTACATGCTTATCATTTAAATAGTTCTGTGATTGGATCCTCTACCAGGCTTGGAAGCCAGTAGAGTTAATTTTGAGTAATCCTAATCTGTACTCTGTGATAGGATTAGTGTGATAGGATTTTTAATAATTCATAAAAACTTTAAAAAGTCCTATTCACCCCCCTCTAGGATATATTGGCATATTCCTACTTCAACTCAAGTGGTCTTCATCGCTATTCCAATTTCTAACCGGGCAAGGCATTGAGATGGTTAGAGGAGCCCAACATGAAGCTCGATAGTGCTACACGATGACACTAAGAGCTCAGCATTAAACGATGACCTTCACCTCTCTGGACCTTCAAGAAGATTTTGGAGAGAGGGGTTGTCCTTTAGAGGACCTCATTCTCATTCCACTCGCCAGCTCAGACCCATCTAGAATGGTCCAGATCGAGTCGTCTCTGACATCTCCGCTACAGGAAGAAATTGTGAACCTCCTTCGATAATATGTAGACGTTTTCTCATGGTCCTATGAGGATATGCCTGGCATTAACCTAAAGGTTATTATTCATCAATTGAATGTCGACCCTGATTACTGACCTATCCGACAAAAGCACACACCGCTCGGCCCCGAGTGATATGCAGTAATTAGAGAAGAAGTCAATAAGCTCCTCAAAGCTGGGTTTATAGAAGAAATTTACTATTCGGACTAGATAGTCAACGTCATTTTGGTTAGGAAGTCCAATGAAAAGTGGCGGGTTTGTGTTCATTACACTGACCTGAATAAAGCCTGCCCTAAAGATAGTTTCTCTCTTCCCCGAATTGATCAACTCATCGATAGTACAGCAGGGAACAAGGTGTTAAGTTTTATGGATGCCTATTTTGTCTATAATCAGATTGTAATACATCAATATGATAAGTAAAAAATGACCTTTGTCACTGACAAAGGTCTTTACTATTATAAAGTCATGCCCTTTGGACTGTAAAATGCTAGAGCTACCTATTAGTGGCTTGTTAACAAGAGGTTTGACTGCCAGATTGGATTATCAATGGAAGTCTATGTGAATAACATGCTCATCAAAAGCATTAGAGCCACAGATTATGTATCCGATCTGCAGGAAATGTTTCTAATTCTTTAGGAATATCAGATAAAGCTGAACCCAAACAAATGTGCTTTTGGGGTTAGCTTGGGAAAATTCCTTGGCTTCTTGGTCAGACAATGAGGAATCAAAGAAAACCCTGAAAAAATCAAAGCTCTACTTGACATGAATTCGCCAAAAATGACTAAAGATGTCCAACACCTTATAGGAAGGATCGCCGCTCTCAATCGCTTTGTATCTCGGGCTACAGACGAGTGCCTCCCCTTCTTCAAACAATTGAAAGGGAAGTAGGTCGTAGACTGGACAGAGGAATGTAAGATGGCCTTTCAGGAACTTAAGATACCTAGGGTCGCCACCGTTGCTCTCCAAACCCAAGCAAGGAGAATCGCTGCTGTTGTATTTAACAGTTTCGGATGTGTAACACCCCGAAAATCGAGGGTCGAGCAAAGACTCAACTTCTGAGATCCGTTGCATCACTTATGCAACATAGATAATGATGATTAAATGTTTTTCGTATTAGTGCCTTAAACATGAATGAGATTACACTAAATTAGCATATCATACTCCAAAGACAATTAGATTATGCAAGCAGAAGACTGTGATAGATATATAAAGCATATAAGTGATTGTAAGTCCCTCGAGTATGAACATGTCACCAGGTTAAATATATACATGTATAGTTTTAAAATTTACAAAATGGTAAAAAGTAATGGTTGTCCAATCCGTATCCCTGTAACACCATCGACGCAACTTCAGGTCTACATAGACCCACTACAGAGTTGCATGTAGGAGAACTCTTCGTCATCATAAAAGTCAGGCTCTGCTTCATAAGCATCGCCATCATCTGTAGTTAAACACAGAGTTTGGTTGGTGTTTTAAAACACCGTCTCAAAGTGAGAGTGAGTGATCAACTCAGTGGAGCTATAAGGCAAAGGTTAACATGTTATCAATTCAGTCAAGCAGTAATGATAAAACAATACTACAATCATATCCTAAGTACTGTTGTTAATGCAAGAATGATATGCGATAATGATGCATGCTCTCACCTGCACTCCCTCAGTGACATCATCTCATGATCGCGGCATGCACCACTCCGAACACGTGCGCTTCCTCAACAAAGCACATGCAATGCAGTGTATGATCATGTTAGCTAATACTTAATTAGGTTTATTCATACAGCAAGTTCGGGAAGCTAAGGTACCTCCCTTTATATCATTTACCCAATGATGATCCATATAGGGTCGTCAATCCTAGTTAATCACATACGATAGGCAAGTTATAGGCCAACGTCACCCTTGATTTAAAAATAGTGGACAGGCATGTTCAGGTCACTACGGAAGGCTCATCACCTCAGCGTAAGCCTATTTTATACTCGAGGTCACAATGGGAAAGACTTGTCACCTTAATGTAGGTCGACAACTTGAATACAGTGTCCCATACCACCGTATTTGGCTCACGAGTTTGGGTTGCTCACTGGTCACTACGGGGAGGCTCATCACCCCAGCGTATGCCGACAGCTCGACCACAATGTCCCATACCACTATGCCCGGCTCATAAGTCTTAGCGGATTGTGGTACCAAGGTTAAACAGGCTTTTCACTGGTAAGTGGTACCTTAGATTCAAGCAGTAGCGTCCATAACATGGTGAACATATATTAGGACAATTGGGTTACTTGACAAGTTTGACAGGTATGAGCTCACGTTGAATTAATCGACATGGACCACATACGCACTCCTCATGGCCTAACCACCGTCGATAATCACCGTAAAACTCGGATTCATTGAACGTATTCATTGTGGCGAAACTAGTTCGACCACTGATCGTAAACCATTACCGATTGTCTAGAATATGTATTAGTCCCAATCATATTCAAACACAATAGGCATTCATATGTGATAGTCAAAATAACATGTGACAACCAATTCAAATAAAAATTTCATTCAAGCATTTTAATAACCACATAGTGCACATGTTATCATACATAGGCATTTCATCCATAAATCACATAGCAGTGAGATCGGTTACATGAAGGAAACTGTAACTATAGATACGGTAATTGAGAATTCTATCTTAACGCCCTTATTAAATACATCACAACAAGTGACTTCTCATTTAGACATTTTATCAAACACTTAGACTACACATATTTACATATATGTAATAAATTAGTTATAACATATAATATAACAATTCCTTTCACAAAGGAGATGTCACACATACAATAATTATGTATTCTCAATCAATAATCTTAGCAAGTACAAATCATAATTCTATATTCATTCAAACATTTCAAGAAACATATGGAATGCATTATATTCAACATTGTTCATATATATGTATAATGCACGGAAAACATCGCATCTAAGTACATGTGATAGCAATCAAGTCAGTCATAAATTATTAACTGACATTGAAAGTCTTGAAAACTATAACCTAAATATTTATAGTCTGCACCTTTTGTCGATATACTCGTATCGAACTCAGTTTGAATCTCACGTTCCCGAATATGGACTAATGGATACCTATACATTGAGATAGGTTAGCTATTTCAGAAATTCTTCTATTTGAATTCTCAAAATGAGATTAGGGTTAGGATTCCTTACCCAAATCATAGTCGAAACGAGTTGAGTAGCGTCGCCAAGAGGCGATCTAGGGCGTGCAATTGTACGAGAGAACCACCACCTCGATCTCCCTAACCTTCACTCTTCTCCTTATACTTTTCTCTTCTTTTCTCTCTTCTCTTTCCTAGGGTTTTAGGAAATTCATATGGAATGGGAGAGGGGTGGGTTAAGGTCCTTATATAGGCCCAAAACTAGTGTCAATGGCCCCAAGGCCATAGTATACTTAGCCAAAGGGTGGCTGTTTCGGGCCAACAGAGTTCATCTGGAGGTCCATTTTCTACATACGATCCAGAGAAAGGTCTCTGATAATGGATCTATGTTAGGTTAAGATTTTGGTCCGATCGAATTTGTGGATCGACTATGGAGGACCAATTTCAGTTCAACGGTCATCGTCACTCGATCAGGGCTATAAGTATATTGACATGTGTAAGAAAATTTTCCTGATCTAAGGGTGTAGTTGTGTCAGAATCTGACGGTTTGAAACCTTAAATTTGGCCTCCAAGTGAACGGTCCAAATCACTTAAGTTTGAGTTCATTTTCTAAAGATATTCGCATTTCTCACACACTCGCTCCGGGCTCAAGTTGTGCGTTTCTGGATACTATTTGGATTTGATTCCCATGATGGTTGTTAAGCCCAGTAAGGTGATCATAACCATATAGTTTCATGGTAATCAAACTTTCAATGCGCTGTTCAGGTCTGATACGGAGTTTCAATGTGCTCCTGAGAGCAACTGGGTTTTGAGATTGATCCTAGGTTTCTAGGTAATGTTGAGTTAGCGATTCTACTAGTTTCGGGTCTTGTAGTTCATATAGAAAGTGGTTCAAGCTAATCTACTAATTAATTTAGCTTAGTACTAAATTAATTTTTATCTAATTTCTGAAGGATTTAGTCCTTAGTGATTTCTGCCTGAGGTGATACTCAGGTTTTTGTACGGATTTTTCTGAGACGTTACACAGTGCAGCAATCAGCTCGGCGTTAATTAGGGAACATGGAGGGAAGCAAATGCCGGTGTACTATGTAAGCAAGGCCTTGGTCTCAGCCGAAACAAGGCATCCAGACTTGGAGAAATTGGCTCTAACATTGGTCATTTCATCTTGTCAATTACAACCATACTTTCAAGCCTACACCATCATCGTCCCGATTGATCAACTCCTTTGCCAAGTGCTGCAAAAGCCTGAAGCTTTAGGAAGGCTGACTAAGTGGGTGATTGAACTAATGATTTTGACATCAAGTACTGACCCCAAACAAAAATTAAGGGTCAAGTGGTGGCCGACTTTATTGTCGAGCTCACCTAGGTGCATGAACAAGGATCCGAGCCGAGCCATCAATTCGAGCTGAGCTTCGATCTGACCATTCCAGCCAACTTAAACATTTAATCTGGACTAGAACTAGTTCCGAGCGTTCTCGCTCGAGTTAACATCTGATCTCAATTTCCAGCCTTAGCCGACCTTCATGCCCGATCATCAAGTTGATCCCAACTTGCCAAAGTGGACGTTATATGTTGATGGCTCATCACACTCTAAAGTTTGTGGGGCTGGGATAGTCTCAGAGACTCCAGATCGCATATGTGTTCAATATGCCTTGAGATTTGGATTCCAAGCCTCTAAAAATATAGCAGAATATGAAGCTCTGCTCGCCGGGCTTAGATTGGCAGTCACCATGGGATCCCAACACCTTAAAGTTTTTAGCAATTCATAACTAGTCATTAATCAAATAACCGAGGAATATCAAGCTAAGAAAGGATGCATGATATCTACTAAAGGCTAAAGAACTAATCAACGGGTTCCAGAGGTGTAACGTGGACTTAATCCCTAGAGCAGAAAACTTCGAGGCTGATATGTTAGCGAAATTGGCCACTGCGGACAAAGATGATATCCAAGGTCAACTCCAATTGAATTCCTCGCCAAACCAAGAATTAGCAAATCTGACCTTGCCATAGCTCTTCCGATAAGCTCAGAGCAAACTTAGATGGATCCAATTATTGATTTCATTAAGGAAGATAAGCTACCCGAAGATCGCTCAGAAGCATGCATGTTGCGGACCAGGGCATCTCGCTGTACCGTGGTCAATGATATCTTATACAAAAGAGAGTTCTTTCTCCCCTATCTTAGATGTCTCGGATTGTGTGAAGCTGAGTATGTCCTAAGGGAAACCTATAAAGGTATTTGCAGGAATCATTCTGGCAGCTGAGTCTTATCTCACAAGGTCATTCGTCAGGGGTATTATTGGCCAACCATCCAGGTTGATGCTCGGCAATATACCCAGAAGTGTGATAAATGCCAACGCTTTGCAAATATACCTCAACAACCACCCAAGAGTTGACTCCTATGGCCGAGCCATTGCCATTCGCTCAATAGGGAATCGACATCATCGGTCTTCTCTCGACTGGTAAAGGCCATACCAAGTTTACAGTAGTTACGGTTGACTATTTTACAAATCAGGCCAAAGACGAACCTCTGACAAAGATTATCGAGAAGATGATAACAAATTTTGTTTGGAAAACCATTGTGTGTGGTTTAGAATTCCTCGCATAATCGTTTTAGACAACGAGAAGCAGTTCGATAATAAGCAATTCCGAGGAATGTGCGAAAACCTCAGGATTCAGAATATTTACTCCTCACCACGACATCTACAGGCTAATGGGCAGGTTATGGCGGTTAACAAGATCCTCAAACATCATCTCTAGACCAAGATTGAGAAAGCCAAAGGAGCATGGGTAGAGGAACTCCCCAACGTTCTCTAGGCGTGCCGAACTACGGCCCGGACAGCCACTGGGGAAACCCCTTTTTCCTTAGCCTTCAGAGTTAAAACCATCACTCCAGTCGAAATTGGGCTCCTAACTGCTCGGATCGAATCCTACGACAAACAACAAAATTCTAATATGATGGCATTGGATCTTGACCTTCTCGAGGAAAGAAGAGAACAAGCTCGGATTAGAACTACAATCCAACAACAACAAGTGGCTCGTTTCTACAATGTCAAAGTAAAAGTTAGGAGGTTCCGAGCTAGAGACTTAGTTCTTCGAAAAACCTTCCAAAACACTAAGGAACTTGGCTCGGGAACTTTAGGCCCTAACTGGGAAGGATCTTATGTCGTGACAAGTACAAGCTGACAAGGATCGTACTGACTTAAAGATCTTGAAGGTTAGATCTTACCTCCATAGAATGCTAAACATCTCAAGATTTACCATTCTTAAGGGAACAATCTACCTCAGCTGCATATTTACTGTGTACTGATCGCATTCGAGTTAGTGCAATAAAATCCTATAGTTTATTTCTTACTTCTACGCTTATAAGTGATCACCTACCGAAGATCTACAGAGGGCTCCCCATGATGTTTGGGGAGAACAGCCCCTACTAATGCACCGACTCTTCAAGAGGAGGTCGGGTTCTACACTACTAGCATTCACATGCATAATAAGTAGGAAACTACAAAGGGTTCTTCTTATAAAGAGGAAAAAACCCTAATTGACTGGTCAGATCTTGAAAGGAGTAGATTTTCAACAGCTATTATGACTGTGGTATGAACGGACCAACTCTACTTTCAGAATCTGACCTCTCTACTTAGAAAATTTTAGCATATAAATACTATACTAATAGAAAAGTCTGAATTATATTAATGAAGCCCCAAGGGGTGCATTACATCAAGATATAAAGATAAAAATAGAGAAAAGACAAACGGGCTAGCGTCAAGCTTCGGGAGGCTGTTCATTGGGCGTATCCTCGGCCAGGGTCTCAGATCCAGAACTAGCATCGTAAAAAACCAATAGGTCTAGATCGATATACATCCCCTTGACCTCCTTATTCCTCTCTACGAATGTTGCACTGTATAAAGTATCCCTATCTTATAAGTACACCTTAAAATATTTGAAATCTTAGACGACAGCTACCCAAGCCGAGGAAATAGTGACCTTGGCCTCTGCATGGGCCTCTTCAAGCCTCTCGTCCATGGAGCGCTAAAGCCCAACCATATCGGCCTTCCATTGAGCCTCCCTTTCAATGAGAAGTTGTTTGGCTATCTCTAGGTTGACAGTCAATTTTTCGAATCAAGCCTCCGAGGCAGAGAGAACTTGTTCAGTTGCCAAACAGGACTCCTCACCCTCGGTACGGAGTTGTTCGGCTTCAACTCCTTTCTGCTGGAGCTTATTCTTGGCCCCTCTCACCTCCATCCATAAGCATACGATGTCGCGGTGTACCCTCAGTAGGCAAGGGGAAAACTGTCAAAGGAGTAAGGGAAGATGTCAAAAGTCAACCAGAAAAAAGAAAAAAACAACAAGTTCTTAGAGGATTAACTCACCCCAAAAAAGATCCTTGTCATCGACTTAAAGATCGTGTCTAGTGAGGAGTCCAGCATGGCGAGTGTTCACAACCCCAAGTACAGGGTCGCAATGTAGCAATAACTCGGTAAGATCAAGGTCGAATCCATAAGGACTAAACTTATACGTATTATGAAAATAACTAGAACTAGAACTAGAAAAAGATCTAAAATAGAAATCTGAATAAAGAGAGTAATTATGAATAAAGTATCAAATTTAAAAAGGCAAAAGTAGGGTGCCAAGGATCCACTTGTAGTTATCAAGATGCTACCTTACTTTGATTTAAGAAACACAATTGGAATTGAAGTCCTATCCTATCCAATTAGAAGATGAAATAATCAAATCTCTAAACTTCTCATAGATCTAGCCCACATATAAATGAATATTGTCATGATTGGAAGCGATTCCATCACCTACTATGCCCAGGAGATGATGGTGAACAACAAAATTTATCAATCTCACAATCTTAAAATAGGAAAACAAGATATTTAAAGCCATCACAACATCCATTGTAATTTGAGTAAAAATAAATCATATAAAACTGTAAATATTCCTTAAATTTAAACTAGAAGTCAATGAGGTTCAACAAGAATAAGAATCAAAGCAAGAAAATCATTCTAACATGCTATAAGCTTCACCTTTTAGTCCTAGTTAAGAGGTTTAGCCAACCATAGCTTTGGTTGGATCTAAAACCCTAAAAGAAAGCATTAAAAATAGAAAAGGAAAGAAGAAAAATTCTTGGGAGGTTGCTCCACCATTTAGCTCTGATCCTTGTAACCTAATTTATCCTTAGAACTTCCTAAAGAACCCATATTTATCGCCTTAGTCCGACCGTCCTTGAAATTTGACTCAAATTTATGCACTCTACGTAACGCCTTTGATGTCATTGAATGTAACTTGAATACAGAAATTGCGCCTTTTCGCACTACGTAATGCCTTTCGCACTGTGTAACTCTTCATATCATTGAATTGCCTTCGATGTCATCAAACAGTGTTCAATCAATAGAGAATGTGTCCAGAGTGTTCCAGAAGTTAATTCAAAAATCTATAAAAATATCGATGTCATCGAACTGCCTTCGATGTCATCAAATAGGTCTAAAAGCCATCAAACATGTCTTCTAGCCATCGAGAAATGCATCCAATTTGTCTAGTGGCTAAACTCAATCTTTAAGTAATTTTCGATGTCATCGACCTATGTTCGATGTCATCAAACACTGGCTTTAATGTTATCAAACGGTGGTCGATGACATAGACAGTGAAGTTCAGATTTTATGACTTTCTGTACTTTGCAATTTCGACTTCCTTCCTTCTCCACTTTGTTTTCTTGAATCTTGGGGTCTTAAAATCTTCAATTTTGGTCTTCTAAGATCGATCCCTTGCCTTAGTGGTTCTTAAGCATCAAATCCATGCTTTTAACATTCTTTTCAATCTAAGCTCTTAAACTCCCCTCACAATACAAACATGTATAAAATATATTCATTAAGCATTATCATGTTCATAAAACCAAGATAAAAATAGGAAAAAATATACAATATTTCACACTCAATAGTGAGGAATTCATGAGTGGGTATATGTTAATAACCCCAAGTGTAGGAGTCATAATGTAGTAATAATCTCGTTAAGACCGAGGTCAAATCCACAGGGACTAATCTCGTACATTTCTAAAAGTAATTACAACTAGAACTAGAAGAAGATATAAATCTAAATCTAAATAATTAAAAAGAGTAATTGCGAATGATGTAATTAAAACTTGTGAATTTAAAGGTGAGAACTAGGATGCCAATGATCTACTTGTAGTTATTAAGATTCTACCTTACTTGATTCAAGTTACACAATTGGAATTGGAGTCCTATCCTATCCAATTGGAAAATATAACAATTAAATTAAATCTGAACTTTCATTGACCTAATTCTCAATGGACAAGGATTGTGAGGATTGGAAGGGATTCTGTCACCCAACCATGTCTAGGAGACGATGAAAAATAATAGGATTTACCAATCCCACAATCTCAAATAAGAAAAAGAAGATATTCAAAGATATTGCAGATCTATTGTAATTTGAGTCACAACAAACCATTAAAAATTGAAAATATTCCTTATAATCAAACTAGAATCAATACAGTTTAATAAAAACATGAATCAAAGCAAAGTAAACATTCCAATCATGTTACAAGCTTCACCTCTTAGTCCTAGCTAAGAGGTTTAGTTAATCATAGACATGATTAAACCAAAATCTCTGAAAAAAATATAAAAATCAACTAAGGTAGAAGAAGAAAAACTCCCGGACAATGGTTCCACCCCTTTTCTCCACTCCTTAAACTCTAAAAGATGCCTAAGAACATCCTAAAAACTCCTATTTATAATTGGGGAACTCCAACTTCCACACCGAGTTGGAAAAGTCTGGAAACTGCCTCAAATTTACGCAGTCCGTACAAAATTTACATAACCCTCGACTAGTCGAGGATCACCTTAAAATGGTAGGATAGTCTTTAACTGGTTGAGGATTGCGTGAATTTAAATGATGATGTTGCTAGAGTTCGAGCTGAAGTTTCTTAGACGAGAGCTAGTCGAGAATCAAGCAAATTCACTTCAAATCTTCAATTTTCTTCATTCATCACTTGGTTTGCTTGGATCTTTGGCATGTGAATTCTTCAATCTTGGTCTCCTAAGATTCATCCCCTACCTTGGTGATTCTTGATCATCAAATCCATGCTTTTAACATTCTTTTCAATCTAAGCTCTCAGATTTACCTTGTAAAATAAACATGTATAAAATATAACATTAAGCAATATCATGTTCATAAAACCAAGATATAAGGGAAAATATATAATATTTGATACTCAACAGTATATGCCACTCTACACGAGGCAAGAGATCCTCTATTACGCCTCGCGTCGTCCTAAGAGGACGTTGCCCCTCCTCCACCTGAGGCACAGAGGGTCCAGCGGAAGGCCGGACACCCCTCGAGGCCTCGACAGGACGAATCTCCTCTGAGGAGGTTATTTCAGAAGGATGAGCCTCTTTAGGAGAGGTCGTCTGTAACGCCTCAGAAAAATTCGTACAAAGACCCGAGTACCACCTCAAGCAGAAATTCCTAAGGATCGTATTCTATAGTAATTTAGGCAAAAATTGGTTAAGTGTTATACTAAATAATTGGTGGATTTAACTTGAACCACCATTTCCACAAATGGAAAGACCCAAAACCATTAATACTACTAACTCAACACTACTTAAAAACCTAGGAGAAATCCCATGAGCCTGTCGCTCTTGGGAGTACATTGAAACTCGGTATTGGACCTGGACTGCACGTTGAAAATCTGATGACCTCGAAACTATAGGATGATGTCCGCCTTACTGGTCTTGACAACCATCATGTGAATCAAGCCCAGATGCAGTCCAAAAACGTTTAATTTGAATGCTGAGTGAAGTGTGTGAGAAACGTGAATATCCTTAGAAAATGTATTGAAACTTAAGTGAATTGGACCATTCACTCACAGGTGAAATTGAAGATTTCAGACCGTCAGTCTCTAACCAAACTTCACCCATGGAAAAAGAAAATTTTCCCATGCATATCCGTGTACTTGTGGCCCCGATTGAGTAAGTACGACCGTTGATTTGACACAGGTCCTTCGCGGTCGATCTGCTTATCCGATTGCACTGAAATTACATCCTGGCACATATCCATTGTCAGGGAACTTACCCTACGATCCATTGTCAGGGAACTTACCCTACGATGTATGTGAGAAGTGGGCCTCCTTGTGAGCCCCGTTTGTCAGAAACAGTTGCCCTTTGGATATAACCTAAGTATACCAAGGCCTTGGGGCCATTTACATCACTACTGGGCTTATATATAGCCCTTATACCACTCCATATCTCTCTCATACGAATTTCTCTAAAGCTTAAGAGAGAGAAGAGAGAGAAGAAGAGAAAAGAGTAAGGAGGGAAGAGAAATTTTGGGAGATCATTGCTGTGATTCTCTCCCACGACTCCACGCACCGAATCACTTTCCCGTTATGCTACAGATCTGTTTCAACTACGATTTTGGGTAAGAAATCTTAACCCTAATACCGTAGTTAAGATCCAAAATAGTTTTTTGTCAATTTAACTAACCGATTTCACCATTTAGGTACTCGACATTATGTTTTCGGGAACATAGAATTCAAACCAAGTTTGAATCTAGTATTCCGATGAAAGGTGCGGACTATAAACGTTTAGGTTATGGTTGTTAATGCTTTCAATTTCAGTTAATGATTTATGCCTGACTTAATTGCTGACATGTTGAATTAGATATGCCGTTTTCGATATATTTTACATGTATGAACTATGTTGAACAAAATATGCATTCTATGTGTTTGTTGAAATGTTTGAATAAACATGTAAATGTGATTTATGCCTGCCATGATTACTAATCTAGGATACATGTTTGGCATATGCATGATGACCTCTTTGTGTAAGGGTTTGCCATAATATATGTCGTAACTAACCTAGTCTATGAATTTTGGTGAAGTGTAACTTAACTATTTGATAAATTGTTTGAATGAGAAATTGTTGATGAATTGTAGTTATTAAGGGTATTGATATAGAATTCTCAATTACCTTGTTCATATCTATAGTTTCCTTCGTGTAATCTTAATTTCGTCTACGCGATTTATGGATAAATGCAAGTGTTATGTATATGCTCAATGTGTATGATGAAATGTTCAAATGAGAGATTTGTTTGGATTGATTGCTAAATGTTGGAATTACTATTACATGTGTTTACTTACTACATCTGAGTAAGATTGGGGCTACGACGTAGCTCAGGCAATCGGTAACAGTTCTCATTTAGGTGGCCGAATTAGTCTCTCCACATTGGATATATTCGATGAATTTGGGTCACACGACGATTGTTGACAGTGGTTAGGCCACAAGGGGTGCTTACGGCCTCCATATCGATTAAGTCAGCGTGTGCTCATACCAATCGAACTTGTCTAATAAACCGATTGACCAATTATCTGTTTACCATGTATGGACACTACTGATAGAATCTAAGGTACCCCCTATCAATGTAAAGACCCACTTTAACCATGATACCGCGATCTGCTAAGACTCATGAGTTGGACATGGTGGTATGGGACACCGTGTTCGAGCTGTTGGGCTACGCTAGGGTGACGAGCCTCCCTATAGTGACCAGTGAGCAAACTCAGACTCGTGAGCCAGAAATGGTGGTATAGGACATCATGTTCGAGCTGTCTGCTTACGTCGAGGTGATTAACCACCCCGTAGTGACCGCGAGTATAAACTTTGAACTTGATTATCGACTAATTTTCATTAGGGGTGATGCCCTACAACTTGCCTATCATATGTGCTTGACTAGGAGTGACGAACCTAGATGGATCCTTCAGTTTGGGTTAGCGATATAAAGGGAGGTACCCTAGCTTACCAAATCTATTGTATGAATAAGCTTAATTAAGTACTCGGCTAACATGACCATGCATCACATTGCATTAGTTAGGATGTGCTTTTGGCGAGGAAGGTGCACTTTAGGGAGTGTTGTCATACGTGAAATTGATTGTCGGAGTCACTTTTGAGGGAGCTTTGTGTGAGGGCATACATCATTACTTGCACTCCATTCCTTCATTAACAAGAGTAGTTAGGAAGTGATTGTTGTATTTCTTTATCATAACCACTTAATTGAATTGATAACATGTTAACCTTTGCCTTATAGTACCACTGAGTTGATCACTCACTTCCACCCTGGGACGGTGTTTTAAAATACCAACCAGACCCTGGTTTAGATGTAGGTGTTGATGAAGTTTATGCGACAGAGCAGGACTTCATGGACGAGGAGGAAGAGTTCTCCTACGTTCAGCTCTTGGGCAGGTCTATGTAGATCTCGTACAGATGCGCAGGGACTGCAGTGATTTTTGGCTTAGTTGAACACATTTACTTTCCATATTTTGTATATTCTGAAACAACACATGTATACATTCAACCCGATTACATATTCATCCTCCGGAGGTTGTGAAACACTTTCATATTTAAATACATATGCTTCAGACTTTTGCTTACTTGATTTAATTGTATCTGGAGTATGATATGATGTTTTGGTATAATCTCACTCATGTCTAACTCATTAATATGGATGAAATCTGAACATCATTATCCATGTTGCATAAGTGATGTGCTGGATCTCGGGTGTAGAGCTTTGCTCGACCCTTGAAATTCAGGACGTTACAAGTTGGTATCAGAGCTTGATTTGTATTAAACTGGACCAGGGTTATAGGTAACACGATGTACTCTAACGCACTTTGACTTAGGAAAGGGATGATGGAATTTAGAAATAATCGTAGGATCCCAAAGTTTCACCGACGGACGAGATTGACTACTATAGTTTAGCTCGTACGCATCCTAAATCATGTGAATTGATCTCAATCACCTTTCGGCCGTCAATCGACAGGTTTGAACCATTAGTCGATAAATTCCAAACCTGAAGCAGGCTAAAGGGCACAAATACGTGCTTGTTGGACCGAGAAAATGCATCCTACGGGCCTAGGGACCCGAATCACAAAATATTGTAGGACTCAGGGGGCCCCACATGTCAAAATGGCACCTCGGGAGGGGGTGGCCACCACCGTAGGGTGGAGCCACCGTCAGAAACCCCAGAGGGGTGTGGTGGCAGCGCCCAGGCGACAGCGCACCGCCGACTGGCTGCGCATGTGGGTCCACTCCCACTTAACCCATTTCTTGCCCCTTTTGCTCATTCACCCCATTGCACCCTATTCCTACCCCCAAAACACCCCTAAACCCATTAACCACTCTCTTTCTCTCTCAAATCTCCTTCCCCATACATTCAAATCTTCCATTCTTCTACATCCTACACCCATCCACCACCATTCCCCTAAAACTATCCCTTACAACTCTCCATTTTCCTTATTTCCCACTCATTTGAGCACAAAATCCACCTTTTTGTTCTCATAACTTCCAAACTTTCCACTCCACTTCATTCTCCAAGCTTTTCCACCTCAATGGCTCTCTTTGAGCTAGTCACTTCCATTTTCTCCATCCCAACGCTCCTTTCTCTTATAAGAAAGAAGAGAGCGGCCCCGGATAAGGTCAGGCTTAACCGTACAAGCCGCTCTAGGAAGAAGATGACTGCTGAGACAAGGGCAAGCACTGAGCAAAGGTCGAAACGGGACCTCGATCCTTGAATCCCAATAGAAAGATCTTTTCTAGCAGGCACCGAAATTGGTTAGTTCTGTGATCGCAGGGTTGTGTTTGAAGCTCATGTTGATGAGAAATTATTTGAGTTGTATCTAATAATCGACCTTCTTCTGGAGACCGGGTGGCGTCCCATATTCGAAGGAAAGGCTCATGCAAGTGAAGGCACCATACGAGCCTTCTATGCTCACATACAAAACCCAACTCTGGAGCCTCTCCAGTTTACTATACCTTTGGGGAAGCATGAAGACAAAGTCGATGTAGATGTTATGGCCCGTATCATGGGAATAGAGCATGGTGTGGTACATGCTAGTGAAACTCATCTGGTAGTGGATGAGAAAGAGATCGCCGAACATGTTTCCTTTGCAGCCGATTGGTTCATTGGAGGTGAGGAAATAGCCTCGCATCGACACATATGATGGCAGACTTCTGCCTGCTCCACCATATATGCACGTATAACATGTATCCTAGGTGGAGTAACCGCACAGAATGCACTCGATTTATGGTGGACTTCTTGTAAAAAATTGGACAAAGGGAAAAAGTATGCATTCCTACTCTCGCCTTGTCTCAGATAATCAAGACCGCACGATCTACTCGGGGGGATGCATCCCTCCCATTTGGCCGACTTATCTACAAGATTGCCCGCAACTTCGGTTTCAGACTTCATATGTAAATCTTGAACCCATCCACTTCATCAATGAGACTACACTCAACAATATGAGAATTGGCCCTAGGCAATGCCAAGCCCGGCTCGATGAATACGGGGATGAAATAAAAGAATAGTCTGAAGAGGAAGAAGGCAGTGAAGAAGAGGAAGGAAATGGAGAGGAGGAAAACAATGAGGAAGAAGAGCAAGAAGAAGAAGAGGAGGCCCAAGACTCAGATGGGGGACCTCCTACTACACATGAAGACCACCATGATTGGGCCTCCCTAGAAGCCATCATGGCCAAGATTGAAGAAAACCAGTCCCATTTGAAGCAGAAGTTTGAAGAGAACCAGAATTATCTGAAATAAAAGTTTAAGAGAATGTCTCGCACTTAAAGGCCCTCCTGTGCTGTATGTAGGAAAAAGGCGTGCCTCTGCCTTCGCCAGAGTCACAGGACTAGTCATGTGTGTATTTGTTTTCTTATTTTCTTTGTAATAGCCTTGGTTGGCTTAGGTGGATGTTAGGTTAGTAAGTGTTAAAGTCTTTTGTTAAATTAGCTCACATGCATTCTCTGTCATAATTCATGTAATGCTACACTATATGTATTATGAAAAATTTGGTTTAAATGAAATGCATGAAGCTTCTTTTGATTTGAAATGTGCAGAATGTTTAGGAAAAAGTAGATGATATTATCCTTATCTTGCATAATTGCACCCTATGTTGTATATAGGGAATACCTCCTAAAACCACCCGGAATATGACACGTCTCCCACTTGGCGAATCGATTGACTGGGCACCTCCCCTGAGCGATAGCCACACGAACCCCAGTTTGGGCCTAAGTATTGAGATAATGCCGGATTCACAGCTGGCCACTGGCCCACGAATGGGCCAACACCTAGTGCACCACCGGTTCTGGGATAGAACTGTGCATCTTCGTCGATACCACCCGTGCCTCAGGCAGCCGCTCCCCCTGATAGGTTGGAGTAGATGATGCTCCTAATGTAGTAACAACAACAAGTTTTAGCTACTATAGTGGGGGCCATTGCCCAAAATATGAATATGGTCCCGCCCATGCCACCTGTGCAGCCTGTTGGAACTATGAATATAAGTGGCTTATTTGAGCGCTTTCACCGCTTCTGTCCTCCTAGTTTTGTGGACACTCACCGATTCGAGGAGGCTGAGTATTGGTTGGATCGCATATGTAAGATGTTGAAGCCATTGCACTGTACTAAAGCAGAGTAAGTTGAGCTTATTACCTATATGTTCGAAAAGGAAGCTAGTCTTTGGTGGGATAACATCATTTAAACCGTTCTCGCAGGATTCGTGTGGATGTGGGACGAGTTCGAAACCCATTTTCTTGGGAAGTACTTTCCCTTCACTTACCGTAATGAAAAGGAGGGTGAATTTCTCCACCTCCGACAAGGAGGAATGACTGTAGCAGAATATGAGAACCATTTCATGAAGCTAGCCAGATATGCTCCATTGATCCTATCAAATGAGCCGATGAGGATTCAGTGGTTTTTAGAGGGTCTGCGGGCTGATATTCACATAAAGATGTGTTACACTAGTATTTCCAACTACGTGAGCTGGTGAACATGTTCCTGCGAGCCGAGCAGGATAGTGAAAGAGTGTCTTGGACACGTATGCCAATGAAACCGAGGCCTCGGCCTGAATTATAAAATCGGCCATTTCTTGGCAAGAGGCCACGTGTGAATTCGCCTCCCAAGCAATTGGCTCCGTCGGCCTAGCAGAGGCGATTTGATCTTTGGTGCCTCTATTGTAACAAGATGGGCCATATAGAACCGTTTTATTTTACCAAGATGAAGGACAACGACTTTACATCACCACAGAAGACAAACCCCTAGTCACCACATGTCATTTCAGCTCCACCTCTATGATCTGCACCCCCAACATAGCCACTTAACTGACCATCCGCACCTCGGAATAGGTCACCTTAACGACCTATGGTAGCGCAACCAAATCATACACAAGAAGCTCGAGTACATGCAGTCGCCACTGAAGCATTTGAATCTGCGGTTGCAGTACCTATAAGAGCCGTATCTAAGCCTGAACTGTTCCGCAGGCTTCCGCGGCCCTCCCGGTCAAATTCTGGCTACCCGCGATGTGTAGACAGCAATTGCGTGCAATCCTGAGTTATATCCTGCATTTTAGAGTCGACTCAACCCAAAACTTATACCCAAGCGACCATGCCATCGCCGCGGTTCTAACACCGCAACTCGTGCACTGATCCGATACCCAGGCCAGGAGATGTGGGCCCGCATTCATCTCGAGGAAAAATTTCATGCGTTGCTAATCCTAATGGAATCCCATCAATCATATCAATCAAGTACACATCACTCCCATCACTCACACCCATCCCCAAGTACAACTACCCATCCCTAAAAGTCAACTCTCCCCATCACCCATCACTCACCATCCCCTCTCTCATCACTTCTCTCTCATCACCTCTCTCTCTCTCTCTCACTCATTCTCAAGCAACCCACGTCCAAGCAAGCTCCATGATAGAGCTTTGTGTGGCCCACTTCCTATCTCCCATCCCCACCCTCTAAAACCAATCTCGACCGTTGAATCTCATTCATTGGAGCTCTAAAATGCATTGATGGAAGAAAAAGTCCATGATCAAAGGTGGGTGATTTTATTTATTTGATTTGTGATTTGATGGCCCACATATGTGAGACCCATCTTGATGTATTTATTGTATTAAAGAGGGACCCATAGTGGTGGGATCCCTCCACCAATCGATTCTCTCTCTCTCTCTCTCATTTTTTCCTATTGAGGTCCACCTTGAAGAATGGATTAGATCCACATCGTCCGACCACGTTAACGGTGGGAATTCCACCACGATGTATCATCTACATCGTCCAGTGGACGGGCCTGGATGCAGTGAAAGCACAAATATCAGCTTATTCAAAAGCTATGGGCCATGCTGACGTGGATCCACTTGACGTGTGAATTATCCAGATATGGTGGGCCAGATGTGTGGACCCACCAGATGGATGTATTTCAAACCGTCCATCTGTGCACACTGGACGACCTGGATGCTGGATTGTCCCAAAAAAAATAAAATAATAATAGCAATAATAATAATAATATAATATTTAAGATGGTCCTACGTGGGACCCACCTTTTGTTATCTGGTAGGGGGCGGGCTGTGTACAGTAGCTAATAGTTGCTGTACCAACGTTAGTAAGGGCCTGAGGGCTTGATCCGATGTATGTTTCATCTAGACCGTCAATCCACACCGTCCAGATGGTTGGACGGTGGGACAGACATGGTGTATGTGTTTCATCAATGCCATCCATCTAATTGCAAACCACACCATCCGTCTGATGGACGGTGGGCCAGCAGCTGCTGCAAGCTGCTAATATATGTATGGTAGGAAGCATGGGTCACCATGATGTACGTGAAATCTTCTCCATCCGTCCATCCGTGTGGATCCATACGGTCCAGCCCTTGGATCGGTGGGACCCACCATGAAGCATGTATTGTATCCATACCATCCAACCATTTTGAGATATCATTTTATGGTATGGGAGAAAGATTGGGTAAGATCTAAAGTTCAAGTGGACCCCACCATTGAAATTTGTGGGGAACAGTGACATCCACCGTTCAAAATTCTAAGGGCCATAGTAGTTTCCCAACAAGCTGATATTTGTTTTCACTTCATTTATCTCTATGTTAATTTATGAATTGGTTGGATCTCAAAATATATCACGGTGGGCCACAACGTGCAATCCAACCATTGATCAGGTGGACCACACCGTGAAAGCTAGTGGGGATTGAATGTTTACCATTGAAACCCTTTTGGGTCAAAGAGGCTTTGGACTAATATGATATTTGTTTTCTTCTTTATCCAGGTCTTTGTGACCTTGTGAGCAGATTGGATGGAAAATAAAGGTTATGTGGGGTCCACCTTGATGTATGTGCTGTACATCCATGTTGTTCATCTGGTGGGCCCATTTGGGAGGTGCATGCCCACTTGCTGGTTGTGCAGGGCCCACCTACTGTGTGGCTAGGTTGATGTATGTGAGGCCCAAATGGAGAGGCCCATTGTGATGTATTTGAGGCCTACGAGATAGGGCCCATTATGATGGAATTGTGGGCCCAGATGGAGAGGTCTGATGTGATGTATACGAGGTCCATATGATGGGGCCCACTTGCTTGAATCTGAGGCCCATAGGTAAGGCCCATTATGACGTATTCGTGGCCTATGGGCAAGGCCCATTGTGATATGTATTAGGCCCATTAGTGTGACCCATTGATACAGCCCAATTGATGTATATGAAGCCCATTGGTGCGGCCCCTGGATGCGATTTACTTGATGTATTTGATGGCCCATGGGTTAAGGCCCAATGTGATGTATATAAGCGCCACAAGTGAGGCTGAATGAGACATATGTGGGGCTTTTATATGGGTCTGAACTTGATGTATATGAGGCCCATTGGTGCGGCCCGACTTGATATATGTTAGGCCCGTGTGAGCGATCCATTGCGATGTATATTAGGCCCATGTGATACGACCCATTGTGACGTATTCGTGGCCTATAGGAAAGGCCTATTGTGATGTATTCGAGGCCCATGGTTGAGGCCCAATGCGATGTATGTATGGCCCGTTACATTGTGTATGAATCCCTTGTATGGGCCACTCCTTGGGAGCAGGTTAAATATCCACATTGATGGGCAATTGTAAGTGCTATATTTTCTCGCTCCTATTATTATCAAATTTTGTAGTGCTAAAACCTCTTAGAATCTGTGTCTTGTATAACTCATCTACAAGTCAAGACATTGCATCTCATGTACAAGATCAAAGGTCTTTACTTTCAAGAACTTCAAATGCAAGATTACATGTTCACGTTCAACTACAACACCAAGTGTGAGTTTAATCTTTCAAGCTTCAATAGTTCAAGTTTTAAAAGCTTCGTCCAAGTCAAGATAAAGTTCTTTACTTTGAACCTAAGCTCAAGCTTCAATGTTAGTCATATTCAAGCTTCAAAAGTTTCAAGTTCAAGCTTATCATCTCAAGCTTCGTGAACTCCAAAGAACAACTATCAATTGAAGCAAAAGAAAATTCAATATTCATACATCATGTATAAGGTATGATGACCCTAGATTGACCATAGGGTAGGTCATTTTGAATACATAATTTAATTGGGTCATTTTATAAGTGCATAGTCTATTTTTTGACTAGTCTTATACTAAGTTCGACCAGTCCTAGCATTGGCTCGACCAGTCCAAGAAATCCTCGATTAGTCTTAAGGTTGTAACTTATTTTCAGGATTTTTTGTTAAAGCCTCGACCAGTCCTGGAGATTGCTCGGCCGGTCGTGTGAACAGTGCTTGACCAGTCCTGCAGGGTCGACTCAAAGTCCAACAACTAAATTAAGTTCCACACAACCAGTCGTGGAAAGGACTCGACCGGTCATGGAGGCCATTCAATTAGTCGAGCAGGTCCTTCGACCAGTCATGGAATGGTCTGATCTGCTCGCGCCCAAACTTTTAAAAGTTTGTTGGTCCTTCGACCAGTCGTGCTGACCTCAAGACCATTCGAAGATGCAATTTCAGCACTTATAAATAGAGCACGAAATTCAGAGTGTGATATCCAATTCAAGAAAAATCAATACACCACTCTGAGAGATAATTTAGTGATATTCTTAAGCTATTTAGTGCTCATTTCATATTCTCTTTAATTAGCTTTTTGTGTTTGATTTTGTATTCTGCATTTCAATTATATTTGAAAGAGGGATTGAAGTATTCCCATTTCTTAAAATCAAAATCAAATTGAGCTATCCTAACTTAATTTAATTTAAAAATCATTTAGAACTTAGAACCATTTCATAATTGAGTGTGTACATTGAACTTCTACGTTGAACTTCTACTCCGATTTGGTTCTACCGGGCTGCATCAAAGGAGAATATCTAGATAAGTCTATTTACTTTTCTATAAATTTCTATCTTGGTTTTTGAGATTGTGTTAGGAAAATCTCTATTTTGGTTTATCTGAGGTGATCCAGAAAACTTAGAGTGTGTGGTTTTTGAAATGTGTAAGTCCACTTGAAAGACACAATTATGAGGGTTTTAGGTGAACCTTGAAAAACCTATTTTCATAGTGAACGCTAATATACACTGTGTGAGGATATTAAGAGTGGAGTACTTTTGAGGCTGCTTTTCTAAATAGTTGGTGTATATACAAGAGAACCACTATAATTTCTGGTCTTGTGGTGATCGATTGAATATTTCATTTTGTGGATGTTGTAATTTCCCTTTATGCATTTGTGTAGAATGTTGTAATTTCTTTTATGCAAGTGTGGGAATGTTGTAATAGCTTAGTTATTTCCTTTGCTATTTATTTTTTTATTCCTCTGTATCGGTTTGAGATTTGATACACAGTCTGTTCTAGGAATCAGGTTATCCTTAGAACAATATCTGTATCAACTTCTCAATACTTATACACTTGAGGTTGTTTTACATTTCTGCATTGTGGATTGTTTAATTACTATCTTTATTTATATTTTTTTAAATTTCATATTTAATTTATAATTTGGCATAGTCCTATTCACCCCCCTCTAAGACCTTAGCTTGGCCTTTTCAAGTGGTATCAAAGCCTAATAGCTCGTTTTAATATTATTTCTTTTGGATTAATTTCCTAAGCTAATCGATTTGAGCTTTGTAAGATGTCGAATTTTGATAGCCTTTCAGTCACTAGGCCTCTACCATTTGATGGCTCCAATTATACCTATTGGAAAGCCAGGATGAGAATTTTCTTAAAATTCATTGATGAGAGCGTGTGGTAAGCCACAATGATTAATTGGACCCCTCCTACCACTGAAGTGATTGGTACCGATGGATTTGTAACTGTAAAAGTAACACCTTATTTCACTTGGACCAATCTTCAAAAAAGTGAGAGTAGTGCCAATGTAAAGGCTCTAAATGCAATCACTTGCGCACTATCATCGGATGAATTCAAGAGAATTATATCCTGTGATACTGTAAAGCAAGCCTGAGATGTTTTGGAAATGTCACATGAGGGAACAACAATTGTCAAGAAATCTAAAGTCAAAATCCTCACAACCAAATTTGAGGAAATACGTATGTAAGAAAGGGAAACTTTCATGGACTTTTATACAAGATTAAATGACATTGTCAACTCTATGTGGGGTCTCGGTGATAGAATTCCAGAAAGTAAAGTCTGTGTAAAGATACTACTCTCACTGTCTGAACGGTTCAATTCAAAGGTGACTGCGATCCAGGAACTTCGTGATACGGATAAATGAGGGTAGAAGAATTAGTTGGCTCATTACAGACCTATGAGTTAAACTTTAAAGCTCCTAAAGGTAAATTCATTGCTCTTAAATCTTCTAAATGTATTTCTCAAGAAAATTGTAGTAATTCTAATTTAGAAAATTCTGAAGATGATATGGCCCTTTTAGCTAAAATTTTTATAAGATTTTTAAAAGTAAAAAGAGGGTTGATTTTTAAAAACCTAATGAAAAGAAAAGATCTAAATCTAAAACCTAGAAATCTTTAAAAGACAGTCAGTGTTACAACTGCCATGAATATCGGCATTTAGCGAACAAGTGTCCTAAAAAGGACAAACCTAAAAAGAAAGGTATGTTGGCTACTTTGGATGAATCTTCCGGCTCTGAAGTCTCTTCTGAATCAAAAGATTCTGAAACTGAGTCGGTTAATAAAGTCAAAGCCCTTATGACTCTAGCTAAGTTCACTTTTTCAGATCATGATGATTCAACTAGTGAAGAAAATATGAATAGTGATCCTGATAATGAAGAAGATCTTCAATATGCTTATAATGCCCTATAAAAGGAAAGTTGTAAAATTATTATAAAACTAAAACTTCAGAAAGAAAAATTTTCAAAACTTGAAGAAATTTTGATAATCTTGTTTTAGAAAAATCTCACATTTTAGATAGTTTTGGAAAAACTAAGTGCGACTTAGATTTCGAAACCTCCCAAGTTGAAAGCTTAAAATCTAAAAATGAAAAACTAAAACTTGAAGTCTCTTACCTTTTGAGTTTAAAAGGCACTTGGAGTTATGCTCAAGGTGATCTTAAGTTAGAAAAACTCTTATCCAGATCTAAAAATAGTGGCGATCGATCTGGATTGGGCTACGATAAAAGTATTCCTCTTAAACATAAGAATACTCCACCTAAATTTATGAAAGGAGAGTCTTCAAACTCAAAAGGAAAAAGTCTGAATCCAAATTCTTCTAAAAAGGCTAAGACTTTTCAAACCTTAAAAGCTAAAAGTAACGATATCAACTATAAAAATCAGAAATATGATCCTTTAGTTGAGAAAATTGTTAATTTACTTAAGGAGCTCTTAAAATCTAACTCAATGGGTCGGTCTTATATCAATTACAAATATAAGAAGACCAACTATACTCTTAAACCCAAGACTGTAATGCAATGGGTTCCTAAGGTTACTTGCTTGGTTGCCCACACTGCTTTCAAAGTTGCAAGCCATTCAAAGTGGTACCTAGATAGTGGATGCTCCAGACACATGACTAGCGATAAAGGTCTATTCACCAATCTTAAAGATATGACTGATGGTTCAGTCACATTCGGTGATGGTAACAACCGCAGAATTGTTGGCCAAGGTACGGTTCAACTCTTTAACCTCCCTCTATTTGAGAATGTTTTATATATAGAAGGGTTAAAACATAACTTATTAAGCATCTCTCAAATATGCGATAATAATCATAGTGTTTGCTAACCTTGGGTGCAAAATTTTAAATAAAAATGGTTCTTTAATATTAACTGGTCGCAGAACTTCTGAAAACTACTACATTGTAAGTGATTCAAGCTCATCTAATCTATCGTGCTACATGGTCCATACTGATGAAATCGAGTTATGGCATAAATGCCTTGGACATGTACAGTACTACAACTTGTATAGATTGAGCAAAAGAGAGTTGGTAAGAGGCTTACCTAAAATAAAAAAAATAGACAAAATATGTGGTGTATGCCAGATCGGCAAACAAACTAAGAGTACTCACAAAAAGGTGAACTCCAATGCCACATCTAAACCGCTCAAACTTCTCCACATGGAACTTATTGGACCAACCAGAATAGAGAGTCGAGGTGGTAAGAAGTACATTCTAGTAATTGTTGATGACTTTACCAGGTATACATGGGTAGTCTTCTTAAGGGATAAATCAGAAACTCTCGATGAATTAAAAAGGGTACTTAAATGTATCCAAATGGAAATAGGATCTCAAGTCTGTAAGATCTGTAGTGATCATGGATCAGAATTTGAGAAAAGCAGTTTTGAGAAGTTTTACAGTGATCAGGGAATATCACATGAATTCTCTGCGCTCAAAACACCACAAAAAAATGGTATAGTAGAAAGGAAAAAAGAGTGCTTCAAGACATGGCAAATGTAATGTTAAATAGTATGAAGATCCCTAAAAATCTTTGGGCTGAAGCCATAAATAATGCTTGTTATATAATTAATCATGTTTATACTAGAAAATCAAATGGTAAAATGGCTTATGAAATGTGGTTTGATAAGAAACCTACTATCAAATACTTTTGAGTTTTTTGCAGTAAGTGCTACATTTTACGTGACCGAGAAAATCTGGGTAAGTTTAACACCAAAAGTGATGAAGAGATATTTTTAAGGTATGCTTTAAATAGTTGAGCGTATCGTGTTCTTAATATGAGAACTAGTGTAATTTAAGAGTCCATTATTGTGGTTATTGACGATCACTTGAATACATCTGTCTCAAGTTCAGAAAATGATGAAGTTCTTCTAATTGATAAACCAGATACTTCATCAAATTAAATAACTCTGAACTAAGGACTGTTAAAGACCATCCAACTAATCAGATTCTTGAAAACCCTCTCACTGGTGTTCACACTCATAAATAGTTAGAAGATATGTGTAATTACGTGTGCTTTACATCTCAGATAGAACCGACTAATGTAAAAGAAGCTCTTACTGACGAAAACTGGATAGTTGCGATGCAAGAAGAGATTAATCAATTTGTTAGAAATGATGTTTGGTACTTAGTTCCTAGACCGAAAAACAAACATATTATCGGAACAAAATAGATTTTAAAAAATAAGTCTGATGAACTTGGTAATATTATTAAAAACAAGGCTAGGCTGGTTGTACAAGGGTACTCTCAAATTGAAGGCATCGATTATGATGAAACCTTGCCCCAGTAGCTCGTCTTGAATCAATCACACTATTTATATCCATTGCATGCTTTAAAAAGTTCAAAATATACGAAATGGATGTAAAGAGTGCTTTCTTAAATGACGATTTGCATGAAGAAGTGTATGTTGAACAACCTACGAGTTTTGAAGACCTTAAGAATGCTGATCATGTATACTGCCTAAATAAGGCCCTTTATAGTTTAAAACAAGCTCCTAGGGCATGCTACGAAAAGTTGACTAAGTTTCTACTAAGTCATAACTTTATAATAGGAAGTGTTGATAAGACATTGTTTATAAAGAAACATAATGATCACATTTTAATAGTGTAAATTTATGTTGATGATATTATATATAGATCTACTTGCACTAACATGACTGTTAAGTTTGCAGATCTTATGAAATCTAAGTTCGAAATGAGCATGGTTGGAGAATTAAATTATTTTTTAGGGTTGCAAGTTAAACATCAACCTGATGGTTTCTTTATCTCTCAAACTAAATATGCTCTGAACTTAGTTAGAAAGTTTGAATTTGAGAATGAGAAAAATTTTGATACTCCTATGAGTACTACCTTAAAACTCTCAAAAGACTCTACAGGTAAGAGTGTGGATCCTAAGCTATATCGCAGTATGATAGGAAGTCTACTTTATTTAACTGCAAGCTGACCTGATATTGCATTTAGCATAGGAATTTGTGTTAGATATCAATCTTACCCTAAAGAGTCACATTTAATTGTTGTTAAGCGTATTTTAGGATATGTCGCTAGTTCATCTAATCTTAGTCTCTGGTATCCACATGATACTAGTGTGCAATTAGCTGGTTACATGGATGCTGATTGGGTTGGTAACATTGATGACCGAAAATCAACCAGTGGTGGTTATTTTTATTAGGAAACTATTTAGTTTCTTGGCAAAGTAAGAAACAAGGTTTCATATCACTCTCAACTGCTAAGGCTAAATACATTGCAGCAGGTAATGCATGTACTCAACTTGTGTGGATGAAAAGAATGTTAAGCGATTATGAAATTGTGCAAGATATTATGGTTTTATATTGTGATAATTAAAGTGCAATTAATATCTCTAAAAAACCAATCCAGCATTCACGAACCAAGCAGATTGACATTAGATATCACTACATTCATGAATTAGTGGAAGAAAAAATAATTTCTTTAGAATATATTCCTACTGAAACTCAACTTGCTGACATATATTTACAAAAATGTTCAAAAAAAGTAGGTTTGCTAAATTGAAATTTGATCTTGGTACGTGCAATTTGAATTGATTATTCATATATTTCTATATCATAATGTATATATTTGTTATTTTAAATGTTTAAAATTTTAAATTTTATAAAAATTGCAAATTTTGGGTTGTGCACGACCAGTCGAGTACATACTCGACTAGTCGTGCCATGACCGATCGAACATGTATTGACCAGCCGTTTAGTGCGGTTTTGATGCTTTATTTGGGGAAAAATAACTTTTTTCTCATTTTGGGTGTCTTCTCCAACGGGTCCTAGGTCGACCGGTCGAACCCATCTCCTATTTTTTTAAAGTTAGTGAATGGTTTTATTTTCCTTGTAGAATCAAGTTCTTTGCACTCCCTTTTCATCATTGGTGTGGTTTATTTCTTGTTTCATAGTTATTTTTGGAGTTTTCTTCAAAAAAATCTAATTTAGTGAAAACCCTCTCTACCTCTTTTGTAATCTCTTTATTCTTTTTTATCTTTGGTACAAATGGATGGTAGAAATAAGAGGAAAGGATCTCGCGGTCCTTCTACTTCTCAATCAACTCCTATAACAGTGCGTCACCTTCGGTCACCCGAAGATGATCCCTCTTATGTACGGGATATTAGGTTGTGCAATGTTATAATTGAACGACCTGTTAATGTTGATCATTTAGCTCCATTTGATATCCTTCCTCTTCTTCAGTCTATAGGATGGGATAACATAGTGCATTGGGGTGGGCCGGCATACCGTTCTATTGTGCAAGCTATGTATGCTTGTATTACTGATTTTTCTTCTGAAAATCTGACATTCACTATCTCAACCAGAGAAGGTCCAATTGATGTAGATCGTCACCTTATCTCTGGATTAATGGATTTACTTATCAATGATGACGGTATTCCCATTAACACTCTAGTAGCAAAATCATCTGAAACTGAGAAACGTATACTTACTAGAGATTTATGCAATATAGATGCGGAATGAAATACTGCTGGAAATGCACTTACCTCAAAGTATTTATTACCTAGATACAGAGTCCTTCACAGGATATTCATTTTGAATATTTATCCCCGTTTTGGTAACAAAACCGAACTCACTACATTCATGGTCCGTATTCTTCATTCCATCATCTCTAGTACATCTGTATGTCTTCTTTCCTTGATTTGTCATTGCATCATTCAGTTCCATCTCTATCCAGGACACAGTGACATTCCCTTCACGTATCTTATAACTGTGTTGGCCACACATAGTTTAGTGCCATGCCTGTTGGAGAAGCTCCCATTCATCACCTACCATTCAATAACTCCAATATTAACAAAATGAATTTGAAGTTGGCCCCTGGCTAAGTCAATGTGGGTGTTAGTGGAGCTAATGCCGCGAATGAAGAAGAAGGTGATTTGCCTCCTGATGACGTCAATATGGATGATATTTTTGATGAGATCGAATCCGACTCAGTAGATGATCCTGATTATCAGCCATCTGACTTTGATGCGAGGTTGTGCTCACTTGAGGAGAAGGTAGAAAACATGAATGTGTTCCATGATTTGTAATTCAAATATATGTGTAAATATCTTAAGCGCCTTAACAAGAGCTTCATCAACTTGATCATCAACTTGATCCTAACATACCTGCTCTTCTTCGGGTTCTGATTAGTATTTGCTTATGTGGTTTGTAATAACTTTTAAGATACTTGGATTTCTTTTGTTTTCTGGGTTGAACATAGTTGATCATGCTTGAACAATGTTTGTTTATGGATTTTTCTTGAATATCTTGTTCATTTATTCCTTGTTACTCTTTTTATTCTTCCTTTTTTATCTACTTCCACTTTCTTTTATTGGTTCCTTCCTTTGTCATGTTGTGACAAAAAGGGGGAGAATTTTATCATGCTTATGATATGTGTGAATTGTGGAAAGGTAGCCATCCATTATTATTTTTTTTTGTATGAGGGAGTAAGGCAGAGTATTGTTAGGGGAGTAGATAAGAATTGTTTTAACCTGTTAATAACTGGTGCATTATTCTTTATTGTGCATATTATGCTTATTTTAAATGAAGTGTGTTTTGTCACAAATTTGACAAAGGGGGAGATTGCAAGTACTATATTTTCTCACTCCTATTATTGTCAAATTTTGTAGTGCCAAAATCTCTTAGAATATGTGTCTTGTGTAGCTCATCTACAAGTTCAAGACATTGCATATCATGTACAAGATCAAAGGTCTTTACTTCAAGAACTTCAAATGCAAGATTACATGTTCACGTTCAACTAAAACACCAAGTGTGAGTTCAATCTTTCAAGCTTCAATAGTTCAAGTTATAAAGGCTTCGTCCAAGTCAAGACAAAGTTCTTTACTTTGAACCTCAAGCTCAAGCTTCAATGTTAGTCATATTCAAGCTTCAAAAGTTTCAAGCTCAAGCTTCATCGTCTTAAGCTTCGTGAACTTTAAAGAACGACTATCAACTGAAGCAAAAGAAGATTCAATGTTCATACATCATGTATAAGGTATGAATGACCCTATATTGACCATAGGATAGGTCATTTTGAATACATAATTTAATTGGGTCATTTTATAAGTGCATAGTATATTTTTTAACTAGTCTTAGACTAAGTTTGATTAATCCTAGCACAGGTTCGACTAGTCTAAGAAATCCTTGACCAGTCCTAAGGTTGTTACTTATTTTCAGAATTTTTTGTTAAAGCCTCGACCAGTCCTGGAGACTACTCGACCAGTCGTGTGAACAGTGCTCGACCAGTCTTGCAGGGTCGACTCAAAGTCCAGCAGCTAAATTGAGTTCCACAGAACCAGTCGTGGACAGGACTCGATCGGTCGTGGTGGCCACTCGACCGATTGAGCAGGTCCTTCAACTAGTCATGGAACGGTTTGATTTGATCGCGCCTAAATTTTTAAAAGTTTATTGGTCTTTCGATTGGTCGTGCCAACCTTAGTATATCAGTCGAAGATGCGATTTTTACACTTATAAATAGAGCACGAAATTCAGAGTGTGATATCTAATTTAAGTAAAATTAATACACTACTCTGAGAGATAAGTTAGTGATATTCTTAAGCTATTTAGTACTCATTTCATATTCTCTTTAATTAGCCTTTTGTATTTGATTTTGTATTCTGTATTCCAATTATATTTGAAAGAGGGATTGAAGTATTCCCATTTCTTGGAATAAAAAATAAATCGAGCTATCCCAATTTGATTTAATTTAAAAATCATTTAGAACCTAGAACCATTTCATAATTGAGTGTGGACATTGAACTTCTACGTTGAACTTCTACTCCGATTTGGTTCTATTGGGCTGCATTAAAGGAGAATATCTAGATAAGTCTATTTACTTTTCTGTAAATTTCTATTTTGGTTTTTGAGATTGTGCAAGGAAAATCTCTGTTTTGGTTTATCTGAGGTGATCCAGAAAACTCAGAGTGTGGAGTTTTTGAATTGTGTAAGCTCACTTGAAGACACGATTGTGAGGGTTTTAGGTGAATCTTGAAAAACCTATTTTCATAGTGAAGGCTAATATCCACTGTGTGAGTATATTAGGAGTGGAGTAGTTATGTGGCTATTTTTCTAAACAGTTGGTGTACACACAAGTGAACCACTATAATTTTTGGTCTTGTGGTGATCAATTGAATATTTCATTTTTTTGATGTTGTAATTTCGCTTTATGCATTTGTGGAGAATGTTGTAATTTCTTTTATGCAAGTGTGGGAATGTTGTAATAGCTTAGTTATTTTCTTTGCTATTTATTTTTTTATTTCCCGACCGTTCTAGGAATCAGGTTGTCCTACCATAAGCCATTGGTTTTTGGTGTAAGGTTGTCTTTAGAACAACATCTGTATCAACCTCTCAATACTTGTACACTTGAGATTGTTTTACATTTCTGCATTGTGGATTGTTTAATTGTTATCTTTATTTATATTTGTTTAAATTCTGCATTTAATGTATAATTTGTCATAGTCCTATTCACGCCCTTTAGGACTCTTAACTCGGTGATTTCAAAAATGATGGTTAAAAGTCTTCATTGTGACCTTCCCTTAGGCCCTTGGTTATGTTGATTGCTGATTCCGATTGTCTAAGCCGATTCTGATTATTGAGGCTAATTTCGACTGTTACGGCCGATTTTGATTGTTGAGGTCGAGGTCGATTGTTGAGGCCGATTCCGATTATCAAGGCCGATTGTCGAGGCCGATTCTGATTGTTGAGGTCGAGGCTGATTCTGATTATCAACGCCGATTGTTAAGGCCGATTCCGATTGTTGAGGTCGAGGCCAATTGTTGAGGTCAATTCTGATTATGGAGGCCGATTCTAATTATTGAGGTCGATTCCAATTGTCGATGCTGATTCCGATTGTCAAGGCCAATTTCGATTGTTGAGGTTGAGGCCGATTGTTGAGGCTGATTCTGATTATTGAGGTCGAGGCTGATTGTCGAGGCCGATTCTGATTATCAAGGCTGATTTGGATTGTCAAGGCCAATTTTGATTATTAAGGACGATTGTATAGGCCGATTATCGAGGTCAAATTTGATTGTCGAGGCCTAATGTGATGTATATGAAATCCATATTTGAGGCTCATTGTGATGTGTATTCAACCCATGTTTAAGGCCCAATGTGATGTATATGCGGCCTATGTGATGAGGCCCATTATGGTGCATTTGAGGGCCAGGCGATAGAGCCCATTGCAATGTATATTAGGCCCATGTGAGAGGCCCATTGTGATGTGTATTAAGCTCTTGAGTAAGGCCCATGGTGTTGTCTATTAGGCCCTTGTGTGAGGCCATGAGTCCACTACATGTTAGGCTCTATGTGGGCCATTCCTTGGAGGCAATGTTGGTTAAATGTCCACATTGTCGAGGCCAATTATTGATACTGATTATGAGTATGTGACAGCATAGCATCATGATACATGCCTATATGTTTCATTTGTATGTTTGTTGTGAGATGTGGTTGACCATTGCATATGTCATTGGACAGGTTCTTATGACCTCCCTGATAGGCGGAGGATTTCTCAAATGAGTGCACGGTATGCGCAGGATTGATGCGTGACTGGATTGTATGACTCATGCATCTTGCATTGTATGTTGTGATTATTGTAAGCCCTAGCGACATCAGGGTCATGGCCTCCACATGCATGTCATGGATGGCTAGATGGGTCACCAAAAATGTTTGGTTCGAGCATATGGGCACTTTGGATGTCTATGGGTGAAGGTCCCTAAACCTCCGTAGCCAGGAGACACAACAACATCGAGACTGAGTGGATACATGAGTGACCGAGTGCTGAATATCAGGAGGCCGCGTCTCCCACTGTGTCATGGTCAGTTGGGAGGGGGTGTGGCCTTACCCGTCCGAGAGTAGGGGATATAGCTAGGCTGAGTTAGACCAGCTCGTGATTGAATCCGCCATCGACGTGCCGGGTAGATATTGGTCGACTATTGGCCAGGCGGATGGTGAGGTCTCTTCCACTTGCATGGTCACACGTCAGTGGACGGTGATTGCATGTAGAGTGTATTAAACTCCAGTGATGATCCCATAGATGTACAATACTGATTTGTGGACTGATTAAGCAGGAGTTGTATACTCAGCATTATAATCATTCATTCATTCATTCATTGACTATCCACTCGGGTTGGTGGTGCGCAACTAATTGTTGTGTACTTTCACAATGGCCAGGATTTCGATTGGGGCACGTGACTAACCCGAGATCAGGAGCTTACCACATTGAGTCTATCTATCCAAATTTACGTATGAGACTGGTTTGGATAGAAGTCCTTTGTGATAGGCCCCATAGATTGCAATACCACGTATTATCATCCCGAATTCACACTGTACCTTAGTCATTTCATTTGCACCACATATTACATATTGCATTACATCCTCAGCATATGGCATTCTAGGTTGCTAAGTTTCTGCATTTATATGACTTAGATGAGGTTGATGGTATTCGTAGCTTTTCCAAATTGTATATTGTATTGTATCCTCGATATTTTATATCTGCTTCATTATGTTTTCACATTACATAGCCGATTTACATTACTTTCTCAGTATATGACATTAGTTTGCTATGTCTTTTCATTGTATATCCTGGATGAGGTTGATGATATCTTTAAGGTCTTTTGAGTATTTCTGCTTACTTTGATATCATATGATTCATGATCTTACTAGTATTTCTGATGTTGTATGATTAAGGCATTATATTAAATACTTGACACTTACCTTGTGCACACACTTACACCACCCTCTAAACTTTCTATAAGCTTATGCACGATAGATGCGTGTAGGTGATGTTAAGTTTCAGCAGCGTGGAGCTTGGAGCATATAGTTGACTTCTGACGCTTGATTTTGACATATTTATTTCCTTTTCAGCATTGTATTCAAATGTTTATATTAGTGGATTATGTGATGATGATGTTGCCTTTGTGATTTGGGTAAACTTGTAGTTATGTTTCTTACGAGATAATTGTAAGTTGAAAAATCCTCCTTGTAGGATTCTAGGATCGAAACCTGGCATATGGGTGCTGGGAGCCGAGAATGGGGTATTAAGGAGGCTGTCGGCACTGGGTTCGGCGATCGGGATTCCTGTGAATCTAATTTTTAGCTTTGGGGCGTGACAAAAGTTTGTATCAGAGCATAACTTGGGAATAGCTAAGAATAACATCACATATCTACTGATAGCTACCCTATACTCTATGATTGTTGAGAACTTAGAATGATAAGATCCTTAAGTTCGAATAACTTAAAAATTTTCTGATATAGCTCCCTACCATTGAAATTGTGAGGCTGCATAGTATCCCAATTTCAATCGTTTCTAATCTATGATCCGAGGTTTAGTAGAGTCATAGTAGTACTGATGAGGCGTCTTGGGAGTGCGAGGCTGAGTTTTATGGGTGTTATTCCCATCTCTTGGGTGTTTGATGATGTTGGTATGTTGTGTTCTGATTATAATTATAGCGATAGGATTTCCCACCCTTGTGAACTCTGTATTGGTTGTGTCGTGTTATAAATTTTGAGGATAGAATTTTTATTAGGAGGGGAGAGCTGTAAGACCCGTATCCTAGCCTGAACTATTCTTTAGGCTTCCACGGTCCTCCTGGTCAAATTTCGGTGACCTGCGATGCTTAGAAAATAATTACACGTAATCCCAAGTTGTATCCCGCATTTTAGAGTCGGCAGGATTCGAAACTTGTACCCCAGTAACCGCGCCATCGTCGCGGTTCCAACGCAATAACTCGCGCACCGATCTGATACCCAAGTCAGGAGATGTGGGCCTACGTTCATCTCGAGAAAAAATGCCGCGCGTTGGTAATCCCAAGAAAATCCCATCAATCATATCAATCAAGTACACATCACTCCCATCACTCACACCCATCCCCAAGTACAACTACCCATCCCCAAAAGTCAACTCTCCCCATCACCCATCACTTAACATCCCTCTCTCCCATCACTTCTCTCCCATCACCTCTCTCTCTCTCATTCTGTCTCTCACTCATTCTGAAGCAACCCACGTCCAAGCAAGCTCCTTGAGAGAGCTTTGTGTGGCCCACTTCCTATCTCTCATTCCCACCCTCCAAAACCAATCTTGACCGTTTAATCTCATTCATTGGAGCTCTAAAATGCGTTGATGGAAGAAGAAGTCCATGATCAAAGGTGGGTGATTTTATTTATTTGATTTGAGATTTGATGGCCCACATATGTGGGACCCATCTTATTGTATTTGTTGTAGCAAAGAGGGGTCCATAGTGGCGGGGTCCCTCCACTAACCAATTCTCTCTCTTTCTTTCTCTCTCTCTTCTCTCTCTCTCACTTTTTCCTATTGAGGCCCACCTTGAAGAATGGATTAGATCCACACCGTCCGGCCTCATTAACGGTGGGAATTCCACCGTGATGTATCATCTACACTGTCCAGTGGATGGGCCTGGATGCAGTGAAAGCACAAATATCAGCTTATTCAAAAGTTATGGGCCACACTGATGTGGACCCACCTGACATGTGAATGATCCAGATATCTGGTGGCCCACATGTGTAGACCCATAAGATGGATGTATTTCAAATCGTCCATCCGTGCACACTGGACGGCTTGGACGCTGGACTGTCCCAAAAAAAAATAATAATAACAATAATAATAATAATATAATATAATATTTAAGTTGGTCCTACGTGGGTCCCACCTTTTGTTATCTGGTAGGGGCGGGTTATTATAGCAGCTAATAGCTGCTGTACTAACGTCAGCAAGGGCCTGAGGGCCTGATCTGATGTATTTTTCATCTAGATCGTTCATCCACACCGTTCAGATGGCTAGACGGTGGGACAGACATGGTGTATGTGTTTCATCGATGCCGTCCATCTAATTGCAAACCACACCATCCATCTGATGGACGGTGGGCCAGCAGCTGCTACAAGCTGCTGATATATGTGCAGCAGGAAGCATGGGTCACTGTGATGTATGTGAAATCTTCTCCATCCGTCCGTCCGTGTGGATCCACATTGTCCAACCCTTGGATCAGTGGGACCCACCTTGAAGCATGTATTGTATCCATACCGTCCAACCATTTTGAGATATCATTTTATGGTATGGGAGAAAGAATGGGTAAGATCTAAAGTTCAAGTGGACCCCACCATTGAAATTTATGGGGGACAGTGACATCCACCGTTCAAAATTCTAAGGGCTACAGTAGTTTCCCAACAAACTGATATTTGTTTTCACTTTATTTATCTCTATGTTAACTTATGAATTGGTTGGATCTCAAAATATATCACGGTGGGCCACATCGTGCAATCCAGCTATTGATTAGGTGGACCACATCGTGAAAGCTAGTGGGGATTGAACGTCTACCATTGAAACCCTTTTGGGTCACAGAAGCTTTGGACCAATATGATATTTGTTTTCCTCTTTATCCAGGTCTTTGTGACCTTGTGAGCAGATTGGATGGAAAATAAACGTTATGGTGGGGTCCACCTTGATATATGTGTTGTACATCCATGTTGTTCATCTGGTGGGCCCATTTAAGAGGTGCATGCCCACCTGCTGGTTGTGCAAGGCCTACCTGCTGTGTGGCTCGGGTTGATTAATGTGAGGCCCTGATGGAGAGGCCCATTATGATGTATTTGAGGCCCACGGGATAGGGCCCATTATGATGAAATTGCGGGCACAGATGGAGAGGCCTGGTGTGACCTGCTTAAATCTGAGTCCCATGGACAAGGCCCATTGTGACGTATTCGTGGCATATGGGCAAGGCCCATTGTGATATGTATTAGGCCTATTAGTGCGACCCATTGATACAGCCTAATTGATGTATATGAAGCCCATTGGTGCGGCCCGTGGATGCGACCTGCTTGATGTATTTGATGGCCCATGGGTTGAGTCCCAATGTGATGTATATAAGGGCTACAAATGAGGCCCAATGAGACACATGTGGGGCCTTTGTATGGGGCTGAACTTGATGTAAATGAGGCCCATTGGTGCGGCCCAACTTGATATATGTTAGGCTCGTGTGAGTGATCCATTGCGATGTATATTAGACCCATGTGATATGGCCCATTGTGACGTATTCGTGGCTTATAGGCAAAGCCCATTTGATGTATTCGAGGCCCATGGTTGAGGCCTAATGCGATGTATGTATGGCCCGTTATGTTGTGTATGAATCCCTTATATGGGCCACTCCTTGCGAGCAATGTGGGTCATGTCTACATTGATGGGCAATGATGGTTGAAAGTCCTCATTGTTGTAAGTGCTATGATTTCATATCCCTTTGGTTGTTAAATTTTGTCGTGCCAAAACCTATATCTATGTCATATATATCTTGTGTTTCATGTTTAAGACTATTTATTGCAATCAAGACATCGCATTGCAAGACAAGAACTTAAATGAAGAACGTTTCAAGCCATGGATGAAGAATTCAAGAATAGAAGTTTTCAAGTATGCATGCTCAAGATACAATCAAGTTCAAGTATAGTAAAAGACTGTGTCTAGTCAAGATCAAGCTCTCAAGAAGGCCTACTACAAGATTTGTATATTCTCAAGCTTCTCTTAAGGGTCATCTGAGTGTATAGGCTTTCAATGTCTATCTCACTTTTAAGGTTTGTTTGACCTTAGATTGACCTTAGGATGGGCTTTACTGTAGGTCATTCTGGATACATAATTTATATATTTTATTATGCTTGTTTGGGCTATTCTAAGACCAGTCCTAGGGACTTCAAGACCAGTCCTAGCTCTGCTACAACCAGTCTTAAGTTTTTCAGGACCAGTCCTAGGTTGTTGAAGATTTTTGAATCTTTCTGGTTGTCTATGACCAGTCCTGAACATCCTATGACCAGTCCTGTGAGTTCTACAACTCATCCTTCGACCAGTCTTAGCCTTACGACTCAAACTCCAGCAACTAAACTGGGGGTCCTACGATCGGTCGTAGGTGACCCACGACCAGTCATAGGTGGCCTAGGACTGGTCGTAGGTTACCCAGGACTGGTTGTGGAACAACAAATCCTTATCCCGCTGAAATCTTTGAAAATCTTTGAAGCTACGACCAGTCCTAGGATCCTAAGACCAGTCGTAGAGGGGATTTTTCAGGCTATAAATAGATCACGAACTTCAGAGTTTTAGTAATTCAATTCAACTCTATTCAAGCATTCTTTAGGCTATACTCTGAGATAAGTTTGTGTTTGTTTTAAGCTACTTTGTGCTTATTTAATATTTCTTTTGCTAGCTTATTTTTTATTTGATTTTGATCTACATTCCAATCTCATTAGAAAAGGGGAGTTTCTGATATTCATTCTTCTTGGATTCAAAATCAAATAGAACTAGCCCTTTTGATTTAAAATCAATTAGACTTAGAACCATTCTTAAAGTGAGTATTAGACTTTGAACGTTGAATCGAACTTCTACTCCGATTGGTTCTATCGGGCTACTTCAAAAGGTGATTTAGGTATTTTACATTTTTATAATTTACTTTCTTTGGTTTTATTTGAGATTTGTCAGAAAAATCTCATTGTATTGGTTATCTGAGGAGAGCCAGAAAACTCAGATTGTGAGGGTTTTTGAATTGTGTAAGCCTGAGATCAAAGACACAATTGTGAAGGTTTTAGGTGAACCTGTGAAACCTATTTTGATAGTGCATGCTAATATCCCCTGTGTGAGGATATTAGGAGTGGAGTAGCATTCTATGTGGCTGTTGGATAACAGTTGGTGTACACACAGGCAAACCACTATATATCATTGTGTTGTAGATGTGCTTTATTCTTTATTCTTTATTCATTCAGTTTTGTGGATTGTATTCGTGGATGAATGTTGTAATCTTTTTATTCCAAGCAAGTGTGGGGAATGTTGTAATAACTTAGGAATTATTTCTGCAAGTTATTTTGATTTCCTTGCTTTTTATTCCTCATTGGTTTGTGATACAAAGGACGTTCTAAAAATAAGGTTGTCCTACCTTAAACCTTTGGTTTTTGGTGTAAAGTTGTCCTTAGAACTGATAAAGTATCATTCTCTTTACTTTAGGCTATTGAGATTACTTTAAATTCAGCATTGTGCTTTATTTCTTTTATTATTTCACTGTTATTAGTTTTTATTTGGCATTGCCCTATTCACCCCCCCTCTAGGGCATATAGCTAGGCCCTTTCAAGTGGTATCAGAGCCTAATAGCTCGTGCTTATTGTTTATTTATTGGATTTATTTCCTGAGCTAACGATCTAAGCTATATTAAGATGTTAAATTTTGATAGCCTATCAGTCACTAGGCCACCACCCTTTAATGACACAAACTATGCTTATTGGAAAGCTAGGATGAGGATCTTCCCCAAATCCTTGGATGAAAGTATGTGGCTGGCCACAGTGAATGAATGGAACCCTCCTATCACTGAAGTTACTAATGACGATGGTTCAAAATCAATGAAAGTAACGGCTTATTCTCTTTGGACCACACTTCAGAAAAGTGAAAGTAGTGCCAATGCAAAAGCACTAAATGCAATTACTTGTGCATTATCACCAGATGAATTCAAAAGAATCATCTCTTGTGAAAATGCAAAAAAAGCATGGGATGTATTAGAAATGACACACGAGGGTACATCTATTGTTAAGAAATCTAAAGTCCAACTCCTCACAACTAAATTTGAAGAAATTCATATGGAGGAGAATGAGATGTTTATGGACTTATATACTAGATTGAATGACATTTTGAACTCTATGTGGGGTCTTGGTGATAGAATCCCAGAAAGTAAAGTGTGTGTAAAGATACTATGCTCACTTCCTGAAGGGTTCAATTCTAAAGTGACCGCGATTCAGGAACTTCGTAATATGGATACCATGAGGGTTGCGGAACTAGTTGGTTCACTTCAAACCTATGAGTTATCCTTTAAAGCTCCTAAAGGAAAATCAATTTCTCTCAAAGCATCTAAAAATGTTTCACAAGAGAGCACTTTGGATTTAGAAAATTTTGAAGACGATATGACGCTTTTAGCAAAAAAGTTTTACAAAATTTTCAAAAGTAAAAAAAAAGTTGATTTTCAAAAGTCAAATGATAAGAGACGATCTAAACCTAGAACTCGAAAATCCTTGAAAGATAGTTAATGTTACAACTGTCAAGAGTATGGGCACTTAGCTAACAAATGTCCTAAAAAGGACAAATCAAAAAAGAAAAGCATGATGACTACTTGGGATGAATCGTCTGATTCTGAATCCTCTTCTAAATCAGAAGATTCTGAAACCGAGTCGGGCGAAGATGTTAAAGCCCTTATGACTCTATCCAAGATCACCTTTTCAGATAATGATGATATATCTAGTGAAGAAAATCTGAATAGTGATTGTGATAATGAAGATGACCTTCAGGATGCTTATAATGCCCTTTATAAGGAGAGTTGTAAAATTACCGTCAAGCTTAAATTACAAAAAGAAAAATTTTCTAAGCTTAAGGAAGATTATGAGTCTCTTATTTTAGAAAACTCTCATATTTCAGATTCTTTTGAAAAAACCAAATGTGATTTAGATTTCAAAACCTCCAAAATTGAAGATTTGAGATTTGAAAATGAGAAACTCAAAAATGAGAAACTAAAAAATGAGGTAGCTTCTCTTCTGAGTTTGAAAGACACATGGAGATATGTAACGCCCGTGAAAAATCCGTACTTGGATTCGAGTACCGACTCGACCCGAAATCGCGTAGAAATAATTTCCATGGAAATTAAGTGTAAGTTAGCTAGCGCAATGCTAGAGTAGCTGGGAAATAGTCCCTGATCACTTTAAATACGTTCTACAAGACCCAAATTGAGTAGAACAGACAACTCTACAATACTCTATAACCTTGAATCAAACTCTAAGCGGGTTTGTCCTCTGGACCATGTTGAACTTTTGTATTGGATTTAGACCGCGCGTCGAAGGTCTGATACCTCCTATCTTAGACCGTTAGAACCGCCCAGCTGGACTTGACAATCATCTCGAAAATCAAGTCAAACCGATAATCACAGACTATTTCGTTGAACCCGGACTGAAGCGATCACGAATAGGGACGAATTTAGAATTTCAAATTCAAATCTGGCACACGACTTGACGCGTCAGTATTAAGCGTTCTGACCATCAGAATTCATCTAGATTACACCCTCGGATCAGGAAAAATTTCTATTTATTATCCTGAGACTTTCAGCCCTGATCTATGTGCGGTGACCGCTGAACTGAAACTGGTCCGCCACGTGCGATCTGCGAACCCTTCCAGACTAAAAACTTAATACGAGGTACATCTGGTACACATGAGCTTAAGTCTGATCGCAATCGACCTGGGGACCACCAGAAAACAGTTTTTGGACCGAAACAGCCCCGAAATGGATAGGCATCAAGTAAACTTCGTCCCGGAGCCTATTTCCGGCAATTTCAGGCTTATAAAAGGGGTTGAAACCCTCATTTCTCCTCCCCATCCGAAATTCACAAACCCTAGAGAAAAAGAGAGAGAGTTTGAGAGAAAGGGAAGAGGAGATTTTTCCCGCTTCCGAGCCACCAACAGTTGCTGCTTCAGCACTTCCTTCCAATCACCTGGCTGGTGATTTCTCCCCTTTTTCAGGTATAAAATAATCCCAAAAACTTGCTGATTTAGGGTTTACGTAGATGTATAACATGTTAGCTAACATAATCCATAAATCAGGCTTTCCTACCGCCGTAGACGAAGCGTACACGCTCCGTTCAAAATCCTGCGACCGTAAGAGACTAGGTGAGGATTTTAGACGCTTTGATTGACGGTTTACAACGCTTTCAATGTCGTTTAATAGTAGATTATCGACGGCATCGCCGTTTGACATGTACAACATGCTCTCCGTTTCCTGTTTCGTAAATTAACGAAGAATATGAGATTTAGGGCATTTTAGTCATTTGTAGGAAGTACGGTCTACATGCATATTTTGCTGACGTGATTGACATGGTTTGTCACCGCATTAGAGAGTTAGGAATGCTTGCATAATCAGTTTGGCGAAGAGATTCGCCAAGTTGCGCACTTTGGGTCGACATACTATATGTGGACTTAAGTGTGTAGTGTGTGTGTTTGTATAAATGCTTGTATTAGTATGTATTGAATTGAATGATGTTATGTAGTAGTTTGAGATTGATTTCATGATTAATATGCTGACCTAAATGATTTCCTACATGTTGACCTTATGCATGATTGCATCACATGCATAGAAATTATGCCTTGAAGATTTGCCTAAGTTGAATGTTATAACATGTGCTAACATGCTCACATGATGTATTTCAATTCCAATACCTTGGTATATAGCGTTAATGAAATTCCATAGATGTGTGGGACTTGACTTAGTCTAGGCAGTCGGTAACCGAGCGAATTCGTGGCTGACTGGTCATAGCCACGAACGACGCGTCGATGAACGTGATTCGTGTTGAGAGTTGGCGGCAGTGGTTAGGCCACGCGAAGTGTTTTACGCACTTCATGTCGTTTAACTTGAGATGCGATCGCACTAGTCGAGCCCGTCAAGTAACCCGACTGGTCGATGTTTGTTCACCTTGTATGTATCATAACTGCTTGAACCTAGGGTACTGAACTTACCATTGTAAACCCTATTAACCGTGGTACCTTGATCCACGAAGACTCATGAGCCGGGCATGGTGGTATGGGACACCGTGGTCAAGCTGTCGGCTTACGCTGGGGCCACAAACCTCCCCGTAGTGACCAGTGAGCACCTTAACTCGTGAGCAGATTATGGTGGTATGAGACACTATATTCTAGCTGTCGGCCTACACTGATCAGGCGACGAGCCCTTTGTAGTGACCGCGAGCGTATTCTGAGTCCACGGGAGGCGACGACCCTTCCGTGCAGTAGAGTACAGTAGGCCTGTATTGATAAGGTGATGGGGGAGCGGTGCAACGAGTGCGAGCAACAGCCCTGACAGCCCTTGCAGTGACCTACGAAATATACATCGTATGAGATTACTAGGAGTGACGACCCTAGACAGGATCTGTGTTGGGATTGATACAAGGGAAGTACCTTAGTTTCCCAATCCTGCTGTTTGAATGGACTAATAACAACTTGGAAATCATATCACCATAGCATTGCATGTGCCTGGAAGATGTGGAGCACTCTAGGGAGTGTGGCATGCCACGGTCGTAAGATGTTGCCGCATGAGGGTGATTGTCGGTGAGGGCATACATCACGTCATATCATCTTGCATTAACAAGAGTATTAGGATTGTCTGATTTACTGCTTTACTATTATCGCGTGATTGAATTGTGAACATGCTAATCTTTGCTCTATGATTCCACTGAGTTGATCACTCATTCCCACGTTACGGGATGGTGTTTGCAACACCCACCAGACCCTGTTGTAGCTGCAGGTGAGGACGAGATCCAGGAGGTGGAGCCGGAGATTGACGAGGACCAGGATGAGTTCTCGTATATGCAGTATCACGACGGCTTCCCGTAGGTGACCTGGATCGAGGGGACCTCAGTGGGACTATTTTGAACTTTATTCTTTTGTTTCTTTACATGTATATGAGACTCAGAGATGTAGTCATACTTTGGAGATAAATGAGATTACTTTATTTTTCCATACAGTGATATATACATTGTTTAGTCTTCCGCTTGCTTTTATCACTGGATCTGAAGTATGAATTGCAGTTTTGGTATACTTTTACTCATGTGAATGCTTTAAATCAGACAACATTGAATCATAACCATTTTTGTTGCATAAGTGACGGTCTGGAACTTGGGAGTTGAGTTTATACACGACCCCCGATTTTCAGGGTGTTACAAGTTGGTATCAGAGCATGAATGAGAGTATACTGGGCCTGGGTTATGGTCTTGCGACGTACGCTGTCACTTCCTTTGAGTTAGGTGGGTGCGAGAAGGGTCTAGAAACACTTCTAGGATCGTAGATTCGCCGATAGGCGAAGTCTAGTAGGATCGATCGCAAGATCGAGTCTGTAACGCATCTCGGGTCGCGTAAAGCAACCCGAATCACTTCTAAGCTGTAGGAAGTCGGGTGGAGACGTCCTATGAGTGGTTTTAAACCACAAAAGTGAATCCTTGGGCCGTGGGATGACCACGACTCCAGTAATCAATCGCCAGGGCTTAAAAACCCCGTTTCACCAAAAATCTTCAAAATTCCTCCTCTAAACACTCCAATATTTATTTCTTTCTTATCCATTTCATATTAGGTATCAAACTTAATGTGAAAATAACACAAATTAGTACATTCACCAAATTTTACAGTGAATAGTAAAATTTCATGAAAAATGGCCATAAGGCCATTCTAACTTCACTTTATTTAGCAAATAAGGAGCTAGATAGGTGTACTGGCTCCTTCTACCCCAAATTCATATGATGCATCATATAGTTTGGTATTCGGGATTGCGATGTGGACCCGGAAAGCCCCGAACACATGTTTGGGCTCATACAGAACAAATTATTGTGAACTAAGGGGTGGGACCTAACTTTTTGGGACCCTGGGACCATGGGGGACCAGACCCATGGGGTCCCACTGGCCAACTTGAAAGTTGGCCGGCGATGCCATCGCCGGTCGGGCGATGCATCGCCGGCCGGCGGTGTCTGTTGGTGCTGTCCTTCGGGTGCACCCCCTTAAATGAGATCCACATCATCCCTATACACCTCCCACCTCACGAAAACCCCCAAATCCCACCTCTCCTTCACAAACAGCCCTCTACATAACCCTATCTTCAATTTTCAGCAACCCATTCCAAACCCCAGCGTCCCAAACCACTTCTAAAACCTTCCTTGGCCAAAACCGACCACCACCCATCACTTATTGGGTGTTGGCAGCCTCTTTCCTTGAAGATCTCACCATTTGGAGCTCCAAAATCCCCCAAATATAGCTGAAATCGTGAGGTGCTCCATCCCATCTTTTTGTTTGTATTTTTCCCTGAAAGTACAGCCTTGGGAAGCTTGAAGCATCCCTCTACGATGCCTAGATTTCCTTTTTTCATATTGGACAACCATTTCTCCGCATTTTCGGCGTTTTTCATGGCTTTTGTGGAAGCCATTTTGGGCCTTTTGTCACTCTCATCCATCATATCTTTGATGGGTAAGAGGAAAACCGCGACAGACGAGGCTGGGCCGAGCCACCCTGCTCGATCGAGAAGACCGCGGGGTGGTGCCGCAAGTTCAAGCACCGCCGCAGGTCCAGCTGCAGTCCTGGAGTACCGTACAAAGCGGGATTTGGATCCCCATGCACACCTTGGACGAACCATTTTATCAGAGATGCCTCATGGTGAATACACTGATCGTAGAGTGTTATTTGAGGCGGACGTAGATGGACGGTTGTTCGGCGAATATCTATTGTTCGAACGCATTGAAGCTGCGCACTGGGGACCGATCTTTGAAGCTCGCGCTCGTGCTAATGTGAGCACTGTTCGTGCCTTCTATGCTAGCATCCAGAGTCCTACCTTAGAGCCTTTGCAGTTCAAAATCCCTTTTGGTAGAGATCGGATGGCTACGATCGACGTTCGGTTGATTGCGCGACTTCTCAATGTGCCTCTAGGTGATGTGCATCCAAGTGAGAAGAATTTGAGGACTAGACGTGAACGAGATCGCCGCACCAGGTTTCTGTGCGGTAAGTTGGTTCCATGGCAGCCCAATAATAGCCTCAAGGCGACGTACATGTCTGAGGATTTGCGCCTGCTGCACCATATCTGCACGTTCAATGTTTATCCCAGGTCGACGAACCGCATTGAATGTACACGTCTTATGGTCGATTTCTTATTTCTAGTGGCCCAGGGAGAGAACGTATGTATGGACACTTTCATCTTACGGCAGATAGTTCTCATAGCCAGGTCGAGGAGAACATCCGAATCGCTTCCCTTTGGCCGACTTATTTGCAAGATTGCACTTGAGTTTGCCTATAGACTTGGGCCCGAATTGCCGGTATCGATTCACACCATCGATGAGTCGACAATGGTCAAGATGAAGATTGGGTCACAATACCGTGAAAATCAACTTGAAAGAGATAGTGGGGATGACTTTGATGAAGAGGAAGATCAAAGCGAAGAAGAACCTAGAGCAGAGGTTCAGGAAGAAGCAGAAGAGGAGGCTCAGGATACTGATGAGAGCCCTCCTCCTTCTGCGCAGACTACTATCGACGACCGCATTGCTCGGATGGAGGAGAGTCAGACCGCTTTGCGAAGGGAAGTCCAAGAACTTCGAGCAGAAGTCGCTGATGCCAAGGCCGTTACAAAGAAGAAGTTTGGCAAGGTGACTCGCACCTTGAAGGCAATCCTGTGTTGCTTACAGGATAAGGGTGCTCCTCCTCCGTCACCAGACTCCCACTAGCGATGCGATCTTGATGTTGTTATTAGTAGTTAGCCATTTCCTGTTTTATGTGTGTAAGCCTGTTAGGGCTAGTGCTTTGCTTATGCTGCTGTTACTTAACTGTCTTAATTTCCATGTAATTCTAGTCATGATGCTTGTAAGGATATATCCCTTGTATTGTGACAATTTTGATTAATTGAAATGCATGGAATGCCTTTGACTCTTTAAGTGAATGATTGTGGTGTATTTGTGCAATTGAGACTGACAAGGTTGCACCCTATTTTGAATATAGGGAATGCCACCTAAGACTACGAGGAGCGCGGTTCGGCTTTCATTGTCAGAGCAGATGGATCAGACTCCCTCTCAGTCTGGCACTCGTCCGGACCCTGCTGTGGGCCCGATTCCTGAGGCGGTTCGGTCGTCTCAGCCTGCTGTTGGTCCTACAGATGGACCACCTCCATTTACACCATCAGTTAGAGAGCCACAGCGCGCATCTACTTCCGCACCTCATCCGCCACAGCCTGCTCCACCCCCTGACAGATTCGAGCAGATGATAGCTATGATGCTACAGCAGCAGCAGCTTCTGACCACCATAGTTGGGACTTTAGCCCAGGGTGGGGGTGCGACTACATCTACTCCACCTGCACCACCTGCGCATCCAGCTGAGGATGCCTATACTTACGCCCAGGATGAGGGCATAGCACATCCTGCGCCGCCTGCTTTCCCTGCGGGGAATCCTACCGACACACGGGGCCTTCTGGAGCGATTTCAGCGCTTGCGGCCTCCTACTTTCAAGGGTTCTCATAGACCCGAGGAGGCTGAGTTCTGGCTCGACCGAGTGTCGAAGATTCTACGGATGTTGCACTGTACCGAGGCTGAGCAGGTAGAGCTGGCTACCTTCCTGTTTGAGAGAGAGGCCAGTATGTGGTGGGATAGCATATTGCGGACTGTTGCCGCAGATTTCGTATGGACGTGGGCAGCATTCGAGTTCCGCTTCCATGAAAAGTATTATCCCCAGACCTACAGGCACGAGAGGGAGAATGAGTTTCTCCGTCTCAGGCAGGCAGCGATGACAGTTACTGAGTATGAGCATCGGTTCACAGAGTTGGGCAGGTACGTCCCGACGATTCTAGCTGATGAGCAGATGCGCATACGACGCTTTTTGGAGGGCTTGCGACCGGATATTCGGTCGAAGATGTGCTGTGTCAGTTTCCCTTCCTATGCGGAGTTGGTTCACATGTCCATGCGGGCAGAGCAGGACGTGGATCGACTTGCGCGATCTCGAGGCCCGACTACTTCTAGGCCGCGACCGGATTTGCCAGACAGGCCCTTCGCGGGCAAGAGGCCTCGCTTTGATCCTCCTACTAGGACCACGGCGCCTGTACCACCGTTTCGGCGCCCTGATTTGTCATGCACATACTGTGGGAGGACGGGCCACTTAGCGCAGAGTTGCTTTTCGAGGATGCGGGACAGTGGGTTCTCGCCGCCGCAGAAGATTGATCGTGTACGTCCACAGGCGATATCAGCACCGCCTATACGGTCAGCTCCTGCGCATCCTTCTTTCAGACCTACGGTATCGCAGATTCGACAGCCTCCACGGCCCTTGACACAGCGGCCGAACCGGCCACAGCAGGCTCGAGTTCATGCACTGACTGCTGAGGCAGCTACGACGCCGACTTTCCAGCATTCAGCCTTCGAGGTCACGGGCCATATCGGAGGTACTCCCGTTCTTGTCATGGTGGACACTGGTTCCACGATTTCTTTGATATCGCGTGCCGTAGTCAGACGTCTTGGGTTGCAGACTATCACTATGGATAGCGTGCGAGTCTTTGCAGCTCATGGAGATTTTTCGGATGTCACCCAGATGTGTGAGGGTTGTTTGGTTGATCTGGGAGGCAGGACGATGACTCTTGATCTGGTCGTCGATCCCTCGCTCGTTTATCTCGACGTCATTCTTGGCATGGATTGGTTGACTGCAGCGAGAGCCGAGATTGACTGCGAGACTCGTATAGTCACAGCGTACGAGCCTGAGGGTGCATCCTTCACACTTCCAGTGCGGGTAAATCTTCCTTTCCGCATTCTTAGCTACGCCACTCTATTGCGAGACGCTGGTGCCCAGGTACTTGAGCAGACGCCAGTTGTTTCTGAGTTCGGAGATCTGTTCAGGAAGATCCCTGGTTTGCCGCCCCGACGTGAGATCGATTTCACTATCGATTTGGTTCCTGGTTCTACACCCGTCTCACTGCCGACGTATCGCATGACACCATGTGAGATGGAGGAGTTGAGGACGCAGATTGATGGTCTGCTAGAGCTTGGCTTTATACGGCCTAGTGTGTCACCTTGGGGAGCACCGGTCTTGTTCGTGAAGAAGAAGGATGGTTCGCTGCGATTGTGTATTGATTATCGCAGGCTGAACCAGCTCATGGTGAAGAACAAGTACCCTTTGCCCAGGATCGATGACTTGTTTGATCAGTTGAGAGGAGCGCAGTACTTCTCGAAGATTGATCTTCAGTCAGGATATCATCAGCTGCGCGTCAGAGATGAGGACGTGCAGAAGACAGCATTCAGGACCAGTTTTGGTCACTACGAGTTCCTCGTGATGTCGTTTGGTCTCACGAACGCACCGGCCGTGTTCATGGATCTGATGAACCGGGTATTTTGGCCTTTCCTCTATCGATTCATCGTTGTCTTCATTGACGACATTTTGGTGTACTCTAGGAGTCGAGAGGAGCATGAGGAGCACTTGCGTTTGGTCCTTGATACGCTCAGACGGCATCAGTTGTTCGCACAGTATAAGAAGTGCGACTTCTGGAAGCAGGAGGTGAAGTTTCTGGGACACGTGGTGTCCAAGGATGGCATGGCAGTTGACCTGTCTAAGGTAGCTGCGGTGCAGGACTGGGAACAGCCTGGTTCTGTCACTGAGGTGAGGAGTTTCTTGGGTCTCGCTGGTTACTATCGGCGCTTCATTCAGGACTTCTCGAAGATCGCGAGACCCTTATCTCAGTTGACACAGAAGGACGTGAAGTTCACCTGGAATGATAAGGCGGAGTCAGCTTTTCAGAAGCTGAAGGACAGACTTACGTCCGCCCCTGTGCTAGTATTGCCAGAGCAAGGGGTTAGATACACTATATACACTGACGCGTCTAGCGTTGGTTTGGGTTGTGTCCTTATGCAGAGGGACAGGGTAATTTCGTATGCCTCGAGACAATTAAGGAAGCACGAGGAGAATTACCCTACACACGACCTAGAGTTGGCAGCCGTGATATTCGCACTGAGACTCTGGAGACATTACCTCTACGGAGAGGAGTTCGAGCTCTTTTGCGACCACAAGAGCCTCAAGTACATATTCACGCAGCGAGACTTGAATATGAGGCAGCGGCGATGGATGGAGACGCTGAAGGACTTCAAGTTTGAAGTCTCTTACCATCCTGAGAAGACGAACCTTGTGGCTGATGCGTTGAGCCGCAAGAAGGCGATAGAGTTTGCGGCTCCGCTGATGGTTGCCGAGTGGGATATGGTGGAGTTTTTGCGAGACTTTGAGCAGAAACTCACCGTAGAGGAGCCGTTTGAGTTCATCGCACATGTACAGGTGCGATCTCAGATCGATGACCGAGTCATCGAGGCACAGAGGGACGACGTGCATCTTACTGAGCTTCGAGAGCAGGCCAGTGATAATGCTGACGCCGACTGGCGAGTTGGTATGGATGGGGGCTTACGTTACCGTGGCCGCCTATGCGTCCCAGATGTCCCTGACTTGAGACGAGAGATTCTCGAGGCTGCGCATTCTACTAGACTCGCGATGCATCCAGGCAGCACGAAGATGTATCGTGACGTGAAGAGGACGTATTGGTGGGAAGGTATGAAGACCCACATAGCTGAGTTCGTGTCCCGTTGTCTCACTTGTCAGCAGGTGAAGGCAGAGCATCGCCGACCACCTGGACTTTTGCAGCCTATGCCGATTGCAGAGTGGAAGTGGGATTTCATTTCCATGGACTTCATTTCTGGGTTGCCGAAGACGAGGAAGGGGCATGATTCCATTTGGGTGATCGTCGACCGATTGACGAAGTCGGCGCACTTCCTACCGATCAGAGTTACGAACTCTGCAGACGAGCTGGCTAGATTGTACATCCGAGAGATTGTGCGTCTGCATGGAGTTCCGTTGGAGATCGTGTCGGACAGAGACACGCGGTTCACTTCTATTTTCTGGACTCGCATTCAGGAGGCTATGGGTGTGAAGTTGAAGTTCAGTACTGCCTTCCACCCACAGACGGACGGACAGACGGAGCGAGTGAACCAGATCCTGGAGGACATGTTGCGAGCTTGCGCATTGGACTTCAAGGACAGTTGGGATGACTGTCTTGCATATGTGGAGTTTACGTACAACAATAGCTTCCAGACGAGTATCGGCATGGCACCTTATGAGGCGCTGTATGGGCGACCTTGTCGCGCACCGCATTGCTGGTTAGAGGTCGGTGAGCGTAGCTTGATTGGCCCAGAGTTGGTGCAGGCGACGTCAGAGAAGATCGATATTATTCGACGTCGGCTTCTTACAGCGCAGAGCAGACAGAAGAGCTACGCCGATACGAGACGACGGCCACTAGAGTTCACAGTCGGGGATCATGTGTTTTTGCGAGTTTCCCCTATGAAGGGAGTCCTTCGGTTCGGGAAGAAGGGGAAGCTGGCACCGCGATACATTGGTCCATTTCAGATCCTCGATCGTGTGGGAGCAGTGGCTTACCGATTGGCTTTACCCACGCCCCTCGCGAGCGTCCACAACGTATTTCATGTTTCTATGCTGAAGAAGTACGTTGCTGATCCTTCCCATATCATCAGATGGGAGCAGGTGCAGTTAGGAGAGGATGTTACTTATATCCTGCGACCGACATGCATCTTAGACAGGAAGGAGCAGGTACTGCGTAGCAAGGTGATTCCCCTTGTGAAGGTACTATGGACGCATCACTCTGAGGAGGAGGCTACTTGGGAGATAGAAGCCGAGATCAGAAAGAACTACCCACAGCTTCTCGAGGAGTACGGAAAGGTACAAATTTCGAGGACGAAATTATTTGTTAAGGGGGGTAGATTGTAACGCCCGTGAAAAATTCGTACTTGGATTCGAGTATCGACTCGACCCGAAATCGCGTAGAAATAATTTTCATGGAAATTAAGCGTAAGTTAGCTAGCGCAACGCTAGAGTAGCTGGGAAATAGTCCCTGATCACTTTAAATACGTTCTACAAGACCTAAATCGAGTAGAACAGACAACTCTACAATACTCTATAACCTTGAATCAAACTCTAAGCGGGTTTGTCCTCTGGACCATGTTGAACTTTTGTATTGGATTTAGACCGCGCGTCGAAGGTCTGATACCTCCTATCTTAGACCGTTAGAACCGCCCAGCTGGACTTGACAATCATCTCGAAAATCAAGTCAAACCGATAATCACAGACTATTTCGTTGAACCCGGACTGAAGCGATCGCGAATAGGGACGAATTTAGAATTTCAAATTCAAATCTGGCACACGACTTGACGCGTCAGTATTAAGCGTTCTGACCGTCAGAATTCATCCAGATTACACCCTCGGATCAGGAAAAATTTCTATTTATTATCCTGAGACTTTCAGCCCTGATCTATGTGCGGTGACCGCTGAACTGAAACTGGTCCGCCACGTGCGATCTGCGAACCCTGCCAGACTGAAAACTTAATACGAGGTACATCTGGTACACATGAGCTTAAGTCTGATCGCAATCGACCTGGGGACCACCAGAAAGCAGTTTTTGGACCGAAACAGCCCCGAAATAGATAGGCATCAAGTAAACTTCGTCCCGGAGCCTATTTCCGGCAATTTCAGGCTTATAAAAGGGGTTGAAACCCTCATTTCTCCTCCCCATCCGAAATTCACAAACCCTAGAGAAAAAGAGAGAGAGTTTGAGAGAAAGGGAAGAGGAGATTTTTCCCGCTTCCGAGCCACCAACAGTTGCTGCTTCAGCACTTCCTTCCAATCACCTGGCTGGTGATTTCTCCCCTTTTTCAGGTATAAAATAATCCCAAAAACTTGCTGATTTAGGGTTTACGTAGATGTATAACATGTTAGCTAACATAATCCATAAATCAGGCTTTCCTACCGCCGTAGACGAAGCGTACACGCTCCGTTCAAAATCCTGCGACCGTAAGAGACTAGGTGAGGATTTTAGACGCTTTGATTGACGGTTTACAACGCTTTCAATGTCGTTTAATAGTAGATTATCGACGGCATCGCCGTTTGACATGTACAACATGCTCTCCGTTTCCTGTTTCGTAAATTAACGAAGAATATGAGATTTAGGGCATTTTAGTCATTTGTAGGAAGTACGGTCTACATGCATATTTTGCTGACGTGATTGACATGGTTTGTCACCGCATTAGAGAGTTAGGAATGCTTGCATAATCAGTTTGGCGAAGAGATTCGCCAAGTTGCGCACTTTGGGTCGACATACTATATGTGGACTTAAGTGTGTAGTGTATGTGTTTGTATAAATGCTTGTATTAGTATGTATTGAATTGAATGATGTTATGTAGTAGTTTGAGATTGATTTCATGATTAATATGCTGACCTAAATGATTTCCTACATGTTGACCTTATGCATGATTGCATCACATGCATAGAAATTATGCCTTGAAGATTTGCCTAAGTTGAATGTTATAACATGTGCTAACATGCTCACATGATGTATTTCAATTCCAATACCTTGGTATATAGCGTTAATGAAATTCCATAGATGTGTGGGACTTGACTTAGTCCAGGCAGTCGGTAACCGAGCGAATTCGTGGCTGACTGGTCATAGCCACGAACTACGCGTCGATGAACGTGATTCGTGTTGAGAGTTGGCGGCAGTGGTTAGGCCACGCGAAGTGTTTTACGCACTTCATGTCGTTTAACTTGAGATGCGATCGCGCTAGTCGAGCCCGTCAAGTAACCCGACTGGCCGATGTTTGTTCACCTTGTATGTATCATAACTGGTTGAACCTAGGGTACTGAACTTACCATTGTAAACCTTATTAACCGTGGTACCTTGATCCACGAAGACTCATGAGCCGGGCATGGTGGTATGGGACACCGTGGTCGAGCTGTCGGCCTACGCTGGGGCCACAAACCTCCCCGTAGTGACCAGTGAGTACCTTAACTCGTGAGCAGATTATGGTGGTATGGGACACTATATTCTAGCTGTCGGCCTACACTGATCAGGCGACGAGCCCTTTGTAGTGACCGCGAGCGTATTCTGAGTCCACGGGAGGTGACGACCCTTCCGTGCAGTAGAGTACAGTCGGCCTGTATTGATAAGGTGATGGGGGAGCGGTGCAACGAGTGCGAGCAACAGCCCTGGCAGCCCTTGCAGTGACCTACGAAATATACATCGTATGAGATTACTAGGAGTGACGACCCTAGACAGGATCTGTGTTGGGATTGATACAAGGGAAGTACCTTAGTTTCCCAATCCTGCTGTTTGAATGGACTAATAACAACTTGGAAATCATATCACCATAACATTGCATGTGCTTGGAAGATGTGGAGCACTCTAGGGAGTGTGGCATGCCGCGGTCGTAAGATGTTGCCGCATGAGGGTGATCGTCGGTGAGGGCATACATCACGTCATATCATCTTGCATTAACAACAGTATTAGGATTGTCTGATTTACTGCTTTACTATTATCGCGTGATTGAATTGTGAACATGCTAATCTTTGCTCTATGATTCCACTGAGTTGATCACTTATTCCCACGTTACGGGATGGTGTTTGCAACACCCACCAGACCCTGTTGTAGCTGCAGGTGAGGACGAGATCCAGGAGGTGGAGCCGGAGATTGACGAGGACCAGGATGAGTTCTCGTATATGCAGTATCACGACGGCTTCCCGTAGGTGACCTGGATCGAGGGGACCTCAGTGGGACTATTTTGAACTTTATTCTTTTGTTTCTTTACATGTATATGAGACTCAGAGATGTAGTCATACTTTGGAGACAGATGAGATTACTTTGTTTTTCCATACAGTGATATATACATTGTTTAGTCTTCCGCTTGCTTTTATCACTGGATCTGAAGTATGAATTGCAATTTTGGTATACTTTTACTCATGTGAATGCTTTAAATCAGACAACATTGAATCATAACCATTTTTGTTGCATAAGTGACGGTCTGGAACTCGGGAGTTGAGTTTATACACGACCCCCGATTTTCAGGGTGTTACAAGATATGCCCAAGGTGATCCTAAATTGAAAAAATTATTATCTGGATCAAGAAAATATGGTGATCGATATGGGTTGGGCTATGATAAGAATATATCTCCTAAACAAAAGAACATTGCTCCTAAATTTGTAAAAGGAGAGTCTTGAATCTTAAAAGAAAAGAATACTTATTAAGGTTCTTCCAAAAATTTAAGAACTTTTCAAAAACCGACAGGTAGCCATGTCAACTTTAATTTTCAAAACCGAAATCCTTTGGCTGAAAAAATAATTGATCTTCTCAAGGAGCTATTAAAGTCTAACTCTATAGGTCTCTCCTATAACAACAGACAGAAAAAGACCATCTATACTCTTAAACCCAAAACAGTTCTGAAATGGGTTCCTAAAGTTGCCTACTTGGTTGCCCACACTGCTTTCAAAGCTATAAGCCATTCAAAGTGGTACCTAGATAGTGGTTGCTCCAGGCATATGACAGGTGATAAAGCTTTATTCACCGATCTAAAATATATGACTGACGGATCAGTTACATTTGGTGATGGAAGAAATTGTAAGATCATTGGCCAAGGTACGGTTCAGCTTTATAACCATCCCTTATTTAAGAATGTTTTGTATGTTGAGGGCTTGAAACACAACCTACTTAGCATTTCTCAGATATGCGATAACAACCATAATGTGAAGTTTTCTAATCAAGGTTGTGAGATACTTAATAAAAAGGGTTCTGTTATATTAACTGGTCGCAGAACTTCTGAAAACTACTACATCGTTAGTGATGCAAACTCATCTACTCAATCATGTTACATTGTCCATACCGATGAGACTGAATTATGGCATAAATGCCTTGGACATGTACACTATCGGAACTTATTTAGATTGAGAAAAAAAGAATTAATTAGAGGTCTACCCAAATTGTAAAAAGTAGACAAAATATGTGGTGAATGCCAGTTGGGCAAACAGATCAGGAGCTCTCACAAGAAAGTGAACTCCAATACCACATCTAGACCACTCGAGCTTCTCCATATGGATCTTATTGGACCAACCAGATCGAAGAGTCGAGGAGACAAAAAATACATCTTGGTTATCGTAGATGACTGTACCAGATTCACTTGGGTACGTTCTTAAAAGACAAAACTGAAACTCTGGATGAAGTGAAAAAGGTCATCAAACGAATTCAAAATGAGAAAGGTTCTCATGTTAGTAAGATCCGTAGTGATCATGGATCCGAATTCGAAAACAGTAGTTTTGAGAAATTCTATAGCGATCAGGGAATATCACATGAATTCTCTGTGCCCAAAACACCGCAACAAAATGGTATAGTTGAAAGAAAAAATAGAGTGCTTCAGGATATGACTAATGTTATGTTGAATAACATGAAGCTCTCTAGAAATCTTTGGGCTGAAGCAGTTAATACCGCATGTTATATTATTAATCAGGTTTATACCAGTAAATCCGATAATAAGATTGCTTATAAATTATGGTTTGAAAAGAAACCTACTGTCAAATACTTTCGGGTTTTTAGCAGCAAGTGTTATATTTTACGTGATCGTGAAAATTTGGGAAAGTTTAATACGAAAAGTGATGAAGGTATTTTTCTTGGTTATTCTTTGAACAGTCGAGCTTATAGGGTTCTAAATAAGAGAACTGGTGTGATTCAAGAGTCCATCAATGTGGTCATTGATGATCATTTGAATACACCAGCTCCGAGTTCAGATGATGATGTAACTCTTATTATCGACAATCAAGATACCTCATCAAGTCAAAAAGAATCTGAACCAAGGACTGTCAAAGATCACCCAACCAATCAAATACTTGGAAACCCTCTCACTGGAGTTCATACTCGCAAACAACTTGAGAACATATGTAATTATGTCTGTTTTACAACCCAAATAGAACTGGTCAACGTGAAAGAAGCACTTTCTGACGAAAATTGGATTGTTGCTATGCAGGATGAACTTAATCAATTTGTTCATAATGATGTCTGGTATCTTGTTCTTAGACCTAAAGATAAACACATTATTGGAACAAAATGGATCTTTAAAAATAAGTCTAATGAGCTTGGAAATATAATACGAAATAAGGCTAGATTGGTTGTACAAGGGTACACTCAGATTGAAGGCATCGATTACGATGAAACCTTTACTCCAGTCGCTCACCTTGAATCAATTAGACTTTTTATTTCCATCGCATGCTTTAGAAAATTTAAGATTTATCAGATGGATGTAAAGAGCGCCTTCTTGAATGGCGATTTACATGAAGAAGTGTATGTTGAACAACCTTCAGGGTTTGATGACCCCAAGTTAAATGACCATGTATTTCGTCTCAAAAAGGCTCTCTATGGTCTTAAACAAGCGCCTAGGGCATGGTATGAGAAATTGACTAAATTCTTACTTAGTCATAGCTTTCAAGTAGGAAGTGTCGATAAGACGCTCTTTGTTAAGAAGCATAACAATGATATTTTGATGGTTCAAATTTATGTTGATGATATTATTTATGGATCAACTTGCTCTAACATGTCTATTGAGTTTGCAGAGTTAATGAAATCAAGGTTCGAAAGGAGCATGGTTGGCGAACTAAACTATTTCCTAGGGTTGCAAGTAAAACAATAACCTGATGGAATTTTCATTTCCCAGACCAAATATGCTTCAAACTTGGTTAAAAGGTTTAAATTTAAGAATGGTAAGAACTTTGATACTCCTATGAGTACAATGTTAAGACTCTCAAAAGACTCTGCAGGTAAAGATATAGATCCTAAACTATATCGTAGTATGATTGGTAGTTTGTTGTATCTTACTGCAAGTAGACCTGATATTGCGTTAAGTGTTGAAATTTGTGCGAGATATCAGTCTAATCCTAAGGAATCACATCTTACTACTGTTAAATGGATTATTAGATATGTCGCAAGTACTATAAATCTGAGTCTATGGTACCCTTTTGATACTAGTGTTCAATTAGCCAGGTACTCAGATGCTGATTAGGCCGGTAATATCGATGATAGAAAATCAACCAGTGGTGGTTGTTTTTACATTGGAAATTGCTTAGTTTCTTAGTTAAAAAAGAAGTAAAGCTCAATATCGCTCTCCATTACTGAGGCTGAGTATATTGCAGCTGGATATGCATGTACACAAATAGTTTGGATGAAACGCATGCTAAGCGATTATGGAATTAATCAAGATTCAATGATCTTACATTGTGATAATTCCAGTGCTATAAATATTTCTAAAAATTCAATTCAACATTCATGTACTAAGCACATTGACATTAGGTACCATTACATTCGTGAGTTGGTTGAAGAAAAAGTTATTTCTTTGGAATATATAACAACCGAAAATCAACTTACTGATATATTTACTAAACCGCTCGACAAAAGTAGGTTTAATAAATTGAAATTTGATCTTAATATGTGCATTTTACATTGGGTATACTTTCTTGCATGTATCATAGTGTATTATTTTTAATATTATTTGTGTTTAATTTTTTTTTTTTTTTTAAATATGTATTTTTGGTCGATTCTCGACTAGTCGTGGATGTACACGACCAGTCGTGGTACGACGGTCGTGAACTACACTCGACCGGTCGTGGAGCTCATGAATATGATATATTTTGGGAAAAATCCCCTTCTTCTTCATTTTCACTCCGACCTACGACGAGTCGTGGCTCGACCAGTCATAGGATTTCTTATTTTTTCTTCAAGGTGAGTCATATTTCATCATTTTTCTTAAAGATTCATGCTCTCTATGCTTTGATTTGATCATTGTGTGGCTAGATTTCATCACTTGTTGGGTTTTTCAAGGGTTTCTTCTTAATTTACTGATCTAGAGAAAACCCATCCTTCTATTTATGCATTTCTCTTACTCTTTGTATATCTTTTTGAATATGGATGCTAGAGGAAAGAAGAAAACATTCCGTGGTCCATCTTTATCTAGATCTACAATGATAACAAAACGGCACCTTCAGTCACCCGAAGATGATTCTTAAGATGTATGAGATTTACGTGTCCGTAATATTATCGTTGAGCATACCGCTGATCTCAATCACATTACTTCATATAGTATTGTCTCCCTCCTTGAATCTGTTGGCTGGACTAACATTTTTCTTTGGGGTGGGCTGCATACCAGTCCATTGCCCAATCAATGGTAGCGTGCATCTCAAAATTTTCTCTTGATAATTTAACATTTTCAATTGATACTAGAGAAGGGAAATTTGAAGTAGACCGTCATTTGATATCAGGTATTATGGATATACCTGTTAATGATGAAGGTATACCAATTCATACTTTATACGACAAACCATCTGAATCGAAAAAATGCATGTTAACAAGAGATTTATGTAAAATTGATGCACAATGGACACACAAAGGGAATGCGCTCCCTTCAAAGTATTTGTTACCTAAATATAGAGTGTTACATCGTTTCTTCATTTTCAATGTGTATCATCGGTCCGGTAATAAAATCGAGTTGACTTCTTTCATGGTTCGTGTGTTGCATTCTATTGCTTCTGGTACCATGGTTTATCTTCCTTCTTTAATTTGTTATTTCATTATACAGTTTTGTCTCCATCGGGGTCATAGTGATATTCCATTTGGTTATCTTATGACTGTTCTAGCCACTCACATGCTTGTCGATAAACCTATTAATGAGGCACCAATTCATCATCTTATTTTCAACAATTCCAATCTTAATAAGATGAAGTTGGATTTGCTTCCTGGCCAAGTTGATGAAGGTGGTGTTGGTGGTGATGGCGGTGAAGCCAGAAATGAAGGGGAAGCTGGCGATCTTCCTCAACAGGATATTAATATGGATGAGATATTTGATGATATATAAAACTGATTTTCCAAATGATCTTGATTATGATCCATCTAGTCATGATGCACGCCTCGTGCATTGGAGGAGAAGGTTGATAACATAAGTATAGCCCATGATATGCAGTTTAAATATATGCGAAAATATCTTCATCGCATTAATAGGGACTTACATTAGATTGATCCTTCTATCCCTTCTCCCTCCTCTGGATCTGATTAGGCGAATTATCTTCTGGATAGTATAACATTATCTTTTATATTGTACTGTCTTTTGGATATTGTATTGTGGATTGATAATGACTTGATGTTTCTGGTTTATATTTTGAAATATGCTATGACCTTCCATATTTCTTTCTCATTATCTGCTTATTATTACTCTCTATGTTGTTGTTTTCTTTCCTATTGTGACTTTTTCTTGTCATTTTGTGACAAAAAGGGGGAGTAGTAAGGTAAAAGGGAGTAATATGGAAAGGGAGAGTAATTTGTTTGAATTGATTTGGATTGATTGATTGAGAAGGATATGTGGATGAGAATATGTTGTATTGATGTTATTGATTGGTTACATGAGCAGTATTTGTATTACTCAAGGGGAGTAGAATAATTTGTGATTTTATGGCTCATGATTCCTTCTTATTCTTTATGCTATGTGTTTTGTCACAAATTTGACAAAGGGGGAGATTGTAAGTGCTATGATTTCATATCCCTTTGGTTGTCAAATTTTATCGTGCCAAAACCTATATCTATGTCTTGTATATCTTGTGTTTCATGTTTGAGACTATTTATTGCAATCAAGATATCGCATTGCAAGACAAGAACTTAAATGAAGAACGTTTCAAGCCATGGATGAAGAATTCAAGAATAGAAGTTTTCAAGTATGCATGCTCAAGATACAATCAAGTTCAAGTATAGTAGAAGACTGTGTCTAGTCAAGATCAAGCTCAAGAAGGCCTACTACAAGATTTGTATATTCTCAAGCTTCTTTTAAGGGTCATCTGAGTGTACAGACTTTCAATGTCCATATCATTTTTAAGGTTTGTTTGACCTTAGATTGACTTTAGGATGGACTTTACTGTAGGTCATTCTGGATACATAATTCATATATTTTATTATGCTTGTTTGGGCTGTTCTAAGACCAGTCTTAGGGACTTCAAGACCAGTCCTAGCTCTGCTACAACCAGTCTTAAATTTTTCAGGACCAGTCCTAGGTTGTTGAAGATTTTTGAATCTTTTTGGTTGTCCTACGACCAGTCCTGGACATCCTACGACCAGTCCCGTGAGTTCTACGACTCATCCTTCGACCAGTCTTAGCCCTACGACTTAAACTCCAACAACTAAACTGGGGGTCTTACGACCAGTCGTAGGTGACTCACGACCAGTCGTAGGTGGCCCAGGACCGGTCGTATGCTACCCGGGACCGGTCGCGGAACAACAAATCCTTATCCCGTGGAAATCTTTAAAAATCTTTGAAGCTACGACCAGTCCTAGGATCCTAAGACCAGTCGTAGACGAAATTTTTCAGGCTATAAATAGAGCACGAACTTCAGAGTTTTAGCAATTCAATTCAACTCTATTCAAGCATTCTTTAGGCTATACTCTGAGATAAGTTTATGTTTGTTTTAAGCTATTTTGTGCTTATTTAATATTCCTTTTGCTAGCTTATTTTTTATTTGATTTTGATCTACATTCCAATCTCATTAGAAAATGAGAATTTCTGATATTCCTTCTTCTTGGATTCAAAATCAAATAGAACTAGCCCTTTTGATTTAAAATCAATTAGACTTAGAACCATTCTTAAAGTGAGTATTGAACTTTGAATGTTGAATCGAACTTCTACTCCGATTGGTTCTACCGGGCTACTTCAAAAGGTGATTCAGGTATTTTACATTTTTATAATTTACTTTCTTTGGTTTTGTTTGAGATTTGCTAGAAAAATCTCATTGTATTGGTTATCTGAGGAGAGCCAGAAAACTCAGATTGTGAGGGTTTTTGGATTGTGTAAGCCCGAGATCAAAGACACAATTGTGAAGGTTTTAGGTGAACCTGTGAAACCTATTTTGATAGTGCATGCTAATATCCCCTGTGTGAGGATATTAGGAGTGGAGTAGCATTCTGTGTGGCTGTTGGATAACAGTCGGTGTACACATAGGCGAACCACTATATATCGTTGTGTTGTGGATGTGCTTTATTCTTTATTATTTATTCATTCAGTTTTATGGATTGTATTCGTGGATGAATGTTGTAATCTTTTTATTTCAAGCAAGTGTGGGGAATGTTATAATAACTTAGGATTTATTTCTGCAAGTTATTTTGATTTTCTTGCTTTTCATTCCTCATTGGTTTATGATACAAAGGACGTTCTAGAAATAAGGTAGTCCTACCTTAAACCTTTGGTTTTTGGTGTAAGGTGGTCCTTAGGACTGATAAAGTATCATTCTCTTTACTTTAGGCTATTGAGATTACTTTAAATTCAACATTGTGCTTTATTTCTTTTATTATTCCGATGTTATTAGTTTTTATTTGGCATTCCCCTATTCACCCCCCCTCTAGGGCATATATCTAGGCCCTTTCAATTGTGACATTCCCTTAGGCCCTTGGTTAGGCCAATTGCCGATTCCGATTGTTCAGTTCGAGGCCGATTCTGATTTTCTAGGCCGATTCTGATAAAGTATCATTCTCTTTACTTTAGGCTATTGAGATTACTTTAAATTCAGCATTGTGCTTTATTTCTTTTATTATTCCGCTGTTATTAGTTTTTATTTGGCATTCCCCTATTCACCCCCCCCTCTAGGGCATATATCTAGGCCCTTTCAATTGTGACATTCCCTTAGGCCCTTGGTTAGGCCAATTGCCAATTCCGATTGTTGAGTTCGAGGCCGATTCCAATTATCTAGGCCGATTCTGATTATCGAGGCCGATTTCGATTATCGAGGTTGATTCCGATTGTTGAGGTCGAGGCCGATTCTGATTCTGATTTTTGAGGTTGAGGCCTATTTTAATTATCGAGGCCGATTCCAATTGTCGAGGTCGATTCCGATTGTCACAGTCGATTGTTGAGGCTGATTTCGATTGTTGAGGTCAAGGTAGGTTGTCGAGGCCGATTTCGATTGTCGAGGCTAATTCTAATTGTGGAGGCCGATTCTAATTATTGAGGCCGATTCTGATTCTAATTGTTGAAGCTGATTCTGATTGTCGAGGCTGATTCTAATTATTGAGGCCGATTTCGATTGTTGAGGCCGATTGTCGATGCCGTTTCTGATTGTCAAGGTCGATTGTCGAGGTCAATTCCGATTGTTGAGGTCGAGGCCGATTGTCGAGGCTGATTTCGATTGTTGAGGTCGAGGCTGATTCCGATTATCATGGCCGATTCCGATTATCACGGTCAATTCTAATTGTCGAGGCCGATTCCAATTGTTAAGGCCGATTGTATAGGCAGATTATCGAGGCTGATTCCGATTGTTAAAGTCGATTGTATAGGCCAATTATTGAGGCCAATTCCGATTGTTAAGGCCGATTGTATAGGTCAATTATCGAGGCCGATTCTAATTGTGGAGGCCTAATGTTATGTATATGCAGTCCATATTTGAGGCCCATTGTGAAGTGTATTCAGCCCATGTTTATGGCCCAATGTGATGTATATGCGGCCAATGTGATGAGGCCCATTATGGTGCATTTGAGGGCTAGGCGATGGAGCCCATTGCGATGTATATTAGGCCCATGTGAGAGGCCCATCATGATGTGTATTAAGCTCTTGAGTAAGGCCCATGGTGTTGTATATTAGGCCCTTGTGTGAGGCCATGAGTCCACTACATGTTAGGCTCTATGTGGGCCATTCCTTGGGGGCAATGTTGGTTAAATGTCTACATTGTCGAGGTTGATTATTGATGTCAATTATTGATACCGATTATGAGTATGTGACAGCGTAATATCATGATACATGCCCATACGCATCATCTGCGTGTTTGTTATTAGATGTGGTTGACCATTGCATGTCATTGGATAGGTTGTTATGAGACTCCCTGATAGGTAGAGGTTATGGTAACGCCCTAGTTTTCAGAACCCGAGTACATGACTCGCATTCCGAAAACTCAAGAGTTAACTGCTAATAGTGGTAATCAATAAATGAAAGTGCATAGCAGGAATAAAACGTAGTATAGACGTGATTCACAATAGGAATAATAGTCTGGCCCACTCAGTTGGGTGCCAATTACAAAACCTCAGGTTTCTTAAACTCCAAATGTACTGAAATAAAATAAAGGGTTAATCTACTGATTCAGCCCAAAATAAGCGGCCGCCTCCTACTGCGGCTCTTCGTCGTATAGCTCCTCATTGACGGCCACCGCCTCCAAGTCTACCGCGTACTCATCGGCCTCTGTACCTACGTCCTATATACGGTTGAACATTGATAAATGAGTAGCCAGCTCAGTGTGATCTCCCCTCAAGAATACACATTACCGCCCTAGATAAAAGGTAGTATAAAACAACATAGCATATAAAACAATATAGGAATGCGATCTTATTAAATGCATGGATGTATGAATGCACATTAACTGGGGATGCTCATCCAGTTGGCTTTTGGGCAAAACCCATGCAATGTGGCTGGTCAGCAATGAAAAAATGTTGTACATGTGTAGTGCCAAACTCATCAAAAGCGGATCGATGGTCGATGGTCTGGGAGGTAGCGAAATGATACCCCAACTAAATCCTCTTGGGCACGTGCTACAACATCCAGAATTAGTCATCCGTCATCACTCGAATGCGATATATGCATGATCAGCCAACCCATTATTAGTCTGATTACAATCAGCCAATTTAAGTAAACTCACAGTCACTATGGGGAGCACATAGCCTAGCGTAGGCCGATAGCTCGGGCTTAGTATTCCATGACTACCATCCCCGGCCCATGAGGCTTTCGCCTTAGGGTGTGTGTAGAACCCACCAACACGTGGTCAATTAGTTTCACTATAAAGGGCCACTACCATGTACTGACTTGGAATGAGTTATCAAATTTGTCAAGTACGACAATTAAAACATGATGACATGTATGATAAAAAGGTGAATAAACAACGGTAATTGTAAATATTGCAAGGCTCATTCCATAGTCAGATAGGAGGAACCCCATATGGATAGTAAATTTATTTGCCATAATCCAAAACCTCTATGTTAGGGGTCTACTTATGTCACAGCTAGTCTAGCTATACCCCAAGCACAGATTCTCCTTACTTAGAGTTTTCTATGGAGAGATTTTAACAATGTGTGTTGCAAACAATAGCATGGAATTTGCTCATAGATAAGGAATAAAGAACATTGGATATACACCTACGAATCACATGATCATGAGTTTTATAACCTAAAATATATATTAAGTAAAATGACACATTAAGCAAATGATATAGATAGTTTACTTCACATAAGCTAATCAAGTATGAGTGTGACCCTATAACATTCTTTCAAACTCAATTATCAAATGTACTAAGTGGTCCCACTGCGTAAGTCGATTATCTCTAAATCATGGAGATCATTATTCTAACGATTTTTCCCAATAAGTACAATCTATTTTAAAGGATTTAAATAATTCCTTGGAACAGTTGAAATATCTACACATTCAAGATCATTGTTGTAACACCCCGGATTTTGGCCAATCTGAGATTTGACGTTCTTAGGCAATGGGTCAATTAAAACACCTGGAAAATTGCTTAGAAACCAATTCCATAGCCAAAGAAACCACTTAGAATCAATTCCTTTAGAAAATATGACTAAGTTAGCTAGTGCAACGTTAGAATAGCTGGGAAATGGTCCCTAATCACTTTAAATACGTTCTACAAGGCCCAAAGCGAGTGGAACCAAGGGTGCTATAATGCTCTAAAGCCTCGGATCAAACTCTAAGCCGGTTTGTTCTCGGGACCTCCTTGAAACTTTGTATTGGATCTAGACCGCGCGTCGTAAGTCAGATGCCTACCATCTTAGACCGTTATGACCACTTAACTGGGCTTGGTAATCGTTTCGAATATCAAGTCCAACTGACGATCACAGGCTATTTCATTGAGCCCGGACCGAAGAGAGTGTGAATAGGGACATAGTTGGAATTTCAAATTCAAATCTGGCACACAAATTTGACGCATCAGTATTAAGCATTCTGACCGTCAGAATACAGCCAAATTACACCCTTGGATCAGGAAAAATTTCTATTACATATCACGAGACTTATAGGCCTGATCTTGGTGCGGTGACCGTTAAATTGAAACTGGGCCGCCACGTGCGATCTGGGAACCCTACCGACCTGAAAACTGGATGTGTGCTAGATCCAGTATGCATGAGCTTAAGTCCGACCGCATTTGGCCAGGGGACCTTCAGAAATGCCCTTTTGGACCGAAACGGCCCCGATTTGGTTAGGCACCAAGTAAACATTGTTCCCAAGCCTATTTTGGGCATGTTGTAGGCTATAAAAGGGGTTGAAACCCTCACTCCTCTCTTCCATCCGAATTTGAGAGAAACCCTAGCTTGGGAGAGAGAAAAAGGTGGGAGATTGTGGGAGTGTGGGAGAGTTCTTCCTGCCACTTGTACTACGCGTTGCACGTGCTTAAGCAACACACCTCTACCGCTTTCCCGGCGATTCCACCGCGATCCTAGGTAAGTAAAAACCCTAAATAGTTGTTGATTTGAGTTTGCCTTGTTTCCATAGCGATGTAGCTTATGGATCTTATGTATTAGGCTCCTTACTCGCCGTAGACGAAGCATATACGCTCCGCTTCAATTCCCGAGTCTACAAGACACTAGGTGAGGATTTTAGACGCTTTGATTGACGGTTCCCAACGCTTTCAATGTCGTTTAATAGTAGATTCTTGACGGCATCGCCGTTTGACATGTACAAAATGCTCTCCGTTTCCCGTTTCGTAAGCTAACGAAGAATATGAGATTTGGGGCATTTTAGTCATTTGTAGGAAGTACTGTTTACATTCATATTTTGCTGATGTGATTGACATGGTTTGTTGTCGCATTAGGAAGTTAGGAATGCGTGCATAATTAGTTTGGCGAAGAGATTCGCCTAATTGCGCACTTTGGGTCGACATACTATTTGTAGACTTAAGTGTGTAGTGTATGTGTTTGTATAAATGCTTGTATTAGTATGTATTGAATTAAATGATGTTATTTGATAGTTTGTGATTGATTTTTCAATTATTATGCTGACCTAAATGATTTTCTACATGTTGACAAAAGGCATGATTTCATTACATGCATGGAATGTATGTGCTTGAGGATTTGCTTAAGTTGAATATGCATGGGAAGTATGCCTTGAAGATTTGCTTAAGTTGAATGTTATAACATGTGCTAACATGCTCACATGATGTATTTCAATTCCAATACCTTTTTATAGTGTTAATGAAATTCCATAGATGTGTGGGACTTGACTTAGTCCAGGCAGTCGGTAACCGAGCGAATTCGTGGCTGACTGGTCATAGCCACGAACGACGCGTCGATGAATGTGATTCGTGTTGAGAGTTGGCGGCAGTGGTTAGGCCATGCGAAGTGTTTTACGCACTTCATGTCGTTCAATTCGAGATGCGATCGCGCTAGTCGAGCCCGTCAAGTAACCCGACTGGCCGATGTTTGTTCACCTTGTATGTATCATAACTGCTTGAACCTAGGGTACTGAACTTACCATTGTAAACCCTATTAACCGTGGTACCTTGATCCACGAAGACTCATGAGCCGGGCATGGTGGTATGGGACACCGTGGTCGAGCTGTCGGCCTACGCTGGGGCCACAAACCTCCCCGTAGTGACCAATGAGCACCTTGACTCGTGAGCAGATTATGGTGGTATGGGACACTATATTCTAGCTGTCGGCCTACACTGATCAGGCGACGAGCCCTTTGTAGTGACCGCGAGCGTATTCTGAGTTCACGGGAGGCGACGACCCTTCCGTGCAGTAGAGTACAGTAGGCCTGTATTGATAAGGTGATGGGGGAGCGGTGCAACGAGTGCGAGCAACAGCCCTGGCAGCCCTTGCAGTGACCTACGAAATGTACATCGTATGAGATTACTAGGAGTGACGACCCTAGACAGGATCCGTGTTGGGATTGATACAAGGGAAGTACCTTAGTTTCCCAATCCTGCTGTTTGAATGGATTAATAACAACTTGGTAATCATATCACCATAGCATTGCATGTGCCTGGAAGATGTGGAGCACTCTAGGGAGTGTGGCATGCCGCGGTCGTAAGATGTTGCCGTATGAGGGTGATCGTCGGTGAGGGCATACATCACGTCATGTCATAATTGCATTAACAACAGTATTAGGATTGTTTGATTTATTGCTTTACTATTATCGCGTGATTGATTTGAGAACATGTTAATCTTTGCTCTATTATTCCACTGAGTTAGCTACTCACTCCCACGTTACGGGACGGTGTTCCTGGACACCCACCAGACCTTTTTGTGATTGCAGATGATGGCGCGGCCTGTGAGGCGGAGCTGGATTTGATGATGATGAGGAGGATCCCTCCTTTATGCGTGTTCTGATTGACGGGATTACAGGGAGGTTGATTAGATACTTTGACACTTGTCATTTTATATTTTTAGCGCACTCATGTGTATTCGTTTTGTCTACTTTTGGAGTATACATGTATGTACATAACCTGGTAACATATCCACACTCTGGAGGCATACAACAGTTTATATATGTTATACATACTATCACAGTCTTCCGCTTGTTAATTTAACTGTCTCTGGAGTATGATATGCTGTTCTAGCTTAATCTCACTCATGTTTAATGCGTTATCACAGACAACATTCAATCATACATATCTATGTTGCATAAATAACATTTTGGAACTCGGGAGTTGGGTTTTTGCTCGACCCCCCGATTTTCGGGATGTTACAGATGGTATCAGAGCATGAATTGGATTAAACTGGGCCTGGGTTATGGTCTTGCGACGTACGCTGTCACTTCCTTTGACTTAGGTGGGTGCGAGAAGGGTCTAGAAACACTTCTAGGATCACAGATTCGCCGATAGGCGAAGTCTATAAGGATCGATCGCAAGATCGAGTCTGTAACGCATCTCGGGTCGCGTAAAGCGACCCGAATCACTTCTAAGCTGTAGGAAGTCGGGTGGAGACGTCCTATGAGCGGTTTTAAACCGCAAAAGTGAATCTTTGGGCCGTGGAATGACCACGACTCCAGTAATCAATTGCCAGGGCTTAAAAACCCCGTTTTGCCAAAAATTCTCAAAATTCCTTCTCTAAACACTTCAACCTTCAGTTCTTTCTTATCCATTTCATGTTAGGCATCAAACCTAATGTGAAAATAACACAAATTAGTATATTCACCAAATTTTACAGTGAATAGTAAAATTTCATGAAAAATGGCCATAAGGCCATTCTAACTTCACTTTCTTTAGCAACTAAGGTGCTAGAAAGATGTACTGGCTCCTTCTACCCTAAATTCATATGCTGCATCATATGGTTTGGTATTCGGGATTGCGATGTGGACCCGGAAGGCCCCGAACACATGTTTGGGCTCATAGAGACCAAAATACAATGAACCAAGGGGTGGGACCTGACTTTTTGGGACCCTGGGACCATGGGGGACCAGACCCATGGGGTCCCACCGGTCAACTTGCAAGTTGACCGGCGATACCATCGCCGGCCGGGCGATGCATCGCCGGCCGGCGAGCTCCGGGGGTGCTGTCCTTCGGGCGCACTCCCTTAAACAGGGTCCACATCACCCCTAGCTACCTCCCATCCCACGAAAACCCCTAAAACCCACCTCTCCTTCACAAACAGCCCCCTTGCATACCCTAGATTCGATTTTCAGCACTCCATTCCAAACCCCGGCGACCCAAACCCCTCCTAAACCCTTCCTTGGCCAAAACCGACCACCACCCATCAATTATTGGGTGTTGGCAGCCCCTTTCCTTGAAGATTTTCCCATTTGGAGCTCCAAAATCCCCCAAATAGTGCTGAAATCGTGAGCAGCTCCATTCCATCTTTTTGTTCTTATTTTTCCCTGAAAGTACAGCCTTGGGAAGCTTGAAGCATCCCTCTACGACGCCTAGATTTCCTTTTGTCAGATTGGGCAGCCATTTCTCCGCATTTTTGGCGTTTTCCATGGCTTTCGTGGAAGCCATTTTGGGTCTCTTGTCGCTCTCATCCATCATATCTTTGATGGGTAAGAGGAAAACTGCGTCAGACGAGGCTGGGCCGAGCCGCCCTGCTCGATCGAGAAGGCCGCGGGGTGGTGCCGCAAGTTCAAGCGCCGCCGCAGGTCCAGCTGCAGTCCTGGAGTACCGTACAAAGCGGGATTTGGATCCCCATGCACATCTTGGACGAACCATCCTATCAGAGATGCCTCATGGTGAATACACTGATCGTAGAGTGTTATTTGAGGCGGACGTAGATGGGCGATTGTTCGGCGAGTATCTGTTGTTCGAACGCATTGAAGCTGCGCACTGGGGACCGATCTTTGAAGCTCGCGCTCGTGCTAATGTGAGCACTATTCGTGCCTTCTATGCTAGCATCCAGAGTCCTACCTTGGAGCCTTTGCAGTTCAAAATCCCTTTTGGTAGAGATCGGATGGCTACGATCGACGTTCGGTTGATTGCGCGACTTCTCAACGTGCCTCTAGGTGATGTGCATCCAAGTGAGAAGAATTTGAGGACTAGACGCGAACGAGATCGCCGCACCAGGTTTCTGTGCGGTAAGTTGGTTCCATGGCAGCCCAATAATAGCCTCAAGGCGACGTACATGTCTGAGGATTTGTGCCTGCTGCACCATATCTGCACGTTCAATGTCTATCCCAGGTCGACGAACCGCATTGAATGTACACGTCTTATGGTCGATTTCTTATTTCTGGTGGCCCAGGGAGAGAACGTATGTATGGCCACTTTCATCTTACGGCAGATAGTTCTCATAGCCAGGTCGAGGAGAACATCCGAATCCCTTCCCTTTGGCCGACTCATTTGCAAGATTGCGCTTGAGTTTGCCTATAGACTTGGACCCGAATTGCCGGTATCGATTCACACCATCGATGAGTCGACAATGGTTAAGATGAAGATTGGGTCGCAATACCGTGAAAATCAACTTGAAAGGGATAGTGGGGATGACTTTGATGAAGAGGAAGATCAAAGCGAAGAAGAACCTAGAGTAAAGGTTCAGGAAGAGGTTCAGGAAGAAACAGAAGAGGAGGCTCAGGATACTGATGAGAGCCCTCCTCCTTCTGCGCAGACTACTATCGACGACCGCATTGCTCGGATGGAGGAGAGTCAGACCGCTTTGCATAGGGAAGTCCAAGAACTTCGAGCGGAAGTCGCTGATGCCAAGGCCGTTACAAAGAAGAAGTTTGGCAAGGTGACTCGCACCTTGAAGGCAATCCTGTGTTGCTTACAGGATAAGGGTGCTCCTCCTCCATCACCAGACTTCGACTAGCGATGCGATCTTTGATGTTACTATTAGTAGTTAGTCATTTTCTGTTTTAAGTTGTGTTTTGTAAGCCTGATAAGGCTGGTAGTTTACCTATGTTGCTGTAGTAGCTGACTGACATAGCTCTCATGTATTTTTGTCATGATACTTATAAGGAGATATCCCTTGTATTATGACAATTTTGGTTTAATGAAATGCATGATGCTTTTCGACTTGTTATGTGAATGTTTGTGTTGTGGTTTGGGCTTAATGTAGCCAAAATTTGTGGAATGGAGTGCATGCCGTCTCATTTCACTGTAAGGTATTGTCCCTGGATCGGGAGTATTGTAACTCCCGGGATTCAGCCTACTAATTAGTTTTTATCCCACCCCACCCTCCTACCAAGCATGCCACTTCCGATCCCACTATGGGACTAAGAACGTGGTTCTATTTAATACAACTGAATGCTACTGGCCACATAGGCCCTTGGCGTTTTGGTCCTAGAGTTAGCACTCCTAGATTTGAAGAGTCTGACGACATAAGAAATCCAATTCCATTTAGACAATCTTGACCCTAAGCGATAGAACAACTCTCTGTAGTAGAAATGGTATGGAAAGCCATTTACCGTATAATCTTAAGCTTTAGATTATAGCTACTGAGTTACAGACTAGCCTACTAGTTACCTAGAGTAGGGTAAAGCCTGTATATGTTAAGGAATGATAGATTAGTTTTGATTGGAATGAAACTCCCTTCCTTGGATAGATCCCCTTATGACTTATAGACTCCTGTTGTTGCCCATAGGAAGGAACCATACACTCTCAGGGAACATTTATAACTCCCTCAGATTGAACTTAGAATGAACTAGCACGCCCCTTAGAATTGCCTTTTCCAAGGACTTATTGCATTCGAGAACGCAGAGTAAAGGAACTACATGTAAGCGATGTATTCGCGGTTTGAGTCGATTTCTTACTCCTAGTGGTTACCAATAAATCCAATGCTCTGATCAAGCAGAGGATCAGCATCGACTTGGATTAAGAACTGATACAACACATTTTCTGTCCTGATTAGACAGAAGGTTCAACGTATCCGGCTTAGACCCACTACACAACCTTTCTTCTGTGATGGCCCAACCATCTACAACTAAACAGGATCACATTGTCTTTGGGAAATGGCGAGGACTTAAAGCCAGTAGAGAATTAGACATCTTGCCACCAACTCATACCTGCCCCTGAATTCAATCATAATAGAGGTTAGGCTCATCTCTATGATCATAGGTACCAATGCCATAGAACGCATCATTAGCAAGGAAGACCATATAGAGAAAGGCTGTTTCCATTTTAGGTTAAGGATAGCCCCTAAGTTGCGCCTCGTTCTGATATACGGATCGATGCAAATATTCTTCAACCTTAAGTAAAACCAAGTTTTAAGGGGGGTAGAACGTATTGAGTCCAATCCAGTTAGGTTAGTCAACGCTACCGTTTGATCAGAGTGGCGCAGCGGAAGAGTGGTTGGCCTCTTTCCCACTGGCCCAAGATCGAAACCTTTGAGTTCGGATATACATACGATTAGGTTATTAAGTAGGATTTGAACCTTCCTTAGAATGTCAATACTAAAGTCCCTCTAGGTACTCCTTGCCGTTCGCCAATGTCGGGGACGACATTGTGTTTTAAGGGGGGTAGATTGTAACACCCCGGATTTTGGCCAATCTGAGATTTGACGTTCTTAGGCAATGGGTCAATTAAAACACCTGGAAAATTGCTTAGAAACCAATTCCATAGCCAAAGAAACCACTTAGAATCAATTCCTTTAGAAAATATGACTAAGTTAGCTAGTGCAACGTTAGAATAGCTGGGAAATGGTCCCTAATCACTTTAAATACGTTCTACAAGGCCCAAAGCGAGTGGAACCAAGGGTGCTATAATGCTCTAAAGCCTCGGATCAAACTCTAAGCCGGTTTGTTCTCGGGACCTCCTTGAAACTTTGTATTGGATCTAGACCGCGCGTTGTAAGTCAGATGCCTACCATCTTAGACCGTTATGACCACTTAGCTGGGCTTGGCAATCGTTTCGAATATCAAGTCCAACTGACGATCACAGGCTATTTCATTGAGCCCGGACCGAAGAGAGTGTGAATAGGGACATAGTTGGAATTTCAAATTCAAATCTGGCACACAAATTTGACGCATCAGTATTAAGCATTCTGACCGTCAGAATACAGCCAAATTACACCCTTGGATCAGGAAAAATTTCTATTACATATCACGAGACTTATAGGCCTGATCTTGGTGCGGTGACCGTTAAACTGAAACTGGGCCGCCACGTGCGATCTGGGAACCCTACCGGCCTGAAAACTGGATGTGTGCTAGATCCAGTATGCATGAGCTTAAGTCCGACCGCATTTGGCCAGGGGACCTTCAGAAATGCCCTTTTGGACCGAAACGGCCCCGATTTGGTTAGGCACCAAGTAAACATTGTTCCCAAGCCTATTTTGGGCATGTTGTAGGCTATAAAAGGGGTTGAAACCCTCACTCCTCTCTTCCATCCGAATTTGAGAGAAACCCTAGCTTGGGAGAGAGAAAAAGGTGGGAGATTGTGGGAGTGTGGGAGAGTTCTTCCTGCCACTTGTACTACGCGTTGCACGTGCTTAAGCAACACACCTCTACCGCTTTCCCGGCGATTCCACCGCGATCCTAGGTAAGTAAAAACCCTAAATAGTTGTTGATTTGAGTTTGCCTTGTTTCCATAGCGATGTAGCTTATGGATCTTATGTATTAGGCTCCTTACTCGCCGTAGACGAAGCATATACGCTCCGCTTCAATTCCCGAGTCTACAAGACACTAGGTGAGGATTTTAGACGCTTTGATTGACGGTTCCCAACGCTTTCAATGTCGTTTAATAGTAGATTCTTGACGGCATCGCCGTTTGACATGTACAAAATACTCTCCGTTTCCCATTTCGTAAGCTAACGAAGAATATGAGATTTAGGGCATTTTAGTCATTTGTAGGAAGTACTGTTTACATTCATATTTTGCTGATGTGATTGACATGGTTTGTTGTCGCATTAGGAAGTTAGGAATGCGTGCATAATTAGTTTGGCGAAGAGATTCGCCTAATTGCGCACTTTGGGTCGACATACTATTTGTAGACTTAAGTGTGTAGTGTATGTGTTTGTATAAATGCTTGTATTAGTATGTATTGAATTAAATGATGTTATTTGATAGTTTGTGATTGATTTTTCAATTATTATGCTGACCTAAATGATTTTCTACATGTTGACAAAAGGCATGATTTCATTACATGCATGGAATGTATGTGCTTGAGGATTTGCTTAAGTTGAATATGCATGGGAAGTATGCCTTGAAGATTTGCTTAAGTTGAATGTTATAACATGTGCTAACATGCTCACATGATGTATTTCAATTCCAATACCTTTTTATAGTGTTAATGAAATTCCATAGATGTGTGGGACTTGACTTAGTCCAGGCAGTCGGTAACCGAGCGAATTCGTGGCTGACTGGTCATAGCCACGAACGACGCGTCGATGAATGTGATTCGTGTTGAGAGTTGGCGGCAGTGGTTAGGCCATGCGAAGTGTTTTACGCACTTCATGTCGTTCAATTCGAGATGCGATCGCGCTAGTCGAGCCCGTCAAGTAACCCGACTGGCCGATGTTTGTTCACCTTATATGTATCATAACTGCTTGAACCTAGGGTACTGAACTTACCATTGTAAACCCTATTAACCGTGGTACCTTGATCCACGAAGACTCATGAGCCGGGCATGGTGGTATGGGACACCGTGGTCGAGCTGTCGGCCTACGCTGGGGCCACAAACCTCCCCGTAGTGACCAATGAGCACCTTGACTCGTGAGCAGATTATGGTGGTATGGGACACTATATTCTAGCTGTCGGCCTACACTGATCAGGCGACGAGCCCTTTGTAGTGACCGCGAGCGTATTCTGAGTTCACGGGAGGCGACGACCCTTCCGTGCAGTAGAGTACAGTAGGCCTGTATTGATAAGGTGATGGGGGAGCGGTGCAACGAGTGCGAGCAACAGCCCTGGCAGCCCTTGCAGTGACCTACGAAATGTACATCGTATGAGATTACTAGGAGTGACGACCCTAGACAGGATCCGTGTTGGGATTGATACAAGGGAAGTACCTTAGTTTCCCAATCCTGCTGTTTGAATGGATTAATAACAACTTGGTAATCATATCACCATAGCATTGCATGTGCCTGGAAGATGTGGAGCACTCTAGGGAGTGTGGCATGCCGCGGTCGTAAGATGTTGCCGTATGAGGGTGATCGTCGGTGAGGGCATACATCACGTCATGTCATAATTGCATTAACAACAGTATTAGGATTGTTTGATTTATTGCTTTACTATTATCGCGTGATTGATTTGAGAACATGTTAATCTTTGCTCTATTATTCCACTGAGTTAGCTACTCACTCCCACGTTACGGGACGGTGTTCCTGGACACCCACCAGACCTTTTTGTGATTGCAGATGATGGCGCGGCCTGTGAGGCGGAGCTGGATTTGATGATGATGAGGAGGATCCCTCCTTTATGCGTGTTCTGATTGACGGGATTACAGGGAGGTTGATTAGATACTTTGACACTTGTCATTTTATATTTTTAGCGCACTCATGTGTATTCGTTTTGTCTACTTTTGGAGTATACATGTATGTACATAACCGGTAACATATCCACACTCTGGAGGCATACAACAGTTTATATATGTTATACATACTATCACAGTCTTCCGCTTGTTAATTTAACTGTCTCTGGAGTATGATATGCTGTTCTAGCTTAATCTCACTCATGTTTAATGCGTTATCACAGACAACATTCAATCATACATATATATGTTGCATAAATAACATTTTGGAACTCGGGAGTTGGGTTTTTGCTCGACCCCCCGATTTTCGGGATGTTACAATTGTAATGACTACACTTAGTCTAGTTGAGGATGGAAAGCCCAAGGGGAAAAAGGATCATCTCCAGACAAGTTGTAGGATGTCCCTTGGTGCGATTTCCTTGAGAAGCTAGCGCCTCCACGACACTTGAGTAGATCCCTAAAGAAATTCCTTGCATTAGCACGATAAGTTCTTAAAGTTTTAAAATGCCAATGGTCAGTTGTATGACCCAAAATCATGATGGTTCAGCTCTCATCGAGAGGAGTCCGGGCCCAACAACACTTGTCCCAACGAGTGGGCTTCATTTGGACCTGACTTAACCCATCAAAGCGGGCCCGAGGTGGCCACCCAGACTGATTGGTGCGTCCCACGTGACTATGCAGAGTGTGGTACTAGGCCCAATTCTGGGCTGATTTCTGGCCTAGTTCTGAGCTGACTTCTTGCCCAGAAATCAGTCCGATGCAACCCCACTCGAGGGTTGTTATTGGCCTAAATCATGGCCTAACTATTTCCCTACACTCAGCCCAATCAGGGATGTATGTGCCCATCCTGATCCAGTGCTTGATATTGCCTTGGAACAGGGCCCAATCACATGCCAGCAGTGCAGCCCACCAGAGATTCATGTGGAGCCTACTGTCATGTATGGTGAGGCCCACGTGGTTGGCAGTGTGGTGCAGCCCATTTGAGCTTCCCATAAGGTGCGGCCCACTGAGATTTAAATCTCAGGTGGGATCCATAGCGGGCGGGTGGCGTGGAGAATACGTACATCATGGTAGGGCCTTACACGGCATCGTTCAGCAATGGACGGTGCTGATAATCACATTAGTAAGACCATGTGTGGGCCCCGCAATCTGCTGCGATCAGTCCAATAGATGGATGGCCTAGATATAGATTATATTCATGAGGAGGGTCCACACATGTGGGACCCACCATCACTAACTATTTTAGACATCCAGTGTTGGACGTCCCTTGGTGGATGGCCTGGATACGTGGCCCACCATCCGATGGAGGGTGCGGCCCACCTGCGTTTGGCGATGCCCATTGCTAGCGTAGCCCACCTGCATTTGTGCAGGGCCCATGGCTGTTATAGGCTAGCTAACTCAACTGAAAACATTGGGTCTTAGTCCATGCTTCTAGGCTGATTTCTAGACCACCACGGGCGTTGATTTCGGCTCGCTGCTTGCGGCTGGGACCCAGCAATGGACGGATGGGATCGTGCAACCCCCAGGTGGTTGGCCACCGATCTGTGGCACCCCAATGAGACACATCTCAAGTGCGGGCTGTAGCTTAGTGAGGCCCATCTGCTACATGTAGTTCATAGTAATGAGGCCCACGTTGAACTCCATGCATAGTCTTCAGCAAGGCCAACTGATGCATGCTTCCAGTTGAATCAAGGTCCATTTGCGGCCTGGTTCTAGGTCATCTTTCCAGCCATGGATTGGCATGGTTTCGACCTAAATTCCAGCCATTGTTATCGAGCTCGGTCACCTTCATGCAGGGCCATCATTTGGCCACTGTCTTAGCTCAGAACAGAGCCTAACGAAGGCTTGTTTCTCAGCCCAATCACATGTTACACCCCGTGCTTTCCAGTACTCGGGTGTTACCATATAACCAAACTTAGCATAAATATAGGCCAGGCCTAAGTAAACACTTACGCTCATCCTAGTTAATTTAAATCTAACTGTCGAAAAACAGTTCGGACCTATATATTTAATGTACATAAAATATTATGGAAATAATATTATATTGATTAAGCATGATGGATGGTAATTTTACAATATATAATTAAATTATAAATATCAACGTAGCATTAAATATTTTAAACAGAAATTATGAGATATTTTATAAGATGGTATATTATTTAACAAGGTGATTTTAAAAGAGATATTGTACAATTTTCAATCCATACATTTGTGTAATCTGATATTGTATATTGAAGATTATACATTAATAAATATGTGATTAGTAGCAAGTTAATAGTAGAAATTATATATATATATATATATATATATATATATATATATATATATATATATATATGTATGAGTTTTTAATTATGTTAATTACAAGTAAATTCATATTAATATTAGTATTAGTTAATAATGCATGAGGAAAGCCTTAAATGGACCCTTGAACTCTTTTAAGCATTGAAGTTCAGTTTCGAGCCGATCCGACCATTAGAGTAGCGGGAATCCACCAACGTAATCCAAATCAAGTCATAGGGCCCACCTGAGAATTTGGATCCGCCTGATAATTGGGCAGAGGCCCTAACTGGGGCCTTCAATCAGAATTGACGGAGTGGATTAATCACAGACATCACTGTGGACCCCGCTCACATGGGGCGTGCGCACAGGGCGTGTGCACATGCGGTGCATTGGACTGCTAACTCGGGACAGACGCAGCTGACCTAAGCTTTCTCGAAATGGAGAGGCTCTCTCCCTCTTTCTTGCCTACGAGCATTTTAAAAAAAAGATAGAGGGATGCTGCACTCGATCAATGGCCCACCATATGGTCCCACCTTCAAAATCTGAACCCTCCATCGCGTGCATCCTTCAGCCCTAACCAAAATCCAACTGTCAAAACTAATTTTCATGTGCATGCGGACACACGATCCTAGCTGCAATCTAGTCTTACAAACACACCCTTTTCAAAAGAGGAAACTGCTCTCCCAGCCATCTCAACGATCCACGTGGGTTGCCCCTACGCCATCTCAACCCTCCATCCTAGAGATATCTCAGCTGTCCGATTTCTTAGGGCGTCCCAAACAAAACTAGGGGCAGTTTCAATCCCTACCCACCGTTTTGAGTGGCAATTTTAACTGGACTAGATCCAGGCCCTCAAATCTTCATCCGATGGCTCTAAGAAGAGCTAGAGTTTGTATAAGGACGTGAGGATTGAGCAGCAATGAGACCTAAATGCATTCCTGGTAGCCGCACTCAAAAACGGCCGCCCCTTCTCCCAAGCTCAAACCCACCAAGGAAATCACATTCGAGCTTTGTTTCTTTCATTCCCTGAGCTTCCTAAGACCCATACGAATCATCTGGAAGGAGCATATTGGAAGAAGGAACTTCTATTTACAATCCACCATTGTCAGCGGTTCTTCTTCCTCGACATTCTATCGCACCCAGCGAGTCGAAACGAGTCGAGTCTAGACCGAGTCTGGCCAGTTTGGCGCCCCTCTGTGGGACATTTCTAACTGGAAAGAAAGAAAGAGAAAAGAAAGGAAAAAGGGAGAGAATGGAGGAGAGGAAAACAGGGTGGAAAGGTGCGGCTATTGCACCACACCATCTCGACCTTTGAGTTCGAGGCAGGTCAGGTGAGTTCAGAAAATCCCTGCTGAGCTGAGAATAGAAGAAGAACCGAGACTAAAAGAAGGAAAAGAAAAGAAAGAAGAAAGGAGAGGGTGTTGTGGTGTGACTGTCGCACCTCACCAACGCCATCTGCTCGAATCGAGCCAACCTGACCCGTTCTGGTTGGGCTCAGCTTCATCCTAGCATTGCTGAGTTTTCGCATCCTGCCCCACCACACCGGAAGGACTTCTATTTCTGGCCAAGTTTTAGCAGCAAGGTGAGGTGTTCGGCCAAGTTTTCTTTTTGTGCCGTATCTAGAAACCGGGCCCAGCTCAGTTTTCCTATGCACGCCACGGTTGCTGGGCTCGACAAATCAGCTAGCTTTTGGGCCACTAATGAGCTGTTAATCGGTGCCAAAAATTAGGCCATGTAATGGCTGAAATGTGGGTTGAAAACTAGGTTGTGCAATGAGCTGAAACTGGGCTTTTTTTTTTTGGCCTTTGCAACGGTTTGAAGATGGCTATCTAGTTAGGTTATTATCTGGCCCAAGCAATCAATCAGTGGGCCGCCCTACACATCGCTGTGGGCCTCACTTGGATCTGGTGGGCCACACCATCTGAACAGGGTGTACCGCACTTAAGATTCTATCTTTGTGGTCCTCACCCAACTAGATCAGTGGGCCGCACTTCAGCCCAGTAATGGGCCAGTAGGTGAACTCAATGGGCCACCTTTGGGACCACAGGGCTGAAACAGCCCAGCCCAGGCTTTGGGCCATCTGTGGGTAGCAAGGTATTGGGCTAGACCTAGCCAAGGTTAGGCCCAGTTCGGGCCTTAGTGTGAGAAATTTCAGGCCCAATGTAGGCCACTTGTTGGGACAGAAATTGATGGGCCTATTCACTCTAATGCAGGCCCAAATAACCTTATTCTTGGAATTCTTCAAATCCACACTAGGCCCATTTTAATGTATCATTGCAATTGTTATTATTAGGGTGATTAATATTAATAAGGATTAGCTATTAGTAAGTTATTCATACTAGAACTAGTTAGTATAAACAAAGTTGCAATTATCGTATAGTAGCGTCTTATTTATCACTCTTAAATATTATCCCTAATAGTAAATCCTACTTTTTTATTTCTATCATAAGTGTCACAATAATTATTATAATCATTAAATGTGGCTATCCATTGATAGGTTAATTTTTCTAAGTATTGGTTATTATAGATATTAGATATTAACATTAATCATGTTATTCCTATTTTATCATTGTAGGTTATTGATAATAAGATTAGCATTATTAGTATTAACAAGTAGTTATTAATTAATTTTACTCCATTCTAATATTATTACAATTTAATTATATGACTTAAACTTCAAATCCTAAACCCAAGGTCTAAGATTAGACAAATGAATAAAACCCTAAATCTAAATGATCTAAACCATAGGTCATGATCCTAACCATAGATGACATATGAAACTTGGATCTAACCATACAAAAATTTATAATTAATGATAGGATTCGATTCTAAGGGCGGAAGCACTTAGCAACTCTAGGAGGTGATTGGTTCATAAGGTGATGATTCTTCCCCTTGAGCTTTCCATCTTCTCATTATCTTAAGTTATAGTTGTTATTTAAAATTATAGTTGATATCTCTCTTATAATCACATGTGTTAGTTGGTGGAAATTAAATTGTTATATTGCCTACTTAATGTTCATCCTATATATTTGTTTATGCTTGTGGAGTATTTGTATTGCTTATGGACTTTAAACTGATACATTAGTAGGAAACCCCCACCTATACATGTACACCCATACTTGGGCTGTAACCCAACTGGTTCTGATTAAAATGGACCTTCGACTTAGTGGTTATTGAGTGGTGGTCTAGATGGATTATTGATGTGGGCATACCATCCAGGGTTGTTGTGTCCAATGGTTTTAAAGGATGGTTTTTACCGTATAGTTTTGATATTCACCCTATGTGGCATATTTTGATACCCGGCCTACATGGTTTTGTTTTGATGTTTTTCCTATATGGGTTTGATGTTTTATACCGTGCAACCATGTGATGGTAAGCCCTATGTATTGTAATATGATTGGCCACTAGTCGACAGGTTTCCATTGAACATCCTAAGATGGTAGTCTCATGAGCCGGGGATGGTGGTATGGGACCTATGCCCGAGATGTCGGCCTATGCTGGGCCACGTGCTCCCCGTAGTGACCTTGATCTTATTTAAAACTAACTGATTGTAACTGGATAAATAATGGTTTGGCTAATCATGCATACATGGCACAGACTAGAGTCTATCGTTAGGCAGTCGTTACGCCGTACTTAGTATACTTTCGCTGATGACTAGCCTCTGTCCGACTGGATTTTTTTCCCAGGTCATGATTTGCATTCTGCACGGTTGATCTTGGGGTGTTGATTACGCATTTGCATAGGCGACGAGCATAAATTTCACATGGATGAGCATCCCCGGGGCGTGACTGCATTCATGCATCCATGCATCTAATAAGACCTGCATCATGTATTGTTTTGTATGTTTTAATTTATAACTATGCTTACCTAATGCGGTGGTGTGTAATCTTGAGGGGAATTCATACTAAGTTGGCCGCTCATCCATCAAATATACAACCGTACAGGTAGTACAAGTGCCTTTAGTGATATGCATGTTCAAATATGATGAGGAGCAGAGTACGATCGCCAGGGATGCATGGCCGTATTTTTCTGGAGGAGCTGCGTGATCTTGTGACTCAGCCATTTATTGGCTTGGCGGGCCATAGTTGGGTCTGGTTTTAGCCTGAAACACGTCGCTGTTTTGGCCTAATTTCTGCCCGGGATGTGGCCATTATTTGGCCCTACTTGGGTCTGAAACACAACCATTTTCTTAGCCTGGTTTCCACCCGAGTTGCTGCCATTGTTTGGCTTGGTCCCTGAGCTTGTTTCAAAGCTCTACTGAGAGATCAAAACAACGCCCATACGGGCATCCGAAATAGTGCTTTGGCTTACCTGTGTTATAGCCCAAAGTGGAGCCATTGCTTGCTTGACTTCAGCCCCCAAACGTCGCCATTGTTGGACCGATTCTTAGCCATTGCTTGGCATGGTTTCAGTCCAGACAATGCTACCCCTACCTAGATAGAACTTATAGGGAGAGGGAAGGGGAAATGATCACTTGAGGTGGGTGGACATCGTCCCATGTATTCGAGCTACAATAGGAGGAAGACGAACTCCTTGTTCTCTTTCTTCTTCCTTGTGGTGCAACTAATGGTCCACACTGACTCGACTCAGCCCAGTTTCTCATGGCTAAGACGGTGTAGGGTGCACTGAGTTCACCCGGTCGGCTCACTCCTCACGGCCACTCTCTTTCTCCTCTCGGAACTCTCTCCTTCTCTCTGGTCCGAATACCTAGAGCTACAGGGCTCTATTTATAGCCAAGGGAGAGAGAGAAGGGACGACTGAGAATGCCCCCTACTGAGGACGGCCGACATTGCCCCAGCCACTGTCTTTCCCAGAGAGGAAAGTCCTCTCTCTGCTTTTTTTTCCTACTCAGGCCATTGCCTGGCCGTTTTTGGAAATGGGAGATGTAACATTCTGAAAATCGGGGGTCGAGAAAAAACTCCACTCCCAAGTTCCAGAACATCATTTATGCAACATTTTCAATGATGGATGAATGTTGTTCATATTAGTGCAGAAAACATGAGTGGGATTAGACCAAAACAGCATATCATACTCCAGAGACAGTTAAATTAGCAAGCGGAAGAATGTAATAGATATATAAAGTATATGAACTGTTGTGGGTGTCCAGAGTGTGAACATGTTACCAGGTTAAACATATACATGTATACGCCAAAAATGATAAAAAGAATATACATGGGTGTGTAAGAAAAGGTAAAATACCAAGTATATTGGCATCTAATCAGTAACCCTGTAACCCCGTCAATCAGAACCTGCATATAGGAGGGATCCTCCTCATCATCATCAAGTCCGGCTCTGCTTCGCAAGCATCACCATCATCTGCAATTAAAATAGGAACTGTTTGGTGTGCGCAACACCGTCCCGTAACGTGGGAGTGAGTAATTAACTCAGTGGAATCATAGAGCAAAGATTAGCATGTTATCAAATCAATCACGCGTTAATAGTAAAGCAAACAATCAAACATTCCTAGATACTGTTGTTAATGTAAGTATAGAATGACATGATGGATGCCCTCACCGACATACTCCCTCATGTGGCACCATCTGCGTCTACGACATACTTTCTTGTCGCAGTGCTACACATCTTCCAGGCACATGCAATGCGATATGGATAATGATTACCGGATTGTTATTAGTCCTTTTCATACAGCAGGATTGGGAAACTAGGGTACCTTGCTTATATCAGGATTGGCCAGTCGGGTTACTTGACGGGCTTGACTAGCACGAGCGCATCTCAAGCTGAACGACATGAAGTGCATTAAACACTTCATGTGGCCTAACCACTGCCGCCAACTCAAAACACGACTCGCGTTCATCGACGCTTCCTTTGTGGTACATAGAAACCAACCACGAATCCAGTCCACTACCGACTGCCTGGACTAGGTATAACCCCAAGCATTTGTGCATCAACATCAGTAAGCATATGTGAGTAACAGAAATGAAATACAATATTATAAACATGTTGACACATGTTATAACATACAACTTAAGCAAATCATCCCACACATGCATTTCATGTATATAATGAAGTCACTACATATAGCCAACATGATGAAAATCATTTACATCAGCATATTACTTGAGAATTCAATCTCAAAACTCCTACACAACACCATTTACTCAATACATACTAATACAAACATTTATACAAACACTTTGTCTACACACTTTAGTCTACATAGCGTATGTCGACTCAAAGTGCGCATTAGGGCGAATCTCTTCGCCAAACAGATCATGCACGCATTCCTAATATCATAGCATGATAATTAGCCATGGCAATTATTTTAGCAAAATACGGACGTATACTGTATTTCCTACAAATACCCAAAATGCCCTAAATCTCATATTTACCGTACGTTTACGAAACGGAAAACGGACAGCATGTTGTACATGTCAAACGGCGTTGTCATCAATAATCTACTATTAAACGACATTAAAAGCTTTGAAATCAGTCAATCAAAGCGTCTAAGATCTGCACCTTTCGCCCTAGACGTGTATCGATTCGAATCGAACGTATACGCTTCGTCAACGGCATACAGGCGACCTAATGCACAAGATACATAAGCTACATCGCTAATGAATCTAAGAAAATGCCAAAATAGCAAGTAGTTAGGGTTTTTCTTACCTAGGAGTGCGTTGGAATCGCCGGAAAAGTGATTGGAGTGCGGTGCTTTGGCACGTACAAAAGCTGGTGCAGGTGGCAGGAGAATCTCTCCCACACTCTCTCACAATCTCTCACTTTTTCTCTCTCTCTAGCTAGGGTTTCTAGCAAATTCGGACGGGTGAGATAAGTGAGGGTTTAAAGCCCTTTTATAGCCTAAAACCTTCCCAAATTAGGCTTGGAAATAAGGTCTACTTGAGGTATAACCAAATCGGGGCTGTTCTGGTCCAAAGAAGCACTTCTGGAGCTCCCCTGGCCGAATGCGGTCAGACTTAAGCTCATGGATACTGGATCCTGCTCACACCCAGTTTTCAGTCCGGCAGAGTTCGTAGATCGCACGTGGCGGTCCAGTTTCAGTTCAGCGGTCATCGCACTTAGATCAGGTCTACAAGTCTCATGATATGAAAGAGAAATTTTTCCTGATCCGAGGGTGTAATTTGGCTAAATTCTGACGGTCAAAATGCTTAATAATAACGCGCCAAGTCACGTGCCAGATTTGAATTAAAATTTTCAAATCTAACCCTTTTCTCACTCTCTTCACTCCAGGCTCAATGAAATAGCCTCTGAACGTCGGTTGGCCTTGATTTTCGAAACGATTGTCAAGTCCAGCCAAGCGGTCATAACGGTCTAAGATGGTAGATATCAGACTTTCGACGCGCGGTCTAGATCCAATACAAAGTTTCAAAGGGTTCCCGAGAATAAACCGATTTAGAGTTTGATCCTGGATTTTAGGGTAACGTAGTATCAACGATTCTACAAGTTTTGGGTCTTACAGAACGTATTTAAAGCGATCAGGGACAATTTCACAGCTACTCCAGCGTAGCGCTAGCTAACTTACGCTTAATTTCTAAAGAAATTAATCCTAAGTGATTTCTTTGGCTTTGGAATTGGGTTCTGAGAGGTTACCAAGGTGTTTTGGTTGACCCATTGCCTAAGGACGTCTAATCCCAAGTTGGCAAAAATTCGGGGTGTTACAGGAGAGCACGTCTCTCTCATGGAATGGGCAGTTGTGATGGAAGGGTCAAACCGATCGTGAGCCGCCCAAGTGATCGCAGATGGGCCCACCATCTCGATTCCTAGCCGCACGGAGGATTCAGAATGGTCACACTCGATCTCTCTCGCTCCTATGCACATAACCAAACCATTATATGGTTATAGTCGGACGGTCCTTGTGAACAAGGTGGATGGTTCACATTTGTCAGAAAGTGGCCTGGGTGGGCCACTTAGGAGCTTTAAGGGTCGTTCATTTGAACGTTGCTTTGGTGGGAGAAAATGCCATTTCTCATAATTTTGAGAGGAGCTCGGTCAAAGGTCGTTTGATTGACCTCATTGCTCCAGTGCACGTCATGTATGTACTCATGGGGTGCACATGCACTCCATGTGGGGTCCTCCATTGTGTTTGTGATAGATCCAATCCGTCTATTTACCATGGGAGCATCTATAAAGGGTATTGGCCCATTTAAGGCGAATCCGAGGCCCCGGTGGGTCGTACCACACATTTTAAGCCCCTCTTTGCGGTTGACACACTCAATCCATGGGTTGGATTGGTTTGATATTTATTTTCAACGATTGTTTTGGATTCTAGGAGGTAGCAACGACTCGTTTGGCCTTATACTAGCTTTCAAGAGTCCATCGTAGGTGTTTTATGGCGACATCTTCATATCAGGTGTCCCATGGAAGGTCTTAACTGGAAGAGCTTGGTTATTTATACCTCCAGGCTGAAGCGGTGTCTAGTTTAGCTCCTGTAGACTCATCTAGGTGGCTTCAATGCTGGCTTGAAGTCCCATCCTGTATATGTCAAAATTTAAGTCGCCTAGTAATTTAATCTTGGTTGATGTAGGTTTTGAGATAAGGTAACACCCGCGTACCAGAGGTACGAGTGTTACAGTTATCTCACATGAGCGCACGGTATGCGCATGATTGATGCGTGACTCGATTGTATGACTCATGCATTTTGTATTGTATGTTGTGATTACTATATGCCCTAGCTACATCAGGGTCATAGCCTCCACAGGCATGTCATGGATGGATAGATGGGACACTGAAAATGTTTGGTTCGAGCATATGGGCACTTTGGATGTTCATGGGTGAAAGTCCCTAAACCTCTGTGTAAGTGCTATGGTTTCTTGCTCCTATAATTGTCAAATTTTGTAGTGCCAAAACCTCTCTTGAAATCTGTGTCTTGTGTAGCTCATCTACATAATGAAGACTGTGCATCTCTCATGAACAAAGATCTTTTCTTCAAGAAATGTAAGATTACATGGTCATGTTTGAGTGCAACATCAAGTGAGTGTTTAATGTTCAAGATTCATAATTCAAGCTCCAAGTCAAGACAAAGTCTTTTTACTTTGAACCTGAAGCTCAAGATTCAAGATATTTCAAGTTTAAGCTTCTTAAGGTTACAAATTCAAGTTTGAATATACTTCAAAAGGTCTCAAGTTCAAGCTTCATCATGTGTAATAATCTCAAGCTTCGTGAACTTCAAAGAACAACTATCATCTGAAGGAAAAGAAGTTTCAATGTTCATATATCATGTTTAAGGTATGAATGACCCTAGATTGACCATAGGGTAGGTCATTTTGAATACATAATTCAATTAGATCATTTTATAAGTGTTTAGACTATTTCTCGACTAATCTTGAACTATGTTCGACTAGTCCTAGCACTGGCTCGACCAGTCCAAGAAATTCCTCAACCAGTCCTAAGTTTGTTATAAATCTTCAGAATTTTTTGTTAAGCCTCGACCAGTCCTGGAGACTTCTCTACCAGTCGTATGAACAGTGTTCGACTCGTGCTCTGCTAGTCTTGTAGCCTCGACTCAAAGTCCGATAACTAAATTGGGTTCCACATGACTAGTCGTGGACAAGTCTCAATTGGTCATGGAGGCCACTCAACCGGTCGTGCAGACCCTACGACCAGTCGTGGAACGACTTTCTCTTATCGCGCCCAAATTTCAAAAGTTTGTTAATTTCAGGACAAGTCGTGCAGACTTCACGACCAGTTGAGAGTGTGATTTCTTCACTTATAAATAGAGCACAAATTTCAGAGTTTTATATCGAATTCAAGCTAAATCAATACATCACTCAAAGAGATAAGTTAGTCATCTTTTTAAGGTATATTGTGCTCATTTAATATTCTCTTAATTTAGCTTTGTTATATTTAATTTTGTATTCTATATTCCATTCACATTTGAAGAAGGGATTGAGAATCGCCCTTTTCTTGGAATCAAAATTAAATAGAGCTAGCCCAACTTGATTTAATTTAAAATCAATTTAGAACCTTGAACCATTTCATAAGTGAGTGTGGACATTGAATTTCTACATTAAAATTCTACTCCGATTTGGTTCTTCTGGGCTGCATCTAAAGGAGAATATCCAGGTATTTTACATTATTATAAATTTCTATGTTTTGGTTTCATTGAGATTGTGCTAGAAAAATCTCTCTGTTTTGGTTTGTCTGAGGTGATCCAGAAAACGCAGTGTGGAGTTTTTGAATTGTATAAGCCTACTTGAAAGACAATTGTGAGGGTTTTAGGTGAACCTTGAAAAACCTATTTTCATAGTGAATGCTATATCCACTTTGTGAGGATATTAGGAGTGGAGTAGTTGTGTGGCTATTTTTCTAAATAGTTGGTGTACACACAAGCGAACCACTATAATTTCTGGTCTTGTGGATTGATTGCCTATTTCTTTTTATGGATGATTGTAATTTTCCTTTTTGCATTTGTGGAGAATGTTGTAATTTCTTTTACACAAGTGTGGGAATGTTGTAATAGCTTAGATTTCATTCCTTGCTATTTATTTCTTTATTCCTCTGTATCAGTTTGAGTTTTTGATACACAAACCTTTCTAAGAATCAGGTTGTCCTACCATAAACCATTAGTTTTTGGTGTAAGGTTGTCCTTAGAACAACATCTATATCAATCTCTCAATACTCGTACATTTGAGGTTGTATTTAATTTCAGCATTGTGAGATTGTTTATATACTATCTTTATTTAAATTGTTTAAATTTTGCTGTTAATTTTTAAATTTGGCATAGTCCTATTCACAAGTGGTATAGCTCAATGACATATAGCTCGACCTTTTCAAGTGGTATCAAAGCCTAATAGCTCGCTGTTAATTATTCTATTTGGATTTATTTCCTTATTTAATCGATCTAAGTTATTTGAGATGTCAAATTTTGATAGTCTTTCAGTCACTAGGCCTCCACCATTTGATGGCTCCGATTATGCCTAATGGAAAGCTAGGATAAGAATTTTCTTAAAATCCATGGATGAGACCGTGTGGCAAGCCACAGTGACTGAATGGACCCCTCCTACCACTGAAGTAACCGTTATTGATGGATACAAAGCTATGAAAATCACACCTTATTTTTCTTGGACCACGCTTCAAAAAAATGAGAGTAGTGCCAATGCAAAGGCTTTAAATGCCATAACTTGCGCACTATCACTAGATGAATTCAAAAGAATTATATCTTGTGATACTACAAAGCAAGCTTGAGATATTTTAGAAATGACACACGAGGGAACAACAATTATCAAGAAATCTAAAGTCTAAATCCTCACAACTAAATTTGAGGAAATATGTATGGAGGAAAGTGAAACTTTTATGGACTTTTATACTAGATTGAATGATATTGTTAACTCTATGTGGGGTCTCGGTGATAAAATTCCAGAAAGAAAAGTCTGTGCAAAGATACTACGCTCACTCCCTGAATGGTTCAATTCAAAGGTGACCGGGATCCAGGAACTTCATGATATGGATAATATGAGGGTAGAAAAATTAGTTGGTTTTTTACAAACCCATGAGTTAAACTTTAAAGCTCCTAAAGGTAAATCCATTGCCCTTAAATCTTCTAAATGTATTTCTCAAGAAAATAGTTGTAACACCCTAAAAATTGGGGGTCCTGTATAAACTCAACTCCTGAGTTCCAGACCGTCACTTATGCAACAAAAATGATTATGATTCAATGTTGTCTGAGTTAAAGCATTCACATGAGTAAAAGTATACCAAAACTGCAATTCATACTCCAGATCCAGTGATAAAAGCAAGCTGAAGACTAAAGAATATATATATCACTGTATGGAAAACAAAGTAGATCTCGACTGTCTCCAGAGTATGAATACATCTCTGAGTCTCATATATATGTAAATAAATAGAAATCAAATGTTAAAATAGTCCCACTGAGAAGTCCCGTCAATCCAGGCCACCTAAGCAAAGCCGTCGTTATACTGCATATATGAGAACTCGTCCTGGTCCTCATCATAGTCCGGCTCTGCCTCTTGAATCGCCGCCTCACCTGCATCTAAGACAGGGTATGGTGGGTGTTGCAAACACCATCCCGTAACGTGGGAGTGAGTAGCTAACTCAGTAGAATAATAGAGCAAAGATTAACATGTTCTCAAATCAATCATGCGATAATAGTAAAGCAGTAAATCAAACATTCCTAATACTATTATTAATGCAATATGACATGACATGATGGATGCTCTCACCGACATTCTCCCTCATACGGCACCATCTGCTTCCGCGGCATGCTTGTGTACCGCTCAGTGCTCCACATCTTCCAGGCACATGCAATGTGATGTTGATATGATTGCCGAGTTATTATTAGTCCTTTTCATACAGCAATATTGGAAAACTAAGGTACTTCCCTTATATCAATCCCAACACAGATCCTGTCTAGGGTCGTCACTCCTAGTAATCTCATACGATGTATATTTTGTAGGTTGCTGCAAGGGCTGCCAGGGCTGTTACTCGCACTCGTTGCACCGCTCCCCCATCACCTTATCAATACAGGCCTACTGTACTCTCACTGCTACGGAAGGGTCGTCGCCTCCCGTAGACTCAAAATACGCTCGCGGTCACTACAAAGGACTTGTCGCCTGATCAGTGTAGGTCGACAGCAAGAATATAGTGTCCCATACCACCATAATCTGCTCACGAGTCATAGGTGCTCACTGGTCACTACGGGGAGGTTTGTGGCCCCAGCGTAGGCCGACAGCTCGACCACGGTGTCCCATACCACCATGCCCGGCTCATGAGTCTTTGTGGATCAAGGTACCATGGTTGACAGGGTTTACAATGGTAAGTTCAGTACCCTAGGTTCAAGCAGTTATGACTCATACAGGATGAACATACAATGGCCAGTCAGGTTACTTGATGGGCTTGACTAGCACGAGCGCATCTCAAGTCGAACGACATAAAGTGCATAAAACATCTCATGTGGCCTAACCACTGCCGCCAACTCCAAAACACGGCTCGCGTTCATCAACGCGTCGTTCGTGGCAAAGATAAGCCAACCACGAATTTACTCAGTTACCGATTGCCTGGACTAGGTATAGTCCCAAACATTTATGAATTCACATCAGCAATCATATAAGAGTAATGGAAATGAAATACAACAACGTGAGCATGTTAACACATGTTATAACATAGAACTTAAGTAAAACATCTAACACATGCATTTCATACATATAATGAAATCATGCATATAACTAACATGTAGGAAATCATTTACATCAGCATATTAATTGAGAATTCAATCTTAAACTAATTCATAACACCATTTAATTCAATACATACTAATACAAGCATTTATACAAACACTTAAACTATACACTTAAGTCTACATATAGTATGTCGACTCAAAGTGCGCATTTAGGCGAATCTCTTCGCCAAACTAATTATGCACGCATTCCTAGTATCCTAATGCGACAAGAAGCCATGCCAATCACATCAGCAAAATATGGATAAAAGCAGTATTTCCTACAAATGACTAAAAATGCCCTAAATCTCATATTCTTCTTCTTACGAAATAGGAAACGGACCGCATGCTGTACATGTCAAACGGCATTACCGTCGATAATCTACTATTAAATGACATTAAAAGCGTTGAAAACAGTCAATCAAAGCATCTAAAATCCGCACCTTTTCTCTTATAAGTGTATTGATTCGAACGGAGCGTGTACGCTTCGTCTACGGCGAACCGGGAACCTATTTGACAAGATGTTTTCAGCTACCATGCTAAGGAACTAAAGGAACCTTAAATCAGCAAGTATTTGGGGTATTTTCTTACCTAGAATCACGGAAAAATCGCCAGGAAAGTGATTGAGGTGCGTTGCTTAAGCACGTACAACAGGTAGTGCAAGTAGCAGGAAATTCTCTCCCACTCTCTCTCACAATCTCTCACCTTTTCTCTCACACCAGCTAGGGTTTCTGACAAATTCGGATGGGTGAGAGAAGTGAGGGTTTAAGCCCCTTTTATAACCTAAAACTTGCCCAAAATAGGCTTGGGAACAATGTTTACTTGATGCTTAACCAAATCGGGGCTGTTTCGGTCCAAAAAGATATTTCTGGAGGTCCCCTGGTCGAACGCGATCGGACTTAAGTTCATGCACGTTGGATGTCTCTCACATCCCATTTTCAGACCAGTAGTGTTCGTAGATCGCACGTGGCGATCCAGTTTCAGTTCAGCGGTCACCGCACGTATATCAGGTCTACAAGTCTCATGATATGAAATAGAAATTTTTCCTGATCCAAGGGTGTAATTTGGCTGAATTCTGACGGTCAGAATGCTTAATACTGACGCGTCAAGTCGTGTGCCAGATTTGAATTTCAAATTCCAAATCTAACCCTATTCTCACTCTCTTCACTCCAGGCTCAATGAAATAGCCTGTGAATATCGGTTGGACTTGATTTTCAAAATGATTGTCAAGTCCAGCTAGGCGGTTTTAACAGTCTAAGATTGTTGGTATCAGACTTTCGACGCACGGTCTAGATCCAATACAAAGTTTCAAAGAGGTCCTGAGAACAAACCGGTTTAGAGTTTGATCCGAGGTTTTATAATATTATAGCGTCATTAGTTTTACTCGCTTTAGGTCTTGTAGAACGTATTTAAAATGATCAGGGACTATTTTCCAGCTACTCTAGCGTTGCGCTAGTTAACTTACACTTATTTTCCAAAGGAATTAATCCTACGCAATTTCTGGTCGAGTTGGTACTCGAGTCCAAGTACGAATTTTTCTAGGGCGTTACAATAGTAATTTTGATTTAGAAAATTCTGAAGATGATATGACCCTTTTAGCTAAAAAGTTTTATAAGATTTTGAAAAGTAAAAAAATGGTTGATTTTCAAAAATCTAATGATAAAAAAAGATCTAAATCTAAAACTTGAAAATATTTAAAAGATAGTCAATGTTACAACTGCCATGAATATGGGCATTTAACGAATAAGTGTCCTAAAAAAGACAGACTTAAAAAGAAAAGTATGTTGGCTACTTGGGATGAATCTTTCGGCTCTGAAGCCTCTTCTGAATTAGAAGATTCTGAAACTGAATCGAGCAATGAAGTTAAAGCCCTTATGACTCTAGCTAAGTTCACTTTTTAAGATAATGATGATTTAACTAGTGAAGAAAATCTGAATAGTGATCATGAAAATGAAGAAGATCTTTAAGATGCTTACAATGCCCTTTACAAGGAAAGTTATAAAATTGTTATAAAACTAAAACTTCAGAAAGAGAAGTTTTCAAAACTTAAAGAAAATTTTAATTCTCTTGTTTTAGAAAGTTCTTACATTTCAGATTTTTTGAGAAAACTAAATGCGATTTAGATTTCAAAACCTCCCTTATTGAAAATTTAAAATTTGAAAATGAAAAGCTTAAACTGGAAGTCTCTTCACTTTTGAGTTTAAAGGACACATGGAAGTATGCCCAAGGTGATCCTAAGTTAGAAAAACTCTTATTCGGATTTAGAAAATGTTCCGATCTGGTTTGGGCTATGATAAAAGCATTCATCCCAAACATAAGAATATACCTCCTAAGTTTGTAAAAGGAGAGTCGTCAAACTCAAAAGGGAAAAGTCTAAATCAAAATTATCCTAAAAATGTTAAAAATTTTCAATCCTTAAAACCTAAAAGCAACCATATCAACTATAAAAATTAGAATCGTACTCCTTTAGCTGAGAGAATTATTAATTTACTTAAGGAGTTGTTAAAATCTAACTCAGTGGGTCAGTCTTATAATAACTACAAACATAAGAAGACCAACTATTCTCCTAAACCCAAGACAGTAATGAAATGGGTTCCTAAGGTTACTTGCTTGGTTTTCCACACTGTTTTCAAAGCTTCAAGCCATTCAAAGTGGTACCTAGACATTGGATGCTCTAGGCACATAACTGGTGACAAAGGTCTGTTCACCAATCTTAAAGACATGACTGATGGTTCAGTCACTTTTGGTGATGGTAGCAACTGTAAGATTATTGGCTAAGGTATGGTTCAACTTTTTAACCTCCGTTTATTTGAGAATGTTTTATATGTAGAAGGTTTAAATCACAACTTATTAAGAATTTCTCAAATATGCAATAAAAATCATAGCGTAAAATTTACTAACCTAGGGTGTGAAATTTTAAATAAAAATGATTCTGTAATATTAATTGGTCGTAAAAATTTTGAAAACTGCTATATTGTAAGTGATTCTAGCTCATCTAATCTATCGTGTTACATGGTCCATACTAATGAGTCCGAGTTATGACATAAATGCCTTGGATATGTACACTACCACAACTTGTATAAATTAAGCAAAAGAGAGTTAGTAAGAGGCTTACCCAAAATATAAAAAATAGATAAAATATGCGGTGAATGCCAGATTGGCAAGAAAACTAGGAGTTCTCACAAAAAGGTGGACTCCAATGCCACATCTAAACCACTCAAACTCCTCCTTATGGATCTTATTAGACCAACTAGAACTGAGAGTCGAGGTGGTAAGAAGTACATACTGGTAATTGTTGATGACTTTACTAGATATACTTGGGTAGTCTTCTTAAGAGACAAATCAGAAACTCTCGATGAAGTTAAAAGGGTACTTAGACATATCCAAACTGAAAAAGAGTTTCAAGTCTGTAAGATCCGTAGTGATCATGGATCGAAATTTAAAAATAGCGATTTTGAGAAGTTTTACAGTGTTCAAGGAATATCACATGAATTCTCTACGCCCAAAACACCATAACAAAATGGTATAGTAGAAAGAAAAAATAGAGTGCTTCAAGAAATGGCTAATGTAATGTTAAATAGTATGAAGCTCCCTAAAAATCTTTGGGCTGAAGCCGTAAATACTACATGCTATATAATTAACCGTGTTTATACTAGAAAATTAAATAGTAAAATGGCTTATGAAATGTGGTTTGATAAGAAGCCTACTGTCAAATACTTTCAAGTTTTTGGTAGTAAGTGCTATATTTTGTGTGACCGAGAAAATCTGGGTAGGTTTGATACCAAAAGTGATGAAGGGATATTGTTAGGGTATGATCTGAATAGTCGAGCATATCGGGTTCTTAATAAGAGGACTGGTGTAATTCAAGAGTCTATCAATGTGGTTATTGACGATCACTTGAATACACCTGTCTTAAGTTCAGAGAATGATGATGTACTTCTAATTAATAAACCAGATACTTCATCAAGTCAAAATAATTCTGAACTAAGGACTGTTAATGATCATCCAACTAATTAAATTCTTAAAAACCTCTCATTGGTCTGCGCACTCGTAGACAACTAGAAGATATGTATAATTATGTGTGCTTTACATCTCAGATAGAACCCGCTAAAGTAAAAGAAGCTCTTACTGATGAAAACTGGATAATTGCAATCTAAGAAGAGCTTAATTGATTTGTTAGAAATGATGTTTGGTACTTAGTTCCTAGATTGAAAGATAAACACATTATCGGAACTAAGTGGATTTTTAAAAATAAGTCTGATGAAATTGGTAATATAATTAGAAACAAGGCTAGATTGGTTGTACAAGGGTACACTCAAATTGAAGGCATCGATTATAATGAAACCTTTGCCCCAGTAGCTCGTCTTGAATCAATCAGACTATTTATATCCATTTCTTACTTTAGAAAGTTTAAAATATATCAAATGGATGTAAAGAGTACTTTTTTAAATGACGATTTGCATGAAGACGTGTATGTTGAACAACCAACGGGTTTTGAAGACCCTAAGAATGGTAATCATGTATACCACCTAAAAAAGGCCCTCTATGGTTTGAAACAAGCTCCCAGGGTATGGTATGAAAAATTGACTAAGTTTTTACTAAGTCATAACTTTATAATAGGAAGTGTTGATAAGACTTTGTTTGTAAAAAACATAATGATCACATTTCAATAGTGCAAATTTATGTTGATGATATTATTTATGGATCTACCTGTGCCAACAGGACTATTGAGTTTGTAGATCTAATGAAATCTAAGTTCGAAATGAGCATGCTTGAGGAATTGAATTATTTTCTAGGGTTGCAAGTTAAAAGCAACCTGAGGGTTTCTTTATTTCTCAAACCAAATATGCTCTGAACTTAGTTAAAAAGTTTAGATTTGAGAATGAGAAAACTCTTGATACTCCTATGAGTATGACTTTAAAACTCTTAAAGGACTTTACAAGTAAGAGTGTGGATCCTAAATTGTATCGTAGTATGATAGGTAGTTTGTTGTATTTAACTACAAGCCAATCTGATATTGCATTTAGCGTAAGACTTTGTGCTAGATATCAATTTGATCCTAAAGAGTCACATTTAACTGCTGTTATGCGGACTATGCGATATGTCACAAGTTCAGCTAATCTGGGTCTTTGGTATGCAGATGATAGTGTTTAATTGGCTGATTACTCTGATGTTGATTGGGCTGGTAATGTTGATGATAAGAAATCAACCAGTGGTGGTTGTTTCTATGTGGGGAATTGTTTAGTTTCTTGGCAAAGTAAGAAATAAAGTTCTGTATCGCTCTCAACTACTGAAGTTGAATACATTGCAGTTGAAAATGTATGTACTTAACTTGTTTGGATGAAAAGAATGTTAAGTGATTACGGAATTTCACAGGATTCTATGGTTTTATATTGTGATAATTCTAATGCAATTAATATATCAAAAAATCCAATCTAACATTCACAAACCAAGCACATTGACATTATATATCTCTACATTCATGAATTAGTGGAAAAAAAATAAGTTCCTTGGAATACATACCTAGTGAGACTCAACTTGCTGACATATTCACAAAACTGCTTGACAATTTATAAATTGAAATTTGATCTTGGTATGTGCAATTTGAATTAATTATTCATGCATCTCTGTATCATAATGTAAATATATGTTAGTTGGAATTACTAAATTTCAAATTTTTAAGAAAATTGCATAATTTTGGCTGTGTACGACCAGTCGAGTGTATACTCGACCAGTCGTGTCACGACTGGTTGAGCATGTACTCGACCAGTCGTATAGCGCGGACTGATGCTTTATTTGGGAGAAAAACCCCTTTTTCTTCTTTGTGAATTTCTTCTCCAACGAGTCCTCTTACGACCGGTCAAACCTATCTTCTTAGTTCTTCAAGGTTAGTGCCTTATTTCCATTTTTCTTGTAGATTCAAGTTCATATCACTTCTTTTTCATCTTTGGAGTGATTTATTTCTTGTTTCTTTGAGGTTTTTGGGGTTTTCTTCTCCAAAATCTGATCTTGAGAAAACCCACTCTACTTCTTTTGCAATCACTTAGTTCCTTAATTTTCTAGTCGCAAATGGAAGGTAGAGGTAAAAAGAAAAGTACTCGTGGTCCTTCAATGTCTAGATCGACACCTATCACAAGGCGCCACCTTCGGTCACCTGAAGATGATCTCCCTATGTGCGGGATATTAGGTTGTGCACTGTGATAGTTGAACGACCGGTTCATATTGAACATCTTGCTCCATTTGATATCCTTCCTCTTCTCTAATCTGTAGGATGGGATAACATTCTACATTGGGGTGGGCCGGCATACCGGTCCATTGCGCAAGCTATGTATGCATGTATCTCAGATTTTTCTACTGAAAATCTTACATTTCTTATTGTAACTAGAGAAGGTCCAGTTGAAGTAGACTGACATCGGATCTCTAGTCTAATGGACATACCTATTAATGATGAAGGTATTCCCATTAGCACTCTAGTAGCTAAACTATTTAAATCTGAAAAACGAATGCTTGCTAGAGGTTTGTGCAATATAGATGCGCAATGGAAATGCACTTGCTACAAAGTATTTGTTACCTAGATACAGAGTCCTTCATAGGATATTCATTTTGAATGTGTATCCCCGTTCTGGTAACAAAAATGAACTCACTACTTTCATGGTTCGGATTCTTCATTCCATTACTTTTGGAACCGATGTATGTCTTCCTTCTTTAATCTGTCATTGCATCATCCAATTCCATCTCCATCCTAAACACATCGATATAGCTTTAGCTTACCTTATAATTGTGTTGGCCACCCATATTTTAGTGGTTATGCCTGTTAAAGAGGCTCCCATTCAACACCGTATTTTCAACAACTACAATATCAACAAAAAGAATTTAAGGTTGGCCGCAGGCCAGGTCAATGTGGTTGTTGGTGGAGCTGAAGCAGTAAATGAAGAAGAAGGCAATTTACCTCCAGATGACATTAACATGGACAATATCTTTGATGAGATCAAATCAAATTTTGAGGCTGACCTTGATTATCAGCCTTCTAATTTCGTTGAGAGGTTGCATTCTCTTGAGGAACGTGTGGCTCAGATTCGTGTAACCCAGGATTCTCAATTTGCTTATATGCATAAATATATGAGGTGCATTAATAAAGGTTTATATCAAATTGATTCATCTATTCCTACTCCCTCTTCAGGATCTGATTAGTATTTTCTAATGTTGGTTTGTAATAACTCTTTTGATATTTAGCTTTCTTTCTGTTTGTGGGATTGAATTTGGTTGAAATATGTTGATGTTGGGTGATTATGCTTGAACATTACTTGCTTATGAATTTAATATCTTGATCCATTATTCCTAATTGTTCATCTTATTCTTCCTTGTTTATCTACATCCTGCTTCTTGTATTGGGTTCTTCCTTTATCATATTGTGACAAAAAGGGGGAGAATTTTGACATGCTTGATATATGGTGTTTATGATATATGGCATGTGGATTGTGGATGGAGGTAGAGGAGGAGTAAGTAAGGGGGAATAATGCAAAATGCTTTGCTTTAACCTATCTATAACTGGTGCATGATTCTTTAACTAGGTTGACTGGTTTATATTGATAACTGGTGCATGATTCTTTATGCGTATAATGTTTATGTTATTATGAAGTGTGTTTTGTCACAAATTTGACAAAGGGGGAGATTGTAAGTGCTATGGTTTCTTGCTCCTATAATTGTCAAATTTTGTAGTGTCAAAACCTCTCTTGGAATCTGTGTCTTGTGTAGCTCATCTACATAATGAAGACTGTGCATCTCTCTAGAACAAATATCTTTACTTTAAGAAATGCAAGATTGCATGGTCATGCTCAAGTACAACATCAAGTGAGTGTTCAATGTTCAAGATTCATAATTCAAGCTCCAAGTCAAGGCAAAATCTTTTTACTTTAAATCTCAAGCTCAAGATTCAAGATATTTCAAGTTCAAGCTTCTTAAGGTTACAAATTAAAGTTTGAATATACTTCGAATGGTCTCAAGTTCAAGCTTCATCATGTGTAATGATCTCAAGCTTTATGAACTTCAAAGAATAGCTATCATCTGAAGGAAAAGAAGTTTCAATGTTCATACATCATGTTTAAGGTATGAATGACCCTATATTGATCATAGGGTAAGTCATTTTGAATACATAATTCAATTAGATCATTTTATAAGCGTTTAGACTGTTTCTTGACTAGTCTTAGACTATTTTTGACTAGTCTTAGCACTGGCTCGACCAGTCTAAGAAATTCCTCGACCAATCCTAAGTTTGACAAAATTTTAGAATTTTTTGTTAAGCCTCGACTAGTCCTGGAGACTTCTCAACCGGTCGTATGAATAGTGCTTGACTCATGCGCGACTAGCCTGCAGCCTCAACTCAAAGTTCAGCAACTAAATTGGGTTCCACATGACCAGTCGTGGACAGGTCTCGACCGGTCTTGCAGACCTTACGACCAGTTGTAGAACGATCTCTTATCGCGCCTAAATTTTAAAAGTTTATTGATTCCAGGACCAGTCGTGCAGAACTCACGACCAGTCGAGAGTGCGATTTCTTCACTTATAAATAGAGCACGAATTTCAGAATTTTATATTGAATTCAAGCTAAATCAATACGTCACTTTAAGAGATAAGTTAGTCATCTTTTTAAGCTATATTGTGCTCATTTAAAATTCTCTTAATTTACCTTTGTTATATTTGATTTTATATTCTATATTCCATTCACATTTGAAGAAGGGATTGAGAATTGCCCTTTTCTTGGAATCAAAATCAAATAGAGCTAGCACAACTTGATTTAATTTAAAATCAATTTAGAACCTAGAACCATTTCATAAGTGAGTGTGGACATTGAACTTCTATATTGAAATTCTACTCTGATTTGGTTCTTCCAGGCTGCATTTAAAGGAGAATATCTAGATATTTTACATTATTGTAAATTTTTATATTTTGGTTTCATTGAGATTGTGCCAGAAAAATCTCTCTGTTTTGGTTTGTCTGAGGTGATCCAGAAAACTCAAAGTGTGGGGGTTTTTGAATTGTGTAAGCCTACTTGAAAGACACAATTGTAAGGGTTTTAGGTGAACCTTAAAAAACCTATTTTCATAGTGAACGCTAATGTCCACTGTGTGAGGATAATAGGAGTGGAGTAGTTGTGTGTGTAAGTGCTATAGTGAATAACCCCTTGTGATTGTCAAATTTGTGGTGACAAAGACACTGCTTTGAAGCTTGTCTATGTGATGAACAAAAGATCTATTCAAGATACAAGTTTGGCTTCGAGTAGACAAGCACAGCTTTTCAAGTTGAAGATCTCGAAGGTTAAGATTTCAGAAGCTTTCAAGTTCTCGTAAGCTATTCAAGTTGAAGATCTTAGAAGCTTTTAAGTTCAAGTTCTCAGGAGTTTATCAAGCTGAAGATCTCAAGTCCAAGAACTCAATCTTCATGATACTCAAGGTCACTTGTATTCAAGTTTCAATGTCCTTACTTCACTATTGAGGTATAACTGACCTTAGGTTGTGTAATACCCCAGATTTTGGCCAATCTGGGATTTGACGTCCTTAGGCAGTGGGTCAATTAAAACACCTGGAAAATCGTTCAGAACCCAATTCCATAGCCAAAGAAACCACTTAGGATTAATTCCTTTAGAAATTAAGCGTAAGTTAGCTAGCGCAACGCTGGAGTAGCTGGGAAATAGTCCCTGATCACTTTAAATACGTTCTACAAGACCCAAATCGAGTAGAACCAATGACTCTATAATACTCTATAACCTCGGACCAAACTCTAAGCAGGTTTGTTCTCTGGATCACTTTGAATCTTTGTATTGGATCTAGACCACACGTCGAAAGTCCAATACCTCCTATCTTAGACCGTTAGAACCGTCTAGCTGGAGTTGACACTCATTTCAAAAATCAAGTCAAACTGATAATCACAGGCCATTTCATTGAGCCCGGACCGAAGAGAGGGCGAATAGGGACAGAATTGGAATTTCAAATTCAAATCTGGCACACGACTTGACGCGTTCGTATTGAGCGTTCTGACCGTCAGAATTCAGCCAGATTACACCCTCGGATTAGGAGAAATTTCTATTTTATATCATGAGACTTTCAGCCCTGATCTACGTGCGGTGACCGCTGAACTGAAACTGGTCCGCCACGTGCGATCTGCGGACCCAGCCGGACTGAAAACTTAATACGTGCTAGATCTGGTACGCGTGAGCTTAAGTCCGATCGCATTCGGTCAGGGGACCACCAGAAAGCATCTTTTGGACCAAAACAGCCCCGATTTGGATATGCACTAAGTGAACTTTGTACCGGAGCCTATTTCGGGCAAGTTTCGGTTTATAAAAGGGGTTGAAACCCTCACTCCTCTCTCCCATACGAATTTTCAAAAATCCCTAGATTGGGAGAGAGAAAAGGTGAGAGTTTGTGAGAGAAGGTGGGAGAGAATTCCCTGCTGCTTGTGCCACGTGCTGTACGTGCTTAGGCAACGCACTCCGATCACTTACCCGGTGATTCCTCCACGTTTTCAGGTAAAAAAATACCCTAGAAGTTGCTGATTTGAGGTTCCTTTCGTTTCCTAGCGAAGTAGCTAATAGAACTTGTGTATTAGGTTCTCTAATCGCCGTAGACGAAGCGTATACGCTTCGTTCGAATTTACACATCCATAAGAGACAAGGTGCGGATTTTAGACGCTTTGATTGACTGTTTCCAAAGCTTTCAATGTCGTTTAATAGTAGATTATTGACGGCAACGCCGTTTGACATGTACAACATGCTGTCCGTTTCCTGTTTCATAAATCAACGAAGAATATGAGATTTAGGGCATTTTAGTCATTTGTAGGAAGTACAGATTTCATTCATATTTTGCTGACGTGATTAACATGATTTGTTGTTGCATTAGAATGTTAGGAATGCGTGCATAATTAGTTTGGCGAAGAGATTCGCCTAAATGCGCACTTCGGGTCGACATACTATATGTAGACTTAAGTGTGTAGTGTAAGTGTTTGTATTAATGCTTGTATTAGTATGTATTGAATTAAATGATGTTATAGATTAGTTTGAGATTGGTTTCTCAATTATTATGCTGATGTGAATGATTTCCTACATGTTAGTTATATGCATGGTTTCATTGTATGTATGAAATGCATGTACTTGATGATTTACTTAAGTTCTATGTTATAACATGTGTTAACATGCTCACATGGTTGTATTTCAATTCCAATACTCTCATATGATTTGCTGATGTGATTCCTTAATGGTTTGGGACTATGCTTAGTCCAGGCAGTCGGTAACCGAGCGAATTCGTGGTTAGTTTATCTTCACCACGAACGACGCGTCGATGAACACGAGCCGTGTTCTGGAGTTGGCGGCAGTGGTTAGGCCACACGAAGTGTTTTACGCACTTCATGTCGTTCGACTTGAGATGCGATCGCGCTAGTCGAGCCCGTCAAGTAACCCGACTGGCCGTTGTATGTTCACCCTGCATGAGTCATAACTGCTTGAACCTAGGGTACTGAACTTACCATTGTAAACCCTGTTAACCATGGTACCTTGATCCACCAAGACTCATGAGCCGGGCATGGTGGTATGGGACACTGTGGTCGAGCTGTCGGCCTACGCTGGGACCACAAACCTCCCCGTAGTGACCAGTGAGCACCTAGTCTCGTGAGAAGATTATGGTGGTATGGGACACTATATTCTTGCTGTCGGCTTACACTGATCAGGTGACGAGTCCTTTGTAGTGACCACGAGCGTATTCTGAGTCTACGGGAGGCGATGACCCTTCAGTAGCAGTAGAGTACTGTAGGCCTGTATTGATAAGATGATGGGGGAGCGGAGCAACGAGTGCGTGCAACAGCTCTGGCAGCCCTTGCAGCGACCTACAAAATATACATCGTATGAGATTACTAGGAGTGACGACCCTAGACAGGATCTGTGTTGGGATTGATATAAGGGAAGTACCTTAGTTTCCCAATCCTGCTGTTTGAATGGACTAATAACAACTCGAAAATCATATCACCATAACATTGCATGTGCCTGGAAGATGTGGAGCACTCTAGGGAGTGTGGCATGCCGCGGTCGTAATATATTGCCGTATAAGGGAGATCGTCGGTGAGGGCATACATCACGTCATGTCATAATGTATTAACAACAGTTTTAGGATTGTTTGATTTACCGCTTTACTATTATCGCATGATTGATTTGAGAACATATTAATCCTTGCTCTATTATTCCACTGAGTTAGCTACTCACTCCCACGTTACGGGATGGTGTTTCCGGACACCCATCAGACCCTTTTGTGATTGCAGATGATGGCGCGGCCTGCGAGGCGGAGCCGGACTTGATGATGATGAGGAGAATCCCTCCTTTATGCGTGTTCTGATCGACGGGATTACAGGGAGGTTGATTAGATACTTTGACACTTATCATTTTATATTTTTAGTGCACTCATGTATATTCGTTTTGTCTACTTTTGGAGTATACATGTATGTATATAACCTGGTAACATGTTCACACTGTGGAGACATACAACAGTTTATATATGTTATACATACTATCACAGACTTCCGCTTGTTAATTTAACTGTCTCTGGAGTATGATATGCGGTTCTAGCTTAATCTCACTCATGTTTAATATGTTATCACAGACAACATTCAATCATACATATCTATGTTGCATAAATAACATGTTGGAACTCGGGAGTTGGGTTTTTGCTCGACCCCCCGATTTTCGGGATGTTACAGGTTGACATTTAGAGTAGGTCACTTTGGATATATAATTCATATATCTTTTATAAGTGACTTTGATCTATTCTAAGGCTAGTCTTGGACCTTGTTCGACTAGTCTTAGCACTGGTTCGACCAGTCCAGGAAATTCCTTGACCAGTCCTAAGTTGTTGAGGATTTTCAGAATTTTCTGGTTATTCTTCGACCAGTCCTGGAGACTGTTCGACTAGTCCTGTGAATAGTGTCAACTGGTTCTTTGACTCAAAGTACAACATTGAGATTGGGCCATGTTCGACTAGTCGTATGGAACCTACGACTAGTCGAAGGGGACCTTCGACCAGTCGTAGGGTACCCATGATCGGTCGTGCAACTGAAAATCTTATCGCGCCCAATTTTTTCAAAATTCTATTGGTTCTTCGACCAGTCTTAGAAGTTTTAAGACCAGTCGAAGACGTGTTTTGCTCAGATATAAATAGAGCACGAATCTCAGATTAATTAGATATAAAAAAAGTAATTAATCCGGCCTTCTGAGAGATAAGTCTGTGCTCCATTTTAAGCTTAGTATGCTTATTTAATATTCTCTTTCTTTAGCTTTGTTTAATTAATTTTGTTTCTGGTATTTCAATCTAATCTGAAAAGAGGAATTGTTATTTCCCTTTCTTTGGAATCAAAATCAATTAAGGATAGCCCTATGTTAGTTTAATTTTAAAATCAATTAGAACTAGAACCTTTGTAATCGAGTACTGGACATTGAACTTGGACATTCAATCATCTACTCTGACTTAGTTCTTCCGGGCTGCTACATCGAAGGAGAAAGTTAGGTATTTTACATTTAATTATAAATTCCTTTCTGTTTTGGTTTCTTTTGGGATTTGCCAGAAAAATCTCGTTGCTTTGGTTATCTGAGGAGAGTCAGTAAAACTCAGAAGTGAGATTTTTTAATTGTGTAAGCTCATAGATAAAGACACAATTGTAAAGGTTTTTGGTGAACCTGTGAAAACCTACATTGTTAGTTAACGCTAATATCCCCTCTGTGAGGATATTAAGAGTGAAGTAGCATTCTGTGTGGCTGTTGTATAACAGTTGGTGAACACACAGGCGAACCACTATAATCCCTTGTGTTGTGGTTGAATGGTTTATATTTCATATCTTTATTTATTCATTTGTGGGATGTATATGTGGTTGTGAATGTTGTAATCTTTAATTTCAAGCATTGTGGGGAATGTTGTAATAGTTTAGAATTTATTTCTTGCTATTCGTTTATCAGCTTGATATTAAATTATTTCAGTAAGGTTGCCCTACCATTCTTATGGTGCATGGTTGTCCCTAGAACAATACATATTTGTGATTACAATTTATTTTTCAGTGCAGTTTGTATTTATTTTTTATTCCTCTTTGGTTTGAGAATTGATACAAAGAACTTTCTAGAAATCAGGTTGTCCTACCATAAACTCTGATTTTTGGTGTAAGGTTGTCCTTAGAACAACACTTGTATCAACCTCCCAAGATCTGAATTTTGAGGTTGCTTTACATTCTTGCATTGTGGTTTATTTAGTTATCTTATTGGCTATCATATTCCTTTAATTTCCTCTGTTATAAATTTTTA